>OY728163.1:47401155-52401155 GCA_963277665.1 Viscum album
AATTTCTTAGTTTCATATTCTTCTTTATTCGCATTAAATTATTATTTGTATAACATGTCTCTTATAATAAACTCCTTCAGTGGTAGTTTACTTATATAGCATTATTTTTTAATAGAAACTGAGGTTCCTCTCCACTGAACTGGTCAGAGTCATAAGTGTCACATCACTTGATATCTATCTTTAATTTTTTTTATAAAGTGCATATATTTTATTGAAAATTTTATTTAACCTAAGATACATATAAAAAATAGATTCATCAGGTTTCATCATAAATGTATCATATTTAATAGTATATGTATATAGGTTTATTTCATTAATATTTCAAGTTTATTTACGATAAAAAATAAGTGTATCCCAAATTTCATAAGTAGTAGAACATGAAAACATTATATTAAACATGTCTTCCCCTAAATCACAATATAACACATTTGTAGATATTTATTTATAGTCTTAAGAGGCCTTAGTGGAATCACTTAAATCAAATCATACAGCTTTTTATTTTTCATATTTACCCTCTATTATAATTCAAATATTAATTCACCTACTCTCAATATATATTTTTATTTTAATATTCCACTATGAAAAAATAGATCCATTAAAATAAGTATTCCTATTTTTATTATTTCCCCCAAACTTATTTTTATCCATAATGATATAAATTTTTAAATAATAGAAATTTAGATCTTTCTATGTGAACCAGATCACAGTTAAAAAGAAATACGAACCTTTTATATTAAAGGTTGGTTGGAGTGGAAAACTCAAGAGGGGGTGAATTTAGTTTCTAATTAAAATTTATGTTAAAATGATTTATATAATTAAATCCCCCAAATTGAAAGAATAATAGTAAAATGATACTGTAGGTAAATATAATTTAATGATTTTTAATAACCACGTATAAGTTTGATCAAAACTCAACTAAAAAAATATAAGGATTATTCAAATATTTTGAGATTACTATAATTTCCCTTAATAGTATAAGTATCAAAACCAAGATCTAACTCTCAATGTACAGTTTTGTTCAATATATTTTAAAAATGGTTTCAAAAGTGAAAAAAACATTGAAACATAGTGGACTAAAAATACAAGAGGTTCAATCTCAAGATAAGAATTAATCCTCTACACTTAGAAGTCTCCTAAATATAAAAAGGTTTATTAAGAAATAATCTGATAAAAAGCATGGATTTGGTTTTATATAAAATAGTTCACAAGATTTTCTAGGATACATAAACCCTCTTCCATAGTTCTTTATAAGAGTATAGATAATGAAAAATAATGTTAGACAGTATATCATACTCTCCAATACAGTGTAGGAGTGAGTGACTATTATATATATAGTGTGAATAAAACACAACTAAAAAGTGAAAAAATAATAGATCAATATAAGAGAAAATGTTTTTATGATGAATATTACTTCTTTTGCTTTATAAATGATTCTTCTCTTCACAAATTTCATCTTTTGATCCAAAAATGAGATATGAGATGAAATATGTTCAAAGATCATGTAATTAATTCCATCTCAAAAACAAAATGTCAATTTCATGTTTTTTATTCTTAAAATTTCTATTTTAGGTTCTTTTATACACACTTTATTTTCTCTAACTTTAGTCATTTTTTAAAAAGGATTATTTCTCAAAAAAGATCCATTGAAAATTCATCATTTGATAACCTCACACTTAGAAAAGAATCCTGGCACATTAAATTCTTCTAACCAGCATTTATTTTTATGTATAAAAGTGGTTGGACTATTATATTTAACAATACAAGACTCGGTTTTAGATATGGTTGATTTAACTATTCTATGTCAGTATTAATGATAAATTCAACACATTGTTAGAGTTTTGATCAAATCTCTTGAAAAAATCTTATAGTCAATCACTTTGATCTTATGTTTGATCACATGAACATTTTTTTGACCACTTAAAATTAAATTTTATCATATAATTTTTCTAATTATAATTTCATAACAAGGTCACTTAAATAAGTCACACAGTCACTTCATCACTTTTCTTGAAGTTTAATATTCTCATATGGTCACTTTCCATCAACATGAAATTGATTAAAATCTTATGAAATATTTGATTTCATCATGTGGTTGATAAAATACATTGTGATATTTGGATATATTCATGATCACTTCCATTTTAATTTCCAGTCATAAGGTTGGTCATGCGGTGGATGGAACTTTTCATGCGATCGATCCAATTGTTTATAATAAAATTTCTACAGTCGATCACTTATGAATTTCATAGATCCTCATATCTTGTGTTAAATCCACTTGTATTTTGTTTAATCCACTTTCCTTGTGGTCAATCTAGTGATTTTTTTAATTTTCTACTCTTTGGACTCACGGTTGATAATCTATCTTGCTAAGATTTTCAGTTGATACAAGATTTGGGAAAATTTCAGTATTTTCCAAAAATAGAGTTATCTTTCATAAAACATAGAATAAATTAGAAACACCCTAAACAAGAACTTTATTATTAAAATAATTAATTACTAGAATAATCCATATATAAAAATATATATTTAAATTTTTATAATAAAGAAGGATGTTAGTGAAAATTGTTGATCAAATACAGAACTTAAGGGAAATTGTTTGCCGCTATCAAATATATTTTGATAGACATAAATTTGGTCATTTATATACATCCTAAAGAGTTTAAAAAGAATTATATCCAATAAAATCTATTTTTTACTGAATAATAAAGGGTGAATATTGGAGAAGAGAAGAAAAGAGATATTTGCATATCTGGATGCATAGGAAAACAGAGGATGAGATCTAGTGAATTCTGGTGTACACTGAAAAATAATAAGAAAAGAAGAAGAGTTAAGTAAAATAATAAGGAGTTGAATATTATTTTTCTACGATGAATATGAGAAGAATAATTTGTGTTTAGTTTTCCACATATAGATAGAATAAGAGACATGCCACTGAGCAAGGGAAGAAGAAAAAGTGGTTGCACATCAACAACAAGACAACGTTCTAAATTGGTGGCAGGATATATTATTGTTGTCCATAAATTAAATTATAATAGTAAAATTTGTGCGTAGGAGTGGTATTCGCCAAAACACTATATGGGATACACATACTATACTATCGGAAGACATTAGAGTAACACTCATAGGATTTTACTATTGGGTTGTGTGAACACAGGTTTTACCGGATCACACAAAGGATAAGCCTTCTCATACTAAGAGGTGAACCTTTTAAATCATTATTTCTCTTATGTATGTATGATTTTATATTCTAAAAGAAAGGTAACAAGAAGATATATAGATAAAAATAAAATAATAAATTCACTTTAACAGGTGACATTGGTAAAAATAAAGGGATAAAATGTTAAAAGTGTAAATTGTACCTATACTAATTAACCCCCTATAATGTTTAACATGTCCCTACTTAGTCCAAAAAATTGGTATCATAGAATTATTTCACCTATATTTAGAATCTCTACATTGAATTTTTTTCTCTTTTGAAATTTGAAATTTTTTCTTAAAATTAAAATAATGTGTGATTTTGGAGAAATTTTTTTATTTATAATTTGAATTTATTTTTGACCAAAACATTTATAAATTGGAAAAATAAAGAGAATATGACGATTAATAATTTTCATTTCCTATCAAAAGAGAAATAAGTCTCATGTGATCCAAGAAAGATAGATGGATTTAGCTGGGAAAGATATGAACTTGTGTTTTAGTGTACTAAAAAGGATATGAACAACTTTTCTACCTCAAAGGGATCAAATGATTAATTTGATACTAAGGAATTTAAAAATTATATTTTAAAATTCCCATATGAAAAAGAAAAAAATTATTATGATCATATGTCAATAGATATATCTATGTAATCATTAAAATATATGATGCATTTTTTCCTAGGAGACATTTCTTTTATTTTTGGGGTTTTTGATTGTCAATATGAATATATCACTAAACTTGCAGTAAATATAGGTAAATTGGATAAGGATTTAAGAGAAAGATATATTACTTGAATTAAGATATAAAAACAAGTAATTTTCACATAATATGAGTATAAGGATTTTATGGTGACATTATCCAAATTTGAAGAAGAGAAGATCAACACAATATGATAGAAGGATGAGGAAACTAAATAGTTTGACAAGAAGATCCATGATTTGAAATAAAATCTGAAACATATCATTGATGTTAAGAATTATCAATAGGATATCAAATCCAATTGGATAAAGGATCATGACTCATTTTTACATGGAAATTTTCATTGAATAAGGTAGATGTTGAGAAGATTATTAATGACTATGAAGAGTGATATTTAATGAAGATGAAAATAATTTCCTCAGTATGAGATGTATTGAATTGGAAATAAAATGGGTCAATCTTGAAATGATTCGTGTTGATACTTCACTATCAAATAAATATTTTACTATTGTATAACAACACTCTTTTGAGGATTGTAATACCAAAATACCTCTATAATATAGAAATAAGATCAGTAAATCATCTAATGATCTTTCCTGAGTATTTTTTATTAAAGAGGTACAATTTGTTACATAATGTGATGATTTTTATAAATACTTTTCTTTAAAAAGTGAAGGTCTAAATAAAAAAATTCACAAATATGGATGAATAAATATGGTTATGTACCTACCAACAGTTCGTGGTGTATAGAATAAGAATTTTGAAAAAAAATTCTCCATGAAGATCCCAACATGTGGTGATGAAAACCCAAAAATAATATATTCATTATATTGGAAATTCTGGATAATATATAGTTTATTAAATAAGATTAAGGATTGCGGTTCAATGTTGGTGATGAAATAGATTTGGGAAATTTGTATCAAATTTTTGGTACAATCCCTTAAATAATAAAGTATAAATTGTTCTTATTCTAATGGGGATAAATCTAACGAATATTCCATAATCATATCTTAATAAAAATCTGTCTACATTAAATATATTTGATGCAATAAAATATTTATATTGTTTTGATAGAGGTGGTTTCCACAAAATAGAAACATCAAGGACAAAACATGTGTCAAATTCAAGTAATTAGTGAAGACCATAGATGAAAAAATATTCATACTTGGGTGGAAATTTGTAAAGTATTTCAAATCAAATCACTCTCAAGAAGTTTCAAAAAGGTAGGAGATCATTGGACATAATTCATAATAAAGAGAAGATTCAAAATAAGTCTAAAAATATTTTTAAGAAGATAATACATATTATAAGAGGTATGTAGAGAAAAGAAATTTTGATAAGACATGTGTAAACACTAAGAAATTTTTAAATGTACCTAAATACAATCTTCTGATTCTGCCAGTAGATTTAGAGAGAGTAATAAAGTTAAAAGAAGCACAAGAAAATTCTAATGAAAAGGGTAAAAGAAATATTCCACATGAACATACTTAATTTATTGAGAGGTCATCAAAAATGACAACTCATGTGTTATAGAAGTTCTATGTGAGAGATTTAATAAATATAGACTCATTTTCATATAATGTTTAACAACATTTTCAACACAAGAAAAATCCCTAAATAAAATTAAGACTATAAAAGGAGATGTATATGACTTAATGGATAAATAGTGAAGAACCATATCACATAAATAATTGGAAGGTGTGATGAGATCCATAATTCCAAATCTTAAATCATATATAAAAATTAGAAGTGGAAGAATGAATACTGAAGGAAATATAGAAGCTTGGTTGAGAAAATATCAACCTTTTTGTTCACAATGTGCAAAAATAAGTACCACTGTATTCCCTTAATATTTTAGTACTGTATCATTACTTACAATTTATGTAATTTAAGGTGAAACATGTTATTAGGGGTATAACGTGATAAAGTGGGTATATTTTCAATTCTGGATAGCATAAATGAATAAGTCACCATACTTGTATGATTTATCACTTGGTATTCAAATATAAATCTATTGGAAAATTATATTTGGTGAAATTTAAATATGGATGTCAACACAGGATAGAAATAATAATAATATACCATCATGAAGTGATCTATCTATTCATAAGATTATGCATTAAAGAAGATCTTACTTGGTGAATATGTGGATGTTTTCAAATGTAGACAATCATAGGTTGAAGTTACTTTTGGTGTATTATAATAATATAACATAATGAAATAAATTTTTGAAGATATTATCCATCATAAAGTTGAGGAATATTTTTTCCCTTAAGGGGGATAAAAATTATGAAGAAGCTACAAAAATTATTTATCTCATTAAAATATGAATATTTTGAAAGGTTCCTTCTGGAAAATGTCTTTGAAGAGGTATGTATTCATTATTTATCATACTTTCTAAAAAACATATTATAAATCAATTGGGTGAAAATTATTTTTATCAATGATATGAAAAATGGAAAGATGAAGAAGTTATAAAGATATTTTCAAATCCTTCTAGATTTATTTGAATGTTTTTAATCTATTTTTTGAAATGAGTCTGATAGAGCTAATATTTACACTATTTTTCATGTCTATTTAAATGATTTAAACCACACCAATTTACAAATTTGATCATATTTGTAACAATTTTTTATTTAGAGTGTGTTTTGGGTTAAAAATATTAAATTGCATAAATCTAGGATTTTAACAGATTTTTATCACAAGGGTATTTTGGTCATTTACAATAACTTATATTCCCAAAGTTTGTGATTTGAATTTTTTTGGAATCCTTATTTTATTTCCTTCAAGTTTTTTTCTCCTGGACCAAGAGCAGATTAGAGCATCTAGTGGCCTAAAAAATCAATGAAGATGAAGATATTTCTGGGAGGACTACGAGGACCCCACCTTCGTAATGGAAACACAATTCGGCCTAAACACCTCCAAATGATGTTATTACACTTGTAAATGGGATATACCTCAAATTTCCATTGACATGTATAATATCATGGCATCTAGAATCCATTAAGGTGGCCATGGAATGACATATGTTTAAAGGAAGCTTCCTGGAACCTATGTCTAGAAAAAAAGAAACAGTCAATGAAAAATTCATAACTCCAACATACAGTTCCCAATTAATCTAAAATTTGGAGGGTGAAGGTAAAACACATTGGTGAGAAACATTAATTAAGGGGTTCAAGCGTGAATAGTCCAATTAATGGGTCAAATACACGACAACTTTTGGAAGATGAAATATGCCAATAAATGTAGAGGAGCTCCTACCTCTCAAATCATTCCATTCATCACCACACCATCCATCACAAAGGGAGTTGGCTTGAGGGAGCAAAGGGGAAGGTTGATATTGAAATCCTAATGAAGATGAAATTATTTTAGGATTCAATAGAGATGATGAATGTTTCTCAAGTGATGCAAGGCTAAGCGGTAAGTGGTTGCGGACAACGACACTAGATGGACACTCTCTTCCAAGTTTTGATTTTAATGTGTAATATTTTTTTGAATTTCTCTTGAACCTATATTTTTTAATGAATCTGGTTGTTTTATTTCTTAAATATATTTTCAAAAAAAAATTATCATTTTTTCATCTATAAAGTGATTCAATTGATTTCTCTATTTAAGATTATTTGGTGAAGTCTTTCCATTGAACATTGCGAATTCAATTAGGCTAAATTACTTGGAGGTCTTTAAGTAATTGAGTCACTTCTATAGGAGGTACCACAAACAAAATGTAGTCTTAATATGATGTATATTCGAATTTGATTGTACACCTGGGGGTCCTTGGGGGTACATTTAGTAATTTAAATTAAGGGATATTTTTATAAACAAGGAAGAGGGGAGTGTCTAAGTGGGTGAATCTTGTCTACGGCCACTATTTTAATCTTGATTTCAAAACCACTTTATCTTTACTTTAAAATTATTTCACTTTAGTATTTAATTCAAATTATATTTTCAAATTGTTAATCAAATCCCCATTTTCATTTATAAAAAAAGTGACAGTTTTGAAACCCAATCTACAACCTCCTCGAGAGACAACCCAGTGGTCACCATTGTTCTACATTATAAGGGAAAAATATTGATTGAGGTTTTCACATGACCAAAACGCTCACATAAACTTGCGTGGTTGTTGGGGAGGTTTCTAGAGTTGATTTTATTTTTTTTATTTTTTATTACATGACTCGAACTTATTACATTTGGATCTGGAAATAGATAGAACGTTTCACACTAGGGTTATAGCTACTGATACCCCAATTGCAAGTTATGAATCTTCCACCAACATACCTAGGAGGGACTTAATTGAAACTGAACTACAAATTGCTGAAAATATAACTTTGAAAGAACTGGATTTTTCCTATGATGAAAATCAATAGAATCTTGTAGAGTACCATGATGCCCCTGCTGGATTTGAAATCAAGTCTGGTTTTATCCACCAGCTTCCCAAATTCAATGGGTTGTCTAGTGAAGACCCACAAAAACACCTCCAAGAATTTAGATATATATGTGTTAACATGAAACCTCATGGACTCGATACCAATCAAATGAAGTTAATATTGTTTCCTTTTTCTCTAGAATGAGTTATGAAGGAATGTTTTTTCTATTCTCACTCAACCATGATTAGAAGTTGGAATGACCTAAAAAATATTTTCCTTGAAAACATTTTCCCTGCATCCAGAACTGCCTCCATTCAAAAGGAGATTTTCGGAATTAGGCAGAATCAAGGATAAACATTGCACGAATACTAGGAACAGTTCAAACATCTCTGTTTTTTCACTTCTCCCATCATCAAATCAGTGATCAGTTTCTCATTCAATACTTTCAATAATGATTGTGTCTCACTGATAGAAGTATGATTGATGCTACTACGGGAGGATCTTTAGTTGACAAGACACCAATTTCCTCTTGGATTATAATTGAAAACATGGCCTAGAATGCCTAATAATTTGGAACAAGAGGCCTTCTTCATGTCAAAGTTGCACAATAATTCCCTACTACTGGTCCTAAAAACAACACAATTTCAAGACAAATATCTGATCTTACCAACATGTTATGGTCAATTATGTTGTCTAACACCCCACCAACCCAACCCAAACCTGAAGCAACATTCCAACTACAAGTCCACTATGGTATTTGTGCTTCAAATGAACATTTTAGTAACCAATTCCCACAAATACAAGAGCCTCCTGAGAACTGCAATGTAGTTTTTCCTAGAAGACCATTTCAATCAAACCAACAAAGCCCATTTTAAAACAACCAAAATTTCAATCAGGGATATAAAAACAAGTTGAATGAAATATTTTGTCAGCCTGAACAAACAAGAGGCTACTTCCAAGGACAATCAAGTAATTATCAAACAAGATATTTCAATGATCAAGCCAATTCTCATTCTAGACGCAACTTTCTGCCTACCCCTCTAACTCAAAACTCTGATAGGAACCTTAAAGAAGAAATGAGGAAACAAAAAGAGGAAATTAGAGAAATAAAAGAATTCTCAAAATATCAAGATAAAAAAATGAATACCATTATGAATCAAGAGGGTCAACATGCCTCTGGTGTTAGTTGGAAAAAAAATCAAATGATTGGTGGTTTACCCTCACCACCACAAGTAAATTTGAGGAATAATGGGAAGTAAAATGTGAGTGCAATTGAACTCGGGAGTGTCACAAAATTTAATAACCCTAAAATTGAGAACATCAAGCCTGATGAAAACACAATTGAAGAAAATCCTACCCTTGATAAAAATGCTGAAAAAAATGAAGTTGATAGAAACACAAAGTCAAGAGAGGAAATCATGTTTGAAAGAAAAAAGAATGATTGTAAGTGGATGTTTGGCCCTTATGTTTCTCCAAACCATACTCATAATACCCCTAGAAACATTCAAACCTCTTTTAACTTATCCAAGGTGTGATCCACCACTGAATTCAAGTGTAGAAAAATAATTGGATAAGGAGGTTTTTGAAACATTCAAGAAATTACAAGTCAATATTCCTTTTATCGATGATGTGAAACAAATTCCAAGGTATGAAAAGTTTCTGAAAGACATGTGTACCAACAAGAGGAAGTTAAAAGGAGTTGAAAAATTAATCTTTGGAAGGAATGTTTCATCTATGATTCAACATGCCATGTCTGAAAAGTGTAAAGACCCTGGAATATTTACCATTCCATGTACCATTGGGAAATGTGAATTCAAAGATGTGATGCTTGATCTAGGGGCCTCCATAAATTCCATGCCACATTATGTCTACTCTTCACTTCATGTTGGAGACTTGAAACCCTCTGAAATTATCATTCAACTTGACAAACGAAGTACTACAAAACCTCCGGGAGTTATAGAGTATGTCCTTGTTCAAGTGAGAGACATGATTTTTCTTATTGACTTTTATGTTTTGGATATGGAATATGATCAGTTCAGCACACATTCTCCCCTCATCCTGGGGAGACCATTTCTAAAAAACGATAAAGTGGCCATCAATGTTCATAAGGGAACACTTTCACTAGAATTTGGAGGAGATTTTGTTCATTTAAACATTTTTTATTCAATGAAACACCCAGTTGAGGATCATTCAAGTCCCCATTTAAACATGATTGATTGGTTTTCCTCTAGCATGATACATGTTTTTTTTGTGATGAAATACCAACTTATGTGGAAAAATATGTAAATTTTTTTAATATTGAATCAGATCAATAGGAGGTTGAAATTGGAGACTGTGAAGAATCTTGGGATGTTGAGACTAAATATCTAAGCATTGATGAAGATGAATTTCTAGAAACCACTGAACCTGTTAGTGTTATCCCTAGTGATGTTTCCAATTTTTCACATGAAACAAGTCTTGATATCATGGAAGGAGATCACCAAGATGAACATGAAGCTTCACTAAACAATCTAACTTTTGAGAAGTTCCATATGATCAATGAAACCACCCCACCTAAGATAGAATTTAAACCCCTTCCAAAGAACCTCAAGTATTCCTTTTTAGGTCATAATCAAAAATATCATCTAATAGTCTCAAAATATTTTTCAAAAGTCCAGGAAAACCAATTTTTGGAAGTTATCAAGTCCCACAAGGAAGCCATAGGATGGACTCTCTCTGATCTAACAGGAATCATTCCCTCAGTTTTCATTCATAGAATTTTACTGGTGAAAATGCTAGACCTGTGAGACAATTCCAAATCAGACTAAACCCAACACTTTTGGAGGTTGTGAAGAAAGAAGTCACCACCCTGCTGGCAACTGGAATTATTTTTCTCATGTCTGATAGTCAATGGGTAAGTCAAGTCCATATTGTTCCTAAAAAAGTGTCTTTACAATCGCAAGGATTGAATTTGGTGATCTTGTCCCTTTAAATCTTCCTAATAAATGGATAATGTGCATTGATTATAGGAAACTCAATTTGGTTACAAGGAAAGGCCATTTCACATTACCATTACTTGATCAAGTCCTTGAAAGACTAGCTGGGAAAACCCACTATTGTTTTATTGATATATTCTATGGATATTTTAAAATTCACATTTTATCATAGGATCAAGAGAGAACCAACTTAACATTCCCCTTTATAACTTTTACATACAGAAGGATGCCCTTCATTTTATGTAATGCTCCTGGAACTTTTCAAAGGTGTATGATAAGCATCTTATCTGAATTTTTGGAAACATGCATGGAATTTTTTACGGATGACTTCACTGTGTATGGATCATATTTTGAAAGTTGTTCGAAAATCTTGGTATGTGTACTTGAAACATGAATTGAAAAGAACCTTGTTCTAAATTATGAAAAATTTCCTTTTATTGTGGGCAAAGGGATCGTTCTTGGACATGTTGTGTCCAATGATCGAATTAAAGTTTATCAATCTACATTTTATGTCATTTCTTTATTACCATCCCAAAAAAATATGAGAAATGTGAGATCCTTCCTTCAGCATGCTGGATTTTATAGGATATTCATTAAAGATTTCAGTAATATTTCACTTCCATTGTCCATATTGCTCCAAAAAGATGCCCCATTTGTCTTTGATGAGAATGGAATAAATGCATTTCATGAGCTGAAACAAAGACTGATAACCCCTCCCATCATTTAACCACCCAAATGGGACATTCCCTTTGAAATCATGACCGATGCATATGACTTTTTTCTTGGGGCATTGTTTATTCAAAGGATGGAAAAGAAATATCATGTGATTTCCTATGCCTCATGAACTCTAGATCAAGCCCAATAAAACTACACAATAACTGAGAAGGAACTATTGGTTTTTGTCTTTTCTCTAGACAATTTTAGAATTTATTTGTTGGGATCCATGGTGATTGTTTTCACCAATCATTCTGTAATCAGATTCTTGATGAAGAAACATGATTCAAAAATAAGATTTTTGAGATGGATCTTACTATTACAGGATTTTGATGTTGAAATAAAAGATAAGAAAGGATGTTAAAACTTTGTTGCTGGTATCTTGAGTAGGATACCATCTATTGACAATAAAAAAATTTAGATGTGTCCACCATTTAAGGAAACCTTTCCAGATGAGGATTTATTTTCTGCTCAAAGTGAAAGACTATGGTTTGCTAATCTGGTGAACTATTTGGCTTCTGATGAACATCCCCACTGGTCTTCCAAACAAAAAATTGATAAACTTTTTAGTGATTAAAATAAATACTTTTGGGATGATCATTACTTATGGAACATTGGTAGTTGTCAAATGTTACGAAGATGCATTCTGAACTCTAAATTTGAAAACATCCTACATTTCTACCACACATTAAACTATGGAGGACACTTTGGACCACATAGAACAGCAAGAAAAGTTATTGATTTTTAATTTTGTTGGCCCACCATCTTTATAGATTCTTTTGAATTCTACAGAACCTGTAAAAATTTTCAATTCTAAGGAAACATTTCCAAGAAGAATGAGATGCCACAAAAACCACTTGTTTTTTGATGTATTTGATGAATGGGGAATGGATTTTATGGGGCATTTTCTCAATTATTTTGGATATCTCTACATCTTGTTGGATATTGATTATGTGTCCAAGTGGGTAGAGGTTATCCCCATCCAAACTGATGATGAAAATATTGTGTCCAAATTTGTGAAAGGAAATTTGTTTTTAAGTTTTGGATTTCCAAAGTTTCTAATTACATATCAAGGTACCCATTTTTTTAATAGGACTTTAGAATATATTTTTAAGAAATATGGTGTTAATAATAGGGTTTATATTCCCTATTATCCTCAAACAAACAGCATGGATGAGTTTTCCAATAGGAAAATCAAACAAATTCTTGAAAAATAGTGAACCCAAATAGAAAGGATTGGAGTTTGAGGCTTGATGATGCTCTATGGGCCTACAGAATTTCTTTCAAACCCCCAATTGGAATGTCACCATTTATATTAGTCCATGTAAATGCTTTTCATCTACCAGTTGAGTGAGAAAACAAATCCTCTTGGGATGTAAAACAAAGTAACCTGAACCTATTTTGTACTGGGAATAATAGAAAATATTATTTACAGCAACTGGAGGAGATCAAAAATAATGCATATGAAAGCTCCAGGTTATACAAAGATAAAAGAAAAGCCTTTCATGATGGGAGGATTATCAACAAAATCTTCAAGGTGGGAGACAAAGTTCTACTGTTCGATGCTAGATTGAAACTCTTCCCAGGTAAATTTCATTCCAAATAGTCTGTCCCATTCATCATTACTCATGATTTTCCTTTTGATGCAATAAAGATTAAAGATACATACAAAGGGACATCATTCACTATCAATGGGCATAGCCTAAAGCTATTTAGAGATAATTTTTAAGATCCTCTAGGGGAGGATATTCAACATCATGATGCAGAATACAATTAATGTCAGGTTGTGTCCTTCCTTCTCATTTATTTTTGTTATGTCTTTAATTTCCTCAATTTTATGCTCCAATAAATTTGCTACACATTTATTACATTTCATAGAATAAGTGTGGGGGAGGCTAAATTCTGGGTAGATTAGGTTTTTATGATTTTCATTTGAAATTTTTTTTGTTTTCAAATTTTCTTTCCATTTTTGGGGTGTTTCTTTTTCTAATTTTATGCATTTTCTTTTCAAATTATTCCTATAAAAAAATATAGTTTTTGGAATTTCTTGATTTTTTTAAACTCATGCCAAGGAGTGAACAAATTGATCCTTCAAAAATTAACCTAAATGAATGTTGAAAATGGAATTGTTTCAAATTAAAAAATTTGGAAAATTCTTGTAAAGACTACTGATTTTTAAATCTCATGGAACATATCACTGACATTGTAAATGAAATTCTAATTCCTATGATGCATCTGGACCCATTTTTACATCTTCTTCACATTCACCTCTTTCTTGAGAGAACCAATTCGTGATTTTGTAAACCAGAACTTGATTTATTTCTATCAAAATTTGAGGGCTAAGACACTTGTGATTAAAATGATTAAGGCATTTTTTTGGATATTAGAGCCCCATTTTCATGATTATCTTCTTTATTTCATCCTAGTTTTAACATTTGATCTTTCTTGAGCTCTTAGTATCCATGTATAGCCTGTTAGGTTAGCCACATTACAAGCCGAATTTCCCTTTCCAACCTGCTCTAAAAGTATAAATGAATGATCTAGTTGAACTTATGTGTGAGGGGGAAGATGATTCGTGATGTGATACTTAATTTGGTGTTTCTTTGGGAGGATATTCAAACATTGAATACATATTTGTGATTCTGGAATATATTTTTCTAAGTGTTGTGCCTATTTGGAGCTCTCAATGAAATGGAGTTATGCCTGTCTCGAGCTCGCAATGGAAATAAGTTGTGCCCTATCTGGAGATTTTAAAAAAAATTGCCACATTTTCTGCTAAAATATTGATGGAATGGGATAAAAAAATATATGATCAAAGATGTTTTTTCAGAGGAAAATATGGAGGTGACCATACTTGAGTAAAAATTATAATCGTGCATTTCTGCTTCAAAATGAGCCAAACACTCCTTATTCAGCAACAGAATTATTCACATTTGAATCCTACCAACCCCAAACTATAGAAAAACCTTGTAAATTCCTTATGATAATCAAATTTTATTAGCTCACATTTGGTGGATATTTATTAATTTATCAAGCCTATGGTAATTCTTTCCTGAGTTAGATGAGAAAATCCTTGTTAAAAATCTATGTTGCATGTTGAGAGAAAATAAATTAGAGGTAAGTGTGTTGTGTGCATGTGAATACAAAAGAAGTGGAAATGGATTGAATGATTTGAATTTATAATTTTAAATATTTTTTTCGAATGAAGCATGATATCTTTTTTATTCTTTGTGGTAAATTGGTAAACTCTATTGGTATGTGTTTTATTTTCCTTGATTCCGTGCTCACTTGTCCAGGAGTCCAAGTGCCAAGTGTGAGGGAATTGATAGAGCTAAAATTTCCACTGTTTTCCATGTCTATTTAAATGATTTAAAGTTCACCAATTTAAAATTTTTATCTCATTTGTAACAATTTTGTATTTAGAGTGTGTTTTGGGATAAAAAGATTAAATTGCATAATTCTGGAGTTTTAATAGATATTTATCACATGGGTATTATAGTCATTTATCATAACATATATACCAAAATTTTGTGATTCTAATTTTTTTGGAATCCTTATTTTATTTTATTCAACATTTTATTCTGTATTAGGGGATGATTTGTGCATCTAGTGGCTTAACAAAATCAATGAAGATGAAGTTTTTTCGGACGGACTACGTGGACCCCACCTTCGTAACGGATACACAATTCAGCCTAGACACCTCCAAATGAGGTGATTATACTTGTATATGGAATATAACTCCATGTCCCATTCACACATTTAATTTCATGGCGTTTGGAATCCATTAGGGTAGCCATTGAATGACATATGTTTGAAGGAAGCTTCCTAGAACCTACATCCAGAAAAAGAAACTGTCAATGAAAAAATTGTAACTACAACATAAGGTGTCCAATTAATCTAAAAATTTGAGGGTGAATGGAAAACCCATTAATGAACAAGATTAATGAAGGTTTTCAAACATTAATCATCCAGTTAATGGTTTAAATACGTGAAAATGTTAGAGGATGAAATCTCCCTATAAAAGGAGAGGAGCTCCTACCTCTCAACTCATTCCATTCATCACCACACCATCCATCACAAAGGGAGTTGGATTGAGAGATAAAAGGGGAAGTTAAATATTGAAATCCAAAAGAAGATGAAATTCTTTGAAGATTAAATAGATATGATGAAGTCTTCTCAAGTGATGAAAGTCTAAGCGGCAAGTGGTTGTGGATGGCGACACCCGACGGACACTCTCTTCTGAGTTTCGATTTTAATGTGTAATCTATTTTTGATTTTCTATTGAACCTATATTTTTTAATGAATCTGGTTTCTTTGTTTCTTAAATATATTTTCAACATATTTTTTTGATCTTTTTTCCATATATAAAGTGGATCAATTGATTTTTCTATTTAAAATTCTTTGGTGAGGTCTTTCCATGGAACAGAGCGAATTCAATTAGGTTAAATAACTATAAGGTCTTTAATTAATTGATTCACTTCTATAGGCGGGACCACTATCATATTGAAATATTAATATGATTTCTATTCTAATTTGAGTGTACACCTGGGGGTCCTTGGGGGTACATTTAGGAATTTAAATTAAGGGATATTTTTATAAACAAGGAAGATGGGAGTGTTCGAGAGGATGAAGCTTTTCCACAACCACTATTTTAATCTTGATTTAAAACCCATTTTATCTTTATTTTAAAATTATTTTTCTTTAATATTTAATTCAAATTCTATTTCCAAAGTATTAATCAAATCCCCATTTTCATTTCTGAAAAAATAACAAAAGTGATATTTTTGCAACTCGATCTGAAACCTCCTTGAGATAATACCCTATGGTCACCACTGTGCTACGTTATAAGGGAAAAATATTGATTGAGGTTTTCCTGAAACAAAAATTCTCTCATCACAGTGAATGAGTTTTAGGTTTATATTTTGGTATTTTAATTGGAATAAATTATTTTTCATAGCCTGAAATACAATTGGGATCCCATGAATACAAGATTGTGAATTCTCATTTCATTTGGCATTATTCTACTTCCATAAGGGGTAGATATTTAATCTAGATAAAACCCTATTTTTTCTACACTCAGTATAAGTTAAGTGGATATAGCTTCAAATAGTTTATGGAACTTTTATAAGTATGAATAAATATCCCTTTACTAAATAACTTTTCATTTCTTACCAATAAGGTGGAGAAAGTGAAATTAAAATTTGATAAGAAAAGTGGTGATCATGAAACATATTGAAAAATAATTTCTACATGCCAATTGAAAAAAAAATAAAAAATCCTGGATTTTTGTGTCCACCTTTTTGAAGATTTATTTGTTTTCAATTATTTATTTTCAAAGTGATGTTAAAATGATAAATAATTTATTACAATTCTTGGAGGTTTTTGGAAAACCTAGGCATATTGAATATGAAGCTTGTATGTTTAAGGAAAATGTATTGATTTTGAATGATGAACAACCCAAGATTGTAGTAAAAGATGATCTTAAATATTGTTTCACATTATTGGAGGCTTTATGATCCCACTAAACAAGTCATAGAGGTGTTCTTATTCCTTATGTAAGTGTAACTAAGACTTTCATAAATGTAATGAGAAGAAACGTGAGTCTTGTTTAAGGGTAACTATGACCTGTTTAATGGTAAATAGGGTGTGGATATGAATATATAAAGTTATATAACTAACCAATGTATAGTTAAATGAAGATTTTGTAAGTCTATAGGCTGCTCATATAATGGTATCTCATTTAATGTTTTTTTGAAGCTACATAAATGTACAATGAACCTATATAAGGTACAAGAAGATTGCATAAAGGTATCCAAAAAATATCAAAGCTTTCATTGGTGTGTCTAGAAACATATGTAAGGGTAACACATGTTGGTTTAAATATAAATAGACTGGTGAATCTTGTGTAATGGTATCATTTTAATATTCTTAAAATCTATTTAAGGTTATTTGGAAACATTTATAATTGTATCCAACTACCTCAAAATGGTACACTAATCAATGTAAAGGTAAATGTATAAGGGTATGTACTACACCATAGAGATTTTGAATTATTCCATAGGAGATATTTGAAATGTTTTAAGGGTGATGATTTTAACATGAAGATACCTCAACACTACATAAGTTTTAATGTGAAGAATGATATTCTACAATCAGGAACATCATCATACATTATAGGTAGTTCATCAAGCTTTAATCCATGTTATTTTCCATGTCATTAATATAGACTTGCATAAATAAGAAGAAGGTTATGTTCTATACAATGTTGTGTAAAATTATGAATGATGGGAAGTCACATAGTTGATCCTATAAATGAGAATTTTTATACAAGATAGTAATATATATGGAATTTTCATGTAGGTGAAATATGTAGTTGAATGGTCATTAAGGTTATCCACCAAAATAAATGGGAAACATAGGTGATTCCTATTACACTGGTGATTTTAGATATCTGAATATTCATTAAATGTATACATACTGACATAGGATACAAGTTATTCATATAGGTATAATGAAGTGAAATTTTTTAGTTACTACAAACCATGTGAACAAATAGAATGAATAATACCCAAGACCTTGGGGTATTTAAATGAAGATTTTATGGAGCAAATATTGAAGATACAATGAATCCAAGATTCTAATGAATAATTTCATGATTTGTAGATATTTATTTATATAGAATTAATGATGAGTAATTATGGGATATTATATATAAATAATATGAAAGATTAATGAGATGATGATTTGGGTTTCAATCTGACTAAATTAATAGGAAGAATAAATAATTTTGGTTACATGTAGTTTTGAAGAATAAATAGTGGTGAAAAATATGGTTGAGAATTGTTGGGACCAATAGGGGCCTATATACCCTTAGAGGGGGGTGAATCAGGGTATGGATATTCTTCCACAAAGTTCTTCCTGCCCCATTGGATCTTGACCTCTTTATTACAAGAGTCACATTGTTTGCACTCGTGTGATTATTATGAACACTTCTTTTCTTCTTTATCTGAAGATAATACTTTGAATGTAATGTAGGGAAGAAAATAGGCAGACACAAAGATTTTTACTTGGTTTACCCTCACTGGGCTATGTCTAAGAAGTATACGCAGACAAGTTGTCATTCATACCAAATTCCACTATTCTTCACTAGATGTGGATTAAAAGGTCCAGGCTAGATCACTTCTATGCCTAGGCTCACTACCTTTACAATGTTTAGGTTCATCTCACTGCTTTCTCAAGGGTCACTCCCTATTTCTCTCTCTCTGACTCACTGCCAGTGGAGTGGATCACCTTCTTCCTCTTCCTTCGCTCACTGCTCTGGAAAGGATCAACTCACAGTTTATAGACCTGTAGGTCTCTTCATTTACATGAAAGAATGAATCTTCTTCTATATGTAGATGCTCTGTTGAAGATAAAATTTCACTCGTAGATGAATTTATCTTTGCACCGAAGGTATCGGGAAAACTTCCATCTTCCACGCAGCCCGAAAATCACTACTGGAAATAAACCTTACTTTGCACGCAAGTCAATCTTGGCGCACAAGTATCGGCGTGCAAGTCACAACGGGCGCACAAGTCTTCCTCAACCACTTGCGCAACTCAAGCTTCTGCAACTGAAAACCTATGTAACTCACTTCCTTCCTCACCTAAACCACCTCAGGCGCACAACTAACACTTGGTGTGCAACTTCAAACACTGGTGCACAAGTCCCACTTGCGCGACACACCACCACTTACGCGACCACCACACATGTGCGTCGGGAGCTCTGATTTCTCAAAGTGTTGAAATCCAGTGAAGAATTAAGAGGGGTAGTCCAGTATTTATAGGCATTTGGTCACCCCTGTGCAACGGCGTGCAACTCTCACCTCTGCGCGCAAGTCTCTTCTCTTGAAAGTCACTTGCGCGACCTAATTCCAAACTTGGGCGAACCTATTTCCTTTGCCATATTTTGATCTTCTGATCTTGAAAAACCACAGGCGTTCAAGTTCTCAAGCTTCCAAGGCATCAGCGTGCAAGTCTATTTCACGGCGCGCAAGTCACTTGCGCGACACCACCAATACTTGCACGACACTTGTCCCTTTGCCATATTTTGATAATCTGATCTCGAAAAACATATGGCGCGCAAGTTTCCAAGCCTTCAAGAACACGGCGCGCAAGTCCCTTTTCCAAAAACCACTTTTCTTCATTTGACGATTTTCAGGCCCAAAAATTTGGCAAACACTGGAAAACGGCGCCACCTTGTATCTGTTCTTTTTGTACCGCCTCCAAATCATCCATTCCATTATCGACGTTCTTGAATCAATCATGGATCGTTGAACACAGCTCTTGAACTCGACATTCCACTATGAAATCCCCTTTTTCAACAAATTTCTAGGTCATGGTTTGCATTGTCAACAATCACAACATAGATGTTCACTTTTTCAACAAACAAAATCACCTCAAAAATACTTCTATGAGGCCTTGAGGGATTTTTTCCCAACAAGAATATTGTGAGACTGAGAAACCAACACTCTAGTTTTTATTACTGTCTTCATAAAATTATATATTTTAGGTTTTCAAAGAAATAAAGATGTGAGTGAAAATTTTTCATGAACCGCCTTCTTCAAGATGAGGGAAAGGACAACAAAGTGTCACTCTCTACCTTCCTCAAGATGAAGGAGAGATAATGACCCCTGATTGTCACCTTCAATAGGCCCTAGAGCAGTGAATAGCACCAAGGGTATAGAATCTCACACAGTATATAAGGTGTTACCCTTTTTATTGAAACAAGTTCTGGATATAGGTGATAAATCCTAACCATATCCAAACACTAAAAGTAAAAGTAAATCCAACAATCCATTATCATATGCATGTTCAAAAGTAAAACCGATACAAATTAACAAAAAACTCCAAAGGAAAGTACCAAAATAGAGGAAACTAAGTATATATAGTAACCATCCTAATGCCCGAGCTAGTAAGTTCCAACACGGTCCTCAAAGTCCTCTTGGAAACCTGAAAGCAGTTTTATATACATAGGGTGAGAATAAAAGTATACTCAGTAGGGAAACCAAAGTCAATCATGCACAAGTTGGGGAATATACTAATGTCCATGTGAAGACAGTAGAACCAAAAACACATATCAAGGAAAACTATCCACTCAACCTCACCAAGGCACACTCACCAAATAATGTGAGTCATGTAAAGTAATGGTAATATCACATCGATATTTAGGTACCCTGAACCACTTTCACACTGGTCGGTTGCTCATTCCTAACGACTAAATTCATGACACTACCACTCTTCCCACACACAGTACCACTTTTACAACCTACCCACACACACCTGGGCCTCAAACAACACACATATCCTTCCCACTAACACATGGGCCACAACAACCACACACCATCCTCGAAGACACCTTGGCCTCATCCCTTAGACACCTCGGAAACAACCTGGCCTATAGACACCTAGGCCTATCATCCATAACAAAACCTACATGAAGGGTCTTGGACTATAGTAAACCTCAAGACATTACAGCCTACCAGGATACGATCAAGTGATAAGAAATTTGAAGAGGGTTTGTGGAAGAAATTCAGTAACCATTCATCCATCCTCCCACCATGATGTTGGAAAAAACACCCCCCCCATGAGATGGGGGTTTTCGGAACATGGTTCTAAACAAGTGCATATAAAAATCACAAGAACTGAAATTTATATATATAGATAAGTAACCACTCATTCCAACCTATGAGTTTCCAAAAAAACAACCAGCCCACACCAGACCACTTTTGTTTCTACCCCTATATGCACAACCACACAAACAACCACTGCTAAAACACAACCAAACCCCTTATTCATTTAAACACTTGTCATTATTTATTTACAGAGTTCACTTTACTTACTCTAGCACTAATGGGAAACTACCGACCACAAACAAGTACACATAGCAAGAAAACCAACTTTACAATCCCACTGCTCAACATCACCAAAAATTTATCATAGTCCCACTACACAACACCGTACCACGATCATAACACAACCAAAATAAGTGTCACTACCTACAATTTCATCTATCCCACAATCAAACTACATAACCAAAATCAAAATATAGCCTCACTGGTCACCAATCCCACACAATCCATAAAACCCAACCATAACACATAGCACACAATTTCAGCCATTAACCATAGTTAAATTCAGATTTATCCAACATTATTCTTTAATTTCACTTTGTTAACCAGGGTGATCATAGAAGGGTCCTTCTTCTTCAGGCATCCATTTAATTAGAAAAGTGTACATGTTTAATCATATTTCATGTTACATACATTCAATTAGAAGATTATATTGAAAATAGAGCAACACTAAAAAACAATAAAATACCACCAATGCCCATGATTTTCAGAAGGCACGCAACCATAGAAAAATATAATAGGAAACAAGGATAACCAGTAAGAATGATATTCATATTATCTTCAGTTCCCTGCCCGTTACGGTAACAATATTATTATCTTTTATCATCATACAACCATTTATTTCTCTTATTAAATAATGTAATTTAGTTGTATTCACATATAAATATCACCACACACACCTCGCATGATACACATAGGAAGAGAAATGAAGGAAATACCTACCTAAATGATCAAAGGACTGAAGTTCCTCTTTGCGCCAATAATAGGGGTTGCATGAGCAGGAGACTCCAAGAAAACTGAACATGATGGATCTCGCACAGGCACGACTCATCTAGGGAAGAAGGACTCCAAGATAACCAAGAGAAACAAAAAGGAAAAAGGAAGAGAGGATATTAGCTTAGGAAAATGCCATATCCTATAATCAGGGAGATGATTTCAAATTACATGAAAATTGGATCAGGGTTTGACCACGTGTCTTAGAGGTTCCACAAGTTATAATTAATTAAGATTTAATAATTCCCTCTCAAAAACGGCTGATATAGACCAACTCATGGCTAAGAGTTGATAATTTACCTTTAAATAGAGAAGAACACATAATAAGGGAAAAACTGGGAAAACTCGGGAAAAGTGGGAATTTGGAAAAGGGTGTGACACCGTTTGGTGAAACACTGTAACGGTTCCACTATAACAGTGCCACCGGTTTGGTGAGACACTATAATGGTGCCACCATTTTGTTGTGAGAACATAAGTGGTGCCACATTTTCAGTGTGCGACCATAATGGTGCCACCATTTTGGTGTCCAACTGTAATGGTGCCATCGTTTCAGTGTGAAACTGTAACGGTGCCACTATTTCAGTGTGCGACCATAACGGTGCCACCATTTCGGTGTGCGACCATAATTGTGCCACCGTTTCTATGTGAAACCATAACAATGCCACTGTTTCAGTGAAACTATTTGGTGGAACCGAGTTTTTGGAAAACTCCTCGAACAAGCCACTGACAACCCCCCAGAACACCCCAACACTGGATTTTCTCAAAGGAATGGACTGGAGAGGTCTAGGACGTTACCCTAGAAACCTCTGAAAACATTTTCTACTTTGAGAATTAAAACCTAAACAGAGAAATAGGGGTCCGAACAACCACCTCGTAAGATACCTCTCAAGGATAAACCACCATGAGTAGTTTGAAAGTTGGAATGAAAACCTCGACATCCAAGAACACCTCCCTAATAGTTATAACCCCAAACATCCACACAAACCCCAAATATCACACTACCCTAGCACATGTATTAGGTATCTTATTCCTACATATCAATTAACTATCCTCTTTGGGTGGCACTAACTCGCTGGTACAGGTTTAATCACATCCACACTAATGCATCTTGAATAGGAATTAGGTCCTCCCTTCCGCATCTACCAATAATTTTCACATACATATTTAGAGAACAAGGAAGGAAATAATTTTATGTAAAGAAGGTCAATCATTACATCAAAACAATGTATACAGAAAAACTCAAAATAGAAACTCAAAACAGAAACTCAAAACAGCTCTGGGTACTAGGAATGCATCTGCACCTCTCGCGCCCAAGTACTCTCCTCGAGGCCATCGTGCCTCAACAACACACAATCCATGGGGATGGTTCATCCTGGTTGCACCTTCTCCTCATGATCCTTGATCCTTAATGGTCTATCCATGAACGTTTCATCACCCTCAATATCCAACCCACCCCAGTTTAGGACGTGGGAGTCATTGTGTAGATACTAATGAAGCTGAGATACGTGGAAGATGTTGTGGATCCTCCCCAACTGAGGAAGCAATGCCAGCTGGTATGCCACCTCACCAAATCGTCCCAACACCTAAAAAGGTATAATGTACCAAGGAGAGAGCTTTTTTCATTTACTGAACCCTTATTTCCCCCATCGATGGGAAACCATAAAAAACACATGGCCTCCAACCTCGAAATCCAAAGGCCACCTCCTACGATCAGTATATGACTTATACTAGTCTTGATCTACCTTAATAATTTTACACACAAGCTGAACATTATCTATTGTGCTCTAAACCACCACTGGGCTAAGAACACCTGCCTCCCTAAACTTTATCCAGCACACAGGTGAATGACACAGTCTTTCGTACAAGGCTTCAAATGATTCCATGCCAATGGTAGAGTGATAAGTAGTATTTTAAGAAAAATAAACTAGGGGAAAGTGTCGTACCCACGATCCTATGAAGTCCAAAACACATGTCCGCAGAATATCCTCCAACCTCTAGATGGTTCGCTCTATCTTCCCATCTTCCAGAGGGTGGAAAGAAATGCTAAGGCATTACTGGGTGCCAAAATAATTTTTCCATCCTCTCTAGACTCATGAGGTAAATCATGCATCTTGTTATGAAAAGATGGATTTTGGAATCCAATGCAGATGCACCACCTCTTCCACATACCTCTTTGCCAAGGTATCCACTGCACTCGACTCCTTGATCACCAGGAAGTGAGGTGATTTTGTGAACTGATCCACCACTACCAGTATAGCATCACAGCCTCCTTGAGACCTAGATCGTCCTGTCATTAAGTCCATAGAGATTTCATCCAAATTCCAATCAGGGACATCTAAAGGCTGAAACAGACTACCTGGAATATGGTGCTTTTCCTTCACTTTCGGACACACTAGGTACTTTTCCACAAACTTACCACTGCCCGCTTTACCCTGGGCCACCAAAATTACCCCATCATCCCATGGTAGATCTTAGAAACTCTCAAGTGTGCTCCCAAGGGTGAGATATGGAGCTCACAGAGAACTTCTTCGTGCATTTCCACTGGGATGAACAACCTCCCATGGAAAAAAATATGGTTATATAAATTATCCAACCATCCCTCTAAAGCATTACCTTGGTCAACACGATCGTGCATCACCACAGTCTCTGTGTATCCCCACTGAGATTCCTCCTCCTGGTGTAACAGAGAGGACTAAATTGTCATCTAAAATAGAAATCATTTACAACCATCTTCCCTTTAATCTAGTTACAAGGTATAAAACTCTTCCATATCCATCCAAGAATTCATATATTCTTGAACTTAATCCTTCTACAACTTCCTCCTTAAGGCATCAGCCACAACATTCCCTTTTCCTGGAGTGTAGGTGATATCGAAGTTGTAGTCTTGGAGAAAATAAATCCACATCCACTGTCATAAGTTCAGTTCTCACAGGAAAAAGATATAACTCAATCTCTTGTGATCTGTGAATACCAAAAAGTGCTCCCTAATAAGTAAATTCCACCATAACTTCAACGGGAACACAAAAACTACAAGCTCTAGGTTATGGGTAGCGTAGTTACATTCATGATGACATTACACCCTAGACCCATAAGAGATCACTCCCCACTAATTCATCATCACACATCCCAAGACAAGAGTATAAGCATCACAAAACACCTTGAACAACACCCCTTCCTCTAGAAACTTGAGTAGTGGAGTGCTGAGTAACTTCCCCTTCAGATAGCTGAAAGCTGTCTGACACTACTCACTCCACACAAAGGAATGTCCCTTTCTAGTCAAGGATATAAACGGAGATGCAAATTGAGATAATTCAGGTATGAACCTCCTATAATAGCCCACGAGACCCAAGAAACTATGAACCTATTCCACATTCTTGGGTTCTTCCCATGAAACAATTTCCCCAACCATAGACGGGTCCACTACTATCCTCTGTTGAGACACAACATATCTGAGAAAGTTTACTTCTTGTATCCAAAACTTTCACTTAGATAACATCTCATGGACTTAATGGTGAAGAATAACTTATAAGACTATCCTTAGGTGATTTGTGTTCTCCTCCTATGAATTTTATTAAACCAAAATGTCTTCGATGAACATGACGATGAACCGGTCCAGAAACTCAAGGAAAACAAATTTACTGAGCCCCATGAACATAGCCGGCGCATTCATAATGCCAAATGGCATGACCATGAACTCAAAGTGCCTATACCTACACCTAAAAGTAGTATTGAGGATATCACCCTCATTCACCCTTAACTGGTGATACCCATAATAGTGATTTGTCTTAGAGAACCAACCTGCTCCTCTTAACTAGTCGAAGAGCCTGTCTATACTTGGGAAAGGGTAACGGTTCTTGACCATCACCCGATTCAGTATCTGGTAGTCTATGAACAGCCTCAGACCACCATATTCCTTTTTCAAAAACATAACTAGAGCACCCTATGGTGACATGATAGGCTAGATAAATCATTTCTTCATCAGATTGTCAATCTGAATCGGCAACTCCCACAACTCAGAGGGTGCTATCTGATAAGGATCCATTGAAATCAGAAAGGCACCAGGTTGTAATTCTATCCCGAACTCAATGTCACGTCGAGGGGTTAGAGTCCCAACCACTATGGAAAAAACATCTAATAACTCTTTGAAAACAACCAGAACCTCCACTATCTCAAAATCCCCTGATTCTACTGGCAGCTTGGACAACATAGAAAAAAGAGGCTCCACATGCCGGTTTTCCACCTAACTGCTCTGTTCACCAACAAAAGATACACGTCGGCCGTCCATGCCAGAGAACACAAATCTCCTCCAGAAGTAGTAAATAATGGGAAACATATAGAACAACCATTTTATTCCAAGGATGACATTGTACGGTGATTGCATAGCTATTCACTATTCAATTCCACCCTTACAATTCTTTTTTAAAATAGTTCTGTAATGAATATTCCAAATATAATAATAAATTTCAATTCATTTTTTATTAAAAAAATTAATTTTTATCACTGTTAAAAATGTTAATTAAGCTTGTTTTTATATTTTCATTGAAGGTGGAGGTGATTTGGATGCCCCGAAGAGGATTCAGAAGGAAAATGGGCCAAACCTGCATGAGTTCCATGAACTCCTATCCACTATTGGGTATAGTATGACAACTCCATGCATAAAAATGGGATACAGTTTTGTGGTTTTTTCCAAACCCCAATTTTCTACAACTCTTATGAAGGCATCAAATCCCCATTCAACCATTAAGAGGCCCAACCAAAGTGATCTTTCGAGGCCACTGAATCTGCACGGATTCAAAAGTTGTGTGCTATGTAGTGTTCATATCTCGAGCTGTAGGTGTCTAAATGAAGCCTAACATTCGGTGTAGATATAAAATATGAGGGGTAAAAAATTTCTAGGTTTTTCAAAAGCGATTTAAAACTATATGGATGCCGAAAACAATGGGACAAGTGGTTTTACACAATCTATGTGCCCAAAACCCCTTCCCGTTTTTTCTATAAAAGAGAACCATGGGTACCTCATTTGAGGAGTTTGAACCAGAAGTGAAGCTCTGCAATTTTGGAGTCCTATAAGATTATCCTCCTCATCCTAGAAGTTCTTGTGGCCCCTATCCTCATAGGGGGTCAAATATGAAGGCAAAGTTCCACCCGAGCCTCCTCCTCCTCTCGATAGCGAGGTAAACGGTGGACGATCATTTTGAGGGAGCTACAAACACTTGGTAGGGAGTTCCAACACTAGTTATTCTACTTGTTTTGTATAATTTTTGAGTTAAATATTTCACTTATTTATTTTATTCACATGATTCTCCCATAAATGGATTTTTTTTATATAATTAATTGAAACACTTTTTATTTTAACACCAATTGGGTTGAAATTTTGAGTGGGAATCTTGGGTTGTTCTAATTGGACAACACCAGAATCATTTCTCTCTCACACATATATGAGATTTCAGTATTATTTTTTGTCCCTTGTTCTATAATTGAGAACCAAACCTTGAAAACACGATCATTGTTTCAAGGGTTGCTTATTTTTGCGTCGTTTCAAGGGGTAAAAGGGTAGTCAAGATCTTGACAACCTTAAACCAAAAAATTAAACAAAACCATGTGACATTTTCAGAGCCATGATCTATCCAAGATTTGTAGTGAACTTGAAATGATCTCATTGTCTCATAATTCAAAAACACCACTTTTATTTATCAACTATTAAACTCTTTAATTAAGTCATTTTATTTTTAAAACTGTTTTCAAAACCACCCCCTCTTTTAGTAAATTTTATTAAAAATACTAACTCAAAACTTGTTAAAACTCCTTGAGAGATGACCTAGGGTCTTCCCTAGACTATAAATAAATCTTAAAATCATAATAAATTTGATGTGTCATGACAACGTGGTCAAATTTTGGCGTTATTTTTGGGGAGTTCTTTGGTTTTAGTGTGTGTTTTTGATAATATTTTGTTTGTAAATTTTGTGAATGTTTTTTGTTTTATCTTGTACCCTTACATTTACTTTTATGTTATTATTTATTTCTTGTGTAGGTTCTGTGTATGATATGTTCTAATCCAAGAGGCTTACAACCTTTTGAACTCGAACCAGAGAGGATCCTACATCAGCGACCCTGAGATACACAAGAGGAACCTTTGAAGGAGGATGCATAAAACATCAACACTCATCTTGATCCTTCTTATTCCTCTTCATAAACCCACATTAAAGCTGAAATTAACGTAAATTAAATAGATGAAAACAGTCAAGCACTAAAAGAACTTACCTCGCCTGATGTTGATATCCAACCCACATATATTCAAATTCAAGTCAAGGCACCCAACTTTGTACTAAAATCTAGTTTAATTCATTTATTACCAAGATTTCATGGACTTCCTAGAGAAGATCCACACAAGAATCTATAAGAATTTCATACTCTGTTTTTTACATTAAAACTAGAAAATGTGGATGAAGAATAAGTAAACCTTAGGGAATTTCCTTTTTCATTAAAAAACACTACAAAAGACAAGATTTATTATGTTAATTCACCAATAAGAGGCTGGGCGGACATGAAACACCTTTTTCATGAAAACTATTTCCCAGCCTCTCGAATTACTACTATAAGGAAAGAAATTTGTTGGAAAAGACAATCTCAAGGGGAAACACTTCATGAATATCAGTAAAATTTTAAAATATTATGTTCAAGTTGTCTACACCACCAAATAAGTGACCAACTTTTAATGCAATATTTTTATGAAGTTTTAATCTTTATTGATAGAAACCTTATTGATGTTGTTGTAGGTGGTGTGCTAGTTGATAAGACCCCAATTGCTGAAAGGACCTTAATTGAGAACATGTCACAAAACACTCAACAATTTGGTTAATGGTCCAATGTACCCATTCGAGGTGTTCATGAGATGAAAAGTACTGAATTCAAGAAGAAGGTGGAAATGAAGTTTCAGGAGGTAAGTACCCTTATACAATAACTTTCTCTCTCCCAAGGAAAATATCTATCTTCTCCTCCCATCGATTATGTAATCTTCTCTTCTAACACCCCTTATTCTGACTAATGGCCCCAATTGAGAGAAATTTCCGAGAGTTGTGAGGAAATCTTCCCAGGACACCCCAATAACCAACCCTTTAGGAAATATCCATACTATCCATCCAAATTTTGTTGGAATGAAAACCAAGGTTATAGGCAAGGGGGTATTCAAACCATCCTCATCAACCATGGAACCAACAAGGTTAGAGTAGTCATCCACCACCACCTCCCAGAAATCCCCAACCACCCCAAAGGCCTTTCCAATCGCCCCCTCCCAAAACTGAACCTAGCCTAGAAGATATGATGAAACAAATTACTGCCAACAATCTCCAATTCCAACAAACCACCCAAGCTGCCATACAAGACCTCAAAACCCAATTAGTCCAACTAGCTAACTCAGTGGGGGAAATTCGAAGTCATGGGTCGGGTAAACTACCCTCTTAACCAGTAATTAACCCTAGGGATAAAGGAAATAATAGTTTCATCACCCTTATGAGTGGAACTCCTCTTAAAATCAAAATGAACCCTCCAATAGAGTCATACCCTCCTAAGGAAACCACCATCCCAGCCACTACTAAAAATGGTACAAGAGAAGAAAATATTTTTCCTAAGATAATTCCTTCCAAAGGAATGAGTGTGTATGTCAATGAGTCTCATATCCCAACCATTCCTCTTTCATTTACCCAAAGGGCCACCTAACCAAGAAAACAAAAGGAAATTGAATTTGATAAGGAACTATTGGAAACTTTCAAAAAAGTGCTGGTTGAAATTCCTTTGATTGATTTCATGAAGCAAATTACAAGATATTATAAGTTTTTAACGGATATGTGTACACATCGAAGGAGACTTCATGGTGATGATATGGTAAGATTGGGGAGGAATGTATCAACATTTATAGAACCATCACTACCTTCGAAATGAAATGATCCCAGAACATTCTCGATTCCATGCACCATAGTGGAGTATTCATTTTCTAATTATATGCTTGATTCAGGTGCTTCTATAAATGTGATGCATCACTCTATTTACTCTTCATTTCATGTTTGATAGTTGAAGACAACTGAGATAGTCATTTAGCTAGAAAATAGGAGTACAGTACACCCTTTGGGTGTGCTAGAGTATGTTCTTGTAAGGGTTCAAAATTTATTTTTTCTTACTGATTTTTATGTTCTTAAAATGGAATATGATAGGATGAATGGACATGCCCCAATTATATTGGGGATACCTTTCTTGAAAACCACCAAATCCATAATTAATGTCCATAATGGTACATTATCTATGGAATTTGGTGGTGACATATTCCATTTCAACATCCTTGATGCCATAAAGTGCCCCTCAGAAGAACATTCCTCTCTCTCTATTAATTCAATTGATGTACTCCCTTACCCTAAAAAAACAACTTTTCATTCCCCTGATCCCATTTCTAAGTTTTCTTTATTGATTGAAATTATAATTAATGAATCATGAATTGATTGTTATAGTGGTCTAGAAAAGTTTCATGCATGTTTATTAATTGACAATTTCTTGAACATCGAGGATGCAATGATCATCGATGATGCTTCTAAGCTTGTAAAAGATCATTCCTAATCTAAGGATAATACCATTGAGTAGTTATATGAGATTAGTGACCTATCACTTTCACACACACTCCCATCATCCAAAATCCACCTGAATTGGAACTAAAACAACTTCCTCAAGATTTAAAATATTCATATCTTGAGAATGGAAACAAGTTCTCCATCATCATTTCTAGTTCACTCCCTCCTGAGAATGAATTGAGACTGCTAGAACTTTTGTGGGAGTATAAACAAGCTTTGGGATGGACACTTTCTGAAATTCATGGTATTATCCCATCAATTTTTACAAATAATATTTTATTAAATGATGAGGCTAAACTAGTGAGGTAGGCAAAAATTTGACTGAACCCAAACCTCCTATAAGTTAAGAAAAATGAGGTAACAAAATTATTGGTTGCTGGAATCATTTACCCCATCTCAGACAGCCAATGGGTCAGTCCCATTCAAGTAGTTCCTAAAAAACTAGCCTTACAATAATCAAAAATTAAAAACCATGAATTGGTTCTAACTCATGTGCAGAATAGTTGGTAGGTCTGTATAGACTATCGCCTACTAAACCAACACACTAAGAAGGACCATTTCCCTTTTCCATTCATTGACCAAATGACAGAGAGGATTGAGGGTAATTCCCACTACTATTTCCTTGATGGGTATTTTGGATACTTTTAGATCCATATTTCCCCCAAGGATAAGGAAAAGACAACCTTAACTTGCCCCTTTGGCACATTTGCATATAAGAGGATGCCATTTGGTCTGTACAATGCTCCGGGTACTTTCTAGAGATGCATGGTTAGTATTTTTTTGGATTACCTAGAGAATTTTATGAAAGTTTTCATGGATGATTTCACTATTTATGGAACCTCTTTTGATGAATGTTTAAGTAGTCTCAGTTCAGTCTAATGTCATTGTATTGAAAAAAATATTGTATTAAATTATGAGAAATGGAATCTCATGGTGCGAAAAGGTATAGTTTTGTGGCATGTCATTTATGGGGATGGTATCCAAGTAGATAAATCAAAAGTAGATTTCATGTATTCCCTACCATTCCCCAAAAATATACGGGATGTGTGGTCTTTCCTAGTTCATGCTAGATTTTACTATCGTTTCATTTGTGACTACTAAATTTCACTCCCCCTCTCTCGATTACCCCAAAAAGAAAAAGAATTTGTTTTTGATAAATAATGTGAGGAATCTTTTAATAAGTTAAAATGGAGTCTCATGTCACCCCCAGTAATCCAACTACCTTGGTGGGATTTACTATTTGAGCTCATGTGTGACGTCTCTAACTATACAGTTGGGGCAGTATTGTCACAAAGGGTCGATCGAGATCCAATGCCTCTTGTACATTAAACCCTATCCAAGATAACTACACCACAACTAAAAAATAATTCATTGAATTTTTTTTTCCTTGGATAAATTCAGGTCGTGTCTTTTAGGGTGAAAATTCATTGTTTTCTTAGACCATGCATCCCTCCGGCATCAACTTAAGACACCAAAAGCCAAACCCCATCTCATTCACTAGATTCTCCTTGTTTAGGAATTCAATCTATAAATTAGAGATAAAAAAGAAGTGGAGAATGTGGTGGCTCGCCATATCAGTAGGATTCTCCCATCCTCAGAAATTGACTCATCCCCATGTATTCCTATACATGACATGTTTCCTGATGAGAAATTGTATGGAGTGAAAGATGTTATTCCTTGTTATGCTGAAATTGTAAATTATTTTGTAGCATCTCGCATTCCTACTGATTTCAATAAAAACCAAGCTAGTCATCTAAAACAAGAGTCTTATTGGCACATTTGGGATGAACCTACCTCTGGAACACATGTAGTGATCAAGTCCTTAAGAGTTGTGTCCCTGATAGAGAGTTTCAGTGTGTCCTTAGATTCTTCTACACTCTTTATTGTGGGAGCCACTTTGGTCCCCAATGGACTGCTCGCAAAATACTTGATTCTGGTCTCTTTTGGACAACACTTTTTCAGGATTCCCATGATTTTTTTAAATCTTGTCCTCATTGTCAAGGTAGTGTATCTAGAAGAAATGAAATTCCACAACAACCATTTCTCTTTCATGACATTTTTTATGTTTGGGGTATTGACTTTATGGGGCCATTTCCCAATTCCTTTGGCAACTTGTACATTCTTCTGGTAGTTGATTATGTGTCAAAATGGGTAGAGGAATGAGCTACAAGGACTAATGATTCTAAGGTAGTTGTAGATATTTTGAGAACACAAATCTTCTGTAGGTTTGTCTTACCTAGGTTCGTCATCAGTGACCAAGGTTCTCATTTCTACAACCGAACAATGCAATAACTTTTTCGTCGGTATGGGGTCGTTCATCGAGTGTTTACTTCATATCACCCATAGACCAATGGTAAAGACGAGGTGTCAAATAGAGAGGTAAAACAAATTCTTGAAAAATTGTTCAACCCAACAGAAAATATTATAGTCTTAGACTCGATGATTAATTATGGGCTTATCGTACTGCCTTTAAAACTCTCATTGTAATGTCACCTTATAAGCTTGTTTTTTAAGAAAAATTTGTCACCTCCCTATTGATATTGAGTACCGAGCCTAGTTGGCCATTAAATAATGCAATTCTAACCTTTCTGGTGTAGATTCTCAAAGGAAGTTGCATATTCAAGAGTTGGAGGAAGTGAGGAGAGATGCATATGAAAACTTCTATATTTATAAGGACCTAACCAAGGCCTCCCGCGACCATCTTATACTTCATCGTCAGTTCCACATTGGGCAGAAGGTCCTGCTTTATAATTAAAGTCTAATGTTTCATCCAATTAAGCTTTATTCCCACTGGTTTGGCCCATACACTATTATTAATGTATCTCCATTTGGTGTTATTCAGGTTCAAAATGAAGAAACCATGAAAACCTTCACTATTAATGGGAAATGGCTGAAGCACTTCTATGAATCCCTTCTAGAGTTCCTGATGTAGGAACTCCATGTTCAAGAAACAACATACTAGTGAAACACACCATGTTTTATCCTTCCTTATCACATTCTCAATTATTATAGTGAGTACATTGCACATTCTAGGTGTGGGGGTGGATACATTCCTGGGTTCATTTGTATTTTCATCGTCTTTCTTATTTCTTCTCTATTTTACCTTCTTTATGGTATTTTCATTTTTCCCCATCTTTATAAGACCATTAGGATTTTCATTGTCTTTCTTCTTTCTTCTCTTTTTCTCCTTCTTTATGGTCTTTTTACCCCCCCCCCCCCCTTTATGGTCACCAAATCATGGAACCTACTGAAAATGCATATTGAAATTTTTGATTCCATATTTATTTAACATTAGATGAAAAACCTATATCTATTATGGATTGAATATTTGTATGAATTTAAAATCAGGGAGTGATTTTTAGTAAATTAGTTTTTTTAAATGATATAAATAGTCATATCACTATGAATCTTTTGAGATGATTGATGCCCCTTGTGTGAGTAGTTTTTGAGAAAACTGTGTCACTAATATCTCCACACATTTTTGCACCAAACCACAAAGTGTAAATATTTCTTACTTAATATAAGTTAAATATATGATAGGTTAATATTTTCAACTTTAAATGATATTTCCATACGTTCATTTTTTATCTGATCTATTTCAATATTGTATTGGATTGACCTATGTGTGTGTACATAATGTCCACCTATTTTATTCCCTCAAAAAAATTGGGTTGTGTCTTGGGCGGGTCAAAAACCACTCCTCCTTAACCTTTGATCTTATTATAACTATTACAATTAGTGTCGTGAGGAGATCAAACAATGGAGTGTGAGATTTGTTCCAAATGAAAATTTTAAAAAAATAAATGAGGGGAGTGATGAAATGTGAAACATATGGGGATATCTATATCGGAATATTATGGTTTGACTTCCAGGAATGCTTAAGTGAGTGGGTATTTAACTATGATTGCAAAGGATGTGGGGCAATTTTGGTGAAACAAATCATTTCAAGCTGAATAAATGTTAAAATAACCTTTATTTATTGGATAGAAAGTGGAAAGAATAGCATGGAATGGTTTTCACACAAACACATGGAGAGTTAGTGGAATGGTTGACTTTTTAATTCCTTGCTAAATTTGGTGTCAGGAATCTCTTTTAATTTCATTGTGATATGATTTATGAGACATCTTTTTCCATTTTCACTAGCAAGAACTCCTTGGTGTGGTTTGTGCATTGATCACAATACTTTAATGAATTAAAATTTCCTCAAATGTTAAATCTTTATGATGTCTAGAATATATACATGCATCATTTTTTTAATATGTGACTTTTCCCCGGAGTGCAATTGTTTATGTGTGGGGGTGTGATCACATAGTGATTCACTATTCAATTCCACCCTTACACCATTGTTTTAAACTAGTTCTGTAATGAATATTCCAAATATAATAATAAATTTCACTAAATGTTTTATTCAATTAATTAATTCTTATCACTATTAAAAAGGGCAAATATACTTGTTTTTATATTTTCATTGATGGTGGAGGTGATTTTGAGGCCCTAGAGATGATCGAGAAGGAAAATGGGCCAAAACTGCATGAGTTCCATGAACACTTGTCCACTATTGAGTATATTAAGGAATCTTTTTGCATAAAAATGGGTTGATGTTTTGGTTTTTAGTCCAAAAATCAATTTTATACAACTATTATTAATACACCCTATCCCCATTCATCCATTAAGAATCCCAAATGAAGTGATCTGTCCAGGCTATCAAATCTACATGGAGTCAAAGGTTGTGTGTTGTGTTCTGTCCATATCTCAATATTTAGGTGTTAAAATGAAGCAAAAATTTCATTTACGATATCCAAGACGTGGGGGAACAACTTTATATTTTTTTTTAAATCAATTGAATACTTTATGGAGGCCGAAAAAAATGTTCCAAGTTGTTTTACACAATTTGTGTGCCCAAAACCACTTCCCATTTTTTCTATAAAAGAGCACCATGGGCACCTCATTTGGGAAGTTCGAACCAAAAGTGAAGATCTACCATTTTGGAGTCCTAGAGGAGTATCCTTCTCATACAATAAGTTCTGGAGGCCCCTATCCTCATAGGGGGATCAAATATGAAGGTGAAGTTCCACCTGAGCCTCCACCTCCTCTCGATGGCGAGCTAAATGGTGGATGATCATTTCGAGGGAGATAAACACACTTGGGATGGAGTTCCGGCACTACTTATTCTACTGGTTTTGTATAATTTGTGTGTTAAATATTTCACTTTTTTCTTATCTTGACATTATTCTCCCCTGAATGCATTTATTTTGATATAATTAAATGAAACACTTTTTATTTTAACCCCAATTTGGTTGAAATTTCAAGTGGGAATCTTGGGTTGTTCCGATTTGAAAACACAAGCATCATTTCTCTCTCACACATATATGATATTTTAGTATTATTTGGTATCCCTTGTTCTATAATTGAGGACCAAACCTTGACAACATGATTGTTGTGTCAAGGGTTGCTTCTTTGTGCATCGTTTTAAGGGGTAAGAGGGTAGTCAAGATCTTGACAACCTTCAACCAAATAATTAAACAAAACCATGTGAAATTTTTAGAGAAATGAACTATTCAAGATGTGTAGTGAACTTGAAATGATCTCCTTATCCCATAATTCTAAAACACCCCTTTTATTTATCAACTATTAAACTCTTTAATTAATTCATTTTATTTTTAAAACTGTTTTCAAAACCACCCACTCTTTTAGTAAATTGTATTAAAAATACACACTCAAAATTTATTAATACTCCTTGAGAGACGACCTAGGGTCTTCCCTAGAATATAAATAATTCTTAAAATCATAATTAATTTGATGTGTCATGACAATGTGGTTATACGGCTGCATTTGTAGCTGAATAAGATCCCCATTGGACTGATGTGGCCCCAAAATCAGTCTGCATCCTCGAAAAACATAAAACAGGATGGTCTGACTTCCAACTAGTGTACTCAACACTAGAGGAATGGAAAGTATCTCTGTACCTAGACCCAAATAATGATCTATATTGGTTTCAATGAAGGAGTGTGAGCCTCCTAAATCAAAGAGTCCACCAGTTAGAGTGTTGAACAAGCTGATCGTATCTCAAACAACCACCGACCCTGTTGAGGCTGCTACCTATGTGACATGCAACTATCCGTGCATGTATCCTTTGCCTCTTGGCTATCGACAACCTCCCTGACCATGCCTTGGTTGATGTCCCTATGGAGCTCCCGGATTTTGGCCTCCTCCTGCAACTTCTGCTCTCAGTGGGGCAGGAACATGCTACTACTACTGGAAATACCTGGCCAAAAACTGGTGCTACAGATGTGGGCACTAAACCTACCCACCCCCATTGTACTGATCTTGGATTTGTCACTCACTCTATAGATTCCCACTTCCTTCATAAGGTAATAATGTTAGTCCCAGGCCATAAGAAGAGGGTTAGGACCAGGAGATCAGAACAGGATCTAGTAAGGCCTACTCCCTGCTAGCCAAAACCTGGAAGGTCCTGTCACTGGAGATCTACTATTGATTTCCTTCCCCTTTGACAAACATGGATGGATCCCCTGTCATGGAACATCAACTTTTAAGTACATAATTTACAATAACTCAAACTTCTTTTGAACCTCTAAGTATATCGGTAGAGTGAATGGAGTAACAACATACTGAAGAGAATGTCAAAGTGCCTCCTCTAAGCATCTCACCTGAGACTCCTCATCCTAAAAGTGGTCTGGATCAAATCATAAAAGATACATGAACTTGATACCCAACTCCCTCACAAACATAATCCCCTGTTAGAGGTAGAGTAACTATTATATATTCTTGGCCTTCATTGTTGAGGAAAGGAACTCCACCTAAAACTCCATCTCAAAGTCAGCCCACAAAACATCGGTCTCCTTCCATTCCATGAGGTAAAGCCTCCACCACTTACATGTTTCTCCCCTCATCTTTATAACTTACAATGGAACCCATTACTCACTCAAAGAAAATATCATGGTAAAGGTGATCTCCAACTCCTTAATCCAACCTTCCATCTCTAGGTCAGAAACACTACCCTCATACTTTCCTAGGGTCTATTGTTCGAAACAACTAAGGGTCTTCTGCCACAAGTCATCTTCCTCTTCTCAATCAAACCTCTTTTGATCGACCAAGTCACCTTTTCAGGACTCGAATGCCCAAACCACTCATGGAAGACATCTGGGTGACATAGTTGAAATGGTAATCAAGGAATTTCTAATCCCATGTAATAAAAAAATCCATTTAGATTCATTTTAAATCATTATTGGTTTTAAATTTTCCCAAAACTCCCAACTCAAAAAACAACACAAGTCATTATAATGCATGTACCTTTCCTAGGGTCTCTAACCTGAAATCAATGTAACCTAACTTGGTCGATCGGTTGGCTCAGAGTCCTTACGTCAGATCACGGGGGGCCCTAAAATCTCATTTCTTAGCTAGTCTTCCCAGGCTTATTTCACACACCAAGATCAACTAACTCTATTTCCCTACCATCCCATGAAATCATCACTATTCCTATCTATTAACTCTAGCCTATCTATCAAAAAACTAAAAAAACTAACGGTCAACCTCAAACCTCCCTTTGATACCACTTTGTCATGACCCACCTTTTTTGAGATCAGGGAAAGGATAGAAAAGTACCACACCCTATCTTCCTCGTGATGAAGGAGAGATAATGACCCCTGATTCCCACCTTCAATAGGCCCCAGAGTGGTGACTATAACCAAGGGTATATAATCTCACACAGTATGGAAGTAATTACCCTTTTTATTGAAACAAGGTCAGGAGATAAGGTGATAAATCCCAAGAAACTCCAAACACTAAAAGTAAAAGTAAATCCCAAAATCCATTCCCATACGCATTTTCAAAAGTAAAACTGATACAAAGTACAAGAAAACTCCAAAGGAAAGTACCAAAAGAAAGGAAACTAAGCAGTGACAACAACTATCCTGATGCTCAATCTAGTAAGGTCCAACACGGTCCTCAAAGTCCCCCTAGAAACTTGAAAGTAGTTTTATATACGTAGGGTGAGCATACAAGTATTCTAAGTAGGGAAACCAAAGTCAATCTTTCACAAGTGGGGGAATATTCTAATGTCCCTGTGAAGATATCATAACCAAAAGCACCTATCAAATAAAATTATCCACCCACCCTCACCAAGGCACACTCACCAAATAATTCAAGTCAAGTAAAGTAATTGTAATAGAACATTGTTATTCAGGCAACCCGCACCACTTTCCCACTGGTTAGATGATCATTACTAATAACTAATGTCATGATGATACCACTATGACTATACATAGTCCCACTCTCACAACCTACCCACTCACACCTGGGCCTCAAACCACACACACATCCTTCCCATAGACACCTAGGCCACAACAACCACACACTGCTCCTGAAGACACCTGGGTATCATCCCAATGAAACTTGGGAAACAACCTAGCCTACAGACACCTTGTCCTCTCATCCATAAAACTACCTTCAAAAATGGTCTTGGGCAATATTAAACCTCAATCCATTACATCCTACCTGGATATGCTTGATCAGCAAGAACCCGAAAGAGGGTGTGAGGAAGAAAGTCAGTATCCAGCCATCGATCCCCCCAACAGGATGTTGGAAAAAACACTCTCCCCAATGAGATGGGGGTGTTCATCACAAGTTACTAAAAAAGGGTGGGGTGCATATAGAAATCAATAGAATAACAAATTATATATATATATATAAGAAACCACTCATCCCAACCTATGAGTTTCTAGATAAACAACTAGCCCACACAAAACCACTTTCGATGCTACCCCTATGTGTACAACCACACAAATAGCCACTACCAAAACAGAACCCAATCCCTTATTCATTTAACCACTTTTCATTCATTATTTATGGAGTTTAATTTAATTATTACAGCACTACCAGGAAACTTCCAAACACAAAAAATACCACACAGCAAGAAAACCAAGTTTGTGGTCCCACTGCACAACAGCACCAAAAACATATCGCAGTCCCACTGCAAAACACCATCCCACGATCACAACACAACAAAAAGAAGTCCCACTTCCTACAAGTTCATCCATTCCACAATCAAACCCCACAACCACAACCCAAAGGAAGCTCCGCTTCTCAACCATCCCACACAATCCAAAAATCCCAAGCATAACACAGAGCACACAACCATACCCATTAACCATGGGTAAATTCATATTTATCCAACATTGTTTTTTAATTCCACTTTGTTAACTGGGGTGATCATAAAAGGTTTATTCTTCCTCAAGCATCCATTTAATTATCCAATTGTACGTGATTAATCAAATTTCATGTTACATCCATTCAATCACAATATTATCCAGAAAATAGAGAAACACTATAGTAAAAGAAAATACCACCAACAACCATGATTTTCAGAAGTCACACATCCACAACAAATTATAGGAGGATACAAGGATAATCAGTAAGAACAACATTCATTTTATCTTCACTTCCTTGTCCATTACAGTAATAGTATGATTATCTTTTATCATCATCCAATAATTTATTTATCTTATTAAATAAAGGAAAACAGTCGTATTCACATAGAAATATCACCACACCCACCGCACATGATACACATAGGAAGAGAAAATAAGGAAATATCTACCTAGATGATCAAAGAATTCAAGTTACTCACTATGCCAAGAATAGGGGTTGTATCTGAAAGAGACTCCAAGAAATTCGAACAAGAGGGCTCTCGAATAGGCACGACTCATCTGGGGAAGAGGGACTCCAATCATACCAAGATAAATTAAAAGGAAGAAGGAAGAGAGGATCTCGGCTTAAGAAAATTCCAAATCCAAAAATTAGGGAGACAATTTCAAAGTACTTGAAAATCAGATTGGGGTTTGACCATGTGGTTCGGAATTTTCACATGTTGGAATTAATTAAGATTTAATAATTCCCTCTTGGAGATGTTTGAGATAGACCAGCACATGGTTGAGAGTTGATAGGTTACCTTTAAATGGATAAAAACACATAACATGTGAAAAACTAGGAAAACATGAGAAAAGTGGAAATTTGGAAAAGGGTGTGACACCATTTGGTGAGACACCATAATGGTGAAACCGGTTCAGTGTGACATCACAATGGTGTCGATGTTTCATTATGAAACCATAATTAGTGCCACTGTTTTGTTGTGAAACTGTAATGGTACCACTATTTTGGTGTGTGACCGTAACGGCGCCACCATTTCGGTGTACGGCCGTAATGGCACCACCATTTTAGTGTGCGACTGTAACGGCGCCACCGTAATGGTTCCACCATTTCAGTGAAACTGTTTGGTGGAATAAAGTTTTTGGAAAACTCCTAGAACAAGCCACTGACATCCCCTAGAACACCCCAACATTGAATTTTCTCAAAGTAATGGACCAAAGAGGTCCAGGACATTAAACAATTCTTGATCCAATATAGAACCTGAAGAAAATATTTTTTGTAATTAAACAAATATTGATATACCCAACTCTTTTCTTTTACAAAAATCCTAAAGAGTTAAGGAATAATAAAAATATCCAATGTATTTTACTATGAACTAATAAATAAAGGAAGAATAAGAGGGAAAATAAGAGAAGATAAGAGAATAAATTTGTTCATATTTATTTTCACAGGAAGACGATGAAGAATTTGATCCAGTGCAGTCTTGTGTGAACTAAAGAAGAATAATAATAAATTAAGGATATCTAAGTGAAATAAGAATGATTATCATATCATTTTTCTACTATGAAGAGAATAATACAAAGTTGGGTATAGTTTTGTGCATACAAATAGAATAAGCTACATTCTGTTATGAAAGGGAATAAGAATAATAATAATCACAACAATAATAATACATAATTTTATATTTGTATAAAAATGTATTATTGTTTCCCCTATATTAAATTAAAATGGTACTAGATGTACATGAATGTCAGATACACCAAACAAGTGTGTTAGATGCACATTATACATTTTTAGAAGAAAATTTTGTAATGCACACAAGTTCTTACTAGTGAGTTCTGTTCCCATGGATTTTATCAGATCACACCAAGTATTATCCTTCTCATAATTAGATGTTTGACCTTATAAATATTTATGTCTCTTGAGTGTGTATTTTTTTGTGATGAAAAAAAAATAACAAGAGGATGGAGAGATAGAACAAGATAATCAATTTACCTTAATAAGTGATAGAGGTAAAAGTGAAGGGATAAAATGGTAAAGTTATAAGTTTTACCTATATTGATTCACCCACCCACCCCCATCTCAGTGTCTAATATATCCTTACTTTGTCCCCACATAAATGAGACTTCTTCTCATGAAGTTCTCACTTTGTAATCTCTAAAATGGAATATAATGAGAACAAACCCGCCAGTATGAATCTCTTATGTTTATCTGTCATCAGAAATTCCAATTTCCAAGTGTGTGTAATAATCCTTAGAAATTAATATTATTTTTAATACATTCCATGACTCACACACTTTGATGGGTTACTTAAACCATGAAAATACAATTCATGGTGAAGCCAGATATGTTGGTTGTATCATGAGTGAAATTTTGTTAATAAATAATTAGAGGATAGATTTTTCCATTCCATATTTATAGAAGTTGATATCTTGTCTATTTTATTTAAATATAATATTCACATTAAATTTCATTACCATGGGGAAATGATGATTTTATTTCAATTAGTCAAAGAAAGGTGCATCAAGCATATTGGTTGATGAAACTCGTGTGAAACTTTCTTGATGAGATATTATAATAGAGGGATTATATTACATAACAAGAACTTGTGTATGGTTGTCGAAATTGAAACATTAACTTCTTTATCTATTTTTCCTTAATCCATTGCTAGATAGTAATCTTGAAATTTAGGTAAGACCTCCTAAATCCAATGAAAAAAAATCCTAGAGGGTCACACACAAAGTGTTCCCATTAATCAAAATTATATTATATTTGAATTTAATTAATATAATAAATATTATTCTCAATATTGATGAATAGTTTTTTTAGGTTTTATTGATCACAAGTATTATTAATAAGGTACTCAATGTTTATTTTTTAATTACTAAATAATTTATCATATTACATGAATATTTAATTAATATTTATTCTCTAAGCTATGAATAAAATATTTATTTTATTTATTGAATATTTTATAAATATTTATTCACTAAACTGTGAATAAAATATTTATTTATAAATAAATATTTATATAAAAAAAATCAATTATTCAATAAATTTCGAGGTGGATGAGAAAACCAAGATTGGTTCTGGTGATGAATATAAATTTACCAGCTTGTAAAACAATATTTATCGTTGGGAAAATTATAGATCTCCATGGAATAAAAATAATATTATTATTTTAATACATTTCATGGAGTCAAACATGGGATTAAAAATTAATTAAGGGAACTTGTGTAATTAATTAAATTAAAAAAAATCACCCTAGGTCTATAAATACTCTATTTATACATTCTAAGAGAGTCTAATTGAGAATCATTGTGCACAATGGATTTCTCTATAGTATCCACCTCCTCCTTCTCTCTTCCTCTAAAGAATTAGAAGATCAAGAGAATTTATTCAAGCCTGAAAAATGTGAAGCGATGAAGATTAAAATAAAATATGATCAATAAACCACACTAGCACAATGAAATACACTGGTGTTTTTCAAAGATCATAAGGGAACATGTGGATCACCACTATAGAGATTGTACACTTGGATCCTACAATTGTGATAATGGATTACTGAAAAGTGTTTTGGATGATCAACAACAACTATGAAGAAAGATCAAAATAATTATGTAACCTTTATTCTAATTAAATTAGAGTAATTAAAAATCTATCATTAAAAATGTCTCTTCTTGAATATGGCTTCCTTCCTATCAATATTTGATTGGAAAATTTTCATTGGTTGTGATTTTAAATCATGTACAATATGAAAATGTTTCTTCAAATTCGTAATTTTTTGAGTCGATATTGGCCCTGATAAGAACTTTTGTTGAACTCAGAACCATCAAGTGGTATCATAGTGGTTATGTTCAAATTTATAACTATTTAGTTTATTTTTTATCACTCTACATTTAAAAATTAAAATCCATTTCAAGTTTTAATTTTTTTCTTGATCCATCATCAAAATAAATTTTTATTTTTATTCATTTCTTTATCATATTAATTTGATATAATAATAATTAATGAATAACACATTCGAATATTCCATCCAGAGGTGCCAAGAATTTTGTATAGATAATACAAGAGTACATTATGTGTAATCTTTATTACAGGTCATGTATCCTTGTTCATTGCACAAGGACACCCAGGTGGATTCCAAGTCCTCGGGTAATCAGTACACACCGCATACAAAAAATTCACTATGTGTAGACCTTCTGAGGTGGAACATATATTTTATGGATTATATTCCATGTATATTGACTACACATCATGTGCTTCACATGTTTTCATGGTATAAAATATGGTGTCAAATTACGTCATGTAATTAATTCACCTCATGTATTTAATACAAGATGCGTATTAGTTGGAATGCGTGTAACTAAAATTACATGTTTCATATCCTTTATAAATTACATATAATTCATAAATGTTTTTGAGAAGTACATGATGAGTCCCTCGTATGTATTGAGGATATCTAGAAAAGGGAAGTGCATGTCATGCAGTTGTCTTGCACACAACATATACTTTACCTATTTACATGAAAGTATTAAATTTAATTCATTAATCTATTAAACCTCATTGACAAAAAATTCATGGGTCATTAAGTTAATAGTAAACACTATTTTTCAGGTTTTATATTATATTAAATTCTTAATTAATTTCACATAATATTGGAAACCAAGATTATTATATGGTTATTGTATAATAGAGACTCAAAGAATTAAATTATGCAGACTATGTAACATTCATGTGTTATATGTGGTATTAAATTGAAAATATAGACCGTAAAATTGGGACTTTTTCTATTTACACAATATTTAGTATGAGTACATTATTTACAATTAAAACTATAATAATTTGTTCAGATAGGTAATCACCGATTTGATTCCAAATAAAAAGTTGTGTACTATATTATTGAGTTTTTAAATAAAATAAAATTATTTATTTATTTTAATCATTGTGTATGATAATTTTAAGATGATTATATTAAATATCATAAAATGATTAATTTTTTAATAATACAATTAGTCAGATTAATTTTATTGTGTTTTATATTATCAAAGAATGAATTGAAATTAATGCTAGCAAGTTGTTTTAAATGAATAATTATTTCATGTGTATAGTTGATCATTAGCTTGACCATACCTATGTATGTGTTGGTTTTTTTAATTTATTTTTATTGCATGGTTTTTCAATTAATTGTGTATTAAGTTAAATATGATGGCTTGTGAGTCATGCATCCCAATTTTATTATGTAGATTTCTGTGTTTAAGGCTATTTTATATAATTCCCCTTAACAAATCCTTTAGTTTCCCTCACCTATATATAAGTTAGAAATATATTTAATAAAAAGAGTTTTCTAATTCTCATGGATTCAGTTCAAGAAAGAGACGATGTGGAGGGAGTTCAAGATGAAATTGAGATGAAACCAACATAGGAGATACATAGATGGACAGATGGGATGATATAACTCATGCTAAGACCAGCACAATGAGTTTATCCCTAGAGTTATATGTTGATTTATTTTTCTCTCAATAAATGAAAAATTATGTAAAGATCGTTATCATGTCATTTATTTATTTATTTTATTTTTGTCTTATGTATGATTTATTTTATGGATGAAATAATATGATCACATAAATAAATGAACTAATATGCCAAGATAGATTTAAAATAAATGGATTATGAGTAAATTTTTTATCAAAACATGGTTAATCACTTAAGTAAAATCCACTTAGAATTAACAATACATGTCAATGATAAAGCAAGAAAAATTTTATGCCTAATAAAAAAACCACAAGTAAAAATTAATTCATCACTCCTTCTATTTTCTAAATTAATATGAAACCATAGTTAAAGTGTTGTTTTATGACATAGCTGGGGCAACTTTTAATTATTATGGGGTATTAACTAAGATGATGGGTCAACTTAACTAAACTTTTATTGAATTTAATGGTCATATTATATTAAATACAAATTTGGAATAAAGTGTTGAGGTAATACCTATTAGGATTTTTTGATTAGAGATTCCACTCAATGGTTAGAGGAGTTTCATGTTTGCAATTAGAAAGATCGCCTACCTAAAAACATTTTAATGGTTTTCATTATCATAGTTTTGATCATAAATAAGGGAAATATGGATCCTTTACACTATATTTTTTTGAGTGATGGGACATTCCAAGTTCAATAGTGATGGTCATTCAAAATTGATATAATAGTGGGAGACTTAATAAAATTAAATCAATTATATCTCACCTAAATTGCAATCAAGGTAAATATTAACAATATGATCTTTTAATAATTTATAATAAATTGAAATTCCATCAATCAACTTATCCTTGTGAATAATTTTGGAGAAAGACCATCTTCTTACTATAAGTAACTTACAGGAATGGTTTAGACACCCCCCCAGTAGTGGTTCACTATGAACAGAAATATTATATACTAGAATCTTAACATTCTAATCAACCTACTAATGAGGCGAGTGATGAGGAGTTAATTGTTCATTATAATAACATGTTAAATGAAATCTATGTTCAGTTTTTAATTATTTCATGCATGTTTAATGAACTCATAAATTCACTTGAAGACATGGATACATAGGGAATGATCCATTATTTCTATGGTATTTACTAGGAGAGAGGATGATAAGAATGGTATGAGATATCCAAGGCTCTCTTTGTGATAAAACATAGAGAATATGCACCGGTTAGGCCTCACATAGTAAAACTCATTTGCTACATTGAGTGCTTAGAGGTTTTAGGGTTTAAAATCCCTGATGAACTACGCACTGATCTCATTATTGCATCACTCCCTCTGAACTTCAATATATTTTTTTAAATTTCAATATGGAAATATAGATAATTATCTCCCAAACATTCTCACTCTACTTCTCCTAGTTGATAAGGATATGAAGAATGAAAATCATTCTATCCTTATGATAAATAGGTGTAAAGGAAATGTGAAGATCTATAAGTACAATGATTCTTATAAATGACCTTCCAAAAAGATAAATATTAAGTTAAATGCATGGTAACATGATTTTATCTATTTCACATGTGGTAATAAGGTCCACCAAAAGAAAAATGGATCCCAAGAAAAGAAATAATGGGGGATTCAGGTGTGTTCATATTTGTGTGAAATTTGTCTTATTCTAATAATTGGGTATTAGAAACAGAATGTTTTTATCATATGTTTATTTAAATATAGGAACCAGGCATATTTTAGAGGATTGACTAAGGGGAGGTATATCTATGAGTAGCCAATGGATCCAAACTTGTTTTCATGATGATTGGAGACCGCCACCATATTTTACCAATGGGAATGATATTATTTTATAAAATAATGTGCCTTCAGCAAACACAAAAAACATTTCTATATCCAAACATGATAAATATTGATTTATTCTAAAATTTTGGAATAAAATATACTTATTTTATAAATATATCATTTATTATGATAAGTTTTATTTAAATAATGGTCTTTATGTGCTAGAATACATGAACCATGAAATGGAAATTGAAAAAAAATATCTCACATGACTCATACCACACCCAAATATGGAATCACCAGTTAGGTCATGTAAATGAAAATATTCTGACAAAATTAAACCAAAATTGATATTTGGTTCCTTTTTAAATAAAATCACTTGGTGTATACAACATAACTTTAAATGGAAAAATGATAAAAGCGTTACTTTGAGGAAATTGTGGTAGAGCCAAGGAGTATCTTGAATTAGTTCATACCGATGTGTGTTGCCCATTTCAAATTGAATCTAGGGGTATATATTCATACTTCATAACTTTTAATAATAATTTTAGTAGATATTTACATGTCTACTTAATGTGGTATAAGTTGAATTATTTTGATGAATTCAAATAATATATGAATGAAGATAAAAACCAGCTTGTTGAGGAGATTAAGAAAATACACTCAGATTATAGTGGAGAGTATCTTAATCAAGACTTAATTGATTATTTATAAGATTTTTTTATTTTATACCAACTCACTCCTCCTTATACACCACGGTGGAGTGGAGTAAGTGAAAGGAGGAACTGCACCTTGTTAGATTTGATGAGATCAATGTTGAGTCATGAAAATTGTAAATTATCCTTTTGGTATATACATTAAAAACATTATAATACATACTAAACTGAGTTAAAACTGAATCAGTGACTGCTATTCCATATCATCTTTACTTTGAAAATAATCCCATGTTGTCACTTGTATTATCAAGGGTTTGCAAAGCCTTTGTTAAGGCCATTTCTAGAAACAAAATTTCACCCTGAGGAACTAATATTATTTTTATAGTGTATCCTAAGGAAACTAAATGATATTACCTATATGATCTTATAGAAAATAAATTTATTGTTAAGAAATGTCCCAGATTTCTTGAAGGGGGTCACATCTCTAAAACATATAGTGGGAATGAGATAGACATTGATGAATTCCAAGATCAGGGTACAAAATATTTGACACAGAAAAAAATTCTATGAATCCCCATGGAAGGATACATTCTAGATACAAAAGTATTTCATAGGAGTATAAGTCTATTTATATATAACACCCTGAAATTTTAAAATAAGAATATAATGTTCGACAGCGTATGCGACACACAATACTGAGCCCAAATGATACATGAATATTTATGACTATTATAATCTTGCTATTAAATTGGAGGGTATAACTATTTTTAACTTATTTATAACATATAATGGTTCTGGTCAATATAAAAGTATTTAAAAATTCTTATTAACTTCATTCAATTTTTAGTAAGTCGTTTTATTCTTAAAAAAATATGTTTTCATCAAAAATAATTTTTATTATTTTTTGTGAGAAAATTTTATAATTAATTTCTATAAATTTTAGAAAATTTATTTTAAAAAAATATAATAATTTTCTAAATTATCATATCAAAAATAACCTAGGCTGACATTTTGGTATTTTTTAGAAAATGTTAATTTTTCAGTTAATAATAAAAATAACACTTTCTATAAAATATTCATTTATTTTTAATAAATTAAGTCCCATTGTTATTTTAATTTTATTTAGAATTATAATGAGTATTATTTATTTATATTCAATCCAATTAATTATATTTAAATTATATTTATACTAGATTTTAGTATAAGTTTATTTTTAGGCTTAAAATACATTTTTCTGAAAACTGTTTTAATGTTCATAATATTCCTCCATTTTAATTAATTAAAATAATTCCTAATGATAAATGATTTAATTGAAATTTATATATATTGTATATCTATATTTTTTAATATATATTCATATAATTACTATTTCTATTGATATAGTTAATGTAACATTATCTTTCCCTTACAAATTGTATTTTTTGAAAAATAGCTTTTCATCACACTTATGTATTTTGTTTTAGATTAATTTATTACACATATATGAATTAAATTTGATAAAATATATTCCATATTTGGAATAATAATAATTTAAATTCTATAATAAGTTCAACATAATTTTTTTTCACTATGAATAGCAAAACAATAAAATAAAAAGGTACTATGGTAATAAATTTAAAATTGTAAAAGTAGGTAACCTTAGAGTTAAAGTGGATAAAATTTTTAATTTTTTTTGTTATTATAATAGGAGTTTTGTGGAATTATCTCTACTAAAATCCTCTATTGTTCAATTTTTTTGGCACATTTCTTGATAGTGACTTACTGTTATTGAATTGTTTTGGGTATTTGAAAAAATCTACTCCTCCTCAATTATAAAAGGTTACCCCCTTCTATCACTTATTCACACCTATAAAATAATATTTATTAAATAAAATATAAATAAATATCCCTCTAACATAATTATACACATTATAGAGATTTTTTTTCCAAAAAAACAAACCTTAGGGTTCTTAATAAGAGATCTAAAGGAAGTTCTTCTAAGTGAAGGTAGTAATATTTATAGAGATCCTTCTTTTTTACTTACAAATTTTCCACCTTAAATTTTTTTTTTAGTAATTAAAATATAATTGTATTAATTTATTATTTATACTTAGATTTTATTATTTTTATTTCATAATATTTATCCATATCATCTTCCATAAAATGGGAAATTAAACCATTGTTTGTGTGTATGGCAGACTACAGCATCACAAACTGATGTAATTTTTTTCCATTATCGACTCTCACTGTTTTTCATGATGATTGATTTTATGTTTATATTTTATATTCATTAAATATTAATCACTATTTAATTTAAACATATCATATAACTTCTTACCTTATCATCCATTAAAATATGACAACATCATTCATGTGTATGGCAGACTACCTCCTCACAAAGCTATGTGATTTATTTTTTATTACTCCATCACATGGATGGTGTATTTAAGTGTATTTAAATAAATAATATTATATTTATGATATAATTGTTATTCTTTAAATATAAAAAAACACTTAACTTCTTTCCATCAATATCATTGAAAAATAGAAACATTACTCATGCGTCTGTACAGCCTACCATTTCCATGATTATAACATATTTCATTTTCCATAACTATATTTCATGATTAGTTTTAAAAGTATAATTGATTTATAAAAATTATAATTATTTAATTATTATTACTCTTTATATTATGGAATAATTACCCCTTTGATAATGATCAACACACTAATTCCATTTTGAAATTATGAATTGAACATCCACAAAACACTAAATGTGTACATAATAGATTAAGTAATCAAATATGTCCTTAAAATAAATAAATTAAATTTTTTAAGTGTAAGGAATTAAACCTATAAAATTTTATTAAGTAAAAAAATAATTGATAAAATGTTATTATATAAGAGATAAAAGAGATACATGACAATTCTAGAATCGAGGTAAGGGTTTCATCTCAAAACTTCCTTCTTCAAGAAACATGTTCTTTTATGAAACTAATTTATTTTAAATGGTGTGTAAAATTACCATTTAATTTTTTTTCCTAATTTATTAATACATAAGTTTATTTTAATTTAAAATTCATCAACTTCATTCATGGGAGTTATGATTCAGAAGTAACCAAAGTGGTAAGGGTTTATGTTTCAATTTCATTTTAATCAGGATTATTTTTTATTGAATTTTTCATTATAGGAAATTATGTGATAATTATCTTATAAACCCTTTAATTTTATTATCATATGTTCATTTGTGAAAATTTAAATTAATAGTACTATTTTACTCTATTTTTAAATAAAAATTAATGGGAAAATGTTTTTAAGAAAATTTGGATTCATTTCTCACTTCAGTCGAAAATCATTTTTATTCCTAACCATGTTTTCTAAACATATTATCAAGAATAATTTTAATTTTCTCCAAAATATTTATAAAACAAATTCCCATGATTTAATCTTTAAAAAAATTGAAATGAATTTTCTTGTTTTTTCTAAACGAGGCCCTTTTTAGCCTTTTTACAATGGTATGAAAGGAATGCTTCTTTGAACTTATACCACATGGTTGGGATTACCCACCATCAGTACCACCCAAATATTTGAATAATAATTTATAAGTTTCCATGTTTATTTTTTGAAAAAAAAATAAATAATATTTTTTAAATTTTTAGATTTTTAATAAATGACTTCAAAGTGAAAAGGGTATGTTTCTCAATAAATATTCCATGTAATATTTTAAAGATATTTTCATCAATGATGATAACATTTGATGTTATGGATTTCTTATATATTATGTTTATATATATCTGACATATATACCAATATTATTCTCCCTTCCTTTGATGGGGTAATTAATTCCATGTGTTCATTTCTAAAATTCCTTCTTTAATAAACCTATTTTGATTATTATATGTTGCAAGATTATGAAACCCATTTTCATTATATGGGTAATTATTATATTTGTTCCTTATGATTGATTTCTTTATATGGCACACATATTCAAGTACATGATTTGAATATGATGGGTGGGCCTATAATTATATAGCCCTCAAATGCATTGGGTAATGCTTTAGTCTCATGAGATATCATGTATGATTTTAGGGAGTAAACTTAATCCATTATGTTACTTTTTACACCATATGATGTTATATTCATGGTTAGCCTTGAATTATGTTTATGAAGTATTTTTTGTTGCTTCCACATTTATTATGGTTCCATAGTGTTATGATACCATGTTCAGTATGGTATTCTTCCATGTGATTACTCATGATCCCTCTATTTTATGATAACATGTTATACCTTTGACTCGCATGTTATGTTTCCTTTTCATATTAATTCTCTTACTAGGCCTTTTAGATCACCCCTTTTATCTATGTATTCCCTAGGTTATCCCATGAAATTTTTGGAGATATAAATGATATAGGATCTCATTATGGAAAAAAAATAAGTTTCATATTATTAAAACTTCAATGTATAATCAACCTATTCTTCCAATGACACTAGGAATCACAATCTTTGTGTTGTAATTAATGGGTGTTCATGTTAAAAATCATATAATAGTATGTGTAAAAGGCTTGGGTAATTATAGTTGGTATCAGAGAAAGGTTTTAGCTAAAAAATGAAAACTAGGATGTTAAAACTTTAATGAGAACCCTAGGTATAAACCTATGGATAAGTTTAAGTATAGGAAAATATACTAGAATTTTTGTGAAGTATATAGGGAGTGGGTACCGAGAAAAAACATCTTTTTCTAGATACTATAAGTGGATGTGGATATGAAATGGTTATATCTGGGGGTAATAACTCTGAAATAGTAAAATTGATCTAGACTTTATCATCACCTATTTAACAATAATAGTACTTACTACATGCCTAGTTTGACACTCCTAAGGTATATGATTTATAAATTTTTAACTCTTTATGAACTATTATGAAGGACTTGAACAAACTATTAGGTTAGAAAACCTAATAGGAAACATTACCGTGAATAACACAGAATAAAACTTGTAAACTCATAAGTAAGGATACACTAATCATTTATAATTTATTCCTTCAAGGTTTATAATGTTCCCCTTTTATATATTAATGTATCCTCATCTTGTTTTTGTTTTCTTTTTACTAAATGGCAGGAAATTGGAGAAATCATAACAACAACCATTGTGATGGGAAACGTAATGATTTCTAAAAAGAGATGCCTAAAGTAATGTGAATGGTAGTTATATATTTTGTGATCCTTTCTATTGAGATATCTTGAATTAAAATTAAACACTGAAACATATTTTAATTTCCAAACATGTAAAAGAAGAGAAGGGTGGAATCTCATGGAAGTTAAAGTGTTGATGATGATAAAGAAAATAATATTCAATTTCCTTCATGTCAAGAATGGATGGAGAGGCACCATGAAAAAAGTATTTCAATACCTGGAATATGGTTTATGTGTGGTAATAGAGGGAAGAAAGTAGAAAACTTCCAAATAAAAATGAAGAGTATGGTTTCCAAGACACAGGGAAAAAATGTTTATCCTAAGGAATCGCTAACAACTCAATGTCATGGATATGGGGAACTTTCTCATTATCTGAGTCAATTACCTAATCTAATGATTAATTCCTATGATCCTGTGTTTTGAAAATAATTTAAGTGGAATGATTCAAGTTTTTAGGTGTTTTAATTTGAAGTTCACGTTATTGAATTATTTTATTAATGGTATTCTAGTTATTAGAATCATGAAACTTATAAGGGGTGTTTGCAGTAGTTTTTATTTATGGATTTACAAGAATATGTTTTGTAGAAAATTTTACCAAGAAACTTTATTTAAAATTAAAGTTATATTTTATAGAAAATGATCATCTTTGATATGTTCTTAATGTTGAGGAAATTATTTTCAATTAATATTATTTGATTTTGTGGAAAAAATAAATAGTAAAGAAGACTTTATTAGTTAAATAACTAATTTTATTTTTAGTTTTATTTTTTGGATGTTCATGACATTTTTTTTAAATGTTATATGATTTATATTAATAAATTTTTAGAAAAATTAAAACACACATGTAGGGTGACAACTCATCTTATATGGAAAGGCCACGGGACTTGAACCCACAATCAAAGGACAATAAGGGTGCAACTCCTACCACTGGCCTACATAATGTAATGATAATTATGACCTTGTTTTTACACAAATGATTTGGTGGATAAATTTTATGTTGATTTTGAGTAATAAATTAAATTATAAAATATTTTTGAATTTGTAAGATTTTCATGTGATTAATGATATTTTGGGAAAAAATTATTAAGATAAGATATATATAAACTTTAATTTTAACATAATATAATATTTGGGAAGAATTATATTATTTTTTAGATATATAAGTTGAAGGTTATGAGATAAAATTTGAGGTTAAAACCTTATTTAATATCAATAATTTTGATGTTATCTGGCATATATGGCTATTTATTTAAAGAATTATCTACGTTAAACAATTGGATTTATTGTCGAATTTTAGAGATTAATATATTCATATTCATATTGGGTATTATCATACTTTATACTAAAAATATTTATTTTAATAAAGATAAGAGGAATCACTTGTTAATATTTTATGGATATTATGATCCACTAAAAAATAAATTTAGTGTTTTGGGAATAAAAATATATATTGGATATTCATTCTTTATAGTAGGATGCATAGTGGAAATTGATCAAAGTGAAATGAAATGATGAATCTATTTTTTTAAAATAAAAATATATCAAGTAATTATATTTTCTATTTTTATCTATATTGATAGTGAAATAATCCCTCAACTCTATGAAAGGTACATTGAAACAAAAAAATTATCCTATTACTTTCATATCTGATGAATAAATGGTCTTTTAACTCATCACAATTTTATGGTTTTGTGTTTGTTAACGTTCTCTTGATCATTCACTTTATTGTAATCAATGATCTCTATCACTATCCAAAATTATTTATGCTTTTATTAAATGTAAATATTTTTAATTCCCACTAATGTTCTTCTACATGTAAACCTTGTCATGTGTTATGCCATATGGCCTTCATATTTATCATTCCCTCTTTTAAGAAGAAGTTTTATTAAACCCTTCTATAGTTTCAGTTTTCCCAAAATAATTTTCAAATTTATAACCCCCAACCATAGGGAATAAGTTAAAACTTTGAGGATGAAAATTATTTTAAGGAGGGTAGAATTCAACAACCTCATATTTTAATAGAATAACAATATTTTTAATGGAATATACAACACGTAATACTGAGCCTAAACAACCCCTGATTATTTATGACCACTATATCCTAGTCATTAAGTTGAAATATATGAATAATATTAAAAAATTTATAAAATATAATGGCCCTAATTGATACAAGAGAATTGATAAATTCTTAATAAATAATCCCTTAATTTTTAGGAACTCATTTTATTCGATAAAAATTATGATTTTTTCAAAAATTATTTTTATTGATTTTTATGAGAAAATATTATAATAGATTTATATAACTTTTAGAGGTTTATTTTGATAAAATAAAATAATTTTTGAAATCAGAATATCAAAATTAACATAGGGTAATCTTTTTTTTCAAATATATTATTTTTTTATTGAATAGTGAAAAATACCGATTTTCATAGAATTTACATTTCTTTTTCATAAATTAAGTCCCATTATTATTTTTATTTGATTTAAAATTAATATAATGATTATTTATTTATATATAAACTAATTAATTTCAATTAAGTTTCCTTTATACTATATTTTAGTATAATTTTATTTTTAGCCCTAAGAAAACATTTTTCTAAAAGCTATTTTAAAGTACATAATGTTCCTATATTTTAATTAATTAAAATAACCCATAATAATGAATTAGTTAAATTAAATTTATATTATATATATATATATATATATATTAATTTTAATTCATATAATTATGGTTTCAATTCAAACAGCTAATATAAGATCATTTTTTCCTTGAAAAAATCATTTTTATGAAAACTACTTGTAATCATGCTTATGGGTTTTATTTTAAATTAAAATTTTCCAATTATGTAAATTAAATTTTATAAAATATATTTTATATTTGGAATCATAATAATTTCAGCTTAATTTTTAGTCATAATGAAAATTAAAGATAGTAAAAAAATAGTTACCGGGGTAAAAAAAATAAATGGTAAAAGTGAGTATCCTTAGAGGTAAAAAGGATAACATGTTAAAAACATATTTATTTTTAGTGGTAAAAATGTTTATCATACTTAAATATCATTCATTACTTTATTTTTTTATTTTTTAGGCACTTGTCTTTATATTTACTTCCCATTATGGAATATTTTTGGGTATTTACAAAAATGACACTCCTCAATTATAAAACAGCACACATCCCTTCAGTTACTCACAATTATAAATACATTTTTTTCAACCAAAACCTACCAAAATATAATACCAATATCCTTAAAAACTTTATAGATCTTTTTTTCATCCCAAAATACCAACCATAGGTCCTTAATTAGAGATCCAAATAAGGTTCTTCTAAGCGAAGATAATCATCTTCACATAGATCCTTCTTCTTACTTCTTATTTTTTCACATTAAATTATGTATTAACATTTAAAAAATTATGAAACTATTATATCATATAAAATTTTATATTATTATGTTTATTCATAATATTTATCCATCCCATATTCTATCAAATGGAAAAAGAAATCATCAGTCATGTGTACGGTAGACTATCCCTTCACGAACTGATGTAATTCATTTGACGTAATAGACTCTCATGGATTTTCATGATGATGAATTTAATGTTTAAATATAATATTAATTATATATTAATCATTATTTAAAATTAAAATCTCATATACCTTCTTACCTTACTATCCATTGAATAATGATAACATCATTTTTGTGTACGATAGACTACCGCCTTGTGAAGTGATTTGTTCATTGTTTATTACCGAATCACATGGATGGTATATATAAGTATATTTAAAGAAATAAGATGATTTTTATGGTGTAATAGTAATTATATAAATATAAAATAACACTTATTTATATTCTATATTTATCTTTGACAAATGGAAACATCATTCAATCATATATGCATGCTATTTTCTCCATGATTATAACGTAGTTCATTTTTCATAACCATATTTAATGGTTGGACACAAATATCCCTTTGAAATTATAAACTGAGCATCATCAAAACACCTGATGTGGACATAACTGATTAAGAAATTAAATAAATCATTAAAATAATAAATATGTCATTAAAATAATAAATATGTCATTAAAATAAATGTTTTAAATGGTTTAATTATAAGGTTATTAAATATGTAAAATTTTATTAATAAAAAACGTTTAATATAGGTTTATTATACAGGATATAAAATACATACACTACAAGTCTGGACTCTAGGTAAGGGTTTCATCTAAAAATTCCCTTATTCAAGACACATGTTATTTTATGAAACTAATTTATTTTAAATGATGTTTATAGTCCCCCAATACATATTATACCATGAATAATTCATAATTCTTTATTAATTTGTTAAACCCCAGGACACCCTTAGAGGGGAGGGGTGAATCAGGGTGTCAACTGTTTCTTTTAAATACAATGATCTTGTTCCCACATTGGTAGGAACTAGTTAAACCTGTATGATGGATATGATCAGTAGTGAAACATTCACATGCAAAGAGATGACACAGTAATTTTTACTTGGTTCACCTCTAAGGGCTACGCCCAAGGAACATACAATGACAAGTTTTCATTTGTACCAAATTCCACTAATATTCACTAGTTGTGGATTAAAAAAGTTTGGGCATAGTCACTCTGTCCCAGGCTCACTGCCTTTACAAAGGTTTAGGGATAGCCAACTACTTCCCTTGGTTCACTCCCATTGACTCCCCCTGGCTCACTACACTAGGTGAAGACACACTCAGTTTATAGGGGTGAAGGTCTCTTCATCATCACTAAATAATACATCCTCTGTTGCGTGTAGATTCTCTATTGAAGTCCAAATCTTGCATGTAGTCAAATATCACTTCCCATCAAGGGTACCGGGCAATCTACCAACTTTCACGCAGCTCAAAAACACTGGTGTGCTTCTTTACTGCCTGGCGTGTAGGTCACCAGCGCGGCACAAATTCGGCACGCAAGTTCAAACTGGGGCACATGTATCAACCAACCACCTACGTGACACTGCCTACTTCAACTTCAAACCTGCACGGTGCAATTCTGTTATCACCCAAACCACCTTGGGAGCACATCCAACAACCGGCGCACAGCCTCTACTTTCGTGGCCTAACAACCACTTGCGTGACTCAACTACTTGTATGACGGGAGCTCGAAAAATATTTAAGTCTTGAACTTCATTCAGAATGAGGAGAGGTGGTCCAGTATTTATAGGCATTTGGTCATCCTATGCGACGGCACGCAAGTCTACCCTCAGCACGCAAGTCTTGGTGCACAGGTCTCTTCTCCTGCAAGTCACTTGTGCGACCAACTTTCCTTTTCCAAATTTTAATCTTCTGATCTTGAAAAAAAACAGGCGCGCAAGTTCCCAAGCCTCCTAATCATTATCATATAAGTCTCTTCACGGCGCTCAAGTTGCCTGCGTGACCACACCAATAACTGCGTGACCCTCCTTCCTTTTCCATATTTTGAAATTATGATCCTAAAAAACATTAGGTTCGCAAGTTTCTTCTCCTTCAAGTATAGGGTGCGCAAGTCTCTTTTCCAAACCCACTTTTCTCCTTTGGTTGATTTTCAGGCCCAAAAAATTGGCAAACACTGAAAAACAGCACCACCTTCAATACTGTAATCTGCTTGACCTGTATGTGCACTTTGCTGGCACACATTTTGAACTTTCTCTGAGGATTGACAAAAAACACAAACCATACTCCAATTCATTCATAGATGACCATGGTTCCAACATAATTAAGTTAAAATCATATACTTCATTCATGGGAGTTTGTATTCAATTTTTACCAAAGTATAAAGGGTTTATGTTTCAATCTCATTTTAATCAGAATGGTTTATGCTTGAATTTATGTTGTAGAAAATTATTCAATTCCTTTATAAAAACCACTTTTATTTTATTATCCGATGTATATTCATAAAATTTAATATTAATAGTTTCTCCTCTTTGGTACTTAAAATGACTGAGAAAAGTTTTTTAGGAAAAGGTGGCTTTATTTCTCCCTTCAGTCGAAAATACATTTTCTTCCATAACCGTGTTTTATAAAAAAATTATCAAGAATATTTTAAACATTCCCCAAAAAAATAAAAAAAATGCCCATATTTTACATTTTATAAAATTCATTGAAAATAATCTTCATGTCATTTTATGAATGAGGCATTTTTTAACCTTTTTAAAACAATGTAAAAGTAATGTTTCTTTTAACTTGTATTGAATGTACATAATTACACACCATAATAACCACTCGATTCATTGAAGATTAAATTATAATTTTCTATGGTTCTATTCAAAGAAATGTTTTTATAAAATATTTTGGAAATTTTTATATTTTTAAGAAGTTATTTCGAAGAATAAATTGTATTTTTATCAATAAATATTCCATATAATATTTTAAATATATTTACATCAATGATGGTGACCTTTGATGTTATGGTTTTATTAAAAAGTATATATATATTTCTATCACATATATACATATCTTATTCTCCCTTCCTTTGACAGTGTGATACATTCCTTATGTTCACTTCCTAAATTACTTCTTTAAGAAACCTCTTTAAATTATGATATGAGGCAAGATTATGAAACCCATTTTATTTCCATGGGTAAATCGTATGTTTATGAATTACGATTGATTTACTTATGTGGAAAACATATGAATTTAAATGATTTGAATGTGATAGGTGGACCCAAAATTATACATCCCTATAATGTATTAGGTAATTTTTTAGTCTCATGAGACATAAATTATGGGATTAGGGAGTGAATCTAATCCCTTATGGGATTATGGCCACCATGTGATGTTGTCCCGATGGTTAGACTTGACTTATATGTATGTATTGTTTTATATTTCTACCACATTTAATAGGATTTCATGATCTTATGAGACCATGTTCATAATGTTATTCTTCCATATGGTTACTTATGAGCCTTCTATTTTATTATATCATGTTATACCTTTGAATTACATGTTATGATTCCCTATCATGTTTATTCCCTTATTGGGTTTTTTAGCTCACCCCTTTTTTTATGTATTCTCTAGGTTATCCCATGTAGTTGTAGTAGTTCAAAAGGATTTAAGAGCTCATTATGGAGAAAAAAATAATGATTTTCTATTTCAATATCACTTTTATGTATTATGAACATAGTCTTACAAATACAATGGACCTCATAATCTTTCAGTTGTAATTAATGTAATTTTATGTTAAAAATAATATAATAATATTTTTCAAAGGATTGGGTCACTATAGATGGTATTAGATCAAAGTTTTAGTTAACCTTTGGAAACTATGATGATAAAACATTAGTGATAACCCTAGGGATAAGACTAAGGGTAATTTTAAATATATAAAACTAACCTGGAATTTTGGTGAAGTAGAGAGTGAGTGGGTTCTAAGAAATTGCATCCATGTTTGGATACTACAAGTGGATGTGGATCTGGAACAATTGTACCTACGAGTAATAACTCCAAAATGAGTTCATTAAGCAGGACTAAATTTTCACCTGTTGCATAAAAATGGTACTTGCTTCACACCTAGTTTGAAAATCCCTAGTGATATGGTTTAGAATTTCAAAAATTCTTTAAGAATCACTATGAATTACTTGGAAAAATTATTTTTTTAGAAAATGTAATAGGAAACATTGCACTTGATAACCTATATTGAAACCTTGAGAATCATAAGTCGATGTATTCTTATCATTTATATGTTATTCCTTATATGATTATAAGTTTCCCATTGTATATGTTAATGTATCCTCGTCTTGTTTTTTTTTCTTTTTAGTTAATGGAATAAAATAGAAGAAAACATGAAAATAACCAATGTTATGGGAAATGTAATGATTTCCATAAAACTATTCCAACCCTGATGTGAATAGTGGTTATATATCATATGATCAAGACAAATGATCTATATCAAATTATGATTAACAACTAGAACATGGTTGAATTTCCAAACACATAAAAGAAGATAAAGATGGTGTCTCATGGAAGTTCAAGTGTTATTTATGATAAAGAAAATAATATCTAACTACTTAGATTTAAAAAATGTGGGAGGAGGAACCCTGGAAAATTTATTAAAGGAATTGTAAAATTATTTATATGTGGGAAATGAGGCCACAAAGCAGCAAATTTCTAATGAAAAATAAAGAGTTCAGTTAGTAAGATAAAGGGAAAAACATTTCATCCTAAGCCACCACTAAAAGTTCAATGTTTTATATGTGGGTGACCTGTTCATTGTCAAATTCAATACACTAATAAAAGGATTAATTACTAAGGGTCTATGTTATGGAAATAATTGAATAGTAATGATATAAGTGTTTAGGTGTTGAAATTTAAGAGTCATGTGGTTTAAGTATATTTACTAATGGTGTTTTGGTTAAACTAATTATGAAACTTTTAAGGATTATTCAGTAGTAGTTTTTCATTTTCAATTTTTTAGAATATTTTGAATTCAAAAAATTAATTAGAAATTTAATTTAATGGTAAGGTGATAATTTATGGAAAAGGATAATATTTTATATGTTATTTATTTTGAGGTAATTATAGTTAATTAATATTATTTTATTTTGTGGAAAAATTAATTATATAGAATATTTTTTTAGTTAAATATTGATTTAATGATTAAAATTATTTTGAGGGTATTCTGCATATTTTTGGTAATGTTGTAGGAATTATATTAATATAGTTTTTGAAAAATTACAACCTACATGTTTGGAGAAAAATCATCATATTCGAAAAGGTTGTGGGGATTGAACCCACAATCAAAGGGTGATAAGGTTGTATCTCCAACAACTGGCCGATGTAATTTACTTGTTAGTATAAATTTTTTTTAATTAAAAATTTGGTAGATATATTTTATGTTGACTTTGGGAAACAAATTATAGGATAAAATATTTTTTAATTTTTAGTATTTTGAGGGAATTAATGATATTTTGAGAAAAATTTTATTGGGTTAAGAAATATATATATATATATATATATATAACCATCACGTTTAACATAAAATATTATTTGAGAAAAATTATATTATGTTTTAGGAGAATTAATTTCAAATATATGAGATAAACTTTGAGGTTAAAACATTATTTCATTTATGAGGTTATTGAGGTTATTTGGGATATTGGGTTATTTTTTTAAGGAATGATCTATGTTAAACCATTGGTTTTATTATTGAATTTTTAAGATTAATATATTCATTTTAATTTGGGATATTATCTAACTTTATGTTATACATTTTGGTTTTAATAAAGATAGGAGGAATATATAGTAACTATTTTATAGATCTTATGATCTGCTCAAAGTTAATTTTAGTTCTTTGGGCATAAAGAAAATTTATTCTAGACATTCATTTATTAGAGTAAGAGGTGAAGTGGAAATTGATTGATTCACAATGAAAGGATGAATTTTTTTATGAAATAAAAAGGTACCAAGTATTTTTATTTTCCGGTATTCTCTATCTTGAGATAAAAATAATCCCTCAACATAATAAAAATGATCTGTAAATAAAAATTGAATCTTGTTACCTTCATATTACATGGATCAATGGTCTTTTAGAACATCATAGATTTATCCTTTTGTGGTTGTTAAAATTCTATCGATCATTATCTTTATTATGATCAATTATATCTATCACTCTCTATAATTATTTATGATTTTCTTCCATTTCCATATTTTCACTTCCCATCAATTTTCTTCTACATGGAAATCTAGTCATGTGCTATTCTAAATGAACTTCATATTTCCCTTTCTATCTTTTAATAGGAAGTATTATTAACTATTTCTTATATCTGTGATTTAAACAAAGGAATTTTTAAATGTAAAAACCCTGATTACGGAGCACAACTTTAGATTGTGAGGATTATATTTTTTAAATGGGGTGTAATGTAACACCCTAATATTTTAAAAGAAGAACATTATGTTTGATAGTCTATGTGATACGGAGAACCAAGCCTAATTGAACGATGATTATTTATAACCATTATAACATACATATTAAATTGGAGGGCATTAATATAATTAAATAATTTATAAAATATATAGGTCATAATTTATAATAAATTATTGATAAATTCTTAGTAAATAATCACTTAATTTTTAATAAGTTATTTTATTATTCAAAAAAATACATTTTCAACCAAATGCTTTTTATTAATTTTATAATGAGTTTTTGTAAATTTTAGAATATTATTTTTTAAAAATTAACTGAATTTTTTAAATCATTATATCAAAATTAACCAACGGTAAAATTTTATAATTTTTGGAAAAAATTGATTTTTTAGTGAATATTCAAAAATACTAATTTTTATAAAATTTTCATTCATTTATAATAAATTAAGTCCCATTAATATTTTAATTTTATTTCAAGATAATATAATAGTTATTTAGTTATATTTAATCCATTTAATTACATTTAAATCATCTTTATACTAAATTTTAATATAAGTTTATTTTTAGGCTTAAAATGCCATTTTTCATAAAAAAAAATTTAAAATGTATAATGTTCCTCCATTTTAATTAATTAAAATAACCCCAAATTAGTAATTATTTAAATGAATTTTATAGATTATATATGTATATTTATAAATTTAAATTCATTTAATGATTATTTTTATTCATGCAGTTAATATAAGATCATTTTTTCCTTGAAAAGTGAATTTTTTCAAAAAATGCTTTTCATCACACTTGTGTATTTTTTTAAATTAAATTATACCAATTATATAAATTTAATTTGATAAAATGGATCAAATTTTTGGAACCAGAATAATTTATATTATATAATAAGTTCAACTTAATTTTTATTCATAATAAATAGTAAAAGTAATAAAAAATAGTTATCATGGTAAAAAAATAGTAAAAGTGAGTAACCTTATAGCTAATGAAAATTTCATGTTTATTTTTAGTGTTATAGGTGTTTCTAGGAATTATCTCATAACCAATCCTTTATTTTTTTGACTTTTTGGGCACTTTTCATGAGAGTTTCTTCCCATCATTGAATAGTTTTGGGTATTTACAAAAATGTCACTTATCCTCAATTATAAAAGGGAACCGCCTCCCATCATTTATTCACACAATTCAAGCCATTTGACTCAAAAAAACTACCAAAATATATAACCATCGTCCTTACCCACATTTTAGAGCTTCTTTTCTTCCCTTAATACCAACCCTAGGGTCCTTAGTAAGAGATTCAAAGGTGGTTCTTCTAAGTGAAGGTAATCTTCTTCACCAAGCTCCCCCTTTTTACTTATCCTTTATCCACCTTAAATTATGTAATAAAAATTAAAATATAATAATATAATTATCTCCTATATACTTATATTTTATTATGTTTATGGAAAAATATATCTATCTCCCTTTACATCAAATGGAAAACAGAACTGTCGTTCGTGTGTACGGCAGACTACCGCCTCACGAACTGATGTAATTAATTTTCCATAATAACCAATCGTGGTTGTTTATGATGATATATTTAATGTTAAAATATTATATTCATTAAAAATAAATAATTTTATAAATTTAACATATTATATACCTTCTTACCTTACCATCTATTGAAAAATGATAACATCGTTCGTGTGTATGGAGGACAACCGCCTCCCGAAGTGATGTAGTTAATTTTTTATTACCTCATCATGTGAATAGTATATATAAGTTTATTTAAATAAATAATATGATATTTATGATATAATTATAATTTTATAAAGATAAAATATCATTGACCATCTTTCCTCCATGATAATCGAAAAATGGAAACGTTACTCATGTGTACGTACAACCTACTGTCTTTGTAATTATAATGTATATAATTTTTCATAACCATGTTTCATGGTTGGTCTTAAAATTATAATTTATTTTTAAAAATTATAATCATGTAATTATTATTATTATATATATAATTTAAAATTTACCCTTTTTATCATGTTCAATACACTTATCCATTTTGAGATTATGAACTAAGCATCCTCAAAACCCCTGATGTAGATATAACTAGTTAATTAATTTAATAACTCATTAGAATAAATTAATTAAATGGTTTAAAAATATTTCAATAAACCCAGAAATTTTTTTTAACAAAATAATTAATTTTTATAATTTTATTAAACTTGATATAAAATACATACATGAGAAGTTTGGAATCATGGTAAGTGTGTGTCTCAAGACATCCTTCTTTGAGATGCGTGTTCTTTTATGCAAATAATTTCTTTTTAATGGTGTATATATTTTACCTTTAAATATTATATAATGAATCATTCCCAATTCATGACATTTTTTGTTATAGTCCATCTTCTTCATTCATGGAAGTTATTATTCAAAACGTACTAAAGTGATAAGGGTTTTTATATCAATGTATTTTTAATCAGGATTTTCTATTATTGATTTCTAGTTGTAAGAAATTATGTGATCATTTTATAATAAAAAAGTTTCATTTTATTCTACTATGTTTATTCATGAAATTTTCAAGTAATAGTAACATTTTCCTCTTTTTGGTACTTAAAATTATTGAAAAAAATCATGAAAAGATGGTTTCATTACTCTCTTCAATTGAAAATGATTTTTCTTTCATAACCATGTTTTATAAACATATTTTCAAGAATATTTTTAACATACCACAAAATATTTTTTAAATAAAATGTTACCCATGTTTTACTTTTTATAGAATGGTTTGAAATTAATCTTCTTTCCATTTTCTGAATGAGGCACTTTTTAACCTCTTTACAATAGTGTGAAAAGAATGTTTATTTTAACTTATACTACATGTAAATAATTAACCATCATCATGAACACTAAACTATTTTAAGATTCTTTAATAATTTTCCTTGTTTATTTTTAAATAAAATATTTTCAATAATATTTTAGATACTTTTACATTTTGAAGAAGTGATTTCAAAGTGAAAAGGGTATTTTTCTCTAAAAATATTCCATATAATCATCCAAATATATTTTCATCAATGATGAAAACCTTTTATGTTATGGATTGATTTTATATTATGTATATATGTATCTCATATATAAATATATATTATTATACCTTCCTTTAATGGGGTAATACATTATTTATGTTCATTTCTCAAATTCTTTCTTTAAGAAACCTCTTTTTAATATGATATAAAACAAGATTATGCAACCCATTTTCTTTCCATGGGTAATTATTATATTAATGACTTATTATTGGTTTCATTATTTGTTACACATATGCATGTACATGATATGAATGTGATGGGTGGACACAAAATTATATATCCCTCAAAGTCAATGGGTAATGCTTCGGTCTCATGAGATGTCGTGTAAGGGATTAGGGAGTGAACATAAACCATTATGGGGATCTTCCCACCACCTGATGTAGTCACAATGGTTATCCTTGACTTATTTTTATGTCATGTTTTATATTTATTCCACATTTACTATTATTTCATGATCTTATTATTCCCTATTAATTATTTTATTCTTCCATGTGATTACTCATGAGTCTTTTCTTTTATGATATAATGTTATACTTTTGAATCACATGTTATGTTTTGTTATCATGTTTATTCCCTTACTAATATTTTTTCTCACTGCTTTTGTCTATATATTCCTAAGGTTATTCCATATATTTTTAGGAGTTCGAAAGGATTTGGGACCTCTTTATGGAGAAAAAAATATTTTAATCTCACTTTGATGTATTATAAACCTATTCCTCCAAAGACACAAGGCCTGACGATCATTAAGTTTTAATTAATGGATGTTAATATTAAAAAATAGATATTAATATGCCTAAAGGGCATGGGTTTATATATTATATATCCATAAAATTATGGTTTTATAGTCACTAAAGATGATGGCTCATTATTGGTTGATAATAATGATCTTATAGACTATATGGAAACATTAACTGGAATAGATGTTTACAAGTGTCAAAAATATTTGAATTCTAAAATGGATTCTGTGTAATAAAACTAAGTTTGATTTAAGGTAGATCCTCTAGTGGATTTATAGACTATTGGGTATAAATGGGTATTCAAGAAGAAACCGGGCATGGATGGACAATTCAGTATTTATTGTTGGATTTGGTTCCCTAGAACTAAATTTTTTGTACTTTATGATAACCTTTACTCATATTTTTGAATATTAAAAAACTTATTATCACATCGTGATTTTTATTTTATGTAACATAGTATGTGATAATTTCCCAAGAGTCATTTTCACACTAAAAGGTCATAGTAGTTCTCTGTTATGATGAGAACTTGAAAGTTCTATGACATTATTATTAGATATATATTATATAGTCAGATGATATCATTTTAAGGACACAAATTATACAGGCTATCAGGGTTTGATACACATATTACTTTGAGAAACCTTCTCACGGTGTACAAACTTGGTAATAACCAGTAGGATATAATGAGAACGAGACCCACTAGTAGAAAATCCACATTTATATGTGTCATTGGATGTTGTTATCTATGGATGTGTGCTTCGGTACTTATAATTTAATATTATTATTAATGAGTATTATGAGTCACTTACTTTTATGTATTGATGAAAACTGTGAAGAAATATGTTTGTGAAGAGGTAGGATATGTTGGGTGCGTCATGAATAATATTGCATTAATGAATAATGAGAGTAAGGATTTTTTTCCTTCTACTCTTTAATGTAATTTGATATCTCAAGATATTTGATAGAAATGATAAAGCCTAAATAAATCCATTTCCATGGTATACACTAGGAAAGTTCAATTTCTCGGAAGTCAAAGAAAGATACATCGAGCACATAGGTTTATGGTACCAGCATGCAACCTTTTTGATTTGAGATATCATGATAAAGGGATTATATTACACAGTAAACATTCATATAAGGTATCATATTTTTACAGCATTAAATTCTTTCTATATGGGTACCTTGGTGTGTTTCTAGATCCTAACCTTGTAATTTAGGCTACTTAACTTAATTCCATTGAAAAAAAGTCCTAGAGGGTCACACACTAAGTGTTTTCAAAATCTCAATTAAATAATATATTATTATTTATTATTTAAAAAGTTAAATAAATATTATTCCTATATTGGGTTTAATAATTATTCATGTATGATTGATCTCATGTAAATATTTATTTTCTATTTAGCGAATATAATATTTAAATATTTATTGGAGAACAAAGCAGTGATTTATTTAATTAATAAATAGTCATTATTCAAGACCCGGAAAATATTATGGAGGAATGGAAAACTGAGTTTAATTGTCCAATGATAAATAATAAATATATAATATTATTAGATTAAATAATATTTAATTTAATTATAAAATTTAAGTGCATGTCAATAGATAATATTATTATTATTTTTATTATTCTTCATGGGGTTCTATAAGGATGAAATAAATAATAAATGGTACTTGTGCAATTATTTTATTTTAACCCTAGAGATATATAAAGATAATTATATTATTTCCTTAATAATACAACTCATTTGTTTAGTTGTGCACAAAAGAATTAGAGAATCCTCTCAAGACCTAGAGATATCTCTTCTCTAAGAATGCCCCCAGGAATGGAGAGCGATCTCCCTCTACGTCCCACTCTCGAGTCAAGAAGATATCCAGAAGAACTCTTTGGAAGCAGTTCTCAAGGCGATCAAAGGCGGACGACGCAAGCACAAGGACATATCATTCTAGCACCCATAGATTCTTTTGGTGATGTTCGGAGAATTGTTAAACATGTGTGGACCACTGCTAGAGGGAATCTACTTTAATTCATACAATTCAATAATGAAACAATTTAGATCTATTGTCATATCCATCAACGAAGAAAAAATTACATCAAGGTAATTATTTATTTAAATAAAATAATTATAAATAATATGTGATGACCTTATATCTTGGTTGAAGAATTATATCCCTTGTATATATTATTTGATTCAATTTTGTAGATCATGACGTTTATTTTTTATAAATATTAGGTTGATCATCAATCATGGAAAAAAGAAAAGTTGGGCATGACCCATCACATGCTTCTAATGTGATCTAAACCTACAAGTGGCATCATAGAGGGCACATAATTATTTATAATTATTTAAATATCATTCATTTTTTTTTCATTTTTTAATTTAGATTTTAAATTCAAGTTTAATCATTCTTTTAATACGAATTTTTATATCTGCTTCTTCCTCCTTTATTTCTCATAGATCTAATCGAGACAATTAATTTTAGGAATAAAATAAAATCTTTGAACTCATCTAGAGGTGTTGAGGTTTCTGTCTAGAAAACACAGGATTACACGCCATATAACCAGAGTTATATTTAATTTAATTATATTCAATTCACCAAAATTTATTTTGGAAATTACTCAAACTGTATACATAGATTACACATGGTCTAGTAAATTATTACACCATGTGTTTACTGGGCTTTCCTGGCACACAGTCAGACAGATTACACATCGTATAGCCCACATACATGACATGTAGTCTATTTGAGTCATAGATGGGATGTGTATTACCATACACGGCCTACTAGAATGGTGACCATGTAACTCGTAGTTAACCCACTATGTAGTTATTTATACATGTTGTGTACTCAATTATTTAGAGGCATTATTTACATGCAGAGTCCCTAGGTGTGTGCCTCAGATACATGCTGAGATATGTACAAGTTGTATGGCACACCTATACACACCATATACTTATACCAAATTATGTAGATTTAAAATTTATTTATTATACTACGTAAACCTTATCAACATGTTCTTATTTGTGTTCATTAAGTTAATAGGACACACCAACGGACCCTTTTGGTCAAAAAATGGACTTTTGGGCCTTGTATTTGAGATTTCATGGACCCGAGCCTATGAGCTATTGAATGGGTCCCCCTCTATCCAGTCATAAAAATATGTCTTTTCTTTAATAATAAAAATTAGGTTTCGATCATATGTCACAAGAGTAAAATGTATATGAGTATAATACATGTTGGGTAGAATCAGATGGGTATTCACCACATTAAGTCCAAGGTACATTTATGTACATATTTAATTTTAAATAAATTTATTAAAATTTGTTTAAAATTATAGTGGATAAGAATCTCAAGTAAATTCCTATGAGAATAAAGATAAATGGATTGATTAATTAAAGATGATAATTAGTTCAATTGAGTGTGATTTATCTTAAATAAGATTTATTATGAATTGAATGTTAGTTTTATTAAATGTACAATTATTTTCATTCATGTCTATGATCATAATCATACACCAGACCTTTGTATGATATTGGTTTCATTTAATTCATTATTAAATTAAATTTTTGGCCTTTGTGCCTTCTATCCTATTATTTTGTAATGGTCTGCATGCCCATGGTTTCTTTTATGTAAACCCCTTATTTATCCAACCTATGTGTGAGTAAAATCATATATTATGGATGGATATCCCAAGCTTGTGGAGGTGTTTCAAGTATATAGTTGAGGTAAAACCAATCCAAGAGAGATACATTGGTGAACAGGTGGAAAGAGGCAACATAAACCTTAATTGGTTCAAAGTGGTTTCCACTAGGTTATTGATTTGTTTATCAACCACTAGATAAACAAACCATTAGTAAACAAACACAATCATACTGATTTATTATTTTATTTCTATGAATTTTCATGTTTATTTCATTATGTATGTTTTATCACAATCACATAATTTAATAAAATTAACGAGCATGCAAGATAGAACAAAAAACAATTATCTTATGCATAAATATTATCTAAGACATGGTTAATCACTTAAGAAAATACAATTAATAGTAAAAATCTTTTAATAAAGATAATAATTGAAAATTTATGCATAAAATTATAAAATCCATCAAATATATATATTAAGTCAGTATACCCTTCTACTACTTTAGTTAAAATCGAACCATAGTTCAAAGTTATTAACCAGCCAAAGTTGGGGTTCTTTCAATAATTGGGGAATTATAACTTGAAGTTTTGGGTTGACATAACATAGTTCACATCAAAGATTTACTTCCAAATTAGTACTTGGTTTAATTAAGAGTAAAAGGTTGAGGAAATCCAATTTAAGGATTTCAGGATTGGGGAGTCCACTCAGCAGATCAAGGAACTGTGAGTTAATGCAGATGGTATTTGGACTACCTACCAAAAACCATTAAAGTTGCCTGACCTACCAATGTTTGGGTAGTTAGAAGGGTAATATTGATCCTTTCCACTAGGATGTCCAAGAAACAAAATATTCCTAAACCAATGGTGAGGCCTATTGGGTTTTGATAAAATTGTGTGAGACTAATAAATATAATATTGATTTATTTGTCTAACTTTTATTAGATAAAGTACTAAAATTATGTTTATCTTATTTGTAGAAATATAAATAAAATAGAATAAAATAAATCATTGTGATCCATACTTGATAAGTAAAACATTATCACTGGTATAAATTTCCTAGAGTGGAAAAGGCACCTATGTGTTATCCTTCGCCATAAATGAAATTTGAAACTGTTAGATGAAACTTTTCCTGATGTGTCTGGTAATAAGGAAAGTGATGATGAGTTATCACTCTATGAGAAAAAATTTAATGATTCTACATATTTTCAATGTTTTATTCTATCATTCATGTCTAATGAAATTTTGAAGCAACATGAGGACATGGATGTGTATAGCATGATGTCTCACCTTTGGGATCTCTTTTAATAAAAGGAGAGACAAGAGAGGTAGGATATCTCCAATGCTTTGTTCACAACTAATATTGGAGAGTTTATGCCAGCTAGGCCTCATGTGGTAATGATTATTTTCTATATTTAATACCTATCCATCATAGGGATTAAATTCTTAGATTATTTTCATATAGATCTCAACTTTCATCACTACCCAAAACTTTCTCTAGATTTATTATTAATTACAACATGAGAAACAATGTGAAGAGTCTTTTAGAACTTATTACTTTAACTCTCTAAGTGGATAAGAACATGGTACGTGGTAAAACTATTGTCCTTATGGTGAATAAGAAAAGGAAGAACAATTCAAAGGGTCCCCAGACCTATAAATAATCTAAATATTCCAAGAACCACCCTTCTAAGAAGAGAAAGATCCAGAGTAAAGGCAAGGAAAAGGAGGTAGTATGTTTTGTGTGTGGAAATCCAAGTTATTGGAAGAGAAACAAGTAGATTTTGAAATGTTTTCATAGCATAGGTATTAGATATGTCTTGTGGTGATCACATTTGTTTCTAATTAAAGGAAACAAGTAGATTTTGAAATGTTGTCATAGGATAGGTGGATCTAAGAGCTTTTAATAGGGAAATAATGGCTGCTCTGGCCACTGCTAACTACGACCTTTCATTGATAATGAGAATGATTTTGGTTTTAAAAGATTGTCATTATTCACCTACGGTTACCAATAATATAATTTTTTATCATACCAAGATGTAGATGGGGTTATTTTCATGTTTGGAAATAAAATTTGTTTCTTTTATAAGGAAAACATATGTTATGGTATGAAACATTTAAATAATAGTATTTTTGTATTAAATAACAAAAACAAGTGTTTTTAATTAATAACAAATTATGTTCACATGACTCATATAACACCCAGATTTGGCATCACCATCTTAGTCATGTAAATAAGAATCATTTGACATAGCTCTATCAAGATGGTTGTTTAGACTCATGTGAGCTAAAACCATTTGAAATATTTCATACTTGTTTATAAGGAAAATTGATCAAACCACTATTGTAACACCCCGAGCTTCCATGATACGCTTCTCATTCAATAATGCAATAGCTTGCATTGTACGCAACTTCGAGTTCTAAAACACTACGACTAATCAAAGTAGCAGTTATGAATAGTAATAACCACTTTTTAAAATTATAGAAATTTTATATTTCAAAATGGACTTCATTTTTGGATTCGGAATATCGAAATTAGCCTATGTTGAATTTTTGGTTTTTTTCTGAGAACTTCTAATTTTTTATGAATAGTGAAAAATACTTAAAACAACTTTTTTAATCAAAATAATTTATAATGATAAGTTATACTATTTAGTGGTTTTAAGGTATAATTATAATATATTTTTACCATTTTATCCAATGTTGTTCATTAGAATTAATTTAACATTGAAATTGGACATAAACAATTGTCAATCTTTTGATATAAATTGTTTCTTAAAAACACGCTATTTGTCGTAACAGTGGGAATTAATTATAAAATTAATTAATGCAACTTATATTTTTGTAATTTTTTAAAATAGACATCATTTTTGAATTCGGAATATCAATTATAGCTTAGGGTGAAATTTTGGCCTTGTTCTGAAAAACTTCAATTTTTGATGAATAGTGAAACCACTAAGTGGTAGTTAAATAACTGATTTTTCATTTAAATGAAATATTACCACTTCTGTGATTTGATTTTCAAAAATCCGACATACATGGTTGTCATTAAGAAGTAAAATTTGGTTCAATGAGATTAAAATAATTTTTGGTGAATAGTAACTTTTAAGTTCTTAATCGCGATTAGAGGTAATTAGTGTAGTTTAAGGTACAAATAATGTTTTAATAATATGAGATGAGCATGACACTTGTCCTACTCCTATTGGATGATTCATGGCCGACCAAGACAACCCATGGGTCAACTAGGGGACCCCATGGAGCCACTTTAGTTGGAAAATGACATTAATATATATTTATTTAATGTTAAAATTAAATTGGCACAAACATGAGTTATTTTTACTAAAACAGTTTTTAAGTGGGGTTAAACAAGTCCAAATTTTGACTATAAATATTCATTAGAAATATAAAAAGATTTCCTACATCATAGTATTTTTTTTATAATTTTTAGACATTAAATAAATTAAATTATTTATGACATCATTATGATGCAGCGATGACCTCATTATTTAACAATTTAAATAAAATGAGAAGATAATGCAAATTCCAAGGCTTACACTTGTCCAAAGCCTATTGGATGAAGAGATTTCGAACCATTATCACCTTATCCACGAATTATATAAGTGTGGGACCTTTAGAATCCGGAAAGCATTGTATAATAATGTAACATTTCAATCTTTCCAAAAGAGCCCCTCCTCTCCACTTATAAAAGGCCCCCACCTCTCCCACCTCATTTACACTTTCAAGACATTTGGCTCGGACAACCTCTACCCAAATACTCTCCCAAATTCTCCATATTACTCCTAGAAGACTCACTTTGGGCAGAACTCTTCTCAAGGAAGCCTTTGGCTCAAATCAAAAAGAGTTACCCGATTTTGAGGTAATGTCTTCTCTAATGTTGTTTTGTTTTATTTTTCTTCTCCAACCCCCTAAACACTTTTTATTAATTTCTTTTGTAACAACACCAGTATCCTCAATATACTAGGATGTTGTTATAAGAAGGATTTTATCTACACTTACACACACCTACATCTAATGGTTAAAGAACATACGGTTTCTGTGGATGGCGAATTTCTGCCTCACGAAACGATGATTGTTAAACACTCATATAACACCTTAAAAGGTGGCCATTAAGATGTCACTATTTTTATATATGATATATAATATGTTTATGTTTTAATTATTCTTCTGTATTTTTCATTTATGGCATACTTTATGATTTCCATTATGGGTAAAACGCGATAATTTCATTTTAGGAAGTGCGGACTACCGCCCCCTCAAAGTGATGTGAGTCGTTAATGCCATATGTGGGATGTATAAAGGATGGAGTAAATGGTATTATACACTATATTATACTGGAATTATATTAAAAATTTGTATCATTATGATTTCATTCCATTAAATACGAAATAGAAATGAAAGTAGCGTTCATGCGTACGTACGGCTTACCGTCTCCATGAACGGTGCATTTCATTTCTTACCTCTAAATGTTACGTGACATTATGAATGAATGTATATAATGTATATATATGATATATATGATATCTACATCATGAATATAATTCTGGATATAATGGATATTTCACCACATGAACAACTTGTAATTATAAGAAGTTTATTGTTGACTCAAGTTACCAAAGATCGACAAAACGATCATTATTAACTTAAATAATTACATAATGTTCATAACATTGTAATAAGTGATATAAAAAGGATAATGAAATTTAAAATGGTTCTTAATAAGGTAGATATTAACTCTAGTTTATTATTCAGGAGGTTAAAGAACGGTTGAGTCAAGTCGGACACAAGGTAAGGGAACTTCTTAACCCAACTTCCATTCTTTGGGTTAATCTCCTACTTTCAAATTATGTCATGATATTATTATGTATTATTTTGTATTTGTACTTTCTTTATGTGTACCTATAGTGAATACACATAATAGATCTATTTTATTTTAAAAATGATCTTTGTAAGGACTTCGTCTCAATCTCCTTCAATTGAGGCATATTTTGTTTTATACACAGTTTTCTTTTATACGGTGTATAAACCCCTTTGACTTTTACATTTATTAAAAAGGTTTTCTTTTATAATTATGTGATTTTTAAATGATTTCAAGAAAGAGATATTTCTCTCAAATATATGGAAATCCAGTGCAAAGGTATACGTATTTAACGCAAGCTTAAAAATGTTTTCAGAAAACCCGACTCTCGAGTGTGGTAGACAAGAAGGGATTGGGCGTGGACCCATTATGGCCTGTAATTAGTCGAGCAGTCTCAGAATTAGTTATTTTGTTTTCAGAAGCTTGCATAATGTTTTCAGAAAAACACTGGAGTGTATTTGAGCAATTTTAAACATAAGTATCTTCTAAAAAAATTGCATCGGTAGGTCTCATGAGACAACTAGACGTGGAATTGGTCGAGGCCCTTTCCCAATTTGATTTATGGTTTTGGCCGAGGCCTTAATCATTTTAGACGTCTTGACCGAGGCCTTGACAAAATATTTCAGAATGTCTGGCATTATACATTCCCTCATTATGAAAGTGGTTATTGATATTGCATGTGATTATTCAACCAGTAGAATGTCCATGTGAATAAGTAAATGGCATTATCTCATTTTACTTTTGCCATATTATGTTGAAGTTCAAGTTTAAAAGGCTTTTGTTTTAGTTATACATTGCCTTAAATGTTAATGTTTATTTATGAAAGCTTCTGCTATATTGTTATCCTTACTGAGCATCTGAGCTCACCCCTTTCAATGTTTTAATATTTTCCAGGATGTGAAGAAGTATTTTATGAATGACCTGCAGGGATTGTCAGAAGAGGATATGAGAGTGGACTATGGAGACTTTGTTATTTTAGTTTTTCACTTTATGATGTAATGTAACGTTTACGAATGTATCTAGTGTTTCCAAGGCTACTAAACTAATCGGTCTTTCGAGACTTGATCTTTTGTGATCATGCCAATGTTACGAAGTAATGCACCGACTCTGGGTAGCTGGGGTCGGGGCGTTACAGTTGGTATCAGAGGCAGTTTAGTACTAACCTTGGAAGCTAGATTTAGATAAACTCTGATTAGAGCACATATCCCAAAGATAGACTTTGAGGATTAGTATAGAAGAACTTCCTAGAATTTTGGTATTGTAGAGATGTTGTGAGTTTTCCGAGAAATACATCCATGTCTGGATACGAGCAGGTAGAGGCGGCTCTGGCACAGATGTACCTAGGGGTAAAACCCGAAAACACCGCTTTGAGCTAGACTTGAATGGGAACTGGTGCACGAAAACGGGCCTTGTTGCACTCTTGATTACGACACTCCCGGGGGATATGCTTAGGATAATTCTCGTTTTCTTTACAAACCACCATGAACGGTTATGAGTATATACTTCCTCAAAGAAAACCTTTTTATGATTATGGATTATATCCATAAATAGTTCAATTTATGTTAAGTAAGTATGGAATTATGTATTTCGATTCATAAACTAACCTAGTTTATGGAATTGTATAGAAATGGCGCCCAGTAGAAGGAATGTGAACTCCATCAATACGTATGATCCAAAGAGTAAGAAGGATCATATCTGTCATGGTATTAAGCCAACATTTAGAAGGGAAATATTCTCCCATGTGTTATCAACATATGAAGAAATAGTATCATGTGTTAGTAAGATAAGTAGAGAATTCTCTGAGTCTTATGGATTTGAAGGGATGAAAGAGAAGAAAAGGATGGAAGAGAGAATGATGGATAAAGGGATGAGGGAAAAGAAGAATTTTCCAATATGTGATAACTGTGGGAAGAAACACCTTGTAATTTGCCTGAAGGGAATGGGAGTTTGTTATAAGTGTGGAGAAAAAGGACACCGAGTGCGTGACTGCAAGGGTAAGAAAAAGGTTTCAAATGTACAATGCTTCATCCGCAAGGAGTGGGGACACTACGCAAACCAATGTTCAAATCATCAGAGTATGCCCCAAATGATGTTATTGGATAATAATCAAGTTATGATACTACCACAGATGAGGATGAATGATTAGAGTTCTTATGTTGTTATTAAAGAATTTTGTAATTTGAGTGTTGTATCAATGATGTACTTGTTATAATAATTATGGAGTATATAAGGATTGTACTGCAGTACTATTTCATCTAGGACTTGAGATTGTGTGGAACCAAGAAAATTGACTCCATAGTAGGTTAAATTTTTGGAAAATATATGGTTGAGAGAAAGATAAACCATAATATGGTTCTGATACGGAGAAAGTGATTTTGGAATTAAGAGACCTTTTAGAGAAAGTCTGGACAGAGGTGTTTTGGATAACTATAAAGGTCGGAGTGGATTAAGTTGATCTTTGGATAGTATTTTTTAAGGTTAAAACATTTATGAAGATTGTTTTTGGAATATTATAATACTATAGTTTTAGGAAAAGGACAACCTGCAGGGTGGGGAATAACCCGTCGCGTCGGACAAAGCTGCAGGAATCGAACCCACAACCATAGTGCGACAAGCCTTTATTTCCTACCACTAGCCTACAGGAAGTCCCTGGTTAATACAAAATAGTTTTACTAATCTAAATGGTATGTGTTAATATTTGGAACCTTATACAATTAGGATAAATATAATATTTTTGAGTTCCGTTACCATTTGGAGTAAAAGTTGGGTTTGTGGTAAAAATTTATTAACGAATGAAAGTATGCATAACAAGTATGTATATTCCCTTACGTTCTTAGTAAATCTCCTAAATAAATTCCTCAACATTATAAAAGGTAACTTAAAACAAAAATTTTGTCGGTTAACTTTTCCAACTGGGGATTCAATGACCGTTTAACCAATCACAAGTTTGTGATTTTCTTGTGGTTAAACTTTCTCCTAATCCTGTTTTCTATAACTCCCCATCAGACCTTGATGGTTTGTTACTCCTCCATATCCATATTTTCATAGAATCCTACAGTGGGCTATATCGGGTGACCTTTGTACTTATCTTGCTTTCTTTTAATGTTATATATTTATTAACCTTATTTCCGATGTGGGTTTTCCACAAAGGTATTTTCTATTTTCAACCTTTTGTTTTCAAAGAAAAATTTCAAATTGCGAGGACGCAATTTATTGAAGGAGGGGAGAATGTAACACCCCGAGCTTCCATGATACGCTTCTCATTCAATAATGCAATAGCTTGCATTGTACGCAACTTCGAGTTCTAAAACACCGCGACTAATCAAAGTAGCCGTTATGAATAGTAATAACCACTTTTTAAAATTATAGAAATTTTATATTTCAAAATGGACTTCATTTTTGGATTCGGAATATCGAAATTAGCCTATGTTGAATTTTTGGTATTTTTCTGAAAACTTCTAATTTTTTATGAATAGTAAAAAATACTTAAAACAACTTTTTTAATCAAAATAATTTATAGTGATAATTTATACTATTTAGTGGTTTTAAGGTATAATTAGAATATATTTTTACCATTTTATCCAATGGTGGTCATTAGAATTAATTTAACATTGAAATTGGACATAAACAATTGTCAATCTTTTGATATAAATTGTTTCTTAAAAACATGCTATTTGTCGTAACAGCGGGAATTAATTATAAAATTAATTAATGCAACTTATATGTTTGGAATTTTGTAAAATAGACATCATTTTTGAATTCGGAATATCAATTATAGCTTAGGGTGAAATTTTGGCCTTGTTCTGAAAAACTTCAATTTTTGATGAATAGTGAAACCACTAAGTGGTAGTTAAATAACTGATTTTTCGTTTAAATGAAATATTAACACTTCTGTGATTTGATTTTCAAAAATCCGACATACATGGTTTTCATTAAGAAGTAAAATGTGGTTCAATGAGATTAAAATAATTTTCGGTGAATAGTAACTTTTAAGTTCTTAATCGCGATTAGAGGTAATTAGTGTAGTTTAAGGTACAAATAATGTTTTAATAATATGAGATGAGCATGAAACTTGTCCTACTCCTATTGGATGAGTCATGTCCGACCAAGACAACCCATGGGTCAACTTGGGGACCCCATGGAGCCACTTTAGTTGGAAAATGACATTAATATATATTTATTTAATGTTAAAATTAAATTGACACAAACATGAGTTATTTTTACTAAAACAGTTTTTAAGTGGGGTTACACAAGTCCAAATTTTGACTATAAATATTCATTAGAAATCTAAAACGATTTCCTACATAATAGTGTTTTTTTATAATTTTTAGACATTAAATAAATTAAATTATTTATGACATCATTATGATGCAGCGATGACCTCATTATTTAACAATTTAAATAAAATGAGAAGATAATGCAAAATCCAAGGCTTACACTTGTCCAAAGCCTATTGGATGAAGCGATTTCGAACCCTTATCACCTTATCCACGAATTATATAAGTGTGGGACCTTTATAATCCGAAAAGCATTGTATAATAATGTAACATTTCAATCTTTCCAAAAGAGCCCCTCCTCTCCACTTATAAAAGGCCCCCACCTCTCCCACCTCATTTACACTTTCAAGCCATTTGGCTCAGCCAACCTCTGCCCAAATACTCTCCCAACTTCCCCCTCTTACTCCTAGAAGCCTCACTTTGGGCAGAACTCTTCTCAAGGAAGCCTTTGGCTCAAATCAAAAAGAGTTACCCGATTTTGAGGTAATGTCTTCTCTAATGTTGTTTTGTTTTATTTTTCTTCTCCAACCCCCTAAACACTTTTTATTCATTTCTTTTGTAACAACACCAGTATCCTAAATATACTAGGATGTTTTTATAAGAAGGATTCTAGCTACACTTACACACACCTACATCTAATGGTTAAAGAACATACGGTTTCTGTGGATGGCGAATTTCTGCCTCACAAAATGATGATTGTTCAACACTCATATAACACATTCAAAGGTGGCCATTAAGATGTCACTATTTTTATATATGATATATAATATGTTTATGTTTTACTTATTCTTCTGTATTTTTCATTTATGGCATACTTTATGATTTCCATTATGGGTAAAATGCGATAATTTCATTTTAGGAAGTGCGGACTACCGCCCCCTCAAAGTGATGTGAGTCGTTAATGCCATATGTGGGATGTATAAAGGATGGAGTAAATGGTATTATACACTATATTATACTGTAATTATATTAAAAATTTGTATCATTATGATTTCATTCCATTAAATACGAAATAGAAATGAAAGTAGCGTTCATGCGTACGTACAGCTTACCGTCTCCATGAACGGTGCATTTCATTTCTTACCTCTAAATGTTACGTGACATTATGAATGAATGTATATAATGTATATATATGATATATATGATATCTACATCATGAATATAATTATGGATATAATGGATATTTCACCACATGAACAACTTGTAATTATAAGAAGTTTATTGTTGACTCAAGTTACCAAAGATCGACAAAACGACCGTTATTAACTTAAATAATTACATAATGTTCATAACATTGTAATAAGTGATATAAAAAGGATAATGAAATTTAAAATGGTTCTTAATAAGGTAGATATTAACTCGAGTTTATTATTCAGGAGGTTAAAGAACGGTTGAGTCATGTCGGACACAAGGTAAGGGAACTTCTTAACCCAACTTCCATTCTTTGGGTTAATCTCCTACTTTCAAATTATGTCATGATATTATTATGTATTATTTTGTATTTGTACTTTCTTTATGTGTAACTATAGTGAATACACATAATAGATCTATTTTATTTTAAAAATGATCTTTGTAAGGACTTCGTCTCAATCTCCTTCAATTGAGGCATATTTTGTTTTATACACAGTTTTCTTTTATACGGTGTATAAACCCCTTTGAATTTTACATTTATTAAAAAGGTTTTCTTTTATAATTATGTGATTTTTAAATGATTTCAAGAAAGATATATTTCTCTCAAATATATGGAAATCCAGTGCAAAGGTATACGTATTTAACACAAGCTTAAAAATGTTTTCAGAAAACCCGACTCTCGAGTGTGGTAGACAGGAAGGGATTGGGCGTGGACCCATCATGGCCTGTAATTAGTCGAGCAGTCTCAGAATTAGTTATTTTGTTTTCAGAAGCTTGCATAATGTTTTCAGAAAAACACTGGAGTGTATTTGAGCAATTTTAAACATAAGTATCTTCTAAAAAAATTGCATCGGTAGGTCTCATGAGACAACTAGACGTGGAATTGGCCGAGGCCCTTTCCCAATTTGATTTATGGTTTTGGCCGAGGCCTTAATCATTTTAGACGTCTTGGCCGAGGCCTTGACAAAATGTTTCAGAATGTCTGGCATTATACATTCCCTCATTATGAAAGTGGTTATTGATATTGCATGTGATTATTCGACCAGTAGAATGTCCATGTGAAGAAGTAAATGGCATTATCTCATTTTACTTTTGCCATATTATGTTGAAGTTCAAGTTTAAAAGGCTTTTGTTTTAGTTATACATTGCCTTAAATGTTAATGTTTATTTATGAAAGCTTCCTCTATATTGTTATCCTTACTGATCATCTGAGCTCACCCCTTTCAATGTTTTAATATTTTCCAGGATGTGAAGAAGTATTTTATGAATGACCTACAGGGATTGTCAGAAGAGGATATGAGAGTGGACTATGGAGACTTTGTTATTGTAGTTTTTCACTTTATGATGTAATGTAACGTTTACGAATGTATCTAGTGTTTCCAAGGATACTAAACTAATCGGTCTTTCGAGACTTGATCTTTTGTGATCATGCCAATGTTACGAAGTAATGCACCGACTCTGGGTAGCTGGGGTCGGGGCATTACAACTATTCTATGGAAATAGTGAATGTGCCACAAATCTTCTAGGATTGGTACACACTAATGTTTGTATACTATTTCCATTAGAATCTATAAGTGGGTATTCACACTTCATAACTTTTACTGGTGACTTGAGGAGATATGGTTATGTCTACTTGATGAGGTATAAGTCTGATTCCTTTAATAAATTCAAAGAATACAATAATGAAGTATAGAATCATCTTGTAAATAAGATAAATAATCTTTGATTGAATCATGGTGGTGAATATATTAACCTTGAGTTCATTAACAATCTATGTGAGTTTGGGATTATATATCAACTCACTCCACCTTATACATCACAATGGAATGGTATTAGTGAAATGAGTAATTGTAACTTATTAGACATGGTAAGGTCAATGATGATTCATGTAGATATTCCATTATCCTTTTGGGGATATGTATTAAAATCTGTGGCATACACATTAAACCAAGTACAAACTAAAGCATAAAATGGAATTTCCTTCGAGCTATGGAGTGGAAATAAACCTATTTTGTTGCACACACATGTATGAGGTTGTGAGGTTTTTGTTAAGGCCTTCTCATGGAAAAAATTATAACCCCAAGGCATAAAGTTTATCTTTATAGGATGTCCCAAAGAAACAAATGGATACTACTTATACAACCCCTTAGATAAAAAGTGATTTCCACCAGAAAATACATCTTTCTTGAGAGGGAGAACATCCTAAAAAAGGATAGTGGGAGAAATATTGACATCGATGAAGTTGATGCTCAAGATATATAAGAGATGACACAGGAACAGATTCCATAGGTCCCCATGGAATAAGTAGTTCCTAAATCACAAAAACTATGTAGGATCATAATAATGGTAAGAGAACCAGAGAAATATGTTTTTCTAGTCATTGAAGATGTTAAATCACTATTGGTTGATAATGATGAACCTATATCCTAAAAGGAGGAAGTAGAGAGATCAGAAGCTGCAAGATGGAAAGAATCCATGAATTCTGAAATGGATTCCATGTATCGGAACCAAGTTTGGGTTCTAGTGGGTGCGCTAGTTAATGTAAATCTTGTTGGATGAAAATGGTTATTCAAGAAGAAACTGGACATTGAAGGTAAAGTAAATATCTATAAAGTAAGGATAGTGGATAGAGAGTTTAAAAAACATCAAATAATTAACTATGATGAAACTTTTTCACCAGTTTCCATGTTTAAATCTATTATAATTCTACTTTCTATAGCAGCTTAACATGACTATGAGATTTGGAAGATAGAATTAAAATCTATATTAATTAATGGGAACCTTTAGGAAGATTTCTATCTGACACATCCAGAAGGATTTGTGACTCTATGTGGTGCCAATAATATTTGAAATTTGCAGAGATCCATTTATGGATTGAAGCAAGCATCCAGGTCATGGAACATTCGATTTAATGAAGCCGTAAATTAATTTGGTTTCATTAAGAATAAATGTGAGCTATTTATTTACAATAGGTTTGGAGGAAATTTAGTTGTTATCCTAGTATAATAGGTTATTTAAATATTACTTATTGTAAATGAAATACCAGTATTATAGTTAGTTAAGGTCTGGATAAACAAGTGTTTCTCTATGACGTACTTAGGTGAGGGTGCCTATATTATTGGGATCAATATCATTCCTAATAGATCCAGGAGGCTTATTGGAGTAATTCAAAGTACATATGTTGACTAGATTCTAAATATAGTTATTTTTGTAACAATCCAAGATGGGATTTGTTCTAGTGTCACATTGTTTACATCTTTATAATAAAACGGGTCCTCTGACACAACAGGAGAAAGAGAGACTGAGCAAGATTTCATATGCTTCGTTGATAGGATCAATCGTGTATTCTATATTATGTACTATACTTGATGTTTCCTATGAATTGAGAACTGTAGGCATAATATCAAGTAGATCTAGGAGAACAACATTGGTCTTTCGTTAAGGTTATCCTTAAGTATCTCAGAATAACTAATGATATGTTCCTTATGTATGGAGGAGATGAAGATCTGGTCATCAGGATTTATACTAATTATAGTTTTAAGAAAGATCTAAATGATCTAACGTCATAGTCAGGATACGTTTTCTATCTCATTAGAGGATCTGTGAGCTGGAAGAGTTCAAATGAGCTAATTATCGCTGATTATACAGAAGAGTCTGAGTATATAGCAACTTATAATGTAGCCAAGGAATTCATTTGTATTCATAATTTTTTCTAGGAGCTTGATGACATACCTAGCGTTAAATTACCTATCACTTTGTATTGTGATAATACTGCAACGGTAGCTATTGAAAAAGAGCCAAGGTCACACCAATGGAAAAAATACGTACTCCAGAAGTATCACCTCTTAAGGTATTTTCATCATAGGGGTGAAGTTACAATAATAAGAGTACCCATGAAATAGAACATGGTGGGCCCCTTGAATAAAGTCATATCTCATCATAACCATGAGTATCATGTGAGATCTAGTGGAATGAATGTTTATAGTGGTAGGATCTAGAGAAAGTGGGATTCTGTTGGAGTTAGTTCCCTAAACCAACTTCTTTCTAATTTATGATAACTTGTATTCATAGTCTTGAATATTAACAAAATTATTATCATATCATAGTTGTTATTTTGTGTAACATAGTATTTCATAATGTCTCAAGAGTAGTTGTCACACTAAAAGGTCATAGCAGTTGCCAGCTATGATGATAACCTGGAAGTGCTACAACACTAATCATAGATATATATTATATACCTGGAAGATATCATTTGACTGATACAAATGATACAGGCTATCAAGGGTGGAGACTTATAGGAATTTTATGTACCTTCTCAATGTGTACTCCCTTTGTAATATTCAGTAGGATATTATGAGAATGATACATGCCAGTACGAAATCCACATTTATATGAGTCATTGGATTTTCATATAATTAAATGTGTGTATTGGTATATAGACATTAATATTATTATTAATGATTATTATGAGTTGTGTAATTTGATGTATTGATGAAAAATGTGATGATATATATTCACAGTTAAGTAGGATACATTGGGTGTGTTACGAATAATATTGAATTAATGAATAGTGTGAGAAAGGATTTGTCCCTTATGTTATTTAATGAAAGTTGATATCTTAGGACCTTTGATGGAATTGACATAACCTAAATAAATCCATGGCCATTGTGTATAATATGCAATTTTAATTTATGGGAATTCAAACAAAGAGACATCAAGCGCATAGATTGATGGCACCAGCATGCAACCTTCATGATTTGAGATTTCATGATAAAGGGATTATATTATACAGTAAGTGTTCTTATAAGGTATCATTTCATTTTGGCATTAACTTATTTCTATATGGGTGTCTTAGCATGTTTCTAGACACTAACCTTGTACTTTAGTCTACTTCACCTAATGCAATTGAGAAAGAGGCCTAGAGGGTCACACACTAAGTGTTTCCAAAACCTCAATTAAGTGATATATTATTATTTAGTATTTAATAATTTGAATAAATATTATTCCTCGATGTGGTTTAATAATTATTCATGTATGATTGATCACATATAAATATTTATTTTCTATTTAGTGAATATAATATTTTTATATTTATAGATGAATAATACAGTGACATTTATTTAATAAATAAATAATCATTATTCAAGGCCCGATAAATATTATGGAGGAATGGCGGACCTAGTTTAATGGTCCGGTGTGAAATAATAAATATTGAATATTATTTGATTAAATAATATTTAATTTAATTTTCAAGTTAAGCACATGTCAAGAAATAATATTATTATTATTATTTGACATGGGGTTCCACAGGGATTAAATAAATAATAAAGGGAACTTGTGCAATTATTTTATTTTAATTCTAGTTATATATAAACTAGATTATTTTATTTTCTTAATAATACAATTCATTTGTTTGTTCATGCAAATTTGATTTAGAGAATCCTCTCAAGACCTAGAGATCTCTCTTCTCTAAGAACACTCACAAGAACAAAGAGTGATCTTCTTACACCTCTCACTCTTGAGTCAAGAATAAATTCAAGAGGATTCTTTTGAAGCAGTTCTCAAGGTGATCAAAGGCAGACGATATAAGAGCTAGGATCTATCATGTTAGCACCTGGGGATTCATATGTTGAAATTTGGAGATTTTTGAAACACATGTGGATCACCAATATATGGAATCAACTCTTATCCTTACAACACAATGACAGGACAACACTGATCTATTTTCATATCCATCAATGCAGAAAAACTTCCATCATAGTAATTCTTTATTTAATTAAATTAATTATAAATAATATGTGATAATCCGCTCTCTTAGTTCTAGAATTATATTCCCTATCTATATTCTTTGATTCAATTCTGTATATCATGATGTTTATCATTGTGTAAATCTCATATTGATCATCGATCATGGAAAAAATCAAAGTTGGGCATAACCCATTGCATGCTTCCACTTTGCCTGAAACCAATACTTATATGGAATGATTGTTTAGAAAAGTGATCAAATAAATTCAAGGCATATACTGCGTTGAAACCTTTTCACTAGTTTATATAATGAAATACATCGTAATTCTACATTCCATAGCATCTTACCATGACTATGAGATTTGGAAAATGGAAGTCAAAACAGCCTTCTATAATAAGAATATTTAGGAATATCTCTATATGACACAACCTGAAGGGTTTGTTACTCCAAATTGTTCTTAAAAAGTATTCATAGTAAAAAGATACATTTATGGAATAATGATAGAATACAATTCATGGAACATTTGGTTTTATGAAGCTATAATAAAATATAGGTTTATAAAGAAAGAATGTGAGCATATTATTTATAATCAATTTAGTAGGAGTAGAGCGATTTTATTAATATTTTATGTAAATGGAATACTAAATATTTGAAATAAATACTAATAATATAGTCTATTAAAACATAGTTAAATACATGCTTCTACATAAAGGACTAAGGCAGAGAAGAATATATTCTTGGGATCTAGATCTATCATGATAGATCCATGAGACTTCTTGGTACATATATTGAAAAGATACTAAAGAGAATAAATATAGTAAAATCCAAGAGGAGATTATTTCCACTATCACATGGAATTATCCTTTCTAAAAAAATGTTTCCTCATATGAATAAGGAAAGACAAAGGATGTAAAGGAGTCCATACACATCAGTGATTTGGTCAGTTATGTTTTTTATGGTATGTAATGTGCTAGATATTTCCTACACCTTAAGTTTAGTGGGAAGATATCAAGATGACAGGTTACCTCCATAGAATGTTAGTCAAGACTATCCTTAATTATTTGAGGCATACTAAGGATATATTACTAGTATAAGGAGGAGATGTGTAACTAGTCATCATAGGATATGTAGATGATATTTTCAAAATAGATCAAGGTGATCTGAAATTGTAATCGAGATGCATCTTCCTCATAAATGGGGATGTTTTGAGATGTAAGATCTCAAAGAAATCCATGTTCATAGATTATACAGTAGATTCCAATTATACTGAGGCTTATGAGGAAGTTAATGAAGAATTTTGGATATATAACATCTCCCAATTGTTTAAAGTGGTTCCTAGAATTAATTACCCTATCACACTTAGTTGTGATAATACAGCAGTGGTGGATCCTACAAATGAGATAATTTAATATCAGTAGATAAAGTTTATACTTCGAAAGTATCATATCCTAAGGATTTTTCCTCAAAGAGGTGATGTCATAGTGAGCAGAGTATCCACGGAGGATAATGTGGTGGATCCCTTGAATAAATCCTTTACTTAGTAGAAACATTGTCATCATGTGAGGTCTAGTGGAATAAAATTCATAGGTAGTTGGATTTTTTTTAAATGGTAGTATGTTGGAGTTGGTTCTCTAAAACCAATTCTTTGTAATTTTTATTACATTATTATTTAAGGAAGTGAATATTAATAAAACATATTATTATATATTATTCGTTGTTATATACAAATTTAATGTAATAATTTCCTATAGTATATGTTGTATTATTTATGTCATAAAAGTTCTCTATTATGATGAGAACCATGAATTTCCATGACGGTATTCTAAAAATATATTTCTACAGTCAAATGTCACTCAATGATGGGACACATCGAATATTAAATATTCGATGTGGGTACTAATAATTTTATGAGACTTTTTCTCATGATATTCTAACTTAGTAATCTCCATGATGGAAGATTATGATAACAGACTTGTTAGTAATAATTCGACATGCTTATGTGTCATTGGATATTCCTATATATGAGTTTTTATAATATTCCATAGACTTTAATATTATTATTAATACATTTCATGAATTATTAACTTTGATATGTTTCATAAACCATGATGGTATAGTTTATAAAGAAGTTGGATAGGTTGGTTGATTTGTGAGGGACATTTTATTAGTTAATAGGTTGAGGAAGGATTTTTCCATTTCATATTTATAGAAGTTGGCATCTTGGTCCTTTGAATGAAATAGAATCATCATGTTAAATTCAATGGCTATGGTGTAATGATGAGTTTATTCCCTTTTATCAAATAAATATGTGTCAAGCATATAGGTAAATTACTTGAGTGTGCAACATGCTTGATGAGATGTTATAAAAATGAGATTATATTACTCAGTGAGCTCTCATATGTGGTTTCTTATGTTATGAAATTAACCTATTTCAATCAGGATCCTTGACTTATTTATATATTGTAATATTAGAATTTAATCAATATCACTTATTTCCAACAATAAAGAATCCAATTGGGTCACAAACTAAGTATTTCTATTGATCTCAATTAAATTCTATTTGAATTTAATTATTGGAATAAATATTATTCTCAATATCAAGGAATAATTTTTTAGAATATATTTATCACAAATATTATTTGTAAGGTAGTAAATAATTATTTATTCAATAATAAATTATTTATTTAATTACATGAATATTTAATAAATATTTATTTTCTAGACTATAAATAAAATATTTATTTTACTTATTGAATATTTAATAAATATGTATTCATGATATTATGAATAGAATAATTATTTATAAATAAATATTTAATTAAAAATTAAATTAGGTACTCAGTAAATGTTGAGGATGATGAGCGGACCAAGATTTTTTTTGGTGATAAATATTAATTTACAAGATAGTAAAATAATATTCATCATTTCTCCATTTAGTACAAAACATGGAATAAAAATAATATAATTATTTTTAATACATAGAATAGGGTAAGACATAGGTTTATCATTTTATTAAGGGAACCTATGCAATTTATTAAATTAAAATTTTAAACCTAGGTCTATAAATAGACCACTTCTATATTCTAATATAGGCTAATTGAGAATCATTGTGCACAAATAATTACTCTCTGGAGTCCTCCCCCTCCTTCTATCTTCCTCTCAATAATGAACAAATCAAGATAATTTCTGAAAGACAGAAGAAACTATTGAGAATATGTTGATTCAAAAAATTTGGTAATTTATTTTTGGACTTTATGTTCACAAATACCCATATTTATGTTACTGATTAATTTAATTTAATTTAATTTTAGTAAATTAATATTCGTTGAAATGTTTATTCTGTAATTTTATTCAAGTCATTGATCTGTGAGGAAAATTCATCAAAGAATTCGGAACATGTTTTAACATATTCTGGAAATAGAATTCATACCCTATATTGATAAGTGTATTGTAAGGATGAAACCCTACATTTAGAACAGTGTGTATGGATAAAGAACCCTATGTTTGGATGGAACCATATGTTTGAGAAAACAGAAAGTATGGATCAGCAAACCTATATTCAGAAGCAACCCTGCATTTGAAGAAATGAATGTATGGTATATCAACCCTACCTTAAGGATCAACTTTATGTTTTCAACCCTATGTCTGATATTTTTTCTTCACATGGAGGAACCCTATGTTTGACTATTCAACAGCAGAGAATTAAATCCATGGTATTATCTGTAATTTATGCAATAATCTTGACGGAAGTAAAGATCTATTCAAAGATATTATACAATTGACTCAAATGCTCGTTATGATTGTTTTAAAGGTTTTTATTCAATGTAGTAAATCATTTATATTCTTAAGGGAAGTTATAATGCTCTTGAATGATTTTAAATTCAAATATTCATTATTTATTATGCGATATTTCAGGAGATGGTTTGACCTGGATTTGTTCGACCTGTTGTACTAATATCAAGATGCTCTTCATTAGAATATATATAGGTGGTGTATTTTTGTACATAAAAATAGATAGAAAATAATTTATATATAGAGGATATATACATAAGGAAAATATGTGTGTCATTACTATTAGAGATACACTTTGGTGACATGCATGTTTTGATTTATCTGACTGACTCGATGATGTTGGTGTCATTGCTTTTGCAATTTATTGTTACATATTTGTTTATAAGAATTAATAATAATTTAGGGGAGATATACTTTGGAGACATATATGTTTAAACATCTATCTTGTGTTTGCTTTTCTACTATTTTAATAAATCCTATTAAATGTTGAAGATCTATTTGTTGTTGTAATATATTGAAGATCTAATTTCATTTTTCAGTTGCTACTATAACTGTGAAGTTAAAATTTTAAAATTCAACAAATAAAAATATTTTTATTTATTAGAGTTTCAACTTCTCATACTCAGTTGTGGTCAAGTGTCATCTTCTTGCTATAAGCTATAGATTTATAGTTCCCTATAGAAGAACCAGAAGGATTTGATAATTCTTATTGTAAGGTTTAAATTGCCTAATCTAAGTTATGGGTTTAAAGATCTTGGGATAATAGGACCTGGTAGTAAAATCACCAAACACATGTAGTTGAGTGTTTTTTTAGTGGAATAAGGGCTCTTCGTGCTCCGAACCACTATACAACATTATGTTAATTTCCTTTATCAATTTTTCGATGCTATCTCATGTTAAGATAAGGAAAGGTTATTTTCATAACAAGAGAGGTGTTTATAACTCCTGAAATTTTTTGACGTGCACAATTCACCCCCCCCCCCCCCTCATGTGTCTTTTTATTCATTATAAGCTCCCTGACCTAAAAATTGGTATCAAATGAAGGTTCTTTTTGGTATATTTTCTTTTTGAAAATTCTTTTTCTGATTTGATATCAACAAAGGGTATCAGAAAGTTTTATTAGCTCTAATAAGCCTCGGTTAAGGATTCAGATGATGATGATGTCTTGAAATGACTAATTTTATAGAAGGTATATCTATGATCCATTCTATTTATTTTAATGGTAAAAATTGTGGATGTTCAAAAGACTGTATGATCATTTATTTGAAAAATCAGGTTTATTTAAAGGTCATTAAGCCTTATAAGATTCCTAAAGAAGAATTGGAATATTGGAATGATAATCAATAAAGTGAGTATGATCTCAAATAAAAATCTATGAATGATATTATGTGTGGTTTAGGATCTGATGAATTCAATCAACTATCACAACATCCTACTACATGTGAAATATGGTCAGCTACTGTTGTTTCCTATTAAGGAACTGGAAATATTAGACAGTTAAGGTATGCTACTATGAAACCAAAGTTTGATACATTTAGAATGAATGAGGATGAAACTATCACTCAAATGAATGGAAAATTGAAATATATTTTCAAAAATACCACCTCCTTAGAAGATTCAATTTCATAATTAGATCAAGTGTTAAAAGTACTTAGAGTACTACCCATAAAAATGGAATGGAATATCCGCAACTATACGTCAATATAAACCTATAAATAATTTAGTCACAAAGGAATTGATTGGAATATTAATGAATTATGAAGTTGAGATGCAGGCTGAACCTAAAAATCATACATTAAATAATTAATCTTCTCTCAAAATTTATTGATTTATCATCTCATTAAATTCATCTAGATTTGAATAATCATTTATCAGAAATAGAAGTGAAATTTTAAAAGTTGTAGATAAAGAAAAATAAAGGTAATAGGGAAAATAGATACTATAAGTGAAAGTAAAAAAGGTCATATAAAGGATAATTATCCTTTACTCAAAGCACAGTGGAAATATGAATACAATAGAAAACGAAAGAAAACCAAAAAATATACCTTGAGTAAAACTTTTGTTTTACATAATGAATCTTCTATAGATTCTGAGGATGACCATAAAAGATAATTGGTATGTCTAATGGCTCACACTGATAATGAGGTACCATCTTCTTATTCTCAAAATTTTAGTTGTGAAAAACTAACTTATGATTAATTCAATAGATATTACTTTATTCTAAAAGAATAATATGAATCCTTAAAGAAATAACATCAAAAATGAGAAAACATTATGATACTATTTTATTAGATAAAGAAAATTTGTCAAAAAAATATAGATTTTGAATATAATGCTTCTAAAGTTTCATCTGATTTAAATGATATTAAGATTAAAAAAATATTTATTAAAGTTAATGATTTAAAAAATCTTCAAGTATGATAATCAAGGGATAAAATATCTAAATCAAATCCCTGGAAAAAATAAAATCCAGAAAGGAAAACATGGAATATGAAGAAATGGTGAAAGACCAAAAATATATAAGAATTTTTTTGTTAATGGTTTTAATAGTAAGAACAAGTCTATTGTTACGTTTTTTTAATACATTATTGATGGTCACTATGAAAATGATTATTTTTTTCATAAAACCTCAAATTTAGGGTTTTGAAGTTTCTTATTGTTCAAAATAATTGTTCAACTTAGATATTATAATGTCTACTCAAATTTAAAAAAAATGGTTACATAGAAATTTAATTCATAACACTACTGGACCCAGAAGAATATTGGTACCAAAATGAACTTGCATTTGATGTTTTTCAGGATTACACCATCAAGATATATTTTTATTTATGTGAGTGGTTGATTTATTATTTTATAATAGTTTCTATAGAAAAAGTAAACAACTTTGAAGTAGTTTGTCATCAAAAAATCCTTAGTATTAAAATTAATGATTCAAGAAGGATTATATATATATATATACTTCTAGTGAATTAACTTATTTTTTAAAAAATAAGAAATATATCTCCCAAAATTTGATAAAAAATCATGTTATTCTTTAAATAAATAATTTAATTTAAATATTTTATAAACCTGGTATCAAAACATTTTTGGAAAATACATTTTCTGTTTTTGTTTTTAAATTAATTTAAAATACATTTATTTCATTTATTTACAAAATTTTAATATCATTCTTATGTAACTTATCTCTTTGATAAGTTAAATATGTAATAATTGTTCTGTGTTTTTTAGCTAACAAATATGAAACGTCATTTTCATCGTGTAAGAACAGAACATATCATATTCTTATTAAAATTTTCTTTATCTATCTTCTTCTTTATAATATTTTTTTGGAAAACATATTCAAAACAAAAACACTAAAATATGAAACAATCAATATCTACATGTTCAGATGAAAATTGTTCGTAAAAAAGGAAAAAATCATTGTGATGAAGAACTGGAAGTTTCCACATCTCAAATGTCTTAGGAAATACTTCTATTGAAATTAAACATCTCGAATGAACAAAAATTGAAGCTTCAAGATACTTTGGATGTATCTAGAAATTAATGTAATGATATATAGAAATAATCTATACCAAAGGTGGTTTTTGATTTGTTAAAGAGAAAATATTAGAATATAAAGGATAGTTCGATCTCAAAAGTAGACTTTGAAGCATTCAAAATATAAATGCGATGTCAAATAGAAATGCTTAGAAAAGAAGATATTACCTAGATGGATCTTTATAAGATGAGTGTTTCTACATGAAAAAAAATTTCCTATTCAAATATAACAACAACAGTTATTCAAAATAGATTAGAATAACTCTCAAGAGTTTTAGCTGCTTTAAGAGAAAAAGTTCAAAGTTTAGAAAGTTTATATGAATAGTCTACTTCATAACCCTTTATTTATGTTTTAAAATGATAAATATACTATCTATTAAAAATAGTGTTATGTGTTAATTCTTAATTTCCTTTTAGATCTTATACAAGCATGAACTTACTTATCAATAAAATTATTCTATTATTGTAAGTAATAATTTTGGTTTTTACTTATGAAAAAATATTATTTTAAATATTTTAAATATTCCTATATGCTATAATTTATGGGGAGTTTTTAAGAAAATACTTTTTAATAAATTTAATGCTCCTTTGTTAGATATTTTCATCTCTATAAAAGCATAATTTTAGGGGTATTTAATTTTACAACTCTAATCATTTTTGTTTCACAAGAAGGGGGATAATTTTATAACTCTGGATAAGTTTTTGATGTTTAAATACATTTATATTTTATGTTAATAGTTTTCATTTACATTTTTTTCAGGGGGGGAAGTTTTCTATAATCATATTATATGAATAAAATTTTTAATCCGTCTTTATGGGGGGAAATTTCTTTTATGGAAAAAAATATTTATATATAAGAAATATTTTAAAGATATAGAAATTTATTTTAAAATTTATTTTTCATAATTTTGTATTATTATTTTTATTTTATCATGGGTTTTGTGATCATCAAGAAGGGTATATTGGTGAGAATATGTTGATTCAATAATTTCAGTAATTTCTTTTTGGTTTTTATGTTCACAATTGTCCACATTTAAGTTACTAAGGAATTTACTTTTAGTGACTTTTTAGAAAATTAATATTCATTTAAATTTTTATTCTGGAATTATATTCAAGTCATTTATCCACGATAAATATTCATAAAAGTATTTGGAATGTGTTTTAACAATTCTAGAGACTCTACTCATACCCTACACTGATAATCATAACATAAAGATGAAACCCTATGTTCAAAACAGCACGTATGGATAAAGAACCCTACGATTGGAAGGAACCATACTTTTGAGAAAACGGAAAGTATGGATCATCAACCCTACATTCAGATGTAACCCTACATTTGAGGAAACAAATGTATGGTATATCCACCCTAATTTTATGATCCACCCTATGTTTTCAACCCTTTGATATTTTTTCACCACATGGAGGAACCCTATGTTTGACTATTCTACAATAGAGATTTAAATCTGCAATATTATACAAAATTTTTTAAACAGTCTTGAAAAAAGTAAATATCTATTCAAAGCTATTATAAGACCAAATAAAAGGCTCATCATTAATGTTTTAAAGTCTCATATTCAATGGAGTAAATATTTTATATTCTTACAGGAAGTTATAACACACTTGAATGATTTTGAATTAAAATATTCATGATTTATTATGCAATATTTTTTAATTCAATTTGACCTAGATATGTTCGACCTGCTATATAAATATCAAGATGCTTCTCATCGGAATATATATAAGTGGTTCATGGTTCTATATAAAAATAGATAGAAAAATAGTCTTATATACATAATATATATACATAAGGAAAAGTTGTGTGTCGTTGCTTTCATAACTACACTTTGGTGACATACATGTTTTGATCAATCTGATTGACTCAGTGTTGTTGGTGATGTTGCTACTACACTTTATTGTTACATATTTTTCTATAAGAATGATGAACCATTTAGTGGAGATACACTTTGGAGACATATATGTTTAAAAATATGTCTAGTGTTTTCTTTACAACTATTTAAATAAATCATATGCAATGTTTAAGATCTATTTGATGTTGTGATATATTTAAGATCTAATTTCACTTGTTAGTTGTTGATAAGACTATGAAATTTATCCTGTACCATTCAAAAAATCAAACCCTTTTGATTTATTTTAGTTTTAAATTCTCATACTTAATTGTGGTTAAGTGTTAGCTTCTTTCTCTAAGATATGGATTTATAGTTCCCTGTAAAAGAACTGGAATGCTTTGATAAGTATTATTGTAAGGTTTCAACTATGTATACTCAGTTTTAGATTTAAAGGTCTTAGGATAAGAGGACCTGACAGTAAAATCACCAAGCTCATGGAGTTGAGTGTTAGTCGAGTGGACTAAGGGATCTTTTTTCCCTGAACCACTATGCATCTTTGTGTTCATTTCCTTTATTTATTTTCTATTGGCCATGAATTTTGAAAGAATTAATGATTGATACATAACAAGAGAGGTGTTCATTTTTAAGTTCAAAATCCCACCCCCCCCCCCTCTTGTGTTTTTTTCTTCATTATAAGAACCCTGACCTAACAAAAACATGAAGTTATCAAGATGAACAATTCAATATGATCAATCAAATATGATAGAACCCGGTGATTCACTGGTGTCGTTCAATGATCATAGGAGCGTGTGTAGATCACCATTAGATGGATTTTATACTTGGATCCCATAATCACAATAAAAATTACTAAAAATGTATTTGGATGATCAAAATTTATTAATAAGAATGGTCTTAAGAGTTAGGTAACATTTATCCCCATTAAGTTAAGTTAATTGTAAATTTAATGAGAAAAATATCTTCTCTTGGTTTCAATTTCCTTCTTGTCAATATTAGTTTGGAAAATTTCCATTATTCATGAAATTTAAACCATGTTCAATATGTAAATGATCCATAACATATGACATTTTATGAGTCAGGATTGGCCCCAATAAAAACTTATTCTGCATCTAGAACTGTCATTAATGAATCATACCAAACTATCAATGCTCCTATATAACTTGAGTCAATTCTTCTTCCACAGATCATGGCCAAATCAACTCAACGTCCATATCAGGAACACTTCCCATATATAGGTCTTAAAATTATACAAGTTCAATATTCCTCCCATTCACTACTCAATCCGAGTGTTGAATCTCATGTAAAACACCATACCATGTCACAAAGACTTTTTTTATTTACAACTGTAGAAATAATATCCCTTAGTTTCCTTAGGATAACCAACAAGTAAGCATTTTTATAACATGGGGAATATCTTGTTAGAATCCAACCATCGTGTGAGTGCATCACAACCCTAAATCCTCACAAAAGAAATTATGGGATGTTTCCCATTCTATATCTCATACGGTGTACTTATGACTACTTTTTATGGAATAGATTTTGGCATAAATGCAGCAATATCTAGAGCATAACCCCCAAACTAAATAAGAAGGTAACACTAACTCTTCATCGATCAAACCATGTCCAACAAGGTATTATTCCTTCTCTTACACACACCTCTCTATTTTGGTTTTCTAGGAGGGGTGGGTAGTGAAACAATTGCATAATATTTCATATAAGTTATGAATTCCTAGCTTAAGTATTTTCAACCTTGATCAGATCGAATAATATTAATACTTTCTCCCAACTGATTATTTATTTCATTCTTAAACTCTTTTAACTTTTCAAATGTTTCATTTTTATTTTTCATTAGAAATAGATACCTATAACAGCTAAAGTCATTAGAAAAAGTAATAATGTTTATAAAACCACAACTTTCTTGTATACTCTGACTAGAAAAATGAATTGAAAATAATATACATGAAAATGGGGGGAAGGAGAAGTAATTGGGGGAAGATATAAGTTGGCCTAAAGTGATAGGGACCAAGTGATTACCCTTGAATGATATTAATATAGTCTATATATAAAGATATTAAACTCAAGAAAATGTTAAACTCCACTACTTGGTCTCTATTTGAATCTAGAATATCTATCACTTTATTCCCCTCCATCTAGCTATGTCGGATTTTTTACTTTAAAGGAAATATTTCGGTGGTATTTCCTAGTGGTGTATGAGATTATCTAATGACTCGGGTGATGGTCTAAGAAATATTTGAAAATAAAATATTAGTCAGATTCAATAGTAAAAAAGGAGATATTTCTAGGCCTATGAATGATGATAATGAATATCACGGCTTGGGATTCTACTTGAAGTGAGTTTCCCTCTCTATAAAAGGATATGAAATCTATAAAATTGTGCCAAACCCATACCAAAATAGTCCTCCTATAGGAATATTCCCTTGGATACAACATCCAAGACTGTTGGGTTTAATTCCCTATCATGGAGCCTTTTAAAAAATTCTAGCTCCACAGGACCTTAGGCAGTCCTTGTTTCTAGAATCAACAGTACTGAGAATATTTCACTTGGTATAATTTCCTCCTTGAATAGGTTACAGAGGGAATATACCTGAGCAAGGATCCCACTACTTAGAGAGACACTTTTATAGTGTAAGACATTTCTAGTGTCCCATAATACAGAAAATCCTTCTGTGAAGACCCAGAGTCTACTCTTCATTAACCAGTTCATGAACTCCAAAGAAATTTGGGTATGATATAGACTCCCTCACAAGGAGGTGGGTTAGATCCTATTCATCCTAATATACTTTTAATTATTAAAAATACTTTTATGGAAAATTTAGAAACCATTCCAGATATAGGAAACAGTCAAACAACATTATATGAAATAGCTTAATCAATGAGTTTCAATTTGAGCCTTTTAGAGACCTTACCTCTAAGTAAAGTCCATTGGAGGTTAGGATCCTTATCCCAAGTTTTTATGAGCTATTCTATAGTAATTTTCTGCCCGTTGAATCCACATGCCAAAATTCCAAGTTTTTTATGGCCCCATGCACCCTTTTCCTTAGAAAGGTTGGCCTGGAACCACCTCCCTACCATCCTATCAAATTACTTTGGTGTACTGATGACCTCTAAAATCTTATCCAATTATTATTAATTTAAATAGATTATGGTTTCCCCCTCGTCACATTCCATCAATTCACTCCCGCTTTGAGTAATTTTGTGTTCAATCATATCCTTTCTTGCATCTACCGGATTAGTAATAAATGATTCCCCTATAGGTGGTTCAAGATCCTTTTCATAATTTATCCCTGCATGCTTGGGATCCTTTTGAGGAATTTTCCATTTTCTTGAGGACCTAGTGAGAGGAGGGATTGGTTAAAAGGAGTAGTCTTTTTTCTTCTACAGACTCTAAGAGTGATTTATGAACCCTTTTGAGTTAATGATGGTGTTTTTACATTTATTTTAAGATAATCTAATGTATTCCTCTACAATTACCACTTCCTTTGGCTCAAAAGGGTAGTCCAAGTCTGAATCGCTTTCCTCCAAGGAACCCTCCAGTCATGAGGTAATGATATCTCCATGATCAGCCTCTTCTCCATCCCTTCCCTCCACCACATGGCGCTCTTCACCTTCCAACACTGTGAAATGGTTATGAGAAAGAGTATCTATTCCACCGAACTTTATCTTATCTACATAATATTAACTGCTCTATGAGACCTACTCAGGAAACTCTGAACCTCTAGGCTACTCAAATATGTGGCCCATGTACTATGATTGCTTATTTGATTCTTCCCAATCCACACTGTGAAACTGTCCGCTAGCACTAGAAATGACTTCTGTGTGTGCAACATCATTGATAGTTTTATTGGAGAATTCCAACTACCTGGATGAAACATCATACGGTTGGGGGAACCTCTCCTCAATCCCAACCTCATACTCCTACACTGCCACCCCCAATCCTCTTGATAAATAACCGACACCGAAATCCCTTATCTGGCAAGAAAAAACTTTTGAAACCTGTGGCGCTGGATCTTTAGGGATTGCTTTCTTCACTGTGCCGTAAGAAAACCCCAACCCCGAACCTGGAGGTACCTCGGCATGGGGAAGGACCTTCCTGATTTACTCCTCACCCAAAGGTTCCTAGGCACCCTGAGTCACAATAGTAGTGCAGGTATGAGGAAGGGATGTCCCATATCTCTTGAGACATCCCCTCACCTCTTCTCGGTCACTAATAAACCTTACACATGAACAAAACAAGCCTCACTAGTCATAACCATATCTATAAGCTCTTCAGGCATCAAGGGAGGTTCAACTAGACACATACCCAGATCCCTTTTATGACAATCAAGATAGTAGTGCCCTTGCCTAAAGCTGAAAGAGAAAAACTTTGTTCGTGATTCATAAACAATATATTTGGCATACCGGTATTCTCCCTCAATCACAATTCACACCATGTATATTGGGGGCCTTGAGAGTTCCATTTCAACAAAAATTTATACCATTATTGGATGATTTAGGGTATATGTCCTCCAATAAGCACATAGGAAGTGGCCAATGGAATTTCCAATTGATTGTAGAAGAGCTGGGTTCTGGAAGGGCAGCGGGAGACTAGGAAGTTAAAGCCAAATCTCCGTTATGGAGGGGTTTAAATTCATGTGATGGTTGAGAGACTAATGAAGAATATGAAAATGAAAGTCAAGAATAGATCTTCCAGATCTAGACCAAGCTCGCACCAGATCTTCCTCATCAGTGCAATTTAAAAGGATATGCCTTGGCTCCTAGAGACCAACAAATGCATGTTGACTTAATCCCCATTCCTCATTCACATACTTGTCAAAAATCTCCACCATAGGTCGATCCCAGAAGAACATCACCACCAGGGCCGTAGAGAGCAGTGAAGAAGCATTGGTGAATTCCTATGAAGAAATCAGGACCATTGGTTGACCATGGAAGATTCCAGGGACCTTCAGAGAAACTTTGATGTTTGGTAATAGAAGTAGGTCACATTTTGAGAATATCGGGCACCGAGATCCTGGGGTTGAGTCTCCTTCCCTGGAGTAGGAGGGGCCACCAAAGCCACCATAGCCGCTAGGGCATCACCCGCCCATCAGGGAGGAGAGAAGCCTCATATCCTATAAGATCAAATCCAATCCTTTGGTAAATAGGATTCTTCCACCTTGATCATTTAAAATAGAATCTTCATATTCACTGAAACATAAAAAGAATATGTGGAAAAAAGATTCAAAGTTGTCATAATTCCCCCTAAGATAAATCCATAAGAAGTTGTCCTAATCCCCTTTCAAAACCAGATATAACACTGATCAAAACATACATTCTTTAAGCATATTAATTTTAAAGTTAGTTTAATGCCTTTATTTTAAATGATGAAATTTTTACAGAGGAAATAATTATTAAGGCTCCATAACAAAAAAAAATTACTTTGGTGGGGATATGCTTACACCAAATATTTTTTCTAGGGAGGATTTCCTTTTTGGATCATGAATCTACTCTCAAAAGGAAGCATGGGAGAAGTATATTGATCATGATGGTTTGAAGATGTATTGGTAGGTTTCATTAACCCAAAAAATACTATTATAGAGGTCTTTTTGTCATATTTGAGGACCTATTATAAGATATTAGGGAAGTTTGCAGAATGTCAAAAGCTAACATTTGAAGTAGGTCATCTAAAGAAGTTGAGATCAAGGCCAGAACTTTTATTCATCTATAATGTGATATCACCTCTTTAAGTAATCCTTTGGTAGTTTTCATAAATAGCACTGATACTATTTTCAAATCCACACTATATATGGGATCCTAAGGACCCCTTAATCCAAAAAACATGAGAAGATCTATGTTTCTTCCTAATAAACATTGCCAAAATAGAGTACCAGGATATTGTATCCCAATCCATATTATCCTATAAGAAAGTGAAGTTTTTATATATACTATTTAGATTAATCCTCCCCCCCACCTCATTAAAATCTTTAGCTAGCCTAGACTAGTTGGTCCAATGATTATACCACTCTTTATTTTGTACTCATTGGTCCACAAGCATCATTAAGTAAAAGATCCCATAGCCCACTATAACTCTCACATTTTCTCCCAAAAGGTTTCTTTTTAAATTTTCCTAATAAACATGATTTGAATGTATTAGATGATTCATAATAGAATGCGTCTAATAATCCCTCGCTATGAAATATTTGAATACATTTCTAATTTATGTCCAAGGGGACAATTTCAATGGTTTTTAGGATTAAAATAAACCTTTTCCTTCTTATTTTGAATGTTATAAATAGGAATATACATATAAATAATATATAAACTATTAATTACATCTAAATTTCATAAATAAATTTGTTCATATATACAGAAAAACACTTGTCCTTAATCTAAAAAAATCCCTTCTTTTACAAAAAAAAATACAGAAATAAAATTTCTATTTATGGAAGAAATATAATAATAGTTCTCCCATTATAGTAAAAATACAATGGTCATGATTATATCATAGATATCAACTTCTAATGTAGTAACTATTGCTCCATTACTGAAATGAAGATCTACTTCACCATTCATCAATTCCCTCATATATCTGGGTATGTGCTTTTCATCAAAAATGTGTGATTCATACCCAATATACAATACCAAAAAGTCAAAGTTAGTGGAATTAATTTATATAAAATTAATATTCAAAAAGTCTAAATTTTTCTCCTTGATAGAACTTCTCAATCCTAGATAGCAATCTTTTGCTATTTTATAAGCTATACACATTAGTGGTCTCAAAATTATTTTTATTAAGTATTCCTTAATTTACTATAAAGACATATTCATGGGTGAGTATCATGTACCATAATTTTTTATTAAGGAATTTTAATGATGGTACTCCCACTAAAATTATGACCCCAAATATCATATCCATTTAGTGATCCAAGATCTATATTTTACTATATAATGGACCTGTTATGGTTTCAAACTAGTCACTTTAGTTATTTTAGTAGGGATTTATCCAAATCGTAATAGGTATGATTCATGGATTGTTCATGGGATAACTCATTATCTATATCTATCATATATATAGTACTCAAATATATTCCTTTGGTACCCCAACCCTCAGGGTTTCCTAAGGTAAGTGTAACCTAAAGAAAACCTAAAAAACAATCTAACATAAGAAAATCCAAGGGAGGCATTATTTGGAATGAAACTACCTAGTTTGATAATATTTTTTCACTCATTACTTTATTTCCATACACGATATAATCCATGGTCACCCCACTTTAGCATGAAACTATCATATTGGATGATTGAGGTCATGAAAAGTGTCGTTTTTTAAGGAATCTAAATCTTAGTATTTAAGGAGTTTTTTTTAATGTATCACAAATTTAATATATGTCATAAAAAATTAAAATTCATTGATATTACATATTATATAATAATTATCTTTTCTTGTTTTTTTCTTTTTGTGTATTTTGTGTATTAGTTCTTCTATCATTTTAGTTTTGGAATTTTTATTCCTACCAAATTAAGGAATTCACACCACATTAATGTGTAACTCTTTACCCAACACAAAATATTATGTCACTCACTATAAAAAAGAAGACAAATATATTCACGCATATTGAAATTCATCATATACATAATTTAAATTAATATTCCCTAAAATGGCATAAAGATATATGAGATTGAAAATCTCCACATGAGTAAGCTTGAAGAGATAGATATCAAACCCCATTCACTTTTCTAGAAAGGCATAAGCCTCTATCCTATTAGGTGGTCTGACCCCAAGTCCCTCAATCCAGGAAGACTTTACCAAAGATATATCCCAATTCATGATATCTCTAACACCTAACATACAAAAACAATTTTCAAGAATTATTCTTAATCTTATAATTATAATTACAAACATAGGACAAGGTGGATTAAAATTAAATTTTATAGAGTTGTATATAACATTTAATGTAGGTATCTAACTCTTAGAAGTAGTTTAATATTTAAACAAAAAACATATACAATATTCACATTTCTTAAACAAATTATTAAAAATAATGTTGGTCAGTGATTATGAAAATAGATGGAATAAATTTCCCTTTAAAAAAATAAAATGAATTAAATTATTAAAGTTAAAATTTGATTACAAGATATAGATAATTTATATTCATGTTTTTAATGATAAAATAACTGTAATTTAAGCACATAAATGATCAAAATAAATTTATTAAATTATGTGAATCGATGTTAATTTATGAAATGTGGAAAAGTAAAAAAGAATACAAATAAAATTGATACACATTTTGACTAAAGCTTGATGTGGGACCTTAAATCTACACCCCTCAAATGGATAGTTAAATAGTATAAATCCATTGATCATAATGGTGATCAAGAAACTTTTCCATCACAATTATGGTTTGTGATCACCCTCTTGAGCTTCACCGGTATCCAAGGAACATGTCCATCGCATTTTGTGGAGTGAGAACCATTTTAGAAATGTTGTTGAGAAAAGAGAGGTTTGCTTTAGGAAAACCCATTACAAGAAACTAAAAAAATCTATTTGGTTGGATGAAGTAAAATATTAGATGATATATTTGATAGGAGTGTTGAGATCCTTGAGAGATTTATAACTTTTTAAGGTTCTTTGAGTGAATTGATAATTCTATCACTTTACCAACATTTTGGATCCTGTGAGCATGTCATTAGGAGAAAGAGTGAAAAGGTAAGTATCCATGGTACCAAGGGGGTCCTTTTATAGGTTCCAAGAGGACTGATAAGGTTCTTTAAATCACTAGGTTTCATGATACTAAATAAGACCAGTTTTATGGTCTTTTTTTACAATCAATGCTTCCTTATTAGAACTGTTGAGATTCCACCAGATAATCGATATCATCCACCGGGTGGATGATAGCCTAACTGGAACCTGAGACTATTGTATGTCATCTTCAATATAGCTACTACGTGACAGAAATTGGCTAATGACCTTCAAATAGGATGCCCCTACACTGGATGAGCCACCCACTAGTTGGTGGTCTTGTTGCACACTTAGGTTTCTACCATAATGGAACCGGCTGGCTAGTGAAATATTCATAGCTTTCTATTTAATAGTGTCAACCTCAAATTCCACCTAAATCCTTATTTAATCCTCTAAAATGTTTCCAGTTAAATTAATCATGAAGTGGGATAAGTTCAATCCTTTATCAAGGATTTAGTGAACTTAAATATTCTATTAATTTTAATCATTTTTTATTTAATAAAAACCTTGAAACTCACTTCAATGAAAATTTTATAAATATAAAAAAAGTGTTTTTAATATTGAATGCATCATGAGATATAGTGGTATAAAAATATACCCCTTTTTAATTATCACATGCACCTAACATAAAAAAGATAAATTAAGTTAAAATCAAGAGTGTAAGATATATCATAGTAATTTATGATTTTAGAAATATTATCAATAAGATCAATTGAAAACATATTAATCATGGTTTTAACAATAATAAAGAAAAAATTTAAAATATCCTAATTTATAAAATAATTAAGCACTATAGAAGAGTAAAAATAATTAATAAAATTTGAAGAAATGCTACCTCTATGTGAAAATAAATTTTAAAAAAATTATCCCATTTTTTAAAATAACACAGACTACTCTCTTTTAGGATATTTCTATCTATTTGTAAAAATAACACAAACTGATGATTTTTAGTGAATTTATCCCTATTTTTTATTATCAAAAAGATAAAAATATAAAAAATATAAAGAAAATAAGAGGAAGGATAAACTTAAGAGTAATTTAAAGTTAAAATTTTGGTAGATTTGAACAATCAAAAATAATTTTGAAAAATAATTTTAATAGAGAAAAATATTTTGAAAAGAAAAATAAATTTTTTTAAAACACATTTTAACTTCCAAAGTCCCAAAATAATATTATTATTTTATATAGGGGGAATTAAAACATAATATAATAATAGTAGACTGTAAAAGCAAAATAGTAAGAGTTAAAGAAAAGAATATAGAAAAAAGAAGAAGAAGGGAAGAGAGAGACAAGAGAAAAGATAAAATTAAAAAAAGGAAATAAAACTTTACATACCTTTTCCATGACATCACTTTTCCTCATGAAATAAAATTACCTCCATTCATTGAATTATACATTGAAGAAATTTTTTATGAAGAAATTATTTATAAGTAAATAATACTTTAAAATCTTTAATTGATTCAAATTCTTTCAAAGACAACTCCTGAGAAGAGACAGAGAAATAAGTAGATATGTAAATTTCTACTCATCATTAATATTCCTTAAGAGATATAAAACCAAGAATTTTTTATTAAAAATAAGTATATATATTCTTAAAATGTTTTATGAGTTTTGAAAAAAAAATATTTGAATATTAAAGATACCAAAGGTGGTTTTAAAAAAATATTAATATTATAAAAATTACATAATTTTTAAAAATAGGATGTTGAATAATTTATAAATAAGTGAAAAAAAAATTTATTAATAATTAATTTGAAAATGGTAGATCTATATTAAGTAAAATTTCATTATTGAAGATAAATAAGGTTTCCCCCCTAAATGAAAACACAGGTGTGATAATGGTATTGTAAGAAAGATAAAATAAGAGAATAAAAAGAAATTCAAACTTAAAAAAAATTGAAATATTATTTTAAAACTATAACTCAAGATAGTCATAGATAAAATGAATAATTTCATAATATAACCATTCCTAATTAACTTTTAATTAATTTGAATCAATCAAGGGATAAAGGTTTGGTGAAAATATCAGTGAGTTGATTTTCCATTAGGAAAAAACCTAATAAGATACCAACTTTTTGAAAGTGATCTCTTAAGAAATAGTGTCTCGGGTCAATGTGTTTGGTGTGAGAGCACTAGAAATAATTTTTGGATATATTGATGGTAATTGTATTTTTTCACTTGATAGGGATATAGTCAAATGTTATCCTAAAATCTATGAGTGTGTGTTTCATCCATAGAATTTGGATGCAACAACTTCAAGAAGCTATGCATTCCACTTCAACTACAGAAAAAGAAATTGAGTTCTTCTTTTTACTACTCCATGAGATGTGATATTTTCCTATTAGATGAAAAGTTTCACTAGTACTTTTCCTATATAGTTGGGAGCCTCCAAAATCAACATTAGAAAAATAATTTAATTCAAAATATGTTTTTTATATAAAATAAACAAAAAAAATTGATCCTTTTAAATAACAAAAAAATAGATAGATTTAAAATGAGATTCCTTATGATTTGATTAAAAAAAAGAACAAAGACAAAAAATGAACATAATATCAGGTCAGGATGCAATAAGTTGAATTAGAATACCAATATTACTTCTATAAAGTTTTTATTTACCATTTTACCAATTTCATCCAATGCTAACTTACATGTTGTACTCGTTGGTGTGCTACTTTTTTTAGTGTGGTCTATTATGAATCATTTTAAAAATTAATTACTTTTTTTTCATTGGTTTAAAAACATACCATCCTTTCTATGATAAATTTTAAAATCAATAAATAATTTTAGTTCACACATAAATCTCATCTCAATTTAATTTTTCATTAAATTGTAAATTTAAAAAAAGAAATTTTCATTTGTATAGCTGAAAATCACATCATCAATGTCAATTTTTAAAAGTAAAAAATCATGTGAGGTGTATTTTAAAAATATAATTGATTCAAATTTTCTAATTTTAAAACCATTTAAAATTATTTCATTTAATATATGTTCCTACTAAGACCGAGGTAATTATTTTAATCTATAAAGAGCTTTGTATGTTTGAAAATATAATTTGGAAAAACATGATTTTGAAAATTGGTTTGTTTTTATACAAAAACATTTTCAAAAATAAAACCATTTAGAAAAGTGATTTATAAATACATTTTAAAGAGTTTTAAATTTATATGATATGTGAATTCCAATAAGATTCAAATGGATTATAATTGAAAAATATGTGAAGATGTTTCACCATAGTTGATTCCATTTACTTAGTTATAAACTTTGTCAAATAAAAAATATTTATTTCTTAAAATATTACCTGAATTATGTAATTTATTTCTAAAAATAATAATTTTGATATTATAATGATATTATCACTAGGTAGTTTCATAAGATTTCATATATCATTTTTAGTGAATTTATTAGGTTCCTCTTCCATGGTAAGTAACCAATTTTCGTCATTAAGGTTATCATTAAGGTTTTGGAGATAAATATGTGAGGAAAAGTCTAGGTGTTCAACCTCATTTATGATTGATCTACGAGTATGAGTTAACACTTGTAAATATCTAATGAAATTTTCATGGGGATGGATTTTATAGTTTTTGAAAATATTAGGAAAAACAATTTTAAGGAGATTCTTGTTCTTATTCAACTTCATTAGTTTGACAAGGTTCATTTGAAACATTATTTTCAAAAATATTTTCATAAAAAATTTTGGTAAGCTTTCATAAAAAAACATGGATTTATTATTACACCATTTTAGTACTTTTTTAAACATGTGGTAAGATTCCATGAGTTTGAGTACCCAAGAAAGATACCTTCATCAGATTTGGAATCAAATTTTCTAATATTGTCTTTGGTGTTTTAAATAAAAAAAATTGCAATCGAAAATGTTGAAAAAGGAGACTCTTAGTTTTTTATTAATCCAATGTTCATAAGGTTTTTTCTTATGAAATATTATTATGAGAATTTTATTAATTATATACAAATCAGTATTATCATCCTTAGTAAAAAAATAATTTTGAATAAAAATTTCATGTTAAAGAGTTCAAGCGATTTATTGGATTGTTCAAATTTTCATCTCTACTAACCCATTTTTAGGGGTTCAAGGAGTAGAAAATTGATTATTATGGATTTTGAAAGAATAAAAATCAATAAATATATTATTATTGAATTCTCCTCCATGATCACATCAAATTAAAATAATTATAAAACCTATTTCATTTTAACCCTTTTTGAAAACATGGTGAAGGATTTGAAAGAATTACTTTTATGAGATAAGAAATATTCTCATGTAAATATTATTGAGTAGTAAAAATTTATGAGAGTATAGATTTTTTCTCCCAGAATTTCAATTTTAGAAGGACCAAAAAGTTCATGATGAATTAGTTCAAGAGATTTTTAAGAGTAATTTTTTTTAGATTTAAAATGGGTTTTCTGTTGCTTACAATATTTTAACACTTCACAAACCTTATCATTATTGAAATTAAATTTGAGTATATCTCATATTAGTTGATAAAAGTTGAGTTTGATAAGGTATTTATTGTTGTAATGACTAATACGTCCAGTCTAAATCCATGAATCAATCACTTGTGCACTCAAACATTTGATTTATTGGGTTGTAATATATATTAATTTAATTGTATAAACATTTTGAAATATTAAACTGGTAAATAAAAGTTTTTAATTTGCGTTAAAAAAATTACATAAATTATTTTCAAAATAAGTTTTAGAAGCATGATCAAAAAATTAGTTAATACTTAGAAACTTTTGTTGTAATCCCTTTACTAATAAAATATTTTTAATTAAATTTTAATTATAAATACCAATAATACTTTAAATTGTTATCTTAAACATAGAGTTATCACTTAAAGTGACATCAACTCCTTTTAGTTTATCGATTTGAAAAAAATTAGAGATGATTCCACACATGTGTCTCAAGAAAATAAATTCAATGTACCACAATAATTCTTGGGTTTTTATTAAGATACGTGTTTGATAAAAAAATTAAATGGTTGAAAATGTTGGTACCCACACAAACTTAGGACTTATTACATTATCTAATAAATATTACAGAATCCATATTTATTTATCAGATTTTCTTTTAAAAATATAATAATAAAGTTGGATTGGATTTTCCCTTCCATATTTCAAGTTTTAGGAATCTCATTCATATATTAAATGGTTTCCTTTTTACAATAAATACCGAATTTATCTTGCGACTAACCATTTTCAAAAGTACTTTTTGATTGATTCTTAAAGGTCCTCTCATGATTAGAGTATCCAAATCTGGACTGATATTTTCCAGGTTTTTTTAGCCCAAAATTTTATTTAATTTGTATTCACCTTAAGTGAATTAGAAAATGGAATTGTAGATTTATTTCATGGCGGACTAAATGTTTTCAATTTCTGATTTATTTTTTATTTTTTTGGTAAGATATTTTTTCCTTGAATAGTATATCCTTTTATTTTTGGATACTATCTTTATCTTGAACCACTTAATTGTATTTCTTATCAAATTATAATAATAAATACTCAAGTTTATAACAATTGTTTTCATTTTGGTATCCAGAATATTTTAAATTATCATAATTTAGGTGACTAGAGGAGTAATAAGAAGAAGAGAGAGGATAAGATCTAGGAGAAGAGGAGGGGGATAGGAAGAGGGTACTAACCTCAATGTATTCATCAACATGTTCCATAAGTTATTTTGGGTTTGAGTCACTTGAAGGGGATGACGAAGTTAAATCCATGAAGCCATCGCATGCAATATATGTTGTGACTTTGAATGAATTTTTACCTTTTTATTTTATTTGAGCTACTCATTGTAGACAATTCTCTATAGTTTGTTGTTACCATTCATTTTTTATTCATAACACATCAATTCTAGTTTTTATATTTTATTTGATATTCTAGATTGCCTATGAAGGTTCTTATTTTGGATGTAATTGATCATGTTCCTTCTAAGAAGATCATATCCTATAACCTCACCTTCAGGTTGTTTATCATTGGTAACTTTGAAGGGGATGGTTTTTCTGAAATATTTGGATTCATTATCCTCCTTATTGATTTTATTTTTATTGAGTTTTTTCATCTCATCAGGGATTCAATGAGTTCTTCAACTACCATCATTTTCATATATTTAGCTTCTTGTATGGTTGTTACTTTAAGATCCTATGAGCAAGGTAAAACCCATAATATTTTCTTTACAGGTGTTTATATATATAATTCATCACCAAGGGACTTTATATCATTGAATATGTCAGTAAATCTCATAAAAATGCTTGTAACATATTCACTATAATATATAGTAAAACTTTCAAAATATTGATGGTGTATATCTAGTCAAATGTCCTTAAATTTATTTGTACCTTCATGTGTGAATTCTAAAAATTTCCAAATCTCATAAATAATTTTTCAAGAAGAAATAGAATTGAATTAATTTATATAAATACCATGATGTAAGGAATTTATAACATAGTTATTAAGATAAAAATTTTAATAGTTTCAAGATTCCATTTTTATTTATATTCTTTAGTGGGAATATGCTCATGCATTACTATATTTCACACAAGATAACTAATACTACCAAGAAAATTTGGAATTTGGTTCTTCCAATAGTATTAATTTATTCTATTAAAAATTGGAGTATAAAAATTAGTTTTAGATTCCATAATAAAATATAGCTTTAAAATCTATTAGTATTTGAAAAAAATGAAAGACAATTTTTAAAATAAGATATTTTTTATTAAAAAATAAAATCACTCTATTGATACTAATTTTTTTCATGAATTATAGGAAGAGAGGGGTGAATTACCTTTAAATAAATTAAATAAAAATAAAAGATTAATGTGATAAATTAATTACATTATAGTTAGTGAATTCAATTTGAGTTTATAAAGATAATATTAAAGTAATTTAAGTGTGGAAATGATCAAATAAAATTTATTCAAGTATGTGAATCGATGTTAAATAATTCAATGTGGAAAATTAAAAAATAAGATAAAAATAATTGATAAGGAGTTCACCTAAAGCTTTATGTGTTCCTCTATGTCTCCACCCATCAACTCGAGTGGTCAATGGTATAAATCCCTTGATCTTAATGGTGATTTAGAAACTCATCCATTTAAATTGTGATTGTGAGGACCCTATTGAGATTCAATGATATCTAAGGAACTTTTTCCTCACTTTTAAAGATTGATAACCATTGGAGTAATGTGGTTGAGAAGATATAATTTTCCATTAGGAAAACCTATTATTAGCCACTCGCAGATCTCTTTGGATGGATGAAGTACAATGGAGGATGACATATTTGAGAGGAATGTTGAGTTCCTTGAGATATTTATAAATTTTTTTCCACAAATGATGATTGAGTTACATTTTTTGTTAATAAGGTATTAATGTATGGTGATTTAATATGTATTTCAATATGGATTTTTCACCTTAGTGTGTGAATCATGAAGAGTTACAATTATCCACATTAATTATGATGATTTTTGAACCGATCTTAATTTAAATGAAAATTTTCAATGATGTTTAAGATTTGACACATTATCTTAAATTGATATAAATTAATGAATTTTGTGAAAATTCATAGTCCTTTTTCATGATAATTTATTGAGAATAAGGCCATGACAATATTTAGTTGAATGAGGATTATTTGAAGGTTATGATGAGAAGTGGATAAATTTAAGTGGTTTGGAATTTAATGGTGAGAAATTGATTGATAAAATATTCTATACTTACAATATAATATAAGTGTTTTTTAGTGTCCCTTAGGAAAAAAAGGTCTAACCACAAAAGTCACAAGGGTTGGCTCAATAGACCTCGTTATGGGAATAAGCTCAACCATGTGGGAGAGACAGCCTGGGTGGCTTGGATGGTGGAAGGGGAGTGAGATTGGGAAAAATAGATCCCATTGGGATGTTCACATGTGTGAGAATACATATACAGATGCTCAAAATTGGTAGGTATTCCTGTATAGGGAGGCGCAACCTATGAAGCTAGTGTGTTTAGTGTGGTTTTGGGAGAGGACCTCGGGGTACTTGCAACTAAGCCACTGGAGGAACATCTTGTAATATATGGGATAGATCTACCAAGTAATAAACCAATGTGGGGAATGTCCAATACATTCATTTTTCACCTTTATTAAGAAATCCATATATGACCTCATTCATCTGATCTTTTCACTGGATTCTTCTGACCAAGCTGAGACAGCATCTTCTACCTCCGTACATCCAAAGGATCTGCATGCAACCGAAATTTATGTTTAAACCCCTGATGATGAGTCCTAAGGTTTCTATGGTAGATTATAAAGATAATATTGTGATTTTATAAGGTTACAAACCTCCATTCAATAAATATTCATCTTGTATGCATTCTAATATTCGGATAAGTTAAGATTATTGAATACAAATGAAGTTGTAAAGGTTGTTTTGTGCATCTATACTATATGTATGAGTCTAGACTTAAAAAAAGATAAGTTTCATGGAATTATTATTATAAGAACATGAGACCTAATTATATAAGAAAATATGGCATTATTTATGGAATAAATTGAAATTTAAAAGTTGATTATTTAAATGTCGGGATCTTCAAGTGTTTAAAATATCAGTATCTTTGGAATTTGACATGAAATATTTTATGAGGGATAAGATATTGAAGTAATGAAGGATAATTGGTGTTAACTTGCCTATAAATATGATAGAACTATTCCAAGATATTTTTTCTACCACTTGAGATGTGATCTCATTTTTTAGAAGAAAAAACAGACTAATGTGAAACTTTTATTTCAATAAGAAAATAATCAGGGAAGCATTTTTCTTGCATGAATAAGATGGAATAGATTTTATAGGACTTTTAATTTTGTTAAACACACTCAAGGAGATTCATTAAGAATTATTTCACAAATCCTTCATTGTTTTCATGAATCCCTTACACTATAGTTCGTATCTATACATGAATGTGTTTATCATTACGTGAAGTGCACTGAGATACCATATAATCTTGAGTGAAGATGAAGGTGAAAGATCACACAACACACTTACAAAAAGGATATTGAGAACAGTGATATACATACACTTAAGTGAGATATATTGATAATTATTATACTTAATTGAAGTGGATAGAGACACCATCTATGTTTATAAGAAGGGAATTTGATCATCAATAAAGAAAAATTCAGTGATGAAAGTGCATTCATTTGATCAAGTAATATATGAATTCTCATTGAGATACTCAAATATTTTTCATTAAAAAATATCTTGGAGTTTTAATTAAGACAGTGAATGATAGAATATAAAATAATAAGATAATATCACATGTTCTGGGGTTTGGTGTATTTGAGATTAAGAATTCAGGAAGAGAATAATTTTTGTATTCTATGATTATTCTTGTATAAAAATAATACATGAAGAAATTTTTGTATTATCTTGAACATATCTAATTTATTTTGAGAATTCATCTCACTAAATAAGTAATATCAATATTTCTATAGTTTCAGTGAGGTAACTGATCATACTCAGGTTATAAAAATATCTGAACAAGACTAGAAACTTTCATTCATCTACTGTAAATGATTATAAAGTGTACATGAGAAAACTATATCTTGTAAGATCATGGAGGAATAATATCATATTTCAGTTTTAATATACTTCTACTTGAGGATCAACTCTAAAGAAGAGTAATAATCTTTTTGTTGGTGCTATATTTTGGAGAACTTTTTTAGTCAGTGATAGAAGTAGAAGAAGACTTTAGTGAGACTCTAGAGTAAGAGAATATTATTAGGGGGTATAACAAACCAATGTAGAATAGTTGGATTGATGGTGGGTATAACCAATATCAACTAGATGATTTAATACTGGGGTTTATACCCATTTTTTTTAAACCATTTTAATTGCTAAAAATATTATATTGGAGAATCCATTATGTGGGGTATAACCAACATAGAAATGAGTTGATATTTCTATCAATCCTTGTAAATATCATGTGTTATTATATCTCTTATTTTATATTCATAAAAGTTGATAATATGACATATCACTGAGTGGATCAATAACCTTAATAAGTTTAGGATATTTAATTAATAAAAAAAATTAAACCACCGATTCACCTCCCCCCCTCCACCCTCTCAGTGGTCAATCTAGCCCAAGGATCTGGAAGTGGTATTATAGAAAGGTTACCTCTAAATATCCAAGTGAGTCTTTATGAAGTTTAGATTTTAGTAAATGATTGAGCTACCTTAGTTGGAGTAAAAGGAAGTAACTCCTGAGGATAATAATCTGTAGATTTATACCAATATTTAGAAGAATAGGGAGAAAATATAGGCAAATAGGTTGAAGGAGAATCTTATATAAAATATCGAGACTCCACTAAATAAAGGTAATAAAATTGGTATGTTTTTTAATAATTCTATTGATTGGGAATATTTTTATGAATCCTACTCAATCTATGATGATGATGTATCACTTAGTGACCAACATTTTAAATTCAAATAAAATCATAAGAAAGTACCCAAAGAAGTTGTAAATCATATTGTTGTATGTTTCAATATTCTTTAAAATGAAAAATTGTAGCTAGAAGAAGAGGATAATGATATAGAATAGGTATTGGCTAATATGGTTATTATATCCAATACTTTGAAAAAATTGGTGAAATCAAAGGAAGAAACAATTTCGGTTTTCAATAAAAGATATACTAAAGCAATTGAATAATTTCAAAGAATTTTTTTTTAGAAATATTTCTTTGACATAGTTTTTATAGATTCTTTCCATGAACCTGAAGAATTGAATATGGTTTTCAAATCTGTTCAATTAGATGATAAAGAAAACATAGTTAAGAAGATTGGAAATTATTTATAATAATGAAGAAAAATTCATGAAAATGGGTAAAGAAGATGAAGGAGGATTGGAATTATATACTGAGATTAGTTGAGGATGAGAATAACTCCCTCAAAATGATGTGTTTTCAGTTGGAGGTGATATTTAAGAAGCAGGAACCACCACATGATGAAACATCCCAAATTAATGGAAAAAAGAGATGATGTCTCAAAGGTGATCAATGAGATTCATGACTCTAAGAAGATAATATCATCATACTCTTATCTAATGGAAACATCCTCTAAGAAAAAGGTATCACATAACCCAATAACTACATTATTTACTAATACTAGTTCAATTTCTAGTGCGAGTTTTAAACCAAATCCTTGGAAATTGTGGATAGTAAAAAAATTGATAAACTCACCACATCAAGGGTGGATGAGAAAATATGTATGAAAATTTTTTCCCCAATAAGTGTCTACAAGTGTGGTGGTTCCACTCAAAACCATCAAGGTTCCAAATCTGTTAAATCTAAATAGACCACACCAAAAAAAGAAGAGAAGAAGGCTTGTAGGCTATTGTTGGTGTTGCTGTATATTTGGGAAAAATCATTGTAGTTTTGGTATAATATGAAAATTCATGAAAATTATAGAAGTACTATATTTTGGGGGAGAAAATTTGGATGAAATAAATAGAATTCTTTCACTAGATAATAGATATCCATAGAAAGTAAAGAGTGAGATGTTTGTCTTGGGATGTGAAAAAGAAATAACCCTATTAAAAAAATTACCTAAAAGGCCAATGAGAGATCCTTTTCTAAATCAATTAGAAATATAAAAATTTCAAGAACATCACTTCACCATATGAAAAATAAGGCTTCGTTTGATGAATTTTAGCAACAAAAAAATTTCTGGACAGAATATATTTCAAGAAGAAATTTCTATGTTCATAGTTTTTTTCTAGTGTTGTGAAATTTACGTTAAAAAGGAAACATTTTATTGGTATAACATGTCATTTCTATAAAAAAAATAATTAATTAAGGGGTATTTGTATCATACCAGTCTAGTTCACTACAAATTTACTAAGCTTGAGCTCCACCTAGCCTCAATCATTCCCCCCATACACTAGAGACTTCTAACTATAAGCGAGAGTATAAAGGTGGTACAGTGGGATGAATATACCCTTTGGATCAATAGTAAATATAGTGGAATCATAATGAAATAAAATGCATTTCGGTGGAAGATAATTACAAATAAAAAACATTAATAAACTAACAATGCAGCCAAATATAAATAAACATCCATTCAAGAACATGCTAAGTCATAAACAAACTAACAACAAATTGAAGATAATAATAAACAAGGATATACTAACAAAATAAATAAATAAATAAAAGACTCTAAATCTGAAAGGCATCCCAAGGACATACTCAGCTACTACTCCCAAGCTCCTATGTCTAGTACCAACCAATAATGAAAATAGTACAGGAAATAGTCCAGTTTTAAACCTTCAACCATGAGATATTTCTTGGTAATAATCAGCAGCCCAAACAGGGTGTGAGATAAACTCAGTAGTCCACCACCAATGGAGTCTATAAAAAATATAGTTTGTTCATACAGGTTGTAGTAGTGTTCAAGAATAATGGTAATAATGCTATAAAATATAATGTGATACAACTCAACCTACAAGTACAATATGTTTCTAGAGCAGTATATGAATGAATAATAACTATATAATAGAGTAAAGCATCAATTGTGGTATACACTAGTGTATCAAGTATTAGACTTATGAGGGAAAGGACCCCAGGTAATAGACTAAGGATTCCTCTTCAAGTTCATGGAGCTCATCCATATCAAACTTAGTATAATGTAAAACTACATGGGCTAGGACCCTAGGACATTGACCCATGTGTCCTCTTTGAGTCTAAGGAGCCTATATATAGAAAACTCAGTATTGAATTGGGAGGATCCTAAGTAGGAAATCCAAGGTGGTCCAAGAAATCTAGAATCGAGGTAATAATCAAAGGCATCTGATGTGAACTAATTGTCAGTTCCATACCATGATATCAGTTCCTTATTGATGTATCCATTATAGAACATTTTATATAAGGGATCAAGGGCCATGCTAGTGTACATGCCCTTTATAAATTTAATTCATCGCATTCATTTCATTAATCAATTCACTTAAAAGTGAAAATGAGGGTCCATGTTAATTTCCATGCCACATCATAAACCATTTACATTAAATGAATAAGATAATAGATCATCAATGTCATTGAATAATACCCAATTAATCCATTTCATCATCCTTTTCATTTATAAATTAAAAGGTTCTATAATAGGTATCTAACATTTAACATTACCTTTTTAAATTCATATGCAACTTCAACTCATGAGTGGAAATCTCATCACACCCAAAGGGGCGGCATAGTAATAGGATTTCAAATGAACCCACCTAAAGGGGTGGTTTGGGTTTAGGTTAGAGACCTCCAACCATGTCAAAGGGATAAATTACATCATGATTATGGTCTAACCAGTTAATTTAAAGAGTAACACATTTTAGAAGAAATGCATGGAGGGTCCAGCATGAATCATAATGGAATAAGATTTAAAAATTAAGACTTGTAGGGAATAGTTATAGACCACTTACCATATTCTTAGGATTCATCACTCATCTATTATCAAGTTTTTATTCAAGCTATGATGATACAAATCGAAGAAATGGAAAAACACTCTAAAAATAAGGAATATGAGCTCGTATGGAAATATCCTCTGATATAGGAATATAAGTTAAGAAAAGAAGTAGGATATATAGAATAACATATGGGGATCCAACATGACTTATTGCGTTCTATTCTGATGTCGAAAAATGAAGATCCATGGAAACCTTATATAAATCTAGGGGAGGAGCTATAGTGGTTGCCTGGAATTAGAGGAATAAGGGGAATAAGGGAGGATGAAAAGATAAAGGTGGAAGGGGAAATGGTCTTTTCATCCCTTTTAAAGAGTCTCATGGTTTGGAAGCATGTTTTGGAAAACTATGTGCCAACCATGTGGTGCCATTTTCCTATGCACCTCCCACCTCACATGGTTGTGGCACATGGTTGTAGTGCACTGTGAGAAAAATTGTGCACCAAGCATGTGTGGTACCTCTACACACTTAAATTAAGTCACACTATTTCCATGGAGTTCCACATGTCTTTATCAAACTATGTACCTATACAAATACGCAACATGTTTTGGGCTATATGGTTATCTCAAAACATGCACCAATCGTGTGCCTCTATCTGTTTCTCCTAAAATAGGGTTTTTAGAGCCTGATGTTTTGAAACTCATTAGAACACCCAAGACACCTCTCTAGACTTAAACCCTATCTAAAAACATCACTTTTAAGTTTTCTAACTATCATAATTACATTCTGATTCTCACTTTACATTTTGGAACCCCTCCAAATAAAAAGATCAAAATTACATTGAATATTTGAACCCATCCAAAACATGGGAGCTCAAAATCTCCACAAATTAGAACTTTTCATCCCCAAGAAACCTTAGAGAACAATAACTACAAAACCCATCCCACTCAGGTCATGAATTCTCACCCAAATTCTTGCATTGAATTTTCAAATTCCCAACACACCTCCAAGAGTCATTTCAAGTATACGGTGCTTAAACCTCTAAAATAAAATACAATTATCATAACTAATTTTGGAACACTATGATAGTACTTACCCAATACCATCTAAACTAAAACATGATAACATTATCATCTCTTTCATTAACCATACTATGGCACTTCCCACCATAGGTTCTAGAATTCAACAGTCTATTCCAATTCATGGTTCTCCCACCATTGGAATTTTCTATTAAAGAAAGTCCTTAGTATCATAGAGGCACTCCTAACATGTTTATAAATTTGATCAATCATAGAAATTATAGTTGACCCAAATTAACCCTGTCACTCTAGATTTTCCCTAAAAATACCTGACCAACCTTTAAACTACACCTGTCTCATCCTAATGGTGTACCTAAAACTGTTTCTCATCGGCCACATATATCTTCTTGAAGAAACTCAAGTCAAACCACCTATAGATATATTTTCTTGTAAATTCTCAACTTTTATATCCAATGCATCTGAAATCAGATGCCAATGCATTTTATCATAAGGAATCACATAATCAAATGTTTTCAAGTAAAGAGATGCTGCATGGATTGGATGTCCACACAACAAACCCTCTAACCAATCCCAAAGGTGGAATCTCATCTGGCAGTAAAGTTGATGAATTGGTTGGTACCGGTGAGTTTTTTCAACAAATTACTACTTGGGGATCCAGGTGTTACTTAGGAAAACCATGCATATGTAGAGGTTCAGGCCCAGGACCAAATTCAATCATGAAACAATCAGTATATTATCTTCATTTTTTAGAGAACTATTTGTAGATTTATACTTTTATCAAATGATATATGATTTCTAAAACTACCATCACACAGTTGATATCAAGGTCTCACAAACCTGCTCACATAAGGGTTTCCCACTAGAAACCAACATCCTTCTCCCCACCTTAGGAGAATCCTTATCGTTGCACCCGTGAAGTTAGTTATTGATTACCATAGCCTATACCCCATCCAACCTTATAAATAATGATGGAATGGATAAGAACCCACTCTTCCCCATGAACAAACACAAAAAATACCTATTACATATTCCAAATTCTTAATAATGGTTCCCATAGCATTTACTAGTTTTAAAAAACAAAATGAGGGTCACCACCCTTAAATGACCTAGGGAGTACTATGCACCATCTGGGTTGTTTTAAAATTTCTCCTCAAGAAAAACTCCCAAAGAGTCCTTTCATCAGCCATAAAATACATTTAGATAGGCAGCTTGGCATATAGTTGATTCTCTCTCAACATATTCAGGATGTGTCGTGACCCATCCCCTGGGGCTCGTGTCGTGACTACCCCAATCCCTCCTTCCATAAGCCAGGGGTTGGCGACTAGCACCGGAAAGGAATTTCCCAAAAATGGGAAGGCATTGCATCAAAACCTATACACATTTAAGTAGGGCACACTATGCAAAATTTGTATCCAAAACTAAGTGTAATAGTAAGTACTAAAAGTAAAGGGGCCAGAATACAAGACCAACTAAAAAGATACAACTACAAAAGAAAACATAAAACAGCTCCTGAGATCGTCCACCAAGGATCCTATCTAAAGGGTAGGTACAACTCATCTCCACATCTATCTACATAAACTATTCACCTCTGTGTACCACCTAGTCCTAGATCCTATAGTCTCATCCGAGCAGCTCGTCGTCTGCACAAGACACAACAAGGTACGGGTGAAGCCCGTGCAGGGGTGAGTATAATAATACCCAGTAGAGACCCTGAAACCCCCGTAGATATATCATAACTCCACTAAGGAAAACCAAAAAACATGATCTCAATCACAAATAACAAATAGAAAGACTCGTCTCAAACAAGATATAACTTAAGTACATAAGTACATATGATTATTCGTAAAGCTAGATCATCTTATTTTGTCAAGGGTTCTGTTGTTGATCCATATAGGATCACTCGGTGCTGATCTACATAGGATTGCTAGGTGATGATCCACACAGGATCACTAGGTGCTGATCCACACATGATCTCTAGGTGTATATCCACATAGGATCACTACATGTTGATCCACACGGTATCGCTAGGTGCTAATCCACACAGGATCGATAGGTGTTGATCCACATAGGATCACTATTAATTCTTCATGTCTCATCCTGCCACTGGATTCCTCTACATAATATGCATGATTTTGGGAGGATCCACTCCTCAATTCATTGGTCATACTTCAACTATAACTAATTCCCATGAATAAGTAACTCAATGATCTGTCATGTCATAAGTGTTCCAATGCAAGAGACGGAGCGTCAATCGGACGCCCAGTTTGAGAGTTATAGGCATTTTAGTGCCGAGGGCCCAGTTAGATTTGGGTATGATCCAACCCAGTCATACTCCAATTTTCTCCAAAACTTAGGTAGAGTATTTAGAAAGGACCGTTTTATCCCAAGGATTCCAACACCACAGACGGCTCGTTAAACAGACATCTGGTTTGTAAGATACGACCTTTTAAGCGAAAAAGGGCCATAAAGGGTCTGGGTCCGGTCCGACCCAGCCTGGTTTGGGTCGACCCCACCCAGTCCAGGTCCGACCCAGCCCAGTCCGAACCGGATGGGCCACGGTGGGATTGGACTGTGGTGGGCTTGGCCCAATGGGCTGTAGATCGGCCCGACCCAAACTGGTTGGGTTGGTCCGCGGTGGGCTTGGCCCGCTGGGCAGCGGACCCGCCTGGCCTGCCGGTTGGGTGTGACCCATGCGAGGGGTCGTGCAGCCCCTCCTTCCTGAACAGCTCAAGAGTTGTTCATTTCTTCAACCGGAAACGCCACATGACGTCACCTCGCTATCCACGGGACCCTTAGGGTGCAACTTCCCCTCCACTGCGGCTTTGAAGCCGCAACCTCCATCTACGGCATGCAACAGCACGCTGCCCTTCCGCCAGCGCGGTCAGCTGAAATTAGGCCACCCCTACTTGTTATCCGCGGCGTTGTGCAGTACCGCGCCTTCTATGGCCAGCGAGCACTGGTCACCGGTGTCATTCCAGTCGTCGATTTCGCACTGGCGGGTCTTCCACAGGCCACCGAGTGAGCTTTGGTGGTCTGTTTTCCCTTATAGAAGTGCCTAAGGGCCTCCCAGGACACTGCCAACATTGTGTGGCTCACAGTTTCATCTTTTCACTCTGTTTTCTGGTTGCCCATGAAGAACTCAACAAATATCAAAGCGGCGGAGAGTCCGGGCCTTGTTTGTTTGGCCCATGCCCCCCGTGTTAGCATCATAACAAGGGTGATATTAATTCATCTTCAAAATATTATTATTAATCAAGAAAAAACTCTCTACCTCAAGATCTATTGGGTGATGTTGCGGTTGTGGTGGAATAATCTATGTTCGTTGAAGCCGCCAATGTACATCGATCCAAGATCTTTTTTCTCAACAGGCATCGTTCAAGCTTCTATTCTTTGATGGAAGGATTGAGCATCGGTGCTTCATCAGAGTTCTTCCACCAATCCTCCACCCTCTCCCCTTGCCCAACAATTTTAAAATCCAAAAGATGAATTAAAGTGATCAAACCTCCTTTCAATTATTGTCTCATTAATTGGGGTAATTAATGAACCTATTAATTAAACAAGGGGTAGTTACACATCCTATGGGTAACCAATCATTTAATATTCTTTATTAAATGCCTTACCGCCTCTATGGTTCCCACCATTTCACCGCAAGAAGTGGTAGTAAATTTAAAATAACATTTTTATGTTATTTTGTTATCCTTCCAAAAAGTACGCAAAACTAACTTTTTCACCTGACCTACTACAGTCAAAGTTAAGCCTTTTTGAGTGAATCATGGCACTATGAGTTCAATGGTGCCCTCAGATTTCAATTCTCAGCACCAGTTCAAAAGTTATAAATTCTCACTCACACATTTACTGAATGTACCTTAAAAAAGTTTAAAATTCTGTTTCGGGCACACCGGGTCTCAGAATCACATGCTGTCAATTTTCACAGACTCGTATTAATCCCAAATAATTTAAATATATATATATATATATGTAATTTATGGGTCTTTACATTCTCCCCACCTTGGAGTTATTCATCCTTTAAAGCTACAAAAAAACTAGGGGAACAAATGGGGGTACTGAGCATGTATCTGAGCCTCCCGCTCCCATGTTCTCTCCTGGAGGTTCCTGTTCTGCCAACAAACTCACACCAAAGGAATCGACCACCCACGAAGGACCTGGTCCTATTGATCCTCTTTCTACACCGAGAACTCCACAAACATCTCCTCGTCATCGATATCCATCTCACCCCAGTTGATAACGTGCGATGGATCATGTACGTACCTCCTCAGCTGAGACACATAGAAAACATTATGCACCTGGTGCATATATGGAGGAAGAGATAGACGGTATGCCACCTTTCCTGCTCTACTAAGGATATGTAAAGGTCCGATTAACCTTGGATATATCTTTTCACCCCATCCAAACCTCCATAATCCTCATCGAGTGAGACCCATAGGAAGACATGGTCTCCCTCCTCAAACTCCAAGGGTCTCTGTCTCCTGTCGGCATAAAACTTCTACCGGATCTGTGTAGTCTTCATCCTCTCTTGGATGATCTTCACCTTCTCATTGGTATCCCATACCAACTCTGGACCCATAAGTGATGACTCCCCTGGGTCTATCCAGCATAGTGGTGATCTATAAGGTTTCCCGTATAGGGCCTCAAATGGAGCCATAATGATGGTGGAGTGATAACTATTGCTGTATGCGAACTCCACTAGTGGAAGGTTGTCCTCCAAACTATGGCCAAAATCAAGGACACAAGAACAAAGAATATCCTCAAGTGTCTATATGGTCCGCTCCGTCTGACCATATGTCTGAGGATGAAAGGTGGTGCTCAAGCGCAGCTGAGTTCCAAATGCCTCCTGTAATCCCTTCCACAAACAGGATGTAAAACAAGCATCCTGATCTAAGACAATCGTCGAAGGAACCCCATGAAGCAGTACAATATCTTTTACATAGAGTCATCCCAATCCCTCTACTAATCACTACTCTCAAATGGGTAGTAAGTGGTCTAACATGGTCAGTCGGTCAATGATCACCCAGATGGAATCGTGGCCCCTGGACATATGTGGTAGCCCCATCAAAATGTCCATGGATATACCATCTCACTTCCACTTTAGTACCTCAAGTGGCTAAGCTAAGGCTACTGGTACCTAATGCTTAGCCTTCACTTGATGACAAGTGAGGCATCATGAAACGAACTCTTCCACTGCTTTATTTATCCCTGTCCACCAGTACTAATGCCGAAGGTCCTGGTACATCTTCACCACACCAAGATGTACCACCAAAGGGGATGTATGGAACTCCCTCAACACCTCCTCTCTTAGCATCACTGGTACCATGGTGGGTCCTCTAAAGATAATGATGTGTTCCCCACCTTCAAAAAATCCTTCAAGATACTGTCTTGAGGATATATGAGCACGTCGAGCCTCACAGTCAACGTCCCCAAACTGAGCCTTCTGAACTTGTTGAGTGATAGTCATAGACTAGAGGTAAGCTTCTCTATCTCTATCCATAAAGGATAACTATAACATTGCTAGCTGCTCTATCGCCTCACTCAGTAACTATAGACCAAACCTCCTGTTGAGTGCATCTTCTACTACATTCCCCTTCCCATGATTATAAACTATCTCAAAGTCATAGTCCTGGAGGAACTCTAGCCATCGTCGTTGTCTCAGGTTTAGGTCCTTCTGTGAGAAGATATACCTAAGACTCTTATGATTAGAGTATATTGTAAAATGTTCACCCATCAAGTAGTGCTCCCACATATTCAGCGTAAATACCACTACCGTTAACTCTAGGTCATGGGTAGCATAGCTCTTCTCGTGTTGTCTCAACTATCATGAGTTGTAGGTGATCATCACTCACTCCTGCATCAAGACACAACCTATTATGTTCCCTAATTAATTTCAGTAAACTATATACCCAATTCCATCTTCTGGTAGCCTCAAGATGGGGGTACTTGTTAGTCTATGTCTTAGATCCTGAAAACTCTGTTAGTATCTCTTCATCAACATGAAGGGTTGTCCTTTCTTTGTCAAATCTGAAAAGGGTGTCGCAACTCTGGAAAAGTCAGGTACGAATCTCTGGTAGTAACCCGTCAATCCTGAGAAACTTTGCACCTCAGTCACACTCCTGGGTAGCTCCCAAGCAAGCATTGCCTCTATCTTTTCCAGATCCACTGCAACTCTAGCCTTCGACATAACATTCCCCAGGAAGTGGACTTTCTATATCTAGAACCAGAACTTCGAGATATTTCAATAAATCCAGTGCTCTCAAAGTGTATCCAGAACTATCTATAGGTGCGTGGCGTGCTCCTACTCTGACACTGAGTATATCAAGATGTCGTTAATGAAGACTACCACAAAGTGATCGAGGTAAGGCTAGAAGATCCTGTTCATGATCCCCATGAACACTGCCATAGGATTGGTTACGCTGAAGGGCATCACCAAGAACTCATAGTGGCCTTACCAACATCTGAAGTTTGTCTTTGGTACGTCCTCATCTCGTACCCTGAGCTGATGATAGCCTAATCTGAGGTCTATCTTTGAAAACCATTGTGCTCCCTTCAGGTGGTCAAAGAGATCATCAATCCTTGGGAGTGGATACTTGTTCTTCACGGTCACCTGATTCAGGCACCGATATTCCACACAAATCCTCAGACTCACATCTGCCTTCTTGAAGAAAAAAAGTGGGGATGCCCATGGAGAAATACTGGGCCTTATGAACCCATTCCTCTGCAAGTCCTCCAACTGTAACTACAACTCACGAAGCTCTGTGAGGTCCATTTGATATGCTTGCATAGATATCGGTGTCGTCCCAGGGTACAGGTCGATGTAGAAGTATACCTCTCTGTGAGGAGGTAGTCCTGGAACATCATCAGGAAACATATCAGCATAATGATCCACCACTATATGATAACTTGGACTCCTCACATCAACATCTCTGAGGGTAAGACTATCCAACTGATGAGTGATCGGCTACACCATCCATTGATAGAGTCAATCCTATGCTTCAACGGTTTCCTTATCACTGATGAAGGAAAACCTGATCCCATCCTCGCGAACACACCTCACTTTGTTCATAAAAAATTTAATCTGAGCATGGACTGTGGATAGCCAGTCCATACCCAAGATGACATTGTAAGGCCTCGACACTGCTACTATGAGATCCCAGTCGAAGATCCTGCCTCCTAGAGTGTGCTCACACTGTCTTCACCAATGTGTAATCATTGAATCTTCTCTCTTATGAGTCTCTAATCATAAGTATTGAGCCAATGGCTCCATCGGAATCTCTAAGCTCCAAATGAGTGTCGTGGAAATAAAATATTAACTGGAACTTGTGTATAGAAGAACTGTAGCTAGGGTGGAATAGATATAGATTGTACCTCTAATCATATCTAGAGTGTTGTGGTCGTAGGCCTCCGTTGCCTGAAGCAGATCTTTCCCCTACCCACCTACTCCCTGCGGTCGGGGTAGACCACCTGGGGTGGTGGTGGTAGAACCTCAAACCATCATCCCCCACATGTTTCATGACCTTCTCCTCTTCCACATCCGCCAACCAAAAGTCCCCCTTGCTCGAACCTTGTTTGCAGCCTTGGAAATCCCTCGGTTATCTTATGATCATCTATGTGGGGAGTTGAATAGTAGGGATCCATGTGTCCCTATCCACCGCAATAGTAATAGGCTTTAGTCCTCAGAAGACCTCCTCTACCTCGCGAGCTCTGCACCTCCGACCCTGCATCCTGGGGTCATCCACTGGAAGGTATAGCCTGCTAGGACCTCTACGTCATCTGCCTACTACCTGCTACAGATGACTCAGATACCTGTCATCTATTGGTGGCTCTCATCGTTAGTGCATGCTCAGATAAGAATCTCTCCACTAATAATTCTTGCTCAAGCATTCCATCTTGCGTCGGAATATTGAGTGATATCATCGATGCTCCGATCTCCCGCTGGAGACCCGACTCAAAGGTCCGGGCCCTGAAGAATGGGTCTTGTACCATGTCAGTGGAGTATCATGAGAGTTCATTGAATCTCACCGAGTACTAGGCCACTGATAGTCTTCCCTGTTGTAAGTGCAGCAGCTCCTAGATATGCACTGAGCATAAATTCGCTAGTACGAACTCTTCCCTAAAGAGGGTCTCGAAGTCCAACTAGGAGAGTGTCACCTCCTCGTGTGTCTGGAGCATCAAAATCAACCATATCCCTATAGTTCCCCAGAAGAGGCTATCTACTAGGATCACCATCTGATCTGTTGGTGTCTCAACTAAGCAAAAAACTCATGCCACTACCTCCAGCCAGCCCTCAACTGCCTGGGGATATGTCTTGCCTCGAAACCTTTGAGGGCTCTGTCTCTAGAACTCATGCAGTTCACTTAGTCGGTGTGGATGGTCTGATATTGGGGATGGTGGAAACTACTTTCCTATGAGTGGTGGTGTTGCTGGTATATCACATGAAGGTGATAACATAGTAATAGGGCCCTGCACTGAAGCCTCGTCGCTCGGTGGGATATCATCGTGTACTCTCTCTAGAATCTTGGCTAGCTTTCTATGCGGTGGCATCCTAAAAAGAAACAGGTGCACCACAGTAAAAAAGTTATACCTGGTGAGCTGATTCAAAAGATATCAAAAGTAAAACATTTCCTAAACACAGGCAATCATTTTTTTCATGCACCGAGTCGGAAATCAGAATTCAGGGTCTTGGTGTATGGATATGTCAGCCGCTGCACCAACACTGGACTCCCCTAACTGAAATCCACACTCAAAACTCTTAACATTATTGCTCCATTGGAAAGATCAGAGTTCTTGTTCTTCAGTAGAACTGACTCCTATGATACCACTTTATCACAACCCATCCCCCAGGGCCCGTGCTGTGACCACCCCAATCCTTCCTTCCATAGACTAGGGGTTGGAGACTAGCACCAAAAAGGCATTTCTCGAAAATGGGAAGCCATTGCCTGAAAACCTGTACACACTCAAGCAGGGTACACTACGCAAAAGTTGCAAACACATCTAGTAACTAAAACTAAGTGTAAGGGTATGTACTAAAAGTAAAGGTGCTGGAATACAATCCCAACTAAAAGGATACAAATACAACAGAAAATAGCTCATGAGATCGTCCACCAAGGATCCTACCTGAAGGGTAGGTACAGATTGTCTCCACAACTCTCCACATCAACCAGTCACCTCCGTGTACCACCTAGTCCTGAATCCTATAGTCTCAATTGAGCATCTCATTTTATGAACAAGACACAACAAGGTATGGGTGAAGCCCGTGTAGGGGTGAGTATAAAAATACCCAGTAGTGACCCTGAGACCCTTGAAGGTATCTTAGAACTCACTAAGGAAAAGCACAAAGTATGATCTCAATAACAAAGCACAAAACGAAAGACTCATATCTAACTAGATATAACTTAAGTATAAAAGTAAAGATGATTAGTCATAAAGCTAGATCATCTTATTTTGTCAAGGTTTCTGTTGTTGATCCACATAGGATCGCTCGGTGATGATCCACATAGGATCGCTAGGTGTTGATCCAAACAAGATCCATAGGTGTTCATCCACATAGGATCTCTAAGTGATAATCCACACAGGATCGCTAGCTACTGATCTATATAGTATCTCTAGTTGCTGATCTACACATGATCTCTAGGTGTTGATCAACACAGGATCGCTATTCATTCTTCACATCTCAGTCAGCCACTGGATTCCCATACATAGTACGCTTGATATTGGGAGGATCCACTCCTCAAACCATCGGTCATAATTCAACCAAAACATAGTCCCACAAAGAATTAACCCAATGATCTGTCATGTCATAAGGATTCCAACACAACAGACGGTGCGTCAATCAGAAGCCCGGTCTGAGAGTTATAGGCATTTTAGTGCCGAGGGCCCAGTTAGATTCGGGTATGATACAACCTGTCCATACTCCAACCTTCTCCAAAACTCAGGTGCAGTAACCCAAAAGGGTCATTTAATCCCAAGGATTCCCATGCAGTAGAAGGCTCGTCAAACAGATTTCTGGTTTGTAAGATACGACCTTTTAAGCGAAACTAGGCCATAAATGGTCCGGGTCCTGTCTGACCCGGTCGGACGACCCGGGCCGGCATGAACCGGATGGGTCGCGGACCAGCTTGGCCCAAACAGGCTGGGTTGTAGAAGGTTTAGCCCGCTGGGTCATGGACCAGCCCAGCCTGAACCAGTTGGGTTGGGCCGCGGTGGGCTTAGCCCGCAGGGCAGCAGACCAACCTGGACCTCCGGCTGGGCGTGACCCATGTGAGGTGTCGCACATCCCCTCCTTCTAGAATGGATCAAGAGCCATTCAAATCTTAAATCGATAGCACCACGTGGCGCTGACTCACTGTCCGCGGGACTCGCAGTGTGCGGGTCCCCCTCCCCCATGGCTTCAAAGTCGCGACCTCCATCTACGGCGCGCGACGGTGCGCCACCCTTCCGCCAACGTGGCTGGCCAAAATCCAACCATCCCTACTGTTCTGTTGTGGCACCGTGTGGCACCATCCCCTTCCACAGCCAGTGAGCGTCGGCCGCCACCTTCGCCTACCGGTCGTCAGTGCTACAGTGCCAGTGTCGCACCGGTGGGTCTTTTGTGGGTCATTGGGTGAGTTCTGGTGGTCCATTTTCCCTTTTGGAAGTTCCTATAGGCCTCCCAGGATGCTGCCAACACTGCGTGACTCCTAGGTTCATCTTGACACTCTATTTTATGGTTTCCCATGAAAAACGTGACAAATATCAAAGCGGTGGAGGGTCAGAGCCTTGTTCATTTTTCCTGTTCCCTCCACGTTAGAATCATAACAAGGTTGAGATTAATTCATATTCAAACTCTTAGAATTAATCAAGACCAAACCCCCTACCTCGAGATTTGTTGGGTGATGTTGCGGTTGTGGTGGAAGAATCTATGTTCGTTGAAGCCATCGGCATTCATTGATCCTGGATTGTTTCCTCAACGGTAATTGTTCAAGCATATGTTCTTCATTGGAGGGGTTGATTGTTGGTTCTTCGTCAGAGTTCTTCCACCAATCCTCCACCCTCTCCCCTTTTCCAATAATTTTAAAATACAAAGTATGAATTAAAGTGATCAAACCTCCTTTCAATTAATGGCTCATTAATTGGGGTAATTAATTAACCTATTAATTAAAAGAGGGGTGGTTACACATCCTATGTGTAACCGAGCATTTGATATTATTTATTAAATTTATGACCACCTCTGTGGTCCCCACCATCGCCACTCAAGATGTGGTAGAAATTTGAAATAACATTTTTATTTTATTTTATTATCCTTCCAAAAAGTATGCAAAACTAACTTTTTCACCCGACCTACTGTGGTCGAAGTTAATCCTTCCTTAAGTGAATCCTGGTGCTGCGAGTTCAATAATTCCCTCAGATTTCAATTCCAAGCATCGGTTTAAAATTTAGAAATTCCCGATCACATGTTTATTGACTCTACCTCAAAAAAAAGTTCAAAATTTTGTTCCCGGAACACCAGGTCTCAGAATCACGTGCCGTCAATTTTTGCAGACTCATATTAATCCCAAATAATTTTAAACAAATATGGAATTTTTGGGTCTTTACAGGATGATTTCCAGATATTGGGAATGACAATCTCTAAATAGAAGTACACTAATATTCCATTTATATGCATGTATCTCTCTCTTGATCCATGCTCACATCAACCAGGCTGTACTTTCCTTAACTAACCCCTAAAACCACATCTCCCAATAATGTGTGTCAAAGTCTTCTCATGGGTCAATCGTCTCACATCACACAGTTTAATTTCAAAATTTTCCCTCATTACCACAATTTATTTAATTTTATCCAAAACTTTGGGTCACCATGCCTACAAGAATCTATTTTTAAATTTTTAATCCTCATCCTGTACTCTACCACTCACCAATGTTCAATTTTAACTAGTTCACATGTGCATTCGGTGTGAATTAAACTTTCCATACACCATGGGTGTACATCCCATACTACCTAGATCAAGATATAATTCACACTCCTGTGAGTCACTCATAAACAAGGCAAATCTAGTTGTGTTAGAAGGAACATAAATCTTAATACTCCAAGAGATCCCTTAAAACTCCTCCTCAAAATATGGTACCTTACCTATTCTAGGATTTATCAAACAACCACCCACCACATGGCATAATTTCTGAAATTAAACCATCAAATATAACCATTGGACAACTAGTACATACACTCGAATATTTCTGCCATTCAAAGCCAAATGCAATACCCAACACTATAAGTTCTTTTTAGAAAACCAAGAACATTATCATTTATAAATCACAAATCTTGAGAACCATCCATGAATTAGTTTTGAAAAGAGGGTAATTCCAAGCTCATTGCCCTTAGGGAAAACATAAAACCCAAGACAACCTCTCTCACAGGTTTCCCTCAATCAAAAAAATTCCAATAACTCACCACATTCTGAGTCAAAACAAAGGACTTCCAAGTCTCCCACATAACACTACCAATCAGGTTTTGAAATATGGCCACTAGGTCTATCAAGCTATCCCTAAGTTATCTCACATGATAATCATATCCCATATAACACTACTACAAATAGAGATTATAGAAGTGCTAGAACCCGCCTTTAACAGTGCTTGAAAAGCGTTGTTAATCACGACGAAGGTAAAGGGGGTCCCCTTTAACAGCGCTAAAAAAGTGCTGATAAAGGCCCAATTTATTAGTGTTATTTTGAGCATTGATAAAGGAAACCTTTATCAGCGCTATTTTGAGGTCTGATAAAGGACACCTTTATCAGCGCTATTTTGAGAACTAATAAAGTCCCAATTTATCTACACTTAATTAGCATTGATAAAGGACAAGTTTCATGTGATTTGTTGTTTATTTAATAGCACACCCAGCACCTACACAATACCTGCACACTTGCACACCTACACACAAACAGCACCTGCACACATAACACAAAATAGCACCCACACACAAAACAGCTACACAAAACAACACCTACACACAAACAAAGCATAGAAGAACAAAATAGAGAACATGAGAGTTTCGTAAAAAATGATATATATATATTTATTTGAAATCATGAATAAAAAAAACACATTGCTATATACATTTCAAACAATATTTTATATGGTCACAATTACAATTATCCAACAAACAGTTAAAAACATTAATATTTCATCATTTTTGCATATGTGATCCCCTCTCAAAAATTGTCGTCCATGGTATTAGTTGTCGAACAAAGCATCCAAACTCAAGAAAAAAATTCCACCTATATAGGAAAAAAATATTATGTTAGTAATAAAATAATAAAATAAATTATACATTCATATAAAAGAATACATTAATAAAATGTCAATTTTTAATAAAAAAAAGACACATTTGGGTAGGTAGGGGGCCATAAGACCAGATGATACTTGATACCTAACCTTGATATGGGTAGGTATGAATCCTGGAGGCTAGATGTTGTGTGACATGGTGTGGTAAGGGAGTGTAAGGGTTGTGAGATGTGTTACCTGTTACAACCATTTCTATTGGAAATATTTTTATATATACATTGATATGGTTGTTTTACCATCATGAGATGTGTTACCTGTTACAACCTTTACATGTACATATTTCCTTGGATTGAATTAATATTTTAGAAGAGGATCAACATGATTCATTGAATTATAAATATTCTTTTGTTAAGATTACATGGATGATAAAATAAGAGGAAGAAATGTTAACAACAACATGGAATCCAAAAGGTTTCATTTATTGACAATAAAAAAGGGAGGAATATCCACAGTCTAGAGTCTCTCCCATAAATCTCAAAATATAGGGGGTAGGATAAAGTTATAATACTCAAAATAGTATGTGCTCAGAATACCCCCTCGAGCTCTGCTAGCCAATGCTCTAGAGTAGATATGGATTAGCACAAATGATCAACTGATTTAGTTTCCACATCTATACCTTGTTTTAGTTCCTCTTCCCTGCTAGCAGCATAAAATCTAGACTTTTCTGCCACATTGATAAGATTATGTTGCTCTATCACTGTTTTCTCTACAACATTGAGTATTTATTATAGGTGATACAATTCATTTTAGAATCTTTCTATCTTATACCTACCATCAATGGATGAATTTTTATGAGCTTCTACTTCTATTGTACACATTGGATGCTTTATTCAAGTCTTCATTGCTATGTCTAATGTTCAAATTGTATGCCTCCACCATCGATACTCTTAGCTCGATGAACCTTTTTTTATTCCTCATGGTGACCACCTCCTTCAAACTAGCATGGAGTTCTTGATAATATAACTCACTGTTACCAAGGGTTTTGAATATGTACCGGAGGTGTCCAAACTAGTATTTTAGCTCTTTGAAGGTTACATCCATGATTATATTCCAAATATCCCCAACACTTTTCATTGAAACTATTGATGAAATGTTGTTTGTTCTGAAACTCAACTCAGGACTAGTCCAAAAATAGGAATATACTCTAGGACCAAGTTTTTAAGTGAGGGACTCATACTCACATCCCTTTATGTGCTTGAAAAAGGAAAGACTTGTGCCCTAGTTATTATAGTGGGGAGAGATAAAAAGTGGAATCGTTTGGGACTTTTGAGCTCTAAGGTGGACTTACTATGATAAAGAATATAAATATTATTAGTCAATATAAAAATAATTCCATCAGAAAATCAACATTCATGATAATAATTGATAACATACCTCTAACGGCCACATTATTATCCACTTCCATCACCTCAAAATTGAATTGATTGGTGATAATGAAATATTCCTATAAAAATAACCATGAGTCACATATAAAGTCCCTTATATCAATACTAACTATTCTTTACCTTGAAGTGCTACAAGTTTAAATAGAGGTTATACAATATGACACATACTTGATGGTGTATTCAATTTCATAGGAGTATTAAATTTTAGAATAAATTATAACACTTTCCTAGTGATACCACCATCCTAGATAGGTTATAAATATAGTAGTTACATATATCAAGAGCCTCTAAGAGTGTACTCTCACATGTCGGGTCAAAGGGAATGAGTGCTAGCGCATCTGTATCAGACATTGGGTCCAACCATGCTTGGACCCTGACCACTTATACCTCTCCAAGGACCCCATACAATATCTAAGGTCCCGTTGAAGGTATGGAAGGAATGTATTTCTCAGTTTTAGAGAGGGACTGATGAGAACCTACACAATTAGATAGGCCATGATAAACTACTAGAGTAATTAAAAGGAAAAAATTCCCCAAAGTACAACAATTAATGATTTTTAGAGGTTTCTTAGTGTATGTACTTTCCCACTTTCTCTTCTTAGTCCTCTTAGAGGAAGGAAATTCAAAAGATAACTTGAGGTACCAAAGGTGGTGTTGATGATGGCACAAATAGTGTTTCCTTTGGATTAGAAACAACCACATCCATGAGCTCAATTTGACATGGAGAGCCTTGATCATCAGCCTCTCAGTCACTTTTTGAACCAACTTTGGCCACCGTGTCCCTGGTAAAGTAAACTAGAGAGGTGGGAGGTGGCAAAATTTTACCATACTCTTGAAATATCCAAGAGAAAAGAAAGTTCACCATAGTCCTATCAATATCAAAGAATATATGAAAGTGATGATAAAACGTATCTTACCTCTTCACTAGCACCATCCTAGTCTCCCTTATCTTCACTAGTTACCATTGTGCTAGAAATTATCATTCAATAAGCTAGGGGTGTGTAATGGACCTAGCATTTGACAGAATGAATCACCACACTAAGTTCTTGGAGAAGTGATTTGACTTCAATGGACTGTTGTTCATAGAAGATTCCTTTAGGAGCGATCACACTCCTAAATCCATCTAGATATATTTCCACTTGAAAAAACACTCTCCAGACCTCTATAGTCAATGTATTCCTCCTCTAGTTGTCCCAGTATTGGAATGTTATGGGAAACACCACCATAATTAGAGTAGATCCCCCACCGAATGGAACTTCTTTCAAGGTAACCCCATACATTATTACCAAATATGTTGGCACCCTCCTTGTTGATGGTGTTGGATCTAAGTGCCTCATTTTCTTCTAAGACATATAGAGAGATGTGGGTCTTTTGGAAGATGATTTTTTGTCTGGAATCTAACTTTTTGATGATTCCAGATCCCATGTGTCCTCCTCCCCATCCACTATTAGAAGATCTATGTTCTTTATCACCAATTGAGCCAACTGACCATTCGGGTATGATCGGACCAAGATATCGACATAATCATTGGAGAGGCCAAAACCCACACTATCTAGAGGGAAGTTCACCCAAACCTAAGTTTCCTATTATTTGAACATTATCCACAATTTGTGAGCCATCATGGGATGCATTTCTGAATGGATGTGGGGAGGAGTGGGGAATTTCATCTGAATGAACTAAACTATCTCACAAAGTGGTATAATACATACCAAGCGTAGAATATATTTCAGTTAATCTAAGTGGATAAAACACCCTCACATGTGGATAAAAGATAGTCTTAGTCTATAGGATCACCCTGTACATTATTGGTAATTTCAAAGGTTGGTAATCCATATGGTATAAAAAACTAATCATACCGGTTCACTTTTCTCTTGATCTCCTAGTTCTTTAGTGTGATTATCCAGACCCCACAGATACTTTATATAAATTTTCTGAACTGATAACTTGGAATGTTATGAGTATGAAGTAACTCATATCCACCAATGTGGTCCCCCATCCAACCCCATTTTAGTTGGAAGGGGCTGAATATTTTAACGTGGCATACCCCTATAGATGTGGTGAAGTTGGAAATATAACTTATCCATCATAGGAACAAACAAGATGATAATCATACCACCTTCAATCACCTCTACCATCATTAATGTGGAGACCATAACTCCTCCTTTTTTTTGCATTGTGAATAAGTACCCGCTTTGGTACATTGCTAAGAAGCTTACTAGATGAAGAAGGTGATGGTCCTGGGAGGTGACTGACCATACCTAGTCTTTAAATTGATGCTCTTAAAATATTTTAAAGTGATAACCCTCTTCCCCATAGGATTCCCATTATGTCCAATCCTTGGGATTCTTATTCAAACACTCATGTCGAGTCCTCTGGATGAACAAGTTAGCCCGCTTCTTGAAGGGGATGTCAACCCCTGGATATGGTCCTTCCCAAGGGATTTTCTGGCCAGATTGATGAGATCCTTCATAATGGGAGGATTCTATTCCATGTCATCCCGAGTATATGGGGGATGAATTTACTCATCATACTAGTCTCCTGAAATCAACACACCATAGGTCATCTTAATGTCCCATACATTGATGTCGAACTCACCATACATAAAATGAAATGTGTTCATGTACTGACTCTATAAACTGAACAAGTATAACATTAGAATTTTTTTGCAATAAGTAAGGTTTTGGTAAGACTAAAAGATTCATAAAATCCTATCTTCTTCAGCTCAACAACAAACTCTATGGCAGTACACTGAACCAAGAAGGGACAACCTCAGTTCATCCCAAAGCTTCCACCTGATCAAATAACCCAGACAAATAACCACCCAAACTTCTAATTTGATATATAATTATACATTTTTTATCTATAAATATGGGTTTTAATCTCTAAATCATGTTATAACCCATTAAAATAAATCCACATGGGCTTCAAAATTAACAGTTAGAGATTTCTTCTTTGGAGATGAAATTACCCACATATGAGATGTTCTCCCTGAACATATTATTATTCTTAAGGATGTAGGTGGGAGTCATGATCCCTTCATGAGTTGGAGAGATCATAGTATCATTTAAAATAACAAACCCATATAAGGGAAACTAATTATAAAATTGAAAATCCAAGATATTGGTTACCATCAAGCTTTTAAGATGCTCATGAGTGGACTGAATGACTATTCACTGGTCGACTTACACACTATCGACCATTGTATTCTAATGAAATATAGCCTCCTCATCTTCAATTATTGAATTCATTTTTATCATAAGAAAGAGAAAATTTATATTAATTATGAAAATGGAGGATTTGGGGTAAAAATGGACTTGATTAAGAAAGGGGCACATTACTAATTAGAAATATCATATTAAGTGCATGACTTGTTCAAAGTCATGTGATCACATGACCATAATAGGATCACGTGATCAAATGAACCTGGGAGATTTATATTATTACACAACCGTTGAAGCTTTATGCGATCATGTAAATAAGACAAGAATACACAAATCATGGTTCAAGTGAATTACCTTAATTGATTATGTGATTTTTTTATGTGATTTTATCATTTGATGAGATCACACGATCAGTTCACATGAAGCATTCATACAAAGGATCTTATGTGACATGATCACATGAAGAGCCTTATGTGAAGTAAAGAAAAAACCTAAGAGTTCTCATAAAGCTATTAAATATTGAGTCATTAGTGAAATATATTTCCCATTACTCTCCTATCTATTGGAAATTTCACGAAATACCAATAGTATATTAGAATACTAAAAGAAAAATGGAAGCCCAAGGGAATTAGTCAGGTATTAACTTCCTTATAACAAAGTCCTTTTTTCTTCTTCTAGAATTTGTATGTGAGGTGTGTATGCATATGTAAATTGGTGTGATGTGTAAAGACCCATAAAATTCAAGGAAATTTTTTTCTAAATTTTCTTTGGGATTTTAAAAGAATGCAGTTTCTGACGGCACATGATTCCGAGGCCCGGTGTGCCCGGAATTTCTATCCGAAGTTTAGCTCGGGTACGTTCAGTGAACGAATGAGCGGGAATTTCTAACTTTTGAACCGGTGCTCGAAATCGAATTCTGAGGGAACCGATAGAACCGCAACGCCGGTAATTTCTTAGGAACACCTGTTCCGGGGTTGCATTTTCACGAGAGAAGATGATAAAAATTATGGAAGTTTAATTTATAATTTAACTACAATTTTTATTTTCTTTAAGTGGTTTAAGGCTTGGGGTGGAATTTGGCTAACTACCCAACTTCCCAAGGGAGGTTATGAGGCTGGTGGGGCCCACATGAACCCCACACCTTCATATTCTTCAACCCCTCTCAACTCACCATTAATTTTTGACAACTTATGTTATCAATTAAGTGAGTTAAGTGTGGATGTTTGAATTTCAAAAGCTTTGTTGAGTTAATAAAATAAGGGAGAGGCTTATTTTATTTTGGGTTAGTTTCTTGTGGTGGATTCTTGGGGAGAAAAAGGCTAAGGATTGTGGAACTTCTTCATCTTTGATGAAGAACGCGAAGAACACTTCGGTCTCCGACGAAGAACGTCGAGTTCTCGGAAACTGATTATGTGACGCCGTGTACCGCGATGTCGACGACGTCTTCCTTCACGACGTCTCTTTCCACGACGGTTATTCCGCAAAGAACTCTCGTTCGACGAACCTCCGTTCAAGCTATGCTCGAGGTAGGGGTTTATTTATTTATTTGTTCGTGAATAATACCTTGTCGTTCTTCATGAAAATATAACCAAATGCTATCAATTAACGAGAGGGGGTCAGACCACACAAACACGGCCGACCCTCCTCCCTTATCCATGTTATTGTTTCTAAAGTGGTTGGAACAGGAATGGCGCGGTGTCGTCGCACCACGCGGGATCGTGTGGAAAGTAAAGCGCGGCGCCGACGCGCCGCGCCGTGAAACTGAACCAAGATGCAGCGGCGTCGCGCAGCGTCGGAGAAAACCGAAGACACTGCGGCCAGAGCGGGGCCACGGCGGAGGGGCACGGCGCCGTCGCGCGGTGCCGAACAAACTAAAACTGTAGCCGGTTCCGGGTTGCGGCGGAGCAGGGTGACCGGCGGCCAGTTTCGGGCCGCCGGTGTCGGAGCAGGGAGGGGACCGGTCGTCACCGGTCCCGTGATGGCAGAAACCGGCCGGTCGGGGCAGGCCGGCCGGACAAGAGGAAAGCCGGGGGTTCAAACCCACAGCCGGCCAGCTAGCGGCCCCCATTAAGGGGGGCCGCGGTTACAAAACACGGGGGGCAGCGCCCCCCCCCCCCCCCCCCACCACAAACCGAACGGCTCGGACTTTCGACCGAGCCAGCTGGCGCCGTGCGCCGGGTCGCCGCGCCGGACCGCCGGGCCAGGCTGCGCCCCACCGGGCCGACCCCGGGGGTCTCAAGCCAGGTTGGTCCGGGCCCGAAACCCCCGTTTTCGGACCCTCTTCGTTCTTTTGCCCATATCTCAGGCTACGGACCTCCGATCGACGCGCCATCAGCGGAAATGCGATCCTTGGGTCGAGACGGTCGTTTCAGTATATCGCGCTCAAGGTTTTGGAATATTTTGGGTTCGGCCGGGTTGGTTCATACACGAAACCAACCGGGCCCTCAGAGCGGAAACGCTCATAACTTGAGCTCCGGACGTCCGATTGAAGTGTCGTCGACTTTGTTGGATTTCTATTAGTGAGACGGATCTTTTGGCTTACTCTGCCCGAGGTTTGGATGTAGGTGGAGTACGGTCGGGTTGGTTTTGCCTTAAAAACCAATCGGACCCCTGGGACGAAAAGGCCAATAACTCTCAGACCGGGCGTCCGATTGACGCGCCGTCTGCGACGTTGAGTTCCTGTTGACGATACGGAACTTTTGGATACATCAACTCTGGACTATGTGTCAGTTGATGTATCAGCCTCTCGGATCGTGGAGTGGACCCTCCCGAACGAGCTTGCTGTGTGCGGGAAACCTAAAGCTGGCTGCGTCTGCGACTGCTGCTACTACGACGACTGTACAGAGATCCTCAGTGGATTCGACGGTGATGACTACAACACTCAGCGATCCTTCATGGATCAGTGCTACCGATCCTATGTGGGTCTGATCCTATGTGGGTCATCACTCAGCAGTTCTATGTGAGCCAGCGCCTACAGATCCTGTGTGGGTCCGATCCTGTGTGGGTCTTTGCGGGGGTTAGTTACCTATCGATCCTGTGTGGGTCAGACCCTTCCTGGGTCATTGCGGGGGTTAGTTACCTATCGATCTTATGTGGGTCAGACCCTTCCTGGGTCATTGCGGGGGTTAGTACCTATCGATCCTTTGTGGGTCCGATGACTTAGATGAATCAGTGGATATATCTGATCATCTCTATCGCCATACGAAGAAGTACACCTGTGTGAGCTGAATCCTGATTTTCTTTCCTATGTGGATTGTGTTGATCTATCCTATATGGATTAACGTTTTGCTTTCCTGTGTGGAATGGGTTGTACTTGAGCTCGGATGTTGGAGTCGAACGAGAATTGATGACTTAGGTATATATATGGGCATATACCTAAGCAGTGTCAGATGTTACTTCTTGATTGTATCTTTCCTTTGTGGATTATACTTTATAGATTCTGGGAGACCTTCGGGGGTCTCGGGGTCCCTACTGAGTAGCTTATACACACCCCTGCACGGGCTATGCCCGCACTACATTGTGTTTGTTGCAGACGACGGACAGCGCTGATCGTGGTTGAGGCTTGCGGAGCATGACGGTACCTGGAGGTAGACCACTGTCGGGACGTACTCGGAGTGGACGGTTGGACCCGAGGAGCTGTGGAGGCTATCTATACTCACCCTTCAGGTGGGAGTCCCAGTGGATGGCTTGACGTTGTGGCTTACTATTCAGTTGTTGTTTTCCCTTTCGAGTTGTACTTTACTTTCAGTTTGGGTTTGTATTCTGGCCCACTTACTTTTCCGCACTTACTGTTGTACTCAGTTTTTACTTAGTGTTTACTTATTCTGCTTGCTTACTCTATGGTGTTTGTTTACTTTACAAAGTCAATGCCTTCCCTTTTTACCAGTATTTACGCCTTGGTGCTAGTTTCCAGCCCCTGGCCTATGGAAGGCGGGCTTGGGGTAGTCACGGCACGAGCCCCGAGGACGGGTCGTGACAAATTGGTATCAGAGGAGTTAGGTTCTACCACAGAACTTGGGACTCTGATCTTTTTCTATGTGAAGCAATAGTGTTAAGCGTATTAGGTGTGGATATCAGTCCAGGGAGTCCAGTGTTGGGGCGGCGGCCGACGTATCCGTACACCAGGACCCTGACTTCTGATTTCCGACTTAATGCACGAAAACATTGATTGCATGTGTGTTTCAAGTTTTCTTTGTGATTACTTTGTGTCAGCTCACCAGGTATACTATTCTGACCGTGGCGCACCTGTTTCATTTTCAGGATGGCCCCACGACAGCAGCCAGCTAGGGTTCTAAGAGTTGAGCGTGACGATAGCCCACCGAGCGACGAGGCCTCAGTACAGGGCCCTTTGACAGCTGAGGCACCGGCGGTACCTCTACCCGCCGAGCCACCGATGCTTCCATCCCCAACCGATGACGATGCATGTCGCCTTAGTGAACTGCATGAGTTTCAGCACTAGCAACTGCCCAGGTTCCGTGGGGAGATGGACCCTCAGGCCGCCGAGGACTGGCTGGAGGCAGTTGTATGAGTTTTCAGGTTAGTGAGGACACCAACAGACCTCATGGTGATCCTAGCAGTGAGCCTACTGCACACGGCAGCGGGCCAATGGTGGAGCTTGATGCTCCAGGTGCACGATGAGGCATCTCTCCTCTGGATGGACTTTGAGAGCCTCTTCCGCTGGGAGTTCGTCCCAGCCACCCTTCGTGCGGTGCGCATCTAGGAGCTTCTTCAGCTGCGGTAGGGCAGCTTGACAGTCGCCCAGTACTCGGCGAGATTTACTGATCTCTCGCGCTACTCGACTGACATGGTACGGGACCCATTCTTCCGAGCCCGGACCTTTGAGCAGGGATTGAGACATGAGATCCGGGCATCGTTGATCTCCCTCACCATTCCGACCCAGGCAGGAGTACTGGAGTGAGCCCTTTTGATTGAGAGCTTTCTTGCTGAGCCTTCATCAGCGTCGAGACCCACCGCAGGGCGGCAGGTAGCAGAGTCTTCTGCAACAGGCAGTCGACGGATGACTCATGGGTCCAGGCAGACCAGACCCTCAGGCAGACAACATCAGGACATTGGCTCAGCAGTGCGGGGCACACATCGCGGAGCCAGTTTTTCGAGAGGCAGGCAGTGATACTCATGCGGCGGGCAGGGCCACATGGATCGTGACTGCCCGACCCGCCATGCAGAAGAGAAGCGGACGGTTGAGGAACCACCTAGGTAGAGGCATAGGTTCGATGCGGTCCGCAGGGAACAGGCAGACGAGGCAGAGGAGTTGGTCGAGCAGCAGGTGGTGGATGACGTTTTGAGGCTCTACCACCACCACCACCAGGAGGTCCACCCCAACCTCAGGGGAGAGCACAGCTTCAGGCAGCTAAAGCTTATGATCATGGAGCTCCGGAAGCGGGTGGACTAGTGCAGGACTAGCTCCAGGCATAGAGGCCTTTGTCCATAATGCCTCTAGCTTCGTAGTTTATGTTTCCTTGTGTCCTTGTAATTTGAGTTGAAGTAATAAAAGACACTTGCATTGGTGACGTTTGCTTTCTTGTCTTTTGTTTGTTATTACTAAGAGGTGCCGGTTAAAAACTGTTGACTTGACCCTCACTTGCGAGATTCTTACTGGAGGAGACCCAGTGACCACACACTAATGCCAACAGTGTGACTCAACCCTTGGAGGCGAGAGTAACGGTTGGATCTCTTGGTAGCAGCGTCGAGGCCTTACGACGTCATCCATGCCATGAATTAACTAATCATGATGGGATTGACTGTATTAGGCAAGGAACGTGGTTCATCCAGGGGATGAGACCGGATTTCCCTTTTCAGCAAAGGAGAAATCTTTGTAGATTTGTAGAACGTTAAGGAGGAAGGGGAAACCCTTCGTGTGGTCAGACAGATATCAGCAGAGCTTCCAGGAGCTGAGACAGAGATTGACCATCACCCCTATCTTAAGGTTGCCAGAGGAGGGAGTAGGGTACGTAGTCTACTAAGATGCATCAGGGACCGGACTCGGATGTGTCCAGATGCAGGAGCAGGTAGTGATCACCTATGGATCACGTCAGTTGAGGTCGCATGAGCAGAACTACACTACCCATGACCTGGAGTTAGCAACAGTGGTCTTCGCTCTGAAGACATGGCGACACTATCTGATGGGCGAGCGCTTTACAGTCTTTTCTGACCATCAGAGTCTCAGGTACATCTTCTCTCAGAAGGACCTGAACCTGAGACAACGTTGATGTCTTGAGTTCCTCCAGGACTATGACTTTGAGATATTCTATACTCCTGGGAAGGGGAACGTAGTAGCCGATTCTCTCAGCAGGAGGACGGGCATTCAGCTACTTGAGGAGTTGGCAGAGCAGCTAGCTGCCTTGCAGATATCCTTTATGGATAGAGATGGAGCAGCCTTCCTTCAATCACTCACAATCACCCTACCACTACTGCAGTGGGTCAGAGAGGCACAGCATGGGGACACAAACTGTGAGATGCGGTGTGCACAGATATCCTCAGGACAGGCACCTGATGGTTTCTCCTTTGGAGCAGAGCACGACGTCCTTTTCAGAGGATGTACCTTGGTACCAGTTTCATTACAGGAGGAGGTGCTGAGAGAGTTTCACACTTCTCCCTTGGAGGTACATCCCGGAGTGGCTAAGATGTACCAGGACCTCAGACAACAGCACTGGTGGCCGGGCATGAAGAAGGTTGTGGTGGAGTTCGTTTCTCGATGCCTCACCTGCAAGCAGGTGAAGGCAGAGCACCAGGTACCAGCAGGCTTGGTACAACCTTTGGAGGTCCCGGAGTGGAAGTGGGACGGCATATCTATGGACTTCGTGACTGGACTTCCACGCACTTCCAGGAGTCATGACTCCATTTGGATGATTGTCGACCGACTCACCAAGTCGGCACAATTCTTACCCATCAGAGAGCAAGGCTCAGTGGGACGACTTTACATTCAGGAGATTGTGCGGCTTCATGGTGTGCCATCATCTATCGTCTCTGATCGAGATGCTCGCTTTACTTCCCGGCTTTGGAAGGGGTTGCAGGAGGCGTTCGGGACACAGCTACGTCTGAGCACAGCCTTTCACCCTCAGACGGATGGTCAAACGGAGAGGACCATTCAGACTCTCGAGGACATGCTCCGCGCATGTGTTCTCGACTTTGGTCACAGCTGGGAGGACCACCTACCCTTGGTGGAGTTTGCGTACAACAACAGCTACCACTCCACCATCGGGATGGAACCATACGAGGCATTGTACGACCGACCTTGCAGATCTCCTTTGTGCTGGATAGACCCTGGGGAGTCAGCACTTGTGGGACCGGAGATGGTCCATGCCACGATAGAGAAGGTCTAGGTCATCCAAGAGCGGATGAGGATAGCTCAGAGCCAGCAGAAGTCTTATACTGACAGGAGGCGGAGGCCACTAGAGTTCTAGGATGGCGACCACGTCTTCTTGCGTGTCTCACCTCGACGTGGATTACGGAGATTTGGACAAGGCGTCAAGTTGTCTCCATGCTTCATCAGACCGTTCCAGGTCCTCAGCAGGATTGGCGAGGTATCTTATCTCCTGGCTCTACCACCTCAATTGCACCGAGTGCACGACGTCTTCCATGTATCTCAGCTGAGGAGATACGTGCACGACCCGACGCATATCATTGACCATGGGGAGCTAGACGTTGATGATGGGGAGACTTTTACGGAGGTCCCAGTGGAGATCGAGGATCGACCGGAGCGGGTCCTTCGTGGACGGTCGATTCCTCTAGTGCGCATCAGATGGCAGCACGGGAATCTCCAGGAGAGCACTTGGGAGCGGGAGGCTCAGATGCGTGCTCAGTACCCACATTTGTTTCCCTAGCTTATGATGTATCTTTACGGGGATGTAATGACCTAAGGTGGGAGTAATGTAAAGACCTATAAAATTCAAGGAAAAATTTTTCTAAATTTTCTTTGGGATTTTACAAGAACGCAATTTCTGACGGCACATGATTCTGAGGCCCGGTGTGCCCGGAATTTCTATCCGAAGTTTAGCTCGGGTACGTTCAGTGAACGAACGAGCGGGAATTTCTAACTTTTGAACAGGTGCTCAGAATCGAATTCTGAGGGCACTGATGGAACTGCAGCACTGGTAATTGCTTAGGAACACCTGTTCCGGGGTTGCATTTTCACGAGAGAAGATGATAAACATTGTGGAAGTTTAATTTATAATTTAACTACAATTTTTATTTTCTTTAAGTGGTTTAAGGCTTTGGGTGGAAGTTGGGTAACTACCCAACTTCCCAAGGGAGGTTATGGGGGTGGTGGAACCCACACGAACCCCACCCCTTCATATTCTTCAACCCCCCTCAACTCACCATTAATTTTTGACAACTTATGTTATTAATTAAGTGAGTTAAGTGTGGATGTTTGAATTTCAAAAGCTTTGTTGAGTTAATAAAATAATGGAGAGGCTTATTTTATTTTGGGTTAGTTTCTTGTGGTGGAGTCTTGGGGAGAAAAAGGCTAAGGATTGTGGAACTTCTTCATCTTCGACGAAGAATGCGAAGAACACTTCGGTCTTCGACGAAGAATGTCGAGTTCTCGGAAAACGATTACGCGACGCCATGTACCGCGATGCCGACGACGTCTTCTTTCACGACGTCTCTTTCCGCGACGGTTTTTCTATGACGAACCCTTGTTCGACGAACCTCCGTTCAAGCTACGCTCGAGGTAGGGGTTTATTTATTTATTTGTTCATGAATACTACCTTGTCGTTCTTCATGAAAATACGACCAAATTCTATCAATTAACGAGAGGGGGTCGGACCGCAAAAACACAGCCAACCCTCCTCCCTTATCCATGTTATTGTTTCTAAAGTGGTTGGAACGGGAATGGAGTGGTGTCGTCGCACCGCGCGGGATCGTGTGGCAAGTAAAGTGCGGTGTCGTCGTGCCGCGCCATGAAACTGAACCAAGTCGTGGCATCGTCGCGCCGCATCGGAGAAAACTGAAGACACTGTGGCCGGAGCGGGGCCACGGTGGAGGGGCGTGGCGTCGTCGCACTGCGCCGGACAAACTAAAACCGCGGACGGTTCTGGGCCGCGGCGGAGCAGGGTGACCGGCGGCCGGTTCCGGGCTGCCGGTGTCAGAGCAGGGAGGGGACCGGCCATCGTCGGTCCCGTGATGGCAGAAACCGGCCGGCTGAGGCGGGCTGGCCGGACAGGAGGAAATCCGGGGGTTCAAACCCCCGGTCGGCCAGCTAGCGGCCCCCATTAAGGGGGGTCGCGGTTACAAAACGCGGGGGGCAGCGCCCCCCCCCCCCCCCCCCCCCCCCGCAAACCGAATGGCTCAGCCGTTCGGCCGAGCCAGCTGGCGCCGCGCGCCGGGTCGCCGCACCGGGCCGCCGGGCCGGGCTGACTCGGTTCGAGCCGACCCCGGGGGTCTCGGGCCAGGTCGGTCCGGGCTCGAAACCCCCATTTTCGAACCCTCTTCAGTATTTTTCCCATATCTCAGGATACGGACCTCCGATCGATGTGCCGTCAGCGGAAATGCGATCCTTGGGTCGAGACGGTCGTTTTAGTATATCGCGCTCAAGGTTTCGGAATACTTTGGGTTCGGCCGGGTTGGTTCATACAAGAAACGAACTGGGCCCTCGGAGCGGAAACACTCATAACTTGAGCTCCGGACCTCCGATTGACGTGCCTTTGACTTTGTTGGATTCCTATTAGTGAGACGGATATTTTGGCTTACTCCACCCGAGGTTTGGATGCAAGTGGAGTATGGTCGGGTTGGTTTTTCCTTAAAAACCAACCGGGCCCCTGGGACGAAAAAGCCAATAACTCTCAGACCGGGCGTCCGATTGATGCGTCGTCTGCGACGTTGAGTTCCTATTGATGATACGGAACTTTTGGATACATTAACTCTGGACTATGTGTTAGTTGATGTATCAGCCTCTCGGCTCATGGAGCAGACCCTCCCGAACGAGCTTGCTGTGTGCGGGAACCCTAGAGCTGGCTACGTCTGCGACTGCTACTACTACGACGACTGTACAGAGATCCTCAGTGGATTCCACAGCGACGACTACAGCACTCAGCGATCCTTCGTGGATCAGTGCTACCGATCCTGTGTGGGTCCGATCCTGTGTGGGTCAGTGCTCAGCGGTTCTATGTGAGCCAGCGCCTACAGATCCTGTGTGGGTCTTTGTAGGGGTTAGTTACCTATCGATCCTGTGTGGGTCAGACCCTTCCTGGGTCATTGCGGGGGTTAGTTACCTATCGATCCTGTGTGGGTCAGACCCTTCCTAGGTCATTGCGGGTGTTAGTCCCTATCGATCCTTTGTGGGTCCGATGACTTAGATGAATCAGTGGATATATCTAATCATCTCTATCGTCATACGAAGAAGTATACCTGTGTGAGGTGAATCCTAATTTTCTTTCCTATGTGGATTGTGTTGAGATATCCTGTGTGGATTTACGTTTTGCTTTCCTGTGTGGACTGGGTTGTACTTGAGCTCGGATGTTGGAGCCGAACGAGAATTGATGACTTAGGTATATGTATGGGCATATACCTAAGCAGTGTCAGATGTTACTTCGTGATTGTATCTTTCCTTTTTGGATTATCCTTTATAGATTCTGGGAGACCTTCGGGGGTATCGGGGTCCCTACTGAGTAACTTATACTCGCCCCTGCACGGGCTATGCCCGCACTATGTTGTGTTGGTTGCAGACGACGGACAGCGCTGATCGTGGTTGAGGATTGCGGAGCATGACGGTACCTAGAGGTGGAACACTAGCGGGACGTACTCAGAGTGGACGGTTGGAACCGAGGAGCTGTGGAGGCTATCTGTACTCACCCTTCAGGTGGGAGTCCCAATGGACGGCTCGACGATGCGTCTTACTATTCAGTTGTTGTTTTCCCTTTCGAGTTGTACTTTACTTTCAGTTTGGATTTGTATTCTGGCCCACTTACTTTTCTGTACTTACTATTGTACTCAGTTTTTACTTAGTGTTTACTTCTTCTGCTTGCTTACTCTATGGTGTTTGTTTACTTTACAAAGGCAATGCCTTCCCTTTTTACCAGGATTTACGCCTTGGTGCTAGTCGCCAGCCCCTGGCCTATGGAAGGCAGGCTTGGAGTAGTCACGACACGAGCCCCGAGGACGGGTCGTGACATGATGTGGGTTTATTTGAGAAATTGTTGAGATGCACAATCTATGGAAAATGATTTTACTATGAAAATATCAATATTACCTCTATGATTGAGAAGACATATCATCTTTTCTCTTCCTGCAAAGGCATGCCACATGGATAGAAATCTTCTAAAATAAATTAACCATGCAAGGAATAATGAAAATAAAATAAACATTTCATTATATAATTTTTCATTAAAATAGACATATTATATTGTAACATTACCTTTATATATTTCCAAAGGGTTTATTTGGTCTAGATATAAGATAATAACAAAACTAATGATTCTTTGTGCACTTTACTATTGTTTTTTAACTATCGCTTAGCATAGAATCTGATCTGAACTTCTGATTTGGGGTCCCTATGATGCTCTCATCGGACACCATCTCTATGATATCATCATTCACAGTTCACTTTTCGTTATCTTCCTACACCCATTTACCTAGTAAATGGGTGCAGGAAGAGAAGGAAAAGTGAATCCTGAATGATGATATCATAGAGATGGTGTCGAATGAGAGCATCACTGGGAAGACGGATTGGATGTTCAGATCAGATGTTATGATAATCGGTAGTTAACCAATAGTAGTAAATAATCCTTAGTTTTGTTATTAAATTTGTGAGTGCTGCAAAACCAATATTCTTCTAACACACTAAATAAGTAGAAACAGCTGCATAAATGACCAAAATACAGAATAAAAATGATCCATGCCATAATATTTTAGGTCTAGTGCTTTTGGAAACATGGAAACATAAAGAACTAGTTCGTAAGAGTCTCTCATTAAGTTATGCTTTACTAGAAAGACAAATCATTTCTAAAACCATTATTCTTAACCTAGAGATATAAAACATAATAAAGGGTGATCATATATGCTCAATAAGTGTAAACAAGGGAGATATCAATAATCGTATAAGGATAAAATAAGTAGTTTGAATTTACCTTCATCTTATTTGTGTACAATCTTCCATCAGGTATGTTGCCCATTCATTTCTAAACACATCTATATCATCTTGTGAATATGAGTTTTTGCGATAGTCATGGTAGTACTAAAAAAATATAAATACACAAAGGATTAATAAATATTTTAAATGAACTTGTAATTATTTTCAAAAATACCTCTTTAGGGATGCTAGTTTTTTGATGAAATACGATATCTTTCATAAATTTACAAACATAATAACCACAGTCCTTTCCATCTGTTTGTTTTGGACATTGAAAAAATATCGAGAAAAATAATTAATTTTTTTTTATATGTGTTTGGATAGTGCAATATTATTATATATACCAGGATACTTGTCTAGTAGTATATTTTGTGGGCATTCTTTTCCTTAGGCCCTGGATTAATTCCATGAAGTACACAATATTGATGCACCACCCTATCATAATAGAATCCACATTAAAAGATAATATAAATTATATAAATAGATTTTTACTTCTAAAGTGTTGGATCTAGTGTATTATAAATTGAAAAACACCATCATGCGTGGTTAGTTTGTTGCATATACATGCATTTAATCCAGAAAATGATGATCTAAGGAGTTATTGGGGAAACAATGTATGAGTCATAACCCTAAGGCGATGTCGCCCGATGCGGCCCCTCCTCCCATGGGAGGGGAGGGGTCCCAGCCTTCTGCTCTCGCTTCTGATGTTATGATTTTGGGAGATTCTGATTCCTTGCGTTACTCATCGGATGTGGGGTTTTTTGTTCCTAAAATCCAGGTTGCTCCGAAAGTTCCTGGCTGCATCTCAGGTCATCTGATAGTTCCGGTTTCGGTTAGAGAATTCACTGATGCGTCGGCACTACTTTCCTCAGCTCTGATTGTGCGTTTTGCACGGCGAAGACCTCTGGTGGAACACTTTGCCAAGGTCGTCAATGAGGATTGGGGCCTCGAACATCGCGCGCAGGTAGGTATTATGGGTCCTCATCAATTTCTTATTTTGTTTGCTGATGAAGACGGCCTGGGAAGGGCTTGGTCGAGAAAGAGGGAAACTTTCTCCGGCCTTCCTTTCCACTTGCTCCGCTGGTCATTTGATGTCCACATGAATCATGACTCTCCCCTTACGGTGATTTGGATTCAGTTGCCTGGTCTTCCTCTCCCGTTTCAGAGTCTTGGGCTGCTGAGATCAATAGGTAATTCCATATGCCGATTTGTGTGTAGTGATCGTAGAACTGCATCCCTGTCGCATCCCATGTCGGCAAGGATTTGTGTTGAAATGGATATTTCAAGAGTTCCACCGGAACTAGTATGGATTATTGTTGAGGAGGAGTATAGGTATGCACAGCCGATTGTGTATGAGTCCTGGACTGACTTCTGCTCTTATTGCTGCAGACAAGGACATGGTGAACATGGTTGTAGAAGAAAGCCTGCAGGTGGTCGACCCTCTGTGATCACAGATGTGCCCACTGATGTATCCCCGAGGGGTGGTGCAATCTCCACGGATGCTGGACATGGTGGTTCCCAGGCCACCCTTGCAGACCGGCCTCACTCCGATTCGGACCTCCCTAAGTCAAGTGGGGTAGGTGTCTCAACAGGGTCGGGGGTGTCTCGGGAGGAGGCTGGTGTGGATAAGGGTAAAGAGAAGGTTCCTGTTTCTGAGGATGTTGTAACTGTTTCTTCTTTTGTTTATGAGAGGTGCAGGAAGGATACTGGACACTCCAAAGTATTGAACCATGATGCTGCGTTCCAGTTTATGGGTAGGGGTCTTGAGATGCCACACAATCATGTTGCCAGTTGCTCCATGGAGGCTGGTGCGGGGGACAAACGGTTGGAGAATGGTCTGGTTGTTGCTAGCAGTGCAGAACAGGCTTTGCAGGAGGGGATAGGGGATGACGAAACTGGTGTTATGCAAGATGAAACCTTGGAAATTCCTGTCCTTGCCATTGTTGGGGAACTTGGGGACTTGAGTCAGGCCATACAGGTTGGGGGGGCATCTTTTTCAACTCGAACCCCGGACAACTTGAGCAACAGATTTGCCAGCCTTGTTGAGATAGAGGAGGAAGAGGAGCCTTATGAAGATTCTTTGGAGCTCAGTAAAGGATACTCTAAAGGAGAACAAATTAGGGATAGCAATAGGCGTGTCGGGAGGAGGAGGGGTAAGAGAGACTACTCCTCTCTTCCACCTCCTATGAGGACTCGGTCAGCAAAAAGGGCAGTGGCTGGGGAGCTGGACAGCGGTGTCGGCTGCCAACTAATTCCATCTAGCATGTCTGACACATCCTTGGACTTGATACTGTCCTCGGATGAGGAGGTCAAAGAGCATGTTCTATTTCTCAATGCTTCGGAGGAGGATGCAGCCAGGTTGATGGGGCGGACCCTTGACGTGAATCTCAATGACGAGCAATATAAATGGGTTGACAAACAAGATATGATTCTGGTTAGCGGCTTCAATAAGGGGGTGATCAAACTGGAGCAGTATATCCAGGTATGGAACAAGATGACTTCCTCACTTGAAGATCTATTAAGGGAGGATCCACATTACCAGGTATCCACTTTATCTTGGAAGTTATTTAGGGATATGGGTTCTGGAAGAATTAAACTGTTTGTCAATGAATCTGCCATTTTTGTGGATGTGGGTGGGAATGTCGGAGGGCCAGATCGGTTCTGATGGGTTGTAGTACACCCCTTTCCTCTTTGCAGGCCATTTGGGACTTGGTTGTATTAGAGGTAGGGCTTTTCCCTCGGGAGGGACCATGCTTGCATGGGATCGCCGAGTGGTGCTGCATTGGGGTTGGCGGTTGTTATCTTTGCTTGGTTAGTCTATTCTGGTTTGTCTGCTTTGTTTTATTTTTGGTGTATGTTGAACTTTACGGTTTCACACTTTTTCCACAAAAGTGTTTATCTTAATAAAAAATAAGTTTCAATGTAATCCAGAAAATAAATCTTTGGAGTATCCAAATTAATACCAATCAGCATCCACTGCTGCCTAAAAACACAAAAAGGAATAAGTAATGAAAGAAATGAAAATATAGTTGATATGATTAAATTGTAGACTTTTACCCCTGCATCATTGGTATTAAAAAGATTTTGTCATCCGTAATTTTGTTTTCAAACGATTTGAGTAGGTATGACATTATTTCATCCTCTTTATCAGAATTTATTTGTTCTTTTGAAGATGTGATGTGAGGACTAATGAGTCCAATTTTTTCATGGGGAAATCCCTTCAATTGTTTTTCATATATACTCCTGTGAAAAATATGAAATATATTTAGTCATAATTATCATGGTATATCAGCTTTTGTAAAATCAAATCATTAAAACATACCTCATGTATACATTTACAACTGAGGCGCCTAGACATTCATACTTGAGGATTTCATTTACATTTTCAACACTAATGAAATATAATTTTTCCTCTCTGTGCATATATCTTTAAAAATAAAATATGTGATCATTTTTTTCTATCAACTTTGTATCCACATGAGCATGCAATGATAATAAATGTGGATATAGAAAAGGTGGGGTGAAGGTGCTCTTAGTAGATTGTTTCAATCGGTTGGTTGATCCTTGAGATAGTTTTGAGCCAATATTTCATTTCACACCCTTCTCTTTGTCATTATGTAATAAAATTAATCGGTTTATACCTTTTTTCATTAAATGTTAAAGGTTCAGCTTGAAAAATAAATTGAAAATGGATACCTCCTTGTCGATATGTTCTTTTACAAGAATTGATGGTCATGCGATGAATGTTCCAACAGCTTGTTCGACCGTATGAATGTCTTCATCATTATTTAGAATAGTTAGCTCATCAATCGACTCATTATCTACGTTAATTGACACTATGACATGATAAGTTAGAAGTTTTCTGTTGTGTGGAATGTCGTTCTTTATATTGAACACCGTAGCCCTCGCTATAAGGCGATAGGTGGGAGTTGATAGATATAAATCATAGTCATTTTCACCTTGTAGAATATTAATACAAGAAATGTATCAGTGTCTATGTGATTTAGATTTTACAAAAAAAATTATTAAAACATTTAATACCTCAGCTAAGTCGGGTTTTTGAGGGGAATGGCTCGCCTCAAAGCTGGTGGGGTGGGGTGGGATCTTCACGCATGGGTTGTTGAGTTGTTTTTTTCTCTTTTCCTCCCCACATCAAACTTTCTATCATCTCTCTATGGTATTTTAATTCTTATTGAAAAATAGATATTGTTTCTCTAATATTTTTCATTTCCTCAGTTTAATCCTCCACTTGTTTTTCTTTCTGAAAATATGTTTGGGGTGTCACCCCAATACTCGCACCTCTGACACGGTCATACTTTTCTGGCTGTTTCAAGGCCGTTGAAAGTATGTCTACATCCGGTGCGGGTTTTTTTGATTTTTGTGACTATTTCAGATAGAAAATATAGTAAAATAAGTAGTCATTGTTATATAATAGCAATTTAAAGAAAGTTAAATTTATATTATGTCATACTTACAAATGTTTCCCACACTTTTTGTGTGTTTTCATCTAATAGTATCCCCTCTATTTACACAAGCCTCCTTCCATAGCACATGATGTGGGATGGAAGTGGCTTTCAATTTGGATTCATCAATCTACATATAAATAGAGGAACATTGTTATGGTGTTGTTTTATGTCAAATAACAGTATTAATTTAGATTTAAAATACATACCAATTTTTTCTCAAGTGAAGCATACCCCATCCTTGCATTATGGTAGGGGTACAATGGTTTTGTTGCCCGTTATTTATTTTCTGAACTCGGTTGCTGTTTCATAAATAAAAAACGGTCAATCAAAGTGATGAATACAAGCAACGAAAAACAATGTATTACTAGACACAATGTACCTGAAAATTCTGCTACGCACGATGGTTTCTAAATGCATCCCATGCTCCTTGGGGTATCAAGTGTGCATAAAGAGGAGGTGGGTGCAGCTTGATTTTCCATTCAGCATATTTAAGATGATATTTTGTTAAAATTGTGAAGAAGCCTCTATAAATCCTTCATGTAACTCTTAATACATATTCTTTGTGTGAGGAATCTACTATAAATGCACTCTACAATGGATGATGAAGGTTAAGTAAATATTTTAGTATTTTATTTTATTTTAATAAATTAAATAAATGATATCATAATGTTATCGTAATCTCTTCCCACATTAGATTCTTAAGCCCGGTGATAACATGGTACCACGATTTTACATCAATCAGTACTTGTTTCCAAGTGACAATTCCAATGTAGCAACTAAATATGGCTTTTTTGGGGTTAACATTTTGGCCTCTCTTATTCCATACCACCTCAAATTTGATGCCTTTTGCTTTTTCCCTAAATATTTTGTCTAATACTATCAAACTACGGTGCTCTTGTTTTTTTTTGTCTTTAGGGTTTCATTTCCTACTATTTCCTTGGAAGTGTCATCATTATGTTCCTCTGGATTGCTAGCATCGGCACTGGGACCATCAGCAATAGGTTGAGAAACCTATTATACCTCAGCACTGGGATCATCAACAATGGGTTGAGAAACCTATCGTTCCTTTGTAATGGGACTAGAAGCAGCAGGTTGAGAGACCTGTTGTGCCTCGAGATTGGGCACATCAGCAGGTGCAGAAGTTATTATATGCAGAAGTGGTTTAACATTTAATTTAGATTACATAAAAATGGCAACGAACTGATAATAACATAATGTAACACAATTTATATTATAATAAACAAATAACCTAATTATTGAACTCTCTCTCTTTTTAAAGGATGAAGAGATTTGACCCCTCTATTGACTATTTAAATCCTTTCATTGTGGACTCCTATTACATACAAAACACCATCTACATTGGGACTTCTTAGAAATTATTGTGAAGTCCCAATGAAAGATTCATCCTACGTTGAACTTTCATCTGACCCTTCTATTGTTTTGGTTGATAATAGAATAATTTACCAGTTTCAATTTGTGGGATCTGGAACATAAAATACTTGTACTGCATGTGATGCCATTATAAATGGTTTGTCTTTCTCCCCTTCCATACTGAAATCAACTTTCACAAATCTCAATTCATATATTTTAATAGTACTCTTATTATCAACCCATTTTCATTGAAAAATCGATACTTTTAATTTCATATAATCCAACTCCCATATTTGTTTGATGATTCCAAAGTATGAAATATTCACAGAAATTGGATTTATGTCCTTAACACCGGAAACATGCATCATTTCAGCCACAAGTGTAACCCCACTATTCTACATGGTACTATCTTCATCATGTTCATTAGTATAGAATGTATAATCATTAACTACATAAGAATTATAAGATAATAAATGCACACTTTCTCTTATGACTATCCATCGAAGTCATTCTGAAATTGAGTCCGGATTTTCATCTAACTTCTTAAAAATATAGTCCCAAAACCATCCTATAAACTATCAATTATGTGTATCTGATATCCATTTTTCATTCCTATATGGATTCAAATGCCTAATAATTTCTTTGTGGGTTTGAACATATGGATCAATGTTGAAACTATTATAAAAAACATAAAGTTGGGCCTACTCCTAATCTGTAATATTGATTGTGACAACCTCTCTTCCAGAAATTCCTTCACCCTCAAGCCACCCAGTGTGACGAGATTTTGGTAGGCCAATGTTTTCCACACCAGACAGGTATTTGGTATAAAATTCAATGGCTTCCTTAACAATATATTTCTTCATAATAAAACCCTCTGGACGACTTCAATTTTTAACATACCCTTTCAAAATATTCATATACCATTCAATGAGTTACATCCATCTATAATGCACAGGACCACATAGTTGAATATCTCTCAACAAATGAACCATCATATCAAATAATATCAACGGGAAGAATATTTTTAATTCACATAATATGATGACAATTTCTCTTTCTAGAGTTGGAAATTTCGTCGGGTCTATAACTTTGTTGCATATAGATTTGAAGAAGAAACAGAGCTTCGTTAATGTATGACGGACATTCTTGGGAAAAATGCAATGTAAAGCTATAGGAATTAGATATTACATCAAAACATGACATTCATGTGATTTCTGACCCTTTAACATTAAATCACTCATTGACATGATGTTCTTGATATTTGATGAATACCTATCTGGAACCTTTACGTCATTCAAGAAGTTGAAAAACTGATATCTCTCCTACCTAGAAGGAGTGTAAGCAGCAGGAGGAAGAAATGTTCATTTTTCACCCTTCACTGGTGCCAACTCTTCTTGTATTCCCATCTCAACCATGTCTAATCTATCCTTAATTCCATCCTTCGTTTTTTCAAGTGCATTTAGCAATGTGTCAATGACACTATCACATAAATGTTTTTCAAAATGCATAACATCAATAAAATTTCTGACATACAGACAATTCCATTATGGTAATTCAAAAAAAATGATCTCTTTTTTCAATTAGTTTTTGTAAGGTTTTTCAAAAAGGGTTTACCAAAAGTAGTGTCCACATCTTTTACATTCTCAAACAATTGATCAATTGTTAGTGGAGATGATGTTTTAAGTTCTTCTGAACTTCTATCAAATGATGTCATCCAAGATCGGTACTTATGTCATCGAGGTAGAAATTTGTGATTTCCTAGAAAGATGGTTTTCGATGAATGTTTCAACCTAATTGACTGTGTACCTTGTTTGAAAACAATACACCCTTGAGTTCTTTTAATGATATATCCTGAAAAAATTTCCATAAGTAGTAAAGTCATTTATCATCCCGTACAACATGGCTCTCAAAGTGAAATTTTCATTTTTGTAAGCATCATACAATGTAACACCTTAATCCCACAATAATTTCAAATCCTCGATCAATGGATCAAAATAAACTTCAATATCATTACTCAGTTGTTTTGGTCTTAATATAAGTATAGATAACATGATGTATTTTTGTTTCATGCATAACCATAGTGGTAAGTTATAATTTACCAACATAACTAGTCATGTACTATAACTGCTGCTTTGAAAACTAAAAGGATTCACCCCATCTGTAGATAATGCAAGGTGAAGGTTTCTTGGATCATTTCCAAATTCAGGATACTCATGATAAATTCTCTTCCACTGAGGAGAGTCTATTTAATGACATAGTTTCCAATATTTAATTCTTGTATATGCATGTCATGTCAATTGTCTTGCAGTCTCCTCACTTCCATATAGGCGCCTAAACCTTGGAATGATTGGGAAAGTACAATAAAACTTTCATAAGACTAGATTAATCTTTCTTGTATTGAGAATCACCAAACTTTGGGCATTCATTAAGTGATTTTTATCCTTGAAAAACAATATACAGTCATTCGGGAAGGCATGTATTCTTTTAGAGATCATACCCATCGAGTGTAGTATTTGTTTGGAATCATATGTTTGGCTCGAGATCTCATTATCTTTTGGGATCATGTCATTTAAGAGAGAAAGTAGTTCCGTAAAACTGGTGTCACTCCACCCATTTCCTTCTTTCAAATTATACAGCTTCAGTAAGGCTGACAATGTTGTATATTTAGTGCAACTAGCATACAATGGCATCTTTTCACAACTCTTTAACTTATCAAACAATTTTGGGCAATCCCGAAGTTCATATTCAATTGTTCTTATCATTTCCTCAATATGATCTTCATCATCATTCACATTTATAATCACATCCTCCATATGATTGTTTTCATTGTTCACACATGTAATCATATTAGATGATCCATAAAAAACATTGTTATCCCATCCACTACCTACATTCATTTTTTTCCCATGTTTATTCCAACATGTATAACTTTGATCTATTCCATGAAAGATCATGTCTTCTTACAACTCATATGGACTAATTTGTGTTGAAAAACAACAGCGTAAACACAGAAAAAGGATTTGAGAATGGTCATTTGCATGATCTTTTGCAAACTTGATAAACTCTTTCACACCATCTTCATAATCTTTTGAAAACCAATTATAATTCATCCATTCTTTATTCATATTCATCCTATTTGATATAGTAATATTAATATTTAACAAAATAATTACACAAAATATGTTCAACTAGGGTCATCATCCAACTATAATTAATGGAACTAGCTATGGTAAACAATACCCTTACCTCTCCATGCATTACTCATGACCAAATTAAATCACACCCATCTTCCCAAAAACCTGATCAATGGAACTAACTATGAGAATCTCTTTCACTAGAATGTTTTAGTATCCCACATGTGATCTATATGCATTGTTGTAAATTGGTTTTTTAGCGTTTCTCTATAAACATAATGTCTCTAGTCAAGAACTATGGTACTACACTAATAGATGGTATGATTTTCAATAGAGTGCTTGCAGGTGGAAGGATTCATTACGTGTGTTGTTATGGTTATTTTACTAGGGTGTCCATAAAGTGTCTCATAAAGTCCTCTGGTGAAGGGGTTTTATAAGATTTAGTGTAATTTCACTAGTAACAAAGTGGTGGTGCCATTGAAATGGGTAAAGTTTGGATTGATATTCAATGGTGTAAGAACTAAAACATGGAAAACAAATGTTATATCAATCATGACAACAACCGCAACACAATACAAACACATAGTCATGCTCACAATCGCAACACTATACAAACCAAACAATCAAAATTTCATATTTTAAAAAGCATCCCTTGTTCAATTTTTTTTGTTAATTCAGGGGTTATCATAGAAGTTTTATCATCCTGGGGCATTCATTCATTAGTCAAGTATATGTAAATTACCAATTTTTATATTCAAATGTTCAATAAGAACCAACCAACATGAAATTCATTTAGTATGAAAACAAGGACCACCAATGGCTACAATTTTTAGCAGGGCATATAGCCTATACATTTCACAACATAACCATCAATATAAAACATTAATAACAAGAGAACAAGAGGAAACCAATGAGTAAGAGGAGAAAACTCACCGTGAAGGTGTCGTTCAGCACGCGACAGAGGTGTGTTTGTGGTAGAGGAGAGGCGCACAGCAGAAGAGATTTCCAACTGAAAATAAAACAAAAAATGTGAACTCATATGTTATACCTATCCAAAATAGTTCCAATGAGATTTAGGAATGGGAAATGTCTGGTTAAACAATTTTATTGGTAAATAGTGGGATTTTAATTTCCATCTGTGATATCTTCTTCCTGTTTATTTATTTTTTGTGTATCTACTATTTTCCTAGATGTTCAACTTATGAATGGGACATGTATACTTTTTAGGAGAAAGTTCATTTTTAATTTACTCTAATTTAGGGGTAAAATGTTACACATTAATTGTATCTTTTTTTCCAGGGGATCATTTCTATCCTGTAGGGATCTTGAACGCCTCTTAGGTTAGTGGAAATTCAGGTCAGTTGTTGGTTATGATACCAGCCTAGGCTGTATCATTACATTTAAAAATTTAATTGAACCATGTCCATTTAAATATAGGATTTGACACTAATATATAGAAGGAATAAGAGAGGTAAAAATTATCCTAGGCTCTCTAATACATGTGATGAAAGATGAAACATACATTGGGTGTGGGAGAACCACCTAAGAGTAGAGGAGGGGGAGGGTAGCATAGTGAAAAGGGGTTCTAGATGAGAAAAGGGGGAAATCCAGTAAAACATAAAAGGTTCAAAGGGGAAGGGGTGGGTTGTTCGGGGGGTAGGGGGTTGCAGGGGTGTGGGGGAGGGGAACGTGGTCTATCCAGGGAGGGGGTGGGCTGTCCGGGTGGGGGTGGGATGTCAAGGTGGGGGCTGTAGGAGTGTGGGGGAGGGGGTGTGGGCTGTCCAGGGAGGGGGTGGGTTGTCCACTATGAAACGACCATTAGGGATCCTAAAGAGTGAATTGTGAGAGGGGGAAATTATGGGGAAGAGGGGTTTGGGTGATGGGGTCGAGTGGCTGATAAGGAATAGGGGAACCTCATTAAAAATACTAAAAAAATCTTTTTTCATTTCAATAATAGGGTACATTATGGTGTATCCTAAGCGTCTATTACATAGTGAACCCTATGATGTCACATTGTTGAATTACCACATGGTATACACAACAACACTCATCCCCTAGGAAGAACCATTAAATCTTGATCATGAATTGTGATGTAACTATATGCCTCATGGAATAACATCCACCCCCCCCCAACAGTATGGAGTGCATAACATAGCCAACCTCCCACATGATCCAAACTATTAACATAAGGCGGGTCCCATGGATAAACTCACATACATAAAAGAGTACCTAAAGAGGAATAACCAATATAACCTCTAACATAATATAAATCACTAATACAAGGTATTCTACATGGCTAATAATATATACTATAAGTGGATCATGAGAAGGTCATAAAAGATCCAACTTACTACCTGAGAAGGACTACCAATGTAAGACAAATCACTTAGCTAAATGAACATACATAAAGCAGATCCTAGGGAGGGTATAACATAGCTAACCTTCAACACAATACGAACCACTAAGGACTCTAGGCCTCATCCTCATTATAGATATAAAACAACGATTAAGATATAATGAACAAGCATGGAAGATAAGCCTCATCCTAGATATTAGCTAGCCAATGATTGATACCTAGCATTGAGCAAGAGGCTATTACATAAGAATCTCATACATGACCCATCCTAAGCAGTCTCACTAAACACATCCATTATTAGCATATCCTATAGTTAAAAAAATATCATGATGATCCCAAGACCTATAGGTAACAATATATCAACATGAAATCTATTTATTCATATTTATTTACCAACCTACACCACCCCATTTGTGGATTTCCCTACCCTTAAGGTAATAAAGAATCCACATTATAATTTCCACTAACATCATAATCAACCCCTTTCCATGTATTGTACCTATAAGGGTTCTAAGGGAGATTTCACAATTTCATATAGCTCTGAATCCAATTTTTTTTCATTTTCTAAATAAACCACTTTTGGGTTAGTTGGAACCTCACAATCAAAATTCAAAACAAAACAAACCATTCCAAATACTAAATTAAAATTTCAAACACATATACCAAAATGACACCACAAAAACAAAAATATTCGGCCACATACCACCTTCCAAGATTCAAATTTTTGAATTACAGATATCAAACAAACCACTATCATATTGCCTCGGTTAGAAAAATATAATGAACATTGAAAGCAGATGGAACCTTGCAATAGAAACTCCAGAACATATTCAAAGAACTTTGTTGTGTTACCACCATTTTCATCACCAAAGAAAAACTGAAAACACCTTGACATAGAAATCAGCATCGGAAGAAGAGCCACCCCCCCCCCCCCCACGAACACCTCCCAAAGCCTCCTCAGATCCATCTCACCCTACCAACCTGGGAAGAATCAATGGATCTAGAGGCCAGAGTAAACTAGGAGCAGTCAGACCTCCATAGAGATCCATAGCATGACCAGCACCAGAAACCCCACAAAAAACTCATTTTCGAACTTTAGCAGATGTCATCTTCAATGGGATGAAACCACAAAAAATCCTTCACTGGACCACCCAATTGAACTAGAAACCGAAGCGTGAAAACACCGAAATGTTACATATTAACCGGACACTATAAAACCTAATAAGAATGAGAAAAATGTGAATAATTATTTGAAAAGGAGAAAGACAAGAACACTGTGAGTGATGGTGTAGAGTGGAGGAAAAGGAGCACCGCAAAAGGAGATAGAGAATAAGATGAAAAGGGGGAAAACCTAGATTGATGAAGGAGAATCGATTCGAGAAAGAGAAAATAAACAAATTAGTTACAGAAGGATAAAAACTTGAATTTGAGAAGAGAGAAGATGGTCGGCATTGCCAGGTCAAAGAAACCTAGATGGGGGAGAAGACAGGGTTGGAGAACCCGATCTAGGAAGAAGGGAACCTTATAGAGTAGGGGATGCTAGGAATAAGGGAAATCAAAGTAATAGAACCTAGAGTGAAGAAGGCCGAAGAAGCAGGAGAAGGATCTGTCGCTTCCAGGAGACTCTCGAAACCCTAGAAGGATGGAGAGAGTGAAGGATGGGAGTGGGATCCAGGCGAATGGGGAGCCATAACTATCATCCAATTTCATATAGCTGTGATAAATATTTTCTATGGTACAATCAATAAAAACTATGTACGCAACATGATATAAGATTTAAAATAATCCTTGATATATCTCACACAACAGCCTACCCACTGGTTATTCCAACACTAGTACCCATAAAGGCATCCCCCCGATCACACTTTGTAGTACTACCACAAAGTCCCACAACTCAGGATAGACAAATCTCTAGTAAATTCATGGTATTTACCAATAAAGTTCACATCACTATCACTCTACCCTAATTAACAATCCATATAAAGACCCTTTCCATGTGATAACCATAATTTTTCCCTCACAGAAACCTCCACCCATGATAGTTACAACATGATTGATCATAATCCCATTCATACAATTTCAAACTAGGCTATTAGTAATTAATAACATAAACCAATACCACTATAGGGTTCATTAGACCAAACTCTACAAACCAACTATCTTTATAAAGTAGAAGAGTAAAAATTCATTATATAAGAGACTCACTGGGGGGAATTTGTGTATTGTAGAGGAGACCGTCGGGATAGTCGTCGGATGAGGAGGGCACGCTGGAGCAGGTCACGAGGAAAAGGGAACCATGCAAGGAAGAGGAGGAGAAGAAGGCGGGAAGGAGGAGGGGGGGGGAGGAGGAGACTAAAACAGAGGAGGATGATTTGGTAGCTGGAGGAGGAGGAGGAGGAGGAGGCGACTACAACAGAGGAGGAGGATTCGGTAGCTGGAGGAGGAGGAGGAGGTAGCGGCAGCGAAGGAGGAGGAGAAGCAGGGTTGCAGTAGAGGAGGGATCGCGGTGGAGGATGGGGAGAAGGCAGCGGTGGAAGAGGAGGAGGAGGATGGTCGTGGCAGAGGAGGAGGAAAAGGAAGTGGCAGCGGAGGAGGAGGAGGGGGGGTCGCGGCGGAGGATAGGTTGACAACGCAGGGTTCAGCTTCCGCAAAGGATTGAACAGGTGTGAGGGAGGATGGGCATGTTAGGGTTCTTTTATAAAAAGCGTTGGAACCTTTATCAGCGCTAGTTAAAAGCACTGATAAAGGTATATTTTATCAGTGCTGATAAAGGTATAATTTTAAGAATTTATTTATATTCTTATATATTTATTTAAAATTATATATTGGATAAATATAAATTTATTTATTAATAATTATAACTATAATTGGTATATATTTATAAATATTGGTATATAATTTTTAATATATGTATATTAATAAAATTATAATTTCAAATGTATTTGAAAAGTATTTATATATTTCATTAAAAATATAATAAAATATATTTATTATTTAAATATATTTAATGTAATTTTATAAGTTCATTTTTTATAACATATATAGTCCATATGGGTAACATTATGAATTAATCAATATACCACATCATGTAATGTACAAATGAACATTCATCCATATGATACATAACATATACACATATATTTGTTGACCAAATTCATTGGAAAACACATATATATTCAATAATTTTAATTATAAATATATATATTAAAAAGTATTATATATTTATAAATAAAATAAATATAATAAATACATTAAATATAAAAAATATAATAAATACAATGAATTAATAGAATTAATCTAATAAATCTCTAATAAATATAATAAATCTAATAAATGTATATATTATTTAATGTAATTTATTATAATCTTAAAATTATTTAATTATATATATATATATTTAATTATAATCATAGAAATAATTTTCAATTAAAACAATATATATATATATATATATATATATTTGAATTATTAAAAAATATATATTAATTATAAACATTTAGTTGTTATTTAATGTATACAAATAAACATTATTTTTTAATATAAATATAATAATTTCATATAAATTAATAATAAAAACTTTTATCAGCGCTGATAAATTTACCCTTTATCTGTGCTAAAAAAACGCTGATAAAGGGTACACCTTTATTAGTTCTTATTTTAGCGCTAATAAAGGGAACACCTTTATCGTTGCTTTTTTTAGCACTGATAAGGGGAACATTTATTGGCACTTTTAGCTAGAGCTGATAAAGGCCCACCCCTTTATCAGTGCTTTCTGCTTAGCACTGATAAAGGGCAGTACTTCCCTTTCCCTATTTTTTGGTAGTGTAAGGGAATCTATCATGGGTCATATAATGTGCCTACCAAGTCCTACTAAAAGTGGTAAAACTGAATTAGGTAAAGAAAGAATTAACCTAGAAGATTCAAAGCCTACTATCATAGGTGTAATGACATCACCTTCCAAGCATCATCCTACCAGGCCATGATCCCTTGTGAGCATCCTCATAAAGGAGTGCTCCTTAGAGGGTTTCCATACTAACCTAAGGAGATTAAGGGTGGACACTCACCGAATATCCATATATGGGAATACCCCCTTAATGTTCAACTTACTAGAAAACCACCCACATACCTAAGTAATTTCTTCAATTAACTAAGAGTCCTACCCTACTTAAACAAACAAGGGATGACACTTAGCATGTGTGAGTGATCTTCTGAAAAGCATGCTAACTTTATATTCACACGGGTGATATCACAATGGGCTAACCCATCACTTTAACATAAGGCATCTACTTTTTAAATTATATTCTTTCCTAGAAGGTCACTAGGCTCTACTGTCTAACATATATTCCCAAGGAACCGACAAAAAATCCATCCAAGACCTATAATAATGTTCACGTTTTCACCCAAATAATCTCTCAAAGAAAACTAAAGTTGGACCTTACATGAGGGTTCATGATATAAACAACTATAAAAGTTTTAATTTAAAGTAATTTAATAAAGGATTATTTATTACAACATTTAAATCAACTCAAAAAATATATAAAGAACTATTTTTCAGGGAAACTACACTACGAACTTTATTCTGCTAATTTCATTCATCATTTTAGGAAATTTTATTTATAATTTCCTTTTACCCATTACTTAGCAATAAGTTCTCACAATTGGGCTCAGTAAAGAAAATTTCAATTCCAAACTATAGAGAAATATTATCTTTAGTTTTTAAATGTAATTATAATTAATAGATGCCTCATAATAATAAATATCTAAAGAATATTTATGTTCTTTTATAACTTTAAAAGGAATCAGTTTAGTAATATTCTACCATACATTTATACATAACACCGTATAAGTGGTTGTTGACACATTAAACAACCATCCCATATAACATGGATATACCATCCTGAGGTTAAGTACCAAGGAAAAATAAGTTTAAATGTGACCTTTAAGGGTCACATCAATCCAATTTGGCTTTAGTTATATGTGAAGACAATCCCAATTTATGGATTCAATTCTCTATAAATTAAAATTTCCATCCCATTTTAGTGTAACCTGTAACAGTAAGAATTCAGAAAACCCATAATGGGTTTGTCACATAGGTATAAAATGATAAAACTCGCCTGTAAGGGTCAAGTCAGCATATAAGGGTTTAGTTATATAAGACTTAATTCCCATGATATAGAAGTACAAGCCTTAATAAGTTACAATTGATACCCATTTAACTGAAATCCATAATATGCAACTTACATTCACTTAAAACTTACTAATTTCTTTGTAATTTAAAATTTCCCTTCATGATTCAGAATTTAACAACTCATTTAATTTTACAGTGATCCATTTAAATGAATTAATATTCCCATGTTATAAAGGTACTTGCCTTTATAAATTACAATTGGAATTCATGTAACTGTAACCATTTGTTCACCTTTGGTCACATAATATACAAGTCCACATATGATGGTTCGATTATATGGGCCACCCTTCCCAATTTATAAAGGCACATACACTTTATAAATTTATATTATCACCCATTTAACTGCCACCACCAATGTTTCATCCAATGATACTAATGCTCAATGTATCAAACATGTTGTAATTAGTTAATTAAGGTTCCACCATCATACTATATGGAAAAACACCATTTAGGTCGATGAAGACACTTTAATAACCAATCATAAATCACAACCATAAAAAGGAATTATATCACAAAGAAATTAATATAGTCATGTAAGAATAAAACCACATAAGTATAGTATATAGGAAATCGTGATGAATAATCACACAATCATGTCATATAGATGAGCATGATATTGTCATGTGAATGCTATGTTCCTAAAAATATGAAAGAATGCACCTCATCTCTTACCATACTAGGAAAAGAGGTAGATCTCACAAATAAGTAACCATTAGAAGCACATCAGTCACTCATGGTGAAATAATAAACAACTGTAATAAAAAATCATTAACAGCCCCATCCCAGGAAACATGATCCTTCAATTGTGTGTGGGTTGGACAAACACAGACACGAGATATTTAAAAAGTGCTAATACATTCCTAGTATTGTTTATACCATAGAAAAATATTAATACAAAGGAAAAAATAAATCTTAGATACCACTTATGGAATCTCATGTCTGGTTAACTGATAAGTAACCAAACCTAAGTGTCACCTAGCCACAAGTGCACCTCCCCATGCACCAGAGGCTGATGACTAGTAGAGAAGCTCTAAAGGTGGTACAATGGGGTGACTATACCATCTGGATCAGTGGTAAAAACAATAGAATAATAATGAAATAAAATAAAGAGTATGTGAAGATAATTTAACTTATAATCAATAATAAACAATCAATATGGACAAATCCAAAGAAAAATCCATGCATGAACATGTTGAGTCAGAAAAAAATGACAATAAATGGAAGATAACAATAAAAAAAGTTATATAGATAAAATAAATAAATAAATAAAAGGTCCAACTCTAGAAGGATTCCCGATTACATGTTCAAACACTACTCCCAAGGTCCCATGTCCAATCCTAGCCCATAATAAAACTAGTATAGGGAAGATATCGGTTTTTAACCTAAAATAAAGAGATCTATCTATGTACTAATCGGTTTCCTAAATAGGGTATGAGATAAAATTAGTAGGCCACCACCAATGATGTCTATAAAAAAATTATTTATCCATATAAATTGTAACAGTGGTTAGGTATAATATGAATAACCCAAAATATAAGTACAATTTGTGTCTAAATAAATCTATGAATGAAGAATAACTATTTAACATAGTAAAGCATCATATACGTCATACACTGGGTGTTTCATGTATCAGAACTACAAAGGCCAAGACCCAGTTCCATTGACCAAGGATTCCTTTTTGATTCTATTAAGCTCATCTATATAAAACTCAGTATAATGTATACCTATATGGGAAAGGACCCAAGGCCATTGTCTAAGGAATCCTCTTTGATTCCATGGATCTCATATATATAAAAATTGATATAAAATTAGGAGGATCCCAAGGATTAAATCCAAGGTGGTCAAAGCAAGCTGAATATGATGTTATAATTCAAGGCATCCAATGTTAAAGAATTTTGGGTGTCTTACTGTGATATATATTCCATACTAATGTATCTATCATAAAACATTTTATATAAGGGATCAAGAGGCCATTTTAGTGTCAATTCCCTTTGAAAATTTAATTCATCACATTTATTTCATTAATCAATTCACTTACAAGTAAAAAAGTAGGGGAATGTTAATGTCCATGCCATAGCACCAACCATTTACAATAAATTTATAAGCCCAGAGGTCATTTATCTCATTTCATAATTCTCAATTAATCCATTTCATCATCCCATTCATTTATAAATTACATGGTGCCATAAGAGGTATTTAACCATTAAAATTACCTTTTAAAATTCATTCACAACTTCCACTCATGGGTTTCAAGCTCATCACACCCAAAGGGGTGTCATAGTCACAGGAATTAAAATGAAACCACCTCAAGGGGTGTTTTAGGTTGCTTTTGGAAACCTCAAACCACATCAAAGGGATAAAATACATCATGATTGTAGTATAAAAATTTAATTTAATGAGTTTCACATTTTAGAAGAAATGCACGAAGGGTTCAATGTGCAAGATGACTGTGCAAGATATAAAATTCAAGACATTTAGGTAAAAGGTATAGACCACCTACCTCATTCTTAGGATGATTAACTTAGACATTATTGGTATTTTATTCGAGCCATGATGAGAGAAATTAAAGAAATGGAAAAATTCCTTGAAAATAGGGCATATGAGATTTCATGGAAATATAATCTAATATGGAAAAGATAAAATAATAAAATAAGAAATAGGATATAGATACTAATTGAGGGATGTCCAACATGAGTAAAAGTGTTCAATTATGATGTAAAATAAAGGAGATCCATGGAATCCTAGGAGGATGCTGATGGAGGATATTGAGTGGCTATCTGGTATTGAAGGAAATAAGGGAGGAGTAAATTTAAAGTAGGAATGGTAAAAATAGTCTTCTCATCCCATCTAAAGGGCCACATTTTTTGGACTCATGGTTTGGAAAACTATGTGCCAACTATGTGGTTACATTTTTCTATGCACCTCCCGTATCGCACGGTTACAACGCATGGTTAGAAAAACTGTGTGTGGTATATTTGTATGTTTGCACCAAGTCACATGGTTTTCCCTAGGGTTACACATTTTTTATCAAACCATGTCTTTATACAAAAAATCTGCATAATTTGAGCCACACGGTTATCACTAACTGTGTTCTAACCCTACACCTATGTTTGTTTCTCCTAAAATAGATTTTTCAATACCTGAAACTTATAAAACTCATTTGACCACTTGATACAACTCTCTATCCATATAACCCATCTAAAAAATCACTTTTGAGTCTTCTAACTCTTGGAATTACATTTTGAAGGTCTATTTACATTTTGTATCATCGACCAAATAAAAATCTAAAAAATCATTTAAAAATATCAACTCATCCAAAAAATGAGATGTTGTAGGATTAGTGGTGAATATATTAAAACAAGTTCTAATTGAAATATTTTTGTGACCATAAATCCATAAAATATGTCAATTTATAATATATATAAATTCTTAGATAGATTTTTTGGTAGATATAGGATGGAGGGTCACATGGCTGAGAAATGCTTGACAAGACCGCCATGAGATATTCCCAAGGTTATGAAAGGAAAGAGTATTAAATAGAAAAATAGTGGTATATCATGTGAAGATTATAATAAGACTCATAATGTAAATAAAGAGTGTCTGGTTCTTTTCCCAAGTCAATTGAAATTGGGTAAATAATTGGAGGAAGATGAAAAACTTTCTAATGCCAAAGGAAACCAAGATGCTTCAAAAACTATGGTGTAAAAGGGTATTCCTCACTAAGAATATATTAAAGGGAATAAAGAATAAAATCAAGAATATGAGACTCAAAACATTAAGGAGAGTCAAAATAAATCTTCTAATGTTGATATTGGATGAAAATAATGGCTCGGGTTGAGAAGAAACTCTTGCCTGAATGCAATTCCTAAAAAACAAACAGGTCCTTCCTTATTCCCTTATATATATATATATATAAATATATATATATATATATATATATATATATGTGATTTTATTTTGACATTAAGGGAATTGGAGGAGATGGATTCATCCCTCTAGGGGGAGCATTGGTGAGTTAAATCTGTTATATCTTACATACACAATGAGTGTGGAACATATGAATAGCTTTGTAAAAGTTTAATATAAGGTATGAAAATCAATCTTAAATCCCTACTATAAATAAGTTTATAATTGTTATCAAGGGGTTAATATTGATCTATTAAGGGGAGTTATATTTTTTTCACCAAAACATACAAATGTGTTTATTGAATTATGTGAAGGATTTAACATTTAATTGATAAATCTTATTATGTCTAATCCCTTAATTGGTATTGAAATTTATGAACACGATTTCACATGCATGGTTTTTTATGGGTAATATAGATCCTTGGTTATATCTCTCTTTTTTTTCTACATTGGGTTAGCCCACATGGACTTATAGTTGATTAAAGAAGAAGTCCATAAAAATATTCATTTTCATAAGGATTGTTTAAAGGTCATGTTGAGAAGTGGATACATTTAAGTGGTTTGGAATTTTATGGTGATAAATGGTCTAATGTTATATTTTATACTTATAATATAATCAAATTATTTTTTTAGTTGGCCTTATACAAAACAATTGGTCCAACTACACAAGTCACAAAGTCCATCTCGATTAACCGCATTGTGGAAGAAAGCCCTACCATAAGGGAGAGTCAACACAAGAATCTTGGATGGTTGTAGGGATGTGATATTGGTACACATATGGAACATAGGTATTTGCATAGGTGTCAGTGCATACATGTGGATGGGTCGGATGGGAATGTGGTCTTGTGTAGGGAGGTGCAGACCATGAAGCCCATGTTTGTGGTGTTGTTCCGAGAGTGGACCATGGGTTTATTGTAACTATTTCACTTAAGGGACAACTTTTAATATATGGTAGAGCTCTATCAATAACTAAAATGATGTGTGAAATGGCTATCATGTGCACTATTCATCCATATTATAAAAATATGGATATAACCTTGTTTGTATGATCCGTTGCACTGGAGCCATCTGATCAAGCTGTGATGTCGTCTTTAAACTCTGAACATCCAAGGGATATGTATACAATAAGAATTTATGGATTAGACTATGATGATCAAACTTAAGGTTTCCATGGTTGGTCTGAGGCTAAGATTATGAGGAGATAAAGCTATTAACCTCCATGCATGAAATCTCCATCTTGCGTGCATGGTGATATTCGAATAAGTCGACATCATCGAATGAAAATGAAGTTGAAAAGGATGTTTTCACATTTGTATTACATGTATAAGTTTGTGATTCTAAAAATTGAAGGAGTGTGTGATTATTATTATAAGCACGTATGGTCTCGTCACGTACGAAAAACAGCATTATATTAGTGTTAAGTGATATTTAAGAATGAAACTGGTATTAAATATTTAAATGAATATATCTTTGGGTTTTTAAAATATTAGTATCTCCAGAATTTGACACGGTATATTTTTCAGAGGCTAAGGTGGTGAAGGAAGTAAGGAGAAGTAGTGTGAACTTTCCTATAAATATCGTAACAGCATACTGAGAGAGTGATGCTTCCACTTGATAAGATAACTTGTTTTCCCAAAGAAAAAAAGAACTATAAAACTCTTTTTTAGTGAAGAAAAGAGTACATAGAACACTCTTCTTAAGTGAAAATTAATAAATAGATACTGCAAGCCTTCAACTTGTGTTAAACACACTCAAAGTCCTTCATGAAGAACAGTTCCATGAATCATTTAGGGTTTGTGTGAATCCATTATGAAATGGTCACTACCCTTACATTAAGGTGATTATCCTTACATGAGTGTACTGAGATACCATATACTCTTGCATGAATAGGAAGGAGGAATATCGGATGACCCGCTTATGCAAAGGATATTGAGAACAATGATATACATGAACCTATGTGAGTCAAATTGAGAAATATTTTCTTTATTCAAAGTGGATGGAGACACCATATACCCTTACTTGAAGGTAATTTGATCTTGAAAGAAGAAATATTTAGTGAGAATACTACTTTCATTTGAACATGTGATACATGTATCCCCATTGAGATACCCAAACCTTGTCCATTATAAAGAGACATGGAGTTTGAAGTAAGATAGTGAACAAGAGCACATAAAATATTAAAATAATGTCTCATGTGTTAGGGTTTGGTGTATTTGAGATTGAAAATTCAAGAAGAGGATAATTTGAGTGGTGTAATATTATTATTGAATAAAATAATACTTAAAGAAATTGTGTGCATATCTTACACGCATTAAATTGAATTTGGTACTTCATCTAACTGAAGAAAGATTATCTTCTCAGGCAGTGTTTCACTGAGGAAACTAAAAAAACTCACTTGATCAAAAATACTTGAGCAAGAACGGAAACTCTGATTCACTAGGTGAAAAAGGCTCTTGAGGTGTACACAAGCAAACCCAATCCTATAGGCTCACAAAGGAAGGTCACCATCCAGAAGTTTGAAGATATTTCTACTTTTGGATAAAATCTAAAGAATAGTATAAATATTTCAGTTAGTGGAGGAATATGGATAAGTCTTTTAATTATTTCTAGAAGTAGAAGAAGACTCTAGTGAGACTTGGTGTAGGAGAAGACAATTGGAGGTTCTAACCAACTGAGTCAAAATAGTTGGATTTATGGGGGGGTATAACCATGATCAATTGAAGTATCAATTACTAGGGTTTATAACTATATGTTTCATAAAACATTGTAATTGATAATAATATTATAGTATATAATCTATATCGGGGGGTCTAACTAACATGACAAGGAGTAGGTCTTTTTACTGAACTTTGTAAATATTGTGTTTCATACTATCTATTATTGTTTTCATATACAACATGATACCATGATATGTAAATGTGTGGAATGATAACCTTAACAAGTTTAAGAGGTTGAATTCAAAATAAATAATTCATAAAATGTAAACCATTGATTCACCCCCCCCCCCCTGTAGTCAATATGGTATGGGGATCCTTAAATTTGGAAGGCTATTTGAGAGAATTGATAATTCTAGAACTTAACCATTGTTTTGGATTGTGAGATCATGTCATTGGGAGTAATAGGGACAAGTTAAGGATTCAAGGTTCCAAGCAGTTCCTTTTATTGACTTCAAAGGGATTGAAAAGGTTCTAGAAATCATTGGGTGTCATGAAGCTGAAGAAGGCATCCTTTATATTCTTTTTTACCATAATAAATTTTTCCTCTCTAGAGATATCGAGATACTAATAGATACCTGGTAGCCTCTATAAGGTATATGGTGGCCTACCTTGAACCTTGGGCTACTAGATGAACTCCACCAGCCAGCCACTACTAGCCGACTACTGGTTAGTGGACTCTAGATATATTTCACCTTCACTGGATGAGCCGCTAGCATGCCAAAGCTCCTATACCATCTAGTCGGTGGTCCAATTGCACACTTGGGATGATACTATAATGTCATTGGTTGATCGGTGTAGTCTGCAAAACTTCCTCTCCATGAGTAGCCACCTCCACGTCCACCTAAATCCTTCTTTTGATATTCTAAGATGTTTATATGTACATTAAGCCTAAAGAGAGATATGTTCAAGATTTTATCAAGGCTTCAAAGAACATTAAGATTCCCTTGAATCCCATCACATTTTATTTAATAAAAAAATGAAACCCACTTCATTAAAAATGTTAGAAACATATATGAGTGTTTGTGATCATGAAAACATCATGAGAGAGAGAGGTACAACACATAAATATCAATGTAATTTAAAAAATAAATAAACATTTTATTTATTTTCCAAAACATGATACATTTATGTAATATTAATAAACCATTGCTAATTATAAACATTTTATAAATTATCTGAAACATGAATATAAATATTTTACATTCATAACCAATATGAACTCTATCATATTTTGTATTCTATAGAATTTGTATGATATTTCATTAATTTTAAACATTTTACAATTAAATTTTTATTATGTAAGCCTTTTTCATAATCTTAATATCATATACATTTATCATTATTTAAACCTTTGTTAAAAACATTTTTGATGTGGTCTAAATAATAACTAAATAAGGACCCTTTAATTTGAACACTTCAAATTTAATTAATTATGAATGTTTCATAATTATAAATATAAAATAATTTGTATTTTGGCCCATTTTTTAATTTATAAACACTTTATAAATCACCCCTTATTATTTCTAAATAAACTCCTTTATTTATATATCATAGGGAATTCCATATAATTTTGGTAAAATTCATTTAAATGCCAACTTTTAACATTTAAGAATTTTCTAAATGTTTCAAAAACATTTAATTAATTATAAAAAAATATAATTAATTAATGTATAAATCTTTTATAAATTAAGATATCCCAAAACACCTTTTAAAATGATTTATAGACATTTTATAAAACACATAAATCAAAAAAAAACTAGTTTTTTAAACATTTTAATGATTCACCATGGAATCAAAAAAGTTGTGGCCCTTAAATGGTGTTCCTTTTGTATCCATTCACGTAAAGGTGACCAATGGATTAACATTACTCAAATCCTTTGGGTAAAGGTAATACAGGGTGAAATGAATTTTCTAAATGGAAAAACATGCCCTTTTACCACCCGTGGTGTTGGCCATCATCAATCAATGTCTTATGTAAATGTAATCAGACTTACCTTTATGAAAAGGTAGCTCAAATGCAAGACACTCTTTGCACTATGATGTGGTGTCGGTGATCTAGGATTTTGAAGGACCAAGGGTACTCCTACCCCATGGAGTTAGTCGTGATGCCTGGAGAACCTAGTGAATAACCACCACAAGTGTCACTACAGTGTGGTGATGGATATTTTTTTTGAAAACATGTATTAACTACATTTAATTGTTGAAAAAACTAGCTCTAATACCGCTGATGGGTTTTGTTGGATCATTATATAACCCTCGGAAGTGAAAGATAACCTAAACACAGAAGGATCTGTCTCAAAGGAATCAAACACATAAGTGTGTTTAAAAGATAGAGAATAAAATGGTGTACCTAAAAATTAAGAACATCAAAAAATTTCTTCCTTATTCTTTGAAAAAGTTATCTTGATGATGATCATGAGTAATAGTAGATGAATGAATCCTACCTCTGGGGGGTACACCAGCTAATAGATCCACAAATGCTTCATGAGGATTCCAAAATGCTAGAAATAGTGCCAACACATTCATTGAGTGATGAACGAGCTTCAAAAATGGAAGAGAGTTTTATCTATGGCTCAATCGTGTCTCAGACACTCAAGTGTTACACATGTTGGAGTGAAAATTCATTAAACACTTCTATGAATGAGGTTATCCAGTCATAAATGAACCTACTCTTTGGACCTTAACTAATGAAAAACTGATTTGAGAAGGGTGTGGCATCTATATGCATCATAATCATGCTAAAACCAATGTGATTGTCAACCACATCATCAAATGCATCACCATGGTGTGGTTGTGTCTATTTTAGTGCACATCCAACACAAACACCCTTCACCAAGTATTGTTTCTATGTATGGTAACCATTTTTTTAAATATGATAACCATCTTCGACTTCCACCATGACTCTACATGTCAACATCTACATGATTACCATATTCTCCTTTAAGTCATGCTTCATGTGGATAGCTACTATATCCCCCCTAGATTTTGTTCCAATTATGACAATGATCATCTTTAAATTCCAATTAATAACATCTCTGCTAAATTTGATTTTCAACCCATTCATTAGTGATAGTCATCCATCAATTTCAAAAAATCCTCTTTCAATTGATATAACATCCAACAAAAAATATTTGTTTGGAACATTATCTTATTGTCAACAAAACCATCATTTACTATCACCATATTATTAAAAAACTAATTACCTCTTTGTAGAAACTTCTATAATTTATTTTTAAAAGTTTTACAAAACCTACAAAGCCTTGAATATTGAATCCATGTCAAAATTTAAAAGGATAATCTACATAGCGTCTAGATTGGTATGTGTCAATGTATTGTTCCTCTAAGAGTAATATTAACCTTTAATGAAAACATTCACAATGGTTTGAATTTTATACCATCTACCGTAAATCAACTCCCTAGAAATAGCACAATAAAAAATTAGCATTTTAGTGTTCCTCTCTCAATGAACAAATTCTCTACATAATGATAAGAACACATAAAAAGTAATGAAATATGTCCAACAACATGATGCATGTTACCTATATGTATATATTATAATTGAATCAATCTATCCTGAAAGTCATTCCATAGAAAATCAAAACTATAACACAAAATTATGGTGATTTACATTCTTTTATTAGGTTATTATGTCTAATAAGGAACATTTAGGTCTCCAATGAAATAATATCCTAGTCAAATCCTTATACATCATTATCTGATACTACATATTTCACTTTTAATGGCACTAAAAATTGGATTTAACAGTGCTATAAAATTTTTGTTAATCTAAGTGTTGTTAAATGCCACCTTTTATTAGCATTAATAAAATGTTGATAAAGGGGGACTTTATTGACACTTTTTTAGAACTGATAAAGAGGGTCTTTATCAACACTTTTTTTAGCATTGTTAAAATGATGATTTTAACATCACTTTAAAATTGATTATAAATACCCCTTTACTAGTGATAAAAAAACATTGATAAAGTTCTACTTTATCAGTGCTAAAAAAACACAGATAAAGATACCCTTTATAAGGGTTTTTTTAAGAGCTGAAAAAGGGGGAAATTTTTATTTTTTTGGGTGTTCTCCCCCCCCCCACCCCACCATCATTTCTTTTCCTAATTGTTTTCAATGATTTTAACCTACTCTCCCCACACCCCACCTATAACCGAATTTTACACCCCCCCTGTCTCTACTTAGAATGTCCCTTTTTTATCACTTTTCCAAAGTCCAACCTCCTCTTCACCCCACATGCACATTTGGATTCAATCCTTGTACCCCTATTTTGAAACTGGAATGACATTATAACAATACCAAGATGTTTTATTATCTATTTTAAGACATTTCTATTTTTTTTAAGGGAAAGATAAATTACTGATCAAAGAAGTCAGGATTACAAATCCAATCAGGGAACGAGTTCACCCAACAATGATTACCCCAATGTTTCCCAAACGAGCCAGACGATGGGCCATTGAATTACCATCTCTTTTGATGAAAGAAAATTTTCATGCATCGAATCCATCAGTCAGGGACCAGATCTTCCTCAAGATGAGTCCATAAGGCTGGGAATCCTCATATTTTATTGAGAGAGCGTTCACCACTTCGAGACAGTCGGATTCCACCAGAATCTTAGGCCAAGATTTTGAACGGGCAAAGAGAAGCCCCTGGAGGATCATTGAGGCCTCTTCCACCACAGGGCTCCATGAGTTAGGAACTGTCCTACTCTATGCTTCCACAATCTGGCCCAAACTGTTATGAGAAATGAGCCCAATATAGATCCTTGAATTAGCAAATACAGCATCATCAGCATTAATATTGAAGAAACCCTCAGGGGGGACGACCAAGAGGGAGCCTCTCATCGAGTGTGGCTCAAAGAATACCCTGCATCGATTTTCTTCCAACCATTCATCCACTCCAAATCTCGATCCACCCAGAGGTGATCAGGGGTCACCTTCATCTGGAAAATGAATTCATTCCCTCTAGTCCACACCATCCAAGCAATTGTACAAATCATCCCTACCACTCTTGGTTCCAGAGAAGACACCCATTTAGTAAGGTTTGGGACCAACCCAATTGAAGGATCAAAGAAAGTACCAAAATTCGGCCTCCAATCCTTCCACACCCCTTCCACCCCATTACAGGAAAGAATTGCATGTAGAGGGGATTTCACATCATGGAGGCACAAAGGACAAGTGTCGTCCTCCACCAAATGTTGCTGCACCAGAAAGTCACGGGTTGGAAGAACCCCAGTCAGGTAAATATGAATAAATATGTATTTATACAATTGAATTATTATAAGTAAATATAAGAAAAATGTATATATTTAATTATAAATAAAACTAAAATATGGAAAACAATAAAATTTCAAAACCATAATATCTATATGTGTAAGGGTCCGGATCTGCGTGGATCGACCCTTTGCGTGTCTTTGAATACTGGGGTGCTCGGAGGAGGCTCGGAGGAAGTCTGGAGGAGTCCAGTCATGAGAAGATGGAAATAGGGGGGATACATGATGTGACCAAGGGGTACACAATGTGTACTATTTTGAGTTTCGAAAAATAAAATAAATTCTAAGGTGACGGGTTTTTCGGCAGAACCTGACCTCAAGGTAGTACATTACGTAAATGGTAAGTACACATCATGTACTACCCCACTACTATATGTTTTAAAGACATTCAACCTCTCAAGTTTTCAAAACCCTACAGCCTCAACACTTTTCTCTCTCATCCCAGGTGACCTGAACCCTCCATTAGGTCATTTTAGAGATCCCTTCGATGGGAATCAATCTCGGGCTTCCTTCTTCGATCTGTCTTCGGTATGAGGTAATATCTACCTCTGTTCTCATGGTTTTCTTCGATCTTCTTTCTATCATTTGTCTTTTCCATGGGATTTAAGTTCCCAGTCAGGATCTAAGTATCACTGAGAGGGGGAGGGGGTCAATCGGTGATATCTTTTTCTTTTTATGTTACCTTTGTTTTGAAACTACCTTCACCTACTGTTAAAGAGTTTCTTCCATTCTGAACACACACAACCATAGAAACACAATATTTACAAGGTTTACTACTCAACAAGAGTATCTACGTCCTTGGTATGGTATGAAAATAATCAAGTACCACAAAATACACTAGAAAACAATCCGTTTATATGAAATACAATGAGTAGTATATACCCTTAAGCTCATGTAGCACTTGGAAAACAATCCACAAGCACATGTGCACCCTCTTAGCACAAATAGGGAATTAAAGTATTTCAGTGCTTCTTTATAATTGAACGGGTGTATTATTTGAAGTATAAATCTTCACTTTCTTACCCAGAAGTTGGTAAGAACTATCTTACGCACAACCAGATACGTGAAAAGACCCCAAATATTTCACTCACCATTTTTGGTGTCTTGCGCACAACTTTTATGCCACATGTGCAAGATTCAACTTGTCGTGAAACACCTCTTGCGTGCAACTTCAATCTTGTGTGCAACCCTCTTCTTACACACAAATCTATTTCTTTAGCACACTCCCCTTTACTTAAAATTTTTTCGCACCTCAGAGCTTGAGATTTATCTAAGTGTCATGATTTTTAAATGTGAGGGGTCACCTCCTATTTATATACCTCTTCAACCCCTATGCACAAAAACCCCGATGTATCGCGCAAGATCCTGATGTATCGTGCAAAACCCCATTTGACGTCGCATTGGGCACGTAAGTCTCTTTCACGCTAACCTGATATTTCATGAACTTCTTGAATCTTTCACGCACTTCATTCCTTTTCCATTTTTTGATGTTTTGGCCTCTAATCATGCCTTGCGCGCAACATTCCAAACTCTCTTCAATCTTACACGCAAAAACCAATATTTCACGCAAGCCTATACTTTGCTAGATTTTGATATTCAGATCATTGATCACCACTTGAGCGCAACATTCCAAGCCATCTTCAAACTTGCATGCATCATCCTTTTCCAAAAACACATTCCTTCATCTCCTGATTTTCAGGCTCAAAAATTTGGCAAACACTGGAAAACAGAGCTACCTTAAAAATGTTCTTTTGTGCCGCCTCCAGATCGTCAGTTACTTTTTCATTGCTCTCTTCATTGCATCCCATAACCATTCTTCAGCTTTCATCATGAAATCCACTATCGTGATTGTTGATGCTCCTTTCCGTCACAGAGTCTAATGACTAAAAGGGAAATACCATAGTCCAAAGTGATTCATCCTTTGAAGAAACATCAAAAATAGACAAAGTCATGAAGAAGGATTTCTCCCCACTTGGGTCGTGCAAGTTTCATCATGGTCGTGCAAGTATACTTACGCGCAACATAGTGGTCACACAGGTGACTTGTGCGCCCTCTTTGATTCTCGCTCGGGGTCTTCAGCAGCCTATAAATACCCCTTGTGGGCCCCCCATTTCGAGGACGGAAAAATTCCAAAAGTCATATTTAAGCTCTGGTCACCCTAGTCTCTGATTGAAGTCTTTCGGGCACTTCTAAGGTAATTTCTTACCTAGAATGGAATATCTAAACAGGGGAAACAAGGCCTAAGTGTTGAAACTCATCAACACCTGCGTGCCTAAGTGGCCAGCCCTTAAGGGAAATGGCCACACTTATGCGTCGCCCTATCCTTTCAACAAAACTTACGCGCCACTCATTTGGAAGCCTTTAAGGATAAAACTAAGGGCTTGAGCCAAGTATCGCCTAAGTATTACCCTAAGGGTTGACCGTCACGCAAGTACCCATGTGTCGCGCAAGTATACTTATGCGACAACGACTTGTGCGCCCCCGCAGGACTTGTGCGCCTCTCTCTTTTTGGGTTCCCCTCCTGCCTATTTCACCTCTCTTATTCAAATCCACCTCTCTTCTGCAAAATTTAGCCTTCAGAACCCTATTCAAATCCATTCATGGCATGATTTCTTGGTTGGATTCCTTATCTGAAAAGAATTCTGTGGAACATCTCTCAAAACTTAGTGATTTACATATCTTTATGTCACTAAGGTTATAGATTTCATTCATTCAACCTCACCCTTTAAGATGAGAGGATCTTTAACCTGGGCCTCCTTTTCAGGAGTAAGCCCCAGTCCAAATCCTCTTAATTTGGGCATCCTCCTTAAGAGTAATCCCCAAGTCCCCCAACCTGGGCATCCTTCTTAGGAGTAAGCCCTAGTCATAAATTCCCAAATCTGGGCATCCTACTTAGGAGTAAGCCCCAATTTCCCAAATTCTAAATCCCTTTAATCTGGGCCTTTTTTTCAAGAGTAAGCCCCAGTTTTCATAATTCCCCTTAACCTGGGCCTCCTTCTCAGGAATAATCCCCAGTTTTCAAATCCCTTTAACCTGGGCCTCCTTCTTAGGAATAATCCCCAGTCATAATTTCTCTTAACCAGTCTTAATTTACTTTTGATTTGGGCCTCCTTGTCAGTAATAAAAACCAATCATAAGTCCTCTCTAATTTGGGCATCATTCTCCAGATTAAATCCTAAGTTAAGTATCCAAATATCTATAAAGCACATATACCTTTATGGACCTTGTTCCTGGGTTTCTTCCCTGAAATAAAACCCAATATTCATCTATTTTGGGAAGTCATCCATACATAATCCCCACATCATTTCTTATGATTGCATCTTTCTTGGCACAAATGTCTGTTTTTACCAATACCTCTTGTTTCTCACACCGAGCATGACTCACGTGAGCTTAGAGTGTAAAAGTAATTATGACATATTTCTTTGAGCCATCAATCATGCATAAAACATCATACTCCCTCACTCAAACTACATGGGTTCTGATTTCTTTTCTGAAATAAAGGATACGTAGGTAGCCCATCTGTGGGTACGATCCCAATTATGAAATAACCCATGTCCTTCTGAAATGACAATAAACTTCAAGTGCCCCAATGAGTGGCTTTAAAACCAGTATGGTTATCATAATGACCAATAGATTTCTATATAATGTGTTAAAGGATAACATTGACTAAGAATCTCTAAACAAATATAGATAATTCTCTATCGATGAAGAACCTTGAATACATATAAAAGATTCTCTAAATAACCTATATACTAATCATTGATTGTCAGATCTAAAGAAAGCTCATTTTCATACTTGGTAATTTAATAAGGATTCACGAACATAACTTAAATCTATAAAGAGAGTCCCGGAGTAGACAATAATTCCCCCCAAAAAGGTGTGATGAGTCCGACCTCCCATCCTCTGGACCAATGCAAATTCTTAAGCCTCATCAGTTTACAAAAAATGAGCACCTACCTTTGGAAAGTAGGTCCAAATGGATATAGAATCATTGGATGTTTCTGGTTCTATGAACAAACTCGTTAGAAACTGCTTGGAAATTTTGAACCTTAAATCAACTAGGTCATCCCCATTTCCAGAGGAAACAAAAAAATGGTGAACCCGACGTGAATCCTTAACCAAGTTAAAATGATGTTTTACTTATTTGTTAGGACCCTATTTAAACTCAATGAGAGGGCCAAAAAAACAATCAATAACATATGTGCTCATCCAAAATATTTAGTGGCTGGACTTATCTTGATTATGTCTATTATATCAAATAGGCACTTTTTTCCAAGATCTTCTACGTTATAGAAATGGCTTCTCTTAATTTCACACCTGTGAATGCCTCTGCTGCTACTCCTGATGGATTGTCGTCCACTCTGAGGATGACATCACCTACTCAGTGTCTTCAATGCTGGGTATCAAATGCACTGGTTAAGGAATACCACCATAATAGTACTATTCTGACTCTGGAGGCCGTTCGACAAGCCCTCCAAGTCAATAATTCACCATGGTCGTCCGAACATCGATGCCCAACGATCAAGAAGTAGGTGGTTCCAACCACCGTCTCCAACCGTTTCAGGTCGTTATCCTCAGAACGCAATCACCATTCCCTTCCATATTCTGGGGAGGTGAATGAGCAGGTCCCTTAGGGCCTTAATTCAAGGAGACAGGAGTCATTCCCGAGGGATCCCATCAACAATCGCCGCCAGACTCGTGTGGTAGTGTGCCCTCAACATGATGAGGGTATCGTCTCCAAGCGTTCGTCTCAGGTTCCTCGAACTCGAGCAGGCAAGAAGAACCTATAGAGGTAAAATCCGGTCAACAGTGAGCAGGTTATTATCTCTACCATCTCCAGAGAAGTCCACCAACCTAACTTGGTGGCAAGCAACGATCGAGCACACACAACCGTACGTTTTAATTCCGCTATCCAACAGACTCATCTAGCAGCAGCACACCAATCACGCCAGGAAATTCTGGTGGAGTACTATAGAAAGGAACATACACCTGTTTATAAATCATCATCTAGTCAGCAGGCTCGTCTGACTATATACGATGAAGCTCGCCAACCCAATGTGTTGACAACTGGTAAATAGGCACATACACCTGCTTACACTCATCAATCCTGCTAGCATCCTTGTTTGTCATTATTAAGGGAAGTTCATCAACCACATTCGGCAGAGTGCAGTCATTAGGCACATACATCTACTAGTATTGATCAAGCCTACCAACAGTCTCGTTTGGTAGCACCCGGAGAAGTCAATTGGAAAGCCCCAATGACAAACAGGAGGCAGAATCAACTCTCTACCCCCACACATGAGTACTATCAGGATTCACTAACAGGAAAAGGAGGATAGGAGCATGAATACACACCTACTCCAAGCACAGAATGGACGTATATCCCCGTTCTGGAAGCTGAAGTCACCAAGCATATTCTGTCAATAGTGAAATAGTAGAAGCAAATCTCTGCTCATATTCTGGATGCCTATCAGGATATTATAACAGCTTCAGCAGCATCACAGGGAAATAAATGCAATTCTATTTCTACCAGTGGAGTGACACATCAACAGTTCACTCCGCAACAGACACACACCTCTGTTCCAGTCCAAGAGGGTTGTGGGGCATACTCCCCCATATCATACAGATAACCAAGTCAGGCACATACACCTGATTTAAGTGGAGATAATCAGATTAACCTAATCATTTCTTCTGAGCAGGCACATACACCTGCCCATAATAACCACTTTTGTCAACAAGTGGTTCCTAAAGTGAGTAAGAAGGCATATAAGAAGAATACCCGCCCAGCACAGTCAAGAAATCAAGAGCCAATTTGTAATAAATCCTTGCTTGATGCTAGAGTTCTTGAAGCCCTCAGACAATTATCTGTTGGAATTAAAGATTCTACTCCCTCATTTCCCAATAGTGGGAACATTAATTCTGAAGGTCTTCATCAGACACTTCCTCATGAAGGCTTTCTTCATGACAGTTCAGTCGATCTCAAAGTTTTTTCTTCATATGAGAGCCAGAGGAACCCTATGTGTGGCCAGAAGACCAAAGAGCAAAATGTTTCATCTTTTGCTGTAACCCACCATGGTGGTCCTCCCCATGATGATGAATTTAGCTGCGAAAGTCCTCTCCACAGTAGCAATTCACATTGCCTGTAAAATGATCCAATGGACAATGTAGTGATGATAAAGCCCTATTATCTTGAGGAACTTGCAAATGTGAGGCCATTCATGTCTGATGCTTTACCACTAGTAGGTGGAATACTTTCTCAATTAGAAGATAACCCAAGGTGTAGGTCATTCTACGAACCACCCCTGGGTCATTCATATTTTAGTTTGATCGGTGAATTCTCTACCAATCTTGTTGAATCCAATGAAGAAACAAGGAAGCACCAGCTCTAGTCTAATCAGGTAGAATAATTTTAATCAAATGATAGAGAGGAAGTGATGAATATGAGAAAATAGCTGGAAAAAGCTGAAGTGCCAGTCATGTTTTGGCCTCTGGATGACTCTCAATATGACATTCTAGATATGTTGACTGAAGATGGAATTCATGATATTCGTCTCAACATATTGAAAACTCTTTGTCAGTTGAAAAAGAAAATATTATCTTATGATGAATATGAAAATAATTTCAAGATAATATAAGGGTTACAACACCAAATTGATTTGTCCTCTCTCTCAGTTTCTCAATATCTGAAGGCTGAAAAGCAGCAGAGATCCCTTCAGCATTCATGCCTTGGTGAACTAAGAATATTTCACTAGTTAATTGCTAATGCCCCATCTGGTATTCATATCAGGGGATGGGGTGTTCATGGAGCACTGAATTTCATGGTGCTCTCCAGTCAACAAAGCCCACCGAAAATGGTCTCATGAAATGTTATTTCCCATGGCCGGCCACAAAAAATTGGATTTGTTTATAATCAAAGGCTTGCTCAAGAACAGGCCTCAACTAGTTCTTCTCAAAGTCAAGCATACAGAGAACAAGTTTTTGAATTACTCCTGCATCAAGAAAATGAGAATATTGAACAGGCCTCTTTTTTATAGCAAGCACATCATCAAGTGAAAGAAGTGTCAGAAATTATCCAATGGTCTTTTGAGCCAGGTGATAAAAGTGGATGCAGTTTGATGCATCCAACCAATTTCCAGACTAAAATCCACAAGATCAAGAGAGATTTTAAGAAAGTCTCAGATATAGCATGTCAAGAATCACCCCAGCTTTCCAGACTGGGGACTCTTTTAACCCAACCCTTGGAATCAACAAATAGGATTCGAGGAGTTGACCAGGAACAGCCCCAGTCCACCGGATTGGGGACTTTTTCAAATCCTCAATCTCTTCCTCATATAAAGTCAGTCTTCTCTAGATTAGGGAAGAATCCCCAAGAGTAATGAAGAGCCAAATTATCAGGAGATTCCCTCCAAATTACGGTTCGTCAAGAAGTTCCTGAGGGATCAAATCGACAAAAGGCAATGTCTCGTCAGGGACATGGAAGAAGATAATATCGTAGAAATTCCAATAGAAGGGATGCAATTCATTATGCATCAATTAATTTCATCAATTCCGTTGTTATTGATCCACCAGATGAGGCTCACTCAGAGGGATCAGATGAAGAGGTTCCTGCTCAAGAAGTTGTACACACAGACACGAATGAAGAAGTTGTGCATACATGAAATCAAAGGCTTCCCCAGAATCTGGGTGTTCCTTCAAATAGCCCACTTCCCCCTCTCTGAAAGGGATCCAACAAGGGGAAAGGAAATAATTAGGTTACATACCTTTCCTCTGGAGAATTCCAATCGCTCTCACTAGAGCAAAGATTTTCACAACAGGAGAAAGAAATGAAAGAATTGAGGAGGTTGAATGCAGAACTACTTCAGGGTAGTCTTCCTCCTAAGCGTGCTGGAGTCAGTCAGCCAAGGGAATTTGTTGCAGTTACTAAGATGGATCAAGAATATCCTCCTTTGTTAGTACACCCTCACAAGTCTAATCCTATGGGTCATATGCAACAACAATTGGCGGTGCTACCATCAGTTGCAGTGCCAGCCACCACATTTTTCCAAGCTCCAGTCAGTTCACCTGCTCAGGTCCAAGCTCAACCGGATGTTTCTCAAAAGTTAATAACTACTATTGAGTCATTAACATCTTGGTTGGAAGCTATGGAGGGAAAACGTGCTCAAATTCAACCATAAAAGAGAGCTTACCCTGAATGGGTTGATTCAATTCCTCCCCCATCAAATTTTTTCAAGTACCACATTCCCAATCTTTAATGGTTCGGGAGACCCAGAGCAACACTTAACACATTTTATTTCTCGTTGTGATCCTATGATGGTAACCCCACAGCAACAAGAAGCAGTTAAGCTCAGGTGTTTTATACAGTCATTACAAGGTCTTGCTTTTGTCTGGTATACAAGCTTGGAATCTCAGTCAATTACTGGATGGGAGGATCTCCGTCAATGATTTCTTCTTCAATTCAGCTCAACTTTGCCGAAGACAATAGTTTTTGATCTTTCAAATTGTAAGAAAAGGGAAAATGAAAGGGTTTCAGATTTCATTGCTCGCTGGAAGGGATTAACATATTCCCTAAGCTTAGCACTCCCTCAAGAGGAATTGTTTCCAATCTGTGTGGAAAATTTGCGTGATGAGTTGTGCACACCGTTGATCCCTGTGAAATACACAGGAGAGTTTCGAGACCTTAATTCGATCTCTCAACAGATTGAAGACTCTCTTATGAAGACTAAGGATAAAACTCGTGTAATTTCATCAGCTCTAGGAAGGATAATGGGTAGAGCAGAGACTGCTACAGTTATGCTTAAACAAGCACCTGTACCTGCTTTCACTTTAAAACCTTCATCTTCCCGAAGGGATCCACCTCCAGAGCATCAACAACAGAGGTCGTTTCATCAAGATGATCAAAGAGATCAAAGATGAAAACAATTTGAGGATTTGAAGAGCAAAGTTTACTCTTTCTGAAATGAACAAGTTCCTGGTTACTTCATTTTGGCTCTGGAAAATAATTTGGTTCAATTACCGAGGCCCAAAAGGCTGAACAAGGAAGGAGATGAAGACCATCCCAATTATTTCCCATTTGATGTTTTGTCTTCAAGGACCTCCTACAAAAAAAATGGTGGACTCGGGATAAGTCAAACTGAAAGGTTCTTCAGCTCAGGTATCATGTGTTACTGCTACAAATTCCGAGGAAGAAGGCGAATGGTAGGAAGTCAAAAGCAAAAATGCGCAGAAATATGATGATTGGATGGTCAGAAAAATGATCAACCGAACTCATGCCATTTTTGTGAATTCAATTGAATAAACCAATTGTGTCTTCTTCTATGAATGCCACAGAAAAACCCTCTTCATCAGAGGGAAAATCCACAAAGAAACGGCTTAATTCAAAGAAAGAAGATCAATCAGAAGAAGATGAAATCGTGTCAAAGCCCAAGTTGTCTTTGACTCTGGAAGATTTTATGCCATCTACTTCGAAGCAACGGGAATCGCCCCAACAAACAGCACAGCCTAAATTGGATAATCAGGCAGATTCTTCATCAGATGAAGAATTAATCTTTGGTTATGTTAACATGATTCACTTAACATATCTTTATTCCAGTCGTAGTTTCGATTTTTGATGAGCCTGAGTTCCCTGTATCAAATAGAGGAATCAGAGGGAGTTCCAGAGGTCTGGGATATAAAGGAAGATGTGGATATCTCAAAAGCCACTATTCCAATTCTACCCCTGCCAGAACTGTGTATGCAGTAGAAACTCATGGCATAGCCCTTCAGCGGGCTCAACAAGAACAAGCAAATTCTTCCGCCAATAAAAGATTCAGTCCTAGCATAGTCATTCTGGAGGATCGGTTGGAGGTTACACCTTCTTTTTCTTAGTAGGTAAATAGACCTAGTCGGTCTAATATTCCAAAGCTAGGAGTATTTCCAACTCCTACCCCGATACATGAAGCATCTACATCCAAAGCATCAACTTCTAAGGCACCTGTGAAACCACATGTTCCTATTGGGAAACACAGACCTTTGGATCAAAAATATGATGTATTGAAACACCTAGCCTACGTACCAGCCAAGTTATCAATTTTGGATGCCTTGAAATTATCAAATAGTCTTCGATAGGCACTCATTAAGGCTTTTTCAAGTCCTCAGGAGTTTGAAACTGAAATTGCTACGACTGAAGTCCACCATGTAGAGAATAATCCTGCAAAATTCCATGCAGTGATTTCTTTCATAGATGAAGATGAAGATGATGTTGTTCATGGACATATTAGATCTTTATACTTATCTGGAAATTTCAATGGTGTAGACATCCGAAGAGATTTCATTGATAATGGTTCAGGAGTCAACCTCATCCCCATTCGTACACTTCGTCGATTGGGCCTCACGGAATATGATTTATCTCCTTCTACTTTGATGTTGCAAGGGTATGATAAAAATTAACAAGAACCACTGGGTGAGATTACACTCATAACTCAGTTTGGAGACCTTGTATCTAATTCAGATTTCATGGTTGTTGATCACGATATAGCCTTCAATATTTTTCTAGGAATACCTTGGCTACATCAACATGCGGCTATCCCTTCATCATACCATCAATGTCTCAAATATTGTTTCGATGGTCAAATTGGGACATTGTATGGTGATAAAGCCTCATTAAAGACATGTGAATCTCAATACATTGAGATAGAATTCTATCACATGAAGGGTAAGGAGAAATCCACAACAAATGAGGTTAACAAATTTAATGCTCTGTTTGGTTTGCAAAAGATTCTAGTAAATCCATTTACACATGTGAGTACAGATTATGTGTTGCTTATCAGTCAAATTTACAAGATAGACCCAAATCAAAATACAATCATGGAAACTTCTATAATTTCAATTACGGTAATCAAGCCAGACAGCATGGGAGAAGTTGGTGACTCACCAAGCAATGATGAAAGCTCAAATGGAGATGTCTTCATTTCATCCGTTGAAATCCAGCAAGTCTATACTTCGCCAACCAGTCTAAAAGAAGTTATAGCAATGTCAGAGATGAACGATGGTGTCGATTCTCAATCCGTCATCTCCTATTTATTACCCAAGGAAGACCCTTCATCATCAATAGGTTCAGAAATGGAAGCCTCTTCTTCAAGATGTTCAAATTTTAACATCTCTCATGATTATAGAAATTATGCTTCGTCATCTACTATGCAAGTAGAAGCAGAAGAAATGACACATGTTGAAGAAGAAGAGGAAGATATCATGGATGCTCCTCCAGCATTTGAAGAGGGCATCTCTACCACTGTGGATGAACTCAGAGAAATAAATCTGGTTAAAAAAGAAGATCCATGCCCCACTTTAATTAGTGCGGCCATGACTCTTGAAGAGCAGAAAATTTATATTTCATTTTTGAAGCAAAATCGAGATATATTTTCTTGGAACTATACAAAAATTCTAGGCCTTGATCCTGATGTTGCTACTCATCATTTGGGTTTGCTAGAAGAACATCGAGGATTCAAGCAAGCCGTGAGAAGAACACACCCAACTTATACTTCCAAAATTGAAGCTGAAGTGGATAAGCTTATCAAAGTTAACTTCATCAAAGAAGTTAAATATCCCAAGTGGTTGGATAATATTTTTCCTGTGAAGAAGAATAACAAACAAATTAGAGTTTTCATTGATTTCAGAGATCTTAATCGGCATTGTCCTAAGGATGATTTTCTAGTTCCGATCACAAAACTCTTAATTGATGCAACAGCTATCTATGAAGCACTTTCCTTCATGGATGGATATTATGGGTATAATAAAATATGAATGGCTCCAGAAGATGAGTAATCTACAGCCATCAGATCCCCTCAAGGTGTGTTTTGCTATCGGGTAATGCCCTTTGGCTTAAAGAATGCAGGTGCAACATATCAGCATGCCATGCACCATATCTTCATACCCTTTTTAGGGAAATTTGTTGAATGTTATGTGGACAATTTTTTGGTTAAATCCAAACAAAGTTCTAATCACTTGGATGATTTGGAAGTCATATTCCACAAACTTATACAACACAATTTGAAGATGAACCCCTTAAAATGTGCTTTTTGGGTAACCTCAGGAAAATTTCTCTGCTTTGTTATACGTCATCGTGGTATCAAAGTTGATCCTGAGAAGACAAAGTCAATCCTTGGTATGTCACCTCCTCTAAATTTGAAATAATTGAGATGAATTCAAGGACACTTATCCTATATTCGGCGTTTCATCGCCAATTTGGTAGGAAAAAGTTTACCCTTCACCAAATTGATGAAGAAGGGAGTCACTTATCGGTGGACTAAATAATGTCAAGAAGCATTCAATATTCTCAAGAAATATATCTTGAGTCCACCGATATTAATGCCACTTGTTTAAGGAAGACCACGTATCTTCTATGTGATGGCTTTAGAGCGATCATTTAGTGCCTTTCTTGCTCATAAGAATGATGCTGGGAATGAAAATAGTCTCTACTATCTCAGTCAGACTATGCTTGAAGTAGAAACCTGATATTCAAGTATTGAGAAGTGTTTCCTAGCATTAATATTTGTTGTTCATAAGTTGAGACACTACATGAAACATCACGAGGTCCAATTGGTATCTCGCAATAACCTGCTCAAATTTATCCTTAGCCCTCCAATGCTTACAGGACGTCTGGAAAGGTGGGCAGTTATTTTGCAGCAATTTGATATCCAGTATATGTCTCAAAAGGCAGTAAAGGGCCAAGCTCTGGATGATTTCCATGCAGAACACCCTTTAGTAGAAGATACATCTTCAGATATGGAACTCCCTGATGAGAAAGTCTTCTCTATTCAAGATAGTCCTCAAACATCGAAAATGTACTTTGATGGTGCTTCCAGAAGTCCAATAGGGAAGAAAATAGAGGATTCTAAATTCAAAAAATTTGGGTTAGGAATTGTGCTTATTTCCCCAAAAAAGGAATTTTTACCTTATTCCTTCTTATTGTGGGAAGGCGGTACCAACAATGAAGTGGAATACCAAGCTCTTATCGCAAGATTGGAGTTGGAGCTTCAGGCACAAGTGAATCAATTAAAGGTGAAAGGTGATTCAGACCTGGTAATCAAACAATTCAATGGGGATTATGCCATCAGAAAAGAAGAACTAATCCCTTTGTATGATTATTTCAGAGAGTTAATGGTAGAATTTCCTACGGAACTGACATTTTCTTATGTCCCGAGGTCACAAAATTCTCAAGCTGATGCACTGGCTAATATAACCACAGCTCTGGAAGATCCAAATCGGGATGAGACAACCATCAGTATTGCCCATCGTCGTACAATTTTACCTTATGTTCAAACCAGAATAGAGGAAATCAATGAAATTAGTCCCATATATGAACCATATGGTCATACTACAGGATGGATGACGCCTATCAGGGAATACCTTCAAAATGGAACACTTCCACCTGATAGAGCCGAGAAAGAACAAGTCTGGAGACGTGTGGTCAATTTTACTCTTTATGATAGCCCAGATCACTCAGAGAAAATTCTCTATAAAAGAGGTTTTGATGGAGTTCTCTTGAGATGCATTGATGGTGAAGAGACAATGGCTATCATGGAAGAAGTGCATGCAGGAGTCTGTGGTTCCCATCAGTCTGGACATAGACTATCTGATCAAATTCGAAGGCTTGGATACTTTTGGCCTTCAATGATATAATATTGTTTTGATTCCACAAATAAGTTTCATTCTTTCCAAGTACATTCCAACTTCATTCATCAACCCCCAGATTTACTTCATACAGCTAAATACTCGTGGCCATTTTCCACATGGGGAATGGATGTGGTGGGACCTTATCCTTCAGCTACAACCAAGTAGTTTAAGTATATTTTTACTGCTACTGACTTCTTTTCGAAATGGGAAGAGGCAATACCTCTCAAGAAACTTAGTTCTAAAATCATTTTTAGCTTCATCAAGTCTAACATCATTACTAGATTTGGTGTCCCTCATACCATATTGACGGACAATGGCACCAACTTCTATTCATCTGAGGTGAGGAAGTTGTATCAAGAATAAAACATCAAATCCAGTCATTCATCTCGGTATCATGCAGCGGCCAATGGCTAGATAGAAGCCTTCAACAAGACTCTTTCAAACATACTACAAAAGATGGTGGATAAAGATAATAAATTATGGCCTGATAAACTCTTTCATGCTTTATGGGCTTATCAAACCACTACCCGCACTACAATGCATTCAACTCTATATTCATTGGTATATGGAACAGAAGTAGTCTTTCCCATTGAAGTTCAATTACCTTCGCTCAGAGTAGCCATTTGTGATCAGTCATCTACAGATGAACAATATCAGAAGCGATTGGATGAATTGGAATGATTAGATGAGAAAATATTGTGCACCCTACATCACTTAGAAGTCTATCAGAATCGAATAGCATGAGATTTCAACAAAAAAGTTCGTCTTCGTTCATTCATTCAGGGAGAATTGGTATTGGTTCTTATAACTCCAATGATAGTAGGAAAGAAACCTCCCAAGATTTAACCAAAATGGGAAGGACCTTACTCAATACATAAGGTCTACTCTAATGGAGCTTATTATTTAATCTCAATGGATGGAGAACTCATCAATACTCTAACCAATTCCATATTTATGAAGAATTATTTTGTATAAACACAAAAATACATCAGTTACGGTCCATGTATATGACCTTAAACTATTTTCATTTCTCTTGTCCAACATGACGTTAAACTGTGTTGTCCTTGCTGTAAGACTTTAAACTACATAGTCACTTATGTCCAGCAAGACGTTAAACTGCACCACCATCGGTCCATGCATATAACCTTAAACTATTAACCCTTTTCATCCAACATGATGTTAAACTGTGAAAAAGTCCCTTAATATGTCCTACATGACGTTAAACTGTATTTTCTCCCTGCTACTTGACATTAAACTGTGCAGCACCAATAGTCCTTTCTGCAATACATTAAACTTCACAGTCCCCCTTTCGTCCAACATGACATTAAACTTTATTTTCCCCATCGTCTTAGCTATAGGATGCTAAACTGTACAGTACCCTTATTTTCCAACATGACGCAAAACTGTGTTCACGTCCAACATGACGTTAAACTGTGTCCCTATATTTTTCCTACATGATGTTAAACTGTACTTATCATTCATCCGATATGACTTAAAATTGAACAAAGTCCCTTAATACATCCTACATGATGTTAAACTGTATTTTTTCCCTACTACATGACATTAAACTGTGCAGTACCAATAGTCCTCACTTCAAGACTTTAAACTGCATAGTCCCTTCATATGTCCTAAATGACATTAAACTTTGCATCGTTAGGGTTGTTGCTACCTATTGTTTCTCACAAAAAGTATGACTCATGTGATATTAGAGTAAACTTCAACCATAACACCCTCCCTGGGCCACTAACCATGCATAAGTCCCAACACCATTTTTTTAGGTCCTTGTTCTCAAAAAAAAAATTGATCACCAATTCATTCTTCAATTGAACTACACAGACTTTGATCCTTGCCTTCTAGGCTGGATACGTAGGCAACCTCCTGAGGTTCAAGTCCAAAACCAATATCTTCACATCGGTTCACCTCCGTCTCATACGATGTTGATTCATGAAACCGCCCCCAGAACCAATATTTTCACATTGGTTCACCTTTTTCCTTTCTATATGACATTAAAGTATACAACACTTTTGTCTTGTATAAAAATAAACTACAAAATTCTTTGATACCTTCACCTAAGAGGAAATTGTTATTTATATTGATCTCCAATCATGTTATATTCCAAAGACTACGTGCATACATGGAAATGCCTGAACCTTTTATCTTGGGTCAAACCATCATTGCACTAAAGTCCCCTTCCACCCTTCATTTGTAAGAACCAAATCTGTACAGAGGGTATTTCTAGAACTACGTGGGCTTGATTCCCATCCTTATGGGATACGTAAGAACGTTCGAGCATCCCTCGAATCCAGCCCCAAGTCTTTTGGGCCTAACCCCAAATTCCACTTTCAGTCCCCTGGCTGAAAATTCCCTGTGAAAACACACACTGTGTATTCATTATTATGGTCCGAGATCTATGACCCTAAACTAAGATCTCCCATACTCTCGTGCCACATTACATTAAACTGTATTTCAATAACTACATTTGGATTGATTATCATTTTAATGAGATATGTAGGGAAGTCCAACATTTTAATTCAGGACCCAGCCACAACATGATTATGGTTAGCATTGGTTTGTGTATCTCTACATGCATTGAACAATGCCCATTTTTTATGTGTCATACTCCTAACCTTAAATATTTTCAGATCTTCATAACCCTTTTATTGACTTCTGATCACAAAATGTCTGATTCTTGATAGTTCTTTATGCGTCCTTGCATAAACAGTCTACATAGCAGACTTGTCATCCAAAAGATGCTATTATTTGACTATGCAGCCAATTCCCTTAGGTGGCCCTGCATAATTCAACCCCCTAATGGGTTTATTAAATAATTGTAACTTCATTCTTGGGAAGAAAACCTCTTTTGTTCTTATTGGTCTTATCGACAATATGTAAGGATCCGCAGAAAATAGTCATCCTTAACATATTTGTCCCATGTTCTTTTTCATGATCTGAAAGTATTCAAGTCTATGGTTTATATTTCCCTTCCCTATGTTTGGGTCTGACCTTCCTATGAGTGACATTCATCCAGTTCTTAGGCAATCTTGTTTGGAAATATCTTCTCCATATTCAAGTACCTCTCTCCATACAGAAAACTCTATGCTTTGGAAAATTTGAATCTCCATAAACTTCCACTGGCTTTTTAGCATTAGAAAAGTAAATTTCTGAGAGTTCTTTTTCCTAACTATGCAGCGCGTGCCCTTAGGTGGCCTTGCATAATTAGTCTACATAATGGACCTGTCATCCAAAAAATGCTATTATTTGAATATGCAGCCAATGCCCTTAGGTGGTCCTGCATAATTCAACCCCCTAATGGGTTTGTTAAATAATGGTAACTTCATTCTTGGGAACTACTTCTTATAATTCCATTTATCCCTTTTTCATGTCATCCCTCAGATTCAAAATTTCTTAAGTCATAGTTTACATATTTTCCCTCATACTTGAGTATGGTAATATGTTTTCAGATAAATTGTTAAGGAATTGAGCCAATTTTAATCCATTCGTTCAAAGCTATTTCAACCTTAAACATTAGCCTTTTTATGTCCGGTGTGCATGACTTTAAACTTCCCACAAAAGACAAGGGAACTCTAAACAAAAGTCAAGTTCTAGCTCACTAAACATACATTTCGTATGATTTAGGTAATATTGAGCAATTAAAAGATTCAAAGTTTGTAGGGTTATTTATAATAATCCTAGAAAAAGTCAAACTATGCTTACTAGGCCCATTGGATTAGGTAAAAAATTAAAGCAGGTAGCAAAAGAAAGCATGAATAAATGATTGAAAATGAAAGTGTTTTTCATTTGATGCATAAAAGTTAGAAGGACATCCACAGACTGGAGTCTCTTCTCTTTTCCAAGAATTACAAAAGGTTGTCAACATAAATCTTCATTTGATTTACAGCATCCCGAGCTTCATCAACAGCCACTTGAAGCTCATGCACTCAACCAACTTCACTCTTTTCAGCTTGATGGAGTTCTTTCTTGTCTTTAGAAATGGATTTCATACCATTTGTTTGAACTCCTTCCAGTGAATTGTTCAGTTGGTCAAGTTCCCCAGTAACAACATCTAACTGTTGCTGAAGGTTCATCTGCTGGACAACTTTCTCCTTGATCTTATGTTTCAGCTCCTTAAACTTGGCAGCATGATTAGCCTCTGCTCAGGATACCGTAGCCTCAAATTCATCGATATTGTCTGACAGCCTTACTCTAGTCAAATATTGATGGTACTTTCGCTCCTGCTCACTTCTTAAGATAACTTGTTTTACCGCGGCATGGATCTTTTGATATCCAAAACCGCCAAGTCCCAACATGACAAACAGGGATGATAGTCGGGGAATCTTCAATGATAGCTCTTCTAAAGGCACTTCAGATATGATCTTCCATATGTTCTTTCATGCCTTGCATCGTGAAAATTGGATCACATTTTGTGCTTCCGGGTCTGACTCAGCATCACTGTCACAGGGGGGAATATAATCCGGGATTAATTCACTTAGGTAAGTGGCCTATTCTGATCCTTCCCCCCTGACCCGTGTTTCTTCACTTTCTATTCCTATTGGGGTGGAGGCTGAAGCTTCACCTCCAAATCTAGCCATTGAAATTGATGGCCCTGCATAATCAATTGAAATCTTTGGTTAGTTTCAAAGAATAAAAAAAGTTGATTGGTTGTCTTGAAAATTAAGTACAGTCACAAAAAAATTTATCTCTTACCCAATGGTAGATCGACAACTTGAGAAGGTTCATCCCCGTCTTTCCTAGTTTCAATAGGATTTTCAGGACGAGTTTTAGGAAGCTCTTCCAGGTTAATATCCACTTGAGCTAATGTCTCTAAAATAGTAGAGTTTTCTGTACCCCCTTCAGGCATTGTCATTTCAGCAGCTTGCTCAGATAGAACTGCACATTTCAACCGATCATGATCAGATATGTAATCAGAAGTTATTTTTAACAGGATTAAGGATAACACTCACATCCATAATCTTATAAATTACATGGTAATTTAACATGATCTAAAAAAATCTTCAAAATATGTTCCAAGTTCCATCCTTTCATCCAATGTTATCTCCGATTCCTGGTTAGTCTCACCAGTGGGAGCATTCGATACATCTTCTTGGAGACCCTCATTCTGTGGCCTCTGATGCCGGACAACGTCTTCAGATAAAATCGCGGCATCAGTTGCAATGGCCGCCAAAAGCTCTAGTGTAGGTGTTGAACCTAAAGTATCATATAATGGAAGTTAGTTTATGTTTCATTCAAAATTTTATAAATCATTGTTAACTTACCAGAATCAGGCTCTTCTCTTCTTGCAACAGCAGTAGGAGGGATACTAGGAACAGACGTTGGCACTTCTCCAAGAGCAGTCAAGTCAGCCTGAACTTGTGATTGTTCACCAGTACCCTCCATGGTCCTCAAAGGAGGGTCAGTCCTCTCCCTCAAAGGGGAAATTAAATAATCCCCTGCAATTCCATGAAGTATGATCAACCCTTTCATGGGTTAAGACTCATGATTATCCGAATGACTTACCACTATTGATGAAGCATTTAGTTGTAGAATTCTTCTTTCGATGCCTTTGTCTCTTTGGTTTTTTGGGAGTGTCGACAGTCTCTTTTACAGGTACATGAATTAAAGAATGGAAATACATGTCCAACTCCTCATCCATGGCTTGTTGTCCTGTAGATATCTCGCCCGACTCGCAAGGAGATTCATTATCCCCAATGGTAGTACCACCAGGGCTATACTATGGTGAAGGAACCTCAACAGTTCCTTTCTTTTCAAGCTTCAGGATGAAGAAAATAATTTCCTTGAGTAACAAAGATTTCACTGAAATCAAGTTGCAAAGAAAATAAGTAAAGAGACTTACATATTCAGGAGCCATGTAATCATGCCACTCCTCATCTCCAGAACCACCAGTCCCCTCAGTGGCGCCACGATCTATCATTTCCTTCACCCGCTTGGTGACAGGAATGGAATCATCGGTGTCATATATGAGAATTTCCAGCTCTCTGATGTAAGCTCTCACTTCATTGGGGTTATCCTTGTAACGAATATATGTAGAATCCAGAAGATTCCCTATTCCATGGAGGTGTAGCCCCTCGCACAAATCCAGCCAGGTAGTTTCAGCACCGCAGTATAAACTCTGCCATATCTGGACAGCCTCTGGTCATAGATATTCAGTATGTGTACCAGAAGGCTGCGAGGAAGGTCCTACAATCTTGGACTTTATCTTCTTCCCAGCTCCTACAACTACAAATAGAGAATAAGAAAATAAGGCTTGTTGCTTGTTTCGGTGCGGATGTGCGTCGGGTTACGTTGTTCCGCCAGGACGCGTTCGCGCGTGCACCCGTCAACCCGAGGGGATGGGCGCGCGGCTTGTGGTCCCGCAGTCCCGCTTTCCAAGGGCGGGCGGCATCCGTCCCTTATTCAGGGGCGTCTGCTCCTTGATCGAAACCGGGATGATGGGATGTCGGCTTCTCCTTCCTTGGACGTCTCCTCGGAACTTGTCGCCTAATCCGGGTCTCCCTCATAGACTTAAGAATGTTCGTGAATCTCGTTCCCGGCGCCATATCTTCATGGACACCGGTTAATTACGCTGCTTCCGCCCGGACGTTCCAAGGAGTCTGGGCGGGGCAGCAACCTGCGGTGAGAAGGCCGGGTGGCTCTGGGTGCTGGGGGCGTGTCGTAACACTGCGGCTCTGCACGTCTGTCTTCCGTCCCTAATAGGGCTTCTCGAAGGCATGACGGCCTGAGGCATCCCGTACTAGGTGCGGGGAACTGTGTCACCTGAGGTTTTCCTCAGCTTCCCGTGTTTAACACGGGGTATGCCGCGAGTTTAACGTCCAGCGGGGACGGCATCGGACCGATCAACACGAAAAGTGGATCAGATGACAGAACCCCTTGCGGGGAACCTCCGACGCTGGGGCCAGCACATGGGCGGCTTCCCAAGTAACGTGGAGTGAAGTGAAGTGGCATGACCCCACCGGGATGTGGCGGCCCGGGTAAGGATCAGGGTGGATGATGGAGTAAAGAGCTTGGACCCCAGAGGGGCTTCCTACGTACCGCGCGTTAACACGGATCAAAGTCAACGTAGTTCGGGCATACAGTTTAACGTCATGCTGGACGTCGGCAAGCCGACTCACGAAGAGGTCGAGGCCGCCGGGCGGAGGATTGAACCGAACCACCTCGCACGGAGGGGGGATGGAACGGCCGGGTGGATCACAGTTTCACGTCATGCTGGACGATAAAAGGGGAAATGGAAAAGGGGGGCTGTGGGGAGGCACCGTGGAGATACACACGGGCAGTCTTCCACAGGGGCGGATTCATAGGTGAATCAACGCAAGCGTGAACCCTGGAGGGGTCCACTGATGGACGAACGGACGTAAATACGACCGGAACGACCAGGTGGTGGGCTTGGGCCTCAGGGAGGCTTCCTACGTACCCTGTATAGAAGACAGGGATCAAAGTCCACGTAGTTCATTCTGTCAGGACTTACGCACTTGGGGCAGCCCGGATACTGCAAAACTCAGTTGGAAGGGACTTGGACCGAAAGCAAAAGACACCTCGATCCCAGTCAGACCCTCTACTGGCTTCGGCAGTGGGGAGGTGCAATGGAGATACACATGTGCAGCCTCCCACGAGAAACTAGGGGTTTGTAATACCCTGCCCCCGTAGGGAAAAGCCACTCCCATTAAATCGTCCCAAAAGGGGGACAATCCCGACATCCCTGCAGAGACGAGCGGGTGGGGGCCACGTCCAAACCGGGGGAGACCCTGCGTGCGGAGCACGGGATCAGGTTGCGGACGGTTTAGCGTCTTGCCAGACGAAGTACAGTTTAACGTCATGTGTTGAGGACGAAGCGGACGGTTTAACGTCTTGCCGGACGAAGTACAGTTTAACGTCATGTGTTGAGGACGAGGCACTTGGCAGTTTAACGTCTTGCAGCACGGACGATGGGGGCTAGGCAGTTTAATGTCGTGCAGCTTGGACGGGTGTGCAGTTTAACGTCATGCTGGGCATAGGTTGCCGGACGAAGCACTTGGCAGTTTAACGTCTTGCAGCGCGGACGATGTACAGTTTAACGTCGTGCAGGACGTATATGCAGTTTAACGTCATGCTGGACGAGTATGCAGTTTAACGTCATGCTGGACATAGGTGCGTGTCACTTCGCGCAAGCCTGGAGGGCCGCACGGGAAGACAACGCACGGTGCGGGCACCCGGGATGAGAATCATCGGGTGCCACACAGGCGGGTACCCTTAGGAGGTCAACGGGGACGACCCTGGCAGATTGCGCGCAAAAAGGAAGCTTTGCGCGCAATACTGCGGTCCGGCGCGCAATCGGGGCGGCTGGCGCGCAATTGGGCCAGCGCCTTGCGCGCGGATGCTTGAGATTGCTCACACCGGGCTTCGGATAGCGCGCGGGGGCAACGGCTCATTCTCTAATGAATGGCCACTTGAAAGAAGGGGGGTGCGCGCAATCAGGCCGGATTGCGCGCACCCCGGGGGCAATTGCGCGCAAGCGGGTTCTTTTGCGCGCAAAGGCCTTAGGGTGAATGTTTAGTCAAATGAAAGGAGCCAGCGGGGATTGCGCGCGAAGGCGGACCCCGCGGCTTTCTTGCGCGAAAGAAAGGAGGTTACCTGAAGTTCGTCATTGCGCGCGGAAGGGGTTGAATTGCGCGCACGGGAGACGTTTCGACTTCCAGCAACCTTTGAAACGTTGGGGGTCGCCTTGTATTTATAGGCAACCCCGGGCGCGGAATCCAGGGTGCGAGCGCGAAATTCCCCCCGCGGGCGCGGAATCGGGCGCGGCGCGCAAGGGAGTCGCGCGGACCCGCGGCGCGCAAAATTGCGCGCCGGACCGGCGCATTGCGCGCATCCCGGGGGGTTTGCGCGCGGAACATCACCTTTGCGCGCGGGCCTCTGAAATTCCGCGCAAGGCCTCCGGGCCCTCCGAAACGTTCTTCCGACTCCAAATATCACTTCACTTTCCGCATCCGGAGCTTCGTTTGGGAACAACGGACTTTTCCGGCGTCTACAAAAGCCCCCCCTCGGAATCTGATCGGCGAGAGGTCGCAACGATCGGGTTCCGAGGGAGACGCCGGAATGCCGAAGTCCTGGGCGGCGCGGGACTTAGGCGCGCAAAAAGGGGCGCCGGTCGCGAACTTCGCCGCTGCGGTCGCGCAAAGCGCTTTCCGCGCAGCGCGGGCCCGGCCTCGCCTATAAATAGGGGCGCTGGGTTTCTGGAGAAAAGAGGGAGGTCATTCCTAGGAAAGGAGACCTCAGACCTAACCAATGTATCATCCCCCAACTTGTTCCAACACACGAGCGGGACAACGCTAGGGGCGTTGAGATTTTATCCGAACATAGGGAAATGAGAAAAGGTGAATCGCGTGTCCCGAATCCAGACATCCACAACGATCGGCCTTCCAGGAAATGCCCAAGACGGTAGGCGGACAGTGGATCGACCATAACAACTGCAATAGACGGACCGAAAAAGGCCATCATTCATATTGCAGGAGGCGGACCACATGTCATCATGAATACCGCTTTGGGGTTCCTTCAGACACAAGGGTGGAAAATCCAGATCAACAGGGCATGCGAAGCGTGGGGCGAAGTGACGATTTGTTCGGACAGAATCCAACGCTCTCAAAATTGCGCCACCGTGGGGAAAGCGTATTGGGCGGATGCACTAATCTGGCCGTGAGTCACCTCAATTCTCAGACAGCACCTCTCTGACGAGGAAACTGTCGCTTCCCATCATTGCGATGGGGCATCCCGAGCTGAATCGGGGAGAATATCACAACTGCACCACTCTACCCGAAGTCAGGCCAGACGGCCGGCGACGAGGAGGGGCGGGACTTATCGATCCCTGAGGCTGGACCCGAGTCGAAATGCCCGGGCGTTCCTACGTACTCCATCAGGCTGGAGATCAAGCCACACGTAGTTCTGTGAGTGCAGTTTAACGTCATGCAGGACGTAGGACCCCATTTGGGGTAGATCTTAGTTTAGGGTCTTAGAGCTCGGACCATAAGGGCTGGATCTTAGTTTAAGGTCTTAGAGCTCGGACCATAAAGGTGGAGGATCTTAGTTTAAGGTCTTAGAGCTCGGACCATAGGGCTAGAGGATCTTAGTTTAAGGTCTTAGAGCTCGGACCATAAGGGCTAGATCTTAGTTTAAGGTCTTAGAGCTCGGACCAGAAGGGGAGATCTTAGTTTAAGGTCTTAGAGCTCGGACCATAAAGGGGGGATCTTAGTTTAAGGTCTTAGAGCTCGGACCATAAGGGGAGATCTTAGTTTAAGGTCTTAGAGCTCGGACCATAAAGGGGGGATCTTAGTTTAAGGTCTTAGAGCTCGGACCATAAGGGCTCAAAGCACGCCACATCGTGGTCATATCCCCTGGATATGCGAAGATGCACTGAGGGATAGTGTCAAGAGTGTCGAGGTTTCGCCTGGTCAGAATGGGAGGTGGAAAATGTGAATCATGCGGCCATTCACTCGAGGACCGGGAGCACCGGCGTGACGATATGAGAATACTGCCGACCGTGGCGGAAAAGCAGCATCAACATCGCATCAACCGTTGGTTGAATGAGGCAGCAAACGAGCATCGACCGCTCAATCGCAGGATTTATATCGATTTGCTGCCCGAGGCCATTGGGGGTACCGGCCCGAGTCGGTGGGAGAGCACTGAGGCATTGTGTCCGAACCGTTCACGGGGGCTCCACCCAGGGCGTAGACGATGGGTCCGAATGAAAGGGAGCACGAAGCCTGAAAAGTGGAGGAAACCTGACCAAGCGGATCCTGACCCTCCTGGCAATAAACCAGAGTACTCTTGACACCGGTGGACCACGGCAAGGGGTCGGGGAACACGCCTTGAGGGTGACCTGAAGGCGGCGGATTCCCCAGAGAAGGGGGAATCTCTAAGAGGTGGGGGGCTGGACCCGAAGTTTCAAACATCCGGGCGTTCCTACGTATCCCATAAGGATGGGAATCAAGCCGCACGTAGTTCTTGAAGCGCGGTGCAACACAATCGGGCACCAGCGCGGGGAAGAATGCGGGTCTGACCCTCGCACACAAAAGGAGCGGCATTTGATATTTCTTGTTTGTCCTTAAAGATGAATGGTTTTTCTTTGTGCGGCGACATGCCCGTGATTGAGAAATCTCTGGCGTCGCCACAATAATCAAGCCATGGAAGGCGTTGATGAATGGCGTGGTCATTAACCAGCGCCCAACATGAGTGTCCCCTGAGGAGGACATCACGATGCAGTGCCGTTTCTCGTCGGGCGGCCAAGACGATCACAGTTTACGGTCGTGTGGTAGGACCAGACAACACAGTTTAAGGTCGTGTGGTTCGGACCATGGAGGAACCCGCTTATCGCGGTACGGCGGACACGGCGGAGGTGGGAACATACCCAGCCCTGCGGTCACGCACGATTCCAGGAAAAGAGTCTTGGGATAGGGGTCTGCGTATGTCCATCACCCGAGGGGCAGAGATGCTAGCCTCCAGATATACTGGGCCCAGAACGCAATTGTTCGGGCGACTCCCTCCTCCTTATGGGGACGAGGGTCCAGCTACGCATGGCCCTTAGGGAGGATATCTGCATATATCCTTGGTGCTCAGATCATGGGAGCCTCGAACGACATCATTACCCTGGTTGGTCTGCCTAACGTGTAGAGGCGTACCGGAGGTCGGTATGAAGAGAGTGTCAAGATCCCACTACAACGCACAAAGGCGGAGTGTGATGAGGACTGCGCAACCAATGTTCAGAGCCCGAGAGAGCTGACATGGCGATCAAGGACGTTGCTGACGCATTCGCAACACAACATCCGATCGCGTCAGCCTAAGACGGGGCAAGCAAACGAGCATCAACCGCTCAATCGCAGGATTCATATCGATTTGCGGCCCAAGACCCACCGGTAAATCGACCCGGAGCGGTGGGAGAGCACTGAGGCATCGTACCCAAACCGCTAACGAGGATCCCTTTGAGTGAAGGCTCGAACAAGAGGAAGCGCGAGGCCTGACAAGCAACACAGGACTTGTCGGGATTGAATCTGACACTACAAGTCATAGACCGAAGCACCCAAAACATGTTAACAGATCTCCGGAAAGGGTCGGAGGACTCACCCCGAGAGCAACCGAAGGGGGGCAGATCCCCGCAATCAACCAAGAGACGGGGCTGGACCTGAGACACAAGCGTCCAGGCGGTCCTACGTATCCCATAAGGATGGGAATCAAGCCATACGTAGTTCTTGAAGTGCAGTTTAACGTCATGCAGGACGATGAGGGGTGTGAGGTAGTCCCACACACGGGGGAGGCGTACGGCGCGGCCAGTAGACCGACGTGAATGAGGACATAATCCCCTGCTCACGCGATACGCCTCGCACAAAAAGGAGGGGAACTGGGGCCAGAGGCCCAACGCGGGATAGAGATTCCCGGGAAATGGGGCTGGGCCTGAAACATGAATGTCCAGGCGGTCCTACGTATCCCACAAGGATGGGAATCAAGCCATACGTAGTTCTTGAAGTGCAGTTTAACGTCATGCAGGACGATGAGGAAAAAGAAGGGGGGAGTAGAAGGCATCCCCAAACGTGGGGGGGGGGGCGTACAGCGTGACAAACAAACCGACGTGAATGAGGGCATAGCCCCGCACTCACACCATACGCCGCACACCCCGGGGCAACTGGGCCAAGGGCCCGAGATGGGATGGAAATTCCCGAAGGATGGGGCTGGGCCTGAAACACGAGGGTTCAGGCGGTCCTACGTATCCCATAAGGATGGGAATCAAGCCGCACGTAGTTCTCGAGTGGCAGTTTTACGTCATGCAGGACGAATGCTGAACAGTTTAACGTCTTGTAGCTCGGACGTAGTGCAGTTTAGCGTCATGCGGGACGAATGCTGAACAGTTTAACGTCTTGTAGCCTGGACGAATGCAGTTTAACGTCGTGCAGGACGTGGTGACACTCAGGCAAAGTATTGCTTGAGGAACCTAGCGTTGGTGGGAGGAGTGACACGCTCACCATCCATAGTCGCTAGGGAGTACGCGCCATTGGGATAGACCTTGTGGACAACAAAAGGTCCCTCCCACTTGGGCTCCAACTTGGGCGGCTTCCTGCCGGGGATCATCGGTGCTCTTAGGGCTAGCACTAGATCACCCTGCAGGAAGGAGCGGAGGCGAACCTTCTTATTGAAAGCTCGAGCCATCCTGCTTTGATGCCTCTCCAAGTTGTGCAAAGCGCGAAGTCTATTCTCATCCAGTGCTTCCAACTCGACTAGACGGGCTTCAGCAACTCTGCCCGGCGCTTGCTGGTCGTAGACCGCAGTGCGCAAGGACGGTAACTGGATCTCGATGGGCAGGACGGCCTCAGCTCCATACACCAGGGAATAAGGGGTCATCTGGGTGGAATTGCGAGTCGTCGTCCGATAAGCCCAGAGGGCGTTGGGGAGCTTGTCCGGCCAACTCTTCTTGTTCTGACCAACCATCTTTTGCAGAATGTTAGAGAGGGTTTTGTTAAACGCCTCGATCTGTCCATTCGCCTGCGCATGATAGCGAGATGTATGGTTCGAGCGGATGTTATACTTGGCATACAACTTCTTCAACTCGGCTGCTCGGAAATTGGTTCCGTTATCCGTGAGGATAGCGTGAGGCACTCCAAATCGATAGATGATGTTGGAGGTCACGAAGTCAGCGATCGAACAGGATTTGACCTCTCTGAGCGGAATCGCTTCTGCCCATTTGGAGAAGAAGTCCGTGGCGGTCAGAATGAACCGGCACTGGCGAGCTGTCGCCGGCGGGTAAGGTCCCACAACGTCCAGTCCCCAGACTGCAAAGGGCCAGGAATACCTTGTGGTATGGAGAGGCTCCGGTGGCCGATGCACAAAGTTCGCATGAACCTGGCACGCATGGCACCTCCTGGCGTACTCGATGCAGTCATGGATCATAGAGGGCCAGAAGTATCCCAACCTCCGAATCTGGTGGGACAGCTTCGGCCCAGTTTGGTGGGCGCCGCATGAACCAGCATGAACCTCTTGCATGACTCGTGGGATCTCAACTCCCTGAAGGCAACGGAGGAGAACACCATCAAATCCGCGTTTGTAGAGGATCTGCTCCAGGCCGGGACTGCTCTGGAGGACGAACTGCGATGCGCGGCGTCGAACTCGCTCGCGCTCGGCCCGATCTGACGGAAGAATGCCATGTTGGAGGTACTCAACCAAAGGCGTCCTCCAATCAGGGGCTGATCCGACTGCTATATCTGGGGTACTCGGGGCTCCGGGCATAGGGGCAACCGTGGTGAGATTACTTACCAACGGGCCGCGATCTTCTTCCGGGATAACGGGAGCGATGAGCCTGCGGCGCGTCACGCGGACGATCAGGTTGTCCTGTTCAGGTTCCGCAAGTGACGCAGCCAGGCTGGCCAAAGCATCTGCTCGACCGTTCTGCGACCGGGGAATATGGACAATTTCTGGCCGAGAAGGGAACCGGGCCATCAGAAGGAGGGTGCACTCCAACAATGGCACAAGTTCCGGCTTCCTGACAACATAGTCGCCATTGATCTGCTTAACGACCAGTTCGGAGTCCCCTTTCACGCACAGACGGGGCACGTCGATCTCGAGAGCTAACTCGAGGCCGGTGATGAGGGCATGGTATTCCGCCTCATTGTTGGTACAGCCCTCTGACAACAGGAAAGAGTATGGCAGCACGGCTCGCTCCGGGGTAATGAAGACGATGCCCAAGCCCACTCTATTGAGCTTAGGATTATCGAGTCTTCTACCGGTGGGGCTCCGGGAGGCACCGTCAAAGTGCATCTGCCAGCATGGATCGGCTCGATCAACCGAGAGAATGGTCTCATCAGGAAAGCCTAGATCCAGCGGCTGATCCGCGGAGGTCGGGTGAGCGGCCAGAAAGTCTGCCAACGCTTGCCCTTTGATGGCCTTCTGAGACACATACCTGATGTCGAACTGCTGGAGAATCACAGCCCACCGCGCTAGACGGCCAGTCAACATAGGTCGGCTCAGGATATATTTCAACGGGTCTACCCGAGAAACCAACTGTACCTCATGGTGCTGCAAGTAGTGCCGTAATTTCTGTACGGCAAATACGAGCGCCAGGCAGCTCTTCTCGATGGGGGAATACCTAACCTCCGCATCGAGGAGCATGCGACTGAGGTAATAGAGGCTATTCTCTGTTCCCTCGTTGTTCTTCTGGGCGAGAAGGGCACCCAGGGACCGTTCCAGGGCGGTCACATAAAGGACCAACGGCTTTCCGGATACGGGCGGCATCAGGACCGGAGGTTGAAGCAGGTACTGCTTGATTTCCTCGAAAGCGGTCTGACACTCTTTATCCCATACATAGGTGGCACCCTTCTTCATAAGCCGAGAAAAGGGCTTACACTTGCCGGCCAGATTCGCGATGAATCGGCGTATATAGGCTAAGTGGCCTTGGAACCCTTGCAGTTCCCGGACGGTACCTGGGGGAGGCATCTGGCTAATCGCCCTGATTTTCTCTGGGTCGATCTCAATACCCCGGTATCTTACCACAAATCCAAGGAACTTTCCGGAGGTGACCCCAAAGGCACACTTCAACGGGTTCATCTTCAGGCAGCGAGACCGGAGGAAGCTGAACACTTTCTCAAGATCTTTGAGATGGTCCTGACGCTGGCGCGATTTGACAACCAAGTCGTCGACGTAGCATTCCACCAGTGTGCCGAGGATTGGCTTGAATATGCGGTGCATCGCCCGTTGGTAGGTGGCACCTGCATTCTTCAGGCCGAAGGGCATGACCCGGTAGCAAAAGGTACCTTGGGGGGCCCTGAAGGCAGTGAACTCCTCATCCTCAGGGGCCATCCGAATTTGGTTGTATCCGGAGTATCCATCCATGAAGGAGAGGGCTTGGAACCCTGCTGTGGCATCAATCAACAGCTCTGTCACTGGAAGGGGAAAATCATCCTTCGGACAGTGGCGGTTGAGATCGCGGAAGTCGATGCAGACTCTAATCTGCCCGTTCTTCTTCCTGACCGGCACAATGTTGGCCAGCCATTTGGGGTACTGAACTTCCCTCACGAAGTTGGCTTTGATAAGCTTGTCAACTTCGGCCTCAACCATGGCACCATGGGATGGGTGCATTTTCCTGGGAGGCTGCTTGAACCCGCGATGGTTCGCCGGGAGACCAAGGCGGTGGACGGCTACCTGAGGATCTAGCCCCGGCATCTCGTCATAGCCCCAAGCGAACACATCACGGTGCTGCCTGAGAAAGTCCACGTACTGCTGCCGCTCCTCAGAGGGCATGGCGGCACTAACCAACGTGGGTCTTGGATCGGCCTCGGTTCCAAGGTTCACCTGTATTAACTCATCGACCGTGGCGGGGACGCCCTCCTCAAAGGCTGGGGGTGCGTCTTCCATACCCTCTCCACTCGGGGAGGGATCATCCACGGGAGAGACTGCGTTGGAAACTGCATTGGGGCTACCAGATCCTGCTGGGCCACTGGTGCTGGCGCGGGCGGTCGCGGCCGTCTCATCAGGAGACTCGCGGACCGTCAAGACCATGGCGACGTCCAACCGGTGAATCGGGAGGACGTAAGCGTCATCCAGACTTGCCCAGGGATCGCTTGCAACAGCGACAGGCTCAACCTCACCTGCCAGGATCTGCTTATCCTTGCTCTTGTAATAGTCCGCGTCCAGATAGCGGGCTTCACATGAGGCAAAAGGAGAGGCATCTCCTTGAAGCACGCCTACTCGACCATTAAGGGAGTATTTGAGGCATTGGTGGTATGACGAGGGAACCGCCGCATGAAGGTGAAGCCATGGTCTGCCCATCAATGCGTTATACGCAGTGTCCTGAGAGACTACCATGAATTCGGTGTTGGCAACCAAGTCACCGAACTGGGTCTTCAAACGTATCTTGCCGACCGGGGTTTGCTCGGTGCGGTCGTACCCCTGGATCCTGAGGTCGGAGGGAATCAAGTCATCCTCAGACAACCCCAATCTCCGGAGCGTCCGAGTTGGAATCAGATTAATCCTGGACCCCGTGTCGACAAGACAACGCCGGACTTCAAGGCCATTGAACTGGCCAGTGACATACAGCGGACGGATGTGTCCCTGTATAGGAGGGTCCTCATCCTTACCAGAGAACGAGATAACTGCCTGACATTCGGCGTCCTCGATCGTTTCGGCGTGGAAGGCCTCTGCAGCCGCAACCTCTGTCTCGAACTGGAGGGGGCTCTTCAGGGCTTCAGCGAGTGCCTCGCGCATCTCAGATGACATGCGCAGAGCCTCAAGGATGGAGAGCCTTGCTGGGATGTCGGCCAAGTGCTTCAGGACATCATACTTTTTGGCCAAGCGCGAGCTCCTGGTTGCAGGAGATTGCTCTGCGGTTGGTGGCATGACGGGCCTTACCGGTTGGATCGGCGGCCGACTGGTACTTGGCGCATCTCGCTGTTCACTGGTCGCAGTCCGGGAAATGGTCACCGTACTGGAGTCAGGAGGCCGGGATGGACTTGTGGCAGGGCGGAGCTGGTCGCGACGCGGCTGAGGCGGTTCTGCCCGGTCCCATACCACAAACAGTGGCGGAGGCGAATCCGTCATCCCCGGATGGGGAGCCTGCGCACGTTGAGCTCGATCTTGAGCCTGCCGCCTAGTCTCAGTGGCGTGCACGGCCTGGCCGGAGGTACCGACGGCTGTGCCCCGGCGACTCCTGCTGCTGCGGTTCTTCCGACGGTGGCGACGACCGGGGACACTAGGTAGGTCCACCTGGTGTTCTTCAACGTCGGGAACCGAAAAGGGATTTACCAGCTCGACGGTGTTAACCGAAGCGTACCCAATACCGTCATCAGTGGGGGGGAACCCAGACCCTCGACGTTGCGAGACGGAGTGCCCGATGTCCCCTCCCCAGCCCCTGGCGGGTAAGACTGAATGCTTGGCCGGGCAACACGCCGGTCTTCCAACACCTCTGAAAGCCATCGGTCTTCGTATCGAGGAGAAGAGATTCACGTCGGGTTCACCATTTTTCTGTTTCGGTGCGGATGTGCGTCGGGTTACACTGTTCCGCTAGGACGCGTTCGCGCGTGCACCCGTCAACCCGAGGGGATGGGCGCGCGGCTTGTGGTCCCGCAGTCCCGCTTTCCAAGGGCGGGCGGCATTCGTCCCTTATTCAGGGGCGTCTGCTCCTTGATCGAAACCGGGATGATGGGATGTCGGCTTCTCCTTCCTTGGACGTCTCCTCGGAACTTGTCGCCTAATCCGGGTCTCCCTCATAGACTTAAGAATGTTCGTGAATCTCGTTCCCGGCGCCATATCTTCATGGACACCGGTTAATTACGCTGCTTTCGCCCGGACGTTCCAAGGAGTCTGGGCGGGGCAGCAACCTGCGGTGAGAAGGCCGGGTGGCTCTGGGTGCTGGGGGCGTGTCGTAACACTGCGGCTCTGCACGTCTGTCTTCCGTCCCTAATAGGGCTTCTCGAAGGCATGACGGCCTGAGGCATCCCGTACTAGGTGCGGGGAACTGTGTCACCTGAGGTTTTCCTCAGCTTCCCGTGTTTAACACGGGGTATGCCGCGAGTTTAACGTCCAGCGGGGACGGCATCGGACCGATCAACACGAAAAGTGGATCAGATGACAGAACCCCTTGCGGGGAACCTCCGACGCTGGGGCCAGCACATGGGCGGCTTCCCAAGTAACGTGGAGTGAAGTGAAGTGGCATGACCCCACCGGGATGTGGCGGCCCGGGTAAGGATCAGGGTGGATGATGGAGTAAAGAGCTTGGACCCCAGAGGGGCTTCCTACGTACCGCGCGTTAACACGGATCAAAGTCAACGTAGTTCGGGCATACAGTTTAACGTCATGCTGGACGTCGGCAAGCCGACTCACGAAGAGGTCGAGGCCGCCGGGCGGAGGATTGAACCGAACCACCTCGCACGGAGGGGGGATGGAACGGCCGGGTGGATCACAGTTTCACGTCATGCTGGACGATAAAAGGGGAAATGGAAAAGGGGGGCTGTGGGGAGGCACCGTGGAGATACACACGGGCAGTCTTCCACAGGGGCGGATTCATAGGTGAATCAACGCAAGCGTGAACCCTGGAGGGGTCCACTGATGGACGAACGGACGTAAATATGACCGGAACGACCAGGTGGTGGGCTTGGGCCTCAGGGAGGCTTCCTACGTACCCTGTATAGAAGACAGGGATCAAAGTCCACGTAGTTCATTCTGTCAGGACTTACGCACTTGGGGCAGCCCGGATACTGCAAAACTCAGTTGGAAGGGACTTGGACCGAAAGCAAAAGACACCTCGATCCCAGTCAGACCCTCTACTGGCTTCGGCAGTGGGGAGGTGCAATGGAGATACACATGTGCAGCCTCCCACGAGAAACTAGGGGTTTGTAATACCCTGCCCCCGTAGGGAAAAGCCACTCCCATTAAATCGTCCCAAAAGGGGGACAATCCCGACATCCCTGCAGAGACGAGCGGGTGGGGGCCACGTCCAAACCGGGGGAGACCCTGCGTGCGGAGCACGGGATCAGGTTGCGGACGGTTTAGCGTCTTGCCAGACGAAGTACAGTTTAACGTCATGTGTTGAGGACGAAGCGGACGGTTTAACGTCTTGCCGGACGAAGTACAGTTTAACGTCATGTGTTGAGGACGAGGCACTTGGCAGTTTAACGTCTTGCAGCACGGACGATGGGGGCTAGGCAGTTTAATGTCGTGCAGCTTGGACGGGTGTGCAGTTTAACGTCATGCTGGGCATAGGTTGCCGGACGAAGCACTTGGCAGTTTAACGTCTTGCAGCGCGGACGATGTACAGTTTAACGTCGTGCAGGACGTATATGCAGTTTAACGTCATGCTGGACGAGTATGCAGTTTAACGTCATGCTGGACATAGGTGCGTGTCACTTCGCGCAAGCCTGGAGGGCCGCACGGGAAGACAACGCACGGTGCGGGCACCCGGGATGAGAATCATCGGGTGCCACACAGGCGGGTACCCTTAGGAGGTCAACGGGGACGACCCTGGCAGATTGCGCGCAATACTGCGGTCCGGCGCGCAATCGGGGCGGCTGGCGCGCAATTGGGCCAGCGCCTTGCGCGCGGATGCTTGAGATTGCTCACACCGGGCTTCGGATAGCGCGCGGGGGCAACAGCTCATTCTCTAATGAATGGCCACTTGAAAGAAGGGGGGTGCGCGCAATCAGGCCGGATTGCGCGCACCCCGGGGGCAATTGCGCGCAAGCGGGTTCTTTTGCGCGCAAAGGCCTTAGGGTGAATGTTTAGTCAAATGAAAGGAGCCAGCGGGGATTGCGCGCGAAGGCGGACCCCGCGGCTTTCTTGCGCGAAAGAAAGGAGGTTACCTGAAGTTCGTCATTGCGCGCGGAAGGGGTTGAATTGCGCGCACGGGAGACGTTTCGACTTCCAGCAACCTTTGAAACGTTGGGGGTCGCCTTGTATTTATAGGCAACCCCGGGCGCGGAATCCAGGGTGCGAGCGCGAAATTCCCCCCGCGGGCGCGGAATCGGGCGCGGCGCGCAAGGGAGTCGCGCGGACCCGCGGCGCGCAAAATTGCGCGCCGGACCGGCGCATTGCGCGCATCCCGGGGGGTTTGCGCGCGGAACATCACCTTTGCGCGCGGGCCTCTGAAATTCCGCGCAAGGCCTCCGGGCCCTCCGAAACGTTCTTCCGACTCCAAATATCACTTCACTTTCCGCATCCGGAGCTTCGTTTGGGAACAACGGACTTTTCCGGCGTCTACATTGCTCTATAAAGTAAGGATGATTAAAGTGCCCTAATGAAGTAACTCACTAGGAGTTGATGGAGTTGGTCATTTGATTCTGACGGGAGGATTATATCTGGCACGAGGCCACTTTGCCACATGTTGTGCCTCATTATCCCCATCTTGGGAATCCGACGAGTCGGACCTAGGTGAAGAACCCGGGGAATCAGATCCAGGTGGTGCAGAAGAATCACCTTCCAGATGAAGGGTTTCTTTCTCTACGGTTCTTTTCCTTTTCCCCACCTGATAAACCGAGTGATTCAATACCCCTCCAGGGTATGATGCTATCCAGTTCTCAGCATACCATGTAGTCAAATTACTCGCCGCTTTATTAACTGGTAGATCAAAAACTGCCCTGGTCTTCTCCCTAGATTTTAGAAACCATAGTTTTCGAGCAACCATCGGATGTTGCTCTGACTTGACATGCACAGGGGGAGATACAACAGTCTGCTGCAAAAACTTGAATTGACATGCAAATCTGTATGGATCATAGGCCTCGCATATAATCTCTTCATCAATCCTGGTGGCCAGTACACCATCTCTGTAGGCCACCATGTATGCCCTCAATTCCAGGCTGGCGGTTCCATCATCAACAAACCTCCCGATTGGCGGGTTTCCATAAGGAAAGAAATTGAATTTCTTATACATGCTCAACCTCACCTTTATATCATAGGGTTTAAGGTCTAATGGAGAAATTCCAAAAAATGCCTGCACTGATGGCCTGAAAGAACCTCCAGGAACCTGTACTTTGTTCAGTACATTATACATCCTGAAGTGAGTGACGATCCATCCCCACAAAACTTGGAATAGTCCCACTATTCTCAAAGGAGACTTACCCATGAAGACATGGAGTAATCTCCTGTGAATCTTTGCTAAAATGGGGGTATCCAACCTAATCATTTTCCCCTCAGCCAACTTGGCTGCAGCAACGAAGGTCCTTGGCCTGACGCCTCCCTTCGATTCCCTAACTGAAAAAAGATAAACATTGAGCCACAAGGCCAAGAAGCCCACCAGACGAGTCTTTTTTGGGATTCTATGATTCACTTTGTATCCCCACTTCTCAAATTCTCAAGCTTCTAGAGTCGGCCAGAATGTTCCAGGAGCACCCCTCTTCTCTGTTTTGGTGTAGGTGGTAAGATGAGTACAGGTGGGCCCCTTCTTCTTGGGCCCCTTCCCCTTCGATCCCTTCTCCTTCGGCTCCATCTCCTGCTTCTTGGTAAGAAACATATTCATCCACTCCTCTAGATGAATATCCTTTCTAGAATGAGTTAAGGAGGTATCTGAACTCTTGAGCTTGTGAAATATTTTCAATAATTCTCGAGCCAAAGTCGGGGTCTTCTCCGAATCATTCCAAGTCGCCTTGGGGGGATGAATTCATCATACATGTCACCTAGAATTGGAGCCCCTGAGATTTTTTGACATCCCATAGACTGATGCCTACTTATCCATGATTCAGATGGAAAGAATTGGTTTTTGGGCTCCAACAGCTGATTATCTCTGGAATAAAGTCATCATTCCTGTAAACATATGTTTGCCCAACACAGATGGCTTCATATATTGCATCTCTTTTTAAATACTCGAAAAACTCTGCATAGGTTTGTCGCACCCAGTATGCCCACATCCAAGTTGGCTTCACACCTCCTCCAGGACGAAATTCCCAACTCTTCTTCGAGGCTTTGGATTGATCCATATGAGAATTTCAGAAGATTGAGGGATAACAATGAGGTTGTATCTCAGGCTTGTGACATTTCAGATCTGAGTTACATGGGTTATGATTCATTATGTAGGCCTTCTCCACTATTCCAGTATTTACAAATGATCCTCCACTTGATATATTTACTGAAGCAAAATTAGTATAATTCTGAAACCAGGAAATTGGGAGATAGTTCTTCGCCTCTGTAATGGTGACTTCTCGCAGATGACCATAGCTATACAGGGGTAGATAAATGCTCTGTGGGAATTCAAGATGATACTGTAGACGCCGGAAAAGTCCGTTGTTCCCAAACAAAGCTCCGGATGCGGAAAGCGAGGTCATATTTGGAGTCGGAAGCATGTTTCGGAGGGCCCGGAGGCCTTGCGCGGAATTTTGGAGTCCCGCGCGCAAAGTTGATGAGCCGCGCGCAAACCTCCCGGGATGCGTGCAATGCGCTGGGCCGGCGCGCAATTTTGCGCGCCAGTGGCCCGCGCGACTCCCTTGCGCGTCGGGCCCGATTCCGCGCCCGCGAAGAGAATTTCGCGCCCGCGAACTGGATTCCGCGCCCGGGGTTGCCTATAAATATAAGGCGACCCCCGACGTTTTGAAGGTTGCCAGAATTCGAAAGGTCTCTCATGCGCGCAATCCAACCCCTTCCGCACGCAATGCCGATCTTCAGGTAACCTATTTTCTTTCGCGCAAGAAAGCCTCGGGGTTCGTCTTCGCGCGCAATCCCTTTGGCTCCTTTCCTTTGAATAACCCTTCACTCAAAGGCATTTGCGCGCAAAAGAAGCCTCTTGCGCGCAATTGCCCCCGGGTGCGCGCAATCCAGCCCGATTGCGCGCACCCCACCCCCTTTTCAAAGTGGCCATTCATTAAAGAATGAGCCGTTGCCCCCGTGCGCTATCCGAAGCCCGGTGCGCGCAATCTCTATCATTCGCGCACAAAGTGCTGGCCCAGTTGCGCGCCAGCCCGTCCATTTGCGCGCCGGCCCGCGGTATTGCGCGCAAAGCTCCTCTTTTGCGCGCAAACCGCCAGGGTCGCCCCCTTTGACCCCCCTTGGGTACCCACCTGCATGGCGCCCGATGACCCTCATCCCGAGTGCCCGCACTGTGCGTTGTCTTCCCGTGCGGCCCTCCGGGCTTGCGCGAAGTGACACGGACCTATCGGCGGCTTAAACGTCCTGCACGACGTTAAACTGCATACGTCCTGCACGACGTTAAACTGCACCACGTCCTGCACGACGTTAAACTGCATACGTCCCGCACGACGTTAAACTGCACTTCGTCCCAGCTACAAGACGTTAAACTGTACGCTATTCGTCCTGCACGACGTTAAACTGTAACTCGTCCTGCATGACGCTAAACTGCACCACGTCCTGCACGACGTTAAACTGCATACGTCCAAGCTGCATGACGTTAAACTGCCTAGCCCCCATCGTCCGCGCTGCAAGACGTTAAACTGCCAAGCATCTTCGTCCTCAACACACGACGTTAAACTGTACTTCATCCGGCAAGACGTTAAACCGTCCGCTTCGTCCTCAACACACGACGTTAAACTGTACTTCGTCTGGAAAGACGTTAAACCGTCTGCTTCGTCCTCAACACACGACGTTAAACTGTACTTCGTCCGGCAAGACGTTAAACCGTCCGCTTCACCCGATCCCGTGCCTCGCACGCAGGGTCCTCCCGGTTTGGATGTGGCCCCCACCCGCTCGTCTCTGCAGGGATGTCGGGATTGGAGTGGCCTTCGCCCATGGGGGTAGAGTGTTGCAAACAGAACGAACTACGTGGACTTTGATCCCTGTCTTCTAAACAGGGTACGTAGGAAGCCTCTCCGAGGTTCAAGCCCACCACCTGGTCGTCCCTGTCGTATTTACGTCGGTTCGTCCATCAGTGAACCCCTCCCGGGTTCACACTTGCGTTGATTCACCTATGAATCTGCCTCTGTGGGGGACTGCACGTGTGTATCTCCATTGTGCTTCCCCACTGCCTCGATCTCTTCGTGAGTCGGCTTGCCAACGTCCAGCATGACGTAAAACTGTGATCCACCCGGCCGTTCCATCCCCCTCTGTGCGAGGTGGTTCGGTTCAATCCTCTGCCCGGCGGCCTCGACCTCTTCGTGAGTCGGCTTGCCGATGTCCAGCATGACGTTAAACTGTATATCTGAACTACGCTGACTTTGATCCGCGCTAACGCACGGTACGTAGGAAGCCCCTACGGGGTCCAAGCTCTTCACTCCATCCATCCTGATCCTTACCCGGGCCGCCACATCCCGGTGGGATCATGCCATTTCATTCCACTCCACTTCACTCGGGAAGCCGCCCATGTGCTGGCCCCAGCGTCGGAGGTTCCCCGCAAGGGGTTCTGTCATCTGATCCACTCCTCGTGTTGATCAGTCTGATGCCGTCCCCGCTGGACGTTAAACTCGCGGCATACCCCGTGTTAAACATGGGAAGCTGAGGAAAACCTCAGGTAACACAGTTCCCCGCACCCAGTGCGGGATGCCTCAGGCCATCACGCCTTCGAGAAGCCCTATTAGGGACGGAAGGCAGACATGTAGAGGCGCAGTGTTAAGACACGCCCCCGACATCCAGAGCCACCCGGTCTCCTCACCGCAGGTTGCTGCCCCGACCAGACCCCTTGGAGCGTCTGGGCGGAAGCAGCGTAATTAACCGGTGTCCATGAAAATATGGCGGCGGGAACGAGATTCACAAACATTCTTAAATCTATGAGGGAGACCCGGATTAGGCGACGAGTTCCGAGGAGACTTCCACGGAAGGAGGAGCCGACATCCCATCATCCCGGTTTCGATCAAGGAGAAGACGCCCCTGAATAAGGGACGAATGCCGCCCGCCCTTGGAAAGCGGGACTGCGGGGCCACAAGACGCGCGCCCATCCCCTCGGGTCGACGGGTGCACGCGCGAATGCGTCCTGGCGGAACAGCGTAACCCGACGCACATCCGCACCGAAACAGAAAAATGGTGAAACCGACGTGAATCTCTTCTCCTCAATACGAAGACCGATGGCTTTCAGAGGTGTTGGAAGACCAGCATGCTGCTCGACCGAGCATTCAGTTTTACCTGCCAAGGGCTGAGGAAGGGAACTCGGGCACTCCGTCTCGCGACGTTGAGGGCCTGGGTCCCCCCCACGGAAGGCGTCGTGGCACTAATGGTTGGTTGTCGATTCCTTTTCCTATCAGTGTTAATGGGTTCTTCTCCCTGCTTTCAGAAATCAGGTCGCCCAATCTAGTGCCCGATCGCCACCCGCCCACTGGCGCAGGGGTAGGGGAAACACCGACGCGGCTACTCCGCGCGGTCCCGCCCATTCCACAGCCGTGCCAGCAGCCGCAGCTGCGGGGCAACCACGCCCTCTCTCCCCCTCGGAGGTCATCCAAAGAAGGGTGATCAACAACTTGGTGCGGAGATATGAGGAAGAGGGAGTCATCCCCACCAGGGACATGGCTCGCCTAGACCTCGAGGGAGCTGCACCTCGCCACCAACGCCGCCCCCGAGGGCCGTGCAGGGAGGCACCGCTGCCTACCTCGACGTCCAACCGCTTTGGGAGTTTATCCCCGGAGCGCTCCGACAACTCCTTCCCCTATGCGGATGAGGTGGAAGATGCCCGGGACCACCCTATCCGGGATTCGCCCCAGGGATCCGCGATGAGGGCTCCTGTCAGGCCACGGCGACATCGCCGCCAGGCCTCTCAAGTCGAAGAACGGGCTCTCCACCTGCCCGCGCCGCTCATCCCGACTCGTCTGTCCCGACGCCAACGTCGGGCGCGAGCGGAAGAGGATGCCCACCTTGGGGCCCTAGCAACAGCGGCCACGTTGGCTCAAGCCACTGCTGGCTCCAGTCGCCAGGCCCCTGCGCATCCTGAGCAGGGGCACTTCTATGCCCGACCCGGATCGAGGCCCCGACCGCCCCAAAGGCAGGTTGGGTTGACTCTCCCAGTTGCTGGTACAGACAATAGCCACCGCGGACCACCTCGCGGTATCGCTATTCACCAACAGGGTCTACTCCGTGTGGCCGATCCAAGAGGCATGGGTCACCCCGCCTTCCGATCTCGGCCTGGAGGCCTGCCCGGAATCATCTCTCCCCGCGTCCCCTTTGATATCTGTCCCGGTGCCCCTCGCACCTTGGTTTCCAGTCCTCTTGCCCCAGCACCAGTGCGGCCGGAGGACGCCAGGATAGAGATCAGCCATGCCCCGAAGAACCACCCAGGGGCAGGAGGGCGAGGCGTCGACGCCGAGGGAAGAATGTTACGGAATTCTGGACAGAGATCCGACTGGTTCGTTTCTCTGATACAGAGGCGGAGTATGATTCGGCGACAGAGCCCTCCCCCCAATCCCACCTGTCAGGGGCAGGGGTAGGAATGCGGCACGTCAGCCTCGTACTTCCCGAGAGCGAGATCGATATGATCCCCGCTTCTCTCCGAAGGTATATCCGGAGTAGCGAGGGCCTGGTAGACCCACAAGGATCAAGCTTGCGGTTGGTACCGGCCCCTCTGGAAGCGCCTTCTGCCTCGATCGGAGAAGCCGGAGACCTTTTCTGGGGACCGACGGTCGAACCACGATCTAGTGCACCCTCGGCGAGCACCGACGCTACGGCAGGATGTTCGCTCTCCGGCCCGTCCTATCGTGATGTGGTAGCCAGGGCACCGCCACCCTCAGAGGGCGGCCCGAGATATGGAGTCCAATCGTCCTGCTCGCCGTATTCACCGCCGGCCAGCCCGTCGGCCCGGCGGCCCGCCTCGGCACTACTGCCAGTTCCCCGTCCATTCCCAGTCGTTGAAGAGGGCCAAGGAGACCTGAGTCCCGAGTTTGAGTCATGGAGCTTCTGGACCGTCCTTGCAGAGGGCCACTTCCCTGAGAAGTTTTGGCCAGTCGCAGGACCGGACTTTGATGCACCCGAATCGCTCACCCCGGATGAGTTCGAATGCTTCCGCCGAACTCTCCGGGAGACTCACTCCCGTCTTCACCGCTTACAAATGCCATATCCCGGGAGTCAAGCACACCTGGAGGATATTGGTGAGCAGTGCCATCAAATTGACCTGGCCACGCTCCCCGCGGTTCGGCACCCCGGGTCATTTGGGCACCACGAGGCCCTCCAACAACGATGCGTTGAGTGTTTTCAAGTACTCCAAAAGGTTATCGAGGAAGCCACTCCCCACGTGTATATCCGTGGATGGGGGCAGTACGCTGCCCTACGCTTCAGTGCGATTCGCCGACAGCCCGATTCACTGGGTGGCCCTGAGGGTACATCCCCAGGGACGGAAACAGTCAATATGGCTGACCTGTCGGGGGAGGGGAACGGTTTGGAACTTCTCGACGGGGGCTCTCCCCCCGAAGACAAGCCGTTGTTGGATCCATCGGCGAGAGTTACTCATCACCAGAGGAGCCTCCTGGGTCTCCCCGCACCCACTGAAGCACTGACGTTGAGCCGAAACGTCAGTAAAGGTAAAGAGCACGGCGAGGCTATAAAGCCCGCCGACCCATCTGCCTCCACACAGAGGGAAGATGAGGATCCCGAGAAGGCTATGCTACGTCAACAGCTCGCCGAGCATAAGAAGCTGGTTGACCAGCTCCTCGCCGAGCGCGTTGCAGAGCAGCGGCCTGACTACGGTGATCCTAGGCCAGGACAGCAGGGACAGGAACAACCACCCCTCGATGAGGCTCTCCCGAGCAACCGTGATTATGCCGTGTTCGCCGACAGGAGAGAGGCCATCGCCTATGGAAAGAGGGCGCGGTATGTTTCACCACACCCTCCCGAGCGGCGTGACTACCTGAGAGACCCCGCTCGGATTCCTCCCGCTGCCCCAAGGGCCGCTCCGCCCACCATCCCACGAGCTTCCGAGTTCGACGACCCGATTGAAGGGCCATGCAATGCGCTCGTGGTTAGAGATCCTCGCCAGGACTGGAACCCATGTCTGGACGATCCGATGGCAGCACTCATCGCCCGCTTGGAAGCCTTGGAGACTCGGCAAGTGGCAATCCCACCGGACGGCAAGCCATACCCAGCATGGGTGGATGACATGCCGGCGCCTCCGGGATTCGGGAATCCCACTTTTTCCCCCTTCAACGGGACTGGAGATCTGCCACATCATTTGGCCCATTTCAACTCGAGGTGCGGACCTATGTTGGGGACTCCAGCGCAGCAAGAGGCCGCTAAGCTTCGCTGCTTTGTCCAGACACTGGAAGGGCCAGCATTTGTCTGGTACAGCCAGCTCCCCGTCGGGTCGATAACTAGCTGGGAGGACCTTCGTAGACAGTTCCTCTACCAGTTCAGTTCCACGACCCGGAAGACGAGTATCGCAGACCTCTTCAAGTGCAAGCAGAGGCCTAATGAGCGAGTCGCGGACTTCGTCGCCCGATGGAAGGGTCTCACGTATTCCCTTGACATGCCATTGACTCAGGAGCAGTTGCTGACAATGTGCGTCGGGAACGTCAAGACCGAGCTGGTCCCTTCCTTGATCACTCAGAATTACCTCGGAGGGTTCAGGGACTTCTCAGACAAAGCTCAATGTCTTGAGGAAGCCCTGCAACAGGCCAGCCAGGCACACCCGCTGCCTCCTATGATTCCTGCAAGGAGAGCCAGCAGGGCTGAGCCCGCTGTTGTCGCCCAGATAGAGGCTCCCAGGCCGTTCGAGCTGCTGCCGGTGAGACCAGCTCCACAGCCTCACAGGAATCCGCCTCCACGGGCTCAGTTCCCGGACCAGCAGCGGCAGCCTCAGAACCGGCCGGCCCCTCCGCGTAATGTACCGCCACAACCCAGGCGAGATAATCAGGGTCCACCTCCTCGGCAGGCCCCTCCAGCCCCTCGTCAAGACCACGCTCCCAGGGGCCCGCGATACCTGACCTACTCATTTCACGAGGATCAGGTCCCCGGTTATTTCCGGAGGAGGCACATCTCACGGATAACCCCCGCTACTGCCCCTACCATCGGGCCCTAGGGCACACCATCCAGCGGTGCTATGTGTTTAAGGATTGGCTCCAAGACCAGATTAACAACAATGTAATCAGGTTGGGCCCAGCTCCGGCACAAGTGGCAGGCGTGTTCGTGGGATCAGATGACGATAGCGGCAATGAGGACGAATGGCAGCTGGTCTCCGACCGCGGATCCCAGAAGTATAAAAACTGGATGGCCCGCAAGACGATCATTCGCGCCCATGGAATCATCCGTGCGCGCTTGAATCAGCCTGAGCCCCCAGAATCTGCGGGTGCTGCTTCGGCATCGTCGTCCCAGCCTACCTCTTCCAAGAAGAGCAAACGGCGGCGGCGCAAGAAGGAAGAGCGCGCCCCGCCAGTTCTGCCACTATCCCGCACTCTCGGCGATTTCATGACCCCGGAGATGGGGATCCCTCCTCGGATCCGTCCAGTGGTGAATGATTCGTCCGATGACAGTATTGGGTACGCTTCGGTTAATACCGTCGAGCTGGTAAATCCCTTTTTGGTTCCCGACGTTGAAGAACACCAGGTGGACCTCCCTAGTGTCCCCGGTCGTCGCCACCATCGGAGGAGCCGCAACAATAGGAGTCGCCGGGGCACAGCAGTTGGTACCTCCATCCAGGCCGTGCACGCCACTGAGACCAGGCAGCGGGCTCAAAACCGAGCTCAGCATGCGCAGCCCCCCCATCCGGGGATGACGGATTCGCCTCCGCCACTGTTTGTGGTATGGGATCAGGCAGAACCGCCTCAGCCGCGTCGCGATCAGCTCCGCCCTGCCACGAGTCCATCCCGGCCTCCTGACCATAGTACAGTGACCATTTCCCGGGCTTCATCCAATGAACAGCGAGATGCGCCAAGCACCAGTCGGCCGCCGGCCCAACCGGCAAGGCCCGTCATGCTTCCAACCGCAGAGCAACCTCCTGCAACCAGGGGTTCGTGCTTGGCCAAAAAGTATGATGTCCTGAAGCACTTGGTCGACATCCCAGCGAGACTCTCCATCCTTGAGGCTCTGCGCATGTCATCTGAGATGCGCGAGGCACTCGCTGAAGCCCTGAAGAGCCCCCTCCAGTTTGAGACAGAGGTTGCGGCTGTAGAGGCCTTTCACGCCGAAACGATTGAGAACGCCGAATGTCAGGCAGTTATCTCGTTTTCTGGTAAGGATGAAGACCCTCCTATACAGGGGCACATTCGTCCACTGTATGTTACCGTCCAGTTCAATGGCCTTGAAGTCCGACGCTGTCTTGTCGACACGGGGTCCGGGATTAACCTGATTCCCACTCGGACGCTCCGGAGATTGGGGTTGTCTGAGGATGACTTGATTCCCTCCGACCTCAGGATCCAGGGGTACGACCGCACCGAGCAAACCCCGGTCGGCAAGATACGTTTGAAGACCCAGTTCGGTGATTTGGTTGCCAACACCGAATTCATGGTAGTCTCTCAAGACACTGCGTACAACGCATTGATGGGCAGGCCCTGGCTCCACCTTCATGCGGCGGTTCCCTCGCCATACCACCAATGCCTCAAATACTCCCTTAATGGTCGAGTAGGCGTGCTTCAGGGAGATGCCTCTCCTTTTGCCTCATGTGAATCCCGCTATCTGGACGCGGACTATTACAAGAGTAAGGATAAGCAGATCCTGGCAGGTGAGGTTGAGCCTGTCGTTGTTGCAAGTGATCCCTGGGCAAGTTTGGATGACGCTTACGTCCTCCCGATTCAACGGTTGGACGTAGCCATGGTCTCGACGGCTTGTGAGTCTCCTGATGAGATGATCGCGACCGCCCATGCCAGCACCAGCGGCCCAGTAGGATCTGGTAGCCCCAATGCAGTTGCCAACGCGGTCTCTCCCGTGGATGATCCCTCCCCGAGTGGAGAGGACGTGGAAGATTCACCCCCAGCCTTTGAGGAGGGCGTCTCTGCCACGGTCGATGAGTTAGTACAAGTGAACCTTGGAACCGAAGCAGATCCAAGACCCACATTGGTCAGTGCCGCCATGCCCTCTGAGGAGCGGCAGCAGTACGTGGACTTTCTCAGGCAGCACCGTGATGTGTTCGCTTGGGGCTATGACGAGATGCCGGGGCTAGATCCTCAGGTAGCCGTCCACTGCCTTGGTCTCCCGGCGAACCATCGCGGGTTCAAGCAGCCTCCCAGGAAGATGCACCCATTCCACGGTGCCATGGTTGAGGCCGAAGTTGACAAGCTTATCAAAGCCAACTTCGTGAGGGAAGTTCAGTACCCCAAATGGCTGGCCAACATTGTGCCGTTCAGGAAGAAGAACGGGCAGATCAGAGTCTGCATCGACTTCCGCGATCTCAACCGCCACTGTCCGAAGGATGATTTTCCCCTTCCAGTGACAGAGCTGTTGATTGACGCCACGGCAGGGTTCCAAGCCCTCTCCTTCATGGATGGATACTCTGGATATAACCAAATTCGGATGGCCCCTGAGGATGAGGAGTTCACTGCCTTCAGGGCCCCCCAAGGTACCTTTTGTTACCGGGTCATGCCTTTCGGCCTGAAGAATGCAGGTGCCACCTATCAACGGGCGATGCACCGCATATTCAAGCCAATCCTCGGCACACTGGTGGAATGCTACGTCGACGACTTGGTAGTCAAATCGCGCCAGCGTCAGGACCATCTCAAAGATCTTGAGAAAGTGTTCGGCTTCCTCCGGTCTCGCTGCCTGAAGATGAACCCGTTGAAGTGTGCCTTCGGGGTCACCTCCGGAAAGTTCCTTGGATTTGTGGTAAGATACCGGGGTATTGAGATCGACCCAGAGAAGATCAGGGCGATTAGATGCCTCCCCCAGGTAACATCCGGGAACTGCCGGGGTTCCAAGGCCACTTAGCCTATATACGCCGATTCATCGCGAATCTGGCCGGAAAGTGTAAGCCCTTTTCTCGGCTCATGAAGAAAGGTGCCACCTATGTATGGGATAAAGAGTGTCAGACCGCTTTCGAGGAAATCAAGCAGTACCTGCTGCAACCTCTGGTTCTGATGCCGCCCGTATCCGGGAAGCCGCTGGTCCTCTATGTGACCGCCCTGGAACGGTCCCTGGGTGCCCTTCTCGCCCAGAAGAACAACGAGGGAACAGAGAATAGCCTCTATTACCTCAGTCGCATGCTCCTCGATGCGGAAGTTAGGTATTCCCCCATCGAGAAGAGCTGCCTGGCGCTCGTATTTGCCGTACAGAAATTACGGTACTACTTGCAGCACCATGAGGTACAGTTGGTTTCTCGGGTAGACCCGTTGAAATATATCCTGAGCCGGCCTATGTTGACTGGCCGTCTAGCGCGGTGGGCTGTGATTCTCCAGCAGTTCGACATCAGGTATGTGTCTCAGAAGGCCATCAAAGGGCAAGCATTGGCAGACTTTCTGGCTGCTCACCCAACCTCCGCGGATCAGCCGCTGGATCTAGGCTTTCCTGATGAGGCCATTCTCTCGGTCGATCATGCCGGTCCATGCTGGCAGATGCACTTTGACGGTGCCTCCCGGAGCCCCACCGGTAGAAGACTTGATAATCCTAAGCTCAACAGAGTGGGCTTGGGTATCGTCTTCATTACCCCGGAGCAAGTTGTACTGCCATACTCTTTCCTGTTGTCAGAGGGCTGTACCAACAATGAGGCGGAATACCATGCCCTCATCACCGGCCTCGAGTTAGCTCTCGAGATCGACGTGCCCCATCTGTGTGTGAAAGGGGACTCCGAGTTGGTTGTTAAGCAGATCAATGGCGACTATGTTGTCAGGAAGCCGGAACTTGTGCCATTGCTGGAGTGCACCCTCCTTCTGATGGCCCGGTTCCCTTCTCGGCCAGAGATTGTCCATATTCCCCGGTCGCAGAACGGTCGAGCAGATGCTTTGGCCAGCCTTGCTGCGTCACTTGCGGAGCCTGAATAGGATAACCTGACCGTCCGCGTGGCGCGCCGCAGGCTCATCGCTCCCGTTGTCCCGGAGGGAGATCGCGACCCGTCGGTAAGTAATCTCACCACGGTTGCCCCTGTGCCCGGAGCCCCGAGTACCCCAGATATGGCAGTCAAACCAGCCCCTGATTGGAGGACACCTTTGGTTGAGTACCTCCAACATGGCATTATCCCACCGGATCGGGCTGAGCGCGAGCGAGTTCGACGCCGCGCATCGCAGTTTGTCCTCCAGAGCAGTCCCGGCCTGGAGCAGATCCTCTATAGATGCGGATTTGATGGTGTTCTCCTTCGTTGCCTTCAGGGAGTTGATATCCCACGAGTCATGCGAGAGGTTCATGCTGGTTCATGCGGTGCCCATCAGACTGGGCCGAAGCTGTCCCACCAGATTCGGAGGTTGGGATACTTCTGGCCCTCCATGATCCATGACTGCATCGAGTATGCCAGGAGGTGCCATGCGTGCCAGGTTCATGCGAACTTTGTGCATCGGCCGCCGGAGCCTCTCCATACCACCAGGTATTCTTGGACCTTTGCAGTCTGGGGGATGGACGTTGTGGGACCTTACCCGCCGGCGACGGCTCGCCAGTGCCGGTTCATTCTGACCACCACGGACTTCTTCTCCAAATGGGCAGAGGCGATTCCGCTCAGAGAGGTCAAATCCTGTTCGATCGCTGACTTCGTGACCTCCAACATCATTCATCGATTTGGGGTTCCTCACGCTATCCTCACGGATAACGGAGCCAATTTCCGAGCAGCCGAGTTGAAGAAGTTGTACGCCAAGTACAACATTCGCTCGAACCATACATCTCGCTATCATGCGCAGGCGAATGGACAGATCGAGGCGTTTAACAAAACCCTCTCTAACATTCTGCAAAAGATGGTTGGTCAGAACAAGAAGATTTGGCCGGACAAGCTCCCCAACGCCCTCTGGGCTTATCGGACGACGACTCGCAATTCCACCCAAATGACCCCTTATTCCCTGGTGTATGGAGCTGAGGCCGTCCTGCCCATCGAGATCCAGTTACTGTCCTTGCGCACTGCGGTCTACGACCAGCAAGCGCCGGACAGAGCTGCTGAAGCCCGTCTAGTCGAGTTGGAAGCACTGGATGAGAATAGACTTCGCGCCTTGCACAACTTGGAGAGGCATCAAAGCAGAATGGCTTGAGCTTTCAATAAGAAGGTTCGCCTCCGCTCCTTCCTGTAGGGTGACCTAGTGCTAGCCCTAAGAGCGCCAATGATCCCCGGCAGGAAGCCACCCAAGTTGGAGCCCAAGTGGGAGGGACCTCTTGTCGTCCACAAAGTTTATCCCAATGGCGCGTACTCCCTAGCGACTATGGATGGTGAGCGTGTCACTCCTCCCACCAACGCTAGGTTCCTCAAGCAGTACTTTGTCTGATTGTACCACGTCCTGCACGACGTTAAACTGCATACGTCCAAGCTGCACGACGTTAAACTGCCTAGCATATCGTCCGCGCTGCAAGACGTTAAACTGCCAAGTGTTTCGTCCAACATGACGTTAAACTGTACCTCGTCCAAGCTACAAGACGTTAAACTGTTTAGCATTCGTCCAACACGACGTTAAACTGTACTACGTCCGAGCTACAAGACGTTAAACTGTTCAGCATTCGTCCTGCATGACGTTAAACTGCCTCTCAAGAACTACGTGCGGCTTGATTCCCATCCTTATGGGATACGTAGGACCGCCTGAACATTCATGTTTCAGGCCCAGCCCCATCCTTCGGGAATTTCCATCCCACCTCGGGCCCTTGGCCCAGTTGCCTCTGGGAATGTGGTGTATGGTGTGGACGCGGGGCTATGCCCTCATTCACGTCGGTTTGCTCGCCACGCTGTACGCCCCCCACATTTGGGGATGCCTTCTGCTCCCCCCTTTTTTCTCTTTTCGTCCTGCATGACGTTAAACTGCACTTCAAGAACTACGTGCGGCTTGATTCCCATCCTTATGGGATACGTAGGACCGCCTGAACATTCATGTTTCAGGCCCAGCCCCATTTCCCGGGAACCTCTATCCCGCGTTGGGCCTCTGGCCCCAGTTCCCCTCCTTTTTGTGCGAGGCGTAACGCGTGAGCGGGGGATTATGTCCTCGTTCACGTTGGTCTGCTGGCCGCACCATACGCCTCCCATGTGTGTAGGACTACCTCACACCCCTCATCGTCCTGCATGACGTTAAACTGCCTCTCAAGAACTACGTACGGCTTGATTCCCATCCTTATGGGATACGTAGGACCGCCTGGACGCTTGTGTCTCAGGTCCAGCCCCGTCTCTTGGTTGATCACGGGGATCTACCGTCTTTTGGTTGCTCTCAGGGTGAGTCCTCCGACCCTTTCCGGTGATCTTTTAACATGTTTTGGGTACTTTGGTCTATGACCCGTAGTGTCGGATGCAATCCCGGCAAGTCCCGTGTTGCTTGTCGGGCCGCGCGCTTCCTCTTGTTCGAGCCTTCACTCAAAGGGATCCTCGTTAGCGGTTTGGGTACGATGCCTCAGTGCTCTCCTACCGCTCCGGGTCGATTTACCGGCGGGTCCTGGGCCGCAAATCGATATGAATCCTGCGATTGAGCGGTTGATGCTCGTTTGCTTGCCCAGTTCTGGGCTGACGCGATCGGATGTTGTGTTGCGAATATGGTCAGCGACATCCTTGATCGCCATGTCGGCTCTTTTAGGCTCCGAACATTGGTTGCACGGTCCTCATCACACTCCGCCTTTGTGCGTTGTAGTGGAATCTCGACACTCTCTTCATACTGACCTTCAGTACACCTTTACACGTTAGGCAGGCCAACCAGGATAATGGTGTATGTCGAGGCTCCAACGATATGAGCACCAAGGGTATATGCTGATGTCCTCCCTAAGGGCCGTGTATAGCTGGACCCTCGTCCCCATAAGGAGGAAGGAGTCGCCCGAACAATCGCGTTTTGGGACCAGTATATCTGGAGGCTAGCATCTCTGCCCCTCGGGTGATGGACATATGCAGGCCCCTATCCCAGGATCCTTCTCCTGGAATCGTGTGTGACCGCAGGGCTGGGTATGTTCCCACCTCCGCTGAGTCCGCCGTATCGCGATAAGAGGATTCCTCCATGGTCTGAACCACACGACCTTAAATTGTGTTGTCTGGTCCTACCACACGACCGTAAACTGTGATCGTCTTGGCCGCCCGACGAGAAACGGCACTGCATCGTGATGTTCTCCTCAGGGGACACTCACGTTGGGCGCTGGTTAATAACCACGCCATTCATCAATGCCTTTCATGGCTTGATTATTGTGGCGACTCCAGGGATTCCTTAATCACAGGCATGTCGCTGCACGAAAAACCATCCATCTTTAAGGACAAACAAGAAATATCAAATACCGCTTCTTCTGTGTGCGAGGGTCAGACCCGCACCCTTCCCCGCGCTGGTGCCCGATTGTGTTGCGCCGCGCTTCAAGAACTACGTGTGGCTTGATTCCCATCCTCATGGGATACGTAGGAACGCCCGGATGTTTGAAACTTCGGGTCCAGCCCCCCACCTCTTAGAGATTCCCCCCTTCTCTGGGGAATCCGCCGCCTTCAGGCCACCCTCAAGGCGTGTCCCTCGACCCCTTGCAGTGGTCCACTGGTGTCAAGAGTACTCTGGTTTATTGCCAGGAGGGTCAGGTTCAGCTTGGTCAGGTTCCTTCCATTTTTCAGGCTTCGTGCTCCCTTTCATTCGGACCCATCGCCTACGCCCTGGGTGGATCCCCCGTGAACGGTTTGGACACAATGCCTCAGTGCTCTCCCACCGACTCGGGCTGGTGCCCCCAATGGCCTCGGGCAGCAAATCGATATGAATCCTGCGATTGAGCGGTCGATGCTCGTTTGCTGCCTCATTCCATCAACAGTTAGTGCGATATTGATGCTGCTTTTCTGCCACGGTCGGCAGTACTCCCATATCATTACGCCGGTGCCCCCAGTCCTTGAGTGAATGGCCGCATGATTCACATCACTTTTTCTACCCCCCATTCTGACCAGGAAAAATCTCGACACTCTTGACACTATCCCCCAGTGCATCTTCGCATATCCAGGGGATAGGACCACGATGCGGCGTACTTTGAGGTTCTTATGGTCCGAGATCTAAGACCTTAAACTAAGATCTACCCTTATGGTCCGAGCTCTAAGACCTTAAACTAAGATCTACCCTTATGGTCCGAGCTCTAAGACCTTAAACTAAGATATGCCCCTATGGTCCGAGCTCTACGACCCTAAACTAAGATCTCCCCAAACGGGGTTCTGCGTCCTGCATGACGTTAAACTGCACTTGCAGAACTACGTATGGCTTGATCTCCAGCCTGATGGAGTATGTAGGAACGCCCGGGCATTTCGACTCGGGTCCAGCCTCAGGGATCGCCAAGTCCCGCCCCTCCTCGTCGCCGGCCGTCTGGCCTGACTTCGGGTAAAGTGGTGCAGTTGTGATATTCTCCCCGATTCAGCTCGGGATGCCCCATCACAATGATGGGAAGCGACGGTTTCCTCGTCAAAGAGGTTCTGTCAGAGAATTGGGGTGATTCACGGCCAGATTAGTGCATCCGCCTAATACGCTTTCCCCACGGTGGCGCAATTTTGAGAGCATTGGATTCTATCCGAACAAATCATCACTTCGCCCCACGCATCGCATGCCCTGTTGATCTGGATTTCCACCCTTGTGCCTGAAGGAACCCCCAAAGCGGCATTGATGATGACATGTGATCCGCCTCCTGCAATATGGATGATGACCTTCGGTCCGTCTATCGCAGTAGTATGGTCGATTGATCCATTTTCCGCTTGCCGTCTTGGGCATTTCCTGGAAGGCCGACCGTTGTGGATTTCTGAATTCGGGACACGCGATTCACCCTTTCTCATTTCCCTATGTTCGGATAAAATCTCAACGCCCCTAGCATTGTCCCGCTCGTGTGTCGGAACAAGTTGGGGGGATGATACATTGATTAGGTCTGAGGTCTCCTTTCCTAGGAATGACCTCCCTCTCTTATTTAGAAATCCAGGCCCAATTGTGGATGCCTGAAGCTTGGTTAACGCTCCCGCGAGACAATGGATTGTGGTTGAGCATGTTAAACCAAAAGATGCAGATAAATATGGTGATTCATACAAATGGATCAAATATTGAGTAGCGGAAGCAAATGTTCTGGGAGTGGAAAAAACAAAGCCCCTAGGGATTAGCGTGCTGGATAAGTCTTTCTAACGCCGCTACCCTTTGGCTGGCGGCCTCCAGAGCTGCTTCTCACTCTCTGTGTGCCCTCTCCTCGTCGGCGGTCGCAGCACGCAGTTCGTCGATTCTGGCCTGTGCACGCTCCCGCTTGACTTGAATTGTGACCATCTGTTGGCCCGCCTCCGTCAGCTGTACTTGGGCGTCAACCAGCTGGGCTGCTAGTTGCTCCACAAGCTCGGTGCACGCTGCGACGAAGGCCTCCTTCTCTGCCGCCTGCCCTTCGAGACGCCGGACTTCCTACTCCGCCACGAGGAGCGCCCGCATGCTCTCCGACATGTCCCGACATTGTGCGACGTCGGCACGCCGGCGGCTCTCGCGCATCTTTTCGTCCATGAAATCACGGACCGTAAGATGGAGGCGTTGAGCATCAGCTCCCCCGGCACACAGGAAGCGCAGCCAGGTTTGGAGTGATCCCATGCGCCCCAGCCACTCCAATGGGTCTCTCTTGAGGAAGCGCTGGATGCACTTCCACCCCCTTCGGCACGCTATCCGGCTCTCCTCGACCGCCTCCGCGTCCGAGTCGTCCATCTCCTCGGGGTCGGCAGGCCGGTAGGCAGGGAAGGCAGCCAGCAGGTCTGCTGCAGGGTCCGCCCCTGGGATGTCCTCATGGGGGATAGGTTCCCCAACATCTGGGCAACCTTCTTCTCTCTCCCCAGTGGCGTTGACACCCTCGTCAGCCCCCGACCTCTCTCCGATGTCAGCACCGCCGACGTCCGTAGCCCCTTGATCAGCAGTTGGTGGGGCCGGCTCGGTGTGGGAAGTCTGTTCCGGAGCAGGCGGCATGTCTGCCACCGTTCCACTCGTGGATGGCCCGGGTTCGGCAACCCGACGAGCCTCCAGTGTTGAGATCACTGCGCAGGGAATGTCGTGGTTAGTCACGGATCGTCAACGGCAAGCACCAGCAGTAAAGTAAGGAGACTTACGGGAGTTCAGAGCGTCATCTTCCGCTATCCCGGCCGCCGCAGGAGCAATTGCAGCAGGGGACCCCTTAGCGCTTGTCAGTTCAATGATGGGTGTCTGGGCCCCGCCTTGTCCTGCTGGCGCCTCTCCTACTCCCGCTGAGGACGCCTGACCAACATCCGTGTGCTCCTGAGAAAGATGGAGAAATGGGTTAGAAGCTGCATAAGAGAATGGATGAAGCAGGTTGAGTAGGGATATAAGCGGACCTCGAGGAGCTCAGTGACATTAACATTGTCAGATCCGGCCACCTCGCCGCTCTCCCGCGGGCTCCCCTGATGGGATCTTCCCTCGGAGCCTTCATCCTCCCCCATCTCCTCCTCTTCCTCGGAGTCGTTGCTACTGTCATCTTCCGCCGGCGGCATCTGTTCTGGAGCGGGTTCTAGACCGAGCATCACCTTCACCAGAAGGGATGGCTCCGCACGCTGACCACGTTGGCGCGCGTACTCATCCATGGTCGTCAGATACGCATACTGTCGGTTGAAGTCCACCCTGTCGGCGATATGGAGGCGCCCGACCTCTGGCAGATGGATTCCTTCTCTAAGTATCTTTCGCCAGATGGCGTCGGTCCCCAGTGACTGCCGCAGGGTCATCCAGGCCGACCACAGCGCCGGGAAGACTGCATCATGGGAGTGTTCGAGCAGGCGCCTTACCTGTTTCCCGGGCCGCTCCCCGACCGCCGCATGTGCCCCCTCTCCGGGCGCTGAAGTCGTGGCGGCAGCTTGCGATGTGCCCGCCGCCGAAGTCCCTGCCCGCGCCGGCTCCGCTGCTTAGCGCGCCTCCGTTCTCCCCCGTGTGGCGGCGCCTCGCCTCCTTCCTTGACGCCCGGTCTCCGCACGGGTGACTTCGAGCCGCCGAACTGGCTTCCGAAAAAGCCCCTCGGGGTACGCGATGGCCCAGTGTTCGGCGTACTCGGTTGCCAAGCCTGCGTCGACCCCGGTAGGAGGGAGAGTGATGACGTCGCCAGAGCCAAAGGCGACGAACATCAGCCACATCTGGCGAAGGACGCCAGGGTTCGTCTCCTCCCGGACAGCAGTGAATACCCTCTTCGGCATCCGTTGAAGGCACCCGAACTGCCTGGCGAACCGGGTTGGCACGTAGGGCTCGCAGATCACCTTCCCGTCGATCCGAGCCACGAGCACCCCGCCCCGCATGTTCAGGAAGTACTCGTGCTGCTCCAGCGGACCCTGCCCGTTGTCGATCATTTGGCCAACGGGAGTGGGGAACGGGCTGAAGTTGAAATTGGCATGATTTCCAATCCGAATCCTCACGCCCTCCTCACTTAGGGTCATCGGAGCGACCCCCGCAATGTTCAGCAGGGAGGGTCGCAAGCCGTTGCCCGGAGGAATGATGGCGTTCGGAAACGTGTACCCACCAAGGTGAGCAGCCACCCAGCCGTGGAAGAATTGGAAGGGCCCACAGATCCTTCGTGGTGACCCCCCCCCCGTGAGATGCGTCCCAGGATGGCGTACAGCTTAGCCAACACTGGGACCCCGAGGTTGTATCTTTTGTTGGCGGCCATAGCGCCCGCCATCGCCAGTGTCGCCGGGCGAACGCCCATTCTCGCGTCCCGCACTGGCAGGAGCCACCCACTCAGAAAGGCGGCCAGGAACGCCGCGTACCGGATATTTGGGTCCCGGGCCTCGATGACGCGGTACCCCCATGAGCAGTAGTCGCCCGTCTCCAGGACCCGCCAGTACGACCCGTTCCGGCTCCTCTGAGCCGCGGTCGGGCACCGCTTCCCCCTGCCTGGCATCTTGACCGTCGGGTCATGCTCCAAGAACTGGCCGAACCACTCCTTGTAGGATATGTCCTTCTGGAAGTCCTTGATCCCGAGCCGCTGCGTAGCTAGGTCAAGCAGATGCCAGGTCAGAATGGGAGTCTGTGACCTGTCTTCCCAGGTGTTCTTCGGAGGCAGGAACTCATCGTACTAGTAACCCTCCAACGGGATACCTCCGATGCAGTGGATGTCCCAGAGACCGATGCCGACCTCCCCATGGTGAAGATAGAAGGTGTTGGTATCCGGGGACCAGCGGGTGAACAGCTCCGGCCCGAGCTCGGACTGCTGGTAGAAGTGGAACTGCGACGTCCACACCGCCTCAAACAGGTCGATGTACCGCAGCTCCTCCGCGAAGTGATCGCAAGTGTGGCGTACCCAGAACGCCCAGGTCCACTCACTGGTGAAATTGCCCCCAGATCGCAAGTCCCAGTCCTTCAGCCAGCCCTTGGTGTCGTCGGTGACACTCTGGCGATATATGCTCGAGTAGAGGGCTGGAGAGTTCTCCGCAGTAGGCTCACCTCCGACGATGGTTCGCGTCCTCGGGTTCAGGACATAGACATCTAAGTGTCTGGTCTCCCTAGCAGGGTACCCATTGTTGGTGATGTTATAGCGGGGAAGCTCGTCCTCCCGAGTCACCCAGGTCCGTGGCGCATCAACCTCGAACCCTGGCACCGGAACCTCATCTAGGATGCCGAAGTTCCAGAGCGGCAGGTTGTCTGACAGTGGATATGTCTTCTGGGCCGGCGTCAGCAAGTCGAACAAGGATTGATTGTTGGAAACAATCTCCTTGGCTCCGTAGACCTCCTCATTCGTCGCCATCTCAGCTCTGTGAGTGGCGGAATCCCCCTCATTCCCTTGATTCGCGGCCATCTCAGAAGCTCCGGGAGTCGTGCGGGTAAAGGGATGAAGCGTGCAGGATCGGACGAGGCTGGTAGAGAAGTTTGAGAGTTGGCGCGCAATCCTAGTGGACGGCGCGCAATCGGGAAGTCCGTCGCGTAAAACCCCGGGTGTTCGCGCAAAAGCAGGCCGAATTCCAGATAGGTTTGCGCGACGAGCGGGCGAATTCCGCGCCGGAAAGGGCAATTTCGCGCACGAGAGCTCGAATGCTTATCGCGCGGAAGGCCAGTGTACGGTGCGGGGGACCCAGGGCCCCTATTTATAGGCAAGGCCGGGGTCCACGCTGCGCGGAAAGCGCTTTGCGCGACCGCGACAGCAAATTTCGTGCCCGACGCCCTTTTTTGCGCGCCACAGTCCCGCGCCACCCAGGACTTCGGCATTCCGGCGTCTCCCTCGGAACCCGATCGTTGCGACCTCTCGCCAATCAGATTCCGAGGGGGGGCTTTTGTAGACGCCGGAAAAGTCCGTTGTTCCCAAACAAAGCTCCAGATGCGGAAAGCGATGTCATATTTGGAGTCGGAAGCATGTTTCGGAGGGCCCGGAGGCCTTGCGCGGAATTTTGGAGTCCTGCGCGCAAAGTTGATGAGCCGCGCACAAACCTCCCGGGATGCGCGCAATGCGCTGGGCCGGCGCGCAATTTTGCGCGCCAGTGGCCCGCGCGACTCCCTTGCGCGCCGGGCCCGATTCCACGCCCGCGAAGAGAATTTCGCGCCCGCGAACTGGATTCCGCGCCCGGGGTTGCCTATAAATATAAGGCGACCCCCGACGTTTTGAAGGTTGCCAGAATTCGAAAGGTCTCTCGTGCGCGCAATCCAACCCCTTCCGCGCGCAATGCCGATCTTCAGGTAACCTCTTTTCTTTCGCGCAAGAAATCCTCGGGGTTCGCCTTCGCGCGCAATCCCTTTGGCTCCTTTCCTTTGAATAACCCTTCACTCAAAGGCATTTGCGCGCAAAAGAAGCCTCTTGCGCGTAATTGCCCCCAGGTGCGCGCAATCCAGCCCGATTGCGCGCACCCCCCCTTTTTCAAAGTGGCCATTCATTAAAGAATGAGCCGTTGCCCCCGTGCGCTATCCGAAGCCCGGTGCGCGCAATCTCTATCATTCACGCGCAAAGTGCTGGCCCAGTTGCGCGCCAGCCCGTCCATTTGCGCGCCGGCCCGCGGTATTGCGCGCAAAGCTCCTCTTTTGCGCGCAAACCGCCAGGGTCGCCCCCTTTAACCCCCCTTGGGTACCCGCCTGCGTGGTGCCCGATGACCCTCATCCCGGGTGCCCGCACTGTGCGTTGTCTTCCCGTGCGGCCCTCCGGGCTTGCGCGAAGTGACACGGACCTATCGGCGGCTTAAACGTCCTGCACGACGTTAAACTGCATACGTCCTGCACGACGTTAAACTGCACCACGTCCTGCATGACGTTAAACTGCATACGTCCCGCACGACGTTAAACTGCACTTCGTCCCAGCTACAAGACGTTAAACTGTACGCTATTCGTCCTGCACGACGTTAAACTGTAACTCATCCTGCATGACGCTAAACTGCACCACGTCCTGCACGACGTTAAACTGCATACGTCCAAGCTACATGACGTTAAACTACCTAGCCCCCATCGTCCGCGCTGCAAGACGTTAAACTGCCAAGCATCTTCGTCCTCAACACACGACGTTAAACTGTACTTCGTCCGGCAAGACGTTAAACCGTCCTCTTCGTCCTCAACACACGACGTTAAACTGTACTTCGTCTGGCAAGACGTTAAACCGTCTGCTTCGTCCTCAACACACGACGTTAAACTGTACTTCGTCCGGCAAGACGTTAAACCGTCCGCTTCACCCGATCCCGCACCTCGCACGCAGGGTCCTCCCGGTTTGGATGTGGCCCCCACCCGCTCGTCTCTACAGGGATGTTGGGATTGGAGTGGCCTTCGCCCACGGGGGTAGAGTGTTGCAAACAGAACGAACTACGTGGAATTTGATCCCTGTCTTCTAAACAGGGTACGTAGGAAGCCTCTCCGAGGTTCAAGCCCACCACCTGGTCGTCCCGGTCGTATTTACGTTGGTTCGTCCATCAGTGAACCCCTCCCGGGTTCACACTTGCGTTGATTCACCTATGAATCCGCCTCTGTGGGGGACTGCACGTGTGTATCTCCATTGTGCTTCCCCACTGCCTCGATCTCTTCGTGAGTCGGCTTGCCAACGTCCAGCATGACGTAAAACTGTGATCCACCCGGCCGTTCCATCCCCCTCTGTGCGAGGTGGTTCGGTTCAATCCTCTGCCCGGAAGCCTCGACCTCTTCGTGAGTCGGCTTGCCGACGTCCAGCATGACGTTAAACTGTATATCTGAACTACGCTGACTTTGATCCGCGCTAACGCACGGTACGTAGGAAGCCCCTACGGGGTCCAAGCTCTTCACTCCATCATCCATCCTGATCCTTACCAGGGCCGCCACATCCCGGTGGGGTCATGCCATTTCATTCCACTCCACTTCACTCGGGAAGCCGCCCATGTGCTGGCCCCAGCGTCGGAGGTTCCCCGCAAGGGGTTCTGTCATCTGATCCACTCCTCGTGTTGATCAGTCCGATGCCGTCCCCGCTGGACATTAAACTCGCGGCATACCCCGTGTTAAACATGGGAAGCTGAGGAAAACCTCAGGTAACACAGTTCCCCGCACCCAGTGCGGGATGCCTCAGGCCATCACGCCTTCGAGAAGCCCTATTAGGGACGGAAGGCAGACATGCAGAGGCGCAGTGTTAAGACACGCCCCCGACATCCAGAGCCACCCGGTCTCCTCACCGCAGGTTGCTGCCCCGACCAGACCCCTTGGAGCGTCTGGGCGGAAGCAGCGTAATTAACCGGTGTCCATGAAGATATGGCGCCGGGAACGAGATTCACGAACATTCTTAAATCTATGAGGGAGACCCGGATTAGGCGACGAGTTCCGAGGAGACGTCCACGGAAGGAGGAGCCGACATCCCATCATCCCGGTTTCGATCAAGGAGCAGACGCCCCTGAATAAGGGACGAATGCCGCCCGCCCTTGGAAAGAGGGACTGCGGGGCCACAAGCCGTGCGCCCATCCCCTCGGGTCGACGGGTGCACGCGCGAACGCGTCCTGGCGGAACAGCGTAACCCGACGCACATCCGCACCGAAACAGATACTTCTTCATGTACTTGTCCAAATCTAGAAGAGTGTTGTCATAGATAGTATAATAATCATGGCTAATGATGCTCATCATATCATCAATTCGCTTGCTAGCCAGTTCGTCAGCCGTTCCGATTCTCCTGGGAGCCATTTAATCTACACAAAGGTTGAATAATTGACTCTTAAGTAAGTTTATTTTTCATAAAATTTGTGAAGAAAAGTGAAAAAAAATGTCTAAGTCATTAAGGCGTGCAAGTATTAAATTGGCGTGCAAGTATAAGTGTGTTGCGCAAGTTTTGGCGCGCAGGTATCACCGCGCAAGTCCAAATACCTCTACAGCAGCATGACACAAAAGGAAGCAGCGAAAAACAGAGTAAATTGCACGGCGAAGGCAACCTGCATGACGAGGTCGAAAGTGGTCAGATTCGGTGCTTTGAGTGAGTAATTACTGCATATATATAGGCAAGGTCGCACCCCTGCACGCCGAAGCCTGCACGACTCACCCTTGTGCGCCGCCATTTGCGTGCTCAACACTTGTGCGCCACATGTTCCTTGGATTTCTTCTTTACCTCAGAGTCACATCCTCATTTCTTTCAGATCCAACTCTGAGGGGGGGATTTTTTTGAAACTCTTTTCCATCACAGAGTCTAATGACTGAAAAAGGGAAATACCATAGTCCAAAGTGATTCATCCTTTGAAGAAACATCAAAAATCGACAAAGGCATGAAGAAGGATTTCTTCCCACTTGAGTCGTGCAAGTTTCATCATGGTCGCACAAGTATACTTGAATGCCACATAGTGGTCGCACAGGTGAATTGCGCGCCCTCTTTGATTCTCGATTGGGGTCTTCAGCAGCCTATAAATATCCCTTGTGGGCCCCCCATTCCGAGGAAGGAAAAATTCCAAAAGTCAGATTTAAGCTCTGGTCGCCCTGGTCTTTGCTTGAAGTCTTCTGATCACTTATAAGGTAATTTATTACCTAGAATAAAAGATATAAATAGGGGAAACAAGGCCTAAGTGTTGAAACTCATCAAAACTTGCGCGCCTAAGTGGCCAGCCCTTAAGGGAAATGGCCACATTTGCGTGCCGCCCTATCCTTTCAACAAAACTTGTGCACCACTCTTTTGGAAGCCTTTAAGGATAAAAATAAGGGCTTGAGCCAAGTCTCTCCCAAGTATTACCCAAAGGGTTGACCATCACGCAAGTACCCATGTGTCACGAAAGTATACTTGCACGACCAGGACTTGCGCCCCCCCGCAGGACTTGCGCGCCTCTCTCTTTTTGGGTGCCCATCCTGCCTATTTCACCTCTCTTATTCAAATACATCTCTCCTCTTAAAGATTTAGCCTTCAGAACCCTCTTCAAAGCCATTCATGGCATGATTTCTTGGTTGGCTTCCTTATCTGAAAGGAATTTTTTGGAACATCTCTCAAAACTTAGTGATTTACATATCTTTATTTCAATAAGGTTAGATATTTCATTCATTCAACCTCATCTTTTAAGATGAGAGGATATTTAACTTGGGCCTCCTTTTCAGGAGAAATCTCCAGTCCAAATTCTCTTAATTTGGGAATCCTCCTTAGGAGTAAGCCCCAAGTCCCCCAACCTGGTCATCCTCCTTAGGAGTAAGCCCCAGTCATAAATTCCCAAAACTGGGCATCCTTCTTAAGAGTAAGCCCCAATTTCCCAAATTCTAAATCCCTTTAACCTGGACCTCATTTTTAGGAGTAAGCCCCAGTTTTCATAATTCCCCTTAACTTGGGTCTCCTTCTTAGGAATAAGCCCTAGTTTTCAAATCCCTTTAACCTGGGCCGCCTTCTCAGGAATAAACCCCAATCATAATTTCTCTTAACCAGTCTTAATTTACTTTTGATTTGGGTCTCCTTATCAGGAATAAAACCCAATCATAAGTCCTCTATAATTTGGGAATCCTTCTCATGATTAAGTCCTAAGTTAAGTATTCAAATCTCCATAAAGTACATATACCTTTATGGACCTTGTTCCTAGGTTTCTTCCCTGAAGTAAAACCCAATATTCATCTATTTTGGGAAGTCATCCATACATAAGCCCCACATCATTTCTTATGATTGCATCTTTCGTGGCACAATTGTCCGGTTTTACCAATACCTCTTGTTTCTCACACCGAGCATGACTCACGTGAGCTTAGAGTGTAAAAGTAATTATGAAATCTTTCTTTGATCCATCAACCATGCATAAAACATCATACTCCCTTACTCAAACTACGTGGGTTCTGATTCCTTTTCTAAAATAAAGGATACGTAGGTAGCCCATCTGCGGGTACGATCCCAACTCTGAAATAATCCATGTCCTTCTGAAATGACAATAAACTTCAAGTGCCCCACTGAGTGGCTTTAAAACCAGTATGGTTATCATAATGACCAAGATATTTCTATATAATGTGTCAAAGGATACCATTGACTAAGAATCTCTAAACAAATAAAGATGATTCTCTATCTATGAATAACCTCGAATACTTATAAAAGATTCTCTAAATCTCCTAAATACTAATCATTGATTGTCAGATCTAAAGGAAAGATCATTTTCATACTTGGTAATTTAATAAGGATTCACGAACATAACTTAAATCTATAAAGAGAGTCCCGGAGTAGACAATAATTCCCCCCAAAAAGGTGTGATGAGTCCGACCTCCCATCCTCTTGACCAATGCAAATTCTTAAGCCTCATCAGTTCACAACAAATGAGCACCTACCTTTGGAAAGTAGGTCCAAATGGATATAGAATCATTGGATGTTTCCGGTTCTACGAACAAACCCATTAGAAACTGCTTGGAAAGTTTTAACCTTAAATCAACAAGTTCATCCCCATTTCCAGAGGAAATAATGATATGTATCCTTTGATCGAACATCTTTAGCATCGCCATATTTCCAATAGGAAGTACTACAACTTCCTTATCTTCCAGCAGCAACATTCTTTCCAACCAAAACTAAATATGAATGGCAACGTCTTTTCTCTCCCTTTTTTTTATAAGGCTTGAATCACAAGTTTTCCTTACTTATAATATTTTTTAAATACAAATCAGTAAAGCGTCGACTGGTTTTCAATTCCTTTACAATGTGATTTGATTTATCTTCTTTGACAACAAAAGAAAACACTCTGTAACAGCAAACTCTTCTTAATTCCTTATCCATCCAACTTGGTCCCAACAATCTCCCCCTTTGGATTTTGTTGTCAACAAAGATTCATAAATCACTGAACTTTTTAACCTCATGCAATGGATTACTTATCAACAATTATAAGCCTACGTGAGCTAACTCATTGTAGGAAACAATAATTATTGACAGCAAAACCATGCAGTCTAAAAGTAGTGACTACGAAATTTCTTCCTCGTACTTCTCGAAAACACAAACAACTTTTCTCCAAGATGTCTCCCTCAAAATTCTTCCTCAATTTTTTCACTTCTTCATCTTTCCTAGAATACAAAGATTTTTTTTCCTATAACCACTCCAACAAATAGTTAGAATAGTTCACAAACTTACATGTTGGATTCACAGCTTACCCACAACTCCCCCTTTATACATGCAATCATAAGGATAGATTTATGAACCAATTATCCCCCTTAAAAACACTATCTAATGACAAGATGTGAGAGGGTATAGACACACGTACCTCAAACTTTATGATAAGTAGGTTGGACGCACATGTTCAACCTCAATTTAGCAAATGGTTCCTTCGGTAAAGGTTTTGTGAATATATTAGTGACTTGTTCCGATGTAGGAACGTACTCCAGCTTAAATTCAATATTTTCCACTTTCTCTTTGATGAAGTGGTACTTTATGTCAATGTGTTTTGAATAAGAATGTTTTACCGGGTTCCTTGTAAGATTGATTGCACTCTGATTATCACATCCCAAGATTAAGGGTAACTTCACTTCAATAACTAGATCTTCCAACTGAGTCTTCATCCACATAAGTTGAGTAGCAGCTTGAGTGGCAGAAACATACTCATCTTAAGTCATACTAAGAGTCACTGAATTCTATTTCTTTGTATGCCAACTAACACAACTTTTCCCTAGAAAGAAAACTCTACCATATGTGGATCTTCAATCATCAACATTTCCTTCCCAATAAGCATCTGAATACCTGAATAGATCATTATTTCCTGAGCCATCATAACTGATTCCAAAATTTATTGTGCCTTTGATATATCTGAGGATTCTTTTTCCAACAATCAAATGTGATTATTTAAGAGCGCTCTAAAATCTTGCACATAAGGTAACAACATAGACGATGTCGGGTCTTGAGGCAGTCAAATATAACAGACTTCCAATCAGCTTTTGAAACTCTTTCTGATCAACTTACTTGCCTTGTCCATATTTATACAATTTGGTTCCCACTGAAATTGGTGTGGACACTAGTTTCTAATTTTCTATGCCAAACTTCTTCATAAGTTCCTTAGAATGCTTTTCTTGAGACAAAAAAACGTGATTCTTCTTCTATGAAATTTGTATCCCAAGAAAGTATTTCATTTCTCCCAGTATGGACATCTCAAATAACTTCTTCATCTCCTCATCAAATATTTCACATGATTTTTCATCATTCCCAGCAAAGATAATGTCATCGACATAAACAATTACGATCATAGAAAACTCCTGACACTCTTTGATGTAAAGATTGTTGTCAACTCTACCTTTCTTAAAATTCATCTTCCTCAAACAAGTATCTAATTTAGAATATCATGCCATTGGATCTTGTTTTATCCCATATAAATCCTTCTTCAACCTGCACACATAACTTTCATCTTTCCCAATAACAAATCCACAAGGTTGATCAGTGTAAACTTCCTCGTCAAGGTCACCATTCAAGAATGCAGATTTTACATCCTTTTGAAAGATTTTGTAACCTCATTGTGCAGCAATAGCAAGAAAGATTCTGATTGTTTCTAATCTTGTTACTGGAGAAAATTTTTCATCAAAATTAATGCCTTCAATTTCTAAATACACTTTTCAAACCAAACTTTCTTCGTTTCTTATTACTTTACCTTCTTCATTTAGCTTGTTCCAAAAAACCCACTTTATACCAATAATGTTCTTATTGTACGGCTTGGGTACAAGTTCTCAAGTATCATTATTCTCTATCTGAACAAGTTCTTCATTCATAGCCTAAATCCATTTTAGATGCTCAAATGATTCATTTACATTATTTGGTTCAACTTTCGAATAAAGAGAAGTATGTGTAATAGCATTCATTTTTCTTCTTGTTTAAACCCTCTGATGTTGATCTCCAATAATGTTATGAGCCTCCACTTGTTTCCTCGACCTGGGATGAGCTGTTCAAACTTCATCCTCATCACTCGAGATTACTAAGTCTGACTCCTCTTCTTGAGTAGAATTAACACAGTCTGCAGCATTATTAGAATTTTCAACAAAATCTTCTTTATCCGGCTCAAATTCCACGTCAGCATATGACTGCTTTTCTTTCTCAATAGTTTCAACAACTTTTACATCTGAAGAATCAATAATTCTTCTTGTTTCTTTGTTGAGACATCTACATCCTATTCCTTCTAGAGCATAGCCAAGAAAAATTCCATCATCTCCTCTTTGATCAAACTTTCCAAGGATTCCACCTTTCTTATTTATAATGCATGGAATCCCAAAAACTCTTAAGTGTTTTAGACTTTGAGTTTTTCCATAGAACATTTCATATAGAGTCATGACTAAGTTTGGCCTATAGAAACAACAGTTCTAAATATACACAGTAGTTCTCATGGCTTGCCTCCAAAAATAATGAGAAAGACTATGTTCAAGTAACATAGTTCTCCCCATTTCCACTAGACTTCTATTCTTTCTTTCAGCAACCCCATTTTGTTAAGGTGTGTATGATGAACTGAACTCATTCATAATTCCATGCTTCTCAAGATAAATTTCAAACTCTTCATTCTTATACTCACCACCATTATCAGTTCTCAACTTCTTCACTGAATACTCACATTCCTTCTCTGCTTTCCTCCTGAAACTCTTAAACATTGTCAGAGCATCTGACTTATGTATCATGTATATAACACAAGTAATGCGAGTAAAGTCATCAATGAAAGTAATGAAGTACTTATCTCCATTTGTAGATTTCTTGTTCATTGGTCCACAGATATCAGAATGTATGAGTTCCAAGAGTCTTTTGAGCATATTTCAACTCTCTTATGAATATAGTTTGTAATCTTCCCTTTCTCACAAATAGTGAAACACCAATCTCTTCTTCTTGATAAATCAGGCATATCTCATACACTGTCTCTCTTTGATAACTTACACATATTTCTCTGACACATATGTCCCAGCCTTTTATGGCATAACTGGTTTTCATCCACCATACCCATGTAACAAGAGTTTTGTACTTCACCGACTTGGAACAAGTTCCCTTTTGTATATTGGACTCTTGTAGCTACCTTTCCATCATTTTCATTTTCCACAACAAACCCATATTTCCGGAAGATAAATTTGTTTCCCTTATCACAGAGTTGTGAAACACTCAACAGATTGTGTTTCAACCCATCAATATATAATGTTTTCCTGGATTTCATTTTTTCTTTCATGGTGATGGCTGATACAACACCTTTGATCCTCATAGACTCATCATTTACAAATGTAACAGTTCCTTCTTTGAAGTCTCTCACATTCTTTAGCAACATTAAGTCTCCTATCATATGAGAAGAACACCCACTATCAAGAATACATGGACACTCTCCTCTTGTAGCTTTCAAGGTAGTTTCAACAATAAGAGCTTTCTATTCTTCCTTTTCATTCTTCACCTCCAGCTTCTGAGATTTGTTAAGAAATTTTTGTTGTTTTGGCAACAAAACAAGACATCCCTTAGTAAGATGTCTAAGTTGATCACATATTTCACAAGTAGTTTCCAATGGTTGGAACCTATTTTCAACTTTCACACCAACCTTATTAGATTTCTTCTAAACTTCCTTCTCGTACTTCTCTTTTTGAGAGGATTGACTCCCCCTCAAACATTGCCTTCTATAACTTGTGGAATATTAGTAATATTGTTGATTGAACCAACATATGTTCGCAGTATGTCCGAATCCACCACAATACCAGCAGTAACCATAGAATGAGTATTTCCCTCTAAAACTTCTATATTGACCGGAGTTGTGAACATACTTCTCAACTACCTTCTTAATAGAACTATTCCAACCATCAACCTTCCTATTATCAATTGTAACTTTCTTCTTCTTCAGCTCATCTATCTGTTCAGACTTATCAACACTATAAGTAATTGATATCTTTATTGACTTGGGATTTTATGTACTTCTGATTTTTCGACATTGCTAACTTTGGGCACATACATAGCATTTCCATCTTTGTTCTTATCAGAACCAGTTTTGTCTTTCCTCTCAACCTTTTAAGGTAACTTCCGTTGATCCTTCTTTGGTTTATTCTTACTAGAAATTTCACCAACTTCTGAGATAGATTGTTCGAAACTGATATTTATTTCCTTAGTTTTAGAAAGTTTCTGTTGGACAAGTTCCAACCCTTCTTCTTTTGCCTTCATCTTTACTTCAAGATGATCATTATGATTCTTTGAATTCTCAAGAGAATTATTCAAATTATCAATCTCCTTTTCCATCTTGATTTTCTCATCAGGAAAACCTTATTGATTGTTTAATGTGGTATTTTAATTTATCAAATTCTTGTTTTCCTTCTCAATCCTTCTGATCTTCCTCAAACATTCCTTCAACTCTTCTTTCATATTATATTCAAGTTGGGTTTCTTCTTCTTCTGAATTGTTGCTCCCGTAAACTTCATTATTTACTACTGCAATAAAGGTATTCTCTCCAGCTTTCTCGGTAAAAGATTTCTCAAATTAAGTTTCGCTATCTTCTTCTTCTTCATCTTTAGATAAAAAGCTTCTTCATTTTTATTTGAAGAACTTTTTATCCTTACCCTTTAAAAAAAATTTATCTTTGTCAACTTGTTTCTTCCACGACATTCTTGGACTTTTTTCATCATCCTCGTTGTCTCCTTATTTATTCTTTTTAGGACAGTTAGCTGCAAAGTGACCAATGGATCCACACTCAAAACATTTTAAGGGAATTTTTCCCTTGTATTTCCCTATACCTCTTTTCACATTCCTAGAAAACAAGGATAAAATTTTATCAAAAATTTTACATACCTCATCTTCATAATCGAATTCACCAGCATCATCTTCAATAAGAGTCTTCTTTGAATTCTCTCTCTTTGTAGCCTTGAATGACATTTATCTATCAGTTTTTGTTTTGATCTTGATAGTCTTCTCCCTTCTAATTTCATAAGTAATGAGATTGCTATACAAATTGTGACAACCGGGGCCTACCCACGTGCCCGAACGGGTCATTTGACTAATGATTGTTTAATGTGGTATTTTAATTTATCAAATTCTTGTTTTCCTTCTCAATCCTTCTGATCTTCCTCAAACATTCCTTCAACTCTTCTTTCAGATTATATTCAAGTTGGGTTTCTTCTTCTTCAGAATTGTTTCTCCCGTAATCTTCATTATTTACTACTGCAATAAAGGTATTCTCTCTAGCTTTCTCGGTAAATGATTTCTCAAATTAATTTTCGCTATCTTATTCTTCTTCATCTTTATATAAAAAGATTCTTCATTTTTATTTGAAGAACTTTTTATCCTTACCCTTTAAAAAATGTTTATCTTTGTCAACTTGTTTCTTCCACGGCATTCTTGGCCTTTTTTCATCATCCTCATTGTCTCCTTATTTATTCTTTTTAGGATAGTTAGCTGCAAAGTGACCAATAGCTCCACACTCAAAACATTTCAAGGGAAGTTTTCCCTTGTATTTCCCTATACCTCTTTTCACATTCCTAGAAAACAAGGATAAAATTTCATCAAAATTTTTACATACCTCATCTTCAGAATCGAATTCACCAGCATCATCTTCAATAAGAGTCTTCTTTGAATTCTCTCTCTTTGTAGCCTTGAACGACATTTCTCTGTCAATTTTTGTTTTGATCTTCATAGTCTTATCCCTTCTCATTTCATAAGTAATGATAGTTCTATACAAATTGTGACAACTGGGGCCCACCCACGTGCCCGAACGGGTCATCTAACTAATGACATTCCCCATAGGCTAACACATGTCCTTTCTAGTGTGCTTTGTCCTCAACTCGCACACATCCTCGAAAACTTCCCAGAAGGTCACCCATCTTGGTCACTACTCCAGGCCAAGCATGCTTAACTATGGATTTCTAATCAGGCAGGCTCCCAAAAAGGAAGGTGCACCTTGTTGGCATGAGTTATATCATTTAGTCATTTAACCCTTTTTCATTTGGGGGTGTTACAATCAACCCATCTTTAGAGCACAACATCCTCATTGTGGGCCCTACATCTCAACCCAGGCAATGCACCGCACTTAAGGTTGGGTACCACCTCTGATACCAAATGTGACAACTGGGGCTCACCCACGTGCTCGAACGGGTCATTTGACTAATGACATTCCCCATAGGCCAACACATGTCCTTTCCAGTGTGTTTTGTCCTCACTCGCACACATCCTGAGAAACTTCCCAGAAGGTCACCCATCTTGATCACTACTCTAGGCCAAGCATGCTTAACTGTGGAGTTCTAATCAGGCAGGCTCCCAAAAAAGGAAGGTACACCTTGTTGTCATGAGCCATATCATTTAGTCATTTAACCCTTTGTCATTTGGGGGTGTTACACAAATCATGCAGAGATAATGTTTCAGGGTATCTGTTTTCTAATGAAGACACTTTAGCATCAAACTTGTTAGGCAGAATTCTCAAGATCTTTTTAACAACTACATAATCCTCCAACTTTTCATCAATACATCTTATTGTACTGACAATGTCATTTACCCTGGTAAAGAAGTCCCAAACATATTCATATTCTCCCATTTTCAAGTCTTTATACTCCAGCCTCCATATTTTTAGTTTTGTCTTCTTCACTTTTGTATTTCCTTCATAGATGTTCTTCAAACTTTCCCAGATGCCTTTAGCTGTAGAGACACCTTTCACTCTTAACTCTCAAAAAGAGATGAGAGTAATGCATTTTAAGCTCTTCCATCATTCTCAAGATTCTTTTTATCGGCAGGTGTAAGAGGAACCTTGTCATCAATAGGAGATAATCCATCATTTGTAGTTTAAAAAACTTCATATCCAAGAGACATAAGATAAGGAATCATTATGTCCTTCCATATGTGATAGTTCTTTCTATCAAATATCGAAATCCCCTTACTTTTCATGCAATTTAGATTCTCCATCACAACTTCTCTTCAAACACTTCAGCAAAGAATAAACGAAGGGAACCTGTCTTTGATACCAATTGAAGTTCCCAGTCAGGATTTAACTATGACTGAGATAGGGAGGGGTGAATCAGTGATATATTTTTATTTTTATGTTTCCTTCTTTTTAAAACAACATTAACCTCCTGTTAAAGAGTTTCTTCCCTGCTGAACACACACAACCATAGGAACACAAGATTTACAAGATTCACTACTCAATAAGTGTAGCTACATCCTTGGTATGGTACGGAAATAATTTAGTACCACACAATCCACTAGAAAACAATCATTTGATGTGGAATACAATGAGTAGGATATACCCTTACACTCATGTAGCACTTGGAAAACAATCCACAAGCACGTGTGCACCCTCTTAGCACAAATACAGAATTACAATATTTCAGTGCTTCTTAACAATTGAACAGGTGTATTCTTTCAAGTATAAATCTTCACTTCCTTACCCAGAAGATGGTAATAACTATCTTAAGCATAACTGAATACGTGCAAAGACCCCAAATATTTCATGCACCCTTTTGGGTGTCTTGTGCAAAACTTTTATGTCATGCACGCAAGATTCAACTTTTGTCGTGAAACACCTCTTGTGCACAAATTCAATCTTGCGTGCAACCCTCTTCTTGCACGCAACTCTATTTCTTTCACACACTCCCCTTTACTTAAAATTTGTTCATGCCTTAGAGCTTGGGATTTCTCTAAGTGTTGATCTTTTTAAATGTGAGGGGGTCACCTCTTATTTATAGAACTCTTTGACCCCTGCATGTAAAAACCCTAATGTGCTGCGCAATATCCTGATGCGTCGTGAAAAACCCCATTTGACGTCGCATTGGGAGCATAAGTCACTTTCATGCCAACATGATCTTTCATGCACTTATTGAATCTTTTGTTCACTTCATACCTTTTCCATTTTGTTATGTTTTGACCTTGAATCATGGCTTGCATGCAACATTCCAAACTCTCTTCAATCTTGCGCACAAAAACCAATATTTTGTGCAAGCCTATCCTTTGCCAGATTTTGATAATCGGATCATGGAACTCCACTTTCACACAACATGACAATCCATATTTAAACTTGTGTGCATCATCCTTTTACAAAATCACATTTCTTCATCTCCTGATTTTCAGGCCCAAACATTTGGAAAACACTGGAAAACGGTGCCACCTTAAAAATGTTCTTTTGTGTTGCCTCCAGATCGTCCATTCCTTGGTCATTTCTATCTTCATTGCATCCCATAACCATTATTCAACTTTAATTATTAAGTCCACTATCATGACATGTATCCTTTAATCAAACATCTTTAGCATTGCCATATTTCCAATAGGAAGTACTACAAATTCCCTATCTTCCAGCAGCAGCATTATTTCCAACCAAAACTGAATATGACTGGAATCATCTTTTCTATCCATTTCCTTCATAAGGATTGCATCACAAGTTCTCCTAACTTATGATATTTGTGAAATAAAAATCAGAAATGCATCATTTGATTTTCAAGTCCTTTACAAAGTGAATTGATTTATCTTCTTTGACAATAAAATACAACACTCTATAACATAAAACTCTTCTTAATTCCTTCTCCATCCAACTTGGTCCCAACAATGATGGAGATTGATCTCCATGTTTTAAATGGAGTTTTCTTGGTTGTTGGTTGGTGCAGTTGTGTCGCAGCATCCATGGGTGGATGTAGTTGTCGCAGGGGGAGGCGATCGTGATCTGTTATATAGACTATTCTTGTGAAAATAATGTCGGAAACCCTTTGTGGTTGGGGATTCATTGCATCTCTAATTCCTTACATGAAATTGTAAAGTTAGCATGATTTAGACACTTGGATCGCAATGAAATTGACCTAATAATTACTTGAACTGGATTAAAGAATTGGTATTGATCGTATGTTGATGCTTTATACCATGATAATGGTTTGCCTCTTGATTTTCTATATAGTGTTTTATATATTCTTTTCTTGTTTAGCATGTCATTCCAGATGGAACTTGGTAAAGAACGTAAAGATGAAATTAATTATAATTTTTTTGTCTAAAGATAAAGAGGTATGTAAGTGAATCTACTCATTGTTGTAATTTTGATGTTAATTAAATTGATTTAGTAAACAGTTTTAGTTGATAAAACTTAATCATGTTGATGCAAGTTGAATTAAAGGCATGTTGAAATACTTGTTTAATTCCTTGTGATAGCTATGATAGCTTGTTGTTTAGGTTGCCTGTAGTTAGAACTTACAAATAATGAATTGGTTAATTCAACATGGTTTAAGGAACTGGTTGTTTGATAAAAGATAATGCATGATTGGGTTCTGAGTTACTCCCATGCTTGTAAAGGCCAAGAGTCACATGATTGGAGTTGTGAGTGCTTGTTTTGTGTGAAGGTTGGATGCCTTACTTGGGTCCAAGATACCAGTTTCTTTGTTGTTTGTTTTCCTGCTACTTGTGATGTGAGCCAGGGGATGGTTGATCCTGGGATGATGTTTTGATATGTGGGGTAGGGAGGCCCAGAGGTTTTAGTGGCAGCATTTGACACCTAGAGTGGTGAGATGCATCGGTTTAAGCATGTGGGTGTCAAGGAGGACATCGGGGATGATGGAATGAGTTGAAGTTGGGCATACCCATTGATGTGAAAGTGGTAGTTTGTTGAATGTGATGTTTGGTTATCTATTTTACTTTCCCCACTACATGGGGTAGCTATTCTTTCTTACCCTCCTTCTAAAAGAGGTGAAGACATGTGGGGTATGCCACATGCTTTCCGTGTTTAGAATCTCAAGAATGGATGGTTCTACACTCCTGCTATAGGTGGAAAATACTCGACGGGTAGTTCATCTACTCACCGTGTTGAGCCCCTTGTGTTTGGTAGCTTAGAATGATTTTCTAGAATGCCTGGAATTATGGGTAGTAATAATTATGTTGATAAATGATAGAATAAATGATGTTAACCCATGGGGTTTGAGCTTGTTGGGATACAATGATGAGGTTTTTCTTCTAAGGAATTGTGGACTCGGGTTGGTCATGCCTAGAGGGCATAGAACTTTGTTGTGTTGCTAATAAAATGTAATTTGGTTTTCATAATGGTTAATTAATGGTTAATGTGAAGAGAAACTTATAAAAAGGGATAAATTAATCTAATGCAACTCTTTAAATGGTTTGAGTGCTTATAAGATACCTAGTCTTAGCAATGGTAGATGGGAGTCCAAGAGATGGTGGCTGCAATTGCGTCTAAGACTAGGTTATACCCATAGTGTGATTGTGAGCTATAGTATATTATGTACTTTTGTGTTTCTATACGCTACTCCACCATATCGGTTAGGGAAACTGACACCCCAAGGATTTCAATCCCTAGGGGTGTTTTCCCTAATATCCTAATGGGAGGATGGATGGCTGAATACCCCCTTTGTCCCTGCTCTCTTATCTTGGTATTTAATTGTGATGGTAGGCACGACAGTTAGTTTTCCCCATATATGTGTGTAGAGGGCTGTAATGGCTTGTGTTTATTCACACACATATATTCTATATATAGTTTATTATGGACTACTATAGGTGTAACATGTACAGGCTATGATGGCTTGAGAATCCTTACTCGGTGTATGGGCCATAATGTCTTGAGGTATAATACAGAAGGTATGATACACGTTATGAAAGCTAGTGTGGATCCCAAAAAATACCTGGTTACTTTGGTTATGTGTATGTGGTGGTTGTGTTGCATGAGGTGCATATTTTGGTGCTACACCCAGGTGTCTATGGGCAATCCTTTTTGGATAGAGATGCTTAGGATGTGCGACGTTGGGGCAAAGTGAAAAACTAGTGGGGAAGTGATAGAGGGGTACCCTTAATATTATTTATTATATTATATACTCCTGTATTCAATACTTGGTGATAGTATCCATGGTGAGGCTAAGAACTTAGCATACATGTTTAGGTGACAAGTTAGTTTCACTTATTGTTCATTATTCCTTAGCATGCTTTCCTTACTTTTGAATGAGAGGCGCCAAGGAGGATCCTAATGAGTATACTGTTATACTCACCCTATGTTATATAAATTGTTTTTCATGTCACATGGAAGAGGTTTGAGATCATGTTGGTTACTACTATATTGCAGGGTTTTGTAGGAGTTGTTAGGGCTTTGTGGTCGTTGTCATTTCACATTCATTTGGTACTTGCAGTTTCCCTTTCAATTTTATTAGTTTTTCATGACATCACATATTTTCACTTTGGGTTTCTTTTTATATTGTAGTATGGGTTGGAGTTGGTTGGAATTTGTATTATCACTCTCTTTTGCATGTGTACTCTTAGAGGGTAATGCCTCCTATATGTGTGTTTATTATACCCTTGGTGCTAGTCTCCAACTTGGGGCCTACTAGAGATGGGACTCGAGGGTCATTATCTCTCTTCTCACATTGTCGATCCAGGAGGGGTACACTTTTTGGGGAGAGGGTTGTGACAGAGTGGTATCAGAGGTTTGGTTGAGGGATATGATGGAGTTTGGAGTTAGGAACAGGTGAGGTTGCATGGGTTGGTAGGGCAATGATGTCATCTAAGTTTAGAAAATGTTGTAAACACTAGAGACTGACTGAGACACGGGTATTTTGGGCCCCCTGTGATCTGTTGCACTGACCATTAAGTTTATAGTGGCTACTAAATGAGGTGATACTAGTTGTAGGGTAAAGACCTAGGAAAGGATCATGCATCATTCTTATTTGCACCTGTGTTTGAATGGGTAGACCTTGGTATAGGTTAACCAAAAATGAATAAAAGAAAAAAATTAATTAATTAATGTTTAGTCTTCCATATTCTAGGTTTAGGAGCTCTAACTGTTTATTGTTTTATAGGTATGGCTCCAGGTCAACATTCTCTTCAGTTTCATGCAGAAGATATTCAGTAGGTTGTGCCAACTGATCACCAAAGAATAGAGGTTGATGACGATGACACTTGTAAGAGGACACTCTGAGAGTTTCAACGCTAGATTCTGCATAATTATGAGGGATCCATTTCAGATGCATACATGGAAGACTGGTTGGAGGAGGTTGATGTAGCTTTCAACTCAATCCGTACTCGGAAGTATTATTGGGTATCGTTGGTTGTGATGATGATGTGTGGAGAATCAAGGCATTGGTGGTTCTTATTCCTTGGGGATCGTGAGGAGTCAGCAGTCTCATGGGAGGAGTTCTGAGACAAGTTCAGAGTTAGGTTTCTTTCTTCAACCACGAAGGTAGCTAGTTTCCAGGAGTTGCATACCCTTTGATAGGGGAGCTCAAGTTTCCAAGATTTTGGAATCCATTTCAAGAACCTTTTAAGATATTCTTCGGACTTGTTTCCTGATGAGGAGGCCCAGGTGAGGCATTTTGATGAGGATTTTCATCTAGAGATCCAGCACCAGGTCACACCATTTATACTAAAGACATATCTTGAGGTACTGGAGAGGGAAGAGTCCATCGATAGGTTGTTAACCAGAGCTGGACCATCATAATAGGGAAGTCATTAGGATTCCTCATAAATCAGAGCCATGATCTGGGGTTCCTGGTTTTCAGGGCAGAAGAGTTTTTGTTTGGACGGGGGTAGGTCCTATCCCTCAATGTCTCGTTTCTCCTAGGGCAGTGGATCTCATAACTATGCTAAGGGATCAGGCGATTGTTTTCCTTGTGGAGGCCAAGGTCATCAATAAAGAGAGTGACCGAACTTTCAGATCAGTCAGCGTGTGTTAGGTGTTTCTCTTCAGGTTCCTCCATTGAGGCAGTTCTAGCCCAGGAAGCATCAGCTAGTTTCACCAGCTTTGGATCAGCAGAGAGAAGATGGGGCAGAAAGATGTAAAGACCCAGAATTTCTATGTAAATTTTTTTTAATTATATGGGAATTTTATGAGTCCGCGAAAATTGACGGCGCGTGATTCTGAGGCCCGGAGTGCCCAGAATGAATTTTTGAACTTTTTTTCGGGTATATTCAGTAAACGTGTGAGGGGGTTTTTCTAAATTTTGAACCAGTTCTCATAATTGAAATCTTAGGGCACCATTGAACTCGCAATGTCGGTATTCTCTTAAGAATACTTTCACCTCAATGGCAGTTGGTCGAGGGTGAAAGTTAGTTTTTGGGTTTTTCGTGTAAGAATAAAATAAAAATAAAAGTGTATGAAATTTTTATTTTTATTTGAAACACCCATGTGGGTGTTGGGAGGTGGGGTCCACCGGAACTAAACCTCCATGTAGAAGTTGAGGTGTGGGGACCACCAGACCTTAACCTCTCATGAGAGGTTATGGTGGTGGGGACCACCCAAACCATAACCTCCCATGAGAGGTTATGGTGGTGGGGACCACCTGGGACTAAACCCCCCTTAATTGAGAGAAACTCTCAACCCCCCCCCCCCCCTCATTAACGTGGAGGAGCCTCTTGAATTCCTCCGCATTAATTGTGCCAATGCACATACCTTTAATTGTGTCAACCCTCATGCTTTAATTATGCCACCCACCATAATTAATGAACTTTTTGAATTCTTCCAACAAAATAATAGATTGCATAATCTATTATTTTGGCACACTTTTCATTTTGGTGGAGCCTTGGGAGAAAAGCTCTCCAACGAAGAACTACTTCTCCGAATGAAGAACGCGTTCTTCCAGCGAAGAATGCCAATGAAGAACATCGACCCGGACTTCGACCTTCTTCCTCGAGACTTCCTCCGACGTAGGACGTATTCAACTATGACGAACCGACATCCTTCTTTTCCCAACAATTCATCTTATTCCCCGCGACTCCATCGACGTATCAACCCGAGGTAGGGGGTTTATTTGCGAGATAATACTTTCCTTGATTTATTTTGCGGTTTGGGAAAGAATTGTTGTGGAGGCTGTAAAATTTGAAATTTATCATTCTTATTTCTTGTTGAGCCAAATGCTACCACCCTAAATGCGGAGGGTGCGGGCCAAACCAACATAGCCCGACCCCTCTGTTATTCACCTTTGGTGTACTCTTTGAAATGGAGGAAGGTTATTAAGGCAACGGCGCCACCACCCGTGGTCACCACGACCTGCGCCGTCCCCACGGTGCTTCGGCCTCGTCGGGTGCGTCGCCCGCTGGCCGAGCCACCCTGGCCGCGCCACCCGCCGGCCGCACTGCCCGCCGGCCACATCACCCGTTGGCCGAGCCACCCCGGCCGCACCTCCCGCTGGTCGCGCCACCCGCGGACCTCTGAGTCGCCCCGTAGCCTCGTTCCCTCATGGCACCCTCCACGACCGAGCCTCCCTCACGGCTCTTTGTAGCCCCTTGCGGCCCACTGGGCTGGACCCAGCAGGTCGAGCCGAACCCAATAGTCCGGACCACCCAACGGGCTGAACCCAATGGCTCGGACCACCCAACGGGCCGGGCTGGACCCAACGGATCAAGCCAGGTTGACCCAAACCGGGTCGGCCCAGGCCAGGTCTGACCAGACCCGGGGCCACTATGTCCCTTTACTTTCTTTTGGCCATATCTTTGACACCGGATGTCTGTTTGACGAACTGTCAGCAGTGATGGAAATCTTGGAGCAAGATGGTTCCTTTGAGTATACACCATAGGAGTTTTGGGTTGAGATAGGAAATGGTCAGGTTGGATTGAGCACGAATCCAACTGGGCCCCTGGGGCTAAAAGGCTAATAACTCATAGACCGGGCATCCTTTTGACGCACCGTCTATTACGTTGAGATCCCGATGACATGGAGGACCTTTGAGATGCTTCTTAGTGGGACTTCGTGATAGTTGGAGTATTGACCAGTAGCTCGTGGAGTGGATCCTCCCAGAGACGAGCGAGCATAGTGCGGAAACCTAGTAGTTGGATGAGACCTGATGACTACGGACCGTTTCGACTCGGAGTGACTCGACTAGCCCAATGGGGAGTGCCTTGGTGTCACGGAAGACCCACAGTGGGGAGCGCCTTGGTGTCACGGCAGACCCACGGTACTCAATAGGAGGAGTACCTCAGCAGGATATGAGGGGGAGCGTGCTTGGTGATGCAACAAACCCACAGTGGGGAGCGCTCTTGGTGATGCGGCAGATCCATGGTACTCGACAGGAGGAGTACATCAGTAGTCCAAGGTTAGTGGGAAGCGTACTTGGTGTCGCGGCAGGCCCACTGTACTCGATAGAGGATGAGTTCTCCAGTAGTCTAGGTTTCGACAATGTGACTGGGGATGTTACTTGATACTACCCCTAGAATAAAATCTTGGTTTGAGATGAGTCATTTTTTCTGTGTTTTCCTCATGATTGAGATGGATCACTTGATAACTTTGGTATATGTATCGGCATATACCTAAGTAGGGTTATCTATTGATTTAATTATTTTTGGTTTATCTTTGGTGGATTTTGTGAGACCTTGATAGTCTCGGGGTCCCTACTGAGTATCGTTATACTCACCCCTGCATGGGCTATGCCTGCACCTTGTTGTGTTGAATACAGACGACGGACAGCACTGACTGAGGCTGAGAGTACCAGGACTAGACGGTACCTGGAGGTGGACCATACGGCGAGTCGGTACACGGAGGAGACGGTCAGACATGGAATGCTGAGGAGGCGATCTGTACCTACCCTTCAGTTAGGAACCCCGAAGGGCGATCCAGTATCTGTCTTCCCTTATCTTTCAGTTGTATTGTATCACTTTTGTACTTGTACTTTCCAGCTGAGCTTGTATTCTGGCCCCTTTTTCTTTCATCACTCTTTTGTTATATAGTTTACTTGGTGTTTCATCCAACTTTGTGCTTGCTTGTGTGTGTGTTTATAGGTTATAAAGTCAAATCCTTCCCAGATTTAGGTAATTGCTCCTTTGGTGCTAGTCTCTAGCCCCTGGACTATGGAAGGTGAGCTTGGGGTAGTCACAGCATGAGCCCCAGGGGACGGGTCATGACAAATTGGTATTAGAGGATTTGGTTCTACCGTAGAACTTAGGACTCTGATCTTTTCTGTGAAGTAATAGTGTTAAGTGTAGTGAGTGTGGTTTTTAGTTCAGGGAGTCCGGTGTTGGTGCGGCGGCCAACGTATCCATACATCAGGACCCTGACTTTTGATTTCTGACTTAGTGCATGAAAACACTGATTTCATGTGTGTTTTCAAAAAATTTCTGTAAGTCATCTCACTAGGTCATCTCACTAGGTATAACTTTTAACTGTAGTGCACCAGTTTCTTTTCAAGATTCCTCCACACAGATAGTCAGCTAGAGTTCTGATAGTTTTATGCAATGATATTCCACTGAGCGATGATGCCTCGGTGCAGGGCCCTCTTCCAGTAGAGGCATCAGCAGAGGCACCAGCGGTACCTTTCCCCATTGGGCCACCAATGCCACCAACCCCAGCAGCAGACGGTGAATTCTTCTTGAGCGTGTTGCACAAGTTCCAGCACTAGAGTCCACCCAGGTTTAGGGGAGAGATGGACCCACATTCGACTGAGGATTGGATGGAGGTTGTGGTGAGATTCTTCCAACTCATAGGGACACCATCCAATCTCATGGTGATCCTTGCCGCCAGCCTTCTATAGGAAACAGCAGATAGATGGTGGAGCTTGAAGCTCCAGGTCCACGATGAGGTGATTCTTCTCTAGGCAGACTTCGAGAGTCTGTTTCGGGAAGAGTTTGTCCCAGTGACTCTTCACATAGTGCGCATTCAGGAGCTACTTCATTTGCAGTAGGGAAGCATGACTATAGCTCAGTACTCAGTGAGATTCACTGACCTCTCACGCTACTCCACAGATATGGTGTGGGACCCATTCTTCAGGGCCCGGGCCTTCGAGCAGGGACTCAGGCGGGAGATCAGGGCTTCGATGAACTCACTTAGCATCCCGACACATGTGGGGGTGTTTGAGAGAGCCCTCTTGGTGGAGATTTTCCTTGCTGAGTAGTCACCAGCAGCAAGACCCACTACCAGTCATCACGTAGTGGAGTCTTCTGTAGCTTGCAGCAGACAGACGTTATAGAGGTCCAAGAGGACCAGACCTACAGGTGGACGACTGCATGACTCAGGATCGATTGTGCAGGGCACCTGAAGCATAGATAGACATGCCAAGAGCCTGCAGTGTTTCATATGCGGTGAGCAGGGTCACATGGCCCGTGACTGTCCAACCCGCCGTTCGAATGATCAGCAGACAGTCGAAGTATCACCCATGCAGAGACAGATATTTGATCGAGGTGGTCTGCAGGGAGCAGGTGGATGTGGCAGAGGATCTGGTCATGCAGCTGGTGGTGGGCGATGATTTGAGATATTACCGGCACCACCACCAGGAGGTTCACCCTGACTATAGGGAGCAGGTGGACAGGGGATAGCTCAGCTCCAGGCAGCTGAGGCTTATGACCACGACGTTGTGGAGATGATTTGAGGTATGATCTGTGTCTACTCCACCATAGCTGCAGTACTTATAAACATAGGTACCAGTCATTCTTTTATTTCCACTACCCTCGTTCAGAGCTCAGAGATTTCGACAGAGCTTTTGGATCGATCCTTACAGCTAGAGACTCCTACGGGAGAAGATTCGACGATTATGCATTGGTTCCGACAGTGTGAGCTTACTCTAGGAGGCGAGAGCTTAGGCTAGGATCTCCTAGTAGCAGTTTCAAGTCCTTACAACGTCATCTTGGGTATGAACTGGTTATCTACAGTCCATGCTCAGATTGACTGTATTAGGTACAAAGTGCGGTGTGTCTGCATGGATGGGACCAGGTTTACCTTCACCGACAAGAAGGGAGCCTTTTCAGCACCAGATGGACTTGCTCAAAGGATAGAATAGTCGATCACTCATCAGTTGGATGGCCTTACCCTTAGAGCTATTGATCTGGAGAGTCCGAGTTATCTTATAGTGGTGGAACAATACATGGATGTTTCCCTGATGATGTCTCAGGTCTACCTCCTCACAGATAGGTGGAATTTTACATTGACTTGTACCCCAGGACGGCACCGATATCTTCACCAACATATCTAATGGCTCCAACGGAGCTTCATGAGCTGCGGGTACAGCTGGAGGACTTGTAGGGGAAGGGATTCATTCAGCCCATTGTTTCTCCCCGGGTAGCCCTGATTTTGTTCACTAAGAAGGCATATGGGAGATTGAGGCTCTGTGATGACTATCGATGCCTGAACCAGGTGACCGTGAAGAATAGGTACCCACTCCCGAGGATTGACGAGTTCTTTGATCAGCTGAAGGGTGCACGAAGATTATTAAAGATAGACCTTATATCAAGCTATCACCAGCTCAGAGTATGAGATGAGTATGTGCAGAAGACGGACTTCAGGTGTTGGTACAACCATTATAAGTTCTTGGTTATGACATTCGGTGTAACCAACGCTCCAGAAGTTTTCATGGGGATCATAAACAGGATCTTTCAGCCATACCTCGATCTCTTTGTCATAGTCTTCATCGACACATTCTGATCTACTCGACTATTAAAGAGGAGCATGTCTATCATTTACAGGTAGTACTAGACACACTCCGAGAGCACCAACTTTATGGTAAGCTCTCGAAGTGCCAGTTTTGGATCAAAGAGGTTCACTTTCTGGGACATGTCATATCAAAGGCTGGAGTTGCAGTATATCCAGTAAATATTGAGGCGGTACTTTCTTGGGGGCCACCCAGGAGTGTGACGGAGGTACGGAGTTTCCTGGGTTTGGCTGGATACTACCGGAGGTTTGTTCTAGACTTATCCAAAGTTTCAGCACCACTGTCAACATTGATGAAGAAGGGGAAACCCTTTGTGTGGTCAGAGATATTCCAGTAGAGTTTTCAGGATTTGAGGAAGAGGCTGACTAGTCCCCCCATCTTGAGGCTTCTAGAGGAAGGTGTAGGGTACGTAGTCTACTGCGACGCATCAGGTACCGGACTCGGATGTGTCCAGATGCAGGAGTGAGTAGTGATCGTATATGGTTCTCGACAGCTGAGACAGCATGAGTAGAACTACTCTACCCATGACCTGGAGTTAGTAGTAGTGGTCTTCACCTTGAAAATGTGGCGACACTATCTGATGGGCGAGCACTTTACAGTGTACTCTGATCAAAAGAGTCTCAGGTATATCTTCTCCCAGAAGGACCTGAACCTGAGACAGTGATGTTGGCTTGAGTTCCTCCAGGACTACGACTTCGAGATAGTCTATACTCCTAGGAAGGTGAACATTGTTGCAGATGCACTCAGTAGGAGATCTGGTATACAGCTACTAGGTGAGGCGATGGAGCAGCTGGCCTCTTTGTATATATCCTTTGTAGATAGATACGGAGAAGCTTTTCTACAGTCTCTTACAGTCACTCCCCCGCTTCTTTAGTGAGTCAGGAAGGGGCAGCATGGGGATGCTGACTGCAAGACACGACGTGCTCAGATATCCACCGGACAGGCACCCGATGGATTTTCTAAAGGTGGGGAGCACGTCATCCTCTTCAGAGGACGTACCATGGTACTAGTGTCACTTCAGGAGGAAGTGTTGAGAGAGTTACACACATCCCCTCTAGCGGTACATCGTGGAGTGGTGAAGATGTACCAGGACCTCCGACGACAGCACTGGTGGTCAGGAATGAAGAAAGAAGTTGCAGATTTTGTCTCTCGATGCCTCACTTGTCAGCAAGTGAAGGTGGAGAATCAGGTACCAGTAGGCTCGGTTCAACCTTTAGAGGTCCCAGAGTGGAAGTGGGATGGGATATCCCTGTACTTTGTGACAGGTCTTCCACGTACATCCAGGGGACATGACTCGATTTGGGTGATCGTCGACCGACTCACCAAGTCATCCCACTTCCTACCGATCAGAGAGAAGGGTTCAGTAGAGATCTTAGGACGCCTCTATGTGCAGAAGATTGTGCGGCTACATGGAGCACCCATGACGATTGTCTCCGATCATGATACATGTTTTACTTCCCGGCTATGGAAGGGGTTGCAGGAGGCTTTCGGGACGCAGCTTCATTTGAGCACCGCCTTCCATCCTCAGACGAATGGTCAGACTGAGCGGACCATTCAAACCCTCGAGGACATGTTGCATGCTTGTGTCCTCGACTTCGGTCATAGTTGGGAGGATCACTTTCCTTTGGTGGAATTTGCTTACAAAAACAACTATCACTCCACCATTGGGATGACACCTTTTGAGGTGTTATATGGGTGACCTTGCAGATCACTCTTGTGCTGGACTGACCCAGGGGAGTCAGCACTAGTGGGACCAGAGATGGTACAGGCTACCACAGAGAAGGTGCAGGTCATCCAGGAGCGGATGAAGACTACACAAAGAAGGCAGAAGTCATATGATGACAGGATATGGAGACCTCTAGAGTTCGAGGATGGCGACCACGTATTTCTACGGGTCTCACCTCGATGAGGTTTGCGGAGATTTGGCCGAGGCAGAAAGTTATCTCCAAGGTTCATCGGACCTTTTCAAGTCCTCAGTAGAGTTGGTGAAGTGGCATACCGCCTAGATCTTCCACCTCATTTGCACCGAGTGCACGACGTCTTCCATGTATCCCAGCTGAGGAGATACGTGCACGACCCTTCTCACATCATCAACCATGGAAAGCTGGACGTTGATGATGGGGTGACATTTACGGATGTTCTAGTAGAGATTGAGGATCGACAAGAGTAGGTCCTTTGTGGATGGTTGATACCTCTAGTGTGCATTCGCTGGCAGCACGGGAACCTCCAGGATATCACATGGGAGCGGGAGGCTCAGATGTGTGCTCAGTACCCCAACTTGTTCCCTTAGATTGAGTTGTGGATTATGGGGACGTAAATCCTAAGGAGGGGAGAATGTAAAGACCCAGAATTTCCATGTAATTTTTTTTAATTATATGAAAATTTTACGAGTCTGAGAAAATAGACGGTGCATGATTCTGAGACCCGGAGTGCCCGGAATTAATTTCTAAACTTTTTTTCAGGTATGTTCAGTAAACATGTGAGGGGGTTTTTCTAACTTTTGAACCGGTGCTCGAAATTGAAATCCAAGGGAATCATTGAACTCGCAGCGCCGGTATTCGCTTAAGAAGACTTTCACCTCAACGGAAGTTGGTCGAGGGTGAAAGTTAGGTTTTGGGTTTTTCGTGTAAGAATAAAATAAAAAAAAAGTGTATGACATTTTTATTTTTATTTGCAACACCCATGTGGGTGTTGGGAGGTGGGGTCCACCGAAACTAAACCTCCATGTGGAAGTTGAGGTGTGGGGAACACCAGACCTTAACCTCTCATGAGAGGTTATGGTGGTGGGGACCACCCGAACCATAACCTCCCATGCGAGGTTATGGTGGTTGGGACCACCTGGGACTAACCCCCCCCCCCCCCCCCGCATTAATGTGGAGGAGCCTCTTGACTTCCTCCGCATTAATTATGCCAATACACATACCTTTAATTGTGCCAACCCTCATGATTTAATTATGCCACACACCATAATTAATGAACTTTTTGAATTCTACCACCAAAATAATATATTGCATAATATATTATTTTGGCACACATTTAATTTTGGTGGAGCCTTGGGAGAAAATCTCTCCAACGAAGAACGTGTTCTTCCAGCAAATAACTCCAACGAAGAACGCCGACCCCGACTTCGACCTTCTTCCTCGAGACTTCCTCCAGCATAGGACATATTCGACTACGACAAAACGATGTCCATATTTTCCCAATGATTCATCTTCTTCCCCACAACTCCATCGACATATCAACCTGATGTAGGGGTTTTATTTGCAAGATAATACTTTCCTTGATTTCTTTTGTGGTTTGGGAAAGAATCGTTGCGGAGGTTGTAAAATTTTAAGTTCATCGTTCTTCTTTCTTGTTAAACCAAATGCCACCACCCAAAACGCAGAGGGTGAGGGCCAAACCAACATGGCCTGACCCCTCCACCGTTCTTCTTTGGTGTACTCTTCGAAATGGAGGAAGGCGACAAAGAAGGCAAAGGCGACTAAGGCAACGGCGCCGCCACTCACGGCCACTATGACCCACGCCGTCCCCACGGCGCTCCAGCCTCGATGGTTGTGCCGCCTGCTGGCCGAGCCACCCTGGCCGCGCCGCCCGCCGGCCGTGCCACCTCAGACGCGCCACCCGTCAGTCGCACCGCCCGCCGGCCACGCTACCCGTGGCCCTCCGAGCCACCCCAGCTTGCGCTGCCCATGGTTCTCTGAGCCGCCTCACGGCCTCATGCCCTCGCGACACCCTCCACGGCTGAGTCGCCCTCGTGGCTCTCCGCGGCCCCTCGCAACCTACTGGGCTGGACCCAGCGGGTCGGGCCGAACCCAACGGGGCAGGCTAGACCCAACGGGTCAGGCTGGGTCAACCCGAACTAAGTCGGCCCAGGCTGGGTCGGTCTGACCGGGTCGGACTAGACCTGGGGCCACTATGACCCTTTACTTTATTTTGGCCATATCTTAACACCAGACGTCCGTTTGACGAACCTTCTGCAGTGCTCAAAATCTTGGATTGAGACGGTTCCTTTGAGTATACTCTACTGAAGTTTTAGATTAATATAGGAAATGGTCAGGTTCGATCGAGCACGAATCCAACCAGGCCCTCGGGACTAAAAGGTTAATAACTCACAGACCGGGCGTCCGTTTGACGCGCCATCTGTTGCGTTAATACCCCTATGATGTGGTGGACCTTTGAGATACTTCTTCATGGGACTTCATGATAGTTGGAGTATCGACCAGTAGCTCGTGGAGAGGATCCTCCTGGAGACGAGCGAGCGTAGTGCCGAGACCAAGTAGCTGGCTGAGACCTGACAATTGCTGATTGTTTCGACACGGAGTGACTTGACTAGCCTAGTGGGGAACGCCTTGGTGTCACGGAAGACCCAAAGTGGGGAGCGCCTTGGTGTCGCGGCAGACCCACGGTACTCGACAGGAGGAGTACCTCAGCAGGCTACAAAGGGGAGCGCGCTTGGTGACGCGGTAGATCCATGGTACTCGACAAGAGGAGTACCTCAGCAGTCCGAGGTTCGTGGGAAGCGTGTTTAGTGTTGTGGCAGGCCCACTGTACTCGATAGAGGAGGATTTCTCCAGCAGTCGAGGTTTCAACAATTTGACTGGGGATATTACTTGATACTACCCCTAGAATAAAATCCTAGTTTGAGCTGAGTCAGTTTTTCTGTGTTTTCCTCATGATTGAGATAGATCACTTGATAACTTAGGTATATGTATGGTCATATACCTAAGTAGGGTTATCTGTTGATTTCATTATTTGTGTTTTATCCTTGGTGGATTTTGTGAGACCTTGAGGGTCTCGGGGTATCTACTGAGTATCGTTATACTCACCCCTGCACGTGTTATGCCCGCACCTTGTTGTGTTAGATGCAGACAACGGATAGCGCTGACTGAGGCTGAGAGTATTAGGACTGGACGGTGCCTAGAGGTGGACCATACGACGAGTCGGTACATGGAGGAGACGGTCGGACTTGGAGTGTTGAGGAGGTGATTTATACCTACCCTTCAGGTAGGAACCCTGAAAGGCGATCTAGTAGTTGTCTTCCCTTATCTTACAGTTGTATTGTATCACTGTTGTACTTGTACTTTCCAGTTGGGCTTGTATTCTGGCCCATTTTTCTTTCAGCACTCTTTTTTTATACAATTTACTTGTTGTTTCATCCAGTTGTGTGCTTTCTTTTGTGTGTTTTTACACGTTATAAAGGCAATGTCTTCCCGGTTTTAGGGAATTACGCCTTTGGTGCTAGTCACCATCCCTTGGCCTATGGAATGCGGGCTTGGGGTAGTCATAGCATGGGCCCCGGGGGACGGGTCGTGACACAAAGGATAGCCCCAAGATGCTCCTCGACCTCAGATAGCAGTGTGTGGCTATGGTGGTGGTCGTCATTAGGGTCAGAGAGGTCATGGAGTAGGTCATGGTCAGCTTCATGCTTTATCATTTCTAGTGTTAGGCAAGATATATGTTGTTTAAAGTACCCTTTCATTCTTTTCTACTTGTGTGTATGCCTTATCTGATTCAAGAGTGACATACTCCTTCATATAACCTGCCCTTTTCCATGCTTTGGGACTTGAGATAGAGAGGCTTCCAGTGCCCTTAGCATTAACTACACTAGTTGGAGGTCGAGCTGGCTTGTTTGAAGTATGTAGAGAGTGTGAAATAGTGTTGGGGAAGCACCGATCTTTGGAAGATTCCATATATTTACGGATAAAAATATATGATTTCATCCTAGACATGGATTGGATGTATTTGGTGTAGGATATCATGGATTTATTTTGAAGGTAGGTGGTTTTCTTCGATGTTGATGGAGAGCCAGTGGTGTTTTTTGGTGATCGAGACCCTCATATGGGTCTAAGGCATGTTCTGCCCTTGTCCTCCTTAATGGTTGAGTTGATGCTGATTTCATCAGAGGTTCAGCAGTTGGTGTTTCCCAGGGTTATGGAAGAGTACCCTAAAGTATTTCCAGAAGAGGTTTTCATGTTACCCCCTCGATGAGAGATCGAGTTCAGGATCAAGCTATAGCTAAGAGCGTCTCTTATATCGATGTATCTTTATAGGATGGATCCTTTTGAGTTATGGGAGCTACATATATAGCTTGATGGTATTTTGTAGTGCATCTTTTCTCATCTAAGTGTATCATTGTGGGGTGAACCAGTTTTTTTGTGAAGAAGGATGACAGCAGTTTGCAGTTGTGTGTTGATTATCATCACTTAAACTAAGTGAAAGTTAAGAACCGCTATCTTATTCTATAGATTGATGATTTATTAAATCAATTTAAGGGTTCAATTTGGTTCTCTAAGATTGATTTGCAGTCAGTATATCATCAGATGTGTGTAAAGGATGAGGATATCCTAAAAACTTCTTTTCGTTGTCATCACGGGCATTACGAGTTCATTGTGATGTTGTTTGGTGTGAAGAATGCTCTAGCTATGTTCATGGGGTTGATGAAAGTTGTGTTATGTGAGTTCCTAGATAATTATTTAGTGGTCTTCATCGACGATATCCTTGTGTACTCCACATCTAAGGAGGAGCATGTTGATCATATTCATGTCGTCTTGGGAGTTCTTCGTCGACAACAGCTACTTGGGAAGTGGTCGAAGTGTGAGTTTTTGGCTCGAGAAGTCCATTTCGTAGGGAATGTTGTATCCCAACAAGGAGTATCTATGGATTCTTCTAAGATAGAAGAATTTGTGTCTTGAGAATCCCCCAAGATAGTGGCATAGGTGCGAATTTTCCTTGGTCTTGTGAGCTATTACAGGAGGTTCGTAGCCGATTTCTCTCAGGTTGCAACTCCTCTAACAATGTTGACCAGGAAGGATCAGGCATTTGTGTGGACTAATCAGTGTTAGGAGTCTTTCGAGTATCTAAATGAGAAGTTGTTTAGTGCTCCAATTTTTTTTATTCCAGCATAAGGAGTTCAGTTTGAGGTTTTCTATGATGCTTCGTGTCTGGGATTATGATGTGTTTTGATGAAGAAGAGATAAGTCATTTCAAATGGGTCTCGGCAGTTTCATCCCCATGAACATAATTACTCCACCCATGACCTATAGTTGACAGCAATGGTGTTTTCTCTAAAGTTGTGGAGACATTACCTCATCGGAGAGCGCTTTGTGGTCTTCATCGATCATAAAAGACTGAGGTATGTTTTCTCTGAGCATGACTTGAACTTGCGAAAGTGTCGGTGGATGGAGTTATTATAGGATTACAACTTTGAAATATCATATACACCTGGTAAGGGGAATTTTGTAGCTGATACACTGAGTAGAAAGTCGTGTAGTAATTGATTTCATGAATCAAGTGATCCCTAGAGAGTAATGGAAGAAATGTCGGCATTATATATCAATATGGGTGAAGTTGGGGTAAGAGGTTGTCTTTTATAGGTGAAAGTGTAGTCATCTCTGGTGTAGCAGGTAGAAGAGTCACAGTTGGGGGATCTTGAGGTGGAGGTCTAGAGATACTGAGTTGTTTGCAGCGAGGTCCCTAATGGTTGGTCTAAGGATGAACAACACTGGGTTTTGTTTCTAGGAAATCTTTTTGTTCCTTTAGAGATGCATGATATGGTTCTCATAGAGGTCCATAGTTCTCCCTTATTAGGTCATCCCAGTGTGACAAAGATGTACCATGCCTTGAGGAGTCAGTTTTCATGGTCTGGGTTGAAGTGTGAAGTTGCAGAGTTTGTGTCTCAATGTTCAGTCTATCAAAAGGTGAAGGTCGAGCACTGTGTTCCCGGTGATTTGTTCCAGCCATTAGATGTTCCTCAGTGGAAGTGGTAGGATATATCGATGGACTTTTTTACCAGTTTACCTTCATCTCTGGAAGGCTATGACGCTATATGGGTGGTCTTGGATCATTTGATGAAATCATCCCACTTTATAGTGATCAAGGAGTCGAGATCAGTGGAGGTTTTGTCAAGGCATTATCTAGAGGAGGTGGCGAGACTCCATAGAGTCCCAAGGATGGTCATTTTCGATCGAGATCCTCATTTTACCTCTAGGGTGTGGAGAGGTCTCCAGTATACTTTTGGTTCTCAGTTATTCCTTATCACTACTTTTCATCCGCAGACGGATGGTCAAACAAAGTGGACCATCCAGACTCTTGAAGATATGTTGTGCTCTTTTGTCCTGTATTTTGAAGGTTCGTTGAAAGGCACCTTCCCTGGGTAGAGTTATTTTACAACAATAGGTTCCACTCCACCATTGGTATGGTGTCGTTTGAAGCCTTGTATGGATGACTTTGTCATTCTCCGTTGTGCTGGACTGGGGTTGGAGAGTCAACAATTCTTAGGCTAGAACTAGTATAGAATATGATAGGGATGGTTCATGTGATTCACAAGAGGATGAAGGCTGCACAAGATCATAAGTAATACTATGTTGATCATAGGAGGAAACCTTTGGAGTTTGACGTTGGGGATCACGTGTTTCTGAAGGTGACTCCCTATCGTGGGTAGTGAAGGTTTGGTTGTGGGGTTTTTTTTCCTTTCAAGGTGTTAACTCATGTTGGAGTCGTGGTGTATCAGGTAGCACTTCCCCCACAGATGATCCGAATACACAATGTTTTTCATGTGTCACAGATCTGTCGTTATCTTCACAACGAATCTCACATCATCGATTGGGGTGAGATCAATGTTGAAGATGGTGTGACCTTCGAGGAGTAGTCGATATAGATCCAACACCATAAAGAGAATGTGTTGCGTGAGAATGATATACCCTTAGTTCGTGTCTTGTGGTAACATGATGGCATGGAGGAGAGTACATGGAAATGTGATTCACAGATGCGTGCTCAATACCCTGATATTTTTTATGTTTAGCTCTTTTCTTGTAACGATGTTCGTTTTGTGGTTGTAGACCTTTCCTAGTTATGAGATAGATATCTCTTGTTTTTTGTTGTATCTTGTTCTCTTTTGAGAGTTATCTCCCCCAGGAGATTGTTTGGGAGCTGGTTGTGGTTGTCGTATGGTTTCACATTGCTCTTTTCCTAAATCGGTTGAGCTCCTGTGATGGTGAGAGCTTTGAGAGGTATCTCGTGGGGTAGCTTCTTGAGTGACCCCTTTCTTTCTTTTTGGTTTTCTCTTCAGGTTGGTTTTGGATTCTTAAGTATAAGAATGTTTTGATAGGTATCTAATGTAAGGTCTCAGATCTGCATGGATCGACCCTTTATGTGTTTTCGAAGACTGGGGTTCTTGGAGGATGCTCGGAGGAAGTCTGGAGGAGTTCAGTCACGAGAAGCTGGAAACATGGGGCTACATGATGAAACCAAGGGGTACACTACGTGTATTGTTTCGAGTTTCAAAAATTAAAATAAATGACGAGGCGATGGGTTTTTCGGTGGAACCCAACCTCAAGGAAGTACACGACGTGAATGGGAAGTACACGGTGTGTACTGCCCCATTGTTGTATGTTTTAAAGACATTCGACCGCTCAGGTTTTCCAAACCCTACAGCCTCACCTCTTTTCTCTCTCATCCCAGGTGACCCGACCCCTCCTTCCATGGAATTTTAGAGATCCCTTCGACGAGAATCGATCTCAGACATTCTTCTTCAATCCGTCTTCAATCAGAGGTAAGATCTACCTATGTTTTTATGGTTTTTTTCGATCTTCTTTCTCTCGTTTCTCTTTTTAATGTGATGGTTCTTGATCTCCATGGTTTTAATGGAGTTTTCTTGGTTGTTGGTTGGTACGGTTGTGTCGCGGCAACCTTAAGTGGATGCAGTTGTTGCAGGGGGTGATTGTGATCCATTACATGGATTTTTCTTGTGTAAAGAATGTCAAAAACCATTTGAGGTAGGGGATTCATTGATTCTATAATTACTTACATGAAATTGTAAAGTTATCATGATTTATCCCCTTGGATCATAATGAAATTGACCTAATAATTACTTGAACCAGATTAAATAATTGGTGCTGATCGTTTTTTGTTGCTTTATATCGTGATAATGATTTGCCTCTTGATTTGCTAGATAGTTTGTTATCTATGCTTTGCTTGTTTAGCATGTCATTCTTGATGGAACTTGGTAAAGAATTTAAATCAAAAATTAGTTATAAATTGTTTGGCTAAAGATAAAGAGGCATGTTAATGAATCTGATTGTTTTTGTAATTTTGATGTTAATTAAATTGATGCAGTAAACAAGTTTAGTTGATAAACCTTAAGCATATTGATTCTTTTTTAATTAAAGGACTGTTAAAATAATTTTTTAATTCCCTGTGATAGCTATGATATCTTTCTATTTAGTTTGCCCGTAGTTAGAACCTACAAATAATGAATCGGTTAATTCAAGATGGTTTAAAAGAACTGATTGTTTAATAAAAGATAATACATGGTATGGTTCTAAGTTTCCCTCATGCTTGTAAAGGCCAAGAGCCTTATGCTTGGAGCTGCAAGTTCTCATTTTGTGTAAAGGTTGGATGCCTTACTTGGGGCCAAGAGCCGAGTTTATTTGTCATTTGTTTTCCTCCTTCTTGTGATGTGATCCTGGGGATGGATGAGTCTGGGTGTAACATTCTAGGTAAATAAAGAATATGAAATTTTCATATTTATTAATATTTTTAAATTAATTATTAATTTTACTTTAAAGGATATACTACGTTTGATGGCGTACCCGATACACAACAATGGGTTTCTTTGAAATCTTACATAGCGCACAACGTTGAGTTATACTGAAAATGATAATATAATATTATTTTAAATGGTAGTTAACGTCTAGTCGTTGTATTGGAAGGAATGGAAAGAACTAACTAAAATATGAATATACATGTTTGTTAAATGTTTTTAGATTTATCCCATAAATTTCAGAGGCTTAAAATAAGAAAGAATCTGATTTTAAGCATAAATACTCTAATATTCATTAAATGGTCAATTTACCGCCTTTTGATGGTAAACCCTCTTTCAATATAGTTTTGGTCACTTTTATATGTTCTATTTGACAAAATAAAATTCTTCTTTAGAATCGGGACATAAAAATTTACTTTGGGTAAATTTTTGTTATTTTTCTGATAAAATTTGTTTTTTGATGAATAATGAAAAATACTGTATTTTAATTCAAAAATGTCTTTTAATCTAATTTATCTATATGGTTAGAATATATTTTTAATTGGTTTTAAAGTGTAATTAGATTATATTTTTACCAATTTAATCCAATTTTGGTCATTGAAATTAATTTCACTTTGAAATTGGGCATAAACAAGTGTCAATCGTTTGATAGATATCATCATCATGCTATTTGTTTTGACAACGGAAATTAATTTTAAATTAATTAATGCAATTTCTATGTTTTGAATTTTTTTAAATAGAAATAATTTTTTTAATTTGGAATATTAAATATAGCTTACACTGAATTTTTGGCATTTTTCTGAAAAACATCAATTTTTTATGAATAGTGAAACCACTAAGTAGTAGTTAAAAAATTGACTTTTTCATTTAAATGAAATTTTACCGCTTCTGTGAATTTAATTTCTAAAATATGATATACATGGTTGTTATTAGTAAGTAAAATGTGGTTCAATAAGATGAAAATAATTTTTTGGTGAATAGTAACTTTTGACTTATTTACCGCGGTTAAAGGTAAATATGGTAATTCAAGGTAAAAAGAATATTATAATGATACAAAATTACCTTAACATTTATCCTAACCTTATTGGATGAGTCATGTCCAACCATGGGCATCATTGGGTCGATTTTGGGACCTCATGGAGCCACTTGGGAGTGATAATGACACTTTATTTTAATTAACTTACAGTAAAGGCAAAAATGACACAAACAAATATTTTTTAGTAAATTAATTTTTACATTGGGTTATGTAAGTTATATTTTCGACTATAAATATTCATTGTAAATTTAAAAATATTTCCTACATCATGGTATTTTTTTATAATTTTTAGACATCAAATAAATAAAATTATTTATGACACCAAAATGATGCAGTATTTACCTCATTAATAAATGATTTAAATAAATAAGATTATAAATATTAAAATAACATAAAAAACCCATCCAATTATTATTGGATGATTTTATTTCGACCTTAATGAGTTTTTTACCTTTAGAAACTGAATATTATTATATAATAAAATAATTTTTTCACACTTTCCTAAAAAGCCCCTCCCCCCCCCCCTTATAAAAATCCCTCACTTCTTACTCATTCTTCACACCTCTCAAGCACCTTGGATCATCCAAACCCTAACCAAATAAGCTCTCAAGATATCTATACTCCTCCTAGAAGCATTAACTTAGGCAGAAGGCACTTCAAGAAGTCCTTTTGGTTCAAACCAAAGGGAGTTACCAAAATTAAAGGTAACGATTCCTCTTAACTTCTTTTCTTTTATTTTACTTCTTCAATACCTAAACTCTTTTTATTACTTTATTTTATAACAACAACAGTATACTCAATATACTAGGATGTTTTTATGAGAATTATTTTAACTACACTTACACAAACCTCCATCTAATGGGTGAAGAACATATTGTTTATGTGGATGGAAAACTAACGCCTCACAAAACGATGATTGTTCGATTATCTCCTACCGCCTCTCATGGTGGCCATTAAGATGGAACTGTATTTATATATTATATATATTATGTTTATTTTTCTTTATGCTTCTGTATTTTACATTTATATCCTACCTTTATGGTTTCCATAATGGGTAAACGCGATAATTTCATTGGAGGAAGTGTGGACTACTGCCCCCTCAAAGTGATATGACTCGTTCATACCATACGTGGGACATATAAAGTATAGAGTTATTGAAATTATATATGATATTATATTTTAATTATAATATAACTATGTATCATTAAGTTTTCATTCAATTAAAATACGAAATAGAAATGAAAGTAGCGTTCATACGTACGCACGACTTACCGTCTCCATGAACGGTGCATTTCATTTCTTACCTCTAAATGTTATATACTATTATAAATACATGTATATACTGGATATATATAATATATATGATATCTAAATCATTAATATCATTCTGGATATAATGAACGTTTGACTATGTGAACAACTTGTAATTATAAGAAGTCCATTTTTGACTCAAGTACCAAATATCGACAAAACGAACGTTATTAACTTAAATGATTACATAATGTTTATAACATGGTAATCAGTGATATAAAAGGAATAATAAACTTAAAAAAATGTTCTTAATAAAGTATAATTTAACTTTAGTTTATTATTCAGGAATAATAAGGAACAAACGAGTCAAGTCGGACACGAGGTAAGGGATTTTTTATCTCACTATTAATTTCGTGAGATTTCCATTGTTCGCCACTTAGGTTTATTGTGTACTGTCATTTTATATATATATATATATATATTATCACGATTATCTTTATATTCATGGTATTATTTGATTCATTTGGTGGTTATTAACTTTTGTTCATACGACTCAATTGATTACAACGTGTTAAGGGTTTTTCATCTCACTTCTTATTCTCATGAGATTCATGCTATATTTGTCACTATTTCCTTTGTGTGGCGTATGGACTGACCATGATTGTACACTTTGTGTAATATACTTTCATTTATGGGTATTTACATCTTCATCTTATGATCCTTCTTTCATGTGGTGTATGTTTTGTAAGTTACCAAATCGGTAAGGGAACCTTTCACCCTCCTCTTTTTTTAAAGACTTCTTTTTGTTATGTCTTTTAATTTAAATATTCTAATGTTGGGGTATGTTATTATATATCCTTAATGATGTAAAATTTATGTTCAAGTGATGAGATACCCTTTTTTCTCTCATCAAATTATTTTTCTGAATTTTAAAGTGATGTCGTTAGGCTGTTAAATTTCTGTAAGGGAACTTCTTAACCCAATTTCAATTCTTTAGGTTAAACTTACACTTATTGATTATGTCGTGCTATGAATATGTGTGAATAACCACTTATTTTTTAAAACTTAATATCCACTTATATTGAGTATATTCTTATTTTTCACACATTATTATGTAATTGATTTATCCATAATCTAAGTATATAGTTTTTATAAGGGATTTGGTCTCAATTTACATTCCATTGAGACTTCATTGTTGTTATGAACCAATTCACTCTTATATGGTGTAAATACTATCCTTTGTAATATTATATCATGAATCCCTTTATTATCATGATAATATAATGTTCTGATTCATTGTTATTCCTCAATTATTTGTATTCAAGAGTCTCTCATTTTGTTAAAAACTCTTTAACTAAAATATCATTTTAAATGTTTTAAAGATTTATTATTATAAATATTTCTCATTAATGTCCATGTTTTCAAAATGGTTTTTAGGATTTATTTATATGTACATTTATGTTTTCAAATGATAATTTATTTAAAAGCTTCAAAGTGGTATGGGACACTTTGATTCAAAAATCTCTTTATTAAATGTTTTAAATGGTTTTGAAAATGGTTTGATAAAGCATTGTTTATTTCAATGTATTGAATTTATATATTGTGATTGGAATGTGAAAATGTTATCTTTCCTTTATAATTGTGTTATGTGTTATGATTATGTTATGGTTATTGAGAATTGTTTACATATACAGGTGGTTCCGTAATAAACCTAGGGCGGGTGAGCCCGAGATAGCTCTCCAATGCATTGGGTAACATGACAGAGGTAAACATTAATGTTTCTCCTAATAGATTTAGGGAATATGCTATGATGGGTATTCCAAATGTGACTCCCTATGTAGTTGTGATAGCTACAATGTAAGTATGTTATGAATGTCATAAGTTACCTTTATGATTTATGATTTGTGTGTGTTATTCATAAATCTTATGATTTCGTAAGGTATGTTATGATTGAAAAGTATGATTTCATTGATTTTTATTTAATGATGAACTAATGTTTTCCTTCCTTATTTTATAACCCTTACTGATATTTTTATACTCATCCCAAGTTTTTGAAATTTTTTTCACAGGACTTGAAGATGAATAGGGTCAAGGATGGGATCAAGAAAAATTCATGTTGTCTAAAACATGGAACTAGACATGTTTCTTTTTAAGAGTTTTTAATTTGTGAAAAAATGGATACTGAGTAGTAGTGTGTACATGTAATTTTCAAGCTGATATGTAATAGTTATGGCCTAATTCTCTAAAACTCTAAACCTAAAAAGATCCTCAATTGGAATTGTTCATTTAATTTAGGATTATGTAATGCTTAAGGTTGGTCCTCATACTGGGAGGTTGTTGTGATATGTGGGGCAGGGAGGCCCAGAGGTTTTGGTGGCAGCATTTGATGCCTAGAGTGGCGAGATGCAACAGTTTATGCATGTGGGTGTCAAGGAGGATATTAGGGATAATGGAACAGGTTGAATTCAGGCTTACCTATTGATGTGAAAGTGGTTGCTTGTTGAATGTGTTTTTTGGTTATCTGTTTTACTTTCCCCACTGCTTGAGGCAGTTGTTCTTGTTTACCCTCTTTACAAAAAGGTAAAGACGCGTGAGGTATGTCATGTGTTTTCTATGTTTAGCTTCTTGAGGATGGATGGGTATACACTCCTATTATAGGTGGAAAAGACTCGACGGGTAGTTCATATAGTCACCGTGTTGAGCCCCTTGTGTTTGGTAGTTTAGAATTCTTTTCTAGAATGCCTGGAATTATGGGAAGTAATAATGATGTTGATAAATGATTGAATAAATGATATTAACCCATGAGGCTAGAGCTTGCTGGGATGAAATGTTGAGGTTGTGCTTATGAGGAACTGTGGACTCGGGTTTGTCATGCTTGGAGGGCCTAGAACTTTGTTGTGTTACTAATAAAATGTAATGTGGTTTTGATAATGGTTAATTAATGGTTAAATAATTAATTAACGTAAAGTGAAACTAATAAAAAGGGATAAAGTAATCTAATGTGGCTCTTTAAATGGTTGTATTCTTATAAGATACCTAGTCTTAGTAGTGGCAGTCGGGAGTCCGAGAGACGTTTGCTGCAGTTGAGTCTAAGACTAGGTTATGCCCATAGTGTGGTTGTGAGATATAGTATATTCTGTACTTTTTGTATTTATACACGCTACTCCACCCTGTCGGTTAGGGAAACTGACACCCCAGGGATTTCAAGCCATAGGGGTTGTTTTCCCCAACATCCCGATGGGAGGATGGATGGCTAGTTACCCCCTTTGGTCTCACTCTCTTCTTTTGATAGTTACTTGTACTGGTAGGCACAGTGGTTAGTTTTCCCCATATATGTGTGTAGAGGGTTGTAATGACTTGTGGTTATTCATACACATTTATTCTATATATAATTTCACATGGAGTAGGTTTGAGATCATGTTGGTTACTACTAGCTTGCGGGGTTTTGAAGGAGTTGTTCGGGCTTTGTGGTCGTTGTCGTTTTACTTTCATTTGGTACTTGCAGTTTCCCTTTTAGTTATATTAGTTTTGCATGACATCACATATTTTCACTTTGGGTTTCTTTTTATATTGTAGTCTGGGTTGGAGTTGGTTGGCATCTGTATTATCTCTCTCTTTCTCATGTGTACTCTTAGAGGGTAATGTCTCTCATATGTGTGTTTATTATACCCTCAGTGCTAGTCTCCAACCTAGGGCCTACTGGAGATGGGACTCGGGGGTCATTATCTCTCTTCTCACATTGTTGGCCCAGGAGGGGTACACTTTGTGGGAAGGGGGTTGTGACAGAGTGGTATCAGAGGTCTTATTGAGGGATATGATGGAGTTTGGAGTTAGGCATAGGTGAGGTTGCATGGGTTGGTAGGGCAACAATGTCAGCTAACTTTAGAAATTGTTACACTGGAGACCGGTTGAGACACTAGTATTTAAGGCCCCTTGTGATCTGATGCATTGACCATTAAGTTTATAGTGGCTACTAAATTAGGTGATACTAGTTGCAGGTTAAAGACCTAGGAAAGGATCATGCATCATTCTTCTTTGCGCACAGCCACAAAACAGGCCAAGGCCAGCACCACCCTTTATCAGCGCTAACAAAAAAGTGCTGATAAGGGGGCGTACCTTTATCAGTGCTAAAAAAACACTGATAAACGTAACCCTTTATTAGCTCTTTTTTTAGCGCTGATAAAGGTACCCCCTTTAACAGCGCTTTTTTTAACACTGTTAAAGGGTACCCCTTTATCAGCGCTTTTTTTAGTAGCGCTGATAAAGGGGGTCTTTATCGGTGCTTTTTTTAAAAGCGCTGATAAAGGGTCTACTTCCAAAAAAATCATTAAAAATATATATTAATATTTAAATATATAGATATAGTTATATTGATATAAATATAATATATATTTTTTAAATATAATTTTAAATATATTTTAGATAAGTATAAATATACAGTTACACTTAATATATAATATATTTAGTGAAAATGACTTATAAAAAAATTAAAAAAAATATTTTTAATTAATAATTTGATAATTATTATGGATTAATAGTCATTTAATAACAATTTGAAGACTAAAAAAATAAAAAATAAATAAATAAAAAGGATCCAAAATATGTTGAAAACGCAACTCGAACTTCAAACGGCCATAAATTTTGATCCGGGTGTCTGTTTGAGCTCTACAATATATCAAATCAAAGCCTGTGACGAGCTCTACACCCTTATGACTTGGGGGGACCTTGGTCAAGGTTTTTTCGAGGCTAAAAAAGTCCCATAAGGCCTCCAAAACTGAGTTTTTAGTCAGGATACCCCGATATTTTAACATTTTGTGGATTTTCAGCCTCGTTTAAGGGGGTATTATTGGATTTTTTTTTTGTGGGGACTGAATTTATTCCAAGGTATTACATTCATATTGATATTATTTCTTCGAAATTTTATCGTTTTTTATAATTCACTACTATTTATAATCAAATATATAACAATATATACATATTTTTTATATATTCACACATAAAAATTTAATTATAAATATAAATAATAAAATATATTTACATATCAAATATATTATATTTATCTAAATAATAACTAATATCCATTTTATTTAAAATATAAATATATGAATATTTATATACCTATATATTAATTTAACTATATATATTAACATAACTACATATATATATTAATATAACTATAAATATATATATTAATATCACTATAAATATATATATTAATATAACTATATATATATCAGTGTTGATAATGGGTGGAGGGGGGTGCGTGGGGGCGCTGGAGGTGCGGGAAGGCACTGATAAAGGGGGGGATCAAGCACTGTAAAAATCCCCCCAAGATTGCCAATATTTTTTTAAAAAAAATTAATTTTTTTAACTTTTATCAGTGCTAAAAAAAGTGCTGATAAAATGGGTCTTTATCAGCGCTTTTTGGAGCGCTGATAAAGGGGACCCCCCCCCCCCCCCCCCCCCCCCCCGCTGACCCACCGGACCCCCCCCCCCCCCCCCCCCCCCCCCCGTTATCTATTCCGGCTTTAACTGCGCTTTTCTAGCACTGTTAAAGGCCATTTTTAGTGCTGGTAAAAGGGGTATTTGTAGTAGTGGAGCCTGTGTTTGAATGGTTAGACCTTGGTATAGGTTAACCTAAAATGAATAAAAGAAAAAAAATAATTAATTAATGTTTAGTCTTCCATATTCTAGGTTTAAGAGATCTAACTGTTTGTTATTTTATAGGTATGGCTCCAGGTCAACATTCTCTTTAGGTTCACACAGAAGATATTCAGTAGGTTGTGCCAACTGATCACCGCAGAATAGAGGTTGATGAAGATGACACTTGGAGGAGGACACTCCGAGAGTTTCAAAACTAGATTATGCAGAAGTATGAGGGATCTATTTCAGATGTAGACATGGAAGACTGGTTGGAGGAGGTTGATATAGCTTTCAACTCAATCTGTACTCGGAAGTAGCACTGGGAATCATTAGTTGTGATGATGATGCGTGGAGCATAAAGGAATTGGTGGTTCTTATTCCTCGGGGATCGCGAGGAGTCAGAAGTCTCATGGGAGGAGTTCTGAGACAAGTTCAGAGTCGAGTTTCTTTCTTCGACTGCGAAGGCGATTAGTTTCCAGGAGATGCTTACCCTTCGATAGGGGAACTCTAGTTTCCAAGATTTTGGAATCCATTTCAGGAACCTTTTATGATATGCTTTGGACCTATTTCCCGATGAGGAGGCCCAGGAGAGGCATTTTGATGAGGATTTGCATCCAGAGATCCAGCGCCAAGTCACACCATTTATACTAAAGACATATCTCGAGGTACTGGCGAGGGAAGAGTCCATCGGTAGGACGTTAACCAGAATTGGACCATCACAATAGGGGATTCATCAGGATTCCTCATGAAGTAGAGCCATGATCTGGGGTTCCCAGTTTTCTGGGCAGAAGAATTTCTGTTTGGCCGGGGGTAGGTCTTATCCCTCAATGTCTCATTTCTCCTAGGGTGGTGGCTCTCATAACTATACTAAAGGATAAAGTTCTTGTTTTTTGTGGAGGCCAAGGTCATCAGCAGCGATAGTGCCCGACCTTTCAGATCAGTCAGCATGCATTAGGTGTTCCTCTTCAGGTTCCTCCGTTGAGGCAGTTCTAGCCCAGGAAGCAGCATCCAGTTTCACCAGCTTTGGATCAGCAGAGAGAAGATGGAGCAGGCAGAGGACAGCCCCAGGATGCTCCTCAACCTCAGATATCAGTGTGCATCCATGGTGGTGGTCATCATCAAGGTCAGAGAGGTCGTGGAGTAGGTCATGGTCAGCTTCATGCTTTATCATTTCTAGTGTCAGGAAAGCCAGATGTTGTTTGAGGTACCCTTTTCTTCTTTTCTACTTGGGTGTATGCCTTGTTTGATTCAGGAGTGACACACTCCTTCATATAACCTTCCCTTTTCCATGCTTTGGGACTTGAGTTGGAGAGGCTTCCAGTTCCCTTGGCATTGACTACACCAGTTAGAGGTTGAGCTAACTTGTTTGATGTAGATACTGTGAACTAGTGTTGGGGAAGCACCGCTCTTTGGGAGATTTCCTATGTTTATGGATATAACTATATGATTTCATCCTATACATGGATTGGTTGTATTCGGTGTAGGCTATCGTGGATTTCTTTTGAAGTCAGGTGGTTTTCTTCGATGTTGATGGAGAGCCAGCGGTATTTTTTGGCGACCGAGACCCTCAGATGGGTCTAAGGATTATTCTGCCCTTGTCCTCCTTGATGGCCAAGTTGATGTTGAGTTCATCAGAGGTTCAGAAGTCGGTGTTTCCCAAGGTTGTGGAAGAGTACCCTAAAGTATTTCCAAAAGAGGTTGTCATGTTACCCCCTCGATGACAGATCGAGTTCAGGAACGAGCTACAGCTAAGAGTGTCACTTATATCGATGTCTCTGTATAGGATGGATCCTTTTGAGTTATGGGAGCTACATATACAACTTGATGGTCTTTTGTAGTGTAGTTTTTCTCATCTGAGTGTATCACCGTGGGGTGCACCAGTTTTGTTCGTGAATAAGGATGACAGTAGTTTGTAGTTGTGTGTCGATTATCATCACTTAAACTAAGTGACAGTGAAGAACTGTTATCCTCTTTTGCAGATTTCTGATTTATTCGATCAATTTAAGGGTGCAAGTTGGATCTCTGAGATCGATTTGTGATTAGTATATCATCAGATGTGTTTAAAGGATGAGGATATCCTGAAGGCTGCTTTATGTTGTCATCATGGGCATTATGAGTTCGTTGTGATGTCATTTGGTGTGACGAATGCTCTAGCTATGTTCATGGGGTTGATGAATTTTGTGTTCTGTGAGTTCCTAGATAAGTTTTTAGTGGTCTTCATCGATGATATCCTTGTATACTCCACATCTAAGGAGGAGCATGTTGATCATCTGCATGTTGTTTTGGGAGTTCTTTGTCGACAGCAGTTGCTTGGGAAGTTGTCGAAGTGTGATTTTTTGGATCGAGAAGTCCATTTCTTGGGGAATGTTGTATCCCAGTAAAGAGTATCTATGGATTCATCAATTATAGAAGTAGTTGTGTCTTGAGAATCCCCCAAGAAAGTGGCAGAGGTGCGAAGTTTCCTTGGTCTTGTGGGCTATTACAGGAGGTTTGTAGCTGATTTCTCTCGGGTTGCGACTCCTATAACAATGTTGACCAGCAAGTATCAGGCATTCGTGTGGACTAATAAATGTTAGGTGTATTTCGAGTATCTAAAGGATAAGTTGTTTAGTGCTCCAATTTTTTGTCTTCCAGCATAAGGAGTTCAGCTTGAGGTTTTCTATGATGCTTCGTGTTTGGGGTTATGATGTGTTCTGATGCATCAGGGATCGGTCGTTTCAAATGGGTCTCGGTAGTTGCGTACCCATGAACATAATTACTCCACCCACGACCTATGGTTGAAAACAATGGTGTTTTCTCTAAAGTTGTGGAGATATTACCTCATCAGAGAGCGCTTTGTAGTCTTCACCGATCATAAAAACCTGAGGTATGTTTTCTCTGAGCATGACTTGAACTTGCAGACGGACTGTCAGACAGAGAAAACTATCCAGACTCTTGAAGACATGTTGCGCTCTTATGTCCTGGATTTTGAAGGTTCTTCGATAAGGCACCTTCCTTGTGTAGAGTTCTCTTACAACAATATCTTCCACTCCACCATCGGTATGGTGTCGTTTGAATCCTTATATGGACAACCTTGTCATTCTTCGTTGTGCTGGAATAGGGTCAGAGAGTCAACAATTCTCAGGCTGGAATTGGTATAGAATATGATAGGGATGGTTCATGTGATTCATGATAGGATGAAGGCAGTGCAATATCATCAGAAATACTATGTTGATCATAGGAGGAGACCTTTGGAGTTTGACATTGGGGATCACGTGTTTCTGAAGGTGGCTCCCCATCATGGGCAGTGAAGGTTTGGTTATGGGAGTAAGCTTTATCCCTAGTTTTTTGGGCCTTTCAAGGTGTTGACTCATGTTGGAGTCGTGGAATATCGGGTAGCACTTCCCCCACAGATGAGTCGAATACACAATGTTTTTCATGTGTCATAGCTCCATCATTATCTTCACAACAATTCTCACGTCATCGATTGGGGTGAGATCAATGTCGACGATGGTGCAACCTTCGAGGATCGATCGGTAGAGATCCAACACCGTAAGGAGAAGGTGTTGTGTGAGCATACTATACCCTTAGTTCGTGTCTTGTGGTAGCACGATGGCGTGGAGGAGAGTACATGGGAACGTGAGCCGTAGATGTGTGCTCAGTACCCTGAGCTTTTTGATGTTTAGCTCTTTTCTTGTAATGATGTTTGTTTTGTGGCTGTATACCTTTCCTGGTTATGAGATAGATGTATCTTGTTTTTTGTTGTAGCTTGCTCTCTTTTGAGAGGTATCTCCCCCAGGAGAGTGTTTGGGAGCTGTTTATGCTTGTTTCGTGGTTTCACATTGCTCTTTTGCTAAAGCGGTTGAGCTCCTGTGATGGTGAGAGCTTTGAGAGGTATCTCGCAGGGTAGCTGCTTGGCCAACCCCTTCTTTCTTTTTGGTTTTCTCTTCGGGTTGGTTTTGGATTTTCAAGGACAATAATGTTTTGAGAGGTATCTAATGTAAGGTCTTGTATCTGCATGGATCGACCCTTTGTGTGTTTTCGAAGACTGGGGTGCTCAAAGGAGGCTCAGAGGAAGTCTGGAGGAGTTCAGTCATGAGAAGCTGGAAACATGGGGCTACATGACGAAATCAAGGGGTACACTACGTGTACTGTTTCAAGATTCAAAAAATAAAATAAATGTCGAGGCAATGGGTTTTTCAGTAGAACCCAACCTCAAGGAAGTACACAATGTGAATGGGAAGTACACATCATGTACTACCCCAATGTTGTATGTTTTAAAGACATTCGACCGCTCAGGTTTTCCAAACCCTACGGCATCACCTCTTTTCTCTCTCATCCCAGGTGACCCGACCCCTCCTTCTAGGGCATTTTAGAGATCCCTTCGATGGGAATCGATCTCGGTCTTTCTTCTTCAATCCGTCTTCAATCCATCTTCAATTCGAGGTAAGATTTACCTATATTCTTATGGTTTTCTTTGATTCGCTTTCTCTTGTTTCTCTTTTTAATGTGATGGTGCTTGATCTCCGTGGTTTTAATGAAGTTTTCTTGGTTTTTGTTTGGTAAGGTTATGTCGCGGCATCCTCAAGTGGATGCATTTGTCGCAAGGGGAGCCAACCGTGATCCGTTGCATGGACTGTTCTTGTGCAAATAATATCGGAAACCCTTTGAGGTAGGGAATTCATTGCTTCTCTAATTACTTACGTGCAATTGTAAAGTTATCATGATTTATCCCCTTGGATAATGATGAAATTGACCTAATAATTACTTGAACTTTATTAAAGAATTGGTACCGATCATTTATTGTTGCTTTATACCGTGATAATGGTTTGCCTCTTGATTTTCTAGATAGGTTTTTATCTATGCAGAATGTAAATCCAGAATTAATTATAAATTGTTTGGATAAAGATAAAGAGGCATGTTAATGAATCTGGTTGTTGTTGTAATTTTGATGTTAAATAAATTGATGCAGTAAACAAGTTTAGTTGATAAACCTAAAGCATATTGATGCTTGTTGAATTAAAGGAATGTTAAAATAATTGTTTACTTCCTTGTGATAGCTATGATAGTTTTCTATTTAGGTTTCATGTAGTTAGAACCTACAAATAATGAATCGGTTAATTCAAGATGGTTTAAAGAACCAATTGTTTTATAAAAGATAATACATGGTATGGTTCTAAGTTTCCCTCGTGCTTGTAAAGGCCAAGAGCCTTATGCTTGGAGGTGTGAGTGCTCATTTTGTGTAAAGTCTGGATTCCTTACTTGGGGCCAAGAGCCGAGTTTCTTTGTTATTTGTTTTCCTCCTTGTGATGTGAGCCTGGGGATGGCTGATCCTGGGAGGCTGTTGTGATATGTGGGGCAGGGAGGCCCAGAGGTTTCGATGGCAGCAGTCGATGCCTAGAGTGGTGAGATGCAACAGTTTATGGATGTGGGTGTCGGGGAGGACATCAGGGATGATGGAACAGGTTGAGGTCAGGCTTTCCTGTTGATATGAACGTGGTTGTTTTTTGAATGTGTTGTTCGGTTATCTGCTTTATTTTCCCCACTGCCTGAGGCAGTTGTTCTTGTTTACCCTCTTTCCAAAAAGGTGAAGACGCGTGGGGTATGTCATGTGTTTTCTGTGTTTAGATTCTCGAGGATGGATGGGTATACGCTCCTGTTATAGGTGGAAAAGACTCGACGGGTAGTTCATCTATTCACCGTGTTGAGCCCCTTGTGTTTGGTAGCTTAGAATGATTTTCTAGAATGCCTAGAATTATGGGAGGTAATAATGATGTTGATAAATGATTGAATAAATGATATTAACCCATGAAGTTGGAGCTTGCTGGGATGCAATGTTGAGGTTGTGCTTCTGAGGAACCGTGGACTCAGGTTTGTCATGCCTGGAGGGCCTAGAACTTTGTTGTGTTGCTAATAAAATGTAATGTGGCTTTGATAATGGTTAATTAATGGTTAAATAATTAATTAACTTAAAGTGAAACTGATAAAAATGGATAAAGTAATCTAATGTGGATCTTTAAATTCTTGTATGCTTATAAGATACCTAGTCTTAGCAGTGGCAGTCGAGAGTCCAAGAGACGTTAGCTGCAATTGAGTCTAAGACTAGGTTATTCCCATAGTGTGGTTGTAAGCTATAGTATATTCTGTACTTTTTCTGTTTCTATATGCTACTCCACCCTTTCGGTTAGGGAAATTGACACCCCAGGGATTTCAAGTCATAGGGGGTTGTTTTCCCCAACGTCCCGATGAGAGGATGGCTGGCTAGCTACCCCCTTTGGTCTCACTCTCTTCTTTTGGTAGTTACTTGTATTGGTAGGAACAATGGTTAGTTTTCCTCATATATGTGTGTAGAGGGCTGTAATGACTTGCGGTTGTTCACACACATATATTCTATATATAGTTTCTTATGGACTACTATAGATGTAATGTGTATAGTCTGTGATGACTTGAGGATCCTTACTCGGTGTATGGGTCGTAATGGCTTGAGGTATAATATCTGAGGTATGATATGCATTATACGAGCTATGGTGGATCTCGATAACTACCTGGTTACTTTAGTTATGTGGACGTGGTGGTTTTTTTGCACAAGGTGCATATTGTAGTGCTACACCTAGGTGTCTGTGGGAAAGCCTTTTTGGAGAGTGATGCTTAGGACGTGTGACCTTAGGGCAAAGCGGAGAACCAGTAGGGAAGTGGTAGTAGGGTACCCTTTATATTATTTATTATATTATATACTCTTGTATGCGATACTTGGTGAGAGTATCCATAGTGAGTCTGGGAACTTAGTATACCTTTTTAGGTGATGAGTTAGTTTCACTTGTTGTTCGCTATGCTTTAGCATGTTTTTCTTACTTTTGCACGAGAGGCTCTGAGGATTATCCTACTGAGTATATTGTTATACTCACCCTATGTTATATAAACTGTTTTTCAGGTTACTTGGAGCAGGTTGGAAATTAGGTTGGTTACTACTAGCTTGTGGGGTTTTGTAGGAGTTATCCAGGCTTTGTGGTCGATGTCATTTTACTTTCTTTTTGTACTTGCAGTTTCTCTTTCAGTTGTAGTAGTTTTGCATGACATCACATATCTGCACTTTGGGTTTCTTTTTATATTGCAGTTTAAGTTGGAGTTGGTTAGCATCTATCTTATCTCCATTTTTCACATGTATTCTCTTAGAGGGTAATGTCTCTCATCTGTGTGTTTATTATACCTTTGGTGCTAGTTACCAACCCGGGGCCTACTAGAGGCGGGACTCGGGGTCATTATCTCTCTTCTCACATTGTCGGCTCAGGAGGGGTACACTTTGTGGGAAGGGGTCGTGACAATATGAATATAATCCCTGAGAATAAATTCATTCTTCATTGAAAAAGGGCAATAATACTCTCTTAAACAATGTTGAAACACTATCGAATATTAAAAAACTAAGAGTATCCTAACTAAAAAATCAGTTTTGGATGTCTTCCGAGCATTTTTTATCTCAAAAAAACAATGAACAAGTTCTCCATGGTCAACACGGTGTAGATCTCTTCACAGGCTTTGATTTGATTTGTGGTAGAACTCAAACGGACACCTGCATCAAAAGTTACGGTTATTTGAAGTTCAAGTCATGTTTTCTACTTATCTTAGAACGTTCGTTAGTTTATTGAATTTTTATGTCATCCAATTGTTAATAAATGACTATTACTTGATAATAATTAGCAAATTATTAATTAAAATTATTTTTTTAATTATTTTTTAATCAATTTTTCATTAAATATATTATATTTATATCAATATAAATATATTTTTTTAATAACATAATATTTTTTATGAAATATATCCTTTTATTAGCGCTGGAAAAAAATACTAATAAAGACAGCGTTTTATCAGCGTTAGCAAAAAAATGCTCATAAATGGAGGGTTTTATCAGCGTTTTTTTAGCACTGTTAAAGACTTGGTTTTTTCAACATTTTTTTGCTAGCACTGAAAACGAGAAGCCTTTATGAGCACTTCTTTTTAACACTGGTAAAGACTCCTCTTTTCAACGTTTTTTTTTGCGAGCATTGAAAACAGCAAGCATTTATCAATGCTGATAATGATACCCCTTTATCATCGCTTTTTTATTAGCGTTGGTAAATGCCTTCATCTGTCAGGGTTTTTTTTGCTAGCGCTGATACAGGGGCCCTTTAGCAGTGCTTCATGGAAATGCTGATAAATAGTATCTTTATCAGCGCTTTTAGCGAGTGCTAATAAAGACTAGCGTTGGATGAACCCGAATTTGTAATATTGGTCGCCAATTTAACGTAACTTGACTTTGCACAATCAAACTCAAAACCATGAAAATTGGGTCTCATGTAATAATGTAGTGATTAACAACTAGTATTAAGAAAGTCCACACAAATTGGAGATATTTGTTATTTATAGCCACAATAACCATTGTGGGAATAACCCTTTGTTAATGCTCCAAAAGGCCTTTCTTAGTGGTAATAAAGCATTAAGAAAGTTGATGGTGAGAAATATGAGGTTTCTTTGCACTAAAAATCATTGAGAAAGACCCCCTTTCTCAACACTAAATTTTTTTTAGAATAAAAGATGTCTTTAGGACCTTGATGACATGTTATCTAAAGGCAATTGTGCTTGTTTTGTGTATGAGTTCTCCGTTTACCCATTTCTCAAAAGGGTTTTGTATTTTTTGTTCAATAGAGAGGTTTTTCCCTCAACTTGTTAAAACAAAACAATGATGTAATACACCACCACAATGGATAACCATCTAAAACAAGAAGGGCAACACAAAATTTAAGGAGTGTGAACAAAGCACACAAGTACTCATACATAATAGTGACATATCCCAGCTGAAAACGAGGTCCCAAGTTAAAAGAAATATAGGAAAACTCACCGTTAGATTCTCATGCCCATGTATGGAGAGTCGTGGTTGGCCAGCCCACTCCAACCCTACTAGCCTACAATTCTTGCATGTCATTCTCATTTAACCTATAACAAGTGGATTGTCACAAGTTTATGAGTACATGAGTCACACAAGGGTCAACATGGATAAGAGCATAAAATGACTTTCCCCATTGAGTGGATCACAATCATTTCCAAAAAATAAAAAATAACAAGTATGCCAACTTTACATTGCACAGACCACTAACTAGTCATTCCTCAAATAACAATATATATATATATCATAGTAAGCATTCTAACTCGAATAGTCATATTACTTTCACCGGAAGTAGTCGTAAGCCTAAATAACAATATCAACTTAAATGTTTTGAGCTTTTTATTTTTTATTTTTACGGAAAATATCCGGAAATGATATATTTTATTCCAGTAATTATACTGACAACAAAATCGGTACCTACTAAATCAAAATTAAAATTACAGTTGGGGGGCACAAATGAAATTCATGAGAAACAATACCTAAAATGAGTTGTTCTTGTGTGGTGTTCCCCGGCGACGGTGAGTGATGTAACGGTTGTATTATTTGGAGTTGGGACATGTTTCCGGGGCCTGAGGAGATGGCATGAAGGCCAAGGTGAGGAGCAGGAGCAGCATTCCGATCGGAAGCAGCAGCAACATCAACGGCGGAGGCGGCAGGGGCGGCAGCACCACCGGCAATATCAGCAGCGAGACCGTGAGACACGCCAGCAACGCCACAGATTCAACGCTGAAGTACCCCATCCCGCCCAACACCCTCCTTCGTCCCTCGCCGCCCTCCGCAGCCAAGCGTCGCCGGCGGTGCTCATCGTCCCCCTCCATCATCGCCGGCGCAGCCTGAGTTTGAAATCTTTTATCGTGGTTGATGTTCCACCCGCTCTTCCCCCGGCTCCCATCATCCATCGGGGGCCTTGAAAAAGGAGCCTCGATCAATTTCGTAGCCTCTCCCAAATCCAATCTCCTCTCAAGCATTTAAATTTCTTCGACTTTCAAACCTTATAGTGCGTTGGGTGTAGGAAATGCCACAACCGCTCTTGCAAGATCCTTCAGCTTCTTATTCCATCCGCTGGGTCGAAACGCGGAGGCAGGTTTTGAAATCTCATGCAGGATGATCAGGAACGTGAGGGGGGCTTCCGGGTCATATGGCCTGCATTATAATAAATGGAAGCGTATGCATCGTGGGAAGCACAACTGTAGAAACAAGGCGTCGCCCATATTGAAGCATAAAAAAAAACCATACCTGCGACGGTTGAAGGTGGAGATATCGAAATATAATATATGTTGGAGGGGAGAGAGACGTGGAGTGTGGATCTGGGATTTGCTGGGAATGGCAGGGGGAGAGGGGGGTTGAATCGGTGGCAGTGTTGTTATTAATTATGACTCCTTTACTTTTGTTTTTTTTAGCAAACCATGGAAGAAGAATCGGGTGGCGAAGTGGGAGGGCGGGCGGATTCAGTGAACTGTCAGGGCAAGTGGGCCGCCTCCGCGGTTTACGCCGGTGGCCGAAAGCTTCAATTAAAGGGAGGGGAAGGTGCGGTTCACCTCCCCTGGACTGCTCTCGACTACTTCTGTCACAAAGTAACATGTGGGCCTTTTCTTGTTGAGCTAAAATTATACCTAATAATTCCATCCATGTATATTAATTAATAAAATATATCTAGTAAAATTTCACGATAGTTTCTATTTTTTAAAAAAAATAGTGGTTGTGAATGCATTTGGCCCTCATCATGTTTGAGTATTTTATGGTCAACCCGGAGCCAAGGATCACGTCTTTAATTAGTTAATTAATTTTATATCCCCTAAAATCCCCAATTACCACTATTTAATTATCTTTAAACCCTCTCGCTTGGGTTAGCCTTCGTTGTAACGCCCGATCTTCAATTACAATAAGTTTTTCTTTCTAAAGAAACTATACCACAATGCACCCATCTTTATTTAATAATATAATTTAAAAATAAATTCTTAATTCTTATAAATTGAATCAGATGAAATGAATTATATTTTTAAATTAATGAATTTAGGGTAAATTTTTAAAACTTTTCAGAAATAGTTGTTTTTTGGCTGAATACTGAAAATTAATGATTTTACCAAAACCATTACTTTTATAACAATATAATGATGTAAAAATAGCATGAAAGATTACCAAACTTTTTTGCTAGACCCAATATATGTTCAAGAACTAATATAATGCATATAAAAATAAAATGTTGGACTTAGAAAAATATCCTTGACATTTTGGATATAAGTAATGTTTTTGTTCAAATAAAAATGGTTTGTAATTCTTCTTTCTTAATCAAGTTTATTCAAGGTTCCTTTTGATGTTCGTTTTCTACTAAAGAAAAATGTGTCTCCGTTGATTTAATATAATCCGCTGGATCAACATTGTACTTGAATTCGGTATAAAAACAATTTTATGCTTAAAAAAATACATTTTTCTGAAAAACCATTTGTCATCGCGTTTTACCGGTTTGTTTATAAATTAATTTAAACCACTTATAGAAATTGAATTTGATAAAGTGGACTCCATATTTAAAATCAACATGTCCAAATTTGCGAATGAAACTACTTTCATTTTTCGTCATTATGTATAACAACTTTGGTAAACAAAAATAGTTATGATGATAACAGTTGATGTAAAAACAATAAGGTTTTAAATGACCTGAAAACTTGATTAAATCCTATTGGATTACCATATTTCATCTATATTTCATCACATCTTCAAAGATGAGTCATTTTAGTGCCATTTGGATTGAGTATGACATTAATATATTTTAATCTTTTGGAAACTTTCAAGTGTGTCATGTCCCTCCATTATGAATAGACACAACATCTCTTTTATTCCTCACACTTCAAGAGCCTTTTAGCTCGGTCAAGCCTTGAAAAAATCTCTTCCTAACATCCCTCCCACCAATCTAGAGGTCCTTGTTGGGTAAAAAAACCAACTTTATAATGCTTAAGGTGTAAGCCAAAACTGATTGTCTAAAGAAAAGGTATAACTCTTAACCAAATGTTTTCATTTTATTTTTTCTTATACCTCATTCAGTTCTATGCGAACCATGATGATATAATAAAATCGTTCTCTCTCATATAATGAAAAGTTACACTTCCACAAAACGGCGCAAGGGCAACACTATCCTTTATCAACGCTAGTAAAAAAGTGCTGATGAAGGGGGTATCTTTATCAGTGCTAACAAAAAATGATGATAAAAGGTGACTTTAACGACGCTAAAAAAATGTTGTTAAAAGTTTCCATTTATCAATACTAAAAAAACGTTGTTAAAAGTACCCATTTATCAACACTTTTTTTACCAGCGTTGATAAAATGAGTATATTTCAAAAAAAATCACTAAAAATAATATATATATATATATATATATTGATATAAATATAATATATATTTTTAAAATATGTTTTACATAAGGATCAATAGAAATTTAAACTTAATATATAAGATATTTAGTGAAAAAGTTTTATGAAATAATTAAAAAAAATATTTTTTACTAATAATTTTGTAATTTTTATCAAGTAATAATCATTTAATAACAATTTGAATATAAAAAAACAAAAAAAAAAACAAATTAAGGATCTAAAATAAGTTGACAATGCAACTCGAACTTCAAACGACCATAACTTTTGATCCGGATGTCTGTTTGAGCTTTATCACATATCAAATCGAAGCATGCAACAAGCTCTACGCCCTAATAATTAAGGGTAAACACCTTGTAACATTTTGAAAGGCCAAAAAAATCCCAGAAGACCACTAAAACTAAGTTTTTAGTCTGAATACTCTTATTTTTTAACATTCCATGGATTTTCAACCTCGTTTAAGGGGGTCTTTTTACCCTTTTTCAACGAGGACTGAATTTATTCCGATGGATTACATTTATATTGATATTATAACTTTGAAATTTTATCAATTTTCACAATATACTATGATTTATAATCAAATATATAACAAAATATACATATTTTTTATATATGCACACATAAAAATTTAATTTTATAAATAAATAATTAAACATATTTATATAAAAAATATATATTTATCAAGATATAAGACTTATCAAAATAAAAACTAATATCCTTTTTATTTAAAATACAAATATATGAATATTTATATATCTCACTACTACAAAACAATGTTCTATCAACACTAAAAAAGTATCTTTATCAACGCTAAAAAAACGCTGATAATCGAGGCATTATTAAAAAGGAGTCTCTTTTATCATCGTTAAAAAAAACGCTGATAAAGATCCATTTTATCAGCGCTAAAAAAAGCATTGAAAAATACCTCTTTTATCAACGCTAAAAAAAACGATGATAAAACGGTCCTTTATCAGCGCATTTTTTTAGCACTGATAAAAGTTAAAAAAATGAAAAAATATTTAAAAATATTTCTGCATATAGGAGGATTTTAACAGTGCTTGACCCCTTTCAACAGCGCTATGTGAAGCCCCCCACCCCTGATGAAGGAACACTTTTAATATCACTTTTTTTAGCACTGTTAAAATTATCATTTATCAACACTTTTTTTAGTGCTGATAAATACACTGTCTTTATCAGCGTTTTTTTTAGCGGTGTTAACGGATAGCGCTGCGAAAACCCGTTTTTGTGGTAGTGTCTATATAGTGTGTGTGTGTGTGTGTGCGCGCGTGTGTGTGTGTGTGTTTGTGTGTGTGTGTGTTAGTGTGTATGTATTAACAAACTGGTATATATTATCAATATATTCTAACATATGTATATACATTTTAATATATAATATATGTAAATATATATAAATATATATAAATATGTATAATTATACTTACAGATACACATATACTATATATACATACATATATATATATATCTATATGTATATGTATATTGTATATATGTATGTATTTATTTATTTATTTATAAACTCACAAAAAAAAACATATTTTATAAATGTATTTAAAACTAATCTTATAAATATATATTAATAAAACTATATATATATATATAAATCTATATTAATATACGAATAAATATAATTAAATATATATATATATACATATATAAATAAATAGATATATCATTAAAGGGAGAACAAAACAAAATGGGCGAGTGGTAGAGGTGAAGACACGCAAGGGAGATGTCTCGGGTTCGAATCCAAGCGGAGGTAGAGGTGTGCGGGAGGGTGCAGGTGAGTCTAGCGCTGTTAAAGGGGTGCGCGGGTGGGAGGGTGGGGGGGGGGAGCGCTGTTAAAGGGGTGGTCAAGCGCTGTTAAAAAGGCCTCCTATTTATAAAAAGATTTTTTTTTGATTTTTATCAGCGCTTTTAAAAAAGCATTAATAAAAGGGGTTTTTTATCAATGTTTTTTTAGCGCAGTTAAAAGAGGCATTTATCAGCGTTTTTTTAGTGTTGATAAAAGAGACCCCCTTTTAATAATGCTTCAATTATCAACGTTTTTTAACACTGATAAAAGTGATTTTTAGCGCTATTAAAAGGGCCTCCGATTTATAAAAAGAAAATTTATTTATTTTTGATTTTTTTGATTTTTAGCAACGCTTTTAAAAAATCACTAATAAAAGGGGTCTTTAATCAATGTTTTTTTAGCGCAGATAAAAGGGATATTTATCAGTGCTTTTTTTAGCGTTGACAAAAGAAACCCCCTTTTAATAGCGCTTCAATTATCAATGTTTTTTAACACTGATAAAAGTGATTTTTAGCGCTGTTGGGCATTTATCAACGTTTTTTTAGTGTTGATAAAAGAGACCCCCTTTAAATAGCGCTTCAATTATCAACGTTTTTTAACACCGATAAAAGTGTTTTTTAGCGCTATTAAATGGGCCTCCGATTTATAGAAAGAAAATTTATTTTTTTGAATTTATCAGCGCTTTTAAAAAATCATTAATAAAAGGGTTTTTTATCAACGTTTTTTTAGCGCAGATAAAATGGGCATTTATCACTGTTTTATTTAGTGATGATAAAAGATACCCTCTTTTAATAGCGCTTCAATTATCAACGTTTTTAACACTGATAAAAGTGATTTTTAGCACTATTAAAAGGGCCTCCGATTTATAAAAAGAATTTTTTTTTTGATTTTTTTGATTTTTATCAACGCTTTTAAAAAATCACTAATAAAAGGGGTCTTTTATCAATGTTTTTTTAGAGCTGATAAAAGGGGCATTTATCAGCGCTTTTTTTAGCGTTGATAAAAGAGACCCTCTTTTAATAGTGCTTCAATTATCAACATTTTTTAACACTGATAAAAGTGTTTTCTAACGCTGTTAAAAGGGCCTCCGATTTATAAAAAGATTTTTTTTTTGAATTTTTTGTTTTTTATCAATGCTTTTAAAAAAGCACTAATAAAAGGGGTCTTTTATCAACATTTTCTTAGCGCTGACAAAAAGGACATTTATCAGCGCTTTTTTTAACGTTGATAAAAGAGACCCCCTTTTAATAGCGCTTCAATTATCAACGTATTTTAACACTGATAAAAGTGATTTTTAGCGCTGTTAAAAGAGCCTCCGATTTATAAAAAGATTTTTTTTTGATTTTTTTGATTTTTATCACCGCTTTTAAAAAAGCACTAATAAAGGGGTCTTTTATCAATGTTTTTTAGCGCTGATAAAAAAGGCATTTATCAATGCTTTTTTTAGCGTTGATAAAAGAGACCCCATTTTAAAAGGGATCTTTTATCAGCGCTGATAAAATGAGACTTTTATCAATGCTGATAAAAGGGGATTTTTATCAATGCTGATAAAAGGGGTCTTTATTAGCGTTTTTTTAATGTTGTTAAAAAGGACCTCCTTTTAATAGCGCTTCGATTATCAATGCTTTTTTAGCACTGATAAATGCGATTTTTAGTGCTTTTAAAACCCATATCCGTGGTTGTGTTATTATGTCGATGGAGCAACCTTTATTCATATATTTCTCCATCAAATTGGAAATGAAAGCACCGTTCGTGGGTACGTGCAGACTGCCACCATACAAAGCAAGGTATTTCATTTTTCATCACCACCATTCATGGATGATTATTATGATGTATATAATTTTATATATTATATTTATGAAATAATTATGATTTTGGAAATGAAAAACATTGTTTACCTTCTTACTCTTCCACCTGTTAAAAATGATAATGTCACTCGTGCGTACATGTGGACTACCACCTTCATGAAGTGATATGATTCAATTTTCATGTCTACCTTTCAAGGATGATTCCAAATATGTATATAATGAATATATATAATATTAATATCATGATTAACATTATGGAGATGATAGAACAATGAGCAAGATGCAAGGACTAAAACTACCGAATCCAAACTTACATGGAAAGTGAAATAATTAACACTCAGAAACAACGATTTTAATAAAGAATTATTAGTAAATGAGTGCTGAAATGTTATAAGTGGATCATATATGATATTATAAGTATGTATATGGTACTTCTATAAAAATATAATAAATTTAAATTTATTGTTTATGAGGTTAGAAGCACTTATGAAGCAAGTTGAACCCGAGGTTAGGGTTTATTTCAAAATCTCATCCTTATTCGGTATTATTTAAGTTTAAGTTTCATTAGGTAATTATATGATGTTTTTATATCAAACCCCATCTATTTTATTCTCATATGGTTATTTCTATAAATTATAAGTTTTCATTTCATTTCCCTCTATCCAAGTACTCAAAATTCTAAAGGAATGTTTTTAAGGAAAACTGACTTTGTTTTTCTATTCGGTTGGGAATATTTTTCTTCCCTGTCAATGTTTTCTTTAAAATGTTTTCAAGAATGTTTTTACTATTATCCAATTATTGTTTAAAGTCTTTTTTACCCATGTTTGACTTTCTATAAAAAGGATTAAATGGAATCTTCTCATTGTTTTCCAAACAAGGAACTTTTTACCAAAGATGTGAATGACATCTTCATTTTAACGTTCACTACACAAACAAATTTTCTTGTAGTCTTTGATTTAATAATAAAAATGAGGCTTCGGCCCCAACCTTAAAAAAAAAATTCTTGTAGTCTTTACTATACTTTGTTTTGAAGCTTCCTTTACAAGTATCTATGGTTACTTCTAAATAAAATGTTTTTCCAAACATTTTGGAAATTTTTAGATTTTAAATAAATGATTTCAAAATGAAAAGGGTATTTTCCTCAAGAAATATTCCAGTGATCTTTTAAATTTTTTTTTCATATATGTAAACATCTATTGATGAATATTATGATTTACTAAGGATATGCTCTAATGTTTCCATCCACCATATTTCTTTAGAATAATTATGATCATTATGATCGATGATAGTATCAAAATTCGGTATGCTAGTTCTTCTAACACTAATAGTGATTGATTATTAAGGCATGTTGATTCAGTTGTATTATTTATTCATATGATGAATGCATTGGAATTATTAAGTGATGTGTGGGGACAGAAAATAAATAGCCCCTTGATGCATCAGTTGGTCTCATGAGACAAAAAAAGTTGGGTATTTAGCATATGCTTTACCCATTTATGTATGATTTCTTGTCATGAGGGCTCAATGATTAGTTTAAGATGTACGACATTATGCATTTTATTATTATGAAATGAGTTATTGATGTCCATGTGATTATTCAAATAGTTATGGTATTCATGGATATGTTTCAAGGTCATGTGATTATTTATATGGAATTATTTGATCATCATTGATCCATTCAATATTATTTATACCTTATTTTTTATATGATTGCTTTCACTGTATGCATTCCCTTACTGAGCATCTGAGCTCACCTTTTTATTTTGTTTCATGTCCCTAGGATACCATAAAGCATACTATGGTTGATATGAAAGGATATTCTAGTGGGAATAATGGTTTTCTAAAAGAAAATACCATGTTTTTTTTCAAATGTAATTTGAGATTCAAGCATGTATCTAGTTCTCCAAGACTACTAAACTAGTTGATCCCTCGGGATGCGATCACTTGTATCTAGTGACAATGTTATAATATAGCCACTGGATCTAGGCTATTAGTGTCGGGGTTGTTATACTAGGTATCCAAAAAAGTTTAATATAAACTTTGAGAATTAGATTTATGAAAACATGGATTATAGAACATAATCCTATGACAGAATCTAGGGATAAGTTTAAGTATAGGATAATATCATAAAGTTATAGTAAAGTAGATATTTTGTGGTTTTCATAGAAAATATATCTCTGTCTGGATAATAGAAAGTGGATGTGGTTTTGGAAAAAATGCACCTAGGGTAATAACTCCGAATGAGGCAAATTGGGTATTAACTCAATTATCAATGGTTCATGATGAGTGGGCCTAAGTCTGCACACCTGGCTAGATGCTCCCGACAGATATTCTTTGGTTGATTCACATGCTATTTACAAACCATTACGAATATTCAAAATATTTTTATGATTCAAAGATATTCCCAATGATACTAAGCTTATGATGTGAGATAATCTATGCATAAATTTTCAATTCATGTTAATTATTTTACAAGATTCATAATTATATCTTATGAATTCTAATATTATAATCTAATTTAGTGTATGCCATTTTTTAGAAATGGGGCCCAGCAGAAGGAATATAAACTATATCATTGCACACATTCTATGTAGGGATTTCTCTATTGGGAAAGAAAATGACGATGGAGTTGGAGTTGGAGTTTGATTTGAACAAATTATAACTATATTGGGGACGCTGACTCTGGTTATGACCAATAACCTTTCCTATATGGAGAAGCCTGCTAATCCGCAACGTGGTGTAACAATGTTAGAACATTTCATGTGAGAACAACCTCCATCATTGAATTGAACCAAAAATCCATTGGTATTTGATAAATTGACAAGTTCCTTATAAAAGATATTTCTCACTTTGGGAAGTAATGAAAGAGAAAAGGTTGTCATTGAATGTTATCAACTCACATGGGATGTAGATCAATGATGGTTATTGATTCAAAACACCAAGGATGTGGAGGAAATAATGAGCACGAAACAAAAGTATTATATGGTTCTTTTCTTTGAAAAACATTTTCCTCATGGATAATGAACTGATATGGAGATACAATTCCTGAGTCTAAGACAAAATGAATAGGAACGTTTTTCTAAGTATAAATCCAACTTTACAATGTTAGTAATCCGTGTTGCAAAATATGTACATAATCCAAAGAGTAATATTGATCATTTATTTGATGGTTTAAATCCAATCTTTCAAAGGGAACTAGTATCCCAAACATTCTCATTATATAAGGATATAGAATCATCTTCTATTAAGACTAAGAAATAATTCTCCAAGTCTTATGACTTCAAAGGAAAGAAAGAGAAGAATATGATAACTGAACATATCATCAAGAAAAAAAATGGATAAGGGGAATAAGACAAGAGGTAATTTCAAACATGTGATACTCATGGAAGGAAACACCCTAGTACATGCTTGAAGGGAATAATATTTTTCATCAAGTGTATACAAAAACACCATCATTCTCATGAATGAAAGGGTAATGGTGAATCCATCAAAATACAATTCTTTAACTGTAAGGAGATGGAGCACTATGCCAACGAATGACCCAAACATCAAGGGAACTTACCATGGAAGAAGACAAGGGGAGAAGGATAAGATTATGCAATTACTATAGTCGAATTTGAAGTTTCTAACGATGTGGTTATGGGTACTTTGATCATAACTTCAAAGTTAGCTAAAGATTTATTTGATTCAGGATCCTCACACTCTTTCATATCTTCCATGTTTTCCAAAAAAATTAAAAATTTCACAAGAACACTAAGAATTGAGTTATCAACCAATACACCTATAGGAAATATTATTGCAACAAAGATATGTTAGTTGATCCCCATTATGATGCATGGACATACCCTATTCATAAATTTTATTTTTATAGCTACGGTAGACTTTGATATAATCTTTTGTATGTATTTAATTTCAAATTATAATGCAAAAATTTATTACTAAGAGGAGGATATTATGATTTGTGATAGATATATGGAATCCCTTATCTTTAGAGGTGAGACTACATCATCTGAATCCTCTCTGAATCCACCCTAGTCGATCTACTTAATGAAATTATGGTTGATGAAGAAACAACACAACCTATGGATGGGAAAGGTAACCCTATGATAGAGGAAGTTCTTATTGTATAAGGGTACATTGATGTGTTTTGTAAAGAACTACCCAAACATCCACCTGAGCATCAAGTTGAGTTTTCTATTGATCTAATACCTGATGTGAAAGCTATATCTAAGACACCTTATAAAATGGATACAATGGAGCTAGTTGAGTTAAAGAAATAGTTGTATGAGTTCTGTGATAAGTGAATTATTTTCCCAAGTGTTTCTCCTTGGAGATATCATACTATGTTTGTAAAAAATAAGGATTAGACTATGAGGTTGTGTGTTTATTACAGGGAAATAAATGACATTGATATGAAGAACAAGTATCATATGCCTCATATTGATGAGATCTTTGATCAACTTCATGGAACTAAATATTTTTCAAAGATTGATCTTTATTCTAGGTATCATCAATTGTGATTAAGGAAGGAAGATATTCAAAAGATAGAATTTTGTATGAGGTATAAAAATTATGAGTTTATAGTAATTCCCTTTAGATTGAGTAATGTACCCTATTTTTTAAAGATATAATGAATAGAGTGTTCAAGGAATATATTGATAATTTTGGTGTAGTGTTTATTGATGATAAATTGGTATACTATAAAATTTATTAAGAGAATAAGAGTAATTTACAAAATCATTATTGAGAATCTCAGAGAGAAGGATTTATATGGGAAATTTTGAAAGTGTAAATTATGGATCCAAGAAGTTCCATTTTTGGCTATACTGTCTTTTTAAGTATGGAATATTAGTTGATCCTCCAAATACATAGGTTGTCAAATAACTTCCTACACTAAAAAACATAATCAAGGTATATAGTTTCTGGGGATTATCAGGGAACTATTAACAATTTATTCAAATTTTTTCCTAATTGGAAAACCCATTAACCAAGTTTACATGTAAAGGGGTTATGTTCTTATGAAAAAATGAGTGAAAAAAGTATTTAAGAATTAACAAGGAGTTTAATCAATGCATTGATACCGACATTAACATTGAGAGGGAGTGTATTTGTACTATATGGTGATGCATCCAAGAAAGTAATTGGATGTGTCCTTATACAGAATAATAAGATTATTGCCTTTTCATCAAGGCAATTAAAGATCTATGAACATAAATATCCAACTCATGATCCTAAGTTGGAAGCTATAATTGTTTCCTTGAAGACATGGAGACATTGTTTATATGGTAAAAAATTTGAGATATATATGGATCACATGATCTTGAAATACATATTTTCACAAGATGAACTCAACATGAGGCAAAGGAGATGACTAGAGATACTTAAGGATTATGATTTCTCAATACACAACCACCATGGGAATGTTAATAAGGAAAATGATTTATTGAGTATGAAAGATAAGGGAGTTATGAATATTATGAGGATTGACAAGGATTCTTTATTCAGGGACTTAGTAAAGTTGGATATGGGAATTAATAGGGAAAGGAAAACATCATAAATTTTCAAATTTGTTTTGAAACTCATACTTATTGGAAATGATAAAAATTACTCATCTCGATGATGTGAGTTTACAAAATAAAATTAAAGTTTATAATGATGGGATACCGGAAGATTTTGTTTATGAAGATTGTGTGCTGAAATTTGATAAGAGGTTTTGGGTTACATCCATACCTGAGTTGAATAGATAATTATAAGATTAATCTCATCAATAAAATTTCTCCATACACCCCGGTAGCACCAAAATGTATTAGGATTTGAAAGAACATATTTGGTTGAATAATATAAAATGTAAAATTGCATACTATGTATCAAAATGCTTAGTTTGTCATTAGAAAAAGGTTTAGTGACAAAATCCCAAAGGATTCATGAAAAATCTACATATTCCTATTTGGAAATGAGATAATATTACTATGGACTTTGTCTTTAGATTGCCACAAAATCTCAGAAAGAATGATTCCATATGGGTTATTAATGACCAACTTACCAAGACCACACACTTCATCATTATAATGGAATATATACCTCTTAAGATCCTTGCATGACTCTGTATTAATTAAGTTGTGATAATTCATAATATACCTCTTTGAATTGTATCTGATCATGATTCATGGGTTACATCGAAATTATAGAAGAGTCTTCAGAAGTCTCTTGACAACGATCTATGTTTGAGAACCTCCTATAATCCTCAAACTAATGGGATATTTTAAAGGACTATTGAGATATTATAAGACATGTTGAGGTCATTCTCAATTGACTTTCAAGGCATATTGGATTAGTATTTAGATTTGGTGGAATTAAAATATAATAATAGATTCCATTAAATCATTCAAATGGCACCATATTAAGTGTTGTATGGTAAGAGGTTTTGTAAGCCAAATTTTTGGGATGAAGTTGGTGAAAGGAAGCTTATATGGATAGATTTCATACAAGATAAAACAATGAAAGTGATGAATATTCATAATCATATTAAGAAAACTTAAAGAAGGAAAAAGAGATATGCAGATAACCAAGGGAAGGACCTAAAATTTTAATTAGGGTATCATGTTTTCTTTAAAGTATCCCTATGGAAGGACTTTATAATGTTTGGGAAGAAATTGAAACCCAGTCCAAGGTAAATCGGGTCTTTTGAAATTCTTTAAGGAACTAGAGTTTTAGCTTACCATTTGGAAATAACACATAACATCTCCAAAGTTCATGATGTGTTCCATATCACTTTATTAGGAAAGTACATTCCATACCAAACACATGTTCTCACATATGCTTAAATATAATTGGAACTTGATTTATATTACTATGAAGAGCCTATCCTGATTCTTGAATCTAGAGAACAAGTGTTATGGAATTAGGTGGCTTTTTTTAGTGAAAGTACTTCAGAGAAATCATAAAATAGAAGAGGTGATGTGGGAACCTGAAGAAATTTTGATGAATAACTCCACATATTTGTTCATGAGGAGAAATTATTAAAATTTTAAGGATGTAATTTTTGAAGGATGGAATAATGCAGCACTTGAGCTTTAATTATATTAACCTTTTCATTCTAGAGAAAGAATATAAAAATTCACATAGATTCATTCAAGAATATGATTAAAAACCATATTATCAATTATTATAAATTAAATTTAATGAAATCAATTTCATTTTTTAATTTTTCCTATAAAAAATTAGGTTTGGGTGAATTTTTGATTTTTTAGAAATAGTTGACTTTTGGGTGAATAATGAAAAATACTAATTTTACCAAAACTGTGAAATTATAATGATATAGGAAAATATTGAAAGATTAGAAATTTTTTTCTATAACAAATATATATTCATGAAGTAATAAATGCATATTAAAATATAATGATGGACTTAGAAAAATGTTTTTGACATTTTGAGAATCTATGTAATGTTTTTATTCAAATAAAAATTCTTTTTAGTTCTTCATTCTTAATCAAGTATATAGAAGGTTACTTTAGATTCTTTTTGTGTTTTAAGGAAAAATAAATATAATTTTATTTAAAATAAATCAATTAATTCTATTGGGATCAACATTATACCAGAATTTGGTATAAAAACATTTTTATACTTAAAAAGGAATTTTTTCTAGAAAAATATTTTTCATCACGTTTTACAGGTTTCATTTTTAATTAATTTCTAGAAATTATAGAAATTGAATTTGATAAAATGTAATCCATATTTTTAATCATAAATTACAGATTTTTTAATGATTCTACTTTCATTTTTGGCCATTATGAATAGTAACTTTGGTAAAAAAATTAGTAACCACGATAACAATTAAAATAAGTTAAAAGGTTCAAATATAAAATGATAATGGTTAAAATGACCTAAAAATTGTCTAAATATTAATGGATGGAAATATTTATACCCTATTTTATCTCATTTTTTAATATTATTCATTTTGGATACATTTTTTCACGAGTAATACATTAATATGTTTTAATCTTTTGAACATTTCCAACTATGCCCTCTCCCTCCCTTAGAAATGAGCATCACATCTCCTCTATTCCTCACTCTTGATGAGCCCTATATATTGACCAAGACATGAAAATTTATCTTTCTAAAATCCCTAAAAATTATCTAAAGGTCCCTATTTGATCAAAATACCATCCTTAGAAGGATTAAAGTGTAATCTAAAGGAGGTTTTCCAAAGATGGGGTATAAATCTTAACTAAGTGTTTGCATTTTATTTATTCTTATAAATCCTTAAATTATCTGATAATAATGATTATATAATAAAATTAGTACCTACTATATAATTATATGTTATTATGTTTATTCTAGAACCTTTATTCATCTCCTTCTCCATCAAATATGAAACTAAAGCGTCGTTTGTGCGTTGTGTAGACTACCACCTCATGAAGCGATGTATTTCATTTCTCCACCACCAATCATGGATGGTTATTGTTATGTATATAATATATATATATATATATATATGATATTTATGAAATTATTATTAATTTTAAATATAATATATTTTTAACTTATTACCCTTTAACTCGTTAAAAAATAATGTCACTCATGCGTATGTGTGGAATAACACCTCCATGAAGCGATGTGATTCATTTTTTACGTAAAATTTTAATGGATGACTATAAATATGTATATAATGAATATATATGATATTACTATCACAATTATTATTATGGATATTATGGAACCATGATCAATATGCAAGGACCAAAACTATCAAACCAAAACTTACATGAAGAACTAAATAATTAACATTTCAAAATGACGATTTTAATAAATAATTATTAATAAACGACTGTTAAAATGTTATAAGTGGACCATATATGATATTATAAGTATTTATATTTTTCTGTTATATAATTATAATAAATTAAAATTTATTATACAAGATTTTAAAATAACTTATAAACCAAGTCAGACCTTAGGTAAGGTCTTATTTCACAATCTCATCCTTATTCAAGACTGTTTATATTTATGTCCATGTTGGGTGAGATAAATTATATTTTTATCTTAAACCCCATATATATTATTCTACTATGGTTATTTATTTAAATGATAAATTTTCCTTTAATTTTACACTCTCTAAGAACTCAAAAGTTTGAAATAATGTTTTTAAGGAAAATTGACTTTGTTATTCTATTCAGTCAAGAATATTTTTCTTCCATGTTCATATTTTTATTAAAATGTTTTCAAGAATGTTTTTAATACTATATAATTATTTATTAAATTCATTTTCACCCATGTTTTTATTTTTATAAAAAGGTTAAAATGGAATCTTCTTATTGTTTTCTGAACAAAGAACTTTTTACTGAAGGTGTGAATGAAATCTTTATTTTAGCGTACACCACATAAATGAAATTTCCCACCTTCATGACTAATTCTTATTTTTAAGATTCATTTTTAAGTTTCTGTATTTCCTTTATATGAAATTACTTTTTTAATATTTTGTAAAATTTTAAATTTTAAATAAGTGATTTCAAAATGAAAAGGGTATTTTTCTCAAGAAATGTTCCATGATATTATAATAGTATTTTTATATATGTAAACATCCATTGATGAATATTATACTTTATTGAGGATATAATCTAATGTTAATATCCAAAATAATTCCCTAGACAGATTATGATCATTTTGATAGGAGAAAGTATTGACATTCTGTATGTTATTTCTTCAAATAGATATAGTTATTAATTATTAAGGCTTATTGATTAAGTTTCACTATTTATTCATATGTTGAATGAATTAGAATTATTAAGTGACAGAAGGGACCTGAAATTATAGCACCTTGAAGCATTTATAGGTATGTTGAGAAAAAAATAGGTTGGGTATTTGGCATTTTCTTTACCCATTTAGGTATTATGTATTGAAATAAGGCTTCAATGGTAAGTTTAATATGTATGAAATTATATATTCCATTATTATAAAATAAATTATTGATGTCTGTGTGATTATTATAATATTTATTCTATCCATGTATAATCTTCAAGATCATTTGATTATTTATATGATATTATTTGGCCATTATTTTTTACTTCCATATTATTCATGCCTTATTTATTATACGATAGATTCCACTGTATTAATTCCCTTACTGATCATTTTATCTCACCATTTTATTTTATTTCCTTTCTCTAGGATACAAGGAAGTGTAATATGATTGATATGAAAGAATATTCTATATGGAATAATAATTTTCACAAAGAGAATACTATGTCATATTTTATGTTTTCAAATGTAATGTGAGATTCAAGCATATATCTACTTCTCTAAGACTACACAACTATTCAATCCCTCATGATGTGATTGCTTTTATCTAGTGTCAATGTAATAAAGTAACCACCAACTCTAGGATAATATGTTTGGGGTTGTTACAACCATAAAACCTAGATTGAGAAAGGAATATAGAGAGACTAAGTGATATCTAAAGACCTGATGTGTCCATGAGTGTATTCTTCATTAGAGGATTCCAATGAAGCTGGAGCAGATTCTAACATCATAAAAAATTAGACTGAATTTAAAGTAGGGTTTATTATTTAATTATTTCTCTATTTTTTGATATTTTCATAAGCACGAAACCCTAATCTTGGATATTTATTCTAAATCATGTGTCCCAAAAAAATTATGAATTTTTATTATTATCAGATATTGATTCCTCTACCACCATCTATGCATTATTCATTATTGGAAAATATAGACCCATCGAATGTAGTTGAGATTTACACCAACCACTAATACTTTCCTTTTTTATTTTATTTTTTATTTTACCTCCTTTTCTTCATGTGTTCATCATCATTCTACTCCATGGTGGAATTTTTGATGAATAATGATCCAGATAATGGGATGATTGATATATGGGTCCGCAGGAAAACAATTCAGGTATGAAAATAGTGATTAGGGATTATTGGAGGATTATCGAGTGACAAGGATTCATTGAAAGGTGAAAAAACATAGATTCTAAATTTTTAGTGCATTATGAGGAATCAATGTTACTTTATAATATATTGAGAACCATTTTATGGAAATGGATGGATGGAAAATGGTCACCAGGGGTATGACTATTTTGGACAAAGACCTTGGTATTGTTTCAGGATTGATTAAAATAAAGAATAGTGAAAATGAGGTGATTTTAGGGCGTTTTGTAGATTCTAGTCTCAAATAAAGAATCACACAACATGTGATCTTGAGCTACGTGCTGTGTATCATTGAAACAAAATTGTTAGGGTCTCAACTGAGATAAGGACCATACAAATTGCGACCTTGGTATGCATGTTGTATACCCCTAATCCTACCAGTATGGAATATACAGAGAGTATATGACTAAGTTTTTATCATAATACACACATCCTATGGACTATGAGTACATTTTCTATACCCTATCCACCACATGATTTGGCCTCATAACAGTGCACTAAGAGTGATCCCGTTGGGCTGATATGTCATGTACCCTTCTGAAGACACATCATATAGTCTATGTAGGAGTGATTTAGAGTTCATTCCATATAGGTGGTATTAAAATGTGTACCCATTTAGTTACATTACATATACCCCAATTATTCACACCCGTTAGGTTTTCTTCACATGTCATGTGAAGGGTGGTAAATGGTTAGATGATTTATGTCATGACCCAATCTCATCATGGTATGAACCTAACCATTTGACCCCATGGGTATCCTATAATGCATTTTTTTCTTTCCCAAAACATCATGGGATATTACCTATTAGGAATAATTATCTGACTAATGAATTTATCCAAAGGACAACACTTTTTCTTTAAATATTCTTTGTCCTCACTCAAACTATTTAGTAAACTTCATAAGTGATCACTCATCATAATACTCTAGGTTAAGAACACTTAACTATAGTGTTTCAATCATGTAGTATCTTGAAATGAAAGTTAAACCTTTATATGTGTGGGGACATGGGCATATCAGTGTTCTTATATTTTTAGGGATAATGATTGGGATCATGAGAGACAATTAGAGTGGACACAATGTTATGTACTCCCTGACAACATGTGAGTGATAGGGAAAAAGTCTACTATATTATTCCTAGAGAATATACTAACTTTTATGTTTAGTGTGTGGGTCCTCTAGATCGAGAGTGGGGGAATTACCCCCTTTAACACCAAAAAATGTACGGGCCTCCCACATAATTGATAGAGCATGGTACTCCCCCACATACCCTTGGTGTAGGTCCTTTATCCATGAGGTTGGGTACCCCCTCATCTGATACATAAAGGTCAATGAGGTGTGGATCATCCATCTGGTTTTGGTAATCCCTTGATCAATATGTTTAAATAATCAAGTTGAATTCACACTATAATATCCTCATATAGGTGACATGTTCTTTTAAGTTGTATAGTTTTTATTTGAGAATTTCTTGCTAGGTGTTTTCTTTTATGACTAGACTATGTAGAGTGAGGATTTATTCTGTGTCATGGGTCCTCCATTTTAAATAATATCTTGGTTTTGTATTATAATTACTATTTCCTTTATGTTTTCAAGTCAATTGGTGTTCTTATCTTTTCATTGTGGTTTTCAGGGCATCCTACTAGGTATGTATATACTCACCCCTACACAGGTGTTATGATTAAACGTCTCATTTCTTATGAAGACCATATTAAACTCATCTGAGACATGGATGGAAACAAATTTAGTGGAGGATATTAGTACCTATAAATGGTGTAAGATTATTTTCATTTTTGTAGAAAGTTTTTTGTGGAGATCCCATCACCTTAGATATTTTAGGTTAGTTTGGGTGCATGTTTTTCCCTCACTTTATTATTTTTATACTAATTATTTATATGTGGATCAAAGTGTTTCTCACATGATATATATATATATATATATATATTTTATAGGTTCTGGGTATAGAAGAATCCAATTGATCCTATGACCAATGGTGGGTTTTCATTATATTTAACAAATAATCTATAGGAATATGAAAAAGAGTAATCACATCTCATGAATATACCCAATAATACTAGATGAAAGTATCATGAAACCAAGAGAATATTATTCACATTAAATTTATAATTATTTTATAATAAGAAGGATACAATAGTGTTGAGATTATTTATTCAAATAATGAATTTATTGTGAAATCGTCGTTCGAGTTGAACCTTCATTGTGCTAATGAGAACCCAAAGTAGAACCCCTTTAACAGTGATCCACATATACTACTTTGATCATTGAGTGTCACCTATGGTACATTGGGTGATATTGTGGTGATATAAATCATCTTACATCACTCTCTAGATCGCTAACATAACCCCTATAATTTGGAAGGATCATCTCCCAATCTCACTAGTTTGCAAGGAAGGAATAACAATGACACTGCTCTCGTTATTAAGAGAAACCCTAGAGGCTATCTTTATGGAGAGATATCTCAATAGGGAAGAGAGTCTTTTTGTAAAACCTGTTGGAGTCTGTTCCCTAGAACCAGATACTTTTTATTTTATATTTACTTTATATTGATGGACTTGAATATTAATAACTACCTTATCACATATTGATTATTATTTTTCAAAACATTAATGTGATAATGTCCTAGAAAATATGTCACATTAAAAATGTCATAAAATATCACTACTATGATGAGAATCTTAAAGTTCCATGATGATATTAAAAAATATTATTCTATGGTTAGATGACATTCTATAATGGGACATATAGTATATTGACTTCCAGGTGAGAGTATTCTTAAGTAGACGAGACTTCATCTCATGAAGTTATCACTAGGTAATATCCAAGATGGAATATTTTTAGAACACATCCCTCTGTAAGAAATCCACATGTTTATGCATAATTGGATATTATTATCTACAAGCATGTGTAATGATCCTTTGACTTCATTATTATTATTAATAAATGTCATGACTCATGCACTTTCATGTATTGTCATAAATGAAAATTCCATATGATCTTGGTGAAGTTGGGTAAGTTAAACATGTAATGAATGATATATTATTAATGAAAAAGTCAAGGAAGGATTTTCCCCTTCCATCTTTATTAAAGTTGATATCTCAACCCTTTGATAAAAATGGAACAGCCACATTAAATTCCCTTTCCAAAGAGTAGTGATGAGTTTATTTTAAATAGTAAAGGAAATAAGTATAAATCATATAGGTTAATAACATTGGTACACATACTGCTTGATTAGATATCATAACAAAGGGATTATATGACATAGTGAGCATTCATACGTGGTTGTTGTATTTGAAATATATCCTCTTCTACTATGGGTGCCTCAACCCATTTTTATATGGTAATCTTAGAATTTAGGAAAGACCATCTAATTCCACTGAGTAAGAATCCTTGATGTTCACACACAATGTGTTTCCTTTGATCTTAGTTAAATATTATTTATATTTAACAGTTTGAATAAATATTATTCTCTAGGAAGAGAAGTAATATTTATTTATGACTTATTAAATGATTGAAAATATCAAATAAATATTTATTCACAAGGTAATGGTTTAATTACATTAATATATAATATTTATTTATCTATTGTTATTTACATGGGGAAAATAATTATTAATTCATTAATAAATAATTTATTAAACTATATGAGCTTTAAAATGAATATTTTACTCAATGGACTAGGAATATAAAATTTATTTATTTATTAAATGTATAATATTTATCTCTTTTTATTTGAAAGGTAATAAAATGGTTATTTATTAAGAAATAATTTATTTAATTATATAAAAATGAAAATAAATATTTTTTTTATAAATTCAATAAATGTAAAGGAGGACAAGAAGCCCCAACTATTAGTCCAATAATAAATATTTATTTACTAGATGGTAAATAATATTTATCATTCAACGAATTAGCGCATTCCATGGAATAAAATAATAATAATATTATTTTACATGGCATGAGGTTCCTTTCGGGTTTAACATATTATTATAGGAATTTTTGAAATTAATTAATATGAAACCCTAACCCTAGGTTTATAAATAGGAAATTATGAGAATTGTAATAGGTTGTTCATTGTGCACAACATTCTCCCCCCTAGATAATTTTCTCTCAATGAAGAATGACTCTAAGTTTTTCTTTGAAGATCTATAGATTTTCTCTTCCTCCTTCCCTCCTCTCAAGCTGGAGAGATCAAGAGGCGGTCCCTTAAGACTGAAGTGATTATGGTAGCGATCAAGGGAGTGATATAAGATGATTGATATCAATGCATTAAAACCCATAACACTGTCAAGATAATTTTGATATCAAATGATCACCCGTGGATCACTGCTAGAGGGGATCAACTTTGGGTCCTCATCAACACAATGAAATTAAAACCAAATAGTGTTAATATGAATAACACACTACATCTATGAAAGAACTCAAGCCCATAATATGTATTCTTGCTATTAGATTAATTATAAATGAATGTGAAAAATATCCTCTTTTGGTTTTGGTGATTTTTTTTGTTAATATTTTTTGGAAAAATTTCCTTGGTAATGACATTGATGTTATGCACATTGCAGATGATCTGTTGAATCTAAAAAAAAATCCTAGTTGTCCATAGTACCAATAGAATCTTTCTCTATGTCCAGAATCATAGTGGAATCATAGTGGAATCATAGTGGAAATGTTCAATTTATAATTATTTATTTATTATTTATCCTTTATATATTTAAAATATAGTTTTCATTTCGAGAAATTCATCCTTTTAATAAAATTTTAAAGATCTATTTTTTATCCTCTTCATTTCTCACTCATATAAGATAAATAAGTTAATAAAATATGAAGAACATCTGAAGAACCATCCAATGGTGGTACATAGATTTTAGGGTTACACAACATGTAACTCGCTAACATGTTGTGTAATTCCATAAAAGTGGTGGTCATGTGGTCAACAGATGTGAAGTAATTAATTAAATCACACATGATATAATTAATGTACATATAATGTAATTAATTCACATGTCACATAATTAATTCACATTTAGTTTAATTAATTCATATCTAATGTAATTAATTCACATGTCGCATAATTAATTCACATGTGAGGTAGTTAATACACATGTAGTGTGATTAATACACATATGGTGTAATTTATTTACATTTCACATAATTAATTGATATGAGGTATAATTAAATCCATGAAATAAAATTAATTCAAACCCATTTACATGGAATACATGTCAATCCATAAAATACACCACATAAAATAATTTATATGAAAAAATTAAAAATTAATTTATTACTTCATAAACCTCATCATTAAGTGTTCAATGTGTCATTTATTGACTCTTATAAACCATATAATAGGTTTTATATGATATTAATACTTAATTAATTTCCATTTAAAATTTAGAACAATAAGTTGTGTATGGTTGTTACATACTATATAATCCATGTTCATTAAATCAGTACAAACAACATTTTTTATGTGTATCATGTGTCATTTATTGATAGTACATGTTGTGAAATTATATCACATGTCATGTTCATGATATGTCATGTGAGTGAATTATATAAAACAACGACGATTCTAAATATTTTAGACAGGTATAAGTCATGTTGCCTCAATGTATAGGATGTGTAATTAATTAAATTTTAAATAAAATTAATATATTTAATTTACTTAAAAACACATCAGATGGATATCTACAGGAAATATTGGACAGTGATTAAGATAAAATGAATTAATTGATTAACCAGTTTATTAATTGGATTAATTTTCATTCATTTTATATTAAAAAAATAATGATTCAAAATTAATGCTATCCAATTATTTTAAATATGTATTCATTTCACTAGAGTACAATTATGATATTAGAAAAATTTGTGTATGTGTATAGATTCTTTTAATTTAATTACTATGTAGTATTTTTTGTAATTATTTTATTAAATTAATATGATAGTCTGCGAGTCATCCCTACCTTTTTATTATATATTGGAATGTGTACTCATGGTTTCTTTTATATAAACCCACTTTCTGGTTCCCTTCACAAGGGAATAAATTAAATCCATTTTAAGGATGGAGCTCCCATACTCATGGAGTTGGTTCAATGAGGAGACGAGGTGAAACCAAACTATTAATATACATATGATAGAGATAGAATGCTATAAAATTAATCACAAACTAGATAAAAGAGTTTTTCCCCAAGGTTTAATGGTCTGTTTTTTGTTCGATAAATAAACAAAAAACTAGTTAAAGGCCATGATCATGACATGATTTATTTATTATATTTCTATCTGATGTATGATATATTTTATGGATGCAAGATCGTGATCACATAAATAAATGGACAAATATGGAAATATGGAATTAAAATGAAATAACTATGAATAAATATTTTATCAATACATAATTAATCACATAAGTAAAATCCACTTAATGTTAAAAAGACATGAAAAAGATATAATAATAGGATTTATGCATAATGAATAAAATCTATCAAGTTAATATTAAGTCATTACACCTTCTATTTTATGATTTAATATAGAACCATATTTAACAAGTTGGTTCATGCCTTTGTCCGGGGCACGTTTAATTATCTGTAAATATAAACAAAGATGGTTGGTAGACTTGAAAAACTTATATTGAATTTAAAATCCTTTTTCTTTACAATATAAATTTTAGAGGCAAGTGTTAAGAAAATTTAAGTTAGGATTTTAGGATTAGGGAGTCCACTTAATGGAATAAGTATGTACAAGCCCATAGTTGGAAATACCACCAAATTAAAAAGTATCTTATATTTTTTTTAGAATTTATCTAGATTATGGTAACATAAATGTGTATCCTTTACGCTACAATGTATTGAGTGACATGGAATATCGAGTTAAATGGTGAGGGTCGTTGAGACTTGGTAAAATAGTGGGAGACATAATAAGATAATCAAAATTATTCCTCATTACTTATTTTTTAATCAAGTAAAGTTCTAATATATCTATTTTAATTATTTTAAAAATGGGATATGAAACCATGAAAACACTACATTCATTCCTTAACTTAGGGTATGCCCTAATAGGCACAAATTTTCTATATTATATATTTTTTATACTTCTTTACTATCATAGAATTATTAATATATGTTTTAATTCCCTAAAACTAATCATAATCGCACTAATAAGTGCTGAAAAATATTTCTATAGAATATATATAGAGGGTGAAACCACCATGATATATTATCATCTATCCATTTATAATAAGAAAAATATTCTTAATGATAAATGATATTCTCCCTATAATATTTTCATGTAAACTGGAAAGGGGTTTCTTATATTGTAACCATGACTTCAAGTATTGAAGTAAATTGTTTAAAGTTAATATTAAATTTAGATAAGATATTTTCCATGAATATCATGTTATAATAATTACCACCAAGGTTATCATTATTATTCCAAGACTAGATGAATAATATGGATAAAACACTCATAAATATTTGTTTCTATACATCACATAGAAAAATATGGTTTGATGGAAATTTATTTCCACACATATTATGGTGATAATAATAAAAGAAAATGTTAGAAAGCCTATGGAATTTTAAATCCAATAGTTTCCTTAATTTTTTTGAAGTAACAAAGTATCCAAATGGAGGGTAATGGATACAATGATATTTACTTCTCATATAGAAATAAATATTTATTATAGGAATTGAAATAAATTAAAGTAGAAGTAGTTATAAACTTATGGAACATTTATAATTTAATATAATATTTTCATTGGAATTTTTAGGCAATAAATAAAATATGTTTTATATATATTCTCATTTGAGAATTTAAAAAGTTCAAAAATTTTATAAGATGTAGGTCAAATTCTTCTAGAGACTGTGAAAGGGAGATTCCTATGTCAGCAGCGAGAAGAGATAAATTCTAAATTACTATAATGGACTTATTTGAGTTTATAATGAGTGTTACCAAACTATTTATATCAGTGTCCATATAGACACAACATGACATTATTTCACATTTGGAATAAACTTTTTTATGGTACTTTATACTAAATCAATGGTTTAGTAAGCCTTGAATCATAGATATTCATTTCAATGAATAGTGAATATAAAATATAAGACTCTTACCCAATTGTGGAAATATAATTCTTTATCATATAAAACTGAATTTATTTTACTTTTTATAACTATAAAAGTGTTTTAGTCTCTATTGAGCTAGGATACTTGGTACACTAAAAAAATAATTATCATTTTTTTAATAAAAACCTTAAAAAATTAAGGTATTTTAAAAATCTTTTATATTTTTTTCAACAAGTCCATGTGAACTATTCTAAATCTAGAGGTAAATTCATATATTTCATGAGATTATCTTATTTTTTTTTGAAATTATTAGTGAAATGAATAAGCAAACTTTGTAAAAATAGAGGAACCTCAGAGTTGTCTTATTAGAGAACATCTTCTCCAAGTAATAATTAACCATACATATAGAGTAAAGGTATTCCCAAAATCACATTTACTTATATAAATAAATATAGTGATTTCAGTAAAATAAAGATCAATGATGAGTCTTATATATATTCTAAATATTCCATAATTTCTTCCAATACATGTTTTTCAAATATAAATGAAACAAATAACCATATTAAGACTATATTGACTAATGGAAATCATATAGATTGGGATATGATATGAATATATTAGGTTATAATGAGAATTTTTTGTCTAAAACTATTTTTTAAAATCTTATTTTAGCTAAAAATGATCATCAAAACACTTAGTGAATCTTAGTTGATAACCCTATATCCACAAAAGATACTAAAATATAGCCATGAATAACTATATTTCCATAAAGGAAACCCATATATTTAATTATAGTGAGATTAAAGATAAATTATATGGGTTAAGGATATATATGAACATGATTTGACATAGGAATGTTGAAATCCACTATGTTTAGTGGTAGGGGTAATTCTTGAGAGACATACCTCATAGGATTCCATAAACAAATAAGTAGTTTATGTTCACTATGGGGGTGAACCATATATTATTCCTACAAAGAAGAAGTAAATAAAAACATTCTATAAATTCAATTAATGTATTCCATGTATCAAGATCTAGGGAATTTGTATTTTGAATGTTTCTAAGACATGATATAGTTGGTGAGTGTTCAAGAGAAACTAGACATAGATGGTAAAATCTATAACCAATAAATCATGATTTATTATTAAAAGGTTTAGTCTATGAAACATTATATACCCCAATCATCTTGACTAAAATCCATTTGAATTTTATTTTTCAAAAAATACTTCTATGATCATAATATTAGGCTATTGATTGTTAAAGACACACCTTTAGAAGAAACCTAATGGAAGATGTCTAAATTAAATGACTACAAGGAGACCCTATGGTATATATCTAAAAGAAATAATTAAGAAAGTCCAGTGATATCAATAAATCCCAATAAGATATATAGATTACAAAAATTCATTTATAAATAAATCACATATAGTGATCATAGAATATTCTTTTGGAAATGATGGAGTGAAATGTGTCTCTAATAGGTTAGTGGATGTACTATAAGTTTTCAAGATATATATGTTGATAACATATAGAAAACAAATGCTATGTCTTACCAGTTTGTTAATAATAAGGAATGAATTTATTCAAGAATAAAATAAAGTAGAATACATATTCAATGGAATGGTATCTATACAAAATTGATACATGGTTTTTTGAATCTAGTCATAGTTTATATATTAAAAAATTATTGGAATATAAAATTTAAAACAATTAAAGACTGAATTGTTGTTGGAAAATAATATTTCTAGTAAAACATTCATGGGAATAGGAATAGATTATAGAGATTAAAATAATTTCATAATCTTAATTTTTCATAATTTATCTCATATTCCATGATATATACATACACTTGATATTATCAATACACAATGAATAGTATTTGATCATCTAATATATCCAACATAAATGCACATAATTATAGTTTAGAATATCTGAATGTAAAAGAAAATGTAAAACTGGATGAGTTCCTGGTGTCTGGAAAATTGGGATTACTAGTGATCAAGGGAATTGAACACTTATATCTATTTTCTTAAATTTAATCTAGTATCACAATTAGGAAAAAGAAATTTACAAGAAAAACCTATTACAGTAAGGGGTTTCTATATCCACAATATCTGAGTATATTGTGACCTATGATGTATATTAAGGAGAGGTTTATCAATTTATTGTTCCTATGTTGGGTTATACAAAAAGATAGAGTTTTATAATTATCATTATAAGATTGTACTGTGGAATTAATCAAGATGTTAAGTTTCTGACATAGGGGAAAGAGGTAGATACTCAGTAATATCACAATTTGAGGGATTTTCTCTAGGTAGTGATATTGAAGAAAAACAATTCACCACACATACATGTGAATTTACTAACCCTAGTCATGAAACATGGTGGGTTAAAAAACTATAGGAATACTTAGTAAAAGTATGCATAACATGTGAGAACCAACAAGTCGTTAGTAATTGTCTCTAGTGAAATTGGGAGTCTTTTAGAGTTGGATATAGTGAAATTGACTCTTTTTTGCATCTGAGGCACTAGAATACCATGAAGAATGGATACTCCTTCATCTATGATATTGATTCAGTTTAGTTGGAAGACAACTCCAAATATGTGATGTCTTTTAGATTCCAATTTTTTATCTTTATGAACCACATCAGATGATGATCAAGTCATAGTAGAGGTATCTTTATTTAATGGTATACATATTACAATATTTCTTCATTCTAGTTATCACCTAGTTTCACATATTGTTTCATGGTGATATTGGGAAAAGGGATTAAATCGCTTCTGTTTTTTCTAATGTGTTATTATATGATCATGAACCCCTTATAATAGTATCAAATCCATACACATTTTTATATTTGTGAAATTATATTAGAAGTGAATAAAATACAAAATTGAGCATCGTGTCGACCACGACCATGCTGAAATACATATGTCTTCACGCCATAGTGGCCTCTGGTAGAACTAAAATGGTATGTCACTATAATATGGTGTAAATGAGGTAATCATTTTTGTAGCACCACACAAAGTCCAACAACATGATGTCAATCATTTTAGACTCACTATGTATTAAATGTTAACACATATAAAATAAATATTTCATTTCCACCATGTCATAGAGAGGATCCCATTTTTTATATAACTTGAGTCTCATAGTTTACCATTCACTATAATGTGCTCTATACTGTAGTTCCTCCCATGATCTCTATAAAATTTAGAAAACCTTTGAACCACTATTATTTGAAGTTTTGTTTAATAATATTGAACCACAAATAGAACCATAATGAAACAGTTAAAGGGTTTCTTTCAAAATAGCCACAGAAAGAGCACCACGACATGGAGGCATGACATGGTACAAGTTAAAATGACAAACAAATGATTTTGTTTGCATTTTTAATTAATAATTTTTAAGTTTTTTTATAAATGATAATTGTTCGTCTTTGGAAAATATAAATTTTCACATATAAAATAAATATGATTTTTTTATATTTTTATCTCAATTTCATAAATAAATAAAATGGTTATTTATTTGTTAATTCCTTTACTCATAATATTTTTTTATGAAATAAGGTTAAAATATAAAAATGGTTTATTTTTTGATTTAAAAATAGTTTATAAATATTGAAAGAGATATTATTGAATATTTTTGAATTTATAAAATGTGTTTATGAATTAATTAATCATAAAATGTTTATTATTTATTGGTTAAATGTTTTAAAATATTTATTATAAATATATAATTATTATTATAGAGTTAATGTTAATAATATACTTTCAAATATTGTATGGCATGATGTATGACTTCGGAATAAAAATAAATTATTTTTGAAATCATTATGGGTAATTTATAAATGGTTTATAAATTATGAAATAATAGAAAAATAATTTTTTTATATTTAAAATTATGATTTTTTTTAAAATATTTCATTTGAGTTATTAAAAGTGGTGTTATTTAGATATTATTTAAACCACATCAAAAAGAGTTTTGATGGTTTATTTGATCATGTTTTATGTAATGCTATGTATATGATATTTAGGTTATGTAAAATGTTTTCATAATAAAAATTGAATTATAAAATGTTATAACTCATAAATTATCATCACATATAATGTATAGTATTAAAGTTTTCATATTATAAATTGAATAAAAAAGGTTTATATTTAGAAATATGGAATTTCCACAATGTAAATCTAAAATTATAAAAGTGTTTATAGTCAACATTTATTTATGAATTATTCATAATTGGTTATCTCATGTTTAAATATTTTAATTGTAAATTTATTTAATGTTTATTCCCAATTTTATTAATATTTATAATGTTCTTATATTATTAATGATGCATGAATTTCTTTAAATGTTAAAATACCTCTATAGATTATCATATATACATATATGTTGTTACATGCCTGGAATGATGAATTGATTTATTTTCCAAAAACCTTGAAATTAGTTTGTAATTGAAGTTATGATATTTAATTTAGTCATTTAATATATATTATATATATTATATTTTATAATTATTTTAAATTTTATTATCTCTTGAGTAAAATATCCCCAAGTGGAGGAAATTTGGGTCAGACTTCCCACTATACTACAGGCTTGTGCCTTGTCTAGAAATGCAGGGTTGGCTATCTATTACTCTAGGATAAATCATGTGGAGATTTTCAATTTCATATAACTCTAAAACTTTATATGAAGTGCTCATGTACCTTATGTATGTGATGAATTTGAATTTGTGTAAATGTATTTGAATTCTATTTTTGGGAGATTAACACAAGTTATGAAAAGAGTTGTAGATTAATATGGTTTGAACATGTTGGTTTGGTGGTAGGAATATGAATCCAAACTAAATTAGTAGAATTATGCATACATACAGGATATAAAATGGGATAATATGGTTTAATTAAAACCACTTAAAATACTAAGTGTTATATTAGATCAAAATTGGAACTTAAAAATACATTTATCATCCAACTTGGTAGGTCAGTCCATTAATGGGTTCCCATGGATAATCTTTTTTAAGGAAATAACATGATGGGTGACGCTGAAACATACTTGGGTAGGTCATGCCATATCTTAGTGCCAATGGATTTTTCTTTATTATCCTGTTCTTGGAATTTTCTTTGGGATACACCAGTTGAGAGACCCTAATGGGATTAGGTTACCTATGAAATAGAGTTGGATTTATCTATATGATGGATTGGTGAAATATTTATCTACTCGATTATCCATGATCCATATATGATATGATTAGTATTATTTCCAACCTAAATTACTATGTGGTGAGATAAATGTCATGGAAGTCTCATTTCTTAGTGAAATATGGATCTTATCCCACTATGTGTTTATGTAAATCCTTCTTGAAAATAGAAACCCCAGATAAACATATCCTTATTTTACATGATTTCTATAAGATAAATATTACATCTCATAAATCATCTAATAATCCCAAGAGTAAATGATTTAGTGTCTTTGAGGATCATCTATATAAGAAACTTATTTTATGATACTTGTGATAATTTCCCCATAATAAAACCACACTAGACCCTCTTATAGATTTCTCATAAGTTAAACTTATATTCATAACCTAGGGAATGGAAACATAATAAAATGGTGAGACCAGATGCTCAATAATCCTAAACATAGGTGATATAAAATATGATCATAAGTTATCATAAGATAAGAATATGGGTCCGAGAGAAAAAAAATTCCATGAACTTAACATTAGAAAATTATACCCAAATAAGCATGGATTATCAATAAAAATAAAAGCATATGAATCTAAGATTGATATAAGGAATGATTCATCAAATATAAATATAATAAAAATTGTATGAATGTGTGAAAAAAATAATCAAAAGAAAAACATGTGATTATGAACATAGCATAGCCACAATTATGTCCATATAAAATATTGTGTGCATATAATGAGAATAATTACACCCAAAAACAATGTTTATTATCATAGATAACTATAATTACACCTACTCATAATCATTTTGATCATAGTTGACCACAAATACACTCACACATAGTATTTCTGAGCATAATTTACTACAAATACACTCACGCATAGTATTTTCGAGCATAGATAATATGCAATTACAATCATTCACAATATTTGAGAGCATAGAAAATCCATAATTACACCCACACATAGTCTTTATGAGTATATATAATTTTTAGTTACACTCACTCATATTTTTTTGAGCATAAATAATATGAAATTATACTTATGAAAGTATTTATGATAATAACTATTTAAAAAATACACTCACACACAAAGTTATTATCTCATGAGATAAAAATAATTGACCAATGAATTGGAGGGAGATATAGGATGCCACCTATCATTATCCACTAATATGTGTTCTAATTGAAAAAAATCCATTCATCATATCATAAAGAAACAATGGAATAAAAAATTAGTTTCACGACATTTTCAAATGGTATCCTTGACCTCAAGAATGTAAACTATTGGTACCCAAAATTTAATCACCTAAAATGAGTATTTAATATTAACATTTTGAAGGTGATTCATGAAATATAATTTTCAAGGAAATAAATACTTTATAGATAAAGAGGAAAATTGTAGAAAAATCATTAAAATTATTTTTATAAAATGATTTTATCTTTTTCATAAAAGAAGAAAATACAATCATTGTTTGCTTGAAAATATGATGGATGTTATGGTTTACCCAGGGTTCAAAAGACATGATGTCTGATGCCTATAAATACTAAGTTATAATGTCATTACACGCTTTCTCATTGGGTTCTCCATATTTGTTTCCTGTTTAAGGATTGATTGTGGGTGATTAATCATTGTTTCACATTCATTCACATTAGGTTTTCTATTTCCACATTTCATAGAAAATCTTAATGTCTCTCACATCCATTAAAGGGTGAAGACTTACTTTCCAATGAAAAGTGGTCATTTGGGGTTTCAGACCTAATGGTACTTAGAAAATCACATTGGTTGATAGGATGGAAGGTTGGGATCATCACACCATTTTTATGGGAATTATTACCTATTCTAGGACTCTTATAGATTTAAGATATGTTCATAAATATATTAAAAATCCTAATATAGGAATGGTTACCTAAATAAAATTATCAGGTATTGAATCCTTCTATATGTAAATGGGTTTTATTAATGAGACCATTTGTATGTATCCAAGGTTCTCTATCCATTTCATGCTATTTTTTTAGCAATGGGTATATGCTTATTTTTTGAATCTATATAACCATAAAATCTGGAGTTTACTATCATCCAAGGAGGCTATTGATACTTCAAGTATGGGATTTAAACTTTATGAGGCATCCTACATATCTTGTTTATAATAGGAATAAAAACCCATGTAGTTCATTTGAGTTTGATCCATGTGGTTTAATTCCATGAGAAAAAGTCATATATGAGGTCACTTAGGAAACCATTATAAAGCTAGAGCCTTTAGAAGGCTTGATACATATACTTCTTATAGTAGGAATCAGATTCATAATAGTTTTATCCATACCTAACCTAACTATGAATGGGGATAGATAATTAATAACAATGAGGGTTATTTCCCTAAGGTTTATCAATATGGGAATTTCTTCGGGATATACACTAAGATGGATAGCCTTGTATGGGGTAAATCGTATCATGTCACTGAATGGGGCTTACAAACTAAGGTTTCCATGGCCAGGGGTAAATTTATGATGTGATTGATATGATCATTTCAAATCCTTAAGACCACATTAGTCATGATCGGTGTGAAAAACAAGGTACAACTAGTAATCAGACTCACTACATATGGGTATGGGAATTATGAATAGGTGTGGCCCTAATAGAGGGTTTGATATAGATATTGGACCTTAGGAAGGAATCCTATGTATCCTACATGTGGAAGGAATTAGTTCCCTCATATTATACGTTTATGGATGAGGAAGAATGATAAACCCATAAGAGAGTTTGGGTTCCCCTGGTTAGAGTGTCTATGACATGGATGGGCTTACATAGAGGTGGATTCCCTATTAAAGTTTGGGTATTAAAAAGAAATCCTATATATGGTATTTATATCAGGAATCAAATTCCTTTTTTTTGGTTTTATGTAGTCCCTAGTGTGTCTATTAGACAAGTCTATCATGTCCTAGGGTTTTTGTATGATATGGTTGACATATTAGGGATATCTGCTGGACAAGTCCCAGTTTTCTATCTGACATGTCCTAAGTGTCTACCCAACAAGCCTTGAGTGTATGTAAAACATGTATTTAGTTGCTTCATGGTAAGGATGACATGTACCATGCACTTTTCATTATTTAAGAAGACATTTCAGATATCTATCACATGATCTGACTAACATGACTTGAGGACTATCGCATGACTCGATCGACATGCCTAAGGGACTCCGTGCGATCAAAAAAGACACATACAAGTGTGTCATGTGATAAAGGTTGATATTTAAGAAGGTTATCTCATTATATGACCGAAACTTATAGGAAAATTTGCGTGACTCAGCTGATATGTATGTAAGACTTCACAAGACTTGGCTGATATTTCTAGAGGACTTCACTAGACTTGGCTAATACACGTGAAGGATTTCTCAAGACTTGGATAATATGTTAAAAGGATTAAATGTTTCTTGGTTTAATTCCCCATAGAACTTTTAAATACTTGGATGATATGTCCAAAGGATCCCATTTAGCATGAATGACATGTCCATTGGACTTCACAAGTCTTTGGACGACATGTTTGGGTACTATAACATAACCTGGATTGGTCATGAAAAGCACACCATGCCTTCATGTGAAAATCAACATATCTTTCTTTGAATAAGTATTCCATATTTTTTAGTATTTATTTTATATATGCCTCAATGTTTTTCAAGAATTTTCCTGTTGAGGTTTCACGTGACCAAGTCGACCTATGGAATCTCCTTTTCATAATTTATACAGTGCAATTAAAGTCCTTCATGTGATGAAGAAAGTGATCAATAGAAGTCTATATCCATGCCATTTAATCAATAAATCCATTCCCTAGGGTTTACATGGTGGAAGACTCTTGAGATCACATGGATTTATACTTTGAGAAGTCCATAATGCGCTTCTGTGGGGCTCCTTTCATCCATGTATATATATATTTTTTAATTCCAATGGGAAGGAATTTATAGGACTCATTGACCCGGTTCTAAGACACCTTTCTTGGTGTATATCTTGTAGATATGGGATCAATTTAGTGGAGGGATTATTTCATCATGCGCTTCGCATGAACCTACCACAGGTCATCCAAGGTGTCACATTATAAAAAATGACCATGAGAACATTCCTTCATCATAATATTTATTGAAAAATTATCTCATAAAAGGAATTTCATATGATCATATTGATATATTGAAGATACCTCATGATATTAGGATGAAATGTCTAGGAGTCTTCATGATATGAGGTCACCGATCGTGGAGGATTTTGTATGATCAAGGAGACTTGTCTGGGAGCCTTTGTGAAAACAATATGGCTTTTGATAGGCCATTCGTGAGATAAAGATAGATTATTAGAGGATCCTCGCATGATCAATGATGATCTCTTAAGGTGCGTAACCCCTTCTCATAAAAATTATCATATCTTCCCTTCGTGAGAGGATTTTGATTGTTCTATATTTCATTAATTATTTTACAAGACTTATAAATTTTTCCCATTGGTTTTTCGTTAGGATATCACATGATGAGTAGATGATCCCATGATGACATGAGATAATTTTCATAGACAGTCTCTATGATTGTCTTTTATGATATTCATGATCAAATTTACATGCCAAAGGGATTCTAAAAGATCAATATGACATGTAGAGAAGTCTTCACTAGATCATGTCACCTATCAAGGAGGCTTTCACATGATCAAGGAGACTTGTCTAGGTCCCTTCACAAGATCAATATGGATTTTCAGAGATATTTTTTGAGATCAATATGGAATACTAAAGGACCTCCTCATGATAGATGGTGATCAAAGAAGGTTAATAACCCCTTCTCATGAAAAAAAATTACTTAGACTGTATGAATTCACCTCCTTTTTAGATTTAATCTCTTATTTTATGAGGGGATTTAGGTGATTTTCAACCATCTGTTCCCTAATGTGTCACTTGATTAAAGGCGATCGTAGGGGGGGATCTACATAATCATTAGATATTTTCGGGATGAATTCAAAAGAACAAGAGGGATCTTTTGAGAGGATTTGTGTGATCATTAATAGATCACTTGATGTGTAGGATCCATTCACATGACCTTCTTAGGGCCATGAGATCATGTGTCTTTCCATGGGTGATGTGGTTTTCATGTTCTAAAAATGTTTTCTCCATGTAGTTGTGTTTCTCTATCCTTTGTCTTGAGGAGAAAATAAACCTATGATTCAATTATTTCTTTAATTATAGAATTAAAAAATCTCATTTGGGAGGAATCAATAAATTCCCCCTTCAGGATCATGGTCCGCAGAGACAAGGGCTCGATTTTGGGGAGAGTAAATGCCTGCTTGAGTCCTTGAGGCTTCCATTCATTGGTGTTATGAGTAGAATTTTTTTCTTCTAGGTGTCCATTGAAATTCCATGAAGAACACAATAAATAGGGGAGTGAAGGAGGTACACATTCCACAAGTGACTCAAACTCTAGAGCACTCATGATTTTTTCTGTTATGTGATTTCTTCACAAGACCTTACTGAAAGATTCATTTCACAAGACCACTTCGCAATAACTAATTGCAATAAAACTTCATGAGATTTGATTACAAGACCTTGAAACGTGACTTACCTCATCTCAATGAATTTCATAAACAATATGAAAATCTTATTATGGTAATTTCTCCGAACCCTTGATGGGTGATCGATTTCATGGTTGTTCTACATGCTTTAAATAATCTACTAGCTCGATCGCGTGATCACATGAATATTATGTGGTTCATGTGACCATATCAAGGTTACACGATCATAAGTATTTTTATAGGTTATACAATCACAAGATTCATTGTGGGTCATTTGATTCATGAGACTTATAAAAGGTAATGCGATCTCAGATCCTTATGTGTTTCATGCAATTCACATAATGTTTTTTGAGACATGATCCTATATTGGAAGGGTCCCTTTCTTATATGAGATGTTCTCATAGTTTTGTATAGATGGACTCTAGTTCTCATTGATCTTACATTGTGGTTTTCCAGAGGGCTATGATTTACAGAAATCATAATGTCAATGCTCGATATCAATTTTCCACTAACAATGACACTTTGGGGGGGATTCTCCAACTTTAACTTCACAGTTATCCTCTGTCTCACTGATTTCCTTTGTACGGATTCAGTATGCAGGATGATGCTATAATTCCATAACATGATTATAATCTTGTATCTCATTGGCTATCATATTCTCTTGAATATATTAAAGAGACATTCTCCAAGGGAATTCAACTTGTTATCACATTTTTTCAGGGGTTATCTCATATGTTGGATGAATCCCCTCAGGTTTCAAATGGTTGTGAACTCCCCCACCGGCCAATTTCTCAGAGCTATTCGAGCATACTCATATTATCTTTGAATAGTATAATGATATTTTTTAGATCCAACTGGGACTTACAACTTTTTGGTAACTACTCTGATGAATTGGAATGGTTGTTTTGGGCCAGGCCAAGTTTATAAGAATTATCTAACATGTTACACACTATTCATCTTTATGAGGTGATATGGACTTCTTAGTCTGTCGTGTATCATTAGTCATAACTTATCAAAGATATTATTAGTTTATAGTATCCCAACACTAATTAATTTCATATATTACATGGAGAATTAGTTATTATCCTTTTGGATATTTACTGTCTAGGTGGAACACCCCTTCTTGGGGAGTTGTATGACAAATTTATTCCCGCGGAGGATTTTTGGGATGACACCAAAAAAACTATAACCATGGAAAGGGAAATTATCAACATTTTTAATGAGAAGTTAAGAAATGTGATAAATCTATGATCTATCATTTTCTTTAAGGACTTAATCAAAATCTTCCTTAACCATTGAGGACCCATCCAACTAATATTCAGCCTCATCAATGTATTTACAGATAGTTTTGCAATAGTTTAGGCTCTTATTGGGACATACTTGAGGATTGGAGTATGTATTATTGGGATATTGAGTGAGGATAAAAATATCCCCAAGCCTTTGGATAGTGGGGTTTTTATCCCTTCTTTTGAATGGATGGATTTTCTTAGTCAGAGACATACGCTTGGGAATTTGAGTGGGAACGTTAGTGATGTTAGCTTGATTAGTATATAGGAGGCCCCTTAATCTAGACATGATGAATCTTACTTGAAATATAATCTAATTAGTCATATACACCAAGGAAATATCCCTTACCAAATTGGGGTCCCCATCGAGTTCTTATTTGTCTGGATAATATATAAATTTTAGTGTTAAAAATATCAGAACACAACCAGAATACCTAATTATTTATTAAATTCCTCAATATCAAATATTTTTGGGGGTGAGGTGATGCCCCTAGATCCTAGTGAGGTAATTTAAATGTTGAGATATCATGATCATTTCAACTTCAGGCTCTATCATGCACTGAATGGGATAATTGTCGATAATGGTGGTGGCTCTATCAATGAGAGTTCATATAATACTTCTCTCTAGGATAGGGTTATTGTAGCCTACATAGATAATATGATAATAAATGATCCATATAACCCCTATCAGTTTTCTCATTAGTTTGTCTGTATTCAAAGTGTTTCTCCTCTCCATTTGGTTGGTGTGTAGGGCAAGTGCCATCCTACACTTATTTTCCAATTTCAGATTATGTTTGTGTATGAAGACACATATGATAAAATTATTATTCTAACTATAAATTACCATATATTTATATCATATGAATATAACCAAGGTTGGGTGGAAGCCTACCCAAGTGGTGTACTTAATAGATTAGTCCATCAGGTAGACAAGCCATGCAATTTTCCAAACCCATAATATGTAGAAGTAATGGAGTTGATTTAGGACTTGGGGGAGCCTCCAAGGAAGCATTATCTTCATAGAAAAAAACTTACAATTAGTGGTATAGGTTTTTTAAGGATTATAGACCTTCAATACTAGTGGATAATGATGCATTGATTGAGAGGAGAGTACATGAAACTTCTTCTCTTGCTACTTTGTCATCTCAAACAATATATATAACATCTGAATACCCTATATCAACCATTCCTCCTTCCAACGTATCAAATCCGGTGGTTTTATATGAACAAGAAACATAAGGTCTAGTCTATATGAAAATATATACCCTGATCACTGAGACTCCCTTGGAGGATTTTCATGGCTAAGAGTAATGCCTTGATTGAATGGCCTAAAGGCCTTCATTTTTATTCATTTTTGATAATCCTCCTTTTAAGGGTTAAAGGGGAACCTATACATGGCCCGTAGACTTCATAACATTACAAGACCATAAGGTCTTAAAGGAATTCATCTCAGACATGGAAACTTAAAACTGCCCCTCCCCAGCATCTGCATCATGATCAACACTCTACCATTGCATGGATGGTCAGCTAGTTATCCTATGCAGGATTGCATAGGCACAGTATCTAAATATTAGAATATGAAGCATATATAGGTAGTTAAAGATCCCATATTCTAGTATCATTTCCTTTATTAGTGACTAATCACAATGGATCTGAATATCTATCATTTTTAATTAAGACTTTTCATCCTTCGTAAATAGTAAAAGAGACAAAGCGGGTAACACTTTAGCGCTCAATTAATAACTCTCTAGAATTTTAATGATTTGGAAAATGCAGCTAACCAAATTTTATTATTACATTTCTATGGGATTACATGTTTTTGTCTCTTTCTTATTTATTTACTTTGAAACTTTAGAAGATACTCCAAAATGTGGATATTTTTCTTTCTTTTTCACTATCATTGAATAATTATTCTAAACTTTACATGTTGTTATATAGTTTTCTTTCATTCACAAAGTTCATGGAATTTTATTACATCATATGGATCATTAATGATACTCATATTTGGTATAATGATGAGTAAACCCAAATGCCTATATTTTAATGCTTAACTCACAATAGATTTCTTTTGAGAGTTTCTTATGAATTCTTACTGACATAAGATTCCTCTCTAATGTATCTGCTCTGGTCGTCCTGGGATCACCTGGTTTAAAAATGAAAAATTTGGGGGAAATACAAGTCTTAGAGGGAGATCATTCTAAAATATACCAAATTTAATGGACATAATGAGCATAAATTTATTTTTCTAGGGGAAATTAATGATCCCTACAATATTTGTATCTATTCTATTTTATCACTTTATCTTTTTCCTAAGTTTCATATGGGGGAAATATTAGTGGGTGAGGACTTTTAGTTTACTAAATCCTCCCTCTTATGGGGTTTTTAACTGAACATTTCTATGCCTTTTCCATTTTATAAATTCTTAATGTTTCCTGAATCACATAAAGTGTATGTCTAATGAGTAGAGAATCAACTTTTTCCAAGGGTTACCTTTTCAGGTTTTTAACCTGGAGAGCATTGTGCCTATTTCAATTGGATGTTTAATGGTATTGAAAATTATACTATTTCTTTATTGTAGTTTAGGGTCTTCCATATCGAACCATATACTTCTATATGTTAGGGTCTTTTAGATCAAACCTTCTCTTGCTGATACTATAGAAGTAACATTTTCCATGTAGTTTAATGTCATATAGTGAGGAAGTCCTTTGTGCAGTTTAACATCATAAAGTAAGAATATAAAATTCTATGTAGTTTTAAGTATTTATTATAGGAATAATAAGAATAAGGGTATGGGGGTAGACATGTTGGGGATGAACCAAAACACCATAATATGATGAGTTCCACTATGGTGTTCTTAGGGGCTATGAGTGGAGTGGGGAATACATATCAAGAATGAATCAAAATACCCTAAGGTGTTGAGTTCATCTATAGTATTGTTGGGGATCTCAAGTATTGGAGGTCCATTTATATAAGGTGGATATTACTCACATTTGTGGTTCACATTCCCTTATGAATGATCCCTTAAGTATTAAATTCATGGTCAAGTAAAGAGGATCCTCGTTCTTTTCCAAGGGCTATAAAAGATTTATTAAGACTGTATTGATAGATAATAAAAAATTAGGGAAGTCAAGTCCATAAGGTTAATTGGAATATGGGTTGTGTAATTAATGAATTAAAGAGCTTGAATAAATTAATATGTAATGGAGTAAACATACCAAGGATGACCCAAAACACACTAAGGTGTTGAGTTCAACTGTAGTGTTGTCGGGGCTCATGAGGATTAGAGTTCCTTTCCTATAAGGAGGAGATATTTCTAGTTAGGGGTTCAGAGCCCTTATGAATGAGACTATAGAGATTACATGCATGTTCAATTAGAGGTGTCTCTACTATCTTCCAAGGTCCATGAAATATTTTTAAAGACACAAACATTTGGAAGATGATGTGGGGTATGGAGACAAGAGCTATCCAAGAAGGGTTCTAGAAACCTAGGGAAGATTATCTTTTAATTGGGAGGATTGGGACCTATTCCATGTGTTTTTTAGTCATGTGGTGTGGGAAATAAAAAGGTTTAAAAATGGAGTGTCACATTCCTACTTTGATAAAGGGTATAATACACGGTGACATGACATCGAGGAAGTCAGATCCACCTGAATAGTCTAGTTATAGGGATTGTAAAACATGGTCAAGGAATATTTGAGTTAACTGGAAGTAGAAACTGATGGATATAGGTCAACCATTAGTAATGGAATAATTTCATATTCCACACTATTAGGATAATAAATTCTTGATTTAAGGGTTCCTTTCTAGGACCAATCATATCCTAGGAACATGCTCTTTGGTAGGGTATAATTCTATAAAGAATCCTAGAGGGGTCCTTTTGAGATAAACTTGTCCCTGTTAATAGTTTAATATAGGTACAAACTAGGATATAGGAATCCCAAGGTCCATGGGGTTATAATATAAGGTTATCAACTCGAGGAAATGGTTGTGTTTGCTCAGACTTCAAGGAAATTAAAGTGGTTTATGGAAAATGTAATATTCAAGAAGAGTTTGAGCACCCTAAAATTTGTGTCACCACTTAGTGAACATGTTATCACAGTGAGGAGATACAAAAAATCATTACTTTAACATTTTCCTGGACCAGGGGGTCCAGGGATCATGAATCGACTAATACTAGGGAAAAAAGCATGCCCTATGAGTTTATTCCTCATTTATTTATGCTCTAACATTTTCCTAAAATATAGAGATGAAGAGTTTAGTGAGAAAAGAATTGAATTTGTCTCAGTCTTATCTTTTTGGTTTTTTCATTCTGATAAGATTTATGTCTCTTTCACTAGTAGTTTAGGGTATTACTATTTGGACCATCAAAGGATAAAGTTTATTATCCTGCAACTTTTACCAAATTGAACATAGTTTTAGGTCATGATGCACATAGACATAATATGAGGGGGATGTTACACAATAGCCTAATTAGGATACCCATAGTACATATTACTCTAACATCATTTTGAGTAGGAGATGAAAATGTCATAAATCATGGATAAATGTTCTCTGTTCATGAGTAATGGTATGGTACAATCATACCGGGGATGACCCAAATCACCCCAAGGTGCTAAGTTCCTCCATGGTGATGTTAGAGATCACAAGGATTAGAAAGAAATTTCTACAGGGCCAAAATGTCTCTGGTTGGTGGGTCATAGGACCTTATGTAGATCTACCTCTAGCATGATAAAATATAGAGATCTCATCCCCTTTATAATGTCCATGAATGGTTTTCGGTAACCCGGGGTTCTCAAAACATGAAGTGTGACTCATGGGTTGAGGTGATTAAAATATGATGGAAGAACCCCAAACTCTTGTTGGTAGGGATCAGAATCTTACATTAATTTATATGGAATGATGATGGGTGATGTTTTTCACACTTTAACATCATATAGTAGGGTGTATCCATCATGAATTTTAACATCATGTTATAAGGATGTTTTCCTTGTAATTTAACATAATGTAGTAAGGACGTTGGATATTTACCCATATAGGTGTATCCCATATTAGGGGGGGGGGTATTTATCATTTTATATGTTTTGGTAGAACCCATGAATGAAATTCCAGCTATCACTATATATCTTGTGATAATAGGAATCAAGACACACAAAGTTATTGAACAAGAAACTCTCAATGCAGGTCTGACCCATACATAGATGGGTCATTTTTTTCACTAATTATTATAGATAGACATAGTAATGGAGATATGGGAATCACTATGTATCATGTGATGGAAATAATCAAGACACATGTCGTTATTGAATGGTAAACTCTCAATAAAGGTCTGACCCATACTCTAAGGGGGGAATTTTTCACGTTGATTATTTCGGCTGGACCTAAGATTGAAGATCTAGGCATCAATATGCATCATGTGATGGAAAAGAATCAACCCACATGTAGTTCCTGAATGGGAATATCTCCATGTAGGTTTGAACCATATGTATAGGGGGAATTTTTCCCATTTATTATTATAGATAGACCTAGGATTGGAGATCCCGGCATCACTACATATCAAATGATGGTAGGAATAAAGACACATATAGTTCTTGAATGGGAACTGTCCACACAGGTCTGACCCATACACAGAGGGGGGAATTTTCCCCATTTATTAGTGTGGCTGGACCCATGATTGGAGATACAACCATTACTATATATCATGTGATGGAAGGAATCAAAAGATACATAGTTCTTGAAATGGGATCTCTCCACACCGGTCTGACCCATATGCAAAGGGGTGAATTTCTCTCATTGATTATTGCAGATGGCCTAAGGATTAGAGATCTATGAATCACTATATATCCTATGATGGAAGGAATTAAGACACGTGTAGTTCTTGAATGGGAAACTATTAACAAAGGTCTGAACCACATGTATACAGAGGAATTTTTCCAATTTATTATTACGGATGGACCCAATATTGGATATCTAGGCATCACTACATATCTTATGGAGGTAGGAATAAAGCCACACATAGTTCTTGAATGGGATACTCTCTACACTGGTTTAATCCATACAAATATGGTAAATTTTTACTATTTATTATTATGTATAGACCTAGGATTAGAGATCTAAGTGGAACTATATATCCTATGGTGGTAAGAATCATGCCACATGTTGTTCTAGAATGGTAAACTCTCTATGTGGGTTTGACCGATATGAAAATGGTGGCTTTTTTCCAATTGATTATTATGGCTAGACCCAGTATTGGAGATCCGGGCATTACTGAGTATTATGTGATTATAGGAATCAATCCAAAAGCAGTTCTTAAATAGGAAAATCTCCACACAAGTTTGAACAATATGTAGAGGGGGGAGTTTTCCCATTAATTATTGCAGCTAGACCTAGGATTTGAGATCCAGGCATCACTACATATCTTGTTATTGAAGGAATCAAGAAAAACATAATTCTTGAATATGAAACTCTCTATGTAGGTCTTACCCATATGAATTGGGGGGAAGTTTTCCCATTTATTATTTCAGTTGGACCCATGATTGGAGATCTAGGTGTCACTATGTATCCTTTGATTCTAGATATGAATAAAAATGCACTTTTTGGTATGGGAAACTATCCACATTGGTCTGGCCCATACGTAGGGGGGGGGGGATTTTTCCAATTGATTATTGAATCTAGAACTAGGATTGGTGATACAAGAATCACTATATATACTACAATGGTAGAAATCAAGCCACACATAGTTCCTAAACATAACTTAACGTTGAATGATAGGGGTATCAAACATGCAGTTTAATGTCATGCAATAAGGATGAACTATGTTCCTTTTAAGGTATTTCATCCAGGACCATTATAACCCTGATGTGAAATGGCATGTATTGATTATATGGGGAATCCCTTACCAAATTTCCTAATCTCACATGATCTATTATTAGTGTGAGAAACAAGAAATGAAAAAGGTTCCTTTTACCACATTTAAGTGATTAATAAAATGGACATGGGAATTTTTATCAGGTGGTGGTTGAACCAAGATATTGGATCTAGGAATCTATACTTATCTTATTATAATGAGAATCAATCCATACATAGTTTTGGGAAGCCATGTTGTTTAACATCATGCAGTAAATATGAATGATGTCTTGTAATTTTAGGTTATATGACCAAGACCAATCATGTAGTTTGATGTCACACGACCATGAAGATAAATGCTTGATGAAAACTAGGAAAATTATTTTTGAAAAAACCTTTCATTGGTGGAGGGAATAATTCATTACCCATCCACTATATCCAATGGGTAATCTTCATTGTGATAGACATTTTTTTAATGATTTAAGACCCATTATATATGGTTACCAACATTGGAGGTTTCTTTCCTGGTATCATTAGGGTTCTGAGAGACAATACTAGTTCTCCTAGAAGGAATGAGTGGAGGAAATATTTTTTATTGAAGTCTTGGGAAATTTGATTCAGATGTACATAATGATTTTTCAGTATACACAACCTCTTCTCATCAATCCATTCAAACTTATCCATCCACTTTTTTGATTTCTTTTCATCTAAGAGTTTCCCAAAGATAGCTATTCAGAGTTGGAGGAACTTGAATTCTATGGGAAATACTACCTTAGTTCCATACACAAAAAAATATGGGTTTTATAACTACCATATCATTTTAAACATATTATTACATGATTTTAAGCACAATTAAACATCAAATTACAATTCAGGGGTCGTAAATTATAGTGTCTTGGAGATTAGGTACATAATTAAACTCCATGAAACCAAAACAAAAAAATATTTTATTTTATATTCATAATGAATCAATAACTCCAATGAGACCTTATATCATTATAATATAACATGGGGAATACATGAATAAAAGGGATGATCTAAAAATCCTAGTAAGGGAATAAACATAGGAATAAAACATAGCAGATGGTTTAGAAAGCATAACATGATGAAATAAAGGCATGAAACATGAATAAACATAAATAATAATAACATGTATAACATGGGAAAACATAACCATGACATTATAGGAATTTGGTCATTACACAAAACATGACATAAGCATGATTCAAGTCTAACTGCAAGGACCATTGCACATTGAAAACAAAGTCTCATAAAGGAACTAGGTTCACTCCCTGTCCCAACATGACGTCTCATGAGTCTAAAAATTACCCAATTCATTATAGAGATATCTATGTGAACCCATAATTACATGTTCATGAATACGTGTTCCACATGAATAATCATACATAAGGAGTCAAACATAAACATAAGGGTCACCCATGGAAATAATTGAGTATTATAATCATGTCAAAATGGAATAACATAAGGGTATATCCTAATGGTGTCCATGAAAGAAATGATTTAAATCCTACATGGAAATTAGTAAGGGAAAATAGTCATAAATCATTATAAGTGATGTCAAAATGAAGTTAATACATGTAAACATAGTGTTTAATAAACTTTATAAAGAAAACATTTTAGTGCGGTTAAAGGAAGATATTAAATATTCTTTGAAACAGACAAGGCATAATTGTTTGTATAAAACCAGAAATGAACCAAGATAGTTTTTTACGATAAAATTATTGATTTTATAAAAATAATTTTTTCTTAAAATATATTATGGATGTTACTTTAAAATAGGTAAGAAGTCAAGAAGTTCCCTTTAATCGGGTTTTCTTATCAGGAATAATTGAGAAGACAAATTTATAAAACTCTTATTTCCCCATAAAAGAAGGATGATCTGATTGTATAAATGAGTTTGTAAAATATACACATAGTTTTTAAGAATTAAATAAGAATTAATTGGGGGTAAAGATAGATAAAGAGTAACCTGAAGGAAAAATTGAGGTTTAGGAAGAAACCCTTAATTATGTCTGAAATGGTTCTACACTTGATCTTAATGTCCTAGATAATCAGAATAAATACACTAAATAATTAATTCAGAACCTTTTATACATTTATTTTATTAATTATAATTTTATTAAGTTCATTTATGGACCTTTTTATGCATTATAATATATAATTTCATCATTTGGGAGCATTTGTTTCCTTGGTTTTCAAGATCCGTTACATATATACATATATGAAAAATCATGTATTATGAGAAAGATTGTCTAGAAATGAAGTTATATGTTATTAATAAAATTCCATATTATTAAATTATTATACAACTCATTTAGTAATTTTGGGTGAGGATGAATCATTAAATAATACATTAATGATAACCGTTTAGATTATTTTGGTGTTTTTCGATCATCACGAACTAGTTTTGTTTTATTTATTAATATCACATATATATAATGGTTCCAGAACATTAAATAAAATTTAATAAATATATTATAATATATTTTAAACATAAAAATGGTTTTATGGGTAGTATTTAAGGAGGCAATGGAAATTGAAAACTTTTTCGTCCTTGAATGTGTAAATTAACACATCACTGACAATGTTTTCATTTTTAGTACAAAAGGAGAAGGGAAAAATGATGATGGATTATTAAATTAGCATAATAATATTATTTTAATTTAATGGAGTTATTATACCATTTTGATGATGGTATGTTAAGAGCAAATAACAAAAGAAATAACTTGAAAAGAAATTAAAAGAAAAGAAAGAGGATTTTACCTCTTGAATTTCTCCTCCTTGAGAACCTTCTTAGGGAAAAGGTTTTGGTCTTTTTATGAGAAAAAAGGATATTGGACATGGGATATGGGTTTGGGAAGATATTGTAAAATAATTTGGACAAGGATCAAATCTTGAGAGATGTGAGGAGAAGAGGTGTTGAGGGGTGGTATTTATATGGGAGAAGAGGGGTGTTTTTTCATTATTTTATTCAATAGTTTATTATTTTGGCTCAAGACTATGAATAATTTGAGAATTTTTAGGATCGAAATAATGATGTAGATGCTCAATATACAAGAGGGAGGGTGAATTGTATACTTTAAAAATTCCTTTGGAACCTTTTAAGTTAGTTACGAATAACTATGTTTTCCTTAAGCAAAGGAAAGGTCTAAGTTTAACAAAGTTAAACTAAGCAAATTCACAACACCTCAACACCAAATGAAAACTTGGAATAAGGAATGAAGTTATAAACTTCAAATCCTATGAACTTGCTTAAAACTGGAAAGATATTCCGAAAGTAGGTTCCGGAAATTATGGATCCGGAAATTGAAACTTAACTAAAAATTACAATATGAGATTCTACCTTAAAGAGTATAGAATCTAAATGAAACAGAGTATGAGTAGGGAAGTATAAGAAAGTTATACCTTCCTTACAATACAATATGAAGCGGAAACAAACAAGTAGTAAAACTACAAGTAATAAGATATAAGTCTTTTAACCCAAAGTGAAGGGTATCCAACAACCTTGGACAAAGGTCCCTTGATTTATACTTTCAAGCAAGTCAGTCTTACCCACACCAGGGTAAGACCTCGATAAAAATATTGGAAACTCTGTCTTGCTATCCCCGCAAGCCCTCAACTTCAAGGTAGTTGGCAACCTCTGTCTTCCTCAGCAAGGAAGACCTCGAACTTCAAGGTAGTCGGCACCTCTGTCTTCCTATCCCTGGAAGTCCTCGAATGTAATCACCAACATTCGGAGTCGCACGAAGATTTGAGAGTTAATAAGAGCCTATCTCTCTAGAAATCACTTCAAGCATTTAATCACATGAGTCAAAAATCAGTCTCGAAGATCAGTCTCAAGCTCTTTCAAATGAGCTCCTATTTATAGGTTCGGTCGGCCTCCTTTCCAACGGTCATATTTTCCTTAAAAATCGGAGGGACCTGTACACGTGTAACTTAACCAACGGTTATTTTATAACAGAATAGATGACATCGTTTTAATTTTAACACAAAAGTTCGGAGTGAAAGTTCAGAGTGAATATTCAGAGTGAAGGTTCGGAGTGTAAGCAGAATATCAAAGAGTAGACAAATTATAAAAGTGTAAGAAAAATGAAAGTTCAGAGTCTAGGAAAAAATAATATTCAGAGTCTAAAATAACTTCGGATTGTACAAAGAAAAGATAATCAGATTGTGTTTAATAGGTGAATTCAGAATGATAATTCAGAATGAGAATTCGTAATGATAATTTGTAATCAGAATTCGTTATTAGAATTCGGTGTTGAACTTCATGGGAGTTTATATCCAAAATTCAGAGTGGAACTTTATTAAAGTTCGTATCCAGAATTCGGAGTGGAACTTCATTACAGTTCTCATCCAGAATTCAGAGCCTAAAACAGAATGATTCAAATCAAAGTTTTAAGCGATTTCGATAATATAGAAATGAATCCGATTCTTATACTTAAGAAATATATGGATATAGATAATGAAAATAAGATAAGGATAGTTTTTCTTACAAAAGAAATTTTCCTTACAAAAGAAATTTTCCTTATAAAAGCAATCTTCCTTATAAAAGAAATCTTCCTTATAAAAGCGATTTTCCTTATAAAAGCGATTTTTCTTATAAAAGATATTTTTCTTATAAAAGCGATTTTCCTTAAAGATAATGTGTTTGTGATTTTCAAAACAAGAAGGAATGGAAAAGTCATAAGGAAAACCTTATTGACTCAACATAATTATCACAAAAAATATTAAAATAAAGAAGGATAATATGAGATTTTGGGATTAAGTCATCCATATATCATTTATGACTCCATAATTCATGCATTTAGCTTTCATCGTAAATTATCGTATTTTACCATTAAAAAAAATTCAAGTATTTCAGAAAAATACTAAAAATTAACCCTAACCATTTTTTAATGTGTAGACTTAAAAAATTAATTCCATTTTATAAAAATAATTTTATAAATATGATAAAAATAATTTTTAATTAAAATCAGCATTTACTTAAAAAATACCAATTTTAAAATTATAACTGATTTTATAACACTTTGAAAAATTAATTAAGGTCTCATAAAATTATCTTAAAATCATATGAAAAAAATTTAAATTATAAATACATTTTATAAAAATAAATTTTATTTTAAATTATTAAATTAGTCATAAAATGGTAATTAAATATTTATGAATTGAAAAAATACCTACACTTAATTAATAATTCCAAAACATTTATTTACCTACACTATGATATAATTATATCATATTTTTATTTATAATATTTCTAAATTTTATTTATACATTCATGGGTGTGGTTACTATTCCATTGAATGATTTACTATTCATAAGGGTCATATCACTATTCCTAAGGCCAAGTTACTATTTCATCAATATAGGTTCCTTAATATCTAGAAATACCTTTTATTTAATTCATTCTTCATTTATAAAGTTTTTATTGTGTTATTAATGTGATTTTATTTGATTTATACTATATGACATAATTATTAGAATATAATTTACATTTATAGAAATTCAGGTCATTACATTCTTCCCCCCTTATGAAATTTCACCCTTGAAATTTTGTTTTACATTCTATGTTGAAAACAGGTGTGGGTAATCATCCTTCCTCACTTCCCCAGGTTCTCATGTTACCTCTTCATACTTATGGTTCCACCATATTACTTTGACTAGGTGAGTGGTCATGTTGAATAGAACATTATCTCTACAATCCAAGATCGTCACTATCTATTAATCACAAGAGGGATCATTCTCCAACTGTACCACCGATGAATTCAGTACATGTGAGGGATCCGACATGTAATTACTCAAGAGGGATATGTGGAATATATCATGTACTTGAGACATGGTTGGTGGAAGTTCTAGTTGATAGGCCACAACTATAACACAATCAAGAATCTTGAAGGGTCTGATGTACATAGGACTCAAATTTCCTTTCTTACAAAATCACACGATCCTATTCCATGGAGCTATGCGGAGGAATACCATGTCTCAAACCATAATCTCAATGTATCATTAATGATTTTCTACATAGCTCTTTTGTTGAATTTATGATTCCTTGATCTGCTGCTGAATGATTTTCAACTTCTCCACCATTTCTTTGACCATTTTAGGTTTTAGCAGCTTACGTTGAAAAACCTCATCACACTGTGTTAGTGTTCTCCATCTTTTCCAATAAAGGGCTTCATATAGGGCCATTTGGATGCTCGATTTGAAACTATTGTTGTAGGAGAATTCGACCAGAGGTAGATGTTTGTCCCATCCTTTTTTAAGTATATAAAAAATGATCTCAACATGTCTTATAGTGTCTCAATAGTCCTCTTAGATTGGCCATCAATTTGAGGATGATAGTCCCGACTAAAATTTAGCTCATTGTTCATAGCATGTTGGAGACTTTTCCAGAACATGGAGGTGCATCTCAGATCTCGATAAGAAACAATTTATAGTGGTACTCTATGCAACCTTACTAATTCTTTGATATATATCTATTAAAGTTGATCCAGTTAGAAGTCCTCTTGAATTGCAATAAAGTGAGATGTCTTTGTAAGATAGTCCACAAAAACCCATATAACATTATTTCATCTAGATGTATTTGGATGTCTAGTGACAAAGTCCATGGTGATGTTTTCCCACTTCCATGTTGGTATGGGTAAAGGTTTCATTATCCCTTTAGACTTTTTCCTTTCATCCTTGAATTCCTGATATACCAGTCAATTTGATATATATTTAGCAATATCCTTTTTTTATATTTTCCTACCAATAGCTATCATGGAGATCTCGATACATCTTTATGCTCCCTAGGTGAATATATAAGGTTAAACTATGCGCGTCATTCAGAAGCTCCTTCTTTATATCTGGATTGGATGGTACACATAGTTGTGACCCAAATCTCATGACTACTTACTCATCCATTTGGAACTCTGAGGATTTTCCATTTTTTAGAGATTCCACCTTTTTATGAATTTCCACATCATTTCTTTGATTATCTTTTATTTTCTTCATGATGGATGGTTAAGTAATCATTTGAGAAATCATTGATGATATTTATTCTATAACGATTCCTAGATCATGCGAGTGATAGTTTTCTCATTAATTTTCAACTGACTTGAGGTACAAGCTATCAATTTATCATTTTTCATAAACACATAGCCTAATAACTTCTTTGAAGCATCACTGTATGCTACAAAGAGTTCCCCACTTGTTGGTAGTGTGATCACTGATGTAGTGATAAACCTCGTTTTCAACTCTTTAATATAGTATTCACATTCACTGGTCCAGAAAAACTTTTCTCCATTTCCAGTTAGCTGGGTTTGTGGGTTTGAAAACTATGATAAGTTCTTCAAAAATAATTAGTAATACCAATCTATACCTAGTAAACTACGGATCTCCATTACAGATATTTACGTGGTCCACTCTTCTATTTCCTTTTTCTTGGAAGGTTCCACATATATCCCTTTTTTGGTGATTACATGCCCCAAGAATGACACTTCCTCCATCTAGAACTCACATTTTCTACACTTTTCATATAGTTTATCCCTTCATAATGTTTTTATCAAAATATTCAAATTATCCTCATGTTCCTCCTTTCTCTTAGAGTATATCAGAATAGCATCAATGAAGAATACCACAAATTGGTCAAGGTAATCTCAAAAGACTCTATTCATTAAGTCCATAAATTTTTTTAGAGCATTAGTGAGTCCTTATGGAATCAATATGAACTCATAGTGTCTATACCTTGTTCGTAAGGCATTCATGGGAATATCTTCATTCCCTAACTTTAATTGGCGATATCCCAACCGAAGGTCCACCTTAGAGAAATAACTAGCCCCACGTAGCTGATCAAACAAGTCATCTATCCATGGTAGGGTATAATTTTTCTTTATCACGGTTTTGTTGAGCTCATGATAATCAATAAAGAGGCACATTGATCCATCCTTCTTAATGAATAAAATGACTAAAACACCCCATGGTGAAGAAATAGGGCATATAAAACCCTTTTCCATATAATCCTATAACTACTTATTTAGTTTTTTTAGCTCAATGATGGCCATTCTATAAGGTGTCTTTGATATAGGTAGAGATCCAAGAATAAGTTCAATTGAGAACTAAACCTCTCTATTAGGAGGAAGACTGTTCAATTATTTAGGGAATACATCAGTGTAATACCTCATGATGGGAATGTTTTCGAGCACGATTCTCTCCTTTGTCTTGAGCATTTGAGTTAGATATGCTTACTTATAAGGAAACAATATCCATAATTGAGATGATGATTCTGATGGAGATTCATCTTTCTCCTTATACTTGTACATAATTGGGGGATTCTTCGGGATGTGAATAATGATATCTTTTTCCCAAAAATTTATGTTGGATTTATATAAAGATATCCAATCCATGACCAATATAGCATCAAACTCTACCAAAGGGATCATGACAAGATTTTTTGGGATATTTATTCCACAAACATTAACCAAGGAGTAGTTATAAACATTGGATTCCCCATTTTATGTTCTCATAGATAACTCAACCTCCATATTTTTAGGTAGTGATTTAATAGTTCTACCAATCTTTCAAGATATGAAAGAATGCATAGAAACCGAATAAAAAAACATGCTCTCTATTCTTAAATGAATAACCAGCATACCTTTCACCACATCATTGTCGGGATCCACCTTATTAGTAGTGCATATTACAATATGGGTTTCCTTGGAGGTTTTTATTGTTGATTTTCTCCAACAACCCTTGGCTTAGGAAAATGTCTTGTATAATTCTCATGTTCCTATTAGTTGAAACACTACAATATAGGCTGAGTATTGATCTGAACCCTCCTTATTTCACATTATTGGGATTATTCATATCCCTATGGTAGTTATTAGCCATATGCCCCTCTATTCCACATTTTAATCATCTCTTAGTTCCATTTAATAAGTTTATAAGATGATTTTTCCCACACTTTTGACACGCGGGATGTTTAGTCTTATTTACATCATGGGATTTATTTGTTGATCCAACCATATTAAAATCCATTTTCCTATTTTTATCACTGGGACCACAAGATCACTGAGAGTCTCTAATCTCCATTTCCACCTTAAGGGATCAAAAAACAATCTCCTCATAACTGTAAAAGTCTAGAATTGCCAATGCTTTTCTTAGAATAAACTTTAATCTACTAAAGAAGTTATACACCTTTATTTCAATGTTCATGGTAAATCCAAATGTGTATCTTTCAAGCCTTGTGAAGTTTTCTTCATACACACCGATATAATTATCTTCCTTTTGTTTTAGTTTGAGGAACTCACTTTCTATCTTAAGACAGAGGGTTTGTAGAAAATATATATTGAAAAATATTCTCTTGAAATCTTCCCATTTCATGGAATCAATTTGCTCCTTGGACTTTGTGTTCTTGATCAGTGTCCACCACTGATAAGCTTCCCCATCAAAACGATAAACCTCTAACACAACTTTCTCTTGTTCTGAGAACTGGAGGACATAAAATATCTTCTCAATGGAGTTAATCCATTTTTCTATGAGTATAGGAATATAATATCCACTAAACACAGGAGACCTTTTCTATATGAAGGATTCAATGACAACTTTCTCATTCTTAGCAGAAGGATGGAGTTCCACAAAATTCATGTTATTATTCATAACTTGAGCCAGTTGAGCAAGTACTATCATAATGTTTTGAGAACTAGTTCCCATAATATTTATTATTTCATTAGGGAAATTGTCACATTTCCTATTATATTGATTTTTGGCACATGTTCTTATATTTTCCACCATTAATTAATAAATAGAAAGTAAAATTAGGGGGCTTGAATACTTAGCTAATAGTCATGTAAAAAGAAACATTAAAAATAAAAGGATAATATTATAAAGGGAATTTATATCCTAACTTATGATTCCTAGGTTTCAATCTAGGTTATATAAGATCTATTTCTTAACATATACTCCTATGTTCATTTTTCCCTTAAATAATGGTTCATAATGAACTTATGAATTTACCAAATCATATCTCACCGGAGTGTTAAACTAGGGGCGCAGTAAGGACCATTTTCATGTACCAGGTTACTCCGAGTCAGGATTGGGATAGCTTTTCAGAGTTTTTACCCCTTGGTACATCTATTACAAAACCAAATTCACTTCTATTATCTAGCAAGGGATGTATTTTATTGATAAACTAGTTACTTTATACTTACAAAAATTTAGGGATGTTTTATTATACTTGGTCTAATCCTTTATAATCCTAATCACAAAAATAACTAAAATTTTACTCTTATAAAAACTATAGAAACCTAAGCCTTTCACACATATTATTAAATTATTTTAAGCATAATTAAACATCATATTACAAGCCAAGGATTGTAAATTCTAGTGTCTTGTATATTAGATACATAATTAAACATCATGAAAAAAAAACAAATATTTTATTTAATCTTTATAATAAGATAATTACTCCATTAAACCCTTATATCAGCATAGGATAACTTGGGTAATACATGAACAAAAGGGATTAGCTAAAAAGCCTAGTAATGGAATAAACATAGGGATAAAACGTAGCACATGGGTTAGAAGGCATAACATGATCATATAAAGGAATGGAACATGAATAATCATAAGGAAGAATAATATGTATAACATGAGAACATATAACCATAAAATAATATAAATGTGGCTATAACATTCAACATTTCATAATCACGAGTCAAGGCTAACTTCTAGAACCATTGCACAAGATAGGAAAATTCCCAAAGAGGAATCGGGTTTACTCCCTATCCCAACATGACGTCTCATGAGACTAAACATAACCGAATGCATTGGAGTGCTATATGGGAACACCCATCATAAAATGTTCATGAATATGTGTTCCACATAAATAATCATAAATAAGGAACCAAACATAAACATAAGGGTTATCCATGGAAAGAATTGGGTATCATAATCATGTCAAAAATGCATAACATAAGGGAGTATCATAATGGTGTCCATGAAAGAAAGGATTTAAATCATACATGGAAATTAATAAGTTAAACTATTCATATATCATGATAATTTATTTCAAAATGATGTGAATACATGTAAAAATAGTGTTTATGAAACTTTATAAATAAAACATTTTAGTGTAGTTTAGGGAAGATATTAAAGATTCTTTAAAAAATATAAGTCATAATTGTTTGTATAAAACTAGAAATTAACCAAGATAGTTTTTTCATGATAAAATGATTGATTTTAGAAAAAAAATTGTGGATTAAAGAAGATTATGGAAGTTACTTTAAAATGGATAAGAATTCGTGAAGTTCCCTTTAATCGGGCTTGCTTATTGGGAAGAATTGAGAAGGGAACTTTATAAAACATGTATTTCCCCATCAAAGAAAGATGTTCTAATATGGATACATGATTTTGGAACATATAAAAATAGTTTATAATAATTACATAAATATAAATAATAATTCATTTGGGGTAAAGAGATAGAAAGAGTAACACGAATGAAAAATGGAGGTTCAGGAAGAAACCCTTACCTTATGTCCGAAACGGTTCCACACTTGATCTGAATGTCATGGAAAATCAGATTAAATCCATTAATTAATTAATTAAAAACCTTTTATACATTTATTTTATTTATTATAATTTTTTTATGTTCATTTATGGCCCTTTTTATTCATTATAAGATATAATTTCATCATTTGGGAGGGTTCATTTCCTTGGTTTTCATGATCAGTTACTTGTATACATGTATGAAAAATCATGTAAAATGAGAATGGTTGTCCATAATTGAAGTTATATTTTATTAATGAAAATAAATAAGATTAAATTATTATATAATTCATTTGGTGATTTTGGGTAAGTATAAATCATTAAATAAGACGTTAACGATAACCATTTAGATTATTTTGTCGTTTTTTCGATCATCACAAACTAGTTTTGTTTTATTGATCAATATTACACATATATAATGATTACATAACATTAAATAGGATTTAATACATATATTATAATATTTTTTAACTATAAAAAATGGTTTTATAATCATTCTTTAAGGAGATAATAGAAATTGAAAGCATTTTCATCATTGAATGTGATAAATTAACACATCACATACAATGTTTTCATTTTTAGTACAAAAGAAGAGGGGAAATAAATGATGATGGATTATTCCATTAGAATAATAAAATTATAGTATATGTAAGGTACTAGAGTTATCATACCATTTATATGAGAGAAGGTGAGGAGAAAAAAAAAGAACTTGAAAAGAAATTAAAAGAAAAGAAAGAGGATTTTACATCTTGAATTTATCCTTCTTAAAAACCTCCTTAGGGAAAAGGTTTTTGTATTTTGATGAGACCAAAGGATCCTAGATGTAGGGGAGGGGTTTGGTAAGATATTTGATCATAATTTTAACATGTTTCAAATCTTTATAGATGTGAGGAGAAGATGTGTTGAGGGGTGGTATCTATAGGGGAGGAGATGACTGTTTTCTCATTATTTTATTCATTAGTTTATTATTTTGGAACAAGACTATGAATAGTTTGAGAATTATCACCAAAAAAATTAAAATAATAAAGTATAGTTCTATATTTTGGGATTAAATCATCCATACATTATCTACAACTCCATAATTCATGTATTTATATTTTATCATAAATTATCATATTTTACTATTCACCAAAAATTCAAGTATTTTAGACAAATCTGAAAAATTAACCCCAACATTTTTTCACCATTTAGAATTCAAAAATTAAATCCATTTTATGAAAATAATTATCTAAATATGATAAATTTAATTTTTAATTAAAATCATCATTCACTTAAAAAATACCAATTTTAAAATTATAACTAATTTTATAACACTTTAAAAAATTAATTAAGGTCTCATAAAATTATATTAATATCATAAGAAAAAAAAATTTATGAATAAATTTTATTAAAATAAAATTTCTTTTAAATTATTAAATAAATCATAAAATTATAATTAAATATTTATGTCTTACAAAAATACCTATACTTAATTAATAAATTTTAAAACATTTATTTACTTATTATAGGATTTAATTATATAGTATTTTCTTTTATAAGATGCATAAATCTTATTTATACTTTAATGGGTGAGGTTACTATTCTATAGTCTACTTTACTATTCATAAGGGTCATATTACTATTCCAAAGGTCAAGTTATTATTTCATCGGTATAGATACCTGAAAATTCTTTTTTCCATTTTCAATAAATCCTATTTATGGATAAGAGGTAAACCAAATTACACCACGTGGGAATCCAAAGTTACATAAAATTTGAAATTCAAAACCCACACCAAACCCAAGGAGACCTTAATCCAAGCGTCACCGAATCAGCTGGAGTCACGTAGCTTCCATCCACCATCATCTCCAAGGTATCCACTATCATCAACATCAACACACTTATCACCGCCGTCACCCTATCACCACTAGAGCCGATTTCCGGAAAAGGAAATCCGAGATGTAGAACCAGGACAGAACATCCACCCACCATCGTCAAGAACATCATCACCATCAACATCATCATCCGAAACCCGCCACAACTAATGACCAGATCTATAGAAATACCTCTTATTTAATTAATTATTAAATTATAATGTTTTTATTGTGTTATGAATGTGATTTAATTAAAATATTGGTTGTTATAGGGTTTCTTGTGTGGCCATGCATGTGGTGGTACAATGGGAATATAAAGCATTAAGGAGCTTTCCAGGCGAAGAATTCTTATCCTTGATCAATATATTCTAGAGTATATTTGATTGAGTTTTATTGAAGGCCTATAACTATCCATTTTTTAATTTATTATATTGGTATGAATGGATGGATTATTTGTTGTACAACATGTATAATTTCTTCAACTCAATAGAACAAAATTTGGTGACTTTTTCCCTTCAAAATCGTGTGAGGGACTCTGAATCTAGTGATAAAATTGATCTTTATAAAGTTAATGATATTTATCATCTAGAATTCATTAAGAGATATTTCCATAACCCTTTATAAAAGAATTTGGTAGCAATAAGAATGTACTTAAACTACTTAGCTATGGCTAGGGGATATGGCCCAACAACATCCATCCCCCATAAAGAAAATTACTAGGAATATTTATTTGTATGTAACAATTATGTGGTTATTGGATGAAGTTTTCATGAATCTTTCAAGCATTAAATTTCATGGTGAACTCCAAAAAGACCTATATAATTGTTTTATAGTAGTAACCAAGACTTTTGATTTGTTGGGAGAGTCAAATCTTAGACTAATGAGCATAGTATGAGCCTACACAAAGTTTTACCATGATGGAGAAAATCTCTCCTTATGCTATGTATCTGAGGAGGACTCCATCAAAAAATCACTTAGAGATGGATTTTTTTCTCATTTTCCCATCTCAAAGGGTAAAGTTCACTACATGGAATATTTTTTATTCCCTCTTAGATCGATCTAATAGGAGGGTACCATTTTTGAGCTAATAAAATATAAGATCAATCTATCTAGGGTTGGATATCGATTCATCATTCTCTAGGGCTATTTTGATCTGATCGATTTCCTCCATGTCACAGATGATGACTCATGAGACCATCCTTTGGTGTGTGATGAGGAAGAAAACCTCACCCTGATCAGGATTATCCTAGACTGTGGATACATTTTCTAATGTGTAAAAATAATCATTTTGTGATAAAGGGACATTATGAAATATAGTTTCAAAAGGGAACTCTTCCATCACTCAAATAACATAACCGATGATAGAGGAAAATTATTCATTCTTTATGGCATATTCACCACTGATTTTCATGATCCATAGTTCTAAAAAACCTTTTTATATTCATGTAGGTTATATGAAACTATAAGGATGGTTCCAATACAACAATTATGTCTTTTTATTCAACCTCATTATTAGTTCATCCCTTAGATTGTGAGAACGAGTAAAAAAAATTTCTTTGTCTGAGTTAAAAAATAAAATCCCTAGACCAACCCGATTGAGCTTCTGGTTTCCCAACCTTTTTCTTATATCACTTCAGGATAAACCTTCAAAATACATATTCCATGTTTAATGAGTGTCATAGCAATATGAAACCTCTTCGTCGTGAAGTTTGGTGTCTACTGGTGTGCTTTAAGGGATGAGATACACCTCAAGGAAATTATTCAGATCTAGACCTTTAACTAGATTCTATGACATGAAATAGATTTAATATTATTCTAGAATAAATTATTATAAATCAAAATTCCCATTTAACACAGGACAACCAATTATGTACTTGAGTAGGTTAATATGAGATTATTTGGACTTTGTTGTGCTGTAATTAATGCCTCAAATTTTTCACTACAAATATGACTGCAGAGAAGTTATTATCAATATCAAAATACTAGGTCTGAGTATATAGAATTATTTGAATAATGTATTAGAGAATATTTTCATTCCCCACATCATTTTTCTGTGTGAGAAAAGAACCATGTGATCGCTCCATGGAATCCACATGTAATATAAGAGGCTTTTCTTATACTCAAAGCATCAAAACTAGTGGGAATAGTAAGTAATGCTTGAGAAGATAAAAAGATTCCTGGAAGTACTCATCCCACTAATAGGTTACTACATTTTTCATTAATTTGGTAAAGGGGAAATATTTTATGGATATGTTAGCTATGAAACACTAGATGTATGTGGGGTTCCCTTAGAGGCCCCTCAAATCTTTGAGATTATGAAGAGGTGAAATTGCTAGTATTGCACTATTATTTTCTAGTTCAACCTTGATTTCATAGTGTCACACCACAAATCCAATTAATTTCCATGAAATTACCCCAAAAGTGTACTTCATCAGATTCATCTACAAACCGTACTAGCACAACTTTATAAAGATTTTTTAAATATCTGTTAGGTGGTTACATCACTATTGAGATTTGATTACCATGTCGTTGTTATAACATTATAATATTTTTCCCCAAAAGGGCTTAAATATATGATTCATGGAATGTTGGTAAGTAGCACTGGTACTATTTAATCAAAAGGGAATGACTTAATAGTAAAATATCCCCTGAGGTGCTTTAAAGGTAGTGGATTCCTCATTTTTAGGGGCCATCATAATTTGATTATACCCTGAATACCCATCCATGAAGGAAATGGTTTGGAATCCTATAGATGACTTAATCAAAATTTCAGTGATCAAAAATGGGAAATAATACTTTATAAAGTGTTGATTAAGGTCCCTAAAATTGATTTAGACTCTGATATTCTTACTCTTTTTCATGATAGGTATGATTTTGGTGTTCTATTTTGGGTATTTCACTTCTTAGAAAAAGTTAGATTTGATAAATTTGTAAAATTCCAACACAACATTAGTATCATGAGAGGATTGTATCCTCTTTTCCTCCTACTTGAAACCTTGATGGTCATCAGGTAAGCATAGGTGGTGTGTAACCACATTGGGACTCGGCCAAAATATTTCTATATGATTCCAAGTGAACATGTATATATGTTTCTTTATAAATAAAATATACATAGCCTTTTTCTCTAGAGGCGTGGAGACACTAATAAATGTAGGACACAAGTCTTATTATATTCACAAAATCACCTCCCTGATCTCATTGATGAAGAATCCTTCCTCAAATTCAAGAGGTGTGTTCCTGAGGTTATCCTATTCTCCTTCCCTCCCTAGGTATGTGGAGTAATTTTCAGAAATTGAAGGTAATATGGGGGAATCTTAGTCACTCTTGAGGTGAGATAGCCCATGGGAATAGAAATTTTCATACTAAAATTTCAGAGTCATTGCAGAGAGATTCTAGAGTAGATTTATATCTTTTATGATGTCACTAGGGATAGGGGGAACTTGGACATTTGGGATTATGTCTACAAGCTAAATCAGGTTTATGTGTAGGACATAATTGATGTCGAGCATAGTCTATAGATTCATAGGGGAAATCCCAAAGCCATTGGGGGATGTAACCTAGAAATATTAATCCACCATTGGTTACTTGTTTTCCCTTTTTTATAAACCTACTTCAGCATTTATGGATTTATAAGACTCTAATGGGGTACTGTCACCATGAAGTATTCTGACTATACTGTTGATTGGGTATTTCAAAAACTGATTTTTTTTTGAATTTACCTATATATAGATGTGAATCCAAGGACTTCCAAGAAGAAGAATATATGAGGTGTCTTTCTAGATAACCATGAACTCAACGTTATATGTAATATCCTCAAACTAACCCTTGAGCTTGATCTTCCTGAGAGGCCTTTTCTCACTCTTTTCATACCCATGAATGGTTAACTTTGTAAGAGATAAATCCACCTCACAATATCCCAAACATAGGAGGGTCTAAATTGGGATGTGGTTGATCCTAGAACCATTATCAATAAGCTATTTTTTTATATTTACATTTTTGAGTTTTTTCTGAAACATATGGGGGTCTGATATGTACCCAAGTAAATTCTTCCTGATCATGTTTTGTGAATGAGATGGAAACATGTCATTTTGATGGAATAATACCCACTTGAAAAATCTTAACTACCAATACTTATATCTCAAAATCCTATGGGTTATGGAGGGCCTCGATGAGATATTTTTAAAGACTGTGTAACACCCCAAGCTTCCACAGTACGCTTCCCTTTGAATAATACAGTAGCGTGTGTTGTACGCAACTTCAAGTTCTAACACACACCACAACCAATCAAACTAGCCGTTATGAATAGTAATATCCACTTTTTGAAATTTAATAAATTTTATCTTTCAAAATGGAATTCATTTTTGGATTCGGAATATCGAAATTATCTTAGGGTGAATTTTTGGTATTTTTCTGAAAACATTCAATTTTTGATGAATAGTGAAAAAACACCAAGTTATAGTTTAAAATCGAATTTTTATTTAAATAATTATTTATTTTATTTAAATTTAATTAAGGTAAAAATAGATACATAATACCTATATAAGTTCAATGTAATTCATTGGAGTTAGTTTAGAATAATTTTAGATATATAAAAATTTTATTGAACTTTTCACCGTCTTTTACCCACCTCCTAGGAGAATTTGGAAATTCACATAAAACTTAATTTTACTGCTTCTGTGAGTAGAATTTCAAAATTCCAAGAGAAATAGTTAATATCAAGGAGTAAAATGTGGTTCAATAAGATAAAAATAATTTTTGGTGAATAGTAACTTTTCACTTTTATTTACCACGGTTAAAAGTAAATAGTGTAATTAAGGGTAAAAATGATATTAATATTACCCTAACACATGTCCTAATTTTATTGGAAAAGTGTATCTCGACCAAAAACAACCTTAGGAATAAAATATTATCATTTAGGACCACTTGGATTAGAATAGGACATTTATTATTATTTAATTCAAAGAAGAGTTAAAAGAGTTAAAATCAATGTTTAATAACTAAAACATTTTTAATATAGGGTTATACATAAGATAAATTTGATTATAAATATTCATTAGAAATATAAAAATATTTACTATATAATGGTATTTTATTTATAATTTTTATACATTTAATAATTAAATTTATTTATGACACAACAATGATACATTATTTTCCTTATTAATGAAAGAATCAAATAATTGGTATTATAAAAGTTAAAATAAATATAATTTTAAAGTTTTGATGCCATACACTAATTTTATTGGTTAACATGACATGTTCATATTGCTTAAATGAATTTTTTTAGAATTAATAAAGTTGTTAAGACTTTAAAAAAAATCAATTATTAAATATTGTCAAAATTGACATAAATGAGTTTTTAAAACAAGTATTATATTATTAATTGATATTCTATTCCTAAAAATATAAGTTTCGGCCAAAGGACTTATATCATGATAGGTGTATCATTAATGGACCACTTGGGAGTCTCTTGGATGTATATATTAAGTTTATTTACTATATAATATAAAAATACAAAGTGACATGGTAAATGTCGAACTAATTAACTAAGAGTTAAAACTAAACGATAAGGTTAATATAATGAACCAAACCTGTATAAAATCTATTGGTTGAAATTATTTAGAACCCTCCCCACCTTAGACTTTGAATAATTCACTTTGTATCCATTATAAACTGAATATGAATTTATTATAAAATAATATTTCTAGCTTTTCTAAAGGTTCCCCTCACCCCTCTTATAAAAGGGCACTCCCCCTTCTCTCAAATTCATACCTTCAAATCCTTTGGGATCAGACAAACTCTACCCAAATACCCTCTCAAATATTCTTCCTTCATCATAGAGGCCTTCCTTTAGTCAGAAAGCCAACCTAAGGATCCCTTTTGATCAAATCAATAGGAAGAACCCGAAGAAGAGGTAATGTTTTCACCACCCTCTTTCAAGTTCCTTTCTTCTTCAACTTCTTCTTTCTTTGTTATTCCCATTATAAAATAAAAACTCCAGTATATTATATATACTGTGATGTTATTATAAATATGGTACAACCATATTCAGTATTCTATCCATCCTTTTAATGAAATGTCACCATACATGCGTACGTACGGATTACCGTCTCCACGTCGTGGTGTAATTGTTACTCAATAAATTATTATTTGGATGGGTATAATAATGATGTTTAATTCATGTAAATAATAAATATAACATGATAATTATTCTGTATATATGATATACCATCCAATTATATATTATTTTAATATCAAAATAATGATATTGTCGCTCGTGCGTACGTACGGATTACCGTCTCCACGAACACGATGAGATTCATCCCCCATCATATCCATTCAAGTATAATTGTCATTTGATGTTTAAAAATAATGTTTTAAGAACTTGATATCATTCTGGATATGAATAAGATACAACCTATCCATAACAAACACGACTTATGTAACAAAACATATAAAAGAAAACGAGTAAGTTAACACCCGAAACGACGATAATACTAAGATATTATTAACAAAGCAATGTTAAAAGATCATATATGATATCATATTAATGTATATGATTCTTGTATAATTTAATAAAAATTATTTCACCGTTATACAGGAGGTTAACCTACCCTCGACCAAGGAAAAGTACAAGGTAAGGGTTTATTTCACAATCTCTTCATTATCCGAGGTTGTTTATACGTAATTATCTAATGGGACCTCTTGATCATCCACATCCATGTTTCTTAAAAATGTATTTCAAATCATTATTACTATTTTATAGACTATGGGTTAAAGTCATTTATACCCTTGTTTACTTTTTATAAGAAGTTTATAAAGGAATATTTCTGTCATTTTCCAATCAAGGTCCTTTTGAACCTTTTCGACAGAATTAAGGTAAGAATGTCTTTTTTAACTTATACGGTAGGTGCGGCTATTTTCTGCCATTATAAAATCGTCGAAGCTTCCATTACAAGCTTATAAAAATATTTTCAAAGTAAATGTTTCCTTTTATAATTATGTGACTTTTAAATGATTTCAAAAAAGAGATATTTCTCTCAAATAGTTTTGATTTCATCTATGTCAAAATTCTTTGATGGATTTTAAGCTTATTTGAAGTTGATTTATTATGATACAAAAATTCCATATTGTATTGAAGTTTTTGTGATATGTTTGACTGTGGATGTGTTATTTTTATACCATTCATGGTTTATGGATAAAGTATTTACATTTCGTATGCTAGTTTTAATACGAATGTTTATGTTATGTTTAAACCTGTTCATATGAGGAATGAATTGGACTTAATATGTGACGAGTGGAGCCCGCTATAGCTCTTTGATGCATCGGTAGGTCTCATGAGACAAAATAGTGTCTTGGAAAAAGGCCTTGACAAAATCTTATTTGTAGTCTTGGCACGAGGCCTTGGCTATGTGGTTATGATAGTCTGGCATTATGCATTCCATCATTATGAAAGTGGTTATTGATATTGCATGTGATTATTCGATTAGTAGAATATCCATGTGAATAAGTAAATGGAATTATTTCATTTTATTCTTTCCATACTATGTTGAAGTTCAAGTTTAAAAAGTCTTTTGTTTTAGTTATACATTTCCTTAAATGTTTATGCTTATTTATGAAAGTTTCTGCTATATTGTTATCCTTATTGGGCATTTGAGCTCACCCCTTTCAATGTTTTATATTTCCCAGGATGTGAAGAAGTAGTTTATGAATGTCCTGTAGGGATAGTATAAGGGGATATGAGTGTGGAGACAATATGTTGTTGTAGTTTTCACTTTATGATGTAATTTAAGACTTATGAATGTATCTAGTGTTTCCCAGGCTACTAAACTAATCAGTCTTTCAAGACTTGATGTTTTGTGATCATGCCAATGTTATGTAATAATGTACTGACTCTGGGTAACTAGGGTTGGGGCGTTACAGTTGGTATCAGAGGAAGTTTAGTATAAACCTTGGAAGCTAGATTTAGATAAACTCTGATTAGAGCATGTAGACCTAAGATAGACTTTGAGGATTAGTGTAGAAGAACTTCCTAGAATTTTGGTATTGTAGAGATTTTGTGAGTTTTCTGAGCAATACATCCCTATTTGGATACGAGCAGGTAGAGGCGGCTGTGGCACATATGTACCTAGGGGTAAAACCCGAAAACACCCCTTTGAGCTAGAATCGAACGGGAACTGGTGCACGACAACGTGCCTTGCTGTACTCTTGGTTACGACACTCCTGGGGGATATGCTTAGGATAATTATCATTTTCTTTACAAATCATTATGAAGGGTTTATGAGTATATACTTCCTCAAAGGAAACATTTTTTTTATGATTATGGATTATATCCATAAATAGTTCAATTTTTGTTAAGTGTTTTACAAGTATGGAATTATGTATTTTGATTCATAAACCGATCTAGTTTATACCATTGTTTAGAAATGGAGACTAGTGGAAAGAATGGAAACCGTATCAATGCACCCACTCCATGTAGGTATTTACCTCCTACTCAAGATAATTATAGTGGAGCTGGTGATGCAACTGGTGATGATCAGCTAATCACCATACTGGGACAACTCACTCAGGTTATGAATAATAACCTTACCCCTATGAAGCACCCTGATCCATAGCATGGAGGATCAATGTTAGATCTCTTCATGAGGCAAAAACCACCAACATTAAATGGGAGTACAAATCCATTGGTAGCTGATCAATGGATAAGTTCCCTAGAGAAAATATTTCAGCCTTTGGGGAGTAGTGAAAGGGAAAAAGTTATCATGGCAGTTTACCGCCTCCCTGGAGATGCTGATCAATGGTGGTCATTGATTCAAAACATGAAGGAAGATGATGAAGTATCAAATATGGAATGGAGGGAGTTCAAAGATCTATTTTTAGAAAAATACTTTCCTCGTGACCATCGAGAAGATATGAAAAGGAAACTTCTAAGTCTGAGACAAAAGGAGGATGGGAATGCCGCAAACTATGAGGATAACTTTACAAGGTTATCAAGGTATGCTGTAGATTATATATGTAACCCAAGAAGTAATATTGATCATTTCTTTGATCGATTAGAACCGTTTCTCCGTCGAGCATTGGTCTCACAATCCTTCTCTTCATATGAAGATATTGTCTCATGTGCTATCAAAATAGAAAAATAATTCTTTAAGTATTATGACTTTAAAGAAAAGAAAGAGAAGAAGAGATCTTCTGATCACTCTGGAAATGGAAATAAGGGGAAGAAGGGAAAAATTGAATATCCCTCCTTTAGTAAATGTGGGAAGAAACACCCCGGTACTTGCTTGAAGGGAATGAGAGTCTGTTACAAGTGTGGTGAAAAAGGTAACTAAGCTCGTGATTGCAAGGGGAAGAAAGAAGCTACCGATGTTCAATGCTACAACTGCAGGGAGATGGGAAATTATGAAAATGAATGTCCTAAGCATTAAGGGAACTTACCTTAGAAAATTCCAAGGGATCAAGGCCAAGCTTATGCTATCACTACTGCTAAGGTAGAATCTCCGAAAGATGTGGTGGCAGGTAATTTAATGGTTTCTTCAAGTTTAGAAAATGCATTATTTGATTCTGGATCATCACATTGTTTCATATCTTCCCAGTTTTCTAAGAAAATTAGATATTTCCAATTTGATTTAACAAGGGAGTTGTCAGTCAAAACTCCTAAGGGAAGTATCATTGCAACAAAGTTTTGTGAATCAGTCCCCATTAGAGCACATAAAGTTTCTTTATCTGCGGATCTCATTGTCATACCTATGATTGAATTTGATATAATCCTCGGTATTGATTGGCTTTCAGACCATGATGCAAAAATTTATTGTAAGAAGAAGGAGGTTACTATTTTTGATGATGATGATAAGGAACACCTTATCTTTAGATCAGAATCATCACCACCTAATTCTTACCTAGATCCACCCCCAGTAGCTCAACTAAATTCAATTATTGGGGAGGAAGAGAATGAAATGACTATGGGTGGGGAAAAGAATGTTCAAATAGAGGATGTACCAATTGTGAGAGAATATGTTGATGTGTTTCCAGAAGATTTACCTGGACATCCTCCAGAACGAGAAATTGAGTTTTCCATTGATTTAATTCCTGGTTCAAGGCCTATATCGAAGACCCCTTATAGAATGGACACTGTGGAATTAGTTGAACTAAAGAAACAACTAGAGGAATTGATTAATAAGGGATTTATTCACCCTAGTGTTTCTCCATGGGTAGCTTCTGTCCTTTTTGTTAAGAAAAAATATGGATCTATGAGGTTATGTATCGACTATAGGGAAATCAATGCTATAACAATAAAGAACAAGTATCCCCTACCTCGCATTGATGATTTATTTGACCAACTGCATGGAGATAAATACTTTTCAAAGATTGAACTTCAATCTGGATACCATCAGTTGTGTGTGAAGAAGGAAGACATTCCGAAGACAGCATTTCGAACCAAGTACGGGCATTACGAGTTTACAGTAATGCCTTTTGGACTGACTAATGCACCCTCTATTTTCATGGATCTAATGAATAGAGTTTTCAAGGAATATCTTGATGAATTTTTAGTGGTATTTATTGATGATATCTTGGTATACCCCAAAAGCTACAAAGATCATGAAAATCACTTGCGCATTTTATTGAAGACTCTGAGAAGACATGAATTATATGGGAAGTTTAGCAAGTGTGAATTCTGGCTTCAGGAGATTTCTTTTCTTGGCCATATTGTCTCTAAGGATGGAATCTCTATTGATCCTTCTAAGAAAAGAGAAATCCAAGAATGGCCAACACCGATGAGTATAACTGAGGTACGCAGTTTTATTGGTTTAGCAGGTTATTATCGACGTTTCGTCCAGAATTTTTCCCAATTGGATAACCTATTAATGAAGATCACACGTAAAGGGGTGAAATTTGTTTGGATAAAAGAGTGTGAATAATGTTTTAAATAACTGAATAGAAGATTAGTCAATGATCCTATATTGACTCTACCATCAGGGAATGATGGGTTAATTATTTATAGTGATGCATCGAAGAAAGTACTTGGTTGTGTCCTTATGCATAATGACAGAGTTATTGCCTATGCATCACGACAACTAAAAATTCATGAGAAAAACTATCCTACTCATGATCTTGAGTTAGCTGCTGTAATATTTGCTTTGAAGATATGGAGACATTATCTCTATGGTGAAAAATGTGAGATATATACCGATCAAAATATTTTGAAGTACATTTTCTCACAGAAAGAACTCAACATGAGGCAAAGCTGATGACTTGAACTACTCAAGGATTATGATTTCATGATACACTACCACCTGGGGAAGGCAAATAAGGTGGCAGATGCTTTGAGCAGATATGATCATAGAGTTTGGAACAAGATGAGAGTTAAAGAGGATCCTATTTTCATGGATTTAGTAAAGATGGATATGGGAATCACCATGGAAGGTGAAACATAAATGCCTTTTAAAATGGTTTCCAAACCATCTTTACTAGAAAGGATAAAGAGTTATCAGACCGATGATGAAGAGTTTCAAAAGAAGATTAAAGCTGTGAATGATGGGAGACTGAGTGAATTTGTGTATGAAGATGGAATTTTGAAATTTGGGAAGAGACTTTGTGTTCCCAATATACCTGATCTAAAAAGGGAATTTTTGGATGATGCTCATAGTTCCAATTTCTCTATACACCCTGGGAGCACCAAAATGTATAGATATTTAAAGGAACGTTTTTGGTGGGACAACATGAAGAGGGAGATTACTGATTTTGTGTCAAGATTTATGGTTTGTCAACAAGTGAAAGCTGGAAGGAAACAACCTGGAGGAGTCATGCAACCTCTTCACATAACTGAGTGGAAATGGGATAATATCACGATGGACTTTGTCATGAGACTACCCAAGACTCCTAGAAGGAACGATGCAATACGAGTCATTGTTGATCGTCTTACCAAGTCAGCACATTTCCTTGCTATAAGGGAAGATTTACCACTTGAACGTCTAACAAGACTATATATTAATGATGTTATGAGACTTCATGGAGCACCCCTATCGATTGTTTTTTATCGTGATCCCAATTTTACTTCAATATTCTAGAAATTTCTTCAGAAGTCCTTGGATACTGAACTTCATTTGAGCACTGCTTACCACCCTCAAACAGATGGACATTCAGAACAGACCATTCAAACCTTAGAAGACATGTTGAGATCATTCTCACTTGACTTTCATGGTATGTGGGATCAATATTTACCTCTGGTGGAATTTTCCTATAACAATAGCTTCCATTCAAGTATTTGGATGACACCATATGAATCATTATATGGAAAGAGATGTCGCACACCAACCTGTTGGGATGATGTTGGTGAAAGAAAACTTGTAGGCCCAGAAATGGTGGAGGAAATGATGGAAAAGGTAAAGGTAATATAAAACCACATCAAAGCAGCTCAAAGTAGGCAGAAGAGCTATGCCGATAACCGAAGGAAGGATTTGGAATTTCAGGTAGGAGATCATGTTTTCTTGAAGGTATCTCCATGGAAGGGAGTTATACGTTCGGTAAGAAAGGTAAATTGAGTCCCAAGTACATTAGACCATTTGAAATTCTAGAACGAATTGGTGCTGTAGCTTACCATTTAGAAATGCCGCCAAATCTCTCCAAAGTTCACGATGTGTTCCACGTATCACTATTGAGAAAATACATGCCTGACCCAATGCATGTACTCACCTATGAGGAATTAGAACTGGAACCTGACCTGTCTTATTTCGAAGAGCCCATCAGGATTCTTGATACTAGAGAATAAGTTCTGAGAAACCGGACGACTCGTCTGGTAAAAGTTCTATGGAGAAACCATAAAATGGAAGAGGCAACGTGGGAACCCGAGGGACTTATGATGAAGAACCACCCGATACTTTTCATGCGGTAGTATTATAGAAATTTCTAGGACGAAATTATTTGAAGGATGGGAGAACGTAACACCCCAATCTTCCATAGTACGCTTCCCTTTGAATAATACAATAGCGTGTGTTGTACGCAACTTTGAGTTTTAACACACACCACAACCAATCAAACTAGCCGTTATGAATATTAATAACCACTTTTTAAAATTTTATAAATTTTATCTTTCAAAATGGACTTCATTTTTGGATTCGAAATATCTAAATTAGCTTAAGGTGAATTTTTGGTATTTTTCTGAAAACATTCAATTTTTGATGAATAGTGAAAAACACTGAGTTATAGTTTAAAACCAAATTTTTATTTAAATAATTATTTATTTTATTTAAATTTAATTAAGGTAAAAATATATACATAATACCTATATAATTTCAATGTAATTAATTGGAGTTAGTTTAGAATAATTTTAGATATATAAAATTTTTATTGAACTTTTCACCGTCTTTTACCCACCTCCTAGGAGAATTTGGAAATTCACATAAAACTTAATTTTACCGCTTCTGTGAGTGGAATTTAGAAAATCCGAGAGACATGGTTAATATCAAGGATTAAAATGTTTTTCAATAAGATAAAAATAATTTTTGGTGAATAGTTACTTTTTACTTTTATTTACCACGTTTAAAAGTAAATAGGGTAATTAAGGGTAAAAATGATATTAATATTACCCTAACACATGTTATAATTCTATTGGACAAGTGTATCTCGAACAAAAACAACCTTAGGAATAAAATATTATCATTTAGGTCCACATGGATTAGATTAGGACATTTATTATTATTTAATTCAAAGAAGAGTTAAAAGAGTTAAAATCAAAGTTTAATAACTAAAACATTTTTAATATAGGGTTATAAATAAGATAAATTCGATTATAAATATTAATTATAAAGATAAAATATTTCCAACATAATTTTATTTTATTTAAAATTTTTAAACATTGAATAATTAAATTTATTTATGACACAATAATGATGCAGTATTTTCCTTATTAATGAAAGAATCAAGTAATTGGTATTATAAAAGTTAAAATAAATATAATTTGAAATATTTGATGCCATACACGAATTTTATTGGTTAATATGACATGTTATTATTTCTTAAATGAATTTTTTTAGAATTAATAAAGTTTTTAAGACTTAAAAAAAATTAATTATTAAATATTGTCAAAATTGACATAAATGAGTTTTTAAAAAAAGTATTATATTATTAATTGATATTCTATACCTAAAAATCTAAGGTTTGTCCAAATGACATATATCATGATAAGTGTATCATTAATGGACCACTTGGGGGTCTCTTGGATGTATATAGTAAGTTTATTAACAATATAATATAAAAATACAAAGTGACATGGTAAGTGTCAAACTAATTAACTAAGAGTTAAAACTAAACGATAAGGTTAATATAATGACCCAAACCTGTATAAAATCTATTGGTTGAAAGGATTTAAACCCATAACCACCTTAGACTTTGAATAATCCACTTTGTATCCATTATAAACCGAATATGAATTTATTATAAAATAACATTTCTATCTTTTCTTAAGGTGCCCCTCACCCCTCTTATAAAAGGGTACTCCCCCTTCTCTCAAATTAATACCTTAAAAGCCTTTGGGATCGGCCAAAATCTGCCCAAATACCCTATCAAATATCCTAACTTCATCATAGAGGCCTTACTTTAGTCAGAAAGCCAACCTAAGGAGCCCTTTTGATCAAATCAAAAGGAAGAACCCAAAGAAGAGGTAATGTTTTCACCACCCTCTTTCAAGTTTCTTTCTTCTTCAGCTTCTTATTTCTTTGTTATTACCATTCTAAAATAATAACTCCAGTATCTTCTATATACTGTGATGTTATTATAAATATGGTACAACCATATTCAGTATTCTATCCATCCTTTGAATGACATGTCACCATACGTACGTACGTACGGCTTACCGTCTCCATGCCGTGGTGTAATTGTTATTCAATAAATTATTATTTGGATGGGTATAATAATGATGTGTAATTCATGTAAATAATAAATATAACATGATAATGATTCTGTATATATAATATACCATCCAATTATATATTATTTTAATATCAAAAGAATGATATTTTTGCTCGTGCGTACGTACGGATTACTGTCTCCACGAACACGATGAGATTCATCCCCCATCGTATCCATTCAAGTATAATTCTCATTTGATGATTAAAAATAATGTTTTAAGGACTTGATATCATTCTGGATATGAATAAGATACAACCTATCCATAAAAAACACTGCTTATCTAACAAAACATATAAAAGAAAATGAGTAAGTTAACACTCGAAACGACGATAATACTAAGATATTATTAACAAAGAAATGTTAAAAGATCATATATGATATAATATTAATTTATATGATTATTTTATAATTTAATAAAAATTATTTCACCATTATACATGAGGTTAACCTACTCTTGACCAAGGAAAAGTACAAGGTAAGGGTTTATTTCACAATTTCTTCATTATCTGAGGTTGTTTATACGTAATTATCTACTGGGACCTCTTTATCATCCACATACATGTTTCATAAAAATGTATTTCAAATCATTCATACTATTTTATAGACTATGGGTTAAAGTCATTTATACCCTTGTTGACTTTTTATAAGAAGTTTATAAAGGAATCTTTCTGTCGTTTTCTAAACAAGGTTCTTTTTAACCTTTTCTACAGAATTAAGGTAAGAATGTCTTTTTTAACTTATACGGCGGGTGCAGCTATTTTCCGCCATTATAAAATCATCGAAGCTTCCCTTACAAGCTTATAAGAATATTTTCAAAGTAAATGTTTTCTTTTATAATTATGTGACTTTTAAATGATTTCAAAAAAGAGATATTTCTCTAAAATAGTTTTGATTTGATCTATGTCAACATCCTTTGATGGATTTTAAGCTTATTTGAAGTTGATTTATTATGATACAAAACTTCCATATTGTATTGAAGGTTTTGTGATATGTTTGACTGTGGATGTGTTATTTTTATACCATTCATGGTTTATGGAGAAAGTATTGACATTTTTTATGCTAGTTTTAATATGAATGTTTATGTTATGTTTAAACCTATTCCTATGAGGAATGCATTGGACTTAATAAGTGACGGGTGAATCCCTATATAGATCCTAGATGCATTGGCAGGTCTCATGAGACAAACTAGTGTCTTGGAACAAGGCCTTGACAAAATCTTATTTGTAGTCTTGGCACAAGGCCTTGACTATGTGGTTATGATAGTCTGTCATTATGCATTCCTTCATTACGAAAGTGGTTATTGATATTGCATGTGATTATTCGACTAGTAAAATATCCATGTGAATAATTAAATGGAATTATTTCATTTTATCTTTTCCATATTATACTTAATTTCAAGTTTAAAAGGCTTTTGTTTTAGTTATACATTGCCTTAAATGTTTATGCTTATTTATGAAAGTTTCTGCTATATTGTTATCCTTACTGAGCATTTGATCTCACCCATTTCAATGTTCTATTTTTCCCAGGATGTAAAGAAGTATTTTATGAATGACATTTAGGGATAGTATAAGGGGATATGAGTGTGGAGACAATATTTTTTTGTATTTTTCACTTTATGATGTAATGTAAACTTTATGAATGTATCTAGTTATTCCAAGGCTACTAAACTAATCGGTATTTAGAGACTTCATATTTTGTTATCATGCCAATGTTATGTAATAATGCACCGACTCTGGGTAACTGGGGTTGGGGAATTACAGACTGAGTGCATCCAGGATTGAGAGTTTGGATAAAATTCCAACCAACTACTTTAGAACATCATAATTTTGTGTCAGAGGTCTTCACTTCTAAAGGTGGGGTTTCTCCCTATTATATGGTTTAGGATTTAAGGTGTTGGAGGTGGATGGTCTTGGTGAATAACAAGAGTTCAAGGGATAATATACTACTAGTGGCATGATTTTCATCGACCTTCCCCTTTATCTGGGATAATCATACAATTGAACCTCTTCTAGATAGTCCTGTAAGATGATTGGGATTTGATGGAAATTAAAGTGATCTAAGGAATCTCTTTGTTTTTATTGGGATTTTTGGAGTTTTATCCCATGGTTCTTGGCATAATATATTTCCTAAGTGTGGATGTGACCAAAATATTGGGTTCAACCATGATCGCGTCATCAGCTATATCCTCATCTCCTACGTCCTTGGTCTCCATTCCCCCAGTTAATTAAGGGAGACTCATACTAGGAGGAGTATTCATCACTAGATAAGGGATCTATTAAGTGAAATATGTTAAAATAAATAAAAATAATATCTTTATCAGATGAGGATTCTGTTTGGTGGGTGGTTCCCATACTCCTAATGTTAAAGGAAAGAAGTCTTCAAGAGTCAGAGCTTGTTCGAGAGATCAATGTGACCCTTCATCTTCTATCAAATCCTATATCCAATGATTAAATACAACTTTTGGAGGTGTATTTGATGATTCCTCCCTAGGATATGAGATCATTATTGGTTTTCAAAGCTGTGATCTCAAGGTTTAATGAGCTTGGTCAACTATCTTTTGAGTCATCCAATTATCAAACTTCTGGCCAAGCCAATAAAAAACCTCTTTCATGTCACCATATTCTTATAGTTAAGATATTATTAAAAAATTCACATGATCCAAGTAATTTTATAAAATTACATGTCCATTATAAACCATATTTTAGAGAATGTATTTGAAGATGAAGAAATCCTAGATGGTGTGACCCACCACCTATGGAATGGGAAGTAGTTGGGATGATCAGTGAGGTTGACCTCATTGCGGTTCCAAGGTTGTGGTATGTTGAGTTGGTCATTTTTCATTGATGCAAGGAAATTACTAGGCACCTTCTCATTTTTAAAGGATTACAATTTATTCACTCATTCCTCAAATTGTGGGCAACCCTGATCCCCTTTAACTTCTGGATGAGGGTGATCTTATTACTGCTTCTTCTCGATGGGAGGAACCAAATGATTGGGACATGAATAGGTTTCTGAATGGGCACTTATACTAGTTTGAGGCTAACAACTATAGTCTCTTTATTACAAATCCTTTTTACCTATTTCAAGAAAATGGGTTGATATTTATCTTAGGTTCAATTAATGGAATCTTTTATGCATTGTTCCATTTCTGAAAACATATAGAATCTTCCTGGATACTTTATCTAGATCAAAGTTGTTTGTAGATCATCATGAATATTTTTATAAAAGAGTTCTAGAAATTTATCTTTTGAGAGAGGGACACTGAGTGAATAGGTAAAACTCTTCCATCTAGTGATGAAGTCATAAACCCTCTCATTTTAACATTGTTTTCAAATTTTAAGGTAAAAAGCTCTCAAATTTATTAGAGTAGAGCTAAAATGATAAAGGAATTAACGATGAAGGTATTCCCATTATACAATGGATCTTACTAGAATCCATCTGTACCAAATGAAGGATGGACCTATTAGTGTTTTTAAAAATCATCTCATTTTGGTTTCCTTCTGCTAATCTCATGGGACCATCATCGGGCTGCATCGAGATACATAGTGCATGAGATTTTATTCTAGATATACTATGAAATCAAAGGTTGAGAAGGTAGGATTTACAAAATTGGGAGGGGGAAAGGTGTCATACATGTATTCGGGATATGTATTTTTCTCAGGATACAAGGATGCACACCATCATTCCATGGATTCCATTCGACCAGAAAGGGATTCAGTGGCATTGCATAGTTCTAGAGGCACTGCATGTCTGAGCTGCCTCTCGTCTACATGGTGTTGGAGAGGACTAAAAGGTGACCACATTTTTATATTCCAATAATTATCGATCCATCCTAAGACTGAATTATTTCCATGACGGGGGATAAGATATCACCTTAATAGAGTGAAATTGTGAACATATTTAACTTACTCATTTATATATACTAGTTTTCTAGATACAGAGCTATCTTGATCCTCAAATTCCACCCATGCTGTTGGATTATCTCTTTTTTTATGTGTTGGAGGAGGTATATTCATCTTTTTCTAATGATGATACCCAGTGGTAATGTTTCCCCTGAGTAAGTTTTTGTTCAGCTGTCTAAGATTTTTTTTATCATTATCATACTATGGAAACCATTTATCCACGGAAGGAATTTTGGCTCCTCTAGGTGGTGAGTGGGATATTGCCACACCTTTCCCTTTATCTATAGTGATGTTACTTCATAAAGGTGGAGATTCATTATTTGGTGGTTTTAGGTTTTGGATCCTTCTCTGATTCCATGTACATGAAGCTTCAGTTGGTTCATCCATGTTACCCTTATCTCAAGGTATGTTTTATGAATTATGTACTTTTATTTTTGTGTCTTGATCCACATCATCTGTTGTGATGATGGTGAAAAATTACCTAAAATGTATCATAAAATAATAGTTTTCCCCTAAATCTCAACACAATAGAGTGATTTTTCACTGCTTACTCCTCATTTTAGGGTTACATTAGGGTCACTTTTCTTACCCCTGGCCATATTGGACCATTTTGGATTACGATCCTTACAAGGATTGATTGACTTCACCATACCATTCTCTTATCTTGATCTTTGAATACTGATCTTGAGGGAGTTTCTGGTCATGTTTTACGAATGGTCCCTGAATAGAAAATTTTTGTCTTATCATAGGACGAATAGATGGGATGTTGAACATAGATATTTACCTCTTTACCTAGAGAAGAAAAATTTCTTCTAGGTTGATGAAAATGATGAAAATACTCCCATACATGCGTGATCGGGATGATTAATGGTGTCCATTAACAATTTTTTGATATTGTTGTAAAGGATTTGTTAATTCTAGTTGAGGATTTTATGACTCTTGATATAGAAGCTGAGATATAAATTCCCCAAACCTACTAGATTTGGTTGATTTGGAACTACCACTGATTTTTCTAGGACCCACGAAGGGTGTGATGAACCTAGTGATGTAAATTGAGACAAAAATTACACCACACTATGTGATGGGGTTGATTTTTATATGCGACCGATATTTCCAAAATCCTCTCATGGTTTGATAACCCGAGGGGTGGGGGATTTGTTAAAAATTCCCCCAACTCTATTGAATAGGTCCACTCCTGGAAAAATTCTATGGAAGCTTCTAATTTGATACATTTTATTGCACAATTTTTCTCATGTATGATATGGGTGCAATGGTAACCCATGATGAGATTCATTTTCCAGGGGAAATTTTTAGGTTTCTATAAATTCGGATTCCATGTCTGAAATGTATTCCCATTTTTCCAAGGGGCCTAACTTAGAAATCTACTAGCAGTCCTCCCCCTAAGAGTCGGGTGACCCATGACTTATCAAAACATGTGGAATTTTTATTGATGAATACCCTTTGCCACGTCGCCCAGTTTTCTGAGTTTTCCCAGTTTTTCCCCTATTACATTTTTTCTCCATTTAAAGTTAATCTATCAACTCACAGCTATCTACTGGTTTATCTCCATCATTTCTAAGGGGGAATTATTAAATCTCTATTAATTCCAACACGTGAAACCACCGAGCCGCATGGTCAAGCCACGATCCTACTTTTAAGTACTTTGAAATGGTCTCCCTAATTCTAGGATACAACCTCTTCTTAAGCCAATATCTTCTCTTCCTTCTTCCTTTTCATTTCTCTTGGTGTTCTTAGAGACTTCCTTTTGAGACGAGTCATGTTCCCATGCAGGATCCCTTTCCACTGAGGCTTGGAGTTTTCTTTTCCTGAAAGTTGCGCCATCCACTATTCTTGGAGAAATAAGGAACTTCAATCTTTCATCATCCAATTAGGGATTTTATTTTTATTATATTCAATTGTGCATCATGCGGGATGGGTATATTAATGGTTCCATGTAAGGAAAGGCTAGATACTATTCTTGAAATGAGAATTTAACGAGGATTTAATATGATCAAAATATGACTCGTATAAGTAAAATAATGAGAAGGGTTTGGCCTGATGTTTGATCAGTTGTTTGCTTGTTATCTTTGATTATTATTATGTATTTTTGTGGTTTTATGCCTTTTGAAAATCAAAATTGTTGGTGGTCTTTTCTTGCGCACCTGTAATACCATATCTTTCTTATGGTGATTTGAAAAATAGAAGTAACATGAAATATGATTAATCACATACACCCGGTTAAATTAAAGGATGCACTAGGATCAAACCTATTCTATTATAACCCCAATTATATTAAAGTGGAAATTAAAGAACCCTTGTTGGTAAAATTTGAATACTTTTGGTTTGGTGCTTGTGGTTAGGTGTTATGTGTTTTGATCTGGGTTCTATGGGTTTGGCATGTGGGGTGGTACAGGGGGTGTGTTGGTGTCTCAGTCTGAGAGATTGATTGATTGTGGAATTAATGAACTTGTAGGTAGCTAAACTGCCTTTATTTTTTTTGTGGTTGCGAAGTGATGTCGAGAAGTGGGGCTGCAATGTGGTTGTGGACCGTTATGCAGTGGGACTACATTGGGGGTTTGTTTGGGAAGCCGGACTATAAGGTTGGGTTGTAGAATAAGGAATGGGCGGTATTTACTTTTAATAATGTTAGTAGATAGTAGTTGAATGGGGATGGGTAGTGGGACTGCAATTCCAGTTTTTTTTGGTTGTGCAGTGGGACTACACGTCTAGTTTTGTGCAGTTGTACAGTGGGACTTAGTTTGGTTTTGTTGGTTTCTTGGTGTGAATAGGGTTGTTAGTTGCCTAGTAGTGTTGGAATAATTTAAGTGAATCCCCTTAAATAAATACATAAATGGAAATTGAATGAAAAGAGGGGATGGGTTATGCTTTGGCAGTGGCTGTTGTATGGTTGTGCATATAGGAGTAGCAACCAAAGTAGTACTGGTGTGGGATTATTGTCTATTGTGTGAAACCCATAGGTTGGGGCTAAGTTTTTGATTACCTATATATATATATTGTATTTCCTTGTGATTTATATATGCACCCTACCCTTTTTGAGCACTACATGCTGAAAACCACCATTTCATGGGGGAGGGTGTCTTTCCCAAGCATCCTGGTGGGAGGATGGATGGGTGGTTACTGATTTTCTTCCTCACACCATATTTTGAATCTTGATGCTTGGGAATATCTGGGCAGGCTGTAATGTCTTTAGTCTTACCAAAGTATAACATCCTTCGTGAAAAGGTTTGTTTTGGATGAGGGGCCTAGGCTTCTGCGGGTCAGGTTTGTTTTCCCAAGTATCCTCAAGATGAGGCCCAGGTGTTTTCGGGTGTGGTGGTGGTTGTTTTGGACTAGGTGTCTTCGAGTGTGGTGGAAGTTGTTATGAACCAGTTTTCTATGAGCGTGATTGTGTGTGGTTTGGGTACCAGGTGTGTGCGGGCAGGTTATGGTAGTGGGACTATGTGTGGGAAGAGTGGCAGCGTCAAGACGTCAGATCATTAGGAATGAGTAGTTAACCAGTCGGAAAAGTAGTGTATAGGGTTCCCAAATATTGATGTTCTTATACTATTACTTTACTTGGATTGCGTTACATGGGTGAGTGTGACTTTGTGAGGTTGGGATGGTTAGTATTCCTTGGTAGGTACTTGAAGTTATGCTGTTTTCTCACAGGGGCATTGGTATGTTCCCTCACTTGTGCATGGGTAGCTTTAGTTTTCCCTACGTAGTATACTTGTATGCTGACCCTACTTATATAAAACTGTTTCCAGGTTTCTAGGAGGACCTTGAGGACCGTGATGGACTTTACTATATTGGGTGTCGGGATTAGTTGCTATTGTTGCTAAGTATCTTTTCTTTTTGTACTTTACTTTGGAGTTTTGTTGTACCCTGCATTAGCTTTACTTTTGAACATGCATGTGGAAAAGGGTTTTTGGCTTTACTTTTACTTTTGGTATTTGGAGTTGTTCAGGATTCACTATCTTATCTCATGATATTGTTCTATAAAAAGGGTAATACCTTCCATATTACATGAAATTATATACCCTTGGTGCTATTCGCCACTCCAGGGCCTATTAAAGGTGGGAATCAGGGGTCATTATCTGTCCTTCAACTTGAAGAAGGAAGGGTCTGATAGTTTTCTGTTCCTTCCCTCATCCTGGAGAAGGTGGGTCATGATAGAGACTACAGATAATGAATCCATTTGTAGCTGACAATAGTTTGTATTTATGGCCTGAATTTCACCCTCATATCATGGATATGGGAGGCTTCTAGCCTTCAACTACTGATGAGTTTCCCACATTTTTAGTAGAGGAAAGGCATATTATCTTTCTTTAGATCATCTGAGATCTCATAGTCAGAAGTTTAAAGGGGACAAAACATGGTTTTGAGGTTGTTTTTATATTAATCTCTCTATATATCCATTTCATCCACTTCTTCATCAGACTTATATGCCTCCACCTGGTCAGAACACAGAGGTTTCTTCTCAAAGTCACTTGATAACTGCGATGAAGTGCTACTGATAGTTGATGGGGCACTATATATGGTTAAACATGATGTTTTTAGAAACTATTTATATAAAGGTTTTTAATTTTTGAGCATCTTTCTATATGAAGTTGTCTCGTAAATGGTGGGATTTCATTTTCTGAGAGTGACACCACTGTGGGGAGGTTGACCATAGAAAATGTCAGGAGTGGAGTCCTGGTGATCCATCTCTACACTATCATGAAGAGGACTATTGTGGAAATTATCACCTTTTAATTTGAATAAATAATCTATGAAACCTTTAGGTGTTGTAGATATGTGTCAAATAGCCTCAAAGAAACTAGCATTGAGTAGATTAGGGATATGAGCCACATTCTACATCTTGGAAGGAATATTATGACTTGAATTTTGGGGTTGACCAGAGATATGAGCCTGCTACATGAAATTTTCTAGAATATGTTGATAACCTTATAATGCTATGGGAATATGGGACTTCCTATAAGAAGTTGTTGGATTATAATGGTGAGATTTTGTACTTTTAGTAGGAATATAAGACTTCCTATGGGTGGTTTTTGAGATATTTTGGTCAACCCTAGATGAAGTAGGGATATAAGTCTAGTTGAAATATGAATTCCTCATTGGAATATGATTACAAACCTCTAGAATGGGACAAGGGATATGAGAATCATCTTGTTTTTCCTATGAAGGATGCTGGTGCAGTTGTTCATTGACAGAATTAGGAATATGATCTTGGCATCCATGAGCTACTAGAATACGATAAGTAGCAACATTAGTAGGGGTATGAGCCTCCCCTATGGTGATTTCCATGTTATTATGAAAAACCATGTCTGTAATGGGTATATGAGACCATTAATATGAATTTGGAATATAGCATTGTTCTTTTTTTATAAAAATATGAGCCCATCCCAAGTCACGTTCCACTCTCACTTGGTGATCCCCGATCGAAATGGGGATATGAGCTCAATTTTGTGCATTTGAAAAATTCCATTTTTCTTTTTTGATATAAATGTGCACTTGATCCTAAGTAGTCACATGTTCTTAATTATGATGGTGATGTGATGCTCTGGATGTTGGGATAAGAATATGCACCTGTCCCTGTATCTATACTAGTGTTGGAATATTTTGATGGATTTCTTAATCTGTTTCTAGTATATAGTGAAACTTTTGAAAAGTGTGCATAGGAAAGTAGGCCTACACATTCTCAGTCCCAAAAATATACTATAATATATCATCGATTTAAGTAGGTATATAATCACACTCATATCCACCTTGTTCCATCATAATATTCCAATGATATTTATGTGTGGGGGAGGTGATATGTGCCTCCCCCTTGCTTACTAGAAAAATATGTGTGTAGACATGATTTGATTGATTAGGGATATGAGTCTACCCACTGGATACCACCATAATTTCCAACGGGCTTCATCAAAAGAAGCAGGTTTATGAGACAAATCCTGTTTATCCACAACTTTCTATGCTTAACACGACATCTTTATTACTCATGCGTGAGTGTCTATGCTGTCAATTTTTCAGGTGGTTCCCTTAGTAGGTGACTAAGGGTCACTTGAGGGATAACACTGGTGAAAACAATTGATAGGAGAACTCCTATTTGGATCCCGAACCGGGTTGGAGCCATAGTCGACTACTTGATCTAAATTCCTTAGATATGGAAGGTTTTGATTTCTGCATTCGAGAGATAAGATTTTGAAGCAATTGGTGGTGGTGACAGGTGCCACTAGTTTCACTACACCTTTACCTGAATGATACAGACTTTCTGGCTTCAGTGTCTAGAGACCTTTACGTGAAACCTTGAGGGTTAGGATCATACCACATCATTGGTATTCCCAAACTATTTCATTCTCCACCTAAATATGAAGGTGTTGGGTGACCTAAAATTTTTTCAACTATAGTTGAGGTTCCAAAAAATTTTCTCAATAAAGATATGATATTGGGTCAAGGGTTTGTTTTTGAGATATGTATCTGGTCATAAATACAATAGGAAACAAGGTTACCAATTAGTTCATCATTTCAAGTATGAAACATACACAATAAAATATACATAGGTAGCACAATTGTCCTTTCTTATTCTTGATTTAACTATTTTTCTCGTGTGAGATTATCATAGGAAGAATAGACTTATTTAATGGGAACCTTAGTTATGAATGATTCCACATCGAGCATAAAATTTTTTATAGGAGATATAGAACAAAATGTCCAAAGGAATGATCAAATTACCATTTTTATCATCTGATAGATTCACATCAGGTTCACCATTTTGGTTTCTTTCAAAATATGAAAAATGTTATGGATTCATCTGGGTTTAAGAGAGATGAAAATTGATGCCTATAATGATTTAGTTATCCTATCATTATATGATTTCTAATTAGTTTCACCATCTTTTTTTCTTATTTAAGGATTTATTGCGGGTGGTCAATCATGGTTGGATAATCATTCACATCTGGTTTACTATTTCCACCTTTCATAGAAACTCACAATGGCTCCAACATCCATAACTAGGTATATACCTATTTCCAAAGGTTGGAATTTATTTGGGGTTTTATACCCAACATCACTTAGGAAGTCACATTAGTCAATAGGATGGGAGGTTGGGATCATCACACCATTATGGGGGGAATTATTACCTATTCTAGGACTCTCTTATTGATTTAATATATGTTCGTGAATCTATCCAAAATTATGATATGGGACTAGTTACACAAAAAAAATTATTAGGGCATATAATCCTTCTATATGTAAATGGGTTTCTATTAATGAGTTCATCTATATATATCCTAGGTTCTCTATCCATTTCTCATTATTTCTTAGAAATAGGTAGATGTATATATTTTGAATCCATATAAATAGGCACTATGGAGTTTATTTTCATCATGGTAGGTGATTAATTTTTATAGGATGGGATTGAACCATCATGAGGAATCCTATGTATTGTATTTATAACAAGAATCAAATTCCATATAGTTCCTTTGAGTTCAATCCATGTAGTTTTATGTCATGAAGAAAGGATATATAAGATGGGACTTATGCACCGGGTTTGGAGCTCGAGCCTTAGGAATGTATCCTTATTATAGTAGGAACAATAGTCATCATAGCTCAATAAATTCTTAACCTGCTGATGGGAGGTGAAAAATAATTAATATCGATGAGGGTTATAGCCTTAAGGTTTATCAATATGAGAATGCCTTTGGGACTTATACAGAGGTGGATTCCCTTGTATGGGGTAAATCATTACATGTCACTAAATGATGATTACACAATGAGTGTCCCTAGATGGGGGAAATATATGATGCAAGTGATATGATCATTGAAAATACCCAATATCACGCGATTCATTCTTGGTTCTATAAACAATGGACAAAAAGAGATCATACTCAATGCAAATGGATACAATAATTATGCACCGGGGAGGACCTAATAAGAGGTTTGATATGGAGCTCAGGACCTAGAATGGTGTACAATGTATCATGTTTATAGTAGGAATCATAGTACTAATAGTTTAATTATCTTATCAATTCCCTAATGGATGAGGAAGAATGGTGAATCCATAGGAGAGTTTGGGTTCCATGTGTTAGAAAGTTTGAGACATGGATGGGATTACAATGAGGTGTATGACCTATTGAAACTCAATCCCTAGGAAGGAGTCCTATATATCCTGTTTATATAAGTAATCATATTCCTCATTTCTTGGTTTGATTTATGGCCAAGTGTGTCTAATGGAAAATTATATCATGTCCTAGGGTGTCTGTATGACATGATTGACATGATAAAGATATCTACTAGACATGTACTAGTTGTCTATCTGACATGTCCTGAGTATCTATCAAAAACTCCTTGAGTGTATGCATAACATGTCTTAAGTTTCTATATAGAAAGGATCACATGTCTCAGGGTTCTTCACATGATTGAATTAGACATGTTGGAGATCTGTCGCATGATTCGACTGACAGTTTCTATATGGAGGACTGTTGAATAACTCAGTTAAAACGCCTAAGGGTCTTCACGTGATCAACATAGAAACATCCAAGGGTTTCATGTGATCAAGGTTGACATTCAATAAGTATTTCATAATATATTACTGACATATCTATGGAACTTCACATGACTTGGATAACATGTCCAGAGGACTTCACAAAACATGGATGATATGTTCAGAGGACTTTACAAGACTTGGATGATACATCAAGATGAATTCATAAGACATGGGTAATATATCAAAAAGGATTTCAAAATATTTGTCTAATATGTCTGAAGGATCTCATGTGGCTTGGTTGAAATTCCTGAATAACTTCACAAGACATGGATTATATGTCCATAGGATCCCATGTGTCCTGACTGACATGTCTAGAGGACATCTCAAGTCCTTGTCCAACATGCTCGGGTGTTGTTGCATGATTTGGATAGATCATGTAAAATAGATGATGCATTATCATGAAAATTAGTTTATTTTTCTAGTCATAAGTATTATTTATTTTTCAGTATTTATCGCATATATGCCTCTATGTTTGTTATGCACTGGCCTATTGAGGTTTCATGTGACCATGTTGACATGGAGAAGCTTCTTTTCATAATTTGGCCAACAAACTGGAATTACATCACATGATCAATAGAGTGATCACAAAAATTTTATATCCATGTAACATAATCCATTCCCTAGGATTTATTTGGTGAAATAATCTTTTGATCGTGTGGATTTCTATTCTAATATGTTTTCCCTGTGCTTCCATGGGGTGACTTGCATTTGTGTATTTGTGTTTTTTATTCCAAGGGGGGGGGGGATTTATAGGTTTCTATGCCATGGTTCTATTAAGAATTTTCTAGAATGTATCTTTTAGATATGAGATCGATTTGGTGTAGGGAGTATTGCATCACACACTTTTTATAAACTTTATGTGAGTCATCCAAGGTGCCACATGATAAACAACGACTGCAAGAAAATTCCTTAATTATCATATTTATTGAACCCTTATCACATTAAATGGATTTATTATGATAATATATACATGTAAAAGATCTATCAAGAGATTAGGATGAAATTTCTAGGAGTATTTGTGATATTAAGTCACCTATAGAGGAGGATTTCTCATGATCAAAGAGACTTATTTGGGACACTTTATGAGATCAATATGGTCTGTCAAAGGCCACTCATGGGATCAAGATCACTTTTTAGAGGATACTCATGTGAAAAAAGGTGATTGATTGAGGTGTGTAACTACTTCTCATGAAAATTAACGTATATCCCCTTCATGAGAGGCTTCCTCCTTTTCCAGCTTTCATTCCTTATTTTACAAGACTTTATCCCTTTTCCCATTACTTTTCCATCAGGGCATCACATTATCAGTAGAAGACCCCACAAAGACATGAGATAATTGTCATAGATAGTAGCTCTAATTTTATTTGAGGATATGTATGATCAAATTTTCATATCAAAGGGATTTTAAGGACCAATATAACATTTCAAGGAGACTTTATGAGATTAGGTCTCCTATCATGGAGGATTTCATATGATAAAGGAGACTTGTCTGGGACCCTTCATGATATCAACCTAGCTTTTCAATGAGATTTTTTGGGATCAATATGAAATGAAAATGGACCTTCGCATGATCTATAGTGATCACAAGAGGCAAATAACCCCTTATCCTAAAAAATACTGTGTCTTTAGATGCTTGAAGTCTCTGCCTTTTTAGATTTAATATCTTATTTATGAGGGGCCTTAGGTGATTTTCATGCATCTTTCGCCTGATATATCACATGGTATTAATATCACATCATGGGGGCTTCACATGATCATCATCACTTGTATGGATGCCTTCACAAGAATAGGAGGGCTCATCAAAGGGGATTTTTGTGATCCTGAACAAATCACATGAAGTGTAGGATCTGTACAAATGAATTTCCCGGGTTCATGGGATCACATTTCTTTATAGGGGATCATGTGGTTCACATAATCCAGCCACTTGGTCTCCATATATCCACTCTAAATTTATTTTTCTTGAATAGAAAATAATACATATGCTTTATGTATTTCTTAAATTCTTGAATTTTTTAGGCTCATATTTTCATGTGTCAACAGTCACTTTGAAAATGTGAAGTGATTTTTTATAAAAAGGATTTATATTTAAAAATAAAATTCAATAGCAGAGACTTGAATAAGGCATAATGATTTCAAAATGGTGAAGTGAAAACTTCTTTAAAACATTTAATTTTTATAAAATAATCTTCAATAATAGATCCAGGAAAATTCTATAAAGGTTTCAAAAGTTTTAAGTGAAAACTTTATAAAAAAGTTAATTTTAAAAATAAAATTTAAGAATATATTCTTGAAAAGACATAATGGTCACCAAAATAAATGTGGAATGGAAGATAAAACATTTTATCTTGAAAGGATGTAAAAACCTTTTTTTAATATTTTGAAAACCCTTTGTTGAAAACCCATATCATAAAAAGAGTACAAAATTTACTTTTGAAAAGAATAAAAGGAAAATATGAAGGTAAAATGTGATAATAAATCATTAGGTTTCTAATTATAAAGGAGAAAATTGGTGGGAAAGTAAGGTATGGATAAAGGGGGAAACCATCATTATAAAAAATAATAATTATTCTCATCAATGGTATGATTTTTGAGAAAGGAATTTATCAATGTAAAATATTTGAATTAAAAGGTAAATATCCAAAAATAGGAAGAGAAATTACCATGAAATAAAAACTTAATGTGGATGAAAAAAATATTGGAAGAAATAAGTCTAATTAAACTAATTATAACTCAATGAAGGGAGTTGAGTTAACAAAAACACTTATGGTAATCGTAACATAAGAATTGAATAACATAATAGGGATACCATGAAATGGACATTAAAATATCATGAAATGGAAGATATTAATTATAATTTAAGTAAATGGGGTAGTTAATACACTATATAAGATAAAAAATTCCATGAATTATAAGACATGTCTCAAGAATTTGAGAATGAGACAAAGAAAACCTTAGCTTATATTCATGTTTAGTCAAATTCAACTTATCCACATATATAAAAAACATAAAAAACATAAATATCATAATATTATATTTTAAAAACTTAATAATATAATTTAACACATTTATACTTTATGTATAATCATTTATTATGAATACATAAGTTAGTTATAGCTTATTTTTACTATCGGGTATTAGTACTCTAATTTTTAGCGCATGTTTTATAATGTCGATATCGATACCCATTATTTGATACCAAGGTCATCAATCCTAGAACATTTAATGTACTTTAATAGATAAATTATATTTATTTATAATTTTTTTTATCACATTCCATATATTTTTAGTTATTTTTCATGATAATTGACTTAATGTTGGCATATTTCAATAATTTTAGTGATCGAAGATAATATTTTGATAATAAGTTAAATAAATAATGTAACTTTAATATATCCATAATAAAATCATTAATTTATTATTAAATTATAATAATATTATCATTTATGTTCCTCTATTAATTCATTATAGTGTTTTATATTATTTTTCAAGTGGGTGGTTTGACCGACCGAAACACGAACATATCATAATATATGGAGGATTATGGTTATGAAAGTGGTTTCTTTTGGAATAATATCACTATTTCAGAATAATAATGAAATTATTTAGATAATTTTAAGGTAATTAATAATATTTTAATATGTTTATAAAAATTATTAATATCAAGATGAAAAATAAAAAAAACATTATTTCATGGATGAGGTAATCTGCACAACACACAATTAACATTTTCATTTCATAATGAATGAGAGGAAAAGAAGGTGTATTATAATTTTTCTCTTAATAACTATAAATATATTATATATGTCACATTTATTCCTCAATTATATCCTTATAACCATAAAATATAGGCAATAGTGGAAACAGAAGACATAACTTCATGGAGGTAGTAGTCTGCAAAATTACATGATAGGCATTCATTTGTTTTTATATGTGGATGGGAAGGAATAAATAATGGTTATTACATTAATATAATATAACTTTAGTATATTAATTATAATTTTTTAAATATATTTCTATGGTGAGGATATATTTATAAGTGAATATTTAAAATTTAAGGATTAAGTGATACACATGTGAGACCTCAAAATTTCTCTTAAAAGTCTCATTGTAATTCAATTTATTAGGAAAATTAATTTTTAGGAGAGGATAAGTAAAATGATATAGGTTTATAGTATTATATAAATTTATAATTTTCAGATAAAATACAAATTGACAAGGGTGGAATGAATGGGTGGAAGTGTTCTCCTTTTATAGGTGAAGATAAGGGTAATTTTGGGACTACCCATTATTTTTCAACAATGAAATGACACTATTCAAAGGTCAATGGATTTAAAATTGATAAATAATTAATTATGGGGATATATAAGGTTGATAAATCCTCTAAAACCCATTTTTAAAAAAATTTGAAACATATTTCATGACTTTTACCACTTTATTTTCACATTTTACTATTTCAGTTTTTATCTTAGTTAATATTTTTAACCAAAGTAATTTTTATTTTATTAAAAATATATGGTAACCCATATTACTATATTTTAGTGTAATGAAATTAAATTTAATTCCAATATAATCTAATAAAATTAATAAATAATGTAAAATTATCCTTTAAATTAAAACATATAATATATAAAAACAATATTTTGTAGGAAGAATATTGTTTTCACTATTATTTATTCTTAATATTATTTAGTATTTATTAAAAATTTAAAGAGTGATAATTTATTGATATAATGGTTCATAAATTATATTGATAAAATTTTTAAAAAAAGATTTTTATATGATTATATAAAACTTACACAATATTGATAAAACAATTCTGTGAAAATATTAGTTTTACCATTATCTTAGCCGTTAATTTTAATCATAATAATCATACTTGTATGAATAAAAAATGAAATTTATCTGATCAAATACTATGAAAAATTTTATCTAAAATATGAAATCAATTTTTTATATTTAATTTTTATAAGTGATGAAAACTAATTTTTTACTACAATAAAATAAAAATAGTTTTTGGAGTAAAATATTATTAATTTTGTAAAATGTTAAATATATATTTTATAAATTAAACATAGTATTAAATGGTTTATTTTATTTTATATTCTTATATTGAAATGGTTTAAAGTTTTTTATGGCATTAATTTATTATGGTAACTTCCTAAAATTAATGATATTAGTATAATCTGTATATTTTTATTATTCACTTAAAAATAAATTATTCTAAAAAATTCACTGAAGGAAAATTTTTAAGTGTAATTCAAAAATTAAGTTCATTAAAATTTTAAAATTTTAAAATTTAACTTTTAAATGAAAATTCAACACAAATAAATAATTTTTTTGTTGAAAAATTAATTTTTAAAACTTTAAGTTTTTATAATTGCATTTTGTATAAATTTCCTAATTAAATAAATATTTTCTTATTTAATAAAGGTTTTATTATTCTTATATTTATCTAATAATAATTTTCTGATATTTGATGACTCGTTTTAGTTCATTTTTGTGTGCGAAGAAATATATAAATCATAGTATTAATTTAGAAAAATATTTTTCAAAATATCGGGGTGTTAAATTTTGTAACCAAGTGTTGAAACATTTCAATTGGGGAATGTAGATGCATATATATGTATAAAATGATTCAATTATGGTTTCAAATAGAAAATTACCTATGTAAATTTACTCTCAAATACTAAATATGATTGAGTATAACGATGACTTAATGAGACTAAAATTTTTCTATATGGTGTGTTATTACTATCAGATTAATCCAATTTTCATTTATAGAAATGTTATAACAATATGAGTGAGTTCAAGAAATGTTTACTCAATATTATTAAAGTGTATATAATAGATGAACTAGGCATATGATTTCTTGGTTCTAATACTATGAATATAGTGAAAAGTGGTAAAAATACAAGCCAAAATCTAGATAATGTTATTTGAAATGTGAGGGAATTTTTAGGAAGGAGAAATAATTCCATATGATGGGATTACTAAAAAAATACCTAAATAAGTTTTATGAAACTCCATGGAATGTCAATATTAATAATTAATTTAATGGAAATAAACTGTTTAGTTTCGAATGGTATATAATACCGAATGTTTACCTCACAAGTGTTGTGAGTATACTAAAGCTCAAAGTCAAAGAAAAATTGATAGATCCTATAGTTTTGATTTATGTGATAAATAAAATGATTTTTATATCAATATTTTTAAATGTAATAGAATTTATCAATCCTAAATGATTGTAAATAAAAGATATGCATCTACATATCATTTCTCTTCTGTAATAAGATAAACTATTTGTTAACAATGAGATGATATAAAATATTTGATATGATTAATTCTATGTAAATGATTTATGATCCATCATATTCTTTAACATGATTTTAAAAGTGGATAAAACATAATAATTATTTATCCAAGAAAAAGTGTTTATCCAAATGTTTTTAAAAATATAATGGAATTTTTTCCCATAACCCATCAGTGTTATATTTTAATAATGACTTTTTTTTAAAATAAAATGCTCCAAATTTTTTTTTGATGCTCACCAGAAGAACATTGGAAAGAAGAGGTTGTAAAAATACCCAAATAAGAAGTTCCATTTTGCTATAAATGAATTTAAGTGGGAAAAAATATTCATTATCAGATTTTTTGAAACCTTTATTATCATGTGATCATGTTACATTTGATGCACACCTGTCGTGGGGTGTGGAAAAAGCAAGTATTTACTAAGTTAAAATATAATATAGTGGTTAACCTAGGTTGTCTCCCAATGAGGAGTGCACACAAAATAGTTTGTCACTTTTTATTTAGAGAAAATGTTGGGTGTTTTTAAAATTGTTTGGTTTTAAAATAAAAGAGAGAAACAAAACAAAAGGAAGAAATTGAGAAAAATATTCAAGACAAATATAGAATTAAAGTGATTTAAAAACTATTTTATGAGATGGGTGATCAAGTCGGGGTTAGTTCTATAATTTCAATGCTATCCTTGTTCCATTTAATTCAATCCTCTTCTGCTAAGGTGATTTAAGTGAGATTCCATAATTACTTAAACTCACTTATTTGGTTAAATGGTTTAACAAAATTATATTTTGTTATACACTTCTTCCGTTGTGTGATAGAGTTGTAGTGAACACCCCCAATTATATAAGGCAATTCCCAATATGGTATTGTTTATCCCAAATAATCCTGAATATTCACTACCCCTCCCACACGTACTAGCGATATCTAGGTACTTCACCACTAAGCCCTGATATTTATTCTATATAATATTGACCAGAACCTAATAGAGGGAAAAAATTGATCATTTATCAAAGAAATAATAACAACAGAATAGAAAATCGAATACGATCGCATAAGATAATAAATTCTATTTTTAGAATTTGAAAACAACTTCGCAGAAGAGAGAGAGATTTTATTCAATCAAATGTAAGAACTCAAAGCATTACAAATATAAAACCTTCCCTCCCCCAATCACCTCATATGTTTACCCCACCATGGTAAGGGCAATTTAGATGAAAGGGGAAGAAGAAATCATTATGGAACTTAAAGAACAAAAGAGAGAAATGAAGAACTCAAAAATAAATCCTCCAGAATCTATCTGCCAGAAGTTCGCTTTAGTTATTCCCTCTCTTGGCCGAATGAGGCCGAGGTACTTTCTTATAGGAGGTGAGGAATGGAGTTGGCCATCCACCCACGAATGTTTAATGAATTTTCAGCCGTGTGGAAGGAGTTATGGCAGCCTAAATGGAAGAGACTTTTCCTGGCCGCCAAACACTATTCCACCAACCTTTATTTGACCATTGAATTTGAGACCTTACTGAATGAATTTATTTCTGATATTTTGTGGTAATATTACCCTTCTAGTAATATTTTGAACCCAGCTGGAACCACTATATTTGGAGGCTGGTGGTCCAAGATATACTTCTTTGAATATGTCATAGTCTATTCTACCGGCCAGAATAAATGTTCACATTGACCGAATTCTTTTGGATTGTTGGAGTTAGAATTGGATTTTGTTCCTGAATACTTATATGTAACCCACAAATCATTACATACTAAAAAAAGGAATTAGGTGAATTGGATTACAAATGTAGGAGTTATACTCGAAAGACATAGGAAACATAAAACTGTTAAATGTCCAGAATTATCCAATTTTCACACTTAAGCTCAAAACTCACCAAAAATCATGAAATGATGAAAATAAGCTCAAATTGATTAATGGAAAGGGATTAAATAATTTAAAAACATATAATTAATTGTGAAAATATTATCTCTGTCAATTCCCCCACACTTATGACTTGGACACCTGGACAAGTAAACATCGATATTAAATTAAAAAAAATTTTAAAACACATATCCTTGAGATCCTACAATTTATCACCAAGAAACAAAAAGATATCATTAATCATAAACAAACATTGTTACAAGTTATAAATTCAGTTCATTCAATATATTTCCTCTTCATTTCTTCTCCCATGCACACAAAACACTTACCTCACTTTTATTTTCTCTCATCACACAAATTTCAATTTTTTAGTAATGCCTTTATCATCCAATACTCATGCAAGGGTCACCATAGGTTTGGTAAATTCCTAAATCTCCACCCAATGTGAGTCAAGGACATAAGTTTATCACGAGGACTTAATAGGGTTGTTCTGTGGCTTTAGGTTGGTAGGATTTAGATGTGAAAAATTCTGTGGGTGAATAAGGAGTGCTTGGCTCTTTTTGAAGAAAAATTGCATTATTCTAATTTTTACTCAAGTGTAGACTCCTCCTCACCCCCCTTAAGAGTAAATAATCTCCAACAGTATGAAAAATCAGTGAAATTACACACCATTAATCATTTCAGTAGAAAAAGTTTCAATCATCTTAAACATGATTTTTCTTGAAAGCTCTAGATAGGCACAACTTTCTTTCTTTCATTGGAAGCTACAAATATGCACAACTTCTCATACAAAATGAAAGCTCCAGATAAGGCACGACTTCTCATAAAAAATGATATATATTTTTTTCAGCAATAATCACATCTCTTGAACTTTTTATTTTCCACCCAAAGTATCTCCAAATGAGGTGTCACAATAAAAGTCAACATCCCCCCACACTTAAGTTCAACTAGATTATGAAATTTCACTTTAAGAGCAGGTTGGATAGGGAAAATTGGCTTGTAATGTGGCTAACATAACAGGATGTTCATGGTTTCTATGGTCTACAAGGATTAAATGTATAAGGTGGGCCATTATAAAAAGGATTATCTTGAAAAGGGGGCTTTAAAATCAAAGAAATGCCTCAATTATTTAGAACACATGTACCTCAAAACCTCAAGTTTTGATAGGAATAAATCAAATTCTGGTTAAATCAAGCATGGTATGGTTCTCTCAAGAAGTGAGGTAAAAGAAAAGAGTATGAAAAATAGGTTTATAAGCCTCACAGGAAAGTGATTTCAAATATAAGGACAGTGAGATTTGGTATGAGGTTCAAAATTCTGAGTACTTTCCATGAAATTCATAAAGAATTGAACTTGAAACAAAGTCATTTTCAACATTCATTTAATCTCAGTTTCATGGAATAAATTGTTTCACTCAAGGAAATGGGTTTTAAAAATAGAAATGAGATTCATTTTATCCCAATAGTTTTAGAAAAACACAAAAATTTGAAAAAGAAAAACACATATTGACTAAAAAAGTTTTTTTTAAAATAAGAAAACAGACAACAAATGAAATTACTAACTACAAAGTTTCCCTCCCCCACACTTAAATGATGGAATTTACTCAAATAATTCAATTGGATTAAACATGTAATATGATTTTAAATTGAATCACAGTAAGAAAGAAAGTGTTAAGGAGAGGTACAACTTGATGGATTTATTGATAAATGGGTTGGAGGGGTGTTATCTCCTCCACTGGCTCTGATGGCATAGTCCCAAGGAATATATTCAACCGATGCCCATTAATAGTGAATGGATTCTTCTCTTGATCCTTAATAATCTTCATAGCACCAAAAGGATATACATGAGTAACTATAAATGGACCTTCCCATCTGGAACAAAGTTTACCTAGCATCAGCTTGAGTCTTGAGTTGAATAAAAACACTGTGTCTCCAGGATGGAAGTTTTTCGGTTGGATCAATTTGTCATGAGCTACTCTTGTTCTATCTTTGTAAATCCCGGAGTTTTCAAAAGCTTCTCTTCGAATCTCTTCTATATCCTGCAACTGTAATCTTATTTCCTTCCCAGTGCTTTCAAGATCCAAATTTATCTTCCTCACTGCCCAGTATGCCTTATGTTCCAATTCCACAGGTAGGTGACAGATTTTCCCATAAATCAACCTATATGGAATCATTCCAATTGGGGTTTTGTAGGATGTCCTATAAGCCCATAATGTGTCTTCCAACCTTTTCCTCCAATCCTTCCTATTTGGATTAACAATCTTTTCTAAAATTCCTTTGATTTCCCTATTGGACATTTCAGCTTGTCCATTCGTCTGTGGATGATAGGGAGTTGATGTTTTATGATGCACCCAATATTTCTTCAGCAAAGCATCCATTCTACTATTGAAAAAGTGAGTCCCTTGATCACTAATGATTTCTCTAGGCACTTCAAACCTACAAAATATGTTAGTCCTGACAAAATCACAAAACACTTTAGCATCGTGAATCCTGGTGGCTTTTTCTTCCACCCATTTGGAAACATAATCAACATCAAGCAAGATATAATAATTTCCAAATGACATTGGGAAAGGCCCTATAAAATCTATTACCCAAACTTCAAATATTTCACAAAAATTAAGTGGTTATTGGGGAATTTCTTTTCTCTTTGAAATATTTCCAGAAAACTGACATTTTTCACACCTTACAAAATTCATGAGCATCTTTAAAAAGGGTGGGCCAATAAAGTATAGATTCTAAAACCTTTATTACCATCCTTTGAGGTCTAAAGTGGACTCTACAAGATAATGTGTGGAAAAACTCAAAGAAATAATTAATTTCACTTTCCGGGAAACATCTTCTTATTACTTGGTCATTGAAAATCTTCCAAATAAATGGATCATCCCAGATATAATATCTAGATTCAGATTTCATCTTTAGAATTTGGTGGGAATTTAAATGATATGGGACTTGAGATTTTACCAGATAATTGACTATATTGTCAGACCATGGAACTTCACTGTTGATGATGTAGAGTTGTTCTCCGGGAATCTCATCATTAAGTAGGTTCTAGTTTGGAATTTCTCCTTCAACGGTGTGGGGTAGTCAACTTAGATGATCAGCCACCTGATTTTCACTTCCATTTTTATCTTTAATTTCCAAATTGAACTCTTGTAAGAGTATCATACATCTTACTAGCCTTAACTTTTCATCCTCCTTCTTCATTAAATACCTGAGAGCTGCATGATCAGAAAAAACAACAACTTTAGTACCAAGAAGATATGATCGAAATTTATCTAGTGCAAAGAAAACTGCAAGGAACTCCTTCTCGGTGGTTATGTAATTTATTTGTGTCGCATCAAAGGTCCTTGATGCATATGATATTAATTGAGGCTTTTTGGTAATTCTTTGTGATAGAGCTGCTCCCACTGCTTGGTTGGATGCATTACAAAGCAACTCAAAAGGGTAATCCCAGTTGGGTGGTTGCATTATTGGAGGTGTGATCAACCTTTGCTTCAGTTCATCAAATGACTTCTTGAATGCATAATCAATATTAAAGTCAGATTCCTTAAGTAGCAATCTTACGAGAGGGAGATAAATCTTACTAAAATCTTTGATGAATCTTCTGTAAAATCCAGCATGTCCTAAAAATGATCTAACATGTTTTAAACAAGTTAGATATGGTAAGGAATTTATTACTTCAACTTTTGATTTATCAACCTCAATCCCTTTTTGGGAAATTATATTTCCCAAAACTATTCGCTTTTCAACCATGAAATGAAAATTTTCAAAATTTAAGACAAGATTATTTTGAATGCATGTTTTAAAAACTTTTTCAAAATTTCTTAAGCAATGATCAAATGAATTACCAAAAACTGTGAAATCATCAAGAAATACCTCCAAGAAGTCCTCAATATGATCTGGAAAAATACTCACCACACACCATTTAAATGTACCTGGGGCGTTGCATAGCCCAAAAGGCATCCTTTTGTAGGTGAATGTACCAAATGGACAGGTGAAGGTTGTCTTCTCCTGGTCTTCTGGTGCAATCGGTACCTGAAAGTATCTTGAGAATCCATCTAAAAAATAGTAATGGGGTTTTCTAGCTAACCTTTCTAGAATTTGATCAATGAACGGAATATGGAAGTGGTCTTTTCGGGTAACTTGATTAAGATTCCTATAATCTATACACACTCTCCAGATATTTTGTACTATCATGGGGATCAATTCATTTCTTTCATTATTGATAGTCGTTAGGCCGGTTTTATTTGGGACTACATGAATGGGGCTAACCCACTGAGAATCAGAGATTGGGTAAATGATTTCAGCTGCTAGCAATTTCTCTATGACAACCCTGCTTTTATTACAAACTTAAACATGTTTTACTACATAAACTAGTCAATTGATACAATATGGACGATCGAGAGGTCTAGTGTCTTTGGGGATTAAGATCATTATATAACAACTTAAAACATGAAATACAATATCTTTATTGAAAACTTTCTTTACATGACCACTACATTCCCTCGTACTTAGCATTGCATGGGATAACCTGAGGACATGCATAAGAAAAGGGTGAGCTATAAAGCCCAGTAAGGGAATAAACATGGAATACATGAGGAGTAAAATACATGTTAGACAATAGGCATATGAATAGAGTACAAGAGAAACACGAACATAAAGGCATGATAAATCATGATAATCATAACATGGAAATGTGGCAACAACACTTAACATGGAATTAGCATGAGCCAAGGCTCATTGCACATAGAGCATGAGTAAATCCTCATTGCACATGAAGCACGAGTAAACCCTCGTTTCACTTGAATTAGCATGAGTCAAAACTCATTTCACATGACGTATCATGATACTATACTTTACCCAATGCATTGGAGCGCTATAAGGGCGCACCCTTGTTAAACATTTCATTTCATGCATAAGTGTGCCACATGGATCATAAAACATGGATTCATAAAACATAATCATTTATTCCATGATGAAGGAATGTGAAATTAATACATGAAAATTTATAATCAATAAGTAAATGTGCATAAAGGTGAATACCCTTGATGGAGAAAAGGGCATGGTATTCACTACACAATTGCATTGGCTTAGAAAATCAGTGCGATTTCGGCAGCGTAACGACGTGACATAAGAATTCATAAAAATGGTTGATGAGAGAGAAAGGGGTTACTCATCATATATATATGTAATTTACAGTAATGAGTTCATATAGATACATGTACCAACAATTGTAATGGAATTTAGATTCTTGATACAAAAGTATTGCTTGAATGTAAAAGAGGAGAGAGAAGTTCCTTTCGGAATTTTAGCATAGTAACAGGTGTGCATGGGAGGCATTTAATGAGAGAGAAAGGGGTATCCCATAATTAAAACAATAAGAGGGTAGTATGGGGGAGCTGATAAATCATACCCCAACATTTATAATTGAAATTAAAAGGGCATAACAATATGAAGAAAATTGGACAAAAATGAGAAAGGAAGAAAAAACCCTTACTTGGAAGTGTGCATCCAAAGGCTAGAGAGAGGCTTGTGAGAGGCTTCTTGGGAGCTTGGGGAACCTTGGGAGGATTCTAGAGAGAGTAGGGCAGAGGTTGGATGAACTCCAAAGGCTTTTAGTGAGGAGGAACTAGGATCTTGGGTGGGTTTATATAGGAAAGGTGAGAGAATTCTTTATTATTTAAGTTTGGGTCCCCTTATATTAAATTAACCCAAACCACAAACCATACCATGGTTTTTGACCATGGGTTTTGGAAAAGGGAAGAGGAAAACAATATTTTATAATTCCAAATTCCGAAATTCTTAAAATAATAGGGTTTCTTATGTGGAGGTGAGTCACACTCCCATGGAAAACAATTTAAAAAGACAAGGTGTTTAATAAGTTTTGAGGGGTCCATTAATGCTTTGAAAAGTAAGTAAAACAAACCCAAAATCACATTATTTTAATGGTAAAACCTATATTGTCCTAACATAAATATTATATTATTTTATTACATCACTATTGGGTCATTATGATGTCATAAAACACATTATATATTTAAACGGTATTTAATTTTTACCCAAAAATTTGACTGTCTCAGAAAATTATGAAAAATTCACCATTGGATAATTTTGACGTCCTGATTCCAGAAATAACATTTATTTTATCTAAATAATTTTCTAAATATGTTAATTTTAACTTTTAAAATAAAAACCGATATTTATTGAAAATTCACGGGTTTTGACAGAAATGGCTTTCAAACGTTAATAAAAATTATAATTGCATTCATAAAATTATAAGATCATTTATATTTAATAAAAATTAATTTAATAATAATAATAATATTTTATTAAAATATTATTTAATTCAAAAATCCCTTAATTTAATAAAATATAATTCTTAATTAAATAATAACTAAAAACACTATTTGTACTTTAAAAACTATTTACAATGTATCAAAAATGACAAGGAGGTATATTCATTATTATATAAAAAAATAATATACATGAACATAGTACTAGATATTTGTTACATAACCCCTTAAAACAGCCACATAAGACCTAAGGGTAAGGTGTGCGATGGTGACAGACTCTTGGGGTGGCTCAGATAACATCGGTCGAGTGGTAATTTCTATCAAATTCCACTTTTCCCGTAGACGGTCATGTTCGATCTTGACATGATGAAGCTCAGCTTGGGATTGGTCAAGAGCGAAGCCCAAAGATGCTACCTCTTTTCCGAGCTCTGAAAAATGGGCTTTTTATGGAGTAATTATACTGGATGAGGCCATCGCTTCTTTTGTCTGAGTAAATTGGATTTGTTAAAGACTTATATTTATACTAATCATGTGATCACTGTTCAAAAACTATAAAAGCAATGGTCACAATTCTTAACATAAAACCAAATAAGTTGAAATTTTATATAAACATAAAGAGATATTTAATTATATCAAGAGGGATTTCCATTAATGAAACTTTGGGTCGTTACAATATTCCCCCCTTAAGAAATTTCTCCCTCGAAATTTTCCTTTCCCCACACTAAAATAGATGTGGGTAACTCAACTTCATCATTTCGTCTGATTCCCAAGTCGCTTCTTCAAACTTGTGGTTTCTCCACAACACCTTGACGAGGGGCATTGTATTATTTCTTAGAACTTTTTATCTATGATCTAAGATATTCGCTGGTTGCTCCTCATAAGAAAGATCATCTTCCAATTATATCACCTCAGAAGAGAGTACATGTGAAGGGTCCGGTATGTACTTTTTTAAGAGGGATACATGAAAGACATCATGTACTTTGGCCATGGTAGGTGGAAGTGCTAGTCGATAGGCCACATACCCAACACGATCAAGAATCTCTAAGGGGCTGATGTACCTTGGACTTAAATTCCCTTTCTTTCCAAACCTCATGACCTTCTTCCATGGAGATATGCATAGAAAAACCATGTCTCAAACTTTAAACTCAAGGTCTCATCGATGATTATCTGCATAACTCTTCTGTCGACTCTGGGATTCCTTGATATGCTGTTGAATGGTTTTCACCTTCTCCACCATTTCTTCGACCATTTCTGGTCTAAGAAGCTTACGTTCACCGACCTCATCCCAACATGCCAGTGTTCTTCACCTTTTCCCATACATGGCTTCATATGGTGCCATTTGTATGATTGAGTGGAAACTGTTGTTGTAGGAGAATTAAACCAGTGGAAGATGTTGATCCCATTCTCCTTTAAAGTCCATTAAGCATGCTATCAACAAGTCCCAAAGTGTTTGGATAGTCCGCTTGGATTGGCCATCAGTTTGAGGATGATAGGCCATACTGAAGTTCAGTTCAGTATTCAGTGCATGTTGAAGACTCTTCCAAAATTTAGAGGTGAATCTTGGATCTCGGTCAGACAAAATAGATAGTGGCACTCCAAGAATCCTTACCAATTCCCTGATATATATCTATGCCAGTTGATCCAATGAGAAATCCTCCTGAATAGAAATGAAGTGTGCAGTCTTTGTAAGACGATCCACAACAACCCAGATTGCATTGTTTCCTTTGGATGTCCTCGGAAGTCTGGTGACAAAGTCCATGGTGATGTTATCCCATTTCCATTCTGGTATAGGCAATGGTTGCATCATCCCCTTATACTTATGCCTCTCTACCTTCACTTGCTGTCACACCAGGCACTTTGATGTATATTCAGTGATCTCCTTCTTCATATTATCCCACCAAAAGTTTTCTCAGAGATCTCGATACATCTTTGTGCTCCCTGGGTGAATAGAGAAATTTGAACTATGTGCATCATCCAAAAGTTCTTTCTTCAGCTCCGAACTTGATGGAATAGACAGTCTTTTCCCAAATCACACAATTACTTCTTCATTAACATTAAACTCTGAGGATTTCCCCTTTTTGATAGCTTCCATTTTTTCTTGAATTCCCACATTATCCTTTTGATCATCCTTTAACCTTTCCGAAAGAGACGGTTGAGAAATCATTTGTGAAAGGATTGATGATTTTCCCTTCTTTATGATTCCCATGTCCATCTTCATCAACTCTAAGAAGATTGGATCCTTCTCAATTCTCATCATTGATAGAATTGCTGGGTCATTTCTACTTAGGGCCTCTGCCACCTTGTTCGCTTTCCCAGGGTGGTAATGTATTGAAAAATCATAATCCTTGATGGGATCTATCCATATTCTCTGGAACATATTAAGCTCTTTCTATGTGAACATATATTTAAGACTCTTGTGGTCAGTATATATCTCACATTTCTCCCCATAGAGATAATGCCGCTATATTTTCAAGGCAAAGATCACCACTACTAACTCCAGATCATGCGTTGGATAGTTTCGCTCATGGATTTTCAACTACCTTGAGGCATAGGATATCACTTTATCATTGTGCATCAGCACACAGTCTAAGCCCTTCTTTGAAGCATCAATGAATACCACAAAAAGTTCCCCACTTGTGGGTAAAGTGAGCACGGGCGTAGTGATAAGCCTCCTTTTCAACTCCTTGAAGCTTTCTTCGCATTCATCATTCCAAGAAAAATTTACTCCCTTTCGAGTTAGCTTAGTAAGAGGGTTGGAAAATCGTGAGAAATTTCTCACAAATCGTCGATAATATCCAGGTAACCCTAAGAAGATACAGATATCTGTTACCGATGTTGGCCTCGGCCATCCCTCAATTGCATCTGTTTTGGAGGGATCCATAGATATCCCATTGCTTGTAGTGATATGGCCCAAGAATGAGACCTCCTTCAACTAGAACTCACACTTGCTGTACTTTGCATAGAGCTTCTCCTTGCACAAAGTCTCTAGTACAGTTCTTAAATGCTCCTCATGATCCTCATTGGTTTTGGAGTATATTAGAATATCATCTATAAAAACTACCAAAAATTTGTTGAGGTAATCTCTAAAGACACTATTCATTAAGTCCATGAATATTTCTGGAGCATTAGTGAGTTCGAAAGGCATTACTATGAATTCATAGTGCCCGTATCTTGTGTGAAAAGCAGTCTTGAGGATATCTTCCTTCTTCACCCTTACTTGATAATATCCCGACTGCAAGTCCACCTTGGAGAAGTATTGTGCTCCACGCAACTGATCGAACAAGTCATCAATTTGTGTGAGAGGATACTTGTTCTTTATCGTGATTTTGTTAAGTTCATGATAATCAATGCAAAGACGCATTGACCCATCCTTCTTCTTGACGAAGAGGACTGGTGCACCCCATGGTGAAGCACTTGGGCGTATAAACCCTTTATCCAGATTCTCCTGTAGTTGTTTCTTAAGTTATTAAAGCTCTACAACATCCATTCTATATGGAGTCTTGGATATTGGTAATGCCCCGGGTATAAGTTCAATTGAGAATTCAACGTATCTTTTAGGAGGAAGACCAGACAGTTCCTTGGGAAACACTTCAGAAAATTCCATCATAATAGGCATTTCCTCAAGGGTGGTTTCTTCCTTGGACTCAATCATATGAGCCAGATACGCGTGCTCATAGGGAAGTAATATCCATGCTTGAGATGATGGATCTAAAGGAGATTTCATCTTCCTCCTTACACTTGTAAAGAATCAGGGGTCGATTCTCCATATGGAGTGTGATTTCTCTCTCCTGAAAATTTATATTGGCTCTATATAAGGAAAGCCAATCCATGCCAATAATTGCATCAAATTACACCAGAGGGAGTATGATGAGGTTCGCCGGGAAATTCAATCCACATATTATAATAGGGGAGGACTTATATTCATGGGATGAAATGATTTCCCCATTTTCCATACTCACCGACATCTTCACTTCCATGATTTGTGGTGGTGCTGAGATTGTTCTATTAAACTTTAGAGATATAAAATAATGCGTAGAACCTGAATCATAAATTACGTTCGCTATTCTTGAATGAATAACTAGCATACCTTTCCCCACTTTGTTGTCGGGGTTCACTTCGGAAGAAGTGATGAAAAAAGCTCTTTCTTGCTGCCTTGGAGGTTGTTGGTTGCCTCCGAAAACCCTTGGATTAGGGCACTGATTTGCAAAATGCCCCGGTTCTTTTCATTTGTAGCATTGAACAACGTGTTTAGGTTCGAACGGATCATTCCTCTCCTCTGTCGTAGTCGCGTGTCTTTCTTGATGATAGTTAACAGCTAGGTGCCCTTCTCTTCAACACCTGAAGCATTTCCTCGTCCCCTTAAGGAAATTTCCAGGGTGCTTGTTTCTGCACTTTTGGAAAGTAGGGTGCTGGATCTTCTTAGCACTGTTGGATTTATCCATCGGAACGCCAGCATTGAAGTCCACATTATGATTCTTATCCCCATGATACCCTTGTGATTCTCCGATCTCCATTTTGACCTTGAGGGCACATCGAACAATTTCCTCATAGCTGTCAAAGTCACGGATTGCCAATACTTTCCGCAGGCTAGGATTCATCCCACCAAAGAAGTGTTCAACTTTTCATTCGGGGGTAACGAAAAAGATAGAAGCATATCGTGCAAGACTTGTGAATTTTGCCTCGTACTCTCCAACAGATTCTTCGTCTTCTTGCTTGAGAGAAAGGAAGTCCCTTTCCATCTTAAGCCGGAGGGTGTGCAGAAAATATTTATCAAAAAACATCTTTCGGAAATACTTCCATTACAATGCCTCAATATCCTCCTCAGGCTTTGTATTTTTGATCAATGTCCACCATTGATCAACTTCACCCTCCATACGATAGACCGCCAGGAGAACCTTCTCTTATTCAAAACATTGAAGGATGGAGAAGATCTTTTCAATGGAGTTGATCCATTGTTCAGCGATCGTGGGATCGGAAGATCCACTAAAAGTAGGAGGCCTTTGTCTCATGAAGCTCTTGATAGCGACTTGTTCTTTATTAGGGGGGGTTGAACACTCCTCTTGACCTATGTTTCTATTCAAAACTTGAGTTAGCTGAGAGAGAAGCGTGACAAAGTTCATGATTCTTGCTCCCATTGGATTGGGCATCTCATTAGTACAGTCATCACACTGATATTCACATCGGTTGTTAGCCCGAGTCCTCATATTACCGGCCATTGGTTGGAATAAAAGGAAAGTTTGGGGGTAACACATAAAGGGTAATCCAAAGACAAAAGATGATGACTTATAAATAAACTTTTATTTCCTTAACTCATGAGTCTATAGTCTTTAATCTAGGATTTTCATGATCTACTTTCTAACATATATTCTTAGGGGAATTTTTTTTAATTCCCTTAATAAGGGTTCATAATAAGTTTATGAATTTACCAAAGCATATCCTCTAAGAGTATCATAACCAAGAGTGCATCAAGGCCCGTTGTCGTGCACCGGTTCCCATTCGAGTCAAGCTTAAAGTGGTGTTTCGGGTTTTACCCCTAGGATACATCTGTGCCAGAGCCGGCTCTACCTGCTCGTATCCAGACAGGGATGCATTTTCTTGATAAACCACTTACTCAGTACTTACCAAAACTTAGGGATGTTTTTATTATACTTAGTCTTGTCTCTAAGGCTTTACTAGGGTTTTCTAATCCGAATCCCAAAAATAACTAAACCTATCCTCTGATACCAACTATGACAACCCTGCCTTTATTACAAACTTAAACATGATTTATTACATAAACTATTCACTTGATAAAACATGGATGATTGAGAGGCCTAGTGTCTTTGGGGCTTAGGATCATTACATAACAACTTAAAACATGAAATACAACATCTTTATTGAAAACTTCCTTTACATGACCACTACATTCCCTCGTACTTAGCATTGCATGGGATAACCTGAGGACATGCATAAGAAAAGGGTGAGCTATAAAGCCCAGTAAGGGAATAAACATGGAATAAATGAGGAGTGAAATACACATTATACAATATTCATATCAATAGAGAACAAGAGAAACATGAACATAAAGTCATGATAAATCATGATAATCATAACATGGAAATGTGGCAACAACACTTAACATGGAATTAGCGTGAGCCAAGGCTCATTGCACATAAAGCATGAGTAAATCCTCATTGCACATGAAGCATGAGTAAACCCTAGTTGAACTTGAATTATCATGAGTCAACACTAATTGCACATGACGTATCATGATACTATACATTACCCAATACATTGGAGCGCTATAAGGGTGCACCCTTCTTAAACATTTGATTTCATGGATAAGTGTGCCACATGGATCATAAAACATGGATTCATTAAACATAATAATTTATTACATGATGAAGGAATGAGGAATTCATACATGAAACTTTATAATCAATAAGTAAATGTGTATAAAGTTTAATACCCTTGATGGAGAAAAGGGCATGGTATTCACTACACAATGGCATTGGCTTAGAAAATCGGTGCGATTTTGGCAGCGTAACAGCGTGACATAAGAATCCATAAAAATGGTTGATGAGAGAGAAAGGGGTTTCTCATCATATCTACATGTAATGGAAAGTAAGGAGGTCATATAGATACATGTCCCAACAATTGTAATGGAATTTAGATTCATGATACAAAAGTATTGCTTGAATGTAAAAGAGGAGAGAGAAGTTCCTTTTGGAATTTCGGCATAGTAATGGGTGTACATGGGAGGAATTTAATGAGAGAGAAAGGGGTCTTCCATCATTCAAAAAATAAGAGGGCAGTATAGGGGAGGTGAGAAAACATACCCCATCATTTATAATTGAAATTAAAAGGGCATAACAATATGAAGAAAATTGGACAAAAATGAGAATGGAAGAAAAAACCCTTACTTGGAAGTGTGCTTCCAAAGGCTAGAGAGAAGCTTGTGAGAGGCTTCTGGGGAGCTTGGGGCACCTTGGGAGGATTCTAGAGAGAGTAGGGCAGAGGTTGGATGAACTCCAAAGGCTTTGAGTGAGGAGGAAGTGAGATCTTGGCTGGGTTTATATAGGAAATGTGAGGGAATTATTTATTATTTAGGTTTGGGCCCCCTTATATTAAATTAATCCAAACCACAAACCATACCATGGTTTTTGGAAAAGGGAATAGGAAAAAAATATTTTATAAGGCCAAAGTCCAAACTTCTTAAAATAATAGGGTTGCTTATGTGGAGGTGAGTCACTCTCCCATGGAAAACAATTTAAAAAGACATGGTGTTTAATAAGTCTTGAGGGGTCCATTAATGCTTTGAAAAGTAAGTAAAAAAAACCCAAAATCACATTATTTTAATGATAAAAAACATATTTTCTGAACATAAATATTATAGTATTTTATTACATCACTATTGGGTCATTATGATGTCATAAAACACATTATATATTTAAACGATATTTAAGTTTTAACTAAAAATTTGACTATCTCAGAAAATTATGAAAAGTTCACCATTGGATAATTTTGATGTACTGATTCCATAAATAACATTTATTTTATCTAAATAATTTTATAAATATGTTAATTTTCAATTTTAAAATAAAAACTGACATTTATCGAAAATCCACGGGTTTTCACAGAAATGGATTTCAAACCTTAAAAAAAATTATAATTTTATTCATAAAATTATAAGAACATTTATATTTAATAAAAATTAATTTAATAATAATAATAATATTTTATTAAAATATTATTTAAATCAAAAATCCCTTAATTTAATGAAATATAATTCTTAATTAAAGAATAACTAAAAACACTATTTGTACTTTAAAAACTATTTACAATGTATCAAAAATGACAAGGAGGTATATTCATTATTATATACAAAAATAATATACATGAACATAGTACTAGAGATTTGTTACATAACCCCTTAAAACAACCGCATAAGACCTAAGGGTAAGGTGTGCGATGGTGACAGACTCTTGGGATGGCTCAAATAACATCGCTCGAGTGGTAATTTCTATCAACTTCCACTTTTCCCGTAGAAGGTCACGTTCGAACTTGACATGATGAAGCTCAGCTTGGGATTGGTCAAGAGTGAAGCCCAAAGACGCCACCTATTTTCCGAGCTCCGAAAAATGGGCTTCGTATGGAGCAATTCTACTGGATAAGGCCATCGCTTCTTTTTTCTGAGTAAATTGGATTTGTTAAAGCCTTATATTTATACTAATCATGTGATCACTGTTCAATGGATATAAAAGCAATGGTCACAATTATTAACATAAAACCAAAGAAGTTGATATTTTATATAAACATAAAGATACATTTAATTAGATCAAGAGGGATTTCCATTAATGAAACTTTGGGTCGTTACATTCTCTATCTCTTTCTTGAAAACCTCTATGATTGTGGGATTGAGTCTTCTCTGAGGTTGTCGAACTGGTCAAGAATCACTTTCTAAAAATATTCTATGAGAACAATCCTTGGGATTGATTCCAGGTATATCGCCTAAACTCCATCCTACAGCTTGGACATTTCTTTTGAGTAGGTCAATTAGAGTTTCCTCTTATAAATGGGATAAGTTATTAGGAATTATTACTGGCAATTTTTCTCCTTCCATTAGGTAAGCATACTTTAAATCACTTGGAAATGGATTAAGTTCAAGACATGGGGGTTGTTCAAGGGATGAAATTGAATTAAGGTTTCCTGTTCCTAAGGCTGGAATCTCCGGTATCATCTCATTTTAATTTAACAAATCATCAAAAAAATCAGATTTTACCTCATCCTCTAACATGAGATTAGGATTTTCAGGTTCTTGGGAATTGGAATTTTCAAATGAAGAATGTTCTCCTAATGATAAGAAGTTAAGAAGCATACCTTAATCTTCAATTGGTTCTATACCTTCTTCATGGGAGATCACATAAAGTGAGTGATTACTGGAAGGATTCTTCATTGCATCAAGAATGTTGAAGTGTACTGTACTATCTTCAAGTTCCATTGTGAGTTTTCCTTCATAGACATTGATGATAGTCCTTGATGTTTTAAGGAAGGGTTGCCCTAAGATGATGGGAGAGGGGCCTGAAGCTCTATCTTCTTCCATGGTAAGGACATAAAAGTCTGCTAGAAAGATCAATCCACTTACTCCAATGAGTAAATATTCTATAACTCCAGATGGGAAAACAGTGGATCTGTTTGCTAATTGGACCACCACTCGAGTTGGTTTTAGTTCTCCAATCTGCAAGGATGAAAATACTGAGTGAGGCATCACATTTATTTAAGCTCTTAGATCACATAATGTATCAGTAAAATTTAAAGAACCAATAGTGCAGGGAATAGATCATGTCCCTGGATCTTGAATTTTTTGTGGTATAATTGGTGTGATCAGTGCTGAGACACTTCTTCCTAAGTCGATTCTCTCATTTCCATCCAACCGCCTTCTTTTTGTGCACAACTCCTTCAAAAATTTTGCATACTTAGGGATTTGTTTGATTTCATCTAGTAGTGGGATATTGATCTCAGCTTTTTGAAAAGTTTCCTGGATTTATTTTTGAAGTCTCCCTTCTTCATCCTTCTTTGACTCAACTAATGCAGATAGGAATTTCTCTCCCTTCGTTGTTTTTGCAATGGTGTTTCTGGCCTTTCCTTTCTAAAACTGATTCTTTCTCCTTTGTTTTTCTAGTATACTTCTTTTGTATGGATTTTTTTTCTTCATTAGGTTTCTTAGAATCATCATCCTCACTTTGTTTAGGTGACATTAGACCTTTTCCACTTTGTGTTGTAATGACTCTCATGCTTTCTTTGGGATTTGGAACTGTTTGTGCTGGGAGTTTTCCTTGATTTTTGGTTAGAATATCCATAAGGTTTTCAAATTTATTATCTAAATTTTTCACTATCTTCTTTAGATATTCAATCTCCATTTCTTGGTGGTTATTATGAGAACTTGTTGAAGGTTGTTCATATGGTGTTTTCTGGTATGACTGTTTATAGGGTTGTTGGAATGGTGGAGGATTCTGGTATTGCTGCTGCTAGAATGGGGGTTGATTTTGGTATTGATTTTGAAATGGAGGCCTATCCTGGTTGTATCGAAATCTATATCCTTTTTGGGGTTGACATGGTTTATTTGATTGGATTTGCCTTTCTTGATAGGCAGCTACACAATTTTCAGTCCCCTGCACTTCTGGACATTGATCAGTATAATGATAACTAGAAGAGAATAAACCACATACCTGATTCGGTCCTTGTTGTTCCTTCACTTTGTTCACAGAAAGTTGTCTCATCACACTAGTCATTTCCTTAAGTGTTTCTTCAAGTAAGGGTGAGGATTAATCAAGAGTTCTTACCTCATGGATTCCTCTAGTGCTCGTACCTCTAGTTCCGAATTACTGTGAGTTTTGCGCAATCTTCTCAATCAGGCCTCTAACATTTGATGGTGACTTGTCGATCAAGGATCCTCCAGATGAGGTGTCTAGTAAATTGCGATCATTATCAAGCAATAATTGGTAGAGGAACACATGAAATTGGTTCTCTTCCATTTCTTGGTGTGGGAAGCTTGCACAAAGTTTCTTGAAACGTTCCTAGTATTCGTAGAGAGTCTCTCCAGTCGATTGATGTATAACATAAATTTCTTTTTTTATTACTGTACTCCTAGATGTAGGGAAGAATCTCTGCAAGAAGCTTCTTTTGAGATCTTCTCAATCATTTATCTCCCCTGGTTGGAGATTTTACATCCATTCTTTCGGAGATCCCTCAAGCGAGAAAGGGAATGCCCTCCACTTTACTTGCTCTTCTGCGACTCCTCGGGGTTTGAAGCTGGAACAAACATAGGTGAACTCTTGGATGTGTCGATTTGGGTTTTCACCTGCAAGATCGTGAAATTTTGGTTGCACTTGAATCATATTAATGCATAGTTCAAAATCATTTTCTATGTCAGGGATAGTGAGTCAGTTATTTTGATTAGCAAATTGAGGCATGCAAAGATCACGCAGAGCTTGATTGGGATTATCAGCCATTATTGTAGGTTCCGAGTGATCACTGGAAGTATCACTGGAATCCATGAGGTGTATTTATTCAAACTCTATTTGAAAATTTTGTTTTCTCAATTGGGTTATTGTACGATCAATTTCGGGATCAAATTCAATTAAAGGGTTATTTGAACTACATGTCATTCAAGAAAGTTTTTTTTAGTTTTTTCGTGTTTTGAGGCACTTCCTCCTCAGAAACGGCACCAATTTTGATGCACACCTATTGTGGGGTGTGTAAAAATCAAGTATTTACTAAGTTAAAATATAATATATTGGTTAACCTAGGTTGTCTCCCGACGAAGTGTGCACACAAAATAGTTTTTCACTTTTTATTTAGAGAAAACGTTGGGTGTTTTTGAAATTGTTTGGTTTTAAAATAAAAGAGAGAAACAAAACAAAAGGAATAAATTGAGAAAAATATTCAAGACAAATATAGAATGAAAGTGATTTAAAAACTATTTTATGAGATGGGTGATCAAGTCGGGGTGATTTTTATAATTGCAATGCTATCTTTGTTCCATTTAATTCAATCCTCTTCTGCTAAGGTGATTTAAGTGAGATTCCATAATTACTTCAACTCACTTCTTTGGTTAAATGGTTTAACAAAATTATATTTTGGTATATACTTCTTCCGTTGTGTGATAGAGTTTTTGTGAACACCCCCAATTATATAAGGCAATTCCCAATCGGGTATTGTTTATCCTAAATAATCCTGAATATTCACCACCCCTCCCACACGTACTAGCGATCGCTAGGTACTTCACCACTAAGCCCTAATATTTATTCTATAGAATATATACCAGAACCTAATATAGGGAGAAAATTGATCATTTATCAAATCAATAATAACAACATAATATAAAATCGAATACGATCGCATAAGATAATAAAATCTGTTTTTAGAATTTGAAAACAACTTAGCAGAAGAGAGAGAGATTTTATTCAATCAAATGTAAGAACTAAAAGCATTAAAAATGTAAAAACTTCCCTCCCCAATAACCTCATATGTTTACCCCACCATGGTAAGGGTAATTGAGATGAAAGGGGAAGAATAAAGCATTATTGAACTTGAAGAACAAAAGAGAGAAATGAAGAACTCAAAAATAAATCCTCCAGAATCTGTCTGCCAGAAGTTCACTTCGGTTCTTCCCTCTCTTGGACGAATGAGGCCAAGTTCCCTTCTTATAGGAGGTTAGGAATGTATTTGGACATCCAACCATTATGTTTGAATGCATTTGGAGCCGTGTGGAAGGAGTTATGGCCGCCTAAATGGAAGAGACTTTTCATGACCGCCAAACACTATTCCACCAACCCTTCTTTGACCATTGAATTGGCGGCCTTAATGAATGAATTTATTTCTAATATTTTGTGGTAATATGACCCTTCTAGTAAGATTTAGAATCCAGCTAGAACAAGTACATTTATAGGAATGTGGTCCAAGATATACTTCTTGAAATATGTCATAGTCTATTCTGCCGGCCAGAATAAATGTTCACATTTACTGAATTCTTTTGGATTGTTGGAGTTCGAATTGGATTTTGTTCCTTATGACTTATATGTATCCCACTAGTCATGAAATCCTACAAAAAAGGAATTAGGTGAATTGTATTAAAAATTTAGCAGTTATGCTCGAAATACAGAGGAAACATAAAACTGTTAAATTTCCAGAATTAACCAATTTTCACACGTAAGCTCAAAACTCACCAAAAATCATGAAATGACGAAAATAAGCTCAAATTGGTTAATGGGAAGGGATTAAATCATTTAAAAACATATAATTAATTATGAAAATATTATCTCTGTCAATTATCATGTAACCTTCTCTTCATTATGCAATACCCCCGAGTTATGCAATCACATAACCATGGTTCCTTCATGTGGGAAACTTCAAAGGAGGATGTCTATGACAGAACTGTCTCACAATAACTATTCATCTTGTGATGCTCAAGGGGTAGCCGATTAAGTAACCCTAACAACTTCATGAAACCCACTTCATAGTGAGGCTATATATGATTGGAATATTCTGTGGTATCTCATCATCATGAAATTGTATAACCTCAAACAGTTCATGCAGCCATCTTTAGTGTGGGTTCCCATGAAAAACCTATTTTACAGTTATTCTTTATCATGTGAGGCACTGTATGACCCCATTGATGACATAGAACCTTAGTCATATAAGGAAAATAAATTAATTTCTACCTATGATTACATCTTAAACTATTTCAAACCCATGGGCGTGGCTCTTCTAACTTACAAAGTGACACAAATATAGGGATTTGACACCTATAAACCCCCTCTTCAATAGTTAAGAAAAAATATACAAGTGATGAAAAATATAGACAGATGGATGTACAAATGAAAATAAACGAGAATTAAAAAGAGTCATTTTATTTCAAAGTTTAATATTGGAAAATTATTTGAGTAGTTTCAAAGGATGGGAACTTTTAAAAATGGGTCTCCCTTTGAAAAAATGTGTAAACCATTAATACAAGACTTGTCGCATGATTATATATGCATGTGTCAATATTATGATGACCCTTTGGTCATGAAATAATCTCCCAAATTCTACTAACCTAATACCAATTATGCGATCACATGAAACTATTTATTTTATGAGATATCATAGCCCCTTTATATTATGCGATTTCATGACCCCTACTCCTCTATGCAGTCACATGACCTCACAAACTTCATGTGATCACCAAACTCCCAAAAGTTCTAATTGAACCTCTTAATTATGAATTTACTTCTTCTCATATAAGGCCATACCCCTCATGGGAAACCACATTAGTGTATGTTCCTAATAATTTACATCTTATGGTGAAATAATATTTATTAATTCAATTATCCTTCTTTACCCTCATGTGGTTCAGGAACTTGTGAACTACGAGGACTTTGATTCCTATTATAAATAGGATATATAGGATTCCTTTTTATTTCTAGAGATAATTATCCAATATATCTCCATATACTATCTTTCTATAAATCTATATTCCCCGTAAGACAATAAATACTTCATGATGTTATTATCAAATTCCCCCATATAGCTTCCACATTACAATAATCCTTGTGAAATCTCATACCTTATATCATAGATCCATATCTGTACTAGGGAGGATAACTGTATTCTTCTCAGGGTAGCCTTATTGTGTAAGACCCATTAAAATCAAAATATATCCCCATACCTTTCTCCTTAGTTGCTGATGAAATGTGGCATGTTTTGATCCTTGACTCAGGCCTAACCTAAGAATAACGATTTACTCCAGAACCAAGAAACTGAGTGAGGGATTTAGACCCATATCCATTTAAGGTATTATAGCATAAAATGCTATTATCTTAGCTATTTTTGTAGAAAGATACCTTGAATTATAAATATTTGAAATATAAGAAAATGATGTTGAACTTATGTAATTAAACACATAAATACTATTATTCAAGATACATAAATGATATTTTCAAACAATAAGAGACTATGGTAAACACCAAGAATGTAACTTTATCAACTATGATATAATCTTATTCTGTCTCCTCAACCTCATCTTGTGTGGAAATAATTTTTTTAAGTGCTGCGCAACTCTAAGGAACTGATGATGTGCCTTAAAATGACGCAGTATGCTGAGGAATCATGCTGGGAACATCACTATGAAGAATTGTAAGAAAAGAAAGAAATCAGAATAATATGATATAGACCTAATTGAATGTTGTATTTTATAAGAAATAATTACCCTCAACAAGTGATGCTTCTATCTTGGATAGATCAGTAGAAGAATAAATTACTACATCCGGAGCTTCTAAGAGTTAACTTTCTCATCCTAGATCAAAGGGAATTAGATCCAACACATCCGCACAAGGAATTTGGTCTGATCTCATTTGGAACCTATTCGTATCTTTCCCTCTATGGACCCTATACAAAGATTTAGGTCCTACTGGAGGGGTGGAATTAATATCTTCCTCAGTTGCAGATGTTTATGTCCTTAAAGGGACCTGATGAGAACCTATAAAAGTCAACAGTATAGGAAAAGATAGAGTGATTCAAAAAATAGAGTATGAAAATACAATAATTACTTTTTGACTTTGGGTGATGTTAATCCATCATGAACTTTCCCACTTCCTCTTTGTAATATTCTACAGGGGAGTAATTTTATAAGGAACGAGTTCTTGAGTTGATAGAGGTGGTAGCAATGGATGTACATGCTGGATTGATTCCAGATCAACAACTATTACTTCCATAAGATCCTTCCAACTAGGAGATATATAATAATCAGCCTCTCAATCATCATGTAAGATGACCATAGCTATTGTTCCCTCATAATTTTATGCTAGGGAGACGATTTGTTTCAAAATTTCTCCAGACTCCCGCAATTTCCCAAAGAAATATAAGAAGAGTTTTAATAATAATCAAAGATTATGTTTGTAATAATGAAATTTATATCACCTTTTCACTAAAACTATTATGGTATCCCTTATCTTCACCAGTTACACTTGTATTGGTAATTATCATTCTTAATTCCAAGGGTGTGTAATGGACCTAGAGTTTGACAAAATATATCATCTTGTTGAGGTCCTAAAGGAGTGCCTTGACCTTAGTATGATCTTTCTCATAGGATATTATATGTATAGTTGTTACATTCCAAAATCCCTCTAAATCCACCTATAAATGATACAAAACCCTTAATTCCTTAGGGATAAACGTTTTTATCCTCCAGTTATCCCATTACTAGCATGTAATTGGAAACATTATCATAATCAGAGTTGGTCCCCACTCATCCAAAAATTACTTCGGGTAATCCACTCATTTTTACTGCATCGTTCGACACCTTGATCAATGAATGAATTGTTAGATAATAAACTCATTTATTCCTTGTACAAAACCTACCTCTACTACAACAATGTTGGATTGATGAATTCAAACTTGGTTGCTAGATATGTGTGGATCTGGTAGCTTGGGAAACACCTACTCAGTAGAATTTTATTTATCTTTATTTTCCATTATTCCTTTTGGCATGTATTGTGTCCCTATATAAGGATATTTTTTATATGTTGTAATATAATTTCTAGTTTAGGAAATAACTACTAATTTTTTTCTGCTCTGTTTGTGTGTTGCGATTACCTACAGTGATTTTCATTTATGAGGTTGTGTTTTTTTCTACATAAATCCTCATTCATTGGTATCAGAGTGCCGAGTTTGAAGGTAATATACACAAAGATAGATTCATGATATCCCCATCTAATCTATTACTAGGTGAGATGAAGAAGATAATGAATAGTATGTGGATGTCTTGAGTGATTTCTTAATTATCAAATTGCTTTTGATTTTAAATTATCAAAATTATTTTTTCATTTGTTAAAAGTATTTCCAAAGTTTGTTTATATATTTTTTAAATCCCATTCTCACCTATATCCTCTCATTTTCTTCACATACACTTCATCCATTCTCATAAAAAAACATCCACCCCTTTAATTTCCTTCATGATATTTTTTCTCTCATCATAAAACAAACATCTCTAATATTCATTTGTGTTATAAAAACAAATGTAAATCTTCAATTCAACAAAACAATTTTTCAGTCTGAAATTATAAACTTTTTTTCCATGTGCGAGTAGTATTCAACTCTGAAAAAAAATCAGTCTACACTTTTATATATCAACATTTTTCATTTTCCTATAAAAGTAATAATTTGTATCCATGTTGAATAAATTTTCACAAAGTATGATCCTAAAACTAATGAAAAACAATTATAACAATTAATTTATCCAAATTCAAGTGATTCTTGGCACCCAAGATTTCATGGAAATCATGGTGGAAGGATACACCAAGATGGAATCCAAATCAGTAGAGGCTACTCTGCCAGATGGTCAAAAGGCCAGTCTTCTGGCTGAACAAAAGTAGGGTTGCAAGGGGAAGTACTTAATTTATCAAGGTCTTGATGAAGCAACTTTAAAAATAATCACTTTATTGAAATCATAAAAGTATATCTGGGATAATCTACAAAAATCATTAAAAGGAGACAACAAAGTGTAGTGTATTCGGCTTCAATCTCTATGAGATGAGTTTGAATCTATATTTATAAAACTTCTGAAACTATTTCCGAGTATCATACTCATGTAATGTTTATGGTGAACCAACTATGAATAAATGGATAAAATATTCCCAAAATGAAGGTATGTAAGAAAAATTTGCAATCCCTTGATCCACAATTTGATTACATAGTCATTGCTTTGGAAGAAACTAATGACCTAGAGAATATTTCTATCGAAGAACTCATGATATCTCTACAAGTCCATGAACTAAAGGTGAACCGATGAAGGGAAAAAATGGATTATAGGATGAACTACAATAAAAATTGTATCTAAAAAAATATGAAAATAAGAAAATGGGGACATCTTGAAGAACATTAGGTAGAGAATTTCATGGAAACGAATTTTATCCTAGAAGAGGAGGATGTGGTTGAAGAAGTCCAACTCAAGGAGGGAATGAATATCAAAACTATACTACATGAGAATGTGAAAGAGGAATAATGGGAGGATTTAATAATCTCTAATAAAACAAAGAAATAAACAATGATATAATTTTAAAAAATATGGGAATTATAGAAGTAAATGTTCGTATAAGAAAACAATGGAGAATGACACCAAGGAGGCACATATCATAAAATAAGGAGATACTTTTGGTGAGTCCCATGTGTTTTTTTCACAAACATAAACACAAAATCAAGGTATGTGGTATCTTGAATTTGGATATAACACTTATTTATGAACCTAGATGAATGGTTTCAAATATATATTTCATTTTGAGATCTCTTAATAATATTTCTCTATGGAAGATGATATATTCTAATAAAAAAAAGATTCTAATCATGATTTCATGTCTTATGTCTACTATATACCTGATATAAAGACCAATATATTGAGTGTTAGGTAGTTAGTGAAAAAATTATTTCACAAAACCCTAAAAAATAATTTTTTTTTATTGTTGATGATAAAGGAAGGCTAATCACAAAAGTACCGATGGTAATGAATCACATGTTTTTTCCTATGAACCAACCAGACTTACCATAATGTTTGATGAAGGTATGTGATGATAAATACTAGTTATGACATATCAGGTTCTGGAATTTAAAAATTAAAAATTTAAGACTATTAGGAAACAAGAAGATGGTGAATGAGATTCCTATCATTTGACACCTAAATCAAAATTTTGAAAGTTGTGTTCTAAGAAAATAGCATAGAAACAACTTTACAACAAAGGCCAACTGGAAAGCTGCAGCGCCACAAGAGCTAGTTCTCACCAATGTGTGTGGTCCATTGAATCAGAAATTAGATGAAAAAATAAGGTATTTTATGAAATTTATTGAAGAATATTTTAGGAAAACATGGATATAATTTCTTAATATGAATTCATAAGTGTTTGGAATCTTCAAAGAATTCAAGGCGTTGGTGGAAAATAAAAGCAACCATTGTATACAAACTTTCCAATCTGATTGAGGTGGGGCATACACCTCTGATGTGTTTCAAAAGTACTTCAAGTAGAATGGAATTCCATACTATCTAACATTGGATTGCACACCCTAACTCAATAGAGTAGATTAAGGGAAGAATCACACCATTATCAACATGGAAAGAATCATGTTGAAAGACAAAGGAGTGCCCAAGACATTCTGGGATGAAACAGATTTGTGCGTAGTATATCTACTCAATATATGAACAACCAAAAATCTTGAAGAAAATATACCCTATGAAACCTAGAGTAATTAAAATCCAAGTGTAAAAAAATCTTAGAGTTTTTTGTTCCATTTCCTATGTTAGTATTCTATAGTAAAAACAAAAAAATCTTGAGGGAAAAGGAGTGAAGTGTGTTCTTATGGGATATGAAGATCGAGAAATGAGATATCTCTTGTATAATCTCATCACCAACAAGATTATATTCAGTAGAGATATTATCTTTGATAAAAAGTATACATGGATGCAGAATCAAGATGATGAGTCAAGAGAGGTATGACTCATTCTAGAAGATGAAGAGATTATTGAAGAAGTACCAATGGGGGAATGAGGAATTGAAGAACCACTAATTCCATCACCACATAATTTTATATTTGAGGAAATATAATGATAATTTTCTCATATTTATCCTCAAAATGTTCGAAGTGTTTTCAATATATTTGAGAGAACATAATCAATGGAGGAGTATGTAAATTTTTACTATATCTCAGTGATTTCCAATCCAGATAGCTTTAAAGAAGATAAAACCAATGACATGTAGAATAAAGTGATAGATAAGAAAATCCATTCCTTCGATTCTAAAAAAGGATATAAGAAAATAGAAGACATTGAATATGGTGAATTCATTGAACCTGTTGGTTATCCACCCAGATATGATGAAAATTCATGGGTTACAAGGAAAATTAGTTTATGAGGGGATGTTGGATAATAAACTCATTTATTCCATGGATGGAAAATTCCTATACTGCAATAATTATGGCTTAAAAACTTCAAGATTTGTTTCTTGACCTATTGGGATCTGGTGACTTGGGTGGCACGTACTCAGAAGACTTTTACTTATCTCTGGTTTTCATCATTTTTTAGTGTGTGTTGTATCGATCCCTATATAAGGATATGTTTTTTGCATTATAATATAAACAAGTGTTCAAGAAATAAATACAAATTTTCTGTTTCTTAGTTTGTGTGTTGTGATCACCTCCAATTATTTTAATATGCAATGTTTTGTTTTCCACTGCATAAATCCTCTTTCAAGAATCATCTTTGTGTTTATAGTTTGCTTCTAGGGTATCTTCAGAGCTATTGTTCTTTTAGAATATTAATACTCACTAGGCCTCCATCTTGTTGATGCATCCAGATCCCTTGAAGCCTGACCCCGGTCATTGATGGTATCTCTATGGTACTCGTTACTAATGAATCTAGTTGAACATTAGGATATGATAAGATCCAGGTGTTGGAATAGAAAATGGAGTGAACACCACTTGTGATTGATGGAGGGAAATTCACCAAAATCTGGGTTTTATCTCTAGATAACATAATCCATAACTAGAAATAATTCATCATATGCCTCTCAAAATAGATGTTATGGGGGGAGCGTGGAATTTTTCTAGACAAACCAGAACTAAAAATCAAATTAACAGGGCACATAACATTAAAAAAACCATTCCATTGATCTAAGTGTACAAAAAACCTCCTTAGAAATTAATCAAATAGGCTAGAGATTCAAGGAATCCCTTTCTATTTTTATTAATTGTCTAGGAAGGTAGTCCTTATGGAATAAATATGAACTGATCTTGTCGGATCAACCTACTCTTTATCTCCAAGTACATCAGTCAAGGTTTCTTGACCCCACTGATTCTTTGATTGAATGAACTGAATTGGGTCTCAAGAATTCCCTAGGTACTTATGAATTTTTATAATCCTATGTGGGATCCCGTTATTTCCCACAATACTTGGAAGGTTACAAAAATCTAGAATAAGGCCTTTTACTTGTAAACAAGGAAGAACTGAAAATATAAATTTTCTATTCCAATAATAGACAAGTTGATGAACCTATCAATTTATATCTCTTTCACCATAATAAATGTGGACAAAAATAATCCTCCCTTCTATTGAACTGAGAAAAGATACTAGCTGATGTATGCCACTAAAAAGTTGGCTATATGAACAGGGAGATGGGCCTGGGAGGTGATTTTATTTCCCTAGTCATTGAACTAGACCACTTCAAAAATTGGACAATAAACAACCTATTTCCCGTTAGATTTTCATGATGGGAAATCCTTAAGTTTCTTGGATAGAGGTTCATACTTGGTCTTATTAATGAATAACGTGGATCCCTTTATAAAGGACATTACATACCCCAAACACGAATCCTTCCCAAAAATCTCCTTAGAAAAAATGATGTCTTCCTTTGCAATGGGAGAGTATGATCTATATCTTATCTGATATATGAGGGAGATTGAAATTCATCATACTTTTTCCCTAGAATTTGTGCACCAAGAATATTTTTTTATGTCCCAAATAATGATAACAACCTCACCACACATCAGATGAAATGTGTTTTTTTGGACTCCACTGGATAATAATGTTTTCAATTATACATTTTTTTGTAGTATGAAAGGGTTTTTGAAACTTATATAGCCTCGTATAATCCTATCTTATTCAATTTAGCTAAAACATTTGTGATGGTACACTGCACCCTGAAGGGGTATCCCTAATCTACTATGAAGCTTCCACCTGATTGAATATCCCAATTGGATGAAAAATAGGATTTATGATCTAATATAGACTTCCATATTATTAACCTAGTGATATAGGTTTCATGATCAGAATCATACCAAATTCCCTTCAAATTCTATCAGAAGATTATTTAATACATAACCATCAGAGAAATTCTCTTCATGGATTAAAGGCCCCACATAATAAATATTCTCTATGAATGTTCTCTAAGTGTTGATAGTCAAAGAGTGAGACATGATCCATACCCGAGTTGGTTAGATAAGAGTGTCACTCTAAAGGAAAAAACCCAAGAAAATGAAACTTTTGAGAAAATAGGTACTACAAAATAGTTTTCCTCATCAAGATCATAATATTATTGTGATCATACCAAATGAACTCAAAAAATTCATCTTACAAACTATTAATGATAGTTATCCAACAAGACACAACCTCTTCAGATTCCATCCTTGAAGAAATATGAATTGTAAAAGGGAAAGATTCAGTTTAATCTTTATAATAAGTGGGTTCATGTTTGAATTTTTTTATGAATTATAAAATTTTATGAAAAGCGCATTACTTATATGAATGATGTGATCGTATGACCATAATAGGGCCACCCAATTTCTAGATATTAGAAGATTCAGGTGATCACATGGTAATAAGTTAGTCACATAATCACATAAACATGTAGAAGATATGTAACCCCATGGATTTAGAGTATTTCTATTTTTGTTTATGATGTGGGGTTACATGATTTTTTCACATGAAAAAGGTTACGTGATGATGACATGTAACTCATTTATGAAAATGGGCTTATGTGAATCACTCACATGACAACCCAAAGTTTGATTCAAGTATAGAGATGACCCCTCATTCTTCTATATATAGGATACTTTTCATAATCCCAAATGTTTCATGGAAGACCAATGGACATATGAAATCCCAAAAGGAACATAGGCCAACATCCACTTCCTCATAACCAAGTCCTATCTTCTTCTTCCACAATTATTTTTTGAGTGGGTGAGGGAGTCTTTTGTTGGTGCTTAATAGATGAAAATTAGAAAGAACTTATGGTGAAAATACCTAAAGTACAAGTACCCCTTTGGTACAAAGGTACTCAAGAGGGAAAACGATCTTCATTATTGGATCACATGACACCTTTATTTTCATGGGTTCAGGTTATGCGATTACATAATATGATATTCATTATGTGATGAATCGATGTTATATGATCATGTAACCCCAATTAATTCACTTGGATTACTTTTAATGAGGATATACATGAATTCATTATCTCATGGATGACCTTTATCATGCAATTCCCTAGGGTGGCTAATTGACCAACCCTAACAATTTCACGTGATCTACTCTGCGGAGAGTATATTCATGGTGATATTCTTTCATGGTCGTTCTTCATCATAAAATTTACTAACCTCAAATAGTTCACATGGATAGATTCAGAAAGGATGTTCATAACATAACTATTTTGTGGTCTCTCTTTATCATAAAATGTACTATAGGATCCCATCGTTTACATACGACCTTAGTAACATGAGCCGTACTAGAAAATAGTGACTTATAAGGATGTATTCCACTATCCCAAACCCATGGATATGACTTTCCTACTTTAAAAAGTGGTACAAATATAGGGATATGATGCCTATAAAACTCCCTAACAATATAATAAGATATAATTGATATGTGATAAAATAAATCGATAGAAAGAGGTATACACATGATGATAGGGTAATTAAGGAGATGTCATGTAACATCAAAGCCTACCATTTGAAAATTCAGTGAGTATCTTTGAAGAGTAAAAACATGAAAAATTGGGTGACCCTTTGAAAATCATGTAAAACATTCATGCAATACTTGACAGTGTGATCATCTATGAAATTTCTGACTACATGATGGCCTATTGGTAATGTGATCACATCATGTGATCACCTAAACTAATAACGATATGTGATTTCATGACCCTTCCATGACACCATTTACATTATGTGATCACATGAACCTAACTCCTTTACAAAGTCATATGACCCTATGACCTTTATGCAATCACCCAACTCCCATAATTTTCTACTTGAACGTCTTATGTTTGTACTGTCTTATTCTCCCATATGGTTATATATCTCATCGGTATCCACCTTTATATAAGTCCCCAATATTCTCCCTAAAATTTCTAACTCATGGGGAAACAATCCCTAAAAATTCAATAATACTTTCTTACCCACAAATGGGCTAGGGAATTATGAACTATGTGGAATCTAATTTATATTATAGACATGTAACGTAGAACTTATTTTCAAGGATCTATCTTTATATCTAATACATCACCATATCATATCTTTCTACATGGATATATTCCTCACATGACTATAAATACTTCATTACCATATTATCAAATTCCCCCACATATCTTTCAAATTACTATATTCCTTGTGTATACTCATACCTTATCTCATAGAGCTATATCCTCTATAAAATACATAACCATATTCTTTTTTGGGAAGCCTTTATGTGCAAGACCTATTCAAATCCAATATTATGCTCACATAAAATGTGTCTAATATTCTACTATCTCTTTTTTACCACAATGAGTTTGGATACCATGGGATTAGAGATATGTGATGGTCATACCCTCAACATGATGAAATTACCTTAATTACAGGCTTTCTTTTTAGTTTTAAGACCAGAATATATCTTATTTTACTTTAAAGGGACAAATTACCAATAAATAATCCCATGAAATCATAATTTGAATAAGGCCCACTCAATCCTCTATTTTCTCACATCCCATAACACAAACATCATGCAGAATCTCCTGAATATCGTGAAAAAGAAATCTATACCACGTGATATTAAACTGCATGGTATGGTCCGGTTATATAACCTTAAACTATATCACATTAACTACATGGGATTTTATTCTTGTCCTAATGATATATATAGGAAAACTCCCTGTGGTTAAAAACCACCATCATTAACCTTCCATCACCTTCCTCATTATGCTATATTCATCCTAAGATCATTTATATCCTCCACTCACTTGGATATACTTTTGTGAGTATGTACATCCCGTCCATTAGGGAAATAATTTATATAGGACATCCTCCCATTGAGCCATTATCTAGATAATATAATTCCCCCACCAAGAGGGATATATCACTTCTATGTTCTACTATATCATCTTTATTGTCCACACTCTCTTTGGGAACCGTCTTCACAGGTCTATACTCTTTATGACATCAACCATTACTCATTGAAACTTAATCCTTATGAGGTCAAATATAATGGAATGATCATGTTTATGTCCTACAATAATAATTTATAGGTATATTTCTCTTATTCATCCTTACATCATGAAGTTAAGCTACATGAATCGGTTCTTAACACGTGACTATAAAAGGTAAGATATGTCCTATTAAGTGGAATTGAACATTGTGGGTTTCAATTCCTTTCATAAGTATACATAATAAGACCTTTTATGATCATGATACTAATACCATAAATACCTCCCACCTTATTAGAATACAAAAAATTATAGCACATCCAGTTATATGGATTAAAAACATAGAAATCCCCAAAGCCTCATCACTAATTAATAGTGAGAAACAAGATGGAGGACCTTTGATACATACATGAGGTGTCATTGATGGAGGACCTATGATATATAAAAATGTTCATGTTGATGGGAGACCTCTGATATGTAAATTACTCACATCAACATGAGATAATAACTGTTTATAAATGTTATGGTAACCAGTCTCGTATAAGGATTTGGGAAAGATTCATGAACATGACATAAATCTATAAGAGAGTCCTAGAGTAGGAAATAATGCCCCCAATATGGTGTCCCGAGCCAGATCTACCACCCACTTTTTCAATTTGAGTTTCTATGTTTTGGTATGAAATACCAATGACTATTTTCCATTGTAAAGCAGGCCCATGACTCATTCCAAATGTGGGAATCATTGGGTGTTCCCTATTGCATGAACAAACCCCTTTGAAGATCGCCCTATCATGATGTGGGGATTGTGTAGTAATTATAAGACCATCACAAACCAAAACACAAATCAACCCTATATTAGGTTGAAAGACACACTAAATAACATATTTGATATGAAAATAATATTTTAATTATTAAATATTTCTTCTTAAATTAAATAATTGTTATTTCCTAAAACACCAAATAGTTTGTGTTGAATTATAACATTATATTTCAAAAATAATATAGTGTATAATAGGTTAATGTTTGGAATTATATAATTTTGAATTTAAAAAATTAATGAATACACAAGTATAAGATTAAAGTGATTATTCACATCATGAATAGTTTTGGATATATGGTGATCAAGAAAAATTTTGAGTGTTATATTTAGTTATCATTAGTATGTGAATATAATTATTATATAAATAGTTAAACCAGTTAAAAAACAAAGTTAATTACACTTAATATCCTAAATTATTTTAGGGTTTATTTATGAAAATGAATTTAAATTTTTAGATTTATTTATATTAATTAATTAAATGTAACTTTATTGAAAATGAGTTTAGGGTGTGTTGGTAAAGAAATAATATAAATAGGTATATTATTTGTTAGTAGAAACATATTTATATAAAGGGTTACGAGGACAATGATTATGTAATTAAAAATATTTACAAGTATAGAATAGAAGTAAACATCATAAAATTTTATTTTGTAGTGTTAAAGAGTTTGAATATGCTCAAAGATTTGAATATTAAGAATATGATTCCTAAATTCTTACCATTATTCAAACCATCATACATTCTATATTTCACTCACTAAAGATTTTAGTGGGAGGGTTTTATCAGATAGTAATATGAATATGTTATAGGAATTATATATGGGTGTAATGAATTAAAAAAACCTAAAAGTTCATCATTAATAAGGTTAATCTGGTAGGTATAATGCAATATATGATATGCAGACAATTTTATTAGTATTATTAAATATTCTTAAAATAGTTTAACAACATTAAATGTATCATATAAAAGGATAATATCCAATTTATCATTATTTCATGTTAACTAAATAAATATGTATATAAATATACATTTCATGAGGTGTAATGATAATTGAAATCTCAAATTATGAATATGAGTTATATTTTCCTAATGTCCATCATTGGGTAATATAGGTTATGATGAAATGTTAATGTTAACATGAGTAAGATTCTTATATATAGATATCAAACATACTTCTGTAGAAAAAAGTGTTTCTATGTGCTGGATAACCCAAAAAGTATAAAACTTGTAGTGTTATACACTATGTATTTGGAATACTAGGGGTGAATGGATCATATTGGGACACCACTACCTATGGCTAGTGAGGTATCTATCATGTAAACCATCATACTTTGATACACTACTTATACATGTCAAAATATAAACTTAGATAATAAATGGGTGGTTAGGTATGTCTTTGATCAAGTTATTAGTTGGATATTAACTAAATATGGGATTTAATCTCTTGTAGAATGAGTATAACATCTAATACCTTGATTGAGTTAGACTGTAGAGTGTATAGTCACCCCTAAACAATACATATGATGTTCTTATCTATCTTTATGAGGGGAATGTGATGTGTTCATCTATAAAAGTGAATGATATGTGATTTATTCATCAACTAGGTTAGTCTATACTCAAAGAATAAATAATATATGAGTTGGATATATTGGATTAACATGCTCTATGTCTCATATTCACTCAATATTTTGTAAAAATGAAAAATACTAGAATGAACATGCATGTGATGTAAATGGAAGACATAGGTATAGAGATACATGTGTTTGATGGATATCACAACAAATAACTTTAAATATTTAATAACATTGATAATTTTCTATAGGAACTATTTAATTTTATATATGGATATGGTAATTCATATTTCTTGTTAATGATATAAAAGCCTATGGTGGAATAATTTTTAGTTGACTGAATGGGATTGATTTTGACATGGATATATTCTCTAAAATTATTTTAGAGTTAATCTAAAATGAGTTTTGGATGGTATTACCAAGTTATTACATTTTATGTGTTACAAGGTGAAATTAATTATAGATTTCCAAGAGTGTTTTAGAAGATATCCAAAAGAGTTTGGTCTATGGTTTCACAAGTAATTATATATGATACAATATTAAGTGAAATGGTGAAAAGTATTTTAGGATTTAGTTAAAGTGGGATATTAGAGGATATATTCACTAAACCCTTATATTTTTATGTTATATACAAGCTATTTTTTATTTCTTGAAAATTATGATTTCCATGCATGGAGTGTATTGTTTCATGCCACATATGACTTCATTGTCAATCATCTATGTTAGATATCATTTAGTGATTCATTTTATATAATAAAACATGTAAGTTAGTATTACATATGATTTATTCAGTTTCCAAGAGATTTATGATATTTTCATTCATTATATTCATGAATAGTATAAGGAATTAACACTTGAATTAATTCATGTAGTGTACATAGTCCTATATAAATACCATTTCCATGAGATGTAAATTCTATGTGTGAGTTTCATAGGCTTAGTAAATTTCCCCTAAGACATGTATCTTTCTTTTTTCATTCTTAATTTCATCTGATGCACTAGAATGCTATGATGAATATATACTCTCACACAAAGGATGTGCGATTCATTTTATCCCATTGATACCTTCATAGGTGGGATGTATTTCAAATTCCACCTTTTTATCTTTATTAACCATATTATAGGGGTATCAACATGTAATAGGGTAATGTTTGTTACTAGATACACATATTGTATTATTTCATCATTTTAGTTTTTACTTGGTTTCATATATTCTTTCATAGTGATCATGGGAAAAGTGATTAAATAATTTCTTATTATTCTAATAAGTGTTATTATACGCCCATGAATCCATTAAATTCTTAAAAAAAGTTAATTATTGTTCATCAACTTATAATAAATTTAAGTATCAGCAGAAAGAAATGGATTACTTTTGAATGCATAAAAAATCATAAAAGGAATTATTAACTAAGGTATATTTGTACCTTTAAAAATCTATCTTTACAAAAAATATAGGTTTACTAAAATGACACAAGGGAAAAAATATAAATATAAATCAAATATTAATATACATTCTTGAAAAAAATCTCAATACATGCAATAATTTATTTTACTTAATTAAAATATATTTATGGGAGATAAGAAGAACACGATAAAAAGGAATTCTATTATAGATATTAACAACATCTAGATCTTTACAAAATTTCTATGCATGGAAATCTATAAATGGATGAATATAAGAGATTAAATAACTCTAAAAAACTATTTAGTTCATGTAAAATAGAATTATAAAATAAGAAAACATGATTAGTATCCCTTACATAAGAAACCAACAATAAACACATAATTTAAACAAGTTATTAATTGAAAAGATAATTTAATGAATCAAAAAAATCCATATAAGGTCATATAAGGATATAATAACCAAACGATATAACAAAAACCATTATAACATGTTTTAAATTAATTATTCAAATTAAATAATAAAATGAACAAAAAATATTTCAAAAAACCATCTTTTAACAAGGTGTTAAATTGTGGTTTTAAAGAAAGTAATTATAATTAACTAACATTGCATAGGTTCTTGTAAAATTCCATGTAAAACCTTTAACATGAAATATAAAAATATTATTAACAAAAACTATTTAAATCAAATTATTTTTGTAATCATGTGGTATATTCTAAATATATACCACATGTATGTATTATAATTAATAATTTTTTTAAAATTATACTTAATATAATTTATGCTTCTAAAAAATGATACATTATATGCATAAATTATATGTGATTATTTATTATATATTAAATATTAATATTATTGAACCAAATAGGATGAATATGAATAATAAATTAATGGATAAAAATTCTACGATAAAATATTATAAGGATTGGGTTAAAGGGATTATTAGGTTTTAATAAAGCATGGAAATGATACTTCTAAAATCATTTGTTCATGTTTAAAGTGTTTTTATACAAGAAATATTTTCCTAGAGAAGTTATAAGAACACTTTATCTATCATGGAATATATTAAAATTATAAATGTTACACTAAACAAAGTAAAAAACTAAATGTAGAAAGTGACTTCGAAAACACTACCATTAATAGATAGTTTGATATGGGTATAACTATAAACTACGGTAGATATCTTAATGTGGAAATGAAAAAAATAGTTGAATATGGACTTCATGTTTTTATAATTCTATTTTAGAATTTAAAGCTTTTTGAAAAGGTTCCATTTTATAATAGTTTCACTAAATATAAAACACTAATAGTTATACTGAATCTATATGATTTGAAAGCTACAAATAGATGGAAGGATGCCTTATTTATAAAGCTATGTTTTCTCTTTAATGATACATTTTTAGAGGATAATGATATTCATAATATCTCACTAAATGAATGTTATGTTCAATGGGTATGATCATTAAAATAACACATTCTATTCCAAATTGATTGTATATTTATGTTAAAGGACTATGAATCACTTAAAACATCTATATGTGTCATGCAGCTCAATTTAAGAATTATGATCAAGGCCCTATAATTTTTTTGGTACTTTTGATTCATTCCAATATTTATAAATCTATATTGAAGTGAGGATACTATAATGTAATCGGTAGGACACACAAGTATAAGAATTCAAGATGAGGAACTTTGTTACCCACCAGAATCTCCTGAGTGGAATTTTTTTTATCATGCATATCCTAAATTATAAAATGCTCCCAGATTCCATTGTCTCATTAAATTTTTATATGGAATTAATCCTTTTGGTGTACAAATTAGTACTCATATTACATGGACAGTTTTATTGGTAAATTATACCTTGAAATAATGGTTATGCATGAATTGCAAGTATGCAATGTTGGATTTTTTATATCTATACCAAAACAACATGGTAATGATATTAATATTTAATTGGATACATCAATCAAAGATATAAAATTGATATGGGATTCAAGTGTTAGGTTGTATGATGATTATAAAAATGGAGAGTTCACATTGAGAGTTATGTTGTTTTTTGCGATAAATGACATTCCATATTATAGAAATTTGTCTGGATATAAAATTAAAATAATTATATGGTGTCCCATATGTGAAGAAGAAACAAACCTAGTTAGGTTGAAATATTCCATGAAAAAAGAGTTTCTAGGAAATCATAAAATTTTTACTTTGATGACATAATTATAGATCATGAACAACATCATTCTATAGGAATTCATAACAAGGTACAACACCTTATCTGTTAACAGGTTATGAATTATTTGAGAAATTAAAGGATATTGTAACAATTTTTGGTAAATCCATTTAAAAAAACATATGAAAATGTGTAATGTTCCTGACTTGGGAGTCACTAACCCAATGCCTCGAGCTAGGTCATCACATGAACTCAAGCACGCCTCCCCGTATACCAGAGGTTTCCGACTAGAATTGAGGGTATAAAGGTCACATGGAGAGACTATACCCTATTTACCAGAGTAATCCATATTAGTAAAACATTATAAAATAGTGGAAACACTAGAAAATAAACAATGAACCTGCATTAATAACCATCTCCTAAACTGGGTACCAACCTCAACAAACAGTAAATATGTCATGTCATATTAAAATTACAAGTGAGAAAAACCCAAAATAAAGGAAAAATAGGAATCCCAAAAATGGTCCTGACTCCAAGTCTAGAACCTCATCCATGCATGTCTCTTACCCAACTCAACTCCCTAGCATAGGACCCTTACCCCCATCCTAACCTGCAAACATGAAATATGCTCAGGTACCCAACGATGACTTGAGAAGGGTGTGAGTATAACTCAGTAGGCCACCAACAATGGTGTCTACAAAATATTGAGTTTAATAGATATTTCATGGAAGAACTAAGCATTGAAAAATAATTAAAATACAATTCAAGTAACCATTAGTAATAGTGTTTCCCTTAAGTTAATCCATTATCAAATTCAGATTCATTAATTATAAAGACTATGTGCATAGTTCACCTTTTTCATGTGTTCAATGGATTAGTAATGTTCTATAATTGCAAGTAATATGAGAATAAATCATGTTCTACCTCTATAAAGAAACACATCACAACAACCTCATTATCCTAACCTCAAAACCTCAGTCTGGGTGGAATGCAACTGTTAGGGGAATAAAAATACATTCCCTTCCCTAACCCATGAATTGAGGGGTGGATTTTTGAGCCCCAGTCCAACTCAACCCATGGGCCTGTAACCTAAAGTCTATACCCCACTCTACCAAGCCATGTGCACATTCTTATTTTTCTGTTCCCCACACATAACCACAATACAAACCAAGCATATCCAATAACACTAGAAGTATCAAACATTGACAATTTAAAATGGGAATCACTATTATTCCACTATCTATTAATACAATTATTATTTATATCCCATTACCATTTAACCCAATTCCCATTACCCAAGCCTAACTCACTAAGCATATTTAAGTACAAAACATGATTCATTGTCACATTCCCATTAATCATGTTTCAGAACATTTATATCCAATCCAAATGATACCTTATACATATCCCAAACTTTACATGTCTTCCCATAATCCCTTATTAGTCAATACATTTACCAATTAACTTATTCAACATGGTATTTACCTATTTACTATTAAATTTCACATAGAGTGTTTTCATTATCCATATTTGGGAGGGTCGACATACCCCTTGGGTGGTCCTAGATTGGTTGAGACATCCTCCACGCATTCTGTGGGAATAATGAGGGGTTAAATTGGTTATTTAGAAACCCAATACACCACATATTTGCAATGAAACCAAGGAAACATCAACAAGAGAACAAGAATAAAACCCTACATGCACAAATCTATTTACACACAATGAGACATAAATTTTAGACCACATACCTTAGATCTGTTGATGAACATCATCCTAATTGAAGCCTTAGATTCTGATTCAACTACCCTTTGAAGCCTCAACCTAGATATTACTGGAAAAGAAGGGTTTTAGAGCTTTATAAAGAGAGGAGAGAAAGATACAAACCCTAAACTAGAAAAGAAAGTAAGGAGGATATTACACTTACCTGAACATTTGATCTGCAACCGATAGAACTCCAAACAACCTTGGAATGAATGAGAATCACCCTTTGAATCTCTTATGAGCTCTTTTTTATCACTAGGGTTGCAAGAGGAGTATAAGAGGAAAATCCTGAGTTGGGGTTAAAAATCCTGTAATGGTATTTTTTTAAATTTCTCAACTTTAATGGCCCAAATAGTTTACCCGCATGGTTTTCCAAACCGTACATAAACTATGTGCATGATACTGTCTAAGAGAGTGGTGCACAAAGTTACCTAGTAATTCCACATGGTTAGCTTAAATGTGAACCTACCATGTGTAAGACTCTGCCCAAGGTTGCACGGTTACCCGGGATACTCCGCACAGTTTGCACTGACTGTGTGCAAACTGTGCAACATGCCCAGAAAACTTCTTTTTCCTCCTCTTTGGTGCCCCAAACCCCTGAAACATGACCGAAACATATCATGGTATTGATAAAAACTTATTAAATTAAAAATAAGGGACTTAAACTGAAGCATAAATAGAAACATACTTTAAAGAAAGTATCCCAGATCATACAACCTACCAACCTTATGATGGCTTGTCCTTGAGCCACTCTTCACAAGAATCATTGAGTCTTTGAAGAAAAGATATTGGGACATTGGGCTCACATATCTGATTCTATCTCCCAAGTTTATTCCTAAAAATTTCCATGCTATCATAAAACTCTAACAAAAGGCACAATCTTCCCTCACAAGACTTTGTCGCTATGGTTCACAATACTCACTAAATGCTATTCAAAAGACGCATCATCCTCCAGATATACATCCTTAATTTTTATCACACGAGATGGTTTGGGATGATACTGTTGGATTTTCGAGACATGAAAAACAATGGTCATTCCACTATATCATTGAGGAAGAGACAATTAGTATGCCACCAGTCTGATCCTCTCTACGATCTAAAACTGTCCTACATACCTAGGCACCAAATTTCTATACTTTAGAATGTGATGGTAAACCAAACTTTGTGACACTTGAAGAAACACACTATCACCCACCAAAAACTCAAGGTGTTTACAACGCTGATCTACACATGACTTATGCCTACTCTGATCCATTTTGACACGCTTCTAAATCAACCAAACATTATCTGACAGCTCCTGTATGACACTCAACACCAAAATCTCAAATTCCTCAACTTGTAACCAGAAAAACAAATATCTACATGGTCTATAATAAATTTCTTAAAAAGGTTCTATCTGTATCGTAGCCAAAATTCTATTTGTATAGGAAAAATCAACAAATAGAAAATGTTTTTTCCATGAACCACCAAATTCTAGAATACAAGCTATCATCATATATTATAATACCTGTATTTTATGCTCTGACTGCCTATCTATCTGTGGGTGATAGGCCATACTAAAAAACACCTGGGTGGAAAGTGCCTTCTGTAACCCCTTCCAGAAGTGTGAGGTGAAATGGAGGTCTGGATCCAAAACAATGGTTCTTAGAACATATTGAGACTATACTATCTCTCAAACATATAACTCACCAAACTGATCAACCATATAAGTATTTTGGATCGGTAATAAATGAGCCACTTTGCTCAATTAGTCCACAACCACCCAAATCACGCTATTCTTCCAGGGCATCCTCAGAAGAACCATTACAAATTCCATTGTTACATCACTCCAATTCCACTCTGGGATAGTCAATGACTGTAAAAACCCACCTGGGTGCTGATGCCCCACCTTCACATGTTGATAGGTAAGTCATCACGCTACAAAAACTGCAATCACTTTATTCATTACCAACCACTAGTATTGCTAGTGAAGATCACAATACATCTTAGTTAAACCAGGGTGCACTTCACACTTCAATGTGTGGAAATCACATATAAACTCTTCCCACATACACACTGATAAAACCACACAACCACAAACATTGACAGTTCCATCATCACCAATATCCCAACTAAAAGGTGAGTCCCCGACTTTAAGACTTTCCTTTATATCCAAAAAAACTGGGTCCACCATCTAACTCTCCTTGAACTAACTCAATAGTGAGTACTCCACTTTTATAGATGTAGGAGTCATTTACCCGTGCCCATCCTGTATCTCCAGGTGTATCTCAGAAAACAAGGCCATAAATCTCTACTCTGAGTTGGATTCTTAAACCAACTAATTTTGAGTCTTTTGGATAAGGGAATCCAAAACACTATTAAATTTTCTGGGTGTATAACACAGCTCAAAATCAAAGGATTTCAGGTACTCAAAACACCTTCACTGCCAAAGATTCAAATCACACAAAGAAAGATGTATTTAAGGCTTTTGTTATCAGTAAACACCATGAACTATTCTTCTAAGAAGTAATGCCTCTATCACTTTAAATCATAAACCATAGTGATCAACTCAAGATCATGAGTAGGGTAATTTATTTCATGAGGCCTCAATTGTCTTGACCCATAAGCTACAACCCGGTAATCCTACATCAACACTTCACCAAGTCTAGCACCGGGCGCATCAAAAAACAAGATATACCCCTTGCCTGGTTTGGGTAAGGTCAGATTTGTTATGGTAGTCAACCACTTATTCATCTCTTGAAAATCAATTTCACATGCCCTTGAATACTCAAACTTAACCCCCTTTTTGGTAAGGATAGAGAGTGGTGCTTCAAAATGGGAGAAATACCTAATGAACCTTTAGTAATAATCGGACAAGCCCAGAAAACTCTGGACATAAGAAACATTATTGGGATACTCCCAAGACACCACAATCTAAAATTTATCTGGATCCACTGACACAACCAATTCATAAATAATGTGACCCAATAAATGCACCCTATCAATCCAGAACTGACATTTTGATATCTTGGAATAGAGCCTATTCCCTTTTAGTGTACTCAGGATGATGTCAAGGTGTTTGGCATGATCTTTATGAGTTCTAAAGTACACCAAGTTGTCATCAACAAATAATACTATAAACTGATCTAGATACAAGTGAAATTTCTAGTCCATCCAAGCCATGAACATAGCCGGTGCATTGGTCAACCCGAATGACATCACCATAAACTCCTAAAACCCGTACCTGCTTTAGAATGTTGTGTGCGGTACGTTAGATAGTCTCACCATCAACTGATGGTATCCTAATCTTAAATCGATCTTAGATAACACTATGGTACCCCTCAGTTGATCAAATAAGACATTGATTTTGGGAAGTGGGTATCAGTTCTTAACCATTATTTGGTTCAACTTCCTATAGTCAACACATAGCATCAATGACCCATCTACCTTCTTGGAAATCATATAGGAGATCCCCAAGGTGATGTAATAAGATAGATAAAACCCTTATACTCAAACTCCTCTAGCTTAACTTTAAGTTGTTGGAGATATACAGGTGCTATTCAGTATAGCGGAATGGAAACTGGCTCCACCCTCGACAAAAATTCAATCATGAACTCAACATATCTCTCAGGTAGTAACCTTGAGAAGTCCTTAGGAAACAAATCCTAAAATTGGTCCACAATAAGAGGTAATATTGGATGTACTTTTTCCACATCATCTAACATATGCCATGCTACTTAGGATGTGAGTTCTCCCAGTTGTTGAAAAATTGGTCATGCATGGGCCGCTCGAAAATCCCATACTCACCACAAAAGATATAAGTTCTTCCCACTGGAGATATGAACATCACCCTACACTGGTAACAATCGATATGGGCTTGATAAAACACTAGCTAATACATTCCCAAAATCAGGTCTAAACCTAACATATCAAGGATGAACAAGTTCCATATGAAACGATATCCACTAAACTTCAAAGAACAGTCCTCACACTGTTTGATATCCTCAACCCATACTCCTAATAGAGTATCAAGTGACATTACCTCATAAGAATTTTCCATAGTTAATCCCAAAAAAAACAACAAACTTAGTAGAAACAAAAGAATGTGAAACACCCATATCAAATAATGCACTAGAAAGTGTGGAAGCTATAAGAATCGTACCTCGAATGATAGATGATCCTACCTCACCTCCTCCAGGTGTAGTCTAAACTGCATGATGATGGCCTGACCCTCTACCCTAGGCCCCAACCTAAGCACCCTGCACTGTACTGCCTTGCTAGTGTGAATTCTCTCTCCCTGAAGTTCTACATCCACCACCCCTACCAGTAAGACATGTAGAGATCCAAATTCCTACCTAATATGGAGTCAATGGCCCCCCAACCTACACTCTGCATGTGTCTCTGGCCTCTATAATTTCATGACTGCTACGGGTTCCTACAGAACTTCTATACATGGCCCAGCCCGCAGTATGATCAACACTCAACTGGTGGTCTGGGACACTGGCCACACATGTGCCCCAACCAGCCACACTGATAACAGAATACCTGGTCACCACCCTGAGAGGTTGAACCTATCTTCTGACTACTATGTGTATTTCCACCCTGATGAAAATTTCCAAAACTGTGCTTCTTGCTTTCGAAAGCCACGCCACTTGCTCGCCCAACTAGAACCACAAGTTCAATACTCTAAGATCCCTTCAATTTACCCTCTAAGATAAGGGATTTATATACTAAATATAAAAATATTTTCATCTTAAATATGTTTACCTGGGACCTGACCTTGTGTCTAATCCAATCCTTAAAACATTTTTCCATAACCTCCTCATCTCCTTCCAATGCTGGGAAGAAACATCGCAGATCAATGAAGTGACTAGCATAATCTATCACTAAAATTTTCCCTTGGATCAAACACATAAAATCCATAGAATTCTCCAACCTCAATGTTTCCTAAACACAACCCTCAACTATCCCTACTGAGGCCATGGCTAACATAGGGTAACTAACTCGCACGGTTACAAGCCTTACCTTTTACACCATTTCAAAACAGTTTATATTTCTCAACCTATTCCAAAAAACCTTTAATCCACCTAGTTCCCTTATCAATCACCATTACCTAGTTATTAATTAATAGTTTAACCATTTTCATAATCTCATTAAACATCATTTCCATTACTTTTAAGAAAAACTGAATGCATCCTACCTTTTATGTTCCACACACCCGTCCTCTGTGTGCCTACTATGATGCACATCTCATATATACATAGGTTCCTATAATGATGTATGAATTCATAACCTCATGAAACTGTAGCCATGATAAAAACATTATAAAATTTTCACACCACACAACATGTGCACCACCCAATAGTGAAATATCATTAATCATAACATCACACAACAAGAACAATAATCCCCACCTAGGGTAACTTGGGTTTTCCCCCATAATTGGGTTAGATACTCCCAAGAACGAGCTCATTTCCAAAGCCAAAAACTTTCCCAAACCTTTATCTACCATCCTAAATAGTAAGTCATAGAAAATACCTCATATGATACCACTTAGTAATGTCCCCGACCCGAGAGCCACTAACTCGATGCCCCAAACAGGGTTATCACATAACCTCAAGTACGCATACCAATATTCCAGAGGTTGCAAAATAGTAAAGAGGGTATAGAGGTAACATGGGGAGACTATAATCTCTTTACAAGAGTAATCCACAACATAAAAAAATTATAAAATAGCAGAAACACTAGAAACTAAATAGTGAACCTCTATAAATAACCATCTCCCAAACTGGGTACAAACCACAACAAACTGTAAATGTGTCATGTCATACTAAAATTCCAAGTGAACAAAACCCAAAATAAAATAAAACACAGGAATCCATAAAATGGTCTGGAATCCATGTCCGGAACCTCATCCATGCTTGTCCCGTACCCAATTCAACTCCCTAGAATAGGACCCTTGACCTTATCCTAACCTGCAAGCATGATATCTTCTTGGGTACCCAACAACGGCCTGATTAGGGTGTGAGTATAAATCAGTAGGCCACCACTAATGGTGTATATAAAATATCCAGTTTAATAGATAGTTCATGAAATAAAAATGTATTAAAAAATATGTAAAATAAAATTCAAGTAACCATTAGTAATAGTGTTTCCCTTAAGTTAATCCACTTTCAAATTTAAATTCAATACTTATAAAGACTATGTGTATATTTCACATATTTCATGTGTTCATTGGATTAGGCATGTTCAATAATCAAAAGGCATATGAGAATAAATAATTTTCTACCTCCATAAATCAAGACATCACAACAATCTTATTATCCTCATGTAGAAACCTAAGTCCAAGTGGAATGAAACCATTAGGGGAATAAAAATTCATCACCTTCCCTAAATCCTGAATTTAGGGGTGGAGTTTAGAGCCTCAGTCAAACTCGAACCATGGGCGTAGAAGCTCATGTCTATACCCCACTTTACCAAGCCATGTTCACATACTTATTTATCCATTCACCACACATAACCACAACACAAACCAAGCATAACCTATAACATTAACAGTATAAAAATTTGACAATTTAAAATTGGAATCATTATTATGAAACCATCAATTAAAACATTTATCATTTATATCCCATTACCATTTAACCTAATTCCTATTTAAAAATCCCAACTCACTAAGAATATTCATGTACAAAACACGATTCATTGTCACATTCCCATTAATCCCATTTCAGCCTATTTATATGCCAAACCAAACAACCCCTTATCCATATCCTCAACTTGAAATATCTTCCCATAATCACTTCCTAGTCAATAAATTTACCAATTTACTTATTCAACATGGGATTTACCTATTTACACGTACATTTAATATTGAGTGTTTTAATTATCCATGTTTGGGAGGGTCACCACACTCCTTGGGTGGTCCTAGATTGATCGAGTCATAATACATGCATTCTGTAGTAATCATGAGGGGTTTAATTGGTTATTTAGACACCCAATACACCAAATATTGCCAAAAAACCAAAGAATCATCAATAAGAGAAGAAGAGTAAAACCCTACATTCACAAATCTATGTACAAAAAACGGGAACAAACTTATAAAACACCTACCTTAGATCCACTGATGAATGCCCTCGTAATCAAAGCATTATATCCCGATTTAACCACCCTTTGAAGAATCAACTTAGATCTTACCGAAAAAGAAGGGTTTTGGAGATTCAGAAGGATATGATAGAAATTTACAAACCCTAACTGAGAAAAGTAAGCAAGGAGGAGATTATACTTACTCGGATATTCGATCCACAACAGACGACACTCCAAACTACCTAGGAATGAAGGAGAATCACCATTGGAAGATATCGGGAGCTCTTATTTATCACTGGGGTTGCAGGATGAGGAGAGGATGAAAATATTGAGTCCGGGTTAAATATCCCATAATTTATTTTTTTAATTCTTCAACTTTATTAGGCCGCATGGTTTACTAGCACGGTTTTCCAAACCATGCGTAAACCATGCACATGATACTATCTGAGAGAGGCTGGTCTGAATGGTTACCTGGGAATTCTGCACCGTTTGCTTAACTGTGCACCAACTATGTGTAACCCTCTACCCAAGGCTACACAGTAACCTGGGATGCTCTGCACAGCTGCACTGAACCTACGTAAACCGTACAACATGCCCAAAAAACTTCCTTTTCCTCCTCTTTCATGCCCCGAACCCCCAGAACACCCCCAAGCCTTCTTATGGTCTTGGGAATCACTAACTGAATTAAAAATAAGGCAATTAAACTAAATCATAAATAAAAACATACCTTAAGGAAGAATACGCTATCTTACAAAATGGGTTTCAAAAAGAGAATAATTTTTTAATTATTATATTGGAATTGTTTTCACATCATACATTTTATTGATATCATGAATGTAAACAAAATATGTGTGAGTTTTTTTATTGTAATGTTACTAAATGAACCCGAAAATATAGAATTTGGAGTTAAGGAAAGGTTATACTTGATTGATATTGGGATAAGGGATGATTTGGAACTAGTGAAGGGTGAAATACATACTTTTAATCCTCAAATAAATTACTCTTTTTCCAAGTATTAGAAATTTTAGTTTTAAAAATTCCATAATAGTATATATGTTCCAAAGGTGTATTTTTCAAATATCAAGAGTAACATAATGATGACTGATTTAATTTTTAATAGATTAAGATAACATTAAAATAATATTTTAATGATTTATTAATTTCATATGGATTTATGTTTCAATTTACCTAAAAATTTATAACACACATTAACTAAGAATTACATATTTTCCAATGATATATATATAGTAAATTTATAGACCTAAAAATGTTTCCAACTATGTAAAAGAAAATTTATCTTATATTATGTTAATTAGAGATGTTATTACCACCATCATTATTTGATATAATGGTTCATGTGATGGTTCATAAAGAGAGAGAGATCAGATTTTGTTGTTCTATTCCTTAAAGATGGATATTCCCTATAAAATGATATAAGAATATATTTTAAGGGAACTTCAAAAATAGAAATTTTCTAAAAGTTTTTATTATAGAGTAATTTATTGTTGAGGAAGACATCATTACCTATACCAAATACCTATCTTGTATTTATTTCATTGGACTCTAAGAATATCTTCATAATAGGCAACTTATGGGTGAAGGAATTTATAAAAGAGATATTTTCATAATTACCATTATAGATATGGAGAAGACCCACCATTATGTTTTATATAATAATATATATGTTTCGAAATATAGTGAAAAAAATAAAGTAATTATAAGGTATTTTAATAAATAAAGGTATAAAATTATTATATCAAATATAAACAATCAGTATTTTATAAGATCATTATAAGGAATTTTTTATAGAGTTATCTACAGATCTGAATTCAATTTTATAATGAATTTGATGGATATTAATTGGAAAAAATATGCAATTATTATCTTAAAATGATTATGTAATTAATAGTTAAATATTATATACAAAGGGTTAGGGGGAAAACAATACATGAAAAAATATTTGAGTTACTCTTTTGGCATAATTTATTTGTGTATATGGTAAAAATGATAGAAATCTAATTTACACAAATATATCCATATTTAGATTCAATGAAAAAAATATTTGAGTTGTATTATATAACATTCCAAACCTCAATGTTTCAATGAAAATGGGTTGATAATAGGAGTGTAGTTAAAAAAAGGATTTTTGAAAGTGAATTTCTATGAGGTAGGGTACAAGGATGAATTATTCATATTTGCATCATAGGTTGTATATAAATTTTATAATCTTGATCCTATAAACACAAATTGTTCAAGTGTACTATTTTCAATTAAAATAACATCATAGCTAAATGAGAATTTTATTAAGGAAGACTATTTTACTGATGTGTAATAATCATTTTTTGGTGTTCCTAATATAGTTTTTGTCTTGTATGTCAGAGGGTTTCCTAAGGAGGGGATTCAGATATATTATACAAGGGATAAATCAATTCAATATTTTTTTAAAAGTAGTTCAATGTACAAGTGTAATGTATCTACTTATTTGTTATATTTACAATGTAGTACTTCATAATATTATGTGTTCATTACTGTATTTACATAATCAAAATTAAATAATGGAATACATTTTTTGATAATTGATTATATACATAATAATGATACCAATATAAAATAAAAAATAATTAGTGAGAGATTGAAATTTAGAAAATTTAAAAAGGTGAAAAAACTAATGGTGAGAAAGTGGGAAAAAATATATACCATTGTATAAAATATAGTATCTACATAGTGTGGTAGTGTTGGTAAAATTTATTAAGGTAATAAGTAAAGGTAAAAAATTTGAGGTTGGATGGAATGAAAATGTTCAAACTATTGACCCCAATAAGTTTATTTTCACTTTTTACATTAAGGTTAGTATTAGAATGAAAATTCTGATTGATATATATCCCTGGACCAATTTTGTTCTAGTATTTAAGAAAATAATTCAGGAAGACATTATGGTAAGAATATGATATGATTTCTCTATTTTACTAAAAGATAAATTAATGGAATTTTTATTTACTCTTTATTATCCCCAATAGAGTACATTTATAGTATAATATTATTAGATGAAATTTATACTAATGGTCTCTGAAAAACTCATAGATAATTTCAAAAATCCTTACCAAATACCATTTTAAATATGTTGAGGGGAATGTAAAATCCAACACAGCTATTATACATGCACATATCATAAACTAAATATCCTGGGATACATTAATTGGTTACGCTAAAGAGGAAATATTTAAGTTACATTGTAATTGGTAATTTTTAAATTTACATTACACATATTAATCAATTTGATATAAAAATATAAATTTAAGAAATAGTAAAGGAGTGCATAAAATAAAAAACTTGTATAAAAAACAAAATACCCCTACTTTAATGCAAGGATGGTTTAAACTTCCCCTAAATAAAAAATATCCTTTAATTTAAACCTATAATAAAACTTTTATATGATATAAAACAACAATATAATTATACTTCTTTTTATATATATATATTGATGAATCATAATCCCATGTGAATTCCATCCTATATCATGCTTCATGAAAGGATGTTTTTGTGAAAAAAAGGAGAAATAATATATGAACAAATATAAAAAGTTTATGAATTATGTGCATGTATAAAAAATATTTTTTTCTATTTTAAAATCGTATTACATAATAATGAATAACTTTTTAAATTTATTTTATCTAGTTTAGGGAAAATAATCCTCATCTAATGTACTCAATCAATGACCACTTTCTATGATTTTTAAGCATCTATGATATTATGTTTGTATTATAAGTGTAGGTTTTGGAGTGTCACCCTAAGAATACATTGAGAATGAAAAGATAAACGATGATACAAATTATAAAAAGAAAAATATGAAGGCACCAATATATTCTCTAATAGAAATACTAGTTTACTTACCAATGTGAAAAACCTATTTCTTGAAATAGATTAATGAGAAAAATTAACAAATACAAAACCAAAACCTGAATAGACACGTCCACCTATTTATAGGATATATATTCCCCTCAAATTCCTTCTTTATAAAAGGAAATTTATTTTGTTATAATGTTTTTTACTAAATGTGAAAGAAATAACTACTGATACCACTCTTGTTATAATATTTAATAGGGTGAAAATTATTTATATTTATATCTATCAAAAACCAATCAACACTTTTTTTGTGAGAGGTGAAATGTATATTATCCATGGAAATATTCTATATAATATAAAAATTCTAAAAGATCATGTGTTATTAGGGATTCAAGTAGTTCATAATTTGAGCATTACAATACCTATTCCCCTTAATGATCTTGATGTTCACATGATAAAATATCAAATTAAAACATTCATAGCATTTCCATTCAATATTATAAATATATATGATGATAATGAGTAATGACCTTTCCAATTATTTTTATATGAAAAACCTTTTAAAGATAATGAAAAAATTTCTAGAATGAGGTATTTTATTACAAAATGAGAAACATAATTTGAAATAGAATTTTGTGAAAAATAATCTAAAGGATCAACTAATAAATCTAAAGGACCATCTGAGAGTACATTTACCCCAAAAATTTCACTACTAAAATTATTTATATTATATGTTTTTATAGATTAAAAATTTCAAGATGAAAATAAAATAATCATCGAATAAGAAGAAAAAATATATGCAGTGGATATTACTAAAAATATTGATCATGGGAATGTAAATGAAATTACCAATCATGAATGGTTTGGATCATATTTTTTTGAATGTATACATGAGTTACATTTTTAAATAATTTTTTTTTTCAATAATTGATCTAAAATATTAATCTATTTTTAATACTATTCAAATTATCGGCACATGTTTATATCATATTAACATAGAGGAAATATCTTAAGAAGAAAAATTTGGATTTTTTAGTCCTCACGTCACATCAATAGAATAAAAAATCAATATGGAATTTTAATAAGACCACACCAAGTATCCATAAAATTTAAAAATAAAATAAAATTTGAAAGGATATTATTAATCCCTTAAATTTAGGGGTAAAACTCTAAAATCTCACAATATATAATAATTTTTCATTATTTCCTATTAATTATTCCATTTTGTTTTTTAAGACTCACAGGATGCTCATTATGATCATTTAAAAAAAAAATAGATCCAATACATAAATATCTAGTGAATAAACCATACATGATGTCTATTATGAATTTATTAAACAATATATTTAATAGTTTTTAAATAACCATAAAATTACATGTTTTATATTTTGTTTTAATAAGAATGTAGTTATTATGGGGTGGTGTTTATTTTTCATCAAAACTATGGTATGTGGATGGAAAATACATAGAAGGAACCTGTGTATATATTCAAATAGATAATTATTACGGGATATATAATAATATTTCACTATCAAAACATATATCAATTAAAATTATTTATTTTTCTCAATGTTTATGTAGTATACAAAAAAATTAATCACATCAATTATGGTTATACATTTGTCAATTTATGAAATATATCACATTTAATCCATAAATTTGTATAAAAAAGAGTTATTTCATAATCTAATTACAATCAAATTTAAAATATTTATTAACTACATTTTAATGATAATTTTCTAGGACTATGAGTATTATCGACAGTACATATATTCATAAGAAGAAATATAATTATTTTAGAATGAGTGTGAAACTTACACAATGTCATATTATTTAAATACATTGTGAATAGATAGTTTACTTTCATATTTATATATTTTTTATTGTACAAATATCATTAATATGTGGTTTATATACTGGTTATTTAGTTAATTTTCATTTCAATATGAGTTATGGAGAGAGACATTAGAATCAAAATGTTACTCTCTATAAGGATAAGATAGAATATATAAAGTTTTGTTTTATCAATATATTTTATAGTAATATTATAAATGTGGGTTTGGGACCCCATGATATTTAAAAACTTGATTGATTTCAAAAGTCAAGACCATTTTTAGAATATGAAGGAGATATTAATGCATATTACTCTCATAAGATTCAAATTCGATGGATAAGATGGAGAAAGTATTATGGGCTATTTTGGGATCATAAAATTCTTTTGAAATTGAAGGGTAAATTTTTTCAGATTGTTTGTAAACCAACTATTATATATGGAAGTGAGTATTGGAGTTTTATGGGACACATTGGAAAAAAAGGAAACATGAATGAATTTGTTAATATGGACATGTGGGCATACTAAAATTGATAAGATTAGAAATTATTTTGTATGAAAGAAAATAAGAGTGGCTTAGAATAATTAGAAGAGAATTGAGATATTATTAAGGTGTTTTAAATATGTTATAAGGAAACCTAGGTATGAACCTTTTAATCAAGTAAGAATAATTGAAAATTTACTTATTATATAGGGGTGAGCATACAAGTATACTTGGTATGATCCTTTAAAGAAACTATCATGTAAATGTGGAAGAAGCATACTAATGACTCAGTAAATAAACAATAGATCCAACTCACACCAACATCATGTCACACAACACTTATCCTCAATAAGTCTCACTCATCCAATATCAAAATCAGGTATAATAACATAGTCTCAATAGAACATATCAATAAGATACTCCATAACCACTTCCCCACTGGTTTGTCACTCTAATGCCCCAACACAAAAATGAATAGTGTTTCCAACCCTACTATAATTGTTGCATCACATACTATAACCCATATCACAAATATATACTACATTAAATAGGGATATAATCATAAAATATCCTACCCCACATTCAATACCTCAACTAAACATAAGAACCTTATCATAGTATAGTAATGTGCACATGAATGACATCTACCATATTACCTCCTCCAACTGTGAATTGCCCTAACCATGTATCATTATAACAACCACATTGTAACCAACTAAAATTTTATCAATGGAAATTAACTTCTTATAATTATTTCATATAGTTTAAATCTCATACATCACATATATAACCCAATAGAAACATTATTATCATAAATAAATAATGAAACAAGTGGTATGTATAGAAATTAAGGAACCTATACCAATAAAACAGTAACTTAACTATTGGAATAATAATGTGACCATTAGGAATATATCCATTATAATAGAAACCTAACAATTAAATGTATAAAAAAATTTAGGTCTCTTATAAATTAAAATATGTTATATTTATATCATGACATAAGTAAATAAATGTTTTAAAAATGATAAATTAAGTGTTGGTATTTTTGTGAAACATAAATGTCTATTTAAAATATAATAATTAATATAATGATTTAAAATAAAATTAATCTTTATAAAATATATTTACAAATTAATAATTTGTTATATTATAATTATATGATAATTTTATGAGACCTTATTTAATTTCTCAATGTTTCATAAAATCAGTTATAATATTGAAATCAGTATTTTTCAAATAAATGATGATTTTAATTAAAAACTAAATTTATTGTATTTAGAAAATTATATAAAATTGAGTCAATTTTTGAAATATACACATTGAAAAATGGTTAGGGTGAATTTTCTATATTATTCTAAAATAATTGATTTTTGATGGAAAGTGAAATATGGTAATTTACGGTATTTGACAATATAAGTAAATAAATAAATTTTTGAGTTATGGGTGAGTCATAGATGATGTAATTTTCCATTATATAAAACTAATATTCCCTATTTACTATACTTAGTCACAATAATCAACACTATTGATAGTCTTGAGGAAAATTAATAAAAATGAATAAAATAATCAAAAAACACCCCTCCCCTAAAATTATAACCCCTAACCACCTATTCTCCTCACACCTTATAAGATTTGGAGATCGATAATATTTTACCCAGTTCCTCTACCAAGACTATTCCCCATGTCCTGGTCTTGCTTGTCTCAAAAAAAGACCATTTGTAAGTTTCTTAAAGAGGTTCTCTATGAGACAATATTCACAAGGTAAAATGCTCCACTCTTCTCTTTTAAATTATTTTTTATACCTCATCCTTTACTCCACTATCCAAAGTTACATAATAACTCCAATATCATACATATAATAGAATTTTATTATGTTAATTGGATATCCATCATCAAATATATTCTCTTCTCTTTTTATCTTAAAAACAAAAACATTGTCCGTGATGTATTGATTCACCACCTTCATGGAAAATGATTTTTCATTTTCTATTAATACGATCAAGGATGGTTATAAAAACATTATAATAGTTAAAAAATTTGGGAAAATTATATTACAACTTTTTTATATTATTTAACTAATATATATACATAATATTAAATAATAAAACAAAACTAGTTCATGATGATAGTGGAACCTCTAAAATAATATAATCATTTTTCATTAACATTTCACCTAATGAATCTTTCTCATATCTAAAAAATGATATATGTGACCATTTTAAATTATTAAAGTGAATTAATACATATAATTCCAAATCTTTAGTTTTTATTCCATTTGACAAGTACTTCCATAATTATACATAATTAAAAAAACCATGAAATCCATGAAATGTACACTCCCAAAACGATGAAATCGAATCTTATAACTAAACACAAAGTCCATAAATGAACTTAATAAAATTATAATGAATAATATTTATGTTTAATAGGTTATGGAATAAATTATTAATGAATCTAGTTTGATTATCTAAAACATTAAGTGAAAGTTCAGAACACTTTTCAACACAAGGTAAGGTATCTCTCTGAACCTCCATTTTCTCTTCTGGTTACACACACACAGACACACTCTCTCTAAACCAATGTATTTATTAATTATTCTTATGTACATATTCTAAAATATATTTATATTTTCTAAACCTATGTATCTAGATAAAATCATACTTATTTTATCATGAAATAAACATTTTAAAAAGGTTCCCTTCTCAATATCTTCTGATAAGAAACCCTGATTAAACGGAACTTCCTAATTTCCTACTCCTTTTCAAGTACACTCTATAATTTATTTTGATCCACCATTATTGTTTCTAAAATCACTCAATTCATCAAAAATATATATTTTAGTTTATTTATGGTTTTATACAAAAAAGTTATGCCTTTTTCCTCTTTAAGTCTCTTTAATATATTCCATTAAACCGCAGTAGAGTGACTCATTTCTAAAGTTTCATAAATACTATTTTATATGTTTTCACTTCAGTTTAAAGTCATTTATCATGTTATATGACTATTTTACCTTATTAATGTCCATGTATTATTTAAATACATTTTTTCATGGACACCTTTATGATATACCCAATTGTTGATTACGATACCCATTTCTTTCTATGGATAACCCTTATGTTTGTTATTTATGTTTGATTATTCATGGAGAAAACATATGTATAAACATATTATGATGTGTGTGCCTAGATATATATCCAATTAATTGGGAAATGTTTATTCTCATGAGATTTCATGTATGGGATTAGGGAGTAAACATAATCCATTATGGGACTTTGGTCACCTTGTGATATAGTGTTGGAAGTTAGCCATGACCCATGTTTATGTCATGTTATATCTTGATTACACATTCCTATGATTCCATTATTATATGATACCTTGTTCTATATGTTATGCTTCTATATGATTATTCATGACCCATTATTTTTTATGTAATCATGTTATGCTTTCTAAATAACCCTATTTGCTTTATTTCTATGTTTAGTCCCTTACTAGGATTTTTAGATCATCCCTTTGTTCATGTATTCCCCATGTTATCCTATTAATATTCCAAAGCTCATAGGAATTTAAGATAATGTTATGGATAATAAATATAGAGTTGCTTTATCATAGTAACATGTTTTTCAATTTTATGTACCAATCCTCCAAAGACACTATACTATACGATCCTCAGTTTGTATTTGATAGATAACTATTTATAAAATCATGTAAAAACATGTGTAGGAGGATAGGTTCACTAAAGTTGAGATCAAATAATAGTCTGGTTATTTATGGGGATTTCTATTAGAAAAAATTTAGTAAGAACCCAAGGGATAATTCTACCACCATGTATAACCTCGATTGAAAATTTTGGAATCAATAGTAAGGATGTACATTTCATTTACATGTTTATAATTTAATATTTAAAGTTTCATTTTTTATATATTCTTATTAGCTATATATTAAAGCCCCTTAATTGTACTTCCTTTTTCTTAGTTAATGGAAAGAAATAGGATAACCCATGCAAACAATAAATGTGATAGGAAATGTGATGATTTCCCTAATGAAATTCCAAATATGATGGGAATGAGAGATTAAAATTTCATCAAAGTACTAGGACAACTATATCAAGTAATTAATAATAAATTTAATTATTTAGAAATCTATCATCCTAATAAATAGAAAGCTGCATTCAAATCAGCAATGCAATAAAGGCCTCCTATCTTTAGTAGATCTTATGATCCCCTCATTGCAGAATAATGAATTAATTCCATTAGGAAGATATTATCTATCCTTTATTGCTCAAAATAAGATAAAGTTGCACTGATGGTTTATCATTTTTATTAGGAATCTTATCAATGGTGGGAATTTATCAAAAACACAAAGTCTATGAAATAAATTGATTCTATGGATTGGGAAGCATTAGAGAAAATATTTTCAATAATTTTTTCCCCTGAACTCTTATTCTTAAGTTGGAGAGGGAGTTCCTCAAACGAAAGAAAAAGGAGGATGATTAAATCAGGGAATATGAAGAAATCCTCACAAGAATTTCATGATACACCTCTAACTTTTTCATGAACACTGAAAGAAAATTGGATCACTTCGATAGTGTACTAATGCTGAGCCTATAAAAAGCATCGATGATTTGAGACTTTGAAATATGCATAGAGAGTGTTAATTTTCACCGTAAGGATGAAATGGATATAAAATACTCTCATTGGTCTTTTAGTATTGTAAATAAATATGGAAAAATGAAGTTTAACATGGGAGGATCGATAGATAAATCCCATAATGGAAAGAAAACCCAACATCCCACATGTCAAAAGTTTGGGAAGAAGTATCCTGGGAACTGTTTAAAGTGAACTAGGAGATGCTTCAAATGTTGAATAGAGGAGTATAAATATAATTCTTACCGAAGGGATATAAAGAATACCAAAAATGAGGAATAATAAAGGAAGGTTATGATAAACACTCAGTCTGTAGTGTAGTTTTTCAACTGAAAGGAACATTGGAATTATAAAGGCCAATTCCCTAAGCCAAGGGTTTAGAGGAAAACTTCAACAACACACTCTAAGGAAACAAGGAAGGGAATATGTTATCACTACTATTGAGGTGGAGCCCAAAAATGATGCGGTGACACATAAACTGATTATTCACTCAAGAATATTGAACATAATATTTGATTATGGTTCTACAAATTATTTCCTATCTTTTTAGTTTATTATAACTATTAAAATAGAGCCTCAAACTATAGAGGTTGATTTATTTTTGAGAATAATAAATGGGAAAATTATTGCATCGAAAAAATATAAATTATATCTAATTAATTTTTGTGGATTGAACATTCTATAAAATCTTGTCTTACTTCCTTTGGGGGAGTTTGATGCTATATTGGGCATGTATTGGCTATCATTATATAAATACAACATCAACTATTGAGAAAGGTATATCACTCTTTACATCTTGTGGCATCCCCTAATTCTATACATGTGTAAGGAGGATGATGAATCTTATTTATAACAAACATATCAATTTTTTATATTATTTCCTTATGAGAAATCACATATAGATTAAATTATTTAGATAAGGGATTGAATCACGCTCAAAGATATTCCCATTACAATGGACTACACTGATGTGTTCCTCGTAGAATTTCTTGGTCTTCCCCCCAATCGAGAGGTTGAGTTCTTGATTGAGATTATTCCAATATCTCGTCCTATATGAAAGGCTCCTTACAGAAAGGACACTATTGGGTTGGAAGAGATGAAGAATCATTTATAAGAGAATCTAGATAAGGTTTTTATATAGCTGAGTGCTTCACCATGGGGTGTACATATCCTCTTAATTAAGAAGAATAATGGATCAATACACCTCTAAATTGATTATTGTGAGCTCAAAAAAATCATGATAAAGAATAAGTATACACTACCATGGATAGTTGACTTGTTGGATCAACTACATCGAGACAAGTATATCTCTAAGTTTGACATTCGACCATAATATCACCAATTAAAGGCAATGGAGGAAGATATTCCCAAGAATGCCTTTAGAATGAGGTATGGACAATAAAGTTCATAGTGATTCCCTTGAGGATCACTAATGATACAACAATTTTAATGGAATTAATGAATAGATTATTTAGGGATTACCTTGAAAAATTTGTGGTAGTATTTATAAATGATTTTCTAATATATTCCAAAATAAAGGAGAAATATGAGAACAATTTGAATACTTTTCTAAAGGTTTTGTAGAGGGAGAAAATAAATTGAAAAGTACAGTAAATGTGATTTATGAATGGAGAAAGTGTTATTATTGGGTCATGTTATCACCAATAAAGGAATATATATGGACCCTTCTAAAATAAAGGAAATTGAGGACCCATACCTATAACTATAACGGGTATTCATAGTTTCATTGGTCAAGATGGGTATTACCGATGATTTGTGAAGAACTTATCACTATTTTCAAACCCACTGTTAGGTCCACTAGGCTAGATACCCTGAGAGGGGGGGGGGGTGAATCAGGGTATGACAGATTAAAACAACTGCCCCTTTTGATCTTGTTTTTCTATTAGACAAAACCCTCTTCTCTCTCCTTCCTGATGCAGAGTATGAGAAAACTTTAAAGCATGCACAGGACACAACGATTTTTACTTCGTTCACCCTCACTGGGCTACGTTCAAGGAGCATACACCGGCAGTGTGCCGATGAACCAATTCCACTATAAGCGCACTACTGTTTACAAGTTCGAAGTGGAATCACTGTCCCTCCTGGTTTACAACCACACACAATTTGAGAACTCACTACTCTCTCAACTGAAGTGAGATCACTACTTCTTCAGAAGATCCACTCACAGTTTATAGACCTGTAGGTCTCTTCATTTGCATGAAAGAATGCATCCTCAACTATTGATAGATGCACTCTTGAAGTCTAAAATTCATCCATTTATGAATAAACCTTTTCCCCTGAACACTGGGAAATTACTTTGGAAAAACCTTCGCAAAGAACCCTACTTCGTGAGGATCCCAATTTCGGGAAGCTCAAACAATCCTTCGCGAAGCTCCGGCCTTTTCGCGAAGCACTCTCGTGAAGCACTCTCACGAAGCTCAAGCCTTCGCAAATCTTAGGCCATCGTGGAGCTCTTGCCTCTTCACGAATCACACTCCTTAGAGCATGCGGCCTCACGAAGCGCACTGCCTTTCGCAGATCTAGATTAGCCGCCGCGAAGAACCTCTCTTTCGCGAAGAACACTATCTCCGTGAACCACCTTCGCGAAAGGAGAGCAACATATTTTATTTGGAAGCTCTCTCTCCTTCTCTCGAGGGCGTCGACCTCTATTTATAGGTGATTCCACCAACCCTCGACCCTTCTGCGTGAAGTCCGCACCACGTCATATCCAATCGCGAAGATCCGAATTTTCTGCCGGAATTCTCTCAAAATCGCGAAGCACCACATAAATTTTACTATCGCGGAGCTCGTCATAATCGCGGATCATCACTGTCAATATTATTTCAAGCCTTCGCCGCGAATCTCCCTCGAAAATCCCATCACTGCCGCGATGCACTTCAACCTCTGCCATTCACGAAGCTTTGACGTAATCACGAAGAATCACCACCATCATTCTTCTGGTCTTCGTGAATTCCAAACCATGAAGCCTCTCTTCACGAAATTCATGCCTCTGCCATATTAAAATATGATCTTCATGGAAATCCTATTTTCGCGATGCTCACCAACCTCCAAATTTTGGACCCATAAATTTGGCAAACACTGGAAAACGACACCACCTTGTACTGCTCTTTTGTACCGCCTCCGGATTGTCCTTTCCTTTGTCATCGTTCTTTTGTCAACATTGATTTTCAACAACTTCTGTGGAACTTGACAATTTCTTCATGGAAACCTACTTTGTCAACAAAAACAATAGAGAAGTCTACCTCACGCTCTGGAGGCAAACCTGAAAATTCTTCTGGAAAGACATATAGAAAGTGATCAACTACTGGAGGAAAATCCATCTAAGAGGTCCCTTGATCATCCAGATATAAACTAGAAATCTGGGCCGTAACACTGCCCAAACCATGATGCTCTGGTCTAGCTCTGCTTGCCTGGACATCCCATTCGCCCTTGTGAAGAAAAGACCCGGCCTCTGGTGACGTGAAACTCACCCTGTGGCGATAACAGTCGACAAAGGCCTGAAAAGGAACTAGCCAGTCCATTCTGAGAATGAAATCATAACCTTTCATCTCAAGGATATAAAGATCCCACATGAAGTGACACCCACCAACCTCAAGGGGGAACTCCTTGCACTAATGCACATTAGAAGTTCTATTTCCCAAAGGAGTGTCTAGTGCCAAGGTATCCTTAGAAGTAAGGATAGTGAGTCTAAGGATCTCTATAGTGTGCATAGAAATAAATCTATGAGAAGCTCTGGTATCGAAAAGTGCAGTAGATAAAACTGAGGCTACTAGGATCGTACCTCGAACTGTGGAAGGTCCAGGATCCTACTCCCGATGAATCTGCTCTACTGCAAACGTCTGGCCATTACCGCGACCCTGTGTAGCAGCCTGATATCCCTGAGCTGATCCCCCTCGAGCCTGACCACCACGTCCGCGACCTCTACCATGGCCTGAATGACCTGAATAACTCTAGCCCCCAGTCTGCTGCGGGACTGGTAATCCTGCTCCTGCACGAGGAGTAGAAACATATCCTCCTTCACTAGCCGCTGGAAGAAGAACCCTACAAAAATGCTACAAGTGACCCATCTTCCCGCAAGCTCGGCACTCCACTAGATCCCTCGGGCACTGAGGCTTCTTATGCCCTCTCTTCCCACACTGATAGAACACCACCTGGTTGCCAGAAGGAAGATCTCATCTTCCAAAAGAAATACCCCACTTCCTCGAGTCACCTCGATTAGACTCTCAGTGGCGCTTCCTACTGTCAGTATGAAATGACTCAGCCTTGGATGCTGAACCGCCCTGGTCAACAGCTCTAGTCTCCCTCATATTTCTTTTGGTGATCAGAACCTGGTTGATTATCATAGTAATAGAAGTCAACTGGAAGACGTTTACCTGTGATCTAATCTCTAGTTTGAGGTCTTCCTCAAACTTCCTCGCCAAAAATAGATCGTCATTTCCCAGAACGGGAGCAAAGCGCTGTAACTCAGTGAAGCGGGAGGAATAATCCATAACTGAAAGAGTAACCTACTACAGGTTCATGAACTCCCTGTCCCTGTCGGCACTCAGTGTCGTTGGATAGATGTAGTCATAGAACATACGCTGAAATTCATCCCAAGCCATAGTCCGCTGACGCCCTGCCTGTGAGACTATATCCCACCATCTCTTGGAAGAATCTCGCAGCATGTAAGTCATGAGCTTCACCCATCTATCTGGGGGTGTCTCCAGATGCTCGAAGATGGAAAGCATGGTTTCTATCCATGACTCTGCAACTTGAGGTCCTCTATCCCCTGTGAAAGTGGGAGGATACTGCTGTTGGAAGACTCGCGTCAGCTCTACCATAGACGGGGTAGGATGCTGAGCTCCCTGGAAGGTCTGCATGAACCTCATGAAACCCTCTATGAACTTAGAATCCGCACCAGTGTCCAGAATCATTGCAGGTTCCATATCTAGAACAATTGGTGGAACTACTGGTAGTCCTTGGTCTGCCGTATCAGGCGTATAGTCACCGCCTGGTTCCTGACATGCAACGGGAGGAAGTCTTGGTGCCATAACCCTGAAAGGTCAAAAGAACACTCCAGATTTAAGATTAACAGGGACAGAAAACACAAGAGTACAAAACGGGAATAGGAGAGAGAAACACTTAAATTTTTCAAAACAAGACTACATGGCGTGTATTTAAGATACAAGACGTGTTTGTTAAAACCATTTACATGGCATAAAATTCTTCCACCACTGGTCGTATAATGTTCCAGACTACACGATGTGTTGTCCCAAAACACGGCGTGTACTTGAACTCCACTCCCTTTCCTGAGTCTCTTTACACAGCTAACCTACATGGTCCTCCTAATTCTAAACTACACGGCATGTGCACTAAGGACACGACATGTACAAGCCAGGCTTCGATGGCCCGTGTAGTGGTTACACGGCCAACCACACGCCTAACCCCTTACACGGTGTGTTCCGAACAAACACGACGTGTATAAGGATAGATCACACCGACCCGTGTTGTTCATGACACGGCCGAGTACCTAGGAGAAAACTACACGGCGTGTTCTTATAACACACAGCGTGTACTAGACAGGCTCAACGACCCGTGTAGCAAGTTACATGGACGATTACACGGCGTGTTCCGAACAAACACGACGTGTATAAGGATAGATAACACCGACCCATGTTGTTCGTGACACGACCGGGTACCCAGAAGAAACCTACAAGGTGTGTTCTTATAACACACGGCGTGTACTACACGAGTTTCCCAGACCTGTGTTGTTAGTGACACGGCCGGGTACACGGTTGACTACTACACGACATGTACTTATGGTATACAGCGTATCCCTGAAGACTTTACGACCCCCCGTGTTTTTGTTTACACAGATAGTAACACGGTTTAAAAACTACACGGCGTGTATGAATAAAGTACACGCCGTGTATTCTGGGTTTTTCCAAGCAGTACCTCAGAAACTGCTCTGAACGCTAGAAACAATGAAAAACAACCAGCTATGTGCCAAATTCTGATCCATGAGGGCCCATACTCCCCGCGAATGAAATCTTGACATCATAATAATGCATACAACACGTAAACAGCATAACAAAAAATGATCCGCCAAATTCCGATCCTCGAGGGCCCATAACACCTCCAAGACCAGAGCTTGGCACCCATGCTAACCAGGCTGTAAAAGAAGTAATACTCTATCAGCGCAACAAGTATTTCTATCACAGCAACTACCACAACGGCATGCATAATCTATCACGACATCTATCACAACAGCATAAAATTATAATGCACCATAGATGGAATGGTAAAATGCATGACAAGTGATTTCCTACCCAGTGCCTATATGATGCATGAGATGGCACACCCTCATCTCATCAGGTTGCAACCAAATAGAACCATAATCAGATAAACTGTAACAACATAAAATATGTACATCACCCAATGATGAAATATAATAAACTGTAACACTTACAAAAACTGAAAATTGCAATTGCGCGGTAATATAGCTTTTCCCTGTACACAGGTTAATTACTCCTGGGCACAGTTAAGTACAAACTACCCATTTCTTCCTATCCCTGTATATTGTTGCAAAAAAGTATGGCAATAGTAAAGAAAGAAGACTCCTCTGCTACCACTTTGTAATGACCTGAATCCGGAGCCACACAACTGGTTCCCCATACCCGAATCGCCACATGAACTCAAGCGCGTTTCCCCAAATGCCAGAGGCTACCGACTAGCAGCGAGGGCCTTGGTGAGTTAGTGGGAAAACTATGCCCTCATTTGGTAAAGTATGCAGTGGAATAATAAGCATAAACACTAACGGAAGCAGTAAATAGCATGCAACAACTGAACTGAAAGTAAAAGCAATGTCTGATATAATAATGATGCAGAATGGTATATGTATCTATGGAAAGGAGTAAGAAAAACAACGTGCTAAAATACAATTGAAACCAAAGTACTAAATGTAAATAGCAACTCCAGTAGCATCGCGGGCCAAGGCCCAGTCCCATGCTCTCCAGTTCCGACTAGAAATCAAGTACCCGAGGTAGAAGGTCCACAATCCCTACCTATACTTGTAACCATATAATCTGTTTGGGACGAAAAGTAGGACCCAAACAGGGTGTGAGACTAATCCCAGTAGGCAACCACCACAATATTTGTGCCCTACTATCAGTGAGTGGTATAGAAAAAGTAAAGGTAAATAAATGCAGTAAACGATTCTACTAATTACCATTCACATTCATTTAATTACAGAACCAGGGAAAACCGGAAAGGTTTCTATTCCAAGATAATCAAGTAACACAATAGGTATCTAAAAGGAGTACCTAACACAAGCAGTACAAAACCCAAGCTTGTTCTTTGGCTTGGTGGACTCGTCACAACCAACCATTAAGAATACACACTGACTCTCTAGGTGGCTAAAACTAGCATACCCCTATAGTCCAGTCAACAAACAAGGAACATACACTCTACGAAGCTCTTACGTCAATTCCCCTATGGTCTTGCAATGATAGCTACCGACTCTCTAAGGAAGAACTTACGTCTAATTCCTCCTGTAGTCTCGATGCGTGGGTAAACTAAGAACACTCTTGGGAAGCACAAAGTCCTATTCTCGTAGGTCCTGGATACGAAACTAAAACCAACAGACCCTCTAGGGAAGCACTTAATCATCTATTCCCTCTTTGATCTTCTGCACCAGGTTCTCGTATCCTTGAGCAGTCCAGTCATGCATAATCGACTGATAGAAACCCTAAGTAAGTTAAACAACTACTTGTCTAATAGCTAACATACATCAAAAGAATTTAAACAGCAGAAAACACATGTAATCGGTGATAATAAGTAAACTAACAATTGCAATAGGGTTGCCTCACAGGCAACGGTGCCAAATGGCGATAAACAACCGAACAGGGAAGGAAAACACCCATGGGGTGATCCTCAAAAATGAAACCAAGCATAAATTAGCATAAATTCATCATAAGCTAACAAGAAATATAGGGTAGATAAATAATAGGATCAAAATCCTAAACTCGGGCTAACCAACACATGGGTATCCGACACTTTTGCAACCAAAACTCAAAGAACTTCAACGTAGGGAAAGAAACCACCTACCTCGATCCTCGGAGATCGATATACTTTAATCTCGGCCCGTGAATCGTCCTAGAACGGAGTGGATCTGCAAAAACATCTAAAACATTCAACCTCAGATAACTTACACGAGATGAAGAATCAGGAAATGATGCTAAAGAAGAACCAAGAACTCACCGCTGTGATTCTTCTGCAACCAATGGAGTTTGATTCGGACAACCGGTGACAGATCGGTGGCTCGGAGAAGAAATGGACTTCTTGGACATTCTGGACGAAATTAGGCAGAGAAGAATATGTTTTTCGTCATTAGGCGCAACCCCAGGTCGATTAATGAAATAAAAAAAGTACACAACATGTACTCTTAAAGTACACGGTGTGTAGTGGGTTTTTCCGTACTCCACCAAAATCGTCCTCCATGTCACCCCTACACACCGTGTGTGTGGCCCGGTCTTGGCCAACACACGGCTTTGAGTGGCCGAGGAGTACACGGCGTGTACTCATAAAGTACATGGCGTGTACTCTGAAAATTTCAAGATTCTCTATTTTTCCTTAAAAATCCCGTAAAAGAGATCCGTACCTGAAACCGAAGATCCAAGTTCTTACATCTTCCTCCAGAACCCCATTAAAAAATGCAGATTTGACATCTATCTGGAACACTTTGAACTTACTTTGCACTGTGATGGCTAGGAATAATCTGATTGTCTCCAGCCTTGCAACTAGTGCAAATGTCTCATCAACATCTATTCCCTCGATCTGGGAGTACCCATTGCACACTAATCGTGATTTGTTCCGAATCACTGTGCCATCTTCATTCATCTTGTTGCGATAGACCCATTTAGTCCTGATGAAATTCTTATCTGCTGGCATCGAAACAATCTACCATGTTTGATTCTTCTCAATCTTATCTAGCTCTTCATTCATTACCTGAATCTGGTTTTCATCTTCAGCTGCATCAGCAAAGCATTTCGGCTCAACCTGAGATAGGAACAATGTCTTCTGCAGTGATTTCATTATCCTAGTTTGAACCGGAGCAGACTAATCACCAATGATATTCTGCCTATCAATTTTATCTTGACTCCTTGGATTTTGTGCAGATACAGACTTTACTTTCTCATGCTCATCATCAGTATCTTCTTCTGAATCAACATCAGCCACTTCTGCTTCCCCTGCGTTGCTTTCTTCTTCATCACTCTCATCAAGAAATTGTTCACTGCATTTTTGAATGATCTCCTCATTCTACACTATAGTGACATTATTTCTCTCAACTACTTTTCCCAGCCTTTTGTTAAAGCATTTATATGCCTTGCTTTTTCTTGAGTATCCAAGAAATATCCCCTCATCTCCTTGAGACTCGTATTTCCTATGTTTTTCCTTTTTGAGGATAAAGAACTTACTTCCAAATATTCGGAAGTATTTAACCATTTTCTTCTTTACATACCACATCTCGTATGGAGTCTTTCCTTAGGACACAACAGATCCCTGTTAGAAATGTAGACCGATGTTAAAATTGCTTCCTTCAAAAATTTCTACGGTAGGTCCTTTTTAGCGAGCATCGTTCTAGACATGTTGTTGATGATTCTATTTCTCCTCTCAAACACTCCATTCTATTGGGGAGTTCTTACAAAAGAAACTTGATGCCTTATCCCGTGTTTCTCGAGATAATATTCCACCTGACTGTTTGTGAATTCCCTACCATTATTAGTACAAAACTTCAGAATTTTCTGTCCAAGAATCCTTTCACATTCCCTTCGGTACTGTTTTAAGTTGCTGAACACATTGGACTTATGGTAAATAAAAAATACCCATGCCATTCTACTATAGTCATCGATGAAAAGAACGTAGTACCTCTTTCCGTCAATTTCTCTTGGTGTGATGGGTCCACAAACATCAGCATGCACCAATTCGAGCACTCTTTTTGACTTCTTTTCTTTTTCCTTATACGTCTTTCTAATGAGATTTCCTTGTTGGCATGCGTCGCACGTGTGAGTACGATCATGTGATAGCTTGGGTAGGTCTCTTACTGCATCACACTTTACCAGATCTTCTATGGATGGTTGGAAAAGATGACCAAGTCATTTATGCCACAAGTTGTTTTCTTCCTCTCTAGACATAAAACACATATCTTCTTCTACACTCACCAGGTAAAGATTTCACTTTGTTATTTTTACCTATAGAACTATTGCCCCGTATCTTCCTTTGATAACACACATCTTCTTATTAAACCTTATAGAATGTCCTGAGTCACATAGTTGACTGACGCTAAGAAAATTGTGATTGAGGCCTCCTACTACTAAGACATCAGCACGTCTCATCTCTTTGCCCCAAAACTTGGCCTTTCCTGAGCTGATAATCTTCAGGCCTTCATCATTTCCAAACTTGACAACTCCTTCTTTGTCATATTTCACGCATGTAACAAGATCCTTATTACCTGTCATGTGATATGTGCAACCACTGTCAAGGATCCATACACCAGAGCGATCTGATGTTTTAAGGGCAATTTCTGCCACCACATCCTTCTCATCCTTCTTCTTTATGGTCCATATTTTTTCCTTCACACTCAGCATGGATTGAGACTTTTGTTCTTTCTCAGAGTATGATGGACCAGCTTTATCCTGCAGAGGTGAAATCTATTTTGAATTTTCAACTCACCTGTTGGTTCATTGATTTGGTGTTTGTGAACATTTGGGTTCTAGTTTGGAATATTATTTTGTATGGTCTAAGTGCAATACCTAACCATGTGCCCGAATCCTCCGCACCAAAAATAGTGCCCTTCAAAATATGTTCTAGAGAACCTTTCTCTGTTTGGCTTCCACCTCTGTTCTTGTGCCCTTCGATATCTCTTGGCTATGGAACACACATACTGTGAATGTCACATTTTTCCACAACAATAACACCTGATATAAGGCGCATTCCTTCGTGGTACTTTTGCACTGCTAGTTTCCCTTTGGGATCTCTGAATATTCTGATTCTACCTTGTGCCCAAATCCACCTTCAGTCTCGAAGTGGGTGCTTGCGGTCTGACCTCAACTTTCACAGCTTTCTGTTTTCGATCAAGCCCTTCATCAGTCTTAGCATATGAACAAAGTTTATTCTTCTTTTCTATTAAACCACTATTCTCCACTTTCATCTTCTCGGTTTTCTAAGTGATCTACTTTGTTGATGACCCAATAGAAGTAAAGAGCTTTTCTTGATCTTTAACCTTTTTCCATAGACCGAAAACGTCTCCTTCAAGTTCTTTAATATGATTGATTTGTGCTTTCCTTTTGTTATTCAAGATATCGATCTCCCTTTTCTGTTCTTCAATTTTTATTTTATACTCACTAACTGATTCTGAGTCCTCTGGTGTTGATAACTTGAGTTTCTCGATTTCTTCCATCAACTCAGACTTCTCTTCTTCCTGCTGCAACATATAGAGTTTGGCATCATGAACAACTTTGTTGGATTTCTTTGTTTTGGCTCTCCAAACATCTATCTCTTCAAGAGAAGCCTCTAACTCTTCTTGCATATCAACTCTTCCCTCAACTTCTTCTTCTTCTTCATCAGCTTCAGTTTCATTCTTATTCTAAGAACTACCGACAATTGCCACCATAGCATTTTATCCTCAGTCTTTGCAGTTCTCTATCTATTCAACCTCCTCAGCCTTTGACTTGTCTGAACTGTCATATTCTTTTGAAATAAGGTTCTTTTTCTTAAAGAAATTTCTCTTTAACTGTTTCTTTCCTTTCCCATAGGCTGAATACTTTTTCTTGGGAATTTCAATTTCATCGACATCATCATCCTCTTGGATCTTTTTGGGGCACCGTGCCGCAAGATGTCCAACCTTTCCCCATCTAAAACAAGAAAGTGGAAGTTTCCCTTTAAACATTCCTTTTCCTCTTTGAATGTTTGAGGAGAGGAATGACATCACTTCATCTATCTCTTCTTCTTCCTGAGAGTCTTCAATGGTGAGCTTCTTCATGGCCTTGAATGCCACCTCTTTGGATTTCCCCTTTTCCACAACATCGTTATCATCATTTCCCATTTCATATGCAACAAGGGTGTTGTGTAGGTTGTCCAATGTCAGCTCTTTCGGGTCTTTATCTTCCAAAACCGAAACTTTTGGATTGAACCAAGGTAGAAGTTTCCTCAAGATGTGCTTCACAATTTTGATGTCTTCAATAAATTCTGCAAGACCTCGCATTTCTTCCACTACAACATTTACCCTGTCAAAGAATGCATCAACAGACTCATTCAGGTTCATCTTTAGATCTTCATACTTATTCCATAGTACTTGTAGCTTTGCCTCTCTGACCTTTGTATCTCCTTCATATATATTCAAAAGTTTTTCCCACATGGCATGTGATGTTTTACATGACATCACCTTCGTATAGATAGAATTGGATAGGGCTCCCCCTAAATCATTTATCCCCTTGTCATCAGAATCCAGTTCTCTTCGCTCGGCATACGATAATGCCCCACTGTTGATGTCAGCTGTTATACCATGCATTGCTACTATGAACACATCCATTCCCAAAGATCGGAAGTAGTGTTGCATCTGATTCTTCCATAGCTGAAAATTGTTCCCGTCGAAGATTGGAATCCCTTTATGATTGGTAACCTCCGTTTGAGAGAGAATCACATATATTAACCTTTCTCTTTGATACCAATTGTTAGGTCCACTAGTATAGATACCCTGAGAGGGGGGGGGGGGGTGAATCAGTGTATGACAGATTAAAACAACTGCCCCTTTTGATCTTGTTTTTCTGTTAGACAAAACCCTATTCTCTCTCCTTCCCGATGCAGAGTATGAGAAAACTTTAAAGCATGCACATGACACAACGATTTTTACTTGGTTCACCCTGACTGGGCTCCGTCCAAGGAGCATACACCGGCAGTGCGCCGATGTACCAATTACACTATAAGTGCACTGTTGTTTACATGTTCGAAGCGGACTCACTGTCCCCCCTGGTTTACAACCACACACAATTTGAGAACTCACTGCTCTCTCAACTAAAGTGAGCTCACTGCTTCTTCAAAAGATCCACTCACAGTTTATAGACCTGTAGGTCTCTTCATTTGCATGAAATCATGCATCGTCAACTGTTGATAGATGCTCTGTTGAAGTCCAAAATTCATCCACTGATGAATAACCCTTTGCCCCTGAACACTGGGCAATTCCTTTGGAAAAACCTTTGCAAACCACCCTACTTCGCGAGGATCCCAATTTCACGAAGCTCAAACAAGCCTTCGTGAAGCTCCTGCCTTTTCTTAAAGCACTCTCGCGAAGCTCAAGCCTTCACAAATCTTAGGCCATCGTGGAGCTCCTGCCTCTTCGCGAATCACACTCCTTAGAGCACGTGGCCTCGCGAAGCGCACTGCCTTTCGCGGAGCTAGATTAGCCTCCGCGAAGAACTTCTATTTCGCGAAGAACACTATCTCTGCAAACCACCTTCGTGAAAGGAGAGCAACAGATTTTCTTTGGAAGCTCTCTCTCCTTCTCTCGAGGGGGTCGACCTATATTTATAGGTGATTCCACCGACCCTCGAACCTTCTCCGTGAAGTCCGCGCCACGTCATCTACAATCGCGAAGATCCTAAGTTTCCACCGGAATTCTCTCAAAATCGCGAAACACCACGGAGATTTTCCTATCGCGGAGCTCATCATAATCGCAGAGCATCACTGTCAATATTATTTCACGCCTTCGTTGCGAATCTCCCTCGAAAATCCCATCACTGCCGCGATGCACTTCAACCTCTACCGTTCACGAAGCTTTGATGTAATCGCGAAGAATCACCGCCATCATTCTTCTGGTCTTCGCGAATTCCAAACCATGAAGCCTCTATTCGCGAAAGTCATGCCTCTGCCATATTAAAATATGATCTTCATGGAAATCCTATTTTCGCGATGCTCACCAACCTCCAAATTTTGGACCCAAAAATTTGGCAAACACTGGAAAACGGAGCCACCTTGTACTGCTCTTTTGTACCACCTCCAGATTGTCCTTTCCTTTGTCATTGTTCTTTTGTCAACATTTATTGTCAACAACTTCTTTGGAACTTGACAATTTCTTCATGGAAACCTGATTTGTCAACAAACACATTCAACCCAAAAATACTGCAATGTTACCTTGAGGGATTTTTGCCCAACACCCACTAACCAAGATGAATTGTAATGGAGTAAATTTATTCTAGACCAATGAATGTGAAGACTACTTTAAATATTTAAAACAGAGGCTTATCACTACACCAGTACTTACAGTTCCAACGTGCGGGGAACTATTTTTTGTATACAACGATGCTTCAAAGAAGGTAATAATCTTTGTATTGAAGAAAAAAATTATAAATTGATTTCCTACACCTCAATCTATTTGAAATTTCATGAGAAAAACTATCCCACACATGATATGGAGTTAGTGGTTGTGATCTACATGTTGAATATCTTGTGGTATAATCTCTATGGGGAGAAGTGCGAGATATATACTAATACTAAGAGCCTCAAATATATATTCACATAGAAGGATATTTATATGCACCAAAGAATATGGTTAGAGCACACTGAGTATTATGAATTCTCAATCTACTACCATAATGGTAAATAAAATAAAGTGAAATATTCTTGAAGTATAAAAGATCCTGCAACTTTATAAATGATGAGAATTGAGAAGAATCCAATCTTCTTAGATTTTAAAAGATGTACATGGGAATCATTAAGGATGGAACATCACCAATCCTTTCTCAAATGATTTATCAACCATCAATTATAGAGAAAATAAAGGATTTTCAAATAAATGAAATGGGGATTCTGAAGAATATTGTAGCTATCAGAAAAGAGAAATAATTAGAGTTCAAAATTATAAGTAATGAGTCATACGATTTGAGTCAAGACCATGTGCACCATCCAATCTGATGACAATGAAATAGATTCAAAATGATGCACATAACTCAAACTTCTATATTGACCTAAGGATCACAAAGATGTATCAAGATCTCTAAAAGCACTATTGGCGGGACAATACGAAGAAGGATATTTCTAAATATACCTCAAAGTGGATGATATGTCAGCAAGTTATGGTTAAAAGGAAAAAGTATAAGAGGATGATGCAACCATTAACCATAAAAAAATGTAAATGGGAAAACATCAACATAGACTTTTTCACTATAATTCCAAATAAAGACAAAGGAAATAATTCTATGCAGGTCATTATGGATCATTTTACAAAGAAATATCACTTTATCACAATTTAATTGGACTTATCACTCAATAAACTTGAATGGATATACATCAAATAAGTGGTGAAGATGTATGGAGTACCACTATCTAGTTTATCTGATCAATATTTGAGATTTACCTTCAATTTATGGAAAAGTTTCTAATATGATCTAAACACTAAACTAAACTTCAATACAAATTTTCATCCTCAAACTGATGGCCAATTTGAGTGGAATATTCAGATATTGGAAGACATGATGGGGACATATTCTATGTACTTTAATCGAGGATGGTAACAACATCTACCTATGGTTGAGTTCTATTACAAAAATAGTATCCAACCTGTAGTTTTAGGTTAGAGGCATGGTATTCCTCTTCATATCTTTATTGAAGATAGTCATGAGATTTTGGAAGAAAAGAAATCTAAGTCCCAGGTAAATCACCCCCTTTGTGATTCTTGATTGCATCAGAGATGTGGCATATTTTCTAGAACTTCCACAAACCATTTATCAAGTGAATGATGTATTCAATGTATCCCTCTTGAGAATGTACATACTAGATCTCTCACATGTATTGAATTCATAGGTGGTATAGTTGGAAAATGATCTCTCTTATAAGGAGAAGCCGATAAAGATCTTGGACCATAGATTTGAAGTTCAATGCAACAAGACTACTCACCTAGTAAAAGTACAATGAAGGAACCATAAATATGAATATGAAAAAATGGGAACTAGGGGAAGCGATGAAGGATAAGTACCATAACTTGTTTTCACCTTAGTATGTAAAATGAAATTTCAAGGGTAAAATTTCATAAGATGGAAAAAATGTAATGACCTAGAATTTTATCGATGGAAATTCCCTTATTATAATTATGTCATATAGTATACATCTCATACAACACATATATAACCCAATAAAAATTTTATTATCTTAAATAAATAATGAAATAAGTGGTATTAATATAAATTAAAGAACCTATACCAATAGAATTTTAACTTGACCATTGGAATAATAATGCGGCCTTTAGGAATATGGAAATTAGAATAGTAACCTCACTATTTAATGTATAAATAAAATTTAGGTATCTTGTTAATTAAAATATGATATATTTATATCATTGAAAAAGTAAATAAATGTTTTAAAAATGATAAATTTAGTGTTAGTATTTTTGTGAAACATAAATGTTTAGTTACAATTTGATAATTAATATCATGAATTAAGAGAAAATTTATTTTCATAAAATAGATTCATAAATTAATATTTTGTTTTATTATATTTATAATATAATTTTATGAGACACTAGTTAATTTTTTCAATGTGTTATAAAGTAAGTTATATTATTAAAATCAGTATTTTTTCAATACATGATGATTTTAATTAAAAATTAATTTTATCATATTTATAATTGTTTTTTTCATAAAATGGAGTCCATTTTTGAAATCTACATATTGAAAAATCATTTGGTTTCTTTTTTTATTTTTTTCTAAAATAGTTGATTTTTTGGTGAATAGTGAAATACAGTAATTTACGGTATTTAACATTATATGAAAATAAATGAATATTTGATTCATGTTTGGATCATATATGATGTAAGTTTACATTATATCTAAATAACATGATATATTTACTATTATTAGTCACAATAATTCAGACTATTGATAGTCCGGAGCCAAAATAATAAACAAATGAATAAAATAATCAAAAACACCCATCTCCGCCCCTATAAATACCACCCCTCACAACCTATTCTCCTCTCACATTCAAAGCATTGGAGATTTATTATATTCTTAAAAATTACTCTTAAAAGTCTCTTAAACACATCTTGGTCTTTATGGTCTCACAAAAACACCATTTCCTAGTGCCTTAAAGAGGTTTTCAAGGAGGTGATATTCAAGAGGTAAAATCCTCCACCCTTCTCTTTTAAATTATTTCTTTTTTCTACATAATCCTTTTCTAAAATATAAAAATTGAAATAATAACTAAATTATAATAAATATATTATAATATTATTATGTTAATGGTATATCCATCATCAAATCTCTTCTCTTATATTTTTATCTTAAAAATGAAAACATCATACGTGATGTGTCGGTTGACCACCTTATTAGATAATGCTTTTTTATTTTATATTACAATCTTTAAGGCTTGTTATAAAACAATTATAATGGTTAAAAAATATTTTTAAATGTATATTAAAACTTTTTTATCTTTTTTAAGTAATATATATACATTATATTAAATAATGAAAGAAAACTAGTTCATGATGATCGAAGAACCACCAAAATAAACAAATAATTTATCATTAACATTTCACATAATGAATCATTATCATATATAAAAAAATTATATATGAGAGAATTTAAATTTCAATATGTTAATTAATACCATATAATTCAACTTCTAGAGTTTTTCTTTCATTTGAACATAAATTCAATAATTATACGCAATTAAACCAACTATGAAATCCATGAAACAGATGCTCCCATAAAGATGAAATTTAATCATATAACTCATCAAAAAGGACATAAATAAAATTAATAAAACTATAAAAAACAAAATATATTTTTAATATTTTCTTAATTAAATTATTAATGAATCTAATTTGATTATCCAGGACATTAAGTGCAAGTGAAGAACACTTTTAGACAACATGTAAGGGATCTCTCCGAACCTCTATTTTTCCATGTGGTTAAACTCTATATCTATTTACACCAATATATTTATTAATTATTATTATGTAAATATTATAAAATCTATTTATATGTTCCAAACCTATGTTTCAAGATTAAGGAATCTTTATTTTATGGGGAAATACATATTTTGAAATAGTTCCCTTCTCAATTATTTTGGATAAGAAACCCCCATTAAATGGAACTTCCCAATTTCTTACACCTTTTCAAGTAAAATACATAATATTTTTATATCCACCATTATTTTATAGATAATAATTAATTTCATCATAAAAATATATCTTATCCCATTTATAGTTTTATAAAAAAATTATGCCTTTGTCCTCTTTTAGCCTCTGCAATATTTTACCTTAAACCGCATTAATGTGGATCATTTCTAAAGTTACTCAAACACTATTTTTATATGTTTTAAATTTATTTGGATATAATTTATCATGATATATTCCTATTTTACCATATTAATGTTCATGTATTATTTAAATCCATTCTCTCATGGATACCTATATGATACACCCATTTGTGATGTCTTAGAACACAATTACAATAACAATTTATTTTCATGGGAAACCCTTATGTTTATTCCTTATGTTTGATATTCACGTGGAATACATATGAATGAAAATGTTATTATGGGTACACCCAAATAGTGATCCAATTTATTGGGTAATTTTTAGTCTCATGAGACATCATGTATGGGATTAGGGTGTAATCCTAATCTATTATGGAACTTTTTCCACCATGTGATATATTCTTGGTAGTTATACTTGAGCTGTGTTTATGTCATGTTATATATTTCTTACATATTTGTATTTTTACATGATTAAATTATACCATTTTCAATATATTATGATTCCATATTATTATTCATGTTCTATGACTTTTTATGTTATCATGTTATGCCTTCTAACCCATGTTCTTTACTTTATCCCTATGTTCACTCCTTTATCGGGCTTTTTAGGTCATCCCTTTCTTCCCATATTACCGAGGTTATCCTTTGAATATTTAGTAGCTAAAAGGAATTTAGGAACATATAATGGATGATTAATATAAATATATTTTATTCTAGTTCCATGTTTTCAGTTTTATTTACCTAATCCTCCAAAGACAGTAGTCTTTTCGATCATTGGTTTATATTTAATGGATAAATATTCATAAAATTATGTAATAATATGTGTAAAGGTTGGGGTTTCTATACAAATAACCACATCATCTGGTATATTACAAACCAAAAACTTAATTCATTATATCTCATATTATTATACCAATCTTGAACCATCACAACCTAAATTACACATGATAGGGAGAGAAAGGAAGAGGGAGTATTTATCCATTTACTCCCACACTAACCTGGGTGTTGGGGAAAATAATCAGAACGAAAAAAATTTATATGTCAGTGTGGTTAGATAAATATTGTGATTTTTCAAGAAACCACAAAAAACACAACATATATCATAACCACACTCAATTCCAACCATATTTTATGTCATTTGATAACTATTAAACAACTCACATCCTCCTCCTCTAGAGGACACATCAACTGCAACATAGAATGAGATCAGCATATACCACTACCCGAAAAATTATATATCCCTTAAAGATAAAATAAAATATACATTTACAAAACACATAAAAACTTATACACCATGAAAATATCAATAACCATATCTCCCCATGCCAACTAGGGAAAACTAATTATAACACCAACTACACAACTCATTCTAGTACCCCAAATTGGCCACAAAAATCTCACTATGTAACACCGGAGTTTCAATTTTAGTGACTCAACATTATATTTATGTTAAAATACAAAAAATAACACTCTAATATTTCATGGAACAAAATTTCTAACATTATATGAAAAATAATGATTTCTAACTTATGTTCTCAAAATAAGCCAAGAATGATTTTTTCCTTAGAAATAAAGTTTTATGAATAATTTAAAAGTAGTATTTAAATATTCCTAATTTTATTTATAATAATTTTTTAAAATATATTAAATTAAAAAATTTTTTACTTTGAATTTTATAGAAATAAATATTAGAACATTTGGAGGTAAAAAGGGATATTTGTTAGAAAACTATTTAAAAAAAAGGAAAAATGCCTATAAATTTTAATTAGTTAAAATAATATTTAATGATGAATGGTTTAAATAAAATTTATAGATTATATAAAAAAATATATGAATTAAAATCCATATAATGATGATTTTTAGTCATATAGTTAAGATAAAATCATCTTATGATTGAAAAATGCATTTCTTTAAAATACTGTTTTTCAACATGATTTGCGTGTTTATTTTTATATTAATTTATGAATCCTCTATTAATTTAATTTTATAAAATTTATTCCATATTTTTAATTATTATATTTAATATTAGGTAGTATTTTCAACTTAATTTTTGTTCATAACGAATATTAAATAGAATAATAATTAATTACCCTGGTAAAGGTCAAAACTCGTTTACCCTGGGGGTAAACCAAAAGATAATGGTGAGTTTTCCAATAAAACTTTTAAAAATATTATTGAATTAAAATATTTATACCTCATACATCTCAATTTATAATATATTTTCATTTTTAATCATTTTTCTGCGAAATTAATTTTTCACTCTGTATTATTTTTGGAAATCTCCATGTGGTTTCATAGAAGGACCCCTCCCCAACATATAAAAGGGAACTTCCTCCCCTCACATTATCAGACCTCTCAAGCCATATAAATGAACTAAAAACGGCCCAAATGTCTCTCCAATATCCTTATCCATATTATAGGTGTGTTTTTCATCCCAAAATACAAATCCTAGGGTTCTTAATAATAGTTTCTAAGGAGGTTTATCTAAGAGAAGGTAATAGTCTTCACTGAGATCTTTTATTTTTTACTTCTTGTTTTATCACCTTAAATTATGACATAAAAATTACAATGTAATAAATCTATTATCTCCCATATAGTTATATTTTTAATGTTAATTCCAGAATATTTATCCATATTCTTCTCTACCAAATGAGAAACATAGTTATCGCTCATATGTATGATAGACTACCACATCGTGAACCGATGTAATTTGTTTTAGATCACCTGATCAAATTTATTATCATAATTATGGAAATAATTAATATATATGTTACATATGAGATTATATTTATTCTATAAAATTAATATATCATTATATTCCTTACCCTCTCACCCTTTATGGAAATGATATCGCTGATCATGCATACGTATAACCTATCATCTCTATGAAGGTGATGTGATTCATTTTCCATTTAAAAATTTAATAAAAGATTTTAAAAATGTATCTAATGAGTAATTATTAATTTTATAAAATTAATATTATTCTTTAGATGATCTAAAAATATATTATACCCAATAAATGGAGCTTCCATGATAAAATATTCATGAGAAAACAAAGCAATTAACACCTAAGATAATAGAAATAATAAAAAAATTTAACGAACAAGTTATAAGATGTTATAAAGGATCATATATGGTATTATAGATTTTAATATATATCTAGTATAAATTAATAACAATTTTAAAATCATTACAATGGAGGTTAATGTACATTCATCTCAAAGGAAGCATAAGGTAATGGAGTTATTCTCAATGTTTTCTTCATTTAGGTATATTTTAATGTCAGGCACCTAATTTCTTTTATATGGTGCATATACCTCCAATTATATATATATATATATATATAATATTAGGGTTTCTTCATACTTAATGGTATTTTATATTTCAAATTGAATTATATCATCCAAGGGTGTTTGAATTTAAAGTTACTAAGTCGTAGTGAATTTCGTAACTCTATTTATTTTCATTGGGTTATATTAATTCTTCATTGTATTTGATATTATATGATTATGTGGGTAATGTACATTGATTATTTTAGGTTTTATTTACACTTGTTTTATGTGTATTTATATTTTATACACATAATCTATTCATTGATTAATCCTCACTTCAAATGTATGACCATTGAAAGGTATTTCATCTCAATATCCATTCAATTGAGATATATTTTTTCTTATGAACCTATTTATTCATGATGATTAATTTTTTAATTCAATTTTATTCATTAAATAGGTTATAATTCAAAATTTACCAAAGTGGTAGTAATTTATTTTTTAATCTCACTCTCTTTTAGTATTTCTTATATTTTCATTGAATTAATCATATCGTTTATCCATGATAATATCCAATCAATTTCTTGTCCACTTGATATTAAAAATTTTATTAAGTTTGTTTAAAATTTTCCTATGTTTTTTACATGATTAATTTTAAGAAATATTTAAAAAAAAACTGATTTTATTTTTATTTTAATCTGATATATTTTTCTTCTATGCCCATATTTTTCATTTTTTACAAAGGTCCTTTTATTTAATGAAATGAATTATTAAGAAAATTTTATCTTATAATTTACTTTTAAAAGGGGTTTAAAAGTAATATTCATATTGTTTTCTATTATCTTTTCCAAACATTCAATGGTATTGTTTTTTAATGTATACAGTGACAATAGACTTCCTTGCCGTTGTAACCATTTCATGAAATGCAGCTTATTATACACATTTTCATTAGTTTGAAAAATGAAATTATTTTATAAGAGATTGTTTTCAAATTTCAATTAAATTACCTTTTTTCTTATAAGGGACATTATTTTATTACAAAAACTATATTCCCAGTGACCTGATGGTAATATCTTATCTCTTATTAATTGCGTGGTGATTATCTTCTCTCGAGTCATTCAATTTTATGTGACCATGGGAAATTATATTTCCCTTAAATATCCAAATTGTTTATCATGTATATGATTATTTCTTAAACCATATATCATTTTTACATGTGGTGTTTTACATTTAATTTTATTTGATGAATTGGGGAAATATTAATATTCTATATTCTATATTTAATATGGGAATTTTTTAATAAGGCATATGGTTCATGAGATAAATATATCATTTTATATATGAATAATTATTTGGACAAGTAGTGATAGGTGGGTCCCAAAATTATATATCCCCTACATGCATCGACATGTCTCATGAGACAAATTAGTTGTCCAAATTAAAAAGGGTTTTACTAATATTTTTAAATTGTCATAGTGAAATGCCTTGATGATATAGATATCCTGATATATAATATCATGAAATATAATATTAATAATTTTATTAACTGAGAATTTAGTTATTATTATCCATGATATTATTGAATTGATATTATACATGCATTATTTTCATGCTCAAGTAATTGATTAAATAGAATGCATTTTCAGTTATTTACCTTTATATATTGATTATTCCTTATTTAATCATGATAAATTCCAATGTATGTATCCTTTACCGAGAATTTGAGCTCACCATTATTATTTTTCCTTTTTAAAAGATATAAATAAGATTTTTTGAATGATTTAAAAGACACTAAATGTTTTCTATTACTATGATTTTTATTATATTTGCATTGTAAAATGGTAACATGCATATATCTGGTTCTCCAAGAATACTAAAGTGATAAATCCTTTGGTATTCATACTTTTGTATCTTTGATAATTTAATAAATTGACCACTGGATCTGGGTTACTGGATTAGGGGTTGTTATAGTATATATCCAAGATATATTAGTATAAACCTTGGGAGATAGATTTTGTAAAACATATATAAGGGAATATAACTATATGATTTACTTTGAGTGTATACCAAATTTTGGAATAACACACCAATATTTTGGTAGAAATTGTTATTTTACCTAGATATAAATATCTTTATGGATACTAAAATTAGACATGTTTTTGACCAAGTAATATATAAGTGTAATAAATTTGAAAGTGGTGTATTGGTCTATGATTCTATTCTCACCCGGTGCACAATAATAGGTCTTACTGTGCAGCTGGTTTGAAAAACCAGGGGGATATTATTATGATAATTAACATTTTCATTACAAACCATGATAAAGGATTTGAAAATATTTTCAAAATTTATAGATATTCTCAAAGAAACCAAGTTAATGATTTTGAGATAAAAAACATGATTTTTTTATTTATATTATGTGTTATATAATATTTAGATATATATTCTAAAATTTAAAATTCATATTTTCATGACCTAATCCAGTATATTTAATTATTTATAAATAAAACCTTTAAGAAAGGATGGTATCAACACTCATGGAAAATGTATAAATTTCCTTTTTGATAAATTTAATATGGCTTGAATTAGAATGGATTAGATGATGGATATATTAGGGAATATTTACTAGTTTATGACTAATAATATTACCCGAATAGAGAAAAATATTTTTCAATTCCACGATTCCCCTATGTTGTATCAAATCATGTGATAAAATCCACCATAATTTAGTGGGACTACTAGTCAAGTGGTAGTTGATCAATGGATTAAATCCCTTGAAAATATATTTTTAGCCTTAGAATGTGATGAAAATAAAAATGATATATTGGAAGTATATTGTCTCAAGGGTGATACAGATCAACAATGGTCATTGATATAGAATAATAAGGATGATGAGGAATTAAAACACATGGAATATAGATCTTTTAAAAAAACATTTTTTGATAAATATTTCCCTCAAGCATAATGAACTGAAATTAAGATAATACTATTTAGCCTATATAAAAAGGAATAAGAAAGTGTTGTAGAGTATGAGGCTATATTTATAATACAATCCAGGAATCATATGAATTTAATATGAAAAATGGAATAAAATATTGACCATTTATTTTAAATTATTTATCCAATTCTCAAAAGGTATTTGGTTTCTAAATATTTTTCATCATAGGTTGAAATAGTTTTATGTTTCATAAAAAAAGAAGGAATTTTATAGAACCTATATATTCAAGTTGAACCAATAGGACATGAGGACATGAGAACAATATGAAAAAGGTAATTCATCAAATCAGAATAAGAAAATGAATAAATTTACACCAGGTGTAAATTTTGGGAAGAAAAATCCTAGAAAATGTTTGAATTTCATGGGAGTTTATTACAAGTGCAGTGATAAAGATCATATGAATAATTAATATAAGGGGAAGATACAAATAAATGATTTATAGTGATTCAACTATAAAGAAATGGGAAATTATTAACACCAATTCCCAAATATTCAAGAGAACATGCCATAAAATAGGATGATGGGTTAATGTCAAGCTTATACAATCACTATAGATGAGGTGGAAGTACCCAATGATGTGGTGTAAGGAAATATATTATAGCATAAAATTTATCCAATGATTTATTTTGTTGTATATATTCACACACTTTTATATTATCCATTTATTATAATAAAAATAAATATTTCCCTAGCACCTTGATAATGGAGTTGTTATTGGAAACACCTATTGGAATTCTAATTGCAAAAGGGTTATGTTAGGAAGTTACTATTTTGACACATAAACATGATCTATTTACTGAAATTAATATCATAATTATGGTTGAATTCAATATAATATTTGGTATAGACTTGATTTAAAAATATGATGCAAAACATTATTTCAAGAAGGTAATTAATATTCATGAGGAAGATATAGAATTTATAATCTTTATAGGAGAGACTTCACCATTTGAGTTATGTCCAGATCCACTGCAAGTATCACTTATGAATGTGATTCTTGGGGAAGAAAAAAAATCAAAATATATGGATGGGAAATTTAATCCTCAAATTTAATATTTACATATTGTACATTAATAGGTTGATTTATTTCCTAAGTAATTAACTAGACATCCACCAGAGTAAAAAGTAGAGTATTGCATTGAGTTAATCCTCTATGCATGACCTATATCAAATACTATCTACAGAATGACCAATATGGAGTTAGTGGAATTGCAGAAACAAATAGAGGAGTTTTGTGATAAGCTATTTATATGCCCAAATATTTGATTTTGGGGATCCCATGTTCTTTTAAATAAGAATAAATATGGATCCTTGTGTTTTTTTATTGATTATAGGGAAATAAATTACATTAAGATAAAGAAAAAAATAACATCTTCCTTGTATTGATGTCTTTTTGATCAAATTAACAATGATAAATATTTTTCAAAGATTGAAATTTGTTTTGGATATCATCAATTGTGATTAAATAAGGAATACATTTTAAAGACAAAATTATGAATGAGGTATTTACACGACAATTTTATAGTAGTTCCATTTGGATTGACTGATTAAACATATACTTTTATGGATCTAATGAATATAGTATTCAAGGAATTTCTTGAAAATTTTGTTATGGTTTTCATTGATGATATCTTAGTGTAATATAATATCTAGGAGGACCATGATAATAACTTGGGAATCATTCTAAACACTCTTAGGGGAAACACATTATATGGGAAATGTATCATGTGTGAATTATTACTTCAAGAAGTTTATTTTCTTGACCGTAGTTTCTACAAGTATAGAATATTAGTTGATCCTAAAAAGACAAAGGTAGTCAAATAATTTCCTACACCATTGAAGATAATTGAGGTATGTAGTTTCATTGGTTTTTCAGGTTACTATTTGTTATTTTTTCACAATTTTTACCGATTGGATAACCCATTAATAAATATTACATGTAAAGGGGTGATGTTTATATAGACAAAGGAATATGAAGAATGATTTTAGGAATTCAATAAGATATTATTAAATTCCCCAGTTTTGGCTCTACCATCTTGAAATGATGGATTAAATCTATATAGTGATGTATAAAAAAATTTACTTGGTTGTGTTTTTACACAAAATTATAATTTTATTGTATATATATAATGGTAGTTAAAGAATCATTAATAGAACTATCCAACCCATGATCTTGAGTTAGTAGCTATAATATTTTCTTTGATGATATAGAGACATTATCTCTATGTTGTAAGATGTGAGATATAAATAGACCATAAGATCATAAAATAAATCATTTCACAAGAATATATCAATATTATGAAAAGGTGATGGCTCAATCTATTTAATGATTATGAGTTCACAATAAAATACCACATAGGGAAGGAAAATGTGGTAATTGATGCATTATGTAAGAAAAATCATAGATTTATTACCTAAATGTGGATTGATAGCGATACTTCAATCATAGATATAATAAGGATATAAAAGGGAATTAATATTGAAGGGGATAAATCACTCATTTTTTAAATGACTATGAAAACATATTTATTAGAAAAGATAAAAAGTTACCAATTTGATGATGATAATTTTCTAAATAAAATTAAAGAAATGAATGATTGGACTTTGGAAGACTTTATTTCTAAGGATGGTGTTTTGAATTTTGAAAAGGGACTATATTTTCAATATGTACCTGAGATGAAAATGGAATTATTGGATGATGTTCATAACTCAGTTATTTTCTATAAACCATGGTAGAATAAGATTTATAGGGATTCGAGGGAACTTTTTTTGTTGGATAAATTGAAAAAGGGAATTTTTGATTCTATATCAGTATGCTTGGTTGGTCAATAGATAAAGGTGGAGAGACAAAACCCTATAAGTGTAATGAGACATATTCCAATTACTATGTGGATATGGGATGAAATTACATTATACTTTCTCACAGTACTACTAATTAATTCTAGAAATAATTATGCGATATGGTTATTTTTTGATCGCCTAACAAAAAATATACGTTTCCTCTCTATAAGAGAATATTTTACACTTGAAAAATTCATAAAGCTCTATATTAATAAATTTTTAAGAATTAATGGGGATCCTCTCTCAATTTTTCCTAATCACGATCCCCTATTTACATTGATATTACGGAATCCTCTTTAGAAGTCTCTTGATAATGAGCTTAATTTGATCCTCACCTACCATACTCAAATTGATGGACAAACCTAAAGCTCTTATAAAACATTGGAAGTCTTGTTTAGGTTATTATAACATGACATTAAAGGTATTTTGGATCATTATTTACCTTTTTTATAGTTTTTTATAACAATAGTTTCCATTAATGTATTGAAATGGAACCATATGAATCATTCTATGGAAAGATATGTCATACCATAACTTGTTGGGTGAAGTTGGTTAAATGAAAATTACAGTCCAAGAAATTGATAAAGAGAAAATGGAAAAGGAATGGACTATTCATACTCCTATTAAATTAGCAGAAATTTGAAAAAAGTGTTATAATGATAACCAAAGGAAATATTTTGAATTTCAAGTAGAAGATCAAGTTTTCTTGAAATTAACTCCATGGAAGAGTGTTATAAGGTTTAATAAGAAAGGGAAACTGATCCCCATGTACACCAGAAATTTTAAACACCAAGAAAAATTGTATATGTATCTTATCAATTGTAAATTACACAAATACTCTATTAATTAAATAATATGTTCAATATATTATTTTTAAGAAAGTACATAACAGACCCAACTCATGTTTTCACCTATGAAAGAATAGAATTGGAACCTGATCTATATTACCGTGAAGATCCCATATAGAATATTGAAATTTGAGAGTATGTATTGAGTAATAATATGGATTTATTGGTAAAATTACTTTATTGAAATCATAAAATGGAGTAATAAAAAAGGAAACAAGAGGATATAATGGAAACAAAATAGCTTCATTTGTTTAGAATGTGGTATCCATTAAAACAATTAGAATGAAATTTTTGCAGGATGGAATAATGTGACACCCAAGATTCAATAATAGTAACTGATCATTATAATTCAGTAAAACTATTAAAGAATAAATATTTTAATAATTCAGGGCACAAAAATTCTAATTTTATAGGATGGATATTGATATTGAACTTACTTGGTCAAAATAATCCAAGAATAAGATTTTCCTTATAAATATGATTTTATGAATAATTGAAAATATATAACTTAAATAATCCTCATTGTATCTATAATAATGTGTTATAATATGTAAAACTATTATTTTTGACTACATATTTGAAAAAATAAAGATAATAACTTTTGGCGGTAAAAAAGGGATATTTTCAGAAAATTGTTTTTTAAAAGGTATAATTTCTATCCATTATAATTAAATTAAATAATATTTAATTATGAATAATTTAAATGACACATTTAGATTATATATATAAATATATTATTTTAAATCCATTTAATTTTTATTACTTGTTATATTTTTATTATAAGATCATCTTGTGTTTGAAAAACATAGTTCTTTAAAAATCCCTTTTTTACACTATTTTCATGTTTATTTTTAAAATAAATTTGGACAATTATATGAATTTAATTTTATAAAATTTCTTCCATATTTATAATTATAATAATTTATATTTTTTAATAAGTTCAATTTAATTTTTTTCATAATTAACAGTATTAACAATTAAAATTAATTACCCCGACTAAGGTTAAAATGGGATTACCGGGGGAGGGGGTGTTAAAACAAAATACAAGGGTAATTTTCCAGTTAAACATGTAAAAATATTTTTTTATGGCTATATATTTAACTTATAAATCCAAAAATTGAATATAAGGTCATTTTGAAGCATTTGCATTTGTAATGACTTTATCATTTTGTATTCTTTTTGGGAAATTTCCATGTGGTTTCAAAGAATGTCTCCTACCTCACATATAAAAGGGAGACTCATACCTTAACTTATTAACACCTATAAAGACATATATCACAACCAAAACCTTACAACTATCTCCACAATATCCTTATTTTCATTCTAGAGGTTTTGATATTCCCAAAATAGTAATCCTAGGGTCCTCAATAAGAGATCCAAATAAGGTATTTCTATACGAAGGTAATCACCCTCACCAAGCTCTTTCTTTTTTAATTTATTATTTAACACATTAAATTTTTACTTGAAACTTATTATATAAAAACACAAGTATATACCATATACTTATATGTTATTTTGTTAATATAATAATATTTATTCATCTCCTTCTCCGTACAGTGGGAAATGAAGCCATCCCTCGTGTGTACGGTAAATTACCACCTCACGAACTGATGTAATTTTTTTCCATCACCGACTCACATGGATAATCATAATTATGGAAATAATTAGTATATATTATAAATATGAAATAATATTGACTCTTTAAAAATAATATATCATCACTTCTTTACCTTTTCACCCATTAAGAAAATGATATTGTCGCTTATACATATGTATAACCTACCATCTCCACAAAGTGATGCAATTCATTTTCATTTTACAACAATAAATATTTGCTTTAAAAATATATCTAATGATTAAATATGATATCTATATAATTATTTTCATTCTATATATGATGGAATTATATCATATTTACAATAACTATAACTTCCGTAATAAAACATTCATGAAGAAACAAGGAAATTAACACAAGAAACAATAGTAATAATAAAAGTGTTAATGAATGGGTGAAAAGATGTAATAAAAGATAATATATGATATTATGAATATTAATATGGTTATTTTATAAGTCAATAACATGTTTAAATCCATTATACATGGGGTAAAATCATGTTAAAATGACGAGAAGCATTAGTTAAGGGACTTTACCTCAATTTCCCTCAATTGAGACATATTTTCATGTTATACACCAAATTTATCTTATATGGTGTATATAATTCCACTTTTACATGTAATTTCATAAATACATCATATTTTGTGGAATTTATAGTTTGAATTTTAATTTTTTTATCCAAGGGTATTTGGATTGAATGTTACCAAGCGGTAAGGAATTACATAACTCAATTTCTTTTCATTTAGTTATATTACTTCTTCATTGTATTTGATATTATAAGATTATGTGTGAAATTTATTTGGTTTATTTTTTGTTTAATTTTACATTTTATTATACGGATTTACATTTTATACACATCTTCAAATCATCGATTAATCCTCACTTCAATAGTATGACCCTTTAATGGATTTCGTCTCAATTTCCATTCCATTGAGAAATATTTGTTATTATGTTAATATTAATTTTTATGTGGTGTATATTCTACCCCTTAATATATTTAACATTAATAACTAATTATCAATGATGATTAATTTTTCAATTCATGTTTATTATTTCAAGGCGTTATAATTCAAAAATAACTAAAGAGAAAAGACATTATTTTATAATCTCACTTTCTTTTGGGATTGCTTATTTTTTCATTTAAGTAATATTATTATTTATACTTCATAAGATCCAATCAATTTCTTATCCACTCAATATTTAAGGATTTTAAAAAACTTATTTTGTCGTTTCCTCTCATTGGTATTTTATTCAATCAAGGGAATGTTTAAAAGAAAAGTTGATTTAATTTCTGTTTTAATTAGATATATTTTTCTCCCATGTCCATGTTTTTAAAAATTGTTGTACAAAGGTCATTTTATTTACTAAAATAAATTATTAAGGATGTTTTAATTTATAATATTATTTTAAAATGGGTTTGAAATGAATATTTTTGTTTCTTTACAAAAGGGAAATTTTCAATTATTTTTACAAAAATTCAAATGGAATGTCTTTTAACAAACACATAGATTGTATACTTCCCCATTACCATTACCATTTTATTATATTTGGAGTATTATAACCATATTTAATTGTTTTACAAATAGATATATTTTATGAAATATTAGTTTAATATTTCACTTAGATTATATTTATTCTTATAAAGGAAATTATTTAATTACGAAACCTATATTCCTAATGAATCAATGGTTTTCTCTTGTCACTTTTTAATTGTGTGGTTGTTATCTTCTCTTGAAACACTCAATTTTTTTGAGATAATTGGATATTATATGTCCCTTATATATTTATTTTCTTTCTAATGGAAGTGTTTATTACATAAACCATATATCATTTCTAGATTCTGTATTTTACTTTGAATGTTATTTGACTGACTAGGAAAATATTGATATTTTGTATTTACTCCGAATGAATTGAAGGCCTTATTTTTATTAATTTTTGATAATCCCCCCTTCAAGGGATGAGGAGAAACCCTTCCAAGGCCCATAGTCTTATAGATTAATGACCCATAGGTATTAGAGGAAATATCCAAACTATAACTACATGGAACTGCTCCTCCCCATCTTCTACATTGTGATGTCAGCTCTACACCTTCGTATGGATATTAAAATAGGCTTCCCATGCATGCATAGGCTGGTCCCAGTGGAAATTCTATACCCTCTCTTTCCTCAAATCCATTATCTTTTGCTTTGGTGAATGCGCCTACTCTAAATCCTCAACTATAGTCTGATCCTTGTAGAGCATGCCTAGTCCATTAAGCACAATTTTAGGTGGCCCGAAAGCCTTGAGGTGGCCTGAAGGCCTTGAGTTATCCTAAAGGCCATAAGGTATCTCAAAAGCCTTACTGCCCCAAAGGCCATGGGTGTCCCTAAGGCCTCAAAGGACATGAGGACCAAACCGGCGGACTGAAATCCAAAATGAATGAATAGTTTGTGCCTTCTATAGTACCTGCTACAGTGCCTGCTATGGTATAGATATTAGGATATATAATATTATTTAATCCAATATTAATAATTTAATTTATTGAGAGCTCAGTTGTTATTATCCATTGTAAAAAACCATTACTAAGAATTTCAGATCACACTATTATTTCCTTTATCTAGTATATGAAGAAGAATTATTTGAATAAGTTCATAGTTTTTAAAATTTTCCCATTAGTATGTTTTATGTTCTATTCCAAATATAAAATGAGTATCATGTATGTATCTGGTTCTCAAAGACTACTAAAATTATTGGTCCTTTAGGATTATAACCATTATATATATGATAATGTAATAAATTAACCACTGGATATGGGTTACTAGAGTCAAGGTTGTTACACAAAACAAGAAAATTATAATCACAATAATACAAATAAATAATTCCAAAATAAAATTAATAAAATTACAAAAACAAATCCCTTCAATAATAAAATATTTTATAACCAGATTTTATTTTAATTCAATGTCTCATTATGACAAACATCACCTCATTTCCCTAATTTACAAAACCAATTCATTTCTATCTTTAAGTGATTAAAATTTTATGAAATGTGTTCCCAACCATTTAATCATAGTAAAAATACATATGTCATAGTAGAAAATAAAACACTAAGAAGAAATGACATACAACTATCAATTTTAATAAATATTAGATAATCATATAAAACACATGTGAGTAATCCCTCACAATTAATTCCTTTTATTTTGTTTCATAATCTCATTTAGTTTAATACTTACCATACACCCTATTAATTTGACAAAATGATATATCTATAATTTACACTAAATAAATATAAATTTATAATCTTCTACCTCAGCTGAAGCCTCAATAATTATTTTGAAAAAAAATAAGGAGAGGTATATGATAACAAGGCTAAAATCACATGTGGAAAATCCCAAAAACATAAATAAATGAAACCACTATCAAATATATAACCCAATACCAAAAAAACCAAATATAAAATACTATTACAACATTTATAAGAAGAATAACTAGGATAAAACCATCATGGGAAGATGAAATCACCTCAGATCACTAATGGTGGATCTCTTAAAGAAGACAGAGAAATCTAATCCAAGAGAACTCAAAGGTCACTGATGATAAAACTCAGGTCACCTAGGGTTTTGTAAAAAAAATGAATGATTCTATGAGAATATGGATGAGATTTTTAATTAATTACAAAAATAAAAAAATTTTGAATCATGGAGTGACATGTCATGGTCACACCTTTATGATCCTAAATTGATCACACCTTAGGAAGTCACACTATGATTTCACTTATATTATTTCTAGATAGCATGGTCAAAACTACATTAACCCCTTACATTGGATGAAGTCAATATTTTGAAAATAATGGTCACATTATAGTACACAATCCATTAAAAAACATATTTCATCACTGAAGCCATCCAAGATGTAATAAAATCACCATGGTGAAATGATTACTAAAATAGAAGATCCATGAAATCAACCACCCAAGGATTCATGACATGAAATTTGTGACTATGCCACAATGGACACTCGTTTTAAATTAAGCTCCCATGAAATTTCTAAAAAATATATATGACCCTAACTCTACTAAAAACATACGTAAGGATAAAATCAAATCCCCCAAATCCTTAAGTGTTATTAATCACCCCATTAAAAAACCCCCCACACTATGACCATGATTATTACGATAGAAAAAATGACATTGAAATCCAATGAAACAAACCCCATGATATTACTAAATAACCACAAAATGGATTAAACCTCTAGGGAATGACATGATAAAATACTTAATTTACCACTATTATAGTCATCAATTAATGACACAACACCCATGACACCCTGCTTTCAGTTAAAATCTTAGCTCCAACTCTACCTCCCTTCCTCCACCCTTCTTCTTACACCCTTAACACAAAAAGATAAAGAGTAATAGGCTAGGAATATTTGGACTATTACATTATATACCTCCCAAATTATTCTCATCCTCAATAATCAAAACCATACTTTGAATGAAAAAACCACCAAACCCAGTCACCCCTAGATATATATTTTAAATAGAGAAAACACCACCAATATGACATAATGAAACATAATGAAAATCAATATATATTTGATCACCATAAGAAAACTATATCTATCAATTAAACACATAATAAAATATCTCAATATCATAATAAAATAGAGTTCAAAATAAATAAGGGTACTAAGAATGCATCAATGAACCAGTTCCCACATATATTATTCAAATCCATCATGAACCCACAAAACAAAAACCAAGGGATTAAAATGGCCAAAAAATACCTTCTCCCAATGATTTTGAATCTCAAATGTAAATCCCAAAATGTTGAACCATTCACTAGTTCTCACTCCCCTAAATAAATGTAATAGGTTTCATCGGGATGATATTGATGATGCTTAGAATTATCATATAATAGAGCTGTGGTTCCCTACCTAATAATTGTAAGAATCTTGTGAGTAGTGATTACCTCAGGCTCTACTATTTTATACCTCTATGATCTCATATTAGTTATTTTTCCTAATCTTAATACAAAAATTTAATTATGATTGAGTGATGATAAAAATGAATCATTGAAACATGAAATAAATAATGGATCCTATCTATATTTGAGGGAATTATAAATAGGTACACCACATTTCTAGAATGATATAACAAATAAAAAGGCATATAAACCAGGGATAAAGTTTAATTCCCCATCAAAAAAATTTATACCCACAATGAGGGAAAACCATCTAGAACACAAGATATCTTAAACAGATCTAAATGGGTATCCTACTCTAATTCTCATATGAAGTTTTATGGTCATGCTCCAATTCTATCCCCTATTTAATCTTCCATAATATCTAAATCATTCTCTGAACCACATATGATTCGAGGACCACTGACTCTCCAACCTCGATATAATAGAATGTAGATATAAAAGGCATCTCATACAATGCATAGAACCTATTCATTCTAATTTAAGAATGATTTCCTTTATTATAGGATAACCAAACCTCCCATTATTGACTAAAATATAAAATATAAGCACACAACATATCCTCCCATTCCTGAATGGTCAGTTATGCATGACCATCTATTTATGGATGAAATTTAGTGTTAAGGAATATTTAATAACCAAAATAATGATGAATAATTCCACTAAAAGTGATGTAAAATGAGGATTGAAATCATATATTATGGTTCTCAGTATCCAGTGATGCTTCCCCATCTCATCAATATAACACCTTGTAAAAAAATCCATCATCCTTACTTCCTTGATCACCAAGATATGACATGACCTTTTAAACGTTTGATAATAAACCAAATGGAACCACATACTAATTATCTTGAAGAAAAATGGTGATGGAATTCATCAAAAGTTATTCTCACTTTCACATAGGAACATATAATGGATATAAAAACCACCAATAACATGATGTTACACCTACACATGCTAAAAAAATGAAGCATCACTAGAATAACTCTTCTATAGACCACTTAATCCATAGTCATGAGAACAAACTCTTCAAGGAATGATACAACATACACATACCATGATAAACATAAAATGGTGAAATATAAAACTCAAAAATAGTTTTCTCACACATCTCTAATTAAACAAACAATCTACCTAAAAACAATATCTGATGATGATCATATTGAGTCCATTCCTCAGGAGAGATGTGATCTGATGTCACCTCTACCTTATAGTACCCCAAACAAGGATCCTCCATATACTGCAATCAGGATTATTTCAATGTCATTTGGTAAAGTTAACATCTACAAAAATCCTCTTCCATACAAAGATACATCAACAAAAGAACATCCATTACTCTACAAGAATATTCAAACTCTCAAATAACATCTCCTGACAACTTCTTACTTGATACATCAACCTATACATTCACTTTCCCTAGAGTATAAAAGGTATTGAATTCTTAGTCCTAAAATAACATCATAAAACACAACTAACACATATTCAAATTTTTTTGAGAGAAAATATAATATCTCATGATCTATGAATATCAAAATTCATTCCCTAATGAGGTAGCGCCACCAAAACTTTAAATAAATCACCACTACTTTCAAATTGATATCATGGGTGGAATAGTTAAACTCAAGGGAACATGACTACCTAGACCCATATGAGACCAACAACATCATATATATTAGTAAAAAACCCAAATTATAGAAAGAATTCATCATAGGGTACCAAAAACATAACTCTTTTATTTTCAAATTAAAGGATAATAACATTCATCAACATGTAATTTAGGTAGTCAAAAGATGCATGACATAGATCAATCCATATGAAATGCTGGTCCTTTTTTGTCAAGGACATCAATGGGGCTATAATTGGAGAGATAATAAATAAATATTTAATAATATTTCATGAAACAATTGACACTATGGACCTATACATCATTCTTTGGTTATACCAAAGAAACAACAACATTTACCTTCAGAGGATCACTTACTACTCCCCACTAAGACAATACATGAATGAAAACATATCACTCATGAATCTAAAACACACAAATGGACATATTTCCATAGATACCATAATGTAAAAGGAATTTTAAAATATCCCAAATATTTTTAAAATTATATTCGTTTGACTTTGAGTACAATAATATTAGATTATGGATAATACCATGAGCTTACCTAGGAACTTGTGAAATATGGAGTTCATGAATCCCATGAAAATAATTGAGGGAATTCATGAAACAAAATCAAATAAAATCAAACTCATAATTCCCATATAAACACCTTAAATTAATCTTCAATAGTTTCTCATTTACCCTCATCTAATGATACCTAGAGCACATATCAATCTTTAAAAACTAGACATATTTCTTCAATTAATCAGGACAATATTATTTCCTCTAAATGGGATAATGGTTCTTAACAATAAATTTATTCAATAACCTATATTTTATAAACATCCACACACCACCATCTTCCTTAATGAAGAAAAACACCAGTGTTCCCCTCAACAACACACTAATCAAAATGAAAGCCTTATACATCAAATTTTTAATTTTAATCCTAAACTCTAAGAGGTCAGAAGGTGTTATCTAATTAGGATCCTAAATATTGAAGAGATACAAGGTTGAAAATTTATCCGAAACATAATATCAAATCGATGGGTTAGTATCACTAACTATTAAAGGAAAACATCTGGTTACACCTTTAAAACTCTAGGAAACACCACTGCCTACACCTCAACCAAGAGTCATGAAAATCCACTGAAAACGAAAAAAGTGGCTATAATATTTTCCTATAATCTAGTAAAAACACATAAAATGTTAATAAAACTTAATTGAACTCCAATTAGAGTATTCAAAACCATGGGAAAAAGAAGTCTCTCCACCTTGATTTCAAAGGAATGAACCAAAGTGAGAAGAATAAGGGGGGGATTTGTAGAATTAAATAAATTACCAATGGTACTTCTAGAAATAATATCTCCATGGAATAGAACAAGCCACAACCTAATCCTTTGTATCAATGACACTACTAAAGACCACCTCAATGGATTCTCTCAACCCTATATCCTTGATTATGGGGGATGTCATAGGATTATCATATTCATGATCATTACCCCCTTGACCAAATACAAACATACTAACCAATAATTTGATAATTTATATGAGAAAATTTATATGAAGGAAAAAACATGAAATGACTATATATTATATACTGGATGAGAAGGATGGTTGGTAACTAGAATGTCACAACCCCCCCTTATTCAAGATGGAGTAAGTGTTAGGACCCTCCTTCAAGGTGTAGAAAGTGTCGCAAAACTTCTTCTTAAAGATGAAGAAATGAAGATAATGACCCCGATTCCTATATCTAGTTGTCCCTAGGGTGGATAACAACACTAAGGGTATAAAAATCTCACAAAATGGGTGGTGTTACCCTTTTTATAGTAACCAAGATCGGGAGATAAGATGGTCCATCCTCAAAAAACTCAAAAAACTATATATAAAATAAATAAAAAAACCATACCACATGAATGTTTAAAATAAATGGTTACAAAAAACCAATAAACTCCAAAAAGTACCAAAATTAAAGATAATAAGCAACACAACAGTCCCCAAAATCCAATCTAGTAATGCCCTAAATGATCCATGTAGTCCTCTAGGAAACCTGAAATTATTTTTATATACGTAGGGTGATCATACAAGTATACTCAGTAGAAAAAACTAAGGTCTCTCATATAAAAGTGGGATAAGAATACTAATTCTCCTATGGGAAAACATCAAAACCAAAAACACCTAACAAGGAATACTAACCATCTACTCACCAAATAACACAAGTTAAGTAAAGTAATATAATAAGCACATCAATGATTTGGGTTCCCTGCACCACTTCCCACTGATTAGCTGCTCATACCCTAACGAAAAACATCCTGGAGCTCATAAATCTTCCACAAGCCCCACATTACAACATTACCGAACACACCTAGGCTGTAAAAACCACACCACATTCTTCCCACAGACACTTGGGCCCCATAACTAGTCCCACAACTTGGGAAAACTAAGCTGATCACATCCCACCCTCAAAAATTTGAGCCATGTACCATGTACCATCAAAAAGAATCCTAGGAAATCACAACCCGCCCGTATATACCTGGGCCTCATAAACCACACCACAACCTGCCCAAAGAATCTTGGGCTATTAATGTCTATAAGAGGGAGAAGGGAAGAGCAAGTAACCATCCATCTATCCTCCCACTGGGATGTTGGGAATAGACACCCTCCCCCATGATTATGGGAGAATTTAGAACATAATTCTCAACTAGGGTGGGGTTCATATAGAAATCACAAGGAAATACATTTAATACATATAGTTCTCAAACAACAACCATCCCACAATACTTCCAACTTTGTTACAACCTCAAAATACAGAACCACACAACATGAAATAATCCATTTAGAACCCCAAACCAATTCATTTAATGAGTTATCATTCTATATTAAACAATTAATTTATTAATTTCATCCCTACTCAAGAAACTAATAATCACAAATCATTTCAAGACACATAGAAGACGTTATAAAGAGGGAGAACAAACAAGGTAAAATTCACTCACTTCATTATCCTTATTCAAATTCGTCCCTCCCAATCCATCCACCAAACCAAATCAACCACAAAATCATAGCCACTCCCACCAACACCTTTTATCACAAACATTCTCAGCAGCCCCGCTATATAACCAAACTTCACCCATAAATACATAACTGCACAACCTAACCACATCGCTACTATATAACACCTCCCATTCATCCCAGAATCAAATAAACAAAAAAATTTCAACCCAAGATTCCATTACCCCAACCAAACCACCCAACACATGTTAGTGTTTTAACCACATCACCACACAACCACACATAGAAAAAACTTCCAAATTAAATAAGTAATCCCTTATTTAGTCCTGATTTTTAATTTAGGGGTTATCATAGAACAAGTTTGATCCTAGGTCATCCATTTATTTAACCAAATATATGTGGTTAATCAATTTCACATATATATCCATTACATATAAGATCAAAAACAAGGATTAAAAACCAACACAGGTATATAAAAAAAGACCAACAATGAACATGATTTTCAGAAGGCGTACAAACCATACAATTCACAACATGGATCAAAATAATAGTAAATTATAATCATGCCTAACTTTCCCCAGCCCCTTTTTTGTTTTTAAAATACATTTTATTATATTTATTGAATTTCGATTCAAATGAATTCACCCTGAGACATTAATACACCCACCCTACATGATACATAATTTAGAGATATAAATGGATCCCTACCTTGAAGAATAGATAATAAAAATCTATTTATTTATCCAAGACAGGGGGGGCACAAGCAGTTGAAAAACTCCAAGGAAAACAGGACCCAAGACCACAACACAAAAACACAACTCCTTGGTAAGAAAGGTTCTGGGGAACAAATCATATCAAGAGAAAATGGAAATAGACAAAGAATAAGGAGTATCATATTTCAAAAGGCCAGATCCTATATCAACAGGAGGAGCGGTCTTAAAAGTCATTAAAGTTAGATCTTGACAAAGACCACATAGTTTTCCTGTTTATAAGTCTTTGGGACTTTTAGGAAAATAAATATATGAAACATAGAAATTGAAATGTATTAAAAACCATTTAAATATGGTCTTACACTCATTTCACATCAATTAAAAAGTTAAATGGGTGAAACTGAAAAAACTGGCAGGATTATGAAAGTTTGACAAACTATCAAAAATGACTCACCATTGGGTGAGTCACCATCCTGAGTCACCAGTAGATGAGTCACCAGCGAGAGATATGGGTGGATGAGTCATCATTGGGTGACTCACTATTAGACGACTCACTGTCGAATGAGTCACCATTGAATGAGTCACCATTGGATGAGTCAATGTCACGATTCACCGCTGGAGACCTACAGGTGTGAGTCACCATTGAGACTCACCATTGTGACTTACTCTCATGACATAACATTCCCGAATCACTAGTACCGACCCACCATTTCAAGTCACCATCATGATTCACTAACATGAATCACCTTTGTGAGGACCAACCATTGAAAAAACTAGAATCTTTTTAAACTCTTGAAATGAGAAACAATGGCCTCCCAGAACACTCCAAACACTATATTTTCAAAAAGTAATGAATCAGAGAGGTTTGGGACATTAAATCAGATACCTATCAAACTATTCTCACCCCCGAGAATTCAAATCAAACGTAGAAGAAATATGGGTCTGAACAACCACCTCACGAGATACCTCTCAAGGATCTTGATACACTTGAAGATCCACTACTGGCATCAAAGTTCAACGATAATCCACCCTATATTGTTCGAAAGATAGAGGGAAACCTCAACATCCAAGAAAAAATCCTCCTATATCTTCTAACCTTACTGACTAAAAGACACACCACACAAGAATAATAACCACGTTGTCCTAAACACATGAATTAGGGAATTATTTTCTCTATGTCAAGATACTATCCACTTTGGGTGACACTGAGTCACTCGCACGGGTTTAGTCGCATCTCAATTAATGCATCTCAATTAGGAATCAGGCCCTCCCATTTCCACATTTCAATTCTTCATCACACATTATGGAATATAGAAATAAATCTTGTCACAGAAAACAAGGTTCAATCATCACATTACTAGGAAAAAACATAACATGGCAGAACTCAAAACAATTCTGGGTATTGGGCATACATTTTCGCTTCTCGCTTCTAAGTACTGTCCTCTAAGTGACCATGACTCCACAACACGAAAACCAATGTAATGGTATGCCCATGAAGCAACTTCTTCTAATGATCCTGGATCTCTATTGGTCACTCTATGTTTTTTACGTCACCTTTGATATCCAAATATCCCTAGTTAATGACATGGGAGTCATCATGAAGATATCGACGGAGCTGAGAGACATGAAAGATGTCATGGATCCTATACAACTGAGGTGGTAGTGATAACTGGTATGCCACCTCTCCAACTCTTCCCAACACCTCGAAGGGTCCGATGAACCTTGGAGAAATATTACACCCTCTTCCAAACCTACACTGCCCACATTAGGTGGAAAACTTCAAGAAAATGTGGTCTCTAACCTCGAACTCCTAGGACCTCATCCTATGACCGACATATGAATTCTTCAAGTCCTATGATACTTTCATCCTTTCATGAACAAGCTAAACCTTCTTTGTCATGCTATTCACTACATCAAGGTCAAGAATAGCTGACTCCCCAACCTCTTTCTAACACAAAGGTGAACAACATAGTCTTCCATACAAGTTTTAAATGGAGCCATGCAAATGGAAGAGTGATATATATTATTGTAAGCAATCTCTACCAAGGTCAAGTGTCACACCCAAGATCCGAAAAAGTCCAAGTCACACACCCACAACATATCCTCTAATGTTATGATGATCCGATATATCTGATCATCTATTTAAAGGTGGAAGGAAGTGTTGAGGCATATATAAGTTCCAAAGACATACTGCAAGCCTCTCTAGACTCATGTATATCATGATATAAGACAATGGATCTTGGAACTCTATGTATCCTCACCACCTTATCCACATACCTCTTGGCCAAGAAATCCACTACGCCTGACTCCTTAATCGCTAAGAAGTGGGATGATTTCATCAATCGATCCACCACTACCCAGATAGAATCACAGAATCCCCGAGCCTAAGGTAACCCTATGACGAAATCCATCGATATGTCATCCCACTTCCACTCATGTACATCTAAGGGATGAAAAAATGCACCAATAATATAGCGCTCGACCTTAAACTACTGGAACACTAAGCACTTATCCACAAACTCTGTTACTTCCTATTTTATCCCGGGCCACCAAAACTGCTCCCTCAAGCCCTAATACATCTTGGAAACTTCTGGGAGTACTACTAAGGGTGATATGTGAAACTCAAAGAGGACTCCCTCATACATCGCCACTATAAAACATAGCCTTCCACGAAACAATATTTGATTATGACCATCCTATGACCATCTCTCTAGATCATCACTATGGTCAACGTGGTCATGAATCAACTCTTCCTCTGAGTCTGCCCACTAAGAATTCTTCCCCTACTACATTGGGGAAGACTACACTGTCATCTGAAACAAACATCCTCAGCCACCATCCATTCCATCATCCAAGTGTAGGGCTGCCAATTCTTCTATTGCCTTCTAAGAATCTATAAATTCCCGAACAACTTCCTTATATGACTTCCTACTCAGATCATCAGCCACAACATTACCCTTCCTTGAGGTGTAGAAGATATCAAAATCATATTCTAGAAGAAACTCCATCAAACTTCAATGTTGCAAGTTAACATCTCACTGGGAAAATACATACCTCAAGATCTTGTGATCCATGAAGACCACAAATCACTCCCCAATGAGGTAATATATATAAAACTTCAGTGAAAAAACTACCACTTATAGATCCAAATGATGGGTGACATAGTTTCACTTGTGGATATTTAACAGCCTAGACCCATAAGAGATCACTCCCTACTATTTCATTAACATGCATTCGAAACCCCGATGGTAAGCATCAAAAAACACCTCAAACATCACCACTTACTCTAGTAACTGGAGAAATGGAGCACTAAAAAACATTACCTTCATATAGTTGAACAATTCTTATCACTTCTTGCTCCACATAAAATCCCAGTCCTTTCTAGTCAAAGCTGTCAACATAGCTGAAATTCGAGAGAAATCAGTTACAAATCTACAGTAATAGCCTTCCAGACCAAGAAGACCATGAACCTTTGCCACATTCTTGGGTGATGCCCATGAAAAAACATCCTATACCTTCAAAGGGTCCACCAATACACCCTACTGTGACACCACATGCCCAAGAAAATGTACCTCCTGTGTCTAAAATGTTCACTTGGACAACTTTCCGTAGAGATGGTTGCATCAAAGGGCCTAAAAAATAGTCATGAGATGCTTGGTATGCTCCTCATTTTACTTCTAGTGATCAAGATTTCATCAATGAATATGATGAGGAACTGGTCTACAAACTATATAAGAATGAGTTCATGATCCCCATGAACACGACCATTGTATACGTAACACCAAACGACATGAATACAAACTAAAAGTTCCAATACATGCACCTGGAATCATTCTTCACATATCGACCTATCCATCACGCTGTATTTTGAAGAATAAAAAAATGTTATTTATTATCTATTTAAAGGATGGAGCAACTTTTATGTAATATATGATGTCATTCCATTTTATTCCAATATTATGCATATTTCAACACTAATTCATAAGGATTCAATGATCAATAATTTATTGAGGCATAACCGGATCACCTAATCTAATTTTTTCATATTTTTGAAGTGAATTGAAAAAATTGCAATGAAAAACTTTTCCACCTAGATAAAAATAAGATATTTTGTCTTTATTTTTTTTGGGAAATAGTCTATAATACATTGTAATAATTTAGAGGTTATGCCAAACTTAAAAGGTCGCAACTAGTTATACCTTCTATACCAAAATGTAGTTTGAAATAGGTTATGATTTAATATGTTATCATCACTAGGTTTGGGTTTATCGTATATAAATCCTCGGTTCAGTATACTCTTATAGAAAATGATGAGCTAGTTTTGAGTATACTCCTTAACAAAGTCCTCAGTTAGTTTTGATCCTAAAGAAAGGATTGTGTTAGGATTTATCACTTATAAAATTTAAGGTTAGTGCTTCTCCCTTTTTAAAATTATGGGTTTGTTTTGAACCTATTAAATTCTTTTGTCTATAGTGGATATCCATACTCCTTGTCTTGATTGTAAAGACTAAACTTAGGATCATTTAGTTACAATATACTATAGAATACTTATACTCATGTTTATTTTATTTTTACATACAATATTTTGACTTATAATATACTTAATTGTTGTAGGATTAACTATTAAATATCTTAATCTGAAAAATTCTAAAAATAATATTTCATGAAATTCTTATTTTTATGAACTAAAATTTACCCCTTATTGTATTTTCCATCAATACAGTGGGGATTAACAATTGGTATCAACATATGATCTTTTAGAATTGGTATTGCAACTCCTTGAGAATTTAAAGAACATAAATACATTTAATCTCTTTGATAGATTAGGATACACACAACTCTATGATTTTGAAAGAATAACATTTTGTTTGGTATAGTATACGACACACAATACTGAGATTAAACAACCTGTGAAATATATTATTTAAATATTACCATTATAATCAAGACATATAATTGGTGGGTATAAATAATATTAATTTAATTATGAAATATATTTATATCATGAAATCTATAAAATTATTTGGATAAAAATCACTCAAATTTTAGTAACGAAAATTTATTCTTCATAAAATACATTTTTGAAAAAATGATATTTAGTTCTCTTTGTGAGAAAATAATATAATTAAAATTTTATAACTTTAAAAATGTATTTGGTAAAATTAAATCCTTATTTTAAATAATAATATCAAAATTATCTTAGGGTAAAATTTTGGTATTTTTCAGAAAAGATTATTTTTTAGTTAATAGTGAATAATGATGTTTTTTGTAAAATTGTTATTTCATTTCAATAAATTAATTAATTTAAAGTCTAATTATTAATTTAATTTGTTTTAAAATTATAAAAGTATTATTTAATTATATTTAAAATATTTTATTAAATTTTAATTACTTTTATACCCTATTTGGTATAATTGTATTTTTAGGCTTAAAAATGCTTTTTACTGAAATTTGTTTTTAAATGAATAATGCTCCTCATTTTTTTGATAATTAAAATAATATTTAATGATTAATGATTTAAATTATATGTAATTTATATATATTTATATATGAATTTAAATCCATATAAATATTATTTTTATTCATATAGTTATTATAAGATCATCTTATGCTTGAAATATGAATTTCTTAAAAACCTATTTTTTGAAATGTCTTCGGGTTTTATTTAAAATTAAATTATTACATGTATATGAATTGAATATCAATAAATGGTTTCAATATTTGGGTTTATAATAATTTATATTATATGATATTTTTATCTTAAATTTTAGTTATAATGACTAGTGAAAATAGTATAAATATTTTAGCAAAGTTTAGGTGAAAATGGGTTTATCTGGGGTTAAAATAAGAAGATAAGGTTTAAAGTGACCTAAATATTTTCTAAATCCTATTGGATATAAATATTTAATCGTTAAAACATCTAAGGTTCTATAATTATCCATTTTTTATCCATTTTACATGTGGAAAACATGGGTATGAGTTATTCTTTTCAAATATTCCATGTGTGTCCCCCTCCACAAGTATAAAAGGGAACTCCCTCCCCTAAAATTTTTCACACCTATCAATATGTTTTTATTGACCAATACATGAAAATATTTCTCCCTAAAATCATTATCCACATTATATAAGTGATTTTATTCCCAAAATGCCAACCCTAGTGTCCTTAATGGAAGATCCAAAGGAGGTTATTCTAAGCGAAGATAATTGTCTTCACTTAGCTCTTTATATTTAATTATTATTCTCTACTTATTCAAATATATATTAACAATTAAAATAGAATTACACCAGTATCTAACATAATTTGAGATATTATTATATTTATGTCATAATATTAATCCATATTCTCCTCCACTAAATGGGAAACCAAGTCATCGCTCATGTGTATGATAGACTACCGCCTCTTGAATCGATATAATTTATTTCCCATCCTTAAATCATATGGATAGTCATAATTATCGAAATAATTAATATATAAAATAAATATGTCATGATATTAATTATTTAAAATTAATATTTCTTCCAATTCCTTACCATGTAACCTATTAAGTTAATGATATCATTGCTCGTGCGTACGTACAACCTACCATCTCTATAATGCAATGCGAATCATTTTCCATGTAAAAATTTAAGGAAAGGTTTTAAAAATGCATAAAAAAATTAAATATTATATTTATAACATTAATATCATCATGGATATTATTTAAATATATCCTATAGACAAGAACCATAACTTATATGAGAAAACACACTTGAGAAAACAAGGAAATTATCACCCAAAACAACAAAAACAATAAAATATTGTTAATGAATAGATGGTAAGGTGTTATAAGAGAATAATATATGGTATTATAAACATGAATATGAATATGTTATAAATTAATAACATGATTAAAACCATTATATAGGATCTTAATGTGTGTTCAACCGAAAGTAAGTCTGATTTAATGGATTTTGTCTCAATTTATATTTAAATGAGAAATATTTGTTAATACCAACCTATTCACATTTATGTGGTTTATATACATCTAATTTTATGTATTTAACATAAATATGTACTTATTAATGATGGTTAATGTTTCAATTCTTCTATATTTTTTTAAAGGGATATAATTTAAAAGATACTAAAGAGGTAAGAATTTATTTTACAATTTCACTTTCTTTTGGAATTTATTTTACTTTCATTGAAGGAATATTTTCATTAATCCTTTATAATATCCAAAAATTTTCTTATACACTAGATATTTAATTAATTTCTCAATTTTCTCCCAAATTTTCTTCTCTTTGGTTCTTGATTAAAGTAAACAAACTTTTAAAGTAAAAAATAATTTTATTTCTCTTTTAATCAAATATATGTTTCTTTCAAGTCCATGTTTTCTGAAATTTATTTAAAAAAGTACTTTTAATTACTAAAATGATTTATTCTGAGAATTGTAAGTAATCATTTACTGTTATAATCTGTTTAAAAGAATCTTACTACTTTTTTCAAAGGGCGGTTTTGAAAAAAATTCAAAAGGAATGTTTTTTAACATATGCAGTGATAATGGAATTCCCCATCACCATAACCATTTTACAAAATGAATCTTCCTCAAATTTATTTTATGTTTTTAAAAATAAAACTTGTTTATGATTTTTTTTGACATATCACTTAAATTACCTTTATTCTTCCAATAAACATGATTTTATTTCAAAAACCAATATTATTGGTGAACCAATCGTCACCTATAATTTCTTTTTTAAATTTGTGATTGTTTACTTTCTCTTGATAAAATCACTTTAATGTGATCATTTTTCATTAGAAATTAAATTTATATTAAATATACACATTATTTGTATCATGGATATTATTGTTTCCTAAACTATATTCCATTTTTATATATGGTGTTTACTTTGGAAGTTATTTGATTAAATGGGGAAATAGTGATAAAAGCATATAATTTAATCAATGCAGAAATTTATTGAAATTAAATATTTTTTTATGAAATAAATCAATCATTCGATATATTAGGAATTTTTTCCACATGAAGTGATGGGTGGGGCCCAAAATTATATAGTACCTCGATGCATCAATAGTTATAATGAGCTAAATTTGTTAGAAAAATTGAATGGGATTTTATCCATAATTTTAAAGTGTCTTGTGAAAGTTATTAATGGTATAGATATCATGTTGTTTGATATCATGATATAAAATATTAAACATCTCTTTAATTAAGAATTCAGTTATTATTATCGAGGAGATTATTGCATTTATATTATCCTTGGAATCATTTCTTTCTCAAGTTATTGATTTTATTAAATGTGGCTTTAGTTATTTACCTTTCCATATGGCTTATACCTTATCCAATCATGATAGTCAAGTTATTGGTTAAATTAAATTTCTTTCATATATTTACCTTTCAATATGGATTATTCCTGATTGATTATTACTTATCTAATCATAATAGTAAATCTATTGATTAAATGTCATGTGTGTTTAGATATTTACCATTATATATTGATTATTAACTATTTATTATGCTTTATATAATCATGATAGTCAAGTTGTTGAATAAATTGAATTCATTTTTAGATATCTATCCTTATATATTAATTATTCATTATTGATTATGATTCATTTATTCTTAATAGAATTAAATTTATGTAAATCATAATGAGAATTTTAGCACACCTTTTTTTATTTCTTTTTCAAAGGACACGAATAAGGAATGTTTGAACGAGTTTAAGGATTTTTTTTATATTCACTAGTTTCTATTTCATGTTTTCAAATGTAAAATGAGATTCAAGTATGTATCTAGATTATGAGACTACTGAATATTTGTTCCTTTGGGATGAAGTCTCTTGTATCTAGCATAATTATAATAATTTAATCACTGAATCTGGGCTATTGGGGTCAGGGTATTTATTGTTAGTATCAGAGAAAGTTCAGTAGAAATCTTGGGAAAAATATTTAGGAAAACATAGATTAGGTTACATAACCCTACAAGAGACTTTGATGATAAGTATAGAGGAACATACTAATGTTTTGTTAAGGAAGAGATTATGTTATTTTTTCCTTAAAATAAATCCCTATCTAGACACTAAAAGTGGAAGTGGTTATGAAATTGTTTTACCTAGGTATAATAAATTCAAAAAGGGAAAATTGTTCTCTAACTCAATCATCACTTGGTGAATGAAAATGGGCATTACTGCATACCTGATTTGAAAATCCTGGTGTATATGCTTAGGATAATTAAAATTTTCTTTATAATTCATTATAAAGTCTTTGAAGAGATTATGAAAATGAATAACCGAGGTTAAACATATTTTGGGTTAGATTCAAAATAATTTGACATAGGTTTGACATCCTATAATTGATTATTTGGATTTCCCACCATGATTATTGTTTCTCCCACCATGATTTTTGGTTTCAATCTGTGGAATAAACCCAATGGAATCATGTTAAAATGGATTACGATGGTATATGTGGTGATTGTGAGCAACCAAATGGGATGATGACTAGAGTGAAAGATATCGTGATTATACCTAATCAATTATCATGATATATGATTAAAAATCTATACCTCGAGCTACTCGGTGACTCACCAAATAATAGAAGGATGGAGTCACCTTAGAGATCAAGTAGTAGATACTGTGGATGTAAAGTGATCAATTTAATTCATGTTAAAAATATAGAAATATAAACCCAATAAAATGTCTCTAAGGAACAAGAAAATGTATTATATGTGAAAATTAAGGTCATAGAATGAATAATTGCTGACTAAATGTGAGGATTTCAGAGGAAAGAAATAAATTTCATCCAATGAATACATTTATAATTCATTGTATTGAATGTGGGGAACTTAATAATTATTTGAGTAAATGAACTATTTTAAATGTTAACTAATATAATAAGTAAGGATTTATGTTTAATTAAAAGGGTTGAAGTATATATGTATTGAGATCTAAGAATTAAATTGTATAAGTACTTATATCAATGATATTTTAGTTATAACTATCATGAAACATTTAATGATTATGTTAATTTTTGTAAGAATATATATCTTCATCTAATATTGACTTTAAAATTATATATAACATCATGGGTTTATGATTTTAGGTCTGGTCATATATTTATTTTCTTAAACACCTTTTTTTATATTTCATGTAATGGGAGTGTATCAAGATTAAGGATATTTTTTAGAGACATTGATGACAATAAAAACCCTTAGTGTAGTATATGAGAAATTTATATCAGTTATAATTCCATTAAATTTTGAGGACATAAGGTTAACATTATTGGTAACATTTAATATTTATCTTATATTTTATGTTTTATTAAATATGGTTCACTATAATTTTGGAACGTTATTTGAGTTATATTAATATAGTTTTGGAAAAAGGATAAACCACATGCTGGGTGACACCATGTTGCATCCTGTAAGGCCACAAGGATTGAAACCAAAACCAAATGGAGATAAGGGTATAATACCTTCCACTATGAAAAATTGTAATATTTTGAGATTTTGGGAATTATTTGTTTCCAAATTAATTTAACATTTCTTATATTTTTCATTTCACGCAATAATGAAAATAGTTTATTTTATATTGAAGCACTATGTATGGCTTGCATTATACACAACACCAAGTTATAATGCACTACAAACAACATAATTTTTATAATTCTCTACATGAAACACCAAGGTTAATGTTCATTACACACAGGATTGACTTTCCTCGATGGCTTGTGTAACCTGCAAGACCGAGTGTTACCAAACTATAATATATTATTAAAAATATTATTATTTAATATAATAATATATAATCAAGAAATTAAGTTGATAGTTATTATTATTGTTAACTAACATATGAAAATACTTGGTTGAACCCATTAGTTACAAATTAATTAGAAATGTATATAAGAACCAATTGAATATAAAGGGAATGTTTTTATAAAAAAATATTTTGATGACCAAAAAGTTATTTTATCCTAATAAATTAAATTAATTAAAATTAGTGAGTGATATTAATTTAATATATATATAAATATTATGTATCTAATAATATATTTTGTACATTCATCCAATATATATGATAAACATAAGATGATAACAAACCCAATTTCACACATAAAAACCTATATTTTTATTAAGGCACTTTTAACACATTTTAATAGAGAACCTATTTAAAATAAATTTTTAAAAATTTTATAAATATTATATGAAAAAAAACTTAATATTTGAAATAATAACATTAAATTTAGTTTAGGGTGATGTTTTTTATTTTTATGTAAATTTTTATATTTCATTGAATAGTGAAAAATAATAAATTTTAATTCAAAACTGCTTTTTTCATCCAATTTATTTATATGGTTATATTATATTTTTAATTGGTTTTAAAGTTTTATTATGTTATTTTTTTATAAAATAATTAAATTTAGGTTAATTAGATATTGAAATTTAATATAAAATGATTCCACACTTTTGGATGTTTTTACTTTATAAACCTGCATTGTCATCCCATCTGCAGGATTAATTTAATATTAATTTATAAAACTTTTGTGATTTTAATTTTTAAAAATGGAATCCATATTTATAATCATAATAATTTATAATATATAATAATTTTAACTTAGTTTTTGACCAAAATGATTTGTGAAAGTAATTAAAATTAATTACAATAATTATGGAAAAATTAAGCTGAGTAAGGGAACAAACCTTAAACTCAAGGGACCAAATAACCTAGAAACTTTTTCAAACCCATTTTATGGAAATTATTCATCAATTAACCTTAAATTATTTAGTTTTTTGGTTTTTTATTACTTTTTTATGTAAAAAAATGGGTACGACTAACTAGTTTTCAAAAATACCATGTGAGTCCATTTCCTCCCATATAAAAGGCCACCACCTATACCCCTTACTTTCAAATCCTAAAATAATTAGGTTAGGAAAATATCTTCCCAATAAAATTACCGAAATCCATTATATCCTCCTTGAATCCTACCTTTTTGAAGAAAGAAATCTATGGATGCCATTTGGTGAAAACCAAAAGGAGTTACCCAAAGAAGAGGTAACATCCTCCCTCATGCTCCTTCCTTTTATTTTCTTTATTTACCCAATCAAATATCTTTATTAAATTATTATAAAAAAACTAGTATAATAAATATACTGATATGTTTTTAGGCTAAGGGTTTGATCTACACTTACACACACTTTTATTTAATGGGTAATGAATATACTATTTACGTGTACGATGAACTACCACCTCACAAAACGATGATTGTTCATTTTTACATTATCACCTAACATGGTGAAAATTATGATAGAAAATATGTTTATATATGATATATATGATAGATATTATGTCTTTAATAATATATAATTATTTTACAATAGATATCTTTATACATTCTATTTTGTGTAAATATGAGAATTTTGTTGGATGAAGTGTAGACTATCACCCCTCAAAGAGATGTGATTTGTTCAAAAACTACATGGAATGTATTATAGATAAATTTAGAGAAATTATATCATATAAATAAAATTATAATTAAACTTTAATTATATTAAATATATATATACATATATGTAATTTTCTTTCTTTCTTTCAATACGATAATAAAAACAAAAACATTGTTCATGCGTACGTACGACCTACCATTTCCATGAATGATGTATTCCATTTCATAATTATATATTATACGGATTATTATAATACAAATATAATGACTATAAAGGATTTTTATACTATTTTTAATATTATTTAAATAATTATATAAGTTTAAGGACCAATGATATGACAAATTAAGACACATACCGAGAACAAAGAGGATATGACCTGAAGTGAAACCTTAACATAGAGTTGTTAACAAGTTGAAAATATAAATTATTAATAAAAAAATATATGGTACAATATATAATAATATTCTTCTATAAAATATTTATAATAAACATACATTTATTATACAGGAATCTTGAATGAGTATGAAGAGATTTAAGACATAAGAGAAGGGAATTTAATCTCACTTTTTATTTTTGTGAGATACATGCCATGTGAACCTCATATTTCTTATATGTGATGTGTATAATTACCATATATGTATTATATGATTATTATATTTAAATTTATGCTATTTATATATCCATTTTATGATATTTCTTTCATGGGGTTTAGGGTTCAAAATTTACCATATTGGTAAAGTAATTTTGTCCCAATATTATTTCATTGAGACACATTCCATGTTATGAACCTATATATATATTCATGATATATTCATGTATTGGTACCATATTTCTAATCTTTGGTACATAATATGATTAATAAAGTGTTTTTAAGAAAGTTGACTTTATCGCTCACTTTTTCCAGCAATCTGTGTTCATTATAAATGATGGTTTCTAAAAAAATGGTATATTTTTTTCATTATTTCTTTATAAGTTTTCAAAGTATTTTAAAATAAATTTTTTTCATTATTTTTCAGGAAACATTTATATGTTTTCCAAGTATTTTCAAAGAAATGGTTTTTAAAATATTTTAACAATTTATTTATATTTTTTCAAAGTGGTTCAAAGGAAAAAGTTTTTAATTTTTTTTGAATATAATTTTATAAGTTTTCAGGGAAAAAGTTTTTAAACATTTTTTTAAAGATTATTTTATATCTTTTCATGTAAAATGGTTTTATATTTTTAATTTTTTTAAATAAGAAATGATATTTTCCTCAATAATCATTTTCAAAATATCTTTCCAAGTTAATTTCCATCTAAGATGACATTCTTTGATGTTAATAATGACCTTATAGGAAAGAATCTAAATGTTACTTTAATATTCTTTCTTGAATGGTTTATGTATTGATGGAATTATTCTTAGGACACCCGTTACTCTTCCAAGGGTCATATGCTTTTAAAAACCACTTCTATTAATGGGGTATGATTTAATGAAATGGTTAGAAAAACTATCTATTTCCCACAAGTTATGATGTGATGAAATTTTAATGATACTCATTTCATTTCATGAGATATGATTTTATATATATAGAAACCATATCTTTTCAAGGGTCATAATTTGATGAATACTTTTTTATCTTGTGTTATATGTATATGCGATTTGATTATGATATGCATGGGACCTATATCTCCCTCCAACACATTGGGTAATGATAAATTTTATATGAGCTCAAAGGGAACATGGGTTGTATCCCAAGAATGAATGTAAGAGGGTACACAGGTTGTAGCCCTAGCCTAAATACAAGATGGTTTATGGGTTGTAGCCTAAGATTAAAATTAATAGGTCACATGGGTTGTCTCCCAAGCCTAAAAGTAAGAGGGTATATGACTTGTTATCCTAAGATCAAAGTAGGTACATGGGTCACAACCCAATATTAACATATTGTGAAGGTCTTGGTAGGTAGCCTTGACATATGTTTTGACATGATTTTTTGTGTGCCACAAATCCCATATATAATTTTATATTATTATTTCATGGATAATTTTATTTATTCTATTATGATTTATGAATTATAAACTACCAAGATTTATTCCATGATTCATGTTTATGAACTTTGATATGTAGGTTATGATCTTATAATGTTTTGATCACATTCTCATACCCCTATGTTCAGGTTTATTCTTACATGTTTTGATTGTTTACACTTACGGTTCATATGATCTAACCCATTTTTATGTTTTATCTCCCATTTTATGAATATATATATATTAAGTAAGATGTGTCTAATAAGAGTTATAGTCATGAAGAACCTAGTGGCAGATAACGTCGCTCCTTTATGTACTTGTGTTTATGTTTTCTTGTTTACAATGGCACTAAAATAATACAGTCTTTGGGAATCTGTTTATGTAATGTATTAAGTATTATGAAAATGTGATGTAATGTCTATGTACATTAAGACTGGGTCACTATAGTTGGTATTGGATAGAGTGTTTAGTTAACCATTATAAAATAGGATGATAACATTTAGTGATATCCCTATGAATATTTCTAAGGATATGTATAGGTATGTCTATAAGGATAAGTATAAGGATGAGTTAACATTTAGAAAAATATACTAGAACCTTGGTAAATGATAGAGTGAGTGGTTTTCTAGAAATACATCCTTATCTAGATACTACTAGTGGATGGGGCTCCAGAACATATGTACCGAGGAGTAACAACTCTAGAAAGGTGTGTCAGGCCTAACTCAGTGTAACATGGTACACGATAATGAGCCTCACTACAAACCTAGTTTGACACTCCTAGGGGATATGATTTGGTAATTCAAAACTCTTCACTAACCATCATGAAGGATTTAAATATGTTGTCTATGAATAATATTGGGTAAACCTAAGGTGTCATAAATTAAGGAAGGTATCATAATTTAGATATCCTGTAAGTGGTTTTTCATGATTACATGATTCCTCGCTATGAAACATGTTTCTTACTCTATGTTTTTTTTGGTTTTATTCAGTGGTTGGAACCCGAAGGAACCATGTTAATGGTGAATACTATGGAATATGAAATACTTTTTCTCATGATCATCTGAATTCTATGTGAGATGGAATGCAAAACCTTATTTCTATGCCCACTAAGATTTCTCAAACTATGAATCATGATGAGATTCCAAATGATAAAAGGAGTGAAAAACATCTCATTGAGTCCTTCATGAGTCAATTTAAACCTTCATTTAGTGGGTCATCTGATCCACTTATTTCTAAACACTGGATAAGTACCACTGAAAAGATATTATCTGTTCTCAAGTGTTTGGAATATGAGAAAGTCATTCTGGATGTATATTGGATGGAAGGTGAAGCTTACTAGTGGTGGACTCTAATCAAGCATATGAGGAAGCAATATGAAATTGAATCCATGGATTGGTAAGAGTTCAAGAACTTATTCTTCAATAACTACTTTTCTTGTGTCCTTCATACTAAGATAGAAAAGGCATTCCTTGAGTTTAAGAAAAAGGATGATAAATCTGTTAGTACCTATGATGATAATATCACAAGAATTGTTAGGTATGATTTTGGAATTATCATCCAACTAGAAAGTAAGGTTGATATGTTCTTTAGTGTCTTAAATATGAGTCTAAGAATGGTGTTTTCCATAAGATACTTTAGTAGCTATGAAGATATTTTTTGTTGTAAAATCAATATTGAAATGGATGTTGGAGTTAAATATCAATCTCATGGTTTTAACTAGAATAGGGAGATGGAGTTTGAAGGAAAATATGAAAATCATGGTGATAATAATATGATATTTCCTTTATTATTTAAGTGTGGAAAGAAGTATGGAGGTAATTGTCTTAATGGGACTAGTCAATTTCTTAACTTTTGAAAGGAATTACATCGATAGTCTGAATTTTGAAATAATTGAAAAAAGATATATAAAGAGGTGAATAATGAGAAAACTCAATAGAAATCACCTCCCACACCTCAGTGTTTCAATATCAGGGATTTTATGCATTTCACTAAGAAGTTACAAATCAAATAATTAATAATTGTGATCATTTCCAATAACCTATGAAGTCAAAGGAAAAAGGGAAAGCATATGAAATCATAATGGATGAAGTGAACCATAATAATTGGGGAACTACATTATTCGAAATTTCTTGTGGGATTATTTAAAAATAAGACCTATGATAATATATTATTCATCATTTAATGAAGTTTTATGTTATTATATACCTTTATATAGATTTTGGAATAATAAAATCACATTTAATGTTATATCAGTGCAAGGTTGAACCCAAGTATCCAATAAAAATGTTTTTGGTATAAGATAAGAGAATATTTAAGGAAGAAATAGTGAATTATATTTTGTAAGGGTTATAAGGTTAAATATTTATGGAAAGTTTAAATTAAACTTAGAATAATTTTTTTAAGATTAAGGTATTGTCTCACCACATAAGGATTTATAAATATTGGATAACCTGTTCTAACAATTTTGTGTCAATGGTAACTGAAGAGAGATAGGATAAAATATCATGGATCTCATTATATGTTAGTTCTTCAGGAATAAAAAAATTTACATCCCTTTTTGGAGAATGCGGTGAAGTGGAAATTGATCAAGACATGACTAAAGTGTGAGATTTTACTTATGAAATTAAATAGAATGAATTACGTATAAATTCTTATAAAATTATTCAACCTTAGGGAAAAGATCTTGAAACTGAAAAGGTTATCCTAGTAACTTATTTTCTAATGAATAAAATTGTCCCTTAGATAATCATTGATATATGGATTTGTGATTTTTAACTTTCTCCTGATCAAGTTCCCTATCACTCTCTTTCAGAACATGAAAGTTATATTTCTCTTCCATATCCATGTTTTCACTTTCCATCTATATTCTCATTGGTGGGAAGTCAGTTATGAGTTACTTTGGATAACCATTATGGTTCAACATTTTTTTAAGGTACTTTTAGTGTTGATTTTTATAATGTGGGTTTCTATGGAAGGAATATTCAGGTATTAAACCATTGATATTTTTAAGAGATCATGATTTTCAGGAGTGTGATGGAGATAGCGGAGCATGGTACAGAAGGACCATCAAACCCTAAAAATGATTCGGTTGAATCTTTTGTGAAGAAGGATGACCGTGGACTAGCTGGTGATGATTTTATTGGTCATAAAGAGATGTTTAGTTTTTGTGAAATTACTAGCGCAAATCGTATGGATAATATAGATTGTGACAATCATGGATCTTAGAAGAATTTTTCTGATGTGGTGAAATCCGTGACTAGTTAATCTTTCTCCTTTGATTATCCTCTACCTGGGTGTGTTATCAAAAAAGGGAGAGTAGCTCATAAGTTAGTGAGTCAAGATACAGTAGAAGAATATATTATTCTCTCTATGTATTTTATAATTGCATGTGTTCTGATTCTATATGGGGAAAAATCATGGAAATTCAATGAGATAACACAACGAACAATGATGGTATGGGGATTTGATGATTGGAAGTTGACTGCAATGGTACAATGTTATTATCATGTCATCTTTCCATCTGATTAACTCAAGAGGCGTGCTTGGAGTATTGGGTCTATTTCACTAAAACCTAGTTTTATTCAGATTAAAGAATGGGATTGGAATTTCAATCCTGGGAATGTTAGAAACACTCATACCCAGATCTAGATACAAATTTGTATGCGGAATTGGTTATATTAGAATCCTTGTATTATGTGGGATATTGCATCATCTGTCGGTAACCCAATATAGATGGACAGGAAGATGGATAATATGAGTTTTAGAAATTATGCCAGAGTTCTTGTTGAAGTTGATATGTCTTCCACACTGGTTGAAGAAGTGGTGAAAACTACTTAGGATGATACTATCAATATTGATATCCTATATGAAAGGAAACCAAAGTTCTGCTTGAATTGTAATTTCTTTGGGCATATGGACTATGAATACAATAGGTACAAGATGTTAAACATATACAATTTCAAAGGTCATAATGATGCGACTTATAGAAGGAAGAAGGATAAAATTAAGGCCACATATCCAGTTATTACTGAGAAAGGGTAGGGGACTTCTAATGATGGGATCATTATTCCTTTCTGTACAGGACTTGGAAACATCTAAGAATAAATCTCATGTTTCTCTTCCTAGTGATTCATGCATCATGAAGATTAGTGACACTTCTTTTATAGACCCTTCTTCATCTATCCCTGTGATTATTGGAACAAATTATAATAATCATAATTGGGGAACTACCTCATTTGATCCTTAATTTATGTGGATGATGGCATCAACAAGGTAGCTGTGGGTATCCCCTCTACTATAATAGTGAAGCATGGTGCTAGTATTTAGATGAACATAAACTTCTCAGACGATGTAGTATAAAATGAAACCATTCTAGCGTGACATTCTATTTCTCCTGAATAATTAAATGGTGGTTCTGAGGAGGCTCTTCCCATAGATGTTTGGGTTGGGGACCCCCATGCTGTTTCAGTTTTTGAGTGTGTTGGTGGGATAACAATGATCCTTTAAAAACCACAAAACCTGAAAAGGAGTCACCCAGGAAAGACCATGAACTTTTTAAAGATATGGCTAGAAGTATGGGGTGCTTCTATGAATTTTCAAGAATAAAGTTATGCTCATAAGCATAAAGATGTGGCTATTTCTGAACAATCAAACTAGTTACATTTGTCTATGCAGGTTCCACTTTCCAAATCAGCAGGATGGGTTCTACCTACTAGTCTTTCTACTATTCTTGTTCAATAATTCAACAAGTATGCTCCTTTAAGTAGTATTTCTTGGACTGATGAGATGTATAAGTTTGAGAGTGTCTCTGATGATGTAGTAGAAAATGAAGGTAGCATTTAGAAAATCTCAAGTGATGAATCATACAAGAAAAAATAATATAATGAGCCTCGAATAAGGATCAGAATGTTAAACTAATGAAAGTACTTTTCTAGAGTTTTCAAGGAATTGGGAACTCTCCCACGGTCATAGTCCTTATACATATAGTTGTGACCAACAAAACACTTCTCATTGGTATTGTTGAACCAAGGCTGAAAATTGATAGTTAGAAGGCCTTTAAGTGGTAGTCTCTTTGTCACAACCCCCTCCCCACAAAGTGTACCCATCCTGTGCCGACAATGTGAGAAGGGAGATAATGACGCCCCGAGTCCCACCTCCAGTAGGCCCCGAGTTGGAGACTAGCACCGAGGGTATAGTAAACAGACAAATGGGAGGCATTACCCTCTAATAGAACACATGCGGAAGAGAGAGATAAGATAGACACCAACCAAATCAAACTAAACCAGTAAGATTAAAGAAATCCCAAGTACACATATGAAATTTCATGAAAAACCACTACAACTAGAGGGAAAAAAATTGCAAGTACACAAAAAGGAAGTAAAACAGAAGCAACCACATGCCCAAAAAGCTCCTGCAAACGCAAGCTGGTAGAAACCAGCTTGATCTCTAACTTTCTCCAAGTGACCTGAAAAATAGTTTATATATACATAGGGTGAGTATAACAGTATACTCAGTAGGATCCTCCCCGAAGCCTCTCGTTCAAAATTAAAGAAAGCATGCTAAATCATAGTGAAAAATAAGCGAAACTAACTCCTCACCTAAAAAGATATAATATGTTCCCAACCTCACTATGGATACTCTCACCAAGTAACACATACAAGAGTATATAATATAATAAAGAATATCAAGGGTACCCCTCTACTACTTCCCCACTAGTTTTCGGATTTTCCCCAACGTCGCACGTCCTAAGCATCTCTCTCCAAAAAGGCTTGCCCGCAGACACCTGGGCAAAGCAACACAACATGCACCCCGTGAAACAAAACCACCAATTCCATGCAAGAAAGTTACCAGGTAGTTTCTGGGAGCCTCCACAGCCCGCATAACGTGTATCTTATGTCGAGTATTATATCTCAAGCCATTACAACCCATACACCAAGTAAAGATCCTAAAGCCATCACAACCTATACACGTTACACCTATATTAGTCCATAGGATATGATATCTAGAATATATGTGTGTGAATAACCAAATTCCATTACATCCCTCTACACAAATATATAGGGAAAACTAACCATTATGCCCACCAACACAAGTATTTACCATGAGAAGAGAGCGCAACCAAAGGGGTTGTTAACCATCCATCCTCTCACCAGAATGTTGGGGAAAACACCCCCCATGGCTCAGAATCCCTGGGGTGTTAGTTGTCCTTACCGATAGGGTGGATTAGCATATAGAAACACAAAAAGTACATAATATAATATATATCACAACCACACTACGGGCATAACCTAGACTTAGACTCAACTATAGCTAACGTCTCTCTGACTCTGGGCTGCCACTTCTATGACTAGGAATCCTATAAGCACACAACCATTTAAAAAACTTTATTGCCTTACTTAATTCCCTTTTTATCAGTTCTACTTTACATTAATTAATTCTTTAAACATTAATTAACCATTTAAAATTCCACATTAAATATAATTAGCATCACGCCCAAATTCCACCGTCCCTTTAAAATTACAACCTCATCATTATGTTCCAGCAACTCCAACCCCAAGGGTTAACATCATTTATTCAATTATTCATTACAGAATTACTTTCCCATATTCACAGGCATTCTAGAAAAACATTCTATGATACTAAACACAAGGGGGATCAACACGGTGAGTAGATGTACTACCCGTCGAGTCTTTTCCGCCTATATTAAGAGCATAGACCCATCCTCCATTGAGAAGCTAAAAACGGAAAGCTCGTGGAATACCCCACGCATCTTTGCCTCTTTCGAAAGAAGGGTAATCAAGAACAACTACCTTGAGCAGTGGGGAAAAGTAAATTAGATAATCAACTAATAAGAATCAGCAAGCATCCAAAAATCACATCCATCATATTCCATCATCCCTGACATCCTCCTCGACACCCACATGCATAAAATGATGCATCTCACCACTCTAGGAATCATCTTCTGCCACAAACAAAAGGCATCCATGCCCCCACATATCACAATATCCATCCAGGCTCACATCACAACACAAGAAGCAGGAAAAAAACATTTTAACAATTGGGATCTTGGACCTTTAACAATCAAGAGGAAAACTAAGAACCCTACAAGGAATTATATTTTATCAAACTACCAGTTCTTTAATCCATTTAGGATTAACCGATTATTACTCGTAGGTTTCAAATTTTGGAAACCTAATTAGTAAGCTATCAGAAATAATAACATGCTTACTGCGCCAATTTGATTAACATCAAATTACAAAAAGAAAAAGATTCGTTTACATGCCTCTTTATCTTTATCCAAACAATTATTAATTAATCCCGGTTTATGTTCTTTACAGATTTACATCAAGAAGGAACAAATAAACAAAGAAATCATAGATATCACACTCTCTATCAAAACAAGAGGCAATAACATACGATCAATATCAATTTATTTATCTGGTTTAAATATTCACAATGTCAATTCCATTGTCATCCAGTGGGATAAAACATGCTAACGATACAGTTGTTTGTAAAAGAATAGATAAGAAATGAATCACCTTCATCGAACGGTTCTTGACGTTCTTTATACAAGAACAATCCACACAACGGTTCATGATCACCTCCTCTCGCGACAACTGTATCCACCCGAGGATGCCACGGTATGACCGCACCAACTGAAACCCAAGAAAACTTCATTAGAAGCATGGATATCACATGCTATAATATGGAAAGGAGAAACAGAAGAATATAAAACCCAAAATAACAATGATAAAACATAACTTATATCAAAGATTGATGGATACTTCTTGGTTTCACCAAAACAGGGGTGCACTTGTAGCAAGTAGAACGTCGAGGGAAACCAATGCACAGGGAAAAGTTTGATCTCATGATTCCTATGGGAAGGAAGGAAAGGTTAGAGTGTATCGCACCCGAGAATAAGGATGAATAACAAGGGAGGAATATATCTTGTCCCTTTTGAAGATTTAATGGAGCAATGGTTTAAGATACACTTGATTTCCCATTAAAAGAGGATCACATTAAACCACACAATTTGACCAAGTAAAAAAATACCGAGCGTTAATAATAATTAATATAGGATTTATGGCCTTAGAAATGGCCTTAAGGTCCTTAAAACAAAGCTTTAAATGCATTTTAAATCAAAGAAAATGTCAAAGGGGTGAAACTATAGGAAGTTGGAAACACTGTTCACCCTACCGTTCTGGAAAAACTGTACACCCTACCGTTCTGGAAACACTGTACACCCTACCATTCTGGAAACACTGTACACCCTAATATTCTGGAAACACTATACACCCTACCATTCTGGAAACACTTTACACCCTACCGTTATGGAAACACTGTACACCCTACCGTTATGGAAACACTGTACACCCTACCATTCTGCAAACACTGTACACCCTACCGTTCTGGAAACACTTTACACCATACCATTATGGAAACACTGTACACCCTACCGTTCTGGAAACTCTGTACACCCTACCATTCTAGAAACATTGTACACCCTACTATTATGGAAACACTGTTCACATAAGGTCACTGATGTAATTATTCACATAAGGTCACCATTGCACTGTTCACAGAAGGTCACTGATGACACTGTTCACAGAAGGTCAATGATGACACTGTTGACCTAAGGTTACTATTTCACTATTCACAGAAGGTCATTGAAGACTTTGTTCACAGAAGGTCAATGATGAAAATGTTCACCTAAGGTTACTGTTGCAATGTTCATAGAAGGTCGCTGATGACACTGTTCACAGAAGGTCACTGATGACACTGTTCACAGAAGGTCAATGATGACACTGTTCACCTATGGTTACCGTTGCACTGTTTCTAGAAGGTCACTAATGACACTGTTCACAGAAGGACAATGATGACACTTTTCACCTAAGGTTACCGTTGCACTGTTCACAGAAGGTCACTGATGACACTGTTCACAGAAGGTCAATGATGACACTGTTCACCTAAGGTTACCATTACACTGTTCACAGAAGGTCACTGATGACACTATTCATAGAAGGTCAATGATGACACTGTTCACCTAAGGTCACCATTGGAACTATTCATAGAAATGGAAATTTGGAAAAGTGTTGGGGATAAGTCACCTTGGCCTCCCGGAACATATCAAACACCATATTTTCACAAAGTAATAGACTAGAGAGGTTCGGTTAATTACATCAGATACCTCTCAAAACATTCTCGTCCTCGAGAATTCAAAACCCATCTAAAGGTAAAACGAAACAGGGTCCGAACAACCACCCATCAAGATACCTCTGAAAAAAGGGAAAGCCACAAGAAGCAACAAAAGAAATTCATATTATAAACATGAAAGGTCTAACCATAAAGGGGACATCATTACATGGAAAGAGTTAAACATAAAACAACTCTGGGTACGGAGCACATATCTATGGCTCATGTTCCCAGGTACTCTCCCCTATGACACCGTGTCACCACAAGACACAAACCAAGTGGATAGAATTCTTGCGCAACAACTTCGCCTTATGGTCTTGGATCTCCATAGGTCGATCCTCAAAGGTCGCATCATCATCAACATTGATATCTCCCCAATCGATGACATGAGAGTTATCATGAAGATAACGGCGGAGCTGTGATACTTGGAAAACATCATGTATCTGACTCATCTACGGGGGAAGTGCTACTCGATACGCCACAACTCCAACATGAGATAACACCTAAAAATTCCCAACAAACCAGGGAGAAAGCTTACTCCCACAACCAAACCTTCGTTTCCCATGACAGGGAGTCACCTTCAGAAACATGTGATCTCCAACATCAATCTCTAAGGGTCTCCTCCTTTGATCAGCATATGATTTCTGATGATCTTGCACTATCTTCATCCTCTCACAAACCACCTAAACCATCTCTATTTTATTATGCACTAGTTCCGGTCTGAGAATTGATGACTCTCCAACCCCAGTCCAACACAGTAGATAATGGCAAGGCCGGAAATACAAGCCTTCAAACGGCACCATACCGATGGTGGAGTGAAAACTATTATTGTAAGCGAACAATACCAAAGGTAAGTGACTCATCCATGAAGCTCCAAAATCCAAGACACAAGAGCCTAACATGTCTTCAAGAGTTTGTATGGTCCGCTTTGTTTGACCATCCTTCTGAGGATGAAAAGTAGTGCTAAGGTATAACTGAGAACCAAAAGCATGTTGGAGACCTATCCACACCCTGGAGGTAAAATAAGGATCTCGATCAGAAATTATTGTCCTTGGGACTCCATGAAGTCTCACCACCTTCTCTAGATGCAGCCTTAACAAAACTTCCACTGATCTCGACTCCTTAATTGCTATGAAGTTGGCCGATTTTGTTAAACAATCCACTACCACACAAATAGCATCATGTCCTCCCTGATCTCGAGGTAAACCAGTTAAAAAGTCCATTGAGATGTCCTCCCACTTCCACTAAGGAATATCTAATGGTTGGAGCAGACCACCAGGAACACAGTGTTCGACCTTCACCTTTTGGCAGACCAAACATTGAGACACAAACTTTGCAACCACATGCTTCAGCACAGGCCACCAAAACTGGTTCCTCAAGGCTCAGTACATCTTTGTCATGAAAGAATGCACCGCTAAAGGAGAACTATGGAATTCTTTGAGAACCATCTCGCGCATCACCAAAGGAACAAAAATCCTTCCATGATAAAAAACTTTGTATTTTTCATCCTCATACCACCCATCAGGGGCCTCGCCAAAAATAACTAGGTCTCTCTAGACCTCTACCTCTAGATCCCCCAATTGGGACTCTTCCACCTTCTACACTAGAGATGACCATTCCATCATCTGAAAAATACGAACTCTACTTCCAACTTCTCCCATATCAATATGTAATTATGATGGTTCTTCCATTACTCTCCAAGAATATCTGGATTCACGCACAGCATCACTACGTGACTTTTGACTCAGTGCATCAGCTAAAACATTCCCGCTTCTAGGTGTATATGATATCTCGAAGTCATATTTCTGTAATAACTCCATCCAACGATGTTGTTGTAAGTTCAAGTCATGTTGGGAGAAAAAATACCTCAAACTCTTATGATCAGTGAAAACCACAAAGCGCTCAACAATGAGGTAATGTCTCCACAAATTCAGAGCAAACACCATAGTTTACAACTCAAGATCATGGGTGGAATAGTTACACTTATGGGAACACAACTGCCAAGACCCATAAGAAACAACTGATATCTACTACATCATAACACAGCCTAACCCCAGATGTGAAACATTGCAGAAAACATCAAATTGAACTCCCTCAGCTAGAAGACAAAGAACTGGAGCACTTACTAACTTCTCCTTTAGATACACGAAAGCTTCCTAACAATGATCAGTACATATGAACTCCTAATCCTTCCTGGTCAAAGCTCTTATAGGAGTTGCAACTCGTGAGAAATTGGCTATGAACCTCCTATAGTAGCCTACGAGACCAAGGAAACTTCGCACCTCTAACACTATCTTGGGGGATACCCAAGACACAACTGCTTCTATCTTCGATGTATCCACAAATACTCCCTGCTAAGACACAAAATGCCCAAGAAACAGACTTCTAAAGCCCAAAACTCACACTTTGACAACTTCCCAAACAACTGATGTTGACGAAGAAATCCAAAAATGTCGTGTATATACTCTACATACTCCTATTAAGATGTAAAGTATACAAGGATTTCATCAATGAAAACCACCATGAACTTGTCCAGGAACTCACAGAACACAACATTCATCAATCCCATGAACACATCTAGAGTTTTCATCTTGCCAAATGACATTTCAATGAACTCATAATGCCCATGACGAGAACAGAAAGCAGTCTTCAAGATATCCTCATCCTTCACACGCATCTGATGACATCCTGACTGCAATTTGATATTTGAGAACCAACTTTAACCATTCAGTTGATCAAATAAATCATCAATCCATAGAAGAGGATAGAGATTCGTTATTTTAACTTTGTTTAAGCGACGCTAATCGACACGCAACCGCAAATTTCCGTCAGCCTTCTTCACGAACAAAACTCGTGCACCCCACGGTGACACACTTGGATGAACAAACTGCACTGTAACAGGCCATAAAGATGTATAAATATCTCTTGTGACTCAGAAGGGGCCATCCTATATGGAGATATAGAGATAGAATATGCTTCTGGTTGTAGATCGATCCCAAACTCGATCTCTCGTCGAGGGGGTAATTCTACAACCTCTTCTGGAAAGACATAAGGGTACTCTTCTACAACACTAGGAAAGTACAACTGCTTAACCTCTGAAGAAATCAACATAATATCAACCATCATGGATGATAAAGACAGAATGTGCTTATGATCCATCCGAGGATCTCGCTCACCAACAAACACCCCTGACTCTCTATCCACACCAAAGGAAACAAAATTATTCCTGAAGAAATCCATGATAACATACACCGAATACAACCAATCCATGACAAGGATGACATAATATGGTTGTATTTGTAAACATAGGAAATCTACCTAAGAGAGGTGCTTCCCCAACACTAGCTCACAATCTCTACATACTTCAAACAAGTCAGCTCAACCACCAACTTGCGTAGTCAACACCAAGGGAACTGGAATCCTCTCTACCTCAAGTCCTAAAACATGGACAAGGGTAGGTGATATGAAGGAGTGTGTTGCTCCGGAATCAAACAAGTCATACACCAAGGTAGAAAACAAGAAAATGGAACCTTGAACGATATCTGACTCACCTGGAGCTGGCTACGCTAGAGCATGAAGCTAACCACGACCTCCTCCATGAACTCTATGACCCTAATGAAAACCACCACCATGACCGCACTATGCTATCTAAGGATGGGGAGCATCATGGGGATTTCCTCTACCTACCCCATCTACCCTTTACTAATCTAAAGCTGGTGCAACCTGCTGCTACTGCCTCAGCTGGAATTGCCTCAATGGAGGAACCCGTAGTAGAGAACCTGGTGCAGGATGACTGCTCTGAATGATAAGTCACTCCTGTTGCTGATGACCTTGACCACCACAAGAAAAAAAGAGAATGATCCCTTTGAATAGTCTTGAGAGTTACTGCCTCTATAGAAATGAGATGTGAAGGGCTAGGACCTACCCCCAGCTGAACGAAAACTCTTCTAACATGAAAACCGGGAACCTCGGACCACAGCTCTGCTTCGTGAGGAATCATGACGATTCCCCTCTCGTGATGATCCGGTCCTGGCCAAAGTCCTCTCAACAAGGTCTGCCCTAGCCAACACATAAAGATATGTCTTCAACAAAAATGGGGTGACCAGGCTCTGGATATCTGGACGCAAAGCCTCCTCGAAATGCCTCTTCCCGGCCTCCTCATCTGGCAGGAGGTCCAAAGCATATCGTAAAAGGTTCCTGAAACGGATTCCAAACATTCACACACTGGAGCTCCCCAGTCTAAGGGTAAGAAGGTCCTAGAAACTAGACACCTCCGCAGTCAAAGAAACAAATTCAAATCTAAACTTGTCTCAGAACTCCTCCCATGAGATCGCTGACTCCTCATGATCCCCAAGGAACAAGAACCACCACTGCCTCGCTATTTCATGCAGCATTGTCACAACCAAGGACACCCAGTGGTCCTTCCAAGCATGGATCAAACTGAATCCTATCTCGAACTCCTCTAGCTAGTATTCCATGAATATATCTGAAATGGAGCCCTTGTACTTCTGCAGACTCTGGAACTAAAACTATCAGAGTGTCCTCCTCCAAGTGTCATCATCATCAACCTCTACCCGACGATGATCTGCTGGAACATCCTGCTGGACATCTTCTGTGAAAACCTGACGAGGAGACTAGCACTGAGGGTATAGTAAATAGACAAATGGGAGATAATGACCCCCGCGTCCCGCCTCTAGTAGGCCCTGTGTTGGAGACTAGCACCGAGGGTATAGTAAACAGACAAATGGGAGGAATTTCCCTATAAGACAACACATGCGGAAGAGAGAGATAAGAAAGACACCAAACAACTCCAAATCAACCAGTAAGATGGAAGAAATCCCAAGTACAAATATGAACTGTCATGCAAAACCACTACAACTGGAAGGGGAAAAAACTACAAGTACCCAAAAAGGATGTAAAACAGAAGCAACCACAAGCCCGAACAGCTCCTAAAACCGCAAGCTAGTAGAAACCATCTTGATCTACAACATGCTCCAAGTGACCTGAAAAAGAGTTTATATATACATAGGGTGAGTATAACATTATACATAGTAGGATCCTCCTCGAATCCTCTTGTACAAAAGTAAAGAAATCACTCTAAAGCACAATGAACAAAAAGTGAAACTAACTTGTCACCTAAAAAAGTATACTATGTTCCCAACCTCACCATGGATACTCTCACCAAGTAATGGATACAAGAGTATATAATATAACAAAGAATATCAAGGGTACCCAACTACTACTTCCCCATTGGTTTTCTGCTTTACCCCAACATCACACATCCTAAGCATCTCTCTCCAAAAGGATTTCCTGCAGACACCTGGGAGATGTACCACAACATGAACCTCTTGCAACAAAACCACCACGTCCACGCAAGAAAGTAACCAAGTAGTTTCTGGGAGACACCACAGCTCATATAACATGTATCATATGTCGAGTATTATACCTCAAGCCATTATGGCCCATACACCAAGTAAGGATCCTCAAACCATCACATCCTAAACTCGTTACACCTATAGTATTTCATAGGTTACCATATCCAGAATATATGTGTGTGAATAACCAAAATCCATTACAGCCCTCTACACACATATATGGGAAAAACTAACCACTATGCCCACCAGTACAAGTATCAACTAAGAGAAGAGAGAGGGGCCAAAGGGGGTAGTCAGTCATCCATCCTCCCACCAAAATGTTGGGGAAAACACCCTCACAGGGCTCAGAATCCCCAGGGTGTCAGTTTACCTTACTGATAGGGTGGAGTAGCATATAGAAACAAAAAAATTACAGAATATAGTATATCTCACGACCACACTATGGGTATAACCTAGTCTTAGGCTCAACTGCAGCTTACATCTCTCGGACTCTGGGCTGCCACTTCTAAGATGAGGTATCCTATAAGCACAAAACCATTTAGAAAAACTTTATTGCCTTACTTCATTCCATTTTTATCATTTCCACTTTATGTTAATTAATTATTTAGACATTAACTAACTATTTACAATTCCACATTAAATTTCATTAGCATCACACTCAAAGTACAATGTCCCTTTAAAATTAAAACCTCATCATTATATTCCAGCAACTCCAACACCAAGGGTTAACATTATTTATTCAATTATTAATTATAGAATTAATTTCCCATTTTTCCAGGCATTATAGAAAAATATTCTATGCTACTAAACACAAGGGGGCTCAACACGGTGAGTAAATGTAGTACCTACCGAGTCTTTGCTGCCTAGAAAAAGAGCATAGACCCATCCTCCATTGAGAGGATAAACAAAGAAAGCACGTGGCATACCCCGCAGGTCTTCACCTCTTTCAGAAGAAGGGTAATCAAGACCAACTACCTTGAGAAGTGGGGAAAAGTAAAGCAGATAATAAACCAATAAGAATTAGCAATCATCAAACAATCACATCCATCCTGTTCCATTATCCTTGGCATCCTCCCTGACACCCACATGAATAAACCGATATATCTCGCCACTCTAAGCGTCATCTGCTGCCACAACCAAAAGGCCTTCATGCCCCTTATATCACAACAGCCATTCAGGATCACATTACATCACAAAAAGCAGGAAAACAAACATCTTAACAATTGGGCTCTTGGACCTTTAACAATCAAGAGGTTAACTGATAAACCTACAAGAAATTATCTTTTATCAAACTACTGGTTCTTTAATCCATCTAGGATTAACCTATTATTACTTGTAGGTTCCAAATTCAGGAAAACTAATTAGTAAGATATCAAAAATAATTGAACAGGATTACTGCGCCAATTTGATTAACATCAAATTATAATAAGAACCAGATTCGTTTACATGCCTCTTTATATTTAGCCAAACAATTATAAATTAATCCCGATTTATGTTCATTACCTATTTCCATCAAGAACGAACATCTAAACAAAGAAATCATAGATATCACACTCTCTAGCAAAACAAGAGGCAATAACATACAATCAATATCAATTTATTTATCTAGTTCAAATATTCATTATGTCAATTCAATTATTATCCAGTGGGATAAAACATGCTAAAAATATAGTTGCACATAAAAGAAGAGAGAAAAAATGATTCCCCTACCTCAAATGGTTCTTGACATTCATTATATGAGAACAATCCACACAATGGTTCACAATCGCCTCCTCTCCTGACAACTGCATCAACCCGAGAATGCCACGGTATGACCACATCAACCAAAACCCAAGTAAAATCCATTAGAGGCTTGGAGATCACATGATATAACATGGAAAGGAGAAACAGGAGAAGATGAACCCCAAAATAATGACGATAAAACATACATTATATTGAAGATTGATGGATACTTCTTGGTTGCACCGAAACAGGGGTGCACTTGAAGCAAGAAGAACATTGAGGGAAACCAATCCATCTGGAAAAGTATGATCTCATGATTCCTACAGGACGGAAGGAAAGGTTTGAGCATCTCAAACCAGATAACAAGGAGGAAGAACAAGGGAGGAAGATATCTTGTCCCATTTGAAGAATTAACGGATCAACAGTTTAAGATACGCTTGATTTCCCATTAAAAGAGGATAACATTAAACCACATCGTTTGACCATGTAAAAACATGCCAAGCCTTAGTAATAATTAATATTGGAGTTATGGCCTTTGAATTGGCCTTAAAGTCCTTAAAACAAGGCTTTAAATGCATTTTACATCAAAGGAAATGTCAAAGGAGCGAAACTGTAGGAAGCTAGAAACACTATTCACCATATCGTTCTGGAAACACTGTACACCCTACCATTCTAGAAGCACTGTAAACCCTACCATTATGGAAACACTGTACAACCTACTATTCTGGAAGCACTGTACACCCTACCATTCTGAAAAAACTGTACACCCTACCGTTCTGGAAACATTGTTCACATAAGGTCACTGATGTTACTTGTCACATAAGGTCACCATTGCACTATTCACAGAAGGTCACTGATGACACTGTTTACAGAAGGTCAATGATGACACTGTTCACTTAAGGTTACCGTTGCACTATTCATATAAGTTCACTGATGACACTGTTCACAAAGGGTCAATGATGACACTGTTCACCTATGGTTACCATTGCACTGTTCACAGAAGGTCACTGATGACACTCTTCACCTAAGGTTACCATTTCACTGTTCACAGAAGGTCACTGATAACACTATTCATAGAAGGTCAATAATGACACTGTTCACAAAAGGTCAATGGTGAAACTGTTCACCTAAGGTTACCGTTGCACTATTCACAAAAGGTCACTGATGACACTGTTCACAAAAGGTCAATGATGACACTGTTCACCTAAGGTTACCATTGCACTTTTCACAGAAGGTCACGGATGACACTATTCACAGAAGGTCAATGATGACACTGTTCACCTTAGGTCACCATTGGAACTATTCACAGAAATATAAATTTGGAAAAGTGTTGGGGATAAGTCACCTTGACCTCCCGAAACACCTCAAACACTATATTTTCACAAAGGAATGGACCAGAGAGGTCTGGGCCATTACACTCTTGGTTACTATTTTGTATCTCACAACCAGTTGTAGGGTGAAATAGAGCCTCTCTAGGTTTTGAAGCATGATATTATTATTTTATACTCATGTAGTTGTGAAAAAAATCAATCAAAATTTTTATAGGATTTCATGGCACTGATTTTGCTATGACTTTTGGGTATGACTTCAACCTATATACACGAAAAAGAGCTCTCTATAAAATCTTGGAAAAGATTTCAAGCAATATGAGGTAGATTTAGACCATAATTGGTGACTTTAATTCTATTTTAAGGCCTGAGGAAAAAACTAGAGACAAATTTTGTTTACCAACAAACACTGAGTTCTCCTCATGTATTGATAAATGAAACTTTTCTAAAGTTCCCATTATTATAGCTGACTTCACATGGGGGAGGTTTACAGTCAATGTGAGGCAAGCAAATAAATTGGATATATGTTTTGTACAAGTTGATGATAAGAATGGTTCTATCACTATTTATGAGTTTACTTTTCCTAAGATAAATTTTGATATAATCCATTACTTATTGAAATTTTCTTTAATAACTCAAGGTCAAACCCTTTTCCTTTTAAGTTTAACAATGCTTTTCTTTTTATTACAGGATGTAGAGAATTTAGTATGGATGCTTGGAAATAGAGATATTTGGTAGAAATTTACAAGTTCTCACCAATAATCTCAAATGTGTTAAATTAAGGCTCAAGGAATAGAGAAATTATCTTTTTCCAAAATGGATCTTGACAACAAAGAATCTGAACAAAATCTTGCTCACTATTAGGAAAGTAATCATCAGGAGGTTCCTTATAGGGAAGATTTGCAGGTTAAGTCTAAACTTTATGATTTTATTTAACTTAAGGATACCATTTCTCGAAATTAATTTCAGGTTATATGTATTAAAGGGGGTGACAGAAACACAAGTCTCTTCAATTTCATGCATAGAGAAAAGAAGGCAAGAAAAAGTCTCTCAAATCTTATGATCAATTGAAATTTGTACAGTTCTAAAAATGAAATACCCAATGTTGTTTATTGATACTTTGAGGATCTATATGAGGATAAAGGAGAGGAAAATACTCACATTATGATCAATAATATTGAGCCTACCATTAGTGATCATCAAAGTAATAAGCTTGTGTAGGATCCTAGTGATAAAGAAATCATTGCAACCCTCTTTTCCTTAAATATCAAAAGTGTTTTTGGACTAGAAAATTTCACCAATTATTTTTTCATATTATATTGGGACATCATATACATTGAGATGATTAATGGTGTGAAATAATTCTTCAATTTGATTTCAATTCCACATGGAGTGAACTAAAATTGTATTGCTCTGTTCTCAAAAAAGGATAGTGCTCTTGCTATAAAGGATTTTTGACTAGTTGTGATTGGGAACTCACTTCCCAAGGTTATCAGCAAGATCATGGATTCCTAGGTGGGTGTAATTTCTAATAAATTTATCACTACATATCTGTTTTTTTCTTATGTGTAATATTCATTCTTGTCTGTACATTGGTTTTGAATGTGTTAACATAATGATGAAAAAGTAAAAGGATTGAAATTTATACCTAAAGATCGATATATCCAAAGCCTTTGATACTATCAAATGGAGATTTATTTTTTTCATTCCTTGAATGAATGGTTTGTCTCCCAGATTTATAAATTTGTTTAGCTGCATACTCAAGAGGTCCATGCTATCGATTCTTGTGAATAGGTCTCCAAGGGGATTCTTTCAGTGTTCCCAGGGGGTTAGACAAGGAGATACTCTATCTAAGATTATCTTTTCTATTTTTGAGGATTACGTAATCTTTTTTCTTAATGATATTGTTCAGAATGGTTTTTATACGCAGATGGATGTTGGGAGAGAGTTATTTTCTCCATTGCATCTTCATTACGCTGATGATATTTTTCTCTTTGGTCATGCTGATAAAGTCACACTATCTTCTACTAAGGATATCTTTGAGTACTATGAGGAAGTTCTTGGCCAAGTTATTAACTAGGGTAAATCCTTTGTGGTTTTTTGGAAAGGAGTATCAACATCTAAGAAAAACATGGTTTCAAATTAATTTCGTGTGAGAATAGGATCCCTGCCTTTCATCTACCTTGGAGTTCCACTTTTTTGGGGTAGGGTGAAAAGATATTTTAAATAAGGGATCTATTTTAAAATTATCAATCAAATGGAGACTTAGAAAGGGAAACCATGTCACAGGCAGGAAGAGTCTCTTTCATTAATTCAATGATTTCATCCATGTTTGTCTAAGCTTTCTCCTTGTATAGATGACCCATAACTCTGATTAAGGAGATCAAAATCCTTAGTCATAATTTCATTTGGACTAGGTCTATCCATGGAAACAATATGATAACAATCGCATGGAAGGAGTGTGTTAATCCTGTTGATATGGAAGGAATGGGGATCATAGAGCTCGGAATTTTTAATGACTCTTTACTAAAAAAATTTACATATAGATTTATCTCTCAGAATGATCCCTCCATTGAGTTTCTTACTGCTAGATTCTATCCTTGATTACTGAATGGTTATTATCTTTATGTTTAGTCCTCGGTTTTTTCAGCTGTCAAACAATCTTATCATGACATTATGATTTATTAGAAGTGGCTATTCTCGAGGAACTACTTTATGAATTGTTGGAACACTCCCTGGATCTTGAGAAATCTTGATGAGGTAATGGTAATTCTCACTTAGTTGAAGAATATCACTATCTCTATATTTTTGGATGATAATAGTGACCAAGATAGGATTCCTCCACAACTCTAGGATTAATTTTCTAGATATGATTTTTTTGATCATGACACCATCATTTGGACACAAGATCTGCTTGAAATTTTCACCTCAAGGGAATGATATAGGTATGATTGTAATTATGCTGACAAAACACCTTCATGGGTGCTGAACCTTAGAAATCCTTTTATCCCACCATCTACTTTTCTTCTTATTTGGAGAATCTGGAAGTGTTGTCTCCCACTACAGGGTTTATTACAACAGACTAGATTTTCTATTTCTTCTACATCTTTCCTATGTCTTAATGTCAAGGAGACTATGGATCACATATTTTTTTACTACAAGTTTTATAATAAACTATGGTTATATGTATAGAATATTTTTATCTTCCACTTTAATTTAAAAACTTTTGAGTTCCTTATACAGTCCATCCAGCAAGTGGGTTGCAGTGACCAACTATAGTCCTACTTGTTGTCCGCTTCTTCTACAGTTATATGTTTTGTATAGAAGGATTAGAACATGGTTATGTTTGAGGATCAAACTCCATCTTTTTAGGCTTGTGTTCATGAAATTCATAGAGACATTATTACTACTTCCAAGATTCAAACCAAGCACATGAATAATGAATTCTATGACTTTTCAATTCTCAGATCAATTGGTGTTAAGTGGAGGACCAAAAAACCTCTATTAGATAAATCAATTTGGTGAATTACACCTATATCATGATAAATAAATGTTAAAGTTTATAGTGCAAATTTAGATTCACCCGGACCCTCTGATTGTGTTGGTGTCTTCCATACTCCTTGGGGATTCGTCAAAGGATGATTCTACCAGTTCATTGGAACTATTTATTCCATTTAGGATCACCTTTGGGATATCATATAATTGGTCAGGTATGCTATACAATTCGGATGGCAGTACATATATATTAAATCTGACTGCACTTTCGCTATGGATCTTATAAAATCTTATTCAAGAAATGTTCCCTAGTTAATGTTTCCACATTGGATTGATTGCATCTGAATTATAGAGTGTATTTTCATTAACATCACTCATGCATATAGGGAAGTGATTCAAGTTGATTATGCCCTCTCCAAGAGATTAATTAGGGATATAAGCTCTTGGTATTCTTTTGTGATGCCAGATTTTTTTCAGCCTCGGTTGATACAGATGCACACTGTCATTTATATACTCGTCTTTGTAAAGCCTCTTTGTCATGACTCTTTATTTCATTTAATTTTTTAATTATTTTTTTAGGAGTCGGATTTCCCGACTTCTTAAACTTATGATTAAGTATTAAACATCTGATAATGAAGATGAATTTTGATGGAGAAATTCATTTTAATGGGGGTAAAATGTAACACCTTGATATTTTGGGAATTATTTTTTTAAAATTTAATTTAATATTTTTGATATTTTTCATTTTACACAACACTAGAAATATTTTATTTTATATTAAAGAACCATGATTGGATTGCGTTATACACAAAAACAATTTATTTTTCACTACAAACAACATAATATTTTAAATTATTTATATAGAACACTAAGGTTAACATACATTACACAAAAGATTCAATTTCCTTGATGGATTGTGTAACATGCAAGACTGAGTGTTACCAAACTATAATATGTTATTAAAAATATTATTATTTAATATAATAAGATATAACCGAGTTGTTAAGTTGATGGTTATGAATAAAATTAACTAAATTATGAAAATACATGGTTGAATTTATTATTTAAAAATGAATTATAAATAAATATAAGAACCAATTGAATATAAATGGAATGTTTTTATAGAAAACTATTTTTATGGTCACAAAGCTATTTTATCCTTATAAATTAAATTAATTACAATTAGGGAGTGATATTAATGTGATATATATATATATATATATATTATATCCAAAAAAATATTTTTTATATTCATCCAATAGATATGATAGGCATAAAATTGGAATAAACCCAAATTCATACATAAAGGCCTGTATTTTTATTAAGGAACTTTTACTATATTTTAATAGAGAACGAATTTTAAACACAATTTTTTCTAATATGATAATTATCATACTTAAAACTAAACATAATATTTGAAATAAAACATAAAATTTATGTTATGGTAAATTTTTGGTATTTTCTGTGAGGTTTCATATTTTTATGAATAATGGAAAATACTGAATTTTAATCCAAAAAAGTATTTTAATATAATTTATTTATATTATTAAATTATATTTTTATTTATTTTTAAAGTCTATTTAGATTAAAGTTTTATGAATTAATTCAATTTAGTTCATTGTAATCAATTTCACCTTGAAATTGAATATAAATACAAAGCAAACTTTTGAATGTTTTTACTTAAAAAACCCTCATTATCATCCCGTCTATGAGATTAAGTTTAAATTAATTTTTACCAGTTATGTGAATTTAATTTTTAAAAATAGATTAAATATTTGGAATAATAAAAATTTATAATTCTTAATAAGGTAAACTTATTTTTTTTAACAAAATGATTAGTGAAACTAATTAACATTAATTACAATGATTAATGAAAAATTAAGCTGAACAAGGGAATAAACCTTAAACTTATGGGCCTGAATGACCTATAAAATTATAAAAACACCAATATTTTGGAAATTATTCATAAATAAATTTTATAATATTGGGTTTAGTTGGTTTGGGATGAATTTTGTTAGAAAAAAACGTTGATACACCTAACTTGTTTTCAAAAGTACCAAGTGAGTCCTTTTCCTCCCCTATAAAAGGCCACCACCTCCCCCTTCCTAACACCTCTCAAACCACATAGTTTAGACCATGATATGAACACTAAAATTCAAAAAATCCCTCAATTAAACCATTAATCCTCTCTTTTAGAATAAATAACTCCAAGTATGCCTTTTGCTGAAAACCAAAAGGGGTTACCCAAAGAAGTGGTAACATCCTCCCTCAAGCTTCTTTCTTTTATTTTATTTGTCCACCCCATAAAATCAAATTGTTACATTATTATAAAAAAACATGTATAAAAAATATAATTAGATTTTTTATTCCATTGGTTATACCTACACTTACACACACTTCTATCTACTTGGTAGAAAACACACTGTTTACCAATACAGTGAACTACTACCTCACAAAATGATGATTGTTAATTTTTCCTATACCACATATCATGGTGGGAATTATGATGGAAAATATATTTATATATGATATATATGATACATATTATGTATTTAAGTTTCTATAATCATTTTACAATAAATATCTTTATAATTTCCATTTTGTGTAAATTCAATAATTTCGTTCAAGGAAATGTGAACTAGAGCCCCTCAAAGCGATGTGATTCATTCAGAAACTACATAAAATGTATTAAGGATAGTATTAGTGAAATAACATGATATATATATAACTGTAATTATAATTTAATTATATTATATATATACATATATTTCATTTTATTTTTCTTTAATTATGACAATAAAAACAGAAACAACGTTCTTACGTACGTATGGACTACCATCTCCTTGAACAGTGTATTCCATTTAATAATTATATATATTATATGGATTATTATAATACACATATAATTAATAGAAAAGAAATTAATATCATTTTTACATTCTTAAAATCATTATATTAGTATAAGGACCAACGATATAACAAATTAAGACACATGTGAAGAACAAAGTGGATATTACCTGAAGTGAAACCTTAACATAGAATTGTTAACTATTGGGTAATATAAAGTAATAATAAAACCATATGGTAATATATATAATATTTTTATTTTTTAAAATAGGTATAATAAACTTATATTTTTTATATATGAATATATTATGAGTATGAAGAGAGTCAAGGCAGAAGGTAAAAGAATTTCATCTCACATTTTTCTTTCTATCTGATACATGCCATGTTCACCTCATATTTATTATATGTTATCTATGTAATTCCCATATATTTATTATATGATTATTATAATTAAATATATTGTAATTTACATATCCATTTTATGATATTTATTTCAAGGGGTTTAGGTTTCGAAAGTTACCAAATTAGTAAAGTAATTTTGTCTCAATTTTCCTTCTTTGAGACACATGCCATGTTATGAACCTATATTTTTATTTGAGGTGTATATACTGACTTTGACATGTTAAATCATGAATATAATTATATTAATGATATTTTAAGCTTAATTTAGTTTCATTTTCTTACACGGGAAGTATAATTCAATTTTACCAGGTGGTAAGAGTTTATTGAAACAATTTTATCAATTATCAAGATATTTTATGATTATACTTCCATTTATGATATATAATGATCCATATCTCAAGGAAACCCATGAAATTTATTATAATATATATATTCATGATTTATTCATTTATGTGTTCCATTTTAGACTATTTGGTAAACAATATTATTATGAAAGTGTTTTTAAGAAAGTCTGACTTTACCTCTCTCTTTGGTCAAAAATCTGTGTTCATTCAAAACCATATTTTATAAAAAATGTTTTAAAAATATTTTTAAAATTTATTTATAAGTTTTAAATGTATTTTAAAAGAAAATTTTTTCATTATATTTTCAAGAATACTTTATAAGTGTTCAAAGTATTTTCAAATAAATGGGTTTTAATTTTTTTTAAATATTATTTTATAAGTTTTCAAGGAAAAATTCTTTTAAAAATGTTTTATAGTTTATTTTATATCTTTTCAAGGAATATTATTTTTCTAAAGGTTTTAGGTTTTTGAAATGTTTTTTCAAATTATAAAGGTTATTTTCCTCAAGAAGTATTTTCAAAATATATTTCCAAGTTATTTTATATATTTGATTACATTTGCTGATGTTAATTATGACCATATGAAAAATAATCCAAAGGTTTCATTCATATTATTTTTTAAATGGGTTATTTTTTGATGGAATGATTCTTATGACACTAGTTACTATTCCCCAGGTCATATTCCTTTGAAACTCACTTCTTTTCATGAGTTATGATTTAATGAAATGATTAGGAGACCTATCAATTTTCTCTAGGTTATTATGTGATGAAATGTTAATGATAACCCTTTTATTTCTTGGGTTATGACTTGATATTTATAAAACCCATCTATTTTCATGGGCCATGATATGATGAATATTTTTTTTATCTTTTGGCACATGTATATATGATTTCATTATGAGGTGGGGGAGACATATGTCTCCCTATAATGCATTTGGTAATGATAAAATGTATATGATCTCAAAGGGTATATGGGTTTCATCCCAATACCAAAAACAATAATGTATATGGGTTGTATCCCAAGCCATAAAGTAAGAGGGTACACAGGTTTTAGTCCAAGCCAAAAAAGAAGAAGGTACATGGGTTTTATCCCAAGCCTAATAGTAAGAGGTCACAAGGGTTGCAGCCAAAGCCTAAAAGTGCGAGGTTACATAGGTTTTTAGCCTAAGAATAAAGTAGCTACACAGGTCATAGCCCAATCCTAACAAGCTGTGAAGGTCTTTGTAGGTAGCCTTGACATATGATTTTCTATGTTTTTGTGTATGCCACAAATCCCATGTCTTATTCCATTGTTATGATTTCATGGATTATGTTATTCATTTCATTATGATTCATGTATTATGAACTTATAATCTTTATTCCATGATTCATTTTTATGAACTTTGATATACAAGGTATGATATTATAATGTTATGATCATGTTATCATTCCCCTATGCTCATGTTTATTCTTAGAAGAATCCCTTTTTTACTCTTACTGAGCAGCTGATCTCACCCATTTTTATGTTTCCTTTCCCAAGTTATGAATATATGTATTAAGTAATATCTATCTAATAAGGGTGATTGTCATAAATAACTTAGTGATAGATAATGTAGCTCGATTATGTACCAGTGTTTATGTTTCCAGTGGAACTAAACTAATACGGTCTTTGGGGATCTATTCTTTTAATGTCTTAAGTATTTAAAAACAGTGATGTAATGTCTATGTATGTTAAGATTGGGAAGCTATATACATGATTTACTAGTTAATATGAAATTGTTTTTTACTTAAACAATTTGATTAATAAATATTAAGTTAAACTTTGAGTGTTAATGTAGAGGTTTAGATATTAATTCATTATATTAACGTGTTTTAACCATTTTAATTTTGGTAATATTTATAAATTGGCAAAATAACTTGTCACTCATTTATCGATCTTATGATCCATTAAAAGAAAATTTTATTTCTTAATGTATAAAAATTAACTTTGAATATTTATTCCATGGAGTAAGTGATAAAGTATAACCAGAGGATAAAAATGTGATTAATATATTGAAAGATATCATGTATGTATATTTTCTTATATTATTATATAAGAAATAATTACTCAAATTTAGGAAAAGTATCTTGAAACAAAAATTATATCCTACTACATTCATATCTAATAAACCAAATGGTTTTCTAAATCATCACAAATTTATGGTTTTGTGGTCATTGACTTTCTATTGATCACTTATTTCTTGTGATCAATTATCTCTATCACTCTCTATAATTATTTATGATTTTATTCCATGTACATATTTCCCATTACAAAAATTTTTCTCCTACTGGGTAACCTAGTTATATGTTATTCAATATAACATAAACACTTCCCTTTGTCTCTTGTCAAGATAAAATTTTGTTAAACCTTTTTATTATGTGGGGTTTCCATAAAGGTATATTCAAATTTAAAAACCTTGATATGCAAGCATAAGTTCAAATTCTGGGGATGAAATTTATTGAAGGTGGGGAGATTTCAACACCCTAATATTTTAAATTATATTAAATAAATTTAAACTCTTTGATAAATTTTAGTACCCACAACCTCTATATTTTAAATGAATAAAACTATATTCGATAGTGTATGTGACATACAACACTAATCTTAAAAAACCTGAAAATTTAACCATTATAGCCCACCCATTAAAGTTTAAGGTATGAATAATATTAATTTAATAATGAAATATATGTAGAGGTCCTAATCAGTACAATTTATTGATAACAATCACTCAAATTTTAGTAAAGTAAATTTATTCTTTAAAAAATATGTTTTCATCAAAAATGATTTTTACTGACCTTTGTGAGAAAATATTATAATTAAAATTTGAAACTGTTATAAATTTTATTTTTTAAAAAATAAAAATATATTTTAAATTATCATATTTTAATTATCATAGGGTTAATTTTTTGGATTTTTTTTGAAAAGTTTATTTTTTTAGTTAACATTAAATAATACTACTTTTTGTAAAACATTAATTTCTTTTCAATAAACTAAGCAATTTAAAAGTCATATTATGATTTAAATTTGATTTAAAAGTAACACAAGTATTATTTAGTTATTTTGAAGTTATTTTATTATATTTTAATATTATTTATACCAGATTTTGAAAAAGTTATTTTTAGGAATAAAACACATTTAAAAAAATGGGTTTTAAATGGATAATGTTCCTCCATTTTAATTAAATAAATATAATTTAATGATAAATGATTTAAATTAAATTTATAGATTATATATCTTCAAATATTAATTTAAATCTGTCTCATAATTAGTACTAATTATATATGTCATATAAGATCATCTTATACTTGAAACATTCATTTCATGAAAACCCATTTGTCGACCCATATGTGGATTTTATTTTAAATTAAATTATGCCACTTCTATGAATTTAATTTAATAAAAATATATTCTATATTTTTAATTTTAATAATTTATAACATATGATATGGTCAAATTTTAACAACCCAAGTACTTATAGAATAATTTGTTTTTATTTTGAAATTAAATAGTTAAATGCATTATAAATGTATAATGAAATAAGTGGAATTTGAATAAATTAAAGAGTCTATACTAATGGAATAGTAACATGAATATTGGGATAGTAAGCCTTGAATCTTGATTAAATTATACCTAATTACATCCCTAAACCTCTTCCTCACGTTCAAGAACTTCCGGTCTCACCAAAAGACTAAAACCAAGTGCCTTAAGGAGGTTCCAAAGGAGACAATATCCAAGTTGCAAAATCCTCTTCATCTATTGATTTTTTTGTTTATTCTTTTCATTCTACATTATAATCACCAAACCTATCCAAAATAGAATGATAACTCCAATATAATATATATAATATAATTTTATTTTGTTAATATAATAACCATCATCAAAACTCTTCTTTCTCCTATTATTCTAAAAAATGATAACATCTTCCATGATGTGTCGATTCACCTCCTTCAAGAACAATGATTTTTCATTTTCTATTACCAAATTAAATGTTGTTCATAAAGTAATTATTATTGTTGTACTAGATTTTAATATGTATATTATAAATGGTTTAATATTTTGTTACTAATTTATAGACATAATATTTTAATAAAATGAAACTTGTTTGTGATGGTCCTAAAACCGCCAAAAATAAAATTTTTTAATCATTAATGTTTTATCAAATGAATCATAATCATGTAAAAAACTGATATATGATATCATTTAAAATTCATTAAACATACTAATACCATTTCTTTCTACTTCTTGAGTTTTTCTTCTATTTGATAAGAAATCCCCTTATTATACTCATGGGAACCGATTATAAATCCATGGAACGAACACTCCTAGGATGATGATTCTAATATTTATAACACATTTAAATTTATATAAATGAACTTAATAAAATTTTAATAAATAAAGTGTTTGAGTAAATGGTTCTAAATTTAGTAATTAATGAATATAATTTTATTATCCTTGATATTTAGTACAAGTGTAGAATGCTTTCAAACATACGGTAAGGCACTCTTTTTAAAAAAAACAATCATTTCAAGTTACAAATCCTTTTTCTTAAATAAATGTTTTTTAATTATACAAAATAATATAATTTTCATGATTTAATCATAAATTAATAATTTGATATTTCATTTATATGTTTATATGTTTACTTTCAAATGAAATGTTTTTATTTATAAGTATGAGGATTATTAAAAACCAAAATTGATTTCAATATAGAAAATTTATTATACTCAAGAATGTTTCTTTTATGAATGATTTATGTGTTTTGATCATGTTTTGGTTTTTGGGAATTATTGTGAAGAAAGGTGGTTCTGTGATAAACTGAGGGTGGGTGAGACCATTATAGTTCTCCAATGCATTGGGTAAAGTGACAAAGTTTACTAGTTAGGATTTTCCTAAGAGATTTTGGAAATATACTATGATGGTAATTCCAATAGTAACCATGATGGTTACTCCCTCTGTTTCTGGGATATCTACATCATATATAGTATTGATATGAATATTATTCCATAAGTTACCTTTTATGATTTATGAATTATTTCTGTGGTTCTATAGGAAACATTTGATTTCATAAGTTAAGATAAAGAGATTATGTTTTATATGTAAAACTTACAACCATGTGAAAATGTTTTCATTCATGGGATAACCATTTAATTATTCCTTTTTTGTCTCATACTAATATTTTCTTGTTCATCCCAAGTTTGAAAATGTTTTTCATAGAGTTTTTGATGGGTAAATGAAGAGAATAATTCAAGTTTTATGTTGTGAAGTTTTATTAAGAAAATAAATCTTGTTTTGTTTTAAAAGTTTCATATTGTGAAAAAGTATTTGAGTAAAAGTGTCTAATTTTTCATATTTGAGTTTCTATGTATGGGGTTATGACCTAATTATCTAAAAATATATACCTAAAAGGTCTTTGAAAATGTATGAAACTGAATTCTAGTTGAATTAACTAGATTATGTAAATATTAAGTCTATGTCCTTACAGTTAGTATCAGAGCAAGGTTTAAATAACTTCAGGTGTTAGGAAAATATTAATAAAATAGACATTTTTTTAATTTATGGTTATATTGATATGATATAGAATATAAATATCAAAATGTTTCTTCATTAATGATATGTTTGTTCAGAATGGGTTTTCGCAGAAGAAACAAAGAAGTAAACGTAAGAAGGCACTTAGAGGATGATATCGTTTAAAATCTGCTACTAGGAATGGTGGGAATTGGAATAGAGCAGTTTGTGAAAGTAATGGATTAGTTTATGAATGCTATAAATGGTGGTGTCATCCATTAACCAGATTAGCTATATAAAAGTAGTGGAATATGTTAGTGGGGGAATATTTTATGAGGCAAAACCCTCCTGTATTTAGTGGATATTCTTACCCAATGACAGCATAAGGGTGGATTAAATCCATAGAAAATATTTTTGATGTCATGGGATATTCATACCATAAAAATTTTAGGATTTATATTAACTATTTTCAAGGTGAATCTGACTAGTGTTGGTCAATGGTCAAGAATAATAGGGATATGAAAGAGATTGAGGCATTGAAATTGGATTAAATCAAAAATATTTTCCATGAGAAAATTTTTCCGAAGGTGACTCGACTTAGGATTGAAAAAACTTTCTTAGAATTGAGATAGGATGAGAATTGAGTAACTTCATATGAAGAAAAATTCAATTTATTAGAAAGGTATGATTCAAATTTTATTTAGGACTATGATAGTAAAATAAATCATTTTTTCTTAGGATTAAAGCCAAAATATTGAAGGGAGTTGGATTCTTATGAATTCAAAAGTTACGTAAAACATGTTCGATTTGTAGAGAAGTTATAAATGGTGTTTTTTATGATCATATGTTCTTTAAAAACTAATATGAGAAGAGTTTTAGGTGTTATAAAAATGGAAATAATGCGTCAAAGTAGTTTAATGGTAAGAAAATTAAGTTTTTATTTTGTAAGTATTGTGGTAAAAAACACACTAGGGAATTATTTTTCAAGAATGGTAAGTGTTTCTAATGTTGTAAGTTTAGGAATATGGCTCATAATTGAATTGAAAATTATCATGTTAGTGTTAAGAAAAATTCTGATATATAGACAGTTAAATATTTTTAATATAATGAGATAGGTTATTATGAAAATGAGTGTTGGAAGAGGAACCACAATGATGGGAAAAAACCAGAAAATAAAAAGAGAGGTGCAGTGAAATTATTTTAAACTACTTAAAAAGATGCCAAGCCATCAAATGTAGTGATATCTAGTACATTGTTTGTTTACTCATATTTTTATAATGTCTTATATGATTCATGGTTAACACATTCATTTATATCTAATAGATATTCTATTAAATTGGAAATTCTACCTCAAGAAATGAATTTTGAACTTATCGTAAAAAAACCTGGGGAAATATTATGTCAAAAATAAATTATAATAATATTCAGGTCAATTTATTTGGAAATAATTAACCTAAAAACCAGGTTGTATTTACCCTGGTAAAATTTATTGTTATTCTGTATATAGATTGGCTTTCTGTTTACCATGATAAGATTGATTGTATATAAAAAGGAGTTTTTTTAGTAAGAGTATCAATTTTTATATAATAATGGAACCATACCATTAATAATGTATCAATATACCGGGAAACTATTAAAATATGAAAATTAGTGTTATCTTAGTCATAGTGTTGAAAATAGAACTATTCATATAAATACTTTTTTGGTGATAAAAGAGTATCAAAATGTTTTTCATGAAGAGTTTCATGGTATTATACCTAATTGGGAGGTTGATTTTACTATTGATTTTGTCCTTTATGTCAACCATATTTCAAATCCCCCTTATCAAATGACTCAAGTAAAACTTCTATAATTCAAAAATAAGTTTTATTAGTTTCTAGATAAAGGATTCATTCATCAAATTACTTCACCTTAGGGTGAACTTATTTTGTATGTTAAAAAACAATATGGTTTTATGAGGCTTTTTGTTGGTTATAGAGTATTGAATAACATCAATTTTAGGAATAAGTATCTGTTGCCTAATATTGAATATTTTTTTAGCCAACTGCAAAAAGAGTAGTATTTTTCCAAGATTGACTTGAGATCCGGGTGCCATTAGATGATTGTAAAGGGGGATGGCATTTATAATATAGCATTTTGTACTAGAGAAGAGAATTGTGAGTTCACTGTTATGCAATTAGGTTTGATAACTACCCCAACTATATTTATGTATCTTATAAATGAAATCATCCATAAATATTTGGATAGTTTTAGATATCTTTTTATTGATGTTATTTTGGTTTACTCAAAAATTTATGAGGATAAAAAACATCAAAGAATTATTCTAAAAAACATAAACGAAAAGAATTTATATGAGAAATTTAGAAAATGTATATTTTGGATATGATAGATTTATTTTATTGTACACATTTTAAAAAAGGATGGAATAATAGTTGATCCATAAAAAAAAAGTGGTTGATTAATTTACAAGACCTACAAATATTCCTGATATTTATAGTTTTATTGGATTAGCAGGCTATTAATGAAAATTTGTTTGAAAAATTTCATGGTTATCTAGCCTACTAACTATGTTAACATAAAAGGGGTTAAATTTATTTGGATAAAAGAATGTGATGTTTGTTTTCAGAAACTAAAAATAAGATTGGTGAAATCTCTAGTTTTGGATCTACCTTCTAGAAATGGAGAGTTTTTCATCTATAATGACACTTATTCAAAGGTAATTGGTTCCGTTCTGACGCATATTGATCAGGTAATTTCTTATCATTCACAAAAATTGAAACCACATTAGTTAAATTATCCCACACATAATTTATAATTAGAAGCTATAGTTTTCACTTTAAAAATTTGGAGACATCATCTATATAGAGAAAAGTATGAAATATATAATGATTATAAAAGTTTTAAGTATATATTCACACATAAGGAATTGAATATGAGGGAAATAAGATGGATGAAATTGATAAAGGATTATTATTTCAAGATCAATTACCATATAAGAAAATAATACAAAGAGATAGATACCTTGATTCAAAAATATCATGGTACATTAACCATATTACATTTAAAACATGACCCCTTGGTTAATGATTTGATTAATTTTGGATTGGAAGTTATTGGTGTCGAAAAATCCTCTATTTTTTATATTGTTTGTGAAATAATATCTATTAGACAGAATTAAGTAAGTTAATAAGGAATACCATGAGTTATATAAAAATTTATAATTGGTTAAAAGGGGTAAGTTACCAAATTTAAGACAGATAAAGTTTTTTTTGAGATTTGGGAAGATATTATAAGTTCCTTGTGATTCATAATTGTAGATAAATTTAGTATGTGAAGCTCATAATTATCTATTTTCAGTTCATTCTTGAAGCACTAAGATGCACAGAAACATTTCAGAGTATTAATGGTGAGATGGAATGAAAAGAGATATCATTTAATTTACCATGATATTTTTGACTTTTTAAGAGGTAACATTAGAAATATAATTACTGAAGGGGATGCATCAACCTTTTCTAGTGCTAGAGTAGAAATGGGAAAATATGTTCATGGATTTCATAGTGGTATTACCAAAAACGTTTTGAGTTAACAATGTTATTTTTTTTATTGTTGATAAAATAAGTAAATCTATGAATTTTCATCCTATTCAAGATACTATTTTTTAGATCATCATTCTCATCTATTCCTCAAAGATATAGTCATGTTTCATGGAGTTAGTCTATCCACTATATCAGATCGGGATCCTAAGTTCACTTTTAACTTTTATAAAGGCCTCCAAAATTCATTGGGAACATGATTAAATTTTTTTATTGCTTTTCATCCCGAATTTGATGGATTGTAAGAGAGAAAAACTTATATATTGGATTATATTCATCAACCTCATTCAATGGATTACCATGGAAGTCAGTATCATCATATTTATGTGGTTTATTTTTATTATAACAATATTTTTCATTCCATTATACAGATGTTGAATTTTGAAGCATTCTATGGATGGAGGTGTTGAACTCCATTATTTTGGGATGAAGTAGGTGAAAGTAAGTTGATGGGACCAGAATTGGTAGAGGAAAAAATAAAAATTTTAGATGAATAACTGATACAAGAGGAAAGATTTTGAGAAGGGAAAAAAGTTATACAGATAACCAAAGGAAGGATATATTTTTTGAGGCAGGTTATCACGTATTTCTCAAAGTCTCTCCATGGAAAAGTGTGATGAATTTTGGTAAGAAGGGGAAGATGTGTCCACTGTTCATTATACCCTATTAAATCATGGTCAAAGTTGGATTAGTTTTTTATAAAGTGGATTTCCTTTTGATTTTGTCTGAGGTACATAAAATGTTCATGTTTTGATGTTAAGAAAGTATGCTCTAGATTCATATCATGTTCCGATCCATTAGGGTTTTTAGTTAGAACATCACATTTCATATAAGTAAAAACTTTTTCATATTTTGGATTGTAAAGAAAAAGTATAATGGAATAAGGTAATTCACCAGGTTAAGGTTTTGTAGAGAAACACATAGTTGAAGAAGCAATATGGGATTCTGAAAAATGTTATGTGGGAATGATGTCCTGAATTATTTAATAAGCAAATAAAATTGCGAGGACACAATTTCTAGAATTGGGGGAGGGGGGATGTAAAACTAGGTACTTTTAGAATATATTTTTTCATTATATAATTAAATAGTTAAATTCCTTATAAATTTATAATGAAATGAGTGGTATTTATAGAAATAAGAGTATATACTAATGGAATAGTAACCTGACCATTGGAATAGTAATGTGACTATTAGGAATATTAGTATGACCATTAGAATAATAAACTCACCTATAAAAGTATAAATAAAATTTAGTTATCTCATAAATGAAAATATGATATATTTTTATTATGGAATAAGTAAATAAATGTTTTAAAAATGATAAATTAATTGTTGGTAATTTTTTGAAGCGTAAATATTTATTTACAATTTTATAATTAATGTAATGATTTAAAATAAAACTTATTTTCGTAAAATAGATTCATAAATTAATATTTTTTTAATTATAACTATAATATATTTTTGTGAGATATTAATTATTTTTTAAAAACATCATAAAATTAGTTATAATAGTAAAATAAGTATTTTTCAAATAAATTATGATTTAAAATAAAAACTATATAACTTCCAAAAAATCAAGGTAGGAACATTGTATTCAATAGCATGTATGAAACACAACACCAAGTGCATAAAAAAATATTATTATCCAAGAATTTATAATATATTTACTATTTTAAATAAATTCAACATATTTTATAGCTTTCAATGCACGTGACACTGAGTTATTATATGTCCCATACGGTAATGAGTTTCTTCAATGGTTAACGTTACACATAAGACCGGGTTTTACTGAACAAAAATATATATTGAAAATATTATTATTTAATATAATAAGATATAACCTAGCCATTAAATTAGTAGTTATGAAAGGTTTAAATAAAATTTTAAAATATATGGTTTACATAAATATAAAACAAATTCATTAGTTACAAATTAATTAGAATTAAATATGAGAACCATTTGAATATAAAATAAAGTTTTATTATTTTTATTATCACAAAGCGGTTTTATCATAATAAATTAAAATAATTAAAATTATGGAATGATATTAATTATATTTATATATTATATTCAATAAAATATTTATGATATTCAACCAAAATATTTTATAAGATTAAGATAAGAACAAAACCAATATTTCACATAAAAAATCAATATTTTTATAAAGGCACTTTTTCCGTGTTTTAATAGAGAACCTATTTTAATTCTAAATTTTGGAACCTTTATATATTTTATATGTCAAAATAAAATTTATCTTTGAAATGAAAATATAAAAATTAGGTTAGGGTGAACTTTTGATAATTTTCCGTGAAGTTTTATTTTTTATTAAATTGTAAAAAGTAATGAATTTTAATTTAAAACTTCTTTTTCATCTAATTTATTTTAAAGTTAACTTATATCAATTATATATCAATTATTATAATTTATGTCATTATAATCAATTTAACTTTGAAAATAGATATAAAATTTCAGCAAAGTTTGAACTGTTTTACTTTAAAAATACGCATTGTCTTCCCGTCTGTGGGATTAAATTTAAATTAATTTCTACCACTTCTGTTATTTTAATATGGAAAAATGGATTAAATATTTTGAATCATAAAAAATTATAATATCTAATAATTTAAAATTAAATTATACCAAAAATATTAGTGAAAGTGATTAAAATTAATTACAAGGATTAAGAGAAAAATTAGCTTAACAAGAGAAACCTTAAACTTGTGGGCCAAAATGAACTAGAAACTTATATAAAAGACATTTTATGTCCATATTTAGACCCTATAATACCTTTCATATAAGTTTTTATATTATTGGAGCTAATGTAAATTAGAAAACTTGGGTGTAATTCCCTTTTTCAAAATTTAAATTAGTGCAACTCCTCCTCCACTATAAAAATGAACTCAAACCTCTCATTTCCTCACACCTCTCTAGCCAGTTTTTTCTCACCCAAGATATTAAAAAATATCTCTTCAAAATACCTCCCCTAAAAAAAGAATCCTCACATTAGTCATAAATCCATCCATGGAATCCCTTTTCTGCAAACCAAAAGGACTTACCTGATTAAGAGGTAACATCCTTCCTCAAGATCTTTAATTTTGTTTCTTTCTCTTCTCTTTAAATTATTATTATTACATGTTTATATAAAAAAATGTATCATTAAAATACTAAGATTTTTTAATGTCAAGTTTTCAACCTACATGTACACACACTTCCATCTATTGGGTAATGAATGAACCATTCGTGTACGATGAACTACCACCCCGCGAAACAATGATTCTTCATTTATTTCTTTACCACCTCTCATGGTTGGGAATTATGATGGAAACTATATTTATATAGGTTATAAATGATATTTATTTTGAATTTATGATTTTTTAATTCTTTTATAAGACATACATTTATTATTTTCATTTTTTTGTAAATATGATAACATCGTTTGTGGAAGTGTGGACTACCACCCTCTCAAAGCAATTTGTGTCGATCATGTTATACATGGAATGTATAAAATATGGTTTTAATAAACCAATATAACATATATAAAATATATATGATACTTTAATTATAATATACATATATATAATTTATATTTTTACTCTTTTAATACAATAAATAAATGAAAGTAGCGTTCATGCATACATACGACCTACCATCTCCATGAATGGTACATTTCATTTCTTATATCCAAATGCTTATGTATTATTATAAAATATACATTTAATTAATATATATTATAATAAAATTATGTTTTAAATTATATAGATGATTAAATCATGATCTTTGTAATAATAACAACAAATAACAAGTTAAAACATACTCAACAAACTAGGCAATTAACACCCAAAATAGTGATTGTAATGAAAGATTGTTAAAAAAAGGGTAATAAAATATTATAATAAGATAATATATTATATTAAAAATGTGATTATGGACCAGGTATTAGTTGGTTAAATGTTTAAAATCATTATATAGTAAGTTCAAGGAAGTTCACCAGAAAGGAAACACATGGTATGGGATTTGGTTTCAATTTATATTCCATTGAGACTTAACTGTTGTTATGTACATTGTTTCTTTTATATGGTGTATATAATGACCTTTGACATGATAAATCATGAATATAATTATTATAATGATGTAATAAGCTTCATTTAATGTTATTACTTCTTTAGGATTTTGATTCAAATGTTTCAAAGTGGTATGAGACACTTTGGAATGTTTAAAGATTATTCTCCTCAAGAACATTTTCAATGATTATCTTTGCAATATCACTTAATTTAGTGATTATTAACTTTATATTGAAATAATAAATTTATTTTTGTGGACATTATTTCTTATATATGGTTTATATATTGAAACTTTTCTATATAATTTCATGATTCATTCATTCTTCATGATACTTTGAGTTTCAATATGAATTATTTCATCCAATGGGATTGAAGTTAGCAGTTACCAAGTGAAAAATAATTCCATAACCTAATTTATTTTCATTGGGTTATATTACTTCATCATTTTCATTAATATTATATTATTATGTATATAATGAATTTAAATATCTATTGATGTATTTCTATTTCTTCCTGTGGATTTATAGTTGATACACATAATCTACACATTGATTGATTATCAATTCTATGTCAATATCTTTTCATGGGTTTACTTTATAATGTAATTTTATTTGAGATTGATTACACATGAATTTAAATTAGAGGAAATTATATGAAATTTTTTCAATAAAACCATTCATTTTCCTCTACTATAGTGATTTATGACATTTTTGAATTAATAATACTATTTTCCCACTATTGGGCACTAAAAATGTTTGAGAAAACGTTTTTAATAAAAACTGACCAAGTTATATCTTTAATTGAAGAAACTATTTTCATCTAAAAACAATTATTTCCAAATTTTTTTTCAAAAAATGTATTTAACCATTACGAAATGATTGGTTAAATAATTTTTTACCATTTTAGTATTTTTACCAATGTTTTCAAAGGAATCTTCTTGTCACTTTTCAAACAATGATTTTTTTCTAACCTTTTTACCATGAAAAAGGAAGGATCTTTTTACCACGCACGACATGTATGTATTTACATGAATTAATTTATTTGAAGCTTCATTTATAAGTTTAAAGGGTTACTTTTTTTTATTAAAATGTTTTTGAAAAGTGATTTTCAAAGAAAATTATTTTCAAAATGTTTTTCTAAATAAAATGGATATTTTTCCCAAGAATGATTTTAAAATATCTTTTTATAATATTTCCTTTCATAAATGAAAAAACTCTTAATTTATACTCCACTTGGGATATATTTCATTGATACCATACTTATTCTTCCTCTGGATGATTTATGATTGATTTGGCCAAGGATAATATTAATATTCACTTCCTTGATTCCTTTTTTAGTCCTCATGAAATATTCAATTTCCCATGATCATTATACATCAGACTTCCCCTAATTATCCATATAATTTATTTAGGAAATTCTTATTGCCTAAACTGTATATCATATTTCATACGGTGTTTACTTTGACAGTTATTTGACTATATGTGGAAATATTGATAAATTCAAATTCATTGTTCAATATGGATATTTGGTAAGGAATATTTTCTACTATTTATTTATATTTTTCATTCCCCTCGATGCATTGATATGTTTCCATGAGAAAAATTAGTTTCTAACATTAAACAAATTTCTACCTATAGTTTTAATCCATCTTGTGAGTGGTCTTGAAGTTATAGGGTTTCATGTGACTCAAACATGAAGTAGAATAATTAATCACTTCCCCCATTTAGTTTTTTTTATTGTTCATCCATGAGAATTTTCATTGACATAACTATGAACACATTTCATTTACAATTAATTAATTAAATATAATGTGTTTTAGTTTACTGCCATTCCATATTTATTTTTCCATATCTAGTTTTTTGAATGGAATGTGTTTCTAGTTATTACCTTTCCATATTGTTTATAGACTTACTCCCCAATTTATTGATTATATGGTATGCATGTTCTGTTATTTGCCATAAAATAATTATTATTCTCATTAATTAATTATTGCTTTCACTATAAATTTCCCTTACTAATCATTTAGGATCACCCTTATTAGGTTTCTTTCCCTAAGAATACAAGAAGTGTACTCGGAATGATATTCAAGGGTACGATAAATGGAATAACATTATCCCTGAAAGGAAAAAATTATTTTGTAATTAGTGTATTAATTTATAATAAAAGAATCATGTATGTTTATAGTTTACTAAGGCTACTAAACTCTTCTATACTTTGGGATTTGATTCATTGTAATCATTCCAATGTAATGGTAGTAGACACCATCCTTGGGCTCTCTTGGGTCGGGTCACTACAGTTGGTATCAAAGGAATTTTAGTAGAAACCATGAGAACTAGATTTTAGAAAACATAAATTAGAGAACATAATAATAAGGTAGAATTTAATAATAAGTATATAATAATATCCTATAATTTTGGCAAGGTATAAATTATGTGGGTCTCCCTTGAAATACATTCCAATTTGGATACTATACATGGATGTGTTTCTTGAAAAAATACTCCTTGAGGTAACGAATCCAAAAGGTATGTCGGGCCTAAATTTGGATAACCTGGTATACGATAATGGGCCTTACTGCTAACATGGTTTGACACTTGCGTGGGATATTCTTTTGGTAATTCACATTTTCTTTACAAACCATTAAGAGGGATTTGAATAGATAATGAAAATGAATGACCTAGGTTAAACCTAAGGTGTTTTTGATTAGAGATAAGATATCATGATTTAGAAATCCTATAAATGACATTATGGATAAACCCTAGACCATGGAAAAACCTATGTGTGAATAAAATGGATGAATTATTTATGTATTGGGGTTTTATTGAAAACCTTAGTTAACATGATATTTAGTTGTTAAACATATTTCAAAGATATCCATTATATTTATTTTTGAAATTATATCAAAATGGTTTTAGAAAAGGACAACCAATGTGCTAGGTAAAAACTAATAAAATAAAAAAACGGACACAAATCTTGAACCCATGACCAAAGGAAGATAAGGGTTTAATGCTAACCACTGACCTACACAATGTCTTGGTTAACATGTCATTTTTTAGTTGAAATTTTTTATGAATAAATATTGATGATGAACAAGTAGTGTATGTTTTTTGGTTTTTAGATTAATATCTTATCCATATTGGATTTTGAGATATTTAGAGGAAAATTTAAATAATTTTCACTCTTTTATGGGCCTTATGATCTGTTAAATGTTAATTTAGTTATTATGGGATCAAAGTTAATTTTTGGATATCTATTTCCTGAAGAGATGAATTATAATTTTATTAAAGAATAGCCAAATGGTGGAATTTTTATTATAAAACTAAAACATGTCTTGTTAATAAATTTCCTTATATTTTTAGTGAATAAAATCATTTCTCAACATAAGGAAATGGACTAAAAAAATGTTTTCCAAATACCTTAATTTTTTTGGAACTAATTGTCTCACAAAGTATCCCATATTTATTACTTTGAGGAACTCAACTTTCCAATGATCATTCAAATATTTGTGATTGATGATCTCAATCACTCCCTATAAATATTTATTATTTTCTTCTATGTACGTATCTAGACTTTCCACTAATGTTATCCTTCTTAGATTCCTAGATTTATGTTATTTCATGTGACCTTGGTACTTACCAATCTCTCTTTTCTAGCAGATTTTATATGAACCCATTTCACGATGTTGGATTTAAATCATAGGAGAAATCAAACAATATATTAAAAAGATCAAGTTTAAATTATGATGACGCAATTTAATTAATGTGGGGAGAATTTAATGCCCCAAAAATCAAATGTTGAAGAATTTTCTTCGACATTGTGTATGACACATATCACCAAGTGCGTAAGGTAATATAATATCCTGATAATTTATAATATATTTTATATTGTAAATAAATTCAATATATTTTAGACCTTTCAATGAACTTGATACTAATTTAGTGTATGTCGTACACAACAATGAATTTTTTCAATGGAATGCGATACACGTAAGATTGAGTTTTACCAACAATAATATATTATTAAAACATTATTATTTAATGTATTAAGATATAACCTAGATGTTAAATTATTAATTGTGAGAATAGATAAATAAATTTTGAAAATACATGGTTTGAAGAAATATAAAACAAATTCATTAGTTACAAATTTATTAGAAATAAATATTAAATCCAATTGAATATTAAGGAAAATTTTATTATTTTTATGCCCACAAAGCTATTTTACCATAATAAATAAAATTAAATAAAATTATTGAATCATATTAATGAAATTTATAAAATATATATTAAATAAAATATTTTTTATATTCATTCAATAGATTTGATAAGTATAAGATAAAAACATACCCAATATTTTGTATAAAAAATCAATTTTTTTATAAAGGCACTTTGACCACCTTTTTATGGAAAGCCTATTTTAAATCTAAATTTTGTAACCTTTATATATTTTATATGTACAAATAAACTTCATATTTGTAAAAGGAACAAAAAAATTAGGTAAGGGTGAATTTTTGGTATTTTTCTATGAAGTTTCATTTTTTAATGAATAATGACAAATAATGAATTTCAATTCAGAACTACATTTCATCTAATTTATTAATAGTGTTAAATATTATTTTAAATTTATTTTTGAGTAAAATTATATCAATTATATATAAATTAATCTAATTTTGGTTATTATATTCAATTTCACATTGAAATTAGATATAAAAACTTATCAATCTTTTGAACAATATTATTTAAAAACCCCACATTGTCGTACCGTCTGTAGGATTAAATTGAAATTAATTTCTTTCACTTCTGTGATTTAAATTTTGAAAAATATAGTACATATTTTTTATAATAATATTTTATAATTTCTATTAATCTCAACATAGTTTTTATTACCAAAAAAATAGTGAAAGTAATTAAAATTAATTACAACGATTAAGAGAAAAATTAAATTAAAAAGGGACTAAACCTTGAAATTAAGGTCCAAAATGATAGAGGAAATTTTACAAAATCCATTGGATGTCCATATTTAGAACCTATAATCAATTTTATCTAATTTTTTCCATTATCAGATCCTCTTCCATTAGAAACAACGTGAGTGGAATTCCCTTTCTCAAAATTTACATTAGTACCAATCCTCATCCAATATAAAAAGGAACTAAAGCCTCCCACTTCATCAAACATATCAAGACAATTTGGATAAACCAATATATGCCCAAATAGTTCCTCAAAATCCTTTTTATCAACCTAGAATCATCACATAGGTCATAAATCCATTCATGGAAGCCTTTTGGTGAAAACTAATCGGAGTTACCCGATTAAGAGGTAACATCCTTTATCAAGATCTTTAGTTTTATTTCTTTATATACTATTTAAATTCTTATTATTACATGATTATATATATAAAAAAAATACCCTAAATATACTGTTATTTTTTATGATAAGGGTTATACCTACACTTATACACACTTCCTTCTAATTAGTAATAAACTTACCATTTGTGTACGACAAATTACCAACTTGCTAAATAATGATTGTTTGAATTTCCTTTACCACCTATCATGGTTGGGAATTATGATTGAATATCTATTTATATAGGTTATATAATATATTTATTTTTTATTTATAATTTTTTAATTATTTTATAACACATATCTTTATACTTTCCATTTTTTGTAAATACGATAACATCCTTTGTGGAAGGGTGTACTACAACCCATTCAAAGATATGTGATTTGTTCACACTATACATAGAATGTATAAAATATGGTTTTAATAAAACTATGTAACATATATGAAATTGATATAATACTATAATTATAATATACAAATTTATCATTTAATTTTAATTATTTTAATTTATAAAAATGAAAGTAGCGTTCATGCGTACGTACAACCCACCATCTCCAAGAACAATACGTTTCATTTCTTATCTACAAATGTTATATATTATTATAAAATACATATATAGTGGATATATATGATAATAAAATTATGTTTTAGATTATATATATGATTATATCATGATCTGTTTAATAATAACAACAAGTAACATGTTAAAACATACTCGACAAACTAGGAAATTAACACCCAAAATAGTGAACATAATGAAGAATTGTTAACAAACGAGTAATAAGATATTATAAGAAGATAATATATTATATTTTAAATATTATTATGGTTATGTTATTATTTATTGACATGTATAAAACATTTATGCACGAATTTAATGTAATTATACCAAAAATTAAACACAAAGTAATGGATTTCGTCTAAATTTACATTCCATTGAGACTTATTTTTTGTTATGCACCTAGTGTATTTTGTATAGTGTATATACTACCTTTGACATGTTATATCTTTAATATAATTATTATTATGATATTATAAGTTTAATTTAATATTATTATTTCACTAGTCTTATGATTGAAATCTTTCAAAGCAGTATGAGACACTTTTTAATGTTTAAAGACAACTCTCCTCAATAACATTTTCAATGATTATCTTTGCAATATAACTTCTGTTTATGATTTTTAACAATATATTCAAACAATAAATCTATTTTTGTGCATCTAATTTCTTATATATGATGTATATACTTTCAATTTGTCATATAATATTGCGATTCATGCATTATTTATGATATTTTTAGTTTCAATTTGAATTATTTCATCGAAGGGGATTGGAGTTAAAAGTTACCAAGTGGAAAAGAATTTTGTAACACAATTTATTTTATTTGGATTATATTACTTCCTCATTGTCATTAATATTATATGATTATGTGTATAATGAATTTTATTATATCTTGATGTATTTATACTTCTTTATGTGGATTTATAGTTGATACATATAGTCGACTCATTGATTTATTATCACTTCATCATTAATATCTTTTCAAGAGTCTACTATACAAGATCATTTTGTTTGGGATTGTTTATAACTGAATTTAAATCAGAGGAAATTATATGACCATTTTTCAATAAAACTTTTCATTTTACACTCCTCTGGTTATTCGTGACCTTTTTAAGTTATTAGTACTATTTTCACACTCTTGGGTACTCAAAATGTTTTAGAGAATGTTTTTAAGTAAACCCGACTTTATTCTCTCTTTAGTCTGAGAAAATGTTTTCTTCTAAAAATGATGTTTTATTAAAAGGTTTTCAATTTTTTTAACCATTAAAAAATTATTTATTAAGGAAATTATTATCCTTTTTATATTTTACCAATATTTTCCAAGGAATATTCTTGTCACTTTTTAAAGAAGTTATTTTTCTAACCTTTTAACATAAAAAAGGAATGTTATTTTTACCTTGTATGAAATGTACAAATTTATATGATGTTAATTTTTTGAAGCTTACTTTGAATTTCTAAGAGGTTACTTTTTAAACAAAATGTTTTTGAAAAGTCATTTTCAAATAAAAGTATTCTCAAATTTTTTTTAAAATAAAAAGGATATTTTCCTAAGGAATGTTTATAAAATATATTTTTATAATAATCCCATTCATCAATGAAAACAACCCATTATTTCTAATTCACTTGGGATATATTGTATTGATACCATCTTTATTATTCCTCTGGATGGTTTATGGTTTATTTGGATAAGGATAGTAAAGAAATTCACTTCCTTGATTCCTTTGTTAGTCCCCTTGAAATATTCAATTATTTAGGATCATTGAAAATCGAATTCCCCCTAATTATCCATATCATTTTTCATGTTTATATTTATTGTCTAAAACATATTTAATTTTTCATATGGTGTTTACTTTGATAGTTATTTTAGTATCTAGGGAAAGATTGATAAATATGTATTCATTATTCAATATGGATATTTGATAATGCATATTTTCTATTATTTATTTTGATTATTCGATATATGGAATTATTTGAAATGGAAATTTTGGGTGGGGTTCAGACTTTATATATCCCCTCAATGTATTGATAGGTTCTCATGAGACAAATTACCTATTCAAATTAAATGGTTTTTTACCTGTAGTTTTTTACTGGCCTGTGAAAAGTCTGGATGGTATAGGTTTTTATGTGCCCTAGACATGACATCCAATAATTAATCATTTCTCTCATTTAGTTTATATTATTATTCATCCATGATATTTTTCATCCACATATCTACTAATACATTTCATTTTCATTTCATTGATTAAATGTCGTGTGTTTCCATTTCTTACCTTCCCATATTGATTTTTTATTAAATAGTAATTTGAATGGAATGTGTTTCTAGTTATAACCTTTCCATATTGTTTATGGGATTCCTTCTCAGTTTATTGATTATATGTTATGTGTGTTCAGTTATTTAGCATGCCATAATTATCATTCTCATTTATTAATTATTTATTCATCTATACTTTTACCTTACCGAGCATTTTAGATCACCTTATTATGATTCCTTCTGCAAGAATCTAAGAATTGTACTAAGAAAGATATGTAAGGATACACTAGATTGAATAAAGTTGTCCTTGAAAGGAAAAAATTATTTTTTAATTAATGTATTCTTTTTTAATATGAGACTCATGCATGTATCTAGTTTACCAAGACTACCAAACTCTTTAGTCCTTTGGGATTTGATTCTTTGTAATCATACTAATATAATGGTAGTAGAAACCCATTCTGGGATCTCCAGGGTCGGGTCGATACCAATTAAATTTCTCATATTAAATAATTACTTTCAAAAAATGGATTCCATTTCTTAAATCTAGACATCGAAAAATGGTTAGGGTAAATTTTTCTGATTTTTATAAAATAGTTGATTTTTTGGTGAATAGTGAAATACAACAATTTATGGTATTTAACATTTTAAGTTATATACATGAATTTATGAGTCATTTTTGATTTAATAACACATTATTTAAAACTCACATGCTTAAGTTACTCTACTAAGTCATAATAATTAAAACTATTGATATTCTTGTGAAAAAATAATAAACAAATGAATAATAGAATAAAAAACACCCCACTCCTCTTCTAATAAATACCACCCCTCAACACCTCTTATCCTCACACATTATAAGCCTTGAATCATGCCTAAGTTTTTCCCAATTATTTTTTCAAACATCTTCCCCATGTAAAATACCTACTGGTCTCACGAAAATACCAAAACCAAGTGCCTTAATGAGCTTCTCAAGGAGATGATATTCAAGAGGTAAAATCTTTCTTATTTTTATTTTAAATTATCTGTTTCTTTATTTATTTCTATATTATCATCACCCCTATAGAAACTAGAATTATAACTCCTTTATCATATATACACAATAATTTTATTATGTTAATGGGATAACCTCATCAACCCTCTTCTCTTCCCCACTTATTCTAAAAAATGAAAACATTGTCCGTGATGTGTCGACTCAACACCTTTGTAGAAGTTGATTTTTTATGTTCCATTACTACCTTCAATGATGATAATAAAAACATCATTATGGTTCAACCATATTTTTTTGGATCTAATTTATTTTCACACCCCAACCTTGATAATTGTTTTATTTTATTCTTTTCTTGGATTTGGATATCTCGGTGGAGGTTCGAGTTGAGTCCGGGATTAAGTTTTTTGAGTTTTTGTTGAAAAAATGGATGTTTTTTGGGCTTAGAATCAAGAGTATCATGGTTAATTCATGATTAGGGGAAACCAGGGGGATTCAAACAGGAAACTGTATGCCTTGATTTTGGTGATAGGGGTTTGGCGCACGACCAACTCAAAATTAGGGAAACCGTGCGATAAGCGTGTAGTTCAGTTCTGGATTCAGGCAGTGGAATATTGCATGGTTGGTTCATGGTTTGGGAAACCATGAAACCAAGCCATTCAGGGTTCCCCTATTATCTAGTATAGTTCACACGATTGGAATACTGTTTTTCAAACAGTGTGGTAAATTCATGATGCTTACCCAGATCTTTAAAAATTTGAAATTCTAATCTTTCCCCTTTTTTAACCCTAATTTGGGATTTACTCACCTCTTTAGACCTAGAAACACTAGGGGTCCTCCAAGATCCTCCTACCTTTATCTCTTTCAATTATTTAACCCCTTAAAGGTTTCTAAGGTGAGTTCTTGTATTTTTTGGTCAATTTCATCATCTTCCTCCCCTTCTCTTTTCGTTTCTTGGTTATTCCTCAGTGGGTTTCTATTTTGGTAAATCCAAAAGGGTGAGGGTTTATGTGTGGGTTGATTTATTTTATTTTAGGGTGTTTGGATTGTCTTAAAAGCCTAGATATTCCTCATACTGATGTTTCATGGAAATCAAACGTCATTGAGGTAGGTGTTTCAATATATTTACGTTTTAGGACATTCCTTTGATGCTCGAGATTTACAAATATCATAATATTGCTTTAGATGTCTTGGAATGAATTTTTGTGGTGTTTTTATGATGGAAGATGGGTGCTAAATGGTTTTCCAAAGGGTTCCTTTTATTATGCATTTATTTGAATGCATGCATGGTGTTTGATGAAATTCCTTTTGTTTTCTAAAAGTGAAATTGAGTAATTGTGGTGTACTTTGGCCTTGATTGTGTTTTTATTTCTGGGTTCAAATTATAAATTGGGAATGATATTTAGTTGGAAGCCTCCTTATGTCATAATGATTTGTGGTAAGATGTTTTGAAAATATTCTTCCAGTTTTAAAATGCTTATTGGTGATGATGTGATTAAGTGACTTGTTGTGTTGGTTTAAGGACAAGTGCTTATTATTGAAAATAATTTTTGGAATATTTTATCGGAACATTAGGTATTAAATTGAAGGTTGGAATAGACATGGAGCATGGAGTAAACACATAGATGAAAATTAAGTTGATGAAAACACTTAAGAGTGATCACATTTCTCTCAAAAGGTTTACTTGATTTATAAATGGTTTGTTAGTTCCAATCATGCCTAAAGTGGTTTCAAACGTGTTTCCAAATTCTTGGACTGTTTTGAATTTTATAATTTTGTTGGATTCTAAAGTGATATAAAGGTCTATTCGTAACTTCTCATGTTGTTGCATATTTTTTGTTTTTCATGAAAATAGTCTTGGATTCGAAACACAAGGGCTCGATTAGCATTGTGCATGTGAAGTGGTGTTTAATGCTGACTTAAAAATAGTGAATAAGTGGATTTGTGAATGTATTTGGAAATTTTTTGAGAAATGTGTTACATGATTGACATAATAAATTTTTTTGGAGTTTTTTTAAAACTCATATGAGGTGAAAGACCGGTTGGAAATTTGGGTTGTCTTGAAAATATAGTATTAATGGGATGTGATGAGATTGACTGATTAGAACCTTGTGATGTTTTATGAAATTTATTTGAAACTTATGTTATGTGTGGGCCTAGTGACAATATTGGAATATTTTGGAAAATTTATTAAAAAACCTGTGTAGTGTGAGGTACGCTTGATGTTTAATAATGATTGTGAAAGAAATGATTTTCCATGTGATTTATGGTACATAAACTATATTTTGATATACCACTAGAACTTTGGTGAGATCCTATCTAGCAGATCATGCATGGAAAAATTGTTAATATTGAGTCCATTAGAACTTTGGAAGACATCATCTTTAATGGATTGTTCATGAGAACACTTTTGGTTGTCGTTTCTATTCCACTTATTTTCAAGTAATGTTATTATTATCATTATCGTGGGATTCTGGGGTGTCTTCTAGTTGGTCGAGTGATGGTTTCTTTTCAACCTTGAGTTATATGGGATGTGCCACTGAATTGGCTAGTTGAGAGTGGTTAGTTGGTTATTGAAAATGGAGTTGCACCATATTCCAATAGGTGAGTCTGATCTAAGTACATCCAAGGATATCCTCAAGATATGTTTATGAAATGATCATGAATCACTATTTATATTTTCTATTTATTTCTTATGTATGTTTGATATCATCCCTTACAACGTTTTCCTATTATTTTTTCCTTTAATTTCTACACAACCCCTTTTTGGTTATTTGGTTTGGATTTATATTTAGTAATCTGGTTTTGGAATGGGTTGTGTAAAGTAAAACCATTTTTGAAAAGGAATGTTTTTCACATGGGACTCTTTTAAAGTGGTGTTGATTACTAAAAAGTTTAAAATCATTTTTTCATGTTTTTAAAACTAGTGTTTGTAGACTATTCCAAGAAAGGAAATGCATAGACTCTATGGTGATTACCTATTGAGTTTTTTAGGATCACACCCTACTTGCACAATTCGGTGTCAATAGAATTGATTTGATTTTCATGTTCCGGTTTATGGTTTAAGTTTATTTTGGAATAGGTCAGTATTTTGGTTGGTGGTGACCAAGAGGTTTTGTAGAGATCGTGTCAGATGGTTCGGCGTTAGCTTGTATTCAGTTTTATTTTTTTCCAACATTTTTTGTATCTGGACCAGTTGTATATTTATTGAAATTCATTTATTTTCGGTTATTATATGTGTTCAATTTATTTATTTTATCTAGTTTTATTGGAAAAAATCATTCTCTTAGGGATTAGTTTGATGCCCAACACTAGTTTCCAGCCTATGGGGATTGGGAACATCCTTCAGGCCATGTCTCAGATGGGGTTAGATATCTTGTTGGATGGAATCCCAACTTGGCTTGTCAAAAAATGGTATTAGAGTAAGCCCTTGTTATTTTGGGCATCAGGTAGATTAGATATTAGGATTTTCGGGACTCGAGAGGTAGGTATGGGAAGGAAGTCATGAATCATTTCTTGGTCTGATCATCAAGTAGCTAGGGGTAGTTTGATATTTGGTTCTTTTTTCTTTGTTTTGTATTGAGGAATGACAATGGAGGTGAGCTGGTGTTATGTTGTGATCTAACATGGAGTAGTGACCCATATAGAGTCCAAATTCACAGTTCAAGTTCCTCTTATTTTTTGATTCTTACTTAGGGAATGGGGTACTAACCATGCTGTTAGGTTAGGCATAACCACTGGTTCCCGATTCTAATGGTTTGGTATGAGTTGTGTTATATTTTGGTTTCGGTTGGTGTGTGTATGATTTTAAAAATAATAGTGGTTTTTTGAATTGAAAATGATTTTTATATGTGGTTTTATATTGAAAGATGATATAGGTTTAAAAAGAGAAAGTAATTCAGAATTATGAAAATTTTGGGAAATTTGGAAAGAAAAGTGAATTGATAGTTTTATTGAATAATTAGGTTTGATATTAGGGAGGTATTTGTGACCCTTGTAATTCCATAGGAACATTCGCATATGTGTTGGTTTTTGTAGATAGTGCATGTTGGCATGTGTGTACGCATAATATAAGCAGAATTGGAATAAATGCATATACAACAGCTCATAGGATACCATGTTTGAGTATTTGAAATAAAAGTCTTGGTTTTATTTTTCCTAATTGATTTTTGATAGGGGAAACAGTTTCATAACTTTTTTTCATTACAATTTTGCTTTTTTGTGGAAAGTGACTTTTGGATGTGAAATACGGCCTTGGAAAAAGGTGATTTTGAAATTTAAATAAAAATGGTGGATTTTGGAATTTTTTTTATCGTGATGGTAGTATTTGGATTGTGAGCCTCTTTTTTTGGCTTAATATTCCATTTTTTGTTGATTTTCGAGTTGATATTTATTTTGGTTTTGTGTTTCCCATATTGATCAGAAAATACTACCCAAAAAGGTCCTCAAAATTTTAGTGGTTCTTGACCAATTTATGGTTCTTCTATCATGTTTACCATTTTACATGGTGATCGAGATCCATTAGAGTAAGTGGAATGGATTTAGAAAGTTTAGAGTGTCTTTAGATCGCAGGGAACTCCCAAAGCTGTGAGAGTGATTTTTGTTCTAGGTTTGTTTAAACATCTAGCTTTGGATTAGTGGAAGGTGATTTTTTTTATCATCAATTCAAGTTGGGATGACATGGGAAGTGTTTAAGATCACTTTTTTCTGATGTTTCATACCAGATGAGGTAAATAATAGTAATGTGGAAGAGATCATGAATATTTATCAAGGCCAATGGTCTATGAAGGCTTTTGTCAAACATTTCAAGGAGCTGGTTTCATTTTTTATGGAGGTAGGATCATAGGATCCATCGAAATAAACTACAGTAATTTTGGATCTTCTTTCATAGATAATGAAGAATGTCCACTCTGATAGGGATATTCATTTTGAGAAGTTTATGGATGAAGTGTTCTTAGTTGATTTGGTTTCCATAACATAGATAGTTGGGAATTTGGTGTTTCTTGCCACTCATGAAGGTTCTCCATCTAGCAGGAGGTGTATACTAGAGGAAGCTATTCTTGAGGAGTCTCATTTATTTGTTCTAGATTCTCATTATTTGAAACATTCACTTGTGTGCTTCCAATAAGTTTGGTTTGGACATTCGAATCCATATTTTCGTGATCCTCCAAAGGTTTTTAATCGTTGTGGCTGTTTGGGTTATCTTGAGATATTTTTTAGGAAGTGTTACCTAAAGAAGAAGTAGTGATCAAAGGATGTTAGAACCTAATTGTGTGGAAGTGGATGATTTAGTCAACATGGCTCCATCCACATGCCTCAGAGTGAATCTTGTACATAGTAAGGAATCATCAGGGGTGTGGGGAAACTTTAACCAGCTTGTTTCCCGTGTTGGGAGGGGATGTTTGAATTTTTATTATTTTAGTTTTATTGCTGTTTTAAGTTCATATTTTCATTGTAAAAATGTGATGTACTTTTCATTTCATAATATAAGGGGTTATGTTTATTTGAATGTGGGTCTCAAATTTTTTTTTGTTTCTTGGGTGTGCTTATCCCTTATGTGGGTTAGTTCTGGTTTGGATTTGTGCTCGTTTGGAAATGTTGAATCTTGTTGTGCTGTTGAATTTTGGTTTTGGTATGCTTTTTGGTTTGGATATCTTCTATGTGTTCCCTATTTTTTTGGAGGTTTTTTGTTTGGTTTGGGAGTTACCACCTTAGTCTAACCTGACATGAGTCATCATATTTTCTCAATTTTTTCACGCTAAGGTGGTGTTGTTGGGGGGTTCATTATTGGTCATGTTAGTTGAGATCTTATGGGGGGAGAACGCCCTCGAATTCTTCCATTGTTCATCATGCTATTTTTGTCTTTACAATGGTTGAGTGTGACTTGTGAAGTAAAATATGACCTTGAGGTTCATGGTTTCTTTCAGTTTTGATCGGAAATGGAGTCATGTTTTTTTTAATATTTTTCTGGGTGACTTTCTAGGGGAAAAAGTGTTTGTGGTGGGAAGAATTTTCACACACAGAAATTAATAATTCATTTATTTTATTATTTTCTTGGCTTGGGATATTTTGTTGGAGGTTAGAGTTGTGTCCTGATATAAATTTTTTAGTTTTTGATAAAAAATGTAAGCTTTTGGGTGAGGTAGAAAGGGGAACATGGTTAACACATGGTTAGGGGAAACCATGCTACTTTACCCAGTAATCCATGTGAATTTAGTTAGGTGAAAGGGGCTTGGAACATGGCCTACACATGGTTAGGGAAAGCATGTGGTAAGTATAAGGTTCAGTTCTAGAATAAGGTAGTGGTATATTGCACGATTGGCACATGGTTTGTGAAAATATGTGACCAACCCATGTGGGGTTCCCATCTTCGACAGTAGAGGGTACATGGTTGGTGTATATTTTGTCAAATCGTGCAGCCAAACTATAAGGCTTACCTAGATATTTGAAAATGTGAAATTCCAATATTTTACCTTTGTTATTTTAACCCCAATTCAAGATTTCCTCCCCTTGTTCGACCTAGGAATACATGGGGTCCCACAAGATCTTCCTCCCTTAATCTTCTTCCATTTTTGAATCCCATTGAAGGTTATTAAGGTGTGTTCTTTTTATTTTTGGTCGATTTCCTCATTATACTCCTATTCAATTTTGGTTTCTTGGTTCTTCCTTGGTGGGGTTCCATGTTGGATGAACCTTAAGGGTGAGGGTTGATGTGTGGGTTTATTTCTTTGATGTTAGGTTGTTCAGATTTTATTTCAGGGTTGGATCTTCATCGTCTTAAAGTTTCGTAGAAATAACATGTTTCTGAGGTTGGTGTTTCCATCCATTTTTTTAAATGTTGGGGCCGAAGCCTCATTTATTATTTAAAGCAAAGACCTCTTTCAAACTGGGTAGAGGGGGACCCATTACATAGCCCAAAGGCCCAATACCAAGTGGTCTGAATACAAGGCCTGAAATCCCATTTCTTTCCCAAAGAGCCTTTCGGTGAATAGTACTACTACAGTACCTGGGCTGCTACAGTACTGCCGCTGCTACAGTTCCTGCTACAGTGCCTCCACCGCTACAGTGCTGCCACTGCTACAGTCACGAATGCTACAGTAATGCTACAGTGACCTACTACAGTGCTGCTATAGTACCCCAGAAATTAGTCCCTATCCAGATTTGATCCTGGGTCTTTTGGATGCCAAGCAGGATCCTTTACCACTTGGGTACAGGCTCGTTGGCTTTCCATCCATTTCTTTTTTAGAACATTTCATTAATGCTTCATCTCTCCTTTAATGATTTTAAAATATCATAATCTTGCTCATGATGTCTTGAAATGAATTATTTTGGTGTTTTTATGATGGAAAATAGGTGAAAATGTTTTTTCAAAGGGTTCCTTTGATTATGCCTTTATTTGAATCCCTGCATGTTTTTTGATGAAATTACATTTTCTTTCTAAAATTTAAATGGAGAACTTTTGGTATTATTTGTATTTTCTTATGTTTTGATAGCTTGGTTAAAATTATAAATTGGACATGATGAATAGTTGGAAGCCTTCTTATAGAATAATTATTTGTGGTAAGATGTCTTGGAAATATTCTTCCAGTTTTAAAATTCTTATTAGTGATGAAGTGATTAGGGGAGTTGTTATATTGGTTTAAAGGTAAGGGGTATTTATTGAAAATAGCTTTTGAAAAATTTCATGGGAACTTGAGGTATGTCCTTGGATGTTGGAACAACCATGATGCATGGGGTTTACACATAGATGGTCATTCAAATGATGATATAACTTAAGAGTGATCCCCATTCTCTCAAAATGATTCCTTGATTTCTAAATGGTGTGTTAGTTCTCATTTTGTCTTTAAAAGGGGTTTAAAATGTGTTTCCGAATTCTTACATTGTTTGTATTTTTTTAAATATTGTCGGTTCCTAAAATGATATAAATCCCCATTTAAGACTTCTCATGTTGCTTCATGTATTAACTTTTTCTTGAAATGAGTTTTAGATTTTAAACAAAATGGCCCATTTGGCATTGTGCATGAGAGGTGGTGTTTTATGTTGTCTTGGAAATGGCCCAGAATTTTATTTTTGAATGTATTTGGAATTGGTTTTAGAAATGTGTTACCCGATTGGAACTAGAAATATTTTTGGAGCTTTTATTTAAAACTCGCATGAGGTAAAATCACAGTTGTCACTTTATGTTATCTTGAAAAGATGGATTTAATTTGATGTGATAAGTACCAAATGACACTTTGTGATTTTTTGTGACATTTATTTGTAAATTATGTGATGTGTGGGTCTAGTGGTCATGTTGGAATAATTTGGAAAATGTATTGAAAAACCCAACTACTGTGAGGCCCAATTGTAATTTAATAGTTATTTAGAATGAAATGTCTTTCCATGTGTATTTTGGTGCTTGGATTATATTTTTAGACCACTAGAACTTTAGTGAGATCCTTTCTAGTGGCCTGTGCATGGGAGTTTTGTTGGTATTGAGTCCATTAGAAATTTGGATGGGATCCTCTGTAATGGATCATGCTTGAGAAAATTGTAGGTTGTGGTTAGTATACCACATGTTGCTAAGTAATGTAATTAATACCATTATCATGGTATTCGTCGGAATCATATAGAGGGTTGAGTGATGGTTTCTTTTCCACACCAAGTTATATGGGATGATACCACCTTGACTTGATAGGGCTAGGTGGGATGTGACACTAGATTAGATAGTTGAGAGCATCTAGTGATTTATTGACTATGGAGCCACACTATATATTAGCAGGTGTGTTTGATCTGCGTACATCCAGGGATTTCCTCTAGATATATTTAAGAAATGCTCATGAATCACTATCTATATGTTCTTTTTATTTCTACTGCATGTTTGATATTATCCCTAATTGCTTTTTCCTATTTATTTTTTAGCTTTACTTTATGCACAACCCCATTTTTAGTTATATGGTTTGGATTTATATTTTGGAATATTAGTTTGGAATGGGTTTTGGAAAGTAAAACTATTTTTAAAAGGAAGGATGCTTGTGTTGTCTTATAAAAAGGGACTCTTGTAAAGTAGTGTTAGTTTCTTAAAATGATTAAAAGACTATTTTTGAATTTTTCCAAACTAGTGTTTTTAACTATTCTAGTAATGGAAATGCCTGGAATATATGGTGATTTCCTACAGATCTATTTAGGATCACACTATACATATACCATTCAGTATTGGTAGACCTAAGATATTTTGTAGGTTCTTATTTCAAGTTTGAGTTGCTTTTGGAGTTGGTCGATCTTCTGGTAGGCAGTGACCAAGAGGTCATGTGGAGAAAATTTTGCATGGTTTGACCCTAGTTTGTTTTCAGTTTCATTTTATTTAGAAGTTATTATCTATGGATCAGTTGAATATTTATTGTTATTTAGTTATTTTTGGTTCTTCTGCAAGGTCAATTTATTTATTTGATCCTAATTTATTGGGAAAAATGTTCCCTCAGTGATTACATTAATTCCCAGCACTAGTTTTCATCCCTTGGGAATCAAGAATTCGCTTAGATACATATCTAGGATGGGGTTAGATGTCGGGTTGGATGAAATCCTAGCTTGGTTCGTGATATTTATAGACATAATAATTAAACAAAATGAAATTAGTTTTTGATGGATAGAAAAACAACCAAAAACAAACCAAACATTTATCATTGATGTTTTATCTAATGAATCTTCCTAATATCAAAAAACAATGGGATTATGTAAAATTTTGGAGACAAATAAATAAAATTTCATTCCAATTCTGGAGATTTCCTCCACTTGAAAAGAAATCCCAAAATTATAATCAAGAGAACCAACCATAAATCCATGAAAAGAATGCTCCTTGAATAATGATTGTGATATTTTAACTCATCATTATGGTCATAAATTAACTTAATAAAATCTAAATAAATAAAATATATGTGAAAACTTTTATAATTAAGGAAATAATGAATCTAATTTTATTATCTAGGAAATTAATTATAAGTTTATAACACTTTCAGACATAATATAAGGAAATTTCTTTTTAAAAATTCTCATGTCAAGTTACAACTCCTTTTTTATTTAATAAATTTTCACATAAATTTCATAAGAGGATTTTCCTAATTTCATTATGCCTTATTGATTTTATGTTTCCTTAAAAAGTTTACAAGTATAATTTCAAATAAATTTTTTTCATTTATAAGTGTGTGACTTCTTAAAAATGAAATGTTATTTCAAAATAGAAAATATATTTTCCCCAAGAATGTTTATTTCATGTAAGTATTATGTGTTATAATAATGTTATGGTTCTTGAGAATTGTTATGATGATGGGTGGTTATATGATAAACTAAGGTTGAGTGATCTTGTTATAGATCTACAATTAATTGGGTAATGGTATAGAGTCAACTGGTTAGGGTTCTCCTAAAATATTATGGGAATGTACTATGACGGTTATTCCAAGTCTAACCATGATGGTTACTCCCTCTATAGTCGGGAGAGAAACATTATATGTAATAGTGATATGAAAATGAGGCCATAATTTTCCTTTTATGATTTATTTATTCTTGATATGATTTTATATGAATATTATGCTTTATTAAGGTAATCCTAATATCTTATGTTTTATGTTAAAAAGTTATAACTTTGTGAAAATGCTTTCATTCTTGGACTAATGGTTTATTTATTTATTTTATGTCACTTACTAAGCTTTTTTATTCTCATACCAAGTTTTAAAATGATTTTCATAGGGTTTTTGTATGGGTAAAGGAAGAGAATAATTCAAGTTTAAATTTTTGATGTTTTATTTTAGAAATAAATAATAAAAAATATTAGGAAATATATGTGTTTCTATGAGTTTCTATATATGAGGTTATGACCTAAATCTCTTGAAATATAATCCAAAAAAATATTTGAAAATTTATTAAATTGAATTATAGTTATATTAACAATATTAGTTAATTTTTAAGGCTGAGTCCTTACACAACTTATGTTTTGGCCATAATTATTTTTTCAAACAGAAAAAATATTTTACCATAGTTAAAGAGAAAATGTGTTACCAAAGGTTTGAAATAAGAAGTTAATAGTTAAAATGACCTTAAAACTTATTTAAATCCTATTTTATGGACATATTTAGAACTTATATCCTCTAATGTTATATAATTATCCATTTTAGAGCCTTGTGGAATGAAAAATACATGGTTATGATTTATTATTTTCAAAACATTAATGTGTGTCATCCAACTCAATTATAAAAGGGAACCCCCTCACCTCCCTTATTCACACTTAAAAATTCATTTATATCAATAAAATTCTTTGAAATTATCTCCCAAACACACTTATCCACATTTTATATGTAGTGTTATTTCTAAAAGACCAACCCTAGAGTATTGAATTGAAGATCTAAAGGGGGGTTCTTCTAAGAAAAGATAATTGTCTTCCCTAAGCTCTCTATTTCTAATTATTATTTTTCTACCTAAAATTAATATTAACACTTAAAATATAATAACACTAGTATATACCATATAAGTTTATGTTACTATGTTTATCATATAATATTTATCTATATATTGCACCATCAAATGGGAAACAAATCCATTACCCATGGGTATAGTGGACTTCCACCTTGTGAACCGATGTAATTTGTTTTCCATAACCAAATCACATGGATGATTATAGTAATGGAAACGATAATTCCATATAAAAAATATTTCACAATATTAATTATGAAAAATTAATATACCATCCACTTACATACCATTTAACCCATTAAGTGAATGATATTGACGCTCGTGTGTACATACAACTTACTGTCACTACAAAGTGATGCAACTCATTTTACATTTCTAAATTTCAAGAATGGTTTTATAAATTAATTTAATAACTAAATATGATATTTATAAAATTAAAATAATCCTGTATATGATGAAATTATATCCTATACACCATAACTAAATCTTTCATGTAAAAACACATATGATAAAATAAGGCAATTAACACATCAAAAAAAAAATAAAAAATAAAATATTTATAAAAAATGTGTTGTAAGATGTTATAAGAGTATCATATATGATATTATAAACATTAATATGATTATTTTATAAATTAATAATATGATTAAAACCATTATATCTATAGTTAATGTGTGTTCAACCAAAAGGAATTAGGAGGTAATGTATTTCGTCTCAATTCCATTTCATTGAAACACATTTGTTAATATGAAAATATTCACTTTAATGTGGTTTATATAATTGCACTTTTATGTATTTAATATGAATAACTATTTTTTTAATTATGGTTAATTTTTTAATTCAATTTTATTCTTTCATCAGGTTACAATTTTAAAGATACCAAATAGGTAAGAATCTATTTTACGATCTCACTTTCTTTTAGGATTGATTTTAAATTTATTTAAGGAATATTTTTATTTTTCCTTCATAAACTACAATAATTTCCTTATCCATTCCATTTTTAAGGACTTTATATATTTTCTTATAAAATTTCCACTCCTTGGTACTTTATTTAAAAAATAAACGTTTAAATGAAAAACAATTTTATTTTACTTCTAATTGGATATATTTTGCATCCATGTCCATGTATTTGAATTTGTATACAAAGTAATATTAATTAAAAAAATTATTTATTAAGGCCATTTTATTTTATAATTTACTTTTAAAATGTGTTTTAATATAATCTTTATACTTTTTCAAATGTGAAATATTCAACAAAAATTCAAAAGGAATACTTATTAAATATTTACTGTAGTAATGAACTTCCCCACCACCTTAACTTTTTAAAAAAATGTAGCTTCTTCTACATTTATAAATGGTTTTATAAAGAAAAATATTTTATTAATGATTATTTTAATATCTCACTTACATTTCCTTTATTTTTTCAATATAAATTATTTTATTACAAAAACCTTTATTTTTAATGAATGAATGGTCCGCTCTCATTTCCTGATTAATTTTGTGATTGTTTGGATATGATTATTTTTTAAAATATAAACCATTTTTACATATGGTGTTTAATTTTAATGTAATTCCATCAAATGAGAAAATATTGATAAATTTATATTCTTTTTAGAATAAATATTTTTTTTGGAAAAGGAATATTATTTATTAATTAAATAGATCATTCAATATATTAGTAATTCTTTGGAAATTCATTTATGGGTGGGGATCATAATTATAAATCCCCTCGTTATATTAGTAGGTATCATGGGAAAAATATTTTAGTCAAATTAAATGGGTGTTTAGACATAGTTTTAAACTATCTTGTGATAGGTATTGATGGTATAAATATCACAATTTCTAAGATCATAATGTCTAATATTAACAATTTTCTTAATTTATAATTCAGTTATTATTATCCATGAGTTTATTTCATTGATATTATCCATGGATACATTTTTTCCCAAGTTATTAATTAAATGGCATATGTGTAAAACTATTTACCTTTCCATATTAGTTATGAATTATCTAATCATGAAATTCATGTTATTGATTAAATGAAATGTGTGTTCATATATTTACCATTCCATATTGATTATGACTTATTTATTATTCATTCTCTAATCATGATAGTCATGTTAATGATTAAATGACATATGTGTTTAGATATTTACATTGACATATTGGTTATTCCTTATTGATTATGGATTATATAATCATGATAGAAAAGTGATTGATTAAATTGAATGAATGTCTAGATATTTAACCTGAAATATTTATTATTACTTATTGATTATTATTTTCTTATTCATGATAAATTCCACTTTATGTAACTCTTACTCAGCAATTGAGCTCACCCATATTTTTTTCCTTTAACCTGTGATATGAAGAAGGAATATTTGAATGAGTTCAAGGATGATGATTTTTTTACGTTCACTAAGTTTAATTTCTTTTTTTCATATGTAATGTGATATTATACTATGTATCAAGTTTACAAGACCACTAAAATATTTATTCCTTTGGGATGAAATAACTTATATCTAGAACCAATGTAATTATGTAACATCCGACATTGGGTTACTAGGGTAAAGGTATTTACAGTTATTGATGCTTTATTTTATTGCATGATATATATATTTGTGAACTAAATCATATCAAATTCATTAAAAAGACAAAGGGGAAGATATATTTTTAGTTATAGAATGTGAAGAGATTAAACTTTTGAATACTTTGAGGACAACTCATTTCAATTAAAGTTATTATGGTTATTATATAGACATAATAAATGTATTTTTGAAGAAACAATGTATTGAGTACTATATCATCTCAATATCCTTATATTTTAAAACAAGTTATATGTTCAATAACTTAAAAGATATAAAAAATTGAGCTTAAACAAAGCATTAAATATTATCATATGTCTATTATAAACTAGTCATTAAATTGGTGGATATGAATAGGATTAAATAATTTATAAAATAAATATAAAGTTTCTATTTAATGTAAATTTATTTATTAATTCTTAAGAAATAATCACCCAATTTTATTAGTTATATTATATTTAAAAAATACATTTTCTTAAAAATTATGGTTTATTCATTTTTGTATGAAAATTTTATATTTTATTTTTATAACATTTAGAAATTTTATTTTAAAATAAATATATAATTTTTTTGAAACTAGTAAGTCAAAAATATTTTAGGGTAATTTTTTTTGTGATTTTTTAAAATTGACTTATTTTCCAATGAATAGTGAAAAATAATGGTTTTTATTGAAATTTTTATTTTTGTTTTAAGAAATTACAGAGTTCTATTCATTTATAAAATAGTTTGAAATTATAATAATTCATCATTTATTATAAATAATTAAATTAAATTCATTCGAAAAAAATATATGATTGAATTTGATATAAAATAATTTTTATACAAAAAATACATTTGCCTGAAAAATTGATTTCATCACGCTTTGTGCGATTAATTTTAAATTAAATTCTATCAATTTTGTTAATTAGAATTTGGAACATTTATTCCATAACTGGAATCATTGGGATTAAATTTTCTAAATATGCCCCTTTTATTTTTGGACATTATCAATAGTATCCTTAGTAAATTTTATTACCACAATAAATGGTAAATCATGGAATTAATCTTAAAATAAAATGATAAGGACCAAACAATGACCGTAACAGTTGAATTAATTTTATTAGATTAGTATATATCATCTATAACCATAAAAAACTCCAATATTTAAATTGTTTTTATGTTTTTATATGATTTTGATCATTATATTATTTTATATAAATAAAAGTAAAAAATGTATGCTACTTTTTTTATTATCAAATTTTTTTTACATATGAATAAATATCGGATAAGTAAAATTGTAGATTATAATTTTAAATATAATTTTTTTATCATGGTAATTTATTTTTAATTTATTGTAATGATATAATTAACTCAAATTCTTATACAATATTGACATAATGCTTGTGAAAGAAATATAAAAATAAATAACCTGATTTTAGAAACTAACAAAATAGAATTATTTGAGTGTGTATTTGTGTTAAAATATTTATTTTGGATCGAAATAACCTATTTGGTAGGTTTAAATTCATTATTTTCGAATTCCATTATTTTATTATAGTTTTAAAAGTCAAATTAATTGAATAGTTCTAAAATTGACAATAATGTAATTTTATAATAAATAATATTCTGTTAAATTATTTAAAACTATAAAAATCATATTATCATTAAAATGATTAGAATATGGTACAAAATATCAATAATGGTATATTTATTGAATAATTATATTTTTATATTCACTATATTTACCTCTAAAGAGTAAAAACATTTGTTTCATGGTAATAGTAAAAAGGGTTAATGGGGGGGGGGGGCTAAAACAAAATGATTTGGGAGAAAAAAATCTAAAAAATGTGGCCAATATTTATTTAATTATGGTATTTAGAATTAAATTCATTGTATATTTTTGATAATATTAATTTTTATCAATTTTAATATGAAAATTAATTTATATAAATTTAATATTTTATAAAATTCTAAGAGTTCCCTCCCTTCACTTATAAAAGGGAATATATTATTATCAATTATTCACACTTCAAGAACCATTTGGTTCAGAAAATAATTGAAAACTTACCTTTGTAAAATACTTACCCCTGTTTTGGAGGCCTTTGTTTTATCATAAAACAAACCTAGGAATGCTTTTTGTGTAAACCTTAAGAGGTTGTCCGAGGAAGAGGTATAGTTCTTAATCGATCATTTTTTTTATTTATTCTCCACCTCATTAAAATATTAATCAACCCTGATGATATAATAACACAATTATATCCTATAAAATTATATGATATTATGTTAATTAAATAACAAACATCCATATGAAATTCCATAAAAATGAGAAACAAAACTGTCGTTCGTGTGTACGATAGACTGCCACCTCACGAACCGATGAAACTCATTTTCTATCAATAACTATTAAGGATTTTTATAATGATTGAATTATTATATATATATATATATATTATATTTATCATATATTTATCTTTATTGAAATGTAATATACCAAATACCTTCATACGATTCCATTTATTAAAAAATGATAACGTCGTTCGTGCATACATGTGAAATACCACCTCCGCGAAGAGATATGATTCGTTTTTCATCACCACATCAAATAGATGGTATCAATAAGTGTATTTAAATGAATAATATGGTATTTATGATATAATTTTTATTATTTAAAGATAAAATAATACTTATATTATTTATATAATGATCATTGGAAAATAGAAATTTTACCAATGTGTACGTATGACCAACGATATCCATGATTGTAACATAGTTCAGTTTTTATAATAATATTTCATGGTTTGGTTTTAAAAATATAATTTATATTCAAAAATAATAATTATTTTATGATTATAATAATAGAGATTATGATAAAATTTATCCTTTGACAACCATCAACATGCCGAAGCCGTTTTGAAATTATGGACCGAACGCCCTAAAAACACCCAGTGTGGACTTATCTAACTATGTATTTAAATATAAAATTAAAATAAATGAAATAAATGAATTATGGATAATTTATTAATAATTTAACATGTTATTAATAAATAAAATAATTGATATAATATTATTATATGTGGGTTAAAAGGAATATATAGTAATTCTAGATGCGAGGTAAGGGATATCTTCCCAATTTCCTTTAATTAAGGAATACTTTATTGTTATATACCTAATTTCTTATATATGGTATATATAATTAAAATTTTATATGTTATATCATTAATTATTCATAAATAAAGGTATTTTTATTTTAAATATTAATTATTTCATCCAATGGGATATAACATGAAAGTCACTAAGTGGTAAAGGTTTTTATAATTGAATTTCTATTCATTGGTTTATAATTATTCTTGACTTTATTATAAAATATTTATATATGAATTAATATCTAAATTTTTTTATTATGTATTTTAAAAATAATTTAGTGGATATAATTTTTTTACACATAATATCTCCATTGATTAAATCTCAATTCAATGATATTATCTTTGTAAAGGTCATTCATCTCAAATTCCCATTCCCCATGACATAGGTTTATAATACAAACATATCTTCTTTTATAAGGTGTATATACTTCCAATTTCACATTTTATATCATTAATATCCTTATGTTCATAATATTTAATGTTTCTTTTTGAGTTACACTTTCATTGGTTTTTTTATTGAAAATTTACCGAAGTGGAAAATGTTTTATGTTACAACCCTCATTCTTTTTGGGACTCATTAAGTTCAAGATTCCTTGGGGATAAATCATATGATCATATTTCCCTAAACCAAAAATATTTTATTATCATATTTTTATGAGTTTTTTACAAGTTTAATTACAAGTTACTCATTTATTTATTAAATAAAAACCAAGAATTTTTTTTAAGTTATACCAATCTTGTATTTTCTTTGAGATTAGAAATATTTTCCTTCCATATCAATGTTTTCTAAAATATTTAAAAAATTTATTTTATAAAAATAAGTTATTTCCTAAATATATTACACATGCCATTTTATCTTTTTTTAAAAGGTTTTAAAAATTAAATTTCTTAATTTTTTTCCAAATGGGACAATTTAGACTCTTTTTACAAATTTCTAAAAATAATGTTTATTTTTGAAATTTAGAAAATGAACAGATTCTTCTGCTTACAAGACCATTATTATCATGTAATATTCCTTTTTATGTTTCTAAGTTAATTTCAAAAAAAATTAATTTCATAATATTTTTTGAATTTTTGAAATTTTAAAATATATTTTTGTACTAAAAATGGGTATTTTGTTTCAAAAATGGTTTGAGTAATCTTTTCATTTTATTTCCATTATATCAAATTAACAACCCTTGATGTTTGTTACACTACATTGGGGGATATTTTATAATTATATAATCATTATTATTTCTATTTATGGATTATGATAATCACATCGAAGTCACTTATTTTCCATGGGTGGATCAAGCAATGATAGAACAATGATTATTCATATGTCAAAACATGAAAGATTATAAATATTTTGTTCATGAAAAATAATTGGATATTATTGATGATGATAGGTGTTACAAATAGAGCTAATATGAATGGTTTAACCCCATTATATCTAATTTTTAATGGGTGATACAAATGTATCTTATACAAAGTTTCGATCACCATTATAGCCCACACAGATTGAGTGGGCCTGATATATCTTATTTGAAGGGTGAGACCCATTATAGATATCTAATTCATTGGGTATGGAAGTTGAACATATAGTTATTCCAATTTAAGGGTTCTATAAAGGGTTTTATGAAGATATTATTCAATGATACCAACACGTTTTCTTTAAGCTTTCTATGGATTTTCAATGATTCTATTGATCAAGATTGACATCACATGGAACATGATTATCAAATCCTATAACTATTTTCTTTGTTAAATTATTTATGACATGTTTCATGATTGATGATCTAGGTATTTATAGGTATGAATTATCTTATGTTATGGTCATGCCCTGTGATCATGTTTCCATTCCCTTATTCTTATCTTATTCTCACTGATGACATCCCTTTTTAATGCTTGTGTTAACTATTAATGAGCTTTTGAGCTCAAAAATCTTATGTTTCACCTTTCTGCAAGTTTTGATAAAGGTATTTATGTATGTTGTTCCAAATAAGTTCACTAAATGTTAATATCATGTTAGGAGATGATGTTGATCTTTATGAACAAGTTATTTATGAATCAATATTTCTAAGAGTTTTCCTTAATTCTATAAAACACTAAACCTAAAAGATCCTTTAGTATATATGTGAGAAACGATTTCCTTTTTATTCTCTAATATTTGGATTGGAAAAATTGGGTCACATTTTTTGGTATAAAATCTAAACATGTAATGTTTATGCTTTTAGCACCAGATCTGGGATTGTAGCTTCATGACTCTCACTTTTGGTAACAAAGCATGGTTTAGACAACATTGGAGATTATAATGTTTTCAGGAGAGGTTCTATTAAGAGTTATGGATACCATCATAGTTTTATAAGTCTAGGTTTATCATAATTTCAATTTCTTGGAAAACCCTTTAAAATTTTTATACGATTTAATTTGTAAGGCTACTAATAATATACGAGGATATGTTTTATTGGGTTTAGGTATATTTATCCATTAGGTTTAACGTGAAGTTTTATTTTGAAAAAAATGTTATTTTACTTTTTGGGGTATAAAATGAAAGGTATGAGATAACCCTTTAAGTTAAAGGTTTATTTAATTTTGATTTTATTAATGTTATTTTAGATACAATTTTATTTATTTACTGAAATAATTTACATATATTACGAATTATGTGGTTAGATCATATACATTTTTGTATAATAATTTAATAATGCCTGGTATTATATAGATGTAATTGTAAAATTATCATTGAATATTGTGTTATCAAATCGTTATAAATTTTGGGATACAATATTAATTTGGAATATTTTGAAGAATATTAGATTTAGTTATTTATTCAATGATTTAAGTTGAAATTTTGGTGTTATTGTTGTTGTTTTGGTGATTAATGTTGTATTAAATCATATTATGGTTTATCAGTTTTGGGAATTATATTAGATTAAACTAACTATTTTGGTTATAGTTAATGTCTAAACATATTAGTAATATTATTATTTTTTGAATTATATGATAACTTAGAAGTTTATTTTTGTGATATATCCAAGAAAATCAAGATGAATACTTATATTATGGAAAAAAGGATGATATTTTGGAATAGAATAAATAAATAATGAAATTATAATTTTCATTTAAGTATGTTTTCTTATGATTTTAGTATATATGGAAAAAAATTCCTAAAATATAGTGGAAGGATCTTGATCTTTTTATCCTATTACCTTCATTTCTGATGAACTGATGGCCTCTTCACCCATATTCATTTTATGTTTTTATATTCTCTAACCTTATTCTGTCTATATTTTTTATTACTCTCTATAATTTCTTGGGTATTAGTTTTCTCTTAAATGTTGATATTACTAATTCACACTAATGAAATCTTATTTATAAACATAGTTATGGGTTATTACAAATGAACATCACATTTCCCTTTCACATTTTTAAGAATAATTTTAATTAACACTTTTTATGTTGTGAGATTTAAACGAAGGAATTTTTTAAACACTTTGACTTATGATATAAATTTAATGTTTTGGGTATGAAATATATTTTGGGGGATGTAATATCCTAATATTTATGACTATGTTCAATAGAATACAAGATACGCAAGACTAAGTTTAAAGAAAGCATGAAATATTTTCATTTGATTATTGTAAACTATATATTAAATTTATGGGTATAAATGAGATTATCAACTTTATGAAATAAATATAATGACTCCTATTAATGTAAATGTACTGATTAATTCTTATGAAATTATCACTCAATTTTTATTGAATCCATTTTATGTTTCAAAAATATGTTTTCTTAAAAAATGGTTTTCATTACACTCTGTAAGAAAATATTATAATTAATTTCTATAAATTTTTGAAATTTTATTTTATAAAAATGATATAAATATTGAAATTAACAATTAAAAATTATCTTCAAGTTAATTTTACATATTTTTTTGAAAATAATTATTTTCCAGTGAATACTGAAAAATAACAATTTTCCTAGAAAGCTGTATTTTTTTCAAGAATTTACAAAGTCCCATTATGTATTAAAATTTTTTCAAAGTAAAAATGTTTTCTATAATATTATAAATAATTCAATTAAGTTAACTATAGTTAGTTTTATGACTGAATTTTGTATAAAATAATTCTTATATAAAACACATTTATCTGAAAAACTATTTTTCATCACATCTGGAAATTTTAATTCCAAGTCAAATTCTTTCAATTCTATGAATTTAATTTTAAAAAATGATTCCATGTTTGGAATTATTGGGTTCAAATTTGGTAAATCATTCTATTTTATTTTCAAACATTATGAATAATATCCTTAGTAATTTCTGTTACCAGAGTAAAGGTTAAATTGGATAATTAAGATTAAAAATAAAATGATAATAACACAAAAATAACCATAAAAATTTACATAATTTACTATATAAGTATAGATATTCTATAATCATCCAAAATTCTTTTATATGGAATTTTATTTTACCATTTTCAATGTTTTTTACCATTATATTATTTTATATCAAGAAAATTCAGCAATGTCATTCTATTTATTATAATACCTATATTTATTTCTATTTGGGATAAACATAAGATTTGTTCCGTTATAAATTATTTTTTAAATATAAATGATTATTTATCATAGTAATTTATTTTTAATTTTTGGTATTGGAATAATTACCTTAAATTATTATGCAACGCTGACCAGTTCTTATGCAAGTAGTTGAAAAATCAATAGAATTATTTTAGAAATAATAAAATTAATATTATTTTATTTAGTTTTTTTGGTACACAATTTTTTAGATAAAGAGTACATATTTTAGCAGTTTCGATGTATTATATTTGAATTCTATTTTTATATTTTATTTTGAAAAGTCAAATTAAACTAATAGTTCCAAAATTGACCTTAGTGTTATTTTATGATAAATAATATTTTATTAAATAATTTAAAACTATTAAAAATAATAATTTCAACCAAGTGAGTGAGATATGGTTTAAAATATCATCCATATTCCATTTATGGTCCATTTTTTCTCTAAATATATTTTTATAGTATCTATATTGATACCTAAAGAGTAAACATTTTGTTTTGGGATAATAGTAAAATGTGTTAATGGTGTTTAAGACAAAGAATTTTGAGAAAATCACCTATAATTTACTAATTTTTATTCTATGAGATTATTTTTCCTAAAAATTATCATAAATTTTAATCCCATCAATTTGGATCCGTTTTAATATAAAAAATAATTTATATTAATTTAGTATTTTAAAAAAATTCAAGTGCACCCCCTAGCCCCTAAAAGGAAACCTATTATTTTCATTTATTAAGACTTCAAGAACCATTTGGTTCAAAATATCATTGAAATCATCTCTTCATAAAATCATCCCCTTATCTTAGGGGCCTTGATTTTATCTTAAAACCAACATATGAAAGATTTTGGCGTAAACCTTAAGAGGTTGTCTAAGGAAGATATATGGATCTTAACTGAGTTATTTTATATTATTTATTCTTAAAACTCCTTAAAATATTTTTAAACCATGATAATATAATAAGAAAATTATATCACATTTATTTATATGTTATTATGTTAATATTTTATCTCACATCCATCTAATGTTTCATTAAAATGGTAAACAAAATCATCGTTCAGGTGTACAATGGATTACCGTATAGCGTACCGTTGAAATACATTGTCCATCACCACCGATCAATGATGTTTATAATGATGGAATTAATACATATATATATATATATATATATGCATGATATTCATGCAATATTAATCATTCTAAAAAATTAAAATACCATCTATCTTTTAACTATTCAATTTAATAAAAAATGATAATGGCATTCGTGTGTATTGTGGAAAACCACATCCATAAAGAAAAGTGATTTGTTTTCATCCCCACATAAAATGGATGGAAAATATAATTATATTTATATAAATATTTTTTATTCATGAAAATAATGGTCATTATTTATGGATAAAATATTACTTAACTTCTTTCTGTAATAATCATTGAAAAATGGAAATGTTACTCATGCGTACGTATGACGTATCATGTCAATAATTATAATGTAGTTCATATTTCATAAAAATCACTCATTATTGGTTTTAAAAGTATAATTTATATTTAAAAATTCAATTAATTAATTATTATTATGTTGGGTAAGATTTAATGTTGTCACCATTGTCCATGGTCAACATACAAAAGTCATTTTGAAATTATGGACTGAACGTCCTCAAAACACTCAATGTGGACTTAGTTGAGTAAATATTTATTTATACATTTAAAATTAATGTAATAAATTATTTAATGATAAGGAATTAATCCTATAAAAGGTTATTAATAAATAAAAATATTTGATATAATTCCATTATACATTTTTTAAATGGAATATATTGCATGTTTGTACTTAAGGTAAGGGATTTCATCTAAAGTTCATTTCATTGTGGAGTATTTTAATGTTATGAACCTAATTTATTTTATATGGTGTATATAATTACAATTTTACATGTTATATCATTAATCATTCATAATTAAAGCTATTTTAGTTTTAAATTTTAATTATTTCATCTAAGGGGATTTGAATTGAATTTTACCAAGTGGGAAAGGTTTTCTGAACTCAATTTTCTTTTATTAGGTCATAACTCATATTCATTGACTTTTTAGGACATATTTATGGATTAATAGATCTAAAATTTATTTTTTTCTATACTTCACCTTTTTTCTAGATTTTCACTTTTTACACATAATCTCTCCATTAATAAACTCTCAATTCAATGATAACATCTTTGTAAGGGTTATTCGTCTCAAGTTCCCTTTCCTTGGGATAATTGTTTATGATATGTACCTATATTATTTTATGAGGTGTATATAATTCCCCTTTGATATTTTATATCATTAATATACTTATTTTAATGACATTTAACGTTTCATTTTATGTTATTCTTTAATGGATATTATGATTGAAAATCCACCAATGTGGTAAAGGGTTATTTCAATATCCCTTATTTTTGTGAATATTTATGTTCAATGTTCATTGGGGGGATTATATGATCATATTTAATTTAACTATATCTATTTTTCTCTCCTATTGTTATTATAGTGCTTTAAAATTTTAATTTCCATTTCCTTATTGTTTAAATAAACTTCAAGAAAGTCATTTGAAAGTGATATTGATCATGAATTTTATTTTAGATCGGGAATATTTTCTTTCTATATCCATTTTTTCTAAAATGTTTTCCAAAATTTATTTTTATAAACATAAATTATTTCTTAAATTTATTTAAAAATATATTTTACATTATTTTAAATGTTTTTAAAAATAAAATTACCTAACATTTTCTGAATGGGCCACTTTAGACTCCCTTTAAAAAATGTTTAAAAATAATGTTTATATTTAACATTACCAACATGAATGGATTTTCCTAAATTCATAAACAATATTTTCCTTGAATATTCTTTTATATTTTTATAATTTTATTTTCAAATAAAATTATTTTTACAATATTTTTTTAATACATAGTTTTAAAATATATTATTAAAGTAAAAGGATGTTTTCCTAAAAAATATTTCTAATGATATTTTAATGGTGTTTACAATCATTAATGTCAACAAATCATGATTTTTAATTACAATCCACCGTGTATATGTTCTAATTATACCATCTTTATTCTCTCTATGAATGTATTTTGAGAATAATATGGAACCCTTTTCTTTTCTATGGGTGAAGCAAGAAAATAAAGAACAATGATTATTATTATGTTGAAAAGTTAATGATTATAAATGTTTTATTCATGAATGGTATCTGTAAATTATTGAGGATAAAGGGCGAGACAAGAATTTTCTTATATAAAATATTGAGACCCATTATAGATCATAATGAATGGGTTATCCCAATATAGCTTATGTGAAGGGTTGTACCCCGTTATATACCATGATGAATGAGTGATATTGAAATAGCTTATAGGAAGGTTCGGCCCTATTATATCTCTAAAGTGATTTGGGAATATAATTTTACCATATAGTCATTCTAATTCTAAGGGTTCCTATAAGGGTTCTATAAATATAATGCTCCAAGATACCAACATGTTTTCTTTACACTTTCTATGGGGTTTTAATGGTTCTTTTAATCAATATTGACATCACATGGATCGTGATTGTTAAATACTATAGCTATTATATTTGTTAAAATATTTTTCAATGTTTTATAAATTGTTATCTATATATTGAAGAGTATAAAGTTTCTTATTTTATACTCATTTTCTTTTATTATATCATTATTCCCTTATGCTCATCTTATTCTCACTGTTGATATTCATTTTTAATGTATATGTATACTCTTGCTTAGTGTTTGTGCACACCATCTTTATGTCTTACTATTCCATAGGTTTTAAGGAATGATTTTAAGTATGTTGTGACTATAAACGTTTCTAAATGTAAAGAAATTAATGGGATATCATGCTGATTGTTATGAACATGTTTTTTATAAATCCATGTTTTTAAGATTTTTTTATAAATATCTAAAAATATAATCCTAATAGGTCATTGGGTATATAAGAGATCCAATATTTACTTTTTGATTTTGTATTTTTTGTATGGAAAACATTGGGTTAAATTTATTAAATCCCAATCTAGAAATGTAATGTTTATTTTTTTATCACCAGATTGGAGAGTTCAATTTCAGGGTTCTTACAAGCATCGTGTATAGAACCTATATTTTTTGAAATTTTATCATGATTATATGGTTTGTAATTATGATATAAATAAGTTTGATTAAAAAATTAATGAATTTTATTTTATTTAATTTTTATAAAAAATTTTAAAGCATCATTCATAGTATAAAATTGCTAGAAAAATTTGAAGAACTTTAAAAAGTCACTAATAAAGATACTAAAAACTTTTATAGAACAGAGATAATTGTTTACATGACTGAGCTTTAATAATAAAATATAATTGATCATGAAACTGAAAGTGAGATGCAGAAAAAATTTAATAGGATAGAAAGCAACTTGTATACTCAAGGAGAAAACATGAATGATTTTGTTTGGATTGATATAATAATTAAAGATTTTTAGAAAGTTTTATTTAAATTAGGTTATAATTTATGGAAGAAAGTAATGTTATGAGTATACCATAAATGAGTTGATTACTTCCTTACTTTAATACATGATTGAAATAAAGAATTTTTATAATGAAGTTAATTAAAAAAGAATGTAAATTATTTCAACTCAACTAATAATGTATCTTCTAACACATATATTGATTGTTCACATCATTAAATTTTGGAAAAGGATGGTGACTGGAATAAACATGAAAAGTATTTACATGGACTCATGAGGAAATGGAAAACTGATAAGAATCAATAAAAAATGAAAAGAATGATTTTAAAAAGAATGAAAATAAGAATTCTATTATATGTTTTTAGTGATAGAAGAAGGGACACATGATACATGAATGTCCAAATATTAAAAAAAGAGGAATAAGAAATATTTAGCTGAAATTTGGAGTTATATAGATGATTCAAATTCTAGTAAAGAAATTGTAACTGAAAAGGAAAAAAATTATATATTTTTTATGTAAAAATATAATAAAGTTTCATTATTACATTCATAATCATGTTATTTAAGTGATATTTGTGAATATACTAATAAATCTATAAATATGTTTTTAATCAGTAACATGGATAAAGAAAGTAGTCCAATTGCAGATTATTATTCCACATTGAATTTTTTATATAAAAAACTTACTTTCTAATAAATTAATAAAATATGTGATAATAATACTGATAATATATATAAAAAATTCAAATAATTATAAGAAAATAAGTAAATAATCCAAGATAGTTTTTGAGGAAAAGAAAAAATTCTCCCTCGAAGTCAAAAAGTTAAAGAATATTGATTCTAAGATTTAAGAAGAAAATTATAAGTTCAACGATTATATTTCTATGATAAATTAAGTATAAGAATTAAAATTTAATATTATGATGCTTGATAAATATATATATAATAAAGATAATAATAGTTTAAAAAAGTCGTGTTCATGTACAAAAGGCAAATCTTGGGGTGATCATGAGTATTTTCAAAAAGAAAATTCGAATCTTAAGATTGAATTAAAATTTTAAAATAAATTTTATTTAATTTTAATATTGGATGTCAAAAAATAAATAACTGTTTGATATTGTAAAAAGTTTCTAGAATGAAGAAAAATTGAAATTTTCTTTGTTTTAATGGAATAGTACCATAGATGTATATGAATCAGTATGTTGAAGGTAAAAAATAAGTCATTTCTTAATTTAAAAGATTTTGGTGTGGTTTGTTTATAAATTATTCATATGTATATTATTTAAAAATGGTTCAATATCTTGGTCAAAAAAAGAATTTCTTTCTAAATCTATTTTTTGTGTTAAATAGACTAACCCATGTTTAACATGGGTTCCCAAATCTTATTTTATAAACCTGATTGAAATTTTGTTTTAATGGATTGGTAAGTTATTATAATTATGTTATTATGTATATAATTCATAGATTTCACATTCTAAAAAATTTGTATACTATAAAAAAAACATGTTTTAAATTTATAGCTAGTGATCAAGATTCTATCATTTAGAATCTTATTTACAAGATTATAAAATCATTTTTAGTCACTTATAATTCATTGAAAACAAATTTATGATTATTTTAATTTAATATAACTTGTTTTCATGGTTCCTTGAATAACTTTATGTTATTAATTGGGAAGTCACACTAAGTTTGTTGAAATATAATCATAATAGTTTGATTATTTTATATAAATAAAGCATCAATTAAAGGTGAGTGTTTTTATTTACAATAATTTAAGATGACATTTTTTTAAAATAAATGAATTTATGGGGAAATATTAAATTAAAATATATTCAAAAATAATTTGAAACCCATTTTTGTTAAATATAATTTTCTTTAAATCTGATTGGATGTAACGTTTTTCCATATATGACATTCTATTCTGATTTTTAATATAACCTAAACAAGACTTGTTTATTTTATTTTTAATTCATGATTACTATTATCTACTATGATTTAGTATTTAATACAAGGGATTTTTTTTATCAATTATACTATTTTTTTCAAATATTTTTATTTTTAATTCTTCTTAGTATGCCATGGAAGAAGTTAGATTTATTTTTGGTCAAAGCATGTTTATTTTTCTCTCATTTTAATTTATTAACTTATAATATTATGTATATGTCGAATAAATATTTCAAAATATTATTTTCAAGATAAATTTTTAATAACAATTATTGGATAAAATCTTTATATGTTATAAAGGGGGGGGGGGGGGGGTAATTTCACATTGTTTATTATTTATTTTTAGATCAATTGAACAAAATTGGATATTTTGGAATTATGCTTGGTTCTATAATTATCAAAAGGGGGATATTTTTTATTGGATCATTGAAACACATTACTAATTATTATTTTAATAATTACTAATTACTTACTTTTTTTCTTTTAATATGAGTTATGAAAAGAATTAAGGATACTTTCCTTGAATCTCTCACTACTTATAGAAGAAAAGTTGAATTTATTATTTATTTATTGAATATTATTTATTATTTATTGTATGTTTTTTATTTTCTACTTAATCTATTTTTACTTTTTCATTATGTTTAGTGAGGCCAACGAAGAATAACATACATGAATATTTTATCATTTTAGATTAATATCCAATGAATTTTTAAATGGGAAATAACCGAGGAACCTAATGATTTATTGCCCTTGGATATTAGATACAAAATAAAAATATTTCCTAAAATATCTTTAACATATCCCACAAATTTCTTTACTCAAATTACTATTGTTTGACACTTGACACATAAAACCTATCCTCATAAATTCAGGTAACATGGAAACATAAGAAAGGGTGAGATCAAATACTCAGTAAGGGTAGACATGGGAGATATAAATCAATGATCCTATCTATGTTTATGACATGAATATGGGTATAATATCATGATTATAACTTATAAATTTCATATTGAATAAGTTAAATATCATAAATCATGTTTCGTAGAATAAATATTTATCATTTCAAATCACATGAGCCATAAGAGTAAGGAATCATCATTAATTAATCAAGGTCTATGAGTTCATATCACAAAAAAGAACATTTCATAAGATTTTTGAAACAAACATTATAATAGAAAATAATTTCATTAGTAAAGGATTAGTTCCAAAATATTCATAAAGGACACAGTCCCCTAGTGTATTGAGTTCACTCCCCATTCCATCATTTCCTTTGTCAAGGTTCACTTGCAATACTATCATAGTAGATAGAGTCTCATGCTGATATATATATTCAATCATAATTATATTATATATTATCTCATGTCATAATAATCATTACCCAATACATTTGAGGGTTTTAATGTATCCACCCATAATAAAATAAAAATCATGAAAATGTGTACCCCAAAATCCTAAAAACGTTTACCAATTCATGATAGCATAACCTATGGAAAAGAAAAAGGTTTCATAAAAATTAAATCATTACATAATATTAATCCTTATAGATAAATAATATGTATGCAATTATTATTTCTAATCTCTAGTTAAGTATAAGAAACTTTAAAGGATACCGACAGAGTTAAAAAATACCTTTAAAATAGAATTTTAATATTTATTTTAAAATGGGGAAATGTCATTTCCCTTTGGTATCTTTAAAAATAAAAACTTATAGAATATTGAGAAAGAAATTTATTTTAAAATAACCATGTAAATTTTTAAAGTATTATTCAATGGGAATAGTGGTCATGATGGCGGTAAAATCCATTTTTGTGGTAAAGGTTAGAACAAAGATTCATTTCACATATTTGTTAAGAAGTTTGAAAGTACCTCAATCAAAAAATGAAAATAAAATTCTTTTTAAAACATATAAAATAAACCCAAATGTTGTTGAAAATTATTTTTAATAATATTATTATTAAATAAAATACCATTCTTGAAACATTTTAAAGAACATATGCATGGAAGAAAAAGTACATCGGTGAAAGATGAACTAAGGTTTATTTTTTTTTAATAAAATTATCAAACTTTTTATGGAACGAAGAGATGATAATGAAAAGAAAATAAATAAACCATATAAATAATTATATTAGAATAAAATATATGTGTTTTAAGGCATAATTATAATATAATATCCCCCAATTGATGTCTAAGATAGAAAATCCCAAAAAGAAATGACATTATAACATAGACATTACGTTAAGTCATGTCATACTTCATGCATGTTCAAGAACAATTTATAATAAATATTAATTTATTATATATCTATTATAGAATAATATTCACATATAACTTACCATTCATTATTCAATTATAATTTCTAATTATCCTTTTATTAATAATTCATTATTAAAATAAATATTTAGGTGAAAATTGATTCATTTTCTATACATTTTCGGTTCGATGGTTCTAGTCCTTTAACCTTGGTCATAGTTTTATTTTCATTAGAATATTAATCATGTTATAAGAATCATATTTATTCAATATAACTATTTTTTAACCATTCATATAAAGTCGTTTTGAAAAATGAATTACATCACTTCTTGGAGATGACTGTCCATACATACACATGAATGATGATTCCACTTTTTGATTGATGGAATGAAAGAAATGTAAATAATAATTCTCCATTAATGAATTATAATTTGATCATAAATATAATATATATTAATTAAATCTATCCATATTACTACATATATAAAATTTAAATAAAAAACAAACCACATCACTTCATGGAGGTGGTAGTTCACATGTACGCACAAGAGACATAATCATTTTCTAAAGATGGAAAAGGGAGAAAAAAATGATAAAAAATTAACATAAAAATATATAATTATAGTAAATTTACAGATTAAATCATATTAAAATGGTTAAATAAAATTTTTATGAGGTTTATGAAGAAAAAATCATAGAACTGATTAGTAAGAACATATACCACTTCTTTGGTTAACCTCCTTGAGAAGCACCTTAAGGAATATTGGATGGGTCATTTGGGAAGAAAACAACCACATGGTAATTTATAATGATTATGGGAGATTATTTGTTAAGATATTTAGTGAGATAGAGGGATCAATTGGTGTACAAAATATTATATTTGAGGTTTCCTTTTATAAGTGAGGGGAGTGGAAGACTTGTGATTATTAAGAATATTATTTCTAATAGTGTCACTCACATGATGAAGTTTAAAATAATTGGAAAATATTAGAATATATGATGATATAAGAGTGAAATTAATTCATAAAATAGGATTAATAAATGTTTTTAGGTTATTTTAACCCTTATCACTTTAGTTTAACCCCGCATTAACCCTTTTAACCATTTTGGTTGTAATAAATTTTTACCTCATTCCCTATTCATAATGACAAAAATAAATGTGGATTAATTAAATAATTTGGAAATTTTGATTCCAACTATAGAAAACTTTTTTTCATATTCAATTCTTATAAGTGGAATAAATTTATTTTAAAATAAACATGAAAATGCAATGAAAAATATTTTTAGAAAATGCATTTTAATCATAAAAATGAATTTATTTTTGATTACTTTCTTTATAATAACCATTAAATTAATGTTAAATTTTTTTATTGAATATATTATCTATTTATTTAATTTAATTCATAAATAATTATTAATTTAATTTATTAAGATAAAAACACATTGTGTGGATAAAAAAAACATTCAAATGCATTTATTTTCATTCTTAACCAATTGATAAGCTTTGAATAAATTTCATAAATGTGTAAAAATTTAATTTTTAAAAAATTAATTGTTCTTATTAATACGAAAAAAATTCAATGTCTAGGTGATACCTTCCACATTTAATAATAATATTTACACAGTATATCACGATTCGTTTAAACTCGGTGTTTTAAGTAAAGAATGATATCAAAGAAATAAAACACTTTTAAAGAGAAATATATAAAAATATATCATGGTGTTATATTTTACCACATTATAGTAATTTTACCCATGAAATTATGTCACTTACATACAAAAAAAGAGGTTAATTACACCAGATCACATCCTTAGGTTCATAAATAGCTTCCCTAAATTAATGTTATCACCCAAAAACTTTGCCAAAGTGAGTGGTATTTTTATATAGAAACTTCACTACTTGATCTTTATTCTGTACCATTTTTACCCCATAAGAGATAAATTGATCTAGTGGTATGGAATCAATGTTAATTATATGTGAAGGATCAGGTATGTACTTCCTTTAGATGGATCCAGGGAACACATCATGTTCTTGGGGGAGATTTAGAGGAAGCACCTTATGTTAAACGACCATCATAATACAATAAATAATTTCAAAGGGAGAAATATATATTGGGATTATCTTACCCTTATTTCCAAATCTTATTAACTTCTTCCAAGGATATATTCATAGGAATAACCTATCACCAACTTCAAATTCTGGATCTCATTTTTGATTTTCATCTTAACTTTTCAATCGACTCTGAGATGCCATGATGCCCTGATGAATGGATCTAGACTTCTCTTCTACTTCATTATAATGACTAAATTCCAATATATTTCACACTCTAACTTCATCCTAGAACATTAGAGTTCTGTACTTACTTCCATATAAGTCTTTATAAGGATCCATCTGAATTCTTGACTAAAAACTATTATTGTAAGAAACCTCAACTAAAAAATGTTTTGATCCCCAGAAACTTTTAAATCCATAAAAATAGTTCTCAAAAAATAATTTATATTTTTAATGGACCTATTAGACTAACCATATATTTTATGATGAAATGAAATGCTAAATTTTAAATCTGTACTCACATCTTAATGAAGACTTTCCAAAACATTCAGGTAAATATAAGATCTCAGTCATATATAATTGAAGTCAGAACTCTATGAAACTTTATCAAATCTATAATTAATATCATAGAAATATTATTAAGAGAGAAATATTCTCTAATTTTAATAAAATATGTTTACATCATAATGAAATATACTACAATTTAAAATTTAGTATATCCCATATATGTTTTGGTGTGTCAGATAAAAAATCCATGTTGATATTTTCTAATTTCTATTCTAGTATGTGTAATGAATATAACATCAAATTAAACATCTATCTCTCACATTAACATGTTAACATAATTAAATTCTAAATATGTACTCTGTAATATCCCTTTTATTATTGTCCTAACAAAAACAATGTTTGAGATATCTATATATCTTAATACATACAAGATGAATAGAGAATGATGAACTATGATATTTATCAGGTAACTAATAATTCAAATATGGTATTTATGGGATACATACTCGACTTTTGAACTATATTATCCCATCACAATCATAGTTTATCTTAGAATCATTCCTCACCTTCTTCTACAGTTCCATATCCTACTTTTATGCCTCTTTAATCCTCACATGAATATAGGGTTGGATATTCATCCAAGATATATTAGATATATCTATATTATTTATGATTTCTATGTCCATATTATATAAATATATATGTATTGGATCTCCTTAAATCCTCATTATTACAAACTAGCATTGTCTTTCTGTATCAGGAAATTAACTATTGGAGTTGGTGGCCTAGAAGAAACTACTTTGTACTTTATGATAAACTTGTATTCATGGATTTTAAAATTAATAAATAACTTATAAAATCTTGATTTTTATTCTCTATGACAATTCATGTGATAATGTCCTAAGGATATCTGTTGCACTAAAGGGTTGTAGTGAATCCCTTCTATGATGAGAACACAGAAGTGGCACAACACTGTTATTCAATATATGTTCTATGGTCATATGATGTTATTTGAGGGACATAAATAGTAAAATCCATTTGAGGAGAGGACTCATAAAAATTTGTGTCACATTATCATAGTGTGTGCCCTTGGTAATATCCAAGAGGACATTATGAGAATGAGACCCGCCAGTAGGAAATCCATATTTCATAGTGTCATTGGATGTTCCTATCAGAAGATGCATGTATTGGTCCTTAGACATTAAGATTATTATTAATGGGTATTAGAACTCACACACATAAATGTATTGACAAAAACTATGATGATACACTATTCAAAATGAGGTCAGATATGTTGTGTGCGTTAGGACCAATACTGCATTAATAGATAATGCGACAAAGGATTTGTCCCTTCTGTTACATAACAGAAGTTGATATCTCAGGCCCTTTGATAGGATTGATATATCTTTAATAAATCCATGGCCATAGTGAGGAATGATCAAGTTCAATTCGGGGAAGTCGAAGAAAGAATAATTGAACACATGGGTTGATGGAACTAGTATGCAACCCACTTGATTCGAGATATCAAGACAAAGGGATTAGATTACATGATAAGCATTTATAAGAGGTGAAAAATCATTGCGACATTAAATTTTTTCTCTATTGGTGCCTTGGAATGTTGCTAGATGATAACCTTTGAATTTAGTCAGTCTCTGCCTAATACAACTGAGAAAGAGGCCTAGAGGGTCACACACTAAGTGTATCCATGTATATTAGTAAAATATTCATATAACAAGTTGGGTAAAGATTATTCCCGATTGTTGTTTAATAAGTATTCATGGATGCTCGATCACATTTATTTTGACACTAGTTATTTGAGAGAATATATTTTGTGAGAAATAAAATATTTTTTAGGGAATAATGAAGTGATAGTTATTTAATAAATAAATAGTAATTATTCAAGGTCTACTAAATGTGGTGGAGAAAATAAAAAAATGGAAAAAAGTACACACCATATATATTAATATTCAAGCCGTATAGTTGTTTTGGGATTTTTGAGAAATAATATTATTTATTTAATTAAATAATATTATGTTTAATTCATTGGGAACATGTCAAGTGATAATAAAAATAGTAAAATTCTATTAGTAGACATGGTATCTTACTAAGAATTAAATGAAATTAATAAATGACTTTGGGTTATTAATTCATTTTATTATTATAAGTATTGTAAATCCCAATTACATTACTCTTATTAAGCATAAACGGAGGGATAATTCCATCAAGGTAATTATTGTCTTTTAATTAAATTAATTATAACCAACATATGACGATCCTCTCTATGGTTCTGGGACTTCCCTCTTTCCTTTTTGTTCTTTATTCTATTACGAAGATCCATCAGTTTATCACCGTGATGGATCTTTGAATGATTGTTGTTAACAATAAAATTAAAGTTGGGTACACCCATCCACATGCTTCTGCTATGCCATGAACCTACAATTGGCATCATAAGGTCATATCATTGATTATAAATTTTTAGTTTTTTCATTGATGATTTATTAATTTAATAATTTAGTTGTTTCAATTCCAGTTAATCATTATGTAAATCTGAATCTTGAGATCTATTCCTCCTCTTTTGATTCTCATTCACCGTACAGAAAAAATATTTTGATTTAATTTTGATTAAAATAATAATATAGTATCTTATCCAAAGGTTCCAAAGGTTCACGGACATACAACACCAAAACACACGATATGTATTCTACAGTGCATGCCGTGTAGTCAATGTTCAATTAACTAGGACTCGTTCACCAAACCAAGCCATGTTTTAGAATTTATCTGAGTCTTTATAGCTCTGTGTGTTGACTAGGTATAGGTGGCACATGGTTTCTGGATTACATGCCATGTGGACCACTGGATATGACATGTAGTCCCTTCGGGTTTGGGTTGGACTATATACCCCATATACATCTTACCTGACTGGAGACCGTGTAACGTGAATATTACATGGCGTGGGGCCCACTGGACATACCGTGTACTCCGAAGAATTCTTAATTACATCTACACGCCAACACCTCAGGCATGTACTTCGGTTGGAAAGTGAATGATAGTACACGCTGTATAGTAAGATCTACACACCGTTTACTCATCCATATTATGCAGATTTACTAAAATTTATTATTATATTATACAATCCTTTGAGACTTGTACCATGGTGTGAGCGTAAAGTTGGGGCACAACACATGATACGTGTTTTATACATACGTGTTTTATTTAACATCTTCCTAATGTTCATTTGTAATCATTGGGTATTTTTGAACGGGAATTCACCGGGTTTCCTCCATGGTAAAAGTTACGTACAAAGATAATTTTATATGAATTTATTTGTTTAAAATTATTATGGATGAGAATATCAAATAAATACAGAAAAAGTATTTAAGATAAAAGTATTGATTAATTAAAGATAATAATTAATTGATTCAAGTGTGATTTATCTTAAAAAAGAATGAATAAAGAATTTAATTCTTGTTTTATTTATACATAAATATTGTTTCATGTATGGGTGATCATGATCTAGACTAAGACCTTTGTATGTGTATGGTTTATTTTAATTAATTTATTTAAATTAAATTTTTTGGCCTATGAGCCTTCTCTTCATTAATATGTAGGGTATGCGTGCATAATGTTTCTTTTCTGTAAAACCCCATTTTACCACTCAACTATGTGTGATATAAAATAATATGTAATGGAAAGATCTCCCAAGCTAGTGGAGGCTACTCAAGTTAGGAGCCAAGACGAAACCAATCCAAGAATATTCAAAGGTGGACCAATGGAAAGCAATAAACACGAACCCAAAAGGTTCAAGGTGTTTTCTCCCCTAGGTCTTGGGTTATTTTATCAACTGCTAGATAAAATAACCAATAGAACAAGCTCATGATCATGAAATTTATTTTATTTCTGTCAATTTCATGTTTTATTTATTGTGGGTGTGTTGTCGCAATCACACAATTAATGAATTAATCAAGAATGCAAGATGGAACTAAAATAAGACTAACATATGCGTAAATATTTTATTAGACATGGTTAATCACTTAAGTATATCTTACTTAATAAGAAAAATCATGTAAGAAATATAATAAAATGGAAATTTATGTATAAGGATAAAATCCCCCAAGGAAATATTAAGTCTCTATAGCCTTCTATAATCTTGGTTAGAATCGAACCATAGTTCAAAGTGCTTGAAAAACCCTAGTTGGGTTAATTTCAATTATCAAGGAATTCTAATTTGAGGTTTTGGGTTTAATTTACTTGGTTCACATCAAGGGTTGGCTGCCACAGTAGGAATTGGTGTGACCAAGAGGCAAAGGTTGAAGAAATCCAAAATAAAAGGATTTCAGGATTAGGGAGTCCACTCAGCGGATCAAGGAGTTGCGATTTAATACAGTTGGAATTTGGAATGCCAACCTAAAACCTTTCAAGTTTCTTAATAAACCATATTTGGGGCAATGAGAAGGGAAATATGTATCCTTTCCACTAGAATATTCATGAAAAAGAATATTCCATAGTCAATAATGGGGGATATTATATTTCGATAAAACAGTGGGAGACTAATAAGTATTAATTTATTTGTCTCAGTTATATCATGATAAAGTTCTAAATCTTTTATCATATTAATTTGTACAAACAGAAATAAAAATAACATCAAACATATCATTTCGAACCATAATCGAGAAGGAAAACCTTCTCACGAATACCAATTTCCAGGAGTGGTAGAGGCGTTTATGCGTCATCCTTCACCACAAGAGGAAATTGTATGTGATGGAGGACCCTGTTTCAGTTGTTCCTGGAAATGAGGATAGTGATGAGAAAATATCTCTCTATATAAAACATTTGGATGATTCCATAGATTTCCAACATTTCATGCTATCAAACATCTCTAATTATCTCATGAGGCAACCTGAAAACATGGACGTGTATAGTATGATGTCTCACCTTAAGGATCTATATCAAGAGAAGGTGATACATGAGAGATTTGAGATCTCCAACGCTTTGTTCACAACTAATATTGGAGTGTCTTCACCACATCAGTCTCATGTAGTCAAACTTATTTTCTACATTGAATGCCTGAACATCTTAGGGATTAATTTTTCGGATGAGTTGCATACAGATCCCATCCGATCATCAACACCCAATACCTTCTCAATATTTATTGTAAATTGAAACATGAGACACAATGAGAATATTATATCGTAACTTCTGACCTTGATTCTCTAGGTAGATAAGGACATGGTCCATGACAAACCCAAAGTATTTATGGTGAATAATAAGAGTAAGGAAAAGGAAAAGGGGGAAAGGATTTATAAACGGTTAGATGCCACTTAGAACCGTCCCTCCAAGAAGGGGAAGATCTAGAGACAAGGAAAGGAATGGGTAGAAGTATGTTTTTCATGTGGCAAGCCAGGCCACTGGAAGAGGAACTGCACCCAGAAGTGTGTATATGCTAAAGGTGTTAGGTCAGAATATACAAATATACACAAGAGGGGGGTGAATTGTGTATTTTAAAAATTCTTTTACAATTCCGCCTCTTGATGTCGACTGATGATTATGTAGGTAAGAAATATTTATCTTATGTAAGAAACTATGAGCAGAATATAAAAATATAAATATATAAATCTACTTTTTATAGTGGTTCGAGGAATAAAGTTCCCCTAGTCCAATCTACAAATTACTCTCTCTATGAGTTTGGTGAATTTCACTAGTCAGGTCTTCAAATCATAAGACCAATCCACAACTGAGTGTATACAATTGAAACATTTACAAAAAAGACTAAAAACAGAGCCTTTTGGTTCTATAATAGTGAACCGATAAACCACATCTTAGACTGAGAAGATTATACACCACCAATACTGAGTACAAGCAGTTGAAACTCTCAATAAAAAGATATTGATTATAAAAGATTCTAGTTGATCTTTATAGTTGAACAAAAACTTATGTTAGATGAATATTATTCTTCAGAAAATCGTTTCTTTTGGAAAGAATAGTTCTGAAGAGATCTGGTTGCAAAAGATATTTGAAATAAAAACAACAATGAATAGCAGCATCATACTTACAATAAATAAAATTTTCAATACGTATATTTCCAATGTAGCCACTTCTGTAGAAAAAAAGATTCTGATCGATTATTATAGTAGATATAAAAAATATTTTCACAAGAATACATCTTCAATTGTGAATACATGTCACAATATATGGATTAATATGTATCTTAATATATATATTTTTTCCTTGAATCACACACACACACACACATATATATAGAATAAATACACTGATATAAGTAAAACAAAGAGTCTTTATTTTAATTCCAGATCCAAGAAAATCACCTGATGAATCCTAAGAATTAAAATTCTTGAGACAACTCAGTGTATTCGTAACTTCCTGTAATAATAGGAGACAATTTCTTCACTTAATATAATTCTTTAAATTAATCATAAAAATATTTGAATCTTTTGAAAATGAGCTTTAAATCGGTCCGATGTTCGGTAAATCCCCTCGCACAAAACTCAGATAAAATCTTAAATTCAAATCTTCAGTGATGAAAAGTCATACGTATGGTTCCTTCACAAAAATAAAAAATTCCAAACATAGGGTTCAACTACACAGTGTTCATTTTCTAAGCATAAGGCTGGCCATGTAATGATGGTAGAAAAATTAAGGTTGATGATCCATACATTTTATTTTCAAATGTAAGGTTCTATACTTTTGTAGGGTTCTTTAACCATACTCTTTAATTTTATCAAACATAAGGTTTCATCCAAACGGAAGGTTATTTATCCATATATTTCTGTCAATGTAGGACTGATTAACCATATGTGCTGATCTTTCAACATAGGGTATAATACTAATTTAGGGTTTGTTCCTTTCGTTACGTTTCCTCAACGTACGATATGAACAATGTTTCCAGAATACAATTAGGAGTATTCTGAACACTTTGAAGAATATTCCACACGAATAATAAGTTTGAATATATTTCAAGAATAAGGAATATAAAGAATATTAATTTCTTAAAATACACTTAATGTACTATCATTAGTAAAACAATCATGGTTATTTGTGAGCATCAAAATCAATAATATTTATAGGGTATTGTTGAGAAAATACATTCCCAACAATATACCCCTTTTTGAGGGTCGAAAAACCCATAAAATTAATAATAGAATTTAGAATTTTTCAAACAATTCGAAATTTTATTTTACAGAATTACTTCTATAAACAGAAATGTTGTGTTATCCAAATTTATCCCCCATTGTGTGAGATCAAAGAAAAAGTGCAAAAATGAATAAAACATTTTTAATTTTTTACAGACATGTAAGTGAATGTTATAATAAGCTGTATAAATAAACAAGGTTGGTTTTTTGGCTTCTAGACATAAATATAAAAGAATATGAAATAACGTACAAAAATAAAAATTAAGAGATTTTATTAATCAAAATTTGTATAAATACAATAATTAGTTTGGCTGGGAAACAAGTTTAGTCAATTTAAATGGTTTGGGTAAGAGTTAGATCGACTAAGGTTCTAAGGATTTTGAGAAGCTTCAAACAATACTTTTAAATCAGACATCTGTAACCACAACATGTTCATTAGACTATTCCCAAATTTCTAATTAAAATTATTTCATCTTGAATGATATGAAAATTCTCAACAAGATTGACTTTCAAAAATTAATGTAAGCTATCCTCTTGCTGCATAAACTGATATAACTTTTTTGGGATTTTTTTTAAAAACAATCTGATACGTAGTTCACTTTTTGTCTATTGGTCCACTAGAAATTTCTGGTTGTCCGACAGAACTGATAGAAGGGTAATATTGCACTGAATATTTTGAAGATGATCATTTGTATCAACCATGATAGAGGTGATGGATTGAAATCTTTGAATCAGATCTGGACTGGTAGTAGGAGAATATGTATATGTATTGGTATGACCAACATTACTCTTGATCGATTCAAACTCACTCCCAAAAGACCACATTAGATCAGCAATGTTTATCTTAAGCACAAATTTAGATCTTATCTTTCCAACTTCATTTAGGATCTCTCTTTTGAAAGAATCAAATTCTTTCCTAGAAACAAAATTTTCATCACGATCCTGTAAGTTTTTCTTTGCAACTTCCAGATCTTTTAGAATATTTTCATTATAGTTTTGAGAATTATTAAAATTAATTAAAATATCCCCAACCTGATTTGATAGGGAATCAGATGTCCCTTCATCTTGAGGTTTTGACTGACCAAATGTCACAATTTCTAGATATTTTAAAGGATATTTTTCTATATACTTATCCATTGTTTATCAATTGATTTTTCACTTGAATAAGACAAAATATCAAGAAATTCAATTTTTTATTCAGTTCCATATTGATTTCTTTCATCCACATAATCAAAAACATAGAAAAGTAAATTTCCAACAATTTCTATAGCCCCATTTTTAGTTTTGATCAACTGTTTCTCCCCTTAAATAGTTAGTTCTTCCTTCTAGACAATTGGTAAGTCAAAATTATATATATCTATTATATGGCTTTCAACTTGTTGATATTTCTCAAGAAAATCCTCTTTTAGATGTACTGACCTGGTAGCCTCACCTGAACTAAACACTAGTTCTACACTAGGTGGATCTACTCTTTTTCCCGATCTTACTACTAATTCTACTTGCATAGCCTCTTCTTACTCTTCCTCATCTTCTTCTTCAATAAGTCTTACTTTTCTTTGGGTTGGATTGAAAAGTCCTTCACCATGGGTTTCAATAATCCCTTCATTCCTAATTTCACTTTTCTCCCCCTGAGAAAAAGATCCTGATCTTTGTTTTTCATCTTCACCAACTGTTAAGAGTTTTCCTTTGACTATAATCCACTAAAAACCTAATTTCCTTGTGGTTCCCTCATTGAGCATGTTGCTGTGATGACATTTATTTTGAGAATATATTAATCAAAACATTTATTTCTTAAAAAATATTTAAGAAATTATCCTTCTATAAGGATAAAAAGTCATCCTAGAATCTGGTTGACAATAGTCATTTCAATATATGAACATATACCTTGGAAAATTCAGCTTTATTTCACTAAAAAATAGAAACATGATATACATGTCGGGATATAGAATATTCTCCATCTCATACATTTTAGGAGAAATTCCTATTTGAATAAACTTAACTAAAATTTAATGGTCTTCCTTGAGATCCTTGAAAAATATTTTTCTAATATTATTTGAGCCCAAAAAATATATATAATGTCTTCATAATTATATACCTTATCTACGATAGACCTTATATTAAAATGAAACACTCCCTCATAATGATAGTTTAATATTTGGGACATTTTAGTCGAAGAAACCGAAAAGTCCTTATCTTCTATTCTTGAAAAACCTATATCTTCAGAATCACCAAAACTAAACTGAACACTATTATTGAAAGACTCTATTTCTACCTCATAAATAAATTTTGAGTTCGCCTCATTGAACACATATTCCAATCCTTGCGAAGCTATCACGCGCTTTAGGAGTAAATATTTCTGATAGAGCAATTCAAAATCAACTACTTTACTATGTGAAATCTTTCTTCTCAAAAATTTCTGAAGCTTTGGGTTGCTGGATTCACCTTATTCGGGTCTCTTAGATTTCATCATTTCTGAGAAAAAAAACTCTGAGGTTTTTAGGTTTTTAGGGTTTCAATGGAAAACAGAGGTAAGAAAAGGTAGACGAGGGTAAACGATGGTTTCAATATTCGAAAAGGGTTTGAGTGTTGAATGGTTTTGAAATTCAAAATGTTTTTGACAATCCGTTATTTCCCATGTCATTATGTAAGATAGTCATTATTTTTTTGAAATCTTGTGACATGAAAAAATTTAAGATTAAGAAAAATTAACTAAAATGTACAATGAAAAGAAAATATTAAAATAAATTAGATTTAAAGTAGTCAGTAAATAATTTTAAAATAAAAAAACTGGAATAAATAAATAAAATAAGATAAATATTAAAAATTAAAAAGATTAAAAATATTCACATTTTAAAAATTAAATAAACCTAACCCCCCCTAAATAAATTCAAAATTCACAATTTTAAGTGGTTTAGTAAAAATATCATCTACTCGATATTTAGTATTTACAAATTCTAAAGATATAGCCTTTTTAAGATCATAATATCTTAGAAAATGATGCCTAATATCAATTTGATTAGTTATTGAATGACTTATTGGGGTTTTTGAAATACTTATAGCTCTTTCATTATCATATAAAATAGGTGTTCTATTAAAATTTAGTCCAAAGTCTATTAGTGTGTTTTTCATCCACAATACTTGTGCACAACAACTGCCTATAGATACATATTCTGCATTGGCTGTTAATAGGGAAAATGAGTGTTGTTTCTTACTTGATCATAACACTAAATATTATACTAAATGTGAAATGTTGCTGAGGTACTTTTTCTATACAATCTACAACCTCCAAAATCACCATATGAATATGATATTAAATTAAAATCATAAGTTTTTGTATACAGAAGATATTAAAAAATGGTTCCCTTTAAATATCTAAAAATCCTTTTGACAACAATAATATGAGATTATTTAGGATTTGTTTGAAATCTAGTACGTAAACATAATAAAAATATAATATCAGGTCTATTACCAGTAAGATATAATAAACTAACAATCACACCTCTATATAAATTGTTGTCCACTTGTTTTCCAGCTTCATCCAAATCAAGTTTTTTTTTGGTACACATGAGAGTTGTAAATTTCATGCTATTCTAATGTTAATTTTTTTTTCAATAAATCAGTAATATATTTACTTTGGTTTAAAACATTTCCATAATCTTTTTGATAAATTAAAAGTCCTAAAATAAAGTTCAATTATACCATCATACTCATTTCAAATTCCTTTTTCATAAGTTTTTAAAAGTAATTATAATGTTTTTTATTAGTTAAACCAAAAATAACATCATCAACATATATTTAAACTAATAATATAGTAGAAATTTTTTTTTATTAAAAAGAGATGGATCTTCCATTCCAACAATAAATCCATTTTTCAAATAAAAATAACTTAATATTTCATACCAAGCTCTAGGTTCTTGTTTAAGACCATAGAGAGCTTTAGTAAGTTTAAAAACAGAATCTAGTTTTTTAGAGTTTTCAAAACTAGGAGGTTGTTCAACATAAACTTCCTCTATTAAATATCTATTTAAAAAGGTATATTTAACATACATACGATATAATTTAATGTTAAAATGAGATGCATAAGCTAAAATAATTCTAATTGATTCTGATCTAGATATAGGGGTAAAGGTTTAATCATAATATATACCTTCTTCCTGATTATATCATTTATTTACTAATCTTGCATTGTTTCTAGTTATAATTACTTGATCATCTTGCTTATTTCTAAAGACCCACTTAGTTCCTATAACTAGATAATTTTATGGTCTTTCACCTAATTCCCAAACTTCATTTATTTTGAATTGGTTTAGCTTATCTTAAATTGCTAACATCCAACTCTCATCATCTAAGGCTTATTCAAAAGATTTATGTTCTAGTTGAGATAGAAAGGTAGATAATTCAACAAGTTTTCCTGTATTTATTCTCGTTCTTATTCCTATCTCTAGGTATCTAGTTACAGTTTCTAAAGGATGATTCTTTAAGGTTTTAGGCTATCTAGGTAAAACATTTTTAGGTTCATCAGTATTACATTCTTCTTAGATGGACTGAATTTTATTTATGTTATTTTAAAAATCATTTTTTTAGATTTTGAAGTCTCATGCAGTTAGAGGAGTCAATAGTTTCATCAATTTGATCTTTCTCTTTAATAAAATGGTCGATTTCATCAAACTTCACATGAACTAATTCTTCAACAATCCTTACATTTTTATTAAAAACTATATAGGATTTAGAGGTATCAAAATATCCTAAAAATATTCCATCAATATATTTTAGATCAAACTTACCAAGATTATCCTTGGTGTTCAGGATATACACCTTACATCCAAAACGTTTAATGTAATTTACCTTATGTTTTCTATTATTCTATCTTTCACAAGGTTTCTTTTTTAAAATATGAAAAATTAAATCTCTATTCAAGATATAGAAGGCCATGCTTACAGACTCTATCCAAAAGTATGTAAGTAGACTGTATTCATTTAGAATAGTCCTAACCATTACTTGAATAGTCATGTTTCCTCCTTCAACAATTCCATTTTGTTGAGGTATTATTAGTGCAGAGAAGGTGTTTTTAACCACCAAATTTAAACAAAAGGAATTGAATTCACGATTCTCAAATTCTCAACCATGATCACTTCTTAATGAAATTATTTTTTAATCTTTTTCATTTTCAAAAAATTTACAGAAACATTAAAAAATAGTAAAAGCTTCACTTTTTATTATTAGAAAAAAATACAAGTAAATCTAGAGTAATCATCTACTAACACATATACATATAATTTTACATCCAAAATTTCTACTATTAATGGTCCTTGTGGATAAGTTCTAGAGGTTTTTATGTAGCAATTCTGTTAATATATTTGAAGGAAGATTTATGATTCTTGCTAGTTTGGAATGCTTCACAAAATCTGTCACTATCAATCTTAAGACTAGGTAAATCAGAAACTAACTGTTTCTTAGATAATTTTTGTAAAGCATAAATATTACAATGACCAAGCCTTATAATACATATACAAGACTCATTTATCTTAGTAGTTAGACAATTCACTTTCTGTTCATACAAGAAATTTAAATCCAAAGTATAAACATTAGCAGTTCTAGGTGCTCAAAACTAATGTAGTTTATCTTTAAACACATAACATGAATTTTTAGAAAAATATATATAATATCCATCATCATAGTGTTGAGAGATACTTATAATATTATGATTTAGAACTTTTATATATAGTACTTTGTTGATTTAGACTGTTTTTGGATCTCCAATAGTTCCAAGTCAAATTATCATTCCTTTGGAATTATCACCAAAGTTTACTGGACCTCCATCTATTTGATTCAATGTATTGAAGTTTGAACAGTTTCCACTCATATTTCTAGAGAAACCATTGGCTATATACAATATATATTTTCTTTTTATGTGACATGTTTCTTGAAAAGGCAATTTAGACAAGAGTTTATTTTGGTACCCATCTTTTTTTTGGTCTATTAGCTAAAAAAGATATGAGAATCCAGATCTATTTTGTTTTTTCATAAATCATATTTACTTCAGATAATCTATTTTAAATAAAAGCCTTTTTAATTCCACTTATTTGTGGATTTCTTAAATAAATGTTTTTTGTTATATTCCCTTCTGTTCCACAAAAATTACAGGTAACAGTTTTTGAGTTGGGAACAAAATAATTCTTATATAGTTTATATTTTTCACCTTTACTTCCTATTCCAAATCATTTATTTCTAATGAAATCTTTACTAAGACTTTTATTCAGAATATTTTATCCTTTTATAAAGAATAGAGCACCACTTTTATAAGTTTCTAATTCATCTTGTAATTCTTTAATCATATTTTTATGTTCAACATAATTTGTGGTAGATGGGTTAAAATTTTCAATTAACTCTTGATGTTGTTTAAGAAAGGTATCTCTTTCTCCCAAAATAGCACTGTGAATATTTTTTAAATATGCTTGTTTCTTTAATCAGGAGCCATATTTTCTTTCTATCATTTTCAGTAGGCAACCAATTTATTATTTTAATAATTTAAATTAGAATCAAAATTAGATGAATAATAGGTTTTTACCTTATATTCATTTTCCACAAATCACATATTTTCTTTCAGACTTGATTCTTACTTTTCCGAATCATATTTCATTGACCTAATGGAGTCTTTAGAGACACTCCAACTTTCATTAATTTCTATTTTCCTTTATGTTCATAATTAGCATTTTTTTAACATGCCTTTTCTATCTTTCTCTTTTCACCCTTTAGCTGGGGAAAATCAGGTCTTATATGACCTAATTTCTTTCATTCTTTGCATCTGAATTTCCTAGTGTCTTTCTCATCACCTTTGAAAGGATTTATAAATCCTATATTTTTTATTATAAAACTAGATAAAGTTTTTTCCTAATTGAACCAATTCTATTACAGAGTCGGATGTATTTTCATTCCTTTCTTTTATGACTTCTTGCTTTATTATTTTTATTTTCTTTTGAGATGTTAGATTTAGAGCAGTATTATCCTTTTCATTATGATTTTATGATCTTCATCTTCATCTTCCATTTTAGTTTCATACATCATCAGTGTCCCAATCAATTCTCTCATTGTCATATTTTTAAGCAGTGATGACTGTTGAATTTCAGCTGATATAACATTCCATTTATTAGGTAGTACTCTTTGTACTTTCAAAGATTGATCTTCTTGTTTGATAGGATCACAAAAGTCTGTAATATTATTTATTATATCTGTAATCCTTCTTTTCATTTGAGTGATACTTTATTAATCCAAAATTATGAATATATCAAATTTAAGTTTTTTTATTTGATTCCTCATTTGCCTTACATTGTCTATTACTTCATAAAAAACTACAATGGTTTTCCACATTTCATAAGCAGTAGAAAAGTGTGAGACATATTTGAATTCATCTGGTCCAATACCATAGATAATAACATTAATAGCTCTTGAATTCATGCCATAGTCAGCCTCTATAGCAGCAGTCCAAGTTGTAGGATTTTCAAAAATTATATAAGGGGTAATGATCTTAGTGTAGAATTTGAATCCCAGATTATTCAAATATATAATCATATGTGATTTCTATCATCCATAGTTTTTACCATTGAAATAAGGAGAATGAACCATTGACATTTCTTCTCTTTGATTAGTCATTTCCATCTTTTTATAGACCTTATACTTTTACGTTTTTATAGCCTTTTCCAAAAGGTCTACTTTGATACCAATTTTTAGGTCGGAATATGAAAATATACACAATAGGGTTGTGAATTGTGTGTTTTCAATTTTTTTTACAATTCTGCCTCTTGATGTCGACTGATGATTATGTAGGTATAAAATGTTTATCTTTTATATGAAATTATGATTAGCGAATAAAAACAGAAATGTAGAACACGACTGTTTATAATAGTTAAGGGCATAAAAAACCCTAGTCCACTCCACTAATTAGTCTCTCTACGAGTTTGATGAATTTCACTTGTTAGGTACTCATATCATAAGACCAATCCATAACTCAGTGCAGGCAGTTGACACCTTTACAAACACGACTAAAAAAAGACTCTCCGGGTTCTATAACAGAGAACCGATAAACCAAATCTTAGTCCAAGAATTTTATACTCCACCACAACTGAGTATGAGTAGTTGGAACTCTCAATAAAAAGATATTGATTATTAAAGATACTGGTCGAACTATATAGTTGAACAAAAACTGATGGTAGATGAATCTTCTTCTTCAAAAAATAGTTTCTTCAGGAAAGAACAGCTCCAAAATGACCCGGTTGCAAAAGATATTTGAAATAAAAATAGCAACGAATAATTGAATTAGGCTTAAAACAAATAAAATTTTTGAATACATATATTTCCAGTATAGCCTCTTTTGTTGAAAAATAGAGTCTAATAGATTGTTGTAGTAGATATGAAAAAAATCTTCCCAAGAATGTAGTTTCAATTGTGAATATGTGTCACAATATATGGATCAATATACTTCTCAATATATATATTTATTCATTGAATCACACACACACACACATATATATATAACAAATACATCTATAGAAGTAAAATAGAGAGCCTGTATTTTAATTCTAGATCCATGAAAATTGCCTGATGAATCGTAAGAATTAAAATTCCTGATACTGCTCAGAGTAGTCATAACTTCCATTAAGAATAGGAGATAGTTTCTCCACATAATTCAATTATTTTAATTAATCATAATGATATTTGAATCGTTTGAAAACATTCTTTAATTCGGCTTGATATTTTGTAAAGACTGTTGGACGAGACTCCGATAAAATCGTAAATTCAAATATCCGGCAAGGAAAATTCAAACATAAGGTTCCTTAACAAAAAGACAAAATACCAAACACAGGGTTTAACTACATAGAATTTGTTATTCGAACGTATGTTGATACTGTAAGGTTTATCACAAAATTATGGTTGATGATCCATACGTTTACTTCTCAAACATAAGGTTCCATATTTATGTAGGGTTCTTTAACCATACTTTTTATCTTTGTCAAACAAAAGTTTTCATCCAAACATAAAGTTCTTTATGCATAAGTTTCTGTCAACATAGGTTCGATTAACCATACGTGCTGATATTTTAGAATAAGGTATAATACTAAAATATAGTTTGTTCATTATGTTACATTTCTTCAACGTTCGGTATGAACAGTGTTTCCAGAATATGATTAGGAGCGTTCCGAACACTTTGACGAATATTCCACACAAATAATAATCTTGAATACATCTCCAGAATAATAAGTATAAAGCATATTAATTTCCTAAAATACACTTAACGTAATATCATTAGTAAAACAAATAAGGGTATTTGTGAGCATCAAATCAATTATATTTATAGAGTATTGTTGAGACAATACATTACCAACAAAAGGTGATTTTTTATCGAGTGTAACATTTCAATTTCTACACATTGCGTATTAGATACATCATGTGGGGCTCACATATATATTCAAATGCAGGAACCAAGTAGATTTAGAAAGATTTCCAAAGGAGAGTTGGATATTCGAGCTTCCAATGGCACAAGGCTGGCTGCATTGGCCATTGGTGATTACCATCTCTCATTGCTAACTGGAATGCTTCTAGTTTAACATAACTATTATTATATACCTAATGTTATCAAGAACATAATTTCTCTATCATGTTTGGATATGGATGGATTTATTTTCATGTTTGGAAATAAGGGTTGTTTATTCTATAAGAACAATATATGTTAGGGTCTAAAATATTTAAATAATGGTATGTATGTATTAAATTATGAAAACAAAGTGTTGGATATCGATTATGAAACAAAATATCATGACTCTAACAACTCCCATATATGGAATCACCATCTCAGTCATGTAAATTAGAAGTCCTTGACAAAAATCTGACATGATGGTTTCTTAGACTCCACTGAGCTAAAACCACTTGATAGATGTCACATTTTTTAAAAGGTAAAATGACTAAGATTCCTTTTGGTAGATAGGGTGAAAGGGACACAGAGCTTGTAGAATTGTTACACACAGATGTGTGTGGACCATTTCTAGTAGAATATAGAGGTGGATATTCATACTTTATTAATTTTATAGATGATTTGAGAAGATATGGATATATCTACTTAATGAGGTATAAGTCAGAGTCATTGGAGAAATTTAAGGAATTCAAGAATGAAGTAAAGAATCATCTTGGTAAGAAGATAAAGATTCTTTGATAGGATCTTAGTGTAGAATATTGAACCAAGAGTTTATCTACCTTTTATGGTTGTCTAGGATTCTATCTCAACTCACTCATCCTTACACACCTCAGAGGAATGATGTTAGTGAAAGGAGAAAACACACCTTATTGGATATGGTGAGGTCAATGATGATTCATGCACATCTTCCATTATCCTTTTGGGGATATGCATTAAAAATTTCAGCATACACATTAAACTGAGTAAAAACTAAGGCAAAAAATAGAATTCCATCCGAGTTATGGAATAGAAAAAAACCCACTATGTGACACACACGTGTATGGGGATGCGATGAATTTGTTAAGGCCTTCGCAAGAAAAAAACTAGAACCCCAGGGCCCGAGGTGTATCTTTATAGTATATCCCAAGGAAATGAATAGATATTACCCATATAAACCTTCAGACAATTTAGTGTCTATCGCTAATTAATACATCTTTCATGAAAGGGAGAACATCATAAAAAATAATAGTTGGGTCAAGATTGACTTTGACGAATTTGATGCTCAAGATACACAAGAGTTGGTATAGGAATAGGTTCCACAAGTCCCCATTGAAGATGTTCCAAAAACACAAGTACTACGTAGGATCTCAAGATAGGTAAGGAAACCCAAGAGATTTGGTTTCCTAGTCACCAAGGATGGTGAATCATTATTATTGGACAATGATGAAACTATCTCCTATAAGGAATCAGTAGAGAGATTAAAATCTACAAGGTGGATAGAAACTATGAAATCTAAGATGGATTCCATGTATTAGAACCAAGTATGGGTTCTGGTCAATGAGACAGTTGATATAAAGCCTATTGGATGCAAATGGGTGTTTGAACAGGATTGAGGTCGTCACAGCCCTCAAAATTAAATTTATTACTCCTACACTAGCACAATGGTGTAGGGTCGAACCACAGAGAAGGCAGATGAGAATTCTAAGGTTTTATTCAAAAGTAACTCCACTGTTTTCAACAGTGGAGGATGTAAACAATTTTTTAATTCTTCGTTTTTTTTTAATTTTTAAAAGATTAACTAGAAAAAGGATGAGGAAACGATATGTTTTAACAAAGAAACTAAAAATTTATTCTAAGTAATGTCAAACTAAAGAATTATAGTATACTAATATTTAGCAGGAAGACAAAGGAACGAGATCAACAAAGTACTCAGGAATTATAAGCTACTGGTTTGAATGGATATTCTATCCACAACTTATAATCGAATCACACTTCAAGAAAGATTGAAGAATTTCCCTCGCCAGGAAACTCAACAGGAAGATGATTAAGTATTGGAGTTCGCCACACCAAAACTTAATTGATCTGCAAGAAGTTTCTAAAAGATAACATTCGGAAATGAACTCACCATAAATTTTCAAATTTTAAGTTATTAAACTTTTGAAAAATGCATTCAACATCAACCTCTCCAGTCAATATTGATGTTTTAAATTGTAAACATTGAAGTGTGAATGATCAAAATATTAGAAACAGAATCAGTCTCGCCAACTGATTCTAATTTCATAAAAAGATAATCAAATGAAGGTTTAAAGATCATAACCAGAAGGTTTTAAAATTCCCGAGCTAAGAAAGTTCAACCTATGATCATATTTATTAAAGAAGTGTACAAAATCCGAGAACAGAGTATAAATATTAAGGACAATGGAAATAAGTACTCCCCAAGTACTGCTCTACTCTCGGGCTCCTTGGTCTCCTTCTCGACTTCAGTACTCCTCCTTGGAGTCTGCTCTCGGATGGATGTGGTCGTTGAATGAATGAGCGTCTCCCAGTGAATGAATGCCCCCACTCTCAAGTGGTTCAATGGCGGAGAACAACAACAGTGGAAGTGAAAATATCAATCGAATCAGCTCTCTCTGCCTCATGAACTGAACTATTGTACTGATTTGTAAAAGAATAGGATTAGGGTTTTGATTTGAGTCCAACTTTATTTTTGAATGTGGTGATCTTGAAATGATGAGAGGTAGAAAGCCTAACGGTAAGGAAAGAAGTTAGTGGCTAACTGGTATATAGTAGGTACCGGTGATAAAAAAACAGAGAATGGTGAGGTTGGAGAATGAAGCAGGGGACGTGATCTTTCAGTAAGGTGGAAATGATAGTGAGGATGAGCTACCGGTAGCTAAAAAAGGAGTGCGCACAGGATAACAGTGAGGTTTGGGAATAATGCTATCAGTGAGAGAGCTATCGATAGAGGAAAATAATAATAATAAAAAACAAAGTGAGGAAAAGGGTATGAGCATGACCAGAATGGTGAGGAGAAAATAAAGGGTCACTGATAGATCAAAGAAAGGGCTACCGGTAGGCAACAGGGTAATAGTGAGGATTAAGGTGAGAGAAGTCCACCGATAGAAAAGAGTTACCGTTAACTTAAAAAACAATGGTCACTGCTACACAACAATGGACCTTTTAAAATAAACTCACAAATAAAACATAAAATTAAAACTAAAACAAACTATATAAAAAAAACTTAAAATAATTAATTAAAATAATGCCAAATAACATGAATTCAAAACAGAATTTTGAGTTAACCATTAAAACATTAAAATAATTAATTGACAACACTTAATTTATTAACTAAATAATTAATAAACTAAGATTATAAAAGACTTAAATTAAAATAACTAAACACGCTAATTACATAGTAGCAACAAATAAAAGTAAAAAGCATTGGTGACCTAATAAATCACCGCAAGATCTCGTCTACCCCACCGGTAGACTAAAACAATTAGAAAATGAATTAATAACCAATCTGCATACATAAAATAATATAATTAATGTCTAAAAGCTCTTAATCAATTAAAGAAATAACTATTTGAACGCATAAAATTAAAATCGAACTAATTTATTTAATTAAAAAAACATATTAAATACTTACATGACTAGCAGGATCTTTAAACAAATTAATTAGCAATGCTAACCTATTATAATGAATCCAAAATAATAGATAAAATATTTAAATAAAATCTAAATTAATTAAATATAATTCCATTGATTAAATAATTATTTAAAATGAAAATTAACTTATTAAAAAGACAATGAGAATTAACTTAACCAACCTTAATACTCACCGGTATTTATAAAATTAAAGGTTCACTGATAGTTAAAATTAAAGGCTACTGTTATAATTAAATGAGATCTACCGGTAGGAAAGAATAGTGGTGACAAAGGTTACCAGTATAAACAAGGTCATCGTTGCATCTCAAAACAGGCTACCGGTAAGCAAAAAGAAAGCAGGTCACCGTTAGACAGTACCGGTAACCTAGCTACCGGTAGAGAAAATGTAACCCTGCTATCGGTTGCTTACCTACCAGTAGTCTGGAAAGTGGTAACTAAGTTACCAGATGAGTAAACTTTTAAAATTATAAGTAAATTATTTAGCTAAGTCAATAATTAATAATAATAAAGAGATAAAGATTAAGTAGACAAATTGAAAATTAGTTATATCAAAAATAAATAAAGAATAAATTAATTATTTGAGGTTCCATATTTACATAGATTTGTATAAAAAATAAATATTTGACAAATTTAGTTATAAAAATACAAAAGTGCATTTATTAGATAAAAAGTGTAAAAATAATTAATTAAATCATTAAAAATTAATAAAAAGGCTGTGGAAAACTGTGTAAAAATAAGGCCACATCAAATTCCCCCACACTTAAGCATTGTTTGTCCTCAAACAATCCCATGATTTATTATCTTTGAAAACAGTAAAATGTATTTATGATTAATATCACACTATAACATGTCCAACATTCAAAACAGAGGACAATATATAGCAACAGGCTTTTAGAAAATGATTTACTCATATGAATCTTGCCTAAAACAAATACTCAAGGAAAATTAAGAACACAAAGACCATCCATCAAAGAAGATGTCATGCCTCATATGTGATACAACTTAGTGACTCACTTCAATCCAAACTCAGGTTCTAAATCCAAAAATGACAGGAGATAAAATATCAATGGAATTAAGACCTTAACCGTGGAACTTTGTACTTTGACCTTTTCACTTAGATTCCAAAAATAATTATTTTTTTTGTGAATCACCTCAATGATACAACCTAAATGACTCCCCTATAAACCAATTGATCCATTATTCATCTCGTGTTCATTATTCCCCTCACCTTAATGAGCTCATTTTTGACCATAGAAACTTTATTAATTCTTCCCAAGCCATGTTTCATTGTGCTAAGCACTGTGAAATGCACTTATTCAAAGTGTACAATGAGCTTATAGTAAACAGAAACACACCCAGCATCTAGGGTCTCAGAGACACACTGTGGGATCCCAGATGCCCAAATTACTCAAATTTCAAAAGATTTATATAAAACTCATTTAGATTGGCTCATTAAAGCAATTAATTTTATTAATTAAAAGAAAATGAATGAGGCCCCTAGAATTAGAATCAAATTCCAGTTCCAAAGGTTATGACCATAACTCCATAAACATATAACCCAAATCACTTCTAGAAGTAGTTAATAAACCAAATTTCCATCAAATCACTAAGTAAAACCACTCAATAATCATCCAAAACCATCAATTTTAGGTTCAGAGTAATTCCTAACTACCAACAAGGAACTTATCCTAAGGTAATACCCAATTGAGAAAAGTGTAAAGCCTAAACTTATGCAAGAATTTTGAATACAATTTATCCATTTTTTACAAAAAAATTAAAGTTGCAGTGGGAATTGATGGGATTTCAATTAAGAACAAATTAACACATTCAATAATTGACCCCCCTAACCCACACTTAAAACCCAACTTTTTCCCCAAATATTACTTCTAAATATTGAGAAGAACACTTAATCAATTAAGGTTCAAAACAGATTTTCAATTTAGTCTGTATAAAGGGTCTCAATGAAGTTCAAAGATATTTTTTTTTGAAAATATATAATCAACAGGTTCATAAGCAAGCACAAACACTAACATTTAAGTCTAGTGACAAAAATTTTCAATTAATCTCTAAATTAGAAAATAAGGTGTGATTCCACAATGAATTGGGTGTAAACAAGTTTATCAAAATTTATTTAGTTAGATATTCAATAAAGTAGACAAAGTTAATTCTAAACACCACAACATTAATCAAATTTAACATAGCAGTAGCATATAACCCCCACACTTAATTTCAAGCAGGGACAAGATTTTAATAACAATGCAATTGAATTTTTTCTGCAAGGAGCCACATGGAGAGTTTATGCACATCATAGTGACATATTGCAGTATTTCCTAAAAAAGCATATTTTTTTTAGTAAATAGAATTTTATTAAAAAAAACAGGAGCAGAAATAAATGAAGAAAGTTGGAATACTTCCCTGACCTGTTCTTGTCTAGAGATGATAAAGGGAATTCAACTCCTTTATTACACAACAACATCATCCTAGAAACACAGAACCAAGAAACAAAGAACAAGTAGTAAAAACTATTTCAAGAAAACAGAGCACATAAGCAACACTTTATTCAAAGTTAAAAAGAAACAACATAAAAATAAAAAGAACCATGGGTTGACTCCCAAGAAGAACTGAATTTAAAGTCTTCAGTTAGACTTTATTTAATCACAAATTGTTTTATTTTTTAACAAAAGAAGAACCATGTGTTGCCTTCCATGCAATTCTAGGTTTAAATTCCCCAGCTAGACTTCATTCAAGAACATTTTTTCTAACACATTGAAGGAAGCCAAGCCCTTTGGATGTGCCTCAAAATAAAATTTCATTCTTTTACCATTAACCAACATGGGTTTATTCTCTTCACCAACAATTTATAAAGCTCCATTTTTCAGTACAATCACAATTGTAAACGGTCCAGACCACTTGGAATTCAGATTCCCAGGAAAGAGTTTGAGTCTAGAATTAAAGAGAAGTACCTTCTGTCCAGGTTTGAACTCTTTGTTTTGAATAATATAATCATGAAATATTTTAGTCCTCTCTTTATAAATTCTAGAATTATCATAGCTCTCTCACCTAATCTCATCAAGTTCACTCAGCTCATGTAACCTCCTATCACCAACACTCTTAAAGTCAATGTTTAGAGCCTTAACTACCCAATAAGACTTATGTTGCAACTCCACAGTTAAATGAAAAAATTTCCCAAACAACAACCTATATGGATACATACCTATTGGGGTCTTGAAATCAGTTCTATATTCCCATAAAGCTTCATCCAGTTTAAGAGACCAGTCTTTCCTAGAATTTGACACAGTTTTCTCAAGAATTTGTTCTAGTTCCCTATTTGAAATTTCCACTTATCCACTCGACTGTGGGTGGTAAGGAGTTCCAATTTTGTGAACACAACCGTATTTCTCCATCAAAGATTTAAACATATAGTTCTTAAAGTGTGTTCCATTATCAGTGATAAAATCTCTTGGGACTCCAAATCTTGTAAATATATTCTTTTTCACAAATTTTATTACACTGTTTTCTTGATTGTTGGGAAGTGCTACTACCTCAAAACACTTTGACACATAGTATACAACAACTAGAATGTACTCATTCCCATGAGATGATGGAAATGATCCCATAAAATCTAAACCCCAGACATCAAAAATTTCAACTTCTAGAATTCCTTTTTGGGGTAACTCTTTCTTTCTACCCACATTACCCAGCCTCTGACATCTATCACGACCAACCACAAAACTACTAGCATCCTTAAAGAGTGTAGGACAATAAAAACAAGATTGTAGGACTCTTTGAGTAGTTCTCTCACCACCATGGTGACCTCCTCAAGGTGAAGAAGGACAACTTTCAAGAATCGGGAGCGTCTCTTCCTCAGGTACACATCTCCTAAGAATACCATCAACACATCTCCTAAACATCAAGGGATCATCCCACAAATAATATTTAAGTTCAGAAATGAATTTATTTCTTTGATTATTAGACAGATTTTTGGGAATGACAACTACTTCCAGAAATTTGGAAAAATCTACTAACTAAGAAGATTGCCTGATTGACAGAGTGACCAGCTTCTCATCAGGAAAGGAAGAGTTAATCTACCTAGGATTTTCAGAATCATATTGGGTAACAGGAAGCCAAGAAAGGTGGTAAGAAACTAAATTTTCAGATCCCTTCTTATCCCTAATCTCCAAATCAAACTCTTGTAACAAAAGAATCCATCTAATCAGCCTGGGTTTAGTTTCCTTTTTTGACAGCAAGTACTTTAAGGCAGAATGATCAGTGAAACTAATGAATTTAGAACCTAACGAGTACTGTCTGAACTTCTCCATAGAAAAAACCACAACTAATAATTCTTTTTCAGTGGTGGTATAATTCTTTTGGGAATCATCTAGTAGTATACTAGCATAATAAACCACATGCAACTTATTATATATCCTCTGTCCAAGGACAACACTTACAACCATGTCACTAACATCACACATAAGATCAAATGGTAGTTTCCAATCAGGTGCAGTGATGATGGGTGATGAAGTGAGTTTCTATTTAAGCAGATTAAATGATTTCAAATAATTCTCAAAAAAATCGAAAGGTCCATCCTTGACCAGCAAAGAACACACGGGCTTAGTAATTTTAGAGAAATCCTTTATGAATCTCCGGTAGAAACCGGAATTCACTAGAAAACTTCTAACAACTTTGACATTAACAGGAGGTGACCATTTTTGAATAACTTATATCTTAGCAGCATCAAATTCTAAACCTCTCTTAGACACCTTATGACCAAGAACAATACCCTCTGTGACCATGAATTGACATTTCTCCCAATTAAGAACACGGTTGGTTTCCATGAATCTCTCTAAAACTTACTCAAGATTTCCTAACCATGTTTCAAAAGTACTCCCCACAATAGAAAAGTCTTCCATGAAAACTTCAATGATTCTCTCAATCATATCCGAGAAGATAGCCATCATACACCTTTGAATGGTGGATGGGTCTCCACACAACCTAAAGGGCTTCCGCCTATAGGAAAATGTTCCAAAAGGGCATGTGAAAGTGGTTTTATCCTAATCATCTGGAGAAATAGGTATCTGGTTGTAACTAGAATACCCATCTAGAAAATAGAAAAAATCATTTCCAACAAGCCTCTCAAGCATTTGATCAAAGAAGGGCATTGGAAAATGGTCCTTCCTAGTGGCTGCATTAAGCTTCCTAAAATTAATACAGACTCTCCATTTTGTGGCTTTCCTAACTTGGACTTCTTTATTCTTTTCATTTTTAACTATAGTGAAACCTCCGTTCTTGGGAACAACCTAGATAGGGCTGACCCAAGAACTATCAGAAATGGGATAAATCATTCCAGTGTCCAATAGTTTAATCACTTCCTGTCCCACAACTTCTTTCATGTTAGGATTTAATCTTCTTTGACATTCTACCCTAGGCTTATGATCAGGCTCCATATGAATCTTGTGCATATAGAATGAGGGAGTAATACCCTTGATATCAGCTATTGTCCAGCTTCTGGCAGATTTAAATTTCTTCAAAACATTCAACAACCTATCCTCTTGGTTTTCATTCAGTTCAACAGAAATTATTACAGGAAAAGTGGAGTTCTCACCCAGAAATGAATATTTAAGATTAGTAGGGATGTGCTTTAGTTCAAGAACATGTGCTTCTACACTAGAAGGAATACTCTTAGGCCTGGGAGGTCCAAGATCTTAAACATATTTTTTGTAAGGAGTATTAAAAGATGAAAGATATTCAATTAAAAGTTCAGATTCAGAAATAATAGTGTCACTGTCCAGCATGGGTAGTATGCTGTCCAGATTTTCCAGATCAGATTTTAATAGGTTTATCAAAGCAGAATCATCAATTTGTCTTATAAGTTCTCCCTCAATATCATCAAAGTGCTCAGCAAAGTTGTTGTTGACAAAAACACCCTCAAAATCACTCAGAAAGGTCCTGAGATCAGAAACAGAGTACTCTCCTACAACAGAAACTGGAAAGTTGTCCAGTGGAGGAATATTTTCTAGATTGGTTGTTACAGAAGAAGTTTCAGTTTCCAAAACAGAGTCACAAAGATTTTCAGCTTCATAATTAATTTCTTCAATAAAGGATTAATTTTCATATTTTTCAATATGTTAAACTTGATTCTTATAAGAACTTCCAGCTTCAAGAAAGTCAATTTTTGAATGGTTTTCAGAATAAGTTGGTCCTTTAATATTTTTAAAAACATTGAACTCTTCTTCATGTTCTCTAATTTTGAATATCAGGTGACCCTTTGACACATCAATAACATCACCACCTGAGGCCAAGAAGGGCCTACCCAGGATGATAGGTACCTATTGATCACACTCCATATCTAAGACGAGAAATTCAGCAGGCAGAAAAAACTTCCCAACTCCAACTAGCAAGTCATCTACCCTACCCAAAGGATGAGTGAATGATATATCAGCTAACTGCAGGATGACCATGGTGGGTTGAAGATCACCCAACCTCAACTATCGAAACCGTGAGTATGGGAGCTGGTTAATGCTAGCACCTAGATCACAGAGACAATTCAGATGACCAGAATTTCCTAGAGTACAAGGGATGAAAAAGCTACCTAGGTCTTTCAATTTTCGTGGGATTTTCTTTTGAAGCACATCACTGGACTCTTCAGTGAGGCTGTAGGTAGAAAATTTTTCAAGGTTATTTTTTTGAAACAATTTTTTTAAGATATTTCAGATAATATGGGATTTGAAATAAGGATTGGATAAATGGGATGTTCACTTGAAGCTTATAAAGGAGACCAAGGAACTGAAGTAGTTCATCCCTGGTATTACTTTGAGGTTTCAGCTTCTCTGGAAAAGGGATGGGTGGGGAAAAATTTCTAAGTAGTGTAGGAAAATCCCTCACCTCTTCCTAAAATTTTTCTTTTCCTTTATTCTTTTGATTTTTAAGATAAGTTTCAGCTTGAGTTTCTGGAGAGAGACTCAGTTTCTCATCATTTTCAACATTTTTCTATAAATTTCCAGCATGTGTGCAAAGCAGATTTTTATTTCCAAGATGAAGCAGATTTTCATTTTGGGTATTTTCAAAGTCTTTTTCAGCAACATTTTGAGTATTAATCCCACTTCTAGTTACACCATCCATGGAATTTTCCCTAGGGGTAAGTTCAGTTGTACTTGGAAGTGTACCTTTATCTCTAGAAGTCAAATCTCTAGCAAGTTGGCCTAATTGTGTTTTCATATTCCACATTCTCACATCATTTTGCATTTTGTCTGACTCATATTGATTTTGATGTTTTTTAAACAGAGCCATGTAATTTTCCTCTTTTGAATTAATTTTATTAATGATTTGATCCAATTTAGAAGACATTTGATTATCATTATTTCTTTAAGTGTTTGAATACTCCCCCCTTTATTGATTTTGAAAGTTCGGTCTTGGTTGGTTCTGATAATTAGGAGGAGTTGGTTGCTTAATAATTCCTTGATCCTTCCATGATAAATTTGGATGGTTCCTATAGCCTTGATTGTAATTATTTGAGAAAGGATATTATTTTTGAGGCATCCCAGGACCATAATTAACAAAGTTCAAGGTTTCAGGTTGTTGGGCAGTTAAATCAACATTAGGAAAAAAGATTTAGTGTGCCCAAACATCCACATTGAGTGCAATGTTACCTTAGCAACTGATACTAATTATGATTTTAAATTTGATTTATAGTTTGTTTTGAGTTCTGGTTCATTATAGTTTGAAGTTTTTTGGTGATTTTGGCTAGTTGAGCTTGAGTTTCATTCATTGAACCAGTGTTAACACTCCTATTCACTCTCATTCTTCTTGAATTTTTATGTTGAGAATTAAGGGCCTGGTTGTTAAAGATTTGTCTAGGTTCTTCATTAGTTTTATCATTGAAATTTCCCCCAGTATCTTGATTCACTAAATTCTGACCAGAGGAGGACAACCCTTCATAGAAGGTATCCATAAGAAGGTGTGATGTGAGTTGATGTCGAGGACACTGCCTAAGTAGATCCCTGAATCTATCCTAAGCTTCATGAAAAGCTTCTCCATCCTCTTGATAAAAACTAGTGATTTTGGTTCTGAGTTTTCATTTCAATCTTTGGGGATAAAATTTCATAATGAATGAGTTGTAAACTTGATCCCGATTATAAAAAATGTTTTCATATAAACTTAAAAACCAATTCCTAGCATTCCATTTAAGGCAAAAGGAAAAAACTCTTATCCTTAGCTCATTTTCAGTGAGTCCTAATAAAGGATGTTGCTGCACAGTGTTGTAGAAATCTCTAATGAAGGCTAAAGAGTCCTCATTAGAGAGCCCATTGAATGCAGGCAACAGTGAAACGTGTAACTATTTCAATTCATAGTTTCTGGCCCTAGAACTTAATCTAATGGATTATGGGTTGCTTGATACTTGAGGAAGTTGAAACTCCCTCATCCTAGGTCTTTCATGTTCATCTAAGAGTTCTGGTTGATTTTGGAAGTTATTAATAAGAACTCTATTATCTTGATTTTCCATTTCAATTTTGTTCTCTCTTCTTAGAGAAGTTAAATGTTTATCTAATTCAGGGTTTAGGGGATCTAATATAGAACCAGAAGTTCTTGTGCTCATGCAAACAATAGTAGACAGTATTATCAGTGACAGTTCAAAATTATGTAACATAGTTTTTTTACAGTTTTCAAATATTTCAATTTTTTTAAAGATTTTTATATATGCGTTTTTTTAGAGTTTTTTTGTGTAATATCTCGTGCCATCCCCAGCAACATCGCCAAATTTTTAACATGATGGAGATCTTCATGAACCTCAAAATTAAATTTATTACTCCTACACTAGCACAGTGGTGTAGGGTCGAACCACAAAGAAGGAAGATGAGAATTCTAAGGTTTTATTCAAAAGTAACTCTACTATTGTGAACAGTGGAGGAAGTAAACATTTTACTTTTCAGTTTTTTTTTGAATTTTTAAAAGATAAACTAGAAATAGGATGAGAAAACGTTATTTTTTAACAAAGAAACTAAAAATTTATACTAAGTACTGTCAAACTAAAGAATTACAGTATACTAATATTTAGCATCAAGACAAAGGAATTAGATCAACAAAGTACTTAGGAATTCTAAACTACTGGTTTGAATGGATATTCTCTCCAAAACTTACAATTTAATCACACTTCAAGAAAGACTGAAGAATGTCCCTCGCCAGGAAACTCAACAGGCAGATGATTAAGTCTTGGAGTTCGCCACACCAAAAATTAATTGATCTGCAAGAAGTTTCTAAAAGATAACATTTGGAAATGAACTCACCATAAATTTCAAAAGTTTAAGTTGTTAAATTTTTGAAAAATGAATTCAAGATCAACCTTGCCAGTCAATATTGAAGTTTGAAATTGTAAACATTGAAGTGTGAAGGATCAAAATATTTGAAACAGAATCAGTCTCACCAACTGATTCTAATTTCATAAAAAGATAAGCAAATAAAGATTTAAAGATCATAAATAGAAGGTTTTAAAATTCTCGAGCTAATAAATTTCAACCTATGATCATATTGATTAAATAAGTGTAAAACATCCAAGAATAGAGTACAAATATTAAGGACAGAGGGGAGAAGTACTCCCCAAGTACTTCTCTACTCTCTGGCTCCTTGGTCTCCTGCTCGACTTCAGCGTTCCTCCTCAGAGTCTACTCTCGGATGGATGTGGTCATGGAATGAATGAGCATCTCCTAGTGAATGAATTCCCCCACTCTCAAGTGGTGCAGCGGCGGAGAACAACAACAACGACAGTGAAAATCTCGATCGAATCAACTCTCTCTCCCTCAGGAACTGAACTATTCTACTGATTTGTAAAAGAATAGGATTAGGGGTTTTATTTGAGTCCAACTTTGTTTGTGAATGTGGTGATCATGAACTGATGAGAGGTAGAAAGCCTAACGGTAAGGAAAGAAGTCAGTGGGTAACTGGTATACAGTAGGTATCAGTGAGAAAAAAAACAGAGAACGGTGAGGTTGGAGAGTGAAGCAGGGGATGTGATCTATCGGTAAGGTGGAAATGACAGTGAGGCTGAGCTACCGGTAGCTGCAAAAGGAGTGCGCACAGGATAACAGTGAGGTTTGGGAATAAGGATATCAGTGAGAGAGCTACTGATAGAGGAAAATAATAATAAAATAACACAGTGAGGAAAAGGGTATGCGCATGAACAGAATGGTGAGGAGAAAATAAAGGGTCACTGATAGATCAAAGAAAGGGCTACCGGTAGGAAGCAGGGTAACAATGAGGATTAAGGTGAGAGAAGTCCACCGATAAAAAAGAGTCACCGTTAACTTAAAAAACAAAGGTCACCATTTTGAAACAATGAACTTTTTAAAATAAACACACAAATAAAACATAAAATTAAAACTAAAATAAACTAAATAAAAAAACTTAAAATAATTAATTAAAATAATGCTAAATACCATGAATTCAAAACAGAATTTTTAGTTAACCATTAAAACATTAAAATAATTAATTGACAACACTTAATTTATTAACTAAATAATTAATAAACTAAGAATATAAAAGACTAAAATTAAAATAACTAAACACCCAAATTACATAGTAGCAGCAGATAAAAATAAAAAGCATTGGTTACCCAATAAATCACCACAAGAGCTCGTCTACGCCACCGGTAGACTAAAACAATTAGAAAATGAATTAATAACCAATATGAATACATAAAATAAAATAATTAATGTATAAAAACTCTTAATTAATTTATTAAATAACTATTTGAACTCATAAAATTAAAAGCGAACTAATTTATTTAATTAAAAACACATATTAAATACTTACATGACTAGCAGGATGTCTAAACAAATTAATTAGCAATGCTAACCTATTCTAATGAATCCAAAATAATAGATAAAATATTTAAATAAAATCTAACTTAATTAAATATAATTCCATTGATTAAATAATTGTTTAAAATAAAAATTAACTTATTAAAAAGACAAGCAAAATTAACTTAACCAACCTTAATACTCACCGGTATTTATAAAATTAAAGGTTCACTGATAGTTAAAATTAAAGGTTACCATTATACTTAAATGAGATCTACCGGTAGGGAAGAATAGGAGTGAAAAAGGTTACCGGTATAAACAAGGTCACTGTTGCATCTCAAAATAGGCTACATGTAAGCAAAAAGAAAGCAGGTCACCATTAGACAGTACCGGTAACCTGGTTACCGGTAGAGCAAATGTGGCCATGCTATGGGTAGCTTAGCTACCGATAGTCATGAAAGCAGTAACTAAGTTACTGGATGAGTAAACATTAAAAAATAAAAGTAAATTATTTAGCAAACTCAATAATTATTAATAATAAACAGATAAAGATTAAGTAGACAAATTGAAAATTAGTTATATAAAAAACAAATAAAGAATAAATTAATTATTTAAGGGTCCATAATTACATAAATTGTTATAAAAAATGAATATTTGACAAATTTAGTTATAAAAATACAAAAGTGCATTTATTAGATAAAAAGTGTAAAAATAATTAATTAAATCATTAAAAATTAATAAAAAGGATGTGAAAAACTGTGTAAAAATAAGGCCACATCAAATTCCCCCACACTTAAGCATTGTTTGTCCTCAAACAATCCAATGCTTTATTATCTTTGAAAAACATTAAAATGTATTTATGATTAATATCACACTGTAACATGTCCAACATTCAAAACAGAGGACAATATATAACAACAGGCTTTTAGAAAATGATTTACTAATATGAATCTTGCCTAAAAAAAATACTCAAGGAAAATTAAGAACACAAAGACCATCCATTAAAGAATATGTCATGCCTCCTATGTGATACAACATAGTGACTCACTTCAATCCAAACTCAGGTTAAAAATCCAAAAGTGACAGGAGATAAAATATCAATGGAATTAAGACCTTAACCGTGGAACTTTCTACTTTAACCTTTTCACTTAGGTTCCAAAAATAATTAATTTTTTTTGTGAATCACCTCAATGATACAACCTAAATGACTCCCATATAAACCAATTGATCCATTCTTTATCTTGTGTTCATTATTCCCCTCACCTTAATGAGATCATTTTTGACCCTAGACACTCTATTAATTCTTCCCAAGCCATGTTTCATTGTGCTAAGCACTGTGCAATGCACTTATTCAAAGTGTACAATGGGCTTATAGTAAACAGAAACGCACCCAGCATCTAGGGTCTCAGAGACACACTGTGGGATCCCAGATGCCCAAATTACTCCAGTTTCAAAAGATTTATATAAAACTCATTTAAATTTTCTCATTAAAGCAATTACTTTTAATAATTAAAAGAAAATGAATGAGGCCCCTATAATTTAAATCAAATTCCAGTTCCAAAGGTTATGACCATAACTCCATAAACATATAACCCAAATCACTTCCAGAAGTAGTTAATAAACCAAATTTCCATCAAATCACTAAGTAAAACCACTCAACAATCATCCAAAATCATCAATTTCAGGTTCAGAGTAATTCTTAACTACCAAAAAGGAACTTATCCTAAGGAAAGACCCAATTGAGAATAGTGTAAAGCCTAAAATAATACAAGAATTTTGAAAAACATTTATCCATTTTTTTTACAAAAAATTGAATTTGCAGTGGGAATTGATGGGATTTCAATTACGAACAATTTAACACAGTCAAGAATTGACCCCCCCTCAACCACACATAAAACCCAACTTTGTCCCCATTGTTGACTTCTAAATATTGAGAAGAACACTTAATAAATTAAGGTTCAAAACAGATTTTCAATTTAGTATGTATAAAGGGTATCAATGAAGTGCAAAGATATTATTTTCCACAATAAATAATCAGTAGGTTCATAAGCAAGCACAAACACTAACATTTAAGTCTAGTGACAAAAATTTTCAATTAAGCTCTAAAGTATCAAATAAGGTGTGGGTGCACAATGAATTGGGTGTAAACAATTTTATCAAAATTTATTTTGTTAGATATTCAATAAAGCCGACAAAGTTCATTCTAAACACCACAACATTAATCAGATTTAACATACCAATAGAATATACCCCCCACACTTAGTTTCAAGCAGGGACAAGATTTTAATAACAATGCAATTAAATTTTTTCAGCAAGGAGCCACATGGAATGTTTATGCACATCATAGTGACATATTGTAGTATTTCCTAAAACAAGCAGATTTTTTTAGGTAAAGAGAATTTTATTAACAAAAATAGGAGTAGAAATAAATGCAGAAAGTTGGAATACTTCCCTGACTAGTTCTTGTCCAGAGGTGATAAAGGGAATTCCACTCCTTTATTACACAGAAAAATCATCCTAGAAACACAGAACGAAGAAACAAAGAACAAGTAGTAAAAAGTATTTCACAAAAAACTGAGCACATAAGCAACACTTTATTCAAAGTTAAAAAGAAAAAACATAAAAACAAAAAGAACCATGGGTTGACTCCCAAGAAGCACTGAATTTTAAGTCTTCAGTTAGACTTTATTTATTCAAATCTTTTTTATTTATTAACAAAAGAAGAACCATGGGTTGCCTCTCATGCAACGCTAGGTTTAAAGTCCCCAGCCAGACTTCATTCAAGAACATTTTTCTAACACATTAAAGGAAGCCAAGCCCATTGGCTGTCCCTCAAAATAAAATTTCACTCTTTTCCCATTGACCAAAATGGGTTTATTCTCTTCAACAACAATTTATAAATCTCCATTTTCAGTACTCTCACAATTGTAAACGGTCCAGACCACTTGGACTTCAGCTTCCCAGGAAAGAGTTTGAGTCTAGAATTAAAGAGAAGAACCTTCTGTCTAGGTTTGAACTCTTTGTTTTGAATAATATAATCATGAAAGATTTTAGTCCTCTCTTTGTAAATTCTCAAATTATCATAGCTCTCTCTCCTAATCTCATCAAGTTCACTCAGCTCATGTAACCTCCTATCACCAACACTCTTAAAGTCAATGTTTAGAGCCTTAACTACCTAATAAGACTTATGTTGCAACTCCACAGGTAAATGAAAAAATTTCCCAAACAACAGCCTGCATGGAGACATACCTATTAGGGTCTTGAAAACAGTTCTATATGCCTATAAGGCTTCATCCAGTTTAAGAGACCAGCCTTTCCTAGAATTTGACACAGTTTTCTCAAGAATTTTTTTAGTTCCCTATTTGAAATTTCCACTTATCCACTGGACTGTGGGTGGTAAGGAGTTCCAATTTTGTGAACACAACCATATTTCTCCATCAAATCTTTAAACTTATAGTTCTTAAAGTGTGTTCCATTATCAGTGATAAAAGCTCTTGGGACTCCAAATCTTGTAAAGATATTCTTTTTCACAAATTTTATTACACTGTTTGCTTGATTGTTGGGCAGTGATACTGCCTCAACCCACATTGACACATAGTCTACAACAAATAGAATGTACTCATTCCCATGAGATGATGGAAATGATCCCATAAAATCTAAACTCCAGACATTAAAAATTTCAACTTCTAGAATTCCTTTTTGGGGTAACTCTTTATTTCTACCCACATTACCCAGCCTCTGACATTTTTCATGGCCAACGACAAAACTCCTAGCATCCTTAATGAGTGTAGGAAAATAAAAACAAGATTGTAGGACTTTTTGAGTAGTTCTCTCACCACCATGGTGACCTCCCCAAGGTGAATAATGAAAAATTTCAAGAATCAGGAGCATCTCTTCCTCAGGTAAACATATCCTAAACATCAAGGGATCATCCCAAAAATAATATTTAAGTTCAGAAATTAATTTATTTCTATGATTATTAGACAGATTTTTGGGAATGAAACCTATTATCAGACAGTTGGCAAAATCTGCAAACCAAGCAGATTTCCCGATTGACAAAGTGAGCAGATTCTCATCAGGAAAGGAAGAGTTAATCTCCCTAGGATTTTCAGAATCATATTGGGTAACAGCAAGCCTAGAAAGGTGGTCGGAAACTAAATTTTCAGATCCCTGCTTATCCCTAATCTCCAAATCAAACTCTTGTAACAAAACAATCCATCTAATCAGCCTGGGTATAGTTTCCTTTTTAGACAGTAAGTACTTTAAGGCAAAATGATCAGTGAAAATAATGAATTTAGAACCTAACAAGTACTGTCTAAACTTCTCAAGAGAAAAAACAATGGCTAACAATTATTTTTCAGTGGTGGTATAATTCTTTTGGGAATCATCTAGCAGTCTACTAGCGTAATAAACCACATGCAACTTCTTATCTCTCCTCTGTCCAAGGACAGCACCTACAACCATGTCACTAGCATCACACATAATCTCAAATGGTAGTTTCCAATCAGGTGCAGTGATTATGGGTGATGAAGTGAGTTTCTCTTTAAGCAGATTAAATGATTTCAAACAATTCTCATCAAAATTGAAAGGAGAATCCTTGACCAGCAAAGAACACAAGGGCTTAGTAATTTTAGAGAAATCCTTTATGAATCTCCGGTAGAAACCAGAATTCCCTAGAAAACTTCTAACACCTTTGACATTAACAGGAGGTGATAGTTTTTGAATGACTTCTATCTTAGAAGTATCAACTTCTAAACCTCTCTTAGACACCTTATGACCAAGAACAATACCCTCTGTGATCATGAATTGACATTTCTCCCAATTAAGAACAAGGTTGGTTTTAATGCATCTCTCTAAAACTAACTCAATATTTCCTAACCAAGTTTCAAAAGTACTCCTCAAAATAGACAATTATTCCATGAAAACTTCAATGATTCTCTCCGAGAAGATATCCATCATACACCTTTGAAAGGTGGCTGGGTTTCCACACAACCCAAAGGGCATCCGCCTATAGGAAAATGTTCCAAAAGGGCATGTGAAAGTGGTATTCTCCTAATCATCTGGAGAAACAGGTATCTGGTTATAACTAGAATACCCATCTAGAAAATAGAAAAATCCATTTCCAGCAAGCCTCTCAAGCATTTGATCTAAGATGGGCATTGGAAAATGGTCCTTCCTAGTGGCTGCATTAAGCTTCCTATATTTAATACAGACTCTCCATTTTGTGACTTTCCTAACTTCAAATTCTTTATTCTTTTCATTTTTAACTATAGTGAAACCACCCTTCTTGGGAACAACCTAGATAGAGCTGACCCAAGCACTATCAGAAATGAGATAAATCATTCCAGTGTCCAACAGTTTAATCACTTCCTCTCCCACAACTTTTTTCATGTTAGGATTTAATCTTCTTTGACATTCTACCCTAGGCTTATGATCATGCTCCATATGAATATTGTGCATATATAATGAGGGACTAATACCCTTGATATCAGTTATTGTCCAGCCTCTGGAAAATTTAAATTTCTTCAAAACATTCAACAACCTATCCTCTTGGTTTTCATTCAGTTCAGCAGAAATTATTACAGGAAACGTGGAGTTCTCACCCAAAAATGAATATTTAAGATCAGTAGGGATGGGCTTTAGTTCAAGAATAGGTGGTTCTATAATAGAAGGAATACTCATAGGCCTGGGATGTCCAAGATCTTCAACATATTTTTTGTAAGGAGTATTAAAATATGAAAGATTTTCAATTACAAGTTCATATTCAGAAATAATAGTGTCACTGTCCAACGTGGGCATTATGCTGTCCAGATTTTCCAGATTAGATTTCAATAGGTTTATCAAAGAAGAATCATCAAGTTGTCTTATAAGTTCTCCCTCTGTATCATCAAAGTGCTCAGAAAAGTTGGTGTTGACAAAAACACCCTCAAAATCACTCAGAAAGGTCCTGAGATTAGAAACAGAGTACTCTCCTACAACAGAAACTGGAAAGCTTTCCAGTTCAGAAAGATTTTCCAGATTGGTTGTTACAGCAGAATTTTCAATTTCCAAAACAGTGTGACAAATATTTTCATCTTCATAATTAATTTTTTCAATAAAGGATTGATTTTCAGATTTTTCAATATGTTAAACTTGATTCTTATAAGAACTTTCAGCTTCAAGAAACTCAATTTTTGAACAGTTTTCAGAATAAGTTGGTCCTTTAATATTTTTAATAACATTGAAATCTTCTTCATGTTCTCCAAATTTGAATATCAGCTGACCCTTTGACACATCAATAACAGCACCACCTGTGGCCAAGAAGGGCCTACCCAGGATGATAGGTACCTCTTAATTACACTCCATATCTAAGACAAGAAATTCAGAAGGCAGAAACAACTTCCCAACTCCAACTATCAAGTCATCTACCCTACCCAAAGGATAAGTGAATGATCTATCAGCTAAATGGAGGATGACCATGGTGGGTTGAAGATCACCCATCCTCAACTATCGAAACCGTGAGTATGGGAGCAGGTTAATGCTAGTACATAGATCACAAAGACAATTCAGCTGACCAGAATTTCCTAGAGTACAAGGAATGAAAAAGATACCTAGGTATTTCAATTTTGGTGGGATTTTCTTTTGAAGCACATCACTGGACTCTTCAGTGAGGCTGTAGGTAGAAAATTATTCAAGGGTATTTTTTTGAAACAATTTTCTTAAGAGATTTCAGATAAGATGGAATTTGAATTAAAGATTGGATAAATGGGATGTTCACTTGAAGCTTAGAAAGGAGACCAAGGAACTGAAGTAGTTCATCACTGGTATTACTTTGAGGTTTCAGCTTCTCTGGAAAACGGATGGGTGGGGAAAAACTTCTAAGCACAGTAGGAAAATCCCTCACCTCTTCCTCAAATTTTTCTTTTCCTTTATTATTTTGATTTTTAAGATAAGTTTCAGCTTGATTTTCAGGAGACAGACTCAGTTTCTCATCATTTTCAACATTTTTCTATGAATTTCTAGCATGTGTGCAAAACAGATTTTTATTTCCAGGATGAAGCAGATTTTCATTTTGGGTATTTTCAAAGTCTTTTTCAGCAACATTTTGAGTATTAATCCCACTTCTAGTTACAACAGCCATGAAATTTTTCCTGGGGTTAAGTTCTGTTGTACTTGGAAGTGTACCTTTATCCCTAGAAGTCAAATCTCTAGCAAGTTGGCCTAACTATGTTTCCATGTTCCGCATTCTCACATCATTTTGCATTTTTTCTGACTCATATTGATTTTGATGTTTATTAAACTGAGCCATGTACTTTTCCTCTTGTGAATTAATTTTATTCAATATTTGATCCAGTTTAGAAGACATTTGATTATCATTATTTCCTTGAGTGTTTGAAGACTCCCCCATTTGTTTATTTTGAAAGTTCGGTCTTGGTTGGTTCTAATAATTAGGAGCAGTTGGCTGCTTTATAATTCCTTGATCCTTCCATGATAAATTTGGATGGTTCCTATAGCCTTGATTGTAATTATTTGAGAAAGTATCTTCTTTTTGAGGCATCCTAGGACTATAATTAACAAATTTTAAGGTTTCAGGTTGTTGGGTAGTTAAATCAACATTAGGAAAAAAAATTTAGAGTGCCCAAACATCCACATTGAGTAAAATGTTGCCTTAGTGACTGATACTGATTCTGATTTTCAATTTGATTTACAGTTTGTTTTGAGTTCTGGTTCATTAAAGTTTGAAGTTGGTTGGTTATTTTGGCTAGTTGAGCTTGAGTTTCATTCATTGAACCAGTGTTATCACTCATATTCACTCTCATTCTTCTTGAATTTTTTTATGTTGAGAATTAAGGGCCTGGTTGTTAAAGATTTGTCTAAGTTCTTCATTAGTTTTATCATTGAAATTTCCCCCAGCTGCTTGATCCACTAAATTCTGACCAGAGCAGGACAACCCTTCATAAAAGTTATCCACAAGAAGGTGTGATGGGAGTTAATGCTGAGGACACTGCCTAAGTAGATCCCGGAATCTATCCTAAGCTTCATGAAAAGCTTCTCCATCCTCTTGATAAAAACTAGTGATTTTGGTTCTGAGTTTTCCTTTTAATCTTTGGGGATAAAATTTCATAATGAATGAGTTGTAAACTTGATACCAATTCTCAAAAATGTTATCATATAAACTTAAAAACCAATTCCTATCATTACATTTAAGGAAAAAGTAAAAAACCCTCATCCTTAGCTTATTTTCAGTGAGTCCTAATAAAGGAAGTTGCTGCACAGTGTTGTAGAAATCTCTAATGAAGGATAAAGAGTCCTCATTAGAGAGACCATTGAATGCAGGCAACAGTGAAAGGTGTGACTATTTCAATTCATAGTTTCTGACCCTAGGACTTAATCTAATGGATTATGGGTTGCTTGATACTTGAGGAAGTTGAAACTCCCTCATCCTAGGTCTTTCATGTTCATCTAAGAGTTCTGGTTGATTTTGGAAGTTATTAATAAGAACTATATTATCTTGATTTTCCATTTAAATTTTGTTCTTTCTTCTTAGAGTAGTTAAATTTTATCTAATTCAGGGTTTAGGGGCTCTAATATAGAACCAGAAGTTCTTGTGCTCATGCAAAAAATAGTAGACAGTATTATCAGTGACAGTTCAAAATTATGTAACATAGTTTTTTACAGTTTTCAAATATTTGAATTTTTTAAAGATTTTTATATATGTGTTTTTTTAGAGTTTTTTTGAGTAACGGCTCGTGACATCCCTAGGAACATCGCCAAATTTTGAACATGATGGAGGTCGTTATGACCCTCAAAATTAAATTTATTACTCCTACACTAGCACAGTGGTGTAGGGTCGAACTACAAAGAAGGAAGATGAGAATTATAAGGTTTTATTCAAAAGCAACTCTACTGTTGTCAACAGTGGAGGAAGTAATCATTTTTTTACTTTTCATTTTTTTTGAATTTTTAAAAGATGAACTAAAAATAAGATAAGGAAACATTATTTTTTAACAAAGAAACTAAAAATTTATACTAAGTACTGTCAAACTAAAGAATTATAGTATACTAATATTTAGCAGCAAGACAAAGGAACGAGATAAACAAAGTACTCAGGAATTATAAACTACTGGTTTGAATGGATATTCTCTCCAAAAATTACAATTGAATCACACTTCAAGAAAGACTGAAGAATTTCCCTCGCTAGGAAACTCAAGAGGAAGATGATTAAGTCTTGGAGTTTGCCACACCAAAACTTAATTGATCTGCAAGAAGTTTCTGAAAGATAACATTTGGAAATGAACTCACCATTAATTTCCAAAGTTTAAGTTGTTAAAGTTTTGAAAAATGAATTAAAGATCAACCTTGCCAGTCGATATTGAAGTTTGAAATTGTAAACATTGAAGTGTGAACGATCAAAATATTAGAAACAGAATCAGTCTCACCAACTGATTCTAATTTCATAAAAAGATAAGCAAATTAAGATTTAAGGATCATAACCAGAAGGTTTTAAAATTCCTAAGCTAAGAAATTTCAACCTATGATCATATTGATTAAAGAAGTGTAAAACATACGAGAATAGAGTACAAATATTAAGGAAAGAGGGGAGAAGTACTCCCCAAGTACTACTCTGCTCTCAGGCTCCTTGGTCTCCTGCTCGACTTCAGTGCTGCTCCTCGGAGTCTGCTCTCAGATGGATGTGGTCATGGAATGAATGAGCATCTCCAAGTGAATGAATACCCCCTCTCTCAAGTGGTGCAGCGACGAAGAACAACAACAGCGATAGTGAAAATCTCGATCAAATCAACTCTCTCTCCCTCACGAACTGAACTATTGTACTCATTTGTAAAAGAATAGGATTAGGGTTTTTATTTAAGTCCAACTTTGTTTGTGAATGTGGTGATCGTGAACTGATGAGAGGTAGAAAGCCTAATAGTAAGGAAAGAAGTCAGTGGGTAACTAGTATACAGCAGGTATCAGTGAGAAAAAAAATAGAGAATAGTGAGGTTGGAGAATGAAGCAGGGGACGTGAGCTATCGGTAAGGTGGAAATGACAGTGAGGCTGAGCTACCGGTAGCTACAAAAGGAGTGCGCGCAGGATAATAGTGAGGTTTGGGAATAAGGTTATCAGTGAGAGAGGTACTGATAGAGGAAAATAATAATATAAAAACCCAGCGAGGAAAAGGGTATGCGCGCGAACAGAATGGTGAGGAGAAAATAATGGGTCACTGATAGATCAAAGAAAGGGATACCATTAGGAAGCATGGTAACAGTGAAGATTAAGTTAAGAGAAGTCCACCAATAGAAAAGAGTCACTCTTAACTTAAAAAACAAAGGTCACCGTTTTGAAATAGTGAACGTTTTAAAATAAACACACAAATAAATCATAAAATTAAAAATAAAATAAACTAAATATAAAAAACTTAAAATAATTAATTAAAATAATGCTAAATACCATGAATTCAAAACAGAATTTTGATTTAACCATTAAAACATTAAAACAATTAATTGACAACACTTAATTTATTAACTGAATAATTAATAAACTAAGATTGTAAAAGACTGAAATTAAAATAACTAAACACCCTAATTACATAGTAGCAGAAAATAAAAATAAAAAGCACTGGTTACCCAATAAATCACTGCAAGAGCTCGTCTACCCCACCAGTAGACTAAAACAATTAGAAAATGAATTAATAACCAATATGCACACATAAAATAATATAATTAATGTCTAAAAACTCTTAATTAACTTACTAATTAACTATTTTAACTCATAAAATTAAAATCGAACTAATTTATTTAATTAAAAAGACATATTAAATACCTACATGACTAGAAGGATGTCTAAAAAAATTAATTAGCAATGCTAACCTATTCTAATGAATCCAAAATAATAGATAAAATATTTAAATAAAATCTAACTTAATTTAATATAATTCCATTGATTAAATAATTGTTTAAAATAAAAATTAACTTATTAAAAAGGCAAGTAGAATTAACTTAACCAACATTAATACTCACCGGTATTTATAAAATAAAGGTTCACCGATAGTTAGAATTAAAGGTTACCGTTATACTTAAATGAGATCTACTGGTAGGAAAGAATAGCGGTGAAAAAGGCTACCGGTATAAACATGGTCACCGTTGCATCTCAAAACAGGCTACAGGTAAGCAAAAAGAAAGCAGGCCACCGTTAGAAAGTACCAGTAACCTGGTTACCGGTAGAGAAAATGTAACCATGCTATCGGTAGCTTAGCTACCGATAGTCTGGCAAGCGGTAACTAAGTTACTGGATGAGTAAACATTTAAAATTAAAAGTAAATTATTTAGCAAACTCAATAATTATTAATAATAAACAGATAATGATTAAGTAGACAAATTGAAAATTAGTTATATCAAAAACAAATAAAGAATAAATTATTTATTTTAGGGTCCATAATTACATAAATTGTTATAAAAAATAAATATTTGACAAATTTAGTTATAAAAATACAAAATTCCATTTATTAGATAAAAAGTCTAAAAATAATTAATTAAATCCTTAAAAATTAATAAAAAGGATGTGGAAAACTGTGTAAAAATAAGGCCACATCAAATTACCCCACACTTAAGCATTGTTTGTCCTTTAACAATCCCATGCTTTATTATCTTTGAAAAATAGTAAAATGTGTTTATGATTAATATCACACTGTAACATGTCCAACATTCAAAATAGAGGACAATATATAACAACAGGATTTTAGAAAATCATTTACTCATATGAATCTTGCCTCAAACAAATACTCAAGGAAAATTAAGAACACAAAGACCATCCATCAAAGAAGATGTCATGCCACATATGTGATACAACTTAGTGACTCACTTCAATCCAAACTCAGGTTCTAAATCCAAAAATGACAGGAGATAAAATATCAATGGAATTAAGACCTTAACAGTGGAACTTTGTACTTTGACCTTTTCACTTAGGTTCCAAAAATAATTAATTTTTTTTGTGAATCACCTCAATGATACAACCTAAATGAATCCCATATAAACCAATAGATCTATTCTTCATCTAATTTTCATTATTACCCTCACCTTAATGATCTCATTTTTGACCCTAGACACTTTATTAATTCTTCCGAAGCCATGTTTCATTGTGCTAAGCACTGTGTAATTCACTTATTCAAAGTGTACAATGGGCTTATAGTAAACATAATCGCACCCAGCATCTAGGGTCTCAGAGACACACCGTGGGATCCTAGATGCCCAAATTACTCCAGTTTTGAAAGATTTATATAAAACTCATTTACATTGGCCCATTAATGCAATTACTTTTAATAATTAAAAGAAAATGAATGGGGCCCCTAGAATTAGAATCAAATTCCAGTTCCAAAGATTATGACCATAACTCCATAAACATATAACCCAAATCACTTCCAAAAGTAGTTAATAAACCAAATTTCCATCAAATCACTAAGTAAAACCACTCAACAATCATCCAAAATCATCAATTTCAGGTTCAGAGTAATTCCTAACTACCAATAAGGAACTTATCCTAAGGTAAGACCCAATTGAGAAAAGTGTAAAGCCTAAAATTATGCAATAATTTTGAAAAAAATTTATCCATTTTTTACAAAAAATTGAAGTTGCAGTAGGAATTGATGGGATTTAAATTAAGAACAATTTAACACAGTCAAGAATTGACCCCCTAACCCACACTTAAAACCCAACTTTTTCCCCAAAGTTGACTTCTAAATATTCAGAAGAACACTTAATCAATTAAGGTTCAAAACAGATATTCAATTTAGTATGTATAAATGGTCTCAATGAAGTTCAAAGATATTGTTTTCCACAATAAATAATCAGCAGGTTCATAAGAAATCACAAACACTAACATTTAAGTCTAGTGATTTTTTTTTCAATTAAGCTCTAAAGTAGCAAATAAGGTGTGGGTGCACAATGAATTGGGTGTAAACAAGTTTATCAAAATTTATTTAGTTAGATATTCAATAAAGCAGACAAAGTTCATTCTAAACACCCCAACATTAATCAGATTTAACATACCAGTAGCATATACCCCCCACACTTAGTTTCAACCAGGGACAAGATTTTAATAACAATGCAAGTAAATTTTTTCAGCAAGGATCCACATGTAGAGTTTATGCACATCATAGTGACATATTGCAGTATTTCTTAAAACAAGCATATTTTTTTAAGTAAACAGAATTTTATTAACAAAAAGAGGAGCAAAAATAAATGTAGAAAGTTGGAATAATTCCCTGACTAGTTCTTGTCCAGAGATAATAAATGGAATTCCACTCCTTTATTACACAACAACATCATCCTAGAAACACAGAACCAAGAAACAATGAACAAGTAGTAAAAAGTATTTCACACAAATAGAGAACATAAGCAACACTTTATTCAAACTTAAAAAGAAACAACATAAAAACAAAAAGAACCATGGGTTGAATCCCAAGAAGCACTGAATTTAAAGTCTTCAGTTAGACTTTATTTAATCACAATTTTTTTTATTTATTTACAAAAGAAGAACCATGGGTTTCCTCCCATGCAACGCTAGGTTTAAAGTCCCCAACTAGACTTCATTCAAGAACATTTTTCTAACACATTAAAGGAAGCCAAGCCCTTTGGCTCTCCCTCAAAATACAATTTCACTCTTTTCCCATTGACCAAAATGGGTTTATTCTCTTCACCAACGATTTATAAAGCTCCATTTTTCAGTACTCTCACAATTCTAAACGGTCTAGACTACTTGGACATCAGCTTCCCAGGAAAGAGTTTGAGTCTAGAATTAAAGAGAAGAACCTTCTGTCCAGGTTTGAACTCTTTGTTTTGAATAATATAATCATGAAAGGTTTTAGTCCCCTCTTTATAAATTCTAGAATTATCATATCTCTCTCTCTTAATCTCATCAAGTTCACTTAGCTCATGTAACCTCCTATCACCAACACTCTTAAAGTCAATGTTTAGAGCCTTAACTACCCAATAAGGCTTATGTTGCAACTCCACAGGTAAATGAAAAAATTTCCCAAACAATAGCCTGTATGGAGACATACCTATTGGGGGCTTGAAAGCAGTTCTATATGCCCATAAAGCTTCATCCAGTTTAAGAGACCTGTCTTTCCTAGAATTTGACACCGTTTTTTCAAGAATTTGTTTTAGTTCCCTATTTGAAATTTCCACTTATCCACTGGACTGTGGGTGGTAAGGAGTTAAAATTTTGTGAACACAACCATATTTCTCCATGAAAGCTTTAAACTTATAGTTCTTAAAGTGTGTTCCATTATCAGTGATAAAAGTTCTTGGGACTCCAAATCTTGTAAAGATATTCTTTTTCACTAATTTTATTACACTGTTTTCTTGATTGTTGGGCAGTGCTACTGCCTCAAACCACATTGAAACATAGTATACAACAACTAGAATGCACTCATTCCCATGAGATGATGGAAATTATCCCATAAAATCTAAACCCCAGACTTCAAAAATTTCAACTTCTAGAATTCCTTTTTGGGGTAACTCTTTCTTTCTACCCACATTACCCAGCCTCTGACATCTGTCACGGCCAACCAAAAAACTCCTAGCATCATTAAAGAGTTTAGGACAATAAAAACAAGATTGTAGGAATTTTTGAGTAGTTCTCTCACCACCATGGTGACCTCCCCAAGGTGAAGAATGACAAATTTCAAGAATCGGGAGCATCTCTTCCTCAGGTACACATCTCCTAAGAATACCATCATCACATCTCCTAAACATCAAGGGATCATCCCACAAATAATATTTAGGTTCAGAAATGAATTTATTTCTTTGATTATTAGACAGATTTTTTGGAATGACACCTACTTCCAGAAAGTTGGCAAAATCTGCAAACCAAGAAGATTGCCTGATTGACGGAGTGATCAGCTTCTCATTAGGAAAGGAAGAGTTAATCTACCTAGGATTTTTAGAATCATATTGGGTAACAGGAATCTTAGAAAGGTGGTCAACAAATAAATTTTTAGATCCCTGCTTATCCAAAATCTCCAAATTGAACTCTTGTAACAAAACAATCCATCTAATCAGCCTGGGTTTAGTTTCCTTTTTAGACAGTAAGTACTTTAAGGCAGAATGATCAGTGAAAATGATGAATTTAGAAGCTAACAAGTACTGTGTAAACTTCTCTAGAGCAAAAACAACAGCTAAAAATTATTTTTCAGTGGTGGTATAATTCTTTTGGGAATCATCTAGCAGTCTACTAGCATAATAAACCACATGCAACTTCTTATCTCCCCTATATCCAAGGACAACACCTAAAACCATGTCCCTAGCATCACACATAAGCTCAAATGGTAGTTTCTAATCAGGTGCAGTGATGATTGGTGATGAAGTGAGTTTCTCTTTAAGCAGATTAAATGATTTCAAACAATTCTCATCAAAATGGAAAGGTGCATCCTTGACCATCAAAGAACACAAGGGCTTAGTAATTTTAGAGAAATCCTTTATAAATCTCCGGTAGAAACAGAAATTCCCTAGAAAACTTCTAACACCTTTGACATTAATAGGAGGTGACAGTTTTTAAATAACTTCTATCTTTGAAGTATCAACTTCTAAACCTCTATTAGACACCTTATGACCAAGAACAATACACTCTGTGACCATGAATTGACATTTCTCCCAATTAAGAACATGGTTGGTTTCAATGCATCTCTCTAAAACTAACTCAAGATTTACTAACCAAGTTTCAAAAGTACTCCCCACAATAGAAAAGTCTTCCATGAAAACTTCAATGATTCTCTCAATCATATCTGAGAAGATAGCCATCATACACCTTTGAAAGGTGGCTGGGTCTCCACACAACCTAATGGGCATCCACCTATAGGAAAATTTTCCAAAAGGGCATGTGAAAGTGGTCTTCTCCTAATCATCTGGAGAAACAGGTATCTGGTTGTAACTAGAATACCCATCCATAAAATAGAAAAATTCATTTCCAGCAAGCCTCTCAAGCATTTGATCCAAGAAGGGAATTGGAAAATGGTCCTTCCTAGTGGATGCATTAAGCTTCCTATAATTAATACAGACTCTCCATTTTGTGGCTTTCTTAACATGGACTTCTTTATTATTTTCATTTTTAACTACAGTGAAACCTCCCTTCTTGGGAACAACCTAGATAGGGCTGACCCAAGCACTATAAGAAATGGGATAAATCATTCCAGTGTCCAACAGTTTAATCACTTCCTCTCCCACAACTTCTTCCATGTTAGGATTTAATATTCTTTGACATTCTACCCTAGTCTTATGATCATGCTCCATATGAATCTTGTGCATATAGAATGAGGGACTAATACCCTTGATATCAGCTATTGTCCAGCCTCTGGCAGATTTAAATTTCTTGAAAACATTCAACAATGCATCCTCTTGGTTTTCATTCAGTTCAGCAGAAATTATTACATGCAAAGTGGAGTTCTCACCCAGAAATGAATATTTAAGATGAGTAGGGATGGGATTTAGTTCAAGAAAAGGTGGTTTTACACTAGAAGGAATACTATTAGGCATGGTAGGTCCGAGATCTTCATCATATTTTTTGTAAGGAGTATTAAAAGATGAAAGATTTTCAATTACAAGTTCAGATTCAGAAATAATAGTGTCACTGTCCAGGGTGGGCAGTATGCTGTCCAGCTTTTCCCGATCAGATTTCAATTGGTTTATCAAAGAAGAATAATCAAGTTGTCTTATAAGTTCACCCTCAGTATTATTAAAGTGCTCAGCAAAGTTGGTGTTGATAGAAACACCCTCAAAATCACTCAGAAAGGTCATCAGATCAGAAACAGAGTACTCTCCTACAATAGAAACTGGAAAGTTGTCTAGTTCATGAAGATTTTCCAGATTGGTTGTTAGAGCAGAATTTTCAGTTTCCAAAACAGAGTCACAAAGCTTTTCACCTTCATAATTAATTTCTTCAATAAAGGATTGATTTTCAGATTTTTCAATATGTTAAACTTGATTCTTATAAGAACTTTTAGCTCTAAGAAACTCAATTTTTGAACAGTTTTCAGAATAAGTTGGTCCTTTAATATTTTTAAAAACATTGAACTCTTCTTCATGTTCTCCAATTTTGAATATCAGTTGACCCTTTGACGCATCAATAAAAGCACCACCTTTGGCCAAGAAGGGCCTACCCAGGATGATAGGTACCTCTTGATCACACTCCATATCTAATACAAGAAAGTCAACAGGCAGAAACAACTTCCCAAATCCAACTAGCAAGTCATCTACCCAACCCAAAGGATGAGTGAATAATCTATCAGCTAACTGTAGGATGACCGTGGTGGGTTGAAGATCACCCAGCCTCAACTATAAAAACTATGAGTATGGGAGAAGGTTAATTATAGCACCTAGATCACACAGAAAATTCAGCTGACCAGAATTTCCTAGAGTACAAGGGATGAAAAAGCTACCTAGGTCTTCCAATTTTGGTGGGATTTTCTTTTTATGCACATCACTGGACTCTTCAGTGAGGCTGTAGGTAGAAAATTATTCAAGGGTAATTTTTCTGAAACAATTTTCTTAAGATATTTCAGATAATATGGGATTTGAAATAAGGATTGGATAAATGGGATGTTCACTTGAAGATTAGAAAGGAGACCAAGGAACTGAAGTAGTTCATCCCTGGTATTACTTTGAGGTTTCAGCTTCTCTGGAAAAGGGATGGGTGGGGAAAAGTTTCTAAGTACAGTAGGAAAATATCTCACCTCTTCCTAAACCTTTTCTTTTCCTTTATTATTTTGATTTTTAAGATAAGTTTCAGCTTGAGTTTCAGGCGACAGACTCAGTTTCTCATCATTTTCAACATTTTTCTATGAATTTCCAGCATGTGTGCAAAGCAGATTTTTATTTCCAAGATGAAGAAGATTTTCATTTTGGGTATTTTTATAGTATTTTTCAGCAACATTTTGAGTATTAAGACCACTTCTAGTTACAAAATCCATGGAATTTTCCCTAGGGTTATGTTCAGTTGTACTTGGAAGTCTACCTTTATCCCTAGAAGTAAAATCTCTAGCAAGTTGCCCTAACTGTGTTTCCAAGTTCCGCATTCTCACATCATTTTGCATTTTGTCTGACTCATATTGATTTTGATGTTTATTAAACTGAGCCATGTACTTTTCCTCTTGTGAATTAATTTTATTCAAGATTTGATCCAGTTTAGAAGACATTTGATTATCATTATTTCCTTGAGTGTTTGAAGACTCCCCCCTTTGTTGATTTTGAAAGTTCGGTCTTGGTTGGTTCTGTTAATTAGGATCATTTGGTTGGTTAATAATTTCTTGATCCTTCCATGATAAATTTGGATGGTTCCTATAGCCTTGATTGTAATTATTTGAGAAATGATCTTCTTTTTGAGGCATCCTAGGACCATAATTAACAATGTTTATGGTTTCAGGTTTTTGGGCAGTTAAATCAACATTAAGAAAGGTTTTATAGAGTTCCCAAACATCCACATTGAGTACAATGTTGCCTTAGTGGCTGATAATGATTCTGATTTTCAATTTGATTTACAGTTTGTTTTGAGTTCTGGTTCATTAAAGTATGAAGTTGGTTGGGGATTTTGGCTAGTTGAGCTTGAGTTTCATTCATTTAACCAGTGTTAGCACTCCGATTCACTCTCATTCTTCTTGAATTTTTATGTTGAGAATTAAGGGCCTTGTTGTTAAATATTTGTCTAAGTTATTCATTAGTTTTATCATTGAAATTTCGCCCAGCGGTTTGATCCACTAAATTCTGACCAGAGGAGGACAACCCTTCATAGAAGGTATCCATAAGATGGTGTGATGGGGGTTGATGCTGAGGACACTGCCTAAGTAGATCCCTGAATCTGTCCTAATCTTCATGAAAAGATTCTCCATCCTCTGGATAAAAACTAGTGATTTTGGTTCTGAGTTTTCCTTTTAATCATTGGGGATATAATTTTATAATTAATGAGTTGTAATCTTGATCCCAATTCTCAAAAATGTTTTCATCTAAACTTAGAAACCAATTCCTAGAATTCAATTTAACGAAAAAGGAAAAAAATCTCATCCTTAGCTCATTTTCAATGAGTCCTAATAAAGGAAGTTGCTGCACAGTGTTGTAGAAATATCTAATAAAGGCTAAAGAGTCCTCATTAGAGAGCCCATTGAATGCAGGCAACAGTGAAATCTGTAACTATTTCAATTCATAGTTTCTGGCCCACAGACTTAATCTAATGGATTATGGGTTGCTTGATACTTGAGGAAGTTGAAACTCCCTCATCCTAGGTCTTTCATGTTCATCTAAGAGTTCTGGTTGATTTTGGAAGTTATTAATAAGAACTCTGTTATCTTGATTTTCCATTTCAATTTTGTTCTTTCTTCTTTGAGTAGTTAAATGTTTATCTAATTTAGGGTTTAGGGGCTCTAATATAGAACCAGAAGTTCTTGTGCTCATGAAAACAATAGTAGACAGTATTATTAGTGACAGTTCAAAATTATGTAACATAGTTTTTTTACAGTTTTCAAATATTTCAATTTTTTTAAAGATTTTTATATGTGTGTTTTTTAGAGTTTTTTTGAGTAATGGCTCGTTCCATCCCCAGCAACATCACCAAAATTTGAACATGATGGAGGTCGTTATGACCCTCAAAATTAAAATTATTACTCCTACACTAGCACAATGGTGTAGGGTCGAACCACAAAGAAGGAAGATGAGAATTCTAAGGTTTTATTCAAAAGTAACTCTACTGTTGTCAATAGTGGAGGAAGTGAACATTTTTTTAATTTTCAGTTTTTTTTGAATTTTTAAAATATGAACTAGAAATAGGATGAGGAAACATTATTTTTTAATAAAGAAAGTAAAAATTTGTACTAAGTACTGTGAAACTAAAGAATTATAGTATACTAATATTTAGCAGCAAGACAAAGGAACGAGATCAACAAAGTACTCAGGAATTCTCAATTACTAGTTTGAATGGATATTCTCTCCACAACTTACAATTGAATCACACTTCAAGAAAGACTGAAGAATTTCCCTCGCCATGAAACTCAACAGGCAGATGATTAAGTCTTGGAGTTCGCCACACCAAAACTTAATTGATCTGCAAGAAGTTTCTAAAAGATAACATTTGGAAATGAACTCACCATAAATTTCCAAAGTATAAGTTGTTAAAGTTTTGAAAAATTCATTCAAGATCAACCGTGCCAGTCAATATTGAAGTTTTAAATTGTAAACATTGAATTTTGAACGATCAAAATATTAGAAATAGAACTAGTCTCACCAAATGATTCTAATTTCATAAAAAGATAAGCAAATTAATATTTAAAGATCATAACCAGAAGGTTTTAAAATTCATGAGCTAATAAATTTCAACCTATGATCATATTGACTAAATAAGTGTAAAACATCCTAGAATAGAGTAGTAATATTAAGGACATAGGGGAGAAGTACTCCCCAAGTACTGCTCTGCTCTCAGGCTCCTTGGTCTCCTGCTCGACTTCAGTGCTGCTCCTCAGAGTCTTCTCTCGGATGGATGTGGTCATGGAATGAATGAGCATCTCCTAGTGAATGAATGCCCCCACTCTCAAGTGGTGCAGCGGCATAGAACAACAACATCGACAGTGAAAATCTTGATCGAATCAACTCTCTCTCCCTCACGAACTGAACTATTGTACTGATTTGTAAAATAATAGGATTAGGGTTTTTATTTGAGTCAAAATTTCTTTGTGAATGTGGTGATCGTGAACTGATGAGATGTAGAAAGCCTAACGGTAAGGAAAGAAGTCAGTGGGTAACTGGTATACAACAGGTATTAGTGAAAAAAACAGAGAATGGTGAGGTTGGAGAATGAAGCAGGGGACGTGATCTATCGGTAAGGTGGAAATGACAGTGAGGCTGAGCTACCGGTAGCTGCAAAAGGAGTGCGCGCAGGATAACCGTGTGGTTTGGGAATAAGGCTATCAATGAGAGAGCTACCGATAGAGGAAAATAATAATAAAAAAACACAGTGTGGAAAAGGGTATGTGCGTGAACAAAACAGTGAGGAGAAAATAAAGGGTCACTGACAGATCAAAGAAAGGGCTTCCGGTAGGAAGCAGGGTAATAGCGAGGATTAAGGTGAGAGAAGTCAACCGATAGAAAAAAGTCACCGTTAACTTAAAAAACAAAGGTCACCATTTTGAAACAATGAACTTTTTAAAATAAATACACAAATAAAACATAAAATTAAAACTAAAATAAACTAAATAAAAAAACTTAAAATAATTAATTAAAATAATGCTAAATACCATGAATTCAAAACAGAATTTTGAGTTAACCATTAAAAAATTAAAATAATTAATTTATAACACTTAATTTATTAACTGAATAATTAATAAACTAAGATTATAAAAGACTGAAATTAAAATAACTAAACACCCTAATTACATAGTGGCAGCAAATAAAAATAAAAAGCACTGGTTACCCAATAAATCAACGCAAGAGCTCATCTACCCCACCGGTAGACTAAAAAAATTAGAAAATGAATTAATAACCAAAATGCATACATAAAATAATATAATTAATGTATAAAAACTCTTAATTAATTTATTAAATAACTATTTGAACTCATAAAATTAAAAGCGAACTAATTTATTTAATTAAAAACACATATTAAATACTTACATGACTAGGAGGATGTCTAAACAAATTAATTGGAAATGCTAACCTATTCTAATGAATCCAAAATAATAGATAAAATATTTAAATAAAATCTAACTTAATTAAATATAATTCCATTGATTAAATACATGTTTAAAAAAAAATTAACTTATTAAAAAGACAAGGAGAATTAACTTAACCAACCTTAATACTCACCAGTATTTATAAAATTAAAGGTTCACCGATAGTTAAAATTAAAGGTTACCATTATACTTAAATGAGATCTACCGGTAGGAAAGAATAACGGTGAAAAAGGTTACCGGTATAAACAAGGTCACCGTTGCATCTCAAACCAGGATACAGGTAAGAAAAAAGAAAGCAGGTCACCGTTTGACAGTACCGGTAACCTGGTTACCGGTAGAGAAAATGTAACTATGCTATCAGTAGCTTAGCTACTGATAGTCTGGCAAGAGGTAACTAAGTTACTAGATGAGTAAATATTGAAAATTAAAAGTAAATTATTTAGCAAACTCAATAATTATTAATAATAAACAGATAAAGATTAAGTAGACAAATTGAAAATTAGTTATATAAAAAACAAATAAAGAATAAATTAATTATTTACGGGTACATAATTATATAAATTGTTATAAAAAAATGAATATTTGACAAATTTAGTTATAAAAATACAAAAGTGAATTTAGTAGATAAAAAGGGTTAAAATAATTAATTAAACCATTAAAAATTAATAAAAAGGATGTGACAAACTATGTAAAAATAAGGCCACATCAGTGTTCAAGAGAAATATATACATGGAAGGTCAAGTTAGCACCTATAATGCATGACTAGTGGCTAAAGAATTTAAAAAATATCAAGGAATTGACTATGATGAAACCTTCTTGCCAAATTCCATGTTTAAATCCATAATAATCATACTTTCCATAGCAACTTACTATGACTATGAGATTTGGTATATGGAAGTAAAAACATCATTACTTAATGGGAACCTTCAAGAAGATGTCTATATGACACAACAAAAAGGTTTTGTGACACCAGGTGATTCCAAAGGGGTTTGCAAGTTGCAGAAATCCATTTATGGATTAAAGAAATCATCCAAGTCATGAAACATTCGATTTGATGAATCTATAAAGGAATTTGGGTTCATTAAGAGTGAATTTGATCCATGAGTATATAAGGGGTTTAATGGTAATGTGATTGTTATCCTAGTAGTTTACGTTGGCGATATATTACTTATTAGAAATGATGTACCAGTCTTATAGTCAGTCAAGGACTGGTTGAATAAGTGTTTCTCCATGAAACAATTTGGTGAAGCAGCCTAAATTTTAGGGATCACGATTATTCATGATAGATCCAAGAGGCTGCTTGGACTAAGTCAGGGCACATACATTAACTAGATACTAAAGATATTTAGTATGAAACAATCCAAGAGTGGATTGGTTCTAGGTTCACATGACCGACATCTTTATAAGAGAATGTGTCTTAGACACAATAGGAGAATTATAGGATGAGAAATATCCCATACTATTTGACTATGGGATCCATCATGTATGACATGTTATGTACTAGGCTTGATGTTTACTATGCATGATCATGGTAGGAAGATATCAAGTAGATCCAACAGAATAACATTGGACTACTCTTTAGACTATAGTTATGTATCTGACAAGAACTAATGATATGTTCCTGGTGTATAGAGGAGATGATGAGCTTTTCATAAGAGGGTATGTTGAGGATGGTTTTCAGATAGATCAGAACAATCTGAAGTCACAATCGAGATATGTTTTTTTGTCTCAATGGAGAAGCTCTGAGCTGAAAGAGTTCAAAGCATCTAGTTATCACTGATTATACAGCAGAGTCCGAATATATAGCGGCTTCTGATGCAACCAATTAAGCCGTCTAGATTCAGAATTTTTTCTTATATTTTTATATGGTTCCTATAATTAGAGACCCTATCACATTGTATTGTGATAAGACTATAGCAGTGGATCATGCGAAAGAACCAAGGTCACATCAACAGATAAAACACATTCTCTAGAAGTATAACCTCTTGATGGATTTCTATCAAAAATGTTAAGTTTTAGGGAGTAAAGTGTTCAAAAAAGAGAACATGGAGGACCCCAAGAATAAAATAATATCTGAGTAGAAGCATCAATATAATGTGAGGGATAGTGGGTTAAAGTTTGTTAGTAGTTGGCTCTAGTTCAACTGAGAGTCTATTGGATTTGGTGGCCTATAACTAACTACTTTGTACTTTATGATAAAATTATATTCATGGATTTAATATTAATAAATAACTTATCAAATATTGATGGCTCTTCTACATGACAATTCATGTGAAAATGTATTAATGATATTTGTTTCACTAAAGGTTTATAGCTGATCTCTTCTATGATGAGAACCCAAAAATTCCGTAACACTATTCTTGAATATATTTTCTATGGACGAATGATGTTATTTTAGGGATGCAAATAGTACAAACCATTAGGGGTGATGAATCATAAAACTTTTAGGCACATTCTCATGGTGTGCACCCTTAGTAATCTTTATAAGGTTATTATGAGAATTAAACCCACCAGTATAAAATCCACATTTCATAGTGTCAAAGAAAGAATAATTGAGCACATGGGTTGATGGAACTAGCGTGAAATCCACTCGATTCGAGATATCAAGACAAAGGGATTACATTACATGGAAAGAGTTTGAAGGATGTGACACGCCACTGTGACGTTAACTTCTGTCTATATGGGTGACTTATCGTGTTGTTAAATTCTAACCTTGGACTTTAGGTAGGATCCGCCTAATGCTACTGAGAAAGAGGCCTAGAGGGTCCCATACTAATTGTATCCAAGTGTCTCAGTTAAATATTCATTTAACAAGTTGAATAAAGATTATTCCGAATTATGGTTTAATAATTATTCAAGGATGCCTGATATCATTTATTTCGACACAAGTTATTTGAGAGAATATATTATGGGAGAAATAATATATTTATTAGAGAATAATGCAATGATATTTATTTAAGAAATAAATATTCATTATTCAAGGTTTAATAAATGTGGTGGAGGAAATAATGAAAATGGAAAACAAAAGTACACGCCCTGTATATTAATATACAGGTCCTGTAGTTTTTCTAGGGATTTTTGAGAAATAATATTATTTTTTTAATTAAATAATATTAGTTTTAATATGCTGGGAACATGTCAAGTGATAATAATAATACCAAAATATTATTATTAGACATGGGGTCTTATGAATAATTAAATGAAATAAATAAATTCATTTGGGTAATTAATTAATTTTATTATTCTAAGTAATATAAATCCCAATTACAATATTCTCATTAAGCCTATACATTATTTGTGGTCATACACAATCGATCTGGAGAAACCTCTCAATCCAAGAGATAATTCCTTTCCTCCAAGAATGATCTCAAGTTACTAGAGAGATCCTCCTCCACCGGATCAAGGGGACTGCTTTGGAAGCAGCTCTCATAGTGATCAAAGGCAGACATCGCAAGCAAAGGATCTTCCACAATAGAACCTAGATATCCCTTCAGTGACGTCTAGAGATACGTGGAGGACGTGTGGATCACCACTAGAGGAAATATAGACTTGGCTTCTGCGACGCAATGACGAATCACATTGGATTATGACCGGAAGCACCAATGGAGAGATAATTCCATCAAGCTAATTATGGTATTTTAATTAAATTAATTATATCCAACATATGATGATCCTCTCTATGGTTCCAGGACTTCCCTCTTTCATTTTCATTCTTTATTCTATTCTGAAGATACAATGTTTTATCAGTGTGACGAATCTCAGATTGATCATTGTTAACGGGAAAATTAAAGTTGGGTACACCCAACCTCGCGCTTCTACTGTTCCTGGAAACTACCATAACTACCCTGTTTTAGTTTCTAGAGTGGTATTGTATTGAGAAGAAATTATCTTTAATAAACTCTAATAATCACTTTTAATGCATATTTTACAATTTTTATTTGAATATATAATTAAATATTTTATGATAAAAATATATATATGAAAATTTTATCATAATAAAAATGCATCCATATTTTTAATTAAAAAATTACTTTTACCAACTTCAAATCATGATTTGACTAATTTTTCACTTGAATTCTCAATTAGCATGAGGCATAAGAAACCAATGTATCAATCAATATTAAGACTCATACCAATCCCTTCTTTGATACATTATTATAAATTACAAAACCTTTTCCACTATAGGGTAGTATGAGTATAGGTACACTGAACAACTTTCACTCAAGTTCAATGAAATTTTATTCACAGTCATCAATATAAATTAAGTTAAATTCCATTTTAATCAACTTGGTAATAGGACTTGATATTCATGAGAAATCACTCAAAACACATTGGTTGTATCCAGCCATCCTAATAAATTTTTTTATTTAAGCCACTGTTATAGAGATCGAAACTTTTCATACATAGATTTTACATTTGAATAAATGAATATTTATTAAAAAACATAATTATCCATGCCAAAATAAAATAGGTTCAGGGCCTTTGGAAACATTGAGACATAAACAACTAGTTCATAATTTAGCAACGCCATCCCCCACTAATTTCTTCATAACTATCACCCTTATAAGAAATATCATATATAATAGCTTTCCCCATAACTTAGGGAATTTAAATATAGGAAATGGTTATTTCAGATGGTTAGTATGTGTAAATATGGGGGATATCAATGATCACATAAAAATAACATCACCATAAGAGTATAAAAACATGAGAATAACTTTTTAAAACCATACCCTATATGTCACAGACCATAAAATTGAATCATGGAATAAATGATGGTAGTGTGTATGACATTAATCATAAAGGAATCAAAGAACAAAATCCTTGAGAGCATAATATTGATATAATACAACGATTTGTGGCATACACATAAGCATAAATTGTTTTTGTCAAAATGACCCACCAAGACATTCATAACAAGTTAGTGTTTGGCTAAAGACCTTTTTACCTAATTTGGGGTTGGGATAGCCTCCCATATACCCTCTTTTGGTATTGGGATAACCTCTAGTGTACCCTATTTTGGTATTGGTATTACCTCTTATACACCATTTTGAGATCTTAGAACATTATTCATTAACCAATGCATTATAGGTCCATGTAATTCTGGGACTACACATTAAATAATGAAAATAATACATATTTATAACACATGATAATAAAATGTTAATCATAGATTAACCTATATAATGTAAATGGGTTCCATATACATTTCATTATGAAATAACCCATGAAAAAAAATCATTTAATATATATTTCCTCATTTCATGATAACATAACCCATTAGAGAATAATGAGTTTTATAAAAATATTTTAATAAAAAATATAAAAATCCAGAGAAATAATATGGTTTATATCATTGGAATTTATCTCTAGAAAATCTTATATAAACTCAAAGGATGTTATCAAAGATGGGAAATGATTTTAAAATATCACTTGAATGATTTATTGAGAAAAATATTATTTCTTTACTTTGCAATAACTTATTTAAAATATTAAAATTTACCAAATATTAAAGAAAACGTTTTCATCGAAATATATTTTGGAATATTTAATGTAATATTTTAATTATTTAGTGTTCATGATGGCAGGAAATTTTTTTCGTACCCTATACATTATAATGAAGATTCTTTTCAAATTTCAATAAAAAGTCAAAAGGGCATTGTTTAATAAATTAAAAGAAGATAGATTTTAATTTTTTTGAAATTAAAAAATGAGTAAAATTATATTTTTAAAATTATTGGATAATATTTAAAACAAATTCAAAAACTTTTTTTTATTTAACATAGACATGAAAGGAAAATAATTTTCAATCGAAGAGAGAAATAGACATTTTTTTATCAAAACTATAATTTCATTATCTTGAGTACTTGAAGAGTGTAAAATGAAATGGAAACACTTATTCTTTATAAATAACTATAGAGTAAAAAAATAAATTATTTTATTGATAGATAAATCATAGAATTTCAACATATGAATTATAATAATAAATATTCCTCACAAATAATGGGATTGTAACATAAAACCTTTTACACTTTGGTAAAGTTTGAATCATAATACCCATGAAATAAATAAAATTATATGGAAATTTGTATCACATAATTTTAAGAATAAGAATAAAATAATTCATTCATGAGTAGTATATACACCTTATAAGAGAAAAATGTGGTGAATATCGTATTTTTCCCACAAAAATAAAAGTGAGATAAAAATCCGTTACCACTTTGGAAAATTTTTATTTATAAGCCCTGTAGAAGAATAAATTATAATTACCTTTAAATATCATTAGAATAAATATATTTATGATATAATATGTCAATTGGGATGCATATACACATTATAATATAAGATAGATTCATATTATAACTTATGTCCCAAAGAAGACAATTTGATATGAAAATCTCTTACCGCTTTAGTAACTTTTGAATCATAAGCCCCATTGAAGAATAAATTTAAATGAAATGTTAAATATAATTATAATAAGTAAATTAGTTATATAAAATTCCAATTTTTCTGTATATACCCCTCGTAAAATAATATGGTTTCAAAACATAACTTATGTCCCAAAGAAGATAATTTGAGACGAAAACCCATTACATAAAGTCCTAAATTTCTTCATATACATTTGAAACTCATCTATAATAAGAATATATTTATTAAAAAAATATTATAAAACCACAATTATATATATCATAACATATATTATTTACTTATGACCTTTTATAAACTGTTTATTAATAATTCATTAATAAAATTATGTTTTGTCTAATAACTGCTTCGTTTTACTTATGTGTTTTGGTTTTATATTTTTGGTCCTTTTACTTTGATCATGATTCCATCATCTCTAGAATTATTTACATGATATGAATATTATATATATTTATTATACATGTATTTATTTTAATACATTAAATTTATATATTTAAAATGAATTACCTCATTCATGGAGATGGTAGCCCTTACGTATGCAGGAACACTGTTTCCATTTTTTTGGTGGATAGAATGAAATTAAGGTAAATATTAATTAAAATTTAAGAAATATTTTTTAATATCATAGATATCATAAATTTTCATTAAATATACCCTTATTATCATACATTTCAAAAATAAAATGAAAAATATGTCACATCGCTTCGTGGAAGCGGTTATTCGCACATACACACAAGCGATGTTACTGTTTTCCAAATGATTTTATGGTAAGATGGTAAATATGATATTATAATTACAGAATTATAATTATTTCATAAATATAATATAAATATGTTAAATTCACCATTTAATCTATCAATGAAATGTGGTTATGGAAAAAGAATTATATCGGTTCACAAGGCGGTAATCTCTCGTACACACAATGAACAAATTTCATTTCCCATTTGATGAAAGATGAGATGGATGTAGGTGATGAAAATAAGATAATAAAATATTATTATATAAGAGACACTGATGTTATTATATCATTATATTTTAAAAATATTTTAAGGAGGTGGAAGAAGAAAGCTTAAAAAAACATGGTTTAGAACAATACATCTTCTTTAGAGAACCTCTTTAGGTTTCCACTAAAAGACTTAATTGGAGGGTTTTATGATCACAATAAGTCTTATAGGACATGTTTAGGGAAGAATTTAAGGTAAATAGGAAGTTATCATATGATTCAAAAGGATATTTGATTGATTATTGGGGAGTATAGGATATTTCCTGTTATAATTGGGGAGAGGAAACCACTTGGAAACCACATGGAAATTTCCCAAAAAGAATTTAGAATGATAAAACTATTTCCTAAAAAAATTATTCCATATGGAAATATAATTTAATTTTAGATATTATATGGTCAAAATATTTATATATAATAATATTTATACTAATTTTATTGGGATATTACCTTTATCTTCTGGTTTAATCCCCCAATAAAACCATTTTGACCTTAAATGTAGTAATTAATTTTTACTTTTTTTAAAATTAATTACATGAAAAATTATGTTGTAATTATTATATAATATTACGTATCATGATTCCAAATATTCAATCCATTTTAATAAATTAATTTCATATAATTGGTAAAATTTAATTTAAAATTAAACCCGCAAACGCGATGAGAATGTGGGACTCTAATGAAATATTTTTCTCATGTATAAGAATTTTCATATAACAATTGAACATAAAACTAATTCCAATGAAGAAAATTGAATTAATAATAACCTATTTGAAATAAATATTATTTTAAATCATTTTAAAAGTAAATTTATATTTTTAAATGATTCAAACTAAAAGTCATTTTTCAAATAAAAGTATTATTTTTTACAATTCAGTAAAAAACTAAAATTTTTAGAAAAATACAAAAAAAATTCCCTAATATAATTTGTACATGTTGAACCCAAGAAATTAATTTCTAAATGTAAAATAAATTTTATAAAAGTGGAAAAAACTTAATTTTCTTATTATTTTCTAAAGTTAAATATTTTTTTAGAAAAATGTATTTTCAAAGTATATAAAGTCTATACTTAAAATTTAATTCTTTTTTGTCAATATATTTTATTTACATAAATAAATTAAAGTTAATTTTTTTAAAAATAAATTAAAACAAATTATTCTTGTTTAATGGATATGTTATAATAGTCATGTGTAAATAATAATAATAATAATAGTATATTGTGGTTTATTAAAACGCTTTTTTGCATTTAACAGAATATATAAAAATTTAATCTCTTTTATTTTTTCAAAAAGTCTCATGTTGTAACATTATACCACCCATTAAAATTAATTTCACCCTTAAAATTTCATCACATTGATATAAAAAACTAAGGATATTTCATTATCCTCATGTCCTCAGGTTCCGACATATCGTACACAGATGTGTAGTTTCACCACAAAACTTTGACCAAGTGAGTGGTCTTATTTCACAAGACCTTATCTATATGATCTATAATCTATATAGTTTTCTTCATAATAAAGATCATGATACACCTGTATTACCTATATATTTTCTATATGTTATGGATTATGTACTTTATACCTCAGGAGAGATACATATAACACATCATGGACTTGAGAGAGGTTCGATGGAAGAAAACAAAGTAAGACACAATCCCTATTTGATTAAGAATATCAAAAGGGATAATTTACCTAGGTATAAAATTTCCATTATTTAAAAAAATTACAGCCTTATTCCATGTAGAAATTCATTGAAACACCATCTTAAAAACTTTAAATTTATGATCACACCAAAGATCATAAGCACTACTCTTCTATATATTTTTTCTTCCCTTATATATTGTTGATTGGATCTAACATTTTCTACCATTTAATATAATTTCTAAGTTAGAAATTTCTTTCATTCACAAACTTTATCCCAAAAAATTAGAGTTCTACAATTATTTCCATTTAGAGATTCATATAGAGCCATATGAATGGTTGAGTGAAATATATTTTGGTAAAAACTCTCAACTAAAGGAAAGTGTAGATCCCATACACATTTGAAATCCTTAAAATAAGACCTACACATATCCTATTGGGGTTAAAATATTTTTTATACTGACCATATTTATGAGGATGATACACTGTGTTGAAACTCAAATTCATATCCATAGACTTTGGAAGGCTTCATCAGAACATCAAGGTAACCCTCAAATCTCAATTATATATAATATAATGTAGTAGTGCATGTAACATTACCACTTCTATAATTTTATATAATGGAAATGTGATCCAGAGATAAATATTATCTATTATTAATAAATTGTGCTAACTTTCAAAGGTGATAAACTAAAACCCATATAGCAATGTTCACTTTATATGTTTTGGGGAGTCTGATTACAAAATCATTAGTGATGTTTTCCCATTTCTATTGTGGTATTAATAATGGTTGTAACATCCTATTAGACTTTTTTATATTAACCTTAACTTTCTAAAATACCTATAACTAAGGTATAATCTCTTAGACATCTCTCTTCATTCCATCCAACTAGGAATAATATTTAAAATGTCTATAGACCATTGTACTTATAAGATGAATAGAGAACGAAGAACTATGAAATTTCTCTAACCAGTCATTCTTCAAACTATTTATGGATGGAGTAGATAAAATATACCTAGACCTTACCATTCAAAAATAATAAAGGTTAAATTCAAGAACATTTTTAAAATTCTTATGTATCTCTACATCATTATTTAAAACCGCTTTAATCTTCACTTTGAGAGATGGTTGAACACTCATATGAGAAAGAGGATATTTCTCCCCATCCTACAAAATTTCTTGATCCATCCTTAATAAATCTATAAATTTTGAATATTTTGTGATAATCATCATATATAATATATCATGATCCTTTTGACTCAAAGAAATGATCACCTTTTCTTCCTTATGTGGGTGGTAATGTATTTATTAGTTATAGCATTTAATCATCTTAAATCATCTTCTTCAGTGCATGTTCAAATATTTCTATGTGAATATATACTTTCATATTTTATAATCAAATTATATATCATACCATTCTTTGTAAAGATAATTCCTCCATAGATTTAATGAAAAAATACTGCATCTAACTCTAAATCATGAGTTGGGTACTTTTTCTTATGAACCTTCAATTTTCATGAGGCCTAGGTTATCACTATATCATTCTTCATGATAAAGCATACCAATAAATTCTTATATGCATCACTATAGGTTATAAAACCATCCGAACTTTAGGATAATTTAATAATAGGGGGGATAACTAACATTTTACTTAGTTCCTTAAAATTTTCCTTGAATTCATTAGTACAGTAGAAATTTGCGCCCCTTTGAGTCAACTTGGTGAGTGAATTAGATAGTCATGAGAAATTATACAGAAAGAGTCATTAATATCCATCCAATCCAAGACAAATTCAGATCTTAGTCACTGTAGTTGGTATGGTTCAACATTCAATAATGTTAGTCTTTGATGTATCAACTAATCTACCCTCTCTTGAGATTATATGACCTATAAATGAGATCTTTTATAATGGTAATTCAATCCTTTTAAATATTGAATACAATTTCTTCTTCCTTAGGGCCATCGGTACAATTCTCAAGAGATCAACATGATCTTTTAATATTTAAAAATATTATTTATAAAGACTATAAAAAACTGATCAAGGGAATAACTAAATACTATATTCCATAAATCCATGATGATAGAGAGGGAATTATTAAGAACAAATTACATTAATATATACACATAGTGTATATACCTTGTATATAATTGTATCTTGGGTATATATTTATTATTATATCTTAATTGATGTTATTTATAATGAAGATAAATCTTGGGAAGTTACTGAGCTCGGTACAATTGATCAAAAAAGTAATAAATATGGAGTATAAGGTACTTATTCTTGATTTTGATCCTTTTTTGTTCCTCATAATCAATGAAAAGTGACATCAATCCACCTTTCTTCTTAACAAAAATAATAGATACAACTTAAAGTTACACACTTGGATGAATTAATACCTTTACAAGATTCCTCTTGAGTTACTTATTTTATTAGTATAACTTATTTGAGGGTATTCTATATGGAGTCTTTGAAATAAGTATAGAACTAGGTATGGGTTATATTGAGAAATCAACTTCTCATTCCGGGGGAAGGGTAATAAAATATTTTAGAAATACATCAATATACATTGGACCAATACACATATCGTTGATGTTGAGTTTATCCCCAAGTATATGAGATAAAATCCCCTTTTTAATAGGAATCAAGACCCATAAAATGGGTTCATTTTTCATCAGAAGATAAGATTTACTGCACACTGGTATACGATCATAGGTTGTTTAAGAATATAAAACATGACTTTCCTTACTTGAAAATTGATGTGAGATTTATTTAGATAAATATAATCTATTCTAAAAACAAAAAAAATCTAAAACAGGGGGATACTAATAATATTTTTAGGAAGAAAATTCCCAAAAACTCCATTTGAAGAAGAATCATAGACTTGTGATGCAATCATCATACAAATAGGGGTTTTCACTACTAATTTAGTATCTAATCATTAAGTATATGAATTAACCATCCTTTCCAGTATACCTTATATATAGTAATTTATATAACTATGTAAAAATAGGGTAATGAAATATTTTATCATACCCCTTACCAACTCGTCTTTCTCATTATATAGTCAACCTCATACTAAAAACAAAATATTTCGCATGAACATCAAGAATATTTTATAGAAGTAACCAATTAGGAAAAAAATCCATAGGATATATAAATCATGAAACCTTATTTCCAATATATGAAACATTATGATTAACCTATATTTTTCATGCTTATCTTCTATTCAAATCCTCAATGGTGACCCATAAAGTTTTTGTGAAATTCCAAACCATATTACTTGGGAGTGTCAAACTAGGTGTAGGTTGGGCTCATTGTCATTCACCAAGAGATGATCGAGTCAAATCCCAATTCTCCCATTTCAGAGTTATTTTCCCAAGGTAAAAAATTCTATATCCACATTAACTTGTAGTATCCATATAGATATTTAGTTTATTTAAAACCAATTTCTCTATCCTTCTCGGAAATTACAGGAAATTTTCTTATACTTTCACTCATCCCTTCGGTTCTCAGTAAAAGTTTATCAAATTATTTTCTAAATGTTAAATAAACCATACCATTACACTAACTATAATGACCCAAACATTTAATTCAAATATAAAATATCTGAATCAATTAATATTCATTATCTAACATAATGATCCACACTATAATTTTATAGGCATAGTTCCTTTAGAAACATAGAAACATAAAAAACTGGTTCATATGTGAGCTTAATCGTTTCCCACAAAGTTCTTTATAACTATAACCATTCTTATAAATATCATACATAATAACTTTAAACAAAACCTAGTGAATAGAACCATATAAAAAGGTGAGACTATATGCTCAGTAATAGTAAATAAAGGATACATTAATGATCACTTAAGAATAACATGAGCATAAGGGTATGAGAACATGACAATAACATTTGAAAACCATACGATGAACATTTTAGATAAAAAACATGAGTAATGGAATAAATATTGCTACTTCATAATACATGATTGATAAAATAATCAAAGAACACATTCCACAAGGTAATAACATTTTCTTAAGACATAGAATTGTGGAAGACACATAAGAATATAATATATTATTTTAAGACTACCATCCAATACATTCATAACATGTTATACTTTATCCAACCGCACATGTACCTTCCTCATATATTATATATCCTACCATGTACCCTCTTTTGGGATTGAGATACTCCCACATACCCTTTGAGCACAATGAACTTTAATCATCACCCAATACATTGGAGAGTTATATAATTCTGAGCCCACACATCACTTAATTAAAATAATATAGTTGTGATTCATGACATTATAAAACATTCATCATATCATAACCTATATAAAGTAAATGGGTTCCATAAAAAATTTCAGTAAAAAATTACTTGTGGAAAATAAACTAGTTTTATAAATATTTCATCAATTATTTGTAGCTAAACCCATGAAAAAAAACAAATTTCATAAAATTAATTACATCATACATACAAACCATTCATAGGAATAAAAATGTTGGTATCATTGGATAATATTCCCATTAAATAAAAAGTAAAATATTATGATATCATTTTATATAGAAAAATATTTTTCACTATCACATAAAACATTTGTTGAATAAAATATCATTTTATACTTTGAAATAACTAATTTAAAATGTAAAATACTACCAAATATTAAATAATTAATTTTATTTTAAAATAACCATGGTTACTTGTAAATTATTCTTTTAATCATTGAGAGTTCATGATAATAGAAAATACCACTCCTTATTTGCATGTTAAAACAAATATTACTTTAACATTTCAGAAAAAAGTCAAAAGAGTCTTGTTTTGATAATGGAAAGAATATTATTTTAAAACAATTTGGTAAAATGTAAAAAATGGTAATTTTTTTAAATAATAATTTGAGAATTATAAAACTTTATATAAGTAGTTTTTAGAAAACATGGATATGGAAGAAAACTAATTTTCAACCGAAGAGGGAAATAATATCGATTTTTCATAGAAATAATATTTTTCTCTTGATTTATTGAGAGATAGATCATAATATTTCACCCCCAAATGAATAATCCCAAAAAAATATGTTAAATAATGAGATTATAACACAAAAAAGTTACCTCTTTTTTAATGTTTGAATTATAATCTCATTGAAATAAAGAAACTAAATTGGATATATATATCACATAATTTTCATGAGAAAAATCCTAAAATTAATTCATGGTAAGTGTACAGACCGCATAAATGAAATAGGTGTTGAATATGGAATGTCTCCCATATGACTATAAGTGAGACAAAATCACCTTACAACTTTGGTGAATTTTGAATCGTAAGACCCATGTAAGAATAAACATAAATGAAACATTAAATAACATTATAATAAATAAATGCATAGTATAAAATTTTAAATGGGATTTATATACACCTAATAAAATAATATAGGTACGTAACATAACTTATATAACAAAGAAGACAATTTGAGATGAAAATACCTTATGAATTTGGTAACTTTTGAATCATAAGACCCATGAAAAAATAAATTTAAACATTAAATATCTTGAGAATTAATGAATTCCTAATACAACATGTCAAAGGGTCTGTATATAAACCTAATAAAATAATATTGGTTAATAACATAACTTAATTCCCAAATGTGACAATTTGAGATGAAAATACCTTATCTCAATTCATTATTTATTTCATACACATTTGTACCTCCTGTATAATAAATTTTAGTTTATTGTAAATATATTCTAGAACTATATTGTCATGAAACCCTCCCACAATTTATACCTCAATGAAGGGAGAGTGGTAGTGTCCCCTGAGTCGCACCTCTAGTAGGCCCGGGTTGGTGACATGCTCCGAGGGTATAAAAATCTCATGAAATGGGATGATTGACACTCATTAATAATTTATTATTGGTACATATGACTAATAATATACAATAAAATCCAAGAAATAATATAAAAGGAACCAAAACCATCCCACAATACATGCATACATAAAATTGAAATAGATAGAAGTTTAAAAAGGTAAATACCCGAAAGAAAAGATAAAGCAGAAACACATCCACATTCCAAAAAGGTATAAGATAATACTTGCCAAAAATGATTCACATAACCCCCAAGGGAACCTAAAAACCAGTTTATATATATAGGGTGAGAATATAAGTATACTCAGTAGGAATAACAAAGTCTCTCGTGAACATGTGAGAGAAGTATAATACTACACCTGTAAGCAAACAACATAACCAACTACACTTTAACAGGTCAACTATCCATCCCAACCACACCAAGGCACACTCACCAAAAAACACAAGACAAGTATAATAAAATAATATGAATCATATGGATAAAGGTTACCCCACACATATTTCACACAAATTTATCGCTCTCACACCCTATCATCATACATCATAGAACTCACATATCTTCTGTATAACATATACTACCACCCTATAACACAGTCACATCACATCATTCTCTTAAACACCTTGTCCATTTCCCAACAATATAGTCAAATCTCATCTCACTTGGAAACAACTGTTCCTTCACAACACAACCACTACTATAACCATAGTAGTAGGATATCATGAACATATAGGGAGTAAACATCATTCCCTCCTCCTACCATTCATGATCCAATGATAAAAGCCCCACAACAAGATCATATCACATCTCACCTAAAGACACCTTGTCCACTACCCCATAACACGATCCAATCACATCTCACCTAAAGACACATGGGCCATCACATAGGGCACTAACATACCTATGTCCATCTTAAACCGTTCATATATACACACCTAGAATATTGAGTAGGAAATAGGGGATAGAAAATCATTCATCCTCCTAACAGAGATGTTAGGAAAAACCCCCTTTGTGAAAATATTGGTGGAATCACATTGTTCTCAACATGGGTGGGGTGATTATAAAAATCATAAGGAATAGAAAAGTTTATACATATGGACACACATAAGCCTTACCATTAGGTTGAAAATAAAACAATAACCACCTCAAAAAATCCCCACTAGACAAGCATGATAATTGAAACACCCACAAATAGGACACACAAACTGCATCATCACTCACAAACACATCACCACATCTCACAACGAACAACCATCTCACCCCATACATCCAAAACTAACAACCACCACAGCCAGCAAAATACACCACCCTAAAAAAAAATTAGGGAATTCCATCCTCTATGTTAAGATACTATCCATTCTAGGAGGCCCAGATTCGCCCGTAGAGGTTTAATCACATCGTAGAATAACATTTTGCGATTAATAATTAGTTCTACCCATTTTCATATTTCATAACATTATCACACATCATACATTAATAAAATATAAAATCTCAATACACTATATGATCCAAAAATCACATCAAAATAAATATAGAGATAAATTATAAAAAATATTGTTACTGGACATGAATATATGCCTCACGGTCAAAATTACTATCCTCAAAGATACCATTCCAACACAACACTATGAACCAAGGGAATGGTTAATCCCTGCATCACCTTCCATTTATAACCTTGTATTTATATTGGACCCTCCATGACTGTTGTTTCATACTTGATATCCTACTCCCCCCAGTCAATGAATTGAGATTCATCATGAAGATATCGAAAAAAGTGAGAAATGTGGAAGATTACATGGATCCTCTCCATTCATGCTGGAAACACCAACAAATATTCCTCCTATCCAGATCAACCCAAAACCTCAATGGGTCCCACAAAACATGGAGAAATATTAATCCACATTTCAAACATCTGTCTCCCACATGGAGTGGAAAACATGAAGAACTTGTGGTCCTCAACATTAAACTCCATGTGCCTCCTCCTACGAACAGTATAAGACCTTCTCTATTATGATCTACACCACATCAAGACAAAGAATTAATACCTCCCCAACCTCTATAAAAAAAATAAATAGAATGACATGGTTTCACATATAATGCCCGAAATGGGGTCATGATATGGATGATTGATAACTATTATTATAAGAACATTTAACCAAGAAAATGTATTGGGACCACAATCATACAAAGTTTAAGATGCACACTCACAAATTTCCTATATAATCTAGATATTCCACTCCATATTCCCATCTATTTTAGTGTGGAAGAAAGTGCAGAGGTTTAAAAAATTTATAAAAGAATGATACAACCCCCTATAGACTTATGAGGTAAAAAATAATCCTAATCTAAGAAAATTGACCTCAAAACTCAAATAAAATGAACCACCTCATTAAAATACCTCTTCGCAAAAGCATTATCTACACAAAACTTATTGATAATTAAGAAGTATGATAATTTTATCAATTGATCCATTATAACCTTGATAAAATTACAACCTCTCTAAGATTAGGGTAAAGTTATAATGAAATCCATTGATTTTTAATCTAATTTCTACTTGTGAACATATAAAGGATATATCAAACTACTAGGATCAGGATGTTTAGACATTACCTATTAGAAAACCAAAGACTCCACAATTAACTCTTCCACCTCCTATTTCATCTTAAGAAACCAAAACTACATCCTCAATCGATGATAAATCTTGGATACTCCTAGGTGTACCACCATAGGTGAGATCTAAAACTCATGAAGAAATCCCTTACACATCACTACTACAATAAACAATGTCCCATAAAAACATCATATTCAGAAAACACTCCAAACATCCATTCATATAATAAAAATTTATAACACAATCTGAGTATCCTATGTGATAATCCTTGTAACACCCCGACCCTAGTTACACCGAGTCTGTTCATTATTACGTATCATTGGAATGATCACAAAAGATAAATTCTAGAAAGACCGATTAGTTTAGTTGCCTTGTAAGTACTAGATACATTCATAAGGTTTACATTACATAATAAAATGGAAAACTACAATAAAATTGTTTCCATAGACAACACTGAGATCCCATAGAATATCCTTGCAGGTTAGTCATAATATACTTATTCGTATCTTGGAAAAAATAAAACATAAAAACGGGTGAGCTCAGATGCTTAGTAAGGATAATAATATAGTGGAAACTTTAATAAAGAAGCATAAAAATTTATGGCAATGTATAGAAATAAAGAAAAAGCCTTTTCAACATAATCTTCATCATAATATGGAAAATATAAATCAAAATAATACCATTTACTTACTCACATGGATATTCTACTAGTCAAATAATCACATGAAACAGCAATAGCCACTTTCATAATGATGGAATGCATAATTCCGGACTTTCATAACCACATAGTCAAGGCCTCGTGCCAAGACTACAAATAAGATTTTGTCAAGGCCTTGTGCCAAGACACTAGTTTGTCTAATGAGACCTACAGATACATCGAGGAGCTATAACGGGCTCCACCATTCACTTACTAAGTCCAATGCATTCCTCATATGAAAATGTTTAAACAAAACATAAAAATTCTTATTAAGACTAGCATATGAAATTTCAATAATTTATCCATAAACCATGAATGATATGAAATAACACATCCACCTTCAAACATATCACAAATCCTTCAATACAATATGATTTTTTTATCATAATAAATAAAATTTAAACAAACTTAAAATCTATCAAAGGATGTTGACATAGATGAAATCAAAAAATTTTTAGAAAAATATATCTTTCTATTTTGAAATAATTTCAAAGTCATATAATTATAAAAGAAAACATTTATTTTAAAAATATTCTTATAATCTTGTAAGGGAATCATTTATGATGTTATAATGACAGAAAATAGTCACACCCGCTGTATAAGTTAAAAAAATTCTTACCTTAATTCTTTTGAAAAGGTAATAAAGTACCTTGTTGGAAAACGCCAGAAAGATTCCTTTCAAACAATTTAATAAAAAGTCAAAGAAGGGTATAAATGACTTTAAACCATAGTCTAGTAAATAGTAAAATGTTTTGTAATACATTTTAAGAAACATGGATGTGGATGATAAAGAGGTCCCAGTAGATACTTACGTAACAAAACCTCAGATAATAAAGAGATTGTGAAATTAACTGTTAACTTGTACTTTTCCTTGGTCGAGGGTAGGTTAAACTCATCTATAATGGTGTGATAATTGTTATTAAATTATACAGGAATCGTATACGTTATTATGATATCATATACGATCTTTAAACATTGCGTTGTTAATAATATTTTAGTATTTATCGTCGTTTCGGGTGTTAGCTGATTCATTTTCCTTTGTATGATTTGTTACGTAAGTAATGTTTTCTATGGATAGGATGTATCTTATTATTATTCAGAATTATATTAAGTCTTTAAACATTAATTTTAATCATCTAATGACAATTATTCTTGAATGTATGTGATGGGGAATGAATCTCATCGCGTTCATGGAAACGGTAATCCGTACGTACGCACGAGCGACAATATGATTTTTTTGATATTAAAATAATATATAATTGGATGGTATATAATATATAATGAATCATTATCAGGTTATATTTATTATTTAAATCAATTACACATCATTATTATACCCATCAAAAAAATAATGTATTGAATAACAATTACACCACGACGTGGAGACGGTAAGCCGTACGTACGCACGTATGGTGACATTTCATTCAAAGGATGGATAGAATAATGAATATGGTTATACCATATTTATAATAACATCATAGTATATAGAATATACTGTATTTATTATTTTAGAATGGAAATAACAAAGAAATAGTAAGTGAAAGAAGAAAGGAACTTGAAAGAGGTGATGAAATATTTACCTCTTCTTCGGGTTCTTCCTTTTGATTTGATCAAAAGGGATTCTTAAGTTCACTTTATAACTAAACTAAGGCCTCTAGGATGAAGGGAGTACAGTTGAGAGGGTATTTGGGCAGGTTTTGGATGATCCAAATGGCTTTGAAGGTGTGAATTAGAGAGAAGGGGGAGTGCCCTTTTATAAGAGGAGTGAGGGGCACCTTAGGAAAAGTTAGAAATATTATTTTATAATAAAATTATTTTCGGTTTATAATGGCTTAAAAATAGATTATTTAAAGGATAAGGTGGGTATGGGTCGAAAACCACTCAACCAATAGGTTTTAGATAGGTTTGGGTCACTATATTAACCTTATCTTTTAGATTAAACTCTTAGTTAAATAGTTTGACATTTACCATGTCTCATTGTATTTTTATATTATATGGTTAATAAACTTAGTATATACTTCCCATAGAACCTCAAGTGGTTCATTAATGATACACCTATCATTACATAAGTCTTTTTTACAAACCTTATATTTTTAAGAATATAATATCAATTAATAATATAATTTTTTTAAAAAACTCTTTTATGTCAATTTTGACACTATTTGATATTTTGTTTTTTTCTAAATTCATAAAAAAATTATTACTTCGAAAAAAATTCATCTAACCAACCCTAATATGTCATATTATCCTATAAAATTATTTTAATTCATAAAAAGTCTCAAATTACATATATTTGGATATTTATAATAGAAATTATTTTAATATTTTATTAATTAGGTAATTACTGCATCATCATTGTTTCATAAATAAATTAAATTATTTAATGTCTAAAAAATATAAATAAAATACCATTATGTAGGAAATTTTTTTATATTTCTAATGAATTATTATAGTCTAATTTATCTTATGTGTACCCCTATATTAAAAATGGTTTAGTTATTAAACATTGAATTTAACACTTTTAACTCTTCTTTGAATTAAATAATAATAAATGTTCTAATCTAATCCTAGTGGAAAAAATAGGTTCATATTTTATTCCTAAGGGTTTTTTGGTCGAATTATACTTATCCAATAGAATTAGGACATGTGTTAGAGTAATAATAATATCATTTTTACCCTTAATTACCCTATTTACTTTTAATTGTGGTAAATAAAAGAAAAAAGTTACTATTCACCAAAAATTATTTTTATCTTAATGAACTACATTTTACTCCTTGATATTAACCGTGTCTCTTAGATTTTCAAAATTCAACTCACAGAATCGGTAAAATTAAGTTTTATGTAAATTTGCAAATACTCCCAGGAGGTGGGTAAAAGATGGTAAAAAGTCCAATACAATTTTTATATATTTAAAATTATTATAAACTGACTCTAATGAATTAAATTGAAAATATATACGTATTATGTATCTATTTTTACCTAAAATAAATTTAAATAAAATAAATAATTATTTAAATAAAAAGTCGGTTTTAAACAATGACTCAGTGTTTTTCACTATTCATCAAAAATTGAATGTTTTCAGAAAAATACCAAAAATTCACCCTAAGACAATTTCAATATTCCGAATCCAAAAATGAAGTCCATTTTGAAAGAAAAAATTTATAAAATTTAAAAAAGTGGGTGTTACTATTCATAACGGTAAGTTTGATTGGTTATGGTGTGTTAGAACTTGAAGTTGCGTACAACATACACTACTATATTATTTAAAGAGAAGTGTACCGTGGAAGATTGGGGTGTTACATTCTCCCCTACTTAAAATAATTTTTTCCTCGAAATTTCTAGAATATTACTACATAAAATGAATCGGGTGGTTCTTCGTCATAAGTTCCTCGGGTTCGCACATCTTGATATAACCTTTACCAGGCGAGTCGTCCAGTTTTTCAACACTTTTTCTCTTGTATCAAGAACATTGGCAGGATCTTCGCAATAAGACAGATTAGGTTCCATTTCTAATTCCTCATAGGCGAGTACATGCGTTGGGTCAAGCATGTATTTTAAACAAAGAAGATTGAGAGGTTTAGTGTCTTTGGGGCTTAGGATCATTACATAAAAACTTAAAACATGAAATACAACATCTTTATTGAAAACTTCTTTTACATGAACACTACATTACTTCGCACTTAGCATTGCATGGGGTAACCTGAGGACATGCATAAGAAAAGGGTGAGCTATAAATCCAAGTAATGGAGTACACATGGAATAACATGAGGAGTAAAATACATGTTAGACAATAGGCATATCAATAGATCATAAGAAAAACATGAACATAAAGGCTTGATAAAGCATGATAATCATAACATGGAAATGTGGCAACAACACTTAACATGGAATTAGCATGAGCCAAGGCTCATTGCACATGGAGCATGGGTAAATCCTCATTGCACATAAGGCACGAGTAAACCCTTGTTGCACTTGAATTATCATGAGTCAACACTCATTGCACATGACGTATCATGATACCATACTTTACCCAATTCATTGGAGCGTTATAAGGGCGCACCCTTCTTAAACATTTAATTTCATGCATAAGTGTGCCAAATGGATTATAAAACATGGATTCATAAAACATAACCATTTATTCCAAGATAAAGGAATGTGGAATTCATACATGAAACTTTACAATCAATAAGTAAATTTGCATAAAGGTGAATACCCTTGATGGAGAAATGAGCATGGTATTCACTACATAATGACATTGGATTAGAAAATCAGTGCGATTTCGATAGCGTAACGACATGAAATAATAATTCATAAAAATGGTTGATGAGAGAGAAAGGGGTTCCTCATCATATTTACATGTAATGGATAGTAAGGAGGTCATATAGATATATTTCCCAACAATTGTAATGGAATTTAGATTCATGATACAAAAGTATTGCTTGAATGTAAAAGAGGAGAGAGAAGTTCCTTTCAGAATTTCGGCATAGTAACGGGTGTACATGGGAGGCATTTAATGAGATAGAAAGGGTCTTACATCATTCAAACAAAAATAGGGCAGTATGAGGGAGGTTCGAAACCATACCCCAAAATTTATAATTGAAATTAAAAGGGAAAAACAACTTAAAGAAAATTGGACAAAAATGAGAAAGGAAGAAAAAACCCTTACTTGGAAGTGTGCTTCCAATGGCTAGAGAGAAGCTTGTGAGAGGATTATTGGGAGCTTGGGGCACCTTGGGAGGATTCTAGAGAGAGTAGGGAAGAGGTTGGAAGAACTCCAAAGGATTTGAGTGAGGAGGAAGTGGGAGCTTGGGTTGGTTTATATAGGAAAGGTGAGGGAATTCTTTATTATTTTGGTTTGGGACCCCTTATATTAAATTAATCCAAACAAAAAACCATCCCATGGTTTTTACCCATGGTTTTTGGAAAAGGGAAGAGGAAAAAAATATTTTATAAGTACAATGTCCGAACTTCTTAAAATAATAGGGTTTCTTATGTGGAGGTGAGTCACACTCCCATGGAAATTAATTTAAAAAGACAAGGTGTTTAATAAGTCTTGAGGTGTCCATTAATGTTTTTAAAAGTAATTAAAATAAACCCAAAATCACATTATTTTAATGGAAAAACATATATTTGTCTAACATAAAGATTATAGTATTTTATTACATCATTATTGTGTCATTATGATGTCATAAAACACATTATATATTTAAACGACATTTAATTTTTACTCAAAAATTTGACTATCTCAGAAAATTATGAAAAATCCACCATTGGATAATTTCGATGTCCTGATTTCAAATATAAAATTTATTTTATCTAAATAATTTTCTAAGTATGTTAATTTTCACTTTTAAAATAAAAACCGACATTTATCTAAAATTCACGGGTTTTGACAAAATGGCTTTCAAACCTTAATAAAAATTATAATTTCATTTATACAATTATATGATCATTTATATATAATAAAATTAATCTAATAATAATAATAATAATAATAATAATATTTTATTAAATTATTATTTAATTCAAAAATACCTTAATTTAATAAAATAGATTTCTTAATTAAATAATAACTAAAAACACCATTTGTACATTAAAAACTATTTACAATATATAAATTATCACAAGAAATTATATTCATTATTATATAAAAAAATAATGTACATGAACATAGTACTATGGATTAGTTAGATAACCTCTTAAAACAGCTGCATAAGACCTAAGGGTAAGGTGTGCGATGGTGAAAAACTCTTGGGGTGGTTCGGATAACATCGCTCGAGTGGTAATTTCTATCAACTTCCACTTCTCCCGTAGACGGTCCCCTTCAAGCTTGACATGGTGAATCTCAGCTTGGTCTTGGTCAAGAGAGAAGCCCAGGGATGCCACCTCTTTTTCGAGCTCCGATAAATGGGCTTTGTATGGGGCAATTCTACTAGATGAGGCCATCACTTCCTTTGTCTAAGTAAATTTGGATTTGTTAAGGCCCTATATTTATACTAATCATGTGATCACTGTTAAACGACTATATTATCAACGGTCAAAATTCTTAACATAAAACCAATGATGTTGAAATTTTATATAAACATAAAGAGACATTTAATTAGATCAAGAGGGATTTCCATTAATGAAATGTTGGGTCGTTACAATATTCCCCCCTTAAGAAATTTCTCCCTCGAAATTTTCCTTTTCCCACACTAAAACAGATGTGGGTAACTCAGCTTCATCACTTCCTCCGATTCCCAAGTTACTTCTTTAAACTTGTGGTTTCTCTACAATACCTTGACATGGGGCATTGTCTTATTTTGTAGAAATATTTCTCTACGATCTAAGATCTTCACTGGTTGATCCTCATAAGAAAGATCGTCTTCCAATTGTACCACCTCAGAAGAGAGTACATGTGAAGGGCCTGGTATGTACTTCCTTAAGAGGGATACATGAAAGACATCTTGTACTTTGGCCATAGTAGGAAAAAGTGCTAGTCGATAGGCCACAACCCCGACACGATCAAGAATCTCGAAGGGGCCGATGTACCTTGGACTTAACTTCCCTTTCTTTCCAAACCTCATGACCTTCTTCCACGAAGATATGCATAGAAAAACCATGTTTCCAACTTTAAACTCAAGGTCTCATCGACGATTATCTGAATAACTCTTCTATCGACTCTGGGCTGCCTTGATATGTTGCTGAATGGTTTTCACCTTCTCTACCATTTCCTCGACCATTTCTGGTCCAACCAGCTTACGTTCACTGACCTCATCCAAACATGCTAGTATTCTACACATTTTACCATACAGGGCTTCATATGGTGCCATTTGGATGCTCGAGTGGAAACTATTATTATAAGAGAACTCAACCAGAAGAAGATGTTGATACCATCCTCCTTTAATGTCCATTGAGAACGCTCTCAACATATCCTCAAGTGTTTGGATAGTCCGCTCGGATTGGCCATCAGTTTGAGGATGATAGGCTGTACTGAAGTTTAGTTCAGTATTCAGAGCATGTTGAAGAATTTTCCAAAACATAGAGGTGAATCATGGATCTCGGTCAGACACAATAGATAGTGTTACTCCATGCAACCTTACCACTTCCCTGATATATATCCATGCCAGTTGATCTAATGATAAATCATCCCGAATAGTAAAGAAGTGTGTAGTCTTTGTAAGACGATCCACAACAACCCATATTGTATTGTTGCCTTTGGATTTCCTCGGAGGTTTGGTGACAAAGTCCATGGTGATGTTTTCCCATTTCCTTTCTGGTATGGGCAATGGTTGCATCATCCCCTTAGACTTCTACCTCTCTGCCTTCACTTACTGGCACACTAGGAACTTTGATGTATATTCAACAATCTCCTTCTTCATATTATCCCACCAAAAGTTTTCTCGGAGATCTTGATACATCTTTGTGCTCCCTAGGTGAATAAAGAAATTTGAACTATGTGCATCATCCAAAAGATCCTTCTTCAGCTCTGGACTTGATGGAACACATAGTCTTTTCCCAAAACGCACAATTCCTTATTCATTAACATTAAACTCTGAGGATTTCCATTTTTCAATATCTTCCACTTTTTCTTGAATTCCTACATCATCCTTTAGAGAATCCTTTAACCTTTCCAAAAGAGATGATTGAGCAATCATTTGTGAAATGATTGATGATGTTCCCTTCTCTATGATTCCCATGTCTATCTTCATCAAGTCTAAGAATATTGGATCCTTCTCAATTCTCATCATTGATAGAATCACTGGATCCTTTCAACTCAGGGCATCTGCCACCTTGTTTGCTTTCCCAGGGTGGTAATGGATTGAACAGTCATAATACTTGATGAGCTCTATCCATCTTCTCTGGCGCATATTAATCTATTTCTGTGTGAATATATATTTAAGACTCTTATGGTCAGTATATATCTCACATTTCTCTCCAAAGATATATTGCCGCCAGATTTTCAAGGCAATGATCACCACCGCCAACTCCAGATCATGCATTGGATAGTTTCGCTCCTGGATTTTCAAGTACCTTAAGGCATAGGATATCACTTTATCATTTTGCATCAGCACACAACCTAATCCCTTCTTTGAAGCATCACTGAATACCACAAAAATTTCCCCACTTGTGGGTAAAGTGAGCACGGTCGTAGTGATAAGCCTCCTTTTCAACTCAATGAAGCTTTCTTCACATTCATCACTACAAGAAAACTTTACTCCCTTTCGAGTTAGCATGGGAAGAGGGTTGGACAATCGTGAGAAATTTCTCACAAATCGTCGATAATATCCAGCTAACCCCAAGAAGCTACGGATATATGTTACCAATGTTGGCCTCAGCCATCCCTCAATTGCATCTATTTTGGAGGGATCCAGAGATATCCCATTGCTTGTGATGATATGGCCCAAGAATGAGACCCCCTTAAACCAGAACCCACACTTGCTATACTTTGCATAAAGATTATCCTTGCGCAATGTCTCCAGTACAGTTCTTAAATGCTCCTCATGATCCTCCTTGGTTTTAGAGTATATTAGAATATCATCTATAAAGACTACCAAAAATTTGTCTAGGTAATCTCTAAAGACTCTATTCATAAATTCCATTAAGATTTCTGGGGCATTGGTGAGTCCAAAAGGCATTACTATGAATTAATAGTGCTCGTATCTTATACGAAAAGTAGTCTTGGGGACATATTCCTTATTCACCCTTACTTGATAATATCCCGACCGCAAATCTACCTTGGAGAAGTATTGTGCTCTACGCAGCTGATCGAACAAGTCATCAATTCTTGGGAGAGGATACTTGTTCTTTATCGTGATTTTGTTAAGTTCACAGTAATCAATGTAAAGCCGCATTGAACCATCCTTCCTCTTGATGAAGAGGACTGGTGCACCCCATGGTGAAGCACTTGGGCATATAAACCCTTTATCCAGATTCTCTTGTAGTTGTTTCTTTAGCTCTTCAAGCTCTAAAAAAACCATTCTATATGGAGTCTTGGATATTGGTAAAGCCCCGGGTATAAGTTCAATTGAGAATTCAACATCTATTCTAGGAGGAAGACCATGCAGTTCCTCGGGAAACACTTCAGCGAATTCCCTCACAATAGGCATTTCCTCAAGTATGGTTTCTTCCTTGGACTCAATCATCTGAGCCAGATACGCGTGCTGATCAGGTAGTAATATCCATTCTTGAGATTATGGAACAAAAGGATATCCATCTTCCTCCTTACACTTGTAACGAATCAGGGGTCGATTCTCCATATGGAGAGTGATTTCCCTCTCCCGACAATTTATGTTGGCTCTATATAAATAAAGCCAATTCATGCCAAGAATTGCATCAAATTCCACCAGAGGGAGTATGATGAGGTTCACCGGGAAATTAAATTCACAGATTATAACAGGGGAGGACTTATATTCGTGGGATGCAATGATTTCCTCATTTTCCGTACTCACCTACATCTTCATATCCATGATTTGTGGTGGTGCTATGATTGTTCTACTAAACATTTGAGATATAAAAGAATGCGTAGAACCTGAATCAAAAAGTACATTCGCTATTCTTGAATGAATAACTAGAGTACCTATCACCACTTCGTTTTTGGGGTACACTTCGGCAGAAGTGATGGAAAAAGCTCTTCCTTGCTGCCTTAGAGGTTGTTGGTTGCCTCATAAAACCCTTGGATTCAGGCACTGATTTTCAAAATGACCCGGTTGTTTGAATTTGTAGCATTGAACAATGCGTTGAGATTTGAACAGAGCGTTCCTCTCATCTATCGCAGTCGCGGGTCTTTCTTGCTGACAGTTAATAGCTAGGTGCCATTCCCTTCCACACCTGAAGAATTTCCTTATCCCCTTAAGGAAAATTCCAGGGTGCTTCTTTTTGCACTTTTGGCAAGTGGGGTGATGGATCTTCTTAGCAGCATTGGATTTATCCATCGGCCCACTAGCATTGAAGTCCACCTTACACTTCTTATCCCCATGATACCCCTGTGATTCTACGATCTCCATTTCGACCTTGAGGGAACATCGTACAATTTACTCATAGCTGTCGAAGTCACGGATCGCCAATGCTTTCCGCAGTCTAGGCTTCAGCCCACCAAAGAAGCGGTCAACTTTGCATTCTGGGGAAACGAAAATGCCAGAAGCATATCGTGCAAGCCTTCTGAAGTTTTCCTCGTACGATCCAACATATTCTTTATCTTTTTGCTTGAGGGAAAGGAATTACCTTTCCATTTTAATCCGTAGGGTGCGTGGAAAATATTTATCAAAAAACATCTTCCAGAAATCCTTCCATTCCAACGCCTCGATCTCCTTCTCAAACTTCGTATTTTTTTTCAACGTCCACCATTGATCAGCTTCACCCTCCATACGATAATCCACCATGATAACTTTCTCTTGTTCAGAACATTGAATGATGGAGAAGATCTTTTCAATGGAGTTGATCCATTGTTCATCGATTGTGGGATCAGATGATACACTAAAAGTTGGAGGCCTTTGTCTCATAAAGCTCTAGATAGAGACTTGTTCTTTCTTAGGGGGGGGGGGGGTTGAACGTTCCTCTTGACCCGTGTTTCTATTCAAAACTTGAGTTAGCTGAGAGAGAAGCGTGACAAAGTTCGCGATTCCCGCTCCCATTGGATTGGGCATCTCATTAGTACAGTCATCACACTGGTCTTCACAACGGTTGTTAGCCCGATTCCTCCTATTACCTTCCATTTCTTGGAATAAAAGGAAAGTTAGGGGTAACACATAAAGGGTAATCCAAAGAAAAAAGTTGATGAATTATAAATAAACTTTCAATTCCTTAACTCATGAGTCTATAGGCTTCAATCTAGGCTTTTCATGATCTACTTTCTAACATATATTCTTTGGGGCATTTTTTGATTCCCTTAATACGGGTTCATACTAAGATTGTGAATTTACCAAAGCATATCCCCCAGGAGTGTCATAACCAAGAGTGCAGAAATGCTCGTTGTCGTGCACCAGTTCCTATTCGAGTCTAGCTCAAAGCGGGGTTTTTGAGTTTTACCCCTAGGATACATCTATGCCAGAGCCGCCTCTACCTGCTCGTATCTAGACAGGGATGTATTTTCTTGATAACCCACTTACTCAATACTCACCAAAACTTAGGGACGTTTTTATTTTACTTATTCTTGTATCTAAGGCTTTACTAGGGTTTTTTAATCCTAATCCCAAAAATAACCAAACCTATCCTTTGATACCAACTATGAAAACCCTTCTTTTATTACAAACCTAAACATGATTTATTACATAAAAATTCACTTGATACAACAAAGAAGATCAAGAGGTTTAGTGTATTTGGGGCTTAGGATGATTTCATAAAAATTTAAAACATGAAATACAACATCTTTAATAAAAACTTCCTTTACATGACCACTACATTCCTTCTTACTTAGCATTGCATGGGATAACCTGAGGACATGAATAAGAAAAGGGTGAGCTATAAAGCCCAGTAAGGGAGTACTCATGGAATAAAATGAGGAGTACAATACATGTTAGAAAATAGGCATATCAATAGAGCATAAGAAAAACATGAACATAAAGGCATGATAATGCATGATAATCATAACATGGAAATGTTGCAACAACACTTAACATGGAATTAGCATGAGCCAAGGCTCATTGCACATGGAGCATGAGTAAATCCTCATTGCACATAAAGTATGAGTAAACCCTTGTTTCACTTGAATTAGCATGAGTCAACACTCATTTCATATAACGTATCATGATACTATACTTTACCCAATGAATTGCAGCGCTATAAGGGCGCCCCCTTCTTAAACATTTCATTTCATGCATAAGTGTGCCACATGGATCATAAAACATGGATTCATAAAACATAAGAATTTATTCCACGATAAAGGAATGTCGAATTCATACATGAAACCTTACAATCAATAAGTAAATGTGCATAAAGGTGAATACACTTGATAGAGAAATGGGCATGGTATTCACTACATAATGACATTGGCTTAGAAAATTGGTGCAATTTCGGCAGTGTAACGTCGTGACATAAGAATTAATAAAAAAGTTGATGAGAGAGAAAGGGGTTCCTCATCATATTTACATGTAATGTACAGTAATGAGGTCATATAGAGACATGTCCCAACAATTGTAATGGAATTTAGATTCATGATACAAAAGTATTACTTGAATGTAAAAGAGGAGAGAGAAGTTCCTTTCGGAATTTCGGCATAGTAACGGGTGTACATGGGAGGCATTTAATGAGAGAGAAAGGGTCTCCCATCATTAAAACATAAAGAGGGCAGTATGACGGAGGTGTGAAACCATACCCCAACATTTATAATTGAAATTAAAAGGGCAAAACAACTTAAAGAAAATTGGACAAAAATGAGAAAGGAAGAAAAAACCCTTACTTGGAAGTGTGCTTCCAAAGGATAAAGAGAGGCTTGTGAGAGGATTCTTTGGAGCTTGGGGCACATTGGGAGGATTCTAGTGAGAGTAGGGAAGAGGTTGGATGAACTACAAAGGCTTTGAGTGAGGAGGAAGTGGGAGCTTGGGTTGGTTTATATAGGAAAGGTGAGGGAATTCTTTATTACTTAGGTTTGGGACCCCTTATATTAAATTAATCCAAACCACAAACCTTACCATGGTTTTTGCCCATGTTTTTTTGGCAAAGGGAAGAGGAATATTTTATGTGGAGGTGAGTCACACTCCCATGGAAATTAATTTAAAAAGACAAGGTGTTTAATAAGTCTTGAGGTGTCCATTAATGCTTTGAAAAGTAAGCCAAATAAACCCAAAATCACATTATTTTAATGGTAAAACATATATTGTCCGAACATAAAGATTATAGTACTTTATTACATCACTATTGTGTCATTATGATGTCATAAAACACATTATATTTTTAAACGGTATTTAATTTTTACTCAAAAATTTGACTATCTCAGAAAATTATGAAAAATTCACCATTAGATAATTTCAACGTCCTGATTCCAAAAATAACAATTATTTTATCTAAATGATTTTATAAATATGTTAAGTTTTACTTTTAAAATAAAAACCAACATTTATCGAAAATTCACGGGTTTTGAAAAAAATGGCTTTTAAACCTTAATAAAAATTATAATTGCATTCATACAATTATATGATCATTTATATATAATAAAATTAATCTAATAATAATAATAATAATATTTTATTAAAATATCATTTAATTCAAAAATATCTTAGTTTAATAAAATATATTTATTAATTAAATAATAACTAAAAAAACCATTTGTACTTTAAAAACTATTTACAATGTATCAATTATGACAAGAAATTATATTCATTATTATATACAAAAATAATGTACTTGAACATAGTACTATCGATTAGTTACATAACCCCTTAAAACAGCCGCATAAGACCTAAGGGTAAGGTGTGCGATGGTGACAGACTCTTGGGGTGGCTCAGATAACATCACTCGAGTGGTAATTTCTATCAACTTCCACTTCTCCCGTAGACGATCCTGTTCGAGCTTGACATGGTGAAGCTCAGCTTGTGATTGGTCAAGAGCGAAGCCCAAGGAGGCCACCACTTTTCTGAGCTCTGATAAATGGGCTTCGTATGGGGAAATTCTACTGGATGAGGCCATCGCTTCCTTTGTCTAAGTCAATTTGGATTTGTTAAGGCCCTATATTTATACTAATCTTGTGATCACTGTTCAACGACTATATTAGCAATGATCAAAATTCTTAACATAAAACCAATGAAGCTGAAATTTTATATAAACATAAAGAGACATTTAATTAGATCAAGAGGGATTTCCATTAATGAAACGTTGGGTCATTACAGATCAGGTTCTAGTTCTAATTCCTCATAGGTGAGTACATGCGTTGGGTCAAGCATGTATTTTCTCCACAGTGATACGTGTAATACATCGTGAACTTTGGAAACACTTGGTAGCATTGCCAAATGGTAAGCTACAACCCCAATTTTTTCTAGAATTTCAAAAGGTCCGATCTACCTGGGACTCAATTTTCCCTTCTTACCGAAACGTATAACACCCTTCCATGGGGATACCTTCAAGAAAACATGAACTCCTACCTGAAATTCCAAATCCTTCCTTCGGTTATCGGCATAGATCTTCTGTCTACTTTGAGCTGCTTTGATGTGGGTTTGGATTACCTTCACATTTTCCAATGTTTCATCCATAAGTTCTGGGCCTATGAGTTTTCTTTCACCAACATCATCGCAACGGGTTGGTGTGCGACATCTCTTTCTGTATAACGCTTTATATGGTGCCATCTGAATACTTGAATGGAAGCTATTGTTATAGGAAAACTCTACCTGAGGTAAATATTTATCCAACATACCTTGTAAGTCATGTGAGCATGATCTCAACAAGTCATCTAATGTATGAATAGTCCGTTCTGATTGTCTATCAGTTTAGGGGTGGTAATAAGTGACCAAATGAAGTTCAGTATCCAGGGTTTTCTGAATACTTTTCCAGAATCTTGATGTAAAACAGAGATCATGACCAGAAACAATCAATAGTGTTACTCTATAAAGTCTTATAACTTCATTAATATACAATCTTTCTAAACGTTCAAGTGGTAAATCTTCTTTTATAGCAAGAAAATGTGCTGACTTGGTAAGACGATCAACAATGACCCATATTGCATCGTTTCTTCTAGGAGTCTTTGGTAGTCCCATGAAAAATTCCATCGTTATATTATCCCATTTCCACTCAGGTATGGGATGAGGTTGCATGACTCCTCTAGGTTGTTACCTTCCACCTTTCACTTATTTAAAAACCATACATCTTGACACAAAATCAACAATCTCTATCATCATGTTGTCCCACCAAAAATGTTCCTTCAAATCTCTATACATTTTGGTGTTCCCAGGGTGTATAGAGAAATTGGAACTATGAGAATCATCAAACAATTATCTTTTTATATCAGGTATATTAGGAACAAAAAGTCTCTTCCAAAATTTGAAAATTACATCTTCATATACGAATTCACTCAATCTCCTGTTATTCACAGCTTTAGTCTTCTTTTTAAACTCTTCATCATCAGTCTGAGAACTCTTTATCCTTTATAGTAAAGACGTTTTGGAAACCATTTGAATTTTTTTTGACGTTTTACCTTCCATGGGGATTCTCGTATCCATCTTTAATAGATCCATGCAGATATGATCCTTTTCAACTCTCATCTATTAAAAACTCCATGATCCTTTCTACTCAAAGCATCTGCCTCCTTATTTTCCTTCCCTGGGTGGTAGTGTATAGTGCAATCATAATCCTTGAGTAGTTCAAGCCATCTCTTTTGCCTCATGTTGAGTTCTTTCTGTGAAAAATATACTTCAAACTCTTTTGATCAGTATAAATCTCACATTTTTTTACCATAGAGATATTGTCTCCGTATCTTCAAAGAAAATATTACAATCTCTAACTCAAGATCATGAGTAGGATAGTTTTGATCATGAATTTTTAGCTATCGTGATGCATAGGAAATAACCCTATCATTATGCATAAGGACACACCCAAGTCCTTTCTTCGATGCATCACTATAAATAACAAACCCACCATTCCCCGATGGTAGAGTCAAGATAGAATCATTGAATAATCTTCTCTTCAATTATTCAAAACATTCTTCACACTATTTTTTCAAAATAAATTTAACCCCTTTTTGTGTGAGCTTTGTTAATGGGTTAGCTAACTGGGAAACATTCTGGATGAAATGATGATAATAACTGGTTGAACTAATAAAACTCTATACCTTAGTTATACTCATCAGTGCTGGAAATTCTTGGATAGGTATTGTTTTAGAAGGATCAATAGAGATTCCATCCTTAGAGACAATATGGCCAAGAAAAGAAATCTCTTGAATCCAGAATTCACACTTGCTAAACTTCCCATATAATTCATGTCTTCTAAGAGTCTTCAAAAAAATGCACAAGTGATTTTCATGATCTTTGTAGATTTTGGAGTATACCAAGATATCATAAATAAATACCACTAAAAATTCAGCAAGATATTCCTTGAAAACTCTATTCATTAGATCCATGAAGACAGAGGGTGAATTAGTCAATCCAAAAGGCATTACTGTAAACTTGTAATGCCCGTACTTGGTTCGAAATGTTGTTTTCGGAATGTCTTCCTTCTGCACACACAAACGATGATATCCAGATCGAATTTCATTCTTTGAAAAGTATTGAGCTCCATGAAGTTTCTCGAATAAATCATCAATGCGAGGTAGGGGATACTTGTTCTTTATTTTTATATCATTGATCTCCCTATAGTCAATGAACAACCTCATAGATCTATCTTTCTTCTTAACAAAAAGGAAAGGGGATCCCCATGGAGAAACACTAGGGAGAATAAATCCTATATTAATCAATTACTCTAGTTATTTCTTTAGTTCCACTAATTCCACAATGGCCATTCTATAAGGGGCCTTCGATATGGGACTTGATCTAGGAATTAGATCAATGGAAAAATCAATTTCTCGTTCTGGAGGATGTCCAGGTAAATCTTCTAGAAACACATCAACATATTCTTTCACAATAGGTACGTCCTCTATTTGAACATTATTTTTTCCACCCATAGTTATTTCATTCTCTTTCTCCCCAATAATTGAATTTTGTTGAGCTACTGGGGTGGATCTAGATAATAACTAGGTGGTGACGATTCTACTCTAAAGATAAGGTGTTCTTTATCGTCATCCTCAAAAATAGTAACCTCCTTATTCTTACAATAAATTTTTTCATCATGGTCAGAAAGAAAATACATATTGAGGATTATATCAAATTAAATCATGGGTATGATGATGATATCAGCAGATAAAGAACATTTATATACCCTAATGGGCACTGATTCACAAAACTTTATTGCAATGATAGTTCCCTTAGGTGTTTTGACTTATAACTCCCTTGTTAAATCAAATTGGAAATATCTAATTTTCATAGCAAAATGGGAAGATATGAAACAATTCGATGATCCATAATCAAATAAAGAATTGGGTAAACATGATGAAACCATTAAATTACCTACCACTATGTCTTCCAGATCTTCAACCTCAGCAGTAGTCATAGCATAAGCTTGACCTTGATCCCTTGGACTCTTCTAAGGTAAGTTCCCCTAACGCTTAGGAAATTCATTCGCATAATGCCCCCTTTCTCTACAATTGTAGCATTAAACATCAACAACCTCTTTCTTCCCCTTCTAATCAAGATCTTGGTGGATTTTTTCATCCCACTTGTAATAGACTCCCATTCCCTTCAGGCAAGTACCATGGTGTTTCCTCCCACATTTACTACAAGATGGATATTCAACTTTTCCCTTCTTCCCCTTATTTCCATTTCAATAGTGTTCAACAAATCTCCTCCTCTCTTGCTTTTCTTTAAAGTATTAAGACTTAGAAATTTTTTTTCTGTCTTGATAGCACATACAACGAGAAGGATTGTGAGACTAATGCTTGATGGAGAAATGGTTTTAACCCATAAAAGAAAAGATCAATATTACTTCTTGGGTTACGTATATAATTTGCAGTATGCCTCTCTAACCTTGTAAAGTTAGCTTCATACTTTGCGACATTCTCACCCTACTTTTTCCTTAGACTCAGAAATTGTATTTCCATATCCACTCAATGGTCATGAGAAAAGTATTTTTCTAAGAAAATTTCTTTAAACTCCCTCCATACCATATTTGATACTTCATCATCTTCCTTTGTATTTTGAATCAATGACCACCATTGATCAGCATATCCAGTGAGGTGGTAAACTGCCATGACAACGTTTTCCCTTTCGCTACACCACAAGGCATGGAATATTTTCTCTAAAGAAATTATCCGTTGCTCAGCAACTAGTGGATTTGTTCCCCCATTGAATGTTTGTGGTTTTTTACTCATGAAGCGGTCTAACATTGATCCTCCATGCTGTGGATCAGGGTGATCCATATGGGTAAGGTTATTATTCATAACCCGAGTGATTTGTCCAAGTATGGTGATAATCTGATCAACACCAGTTGTATCACCAGCTTCACTATAATTATCTTGAATAGGGGGGGGAATCCCTTCATGGAGCGCATTTATTGATATGGTTTCCATTCCTTCTACTAGGTGCCATTTCTAAATAATGGAATAAACTAGATTAGTTTATGAATAGAAATACGTAATTCCAAACATGTAAAACACTTAACATAAAATGAACAGTTTATGGATATAATCCATAATCATAAAAAAATGTTTTCTTTGAGGATGTATATACTCATAAACCCTTCATAATGGTTTGTAAAGAAAATTAGAATTATCCTAAGCATATCCCCCAGGAGTGTCATAACCAAGAGTGCAGCAAGGCTCATTGTTGTGCATGAGTTCCCGTTTGAGTCTAGCTCAAAGTGGTGTTTTTGGGTTTTACCCCTAGGTAAATCTATGCCAGAGCCACCTCTAGCTATTCATATCCAGACAGGGATGTATTTCTTGGAAAAACTCACAAAATCTCTATAATAACAAAATTCTAGGAAGTTCTTCAATACTAATCCTCAAAGTCTATCTTAGGGCTATGTCCTCTAATCAGAGTTTATCTAAATCTAGTTTCTAAGGTTTGTACTAAACTTCCTCCGAGACCAACTATAATGCCCCGCCCCAAGTTACCTAGAGTTGGTGCATTATTACGTATCATTGTTATGATTACAAAAGATCAAGTCTCGAAATACCGATTAGTTTAGTAGCCTTGGAAGTACTAGATACATTCATAAGGTTTACATTACATCATAAAATCGAAAACTACAAAACATTTTTCCATAGAAAACACTGAGATCCCATAGACTATCCCTACAGGTCAGTCATAATATACTTCTTCGCTTCCTGGGAAAAATAAAACATAAAAAGTAGTGAGCTCAGATGCTCAGTAAGGATAACAATATAGTGGAAAATTTCATAAATAAGTATAAAAATTTAAGGTAATGTATAGAACTAAAACAAAATCCTTTTAAACATAAACTTCATCATAATATGGAAAATATAAATAAAAATAATTCCATTTACTTACTCACATGGATATTCTATTAGTCCAATAATCAAATGCATTATCAATAGCCACTTTTATAATGATGGAATGCATAATGCCAGACTTTCATAACCACATAGTAAAGGCCTTGTTCCAAGACTAAAAATAAGATATTGTGAAGGCCTTGTGCCAAGACACTATTTTGACTCATGAGACCTACCGATGCATTGAGGAGCTATAGTGGGCTCCACCCATCACTAACTAAGTCCAATGCATTCCTCATATGAAAAGGTTTAATCATAACATAAACATTCGTATTAAGACTAGCATACGAAATGTCAATAATTTATCCATAAACCATGAATGGTATGAAATAAAACATCCACAATCAAACATATCATGAAACCTTCAATACAATATGTAAGTTTTGTATCATAATAAATCAACTTAAAACAAACTTAAAATACATCAAAAGATATTGACATAGATGAAATCAAAACCTTTTTAGAGAAATATGTCTTTCTATTTTGAAATTATTTCAAAGTCATATAATTATAAAATAAAACATTTATTTTGAAAATATTTTTATAATATTATAAGGGAATATTTGATGATGTCATAATGGTGGAAAATATCCACACCCGCCGTATAAGATAAAAAAACATTCGTACCTTAATTCTTTCGAAAATGTCATAAAATACCTTGTTGGAAAACAACAGAAAGATTCCTTTAAAACCATTTTATAAAATGTAAAACAAGGGTATAAATGAATTCAAACCATATTCTAGTAAATATTAAAAACTTTTTGGAATACATTTTATGAAACATGGATGTGGATGATAAAGAGGTCCCAGTAGATACTTACATAAAAACAACCTCAGATAATAAAGAGATTGTGAAATTAACCCTTACCTTGTACTTTTCCTTGGTTTAGGGTAGGTTAACCTCATGTATAATGGTTAAATAATTGTTATTAAATTATACAAGAATAATATACATTAATATGATATCATATATGATCTATAACATTGCTTTGTTAATAATATCTTAGTATTTATCGTCATTTCGGGTGTTAACCGATTCGTCTTCCTTTGTATGATTTGTTACGTAAGTAATGTTTTTTATGGATAAGATGTATCTTATTCATATTCAGAATGATATGTATTTAAACATTATTTTCAATCATCTAATGATATGATGGGGAATGAATCTCATCACGTTCGTGGAGATGGTAATCCGTACGTACGCACGAGCAACAATATCATTATTTTGATATTAAAATAATATATAATTGTATGGTATATCATATATACAGAATCATGTTCATGTTATATATATTATTTACATAAATTACACATCATTATTATACCCATCCAAATAATAATTTATTGAATAACAATTACACCACGACGTGAAGACGGTAAGCCGTATGTACACACGTTTGGTGACATGTCATTCAAAGGATGGATAGAATAATGAATATGGTTGTACCATATTTATAATAACATCACATTATATAGAAGATACTGGGGTTATTATTTTATAATGGAAACAGCAAAGAAATAGGAAGTGGAAGAAGAAGGGAACTTGAAAGAGGTGATGAAATATTTACCTCTTCTTCGGGTTGTTCCTTTTGATTTGATCAAAAGGGATCCTTAGGTTGGCCTTCTGACTAAAGGAAGGCCTCTAGGATTAAGGGAGGATAGTTTAGAGGGTATTTTGGTAGAGGTTGGACAAGACAAATGGATTTGAATGGGTGAATTAGAGAGAAGGGAGAGTGCCCTTTTATAAGAGGAGTGAGGGGCACCTTAGGAAAAGCTAGAAATATTATTTTATAATAAAATAATTTTATGTTTATAATGGAAAAAAAATAAATTATGTAAAGGATAAGGTGGGTATGGGTCGAATAACACTCAACCAATAGGTTTTAGACAGGTTTGGGTCACTATATTAACCTTATCTTTTAGATTTAACTCTTAGTTAAATAGTTTGACATTTACCATGTCTCTTTGTATTTTTATATTATATGGTTAATAAAAATACTATATAATTCCAAGAGAACACCAAGTGGTTCATTAATGATACACCTATAATTATATAAGTCTTTTTTCCAAACCTTAGATTTTTAGGAATAGAATATCAATTAATAATATAATATTAGTTTTAAAAACTCTTTTATGTCAATTTTGACACTATTTGGTATTTTGTTTTTTCAAAATTTATAACAGCATTATTACTTCGAAAAAAATTCATCTAACCAACCCTAATATGTCATAGTAACCTATAAAATTAGTTTAATTCATAAAAAGTCTCAAATTACATTTATATGGATATTTATAATACCAATTATTTTAATATTTCATTAATTAGCTAATTACTGCATCATCATTTTGTCATAAATAAATTAAATTATTTAATGTATAAAAAATATAAATAAAATATCATTATTTAGGAAATATTTTTATATTTATAATGAATATTTATAGTCGAATTTATCTTATGTGTAACCCTATATTAAAAATAGTTTAGTTATTAAACATTGAATTTTACACATTTAAGTCTTCTTTGAATTAAATAATAATAAATGTCCTAATCTAATCCAAGTGGACCAAAGAGGTTCATATTTTATTCCTAAGGTTTTTTTTGGTCTAATTATACTTATATAATAGAATTAAGACAGGTGTTAGGGTAATAATAATATCATTTTTACCCTTAATTACCCTATTTACTTTTAACCGTGGTAAATAAAAGTAAAAAGTTACTATTCACAAAAATTATTTTTATCTTATTGAACCAAATTTTACTCCTTGATATTAATCATATCTCTTGGATTTTAGAAATTCAACTCATATAAGTGGTAAAATTAAGTTTTATTTAAATTTGCAAATACTCCTAAGAGGTGGGTAAAAGACGGTGAAAGTTTCAATAAAATTTTTATATATCTAAAATTATTATAAACTAACTCCAATGAATTAAATTGAACATATATATGTATTATGTTTCTTTTTTGACCTAAAATAAATTTAAATAAAATAAATTATTATTTAAATAAAAAGGAAGTTTTAAATAATGACTCAGTGTTTTTCACTATTCATAAAAAATTGAAAGTTTTCAGAAAAATACAAAAAATTCACCCAAATCTAATTTCGATATTACGAATCCAAAAATGATGTCCATTTTGAAAGATAAAATTTATAAAATTTAAAAAACTGTGTATTACTATTCATAACATCTAGTTTGATTGGTTATTGTGTGTTAGAACTCGAAGTTGTATACAACACACGCTTCTGTATTATTCAAAGAGAAGCGTACCATGGAAGCATGGGGTGTTATAATCCTCTAATTTAAAAGTCAGAGAATATTGCACCATCATCTGAAACAAAAATCTTTTACCGTATCTAAGTGAAAGGAATAAAACATCCCCATTCCTCTCCAAGCATCCCAATACACCTGAACTAGACCCCTCTAAAAATTTCCTCTCAAATAATCAGACACAACATCCCCTTTTCCCAATGAGTAGGAGATCTCAAAATCACAATCTTGAATAAACTCCATCCACATTTACTACCAAAAATTAAAATCACATTGAGGAAAGATATACCTAAAACTATTATGATATTTGATGACAATAAAGATCTCCCCAATGAGTTAAACCTTAGCGTAAACACAAATGATACTAAATCAAGATCATAGGTGGTATAGTTATGCTGATGGGGACATAACTTCTTAGAATTATAAGATAAAATCACTCTCTACTATATTAGCACACATCCCATTCCAAGATGGTGGGGGGGGGGGATAAAAAACACACCAAACATCGCACCCTCCTTAGGGAACTAAAGCACCAGAGTACTGAACAACTTCCTATCCAGGTAACTGAAAAGTATTTGATACAGATTAGTCTACAAAAAAAAATATATTTCTTTCTGTTCAATGTTATAAATGGGGATATAACTTGAGAGAAATTGGGTTTAAACCTCCTATAATATCTCACAATCCCAATAAATATATAAACCTATTCCATGTTCTTAGGTGCTACCCTCGAAACAAATAACTTGACCTTTAATGTGTCTACTTCAACACCCTATTGAGGCACGAAATTCCCAAATAAATGCACCTATAATGTCTAAAACATACACTTGGACAAAATTCCATAGATCTGGAGGCACTGAATAACCTAAAAGATAGCTCTAAGCGGGTTTTTATGATATCCTATGACATTGAGTAGAGCAATATGTCGTTGATGAACACAAATATGAACTAGTCCACGTATTCATGGAACAAAGAGTTCGAGAGTCCCCAGAACACACCTGGTGCATTTTTTACACAAAAATGGATGAATACCAACTAAAAGATCCCATAAATACATATGAAGATATAATTTAAGAGATCACCTTCCTTCACCCATAAATGATAAAATCCTAACTACATACTAATTTTAGGAAACCAAGTAACCCCTCTCAGTTGGTTTAAAAGATCATCTATTATTGAAAGAAGGTATTTGTTCTTTAGCCTTACCCATTTCAAACTCTTTTAGTCTATAAATAGCCTCATACCACCATAAAACTTTTTGGAAAACAAAACTTCAACACACCATAGCGACACACTGTGATGGATAAAACCCTTCTCAATGAGATCATTAATCTGAATCCTCAAATTCTGCAACACATAAGGTGTCACCCAATAAGGATCTATAAAAATTAAAGAATCACCATTTTGAGAGTCTATACTTAACTCTACATCATGTCTAGGGGGTAGGGTCATACCCTCCATGAAAAAAATCAAAATATTCCACAATAACCCTTGGAACATCCACCATCCCAGCATCCACTAATTCCATAGATAACTCAGCCATCATGGAAAAGGGGATCCACATGTTGTCTTCTCAAATAATAACTCTACTCTCCAATGAAAACTACATACTAGCCATCCACATATGAGAATAAGAATAACCTTTAGAACTAGTCAATAATAGCACATATGGGATATAACAAATAGATGTTAAGGATAACATCATACAACTACATCCAAAGAATGAAAAGATCTACATGAGGCTGATATGGCCCCATTATAATTCTATGCTCATTAAACACGTCAAAAAATATGGTATAGCCTTTGATTAGAATATTCAATATCTAGGGTAAAAAAGTATCTCTACATATAGTTTTAGATCATTGACTATAGTGGGTGAAACAAAGGATTGAAAAGATCCTAAATAAAACAAGGTGAAAATAGTGGTGGATGACCATATGAACATACCTAGAATGATATCTAGTCCCTCTATAATTGTTGCCTCCACTATTTGGAACTGACCATACCAATATCCCATACCTCTCTATCAGCGTCCAAATCCATGACCATGCTTGGGTTGAGGTCCCTCGACTCAAGGAACATCCTGGGGTTGGCCTCTACTTTCTCTATCTCCTCTTGATAAAGCATAAGTCTATTACCCCTATTGATGAAACCATTTCATTGGAAACTATTGTTGAGTCCAGTACTGAACCTGTCCTCCTCCCCTAAATAGTACTCAAAGAACCATTGGTAACTTATTCTAGAAATAGATATAAACCCCATATAAAAAACATACTTTCCTTATATATATAGGAAAATCTTGAAAACCACTGGCCTTAGAAGGAAGGAATATATTATTATTAGGATTATTCCCCACTTGTTGAAACCTCGAAGGTCTTGGTGCATGAGCCCTACCATTGACATCTATACTCCACAATAAACCTTTCTAGTTCCCCACCCATGGAAAACCTCCTCCTAATTTCATCCGCTCAATCTCCACAACCTTAATCTGAACCTACAAATACATTTTTAATGTTAAAGGAGTAACTTCAAATTATATATAATGAAAGAGTGCCTTCTCAAGATGTCTAAAATGAGACTCCTCATCTGGAAAATGATTCTGGAAAAAACATAGAAGGTCCACGTACTTTATTTAAGACTCTCACACTGATATACCCCCTACCGAGGATAGATAAGCTTCTGCCTATTCACCTACTTCATGGTCGATGAAATGAACTTTACATGGAAGTATTTCAAAAATTTGACCCAAGAAACATCTACCTCATTTCACTCATCCAAATAAAGTATACACCACTGACGCACAACTCCCCACATCGGAATAACTAAAAAGGGAATCAATGTCCCATAAGGGCCCAGATGAATCTAAAAGTGATATTGAGATCCTTCGGCCTTCTCTCTGTCTCCATATCTAAAACACTTCCCTCATTCTTTCCCAAGGATTTCCACTGAAATGTGTAGAATTACCTCTTCCAAGACTCATCCTCCCCTCATATCTACGATATGGAGATCAAACAGATCATCTTGGTGACCTCAACTGCCTGATCCACACAAAAACAATGTTTGGGAGTGAAAAATTAATATAAAACAATAATTTCATAAGCTCAGTAGTTTGAAATTTTATTTGTATTTTGTTTTATTCATTTTATTGATTTTAACCTTCCCAAAACTACCTAAATAATATAGGAACACAAGTCATAAATTTTAATGTACCTATCCTAAGTATCTATCCTACAAATAGGTCTACCTCCCTTGGATGTTGAATAATCTCAGAGTCTATGAAATGGATAATAGGGGTCCCAAGACTCTAGTGTCCTAGATGGTCTCTCTGTCTTAACTCACTCACTATGGTTAACTAGAAATTTTTTCATACCAACCCTTGAAATCCTCATTGTACCTAACTCCAAACTCCATCCTATATCTCAACCATCACATCTAATACCACTCTGTCACAACCCCCTCCCACGATTGATATCACAATGAACAGAGAGTGATAATGACTCCATAGTCCCACCCCTAGTAGGTCATGGGTTAGATAATTACAGCAATGGTATAAAAATATCATCAAATGGTTGGAATTACCCTATATAATAATGTACGATTGATATTTATGATGAATCATCCCCAATAAACCCCCAAACATTATATAAAATATAACAAAACAATGAATAAATTCATGAATAAATAAAACATATATAGTTAAAAGTGTCATGAAGTAAACACCCAAATGAAAATCTAATGCGGTGACACAAAAACTATCCAAAAAGGTTTGAGCTTGTACAATCCATCATGATCCATGTAATCATCTTAGAAACCTAAAAATAAGTTTATATATGCAGGGCTATCATACGAGTATATTAAGTAGGAAAACCACTGTCTCTTGGGAATATATGAAAGAATCATACAAATACACCTGCTATCAATCAATAAAACCATCAACACCTAAATAGGTCAACTATCCATCCCAAACTCTCCAAGGCACACTCACAAATATAGTGCAAGCTAAGTATAATATTATAATATGATGTTTATTGATAAATGACACCATTTATTGCTTTCCCATTAATTTTACACTATCACACCCCAACTTAGTACATCTTGGAACTCCAATTTATTTTGTATAAAATATACCACCACCCATTGGACTATCACAACACAACACGCCCATAGACACCAGATCCGCCACGCCACAACACGATCATATCTCATCTCACTTGAAAACACTCGATCCATCACATCACAACTACTGACATAAACAGAGTGGTGGGGTATTGTGAACATGATTGACATTAATTTCATGCCCCTTACCATGAACGAACCCCACCCGAAGATTCCCTAAAACATGGTCACATCACATCTCTTCTAAAGATACATAGGCCACCACCCTAGAACATGGTCATATAACATCTTTCTCAAAGACACCGAACCCATATCCTAGTAAACAAACAGAACTTCGACCATCATAGCCTATGAATATATACTCTCCTAAAAGTTTTTGTAGGAAAGAGTGTGTAGGAAACCATCCATCCTCATTACCAGGAAGTTGGAAAACACCCCCGTGTGGAAATAAAAATGTTGAAACATAGTTCTAAATGTGGGTGGGGTGCATATAGAAATAAAAACTAATATATAGACGTATACCTATAGACACACACAGGACCAACCTATGGGTTTATATATAAACAATAACCAATTAATAACATCCCCACTTTCATTACCACCTATAAATTCATAACACCACATAAATCACATGACACACATCACATTTATAACCAAAAATATCATCTATTAAATTATTTTCATTATTAAGAATCAACCATGTTTAACCACATATCCCATCATTAATTTGGTTATTCATCATTTCCACCCCATTAACCAATCCAAATAAAGTCATTTTAAACATTATTTACCATTTTTTCATAACAACCACAAAATTTAGAACAAAATAAACACACATTAAAAGTCACTCATCATCCCCATTGTACCATCACCTCACCGCACAAAAATCATGATAAAAAACAATCACCTCACATCCCAGAAGAACAAAGAAACCACCACATCACCACCCTAAAAAAATTCCAAAAACAAAACTGTAAAATAACTTCTCCAAATGCACAAACCAACAAACCATCACCTCACCACCCAAAAAGAATAGTAAAAAAACCATTACACTGCAATCCCAAAATCACAACCACTCAAACCATCACCTTTGCACCCCAAATACATGTCCAAAAAAACCATCAACTCTCTACCCTAAAAGAATAGATAAAAAACCACATGTCACGCCACACTAGATTGCAACCACAAATCAATGCCCCACATCACAACCACATATCACACCACATCAATGATAATTTCATAGATTTAGAAATGGGGATTTAATCATATTTCACTTTATTTTAGGGGTGATATCACACAATCCATACGCCCAAGGTAACCAATTTTTTAAACCAAATATTTGCAGATATAAAATTTCCATTTTAGGTTTATTTCATGAAAAAAGGATCCCATAACCCATTAAAAATTATCACAAAAAAATACCCTAATGACTATGATTTTATGTGAGGATTTTATCTCATACAATCCCAATACCACAATAATTTCAAATAAATAAAAGCATGAAAATCATTCCCCTTTCCCATAAAATTATATTAGCCAATTATTTGTTTTTATTTAAGCTAGAATAAATACCCTAAATAGATAGGAAGTAAAAATAAAATCCCATATGATACAAAGAAGTGAGAAAGGAGGGATTTCCTACCTGAATGAAGCATTCGTAATTCACTGCACACCATAGGGTGAAGAATAAATTCCTAAAAACATTTAACACACAAAAACTCATAGATTAACAAACACCACATTAAGGGTTATAAAAAACACATCATAATCCAAAAGCCAGACCAAAACCCAAACCAAAACCACACTACTATAGTAGATCTACAAAGAAAATTTTTATTAAAACCACATGGAAGAGAGGACAACTCACCACATATCGACAATGAGACTCCACTAGAACCAAAAAATCAAGGTGGGAGGAAGGGGTCTAAAGATATTATGAGAGACAAAAAGTGTTATCCAAAAATGAGAAATGAAAAAAGTATGGACCAATGAAGATGTTTTTGGACAAAATTCATATTTTAAACCTATAACGTGACACTTTTACCTCACAAATCCCATTCATGATTTGAATTCCATAGGAAATACAGTTACACTTAAATTCATAGAACGTGAATTACTTTTATTATGTGGATCCATTTCACAGGTTACTCTTTAATCCATATAAAATCTATGAATCTTTCTAGCTACACAATACATGAACCACCAATTCACATTATGTACCCATTTCACCATGTTAATTTCTTAAAATATATCTATTTCACCTCCAACTACAATGAGACCTCCTCAAGCCCCCATCTGAAACACATCTAAAATCCCAAACCAGAGAAGTTACATAACAAGAATTAATATTATTTTAAAAATATTTATATATATAATACCACATATGTTTTATTTATTACCTTTTCTTACTCATTTATTTTCAATTCCCTCTTAAAATCACTTTTCCTGTAATAACTACTTTGTTTTTGATTTATGTTTTAGTTTGGTAGTTTTAATCCTTTACATTGACCATGGTTCTATAATATCTATATTTTTAACAATGAAATAAATATAAAAAATATTCATTATACAAGAATTTATAATAGTACATTAATTCTAGAGATTGAAAATTATTTACAATGTTTATGGAGATGGTAGACAATATATATGCCTGAATGTTCTTTCCATTTTATCGAAAGATAAAAAAAAGTAAAGGTAAATCATAATTTATATTTCTAGCATAATTTTTATATAATATATATCATATTTATTAATTAAATACACCCTTATTAAAATCCATTTCAAAATAAAATGAAAAACCTGTCACTTCACTTCAGAGAGGCGGTAGTCCACATGTACGCATAAGAGGTATTATTGTTTTTCAATGGATTAGAAGGTTATAATGTTTATGTGACATTATAATTATAGAAGAATAATTATATCATAAATATAATATAAATATATTCAATACATTATTAAATATATTCATGAATGTTGGGGATGGAAAAATGATAAATAAGTCTGTGAGGTGGTAGTCATTCGTAAATCCAATCAACAGTTTCTTTTCCCATTTGATGGAAGAGGATATGAATTTAGGGTTTCTATATAAAATAATAAAATATAAATATTAATTATATAATTATGTTATTTTTTACCATATTTCATGAATATTTTACGTTGGTGGAACATGAAATAAAACAAAAAGACATAGTTTAGAACTATACCACTTCTTCATAGAACCTCTTCCATTTTACACATAAATGATTCTTAAAAGTGTTTCATAATAAAAAAGAAACCTATGATGTGTGAAGAGAATTAAATAATTTATTTTGGATGGTATTTTTCAAAACAATAGGATCTTGGTGTTTAGAGAGGAGAGGACAATAGATGTCCTTTCATAAGTGGGGAGAGAACCCACTTGGATACTAAATGAAAATTTCCCAAAATAATCTAAAATGGTAAAGAAATTCCAAATAAAGATACTTAAAAATTGTCATATATTATAATTTTTAATAGTATAAGGTTGGAATATGTAAGGAAAATATTATTTATAAAATATTTTATGTCAAAATTACCCTTATCTTCTGGTTTAACCCCCAACAAACCCATTTTAATCTTAACCAATATAATTAATTTTTACTATTTTTACTATTAATTATGAAAAAAAACTAAAATGGACTTATTATATAATATAAATTATTAATATTATAAATATGATACCTTTTTTTATCAAATTCAATTTATAAAATTAGAATGATTTAATTTAAAATTAAACCCACGAATGCGACCAAAATGTAGTTTTCTAAAGATAATGTTTTCATAACTATAAGTAGTTTTTATATAAAAATTGAAAATAAAACTGATTACTATTGATAAAATTAGATTAATAATAACATAATTTATTTAATTTTACTTTTAAACCATTTTAAAACATAATATAACTTTTTAAATGATTTTAATATATACACAGTTTTCAATAAAAATCAGTATTTTTCACTAGTCATTAAAAAAAATAAACTTTTCAGAAAAATCCCAAAAATTAACCCTAAGATAATATTTTAAATTTTTATTCAAAAAATGAATTTATTTATTTCAATAAATAACTAAAATTATGAAAAAATTAATTTTATTCTTTCTTCATAAAAATCATTTTTTGGGAAAAATGTATTTTCAAAGCATACAAAGACTTTGAAAAAAAATTACCTTTTTATCAATAATTTTGTTTATATAAATCCATTTTACATAATTTAAAATTTATGGCTATTCCTATTCATACCATCAAGGTTAATGCATAGGTTTTACTAATAATGTTTGTATGATAATGTAAATATTATATTGTGGTTCGTCCAAATTCGATGTTGCGTGTAATTAAAATGATAAAAATTAAGTATATTTGGAAACAAATTCATAAATTCCTAGAGTTTTACAAACATGGTCGGTTTGGTAATTTAAATAACTACTTATATCTTTTATGGATCCCTTAATATATCCTCTATTTATATTATAGGACCAAGTAATGTAACTTTACGTTGCTAGTTTTTACACTTACTAATTTTAAAATACAGATTTTTCTTAATCAAGGCCTTAAAAAAATCCTATGATGATATTTATAGTGATTTTTTGTCTTGGAATATATTTTAATACCATATATAAATACTACTAAAAACTGTTTGAGGTAATCTACAAATAATATACTTATTATATCTACAAATATAACTGAGGTTTTAGAAATTCCAAATAGCCTCACTACAAATTCCTAAGGACAATACCTCATAAAGAAACATGTATTGTTTATATCCTACTTCTTGTCCCAAAATTAATTATATCCAAAATGATGAAAATATTTGAAAATTATTTGTATTTGTGAATTTGATCAAACAAGTCATTAATACAGGGTAAATGATACTTTGTTTTATAGTAATTTTGTTACATTCTTGATAATCAATTCAAATATATATTGATCCATCCTTATTCTAGGAAAAATAATAAGTTCACTATGCTGATATGCTATGGAATATTAATACCTTATAAATATTCTCCTTGAGTCGATTATACAATTTTTATAACTCAATTGGTTCCATTTAATATAGAGTATTTGTAATAGGTGTAGCACCAGGTATGAGTTTTATTGAAAACTTAACTTCGTGATTCATGAGAATAAAAGGAATGTCTTTAAAAAATAAATAATTATATTCTGAAAAAATATCCATATTTTCAATGATGAGTTTCTACAAAACAATTGGACATAAATATCCCTCTTGATTAGGTAATAATACCCATACAATATAAGTAATTTCCATTGGAAGTTCATATATATCCACAGAGTGAAAGATGCTGATTGATTGATTTGGAGTATTAAATATGTCTTCCATTCCTTAGAAATAGTCATGATCTCCATATAATAAAATCCAATCTATGACCAAAATGAAATAAAATTCAACTATAGGTAGATCACTAGATTTAAAGGAGGCACATTCCATCAAACTTAATTCAAAGAGGGACTATAGACTTGATATGCGATCATCATACCCTTAGGCGTTTTGATAGATAATTCAATAAAAATCATTAATGTGGTTACATAATTACCTTATTAAATTATTTTCATACAATTGAGTGAGTTTAACCTAATTAAAATAAAAACTTTTTAGTTCTAAAGTGAATGATATGTGAAATTTTCCCCACTTAATTATTGTGACACGCTTTAGGGATTGTGATCACATGATATTTCCCTTTATCACTTGTATTATGAGGTTACAGATGATTATTATCATCATTAACCATGGGAATTGGGCATTGGTTTTCATAATGAGCATACTCCATGAATTTGTGACACTGAAGTGTGGGTGGTGCTTTAAAATGAGAATTATCTCCATTTTATTGTATTTTATCATTATATCTCATCAAAATGAAAGTACTCAGTAGACTCCCCTTCCATAGTAGAAATATTTACCAGTACCTTGGAGATAATTTTCACCATGTTTCTCTCTACATTTCTGATATAATGGAATATTTATTTTCTTTCCTCTTTGGGGTTTATTATTAGATTTACCTTGAAATAAATATTTATATTCTAATAAAACCACGAGAATGATTGGAATATCCACTTTTTATTTCCAACTAGAGAGAAAATCAAATGGTTTAATCATAATAACTAAAGTATCTTTTTGATAGTTCTATTCAGAGACAAGGTTCAAGGCCACTGAAGAACTGATGATTTTTTGTTTTATGGTCATTGAAAAAAAATGGATGTGTACCTCACAAGTCTTTTAAAATGGGACTCATAGATACTAATTTATTCATCATCATACTGCATAAGATCAATTAATTCCACTTCCATTTTCATTGGAAGGGTTCATAGAAAGTACTTACTAAAAAATACCTTCTTAAAATAATCCCATTTATTGATTCAATTTATTTATATTTCCTTGTATTCTTAGTATGATTCCACTATTGTTATGATTTTCATTATAAACAATAAATATATAGGGATAATTTTTAAATATATAAGCATTGGAGAAATGAAAATATCTTTTCAGTGGTACTAATATATTTCTAAGTGACTAGTGGATCAGAGGACCCCTCGATAGAATGTGTATGTTATCTCATAAAATACTCAAATATTCTTTGTTCAATCAGGTTCTCATTTTTAATATCAGCTTGATTTATATATTTATAGAGTATCATGAGCATAAAAATATGATTTTTCATTCTAGATATCATTCCATTATGTTTCACCTGATGAAAATCATTTGTTTGTCATCTACAATCATTTTAACACGCTGCCACCTTGTTCTGAACATTAAATAACTCCAAAAGTCAGAGTGTAATAATTCACGCCGTAATAATTAGAGTGAGTAATTATATTATCTTGAAAATAATTCTTGATAAGTCCTAAATTATCACACATTCTTATCAAACTATGGATCTTTTAGGTTCACCCTATATCATATTCAATTCACTATAGGTTTTCTTATATTTTATAATCATATTATTCATAACCTAATATCTGAAACGACTAAACAATTATATGATATCAACTCAGATGACACGATCATTCCATAAAAAAACATCACATCACATTATATTAATATTCAATATATTCAACAATAATTGACCCATAAGGGTCTTAAAGTTTTAGGTTATTTGGATACTAAATACATAATAAAATTATTTCAAAAAATATCATCAATATGTCCCACAAAGTCCTTCTCCCATAATACACTTCTAAAAATTTATTTCATAAAACCTTTATTCATAACCTGCGGAATAATGTAAATATAATCAAAGGTGAACTCTAATGCCCAATAAGGGTAAAAATTGGAGATATTAATCAATGATCATATTAAAGAACAAGATATAAATAAGGGAATTATATCATGATTATTACTAAAAAGGTTCATATCTAATGACTCATATATCATAAATAAGTATTCATAGAATAAATAATTTTCATTTCAAAATAAATGATTCATAAGAATGAGGAATTATCATTAATAAATCATGATCTATAATAGGAAATAATAAGAAAATAACATGACATAGGAATTGTGTCATATTTATAATTATAGAAAATCAATTCATTATCCATGTTTCACTTATAACACTGTCATATATGACAAATTCCCATAGTAGAATGAGTTCACTCCCCATTTGATTATTTCTGTAGTTATCGTTCAATCCCAAGACTATCATAGTAGGAGAATTACCTTATTGAGATTTTTTCAATCAACATTATATCCCATATTATCTCTTAATATATTAACCATGACCCAATGAATTGGAGTGATTTATAATACCCACCCATTATATAATGAAAAACCTTTTTATGAGTGCGACAAGATCATAAAAACATTCATCAAATCATTATAGAATAACCCATGTAAAATAAAATTATTTTATAAACATTTAATAAACACATAATTATATATCATCTAAATAAATTACATATAAGGAATTAATATATCTTATCTCCATTGAAGCATAATAAATATCAAATGATGTTAACATAGATATAAAATACCATTAATAGGGATTTTAAAAATTTATTCAAAATATGGGAAAAATATCACTTTAATTTGGAATAATTAAAACTAAAAATTTCTTGAATATTGAGAATATTTTTATTTCAAAATAAACCTTTAATCTTGTAAATTAATATTCAGTGATAATAATTTCATGATAACGGGAAAATTCATTCGTTTGGTAAATGTTAAAATAATGAATCCTTTGATACATTTGGTAAACAGTATATAAGTATCTCATTTAGAAAAAAAAATAATATACCATTTAAACCTTGAAAAGAAAGTGAAATATATTTTAAAATTAATTTAAATAATAATTTGACCATAAAGAAAAATTCTGGAATTTTTATAAATTATTATGGCCATGAAAGAAAAAGTTTATCAACTAAAGAGGAAATAAGATCTACTTTTTGAAAAATAGTTTCTTAATAATTTTATTTAAAAAGGATAAGAGAATGTGAGTAAAATTGGATACCTTTTAAATAAAATGAATTGAATAATATATAATTAGTTTAAATGAAATGGGTCATATAATTTCCTTTAATGCAATTTTATCATAGACAATCTCGAAAATAAAAAAATTATAACACAAACCCTTACCTCGAGTAACGTCTTGCTTCATAAGAATTTAGAACTCCTGTTTAATAAATATATATTTATTATAAACCAATTACTTGACAATATTTCTAAATAACTTAATATTAATCATTCCTTTATATTATCTACTTATCCTTTTACTAACAATTCATCATTAAAATAAAGATTCAAGTAAAAAATAGTAAATTTTCTAATAATGTTTAAGTTTGATAGTTATAGTTGTTGCACCTTGGTCATGGTTTCATTATCTATATAATCATGGTCATTTTAAAAACATTATTTTTAATAATTATATACATTTTTATAACTATTCATATAAAGTTGTGATGGAATAGAGATGGTAGTCAGTTGTGCACAAGACTGATGTTTCCACTTTTTAGATGGGTAAAACTAAATAAAGGTAAATAATAATTAAAATTTTGTAACGCCCCGACCCCAGTTACCCAGAGTCGGTGCATTATTGCGTAACATTGGCATGATCACAAAAGATCAAGTCTCGAAAGACCTATTAGTTTAGTAGCCTTGGAAACACTAGATGCATTCATAAGTCTTACATTACATCATAAAGTAAAAAAAAACTACAAAAAAATCTTGTCTTCATATCCCCTCATACCATCCCTGTAGGTCATTCATAATATACTTCATCACATCCTGGAAAAATTAAAAACATTGAAAGGGGTGAGCTCGGATGCTCATTAAGGATAAAAATATAGCGGAAGCTTTCATAAATAAACATAAACATTTAAGGAAATGTATAACTAAAACAAAATCCTTTTAAACTTGAACTTCAACATAATATGGCAAAAGTAAAATGAGATAATTCCATTTACTTGTTCACATAGATATTCTACTGGTCGAATAATCACATGCAATATCAATAACCACTTTCATAATGATGGAATCCATAATGCCAGACTATCATAACCACGTAGCCAAGGCCTCATGCCATGACTACAAATAAGATTTTGTCAAGGCCTCGTGCCAAGACACTAGTTTGTCTCATGAGTCCTGCCGATGCATCGAGGAGCTATAGCGGGCTCCACCCGTCACTTATTAAGTCCAATGCATTCCTCATATGAACATGTTTAAACATATCATAAACCATAACATAATCATATCACATAAAACATGCATAAAGGAAACATAAAATTTCCACATTTCAATAAAAAGATATCAATACAACACATTGATATAATAAAAACATTATCAAAACCATTTTTAATACCAAAATAAGAAAAAATTAAAACATTGTAATTATTTTTCATTTAAAAAAAAGTTATGGCTTATAGAGGAAGCTGAAACTCAAATAATAGTCACAGCGGCAGAGAAGTCGTTGTCGCCGCATACGTAATAAAAAACATTCCTTTTATCGTTTAGTAAAAACTCTTCGTTTATAAAGATTCCTTTTGAATAAAAGTAAAAGTCAAACCGTATAAAGGAAAGTTGTGTATAAAATAAAATAAGCCTCAATGAAAGGAGATTGAGAAGATGTTCCTTAAAAAGAATATTTTTTTGATAAAATAGATCTATTATGTATATTCACTATAGGTACACATAAAGAAAGTACAAATACAAGATAAGACATAATAATATCATGATGTAATTTGAAAGTAGGAGATTAACTCAAAGAATGAAAATTGGGTTAAGAAGTTCCCTAACCTCGTGTCCGACTTGACTCAATAGTTCTTTAACCTCATGAATAATAAACTAGAGTTAATTTATATTTTCTTAAGAACCTTTTACATGTTCATTATTCCTTTTATATCACTTATTACCATGTTTTGAACATTATGTAATTATTTAAGTTAATAACGGTCATTTTGTCGATCTTTGGTACTTGAATCAAAAATAAACTTCTTATAATTACAAGTTGTTCATGTGGTGAAATATCCATTATATCCAGCATTATATTCATGAATTAGATATCATATATATCATATATATCCAGTATATACATTCATTCATAATATTACATAACATTTAGAGGTAAGAAATGAAATACACCGTTCATGGAGACGGTAAGCCGTACGTACGCATGAACGCTACTTTCATTTCTATTTCATATTTAATGGAATGAAATCATAATGATATAAAGGTATATTATATTTCCAGTATAATATCATATATAATATCATTTACTCCATACTTTATACATCCCACATATGACATTAACGATTCAAATCACTTTGAGGGGGCGGTAGTCCGCACTTCCTAAAATGAAAATATCGCGTTTACCCATAATGGAAACCATAAAGGTATGACATAAATTAAAAATACAGAAGCTTAAGTAAAACATAAACATATTATATATCATATATAAATATAGTGACATCTTAATGGCCACCTTTCAAGGTGTTATATGAGTGTTGGACAATCATCATTTCGTGAGGCAGAAATTCACCATCCACAAAAACAGTATGTTCTTTAACCATTAGATGTAGGTGTGTGTAAGTGTAGCTCGAATCATTATTATAACAAAATCATAGTATATTTAGGATACTGTTTTTGTTACAAAAGAAATTAATAACAAGAGTTTAAGGGGTTGGAGAAGCAAAATAAAACAAAATAACATAAGAGAAGACATTACCTTAAAATCGGGTAACTCTTTTTTGATTTGAGCTCAAGGCTTCCTTGGAAAAAATTCTTCCCAAAGTGAGGCTTCTAGGAGTATGATAGGGAGTTTTAGAGAGTATTTGGGCAGAGTTTGGCTGAGCCAAAAGGCTTTGAAGGTGTGAGTAAGGTGGTAGTGGTGGGGGCCTTTTATAAGAGGAGAGGAGGGGCACTGTTGGAAAGTCATGAAATGTTACTTTATTATATAATGAATTTTGGATTTTAAAGGTACCACACTTATATGATTCTAGGATAAGGTGATAAGGGTTCTAAATATACTCATACAATAGGTTGTTGACATGTGTAAGTCTTAGATTTTACATTATCTTTTCATTTTATTTAAATAGTTAATTAATGAGGTAATCGCTACATCATCATGGTGTCATAAATAATTTAATTTATTTAGGGTCGAAAAATTATAAAACAATTATCCTGATGTATGAAATCTTTTTAGCTTTCTAATGAATATTTATAGTAAAAAATATGACTTTTATAACCCCATTTAAACATTGTTTTAGTAAAACAACTCATGTTTGTGACATTTTTATTTTAACATTAAATAAAAAGTTTTTAATGTCATTTTCCTACCAAAATGGATCCATGGGGTCCTCAAGTTGACCCATGTATTTTCTTGGTTTTCCATGACTCATCCAATAGGGGTAGGACAAGTGTAAAGGTATTTTCATATTTTTATAATATCATTTTTACCTTAAATTTCACTAATTACCTTTAATCGCGATTAATTAAACTTAAAAGTTACTATTCACCAAAAATTATTTTAATCCCATTGAACCACATTTTACTTCCTAATGACAACCATATATGTCAGATTTTTTAAAATCAAATCACAGAAGTGGTAATTTTTCATTTAAACAAAAAATCATTTTTTTAACTACCACTTTGTGGTTTCACTATTCATAAAAAATTGATGTTTTTCAGAACAATGCCAAAATTTCACCCTAAGCTATAATTGATATTCCAAATTCAAAAATGATGTATTTTTTACAAAATTCCAAAAATATAAGTTGAATTAATTAAATTTATAATAGATTCCCGTTGTCACAACAAATAGCGTGTTTTTAAGAAACAATATATATCAAAAGATTGACATTTGTTTATGTCCAATTTCAAAGTGATAATAATTCTAATGACCACCATTGGATAAAATGGTAAAAATATATTCTAATTATACTTTAAAACCACTGAATAGTATAATTTATCACTATAAATTATTTTGATTAAAAAAGTTGCTTTTAAGTATTATTCATTATTCAATAAAAATTGGAAGTTCTGAGAACATTAAAGAAAATTCAACTTAGGATAATTTCGATATTCTGAATACAAAAATGAAGTCCATTTTGAAATATAAAATTTATATAATTTCAAAAAGTGGGTATTACTATTCATAACTGCTACTTTGATTGGTCGTGGTGTGTTAGAATCTCGAACTTACATACAATGCAAGCTATTGCATTATTGAAAGAGAAGCGTATCGTGAAAGCTCAGGGTGTTACATTCTCCCCTCCTTCAATAAATTGTGTCCTCGCAATTTGAAATTTTTCTTTGAAAATAAAAGGTTGAAAATAGAAAATACCTTTGTGGAAAACCCACATAGGAAATAAGGTTAATAAAAATATAACTTTAAAATAAATAAAGATAAGTACAAAGGTCACCCGAGATAGCCCATACTAGGATTATATGAAAATATGGATATGGAAGAAAAACAAACCATCAAGGTCTGATGGAGAGTTGTAGAAAATAGGATTAGGAGAAAGTTAACCACAAGACAATCACAAACTTGTGATTGGTTAAACATTCATTGAATCCCCAGTTGGAAAAGTTAACTGGCAACGTTTTTATTTTAAGATACCTTTCATAATGTTGAGGAATTTATTTAATAGATTTACTAAGAACTTAAGGAAATATACTTACTTGTCATGTAGACTTTCATTCTTTAATAAATGTTTACCACAAACCCATCTTTCACTCCAAATGGTAACAAAACTCAAAAATATTCTATTTATCCAAATTGTATAAGTTTCCAAATATTAACACATACCATTTAGATCAGTAAAATTATTTTGTAATAACTAGGGACTTCCTATAGGCTAGTGGTAGGTAATAAAGGCCTGTCACACTATGGTTGTGGGTTCGATTCCTGTAGCTTTTTCCGACGCGACTGGTTATCCCCCAACCTGCAGGTTGTCCTTTTTCTAAAACTATAGTATTATAATATTCCAAAAATAATCTTCATAAGTGTTTTAACCTTAAACAATACTATCCAAAGTTCAACTTAATCCATTCCAACCTTTATTGTTATCCAAAATACCTCTGTCCAGACTTTCTGTAAAAGGTCTCTAAATTCCAAAATCAATTGTAACATCATATTCCCCAAACAAGAAAAAGTTTCTATTATTGTCACATACTAAAAATATGATTACATTCATCATATTAAAACATTAATGAAAAAAACAAGTACTGCAGTACAATCCTTATATATATCACATTATTCTTATAACCCTAATATAGTTCTTGAGTCCAAAAACACAAATAAAATAATTATTCAACTTCATCTGTAGTAACAGAATAAGCTTCGCCTTGATCCCTTGGCCTTTTCGAAGGTATTTTTCCCTGACGCTTAGGAAATTCATTTTCATAATGCCCCATTTCTCTACAATTATAGAATTCAACATTGATAGCCTCTTTCTTTCCCTTGCAATCATGAGCCTGGTGACCTTTTTCTCCACAATTATAACAAAATCCCATTCATTTTAGGCAATTACCTGGGTGATTCTTCCCATAATTATCACATAATGGAAAATCATTCTTTCCCTTTTTCCCTTTATCTGTCTCTTGTTCCACCATTCTCTTCTTCTCTTGCTTTACTTTGTTGTCATAAGACTTAGAGAATTCCTTTTCTGTCTTGATAGCACACGAGACAATATCTTCGTACGATGAGAACGATTGTGATAATAAAGCTCGACGGAGAAATAGTTTTAACCCATCAAAGAAACGATCAATATTACTTCTTGGGTTACTTATATAATCTACAGCATACCTTGCTAACCTCGTAAAGTCGGCCTCATACTTTGCGACATTCGCATCCTCCTTTTGTCTCAGACTTAGAAATTGCCTTTCCATATCCGCTCGATTGTCATGAAAAAAGTATTTTTCTAAAAATAGATCTTTGAACTCCCTCCATTCCATATTTGATACTTCATCATATTCCTTCGTGTTTTGAATCAATGACCACCATTGATCAGCATCTCCAGTGAGGCGGTAAACTACCATGATGACCTTCTCCCTTTCGCTACTCCCCAAGGCGTGGAATATTTTCTCTAAGGAGTTTATCCATTGCTCAGATACTAATGGATTTGTACCCCCACTAAATGTTGGTGGTTGTTTCCTCATGAAGCGGTATAAAATTGATCCTCTACGTTGCGGATTAGGGTGCTCCATACGAGTAAGGTTATTATTCATAACCTGCGTGAGTTGTCCCAGTATGGTAATAAGTTGATCAGCACCAGTTGTATCTCCATCTCCACAATAATTATCTTCAGCAGGAGGGCAATCCCTACACGGAGTGCGTGCATTGATATGATTTCCATTCCTCCCACTAGGGGCCATTTCTAAAAAATGGCATAAACTAGATTAGTTTATGAATTAAAATACATAATTCCACACTTTTAATACACTTAACATAAATTGAACTATTTATGGATATAATCCATAATCATAAAAATGTTTTCTTTGAGGAAGTATGTGATCATTAGCCCTTCATAATGGTTTATAAAGAAAATGATAATTATCCTAATCATATCCCCCGGGAGTGTCGTAACCAAGAGTGCAACAAGGCCCGTTTTCGTGCACCAGTTCCCGTTCGAGTCTAGCTCAAAGCGGTGTTTTCAGGTTTTACACCTAGGTACATCTGTGCCAGAGCCATCTCTACCTGCTCGTATCCAAACAGAGATGTATTTCTCGGAAAACTCACAAAATCTCTTTAATACCAAAATTCTAGGAAGTTCTTATATACTAATCCTCAAAGTCTATCTTAGGGCTATGTGCTCTAATCAGAGTTTATCTAAATCTAGCTTCCAAGGTTAGTACTAATCTGCCTTTGATACCAACTGTAACGCCCCGACCCCAGTTACCCAAAGTCGGTGCATTATTGCGTAACATTGTCATGATTACAAAAGATCAAGTCTCGAAAAACCGATTAGTTTAGTAGCCTTGGAAACACTAGATACATTCATAAGTTTTACATTACATCATAAATTAAAACAAAACTACAACAAAATCTTTTCTTCATATCTCCTCATACAATCCCTGCAGGTCATTCATAATATACTTCATCACATCCTGGAAAAATTAAAAACATTGAAAGGGGTGAGCTCAGATGCTCAGTAAGGATAAAAATATAGCAGAAGATTTCATAAATAAACATAATTATTTAAGGCAATGTATAACTAAAACAAAAGATTTTTAAACTTTAACTTCAACATAATATGGAAAAAGTAAAATGAGATAATGCCATTTACTTGTTCACATGGATATTCTACTAGTAGAATAATCACATGCAATATCAATAACCACTTTCATAATGATGGAATGCATAATTCCAGACTATCATAACCATGTAGCCAAGGCCTCGTGCCAAGACTACAAATAAGATTTCGTCAAGGCCTCATGCCAAGACACTAGTTTGTCTCATGAGACCTGCCGATGCATCGAGGAGCTATAGCGGGCTCCACCCGTCACTTATTAAGTCCAATGCATTCCTCATATGAGCAGGTTTAAACATGTCATAAACCATAACATAATCATATCACATAAAACATGCATAAAGGAAACATAACATTTCCACATTTCAATCACAAGATATCAATAAAACACATTGATATAATAAAAACATTATCAAAACCATTTTCAATACCAAAACAAGAGAATATTAAAACTTTGTAATTATTTTTCATTTTAAAAAAAGTTATGGCTTATAGAGGAAGCCGAAACTCAAATAATAGTCACGGAGGTGGAGAAGTCGCTCTCGCCCCATACGTAATAAAAAACATTCCTCTTATCGTTTAGTAAAAACTCTTCGTTTATAAAGATTCCTTTTGAATAAAATTAAAAGTCAAAGGGGTTTATACACCGTATAAAGGAAAGTTGTGTATAAAATAAAATATGCCTCAATGAAAGGAGATTGAGACGATGTTCCTTACAAAGATTTTTTTTAATAAAATAGATCTATTATGTGTATTCACTATAATTACACATAAATAAAGTACAAATACAATATAGGACATAATAATATCATGACGTAATTTGAAAGTAGGAGATTAACCCAAAGAATGCAAATTTGGTTAAGAAGTTCCCTTACCTCGTGTCCGACTTGACTCAATCGTTCTTTAACCTCCTGAATAATAAACTAGAGTTAATTTATATTTTCTTAAGAACCTTTTACATGTTCATTATTCCTTTTATATCACTTATTACCATGTTATGAACATTATGTAATTATTTAAGTTAATAACGGTCATTTTGTCGATCTTTGGTACTTGAGTCAAAAATAAACTTCTTATAATTACAAGTTGTTCATGTGGTGAAATATCCATTATATCCAGAATTATATTCTTGATTTAGATATCATATATATCATATATATCCAGTACATACGTTCATTCATAATATTACGTAACATTTAGAGGTAAGAAATGAAATACACCGTTCATGGAGACGGTAAGCCGTACGTACGCATGAACGCAACTTTCATTTATATTTCATATTTAATGGAATGAAATCATAATGATATAAAGTTATATTATAACTCCAGTATAATATCATATATAATATCATTTACTCCATCCTTTATACATCCCACATATGGCATTAACGATTCAAATCACTTTGAGGGGGCGGTAGTCCGCACTTCCTAAAATGAAAATATCGCTTTTACCCATAATGGAAACCATAGAGGTATGCCATAAATGAAACATAAATAAGCTTAAGTAAAACATAAACATATTATATATCATATATAAATATAGTTACATATTAATGTCTACCTTTTAAGGTGTTATATGAGTGTTGAACAATCATCGTTTCGTGAGGCAGAAATTCGCCATCCACAGAAACAGTATGTTCTTTAACCATTATATATAGGTTTGTGTAAGTGTAGCTCAAATAATTCTTATAAAAACATCCTAGTATATTTAGGATACTGGTTTTTTACAAAAGAAATGAATAACAAGAGTTTAGGGTTTTGGAGAAGCAAAATAAAACAAAATAACATAAGAGAAGACATTACCTTAAAATCGGGTAACTCTTTTTTGATTTGAGCTCAAGGCTTCCTTGGAAAGAATTATTCCAAATTTGAGGCTTCTAGGAGTAAGAGAGGGAAGTTGAGAGAGTATTTGGGCAGAGGTTGTCCGAGCCAAAAGGCTTTGAAGGTGTGAGTAAGGTGGTAGTGGTGGGGGCCTTTTATAAGAGGAGAGGAGGGGCACTCTTGGAATGTCATGAAATGTTACTTTATTATATAATGTGTTTCAGATTTTAAAGGTCCCAAACTTGTATATTTAGAGGATAAGGTGATAAGGTTTCTCAATATACTCATACAATAGGTTTTTGAAATGTGTAAGTCTTAAATTTTACATTATATTTTCATTTTATTTAAATCGTTAATTAATGAGGTAATAGCTGCATCATCATGGTGTCATAAATAATTTAATTTATTTAATGTCTAAAAATTATAAAATAATTATCATGATTTAGGAAATATTTTTAGATTTCTAATGAATATTTATAGTAAAACATATGACTTGTATAACCCCATTTAAAAATTGTTTTAGTAAAACAACTCATGTTTGTGACATTTTTATTTTAAGATTAAATAAAACGTTTTTAATGTCATTTTCCTACCAAAGTGGCTCCATGGGGTCCCCAAGTTGACCCATGGATTTTCTTGGTCGGCCATGACTCATCCAATAGTGTTAAGACAAGTGTAAAGGTATTTTCAAATTTTTATAATATCATTTTTACCTTAAATTTCACTAATTACCTTTAATCGCGATTAATTAAACATAAAAGTTACTATTCACCAAAAATTATTTTAATCCCATTGAACCACATTTTAGTTCCTAATGACAACCATGTATGTCGGATTTTTGAAAATCAAATCACAGAAGTGGTAATTTTTCATTTAAACAAAAAATCAGTTTTTTAACTACCACTTAGTGGTTTCACTATTCATCAAAAATTGATGTTTTTCAGAATAATGCCAAAATTTCACCCTAAGATATAATGGATATTCCGAATTCAAAAATGATTTATTTTTTACAAAATTCCAAACATATAAGTTGCATTAATTAATTTTATAATTAATTCCCACTGTCACAACAAATAGCGTGTTTTTAAGAAATAATATATATCAAAAGATTGACATTTGTTTATGTCCAATTTCAAAGTGAAATTAATTATAATGACCACCATTGGATAAAATGGTAAAAATATATTCTAATTATACTTTAAAACCACTCAATAGTATAATTTATCACTATAAATTATTTTGATTAAAAAAGTTTCTTTTAAGTATTTTTCACTATTCAATAAATATTGGAAGTTCTCAGAAAATTACAAAAAATTCAACTTAGGATAATTTCGATATTGAGAATACAAAAATGAAGTCCATTTTGAAATATAAAATTTATATAATTTTAAAAAGTGGGTATTACTATTCATAACTCCTACTTTGATTGGTCGCGGTGTGTTATAATCTCGAACTTGCGTACAATGCAAGCTATTGCATTATTGAAAGAGAAGCGTATCGTGAAAGCTCGGGGTGTTACAAATTTAATAAATAATAATTATATCATAAGTTTGTTATATATTAATTAATTCTATCCATATGATGATTTATGTAATAATGAATTGAAAAAGTAATCACATCACATTATGGATGTGGTAGTCCACACGTATGCACGAGCGACATTTTCATTTTCCAACGGATGAGAAGGAGATAGAAAATGGCCATTAAAGTAACAAGAAAAATATATTTTTATAATAAATATAGTTATTATATCATTTTAATGTGGTTAAATAATAATTTTAATTGGTTTAAGGAGAAATAAACATATAAAAAATTTGTAAGAACATATTCATCTTCTGCCGATATCCTCCATTGATAAGAATCTTAAGGCTTATTGGATCAGTCTTTTAGGGAGAAAAAACCTCAATATTATGTATAATAATGCTTGTAGAGTATTTTAAATTATATTTTCTAAGATAATGGGCTCAAATTTTATACTTCATAAAGGATAGGAAGATCCATTTTATAAGTAAGGGCGGTGGTACTCTTGTGATTATTAAGAATATTAAAATATAACAACGCAACTCTCATGGGAATGTGGCTCCAAATTGGATAATATTTATAGATATAATTATATATCATCAAAATATATTCATAAAATAGGATTTATACAAGTTTTTAGGTTGTTTTAATCCTTATCTATTTAGATGGATAACTCGTTGATCCTCTTAACATTTACTGTAGAAATTAATTTTTGTCTCAATTATTATTCATATTAACCAAATTAAAAAATTACCTCACTAATAAATCTTGAAATTATGAGTAAAAAAATTTACAGTAATTTTTCAACTTTATTTCCTATAATTTTTTTAAATTAATTTTAAAATAATAATCCAAAATTCAATGACACCCGTTTTAAGAAAAATGAAATTCTAAGCACAAAACTATTTTTTTCTCATTACCTTCCCAGTAACTACCATAAAATGGATGTTATAATATTTTATTTAATATATTATATAATAATTTGAAGAAAATAATTCATCAAGTGTGATTAATGTAATTTATTACGATAAAAATAAATTATGCACATAAAAATAGTTTTTCCTAAAATATCTCTTTTTTTACTTTAAAATGATTTTATTTTCATTTAGAACCTATTGATATTCAACTAATCCATTTTCTAAATGTGTAATGAATAAATTTTCATAATTAGTTTTTTATATTTATACTCACTGATCCAATGGTCAGGTGATACCTATCACATTTAATAATAGAATTTCAAAAGTATATCACAGTCTTTTAAACTTAATGTTGTGTGTAAAGAAAGATATTAAAGAGAACAGTTTTATTTAAAGATAAATATGTCATAAAATATAATGATTTTACATTTACTATGATTAAATTCTTAAAAATATTTAATTTTTTCCAAGTCAAAAGGATTATGATTTTGAGGAAAAGTCATACTCCTATTTTGAAATTCAAATGAAGTAAAAAAAATGAGTCCTACAAAATAATTTTTTTGTCAAAGGAAAAATACTTATGAAATAAAATTTCATATCTACTCAGATAAATTTCTTATAAATTCTAGTTTATATACAAGTATAATTCATTATTATTAGTTTCATGGTGATTTATTTACTTAAATCTGTATGAAATACAATGTATTTTGACCTTTGTCAATGTATTATGAAGTACGTATTATTAATATGTCTAAATTATTTTATTCTATTGTAAAGTTGTACATTTTAGATAAATCTATGAAAAATTATTTTTTGATAAAATATTAAGTTATATAAAATTTATATCCTTATGATGTATGGTATACAATAAATTCTAATGTCAAATTCCAATATAAAGTATTATAGTTTTTCTTGTTTATTTCATACTAATGTTGGAGAAAACCACATAAATATAAGTCGAGGAATAGATCATAAATTGTCACAATACATATTATTTTTTATATGTGTATAATGACACATAAATATATTTAAATCACCCTTATGGAAAACATAAATGATGTTAATGTATATATTGATGATTAAATAGATTCATCCATGCAAATAATTTAATGTTTATGTAAAAGTTATTATAACATTTAGCGCATAGGATTTTCCTAGAGGACTTTAAAATATATTTTTATTTATATTGATATTTATTTATAACTAATTATCTTCATATATTTTGGGTTCGAATACTGTTATGATTTTTTGAAGAGAATAATTATTAATGAGGAATTATCCATATGATTTAAGGATGATTAGTGGATTATTAATTAATTATATTTTTATTATTGAAATTATTTATTATTATAAGGAATTAGATTATATGATATTTTTGGATTGAAATTTATATGTTGATGAGAAAATATAGGGGGGTAATTTTAAGTTTAAAGGGTTTAATTTTTATACTTAGAGAAAACTTAGTTTAATATAATTTTCACAAACTTTATTTGTGTTTTAAAAATAATCCAAAATGTCCCTAGGTTTGATGGAAAAATTATCATAATCAGTAGGGTACTATAAGTATTCCATAGTTTGTATTTGAAATTAATCTTATTCAAAGTAAGAAAACAATTTCATAGGAGTAAGCATAATATAAATCGTAATCACATTGGTTATGATAATCTGAGTGTAACAATTAATGGTTTTATTATAAAGGATATAGAATTATATTGAGTAAATGAAGTGATCATAATCCCAGAAATTTTAATTACAATGATTGTAATCATATATTAGAGAATAAGAATATGAATATATACAATTATTCACTTTCTATTACAATGAAGTGTAAATGTAAAACAAGTGAATGAATACAATTATTTTAACAGAAAGATAAGGGTATCCAATAACCATGGATAAAGTTCCCTTAATTTATACTTTAAAGAAAGTATATCTTACCCATACTAGGGTAAGCCCACTATATAGTGACCGACCTCTGTCTTGCTATCCCTACAATCCATCGATCCAGAGGGTGGTCGGCGCCTCTGTCTTCCTATCATCAGAAGCCCTCGATCCACAAAATATTAGAACAACTATGTTTCTATCCATAGAATCCATCAATCGTAATCACAATTATCTAGCATGAAGAATTTTTTTTAAGAGTTACAAGTATATGGAACCAGAATTCCATGACTTGTAAACTTCAAGGTTTTGACACATTGCATCAATTTGGAAGAGATCTCTTAGAGTGTCAAAATTCTGCAGCAAAAAATTTTATCTCGTTCAAATGACATGGTATTTATAGGAATTTTTCCCAATAATCATCTTGGCCTCCAATGATTGTATTTTCTCCTAAAATTTCATAGGGACTTGGAAATCTGAAAATCCTATGATCATCTTATTACTAAAACAAAGAAATCATTTTACTATTCATATTGAAATAGAATACACAACATCAGTTTGATTTAATAATTTTCCATTCATTATGATACAATTTTGTGGATTTGAAAAAATAAATGTAAAAGGGTCCTATTATTTTTGTTATGAGAGTCAGTATGATTTATAACATTACAAAAATATTTTCAGTATGACAATTAGATAGTGTGTATGATAAAAATCATATTCGATGTGTACCCTAAAAATCATATCCATGCTTGTTATGATAATTATGGAATAAATCATTTTAGTAAAACTCATGAGTATGATTATTATCATACTATTTTGAAAAAATATTATTGATAAAATATGAATAAAAAAGTATTAATAAAAGTATGATAAACAATATATTATTCTATTCTTAAACTACATGAATATATAAGAGTTAGTAATTATGTATTTAATTAAGACTTTATAATTTACAAAACAAAAGGAATAGAGAATTACAAAGAAGAATTTCGACTCAACAATCTACCCCTTTTGGGAAAACACAAACCATAAGTCTAAAATGTAAAATTACTATGTAAAAATTGAGTCCAAAAAGGATTTAAATAACTGTTTTATTCAGAAGTAAGAACTTATATTTATCTCCCTTTGAGTTTTAAAACTCTTTTGAATATGATGTTGAAAATTACTAACCCCCCTTAGGATAAAAAAACTTCTAAGGATCATATTCTCTTTTAAAAATACCCCCTTACTAATGGGATTATCCTTATGTTATTATCACTCTCCCATTCTCCCCCTGTTAAATATATTCTCCCCCTTTATAAACCATTCCCCCCCTTTGTGATTTACAAAAAAGAATAAGGAAGGTGTCCGGATACCTAAAAAAGGTTAATGAAACAAATATATAAAGAAACAAATATTTTGATCATCTAAAATTAATGAAAGAAAATTCATACAAAAGAGTTTGAAAACATTAAATATATCTATGAATAGATGTCAAATACTTTTCATGGTGGTTTTAAAATAAATACAAAAAGTTTTTAAAACAAATCATTTCTTCTTATTTTCCTTTTCCTTCTTTAAGAGGTACAAGAATACTATATTAGTCTTATTGAATTCTTTTATATACTATATAATTTTATCAAGATATTATTTCTAAGATCGAATAATTTATTCTTGTTCTGAAAACATATGGTCCTAGGTATGAAGCTTTTTCCTCTTGTGAATTCAAATTTTCATCCAGAGTAAGAATATTGACTTCCTAGGATTTTATTTTATGATCCTGAACATCAAATATTTTGGTCATCAAGATATTTTTTATTTTTCAAATCGATTATCTAATATTTTTAAAACATAAACCTTAATACTTCTGATTTAATAAACTTTATTTTTTTCAATCTCTTTTAATTATTCAGATTGAGAATCATTTAGGCTTTTGAAGTATTTTATTTTTCAAGATGTATCACATTCCAATTTGTTGAATGTAATTGTGACTTCATTAAAAATCCTTATAATATATTTAATATAACATATCATGAAGTTTTATAATTTAGTCATATATATGTGACCCCTTCACCACTTTATTTTAAGCCTTTCTGTGTTCCTTTGAACCTTCTTCAAACACTTTGATGTTGGCCTCAAGATTTATTACTCTTTGTATTAGAAGTTTGATTGAGTGAGATATTTTATTTTGGTTATTCATAACCAAATAAATTTTACCTTTAATCATTGGTAGATATGGAATTTCATTTTGAAATATCTTTAGGTTTTGAACAACACACCTATCTATTTACAAAGAAATTTTATTGTCTGAATCAGTATCTTCTGTATGATCAATAAGTTCCCCCAAATGGATTCTGACAGCATCATGATGAAAATTATGAATCTGATCTTCATCCAATCTGGTCTCTTCCAATTTATCTAATATATAAATGATTTTATTATCTTTGGTTTTTGGATTATCTTTCTTCAATGACTATACTTTTGGAGATGTTATCTTGCATGAAGTTTCTCGAGAAGATCTTATTGGTATCATGTTTGATTGTGACTCTTATTATTGACCAACTTCTTTTTCATGCTCACTTTATTTATTTTATTATTATTATTATTTATTTTCATCCTATCCATTTATTTTATCTTCTTCACTTATATAATCATATATATCTCTCATATAAGTATATTATTGTTCTTAGGAGAAATATTTTTGATAATTTTTTAGTGGATCTGATTTTTCACCAACTTTTTTGTTCTTCTTTTCCTTTTCATAGACAAAGGGAGTGATTGTTTCTAATTGAATTGATTCCATGATATAAATTTCTACACTTTAATTTTTAACACTTTTCAACAAATTATTAATATCTAAAACAATAAATTTTCTCCTTTTAAACTTCATTTTCTTATCTTCTTTTTTAAGAGCATCTTGAGTACAAATTTTTTTTGCCTTGGGATTCTGTTGGATTAAGAACAAACTACGAGTCTCTTTCTTTTCTTTTGGCATGATCCTTTCTCCATTTGGAATATATTTCATCATTTTATTTATTTTTCTTCTCTTTTTTAAATAAAATTCGAACTTAGATTTCTTTTATTTTTCAGAAAACAATCAGGACTAATTATTTTGGTATACCCGAACTCTCTCCAACTATTTCATTTGAAGCATTGACTTCAACATCTTTAACAAACTTCTTTGATTATAAATCAAAATTAAATTTCAACCACTTTATTTTATCATCACTAATCCAAGTAGTTTTCTAATTTCTCAGTGCTAAATTTAGTAGAATATTACAGAACATCGAACTTACTAAAATAAACTTGGTCCAAATTAATAGAAACAAAATCAGTGGGTATTTTATAGAACCATGATTAAAATTATTTATGGTTATAAAAATGAAACCCATCAAATTTATCTTTCTCATATTCACCAAATAATTAAGACTAAACAAATCTAAAACCGTAAGAGTTTCTCTATCACCTTTTCTAGGAATTATAAATCCCTATATTTAGAGAGTTATAAGGTGATTGTTCGATGAAAGATGAGTAGTTGAACTTTTGTGTTCATAAACTTCAAAAAGAGATTATTCAGATCTACTTTTAATGAGGTTTTCTTTTTTTCTTTTGGTTGTTTGTGAGAAGGTAAAAAATAATCCACCTTTGATGGAACTCCAAGAAAATGTGTTTCTTGATTTGCTAATATAAAAATATCTATATCAGAGATGTAAAATGATACTTTTAAACCATCATCAACCTTTACAGTACTATAAAACTATGTAACTTTATTAGGAAGAATATGATCTTGATTGGTGTTGGGTTTTTCTACACAAACAAACTCCCATCCTTGAAATTTAATAATTATATTCTTGGAAGAATAATACTTATCATATAAATCTCTAGTTACTAACCATTATCTATGAAATTTTATCCCTAAGAAATATTTTGGTGGAATTGTTTTGGGGGATATATCCAATGATTCTGATATCATTACAATTAAAACTTCTGAGAAAGAAAAACTATTAGACTGACTACTTGAAGGGAGGTATAGGTTCAGTGTAAAGATGAGGAAATTTGATATGGTACAAGGTGGGGTGTGTCCCTCTATATAAGTGAATAAATATTACTATTGAGATTATATGGCTTATATTAGATAAAAATATATCCAATGTTTGAAAATATTTTATTATTAAGGTTTTTATTAAAATAAAATTTTTATCATATTCATCATGAATTCGATAAAGTTTTAAAATGAAGTAAAAAAAATGAAATAACAACAATTATAATTGGAAAATAACATGTAAGGTAATAAATTGTAACTTTTGGAGTCTGAGGATAGACCTATTGATTTTGATATATTATTGTATGAAATTTTTGAGAGGAATTTTTTTTAATACAAATTTTTCTTTTTTGTGTGTGAGAAAAAAGAAGCTAAATACGATAAAATTTTGAGTATAATTTTTTTTAGTATGAGAAGAAAGAAATTGAATACGATATAATTTTGAGTATGGGAAATTTTTTGAGTACAAGAAGAAATAATTTGAATCCAATAAAATATTGAGTAAAAAATATTTATAAGCGTGAGAAGACAGAAATTAAATAAGATAAAATTTTGATGATGAAAATTTTTTTGAATATGAAAAATATGAGTATGAATGGTTTCTGAGGAAAGGAAAATAAGATTACGAACATTTATTAGGAAAATAATTTTATTTTAATTATATTTACCCCATAACAAAAAAAATCTTTATTTAAGGATATGGTTTAAAAAAGAAGTTGATATGAATAATTAATTTACAGTGATCATTTCTAGCTTCTATTTAATGTATTCTAATCTATCAGAAGGTAATGGTTTTGTAAAAATATTATCAGGTTGTTCTTACATTCTCACGAATTTTAAAATGATATCTTCTTTAAGTGTGTAGTCCCTAAGAAAGTGATTCCAAATATCTATGTGTTTTTCATTTGAATGGTGTGAAGAGTTTTTAATTAAAGAGATGGCACCGGTGTAATCACATAGTATTTGAGTTTTAGTAAAACTCATGCCATAATCAGTGAGCATGTGTTGCATCCACGATACTTGAGCACAATAACTTCTAACTATTACATATTCAAATTCAGCAATGGAAAGTTCCACAAAGTGTTGTTTCTTTAAAGAATAAGAAAATTATGAATCACATAAGAATTGAAAAGTTCTAAATATACGTTTTCTAAACATTCAACAACAACCAAAATCAGCATCTGAAAAACTTTTCAAAATAAATTCATTTCTATACGAATAGAATAGTCCTAAATACATTGTTCCCTTTAAATAACAAAAAATTATTTTTATACCTTTTAAATCGGGTTCCTTTGGATTTTATTGATATCTTGTACATAAGAATACTGAAAACACTAAGTCTGAGCGACTAGAAGTTAAGTATAATAAATTTCCTATCGTACTTCTAAAAGTTGTTTGATTTACTGGTTCTCCATATTCATTAAGATCTATAGTTCTTGAGGAACTTAATGGGGTATTAATAATTTTAGTATTTCAGATCCATACTTTTTAAGAAGATATTTAATATACTTATATTGGGATATATAAGTCCCTTCTGTTTTTTAAGATATTTGAAAACTATGAAAGAATGTTAACTCACCCATCATACTCATTTCAAACTCAGATTTCATAATATTTTAATATGATTATGTTAAAGATTATTGAGTTGATATAAATATAATATCATCAACATATATTCGAACAATCAAAACATATTTATTTATCTCTTTATGAAAAGAGTTGGATCAGTAGTTCCCTTAACAAAATTGTTTAGTAAAAAAATCTTGTTAATATATCATAATTGGATTTAGGGGCTTGTTGAAGTCCATATAAATATTTGGTATGTTTATAAACATATTAAAGATGTTTTGTATCTTCAAAAATTTGAGGTTTTTCAACAAAAACTTCCTCTTGAACATATCCGTTAAAGAAAGAACACTTCACATCAATTTGAATTTTTTTTTGAATTGAAGAATGATGAAAATGCTAATAGAAAATGAATATATTGAAGTCTATCTAGTAGAGTATAGGTTTCTTCATAATATATTCTCTCTTATTGATTATAAACATTAGAAAATAGTATTTTTTTATTTATAAGAATGACTCCATTTTCATCACAATTGTTTCTAAAAACCCATTTTACTATAACTATAGAGGTTTCTTTAGGTCTTTCATTCAAGGTCTAGAATATGTTCATTTAGAATTAATTTAGTTCATATAGCATTGATTTAATCCAATATTAATCACCTAATTCCTCTTCAGGAATTTTATGTTCAAATTGATAAATAAATATAGATGTTATACTTCATTTCCCAAATAACTTATATTCCTTACATGTTGATTTACATCCCCAATGATATTATCACTAGGATGATTCTTAAGAAATAACTAACTTGGGTTTTGTAAAACCTGTTCATCGACATAGGATAGAAACTATTCAATGGTGAACAATTTAGACATAATTTCTTGAGTTTTATTCATATTAAAAGAATATTCTATAAAAGGTTCATTATCAATTTTGTATAACACATCAGAAGTTATAGGTTGGGATTATTTAACAACAAATGGATCAGTTTCATAAAATTTAACATGTACTATTTACTCAAAAGTACAAGAGTTTTTATTGAAAAATATATATTCCTTAGAATTAGTGGAATAACAAAAGAATATAACTTCATCGGATTTTGGTGAGAATTTCTGTAAACTATCTTTTGTATTCAAAATGAATATTTTGCATCCAAAAAATTTGAAATATGATACTTTTTGTTTTCGTCCTGTCTATAACTCATAAGTGGTTTTATTAAGAAATGATATAATTAAAACTCGATTAATAGTATAGAAAACAATACTCACAACTTCAGCCCAAAAGTGTTTAGTAATTGAGTATTCAATCAACATAGATATTTATATTTTTTAAAGAATTCAATTTCTTCTTTCAACAACACCATTTTGCTGAGAAGTTTTAGGAGAAAAAAAGTTATATTTAATGTCTTTATAACTAAAAAGTTCTTAAAATTAGAATTTAAAAATTCTCCACCATGATCACTAGGAATATTTATCAATGGAATGTCTTTATCATTTTTTACTTTCACTACAAAAGTTTTAAAATAACAATAGGCTTCTGATTTCTTTGTAAGAAAATAGACCCATGTCTATCTTGGGTAATCATCAACAAAATCAAATACATAATAATTCCATCCAATAATTCTAGTTTATGTAGGACCAAATAAGTCCATGTTCACTAACTATAAATCATCACTAATTGAAACTTCACTAATTTATTTGAAGATTGACTTATGTTGCTTTCCATATTGACAAGGGTTACATTATTTTGAAGAATAAAATCCTTGTTCTTATGGATATCTAAAAATTCGTCTCTTAGAAAATTTTCATAATTTCAAAAGGTTACAATGTCCTAGCCTTATATTCCATAACCATGATTTATATTCCATTCCACTAATTCAAGGAAAGTCTTGTCTAATAAGGAAGTCTAAGTTAAATGTGTAAACATTCTCTTGCAGATGGTCATGAAGAATGAATTCATCCTTAAAATTATGAAAAACACATTTATCCATCCTAAAATTCCTAAGGTAACTTTCATCACATAATTAGATTATGATTATAAGGTTATTATTAAGGCCTTTTACAAATAAAACATTTGAAATAAAAGTTTTTTCGAGAAGAGTAATATTACCTATACTAACAATCTTTCCTTAAGCATTATCTCTGAAGGTAACTCTTCCACATTTAAATTCAATAGTCTTTTAAAATAATATTTTATTAATAATCATATGTCTATAACATCCACTATCCATGTACCATATATTCTTGTTGTTAGTAATTCCTTTGTTTTCATGGAAACAAAACAATTAGACATTTTGAATCCAATCTTTATTAGATCTGGAAATGTTATAAAGAAAAATTTTAGAAATCCACATTTGTTTTAAAAAATGGTTTCTATGGAACCCTAAATATCAAATTTTATTTAAGGAACAATTTTTATTCCAATGACCTAAAATTTGACATTTTCTTGAAAAAGGGGTCTTTTTTAGGAACAAATTAATAGTTACTAAAAACATATTTTGAATGGGTATATCCCATTTCTAAACTATTACATTATGGATGAAGTTGTTTATACATTTTATCAAATCATTTCTTACTGGTGGTAAATATTGATAAAAGTTTCTTTAAATAAAATATTTCAGACTTTAGTTTTATAAATAAATTCATATCCTCATTATTATTAGTTTCATAAGTGAGTTTTTTTCCTAATTTGTTTTATCAGAAATAACTTTTTCAAAACCCATAGAATGATTATTATAACAACCCTTCACTTTATTTTATATTTAAATATGATTTATTACATAAAATTTCACTTAATATAACACATAAGGTCAAGTGGTATAGTGTCTCTAGGGATTAGGAACATTACATGACAACTTAAAACATGAAATACACATCTTTATTGAAAAATTCTTTTACATGATCACAACATTCTTTCATACTTGGCATTACATGGGATAATTTGAGGACATACATACAGAAAAGGTGAGCTATAAAGACTAGTAAGTGAATAAACATGGAATAACATGAGGAATACCATACATGTTAGTCAATATTCATATCAATGGAGAAAAAAGAAACATGAACATAAAGGCATGATATAGCATGATATTCATAACATGGAAATACAGAAACAACATACAACATGTTATTGGATTGATCTAAGGATCATTGCACATGGATTAACATAAGTAAAACCACATTGTACATGAATTAGAATGATTAAAACCTTATTTCACGTGAATTATCACGAGTAAATCCTTAATGCATATGTATTATCATGATACTAAACATTACCCAATTCATTAGAGTGCTATCAGGGAACACCCTTCATAATGATTTCAATCTCACATTTTAGTGTGCCACATAAATCAAATAACCTAGATTCATTCAACATAATAAGTTATTAGATGATAAAGTAATGTGGAATAAATAAATTTATTTCTAAAATAAATAAGTATATGTGAAAAAATTTTAATACCCTTGATAGAGAAATGGGTATGGTATTCACTAGATGATGATTTTGGCATATAAAATCACGGTGTAATTTTGGAAGCATAACAGTGTCATATGAAAATTCATAAAAAGGGATAATGAGAGATAAAGAGGTATAACATCATATATTAATGTAATGGGAAGTATAAGTAATATTTAATAACATATCCCAACACATGAAATGGAATTTAGATGCATAATATAAAAGAAATGCTTGAATGGAAATGAGAAGAGAAAATCCATTATAGAATTTCGACATGGTAATAGGTGTACATAGGAGGGATTAATGAGAGAGAAATGGGTATATAATAATTCAAAAATAATAAGGGAAGTATGGGGTAGGTGTAAAAACATACCCCATCATTTGTAACTGGAGATAAAATGGCATAACAATATATAGAAACTAGGATAAAAACGAGAAAGGAAAGAACCCTTACTTAGATGTGTGACCCCAAAGGCTTGAGAGAGGCTTTATGGGGGCTTAGGGTGCAGTGGATTGACTATAAGGAGTATATAGTAGAGTGTGTATGTGGTTAAAGGGTTTTTAGTGAAGTGGAATGGGTGCTTGTGGTGTGTTCATATACGAAAAGGGGATTTCTTTATTATTTTGGTTTTAGACACCTGATAATAAAATAATCAAATCCACAAACCATCCCTTGGTTTTTGCCCATAGTATTTTCCAAAGGGGAGTAGAAAAAATTATTTTTTAAGGTAAATGGCTGAAGATAATAAAATATTTCCCTTGATTATGTGAAGGCGAGTCACATTTTCATGGAAATGATTTTAAAATTTTAAAATATTTTATTTATCTTGGCAGAATCCCTAAGGCTTTATAAAATAAATAAAATAAACCTAAAATTACATTATTTTAAATTAAAAACATATATATTTTCTAATATACCATTTATAGTATTTATTACATCATTATTGGTCCATTATGATGTCATAAAACACACTATATATTTATATGGTATTTAATTTTCACCCGAAAATTTGACGGTCTTATAAAATTATGAAAAATTCACCCCTGGATAATTTTGACATCTCGATTCCAAAAATAATATTAATTTAATCCAAATAATTTTATAAATATGTGAATTATCACTTTTAAAATAAAAACTGATATTAATTTAAAATTGACAGGTTTTGAAAAAACAATTTTTAAACCTTAATAAAAATTACATTAGACTTCATAAAACTTATATGATCATTTATATTTAATAAAATAATTTAATAATAATATTCATTATAATATTATTTTTCTCGAGAATTTATTAATTCATCAAAATAGATTTCTTAATTTAATTTTAATATTAACCAAAAATACTATTTGTGATTTAAAAATTATTTACAAGGTAATAATAATATAATGAAAGTATATTCATTATTCTATACAAAAATACTCATAATGTTAGGTTATTGATACATGACCATTTATTACACCATCATACACCCTAAGACTAAGGTGTGCGATTGCAGGACTTCCTTGGGGAAGTTCGGTGAACATGGTTTGGGCCGTGATGTCGATGAGATTGAAATTCTATTGTAAATGGTTTTTCTCATGCTTAAGTTATTGGATATCAGTATGGGTTTGTTCTTGGAAAAATCCCAGAAATTCTATCTCCATCGGAAGCTATGATAAATGGGATTCATAGGGTTGATCCTACTAGTTGAGTTCATCACTCCCTTTTTCTTTTCCAAATGGATTTTTTAAAACCCTATATTTATTCTAGTCATGTGATAACTGTTAAATAGTTATATTATCAAGGGTTAGGATACTTAATAGTCAATTAAATCGCATAAAATATAATAAAACAGAAGGGGTGCATGTGTTTTATATATCCATAAGACATTTAATTAAAAGAAAGGGAATTTTAATCATAAATGTTTGGGATGTGACAACCTTCCCCCCTTGACAAATTTATCCCTTGAAATTTCCTTTTCACACATTAAAATAGATGAGGGTAACTCTACTTCATCACTTCTTTGGTTCCCATGTTGCTTCTTCAAACTTTTGGTTTTTCCACAACGCCATAACAAGGGGCATCATATTATTTCATTGACATTTTTCTCTATAATCTAGGATATTCACCAAATTATCCTCATAGGAGAAGTAATTCTACAATGGTACCACCTCTAGATTAAGTTCACGTGATGGGTCCAGTATGTACTTCCTCAAAAGTGATACATGGAATACATCATGAACTTGAGATAGGTTTAGTGTGATTACTAGTTAATAGGCCATTACTATGATGTGGTAAAGGATCTCAAAAGGGCCGATGTACCTTGGACTAAGTTTTCCCTTCTCCCCAAATCTCATAAATCTATTCTATGGAGATATATATAGGAATACCATCTATCAAACATCAAACTAAAGGTTTCATGATTGTCAACATAGCTGTTTTGTTGACTCTAGGAAGCTTTGATGTGATGCTGGATGGTCTTAACCTTATAAACCATTTCTTCAAACATTTCCGAACCGATAATTTTTTGTTCCCCAACTTCATCCCTTGATTATGGTGTTACGAACCTCTTCCCATAAAGGTATTCATAAGGATCCATTTGGATGATTGAGTGGAAACTATTGTTGTAAGAGAAATCCACCAAAGGAAGATGTTGGTCCCATCCAACATTGAATTCCATTGAGAAATCTCTCAACACGTCCTTAAGTGTCTGGATAGTCTGCTCTTATTGGCCATAAGTTTGAGGGTGATAGGCTGTAATGAAGTTCAACTCAATGTTTAGATCATATTTGATACTCCTCCAAAACTTAGAGGTGAATCTTGGATCTCGATCAGATAAAATCAATAGTGGCACTCCCTAAAATCATACCACCTCTATGATTTATATCCATTCTTGTTGATCTAGTGATTTTTCCTCCTGAATTTTAATTATGTGTGAAATATTTATAAGACAATCCACAAAAACCCAGATAGAATTGTTTTCTTTGGATGTCTTCGGAAGTCTGTTGATAAATTCCATGGTGATGTTTTCTCATTTTTATGTTGGTATGGGTAGTGTTTGTATCATCCCCTTATAATTCTTCCTCTCATCCTTAACTTGCTCACATACCTAGCACTTTGTTGTATATTTAGCAATATCTTTCTACATGTTATCCCACCAAAAGTTCTCTTGGGGATATAGATACATCTTTGTGTTTCCTGGGGGAATAGAGAAATAAAAACTATATGCATCATCCAAAATTTGATTTTTTAAATAAGGATTTGATGAAATACATAGTCTCAATCCAAATCTCAAAATTCATTCTTTATTAACATTTAACTCTGAGGATTTTTCTTTTCTGATAGTTTCCACTTTATTCTGAATTCCCTCATCATCTTTTTGAGAATCCTTTAACCTTTCCAATAGAGATGGTTGATCAATATTTTATGAAAGGATTGACGATTTCCCCTTATTTATGATTCCCATGTCTATCTTTATCAAATCTAAGAAGATTATATCCTTTCCAATTCTAATTAATGATGGAATCTTTGTGTCCTTTTTTACTTAGAGCATCTTCCACCTTGTTCACTTTCCCATGGTGGTAATTGATTGAGCAGTCATAATCAATTATGATATCTAAACATCTTCATTTGAAAATATTCATCTCTCTATATGTGAATATATATTTAACCCATTTGCGATTTGTGTATATTTCACACGTATAACCAAAGAGATAATGTTACCATATTTTCAATGAAAAGATCACAACTTCCAACTCGAAATCATCTATGGGATATTTTTGATCATGAATTTTCAACTGTATTGAGCCATAAGCAATGAATTTGTCATTCTCCATCAACACACATCCCAAGACCTTCTTTTAAGCATCACCAAAGATTATGAAAAGATCCACACTTGGGGGTAGTGTGATCACATGGGAAGTAATAAGCCTCTTCTTCAAATCCATGAATATTTCTTCACATTCATTATTCCAAGAAAACTTTATTCCCTTCCGAGTTAGCTTGGTATGTGTGTTTCACAATTATGATAAATTTCTCAAAAATCAGATATAATTTTTAGCTAACCCCATGAAGATATGGATATTAATCACAGATGTCGGCCATAACCATGCTTCAATTGAATTTATCTTCAAAGGATCCATATATATCCCATTTCTTGTGATGATATAACCAAATAACGAGACATCCTTAAATTAGAACTATCACATGTTGTACTTTTCATGGAGATTATGCTTTTGAAAGGTCTCTAGCATAGTGCTTAGATGCTTCTAAGGCTCCTACTTGGTTTTGGAGTATATTTGAATATTGTCTATAAATTCTAACACAAATTTGTCAAGGTAATCTATAAAGACACTATTCATCATGTCCATGAATATTTTTGGAGCATTAGTGAGTCCAAATGGAATCAATATGAACTCATAATGCCCGTATGTAGTATAAAAAGTCTTCTGGGGGATATCCACCTTCTTTACCCTAACTTGGTAATATCCCAACTATAGATCCACCTTAGAGAAGTAGTGTTCTCCACGTAGTTGATCAAACAAGTCATAAACTCTTGGAATATTATAGTTGTTCTTTATCGTGATTTTTTAGCATACGATCATTAATGAAAACGCACATTGACTCATCCTTCTTCTTAATGAAGAGGACTGGTGCACCCCATGGTGAAGCACTTGTGCATACGAAACCTTTATCTAGATTATACTATAGTTGTTTCTTTAGCTCCTCAATATCAAAAACATCAGTTCTATATAGAGTATTAGATATTTTAAACTACCTAGGAATAAGATCATTCGAGTATTCAACATCTCTTATAAGAGGAAGAGTAATAAATTCTTTAGGAAACACATTAGTGAATTCAATCACAATAGTCCTGTCTTCTAGGATGGTTATTTCCTTAGACTCAATCATATGATAATGATACATGTGCTCATAGGGTGGTAATATCCATTCTTGAGATGATGGTGCTAAAGATTATTCATCCTCCTCCTTACACTTGTAAAGAATCATGGGTTGATTCCACATATGGAGAGTGATTTCACACTCATGGAAATTAATGTTTTATCTTCATAGGGAAAGCTAATCCGTGTTGTGAATTGCATAAAATTCCACTAGAGGGATTAGGATGAGGTATGGATGGAAATCCAATATAAAAATTATGACAGGGGGATTTATATACATATGATTCAATAATTAATCCATTTGTCATTTTCCCATCAAACGTTAAAATTTTTATTTTCAATCACTTTTAAGGGAAAAGTGAGAACCCTAACATATTTCATAATTCAGCACCAAAGGTCACAAATAATTTTTTAAAGAAAAGTTTAAGCCGATTCAAGCAAAGATCTCTAAACAATATCCATAGAATATACTTTATCTGTATGTCAGAATAATCCTTTAGTACTCCTTCACAGAGATTTTCTAGTATGTCCCAAGATTGCAAGTGTTCCTCCTTGCTGATATTTCCTATGTTGCATCCTCTAAGAAGAATGTGAGCCTACTTGTCGATTCACTTACCCTGATCCTTAGTAAAGGTCACCTAAAGCGGCCTCATCTTCATTATCTCCTAAATATCCAGCGTGTTGTCAGCCATTTCCTCATCAGAGTTCAAAATTAAGTCCATTTGATTCAGCATAGAAAGTATTTGTCGATGTGAGTCATCATTGGAGTTATTTTGACATTGCTGCACCGAGCTCCGAGGCCCCTTTTCACCCTCAAGGATAGTAGGGACAACAACCTCACAACTAGCCTCCTAGATTTTCGGAACCACCTCGCCTTCCACTATTTGGGCCTTGTGTTCCTTTGGAGTTCCGAATTTCTTTGCTGACCGAGTCTCCATTGGCCTAGGGAGGTTGGAGTAGTCCTTGTGCCCCTTTGTCTTCTACTTCTTGGACACAATGCATCTTCTTGGGTCTCTATTTTCCTTATTCCCCTTCTTTCTCCTTGGACTATGTAGGCCCTTTACAACCCCTCCTGTAACAAAATCATCTGAGTGTTGTCCATCTCCATCAGATTCATCTTCAGAGGTACAAAACTAGTTATAGTATGAGCCCCCTCGTTGCTCAAACAATTGAATCTGTTACTTAATTTGAGGCTAGCCAAAGTTCCCCTTGAGTTGAGATGGTTACCATCATCATTAAATGTCGAAACCTGTTCTTGGGTATCCATAGGCTGACTACTCCCAGCGATGGCACTACCACCTGCACCCACCACCTAGGCATAAGTACCAGCGATTGGCACAGTACCCATGGGCATCAGACCCCCAGCTCCGAAGTTCTCCCCCGGAACCTGCTTATCCTGGTTGACATCTGCTATTGAAGTCCCTACTAGAGGATTGGGTACAACCTCCTCGGGGTCCCCTTGTTGCAAGGAACAAAATCTCAGGTCCTGCTTCAAACGAGAAAAAACTTCTAAAACCAGTGGCCCCGACTCCTATGAAATGGACCTTTCCATTTCAACTGGAAAGGTCTCACCTCCTTGGTGCACTATTTTGGAATGTTGCTCAATCAAATGTGGACCTTGATGGGAATAAATCCCCGAGTCAGCCTCACATCCCTCCTTTGGATCGTGGACATAGAAATCGATCTGCTCATTCGACCCAGTAGCCCGCAAACCTTGGCGATGTTTGAGCTCCCTATGGCATCCGGAAGAGGAGTGGCCTAGACGATGGCAGTGTGAACAAAAATCTGGCAAAGATTAAAAGACCACCCTCTATTTCCATCTCATATTCTCTCCCACCAAAATCCAAATCCAATCTATAGGTGGTTTAGAAACATCCACCTCAACACAGACATGAGGATTAATCGGATGAAAAAGCATAGAAGTGCGTCTATCAGAACACAGGAACTAGCCTACCAGGTTCCCCAACATACCAATAATCGAAGGATTCTGGAAAGGAAGAGGTAGATCTAGAAAGTGTACCCAAACTGCTGTCGAAGGCACATCCTGCTTCAAGTTGAACTCGAAGGACCAACGAAGAAGATGAAAACAACAACTGTTGAAAGAGCGAGGAGTGCTGGACCAATCTATGATCATATCTTCCTCCAAGGATAATCGTATCATTATTTGACGCCGATCGAGAAAACCCACCACCGCTTGGTGGTTCAGACCCCATGAATAGAAAACAAACCTTTCAAAAGAGTCAACTGAGGGTCGATGACCTCTGAATCGAGCCACCAATGTCGCCTTGTGAAGGTCTGAAGCATCGTTGAATTCCTTCATCAATAGCAATAGCTGAGGCCATCTATTGTGTAGGACAGGGACCATAGGATTGAGGAAAGTTGCTAGGAAATGAGCAAGGGAGTTAAGGTTAGTGAAGGGAATGAAGGGTCAACCCCGATGGTAAGGAGGATCAGATCCCCCTCCCTCCTCTAGAGAGGGAGGGGCCGACGCCAACGACATCACCGCTAGGGCATTGACACCGAGAGAACCAGGATCCGGAAACCTCTATTTGTGGAAATACTATCCCGTTTGTTATTTTCACTAACATCTCTACTTCCATTGTTTTTGGTGGTGTTTGGATTGTTCTACTAAACTTTTGGGAAATAAAATAATGTATATAACAAGAATTAAAAAAGTATGTTCTCTATTCTTGAATGAATAACTAGCACATCTACCACCACATTGTTTTTAGGATTCACTTTGGTGGTAGTTATGGAAAAATATCTACCTTTCTACCTTGGAGGTTGTTGATTACCTCTAATTACCCTTGTCTTAGAGAAATGGTCCACAAATTTACCTGGTTCCTTGTAGTTGTAGGAATTAAAAATGCATTGATGGTAGACCGAAGCATTCAATTACTCTATCACATTGAGGGGTTTCTCTTGTTGGAAATTATTGGCCAGCTGTCCTTCTCTTACACAACTACAACATTTCCCTGACCCCCTTAGGCAATTTTTGGGGTGATTTTTTTCCATAATTTTGACAAGCGGGGTGCTGTAATTTTTTATTACTATTGGATTGATCAATCAGACCACCAGAATTAATGCCCACTTTTTTGCTTCTTATCCCCATCAATACCCCTGAGATTCATCAATATCCATCTCGAATTTGAGGCCCCATTAAAAAATTTCCTCAAATCTATCAAATTAATGGGTTTCTAAGGGTTTTTATAGACTAGGATTTAGGCCACAAAAGAAGAGCTGAACCTTGCATTCAGAGGTGATGAAAAAATCAGAGGTGTTCCATGAACATCTTTTGATGCATGCCTCATATGATTTGATGGATTTGTCTTCTTTTTTTCTTGAGTTAAAGGAACTTCATTTCTATTTTAATTCAAAGGGTGTGGGGAAAATATATATCAAAAAACTTTTTCTAGAAATCCTTCCATTCCGTTGCCTCAATCTCTTACACAAGCTTTTTATTTTTGATCAATGTACAACATTGATCAATTTCACCTTCCATACGATAAGAATACAAAGGAACCATCTCTTTTTCAGAGCGTTGAATGATGAATAATAACTTCTCAATGTATTTGATCCATTTTTCAGTGATTGAGGGATCATATGATCCATTGAAAGTATGAGGCCTTTGTATCAAGAAAATCTCAATTGTGAATTATTATTTCATAGGGTGGGGGTGGAAGTTATTCTTGATACAAGTTTCTATTCTAAACATGAGTTAACTGAGGGAGTACCATGATAAAGTTTTTGATTCCTCCTCCCATTGTATTGGGCATCTCATTAGGGAAGTCATCACATTGATCTTTTCTTTGGTTGTTAGACTGATTCATCCTATTACCAAGCATTGAATAGAATAAATGGAATATTTTGGATGATTATCTTAAACATTTTAAAACATAAAGGGGAATCTAATGAAATTAAACGGATAACATATAAATTACATTTATCTCATTAACATTTGAATTTTTATGATTTAATTTAACATATACATGATCTACTTCCTAACGTATATTCTAATGGGATTTTTGTTCCATTAATAATGTTTCATACTAAGATTATGAATTTACCAAAGTATATACCTCAGGTTTTTCTAACCAAGAGTACAAAAAGGTCTCTTTTCATGTACCAGTTCCCGTTCAAGTCTAGCCCAAAGTGGTGTTTTTGGATTTTACCCCTAGATACATCTATTCCAGATCCACCTCTACTTGTTTGTATCTATACAAGGATGTATTTTATTGATAAAAAACTTAATATATACTCAAAAAAATTAATTCATTATTTTCTTATACGTATTCTTATCCATAAGGATTTTACTAGAGTTATCTAATCCAAATCCCAAAAATAACAAATCCTATCCTCTAATACTAACTATAACAAACCTGAACTTTATTTCATATTTAGACATGATTTATTTCATAAAAATGCACTTAAGACGACTCAGAATATCAATAGGTATAGTGTATTTGGGGATTAAGATCATTACATTACAACTTAAAACATGAAATACACTTCTTTATTGAAAAATTCTTTTACATGACCACACCATTCCTTCGTACTTTGAATTGCATGGGATAACCTAAGGACAAACATGTGAATTGGGTGAGATATAAATCCTAGTAAGGGAATAAATAGGGAATAACATTAGGAAGACCATACATGTTAGTCAATAGGAAAATAAATTTTGTGAAAAAGAAACATTAACATAAATGAATGATATAACATGGTATTCAAAACATGGAAATGTGGTAACAACATACAACATGATATTATCACGATCCAACGCTAATTGCACATGTATTAGCCTGAGTAACCCTCATTGTAAATGAATTAACATGTGTAAAACCTCATTTCACATCTATTATTATGAGTAAACCATCATTTCATATGGAATATCTTGATACTAAACATTACCCGATGCATTGGAGCACTATCATAGTGCACCCTTCATAATGATTTCAATATCATGTTTAAGTGTTCCACATAAATCTATAACATGGATTTTTTCAAAATCAAAAGTTATGTCACAATCAAGGAATGTGGAATAAATACATGAAATCCCCCAATAAATAATTATATGTGCATAAAGGTGAATACCCTTGATAGAGAAATGGGTATGGTATTCACTACACGATGATTTTGGCATGGAAAATTGTGGTGTAATTTTCACAGCATAACGACGTCATATGAAAATTTATAAAAAGGGATTATGAGAGGGAAAGAGGTATATAGTCATATAGGAATGAAATTGGAATTATATGTGATATTTAAGAACATATCCCAACACATGAAATGGAAGTTATATGCTTAATATAGAATAAATTCTTTAATGAAAATGAGAAGAGAGAAATCCCTTAAAAAATTTTGGAATGGTAACAGGTGTACACCAGAGGAATTAATGAGAGAAAATGTGTCTCTCATCATTCTAATAGAATAATAGAAGTATGATGGATGTGAGAAAACATACCCCATTATTTGGAATTAGAAATAAAAGGGTTTAATAATATATGGAAACATAGATAAAAATTAGAATGGAAGGAACCCATACTTGGATGTGTGATCCCAAAGGCATGGGAGAGGCTTATTGGGAGCTTGAGGAAAATTTTTAGGACTATAGGGAGTATATATTAGTTTGTGGACAATCATCAAGGTGTTTGAGTGAAGTGGAATGATTTCTTGGGCTGGGTTAATATAGGAAAAAAGGTGGATTTCTTTATTATTTTGGTTTTGGACAACCAAAATAATCAAAACCACAAAACATCCCATAGTTTCATCCAAAGGGGAGTGGAAAAAATTATTTTATATGGGAAAGGGTTGAAGATATTAAAATATTTCCCTTTCTTATATGGAGGTGAGTCACAATTTCACGGAAATGATTTTAATGTATTAAAATATTTTATATGTCTTGGAGGATGGACTAAGGTTTTATAAAATAAATCAAATAAACCTAAAATTACAATATCATAAAGTAAAAAAAAATATTTTTCCAAATATACTATTTATAGTATTTATTACAAAATTATTGGGCCATTATGATGTCATAAAACACACTATATTTTTATATGGTATTTCATTTTCATCCGAAAATTCGACTGTCTCAGAAAATTTTAAAAAATTTACTATTGAAAAATTACAATTCCCTCACTCCAAAAATAATATTATTTTTATCTAAATAATTTTATAAATATGCGGATTTTTACTTATAAAATAAGAACCAGTATTTATTGAAAATTGACATGTTTTGACAAAAATAGTTTTAAAACTCAATTAAAATTACATATGAATTCATAAAAATTATATGACCATTTATATTTAATAAAAATAATTTAATAATAAAATTTTAATAGAATATTATTTATTTCAAAAATCCATTAATTCCTCAAAATATATTTCTTAATTGTATTTGAATATTAACCAAAAATACTATTGGTACTTTAAAAATCATTTACAAGGTAAAAATAATAGAATGAAAGTATATTCATTATTATATATAAAAATAATAATAATTATAGGGTCTTGATATATATAACTTTATTACACCATCATATTCCCTAAGTGTATGGTATGCAATGGTGAGGTTTTCTTGGGGACATTCGGTGAACATGTTTTGGGTCGGGATCTCGATGTGCTTGAACTTCTCCCATAAACGGTTTCTCTTATGCTTAAGTTGTTGGATATTGACTTGGGATTGTTCTAGGGAAAATTTCAAAAATTATAACTCTCTCGGAAGCTCTAATAAATGGGCTTCGTAGGGTACGATCCTACTGGTTGAGTCTACTACTTCCTCTTTTTTGTGCTAAAAGGATTTGTTAAAACCCTATATTTATACTAGTCATGTGATCAATTTTCAATGACTATATTATCAATGCTAAGGATACCTAATGGCCATTTAAATTCAATTGGATATAATAAAAAATTGGGTAAATGTGTTTTCTATATCCATAATACATTTAATAAAAAAAATGAATTTTGTTCATAAATGTTCGGATCGTTACAATTATCCTTCTTAGAATTAGCCTCTTCAAGGTCTTTAGAAATAGAATCAATTTAAAAAGTTTTTTTATCAAGATCTTTTGAAAGATCTGATACTTATTTATTCAAAAACTTTATTCTAGCATTTTCTTTCTCAAATTTCTTACTGATTTTATAATTTTCGTTTTCAAAAAATTTATAAAATCTTGAGACTTCATCATATGAAGGTAAAGTATTATTATCACTAGATAAAGAGGATTCATCATCAAAAGAGATAGACTTATTTTAATTAGGATAATTAACATTAAGTGAATATTAGATATATAATTAGAAATGTAAACCTTAGCCATTTAACATTGACTTTCATAAGTTATTATGGAATAAAGTTCAATATTCTTGTCTCTATAATTTTCATTTTCTGAGGATTCATCAGAAGAATCTCTTCCACCAGAACTCCATGAGTCATTAGATTTAAATAATTTCTTTTTTTAGACTTGTAATAATTTGTATAATTCCTATGAGAACTATTTCCTTTCTATATTTTGTTTTTATTTTTGGAAAACTGGTTCTTATGCGTCCAACTCTTTTACATTCTTAATAGGTAAGTTCAAAACATTCCTTATCATTCATTTCCTTGTTATTTTTCTTTAATGATACTGAAAATCATTTTTACCAACAATATTGTTCATCCTTTAAGAATGATTGTCTAACTCATTCTCAAAATGTTATGAATCACTTGAGTCTAATTGAAGAATAACCTTCTTTGTCTTTATAGATTTATTAACCTTTTGGAGAGTCTACACTCTCATTTTATTAGATGTATAATTAGAAGAAACACCACCATTATTCTTTTTAAATTTCTCCATATCTCTTTTCACATAACCTTAAAACTAGAATAGATTTCTAAATAGATCATCAAATATAATATTTTTAATATTTTGGGATTCATCGACTTCTATTCTATTTGATTCCCATTCATTATGAATGATGTCTATAATATTTTCAACAAAGATTTCATCATCTAATCTGTTTTACCAATATCTTGTAATATTTTCAAATTTTTCATAAACCATTGTTGTAACTTTACAACAGGATCTCCATAATGAAAATATAATTCTTGGTAATCTACTAATAGCATGGATATTCTAGTTTCAACAAATTTGGAAGTAACAGAATGATTAATCTCTAGGTTCTTCAAAATATTGTTGGCTACATCACAAGAGAAAATATAGACATATACATATTTATAGTAATATAATAAATTAAATTATTTCTTACATTATAATTCCATTGATATTCCTACTTTTATTAATCGGTAAGCAGTATAACGTATTTGCCAAAAAATTTATAGTCACCAGTCAGGATAACAAAATTATCATCTCTTGTGTTGATAAAAAAATACTTCATTCTATATCTCCCATATTCATAATCATTTCAAAGAAAATGTTGTTCTTTTAGGATTTACATTATCTAATGATCCGAAATTTAGTCATTCCATATTTAATAAAAATTAAAAAAATTCTTTTTCAAAAATACATATTACTGTAACAAGTACTTATAAAAAAAAGTTTATAAAAAAAATAACTAACTTGAAAAACAGAATAAAATAATTAGTAAGTAAAAATAGTGGACTTCTCCTTTGATACTAAATTTGAGTATCAGTGTTATGAAGACTTGTATCTAATACCAATTTTTGGATTGAAATGTATTTGAAAATGAAAACATACAAGAGAGGGTGAATTCTAAGTTTAAAAACATTTATTTTTATTCTTAGAGAAAATGTAGTTTAATAGAATTAAACTAATCATATTCAGAAACTTATTTTGTATTTAAATTATAATCAGACAGGTCTGTAACATCCCTAAACTGGAATCCCCTAAGCCGATTCTCCGAGTCAGGTGGTAACATGACCTTAAGCACACCTCCCAATATTCCAAAGGGCCCATGCTAGCAGGGGGGGGGGTCCAAAAGGTCAATTAGGGAGACTATACCCCCTTTTTATCAGAGTAATCCACAAAAAAGATAAACAAAATAGCATAATAATAACCAATAATACAAGAGCATGCATAAAAAACCATTTCCCAAATTAGGTACAACCATATCCAATAGTAAATATTCCATGTCATGCTACATGTGAAATAGTGAACAAAACCCAAAATGTAGACAACTGTAAAATCCCCAAAATAGTCCTGACACCAAGTCCGAGTCCTTCTCCATGTACACCCATGCCAACCAACTTTCTAGAAAGGGACTTTTCCCTTATCTTGACATGAAAACACGAAGTCTACTCAAGTACCCCATGATTTCCCAAGCAGGGAGTGAGTACAACTCAGCAGGTCACCACCAAAGGTGTCTACAAAATATCTGGTATAAAAAATTGTGCACGAAAAAGGGAAATGAATAATAAATTACAAGGAAAATATTAAGTACCCTTAGCCAGTTTAGGTCAATTACCAACATTTATTACCATTTCCATATCATACCATTTCATCCCATTTCCCATTACTTACCATTTTCAACACATTTAACATGGGTTCATCAAACCCCACAAGCTACATGAGTTCAAAGTACACAATCACATGCATGAGAAAAAAAACATGGTTATCCTATCTCACAAGGACTAACTTACTCATGAAAACCATATCCTCAACTCAAAGCCTCAATTTGGATGGATGCAACCATTAGGGGAACATAGCCTCAGTTCTCTTCCCTAACCCGTGCATTAGGGGTGGAGTTTAGAGCCTCATTCCAACTCAACCTGTGGGCATAAAACCTCAAGTCAATACCCAAATCTACCAAGCCACATGCACATGCACATGCATAACATATATGTATCCATTAACTATTAACACAACATCACAACCATTTCCCATGGAAAACATAAATCACAAAAATAACAAAAGAGTTAATACTATGGCTTAAACAATTAACAGATTTACCAAATTTCACATCATTTAGCCACTTATCCCGATTACCCTTTAATTATACTTATCTCACTAAGCATTCATTCATTGTGCCTATCTCACCAGGATTTTTTGTTATGCCAAACTCTCTAGGATTCATTACTTGTCTTATAATCCATTTTATTATGGTCTTTAATTATCTCCATGTTATCCCAATATCCCTTGGGTTATTACTAAGCATATATGCATCAACTAGCTTCTACTTCAATAAAACAAACACATCAACACGTTTATCAAGAGCTCTACATAAATACACAACAATATCAATTGTTATTTACAAATCCCTTGGTCTGGGAGAGTCAGAACCCCCCATGGGTGGCCCTAGATTAGACCCATCACCATTTACAAATCCCATGGGGATCGTGAGGGTTTCCATTTACCTTATTAATAACCATTTACCTAAACATTCCAAGGGTGGTCAAAATATACTAAGATACACCCCAGAACAGAACCAAACATGAAGAAATCCACAAATAAAACATGAGATATAACTTATAGAACACCTACCTCAATTCTGTAGGTGAACACACTTTTAATCGATCCCTTAGATTCCGCTTCAACCAACCTTTGAGACTTTAACCTAAATCTCACCCAAAGATTAGGGTTTTAGAGATTTGGATAGAGAAGAGAATAAACTACAAATAATGAACTCAAAGGAGAAGCAAGGATGAGATTAGCCTTACCTAGAGTTAAGATCCGCAACCAATAGCACAAAAAAATTCCTTATAAACGATGGAGATCGATCTCTTGGAGCTCTTGAGAGATTTGGTTTGTTTCTAGGGTGAATAGGGGAGAAATGGGAAGAAATACCCAGTTGAGTATTAAAATCCCAGAGTGGAAAAATTGCAATTTTTTAAGAGTTTCTGGACCGTACGGTTTACCCACATGGTTTTCCAAACCGTGCGCAAACCGGGTGGAGGCCATTGTACCAAAACCTACCTCTTACATAGTTTCCAAGGATGTCTGCACGGTTAGCACTAACCGTGCATAGACTATGAAACCTATCTAGAAAACCACCCTTTTCTCCATTTTTTGTGTCCCAAACCCCTAGAACACACCAATACTCCTTAAGGACTTGTATAAGTACTTAATAAAAAAAAGGATTTAAAACAAAACTTAAATGATAACATAACTTTCCAATATCTAGGATCTTACAACCTCCCCCCTTATAATGGATCGTCCTTGATCCAAGATCCCGAGATTCATTGCAATACTGAGGAAAATATTTTAGCCCATTGAGCCCACATATTTGATTCCTACTCCCATGTTTCTTCCTGAACCTTCCCATGCTGCCATAGTCATCACACTAATGAAACAACCTTTCCCCACAAGACTTTCTCACTACAATCCATGACACCAATCAGATGCTCCTCAAAGGACACATCAATGTCAATATCAACATCCTCAAAATCCACCACATGAGTTTGGTCAGGGTGATACCACTGAAGCTATGACACATGAAATACATCTTGCATGCCTCTATACCACTATGGAAGAGCCAATCGGTACACCACCAGCCCGATCCTTTCAACAATATCAAATGGTCCCAAATACCTGGGCGCCAGATTGCCCTGCTTCCGAATCCGTCAGTGACCCAACCTTTGCAACACCCAAAGGAACACTCTATCACCCACCTCTAACTCAAGAGGTCTAGGCCTCCAATCTAAATATTACTTCTTCCTACTCTGATTCTTTTCCATCCGTTTCTGAATCCTCTCAACTTTCTCTGAAGTTTCCTACACGAGACTCAGTCCCAACAGCTCAAATTCACTAGCCTCCAACCAGTATAGCATAGATCTACGCAACCTACCATAGAGAACCTCAAACGGTGAAATATGAACCATATCCTGGAATCTTTTGTTGTAGAAAAATTCAACAAGCGATAGGTGCTTCGCCCTTGAACCACCAAAATTCAAGACACAAGCCCTCAACAAGTCTTCTAACACTTAGATTGTATGCTCTAACTTCCCATCCTTATACGGGTGGAAACCCGTACTCAAAATCACCTATATACGAAGTGCCTTCTAAAAACCCAACTAGAAGAATGATGTGAAACGAGGATCATGATCCGAAACTATAATCTGCGGTACACCATGCAACCATACTATTTTTCGAATGTAAAACTCACCCAATCGGTCAACTATGTAAGTCTCCTGAATTGGTAAGAAATGATACACTTTCGATAGTCGATCCAAACCACATAGATTTCATCATTCTTCTGAGGTGTACTCAGAAGACCCACCACAAAATTCATCTTCACGTCATCCCATTTCCATTACGGAATTAGAAATGGATGTAACAAACCACCCATGCATCGATTATTATCCTTCACCTATTGATTAGTAAGGCATTGTGCCACAAATCCCACAACTTCCCTTTTCATTAATGGACACCAAAACGGTTTATGGAGATCATGATAAATCTTGGTCAAAACAGGATGCACTTCCCATTTTGATGCATGTAACTCACACATCAACTCTTCCCACATGCATACCAGCCAACCAGATGACCATGAACACAAACAACCCCATCTACAACAACAACCCAACCAGAAGGTGGATCCCAACCTTTAAGTATTTCTTTGTGGACAACCATTGAGGATAATCAAGCTAAATTTCCCTAACTCAACCCAGAAGCATCAAGTCAACTGCCACAGAAGAAAGTGTCACCTGACCATTTTCATCTTGCACCTTCAGGTGCATCTCCACAAACAAAGCCATCACATTCCACTCAGTGATGGATTCCCGAACCACTTGGTTATGAGGATTCCTACTCAAAGCATCAACAAAACTATTCCCTTTTGACAGTGTATATACCTTTTCAAAGTCAAAATACTGGAGATACTCAACCCATCTTCTCTACTGAAGATTCAAATCCCTCTGCAAAAAGATATACTTTAGAATCTTGTGATTGGTATACACCATGAACCGTTCCCCCAACAAGTATTACCTACAGTACTTTAAGTAATACACCAATACAGCCAAATCAAGATCATTAGTGGGATAATTCCACTCATGGGGAATCAATTGCCTAGACTCATAATCCACCACAGGCTAATCTTGTATCAACACAGCCCCAAGCCCGATTCTGGATGCAACAAAAAATATGACAGACTTTCTACAACGATAAGGTAAGATCAAGACCGGTGTGGTCATAAATTCCTTTTTAAACCCTTGAATGTAATTCTAACAAGACTCAGACCACTCAAACCTAATTCCCTTCTTGGTCAAACCCGATATTGGTGCTTGTAAGTGAGAGAAATCATGGATAAAACTCCAATAATATCCCACCAAACCTAAACAACTACGAACATCTGAGACACACTTGGGATACTCCCAAGAGACAAGAAATTTCACTTTATATAGATCCACCAACACACCTACCTTATAGATTATATGACCTAGAAAATGAAATTCTTTAATCCAGAGATGGTACTTTGACAGCTTGGCTTCAAGTCGATGCTCTCTTAGTGTACTCAGAATGATGTCAAGGCGCTGGGCATGATCGTCTTGAGTTTTCGAGTATACCAAGATGTCATCAACAAAGAAAACCACAAACTAATCTAGATAAGGGTGAAATATTCGGTTAATCAAATACATGAACACCACTAATGTATTGGTCAAGCCGAAAGGCATCACCTCAAATTCGAAAAACTCATACAGACTTCTAAAAGCTATCAGCGGCACGTCAAAAGGCACCACCCTCAACTGGTGATAACCTAATCTTAGTTAAATCTTAGAAAACACCGATTCACCCCTAAACTAGTTAAATAGGTCATCAATTATAGGATAGGGTGCCGATTTTTCCCCATCATCTGATTTAAATTCTGGTAATCAACACACAATCTAACGTCCCGTCAACCTTCTTTGCAAAAAGAATAAGAGATCCCCAAGGAGATGTACTAGGTTGTATAAACCCCAAACACTCTAAAACCTCAAGCTGAAAATTTAAATCTTAGAGTTCTACTGGTTCTATTCAGTATGGATGGATAAAAACTAGCCTCGCTCCTGACAACAAATCAATCGTGAACGCAACATCCCTCTCAGGTGGAAACCTCAAGAAATCCTCAAGAAACACATCCTGAAACTAATATTCTACTAGAGGGAAGATAGAATGTTCCCCTCCTTCATCATCAAGCTCAAGACAAGCTACTTGAGCCGTGACCCTACCCAAATACTGAAAAAAGGTTCTCTCATGACATGCTCAAACATCCCACTCTCCACGATGGACATTAGTTTCACCCTCAAATGACCTGAATGATACCCTACGATGGTAACAATCTATGTGCACCTAATACAAAACCAACTAGTTCATACAAAAAATTAGGTCAAATTCCGATATCTCTAGAATGAATAATTCCCATAGGAAATGATACCCACCATCTTCTGGAGCACATCCCTTACACTGTCTGATATCTTCATTTCACACCCTGATGAAGTGTTAATCGACATAACCCCACACACACTATATACAGGAAAACCTAATGCTACCACAAGGTAAGCCTAAATAAAAGATTGTGTGGCAACAGTATCAAACAACTCACTAGAAATCATAGAAATTAGAAGGATCGTACCTCAAATAGTCGATGGCCCTACCTCGCCATCGCTGGGTGCTGACTGAACTGCATGAAGCTGACTTGCCCCTTTACTATGGGATACATCTTGTGTGCCATGCACTGCACTACCCTGCTAACATGGGTGATCCTTCCCCAGATCTCCATGTCCACCACCACTTCCAGTACAGCCCATGGATCTCCGACTTCTTGCCTCATAAGAAGGAACTGATCCCTTTCCTCCACTTGGCATCTGCCTGTCACCAACATTCATGCTCATATGATGAGGGTTCATGAATAACCTTTTCACATGTCCCAATCTGCCGCACGACCGACACTCAACTAGAGATCTAGGACACTGGCCAAGCATGTGACACAACCTTCCACACTGATAGAAGAACATTGATCCCCACTTTAAGAGGCTGCCCATCTCTTCTAACAACCTTCTACACTTTCGCCCTGCTGAAAACTTCCCAAATGACGTTTCTGACCCTCTGAAGCTGCACCACTTGTCTGTACAGCTGGCATGACAATACCACTACCTAAATCTTCCTTCATGTTCTCTTATGAGATCAATTCTTGGTCCACCAACTTTGTAAACATCTTCAAGCAAAAGATATTCTCTTGAGACCTGATATCATGTCTCATCCTATCCTGGAAACACCTCGTAACTACTGCCTCATCCCCTGCCAATGCTGGAACAAAGCATCGCGAGCTAGTGAAGAGGACATCTTACTCTATCAACAATATTGACCCCTGAGTCATATGATCATGTATCGTCTGGATAGATTATATCCACAACTCCGCTGTGTCTGGCCCACCATCTATAGGAATGGTCGGAGGGTGATGCAAATGAAACTCTCTGGTCAGCTCATACATACTCGGTGCAACCCGCCCTGGGTCTCGATCCATCATCTGGATAAAATGAGCCATGTTCTCTCAGAACTTCTCTTCTATAATTTTCTGGATCACCACATTCTCTTGATCCTCTACTGAAGGAGTGTTATCAGTAACATCCTATTGTTTCCTAACCGGCGCTCGACGTCATGGTGGAATTTCTCTACATTTCCAAACACGAAATTTAGAACACATACCACAAAATTTTCATAATTCATAACAAGAAGACTCTTCACCATCCACAACAAACTGCCATACATGAACCATCCCAACAAACCTTACCATTCTGAAAACACCACCCTGACCATCCCTACAATGGTCCATGGCGCACAAGGGGTAAAACACTATACACCACCACAAGGCTCACACAACATGTTATAGACAACATTTTAAATTCATTACAAACACGTAATTACACATATTTCATTAATCATCACTTACCATTCTCTTATCTTTACCCAATTGAATTGTTTTGTTTATGAAATTTTCCCTTTTCAATTATCAAGATAAAAGGTTCATTCAATCTTTTTATGCCTCATACACCCAACCCGTGTCCATGATGCATGTCACCTTTCTATCTAGGTTCCTACAATGATTCATGAATGCACAACCTCATTCCATTGAGTCAAAAAGCCAAATATCATAAAACCATCACCTCACACAACATGTGAATCACCCAATGGTGAAATATCATCAACTATAACATTTCTCAATCAAGAACAACAATTACCACCCTCGGTGACTTGGGTTTTCCCTCATACATGGGTTAGCTACAATGGAACATGATGTCATTACCAAGACTTGACACATCCTAACTGCCATCTACCACCCCAAATAACAAGATTCCAGATAAGGATAAGAAATAACTACTCTAATACCACTTTTTAACGTCCCAAACTCAGAAGACACTAAACCGGTGCTCCGATCTGGGTTGTTACATGAACTTAAGATCCCCCCCATACACCAAAGGGTGCCAACTAGCAGTGGGGGTCCAAAAGGTCAATTAGGGAGACTATAACCCATTTTTATCAGTGTAATACACAACATGAGATAAATAAAATAGTATAATAATAACCAATAATACAAGATCATTCATAAAAAACCATTTTCCAAAACGTGTATAATCATATGCAACAATAAATATGCCATGTCATTATACAAGTGCAGAAGTGAAAAAACCCAAAATGTAGACAACTGTAAAATCCCCAAAATTATCCCACCACCAAGTCTTGGTCCTCCTATAGATACACCCATGAAAAACCAGCTACCTATAAAGGGCCTTTTCCCATCTCATGACCTACAAACATGAAGTCTTCTTGGGTACCTCATGGCGGCCTTAGCAGGGTGTGAGTACAACTCAGCAGGCCACAACCAACGGTGTCTACAAAATATTCGGTATAAAAAATTATGCATGAAAAAGGGAAATTAATAATAAAAGAAATGGAAACGATAAAGTACCCTTATCCAGATTAGGTGCATTACCAGCATTTATTACCATTTCCATATCTTACCATTTAATCCCATTTCCCATTACTTACCACTTTCAACACATTTAACATGGGTTCATCAAACCCAAAAAGCTACATGGGATAAAATTACACAATCACATCCATGAGAAAAAAGGTTATTCTCTATCACTATGACTAACTTCCTCATGAAAAACATATCCTCGCCTCGAATCTTCAATCTGGGTGGATACAACCATTAGAGGAATAGAGCCTTAGTACTCTTCCCTAAGATGTGCATTAGGTGTGGAGTTTTTGAGCCTCAATCCAACTCAACCTGTGGGCATATAACCTCAAGTTAATACCCCATCTTACCAAGCCATGTGAAAATGATATACATATATGTATCCATTAACAATTCACACAACATCACAACCATTTACCAAGGAAAACATATATCACAACAATAACATAAGATTTAATACCATTCCTTAACCCATTAACACATTTACCACATTTCACATCATTTATCCACTTAGCCTGATTCCCCTTTTATTATGCTTATCTCACTAAGAATTCATTCATTGTGCCTATCTCACTAGGCTTCGTTCATTGCACCTAACTCACAAGGCTTCATTACTGGGGTTATAATCCATTTCATTATGGTCTATAATCATCTACATATTAACCCAATATCCCTTAGGTTATTACTAAGCCTAACTGAATCACATAGCTTCTACTTCAATATAATCAATCCCATCAACACATTTATCAAGGGATCTACATAAATACACAAAAATCTCACTTGTTCTTTACAAATCCTTAGGTTCGACAGATTCAGAACACCCTATGGGTGGACCTAGATTAGCCTAATAACCCTCGATGCATCCTTTGGGGATTGTGAGGGTTTCCATTTACCTTCTTAATAACCTTTTTAACTAAACATGCCAAGGGTGATCAAGACATACCAAACAACACCCAAGAACAAAAAAACACATGTGAAAATCCACAAATGAATAATGGGATATAACTTATAGACCACATACCTTGATTTCGTAGGTAAACACACTCTTAATAAAGACCTTAGATTCCGCTTCAACCAACCTTTAAAGCATCAACCTAAATATCTCCCAAAGTGTAGGGTTTTAGATCTTCGAAAAGAGAGGAGAATAAGATACAAAACCTAAACTCAAAGGAAATTAAAGGATGTCATTTTCCTTATCTGAAGCTTCAATCCACAACCAACAGCACCAAAAATTCCTTAGAAATGAAGGAGATCGATCTCTTAGGGCTCTTGGGAGATTTTCTTCGTTCCTAGGGTGAATAGGGGAGAAATGGGAGGAAATCCTGAGATGGGTATTAAAATACCAGTGGAAAAAATGTATTTTTTTAAAATTTTATGGGCCGCATGGTTTACCCACATGATTCTCCGAACCGTGCACAATCCATGTGGAGGCCACTGTCCAAAAAGCCACCTCATGCCTGGTTTCCTAGGCTATCTACACAATTTTCACTAACCGTGCACAAACCATGATGCCTACCCAGAAAACGCCCCTTATCTCCATTTTTCGTCGCCAAAACCCATAGAAAAACCCTGAGCCTCATTATGGATATGGGTAAAAACATAATTAACAATACAAAATGATTCAAACCAAAACATTAAGGATAACATACCTTTCCATGATCCGGGATCTTACTAAGACCATGGGTCTGATGGAAAATGTATCGTAATTATTTGGTTATGATAATTATTCAATTGGTTGTATTTGAAATCAATCCTATTCATAGTAAGAAAATTATTTAAACATAGTAAGTGTAATATGGATCGTAATCATTATGGTTATGATAATAAGAGTGAAATAATTAATGGTTATATCATAAATCATATAGAATCATATTGAGTAGATGAAGTGATCGTAATCACCGAAATCGTAATTAAAATGTTTGTAATCATAGAATAGAGAATAAAAAATTAATATATAAAATGATTCACTTTCTATTAAAATGCAAAAGAAAATAAAAAAATTAAATGAATATAATTATTTTAACCCAAATAGAATGGCATCACATAACCTTGTATAAAGTTCCTATAATTTGTACTTTCAAGAAAGTCTGTCTTACCCACACTAGGGTAAGCCCTCGATATGATGATCGACCTCCCTCTTGCTATCCCCACAAGCCCTCAATCAAGAAGGTGATATCTGCATATATCTTCCTAGCCTATTAATCCCTAAATTCACAAAAGATAAACACAACTATCATATTATTCATGGAATCCCTCAATCATAATCACAATGATAAGCATCACACGAAGCACGAAAAAACAGTTGATAGTTAAAAGTATATGGAAGAAGTAGTTCAAAACTTATAAACTTCATGGTTTTCACATGTAGCAGTAATTTGGAAGATCTCTCATAGATTATCAAAATCTAGTAGCAAAAAATATTATCTTGTTCAAATGATATGGTATTTATAGGTGTTTTTCCGAGTGACCATCTTGGCCTCCTATAGTTGGATTTTCTCCTAAAATACCAGAGGGTATAGTAAACCTAGAACTACAATGGTAATATTATAACTGAAAAATGAAATTGTTTTATAATGCATACTGAAACAGAATACACGACATCATTTTTATTTATAAATTTTTCTTTCATTATGATACATTTTTCTAGATACAGAAAACTAAATGTAAAAGGGTCTAATTATTTTTTATGAGATTCAGTATGATTTATATCATTACAAAAATATTTTCAATATGAAAATTGGGAAGTGTGTATGATAAAAATCCTATTTAGTGTGTATGATAGAAATCAGATCCAAGATCATTATGATAATTATGGAATTAATCATTTCTAAAAAACTAATGATTATGATTATTATCATATGATTATGAAAAAATCATATTGATAAAATATGAATTAAAAAGTATTAATGAAAGTATAGTAAAACAATATATGATTCTATTCTTAAACTACTTGAATATAAATGAGTTATTAATTAGGTATTTAAGAAACATATTGCTATTTCCAAAACAAAATTTATAGAGAAGTCAAAAGAAGACTTTTGACTCAATATATGTTTCATTTTTTAAAAACTATCAAGGTATTTTTGTGAAGAATTCATATAAAGAAGTTATTGATAATAATTTATAAAGGATAATAATGGATTTTGAAGAGGTAAATATTCAATTATATTTTCCCTATTTAAAGAGAAAATCCATCAACATACAACATAAGAAATCAATATATTTTATTAAAATGTTTTGTATAGTTCAACACTAATTCCTAGAGAATCAAAATTCAATTATTTACTGGGGCGTAGTTGGATCACACAATCTAAATCATTTTTATTTTTTTGATGATCTGAGAAGAATATTTCTACATCAACACAAATTTTCCCAACATTACAATATGTTTTTTTGTATATTTGTTTTATGAGAATTTGTTTGCAATAAATTATAATAATATATAGTTTATATCATCAATAAAACTTATTGAATGGATGTTTCCTATAGGCCAAAAAGTAATGTGACAAAAATTGTGATTTAATTTGTTAAAAATGACTAGGTTGTTGATCCTCATATGGAATCCCTATGTTTTTTCTTCTCCATAAAAAAATACGAGTTATATTTGGGGATAATTATTTATAATTCCTTTTGTTAGTTAAATTAAATGAAAGTCTGGGATAGTATTTATCCCTTATAAAAGTATATGTTTGGGTTATTAACTTTGTAAATGTAGAGGTTTGGCATGACCATATTAGTGGACTTTATCTATAGTGGATATCTATAGTCTATGAGAAGACTTTTAAGATTAGATGTATGATCATTTGAATTTAAACTCCTATAAAATCCTTTAGTTTATATGTATTTTATGTATATATACATTCTTTATAATTCAACTACACATTAATTTTTGTGAATATTTTTTTAAATATCATTATCTCCAAAATTCTATAAATATATTTTTAAGCAATCAAAATTTTTTGGATTGAAAATTAACCCCATCAATTCTTTTAAATCGAAATAAGTGGCAGATAACAATGTCCCATTATTTCATCCCCTATGCATCCATGAATTTATATATCATAACCCATACCATATCCACACACCACACACCACAATAATATCATCATCACATATCCACAAATGTATAACAAACTACAAAATCACATCAAAAACGTGTCATAAAATAGTAATGTGGCCTTCAAGTACAGAAACCTCAATCCCCCCTCTAATGATAAATCCCCCCGCCGTGTATAATTATCATAATCTCATAACCAAACCAGTTAGTACATTACATACCAAAACCTAAATCCATTACATCTCATATTATATTTTGTACATTGAGCTATAATAACCCAAATTACACATTAAAGTGAGAGCATGGAAGAGGGATTAGTCATACATTTACTTCATCACTACCCTAGAAATTGGGGAAACCACCCAGAACATAAATCATTTTTTCATCAGTATGCTTATCTGGATTAGGTGATAATGCATAAAAAAAGGAAAGAAAACACAAAAAAAATCATATACATAAATAATACCAATTAAAGGGTTTATACTATAAAATACTACCAAGGTCCACAATAAAACAACATCACCACTACCACTCACTAACAATAGATTCCATCACTACACCATAAAATAAACCAATTTTTTCACAAAAACAACTATAACAAAATTCACAATTCCCATTTAATCATATCAATTATAAAGTTTTAAAATTTTCATTTTACCACCCATACTATAATTATTTATCCATATTTATTATCATAACATTCATTATCCATCACCCCTTTTTATCTCATCCAATAATGATTATATAACATCCCCATATTCATTATATTGGAAGCCCAAATCTATTCTTCATATTCATCATTGACAATAATATTACAAACCACCATGAAACTATGATACAACTTGAATCCTTCTCCTCTTAAAGCCATGTTGGACTACAACTCAAATAAAAAACAAACATATACTACTACCACAAAAAATCCTACTCATTTACACAAAACCATTCACACTACCAGTAAAACCCAAATAATAGGCCATCCACTGATTCCCCATCAACAACTAAATATCCTATTTCGAACAAAGGACAAAAAGTCAGAATACCCAATTCATAACTCATTTAGACACCAAAAAATTATCTTTAAAAAATATCTTACTAGGACCATTCTGATTACACTATTAGTAAACAACACCTAATTCCAATTAGAAAAGACATTGATAATATCCTATTTTAAAACATGGATACATTTTTATTCAACATCTCCCACATGACTAGTTTTACTTCATTTCAACATTTTACACAACCAATTTTTTACAATCATTATATGATTAACATTTTATGAAAGTATTGCAAAACATTTAATCATTGAAATAATATATACATCATAATAGAACAAACTATCAATAGCAATGTAATACAAACATTAATATTATTCTATATCTGAGAATTATAAGAAACACAAGTGAATCACCCCTCACATTAGATTAATTGTAGTTATTTTAATTTTATAAAATATGTTAATCCTATCCATCCACCCGAAGAAGGAAAAATCATGATACTTTAAAAATTCACACTAATTAATGGGTAGGTAAGAATCCCCTATATCAACTGAGGTTTCGTCATCAACTATTCAAAATTAAAGAGAATGAGATGATCAAAGATCCAAGATCACAAGATGAAAATATAAATAACCTAGAACACACTATCCTACATCAAATACATTATACAATAACAAAAAATACAAAATAAAAAGAACTACCATAGTATTTCCAAGAAGAAGAACACAAATTGGGCACAAAATAAGGGAATGTCATATCACTGTAGATTATAAATGTTCGATATCTAGGAGCATAGTTCCAAATCAAATCGAAGTAATCTTTAAGGTATCTAAATGTGGACCCATTCCAAACATGGGTTAAGGTAAAATAATGCAATCTATCAAAATTGGAATGGGAAATCAAATTTATTTTGAAACTAGAAATCTGAGGAATGATGGTGTGAAAGGTCATGATCACATTTTTTTGGGAATAAATCAAGAAAAATTAATTAAATAATGATATTATTTCCCTTATCTTCCACCAAAATATCATGGTTAAAAGTACCTTTACACCACATATTCAATTAAGTCCATATTATTACCCATTTTTAATTTTCATGCAACATTATCAAACAAAAAAATTAGAGGTGAACTTGAATTAAGTCGTACCAAAGTGATAACACCACAATGAAATGATTCTTAAAAATCTGAAACAATGAAATTATACACACATGGATTCACCCCAATACAGTTTTAACCATTATTGAATATAAAATCATGATAAATTAAAAAACACTTTATGGGTATTATTGACACCTTAGAAGATATCACTCACATATTGATTTGAACATATGTAAAGGTAAAATCAATACCCATAAACTATTAAGTATCATCCATCACACTATAAACTAATCTCCTCATACCATGAACTTGATTATAACTAGAGAAAATGTTTAATTGATATCTCTATATAAAACCCCATGCTGTAACACATGATCCATACCATTATTTAATCCTTCACAGCATGGAAAACTAGACTAAAAAGAATCCCCATATTCTAGGAAGTAATTGACTATGAAATACTCATGGGGACATTGCATAAATATTATTCAAGATTAAATCTCATATCTTAATTCATGTCCCTTCCTCTATCCTTATTTTGAAACCCCAAAACCCATGAATACACAGAGAAATTGAATGAGAAGGTTAGGGAAGTTACAAAATCATATGACTAAGTGTGTGTAACATACTCAAAATATATAACATATATGGGATTTACATATTACAATTAAATATTATTTATTCATGTACTATGTAATTATTTTTTATTTATGTATTATGTTATATCATTTGTGCTGTTCTTTATATTTTTTTAATTATATGTCATTATATCATATTTTAGTTTATTTTTTTTATATTTTTAGTATTACTCAAATATGAATTATTTGTTTATAAACAACACATGTTCCTTTTATTAAAGATTGGTTGTTTGAAAACTAATTGAGTGATCAGACCTTATTAGAAGGGGTCCCAAATTATGTTGAGTATAGTTCCACCTGGTCTCCTACGATTTGGATTGTTTTAAGTTAGTTTTAAATTTTAAATGTTTGTAATAAAATTTACAATTCAATGTAATTATAATGTATGGAAATACATATAACATAAATTTATTTTTATTTTCGATTTATTGTAATATAAATTTATTTTTAATTATTTATGTTTTATTTACTTGGATATTTCATTGTGTTATTCATTTAATATTAAACTATTGTAACTGATGAATTATTTCAATGCAATAGATAAAAGTTATCATAAAAGGGAGTTTTATCGGAACTAATTCTAGACACAAGAAAAACAACTTTTATCAACACATTTTTTTATCATGGATAAATGCACCTAAATATTATTAGTTCAAGAAAAATTAATATTTTTTAAAACTCATAAATGAAAAATCACATTATTTTAAATTATATATATTTTAGGTGTTTTTTTGACAATCTTATAATTATGAAAGGGTGAAGATGTTTGAGAATATGGTAATGAATGAACTGGATGATATGTATATAAATGGGCGATAAAATGTACTAAAAAGAATGTGTATGAGATATTTTAGAATGTGTACCACTATATTATAATTTTTATTTAAATTTAAAATAAATAAAAGACTTACAGTGTTGAGTTACTCGCAAAACACTCCTTTAGATTTATCATGGGATTTCGATGATATTTCAATACACTCTCAGGAAAGATAGGTTATAGTGAAAAGAAAATATCACCACTTTTTAATGGTCCCCACCATGAATGAATCAGAATTCAAATTGAGTTTTGTGAAGTGACCCCAACACAAGTTAAAGGGAAAATAAAAATAGTGATTGGGTGAATTGTGTATCATTAATTCAATACACACTACACTATATTTAAAACACCCATAGATTCTTCGTAACATGCTGTGAACTTTACCAATGTATTTATTAGGGTTTATTCCATTAATTAGATAAAGTGAAATTAATTAATGGATATATTTAATCAAAATTAATATAGAAATGTTTCTCAACATTAGTAGAGAGTTTTAATCAACATTAATATGTATAAAAGAATTATTTTGACTACATTAATTAGAGATATGAACATCATGTCTATATAAAAGTATGTAGTGATATAATTTTTGGGAGGAAAAGTTCATTAAGATATAGTCAACCTAGAATATAAAGGGGCTTCCATTTCTCTGATAGCATGTTCATCATGTTTCTAATGATGAGATAAGTGTGGATGATAGTGTATAAAAAACCATAAATGAAGTGATGATTATGATGTGTGATGAGACCAATGATCTGTTATATGTGTGGAAATTATTCTTCCTTAAAGTTATGAGGTATTGTGCCCTAGTTGATGGTCATTAGTAAAATAATATGGTGGAATCAATAGATAGATAAGAATTCTTTGATAATTAAAGTTCATGTGAAGTGTTGATGAATAATCATGTTCAGATAAATTTCTTCAATGTAGTTTCATTTTTTCATATAATGGTTATATTTATCTCAAATGGATCTTTGAGCGTGATGTTTTGTTACAGTAAGGTGGAATTTTCCCTTGATATAATTTTAAGATCAGCTAAGGTGGAATTTTATAGTGTTATATTTATAGATGTTCACATACATTGTAATTATAATTCAAATTCATGAATTTAATCTTTTTTCACTTTAATATTAAATATTTTTCAAGTTTTTCATAGTTTTTTAATACTTTGTATTTGAGGGGTTTTCCACATTCAAAAAAATGTATGTGATTTTCTTTTATTTTTCTACTTCTTTTATTTTATCTGTTTTATTATAGTTATCTCATAAGGGATTTTATTCCTAAGATCAGTATTCTACTGACAAGTTATATTAAAGATTTTATTTCTAGATTTAAATATTATGTGTTAAATATGGATGCTTCTGAGAAGATAAATTGAACATGAAAGAGGAAGAATTGGGTATAGAAGTCGAAGAAGGTTGAGAGTGGTATTTTATAATTGTAAGATACCATGTTTTCTTGGGATGTATCATTATCACTTATATTTATTATATTACCCTTTTTTGGTATACTTTGAGTGGGTTCTTTTTTTAGTGTGTTTTGTGTGGAAATTGAGAAATTTTGAAGGAGAAATGGGCAATGCACGACTAGTGCAAAATTTTCCCAAACCGTGTGCCTACCCCTAGAAAACCATGAAACCCTAGAGAGATAGGGATTACATGGTAGGTGAATGTTTTAAAACCTTTTCCCCTCTAATTAGTAACCATTTGACCCTTACAAGAGGATCACAATTAGGGTGAAAATTTGGGAAAACATGTACCCCTACCCAAGAAACTGTTTTTGCGGTATTTATATATCTGAAAAATTATTTTAGACTTTTAGAACCCCCATGATTTCACTTTCATTCATCCCCTATCGACCTAACTCATTATACCTCTTTTTCATAGTCTCTTGGATGGATTCTAAGGAATTATGATCCCCATTATTGATGAATTGAGGCTCAGATTTACAAATCTTAACTTCTCTCATTATGTGATCTCTTCCCGATTAATTACCTCTCTCTCTTACATGTTTTTTTTCATCTGTTGTAAGGATTATTTTACTCTATCGGAAAGTGTATGATCTATTATTTAAATGATCTTAATATGTTTAATCATGGTTCTAGGTTTTAGATCTACATCTCATCGTTTGTTGTGCAATTGAACGTTTCTCTTCAATTTGGGGATTTATGATTTGGCGAATGATCGTGAATTATCTTGGGATAGGTTGTATAAATTGAACCTTGATTATAATTTTGTGTATGGAAATGTGAAATAGAAATTTTCATGTTTGTAAATAAAATATGTGGATTATTTAATTGACTAACTAATTAATGGAAGGATGTGATTAAGAAATTTACAGGATATTGGGGTTATGGAATAATTAACATTATCGGTCTGTGTAATTGGTTGGTTAATGCGATCATGAGTTTATGATAATTCAAATTAAGGTATAGGTTGGATATCCTTGAAGGGTTATTGGTATAATTGATTAAATGTTTATAAATGGTTTAATGTTGGTTTTTTCATGTTATTCCTAGTGATTAAAGTGATGAATCATGATTGAGTTGATGATTGAATTTATATACCATGATGTGAAATTTTGATAGGAGGGTTAATGATGATTAACATTATTAAATGTGATGTGTGTGATATATGTGATTTATTGAGAAAAGGGGTGTGTGTAAAGGAATAATGCTCCAAATACCCATGGGGTGATAGCCATGATTTTTGAGGCCCAAATTCATGCATATGAATACTATTGTATGAGACAAGGAATGATGCTCTAAGGGATAGGGGATGATTTTCTATATTCACATGATTTTCATGAAATGATGTTCCATGACCATGAAATTATAATTGGGATATGGCTCTAAATGATCATGTTAAGAAATGTAAATAAATATATAATGAAATCTCATGTGTTATAATGAACTTTGTTTCCCTATGTGATATGGTTTAGACTCTAGAATGAGATAAAGAAGGTATTGATGGTATGCCTCTCATCATGAACCTTAGGGTTTATGTCTTCAAATAAAAAATAATTGAATATGGGAATGATTTTAATTTATTTATTTTACTTTATTCTTTATACAACATCATTCACTATTATTGATTGGATATTATTTTAGACTTAGTTGGTGGTGGTCTACTGAGTTGTACTTATACCCTATTCTAGATGGATGATTGGTAACTAAATAGAATTCTTTTTTGTAGGTCATGAAAAGGGTGAGGGACCTTTGTTAGATGGATGAGTTGGTATGGTGTGTGGATGAGGGAATTAGACATAGTGTTGGGAACCACTTGTTAGTTATCAATGTCTTTATTTTGGTATTGGAATTTTGACACTTGACATATATATGGAATGAAATATCTAATGATCTAGTTTTGGATATTGTTTTCCTATTCCAGTTCATCATGTATTATTGGTATATTTTGGAAATGGATTTTATTATGATATTTTGGTTATTGTTTATTTTCTATGCTATTGTGATACTTTGATAAAGAGGGTAAAGTATCTCCATGTTGATAAACTAGACCATCACTGCTAGTCGACAACCTATTCCATACAGGGAGGTGCACTTGAGGTCATGTGGCCAACCGACATGGAGAACCAGTGTCTAGAACCCAGGATGTGACGTTAAGACATGGTATCAGATGTTAAATGATTTATTTTCTTTTTTCTTATTATTTTGGAATGGTGGAAAGGATATTATGTTGATTTAGTCATGGGTCAAGAGCTCGTTCATGTTAGTTGCTAACCCATGTTTAAGGGTAAATGGAAAATATCCATGGTGGGATTATTATTATTAATGTTTGATGTTATAGTTGGATTTTATTTCAACTAGAGAGATATAATTATTATGTGATGTTAATTATTTATAAAATTTTATGATATTTGATTCATGGTCCAAAATGACATGAGATTCATGCATACATTCATCATTTTATGCACTTAGGATTGATTGTAACATGAATCATTTTAAGAATGTGCAGAAATGATGGTTTTTGAAGTGAGGTGTTTAAATTAAAATAATTCCTTTGTTCATGTTATGTTCTAAGAAATTGGGCACCGAATATGAAATTATAAAATTTTAAACGATGTAAAATATGAAAATATGAAAATTTGAAAACTGACGTCAAATGGGAATCATGAATTTAAGAATGTGGTTACCATTTATTATCGATGACCAATATTTAGGATTGTTAATGGTAGTGATAGTGACTCAGTTTTGACCATGTGGAAGGGTATGGTTGATAAATTGTTATGGCTGTATGTGAATCCACATATTTGTGTAAATGATGTGTTATGTGTCAAAAGTTGTGTGTTTGGAATTTGACAGATATTCTTATATAACGATGATTTTTGATAGAATAAAAAGAGGACATTGCTGGAGTGTTTTCTCTAGTAGTGGAACCTTAGGATCTGATAGTTTCAGGTGAGGAGGTAAAAGAAAAATTCCATGATAAATTGGCTCAGTTTATGCAGTTTATGGAAAGATACCCATGGGGGGGGGGGGGTTGTGAAGAGTATGTGAAACTTGACTTGGTATTTTCAATTGCAGCACCCTTTAACTTTCATCGGAGAGGGTGGACCTAAGGTAGATGAGTTCTGGATTGAGTCAATACAGACAATTCATGAACACTTAGAGAATCCTACTCAGAAAATTGACAACTAGAATCTTATTTTTGTTGGATTAGTTAAGCAATGGTGGAATGTTTAGACTCAGTGTGAGTAGTTGGAAAATATGGAATGGAAGGACATCCAAGAGAAGTTTTCAAAGTGATTTTATCTAGATACATTCAGATAGGAGAGGGAAAAAATATTTTCAACAATGACCAAGGGGAGTATGTCTATGATGAAATATGTTGTTATCTTTACCAACTTATAATTCTTTTCTCCAGTGATGGAAGGGGATGTGAAATCCATGATAAGACATTTCTAGTATGGTTTTAAATATGAGATTAAGTTATAAGTTAGAATATTTCAGTTAAATATGTTTGCTAAGGTAGTGGATCTAGATATCATATATGAGGGGACCTGAAGGAGGATTCCTTTGGATTAAAGGTGGTTTCTACTAGACGAACAAAAATTATGAATTCCATTAGTAGGAAGTATTTCTATGAGAATTTTAACCAAATTAGTGGAAAAAATATTGTCTAAGAGGAAGTATCAGTTACATGAGACCTTACTCGAGTGATCTTTGACTAGTGTGGTAGGTTGGGTCAATTGTTTAGACAATGTACCCATACACCAGTAGATATTCAAGATTTTGGTTGGATGGGACATCTACCATGGTTATGTAGAAACTTAAGAAAAATGGGTAATGATGGAGGAGTTATGCTGAATCAAATTATGTGAATGTGGTATCACACACCATATCAGTCTGATAGTTGGAGTTCTATTATCCATGGTGGTTGAGGTAGTGTATGAGTTGATAATAGGTAAGAATTATCATATTGAAAGAGTGGTATATCTTAGGGGACTCAGAATTTGGCACATGGGAGAGAGAAAGAATAGTTTCATGCAGTTAAGCGTACACTTTTGGATAGAGAGTATAGACCATTGACCGTTAGAGGTGCTATTATTTTAGATTCTACACTTCATAGTTCCTTATTTGATATTGTTCCCTATCATTCCTTTATATTTTCACAACTTTTGAATGGGTTGAGTCTGATAATGAATTTTGTGAGTGTGGTTATGACGATCGATGCACCTTTGGGGATATATTCTAGAGACCCTATTTGTGAAAATTATGTTCTATCTAGTTTGGGAAGTGTAATTTTCTATGGGATCATTACAAAATTGAAATGTTAGGCTATGACTTAATTTTGGGTATGGATTGTTTAGTAGAATAACAAACCCATATTTATTGTTACTTTTGGAGAGTGACCTTTATATTTCTTAAGGGAGAAAAATATCTACATCATGGTGAATGGGATATCCAGGTGGGCTGTATGAGGACAATTCATTGGCAACTAGGGTAGACCACCACTCAGATTCCAAGTCTTATACTTGATGGCGGGTGTGTGAAACATGATGTCTTCCCACCCATAGTGGAAAAATTACTAGATGTGTTTCTAGAGGACATCGGAGGGAAGACACCGAGGATTGATTCTAAATTTAAAATTGCGCTAATGCCAAGGGATGAGATAGTTTCTATTCCACCATATATAAGAGAACCAAAAGGGATTCAAGAGAATAAGAATCAACTTGAAGAGTTTATGTATAATGGATTTATCCATCCAAGTATGTATCCTTTGGGTTCTCTATTTTTTAATAAGGATTATAGAACTTTCTTATTATGTGTCGATTGTTGGAAGTTGGACTGAATAAATGTAAAGAACCAATACCATCTTCTATGTATTGACGAGCTCATTTACCGGTTGAGGGGAGATTGTGTCTTCTCAAAGATTTACTTGAATTAGGGGTATCATTAGTTCAGGGTTAGACCTTTTGATATACCAAATACTAATTTAAAAAGTAGGTATTCCCTTTATGAGTTCTCCGTGATTCCATGTGGGATGAATAATTCATAAACAATGTTTATTTCCTTGATGAATTGATTCTTCCAACCAAACCTAAATAAATTTCTGGCCATGTTTGTGGATAATATCTTTATGTACTCAAATAATCAAGATGATCATTACCAATATCTCTTCATCATCTTTACTACACTAAGATAACATCATCTATATTCCGATAAATTTAAGTTTCAATTATGTATTGATCAATAAAATTTCATGGGTCACATAATCTTAGAATAAGGTGTGTCAGTGGAACCAAAAAAAGTATAGGCAATGTTTTATTTGGAATAACCCAAGGATTTCTTTTATATCCACAATTTTCATGGATTAGTATGCTACTATCAGAGATTCATCTATGACTTCTCCCATTTGGAAACCCCACATCTAGGATTTACCAAGAAGGGAGATAATTTTTAATGGTCTTTAGCATGTAAAAATTCTTTCTAGGAGTTTAATAAGCAGTTGAATACCACTACCATATTGATCCTACTTAATCCAGTAGAAGAGTATATAGTGTTTTTTGATTCATATGGGATTGATATTGGAGTAGTGTTAATACAGGGGGATCAAGTTGTGGTGTTTGGGTCATGAAATTCATGTCCAGATGAATGAAACCACACTATGCACAACCTCGAGTTGGTTGTAGTGGGTTATGCTTTTATGTGTTGGTAGCATTATCTATTGGGTGAAAATTTTACTGCATATATTGATTAAAAGAGATTAAATTATCTATTTTCAAATCAATATTTTAATATATTATAGAAGATATGGGTTAAGTATATGTAGTCATTTGATTTTGAGATAGGATATAATACACATAAAGAAAATAGTGTTGCTGACACTTTGAGTTGAATAAGACACACTCAAGTAGTTTAGAAGTCCAGTTTTGTGAGAGAAATGATGAATTTTTTGAATTAGGTGAATGTTTTGGTTCAGGAAAGATAGGAGAAGATGAAATTGGTATAATTTTTAGTGGAGTCTACACTTTTGAGTAGGATAAGGGAGATAAAATATGAGGATCTATAGCGTTTTTCTTTAATGAAACTCCTGGAAGGTGGGGAGACACCTTCTGACTAGACCATAGATGAGGATAAGATCATCTATGTCTAGTAATGTGTTGTTGTATCCACATGTATGAAAGAAGAGATTATGCATGATTTTTATTCTTTAAAGTCGACAGTGCATCCGAGTGTGACCAAAATGTACTGTGACCTACGATGAAAATATTGGTGGTTGGGAGTGAAAAAGAATATTTCATGGTTTGTGATATGATTGTACACCTATCAATAGGTGAAGGCCTAATGTCAATGAACTAGTGGTTCACTATAGCTATTTCCCATTCCATAATGGTAGTGGGATAGAGTTACCATGGAATTTGTGGTAGGTCGACAAATTAAGTCTGAAAAGTATAATTCTATTTGGGCGGTTGTCGACTGACTGAGGAATGTAGCACATTTATTACCTATACATGAGAACGTACTATACAGGTTTGGGAGGATTTGGTATGAGCATTCATTCTTGACTTTAGTGCATCTTGGGTGAAGTACCTAACACTTATAGAGTTTTCCTATAATAGCAGTTATTAGGAAACAATTTAGATATAACCATATGAGGCAATTTATAGTTGTCTATGCAGATCACCTCTATACTATATGGAGGTAGATGAATCGGAGTTGTTGAGAATGATTCTAGTGTAGGGGAAATCATACCAGGTTTAGTTGAATCAGAAACATATTTCTATAGATCAGAGTAGGAATAAGTCCTATGTTGATTGATGTCGATGACCCCTAGAGTTTATAGAGGGTGATATTTTTCCTTTGGGTGTCTTATAGATTGGGTCATTGTGGGATTTGGAGAAAGGGAACTTTTACACCTAGGTTTGTCAGAATTTTTTATATTTTTGATAGAATCGGCTCAGTGGTGTACTGATTAGCTCTCAAAAATATGTAAAGTGCTATGAAAAATGTTTTCCATGTGTCTTATCTTCAAAGGTATCACCTGAACCCTTATCATGTGATTTATGTTGATGATGCTGAGATTGAGTTCGATGTGTTCTTTGATCAAAATCTGATTCATGTGTTGGATCATAGTGGAAAAGTGTTCTGAGAAATACCATGCTGATAGTATGAGTAATGTGGAAACATTGGCATGTTTAATAGGAAACTTAGGAGAGATAAGAGGATATGCAGGCTCAGTGGCTAGATATTTTTACTTCAAAATCATAGAGGTTATTAAGAATACATATCGAGGCTGAGAGAATATAAGGTGGGGATATTTTAAGATCGCAACCTTTTATGGTGATTTCACATGCTCTCTTATAGGTATTATTTTAACTTTTTTTGGGTATAATTTGAGTGTTTTTATGTTTAGTTGTGTTTCTAGAGAATATTGAGAATTTTTAAGGAAAACTGGCAGTTCACAACTAGCGCATGGTTTTCTCAAACTATGCGCCTACCCCTAGAAAATAATGAAAACCTATATAGAGGTGGATTTCAAAGTTGGAACAGGATTTTTCAAATAATGGACCCTCTTTTTAGTAACCGTGAGATCCCTAGAAGAGGTTCATAGTTAGGGATCACAGTTTAGAAAAATTTGTGCCCCTGCCCAAGAGACCATGTATGCATGATTTATTTATATGAAAAATAATTTTAAACTTCTCTACCCCCCTTATTTCACCCTTTTTCATCCCATTTTTAATTAACTCATTCTCTCTTGTCCTTGGAGGCTCCTGGACAGATTACAAGTCCTTCCAAACTATGTTCTTGATTAATCTAGGACTGGATTGAGAGATTTGAACCTATACTAGTATGTGATCTCTTCCTGATTATTTTCTTCTATCTCTCTAATATTTTTCTCAGAATTTTGAATTATTTTGTTTCCTCCATTGGAAATGGGTTTATCTATGTTTTCAAGGATCTTAACCCATTTAATCTTGTATCTAGGTTTTGGATCTTGATTCCATTCTTCATGTAATTGAATGTTAGGATTCCATTTATGGATTTCTAGTTTGGAGAATGCTCATCAATGATATGGAGGTAGGTAGTATAAATTTAAAATCCCATAGTCTTGATAATAAATTATTATTTGTTATTTTGAAATAAAACTTTCAATTTTTGGTAATCACATCCTGAATTTGATTAAATAAGTGAATGATTAATTAATGGAGTGATGTTATTTTGAAATTGATGGGATATTAGTGTTATGTAATTTTTTAAATAATGGGTTTTTGTAATTTTTTGGTTAAAGTGATAATGAGATTATGATATTGGGAATTAAGGTGTGGTTGGATTAAACTTGAAGGGTTATTGGTTTATTTAATAAAATGTGGGTAAATGATTTAATGATGAATTTTTTATATAATTCTATGTGATTAAAGTGAAGAACCATTATTGAATTGATGATTGAATTTGTATAATATGATGTGATATTCTGATGGGAGGGTTAATTATGATTAAACATCTTAAATGTGATGTGTTTGATATATATGATTTAATGAGAAATGGGTTCTGGGATAAGGAATTATGATAAAAAACCCACGGGGTTCTAGTCATGATGTTCTAGTCTGAAATTAAAGCATGTGGATACTATTTTATGGGACATGGATAGATTCTAAAAATAACCATGAAGTGTGGGATATGTAATGATTCTCTAAATACACATGGGGTTCTAATCATGATGTTCTATTCCTATAATATTATCATTGGACCATGGTTCCAAATGCTCGTGTCATAAAATGAAGATCAATTTTCAATAAAAGCCCTTGTTTTATAATGTATTATGTCTCCCTATGTGATATGGTTAAGACTTTGGCATGAACCTAAGAGGGTATTTATAGTATGTGTGTCATTATGAACCCATGGATTAAGGTGGTTAAATAAAGATTAATTGAATATGTATAAAATTAAATTTTTTGTTTGCAATTTATTCTTTATACAACATCCTGAAATTTTGTTGACAGGATATTGTTTTACAGGTTGTTAGGAGTGGTCTACTGAGTTTCACTCATAGATTAATTTGGAAGATTGATCGGTATCTAAAGAGTCTTCATGTTTACATGAAAATATAAGGGAAATTGTACTATGTAAGATAGTTGAGTCGAGATGGAGTAGGGATTTGTGAACCAGAATTGGAGTCGGGACCCACTTGGGAGTTGTCAGTGTATTTATTTTCGGTTTAGAATTTTGATACTTGACACATATATCGAATTACATATATACTTATTTAGTTTTGGATATAATTTTCCTATTCTGGTTCATCATGTATTCCTAGTCTATTTTGGTTTTGGAATTATACTGGTTGTTAGTTGTATTATTTTGGTTATTGCTTATTTATTTATACTTTTGCGGTACTTTTATAAATATGGTATAGTATCCCAATGATAATATACAAGATCTTCATTTCTTGTTGGAAGTATCTAGAATACATGGAGGAACTCTTGAAGTCATGTGACCGACCGGCTTGGGGTATCGATGTGTGGCACCTATGGTAGGACATTATAAGGACATAAACCTGATTCATTTTATTTCGAGAGTTCCACCTATGAAGAAAAGATTAAATATAAATATTGAGGTGATTCACTTTCAATTTTTGATAGCGGTGATGATATTTTATTCTTGAAAGATTTTACATAGGGGTGGAATTATATTTTATAGATTCTTCAAATATTATAGCGAATACTATTATGTGGGAGATATATGTTACTTATTTTGGACATGTTCAATGGGAGTGTATATATAGGTATGATGATGTCTTTGGATTTTGGATTTATTTTATAGAGTGAGTTATTAGTTTTCTATTAGTCTTTCAAAAAGTGTTTTCATATTTTCTACATAGGATGATGTTTTCGGTTATAACAATCATCTTATAATATAACTATATTTGTTGGATGTTTTATATTTCTTTAATGAGATAAGGGGGGAGTTTTTTAGGATTCAACTCATTTATTAGGTAGAGAAAAATTAACTAATTATGAAATATTTTCAACATTAATTGGGGAAATTTTATCAACATTAATGGAATGTTTTATTCATTATAAATATATAAAAAGAGATAATTTGACTATTTTAATTTGTGATATGGAAATGTTGTCTATATAAAAGTTTTTAGTGAAATATTTTTTTGGGTGTTGAATTTTTGAAGACATATCACGCCTGGTGAAGAATGGGGATTCCACGTTAGTGATAATATGTACAACATATCAGTGATGATAAAGTGTAAAGGGTGGTATAAGAAAAATGATGAATACATTGATGATTATGTCGTGTGATGAGATAAATGATCATTTTTGATTATCAAAATCATTCTAGATTACAGTGATCAAGTTCTATGTTATTAATTCTAATCAATGGTATAACCATATGTAAATATCATGAGAGTCTGAAACATATTTTGGGTGTTATAGATCATGAAACATGTTAGAGACAATGAATATTTAGATAACGATATATGGTCTAATGTTATTTTTACCTGGAAGGATAATGTTTTTAAAAGATTGATCTTTGAGCATGATATTTTTTATAGAAGGGTGGAATGTTTCCAAAATATTATTTTAAGAGAGGTGATGTAAGTGTATCCTGGTGTGGTTTTCATATAGGTTCTTATATATCATCATTTTAATTAACTTTAGTTATTTTTATTTAATTTTTTAATCCCCAATTATTAGTGTATTTTTAGAGTTTACCAATTATTCAATCCTTTACATTGGATTTTTTTTCATGTGTTAAAAAAATATACATGATTTTATACTATTTTGATATTCCCTTTAATTTAGCAGGTTTCTCATAATTTCACCGCTAGTGATTTTATTCCCATTGTTGGGATTTTAACCTAAAAACTATTTAAGATGGGGTCATGAGTATTAAACGAGGCTTATTAATTTTAATTTTCTTACTTTTTTAGATCAAAGATTATGAATGTATATCTAATGATTCTATACTAAAAACAATTCAATTCTAATGGTGGCAACACCATATGATAATTATGTGAGAAGGAAGAATGGTTATACATAGAATTTTTTTTTCATTTTTTTTATTTAAATAAAATATAAGTATACGTAACGTGATTTGAATTTTTTCCAAAAGATCATTTATATTTTTATTCAAAAAACCTTGATATTCAATTCAGATTTTGTATAGGGCTATGATTCTTAAGTTCATTAGAATGTGTATAATCTAGTGAACAACACAATACATTTTTATTTACCTCATAAATAGATAAATCGTAATTGATACATTGAATAAGTTTATTGAATAAAACGTAAAATGAAATTAAGGTGGAAAAAAGAAAGATATTGTGAGATCTTACCCCATGATTTTTTTGTTACTATGACATATGGAGTTTATTGTTCACATTGTTATCAAAGACACCATTAAAAGAAGCTAAAATACAAGATATGAACGAAGAAAATAATTATAGGGAATATGAATTAGGAGTATCACACATAAATAGTGTCATGATGTGAAAATATTATAAAATTACATTGGTGAATGTGTAGTGGAGTTATGATGATTCTAAAAAAATGATGTAGAATATACAAATATAACACTTAATTCAAAGGTCATAAGTGTAAAAAAAATGGCACAACTCCCACAGTGATAAATAATTTCATTTATTTTATATATACCACATATTATTAATGTTGTATTTACATATTCTATCTTGGGATGTTAGTGAAGTGTTTAAATACTTCATGGTCATCATTATCTAGATGAATTTAAAGTTTAAAACTGTTATTGTTTGTTTAATTTCACAATCTTCTGATGTGATAAATTTCTCATTGTAAGTTATCGATATATTGGAAGAAACATTAAATTTTTCTTCATTCTAAGAAGGAAAATACACATTCTATATCTATAAATAGGTATCAATGTCTTACTCATCAAACAAATAATTGATACAACAATACCCTTTTTTATTAGAGTAATTTTAAAAAATAGAATATCATTTTTCTCATTTCCTAAATTTCTGTTGTTGATAAAGTTCAATAAGTGATAAATATTCAAGTATTCCATTTTATAAATTTTCGATATCTATATTCTCTAGTCCTTACTATATTATTTTATCAATTTTATGTAATTGTATTTATCCTATAATATTTTTAATCAGGTTATAAATACCAACTCACACACATGCTCTCCCTCTAATAAAAGATAAGGCTTGGTTATAATTAAAAAAATAAAAAATTTATATGTAAGTTTTAATTTATTCATGAAAAAATCAAGGTTGGTTTGACCTCCATATTAGAGGGTTTTATAGGTTTTCACATCCACAAAAACCTTGTGGTTTATGTTTCTAGGAGAAAATGGAATGCTAGTATTGATCAAGGCATTAAATATAATACAATCTTTCTTATCATTGCTAAAAAAGCACTGACAGTGCATGAGCTGATAAATTTAAACTTATTATATGAACACCAACATAGTGTTGATAAATGAATTATTTATCAAAAAATACACCCCTAAATGCCAATATTTGTTAACAATTTTTTAGTATATATATATAAGTCCATTATTTGTTATTTTCATTGGGTTTTTTGTGTGAGAATTATATTTCCATCAAGTGTTCAAAGAATAAAATATTATGTATCTAAAAGTGGAACTTGGGATGGACTAATGAAGTTAGTCCCCTGATATCATGAGATGTCTCGATTTATTCTATCAGAATTGATTTTATCTGATTTAGTTAGCAGAGTGCATCCCAACTATATGAAACATATTGAAAATTATTCATTGGAAGATATGGTCATAATAGAGCTGATACAACTCAATTGATGTAGTTGAGTAGATACATATTGTCACATAAATGACTTATTTTAATGTTAAATTCCATTTAATTTCCATTCATTCTTTGTTTTGAGGGTTTCCCAAGCATTTATGGAGGAATGAGTGACTTTTTATGAATTGGGCCAAACCGTGAGCCCAATTCGAGATTTAAAAAAAAATTGATTCCTTTATAACTCCTTATTTTTTAATAATTTTTCATCCATCCCAATTCCTAATTTTCATCCCCTGACCTATTAACACCACCATATGAATTTGGACCATTTAGGAATCCATAATCATGGTGGATATGTGTTTTTATTTAAGGGATTGGGCCTGCTCGAAAGCCCATTTTCTGCATTAAAAATGAATTTTAATTATTTAATATCTCCTTCAATATTTGGGTTTTTTCAGTGATTCAAACTCTCACCCGATCCCACTTACCTAAGGTGGGCCCCCATTCCCTCTTCCCCTAATTTGGAGCACGATAAAATCACGAAAGTGGTCAAAACGTCTCTGGATTTCATAAATCGTCCAGATTTAGAGAGGTAAATTGATCCTTTCATAACTCATTCTATTTTTACTCTTTTTCCCCCATTACAGTTCCTAAAAGATTTCCTAATCTTTTTTATAACCTCCCATGAATTTTTGTATGTTTTAAAATTCAGATGATGGTGGATTTTGGGTCATTTGCTTCATGATTATTTTGGGTAAGTGTTTCTCTCTTCAATTCCTTCCTTCTCTTTAGGGTTTCCTCCCACTTTCATGAATTTATAGAAAGTCTAGAAGTTAGGGTTCGAACCTAGGGTTTGATTTGGTGTATTATTGGTCAAATATTGTGGTCTAGGTCTGGATTTATCTTCGTTGTGGTGCGGCGGTGGTGCGGTTGATGTTTCGCACCAAGTTTTGAGGGATTCGACACTTTCGGTAGGTGATTCCATGTGAAATCATTTCAACATGAGTTAGTTTGCTTGAATTAATTATTTTGTATGTTCCTAATATGTTGCGTGTGGTGTGAAAATTGTTTACATTGAATTTGGTAAAGAATTTAATTTTATAGTTCCATTTTAGCTTAGAATTGGGTGTTTTTCATGTGCAACCCTTTGGGTATTGTTTGGGTGTGTATTATAACATATGAAATTGGTTTAATAAATCTTTTTTGGGCTTAAAATTATGATTTGGAAGGTTATTAGTGTGCCATTATGTTTTAAGGAGGGTTTTGTTATTGGTTTGAGGTGTAAAACCATATTTCACTTCTTGAAAGTGATTTTAAAAAATGTACTTTTCATGTGGATCTTTTGTGGTATTGATTGAGGTGTTTGTATAACACTTGGGGGTAGTTTAATAAATGTTTTTGGGGCTGCCAATTCTGTTTTTAATTTTTATTGGTGTGAGTTTGTCCTTCAAATATGGTTTTGAAATGGGTTTAATGTGAAAAGCATTGGTACACTCTTTAGAATTGTTTTAGGAAAGTTTTGAATGTTTTAAGGATTTATGTAAGAGGTGAAACCATATTGGAAAACTGTTTTGGATTGTTTATACTTTCAAATGGAAAATTTCAAATGTGAATAAGACTGTCATGTTATGTGTATCCTCTTGGAAATTATTTATAAAAATGTTTAATGGATTTAGTGAAATGTGAAAGAGGTGTGAATGTGATGTGGGATTTTTGTGTGAGTGCGATGTGAAAAAAGAATTTTGTTTATAAAAAGGGTTTTATGAAACATGTGAGTGGACTGCTATGTGTTGTTTATAATATTTTTAGGGACTTTATAAAATTGTTAAAGTATGTTTTGAATTGTGAAAGTTATGAAAAAAGTATGTGGGCTATTTTGGTGTGAGTTTGATTTCAAAATGCATTTCAATGGAAAGTGGAATTTGTGAATTGTGTGATGTACATGGTGCTGTTTGGTTAATGTGTGAGGTGGAAGTGATATTTTCATGTCAAAACTATATTTATTGGCTTGTTGAACTTGTTTGAGCACAAAGGGAAAACCCGAGTATCTAGGTGGGTGGACGTGTACTGGTATGCTAGTGAATCCGTGGGGTTTGGCCTCAGTTTCACTTAGCAATATTGAAGCTTAAAACTCTAAATAAACTATGATGATGATGATTGGGGACCACTAGGTTATGGGTATGTTCCCTACTAGTGGCTCATGCACGAGAACATATATTATTTTTGTTGATACTCTCACCGAGATACGAGGTACCTGGGACCCACAACTAGCTAGTGCCTAGGGGTTATTTCCTATTGCTTGTTCTCTTTAGACCCTTTATACTTTCCATTGGAATACATTATATTTGGCAGTAAAAATTCAGTAGCTTTTGAATTTATTTTAAAAGTTTTGATTATTTAAATTATCCCACTTGAAAACAGATTTTCTTAGTTGCATCATTTAGAAATTGTAACTAGAAATTACATGTTTTTGAAAACTTGCATGATTTTCATCTTTGAATGCTTATGACATGAAATATATTAGTGGTGGTATCCTACTGGGCATTGGATCACACCCTACTTACACCCTTGGGTGTAAGTAAACTTGGTTATTTTTGTTGTCGCAGGATTGGGTACAACTTTTGTGCCAACAGTTCGGGTTTTTAGCGGTCCATCATGATACGGTGTTGTGGATATGGCTTGAGGGCGGTTCCTCTCCCCATGTATATGTTCTTGGGCTCTCCATTGTGGGTTTCTTCAGTTGTTATAGTTTTCTATAATTGTTTTAAATTATGTAATTCAATTCTGAAATTTTGTAAAAGTTGGTTTTGTTTGAAAAATCCAGATATTTTATATTGGATTCGTTTGTTGTTTTATGTTTATAAACTTGGGTAAATTGTTCCCAAATTTCATTTTTTATTACCCGGGCACTTTTTCCAACCCGTGGGGATCGGGAACGCCCTTCGGGACTTTTCACGGGCTGAGTTTGGTGCCGGTTTTGGTGGCAACCAGATTCGGTTCATGACAAAATGGTATCAAATGGAGGTTCAGGTTAACTCTTTGGGTTATGTTATTTGGGGAAGAGTCAGGATAGTATGGAGTTAGGATTGTAGGGACTTAGTATTCTAGTTATGGGTAGTGTTCCAAATCACCAATCCTCATGATAGGATTCATGTTTCTAGTGGAAGTCAGTATTTATCTAAGCCCTTTGGTTTTCATGGTTTGATGACGGTTAGGGGAAATGAAAAGAGAGTTGGGTTAATGGTCTCAGTGAGCTCACAGGGCCTGGAAAGCCATGTGGAGCTGGGGATCTTCCCCAGAACACTATCTGTGACAGTGATGTTATTGGAATATGGTCTCCAACCATATGTCCAAGTCACCCACTGAAACTAGTTTCCTCTCGCATTTTCTTGTGTTCTTTAGTTTTGAAATCTTGGAACTTTGGTTTTAAAGAGACTTGGTTTTAAGAAGTGTAAAGTTTTTTTTGAAATTATTTTCAAATAATTAGGGAATGGTTTGGTTAATGAAATGGTGGAACTGAATTTTCAGAATTTTTTTTGAAATGGAAAATGGTGTGCTTACACCTCTTTTGAAAGCAGGAACTATATTGCTGTTGGGTTTTGAAATTGTTTCTAATAGAGTTTTCTAAACAATCAAAGGGTGTTTTAATGGGATGAGATGTTTTGAAATTGATGTGAATATCTTGAAATTGAGTTTTTTTTCAAAATGGTTGCGTCTTTCTGAAATGTTTTTTATGCGAGTTGGTATTTTGATCTTGTGGTAGGCATTTTTGAGAAAAAGGATGTGTTGGTTTACTATTTTGGTTTTGAAAAGTGGAAAGATTTTTTTAACCTTTAGTATTTCCATGATCAACGACATGCATGGGGTTATATGGGATGATGGATGGTTGATGGCACAAATGAATGAGTGTTGGGATGAATATGAGGAGGGTGCCAAGTGTGGCATAGAAACATGCATGTGTAAGGCCCATGTGGTACAATTGGTGGATACGCTAACCACTGAACCATTTGTTTTCAAGAAATGTTTTTAAATAAAAAAATGATGTCTTGATGAATTATTTGGGCTGGATTATATTATGTGTTTTTAGAAAATGTTGATGTTGTGGGATGTTTTGAGTTCAAGAACCCCTCTTGTTTGAACCGTGTTTTGGGTTTGTGTTTGGACGACAAGTTGGGTGGAAGGATCAGTTAGTAGTCTTTTCTGAGATATGTTTTGGGACACCTTTATATTTGTTACCTTCATGTGTTTGGATCTGGTTTATGGATTTTTTGACCAATGGACCAGCTTGGTTGGTTCCTTGGGTTACCTCATTGGATAAGGTATGCCCCCATTAAGGGTTAATGCATAACTGAAGTGAAACCCGGATAGTTTCTCCATTGGAAAATTCTCCAGTTGATTAAAATAAGGAATCTTTTATCAATATTTGTTGATTGAGTCTACACACATTCATGTCTTTGATTTTTAGATCCTCTTGTAGCGAGAGAGTCCTCGTGGAAGGTTGAAAGAGACCTTAGTTTCTTATGTTTCCAAATTCAATGAAGCTGGAAGTGGTCTAGGGTTGTTAGTGGGGATGAGTGTTTCAATGGTGTCTAAGAGGGCCTCTAGGTTCTTCACAGTTTCTTTGAAGTATGAGTTCACAATAAACTACCAGGGTGGGAAATCTGGTCACGAGAAGATATTGTGGCAACTTTCTAGAATTGTGTGTTGTTTGGGGATGTTGTATAAGGTCCCTCTCCATGAATTGTTTATATCAGTCCCAATGGTCATGCTTGGTGATGCCTTATGATGTCATGTGCTCGATTGACTGTATAGGTGAAAGTAGTGAAATCCTCTAAGAGTACCTGTTATGTTGGGAGAATGTCCCCCTTGTAAAAACATCAAAATCATCCTTTTTAGAGGAATGTGAGTGTAGGTGTTCTTTACTTCTATTGTTTCTCACCTAAAAAAACATGGTGTGATGTGTGTGTATCTTCTTAGCCCTTATTTCAGTGAAATATCGGGATATGGTAAGGTGAGTTTGGATTGTGTTATGTCTGGAAAACTGATATGGGATTGCATTGTAGTTGTTGGTTGCACTGAAAGAATAATTCTCGTTTATGGGGTTTCCAAATCCTAACTGCGAGGCCAAAGATGCTTCAATCATTTGATCTCTAGCCATAGGTCTCAGAGAGAAGATGGATCGTAGTCAGGGGAAATCACAGGGTTGTTTAAACCCTTGTACAAATTCCTATCCTAAATATTAAATATAGGAAGAGTTTAAACCTCTGGTATCATCATCTTTCTTCTGTTATTCACGTTTGGTGGAAATAGGTTGAGGGCCTTGTACCCATGTCATCAACCAATGTCATTCCCTCCCCCTTTGGTTTCCATTGTTTCTTTGGAGAATGGTTGGAAATTTGGCTAGACAGGCTGAGCACATGGTTTGTGAATGATTAAGAGTGAATGTGTGCCTGGAATCCATGTGGGAAGATTGATTAGCATAGTTAGTTCATAGTTTCATAAACTATGCGGACTAACCGTGTGACCTTCCCAAATCTTGAAATTTTTGGGTTTTTCTGTGTCGTCCCATGCTGGTCGGTTAAGATGGTTGGTTCTTATGGTGGGAAGAACCACTATGATTCTCATGTATGTTCCTTCAGAAATTTTGAATGGAATTCTACCTTATGTACCAGGGAGTCCGTTCAGGCCTCCCCCTATTAGTGTCCTGATTTTGTCTCAGAAAAAAAATATTGGTTGTCTCTTATGGTGGGGAGCATATTAGTGTCCCCCCATACCAGTAATTTAGATTTATCCATGGTCGTGGCTTGGTGTAGATAGTCTCATTCAGAGATAACTAGAGACCAACATCTTCCTTGAGTAAACATTGGTACTAGAGAGTGCCCAATTATTTAGTTAATGTAAGGTAAGTGTAACCTTGTTCAAAGTTGTTGTTCATTTGCGTGAATTGCTTGAGTCTTGTTCGGATAGTGTTTGAGGAGTTTTCTTTTGGGATAAAGTATGAATGTGATTTATCCTTTCAGGAAAGTGGTGTATGTTTTGGTTGTGAGAGTAATCCTTTCTTAATTGATCACTGGAGGTGTTTTGGCCTTTGGGGGTGAAACCTGACAAGGGAGTACCTCTTGGTTTCTCAGTTGGGATTGGTTATTACTTTAGCCTTGATGTGACATTTCAGGGTGTAAAGTTTTCATGGTGGGGAGAATTTTTACATACATGACTTATTTTAGTGTTAAATTTCATTTAATTTCCATTCGTTCTTTGTTTTGAGGGTTTCCCAAGCATTTATGGAGGAATGGGTGGGTTTTTATGAATTGGGCCAAACCGTGAGCCCAATTCCATATTTAAATATAAATTTTTATTCCTTTATAACTCCTTAATTTTTAAATATTATTCTGCCATTACAATTCATAATTGTCATCCCCTGACCTATTAACACCACCATATGAATTTGGACCATTTAAGAATCCATAATCATGGTGGATATGGGTTTTTATTTAAGGGATTGGGCCTGCACGAAAGCCTATTTTCTACATTAAAAATGAATTTAAATTCTTTAATATCTCCTTCACTATTTGGGTTTTTTCAGAGATTCCAACTCTCACCCGATCCCACTTACCTAAGGCGCACCCACATTCCCTCCTACCACAATTTAGAGCTCGATAGAATCACGAAAGTGGTCGAAACCTCTATGGATTTCATAAATTGTCTAGATTTAGAGAGGTAAATTGATCATTTCATAAATCATCCTATTTTTACTTTTTCCCCCATTCCAATTCGTACAAGATCTCCTAATCTTTGTTCGAACCTCCCATTAATTGTTGTATGTTTTCAAATTCAGATGCTTGTGGATTTTGGGTCGTTTTCTTCATGATTATTTTGAGTAAGTGTTTCTCCCTTAAATTGCTTCCTTCTCTTTAGGGTTTCCTCCCACTTTCATGAATTTATAGAATGTCCAGAAGTTAGGGTTCGAACCTAGGGTTTTATTTGGTGTATGTTTGGTCAAATATTGTGGTATAGGTCTGGATTTATCTTCCTTGTGGTGCGGCGGTGGTGCGGTTGATGTTTCACACCATGTTTTGAGAGATTTGACACTTCCGGTAGGTGATTACATGTGTAATCATTTCTATATGAGTTATTTTTCTTGAATTACTTATTATGTATATTATTAATATGTTTTGTGGGGTGCGAAAATTGTTTATGTTGAATTTGGTTAAGCATTTATTTTTATAGTTCCATTTTAGCTTAGAATTGGGTGTTTTTCATGTGCAACCCTTTGGGTATTGTTTGGGTGTGTATTATAACATATGAAATTGGTTTAATAAATCTTTTTTGGGCTGAAAATTATTATTTGGAAGGGTATTGGTGTGCCATTATGTTTTAAAGAGGGTTTTTTTATTGGTTTGAGGTGTAATACCATATTGTACTTCTTGAAAGTGATTTTGAAAAATGTGCTTTTCATGTGGATCTTTTGTGGTACTGATTGAGGTGTTTGTATAACACTTGGGGGTAGTTTAATAAATGTTTTTGGGGATGAGAATTATATTTTGAATTTGTATTGGTGTGATTTTTTCCTTGAAATATGGGTTTGAAATGAGTTTTATGTGAAAAGCTTTGGTACACTCTTTATAATTGTTTCAGGAATGTTTTGAATGTTTTAAGGATTTATGTAAGAGGTGAAACCATATTGGAAAACTGTTTTGGATTTTTTATACTTTCAAATGGACTATTTAAAATGTGAATAGGTCTGTCATGTTATGTGTATCCTCTTGGAAATTATTTATAAAAATGTTTAATGGATTTAGTGAAATGTGAAAGAGGTGTGAAGGTGATGTGGGCTTTTTGTGTGAGTGCGATGTGAAAAATGGATTTTTTTTATAAAAAGGCATTAATGAAACATGTGAGTGGACTAATATGTTATGTTTATAATATTTTTAGGGACTTTATAAAATTGTTAATGGATGTGTTGAATTGTGAAAGTTATGCAAAAAGTATGTGGGCTATTTTGGTGTGAGTTTGATTTCAAAATGCATTTCAATGAAAAGCGGAATTTGTGACTGGTGTGATGTACATGGGGATTTTTGGTTAATGTGTGAGGTGGAAGTGATATTTTCATGTGAAAACTATATTTCTTGGCTTGTTGAACTTGTTTGAGCACAAAGGGAAAACCCGGGTATCTAGGTGGGTGGACGTGTACTAGTATGCTAGTGAATCCGTGGGGTTTGGCCTCAGTTTCACTTAGCAAGATCGACGTGTACAACTCTAACTAAACTATGAGGATGATTATTGGGGACCACTAGGTTATGGTTATGTTCCCTACTAGTGGCTCATGCATGAAAACAAATATTTTTTTGTTGATACTCTCACCAAGATACGAGGTACCTGGGACCCACAGCTAGCTAGTGCCTAGGGGTTATTTCCTATTGCTTGTGCTCTTTAGATCCTTTATACTTACCATCAGCATACGGTATATTTGGGAGTAAAAATTCAGTAGATTTTAAATTTATTTTAAAATTGTCGATTCTTTAAATTTTCCCACTTAAAAACGGATTTTTTTAGTTGCATCATTTAGAAATTGTTACTAGAAATTACATGTTTATCAAAACTTGCATGCTTTTTGTCTTTGAATGTTTATCACATGGAATCTCTTAGTGGTGGTATCCTATTGGGAATTAGACCACACCCTACTTACACCCTTGGGTGTAAGTAGACTTTGTTATTTTTGTTTTCACAGGATTGGGTACACCTTTTGTGCCAACAGTTCGGGTTTTTAGCGGTCCATCATGATACGGTGTTGTGGATATGGCTTGAGGGCGGTGCCTCTCACCATGTAGAGGTTCTTGGGCGATCCATTGTGGGTTTATTCAGTTGTTATAGTCTTTTATAATTGTTTTAAATTATGTAATTCAGTTCGGAAATTTTGTAAAAGATGGTTTTGTTTGAAAAATCCAGATTTTTTTATTGGATTCGTTTGTTGTTTTATGTTTATAAACTTGGGTAAATCGTTCCCAAATTTCATTTTATATTACCCGGGAACTTGTGCCTTCCCATGGGGATCGAGAACGCCCTTCGAGACTTGTCACGGGCTGGGTTTGGTGCCGGTTTTAGCGGCGACCGGATTCGGTTCGTGTCACATCTTGATAGAATTAGCACATGGGAGTCGAAGTATGATATAATTTCTAAACCAAATATATAGGTGTTCTACCATGGATGAATGATATAATTTCTAAACCAAATTATAAATATTGTGATTATTATTATATATTACACTTGTTTGAAAAATGCTTGTTTACTTTTCTATTCTCAATAAGGAATGTATTGATGTAAACCAGGAGGGAGTCATAACTTGAGGAGTAGATGAACTAGTACAACAGATAGGGTTTTTTGGAATTCCTAGTTCTGGACACTAACTCTTTCGGGGACAATATAATCCTAGAAGATTTCAAAACAATATTCTAAAAGCTATAAAAACTGGTGGGGCAATTTTGATGGTCGGTAGTTCTGATATTGATGGAATTATTTTAATTAATGGTGAATATACCTAAAAAGTATTATCATATCTTTATTATATAGAATCTAATGATTATTTAATCAAGGACTTAGAGTACTATCCCTCAGAAGATAGAGAAAATACCATATGTTCTTTTAGGATATTGAAATTCCTCCGAATGGGATTGAGTTTTGAGGTGTGATCCATTATTAAGGTTATTTTAAGAGCATGAAAGAATGACTATGAGGTTCCTATAGTGATGTGATTATGGAGTTATAGAAGGATGTGACAAGATTATAGTTGGGGTACACATAATGTTTTAGATACATTTAAAGTCCTCTTGATTGGCGTTGGTCATGCGATATGATCCTTTTATCTAAGTGGGATTCAAAATTTTGTGGAGATTTCTGAATAATTACATGAATTGTATTTATTTCTATGTATAAATGTTTATGTGAGAGGGAAATGATTTCACAAAGATATAATTTCATCAGTAATGTTTGATTTGATGATTTAATGGTGGGAGATATATATGATGGAGGATGATACTCTTGGAGATTTTGTATGATTATGTGGATGTCTTTTTTATCTAAAAGTGAGGTATTAGAAGACAAGAACTACAATATAGGTAACAAGGGTTACTCCAAAAGGTTGTTGTTAAGTGACACGACTCATGTTTCTAAAAGGAGTATTAATTATTAAAGTCAAATGTAGGATTCAATACTGATTACCATTCCCCTCGTACCCATTGCTCAAAAATGATTTGAATATGGAAAAGTACTACAATTTTAATAAGGAATAGTTCTGAATGGTATAATCCTCAGAGGTTCTAAAATTCATGTTACCTAAAAGGTGTAGTTTTCATGTCTACCAAGTGTTTTCTAACCCACTTTAAATCAAGATTATTGAATATAGGGTTCTTAATGATCAACGTCCAAGTACAAGAATGTTTATATTAAAGGAGACTAAAATATGTGATGGTTATATCCAGATAAGTATTGTAATGATTATAACTAAATCATTTACAATAATAAGATGACTCAGTTGATCAGAAGTTACAATAAAATTTTATTTTTTAGAAGGTGTTTTATTCATGCTAGGAGCTTTGTGATTCTAAAAAAATGGGGACATGGTTTCAATTTATGGAAGAATATTTTTAAAAGGATAGTGGCATGACAAATAAAAAATACTTTAGAATGATAATGTTTGTCACATATTTTTTATGAGAAAATTGAAATTACTAGAATGAGGGTGAATACCATTGGTCGTTAGAAGGAGAAACTCTAACACATAAGCCTTTAGAATTAGTGGTTAGTGTTCATGCTCTGTAAGGACTATGAATAAGAATTAGAACATGTCCAGTTTTGGGGAAATTATCTTAGTTCAATTATAATCCATAATACCTATATCTACAAATTTACCCAAAAGTGTGGGTTTTGGACCCTAATGCACAATTATAAGGAGAATAAAAACCTTCATCGTGAAGAACTATGATTGATGAGGTGGACTGGATGATTTTTTTGAATTTAAGATTTCATGGATAAATAGGAGTTATATAAGAGATACTTATTGTGTTTTCCTATAGTTTGAGGATTCTATCTTAGAATACTATAGAGTTATCACAAATTGGATTTTTATTCAGTTGGGGGAGTATGGATGATCCATGATGAATGTATTTCATTTAATTTCAACTGGATGAGGTTTTTAGGTTGCATATTACATAAATAGTGGAATTAGATTATTTTGGATCTTATGATTGAAATGAAATACAGATGGTCCAATTTTTATTTAGAGAAATGTCATCTAGATATACTGCAATTACTATTATAGGATGATTTTTTTTCGCTCTTATGAAAAGTATTTTGATAATTCAAACACATCCACACTAAAGACAAAAGATGGAAAACCGAAGCCCAAGGTATTTTTCTATTTTATTGGAGTTTCTATGAAGACATTAATGGATTGAAACTACAATCAATGATTATAAAAATATTATTATATTAATGAGTTGATCATTATAAATATAGATATCTTTGATGGGTTAAATCATTGATAAAATATAGAGGGAGAAAAGGACCACAAATGAATGAGTTTTTCTAAAGGATAATTTTAGTGTATTTTTTTACCGAAATATTATACTATAATTTCCTAAAGTTGGAGAGTTCCAAATAGTGGTCATTTTTTATTATATCATTGGAGATCAATGTACTAGAAAACTCATAACTGTTATGCAAGTTAGGTGGTTGAGTCTTCAAAATCCTATATTCCTAGAGTGTGTCTATTTATTTGGTACAACAAATAGCTAATCGATTTGATTTAAATATTTTTAGATGAAAATAAATCATATTTTATTTCTAATAATTCCATAGAGGATTTAAAATAAGATCCTAGTTCTAGAGTATTGATGTGGGAATTTTTCAGTGGGAGAATGGATCATCAGAAGCTGTATGGAGGAGTACCATGTGAGTGCTGCAACGAGACGAACAAAATATGACTGATGAGACTTTAGAGTTAGAATAATAATAGTCATAAAGTGGGTTATTTTTGTGCCTGAGAATCAAAGACAAATTTTAAGTGGGTTATTATTGTGTTTTTGGTGTAATTTGTTTTCTGGTCAAGTGTTGGAACATCCAAATTTTAAGTATCTATAAGTTACACATGGGATGATCAGATGAAGATATTACACCAACACCATGGGACATCTCATTTCATGCTATGAAAATTGATTTCATCAAATTATTTTTCATTGATGTAGTATAATTAGGGGATATTTAAATAATATTTTTCAATAGAAGCAGTGGTGATTATCTGAGAAGATTGAAACTAGTGGATGAAATTGAGAAAACACAACTTGAAAATAGCATTATAGTGTAATAAAACTTCATAAATATGGAAGGTTTTATTCCAATAAAAATTAAAATGTTTATTTTATCTTCTTCAAGAGGAATATGTGATGAATAAATATAGGGAAACATTCAGATATAAAATGGGGTTTCAAAGGATAGAATGGGTGTTCATGTTTTATTTCTTGTGATAATTTACTGGTGATGTTTTTTAGAAGACATTCCTTGTGGGTCTGTGGTTAATGAAATTTATCATTGAATCATTATTATCTATATAAAATTACAATGTTCACTATTATTCAGATGTTGGAGGTAATGGTAGTTGTTTCTATAAGGACACATATGTTTCAATCATCGATGAAGGGAATACCATGAAATCTATATATCAGTTGGACCTAATGATAGGTTGGGCCCCTATATAAAAAGTAGGATTTGAACATGTGTGAAAGTATGTATTATTACATATTATATCAGTTGATGGTGTACTAAGGTAACACCCATGGTATTTAGTTGTTTCTTCCAAAGGATAGTGGTGAAAATCTTGATACTAGAGAGACAATATAGGATATAAAGTGCTGGGGTGAGGAGGTGGAGCACAAAGGGCCTTTTCCATTATAATTAGCGAATAGAGTTCACAGTCTAGAAGGTGTGGTGGAATAAAAGAAGAAAAACTAGAAGGATGAGATAATATATGGTTGAAATCCTCTTAGTCATGGGAATTCATAATATGAGTGAAAGAATTATGATATTTTTCATTAAAGGAGTTAGTGTGAAAATTTTGATAGTCTAGCATAGAAACCATAATATAGTTTTCATTGTAACTTAGATGAGTTTTTCTTTATTAAATAAAATATAAAATATTTCTCCCCAAAATATAGGATATAATGTCGGACCCAGATTATTACTATTTTGTTTTTGTTTTAATATTACATTCATTTTCCATATTATTGATTGTATATCTATTTACTGGAAGGAATTGTTTGATATAAAACATGGGGGAGATGAAACAAAAGAACAAATAGTGAATATTTGTTACTTCAGTGACTAGAATTCCTAGTTCTAGACCCTGATACCTCAGAGAATCATCCAATTTATTGAGGGGATATTATAAAAGAAATAAAATATTTTAGTGATCTTTTGATGCTTGGTGTTTCTACATCTGATGATTATATTAGATATAGCATGTTGTATCCGATTTGTTTTCTTCAGTTTTGATAAATTGATCCATTATCGATGCTAGAAATTAGGGATGAGAAAAACATTTTAAAATATTTTAAAACTTTATTTGGTGAATAAACCACTAAAGGATTTCCTAGTGAAACACCAAGTGCCTATAATGGAATGTTGAAGCTTCTATGATCCTAGAATAACCTCACATGTGATATCCACTCAATGTTTTTTAATTAAATGGACTTTGATGATTTTTGAACCCATACATAATACATCAAGAATGAGAAACCTTACCACTATCCTTAAGGTGACTGAAGTATTTCATATATTAATATTACAACATATTAGATGAATATTTAATATATGAAATTATGATGCATACCATAATTATAAAGATTTAGTGTCTTAGGAAAATTGATAACAAACAACTGGTACAAAATAGATCTACATAATCTACCACTAAATTTTTCATAACTTGAACCCTTTAAAGACATATCATACTAAAAAATATTCATTATATGCTTGGGAAAATGAAATATAATAAAGGGGGAGTCTCAGTAAGGTTATACAAGGGAGATATTAACATATTATCTTTTCTGAGTATTAAATGAGCATACGAGTATGATAACAAGATCTTGAAATTATAAAATAAAACCCATAAATTCATATAAAATAATCTTGAGTCATGAAATAAATCAAAGAAGTGCATAAGACATGAATCAATAAGAAATCAAACAATATAATCCCTGAATTCATAACAGTAGCATAAAATCATGTCATAAAAGAGTTCCATAAAGTGTGTCATAATCATAATCATAGAAATATTATATCAAGGATATAGTCCTAGACATCTATCCGATGTTAAACTTGTGTAAACCACTCATGTACCATATTTGGGCATGGGATAACTAGTCATGTCACCTCTTTCATCATGGGATAACCACATGTCCACCCTATTTTGGGATTAGAATAAAATCCCACGTAACCATAGATGTCATGAAAAATTAGTCCTTACCCAATACATTTGAGGGGTATAACGGATCCACCTGCTACATAATAATAATCCGTTCATATGTGCAATGACCCCGACCATAGTATCCTGGAGCTGATGTCCACAAAAATTGTCAAGGCGTCTACCAAATACCTCAACTAGTTTGTCTCATGATACATGCCGATGCATTGAGGGGATATAATGGGACCACTCATCATTTAATAATCCCAATGAATTACTTATATATATAAGGAAATATTTAATTAAAAAACAAATGGCTGGACTATAAATATCAAAATTGTGTATCAATTGTCATGATTTTTTTGGCCAATGAAATAATTTTCAATGTAGGAAAACATATATAGAAATGGTTTACATTTTAGAAAATAATAACAAACATGATTAATATAATATAGATGTTTTGAAAAAAATTATCATCATTAATTGAATGTTTCCAGAGGAATATAGTGACCAAAATGTTAATCAAGAAATTATTGATGACAATTAATTCATAAATAATTTATATTTTGTTTTAAAATCAAGACTTATGGAAGATAAAATAAAATAAAAGTTAAAAATTTAAAATATCTTTTCATTAAATAATTTTATTTTTAAAAACATTGAAAACTAGTAGAGGAATATGTATATTGAAATACTATTTGGGTGGTTGGAAATTATATTAACACCGTAAATGTTAAAGGGAAACATTACTTTTTATTTCTGTTAAGAAAGTTGAAAATTTATCTTTAATAAAACATTAGAAATATTTATTTAAAAAATTATAAAAATATAGGGATTATATAAAATTTCCTTGATAAAAAATTTTCTGAAATAAAAAAGGACTTTGAGAAACAATTTTGAAAATATTGAAATAGAAGAATAATATAAATGATCAAAAAGAGAAATAAGTTCAACATTTATTTTAAAAATATGTTTCCTTGACTCAAGTTACAATAATATGAAATTTTTGAATAAATCAGGTAAAATTCTTAAATATTTGTATGATAAGAAAATTGATGAATATTATTAAATATTTATTACAATATTCCTTCTATAAAAATATAAGCAATCCCAAATAAATTAGAATGTAAAATTAATTTTTAACTCTTTTGAAAATTTTAAATCACAACCCCTTGAGGGTGAAGACAAGAATCTAAAATTTTATCGTCATGAATAATTATAAATTCATGTTAATTACATCAGAGGTGAAGTATATACCCCATGTAAATGTAAATATATGCACAATAACAAACATGTCTCAATTGAGTTGAACTTAAGATGAAGTCCCATACAAAGATCATATAATTGAAGTGAGAAATAATAAATAAAGATATTATATGTGAAAAATATAGGACCAAAAATAAAATATAAATAAAAAATAATACAAAATGATTTTTTTCCTACATAATCATGGAATAACATAGCCAATAAGTAGAACTACAAACCCATTAATAGAATTTGTTTTAAGAAACCTCTTACATCACACTTCCACTTTGTTAATAAATTTTCAACTGTAACAACACTGAATTATATAATAATAAAATTATATTATATAGATAATGATACAAGATACTGTAACATTAAAAATCTCATGAAATATATTTCTTAAATTTAGTCTCTTTGATAGCTTGCAGGACATGCACTACATAATCAAAATGAAATGTAATTCCATAAACAATTATAACCTTGAAATTAAATTAAAGGATACGAATAAACTAAATAAATTATAAAAAATATATGACATACTCATGTAAAAACAAATTCATTGGTTATATACTAATTAGTAATAAAATAGAATCATTTAAAAGAAAAAGAAATGTTTTCTCAAAATCTAATTTTCTTTAAAATGTCTGTTTAGTTACGCATTGCACAACTAATTTAAAATTAATTATTCTATATTATTGAAAATTAAATTGAAAAAATAAACTAAACTTTTTAAATAAGTCTATTAAAATTATTTTTGTGTCAATTTTTAGGATTTGTTTTTAAAAGTCTCATTTTTTGACGAATATTGAAAAATACATAATTTTAATTGAAAACGGTCTTTTCATTAAAATTATTTATAAAAATAAAATATATTTTAAATTGTTTTTCAAGTAACATTATTTCAATTATATATATTATAAAATAATTTACGTCAATGTAATAAATTTATTTATGTTTTTTGTAGTAAACACTTTGTAAACTTTTGAACATTTTCTCTTTGAAACCCCGCTTTCTCATCACGTATGTCAAATTATTTTTTATGTACATTTTTGTACTTATGTCATTGAAATTTATAAAAATATATTCCATATTTAGAATAATAAAAACTAATATTATCTAATTATGTCGGAATAATTTTTTACTAATATGAATAGTCAAAATAGTAAAAATTAATTATCATAGTTAAGTTAAAAATTGGTTTCCCTTGGGTTAAACTAGAATGATATGGTTAAAATTACATAAAAAATTGTATAAAATCTATGTGATAAAAATACTTATAGATTATAATGTCTAATTATAGATAATCATCTATTTATTTTTAAACTTTTGGATTATAAAAAACCTGGGTGAACATTTTTCTTTTCAAAAATTATAAGTGTTGCACTCACATCACTTTTAAAAGGTCACCCCTTCTCCTTAATTATTATCATATTAAAACACTTTTGGTTCATCTAATACTTAATAAATCACTTCATAACATCCATAATTTCATATTATAGGGATTTTTTTTGTAGATATCTGTAACACCCCAGGTAAATAAAGAATATGAAATTTTCATACTTATCCATATTTGTGAATAAAATAGTAATATGACTTTAAAGGGGACTCTATGATCGATGGCGTACCAAACACGCAACAACGAGTTTTTTGTGAATCTTACGTTGCACTCTAATAATAAAATAATATTATTTTAAATGGTAGTTAACATGTAGCTGTTCTATTGGCGAGAATGGATAGAAATAACTAAAATATGATTATATATGTTTTTAAATGTTTTCACATTTATCCAATAAAAGATAAAGGCATAAAATACGGAAAGAATTCAATTTTAGGCGTATATGCCCTAGTTTTCACTAAAGGTTAACTTATCGCCTTTTGATGGAGAACCATCATTAAATATAGTTTTTTTCACTCTTATACATCCTTTTGGACCAAATAAAACTCTTCTTAAGAATTGGGACATCAAAATTTAATTTGTGTAAATTTTTGGTATCTTTCTGATAAAGTTCATTTTTTATGAATAGTGTAAAATGTTGTATTTTAATTCAAAACCTCTTTTTAATCTAATTTATTTATATGATTAGATTATCTTTTGAATTGTTTTTAAAGTGAAATTAGAATATATTTTTACCATTAAATCAAATAGTGGTCGTTGGAATTAATTTCACTTTGAAATCAGACTTAAACTAGTGTCAATCTTTTGATACTTATTATTTCATAAAAACACGCTATTTGCTCTGACAGCGGGAATTAATTATTAAATTAATTAATGTGACTTATATGTTTTGAATTTTTTAAAATAGACTTCATTTTTGAATTCGGAATATTAAATATAGCTTATGGTGAATTTTTGGGATTTTTCTGAAAAACTTCAATTTTGATGAATAGTGAAACCACTAAGTGGTACTTATAAAAACTGATTTTTTCGTTTAAAAGAAAATTTTCCATCTTTGTGTTTTGAATTTCAAAAATCCGACATACATGGTTGTCATTAAGAAGTAAAATGTGGTTCAATAAGATAAAAATAATTTTTTGGTGAATAGTAACTTATTTAGTTTTTAATCGCGATTAGAGGTAATTAGTGTAGTTTCAGGTAAAAATAATGTTTTAATAATATTAAATGAACTTGACACATGTAGTAACCTCATTGGATGTGTCATGGCCGACCAAGACAACCCATGGGTCAACTTGGGGACCCCATTAAGCCACTTTGGTTGAAAATGACATTAATATCTTTTTATTTAAAGTTAAAGTAAAAATGAGACAATCATGAAATGTTTTACTACAACAATTCTTACATGGGGTTATAAAAATCCGATTTTTGACTATAAATATTAATTGGAAATATACAAAGATTTCCTACATCATAGTATATTTTTTATAATTTTTAGACATTAAATAAATTAAATTATTTATGACATCATGATGATGCAGCGATGACCTCATTATTTAACGATTTAAATAAAATGGAAAGATAATGTAATATCTAAGACCTACACATGTCAAAAACCTATTGTATGAGTGGATTTCGAACCTGTATCTCCTTATCCTCGAAATACATCAATGTGAGACCTTTAAAATCCGAAACTCTTTTGAAAATAAAGTAACATTTTGTAACTTTACAAGAGTGCCCCTCCTCTCCTCTTTTAAAAGGCCCCCACCTCTACCTCCTTACCCACACTCCCAAAGCCTTTGGCTCGGCCAAAACCTGCCCATTTTGTCTCTACACTTTCCTATCTTACTCCTTGAAGCCTCACTTTGGGCAGAAGTCTTCCCAAGGAAGCCTTTGAGCTCAAACCAAAGGGAGTTACCCGATTTTAAGGTAATGTCTTCTTTTGAGTCATTTTGTTTTATTTTGCTTCTCCAACCCCCTAAACTCTTTTTATTCTTTTCTTTTGTAACAACTCCAGTATTCTCAATATACTAGGATGTTTTTATAAGAAGGAATCGAGCTACACTTACACACACCTACATCTAATGGTTAAAGAACATTCGTTAATGCCATATGTGGGACGTATAAAGGATGGATTTAAAGTTATTATATATGATGTTATACTAGAATTATAATATACCTCTATATCATTATTATTTCTTTCCATTAAAGTAGGGGATATAAATGAAAGTAGCGTTCATGAATACGTACGGCTTACCGTATCCATTAACGGTGCATTTCATTTCTTATCCCCAAATGTAATGTACTATTAAAAGTACATGTATATAATGGATATATATAATGAATGATACATCTAAATGATGAATATAATTCTGGAATTAAAATATACCTACCTCTCATTTAGTTTTAATTCCATTAATATGACAAAGAAATGAAAGTAGCGTTCATGCGTACGTTCGACTTTCCGTCTCCATGAACGGTGCATTTCATTTCTTACCTCTAAATGATTATGTGATATTATAAATACATGTATATGCTAGATATATATGTTATATATGATATCCAAATCAGGAATGTCATTCTGGATATAAAGAACCTTTGACCACACGAACAACATGTAATTGTAAGAAGTCCACTTTCGACTTAAGAACCAAATATCGACAAAACAAACATTATTAACATAAATGGTTACATAATGTTTATAACATGGAAATAAGTGATATAAAAGGAATAATGAACTTGAAAACGGTTCTTAAGAAAATAGAAATTAACTCAAGTTTATTATTAAGGACGTTAAAGAACGATCGAGTCATGTCAGACACGAGGTAAGGGATCCTACTCCTCTCTTTCTTTTTAAGTACACTCTTTTATGTCATTCCTTCTAAGCTCATCTTTCTTGTTATTGGGATGTTCTTTTATATTATTCTTACTGTAATTTTTATGTTCATATGATGAGAGACCCTATTCTCTCTCATCAATCCATTTTGGAAGTTTTGAGTGGTGCCGTTAGGCTGCCGAATTTTCGTAAGAGATCTAACCTCTCTCTTTCTCTTTAAGTACTCTCCTTTATGTCACTTATTTTAAGATCCTATTTGTTATGATGGGGGATGTTCTTTTATATTCCTCTTGATTTAAATTTTATTGTAATGTGATGAGATACCCTATTTTATCTCATCAATCTATTTTGGGAAGTTTTAAGTGGCGCTGTTAGGCTGCCGAGTTTTCGTAAGGGATTTTTCATCTCACTTTTATTCCCATGAGATTTATGCTACATTTTCCACAATTTACTTTGAGTGGTGTATGTACTGACCATTATTTTACTCATTGTGTAATATTATTTCATTTATGAGTATTTACATCAATGTTGTATTGTCCTTCTTTCACGGGGCGTATGTTTTGAAAAATACCCATGTCGGTAAGGGAACCTTTCACCCTCCTCTTTTTAAAAGACTTATTTTGTAATGTCTTTTAATTCACATAATATTATTTTGGGATATGTTCTTATATATCCTTATTGATGTAAATTTTATGTCCAAGTGATGAGATACCCTTTTTATCTCTCATCAACTCTTTTTCTGAATTTTGAAGTGACGCCGTTAGGCTGTCTAATTATTGCAAGGGAACTTTTTAACCCAATTTCGATTTCTTTGGGTTCAACATGTAGTTATTGAATATGTCATCCTTTGAATATGTGTGAATGAACTTTTATTGTTTTACACTTAATATCCAATTATATTGGGTGTATTTATAATTTTCACACATAATTTTGAGATTGATTTATACTTAATTTAAGGATACCTTCTTTATAAGGGATTTCATCACATTTTACATCTCTATTGAGACTTCATTGTTGTTATGCACCAATTCACTATTATATGGTGTATATACTGTCCTTTGGAATATTATATCATGAATCCATTTATTCTCATGATATTATAAAGTTCTGATTAAATGTTATTCCTCAATTATTGTATTCAAGTGTCTCTAATTTTGGTAAAAACCCTTTAACCAAAATATCACTTTAAATGTTTTAATGATTTGTTCTTATTAATATCCATGTTTTCAAAATGGTTTTAAGGATTTATTTATATGAAAATTAATGGTTTAAAATTTTAAAAGCATCAAGGTGGCATGAGACACTTTGATTCAAAAATCTCTTTATTAAATGTTTTAAATGGCTTTGAAAATGGTTCTTTTTAATGGACTCATTATTTCAATATCCTAAAATGTTATATTGTGATTGAAATGTGAAAATGTTATATTTCCTTTATGCATGTTTTATGTGATACATTTATGTTATGGTTCTTGGGCATTGTTATGAAAACGGTTGGTTCCGTGATAAACTAAGGGCGGGTGAGCCCGATATAGCTCTCCAATGCATTGGGTAACGCGAAGGGGTTAAACATTAAGGTTTCTCCAAAGAGATTTAGGGAATATACTGTGATGGGTATTCCAAACGTAACCAAGAGGGTTAATCCCTATGTAAGAATGTTATGAATGCCTCAAGTTACCTTTATGTCTTATGATTTCTATGAATTATTCATGGTTTGATGAGGTATGTTAAAGTGCCTATGTTTTATGGGTAAAGTATGATTTCATTCTTATGTATATATGAACTCATGTTTCCTTTCCATATTTTTATAACCCTTAGTGAGCTTTTTATGCTCATCCCAAGTTTTTGAAATGTTTTTCACAGGTCAAGGGAAAGGTACATGATGTGATGATAGTGTCAAGGATGTGTCAAGAAAGAATCCCTGTTTTATTTTAAATATGTTTCCGTTGATGGGAAGAATGAATATTGTCTTTTATGTAACCACTTTGTTTAAATGTGGAATGTAATGCAAGTTTCATGATCGAATTCTCTAAAACTCTAAACCTAAAAAGATCCTCAATGTGTAATCTTGTAGTAACTCAAGATTAAGTAAGGTTTAAGGCTGGGGCCTTATAGTAGGTATCAAAGGTCGGTTTAGATAACTTTAGAGGTTAGGGTATTGTTTAAGCATAAGTGACATTACCACAATGGTTAGGATTTCAGAAAGAGCCCTAGTTTTAGATAAAGTGAATGAGTAAGTATATCTTAGTGTTTACCTTCCTCATTAGTACATGATGGTTTTGTTGATATAATCACACTGACATTTCTGTTTTTAGTGAATGGATGGATCTAGCAGGCACCAAAGAGACAACAGGTTTAAAGAAAACTGTGGTGGTTCTCTGATTAAGATACTAGATAAAATGGAGGATTCAATGAGGAAACTCGTGGTTGTTCTAAACCAAATATCAAGGATTCATGATCAACCACTTGAACCTTGGTATGTTCTGTAATGCATCATGAAAGAGATGACCAATCGTTGCGGAAGTTCAGGTAATAATTATAAAGGTAACCATTAGAGTTTATATGATCCTTACTTTTGAGGTAATTATGGGTTATTATATGATATGCTGTGAAATGAAAGGCATGAGATAAAATTGAGGTTAAAATATGTTATGATCATTTTTGATGATTTTATCTCTTTTTGGGTAATGATTTAAGAATTATATAGTTTTGGAAAAAGGATAATACGCAGACCGTGTGACAACCCGTCGCGTCAGAAAAAGCTGCGGGAATCGAACCCACAACCAAAGTGCGACTGGTATTTATCGCCTACCATTGGACTACGTGAAGTCCCTGGTTAGTTTGACTGATTCTTTTTAGTTATATGATTTTATGAATTAACAGTAAGTTGATTTTGGGTTATTTATTAAAATCATTAACCTATCACGGAGGATATGTGATTAGGTTAATTACTTTTCAATACGAGACTTTAGGAGCAACTGATGTTGTTTGGAGATAAACGTTACGATTTAACTTGGAAGACTATGTGACTAAATCCTTCAAATATTTGGGTTTCAATCTTAGATTGGTTTACTTTGAAGAATTTTATGGATAAATTGTTTATCGGATGGTCCTCGTTGAACTTTGGGTTTTGTTGGACAAATTTTGGAGATTAAGCATAGATTTTCTTTTTAATGGGTTATCCTTTTCTGAATTATATGACCTTATACTAACCTTTTTGGTTTTGGTTTTGGTTAAAGCCTAAAGACATGGGATGTATATAGTTCTCTTTGGTGGATTAGGTGATTCTCTAAAAGTTGATTATAGTACTCTTAATGCGAACAAGTCTCCCTAAATACTCGTCTTTTGGAAAAAAATATGAGTTTGATTAAGGAATCTAGTAAAAGTTAAAAGAAAACATGATAAGTGATTATGTTTCCTTATGAATAAATTCCTCAATAAAAAGTAACTTAAAACAAAAATGTTGTCTATTAACTTTTCCTACTGGGGAATCGAATACCGTTTAACCCATCACAAGTTTGTGATTTTCTTATGGTTAACTTTCTCCTAGACATGTTTACTATCACTCTCCCTCAAGAACATGAACCTTTGATTTTTCTTCCATGTCCATGTTTTTCTATATATGGGTTAACTCGGGTGACCTCTGTACTTATCTTCCTTTATTTTAAAGTGATTGTTTTACCAACTCTTGTTCCGATGTGGGACTTTCAAGGATGTTTCCAAGCTCAATTTTAAAAATTGCGAGGACGCAATTCCCAAAAGGGGGGAAGGATGTAACACCCCAGGTAAATAAAGAATATGAAATTTTCATATTTATCCATATTTGTGAATAAAATAGTAATATGACTTTAAAGGGGACTCTATGCTCGATGACGTACCCAACACGCAACAACGAGTTTCTTGGGAATCTTACGCTGCACTCTAATAATAAAATAATATTATTTTAAATGGTAGTTAATATGTAGCTGTTGTATTGGCGAGAATGGATAGAAATAACTAAAATATGATCATGTATGTTTTTAAATGTTTTTACATTTATCCAATAAAAGATAAAGGCATAAAATACGGAAAGAATTCAATTTTAGGCGTATATGCCATAGTTTTCACTAACGGTTAACTTTTCTCCTTTTGATGGAGAACCGTCATTAAATATAGTTTTTTTCACTCTTATACATCCTTTTGGACCAAATAAAACTCTTCTTAAGAATTGGGACATCAAAATTTACTTTGTGTAAATTTTTGGTATCTTTCTGATAAAGTTCATTTTTTTATGAATAGTGTAAAATGTTGTATTTTAATTCAAAACCTCTTTTTTATCTAATTTATTTATATGATTAGATTATCTTTTGAATTGTTTTTAAAGTGAAATTAGAATATATTTTTACCATTAAATCCAATAGTGGTCGTTGTAATTAATTTCACTTTGAAATCAGACTTAAACTAGTGTCAATCTTTTGATACTTATTATTTCATAAAAACAAGCTATTTGCTCTGACAGCGGCAATTAATTATTAAATTAATTAATGTGACTTATATGTTTTCAATTTTTTAAAATAGACTTCATTTTTGAATTCGGAATATCAAATATAGCTTAGGGTGAATTTTTGGGATTTTTCTGAAAAACTTCAATTGTTGATGTATAGTGAAACCACTAAGTGGTACTTATAAAAACTGATTTTTCCATTTAAATGAAATTTTTCCATCTTTGTGTTTTGAATTTCAAAAATCCGACATACATGGTTGTCATTAAGAAGTAAAATGTGGTTCAATGGGATAAAAATAATTTTTTGGTGAATAGTAACTTATTAAGTTTTTAATCGCGATTAGAGGTAATTAGTGTAGTTTCAGGTAAAAATAATGTTTTAATAATATTAAATGAACATGACACATTTACTAACCTTATTGGATGTGTCATGGACGACCAAGACAACCCATGGGTCAACTTGGGGACCCTATAAAGCCACTTTGGTTGGAAAATGACATTAATATCTTTTTATTTAAAGTTAAAGTAAAAATGAGACAAACATGAAATGTTTTACTAAAACAATTCTTAAATGGGGTTATACAAATCATATTTTTGACTACAAATATTCATTGGAAAGATACGAAGATTTCCTACATAATAGTAGTTTTTTTATAATTTTTAGACATTAAATAAATTAAAATATTTATGACATCATGATGATGCAGCGATGACCTCATTATTTAACGATTTAAATAAAATGGAATGATAATGTAATATCTAAGACCTACACATTTCAAAAACCTATTGGATGAGTGTATTTCGAACCCCTATCTCCTTATACTCTAAATACATCAATGTGGGACCTTTAAAATCCGAAACTCTTTTGAAAATAAAGTAACATTGTGTAACTTTACAAGAGTGCCCCTCCTCTCCTCTTATAAAAGGCCCCCACCTCTACCTCCTTACCCACACTCCAAAAGCCTTTGTCTCGGCCAACCCCTGACCATTTTGTCTCTCCACTTTCCTCTCTTACTCCTTGAAGCCTAACTTTGGGCATAAGTCTTCCCAAGGAAGCCTTTGAGCTCAAACCAAAGGGAGTTACCGGATTTTAAGGTAATGTCTTCTTTTGAGTCATTTTGTTTTATTTTGCTTCTCCAACCCCCTAAACTCTTTTTATTCTTTTCTTTTGTAACAACTAAAGTATTATAAATATACTAGGATGTTTTTATAAGAAGTAATCGAGATAAACTTACACACACCTATATCTAATGGTTAAAGAACATACTGTTTCCGTGGATGGCGAATTTCTGCCTCCCGAAACGATGATTGTTCAACATTCTTTTAACACCTTCAAAGGTGGACATTAAGATGACACTATATTTATATATGATATATAATATGTTTATGTTTTCCTTGTTCTTCTGTATCTTTTCATTTTGTGCATACCTTTATGGTTTCCATTATGGGTAAACGCGATATCTTCATTTAAGGAAGTGCGGACTACCGCCCCCTCAAAGTGATGTGATTCGTTAATGCCATATGTGGGACGTATAAAGGATGGATTTAAAGTTATTATATATGATGTTATACTGGAATTATAATATACCTCTATAGAATTATTATTTCTTTCCATTAAAGTAGGAGATATAAATGAAAGTAGCGTTCATGCGTACGTACGGCTTACCGTCTCCATGAACGGTGCATTTCCTTTTTTATCCCCAAATGTAATGTACTATTAAAATTACATGTATATAATGGATATATATAATTAATGATACATCTAAATGATGAATATAATTCTGGAATTAAAATATACATACCTCTCATTTAGTTTTAATTCAACTAATATGAAAAGAAATGAAAGTAGCGTTCATGCGTACGTACGGCTTACTGTCTCCATGAACGGTGCATTTCATTTCTTACCTCTAAATGATTATGTGATATTATAAATACATGTATATGCTAGATATATATGATATATATGATATCCAAATCAGTAATGTCATTCTGGATATAAAGAACCTTTGACCACACGAACAACATGTAATTGTAAGAAGTCCACTTTCGACTTAAGGACCAAATATCGACAAAACAAACATTATTAACATAAATGGTTACATAATGTTTATAACATGAAAATAAGTGATATAAAAGTCATAATGAAATTGAAAACGGTTCTTAAGAAAATAGAAATTAACTCAAGTTTATTATTCAGGACGTTAAAGAATGATCGAGTCATGTCGGACACGAGGTAAGGGATCCTACTCCTCTCTTTCTTTTTAAGTACACTCTTTTATGTCATTCCTTCTAAGATCATCTTTCTTGTTATTGGGATGTTCTTTTATATTACTCTTACTGTAATTTTTATGTTCATATGATGAGAGACCCTATTCTCTCTCATCAATCCATTTTGGAAGTTTTGAGTGGCGCCGTTAGGCTGCCGAATTTTCATAAGAGATTTAACCTCTCTCTTTCTCTTTAAGTACTCTCCTTTATGTCACTTATTTTAAGCTCCTATTTGTTATGATGGGGGATGTTATTTTATATTACTATTGCTGTATATTTTATTGTAATGTGATGAGATACCCTATTTGATCTCATCAATCCATTTTGGGAAGTTTTAAGTGGCGCCGTTAGGCTGCCGAGTTTTCGTAAGGGATTTTTCATCTCACTTTTATTCCCGTGAGATTTATGCTACATTTTCCACAATTTACTTTGAGTGGTGTATGTAATGACCATTCTTTTACTCATTGTGTAATATTATTTCATTTATGAGTATTTACATCAATTTTGTATTGTCCTTCTTTCACGGGGCGTTTGTTTTGAAAAATACCCATGTCGGTAAGGGAACCTTTCACCCTCCTCTTTTTAAAAGACTTATTTTGTAATGTCTTTTAATTCACATAATATTATTTTGGGATATGTTCTTCTATATCCTTATTGATGTAAATTTTATGTCCAAGTGATGAGATACCCTTTTTATCTCTCATCAACTCTTTTTCTGAATTTTGAAGTGACGCCGTTAGGCTGTCTAATTATTGCAAGGGAACTTTTTAACCCAATTTCGATTTATTTGGGTTCAACATGTAGTTATTGAATATGTCATCCTTTGAATATGTGTGAATGAACTTTTATTGTTTTACACTTAATATCCAATTATATTGGGTGTATTTATATTTTTCACACATAATTTTGAGATTGATTTATCCTTAATTTAAGGATACCTTCTTTATAAGGGATTTCATCACATTTTACATCTCTATTGAGACTTCATTGTTGTTATATACCAATTCACTCTTATGTGGTGTATATACTGTCCTTTGGAATATTATATCATTAATCCATTTATTCTCATGATATTATAAAGTTATGATTAAATGTTATTCCTCAATTATTGTATTCAAGTGTCTCTAATTTTGGTAAAAACCCTTTAACCAAAATATCACTTTAAATGTTTTAATGATTTGTTCTTATTAATATCCATGTTTTCAAAATAGTTTTAAGGATTTATTTATATGGAAATTAATGGTTTAAAATTTTAAAAGCTTCAAGGTGGTATGAGACACTTTGATTAAAAAATCTCTTTATTAAATGTTTTAAATGGTTTTGAAAATGGTTCTTTTTAATGGACTCATTATTTCAATATCCTAAAATGTTATATTGTGATTGAAATGTGAAAATGTTATATTTCCTTTATGCATGTTTTATGTGATACATTTATGTTATGGTTCTTGGGCATTGTTATGAAAACGGGTGGTTCCGTGATAAACTAAGGGCGGGTGATCCCGATATAGCTCTCCAATGCATTGGGTAATGCGAAGGGGTTAAACATTAAGGTTTCTCCGAAGAGATTTAGGGAATATACTGTGATGGGTATTCCAAACGTAACCAAGAGGGTTACTCCCTATGTAAGAATGTTATGAATGCCTCAATTTACCTTTATGTCTTATGATTTCTATGATTTATTCATGGTTTGATGAGGTATGTTAAAGTGCCTATGTTTTATGGGTAAAGTATGATTTCATTCTTATGTATATATGAACTCATGTTTCCTTTCCATATTTTTATAACCCTTACTGAGCTTTTTATGCTCATCCCAAGTTTTTGAAATGTTTTTCACAGGTCAAGGGAAAGGTACATGATGTGATGATAGTGTTAAGGATGTGTCAAGAAAGAATCTGTGTTTTATTTTAAATATGTTTCCGTTGATGGGAAGAATGAATATTGTCTTTTATGTAACCACTTTGTTTAAATGTGGAATGTAATGCAAGTTTCATGATCCAATTCTCTAAAAATCTAAACCTAAAAAGATCCTCAATGTGTAATCTTGTAGTAATTCAAGATTAAGTAAGGTTTAAGGATGGGGCCTTATAATATCCATACTAGGATGGATATGGACGAAAACATAAAGAGGATATGGGAAGAAGAGGTAACATTATTCAATGATTGTTTTTTTATGTTATTTATTTCTATGTCTTCATAAATTATTATTAAATCATTATGTTATAACAGAATAATTATCTTAAATATAAAATTATGTTTTTTATTTTAAGTTATTTACCTAAAATATTCACTAGTTCCTTCAAATAGGTTATGAAATCATCATTCTTATGTACGGTAGACTACCACCTCACGAACGAATGTCACCCGTTTTCTAATTATCGCCTCTCACAGTCGGGTATGATTATAAATATAAAGTATGTATATATATATTATATTTATAACCTAATTATACCTCTTGTCTCATTATATCCTTTGTTCCATTTTTTTCACATTCCATTCTTTAAGTGATACGATAACTTAACTCGTTTGTACGGTGGGATACCACCTCATTAAGGCGACGTGATTCATTTTTCACTAATGCTATACATGAAAGGAAATTAGGATTAAATTAATGAATATATTTTATACAAATGAAATAATTATGATATTCATGACATATTATCATTATTAAAATATAATATACCTCATTCATTCTTGCAAAGAAAAATTATAATATCGTTCATGTATTTGTGGACTACCGCCTTCATATAGCGATGTGATTATTTTTTCATCACCACACCACATAGATGATATATATAAGTATATTTAAACAAATAATATGATATATATGATATTATTATAATTGTATAAAGATAAAAGGTTTCTTTCCTTCTTTCCATAATGATCATTATAAAATGGAAATGTTACTCATGCGTACGTACGACCTATCATCTCCATGATTGTAACATTGTTAATTTTTCAGAACCATTTTTTCTTGATTGGTTTAAAAAGTATAATTGATGTAAAAAATGATAATTATTTAATGATTTTTATTATTTAAAATATTTAACTAAATAATATTCAAAATAATCAGAACATTCATGATAATGCATGAATGAGAATGCAATACAATTAATGCCCAAAAGAACAAAAATAATGTATGATTACTAAAGAACAAGGAAAAATATGTTATAATAGGATGATATTTGATATTATAGATATAAATATGGTTCTTTAATAATTTAATAACATGTTAAAAATAAATATACAATATTTTAAATCATGTTAGACCAAAATGAAGGGCGAGGTAAGTGATTTTATCTCAATTTTCCATCATTGAGGCATATTTTGTTGGTGTGCACCTAATTTATTTTATATGGTGTAAAATATGCCCCATTTAAATGTAATATCATTATTCCATAATAATTCATGGTGTTATAATATTCAATATGATTTTTTTAATCTAAGGTAATTCGACTTTAAAGTTACCCAGTGGTAATGAATTTCATAACTCAATTTTCTTTTCCTTAGGCTATATAACTTCTCAACTGTATTTGATATTATATGGTTAAGTTTTTACTTATTTTTTACTAAATTTTTTTTATATACAGTTTTTTATTTAGATTTACATTTTATAAAAATAATTGATTCATTTCTTAATTATCACTTCAGTGTTATGATATTCGTAAGAGTTTACTTCACAATTTAATTTTAGCCGAGACTGTTTATACGTGAATTTCCATTGAACGATATTATTTGATATTTTTTTAATAAAAAATTTAATATATTTATCCATTGTTTATTCATGAACTTTTGAAAGTATTACTTCTATTTCCCTCTATTTAGTACTTAAAATTATTGAGATATTTTTTAATATAATCCAGCTTTATTTATCACTTCGACCAAAAATCCATTTCCATCGAAACCTATATTTTTTGAAAGTGTGTTCAAGATTTTTTTAACCTTTTAAATATGATTTAATGAAGCAATATTTACCCATTTTTCCTTTTTAATTTTTTTGAAAGGAATCTTCATTTAATGTTTAAAACAAGGCCCTTTTATATTTTATTGAAAATGTTAATGGAATAATTATTTTATCATGTATGAACTTTAAAAAAAATATTCATTAGTAACAATAAATGTTTTAAAACCTACATTATAAGTTTCATAAGTAAATTTAAAGTAAAATTATTTTCAATTTTTTTTGTGAACATTTAGTTTCTAAATGTTATTTTCAATATAAAAAAGTTATATTACTCGAAAATATTTTTTAAAATTTATTTTTATTGTATTTTTATTCATAAAAAACATAAAACATTTATTTAAATTATTCACCACTATGGATATACTGTGTTAAAAACATCCTTATTGTTTAAATGGATAATTTATGTTCATTTTGACCAAGGTAAGTATATACATTCACTTTTATGTTTCATTTTTCTTGTAGTCATTAACTTTACATTGAAATATTCAATTTTATATTATAATTATAAATTTAATTTCACATAAAAATCTATATTATTTATCATGGATATGATTATTAATTAAGCTACATCTCATTTCTATATAATATGTTTTAATTTGAAATTTATTTTATTACATGTGGAAATATTGGTAATACATATTTCTTCTTGAATACAGATATTTACAGGTTAAAAATATTGATTTATGAATTAATTTATTTATTTAATATATTTAGAATTATTTGGACATGAATTTAGGGTTGGGACTTAGAATTATATAGCCCCTCAATGCATCATTAGTCTCAGGTGATGAACCTGTATGCTAGAATCAAATAGTTTTCTACTTGTAGTTTTAAATTGTCTTGAGAAATAGTCCTGATGGTAGAGGTATCATGATTTCTGATATCATGATGTCCAATAATAAGGTTTTTCCTTCATTGAGAATTCAATTATTATTTTCCATTATATTTTCATCATGATATTATCTCCGGATTCATTTCATTATTAGTTTATTCATTAAATGACATGTTTTTTTAGTTATTTAAGTTTCCATATTGATTAATCCTAATCTTATTATCCCATATATTTTTGAAATGATATTATATTGAGATGCACTTATTTCTCATCTTGTTGAATAAATTTCATGTGTGATTAGTTATTACTTTCCCATTTCGTCTATTAGTTATCTTTTCATTATAGATATGTTTTTAAATGGAATGTGTGTTTAGTTATTTACTTATCCATGTTGATAATTATTTTTGATTAATGATAGGTTCCACTGTACTTAATCCTTATTGACAATTTGAGATTACCCTTATTTTCTCGTTTTCCCTAGAATTGATGAAGTGTACAATGGTTGATATGAAAGGATATGCTAGAGGGAATATTTTTATTCTCAACAAAAAATTATGATGCATTTTTTTCTAATATAATTTGGGTATCAAATATGTATCTAGTTTACCATGAATAATAAACTATTCAGTCATTGGATATTAGATTTCTTGTAACTTATTCCAATGTAATAATAGAAGACATCGACTCCTAGTTACCTGGTTTGGGGCTATCATAGTTGGTATTGGAGAAATTTTAGTACAAACCTTGGTAATTGGATTTAGGAAATAATAGACTAGGTATCAGAACCATATGATTGACTTTTAATATTCATATAAAAGAACATAAAAAAACATTGGAATGTGATTAAGTGGTTTAATCTAGAAATATATCTCTATCTGCACACTAGAAGTGAATTTGGTTCTGGAATAGATATACCTAGGGGAAATAAATTAGAAAAGGAAACATTGGGATTAACTCTATCATCACCTATTGCATGAAAATAGGCTTTACTACACACCTAGTTTGACACTATTTGGGGATATTATTGTGAAAACTTACTTTTTATTTTCAAACCACTATGATGGATTAGAAAACAGAGATATCCCCAAAGAAACCCTCTGTATGTCTATGAGATTATCTATGCCTAAAATTATCAATTTATGTTAAGTATTTCACTAGTGTTGGGATTATACGTTTTCTTTCATTAGGGTATGATACTATATAGTGTATTACTTTGTTTAGAAATGGTGACTAGATGAAGGAAACGGAACTGAATCAATGCATGTAATCCAGAAACTAAGAATGATTATTTACTTAATGGGATTAAACCAATATTTTATAAGGAAATTGTCTCCTAATCATTTTCATCATATGAGGATATAATATCACATTATAAAAGGATATAAAAATAATTCTCTATATATTATGGATTCGAAGGAATCAAGTTACAAAGAGGGATAGAGGAGAAAATTAAAATAAATGGAAGAAATGAAAGAAGATTTTTCCCACATGTGATAATTATGGATGGATATACACTAGTAAATGATTAAAGGGAATGTGAATTTTCTATAATTATGAAGATAAAGGCAACCATGACTATTTTTCCAAGGTGAAGAAAAATGTTTTTAATTTTCATTTCTTCTACTGTGAGTATACGGGGAATTATAAAAATTAAATCCCCATGTTTCAATGGAATAGACCTCAAAAGCTGTTAATGGATCATGGTAAAGCTTATGATATTACAGAAAATGAAGTGAAGTGATTAATCTTCTTGTGATAAGATTCAATAATTATTTCATTTGGTTATTTTATAAATTCTATAATGGTTATAAAAATTATTAAATATATAATGGTTGTACAATAGTATGTTCTTAAATAAGAATTTTGAATAATATATTGAACGGTACTGATGACCCTGAAAAATAATTCAGTGAAAAGTTAAACTTATTATAAAAACCCGATTGATGGAAATATTACCCTTAATAAATTCTTGATTTTGAGACAATGGTGATTGGATAATGATATTATTGATATAGAGAAATTAAATAAGATAGTACTTACCAGTGTTGAACGAATTAATGATTCCGTGATAATGTAATTTATGTTATTATTGATGGAACTTACATATTTTTTTGGATTTAAGGAATATCTTTAATAATATGTGTCTCAAATTATTTGTTATGAAGAATCCATGTTTTCAATAACTTTTTATGGAAATTCAGGTTATTAGCCTGTTTTAAGATAATACATGATGAAGGTATTAAATAGTTTGGTGTGTGATGATTAAGAGCTACTTTATGATTGTCTGGGGATTAATTATAAGTTTATTCTGTAAATTCAGTGACATTATTTATAAATTTTTATATATTAATATATTTGGATTTTAATTAGGTTTACTAATTATTAAGGGACTTAAATTTATCTTTGTATAAGGATTTATAGAATATTTTATTACTTCCCCATATAGATATTTATGCATTTTGGATAACATGTGATTAATATTTTGTCATAAAAGTAACTATTGATCAGAGGAATGAATTATCATTCTATTATGAATATTATGATACGTTAAAAGTAAATTTTATTTCGTCCAAAATAAAAATTCTTTTTTATATATTCCTTTCATGGAGTAAGCGATGTATTTGAGATTGATATAAGAACAACCAAAAATTAAATAGTGCTCATAAAATAAAAATGAATCAAGTAAGTAAATTTCCTAATATTCATAAAGAGTAAAATACTTCTTATTTTTTTTTAAAAGTATCTTTAAAAAAAATGTTTTCTTATTAAATTCATATATTATGAATCAAATGGACTTTTAGATCATCATTGATTTACAGTTTTGAGGTCCTTAACATTCCATTGATCATTTACTTTCTTATGATGAATAACCTATATAATTCTCTATAATCATTTATGATTTTCTTCTATGTCCATAAATGTTAACCTACATAGAAATTTAATTATTTATTATTACTTATGAACTTTTCACATCCCTTTTCTCTCTTATTGAGTTGGTATTTTATGAACCCTTTTTATAATGTTGGTTTTCAACAAAATAATTTTCAAATATCAAACCCATAATTTCTAAGCACAAAATCAAACTGTGAGGACACAATATATTTAATGTGGGGACAATTTAACAACAAAAAAGTCTAAAAGAATAAAGTTTCATTTCATAGTGTATGTGATATTTAGTACTGAGCTTAAATAGCCCATAAATATATATTTCTTAAATTTAACCTCTTTGATAGCTTACAGAACATGCAAACCCGAGTTTAAATGAACCATAATATGGTATACCGTTACATCCTAGCTATTAAAATAGAGGATATTAATAGTAGTAACTAAATTATGAAAATTATATAGTTTAAACATGTGAAAAATTCATTGGTTATCTATTTTTTAGGAATAAAATAATAATTATTTAAAATAAAATCAAATATTTTCTGAAACCTAATTTTTTCTAAAAGACGATGTAGTCACACATCATGCAGATAATATGAAATTAATTTTTACCACTTGGAGAAATTTTATTTGAGAAAGTAAAATTAATTTTTCAAATCATAATATCAAATTTATCTTAGGTTAATGGTTTTTTATTTTAAAAAAAAATCATTTTTCAAACAATAGTGAAAAATACTAAATTTTAGTTGAAAATTTCATTTTCGGTTAAATAATTTATAAAATATAATTACATTATAAAATATAGTTTAATGTAAAATTAGTTAGATTATATTTAAATTAGTACAATTTAGGCCATTTTAATAATTTTCATAATATATTTTGATATAAAAACATTGAAAACTTTTGAACATTTTCTCTTTGAAAACCTATTTTATCATCGCATCTCCAGGGTTAATTTTGAATTAAACATTTCCACTAATGTGAATGAAATTTGGAAAAACAGATAACATGTGTGGAATAATAATAGATTATATAATATAACATGTTAAAATTTTTAACGCCCCGAACCTAGTTACCTAGAGTTGGTGCATTATTACATAACATTGGCATGATCACAAGGAAATCATGTCTTGAAAGTCTGACCAGTTTAGTATTGTTGGAATCAAGATTCATACATAAGTTCAACTTTACAACTTGAAAAGAAATACGACACAAATTTATTCCATTGGAAACATCCAAGCCTATTAGATAATGCCTGCAAGTCACTCATAACTATCTTCTTCATATCATGCGAAAATGAAACATATAAAAGGGGTGAGCTCAAACACTCAGAAAGGGTAAACAATACAATGAAAGATAACATAAATATTAAGCATGGTGAATAATTGAAACCACATGCCTTTACTAATAATAAACATTAATACTTTTATGGAAGGAATATGAGCTGAGTAAGTAATGCCATAATAAAACATAATCATGGGTATTCTACTAGTCTAATGACCACATGTACCATCAATATTATTTTCATAATGAGGGAATGTGTAATGCCAGAAATTCTGAAACATTTTTTCAAGTCCTTGGCCAAAACCATATATCAAATTGGGTAAGGGCTTGGACAATTCAATGTCTAGTTGTCTCATGAGACCAACCGATGCATCGAGGAGCTATATCAGGCTCTACCCGTCACTTATTAAGTCCAATACATTCCTCATATGAAAAGGTTGAAATATAACATAAAAATTTATATTAAAACTAGAATACGAAATGTCAATAATTTAACCATAAACCATGAATTTTATAAAAATAGCACATCAATAGTCAAACATATCACAAAACGGCCAATACAATATGTAAGTTATGTATCATAATAAATAAACTTCAAATAAACATAAAATCCATCAAAGGATGTTGATATAGATGAAATCAAAACCCTTTTTAGAGAAATATCTCTTTCTATTTTGTAATCATTTAAGAGTGAAATAATTATAAAGAAAAAATTTATTCGGAAAATATTCTTATAAGCTTGTAAGGGAAGCTTCTACAATGTTATAACGGCGGAAAATAGCCGCACCCTTCATATAAGTTAAAAACAAATTCCTACCTTAATTTTGTGGAAAAGGTCATAAAGTACTTTGTTTGGAAAACGATAGAAATATTCCGTTGATAAGCATACAAGGTCAAATAAGGGTATAAATGACTTTAACCCATTGTCTATTAAATAGTAAAAATATTTTGAAATACATTTTTAAGAAATATGGATGTGGATGATAAAGAGGTCCCAGTAGATACTTACGTAAAAACAACCTCGGATAATAAAGAGATTGTGAAATTAACCATTACCTTATACTTTTACTTGGTCAAGGGTAGGTTAGCCTCCTGTATAATGGTGAAATAATTGTTATTAAATTATACTAGAATCATATACATTAATATGATATCATATATGATCTTTTAACATTTCTTTATTAATAATATCTTAGTGTTATCGTCGTTTTGGGTGTTAACTGATTCATTTTACTTTGTATGATTTGTTATGTAAGTAATGTTTGTTATTGATATGATTTATCTTATTCATATTCATAATTATATTATGTCTTTAAAAATTATTTTTAATCATCTAATAAAGATTAGTCCTCAAAGGATATGATGGGGAATGAATCTCAGCGCGTTCGTGGAGATGGTAATCCGTACGTACACACGGGCAACAATATCCTTATTTTGATATTAAAATAATATATAATTGGATGGTATATCATATATAAAGAATTATTATCATGTTATATTTATTATTTACATCAATTACACATCATTATTATACCCATCAAAATAATAATTCATTGAATAACAATTACACCCCGACGTGGAGATGGTAAGCTGTACGTACACACATATGGTGACATGTCATTCAAAGGATGGATAGAATAATGAATTTGGAAGTACCATATTTATAATAACATAACAATATATAGAAGATACTGGACTTATAATTTTATAATGGAAACAACAAATAAAGAGGTAGTTGAAGAAGAAAAGAACTTGAAGGAGGTGATGAAATATTTACCTCTTCTTCGGGTTCTTCTTTTTCATTTGATCAAAAGGGTTCCTTAGGTTATATTTATGACAAAAGTAATGCCTTTAAGATGAAGTTAGTATAGTTGATAGGGTATTTTGGCAGGGTTTTGCCGAGCCAAATGGCTTTGATGGTGTGAACTAGAGAGAAGGGGTAGTGCCCATTTACAAGAGGGGTGAAGGGCACCTTAGGAAAATCTAGAAATATTATTTTATAATAAAATAATTTTCGGTTTCTAACAGCTCCAATATTAATTATTTAAAGTATAAGGTTGGAATGAGTCTAAATCCACTCATCTAATAGGTTTTAGGAAGGTTTGGGTCACTATATTATCATTATCATTTAGATTTAACTCTTAGTTAAATAGTTTGACATTTACCATGTCTCTTTGTACTTTTATATTATATGGGTAATAAACTTCCTATATACTTCCAAACTAACCCCAAGTGGTTAATTAATTATACACATATCATTATATAAGTCTTTTGGATGAACCTTATATTTTTAGAAATATAATATCAATTAATAATATAATAGTTTTTTAAAAACTCTTTTATGTCAATTTTGACACTATTTTGTATTTTGTTTCTGCTAAATTCATAACAACATTATTACTTCGAAGAAAATTCATCTAACAAACCATAATATTTCATATTAACCTATAAAATTAGTTTAATTCATAAAAAGTCTCAAATTACATTTATTTGGATATTTATAATATCAGTTATATTAATATTTCATTAATTAGGTAATTGCTGCATCATCATTGTGTCACAAATAAATCTAATTATTTATTGTCTAAAAATTATAAATAAAATACCAATATGTAGGAACTCATTTTTAATTTCTAATGAATATCTATAGTTGAATTTATCTTATGTGTAACCCTATATTAAAAATGTTTTAGTTATTAAACATTGAATTTAACACTTTTAACTCTTCTTTGAATTAAATAATAATAAATGTCCTAATCTAATCCAAGTGAACCTAAAGGATCATATTTTATTACTAAAGTTGTTTTTGGTCGAATGACACTTATACAATAGAATTAGGATTATGTTCTAGGGTAATAATAATATCATTTTTACCCTTCATTACACCATTTACTTTTAACCATGGTAAATAAAAGTAAAAAGTTACTATTCACCAAAAATTATTTTTATCTCATTGAACAAAATTTTATTTACTGATATCAACCGTTTCTCTTAGATTGTCAAAATTCAATTCACAGAAGCGGTAAAATTATGTTTTATTCAAATTTGTAAATGCTCCTAGGAGGTGGGTAAAAGACGAAAAAAAGTTCAATAAAATTTATATATATATAAAATTATTATAAACTGACTCCAATGAATTAAATTGAACTTTTATAGGTATTATGTATCTATTTTGACCGAAAATAAATTTAAATAAAATAAATAATTATTTAAATAATAATTCGGTTTTAAACTATAACTCAGTGTTTTTCACAATTTATCAAAAATTGAAAGTTTTTAGAAAAATACCAAAAATTCACCCTAGGATAATTTTGATATTCTGAATCCAAAAACGAAGTCCATTTTGAATGATAAAATTTATAAAATTTAAAAAAGTGGGTATTACTATTCATAATTGCAAGTTTTATTGGTTGTGGTTTGTTATAACTTGAAGTTGCGTACAACACATACTATTGTATTATTTAAAGAGAAGTTTACCATGGAAGCTTGGGGTGTTACATTCTTCCCTCCCTCAAAAAATTTCATCCTCGAAATTTATAGAATATTACTACATAAAAAGACTCAGGTGTTTCTTCATCATAAGTTCCTTGGGTTCCCACGTTGCCTCTTCCATGTTATGGTTTCTCCATAGAACTTTTTTCCGACGATTCATCTGGTTTCTCAGTACTTGTTCTCTTGTATCAAGACCCTTGACATGCTCTTCACAATAAGACAGATCAGGTTCCAGTTTTAATTCCTCATAGGTGAGTATATGTGTTGGGTCTAGCAAGTATTTTCTCAATAGTGATGCGTGGAATACATCGTGAACTTTGGAGAGACATGGCGACATTTCCAAAAGGTAAGCTACAACCCCAATTCTTTCTAGAATTTCGAAAGGTCCAATGTACCTAGGACTCAATTTACCCTTATTACCGAAATGTATAACACCCTTCCATGAAGATACCTTGAAGAAAACATAATCTCCTACCAAAAATTCCAAATCCTTCCTTCGGTTATCAACATAGCTCTTCTGCCTACTTTGAGCTTCTTTGATGTGGTTTGGGATTAACTTAACCTTTTCCATCATTTCCTCCACAAAATCTGGGCCTACAATTTTTCTTTCGCCAACATCATCCCAACAGGTTGGTGTGCAACATCTCTTTCCATATAAAACTTCATATTGTGCCATCTGAAAACTTTAATGGAAGTTATTATTATAAGAAAATTCTAACAGAGGTAAATATTGATCCTACATACCTTGAAAGTCGAGTGAGCATGATCTCAACATGTCTTCTAAGGTTTGAATAGTCCATTCAGATTTTCCATCAGTTTGGGGGTGGTAGGAAGTGCTTAAATGAAGTTCAGTATCTAGGGTTTTCTGAATACTTTTCTATAATCTTGATGTAAAATGGGGATCAAGATCAGAAAAAATCGATAGTGGTACTCCATGAAGTCTTACAACTTCATTAATATATAGTTCTGCTAAACATTCAAGTGGTAAATCTTCCCTTATAGCAAGAAAATGTGATGAATTGGTATGACGATCAACAACGACCCATATTGAATCGTTCTTTCTACGAGTCTTTGGTAGTACCATGAAAAAGTCCATCATAATATTATCCCATTTCCACTCAAGTATGGGAAGTGGTTGCGTGAATCATCCAGGCTGTTTCCTTCCAGCTCTCACTTGTTGACAAACCATACATCTTGACACAAAATCAGCAATCTCCCTCTTCATGCTGTCCCACCAAAAATGTTCCGTCAAATATCTATACTTCTTGATTCTACCGAGGTATATAGAGAAATTGGAACTATGAGCATCATCCAACAATTCCCTATTTAGATCAGGTATATCGGGAACACAAAGTCTCTTCCCAAATTCCAAAATTCCACCTTCATACACAAAGTCACTCAATCTCCCATCATTCACAACTTTAATCTTCTTTTTAAACTATTCATTATCGGTCTAATAACTCTTTACCCTTTCTAGTAAAGATGTTTTGGCAACTGTTTGAAAACATATTGATGTTTCACCTTCCATGGTGATTCCCATGTTCATCTTTACTAGATCCATGTATATAGGATCATTTTCAACTCTAATCTTGTTCAAAAATCCATGATCCTTTCTAATCAAAGCATCTACAACCTTATTTTCCTTACTTGGGTGGTAGTGTATAGTTCAATCATAATCTTTGAGTAGTTCAAGCCATCTCTTTTGCCTCATGTTGAGTTCTTTCTGTGAGAAAATATACTTCAAACTCTTGTGATCGGTATATATGTCATATTTTTGACAATAGAGATAGTGTCTCCAAATCTTCAAAGCAAAGATTACAGATGATAACTCAAGATCATGAGTAGGATAGTTTTTCTCATGAATTTGTAGCTATCGTGATGCATAGGCAATAACCCTATCATTCTTCATAAGGACACAACCAAGTCCTTTCTTTGAAGCATCACTATAAATACCAAACCCATCAATACCCGATGGTAGATTCAAGATAGGATCATTGACTAATATTATCTTCAATTATTCAAAAAATTCTTCTTAATCTTTTGTCCAAACAAATTTAACCCCTTTTGTGTGAGATTTATTAATGGGTTAGCCAACTGGGCAAAATTCTGGAAAAAACGATGATAATAACTTGCTAAACCAATCAAACTGCGTACCTCAGTTATACTTGTCGGTGCATGCCATTGTTGGATTACTCTTGTCTTAGAAGGATTAACGGAGATTCCATCCTTAGAGACAATATGACCAAGAAAAGAAATCTCATGAATCCATAATTCACACTTGCTAAACTTACCATATAATTCATGTCTTCTAAGAGTATTTAGAATAATGCACAAGTGATTTTCATGATCTTCGTAGCTTTTGGAGTATACCAAGATATCATCAATAAATACCACTACAAAGTCATCAAGATATTCCTTGAAAACTCTATTCATTAGATCCATAATGATAGAGGGTGCATTAGTCAATCCAAAAGGTATTACTGTAAACTTGTAATGCCCGTACCAGGTTCGAAATGCTATTTTCAGAATGTCTTCTTTCTTCACACACAACTGATGATATCCAGATCGAAGTTAAATCTTTGAAAAGTATTGAGCTCCATGAAGTTGGTAGAATAAATCATCAATGTGAGGTAAGGGATACTTGTTCTTTATTGTTATAGCATTAATCTCCCTGTAATCAATGTACAACCTCATAGATCCATCTTTCTTCCTTACAAAAAGGATAGGGGATCCCCATGGAGAAACAATAGGGAGAATAAATCCCTTATTACTCAATTCCTATAGTTGTTTCTTTAGTTCCACTAATTACACAGTGCCCATTCTATAAGGTGTATTTGATATGGGTCTTGAACTAGGAATTAAATCAATGGAAAACTAAATTTCTCATTCTGGAGGATGTCCAGGTAAATCATCAGGAAATACATCAACATACTCTTGCAAAATAGTTACATACTCTATTTGAACATTATTTTCCTCATCCATAGTTTTTTCATTATCTTCCTCCCTAATAATTTAATTTAGTTGAGCTAATGGGGGTGGATCTAGATAAGAATTTTGTGGTGACGATTCTGCTCTAAAGATAACTCTTTATTTATTATCATCATCAAAAATAGTAACCTCAATCTTCTTAAAATATATTTTTGCATCATGGTCCGAAATCAAATCCATACTGAGGATTATATCAAATTCAATCATGGGTATGGCAATTATATCAACAGATAAAGAACATTTATATGCCCTAATGGGAACTAACTCGCAAAAATTTGAAGCAATGATAATTCCCTTAGGAGGTTTTACTGACAACTCCCTTATTAAATCAAATTGGAAATATCTAATTTTCTTAGAAAACTGGGATGATATGAAACAATGAAATGATCCAAAATCAAATAAAGCATTGGATAAACTTGAGGAAACCATTAAATTACCGGCGACCATGTATTTTGGGGATTCAACTTCAGCAGTAGTGATCTCATAAGCTTGGCCTTGATCCCTTGACCTTTTCTTGGGTAAGTTTCCTTGACTCTTAGGACATTAATTTGAATAATGTCCCATCTCCCTGCAATTTTAGCATTGAACATTGGTAGCGTCTTTCTTTCCTTTACAATCACCAGCAAGATGGGCTTTCTGTCCACATTTGTAGCATACCCTTTTTCCTTTTAGACAAGTACCAGGGTGCTTCCTTCCACAATTATCATAGGGTGGAAAGTCAATTCTTCCCTTCTTCTCTGTTTCCTTTTTTCTTTTCCCAGAGTGTTCAACAGATCTCTTCTTCTGTTTCTTTGCATTAAAGATATAAGACTTAGATAATTCATTTTCTATCTTGATAGCACACGAGACAATATCTTCGTATGATGAGAATAATCATGACACTAATGCTCGATTGAGAAATGTTTTTAACCCATCAAATAAATGGTTAATCTTACTTCTTGGGTTACGTATATAATTTGTAGCATGCCTCACTAACCTTGTAAAGTTTACTTCACACTTTTTGACATTCTCATCCTACTTTTGCCTCAGACTCAGAAATATTCTTTCTATATCCGCTCGATGGTCATGAAAAAAGTATTTTTCTAAGAATTTTTTTTAAACTCCCTCCATTCCATATTTGATACTTCAACATCTTCCTTTGTGTTTTGAATCAATGAACACCATTGAATAGCGTCTCTAGTGAGGCGATAAACTGCCATGACGACTCTTTCCCTTTCGCTACTCTCCAAGGCATGAAATATTTTCCCTAAGGAATTTATCCATTTCTCAGCTACTAATGGATTTTTATGCCCATTTAATATTGGTGGTTGTTGCGTCATGAATCGGTCTAACATTGATCCTTTGTGTTGTGGATCAGGGTGCTCCATACGGGTAAGGTTATTATTCATAACCAATGTGAGTTGTCCCAGTATGGTGATAAGCTGATCAACACTAGTTGTATCACCAAATCCACTATAATTATCTTGAGTAGGTGGTAAATCCCTATATGGAGTGTGTTCATTGAATCATTTTCCATTCCTTCCACTGTGAGCCATTTCTAAACAATGGTATACACTAGATTAGTTTATAAATCACAATACATAAATCCGAACATGTAAAACACTTAACATAAATTGAACAATTTAAGGATATAATCCATAATAAGAAAAAGGTTTTTTTTGAAGAATTACATACTCATAAACCCTTCATAATGGTTTTTAAATAAAATGAGAATTATCCTAAGAATATCCCCCAGGAGTGTCGTAACCAAGAGTGCAGCAAAACCCGTTGTTATGCACCAGTTCCCATTTGAGTCTATCTCAAAGCGGTGTTTTCAGGTTCTACCCCTATGTAAATCTGTGCTAGAGCCACCTTTACCTGCTCGTATCCAGACATAGATTTATTTCATGGAAAACTCAAAAAATCTATTCAATACAAAAATTTTAAGAATTTTTTATATACTAATCCTCAATGTCTATCTTAGGGCTATGTGATCTAATCAGAGTTTATCTAAATCTATATTCCAAGGGTTGTACTAAACCATTGGCATGATCACAAGGAAATGATGTCTCGAAAGACTGATCAGTTTAGTATTATTGGAAACAAGATTCATACATAAGTTCAACTTTACAACATGAGAAGAAATACAACACGAATTTATTCTATTGGAAACATCCAAGCCTCCTAGATAATTCCTATAAGTAACTCATAAATAACTTCTTCATATCCTGGGAAAATGAAACATATGAAAGGGGTGAGCTCAAACACTCAGTAAGGGTAATAAATACAGTGGGAGATGACATAAATGTTAAGCATGGTGAATAATTGAAACCACATGCCTTTTCCAATAATAAACATGAATAATTTTATGGCAGGAATATGAGGTGAGTAAATAATTCCATAATAAAACATAATCATGGGTATTCTACTAGTCGAATGACCACATGTACCATCAATATTATTTTAATAATGTGGGAATGTATAATGTCAGACATTCTGAAACATTTTGTCAAGGCCTTGACCAAGACATCTAAAAATGATTAAGGCCTCGACCAAGACATCTAGTTGTCTCATGAGACCTACCGATGCATCGAGGAGCTATAGAGGGCTCCCTCCATCACTTACTAAGTCCAATACATTCCTCATATGATAGGGTTGAAATATAACACAAACATTCGTATTGAAACTAGCATACGAAATGTCAATACTTTAACCATAAACCATGAATGGTATAAAAATAGCACATCCACAGTCAAACATATCACAAAACCTTCAATACATTTTGGAAGTTTTGTATCATAATAAATCAACTTCAAATAAACTTAAATTCCATCAAAGGATCTTGACATAGATGAAATCAAAAATATTTTTAGAGAAATATCTCTTTCTATTTTGAAATAATTTAAGAGTAAAATAATTATAAAGAAAAAATTTATTTTGAAAATATTCTTATAAGCTTGTAAGGGAAGCTTCAATGATGTTATAATGGTGGAAAATAGCCGCACCCTCCGTATAAGTTAAGAAAAAATTCTTACCTTAATTTTGTGGAAAAGGTCATAAATTACCTTGTTTGGAAAACGATGGAAAGATTCCTTTAAAAAACATATAAGGTAAAATAAGGGTATAAATTTCTTTAACACATTGTCTATTAAATAGTAAAAATGATTTGAAATACATTTTTAAGAAACATAGATGTGGATGATAAAGAGGTCCCAGTAGATACTTACGTAAAAACAACCTCGGATAATAAAGAGATTGTCAAATTAACCCCTACCTTGTACTTTTACTTGTTCCAGGGTAGGTTAACATCCTGTATAATGGTTAAATAATTTTTATTAAATTATATAAGAATCATATACATTAATATTATATCATATATGATCTTTTAACATTGCTTTGTTAATAATTTCTTAGTATTATCGTCGTTTCGGCTGTTAACTGATTCGTTTTCCTTTGTATGATTTGTTACATAAGTAATGTTTGTTATGGATATGATGTATCTTATTAGTATTCAGAATTATATTAACTCTTTAAACATTATTTTTAATCATCTAATGAAAATTATTCTTGAATGGATACGATGTCGAATGAATCTCATCGCGTTCGAGGAGATGGTAATCCGTGCGTATGCACGAGCGACAATATCATTATTTTGATATTAAAATAATATATAATTGGATGGTATATCATATATAAAGAATCATTATCTTGTTATATTTATTATTTACATCAATTACGAATCGTTATTATACCCATCGAAATAATAATGTATTGAATAACAATTACACCACGATGTGGAGACGGTAAGCCATACGTATGCACGTATGGTGACATGTCATTCAAAGGATGTATATAACAATGAATATGGTTGTACCATATTTATAATAACATAAAATTATATAGAAGATAACGGATTTATTATTTTATAATGGAAACAACAAAGAATGAGGAAGTGGAATAAGAAAAGAACTTGAAAGAGGTGATGAAATATTTACCTCTTCTTTGGGTTCTTCATTTTGATTTGATCAAAAGGGATCCTTAGGTTAAATTTATGAATAAAGGAGGTCATTTAGGAGGAAGGGAGTATATTTTAGAGGGTATTTGGGTAGGGGTTTTCCAATACAAATGGCTTTGAAGGTGTCAATTATATAGAAGGGGGACTGCCCTTTTATAAGAGTGTTGAGGGGACCTTAGGAAAAGCTAGAAATATTAGTGTATAATAAAATAATATTCCGTTTATAATGGCTAAAAAATTAATTATTTAGAGGATAAGGTAGGTATGGGTCGCAAAAACTCAACCAATTGGTTTTAGATAGGTTTGGATCACTATATTAACCTTATATTTTATATTTAACTCTTAGTTAAATAGTTTCACATTCACCATGGCTCTTTGTATTTTTTATATTATATGGTTAATATACTTACTATATATTTCCAAGCGAACCCCAAGTGATTCATTAAATATACAACTATAATTATATAAGTCTTTTGGCTGAAACCTATATTTTTAGGAATATAATATCAATTAATAATATAATATTTTTTTTTAAAAACTATTTTATGTCAATTTTGACACTATTTGGTATTTTGTTTTTTCTAAATTCATAACAACATTAATACCTAGAAACAACTTCATCTAACAAACCCTAATATGTCATATTAACCTATAAAATTAGTGGAATTCATAAAAATTCTCAAATTACATTTATTTGGATATTTATAATATCAATTATTATAATATTTCATTAATTAGGTAATTACTGCATCAACATTGTGTCATAAATAAATTTAATTATTTAATGTATAAGAATTATAAATAAAACACCATTACGATTGAAATATTTTTAGATTTATAATGAATATTTATAGTCTAATTTATCTTATGTGTAACCCTATATTAAAAATGTTTTAGTTATTAAACTTTGAATTTAACACTTTTAACTCTTTTTGGAATTAAATGAAAATAAATGACCTAATCTAATAAAAGTGGTCATAAAGGATAATATTTTATTCCTATGGTTGTTTTTGGTTGAATTACACTTATCCAATAGAATTAGGACACGTGTTAGGGTTATAATAATATCATTTTTACCCTTAATTACCATATTTACTTTTAACTGTGGTAAATAAAAGTAAAAAAGTTACTATTCACCAAAAAATTATTTTCATCTCATTGAACAACATTTTACTTACTGATATCAACCATGTCTCTCGAATTATCAAAATTCAATTCACAGAAGCGGTAAAATTATGTTTTATTCAAATTTGAAAATGCTCCTATGATGTGGGTAAAAGACAGTAAGAAGTTCAATAAAATTTTTATATATCTAAAATTATTATGAACTGACTCTAATGAATTACATTGAACTTATATAGGTATTATGTATCTATTTTGACCTAAAATATATTTAAATAAAATAAATAATTATTTAAATAAAAATTTGGTTTTAAACTATAACTCAGTGTTTTTCACTATTTGTCACGAACCAACCCGGGTCGACCCTGAACCGGTCACCCGAGCCGGTCCGCGACATGGCCCGAGAGGCGTTCCCGATCCTCCCGGGCTGGAGACAAGCGCCAGGGCATCAACAGAAGCTATGGGAACGATTTCGCCCAATATAAATAAATAAGACAGTGAAAATAATACAGAGTAGCGCAGAAAAGATAAACCAAATAAAGTGACTAAACATGAACAAACAGGAAACAAACTAACCAAACACGACGTGCGAACAAACTCCGTGCGACCTCGCGGGTCGCTCTCCAACTCAACGATCAAGCGTCGCCCTAGGCGAGCGCACTCAAGCTACAGCCTGCACAAACACTAAAAACAGAAAACAACTATAGGTGTGAGTATTAAAACTCAGTAGGCTAGCCCGATATCTATTCCCAATGCACTACCTTTAAAATAAAAGAAACATCATTTCAAGTTTGAACTACAATCTATAAAAGTATGTTTTTAATAATATTCTAATTAAAAACAAAGTACGAACCATTGCCCTTAGCCATTTTCCAAATTCGTGTTCATTTCATTAGTGCCATTGACATTTCAGGAAAAGGGGAAAGTGATGTTTAAATTTTCAAATTTGTACAAAAGGGATTAAACACTTCCATTTGAAAACAATTTTTTAGAAACCCATTAAAAAGCAATTTATCAGTTTCCAAGGAAAACAATATGCCAGAATGCACAAAGTAAAACATACAGCAAGGGCAATGTAAGTATACACGTGAGCATCATAATCATTACTGCAAGCTACAAAAGCTGAATAGACATGGGTGAACCTAGGAGATCGAGAATAAACCAGAAGACACCAATACATGAGAAATCATCCTTATTGACATGTCACGATGAAATCAAAACGCACAAAACGCTCGACCATCCACTCACAGGCAGGTCGAGGGCAAATCCCATAGTAATAAACCCAATATATCCACCTACTATGGGCCACTGGTCAGTACTATAACCTACCAGTGCAGCAATCGTTCTTAGAATATCCTCTCAATATGCCAGATTCCCATGTCTCAAGTGTTTTTTTTAAAAAAAAGGGTGAGCCAACCGATGCCAACCGAGCATCCAATCAGATATATCTATATATAAAGAACAACAAGCATTCCCCGAGCCACTCCATGGGACAACCTCATGCCTTAAAACTACTCACGTACCTGGGAGCTACTAAGCGTGGCCTCCCAAACAATCAATCACAACCAAGGCATGAGAGTCGTCCTAAGAGGGTTTTTATCAAAACATTTTCATCGCTTTCCATAAGGTGCCAAACGGGCCTTTAATACATTTCACAAACACCACTCAACGAAAGGTTCAACATCTCTATGAGACAAAACCCAGTTTAAAAAAATTTCAAGAACCACAAAACACTACTTCACAGGTTGCCAATATTTTTATAAACCAAACCAAACCATTTTTTTTCCAAGTAATCTTTAAGAGCCAACCGGGCAATTTCTCAAACAAACCAAAGTATTTGTTCATGCTTCAAAAGAAATCATTTCTCATTAAACCAGAACTCTGTTTTACATTCCGTGAATTATGTTAAAATGCCAAAAGGGCATTCTTTCATTATTGGGTGTCCGCTCGTCAAAAGGATGTTCCATGTGTCGTGTATAAAATAAACGGATCCTTTTGACATTAAATAACCATTTAAAAATTTACCATCTTATATTAAAAATTAATTATCGTATATTATCTCATATTTATTACAATTAATAAAATGTTGATTTTGAACAATTAGGGTGCGCAAACAGCATGAAATAATATAACTTAAATTTTAAAAGCAGTGCAAAGGGGACCTACCTCAAAATCAAAGCGCGACGACAAAACAACTTTGGAACTGAGGTGCGATGACACAACGCGTGTCCGAAGCCACGTGATAAAGTCCGACACTCTGCATAATCAAAACCAAGGACTCAGACACATCCAAAACTCACCAGTGCATTCGAAACCAAGCGGCGGGAATAAGCGCTCACCTTGAAACCAAAGCGCGGCGACAACGGAACCTCGGAAACAAAGCGCAGCGATGTCGCTCACTCGGAAACGCCCTGCGCGGGTCCTAAAAATCCTAAACCAATAAATAAAAACTCACCATCAATTAAAACCCATGAACCAAAAAGGGTACGATGATAATAATAAAAATAAAGATAATAATAATAATAATAATAATAATAATAATAATAATACTAATAGTAATAATAAGGTTAGTAATAATAATAAAAAAAAATAGTAATAATAACAATAGTAATAATAATAATAATAATAGCAAAATAATAATAATAATAATAATAATAATAATAATAATAATAAAATTAATAATAATAATAATAATAATAGTAATAGTAATAAAATTAGTAATAATAATAATAATAATATTAATAATATTAACATTATTGATAATAAGAATAATAATAAGAATAATAATAATATGGAAAATAAAAATAATAAATTTAATAATAATATCAATAATAATAATAATAGTATTAGTAATAATAAGAATAGTATGAAAAACAATAATAATTATAATTATAATAATATTAACACTAATATTCATAATATTAATAAGATAAAACAAAATAAATAAATAAAAGGAAATAATAAAAAAAAAGACCTGGCCGGGGGCTGCACGCTTGAGCAGGGAGCAAGCGGGGGAGGCCGGGACGCCATCTGGGCGCGCTGAACAGGGGAGGCGCGCGACGGACAGGAGGAAGGAGAAAGAAAAAGAAGAAGAAGAAGAAGAAGAAGAAGAAGAAGGAGAGAAGAAGAAGAAGAAGGGAAGAAGAGAAGAAGAAGAGGAGGAAGAAGAAGGGGAAGGCCGAGCGACGAGGGTGCAGTGCGGCTGCTGCTGCAGAAGGAGGCAGGGGCGTGGGAGGAGAGGAGGCGCCGGGTGCGGGTTGTGCAGGAGAGAAGAGGCAGGCTGGCTGGGTAGCAGCGGCGAACAGAGGAGGTTGGTGCTGCGGAGATCGGATGGCACCACTAGAGGAGAGAAGGGAGGTGCGGCGGTCGGACTGCAGCAGGTTGGAGTGCGTAGTGGGGGAGCGCCCCTGGAGCTGTGCCGCTTCGGCGAGGTGAGGAGAGGGCCGCGCGTGGGGTTCGGCAGCGGACAGGGGGAAAAAATGGCCGAGGCGCCGGGTCCTGTGGGAAGAGGGGAACCGAGCGAAGCTGCTGAGGAGGTCGGGTAGAAGGGGTTGATCGGAAGCTGGGTGTTGCGCGGAGGTGCTGGACAGGAGCCGGAGGTGATGCGCACAAGGAAAGGGGTGTCAGGCTTCTGCGCGGAGGAGGGTGACGGGAAGGCGACGGGGGTGCGGCGAAGCGGCGCCGAAGGGAGCCGTCGGGGTGTTGGCGCAGCGACGGGAGGACGGGGCCGGAACCGGCAGTCGCCGGAGCTGCGCAGGAAGCCGCAGCGGCCGGAGCGCCAGGATGAGCCGAAGCCGGAGAAGGGAGGAGGGTTCAGCGGTCCTCTTGGGTGCGTGGGTCGAGTGGGAGCAGAGGAAGGAGGCGCGGGTGCTGCAAGTGGGGAAGAAGAAGGGAAAGAGGCGGCTGCTTCCGCGGGGAGAAGAAGAGAGAAAAGAAAGATATAAGGGGTGCCGCTAGGGTTAGAGAGGGAAAGGAAAGAAAAAAAAAGAAAAGATAAAATAAAAGAAAAAAAAAATAAAATCATAATCATAATAATAATAAATCACAAAAATAATAATAACAATAATAAAGATTAATATCAAATCATATTTAATAACGATTGTACTATTTTCCGCAACATTAAAAATTACATTAATTATTTATCTATAACATAATGATAAACATAATAATGATAATGATAATCCTAGTGATAAAATACAAATGTTAAAAATATTCACTTCGTCTTAAATAATAAAAATAATTATTAACTTATAATAATAGATGTGCGCGTTCAAAATAAAGACTCTATTTAAAATATTTCAAAGACAACGGGATGCGCAAAAACACCGGGCAGGGACGCGCGGGGTTTCCAGAACAGGCTCCGCTCACGTGCCCAATGACGTCGCGTCAAAAAGCGTACATTTTAACAAAAACTCAAAAACCCGGTCCGATACTGAACACGAACCGCAGCAATATAATTTAAAGTCAAAGAAATCATAAAATAAAATAAACGCACGGTTTGGGGTGCGACAATTCTCCCCACCATAACGCTTTCCGCCCCCGGAAAGCCACAACACCAACCAGTCGATCGATCAACACCTAAGGATTTCACAGAACACGATCCAACCTCTTATCTCAAGGACATCACAACGACTACCAGCGGGACTGAACCTCATTGCCCAAAGTAAATCACCAAGAGAGGGAGGCCCGAACGGGCTCCCCACCATAAGAGATCCACTAGAATTCGATAACGACATAAGAGAAAACCCAAAAGACTCATGGTGGGTCTCCCCACCATAAAGGACTGACCTCTTAGCGGCCAACCAAAAAAAAACTAATTTGGACCAGCATCAAGCCTTACCCGAGCTAGAAAGAGCACAATAAGAACATTTCAAACACTTACTCTCATCAGAAAGGGGTAGAAGCTTAAATAGATACTTAGCACAACTAAAAACCCTAACCCCATGGGCAGGGAGGGTGGGCCCAAGGATCATATCACTGAAACTACGACGTACGACTACTCACGACCCATCACTTCGGGATGGACCCAAACCAGGGCCGCAACTGATTTACATCAGTGGCCCATGAAAAGTCACTGGTCAGCAACTTACATCCAAGAGGCACGATTCCCGACACTACATGAGGGATAAGTACATCGCGCGCTTTGCGACAAGAGGAAAACTACAACGACAGAGGAACCAGAGCAACAACACCAAAACTATCACACCACGACGTTAGAGGCACGACTTTCACCAGACTCTTTAAAATTTTCCCCGGGGGGTTCCTGACTACGCGCTGGCTTCACTCCGAGACCTTTTGGCTGGAGCTCTGATGGATGAAGCATCTTCTGCCTCGCAGTCAGGTTCTGATAATCCCAACAAGAAACATACATCTTTTGATTTGACAAAAGAAAGGACAAGATTTTAAAATTTAAAACACACCAGCATTGAAAGACGAGGTTCGTCGAAAGACCCATGAAGTTCCCATACATTTCAAACCCAAAACACCACCCATACATAGGCCACGATCATAGATCACTTACACTGAAAGGAAACTAACACTAGAAACTTTGAACAAAGACCCTACAACACATTACTTCTGAGAACTTCCTCTGCGACGCTTCCTTGCAACACCCCGACAAAATCGTCGCAAGTGACCCAGGCGTCCACATTCCTGGCAGGGCTTCGGAGTGCTTGGGCACGATGACTTCTTGTGACCCCGCTTGCCACACTGATAACACACAATAATCTCTCGCTCTGAAGAGGTTGATGAAAGATCCTGAGGCCTCTTGATTCCACGACCTGATCCATCCACTTCCATTTGCTTACTCATTTCCTTTCCAGAATCTTCACCACTGCTCATAGGGATCGAAGGAGGGAGAACTACTTCGAGCACTCCTTCCATCGCAGCTTCGACATGAAAGGCTTGTCTCGCCACATCAACAAAAGAAGTCAGGTTGGACTCTGAAACCTTCGACTGCAGATCAGGGCAGAGACCCGCCTCGAAGCGTCGAGCCTTCACGGGGTCATTTGTGGCATACTCTGAATCATAAGGTACTAGTTCCACAAAGCGATGGAAATATTCTAACACGGATCCGTCGCCCTGCTGCAGACAACACATTTCCATCCCCTTTCTCACCCTATCTTCCTCAGAGAAATACTGGCGAATGAACGAGGCCTTGAAAAATTCCCAAGTAACCTCTTGACGGGGCTTGTTCCGAGACACTGACTTCCACCACATCCACGGTGAACCTTCAAGCATGAAGGTCGCAAACTTGACCTTCAACGACTCGGGCAAATCAATGTGGCTAAAGTCCCTTTAAATCTTCCGCATCCACTCCTCTGCCACAGAAGTTTCTTCTTGACCATAAAAGAGAGGTGGATCGAGCTTCCGAAACTCAAGCATAAAATCCTTAGGTCGATCAACCGCACTACGATCACCCATCGAAGCTTCAAAGGGATAACCGCTGGACAAGGAAAGGTCAAAAACCCAATCAACGCCAACTCAGCGAATGAAGAAAAACCTCAAAATCAAACACTGCATAGGTGAAAAGCTTGAAATCCGAGAAAACAAGTTATCATAACATCAAAACTTTTCTCTTTGAAAACATCTTTAATTTAAAACAATCTTGGTAAGTTAAACCCTCACCATTGGTATCCCTTAGAGTCTCACTCACATGCATGTATCTGTGCCACCCAGGGCATCCATCCACCATACCAGACATCCATACACATTTCCAACACATCAAAATGCATGTGAGTACTCATCGGAACACCAAGGCCAAAACAAAGCAACTTCATTTTCCAAAAACAATTTATTCATACCACTTCTTTTAAAACAATCCACAAATTAAACATGTCATTTCAAACAACACTTTTTTTTTCAAAACCAACTTTTCTGATTCAAACCACTTTCAGAAATCAATGGAAACCCAAAACAAATCAAACAGGGGACTAGTGTTAGTGGGTGACTTGACCATATGGTTGGCGGCCATATGCCAAACACGCCACTGACACAGAGAGCCTTCTTGGACCATGCCCCTAGATCCACATGGCTTGCCAGGCCGCGCGGGTTAGGAGGACTAATGGCCCAACTCCCTTTGTCGTACCCCAATCGCAAAACATTTCTATAAAAACCCAAACAAACCAATTAAACCGGACTTCCCATGGAAACCTGAGGATCGGTACAGGCAAGAGTTCGCGACGCTCTTCTCGCACCTACCCCTCAAGTCCCGACAATCCTACTCCATCTACCTTGACATCCCAAATAACAAAGGGCGCTCTGAATAGTGAGGTCTGCTAAGAGAAAACCTCCCTCTGATACCATTTTGTCACGAACCAACCCGAGTCGACCCTGAACCGCTCACCCGAGCCGGTCCGCGACATGGCCCGAGAGGCGTTCCCGATCCTCCCGGGCTGGCGACAAGCGCCAGGGCATCAACAGAAGCTATGGGAACGATTTCTCCCAATATAAATAAATAAGACAGTGAAAATAATACAAAGTAGCGCAGAAAAGATAAACCAAATAAAGTGACTAAACATGAACAAACAGGAAACAAACTAACCAAACACGACGTGCGAACAAACTCCGTGCGACCTCGCGGGTCGCTCTCCAACTCAACGATCAAGCGTCACCCTAGGCGAGCGCACTCAAGCTACAGCCTTCACAAACACTAAAAACAGAAAACAACTATAGGCGTGAGTATTAAAACTCAGTAGGCTAGCCCGATATCTATTCCCAATGCACTACCTTTAAAATAAAAGAAACATCATTTCAAGTTTGAACTACAAACTATAAAAGTATGTTTTTAATAATATTCTACTTAAAAACAAAGTACGAACCATTGCCCTTAGCCATTTTCCAAATTCGTGTTCATTTCATTAGTGCCATTGACATTTCAGGAAAAGGGGAAAGTGATGTTTAAATTTTCAAATTTGTACAAAAGGGATTAAACACTTCCATTTGAAAACAATTTTTTAGAAACCCATTAAAAAGCAATTTATCAGTTTCCAAGGAAAACAATATGCCAGAATGCACAAAGTAAAACATACAGTAATGGCAATGTAAGTATACACGTGAGCATCATAATCATTACTGCAAGCTACAAAAGCTGAATAGACATGGGTGAACCTAGGAGATCGAGAATAAACCAGAAGACACCAATACATGAGAAATCATCCTTATTGACATGTCACGATGAAATCAAAACGCACAAAACGCTCGACCATCCACTCACAGGTAGGTCGAGGGCAAATCCCATAGTAATAAACCCAATATATCCACCTACTATGGGCCACTGGTCAGTACCATAACCTACCAGTATAGCAATAGTTCTTAGAATATCCTCTCAATATGCCAGATTCCCATGTCTCAAGTGTTTTTAAAAAAAAAGGGTGAGCCAACCGATGCCAACCGAGCATCCAATCAGATATATCTATATATAAAGAACAACAGGAATTCCCCGAGCCACTCCATGGGACAACCTCATGCCTTAAAACTACTCACGTACCCGTGAGCTACTAAGCGTGGCCTCCCAAACAATCAATCACAACCAAGGCATGAGAGTCGTCCTAAGAGGGTTTTTATCAAAACATTTTCATCGCTTTCCATAAGGTGCCAAACGGGCCTTTAATACATTTCCCAAACACCACTCAACGAAAGGTTCAACATCTCTATGAGACAAAACCCAGTTTAAAACAATTTCAAGAACCACAAAACACTACTTCACAGGTTGCCAATATTTTTATAAACCAAACCAAACCATTTTTTTTCCAAGTAATCTTTAAGAGCCAACCGGGCAATTTCTCAAACAAACCAAAGTATTTGTTCATGCTTCAAAAGAAATCATTTCTCATTAAACCAGAACTCTGTTTTACATTCCGTGAATTATGTTTAAAAGCCAAAAGGGCATTCTTTCATTATTGGGTGTCCGCTCGTCAAAAGGATGTTCCATGTGTCGTGTATAAAATAAACGGCTCCTTTTGACATTAAATAACCATTTAAAAATTTTCCATCTTATATTAAAAATTAATTATCGTATATTATCTCATATTTATTACAATTAATAAAATGTTGATTTTGAACAATTAGCGTGCGCAAACAGCATGAAATAATATAACTTAAATTTTAAAAGCAGTGCAAAGGGGACCTACCTCAAAATCAAAGCGCGACGACAAAACAACTTTGGAACTGAGGCGCGATGACACAACGCGTGTCCGAAGCCACGTGATAAAGTCCGACACTCTGCATAATCAAAACCAAGGACTCAGACACATCCAAAACTCACCAGAGCATTCGAAACCAAGCGGCAGGAATAAGCGCTCACCTTGAAACCAAAGTGCGGCGACGACGGAACCTCGGAAACAAAGCGCAGCGATGTCGCTCACTCGGAAACGCCCTGCGCGGGTCCTAAAAATCCTAAACCAATAAATAAAAACTCACCATCAATTAAAACCCATGAACCAAAAAGGGTACGATGATAATAATAAAAATAAAGATAATAATAATAATAATAATAATACTAATAGTAATAATAAGGTTAGTAATAATAATAATAAAAAAAATAGTAATAATAACAATAGTAATAATAATAATAATAATAGCAAAATAATAATAATAATAATAATAATAATAATAATAAAATTAATAATAATAATAATAATAATAGTAATAGTAATAAAATTAGTAATAATAATAATAATAATATTAATAATATTAACATTATTGATAATAAGAATAATAATAAGAATAATAATAATATGGAAAATAATAATAATAAATTTAATAATAATATCAATAATAATAATAATAGTATTAGTAATAATAAGAATAGTATGAAAAACAATAATAATTATAATTATAATAATATTAACACTAATATTCATAATATTAATAAGATAAAACAAAATAAATAAATAAAAGGAAATAATAAAAAAAAAGACCTGGCCGGGGGCTGCACGCTTGACCAGGGAGCAAGCGGGGGAGGCCGGGACGCCGGCTGGGCGCGCTGAACAGGGGAGGCGCGCGGCGGACAGGAGGAAGGAGAAAGAAAAAGAAGAAGAAGAAGAAGAAGAAGAAGAAGGAGAGAAGAAGAAGAAGAAGGGAAGAAGAGAAGAAGAAGAGGAGGAAGAAGAAGGGGAAGGCCGAGCGGCGGGGGTGCAGTGCGGCTGCTGCTGCAGAAGGAGGCAGGGGCGTGGGAGGAGAGGAGGCGCCGGGTGCGGGTTGTGCAGGAGAGAAGAGGCAGGCTGGCTGGGTAGCAGCGGCGGACAGAGGAGGTTGGTGCTGCGGAGATCGGATGGCACCACCAGAGGAGAGAAGGGAGGTGCGGCGGTCGGACTGCAGCAGGTTGGAGTGCGTAGTGGGGGAGCGCACCTGGAGCTGTGCCACTTCGGCGAGGTGAGGAGAGGGCCGCGCGCGGGGTTCGGCAGCGGACAGGGGGAAAAAAATGGCCGAGGCGCCGGGTCCTGTGGGAAGAGGGGAACCGAGCGAAGCTGCTGAGGAGGTCGGGTAGAAGGGGTTGATCGGAAGCTGGGTGTTGCGCGGAGGTGCTGGACAGGAGCCGGAGGTGATGCCCACAAGGAAAGGGGCGTCAGGCTTCTGCGCGGAGGAGGGTGACGGGAAGGCGACAGGGGTGCGGTGAAGCGGCGCCGAAGGGAGCCGTCGGGGTGTTGGCGCAGCGACGGGAGGACGGGGCCGGAACCGGCAGTCGCCGGAGCTGCGCAGGAAGCCGCAGCGGCCGGAGCGCCAGGATGAGCCGAAGTCGGAGAAGGGAGGAGGGTTCAGCGGTCCTCTTGGGTGCGTGGGTCGAGTGGGAGCAGAGGAAGGAGGCGCGGGTGCTACAAGTGGGGAAGAAGAAGGGAAAGAGGCGGCTGCTTCCGCGGGGAGAAGAAGAGAGAAAAAAAAAGATATAAGGGGTGCCGCTAGGGTTAGAGAGGGAAAGGAAAGAAAAAAAAAGAAAAGATAAAATAAAAGAAAAAATAAATAAAATAAAATCATAATCATAATAATAATAAATCACAAAAATAATAATAACAATAATAAAGATTAATATCAAATCATATTTAATAACGATTGTACTATTTTCCGCAACATTAAAAATTACATTAATTATTTATCTATAAATTAATGATAAACATAAGAATGATAATGATAATCCTAGTGATAAAATACAAATGTTAAAAATATTCACTTCGTCTTAAATAATAAAAATAATTATTAACTTATAATAATAGATGTGCGCGTTCAAAATAAAGACTCTATTTAAAATATTTCAAAGACAACGGGATGCGCAAAAACACCGGGCAGGGACGCGCGGGGTTTCCAGAACAGGCTCCGCTCACGCGCCCAACGACGTCGCGTCAAAAAGCGCACATTTTAACAAAAACTCAACAACCCGGTCCGATACTGAACACGAACCGCAGCAATATAATTTAAAGCCAAAGAAATCATAAAATAAAATAAACGCACGGTTTGGGGTGCGACACTATTTATAAAAAATTGAAAGTTTTCAAAAAAATACAAAAAATTCACCCTACTCTAACTTCGATATTTTTAATCCAAAAATGAAGTCCATTTTGAATGATAAAATTTATAAAATTGAAAAAAGTGGGTATTACTATTCATAACGGCTAGTTTGATTGGTTGTGGTGTGCTATAACTCAAAGTTGTGTACAACAGATGCAATTGTATTATTCAAAGAGAACCATACCGTGGAAGCTTGGGGTGTTAAAAAATTCATTTTTAACAAAAAATAATACTGAAAACAGTAAAAATTAATTACCCTAATTAAGGTAAAAATGGGTTTACTGGGGGGGATTGGGGTTAAAATAAAAATAAAAGGGTTTAAATAGGAAAATGTTTTTTATAAATTATACTTTATGTCCATATATATTCATTATAATGTATAAGGATATTTAATACTCCATTTTACCCTTTTTAATGTGAGATACATTATAATACATTTTTATTTTCAAATATGACAAGTGTGACACTAACCTCACTTATTGAAGGCCACCGAATCTCTTCTATTAATCTAACATTAAAATACATATTTTAGAAAACCAATAACCAAATAAATTCCCAAATTACCTACTATTATTTTATAATACTTAGTTTTGGAATAAATTTATCATAGGAAGTCTTTTGGTGGAAATTGATGTAAGTTACCCAAAGAAGAGGAAACATTATTCAACGAGTGTTTTTATTTTATTTAATTAATTCATTATCTTACATATAATGATATTTTTTTATGTTAAGGTCATGGTGTACAAAATCTCCACTTCCATTAAATGGGTTACAAAATTATCATTCATGTGTATTATGGACTACCACATCACGAACCGATGCCATTCAGTTTTCCACCACCACCACTCAATGATGGGTATGATGACTGATATAAATTATATATATATAAATATATTATATTTATAACTTATTATTACCTATAGAGTAATTATATAATATATATTGTTTTTTACTTCCCATTCCATTGGGGATACAATAACATCGCTCATGTGTATGGTGAGAAACCGCCTCGCGAAGCGATGTTATTCATTTTTTATTAGCGATATACATTAAAAGTAATAAGGGTAATTTTTAGGAATATATGTTATATAAATAAGATAATTTTGATATTCATGAAATATTTATCATTATGAAATTATAATGTATCATTTTATTTCTTAAACTGAAAATTATAACATTGTTCATGTACATTTAGACTACCGCTTCCACAAAGCGATGCAAATATCATTTCATCACCATAGCACATAGATGATATATATAACTTTTTTTTCTTCAAAATATAGTATATATGATATTATTATTATTATTATTTAAAGACAAAATGTTACTTAACTTTCTTCAATAAAGATAATTGGAAAATGGAAACACTACTAATGCATACGTACGACCTACCATCTACATGATCTTAACATCGCTCATTTTTTATAACCATCATTAATTAATGTTTTAAAAATTATAATTGATGTAAACTTTTTATAATTATTCCTTTATTTTTATTTTTTAAATGATCAAACTATATAACATGTACAAGAATCAAAACATTCAAGACAAAAAAAGAATGAGAAAACAAGGAAATTAACACTCTAAACAAAAAAATTAATGAAATATTATTAACAAAAAGGTGATGAGATGTTATAAAATAATCATATATTATATTATAAATATAAATATGGTTTAGGAATAATATAATAACATGTTTAAAACCACTATAAAAAAGTATAAATGTTGTTCAACCAAAAGGAAGGGTGAGGTAAAGGACTTTATCTCAATTTCGCTTCATGTATGAAAATATTGTTGTTGTGCACCAAATTTATTTTATATGATGTAACTATTGAAACCATGACATGTAATATCATTATTATTTAATAATTCATGGTATTTTAATTTTAAATTTTAATTTTCAAATCCAAGATAATTTTACTTAAAAGATACCAAGTGCTAAATAAATGCATAAATCAATTTCATTTCATTTGTTTATATTACTTCTTTATTATTATTGATATTTGACGACTATGAGTGTATTTAATTTTGAATAAATTATATTTTATATCCAATTGATTTTTATGTATTTAATTTTGATCAGAGGATTTTATCTGAAATTAAATTTCTAATGATCAGAGGAAAGTGAATATTTCAAAGGAAAGTCAATGACAAAAATTTAATAATGAAAATTAATTTTGATAGTTTCCTTGGTCAAAATTATCATAAACGATCCTTGGAAATATATTTGATTGAATGAGTAAATGTTCATTATATCTGTCTTTTCTTCAACAAAGATATTTAATACTATGGCATATTGATTCATGAATTAAATCAATTATTAGATATATGATGAATTATTTGGATATGTGGTGATGAGTGGTGGCCAAAATTATGTATCCCCATAATTAATTATTAGTCTCAATAGGTGAATCAATAAACTATAATTAAACATGTTTATTACTATAGTTTTAAACCATCTTGAGGCAGGATCTTGATGATAGAGGAGACATGACACCTGAGATCATGATGTAAAAAAATTAATCATTTCCTTCACTGGGATTTCATTTACCATTATCCATGAGATTTAAAAAATTATATTATATCTATGTGCATTTAATTCGTAGATTATTGATATCACGGAATGAATTTTCAGTTATGTACATTTCCTTGTTGATTTTTATTTATATTATTATCCATGATATTTTCACAATGATATTATCTATTGATTCATTTTATTCTGAGGTTATTGATTAAATAAAATACATGTTTAATTATTTACCTTGTCATATTGAATATTCCTTATGTTTTCATGATAGTGAAGTTGATTAAATTACTTGTGTGTTAATTTATCTAACTTTACATGCTAAATATTCTAATTAATTAATTATAGCTTCCACTATACATAACCCTTACTGATAATTTTATCCCAATATTTTTTTTACATTCACCAGAATCCTAGAAGTGTACTATGATTTATATAAAAGTATATGCTAGAGGGAATAATGTTATTCTCAAAAATAAATTATTTTATAATTTTTGTTTTCAAATGTATTTTTGGAATCATGTATGTATAAATTTTAACAATAATTGTAAACTATTCATTTCTTTGTGACATGATTACTTATATCGTATTCCAGTGCAACAAAGAAAGATATCAGCTTCAGGTTACCGGGGTCGAGGATGTTACATTAACCTCATGTATAATAGTTTTAAACTTGTTATAAATTTATAACTAAACCATATTCATATTTATAAAATAATATATGATCAACTTAAAACATATTATCACCTCTTTTTTGATATTCATTCATTATTATAATTGATTCGAGTGTTGATTGTTAGTTTTATCATGTATGTTTCATCACAAATGTTCTAGTTCTTGTTTATTGGATATTGTTTCATCATATAAAGAATTATGTTAATTTTATAAATATTAAATTTATTCATTTGATACATTTTTAGAATCATTCTCAAAATATGTATTTAGAAAAATTAATTACACCATTCATAGAAACTGTAGGTCGTACGTACACATTGACACTATTTTCAATTTTCTTTAGATAGAATAAAAGAATGATAAATAATAATTAACTAATATAAAATAATAATTATGTCATATATGGAATATATATTTATTAAATCTATCATTATTACTATCCATGTAAAAGGTAAATGATAAATTAATCACATTACTTTATAGAGGTGGTAGTCCACACGTACGCATGAACAACACTATCATTTTCAAAAATCATGAAAGGAAGGAAGGTAAATGATATATTATATTTCCAAAATTATAATTGTTTCATAAATATAATATATTCTAATTATGTCCATATTTATAACCATCCATATAAAATGACAATGAATAATATATTACACCGCTATGTGGAGATGCCAAGTCGTATGTATGCAGGAGAGATATTTTTTCTTTTGATAGGTTGAAAAAGATATGGAGAATATTTTTAAAATAATAATAATAAATTATAAGTATATATATAATACTGAATTTATTATTTTAGGAAAGTGATAATATATTTATAGGATGTATAAGAAAAAATAAACAAGACAGAGTTTGTAAATATGATCACCTCTTTTTCAGTAGAAATCCTTTAGATTCCATATTAACGATCCTTGGAATGATCTTTTAAAAAGACGAAAAACCATTAATTCAAGGATAAGGAAGTTTAAAGACAATTGATGACGTTTTTTTGAGATAAATGGCTCAATAATTGTTAATAAGTGAGGATAGGAGGGTCCATTTCTTAAGTGAAGGGAGGGTCACTCTTACAATTACATAAAGTATTAAATTAAAAAAATTAATTTTCACGTCTAAGTGGCTCAAAATTTGTAAATTTAAAATATAGGATGAGTTTAAGTCTTAATACATCCATTCAATAAAATTTGGGCATTGTAATATTTTTTTACCACTATCCCTTTGGTTTTATACCAGGTTAACACTTATGAAAATTATGACACTATTAATGGTTTTTTGTAATTTAAGGGTGGATAATGTTACCCTAAAGATCTAAGTGAACCATAAATTGACCATGGATGATATACTAAATCATATCAAATTATTTTGGTCCAACATAACATTTTTATGCAATTTAATTTTTTTTAAAATATATTGTTTTTTATAAAATATCATTAATGATATGTTTTTGAAATATATGTACTATTACAATATAATATCGGTCTATCTCATATTAAATGGTTCCAAAATGACATAGATTTAAAGATATCGAGCATAGAGTCTTAATATAATCATAAAATATAATTTTTATTGGTTTAGTTACACTTTATACATTATCCATTTGCAAACCCTTTGGTTGTCTGAATTTATCCATAATTGTGTAATGGATAATTTAATATTTTTTTAATTTAACTTATAAGGTAAAAATGGCTCATAAATGAAAAATTTATGAAATTTTAGACCATATCACATCATACATGTCTTGTTTCATTATTTGTATATTTTTTAAATAATTTATTAAAATATATTAAAAATCTCCTTGAAATTATTAGGTTTACATATTTTAAAATCATTTACTTGATTTTTTACTACTTGCACAAACATTTTGGAAAAATTACATAAGTATTTATAGAAATTATTTCATCTCTAAAAATTAAAAATAAATTTCCATAAAAAAGGAAATTAATTGTATTTTAAATAAGTTTTTATATTCATTCAAACTGTAATTTTTCTTACTTATCTTTCATGAAAAACTGTCTCTTAGGTTAGTTTGACTATTATAGATTTTCACAAGCTTTACACAAGAATCTGTATAAGTCACATGTTATATAACTCATAAAAACTTTTATATAAATAAAAATTATAGTTACCCATGATTTTTATAAATAGATATTACATCTTTTATATTAATATTAGTTACATTACACAAACACACTCCTTAGGATCATGTAGTTTTATTTCCTTTAGAAACATGTACACTTGAACAAATGGATTATATGTAAACTAAATAATCTCCTAGCATGTTCTTCATAACTATCACAAATGTTACACCTATTATACATAATAAATTTCTTCATAACTTGGGTGAAGGAAAAATAATAACTAGTGATATTAGATGTTTAGAAAGGGTAAAAAATAGATACTCAAGATAAAATGAATATAAGGGCATGATAACATGAGCATAACATTTTAAAATCATAATTTTATATCAATGATCATAATCATGAGTTCTGGAATAAATATTGATAGTTCAGAAGACATGAATCACAAGGAGATCAAATAAAATGATCCATAAGCACATAATATTTGAAATAAGAAATTGAATTATGGCACACAAATAAGCATAAAAAATAATTTCAATAATAGTAAAGGATCACTTAAAAGGCAATAATAATGAAATGTGTTCACTATATAAACATCATAGTAGTCATGGTTTTCTCATAAGGCCATTATAGTAGAAAAATTCCTTTATTAATCTGGGTTTACTCCCAATTATAGTCCCCTATATCTCAGGATATATAAATCTTTACCCAATGCGTTGGAGGGAGATGTAGGTCCCACCCTTCACATAATGAAAATTATAAGTGTGTGTGCTAGAAGATCATATATTATTAATTATATCATAACCCATGTTACTAAATGGGTTTCATAAGAAATTCATCATACCATATCCTTTGGAAAATATACAGGTTTTATAATCATTTCAACATTTCATTATATCATAACACTTCGTAAAAGTGGGTTTCATATGCATTTTCTATCACATAAATGACTTATTTTGAAGTTAAATTTCATTTATCTTCCATTAATGCTTTGTATTGGAGGGTTTCCAAAGGTTTTATGGAGGAATAGATGAGTTTTTATGAATTGGGCCAAACCGTGAGCCCAATTCCAGATTTAAAAATAAATTTTTGTTTCTTTTATAACTTTTTCATTTTTTAATATTTTTCACCCATTACAATTCCTAAATGGTCTTCTATGACATATTAACACCAAAATGTAAATTTGGATCCTTTATAAATCCTTAATCATAGAGTATTTGGGTTTTTATTTAAGAATTGGGCCAACCAGAAAGCCCATTTTACAGTTTTAAAATTGTTTCTTTAATGTTTTAATATCTTATTAAATATAATGTATTTGTCAGTGATTCCACCTCCCTCTCAACCCTAAGAAACCCAGGCGCGCTCCCATTTCCTATACCCCCTACTTGGAGCTCTTTGAAATCACGACATAGGGCTGAACTTCATAGGGTGTCTCAAATCGGTCAGAATTGAAGAGGTAACTTAATCCCTTCTAAACTCTATCAATTCTTACTATTTTCCCTCCATTCTAGTTCCTAAATTACCTCCTAAATCTTGTTCTAAAAACACCAGAATTTTGGCTGTTTTCAATTTTAGCAACTATTATTTTTGGAGTGATTAATTCAGGATACTTCAAGTAAGTGAGTCCATTTCTTTCCTCTTTCAAATTGCTTAGGGTTTCTTCCATAATTCATGAATTATAAAAATTCCAGAAGTTAGGGTTCGTTCCTAGGTTCTAATGTACCGTATTTTGGGTGAAATATTGAGGATTTTGGTTTCTTTTAACTTTCTTGAGGTGCGGCGGTCGTGCGGTTGATGTTTCACCCCAATATTTGAGAGTTTCGACATATTCGGTAGGTGATTCTGTGGGTAACCATTTAATGATGAGTTAGTTTTCTTGATTAAATAATTTTTCATGTTCTTTATATGATGTTCATTTTGAAAAAACCATTTTTGGTATCAATAGTAAATTATTTGGTATTAAAGTTACATTTTTGTTTGAAGTGTGTATTTTTCAAATGTATTTCATTTGTTATCTCTTGTGGTAGTTTTGTAAAACATGGATGTGATTTTTTAGTTGTTGATAGGGGCTAACAATTTTGGTTGGGTAATGATATAGTGTCATGTGGGCCTAAAAAGGAGGGTCTTTGAATGGTTTTTATGTGTGTAACCTTGTTATACTCCTTGAAAATGTTTTATGGATTTGTGTGTTCTCAAGGGTATCTTTTCTGATATTGTTCAAGGTGAATATATAACATTTGAAAATGGATTAATACATGTTTATTGGGATGCCAATTCTGTTTTGGTAGGATATTGGTGTCATTTTGGCTTAAAAATAGGTTTTTGGAATGGGTTTTCTGTGCAAGACATATTTACACCATTTGGGTTCTTTTTATGAAAATAGTAAATGTTTTAGTCGGTTAAAAAAAGTGGGAAAAGGGTGAATATGTACTGTTTGGTATGTCTGTTCATCTATTGTGGGGTTTAGAAAGGTGAAGTGATGTTTTATGATGTAAAATATTCTTATAATGTTTTGTAAATTTTTGAAATGTTTTATTAAATTGTGATGTTGGAGCGAAACTTGTTTGTGTGATGTTTCTTGATGATAAAATGATTTTGAAGGTAAAAAGGGTGTTATGTAACAAGTGAGTGGGCTGTTATGAGGGTTTTAATATATTTAAATGGTTTTATAAAATTTTTAATGAATTTGTGGAAGTGTTAAAGAAATGTGAAAAGTGTTGTGGGCTATTTTGGGGTGAGTCGGATTTCAAAATCAATTTGAATGAAAAGTGGACTTTTGTTACTTGTGTTGTATACATGTGGGCTGTTTGGTGAATTTATGATATGGAAATGATATTTTCTTGTGAATATTATATTCATTGACTTTTTGAACTTGTTTGAGCACAAAGGGAAAACCCAGGTGTCTAGGTGGGTGGACGTGTACTAGTATGCTAGTGAATCCGTGGGGTTTGGCCTCAGTTTTACTTAGCAAGATTGACATTAACAATTCTAAATAAATTATGATGATGATGATTGGGGATCAATATTTTATGGGTATGTACCCTACTAGTGGCTCGTGTATGAGAACAGATATTTGTGATGGTTACTCTCACCGAGATACGAGGTACCTGGGACCCACAACTAGCTAGTGCCTAGGGGTTATTTCCCATTGCTTGTGATCACTAGATATTTTGTGCTTATCGTCGGAATACGGTATGAGTGGCTGGAAAATTCAGTAGCCTTGGTATTTATTTTAAAAGTGTTTATTCTTTAAATTATCCTGCTTGAAACTTGATTTTTTTAAGTTGCATCTTTTAGAAATTGTAACTAGAAATTAGATGTTTTTGAAAAAATGCATGATTTTCGTCTTTGACTGTTTATCGTATGGAATCTCTTAGTGGTGGTAACCTACAAGGCATTGTATCACCCCCTACTTACACCTTTGGGTGTAAGTAGACTTGATTATTTTTGTTTTCTCAGGTTGGGTACATGTTTTTTTGTTCCAGTGGTTCGGGTTTCTAGCAGGTCCTTGGTGGTGAAGTCTTGTGGAGATGGCTTGAGGGTGGTGCCCCATGCCATGAGGGTTCTTGGGCTGTTTAATTTTGGTTTTTTACCTTCTCTATAGTCTTTTTGAGTTGTTTTAATCTATGTAATTCAGTTCTGAATTTTTGTAAAAGATTTTTTGGTTTGAAAAATCCAGATTCGTTTTATTGGATTCTTTTGTTGTTTTATGTTTATAAACTCGGGTAAATCATTCCCCATTCTCATTTTATGATACCCGGGCACTAGTTCTATCCCGTGGGGACCAGGAACACCCTTCGGGCCTTGTCATGGTCCAGGTTTGGCACTGGTTTCGGTGGTGACCAGATTTGGTTCGTGATAAAATGGTATCAGAGGGTGGTTCGCTCTCTTTGGGTCATGTTATTTGGGGAACAATAAGGATAATCTGGAGTTAGGAATTTTGGGACTTTTAATTTCAGTTATGAGTAGTGTGGCTTATCACCACACCTCATGAAGGGATTCACGTCTCTAGGAGAAGTCGGGACCTTTCAGAGTCCTTTGGTTTTCTTGGTTTAATGATGATTAGGGGAAATGAAAAGATAGTTGGGTTAATGGTCTCAGTAAGCTCGCAGGGCCTGTCAAGCCATGTGGAGTTGGGGATATTCCCAAGAACACTCTCTATGATAGTGAAGTGATTTGAATATGGCCTCCAACCATATGTTCAAGTCACCCACTGAAACTAGTTTCCTCTCACATTGTCTTGTGTTCTTTAGTTTTGAGATCTTGGAACTTTGGTTTTTAAGTGAATTGGTTTTAAGAATTGTAATGTTTTTGTGAAATGATTTTCAAAAAAATATGGAATGGTTTGATTTATGAAATATTGGAACTGAATATTCATAATTATTTTGAAATGGAAAATGGTGTGCTTACACCTCTTTTGAAAGTAGAAACTATACTAAAGTTGGTTTTGAAAAAGTGTTTCCAATAGAGTTTTCTAAACTATCATAGGGTGTTTTGTTGGGATGAGATGTTATGAAATTGATGTGAATAACATGAAATTTAGTTCTTGTATAAATGGTTGTGTCTTTATGAAAATTTTAGTAATATTTGAATTGGGATTTGGATATCTTGGTTAGCAGTTTTGAGAAAAAGGATGTGTTGGTTGACCGTTTTGGTTATGAAAAGAGGAAAGAATATTTGTTTTAACCTTTGGTATTTTCGTGAGTGACCACATGCATGGGGTTATATGGGATGATGGATGGTTGATGGCATGATTGGATGAGTTTCAGGATGGATATGAGGAGGGTGCCCAGTGTGGCACAAAAACATGCATGTGTGAGGCCCATGGGGTACCATTGGTGGATGCACTTACTGCTAAACCGTTTGTTTTCAAAGAATTGGTTTTAAAGAAAAACATGATGTCTTGATGAATAGTTTTGTATGGTTTGTATTATGGTTTTTTGAAAATGTTGATGTTGTGGTATGTTTTGAGTCCAATAACCCCTTCTGTTTGAACTGTGTTTTGGGTTTGTGTTTGGTCGGTAATCTGTGTTGTAGGGACGATTAGTGGTCTCTTTTGAAAAATGTTTTGGGTTGCCTTTACAGTGGTTCCTTTCATGTGTTTGGAGCTAGTTTATTGCTTGTTTTGAGCAATGGACCAGATTGGTTGGGTCCTTCAGTTCTATCATTGGATAAGGTACGCCCCCATTAAAGGTTAATGCATAACTGAAGCGCAACCCAGATTGTTTCTCCATTGGAAAATCCTCCATTTGATCAATATAAAGAATATTTTTCTTGAGATTTTTATATTGAGTATACACCCTTTACTTTATTGGTTTTGTGTATCCTCTTGTAGTGAGAGATTGATCATGGATGGTTAAAAGTGACCTTAGCCTCTTAAGTTTCCTAGTTTTTCAAAGGTGGTAGTGTTCTGGGGTTGTTAGCATGGATGAGTATTTGGATAGTGTCTAAGAGGAACTCTCGGTCTTTCATAGACTCTTCGATGAAGGATTTCATGTTAAACTACCAGTGTGGGAAATCTGGTCATGAGAGGATATTGTGGCCACTTTCTAGAATTGTGTGTTGTTTGGGGATGTTGTACAAGTTCCCTCTCTATGAATTTTTTATATTAGTCGCAATGGTCATGTTTGGTGATGCCTTATGATGTCATGTGCTCGATTGAATATAAAGGTGAAAGTTGGGCAATCATTTGAGAGTCTCTATTATGTTGGGAGAATGTCTCCCTTGGAAAAACATAAAAATATTCCATTTTAGAGGAAGGTGAGTATAAGTGTTCTTTACTTCTATTGTTTCTCACCCGAAAAAACAAGGTGTGATTTGTGTACATCTTCTAATCCCTTCTTTCAGTGAAATATTGAGTTAGGGTAAAGTGAGTTTGGAATGTGTTATGTCTTGGAAAAACTTATCGGGTATTGCAATGTAGTTGTTGTTTGCAACGAAAGAAGAATTCTCATTCAGGGGGTTTCCAAAGCCTAACTGCGAGGCTAAAGATGCTTCAATCATTTGAGCTCCAGCCATATGTCTCAGAGAGAAGCTGGATCGTAGTTAGGGGAAATCACAGGGTCATTTAAACCCTTGTGCAAAGTCCTATCCTCAGTATGAAAGATAAGAAGATTTTAAACCTATAGTGTCATCATCTTTCTTCTATTTTTGATGTTCGGTGGAAATACACGGAGGGCCTTGTACCCATTTCATCGCCCAATGTTATTCCCTCCCCCTTTGGTTTCCATTGAGTCTTTAGAGAAAGGTATGAAGTTTGGATAGACAGGTTGACCAAATGGTTTGCACTTGGTTAGTAGTGACCATGCCCCAAAAAACCATGTAGATTGAAGAATACCTACTGTTAGTTCATGGTTTTCCAAACCATGCAGACTAACCATGTGGTCATCCCAACACTTTATATTTTGGGGTCTTTCTATACCGGCCCATGCTGGTCGATTAAGATGGTTGGTTCTTATGGCAGGTAGCCTACTTTGTTCCACCGTACCAATAACTTAGACTTATCCATGGTCATGGATTGGTGGTAGGTAGTCTCGTTTGGATCTGTCAAGCTACCTAAATCTTCCTTGGGTAACTATTGATATTGGAGAGTGCCCAATGGTTTAGTTATAGCAAGGTAAGTGTAACCTTGTTCGATGTCGTTGTTCATTTGGGTGAATTGCTTGAGTCTTGTTTGGATAGTGTTTGAGGAGTTTTCCTTTGGGATAAATCCTGAATGTGATTGATTGTTTCAATAAATTGGTGTATGTTTTTGTTGTGAAATATTCCTTCCTTAATTGATCATTGGAGGTGTTTTGGCCTTTGGGGGCGAAACCTGGCAAGGGAGTACGTCTTGGTTTATCAATTGGGTTTGGTTTTCATTTCTGGCCTTTCTGTAGCTTTCTGAGGATGGAACTTTTTCATGGTGGGGACGATTGTCACATACATGACTTATTTTGAAGTTAAATTTCATTTATTTTCCATTAATTCTTTGTCTTGGAGGGTTTCCAAAGGTTTTATGGAGGAATAGATGAGTTTTTATTAATTGGGCCGACCCGAAATCCCATTTTCCAGTTTTAAAATTGTTTCTTTAATTATTTAATATCTTATTAAATATAATGGATTTTTCGGTGATTCCACCTCCCTCTCGACCCTAAGAAACCCAGGCGAGCCCCCATTGCCTTTCCCCCCCTCCTTGGAGCTCTTTGAAATCGCGACTTAGGGCTGAACATCATAGGGTGTCTCAAATCGTCCAGAATTGAAGAGGTAACTTCATCCCTTCTTAAATCTCTCAATTATTACTGTTTTCCCTCCATTCAAGTTCCTAAACTACCACCTAAATATTTTTCGAACAACCCCTGAATTTTGGATGTTTTCAATTTCAGAAAATATTGTTTTGGGATTGATTAATTCAGGATACTTCAAGTAAGTGAGTCCATTTATTTCCTCTTTCAAATTTCTTAGGGTTTTTCCCTAATTCTTGAATTATAAAAATTCCAGAAGTTAGGGTACATGCCGAGGTTCTAAATTACTGTATTTTGGGTGGAATATTGAGGTTTTAGGTTTCTTTTAACTTCCTTGAGGTGCGGCGGTCGTGCGGTTGATGTTTCACCCCAATATTTGAGGGTTTCGACACATTCAGTAGGTGATTCCATGGGTAACCATTTAATGATGAGTTATTTTTCTTGATTAAATAATATTTCATGTTCCTTATATGCTGTTCATTATGCGAAAACCATTTTAGGTAGAAATAGTAAAGCATTTGGTATTAAAGTTACATTTTTGTTTGAGGTGTGTATTTTTCAAATGAATTTCATGTGTTATCTCTTGTGGTAGTTTTGTAAAATGTGGAATTGATTTATTAGTTGTTGAACGGGGCTACCAATTTTGGTTTGGTAATGATATAGTGTTATGTGGGCCTAAAAAGGAGGGTCTTTGAATGAGTTTTATGTGTGTAACCTTGTTATACTCCTTGAAAATGTTTATGGATTTGTGTGCTCTCATGGGTATCTTTTGAGATATTGTTCAAGGTGATTATATAACATTTGAAAATGGATTATAACATGTTGATTGGGAATCCAATTCTATTTTGGTAGGATATTGGTGTGATTTTGGCTTAAAAATAGGTTTTTGAAATGGGTTTTTTGTCCAGGACATATTTACACCACTTGGGTTCTTTTTATGAAAATAGTAAATGTTTTAGTTGGTTAAACAAAGTGGGAAAAGGAAGAATATGTACTGTTTGGTATGTGTGTTCAAATATTATGGGGTTTTGAAAGGTGACGTGATGTTTTAAGATGTCAAATATTTTTAGAATGTTTTGTAAATTTCTGAAATGTTTTATTAAATTATTATGTTGGAGCGAAACTTGTTTGTGGGATGTTTCATGTAAGTTTAATGATAAAATGATTTTGAAGGTAAAAAATGTGTTATATAACAATTGAGTGGGCTGTTATGAGAGTTTTATTATATTTAAATGGTTTTATAAATTTTTTTAATGAATTTGTGGAAGTGTTAAAGAAATGTGAAAAGTGTTGTGGGCTATTTTGGTGTGAGTCGGATTTCAAAATCCATTTGAATGAAAAGTGGACTTTTATGACTTGTGTTTTATAAATATTGGATGTTTGGTGAATTTATGATATGGAAATGATATTTTCTTGTGAATATTATATTCATTGACTTTTTGAACTTGTTTGAGCAGAAATGGAAAACCTGGGTATCTAGGTGGGTGGATGTGTACTAGTATGATAGTGAATCCGTGGGGTTTGGACTCAGTTTCACTAAGAAAGATTGGCGCTTAAAAATATAACTAAATTATGTTGATGATGTTTGGGGATGACTAGGTTATGGGCATGTACCCTACTAGTGGCTCGTGCACGAGAACATATATTTGTGATGGTTACTCTCACCGAGATACGAGGTACCTTGGACCCACAACTTCCTAGTGCCCAGGGGTTATTTCCCATTGCTTTTGATCACTAGATATTTTTTGCTTATCGTAGGAATATGGTATGAGTGGCTGGAAAATTCAGTAGCATTGGTATTTATTTTAAAAGTGTTTATTCTTTCAATTATCCCACTTGAAAACTTATTTTTTTAAGTTGCATATTTTAGAAATTGTAACGAGAAATTACATGTTTTTGAAAGCTTGCATGCTTTTCATCTTTGAATGTTTATCCCATGGAATCTCTTAGTGGTGTAATCCTACTAGGAATTGTCTCACACCCTACTTACACCTTTGGGTGTAAGTAGACTTGGTTATTTTTGTTGTCACAGGTTGGGTACAATTTTTTTTGTTCTAGTGGTTCGGGTTTCTAGTAGGTCCTTGGTGGTGAAGTCTTGTGGAGATAGCTTGAGGGCGGTGCCCCATGCCATGAGGGTTCTTGGGATATTTCATTTTAGTTTTTTACCTTTGGTATAGTCTTTTTGAGTTGTTTTAAGCTATATAATTCAGTTCTGAATTTTTGTAAAATATTGTTTGGTTTGAAAAATCCAGATTTGTTTTATTGGATTCTTTTGTTGTTTTAAGTTTATAAACTCGGGTAAATCGTTCCCAATTCTCATGTTATGATACTCGGGCACTTGTGCCAGCCCATGGGGATCAGGAATACCCTTCGGGCCTTTTCATGGGACAGTTTTGGCACTGGTTTCTGTGGTGACCAGATTTGGTTCGTGATAAAATGGTATCAGAGGGTGGGTCACTCTCATTGGGTTATGTTATTTGGGGAACAATCAAGATAATCTGGAGTTATTATTTTTGGGACTATTAATTTAAGTTATGAGTAGTTTGGATGATCACCACACCTCATGACAGGATTCACGTCTCTAGGGGATGTTGGGACCTTTCGGAGCCCTTTGGTTTTCTTGGTGTAATGATGATTATGGGAAATGAAATGAGAGTTGGGTTAATGGTCTCAGTAAGCTCGCAGGGCCTGTCAAGACATGTGGAGTTGGGGATATTCCCATGAAAACTCTCTATGACAGTGAAGTGATTAGAATATGGCATCCAACCATATGTCCAAGTCACCCATTGAAACTAGTTTCCTCTCGCATTGTCTTGTGTTCTTTAGTTTTGATATCTTGGAACTTTGGTTTTAAAGTGACTTGGTTTTAAGAAGTGTAAAGTTTTTGTGAAATTATTTTCAAATAAATATGGAATGGTTTGATTTATGAAATATTGTAACTGAATATTCATAATTATTTTCAAATGGAAAATGGTGTGCTTACACCTCTTTTGAAAGCAGAAACTATACTGAAGTTGGTTTTGAAAAAGTGTTTCCAATAGAGTTTTCTAAACTATCATAGGGTGTTTCTTTGGGATGAGATGTTATGAAATTGATGTGAATAACATGAAATTGAGTTCTTGTATAAATGGTTTTGTCTTTATGAATATTTTAGTAATATTTGAATTGGGATTTGGATCTCTCGGTTAGCAGTTTTTAGAAAAAGGATGTGTTGGTTGACCATTTTTGTTTTGAAAAGTGGAAAGAATATTTGTTTTAAACTTTGGTATTTCTGTGAGTGACCACATGCATGGGGTTTTATGGGATTATGGATGGTTGATGGCATAAATGGATGAGTTTTGGCACGAATAGGAGGAGGGTTCCCGGTGTGGCAAAAAAACATGCATGTGTGAGGCCAATGGGGTACCATTGGTGGATACACTTACTGCTAAACCATATGTTTTCAAAGAATTTGTTTTAAAGAAAAACATGATGTCTTGATGAATAGTTTTTTATGGATTGTATTATGGTTTTTTGAAAATGTTGATGTTGTGGGATGTTTTGAGTCCAAGAACCCCTTCTGTTTGAACTGTGTTTTGGGTTTGTGTTTGGTCGGTAAGCTGTGTTGTAGGGAAGGTTAGTGGTCTCTTTTGAAAAATGTTTTGGAATGCCTTTAAGGTGGTTCCCTTCATGTGTTTGGATCTGGTTTATGGCTTGTTTTGACCAATGGACCAGATTGGTTGGGTACTTGGGTTCTATCATTGGATAAGGTACGCCCCCATTAAAGGTTAATGCATAACTGAAGCGCAACCTAGATTATTTCTCTATTGGAAAATCCTCCAGTTGATCAATATAAGGAATCTTTTTATTGATATTTTTAGATTGAGTATACACCCTTTCATTTATTGGTTTTGTTTATCCTCTTGTAGTGGGATATTGAACCTGGATGGTTGAAAGTGACCTTATCCTCTTAAGTTTCCTAATTTTTTGAAGGTGGAAGTGTTATGGGGTTGTTAACATGGATGAGTATTTGGTAAGTGTCTAAGAGGAACTCTCGGTCCTTCATAGTCTCTTTGAGGAAGGATTTCATGTTAAACTACCAGTGTGGGAAATCTTGTCATGAGAGGATATTGTGGCCACTTTCTAGAATTGTGTGTTGTTTGAGGATGTTGTACAAGTTCCCTCTCTATGCATTGTTTATATCAGTCGCAATGGTCATGTTCGGTGATTCCTTGTGATGTCATGTGCTCGATTGACCGTAAAGGTGAATGTTGGGAAATCATATGAGAGTCTCTATTATGTTGGGAGAATGTCTCCCTTGGAAAAACATAAAAATATTCCATTTTAGAGGAAGGTGAGTATAAGTGTTCTTTATTTCTATTGTTTCTCACCTGAAAAAACAAGGTGTGATTTGTGTACATCTTCTAATCCCTTGTTTCAATGAAATATCGAGTTAAGGTAAAGTGAATTTGGAATGTGTTATGTCTTGGAAAAACTTATCGGGGATTGCGATGTAGTTGTTGTTTTCAACGAAAGAAGAATTCTCATTCAGGTGGTTTCCAAATCCTAACTGCGAGGCCGAAGGTTCTTCAATCATTTGAGCTCCAACCATAGGTCTCAGAGAGAACCTGGCTCGTAGTTAGGGGAAATCACAGGGTCATTTAAACCCTTATGCAAAGTCCTATCCTTAGTATAAAAGATAAGATGATTTTAAACCTATGGTGTCATCATCTTTCTTCTGTTGTTCATGTTCGGTGGAAATAGGTGGAGGGCCTTATACCCATGTCATCTCCCAATGTTATTCCCTCCCCCTTTTGTTTCCATTGAGTCTTTGGAGAAAGGTATGAAGTTTGGCTAGACAGGTTGACCACATGGTTTGCACTTCGTTAGTAGGGACCATACCCCAAAAAACCATGTAGATAGAAGAATCCCTACTGTTAGTTCATCGTTTTCCAAACCGTGCAGACTAACCATGTGGTCGTCCCAACACTTTATATTTTGGGGTCTTTCTGTACCGGCCCATGCTGGTTGATTAAGATGGCCGGTTCTTATGGTGGGGAGCCTATTTTGTTCCCCCGTACCAATAACTTAGACTTATCCATTGTCATGGATTGGTGGTAGGTAGTCTCGTTTGGATCTATCAAGCTACCTAAATCTTCCTTGGGTAACTATTGATATTGGAGAGTACCCAACGGTTTAGTTATAGCAAGGTAAGTGTAACCTTGTTCGATGTCGTTGTTCATTTGGGTGAATTGCTTGAATTTTGTTCAGATAGTGTTTAGGAGTTTTCCTTTGGGATAAAGCCTGAATGTGAATGATTGTTTCAGGAAAGTGGTGTATGTTTTTGTTGTGAAGTATTCCTTCCTTAATTGATCATTGGAGGTGTTTTGGCCTTTGGGGGCAAAACCTAGCAAGGGAGTACATCTTGGTTTATCAGTTGGGTTTGGTTTTCATTTCTGGCCTTTCAGTAGCTTTCCGAGGACAGAAAGTTTTCTTGGTGGGGAGGATTTTCACATACATGACTTATTTTGAAGTTAAATTTCATTTATTTTCCATTAATTCTTTGTCTTGGAGGGTTTCCAAAGGTTTTATGGAGGAATAGATGAGTTTTTATGAATTGGTCTAACCCGAAATCCCATTTTCCTGTTTTAAAATTGTTTCGTTAATTTTTTAATATCTTATTAAATATAATGGATTTTTCGGTGATTCTACCTCTCTCTCAACCCTAAGAAAACCAGGCGCGCTCCCATTACCTTTACCCCTCCGTTGAGCTCTTTGAAATCGCGACTTAGGGATAAACTTCATAGGGTGTCTCAAATCGGCCAGAATTGAAGAGGTAACTTCATCCCTTCTTAAATCTCTCAATTCTTACTCTTTTCCCCCCATTCTAGTTCCTAAATTACCTCCTAAATCTTGTTCGAACAACCCCTGAATTTTGGCGGTTTTCAATTTCAGAAAATATTGTTCTTGGAGTGATTAATTCAGGATACTTCAAGTAAGTGAGTCCATTTCCATCCTCTTTCAAATTGCTTAGGATTTCTTCCCTAATTCATGAATTACAAAAATTCCAGAAGTTATGGTTCATGCCTAGGTTCTAAATTACTGTATTTTGGGTAAAATATTGAGGTTTTAGGTTTATTTTAACTTCTTTGAGGTGCTACGGTCGTGCGGTTGATGTTTCACCCCAATATTTGAGGGCTTCAACACATTCGATAGGTGATTCCGTGGGTAACCATTTAATGATGATTTAGTTTGCTTTATTAAATAATTTTTAATGTTCCTTATATGTGGTTCATTATGCGAAAACCATTTTTGGTAGCAATAGTAAACCATTTGGTATTAAAGTTACATTTTTGTTTGAAGTGTGTATTTTTCAAATGTATTTCATGTGTTATCTCTTGTGGTAGTTTTGTAAAACATGGAAGTGATTTATTAGTTGTTGAACGGGGCTACCAATTTTGGTTGGGTAATGATATAGGGTCATGTGGGCCTAAAGAGGAGGGTCTTTGAATGGGTTTTTTGTGTGTAACCTTGTTATACTCCTTGGAAGTGTTTTATGGATTTGTGTGTTCTCATGGGTATCTTTTGCGATATTGTTCAATGTGATTATATAACTTGTGAAAATGGATTATTACATGTTTATTGGGATTAAAATTCTGTTTTGGTAGGATATTGGTGTGATTTTGGCTTAAAAATAGGTTTTTGAAATGGGTTTGTGTGCAAGACATATTTACACCATTTGGGTTCTTTTTATGAAAATAATAAATGTTTTAGTTGGTTAAACAAAGTGGGAAAAGGGATCATATGTACTATTTGGTATGTGTGTTCACTTATTATGGGGTTTTGAAAGGTGAAGTGATGTTTTAAGATGTCAAATATTTTTAGAATGTTTTTTAAATTTCGGAAATGGTTTATTAAATTGTGATGTTGGAGCGAAACTTGTTTGTTGGATGTTTCGTGTAAGTTTAATGATAAAATTATTTTGAAGGTAAAAAGGGTGTTATGTAACAAGTGAGTGGGATTTTATGAGATTTGTAATATATTGAAATGGTTTTATAAATTTTTTTAATGAATTTGTGGAAGTGTTAAAGAAATGTGAAAAGTGTTGTGGGCTATTTTGGTGTGAGTCGGATTTCAAAATCAATTTGAATGAAAAGTGGAATTTTGCGACTTGTGTTGTATAAATATGGGATCTTTGGTGAATTTATGATATGGAAATGATATTTTCTTGTGAATATTATATTCATTGACTTTTTGAACTTGTTTGAGCACAAAGGGAAAACCCGGGTATCTAGGTGGGTGGACGTGTACTAGTATGCTAGTGAATCCGTGGGGTTTGGACTCATTTTCACTTAACAAGATTGATGCTTACAAATCTAACTAAATTATGATTATGATGATTGGGGACCACTAGGTTATCAGTATGTACCCTACTGGTGGCTCGTGCACGAGAACATATATTTGTGATGGTTACTCCTACTGAGATACGAGGTACCTGGGACCCACAACTAGCTAGTGCCTAGGGGTTATTTCCCATTGCCTGTGCTCACTAGATATTTTGTGCTTATCGTCGACATATGGTATGAGTGGCTGGAAAATTCAGTAGCCTTGGTATTTATTTTAAAAGTGTTTATTCTTTAAATTAGCCCAATTGAAAACTGAATTTTTTTAAGTTGTATCTTTTAGAAATTGTAACTAGAAATTACATATTTTTGAAAACTTGCATGATATTCGTCTTTGAATGTTTATCGCATGGAATCTTTTAGTGGTGTTATCCTACTGGGAATTGTCTCACACCATTCTTACACCTTTGGGTGTAAGTAGACTAGGTTATTTTTGTTGTCGCAGGTTGGGTACAATTTGTTTTGTTCCAGTGGCTCGGGTTTCTAGCAGGTCCTTGGTGGTGAAGTCTTGTGGAGATGGGCTGAGGGCGGTGCCCCAGGCCATGAGGGTTCTTGGGATATTTCATTTTGGTTTTTTACCTTCAGTATAGTCTTTTTGAGTTGTTTTATGCTATGTAATTCAGTTCTAAATTTTTGTAAAAGATTGTTTGGTTTGAAAAATCAAGATTCGTTTTATTGGATTCTTTTGTTGTTTTAAGTTTATAAACTCGGGTAAATCGTTCCCAATTATAATTTTATGATACCAGGGCACTTTTTCCAGCCCGTGGGGATCGGGAACGACCTTTGGGCCATGTCACGGGCTAGGTTTGGCACTGGTTTTGGTGGTGACCAGATTTGGTTCGTGACATTTTCTCTTGGTATTAACCAAGGAAGAGAAAAAGGTTCCTTAAACATCAATCCATCATAAAAATAAACCATTAAGATATATAATAATAATGTTTTACATGGATCATATCCCTAGTAAAGAATATGTTACATAAAAGTATGTCATCTGATATAGGAAATGATTTTGAAATACTACTTGGAACATTTCTTGAGGAAATAATGATTTCCACTTTGAAATAATTTTTTTGAAAATAAAACATTTTTATTATAATTTTCATTGAAAATATTTTTTTAAAATTTCAAAGAAATATTTAAATAATTAATTAGTTATGATGGTGAATAAATATTTCATTCTATACAGGTTAAAATGAATATTTCTTTCATATTTTTGGTAAAATCCAAATGATCATTGTTTGGAAAATAATATGAATAATACATTCAAAAACATTTTGTAAAAAGTAAAATATGGGTAAAAATGTATACATTAAATAAATTTTAAAATGTTAAAGGAATTTTTTTAATTTTTTCTAAAAAAAGTATTTTGGAAGAAAAAGGGGTTTTCAATCGAAGAGGTAAGTAAAGGCCATTTTTCATAAAAAAAATATTTTAAACTACTCAGTACATATAGGGAGGGATGTCATAGGAAAAAATGTATTCTCATAACATATTCAGAGGATAAGAAAATTCATGAGTTTCTTGATAGGTGGATAATAAGATTTTATCATCAGAAACATAATCATAAACAATCCTCATAAATAATGAGATTATGACATGAAATATTTACAAATTTGGTAACATTGAACTGTAAGACCTGTGAAGGAATAAAATTAAATGAAAGATAAAATATCATGAGAATAAATAAATTCATGATTTTACAAGTCAAAGGGAATTTATATACACCAAATAAAATAATATAGGTTCTTAATATAACATATGTCTCAAAGAAGGAAAACTGAGACAAAAATTCCGTACCGCTTCCGTAACTTTGAACCATAAACCCCATGAAATAGATACCCTAAAATGGATATATAAATCCCTATAATATTAATTATGATAATCATAAAATAAATTCGTGTTCACTATATAGACCACCTAAAATAACCACGTGGTGAATAGGACTCGAGTCACTCAGAAACAAATGAGATGGAAATCCCTATTCTTAAGTAATGAATTTATTATTACACGTTATAAAATCCAGTATAATTAATATATATTTTTTATAAATATATTTCAGAACCTTAAATATATATATAACACCTTATATTATTTAATTATTACCATTTATTACCCATTCATTAATGATTCCATGTTAAAATCTCAGACAACAACGCCTTTGTTTTTCATATACGTATTTGTTTATTATTTTTAGTCCTTTTAATTTGATCATAGTTCCCTAATTTCCAGAATGTTAAAAATTATATAAATGATATATATTTTAATTATATATGTTTTTATTGTAATCTATATGAGTTATATGTAGAAAATTAAATACATCCTTTATGGAGATGGTAGGTAGTACATACGCTTGAACGTGGTTTCCATTTTCTAGACAGATAGAAAGAAAGAAAGTAAAATAATATATTACAAGTAAATAAATAGAATTATTTAATATGTATTATTTATATTCAGTTTATTTATCCTTAAAACCTTCCCGGTAAAGATTATGTGAAAACAAATCACAACACATTGTGAGGCGATAGTCCTCCATACACACAGAAGACGTTATCATATCCCCCATAGAATGGAATATCAGAAGGTATATTGGATATTATAATTGAATAAGTATATTAATGTAATTAATATCATATAAATATGTTAAATCCATCATTATCTTCTACCATGAAAGGTGGTGATGGAAAACAAACTACATCATTTTGTGAGGTGTTAGTCTATTGTACACACGATCGACAACTTAGTTTTCCATTTGATGGAAGTGGAGATAGATATAGGTAATTAAAATACAATATTAAAATACAAGTATAAAAAATTTAATGGTTATATTATATTTTAATTTTTAAGAAATAATTAAATTATGAAAAATAAGAAAGAAAAATATAGAGCTTAGTGAAGACAATTACCTTCTCTTAGAAGAACCACTTTTAGATTTTTTGTTAAGGACCCTAGTGTTGGTGTTTTGGATGGAATAAAAGCTATATAATAGGTATAAGTATTTTGGGGAGGGATTTTTTAAGTGTCTTTCTGAAATAGGTGACTTTATTGGTTTGATTATGTGAAGGATGGTGGTGGACTTTCATAAGTGGGGGAAAGGGACCCACTTGAAAAGTACATAGAAAATTCCTAAATGAATCCAAGATAATAAAGTAATTTACAAGATTAAAGACATAAAATGACCATATATTCAATCTTGGAAAGTATAATATTGATATATTTCAATAAAATATTAATTTTACCTGTGTTATACTCATTTTAACCCTTATATTATTAGTTTAACCCTTGGTAAAATAATTTTTACATTAACCTCAACGAATTTTTTTTATTTTTAATAGAAGTTTTAGTCAAAAAATAAATTGATGTTATTAAAAAATATAAATTATGTTTATTTAAAACATTTAATCTATTATTCTAAATTTCATTCATATAATTAAAAAAATTTCATTTAAAATTAAACCACCAACCGTGTCGAGAAAGCTATTTTCCAAAGTGAAATGTTCAAATGTTTTAAAACTTTATATAAAAACTCAACTTGAAATTGATTACATTGAATTAAATTAAACTAAATCGAATTATTAGATATATAATATAAAATATTATAATTTAAAAACCATTTAAAAAACAAATATTATATAATCTTTAAATGAGAAGTATGTTTTCAACAAAAACCCAGTTTGTTTCACTATTCATTAAAAAATTAATCTTTTCAGAAAAATACCAAAGATTCACATTAAGATAACTTTAGCATGATAATTTAAAAAATGAAGTTTATTTTTAATGATTTGTTTTATAAAATATTAATAATTTAATTTTATTATTCTTTATAGAAAGAAATAAAAATCATATTTTTTGAGAAAATAGTATTTTTGAAATATATAAAGACTTTAATGAAAATTATGTCTTTTGTTTATAATATTATTTATTTATGTAAAAAAGTTATACAAAGTATTTAGAATTTGGTTATCACAATTCATTAAATTAGGCTTAATATATAGGTAACAATGGGCATGTGTAAATTATAATATTAATATTTTGTCACGGTTCTTTGAAACATGGTTTTGTGTGTAACACAAGATATTGAAGAAAATATATTTATTTGAAAATAATTTCATAAAATATTAGGGTATCACATTATATCCCCTTTATAATGAATTTATCTTTCATAATTAATCAATATGATATAGGAAAATAAGGATACATTTCCCTCATTATTTCCTTAGGTTCCCATGTAGCTTCTTCAAAATGATGCTATAACCACAAAAATTTGACTAGATGAGTTGTCTTGTTTCATTGAACATTATTAGTATAATCTAGAATCATTAGAGGATATTACACATAAGAAAGATAAATAACTATTGGTATGGCCACATAGTTTGTTATGTATTAAGTATTAGGAATGTTCTTCCTTAAGAGTGATATATGGAACACATCATGAACTTGGGAGATGATTTATGGAAGTGCCAAGTGATTGGACACCATCATAATATGATTAAGAATTTAAAAGGGACTGTTATACCTAGGGAATATGTTTACATTATTCCAAATCTCATTTTATTATTAAAATTATAAATTACTAGAAACACATTTTCTCTAACTTTAAATTCTAGATCACGTCAATGATTATCATCATTAATGTTATGACAACTCTAAGATGTCCGAATCTGTTACAAAATCTCTCTATAATTATTTCACAATTATTAAACCATATCAACTCCCAATTAATTTATCTCACTAAATTCATTCCAGAACATTGTATATATACACTTCTTTAAATAGAGGGATTCATAAGGAGCCATCTGAATACTCAGGTGAAATCAATTGTTGTATGAAAAATCAACTAGAGAAAGGTGTTTATCCCAACCGATATATAAATATATATAACAATATCTAGAAATATACTCTTAGGTTTGAATTTTTATCTCTAACTATACATCTTTCTTAGGATTATATATAGTGCTGAAACATAAATGTGTATCCAGATCCTATTGAGAACTTTTCTTGAACTTTGAGGTAAACCTCCTACCCTAATCAGATATAATTGAATGTGGTACTCCATGAAACCTTACCAATTCCTTAATTTATATTCCTAAAATATGGTCAATATAGAATTATTTTTTGATATTTATAATGTTTTATAAAATTTTAAGGTGAACAATTACAATCCATATAAAATTATTCCCATTAGATGTTATTTGGATTCTGAAAAAAAATCCATGGTGATGATTTCCCAATTTCATTATGGTTTGGGTAATGGATATAACATCCACTTAGGCCTTTTTCACTGAGCATTAACTTACTGAAATACAAAAAATCGAGATACAAATTATTTGATATATCTCTTCATTCCATCCCACCTGAAATACTTCTTCAAATATCTATATATATTCTTACTTCAAAGATGAATACAGAATGAAAGAAAATGAGATTCCTTTAAAAATCAATCCTTCAAATATGGTATGGAAAGAACGCCTACATAATTCAAGAACCATATCATTCCATTATGATCAAGGTTAAAATCAAGAAAATTTATATCCATATTTTATGGGTCCACATATTTCTTCTGTGCATAATTAATATTCACTTGGACTGATGGTTGAACATTAAATTGAGTAAGATAATATTTCTCCCCTTCCTTAAGGATTTATAGATATATCCTTTTAAAATCCATAAGTATGGAATCATTTATTATCCTCATCATGGATAATATTTTACAATCCTTTCGACTGAAGTCATCAGCCACTTTGTTCTATTTCCCAGGGTGGTAATCTATTAGCAAGCCAAATATTTAATCACATATAACCATCTTATCAACTGCATATTAAACTCGTTATTTATGAGTATATGCAATAAAAGTTTGTGATCAATATGTATATCACTCTTATCTCTGTAACTATAATTACTCCATATCATTAATGAAAAAAGTACTGTATCTAACTCCAAATAATGATTTGTGTATTTTTTCATATGAAACGTCAATTATCATGAGACATAATTTATAGAAATGTCATTCTTCATAATAATTCTTTCCAATCCCTTCTTTAATGAATCAAAATTGATTAAAACACTTATACATTGTAGGGTAATGTATGAATAGTTGTAATGACTAATATTCTCTTCAGTTATTTGAAATTTTCTTCATACTCATCTGTCCAGAGGAACTTGGATCACTTCAGACTAGACTTGATGAGTGGATTTGATATCCATTACAAATTATCCAAAATACATGAATAATATCTAGTTGAATAAAGAAATATACAAATATTAGTCACCATGGCTAGTTTGAAAAAACACTCAATATCCATTTTCTGTGATGGATCTACCGATATACCATCTCATAATATTATATGATGCAAAATGAAACAATTTTCAGCCAAAATAAACATTTTTTAAAACCTCATTTTATTTTTTCCATCCATAGGTATTTTTTATAATTAAATAGTGATATTCATGGTCTTCTTTTCTCCATGAAAAGATGATAATTTATCCTATAAAAACTACCACAAACAGATCAATGTTTTGTCTAAAGATTCTATTCATTAAATTTGTGAAGATAGAGAGGTAATTAGTAAGATAGAATGGAATCACTGTATATTCATTGCATCATAACTTATATATAATGTTGTCTTGGGTATATAATCCTTCTTTACCCTCAATTTATGATATCTAGAATGATGGAAACCCATGGAAAAGTATTTATCTCCACAAATGTGATCAAACAAGTCATCATTATAGTGTAGAGGATACTTGTTCTTTATTGTTGATCTTGTTAAACTCTTGATAATAAATATAGAGTCACATCAATCCATCGTTCTTTTTTTCAAAATGAATCGGTTTACCCCAAGGTGATACACTTGAAAAAAATGAATTTCTTGTCAAGGGTCCCATTGAGTTTCTTCTTCAACTCTTACAAATCAATCAGGGATACTCTATAGGCCATATTTAAAAGTGGTGTGGCACTCGATATTAGTTCTATTAAAAATTAATCTTCATGATTCAATAGAAGACTAGGAAGCTCTTATGTAAAGATGTAAAAAAACAATGCATAATTGGAGTATCATCTATGCTGTGTTCCCCCCAATATCTAATATAAGCACTGCTCCTAAATAAGAATCAAAACCAATACAATGGAAGTGACTTCCATTGGAAGTTCATATTTATCTTCACACTGATTGGCGATCATATATTGATTTATAATATCAAACATGATTTTAATTTCTTGGAAATTAATATTGGATTAATATAGTAAATCCAACCCATGCTTATGATAACATCAAATTCAACTAGAGTAAGGATGAAAAGATTTGTAGGAAGAAAATTCCCCAAAAATTAGACCATAGAGGAATCGTATACTTGAGACATGATCATCACACCATTAGGGGTTTTCACTTCTAATTACACATCTAATCATTTGTGTGGCATCATTATCCCCTTATCAAAATTTTCAGCTATGAAATAATTGTAACATCCTAATTCAAATGATACATTAGAAGTTTTAGAGTGAATGGTAAGTGTACCTTTCAAAAAGTCTCTACCATACCCTTCATTAGAAATAGTGATCTCAAGAGATTTGTAATGACATAAACTTTTATTAAAAAGATTCCTTTGTGATTAAATTAAAATATCAATTTTGTATTATGGTTATATAAAACACATGATATTATTTGGTTTTATTGTATCCTATTATATTTAAAATACCATTAAGTTTCATGACCATTGATAATATAGTCATTGAATAGTGATAATATGATTATTATAAATATAGGGTTTTTATAAATCCAATTGATACATACAAATGAAGTGATTTCCCTAACCAGTAGTATCATACCCTATGAATCCAATTTATCAGATCTTCTAAAGGAGATATAATATCGGGTATTTTACACTGATCATTCCCAATCCAAGATCTAATAACTAAATCACAAGTAAAATCATTTATGGGATAATTTAAAGCACATTGATATCACGACCCAAACCATGTACACCGAACCACCCCATAAAAATCTAACCACCGCGCTCCTTACGCTTATGGAATTTATAGTGTTATAAAGAGCTATGTATCATGAACCTAATAATAGGAATATTTATATTATATATAATAATTAATATATTTACTCTTTATTGTTGTAACTTTGTAAATGATTTCGATTTTGAAAAGATAAAATAAAAATTTTATTTTTGTTTTATATGAAATTTCACATAAGATATTATTTTTTGATGAATTAATGAATTTTAATAATAAATGATATATTAATAAAATAATTCAATTAATAAATTTTTATTAAATATAAATGATAATAATTTTTTATTAAGTTAAATTTAATTTTTATAAGGGGTTAAAAACTACTATTGTTAAAAAACCAGTCATTTCTCAAAAAATTACAATTCTTTTTTTAAAAGTAAAAATTAATATATTTTTATAATTATTTTTATATAGTAAATATGTTTTTTGAATTATGAAATTGAAATTAACCAATTTTAAAATTTTCTTAATTTGTAGAGGAATTTAAATTTTCATGTAAACATTAAATACAATGTAAATATACAGTGTGTATTATGACAATGTAACAAACAAAAGTATTGTAACAAATGATATAAAGTGTATCCATGACTAAATAAATATTTATACTTTAGAATAATTTTAATTTTAGGTTATTTTATTTATTATATAGATCCTTTATTAGTACTCTAGAACCAAAATTTTATTTTATGGTTTTAAGATCATTTCTATATAAACATGACTCACAAACACATCACCAAGGGTAATATTTTAATGATTTAGGCCCTTGGAAATATAAAATAAATTTATGCACTCATATTTTGTAGAAACCATGGGAAAATATACAATTTTTTTCTTAGGTTTTGATTAATTTATTTTATAGAGTCCAAGACCTATGTTTGAGAAATAAAAAAGAAATCCTCGCTCATATCCTATATAAATCCACCCAAAATCCCCTTAATATTCCCTAAAAACCCATAGGGAACATAACTAATCTTCCCTCACCTCTCTATAATTTTCTAAGGGTTCCCCAATATCTCAATAATCTCTTACAAAGAGTTTTCAATCACCCCCTCAAGGTAAGTAATCCTTTCCTTCTCTACATTATTTAGGCATATTCTTCATTTCATACATTTTATTTTTAATTCCTTTTCCATGTATAGATATTAATTTTCATTTTATGAAAAAATTATTATACACACATTTATCTCTCGTTACACCAATTTATGATTCTTTAATTACTTCTGTTATGATGTCAAAATTTCACTATGATTTTTTATACCAAATCTTTGTATTGTGGATAACATCACTATTTCCACTAAAGGGTATACACATAGATATCTATAATACCTTTATTGGGGAATTAAATGTATATATTCAAAAATCCTTTATCTTGGAATTAAATTTCACAAAATATGATCCTATTTTGAATGATCAATTTTGCACACTTATGCATGTACATAATATGTGTGATATTGGTTCCCTATAAATTATATAGCACTCCAATTCATTGTGTAATATTTTAATCTCATGAGAGTTAATGTATGGGATTAGGGAGTGAACCTAATCTATTATGGGACTTTTTGTTCCATGTTTTGACACCTTTTTGGTTATCATTGACCAATATTTATGATGTCATGTTAAAAGTTGTTTCCACTTTCCCATGTAGCCGTTATGTTTTCATGACATATCATGTCTCTTTGTTCATGTATATGATTCTCTCCACATTTTTATTCTAATAAAATTAAAATTACCTATATTTAATAAAAATTTTATTTTCTTCAATTTTTATTCCCTAACAAGGATTTATATATCACTCTTTTATTCTATATGTCCCAAGGTAATCCCAAGTAGTTTTAAGAAGGATTCAAAATTATAAGCATGTTTTGGAATTTTTCAATAATTCAAATGTACCCCTTATTTTAGGTTGTTATATAATATATATAATTTCCCAAATAAACTAGAATTATTGATCTTATGGGTTTAATTACGAGTACTTTTATATAATAAATCACAAATTAATTTTAATAATGACAAGAGTTCTCATAGTTAGTATCAGATGAAGGTTTTGTTATTTTTTGGAATATTATTAGAAAGCTTTAGTGAAAGAAATAATGATAAGACTGAACATAAGAATCCATCCCTAAATTTTGGTTTTGTTTAGAGTAACTGGTTTCCAAAAAAATACATCCCTATCTAGACACTATAAGTAGATGTGGCGCTGGCGCAAATGTACCTAGGGACAACACCATAAAATATAATATTAAGATAGACTGAATTGGTATGTAGTGAAAAAATATGGGCTTTAACACACTCTTGGTTTGAAACTCCTGGGGGATATTCTTTGTTAAATTCACTATATCATTATGAACCATTATTAAGAGAATAAATAGTTCACATTCAGGTCTATGCTTGTAAATAAATGATAACAGAGAACAAATCCTAGAAATACAAAATTAAAGGAAATAAATAAATTCTATAAATTATCCCTTTAATGTAATTCAATTCCAATTTATGTGTTAAATAGATTAAAATTACCCATCCCTATTTTTCCTTTATTTTATCCAATGTTAAAAAATTAGAGGAACCGAGCAAACAACAAATGTGAAGGGAAATGTGATGACTACCAAACTGAGATGCCCAACCTGAAGGGAGCAGGAATAATTAAAATTGTAATGATGGTATCTTAGTTTAGTCAGGTTCTGAATGGGACCCTAAATCAGGAGAAGCACCCAAATACCCCTAATAAATAACAATTTATAGTTGAGACCTTTATGAAAAAAAAGAATTAAACTTTCAATATATCATATTATATGTTAATCGTGAAACAATGGATAAACTCCATTAAAATGATATTCTTCGTCCTTCACTGTTCCAAGTAAGAAAATTTCATAGTTGTTGTTTATTATATCGAGGGAGAATAAGAACAATGGTTAAAATTCATCAAGAATATGAAGCACGGTGAAGAGATCAAATTTATTGGGTGGAAGGAATTTTGGAAAATGTTTTTCAATAAATATTTTCCTCATAGTCTCCAACATAAAATTGAAAGGGGTTTCCTTAACCTAAATAAAAAATACAATCAATCTGTGTATGCATATGAGGAAAAATCCAAAAGACATACATGATATACCTTTGAATTTTTCATCATCCCCAATACAAAGATTACAGATTCTTTAATTGTCTAATATTGATTTTATGAAAATCCATCGTGATCTGAGGCTTTGATAGCTATGGGAAATTGTCTAATATATCCTCAAAGTAGAAATAGTGATAAGTGAATATCAATGGAATCAAAGGGATAAGAAGTGGAATGTAGAGTTTAATTTAGGTACTTTGATAGAGAGATATGATGGTATTAAGGAATTTTAACACCCCAACTTTCAAAAGTATGGAAAGTAGAACATCGATAATTGTATTAAGGGTATGAGGAAATGAATTAGCTGTGGGAAGTAAGGGAGCCTATCAAGAAATTAATGGTGGGAGAATCCCAAAATATTAATGAAAAAGATGAATTGTCTAGTCAAACCTCATCTTATTTTCCAATGTTTCAACTACAAGTAACAAGATCAATTTTCAAACCAATACACTAAGCCAATGGAGATTAGAGATAATCAGTGCTAAAAACCTCCAAGGAAATATGGGAGATCTTATTCAATTAAAATCACTGAAGTGGATCCCAATAAGGAATTGGTGATAGGTAAGGTCGTTATTCATTCATGAATAGAGAACATAATTTTTGATTTTGGTTCTACACTTTCCCTTATATCGAAAAAGAATATTTTATCTATTTAAACACCCCAAAAGCATGGAAGTAGAATTTTCAGTGAAAATGGAAAATGGATCAATTTTTTCATCCCAAGTATATAACTCATCCTCGGTCACAATTTGTGGGATGAACATCCTTGTGAATATTTTTATTCTACCATCAGTTTAATTTGATTCAATTATGTGTAGGGATTATATTTACTTATATAGATACAATATAAATTACCCTGATAAGGAAATCACTCTTCATATCATGAATCTACCTCTGATTCTATACATGAGGGAGGTGGAGGATGAATCTTCTTTAGCACCAAAATCTCAATCATGTATATTATTTCAATACTACCAAGTGTTTATATCAAATGACTTTGTTTAATGAAAACACCATCCATGATTACATTCCCATTGTGAGGGAATACACAAATGTGTTTCTAGAATTATCTCCTAGTTTACCTCATAACCGAAATATTTAATTATCAATTGAGCTTATCCTTGTGAATTTTTCAATATCCAAGAATCCATATATAATGGATGTTGAGGAGCTGATGGAAATTCTATATGAGAATTTGGATAAAGGGTTTATACTCTAAATTTATTTACCATATGGTGTAGCAGTCCTCTTCGTCATGAAGAAGGCTGGGTCAAGTCACACATAAATTGATTACTGTGAGATAACAAATATCAAAATAAAGAAAAATTATTCTATATCCTAGATTTATGACTTGTGTTATTAGCTATGTGGTTCCTAATATTTCTCTAAGGTGGATCTTCGGTTGGGGTATCGTCATGTAAGGGTAAAGAAGGACGATATCCACAAGATTGATTTTCATAAAAGGTTTGGGCACTATGAATTCATAGTAAAATAATTTGGACTCCCAAATTCATGAACAATCTTCAGGGAAATGACATATAAAGTCTTTAGAGATTACGTCAACAAATATTTGGTTGTATTTATAAAAATTATTTCAATACACTCTAAAAGAATGGAAGAATATGAGATGTATCTAAGAACTATGCTAAAACCATTAAAAAAGGATACACTTTATGAAAATTATATCAAATGCATGTTCTAGTTTAAGGAAGTCACATTCTTGAGGAAAATTATCATAAGAAATGGGATATCTGTGGACCCGTTAAAGATAGAGGAAATTTTTGGATACCTGAGGAAAACATCTGAGATATATATACGTAGTTTCATTAGACTGGCTCGGTATTATCAATGATTTGTAATAAATTTCTCATGACTGTCAAACCCTATAACCAAGATTATTCGGAAGGGATTCAGGTTTTTATGGAATAATTAATGTGGATTTATCTTTAAGGAGTTTAAAAAGAGGTTTATCACAGTACTTGTAATTACGCTACCCACAAGTGGGTTACTTTTAGGGGTATATAATGAATATTTGAATAATGGATTCATATGTGTACTGATTCAAAATGATAAAGTGATAGCCTATATCTCGATGTAATTTAATTTTCATGATCAAAACTACCCATGTCATGATCTAGAGTTGTCCATAGTAATCTTCAGTTTTAAATTCTTATGGCATTATCTATATGGGATGAAGTATGAAATATATATGAATCAAAAGATCATCAAGAATGTATTCACACATAAAGAGTAGTGTATGTACCAATTAAGATGGTTAGCGATTATTATGGATTATGACTACTCAATCTAATACCATCCTAGGAAAGAAAATAATGTGGAATATGAATTAAGTAGAAAGGATCCAATAATTTTGTCATTGAAAATAATTGATAATGATATGATATTCTTAGACATGAAAATGATGGATATGTGAATCATAAAGGATGTAACATCATCAATCCTTTCACAAATGATTTCTCAACCATCTCATATGGAGAAGATAAAGGATGAATAAAGTGATGTTGTGGAAATTCAGAATATGGTTTAAGATATAAGAAAATTTAAATCGTCAAAGTTCAAAATTTATTAATAAGGAGTTGTAATATTTGGATAATGACTATGTGCACCACAAAATCTTTTGTTAAAGAATTATTTGTTAGATGATGCAAATTTATCTCTTTTTCTATCCATATAGGCCCACAAAGATGTATCTTGATCTATGAGAGCACCATTGGTGGGAAAATACAAAGAAGGAGATCATGAAATATACTTCAAGGTGTCTTGTATGTCTACAAGTGAAGCCTAAAATGGATAAATCCATATGGATTATTCAACAATTACCCATACCTATATGGAAATGAAAAAACATAACCATTGACCTTTTCATTGGTCTTAATAATTCATTATGAGGAAATAATGCTATATGGGTTGTAGTGGATCATATTAGAGACTTCTCACTTCATTTTAATTCGATAGGACTTATCATTTGATCAAATTTCAAAGGGTATACATTAGTGAAGTGATGAGGATGCGTGGAACACCAGAATCGATTGCATATAAAATAGATATAATATTTACCTCTACATTCTAGAAGAGTCTCCCATATGATCTTAATATTGAGTTTAACTTCAACAAAACTTATGACCCTCAAACTGATGGGAAACATGAGTAGTCTATCCTGATACATGAGGACATGTTGATATAATGTTCAATGGATTTCAAAGAAGAATCAGATAAATGTATTATTATGGTCCAGTTCTCATAAAATTATATTTTCCACTCAAGTATCCAAATGGATATCAATGAATCATTTTAGGGTATAATATATAGAACACATGCGTGTTTGGATGTGGCTGGTGAACAAAAACGTATGGGTGATGAAATGGATGGAATGTTCAAGAACATTTAACAAAACATCCGGGATGCTCAGATTTGACAAAAGAGATATACAGGAAATTTTATATGAGACCTAGTTTTTGAGTCCGAAGATATGTTATTCCTCCACATATCACCATGGAATAATTTCATGATACTTTAGAAGAAGGGAAATCTAAGTCCAACATACATTAATCCCTTTGAGATTCTTGATTACAGCAGAGTGATTGCCTATCAACTAGCATTCCCACCTAACCTATCTTAACTATATGATGTACCCCATGCATCTCTATTGATAATGTACAAAACAAACCTTTATATGTTCTGAATCAAGATGTGGTTCTATTAGTGAATGATCTTTCATTTTATGATCATCCGATGAAGATCATAGATCATACAGAGAATGGTTAATGAAATAATTCAATGCACCTAGTTAATGTGCAATAGAGAAACCAATTGTTTGAATAAGCGATGTGGGAACTGGAGGAGGTGATGAAATAGAATTACCCTCATCTATTTTAGTGTGTGAAATGAAAATTTTTAGGGTCAAATTTCTAAAGGGGGGAATATTGTAATGACCCAAACATTTGTAAATAAAATCCACTTTATGATTAAATTAAATTTCTTATATTGTATTGTGGTTATAGAAAAAACATGCACTTATTTTTTTTATTATAACCTATAAAATTTAAAATAAAATAATGTATTATAACCTTAAATAATATAGCTATAGAATAGTGATCATATGATTAATATAAATACCAGTTTTTGACAAATCTAATTAATAGAAACAACAAAAGTGATGGCCTCAAATTATAGGATCATACCGAGGTAGATAACATCTTTGGGATTTTACATTGACCAATCCATGGAGTAGATCCAACATCAAAAGCACAATAAACCCTATTTAGGGGAATATTTCAAGCTTATCTATATCACATACCAAACAATGTATGCCAAACTACCCCATTAAAATATCAAAATCTCGCACCTAATCCTTATGGAGTTTTAAAGAGAAATAAAGGTTTTTGTATAAAGACCCTTATAATATAAATATGTATATTTTATATAATAATTAATATATTTACTTCCTGTTGTCATTACTTTTTATGTGATTTTATTTTTGAAATGATAAAACATAAATTGTAAATTTTTACTAAGAAATTTGAATTAAGATATTCATTTTTGAAAATTAATGAATTTTAAAAAAAGTAAATTTTATTAAAATAATACAACTAATAAATTTTTATTAAATATAAATGGTTATATTATTTTTATTAATTCAAATTTAATTTTTATAAGGATTTGAAAACTTTTATTGGAAAAAACAATAATTTTGAATTAAATGTCGATTCCTATTTTAAAAGTGAACATTTTCATATTTATATAATTATTTTTTATAAAATAAATATTATTTTTTCAATCTTAATGTCCAAATTCTTAAATAGTTGATTTTTCATAATTTTATAAGATAGTCAAATTTTCAGGAAAAATTTAAATATGTTATAAATATACTATGTGTATTATAGCATTATAAAGACCCAAAATTGATGTAATATATTATTTAAATGGTATAAAAAACTAAATCTATTTTCACCCTTCAAAATAATTTTGTTTTTAGGTTATTTGGTTAATTTTATAAATCCATTATGAATCCTATAAAACATTATTATATTTTAATGTTTTAGAATCATTTCATTGTGAACATGACTTGCTTCAACATCACCAAGGGTAATATTTTAATAATATATCTCCTTAGAGTTATAAAATAAGTCCAAATCCTCATATTTGGAGGATAATATTAGAAAATCCATTGGATTTGTTTTGGTTTTTATTAATTTATTATATAGAGTCTAAAACCAATGTTTAGGAAATTATAATGATCTCCCCTATATTTTTCATTATATAACCACCCATTCCCCATTTAATCTTTACTAAAAAACCTTGGATAAAATAATTAATCTTCCACCCCTATGTATTGTCCTCACAAGGTACCCAATATCTCTTAATAATATACTCCTAAGCTTTTGGAATCAACCCATCAAGGTAAGGGATCCTTCCATATCTTTTTTATTCGGGAATATTTGTTATTTTATGCCTTTTATATCTAATTAATAATATTGAGATATTTTTTTACACATACCTATTACATTATATTTAATTTCCAAATTATTATATATCCATTTATCTCTCATTAAAATAGTTTATGAATATTTATGTACAACTGTTATGCTGCCAAAATTTCACTATGATTGTTCCATGCCAAATCCTTGTATTGTGAATACCATCACTATTTCCATTCATGGGTATTCACGTAGACATACCTACACTCCTTTTATTGGGGAATTTTATTTATATATTACACACCCATTTAGCAATAAATAAAATGCAATTAAATACTATACAATGTTGCATGATCTATGAGGCAAAATTAGGCATGTATATAGTTTGAGAGGGATAGGTGTGCCCAGAATTATATAGTGATCAAATGAATTGGGTAGTCTTTTAGTCTCATAAGAAATCATGTATGAGATTAGGAGGTGAAAAAAATTCATGAATTGACTTTTTAAACAATTTTATGAATTATTTTATTTTATACTTGACCTATTTTTATGATTTCATGCTTTACATTTTTGCTACATATCCATGTGGTCTTTATATAATCATGATGTATCATCCGTATTTGTTCATTTTTATGGTTCTCACCCCTTATATGTCACTTGGAGATGCCTATAGTATAACATGTCATAAATTATTCATTTTATTCCATGTTTATTCCCTTATTTGTATTTAAATATCACCCATTTCTTATGTATGTCCCCAAGTTGTCTCATGTAGTTTTAAGAATGATTAAAGAATTATGATCATGTTAATGAATTTTTTAATAATGCTGATGTAATCCCAATTTGTATTTTTTATTTAATTTACCTAATTACCCAAAGACTCTAGAATTATCAATATCATAGGCTTTATTATCTATATTATTGTGTAATAAATCATGTATTCATGTGTAATAAATACAAGGGTTGTCCTAATATTTCCCATTGTCTCTAAGATTAAGAAGTTTTTGATGTTGATCATCATTAATAACCATCATATTTTGGAACTGGTTAAAATAATTTCTATACTCCTTGCATTTGAAACACTATAGTGTGGGTGGTGTATTCAATGAATATTTCTCTCTATTTACATTACTAGATAAATTCTTCCCATCAGTTCAGTATTCAACTTCATGATAACATTCACTTAAACACTTAAAAACGTTTATCTGTCCCATTAGTTCTATTTCCTCCATGTTTCTTCCCAAAAATTATGAATAAAGTAAATATCATATTCTCCTATAAATGGTTTTTAGATTTTACATTGAATTCCAATTTTCTATTCTTATCAAATCCGTGAGATTGATATTTCACTTCAACCTCCAATTTCACCTTGACAAAACATCAAAAAATCTAATCATTTCTAATGAAGTCTCTTATAGACAACTCCCTTTGTAGAGTTAATATTTAGCCACTAAAGAATTGATTAACATTACATCTGCGTTGGATGATAATACCAAAACAAAACCAAAAAATTCTTACAACATTTCCACATATGTACTAATAGATTCATTATTCTTTTTAGCTCAAGGGACTCCCTCTCTATCTTCATATGGATAATGTGAGGAAATTACATGTTAAAAAATATTTTTTTGAACGTTTCCCAACTCGTGGAGTTAATTTCATTGTGTTCCATTTTATCCTTGATGATATTCCACCATTAATCCGATTATTATTTAAAATGATAGACAACTTAAATGATTTTTTTATGTTATTTACACTAGAGAGAAAACAATATCTTTTTAGTGGTACTGATACATTTCTCAATAGTTATAGGATTATATAATTTCATAAATAAAGGTAGATTTTTCCTTATGAATGAATCAACAGAACATTGTTACCTCCTTTTCTCATTTTCTTGTTTAGAATGATTCAAGGATTATGAATGTTGTGTGAGCATAGAAATTTTTTTTCATTCTGTCTCAGAAAATGATTAGATTACTAAGAGGAGAATCATTTCATTTTCCATCAGTCTCCATGTTAACATTATTCTATTAGGTTCCATCCATTTACTAAAATCAAGATAGCATAGTGTAATCAATAATAATCATAGTGGGGAACCCCATATTCATGAACAATCACTTATAATATGTCTACATCATGACACCTTATTTTTAATCTATGAATCCATAGGTTTATACCAGGTTATTCATAGTAAATATATTTTTAATTCTTTCATGATGTTTTTAAATAGTTTTTTAATTTAAAAAGAATATCCCTTGGGAGTGTAAACTAGGTGTTCAACATGGCCCATTTTCGTTCACCAATTGGTGATCAGGTCCTACATAATGTGACCATTTCAAAGTTATTACCCCTAGGTACCTATGTTCTAGATTCATATCCACTTGTATTATTTGTAAAGGGATGTAATTTCTTGTAATCCAATAGATCTTTCCTTTAAAAAAATTCTTTTCCATTTTCTTACACAATGACTCATCCTTAGACTTATCCTGAGATCTGCCATTTAGGATATCATAAAAGTTTTCACACTATAGTTTCTAATGGTTACGTAACCAATCCCATGATACCATCTATAGAAACCCAGGATTCCCATATATAGATATTACATATTTTAGTTCAATATTCATTACATTACACTAACACACACCTGAGGAAGGAAATTTTATAGTGACATTAGAAACATAGAAACATAAGAAACATGCTAATATGTGAAAAAATCATCTCACACTAAGTTATTCATTAGTATCATCCTTCGTAGAAAAATCATACATAATAGATTCTTCATAACCTGGGGAAAGGGAACATAATAAATAAGGATCTCATATTATAAGTAAGGGTTACAAAGGGTGATATAGAAGCATAACATGAATAGAAGGGTATGAGAACATGAGAATAACATTGGAATATAATACCCTTCATATCAAAAAAATAAAAATATTGAGTCATGGAATAATGATATTTAGTTTATAATATATTAATCATAATAAAATAAAATAGCATGATATAAGAGAGAATAATATTTACATAAGACATAGAATTGGGGCTTATACATAAGTATTTAAAAATATTTTCATACCAGCCAAGGATAACTACTAAGTCCATTTTATTAGAATGGGTTCAACCAAAAAACTATTATAGTAGTGTAGGTTCACTCCCCAGAAAACCATAGTGGGAAAAGTCCCTTACTGAACTAGGTTCACTCCATGTTCTAGTTATTTCTAACTCATGAGATATAAATCATTAACTAATACATTGGTGGAATATATAGGTCTTAACCATCACATAATAAAAATAATACCTATGTGTTCCACAAGATCATAAACAAATTCATAATATTAGAACCCATGAAATGAAATGGTTTTTTTCTCCAAAAGAGGAAAAGGACTAACCATATGACAGGATTAAACTAGTCTGACCAGAACTGATCAGTTTATCTTTTTTATTCTCATGAAGGATATGTCACAGTTAAATGATTTCACATTGGGTCCACCATTTTTGTTTTGTTTAAAATATTTTTTTGGATTGTCCAGAAGGGTTCATTATTGTGTGTTCAATGTCTGGTAAAATCATTCCAGTTTATTTTGAATTTTTTATCTCAAATCAAAACTCCAAACGACTCCCACATCCATTATTAATAATGGACCTTCTTTTCAAAGGTAGGTGTACTTCTTGTATTTTAGACCCAATGACACTTAGAAACTCAAATTGGTTGAGAGGATGTGAGGTCGATATCATCACACTCTTTTTTGGGGAATTTATTTCCTACTATGAGACTCACTAATACATTTAAGATATGTTATATAATCTCTTCATAATCCCAATATAGGACCGATTACCAAAAACAATTTATCATAGGATAGATAATTTTATTGAAAAGGGGGTATCATATTGGTGAATCCATATGTATGTATATAAGTTTATTTATCCATTTCCCATTGGTGTCTAGCTTCATGTATTTTTAATCTATATAATGAGGCACTCCAATGATTTTTCTCTTCCCGGAAGGGGGTTAGTATTTCATGGATGGGATTTAGCCATCAATGGGCATCCAATGTTTCATGTTTTATTACAGGAAGCAAATCCCATGTAGTCATTTTATCCTCATCAGTATAACATCATATAAAAAATACATATATGGGGTCACTTAGGAACTATATATTTGGTATCAATCCTTGTGGTGGCATCATATGTATCCTGTTTATTATAGGAATTATATTTCTTATAGTTCAGTTTGAATGGCGGTTACACACAGAGAATTCCCTTATATTGAGGGACATATCATTTTATTCCACAGATCAGGTGTTATACAATGATGTTTCCCTTTATTTTGGATATTCATGAGGGGAATGATATGATCATTGCAACTCCTTAAGCTCACATAATCTATTATTAGTGTGAGAATCAAGGTATCAAAAGTAACTAGTATCATTGCTTATAGATGTGGGACTTATATGCGAGGAAATCACTTGGGATGTTTAAAATAGATCCTAGTACTTAGGATGGTTTCCTACAAGTATTTATTATGAAAAGAATTAAATACATCGTAGTTTAGTTGACATCCCAATCAACTGGTGGATGAGGAAGGATGATCAGTCCAATGGAGAGATCGCATCCAGATGAATGAAGTGTTAGAGATACGGTGGGACCTACATAAAGATGTATTCCCATTTATGATTGGGACAATAGGAAGGCGTCATACATATATCCATTATTTAATGAATAAGAGTTCTCGTAGTTTAGTTTGGTTGGGGATTACACATTTAGACTTCCATTTTGATGTTTAATAAAGAGCTCAAGACATAGGAAGGTAACATACATGTCCTGTTTATAGAGGGAATTAGAGTAATTGTAGTTAAGTTTGAGGTGGGATTACTCACTAAATATAAAAATTGGGTGTTTAACATGAGTGTTGGGAATTAGGACAGCATCTTACATATATTGGTTATGGGAGGAATCAGAGTCATCACAGTTCAGTTGATCAGGGATTACACAATAAAGTTTCCCTTTGAATGTTTAATATGGTTCTCAGGACTTAGGAAAGAGTATTATATATCCTAGTTATGGATCGAATCAAAGACATCATAGTTCAGTTGATCGGGGATTACACACTGTGGATAACCATTGGAGGCTAGAAAAGGTTATAATGTATAGGGGATCCTTCTGGACCTGGACTGGTTTTATTTGTAACCAACTTTATTTTCTTCCTAACATGCCTTGATTTTTTTCCTCACATGTCGAAGGATGTCTAGACATGCTTGTTTTTTTTTTGTATTTTGGAAAATCCTAATGAAAAACTCATGCCCCAGTTGACCTGTCAGGGGAATGTTACATAATTTGAAGGTCATGTTTGGAGAAAATCACATGATCAATGATGAATTGTACTAATGAAATCACAAGGTATAGCTTACTTATCCTAGAGGCCATCACGTGATCTTCTCTGACATGCTTGGAGGCCCTCACATGATCTTAGCAGACATTCCTGGAGGGTGTCTCAAAATCTGTGTGACATGTCCGACGGGTATCACATGACCTCGACTAACATGTTTGGAGGATATCGCATAATACAGGTTGACATTTCTGGAGGTCATCATGTGTTCTAGATGAAATTTACTAGTTTCATCATGATACCTATCTTATATGGTTGGGGGATACCAAAATATATGGCAGATAATCCCATAGGAATTTGTATGACCTAGATAACACACACTGTTGTCACCTTTTAACTTGGGAGACATGTCTAGAGGACATAAAAATGTTTGTATGCTGAGATCCTAGATTTTCACAAGATTCTAGTGACATACATGGATGGTATCACAATACTTTCATGAATTTTATGGAGAACATCACCTGATCCAAATGATACGTTGAGGGGATGTCACATGACTTGGGTTTTGTGTCTTAATGATGTTGCATGATTTGGATGAGTCAGGGGAAGTGCATGAATATTGGTGTATGTATTCTTCTCATAGTGCCCCAATATTTTATCCATTATTACATATTGTATTGCATATTTGCCTTATAGTTTTTTAGTGTTAGCTTGTTTTAGGTTTCGTGGGATGAAAGAAATCTATGAGACCTCCTCAACATAACCCAGCTGAAACTCTATGAGTCCTTCACGTGATACCAAGTGATCAAGTGAAGTATATATTCTTGATTTGTGATCCTTAGGTTGTTCCCCATATTTTACGTAGATGAAAAACCTTGCAATCATGATACTGAAAACTACTAAAAGTGCTTTCTAATGCATGGATGCACATGTGAATGGATCCAAGTATTCATTCCTTTTTTTAAGGGGGGGGGGATTTATAGGTCTCACCACCCCAGTTATTTTCCACCTTGTTTGGAGCATATCATTCAGATTTAAGATGGAATTAGTGGATGAATTTGGTGTCATGTGCTTCATGAAATCATGTCATAGGTCTCCTAGGGGTGTCAAATTATTTTCATCGACCATGGGAATATCCAACCAGTTCCCAATTTATTGTATTTTTTCCAATAAAATAGGACTTCTCTAACCATGATGACATTCCAAGGATATTCCACAATGTCATTTCGACATGTCTAGTGGCATTCATCGGATCTAGATTCTTGTGAAATGCTTCTGAATAATCTATGGTGACTTGTTTAGTATCTTCCATGAGACAAAGGTGGACCACCAGGGGGCCATCTTGATATTGAGTTTGCTTATCGACAGGGGCCTCACGTGATCAATGGTGATCACTTGGGGAGTAAATCCTCATTCACATAAAATCAATGTATTATCCCCTCTAAAGAATCACATGTCATTTCCCTTTCCTTTCCTTTATTTATTTTACAATGGATGAGTATCTCTTGAGTTTGTTTGATGTTGTAGAATAAAATCACTATCCCCATTGGTGAGTCATCATGTGAGAAATAAAGGGTTTCATGGTTATGCTTGAGCATTCTCGTGAAGAAACCTTCTGATTTTCTTTGGAGCAAGTGGGGGAGAGAGAGACTAATTATTCATGTCTGAAACCCATCATTCAATGAGGGTGCCATACCAATGGGCTCTTGAGTGAAAAGGAATAAATGTTGGTAGGGATTCCATAATGTATTAAAAATCTATTTTCTACATTTCAAATGAATATTTAGGACTAAAAGAGGCTTCAATATTTTTATATATTTTAATTTCTTATTTTACAAGGATTCTTGGGTTGTTTTCAAGTGCTTATCACCTAAAAAGTAGCATGAATCAGGTGAACTCATATGGCTTCCATCGCATGATCAATGAGTGAATTTAATTCCTTCATATGAAAAAAAGATGTATTGTAAAATGGGTTCTACGTGAGCTTCTATAATGTTATTCATTATTCATGACCATTCGCATAACCATATTATGGTCATGTGATCACATGTCCTTTTACAAGTTATGTGATCCACATGTATATGCTACCTTCTCTTCATTTTATTTTCAAATTTAATAATAACCATATGTCGGTTATTTATTCCCTTGTAGATTTTCCAATTCTAATTTTAAATGAATAAACAAATCTCCCACATAGGATTGATGCTCATGAGGATAAGGGATCATTTATGAGGAATGTAAATTCCCACTTGAGGTGTTAGTGCTTTCTCTAATTAGTATTTTGGTAAATTCTCGGTCTTCCAATAGATGTTTGGGAAATTCTTGGTCTTGTTCATGATACATTTTTTATGAGAAATGATTCCCAATAATTAATTTTCCAAGGAACGTATTCTAATCAACCATGAATCTATAATTAGTAATTTTTTGGTCCATATCCATATAGTTATGTGGTTGTCTTTGATGTTTTCAAAAGATCTACTGGCTGGGTCATATGATCACTCGACTATTATGAATATTGTGTGAGCATGTCTAGGTCATGGGATCATGAGTATTATAAAGGGTAGAGTGGCTGTGAGATTTTCTGTGGGATTATATGGTCCGTGAGATGTTCTCGATCTCTATAATTATCTAGTAATTTATGTTATTCAGAATCACCTGCTGATTCCTGAAATGTGCCTAAGGTTACAGGAAAATGCATTTATTTTGATGTTCTTTCACTCATCTAAATTATAAACCTTTTTTATGTAGATGTCTTCAATTATTATGCCTCTTCATCATTGCTGGTGTTCAGAACCCACTGATGCTAAATCCCTTCTCTAAACTCAGGTTCCTCTACGCCTCTCCCAATCAGATCTGGCACGAGGGTAACTATGAAGTTTTGTGATTTGCTTCTAGGAGGACTTTGTTGCTTCTTACATGGGTTGTGTCGATTTTATCTAGTGAAGTAGTTTTTTTCTATCCTATTAGTTATTCTTCCTTAATGTTTTCAGTGACGGTTTGTTGTTATTTTCTATGAGTGGTTATTCTGTTTAATGTCCATTTGGTGGAAAAATCAATTTTGTTTCTGGTTTCGGTTTTTTTTGTTGTAATGGTGGATGTCACAGTGGTGAAGGGGTTGGATATCTTCGGCATCGACGGTTCTCATAGGTTCTTACTGTGTTTGATCTTTCAAAAGCCAGGTTTTCTTTGCTCTGGTTCCAAGAGGCCACCATTATCTTTAAGATAAAGATGTTTAGAGGTCTTCTAGGTCCTTTGGGATGTGAGTCTGAGGGGGTATCCTCGGAAGGTTGATGGTGAAAACATTTCAATCATGGAAAATGTTTTTGTGTCTTTCTCCAGTGATGATGATGATAGTGATTTGGTGATGGAGGATGGAACAATGTTACTGTGACGGGTTTCATCATTCTGGCGGTAGCGGTCAGAGATGCAGTTGGTGATGATAAAGTGACGAGGACGATTACTATGGATGAATTTAAGATGTGATGGTGATGAATGTGATGCGATGTCAGGTCGGTGATTTGATGATCGAGGTGGGTGAGATTAGAGGTATCTCCCGTGAGAGGATTGAGGTGTGTTGCTTGTGGTTTGAAGTTGATTTGGGCAGTTTGTCTGAATTTTGGTCTTGTAATTTGAATGTTCAATTTTGAATTTGGGATGATGGGTGGGGTATTTTTGGTGTGAACTGGTGGCTATTTCTTGAATGGTTCCCACTTAAACAAAAAGTGGATATTAATAAAAAATGATTGTTGATATGTAGATGGCTTCTGTATGTCAACATAATTCTTCTATTGTGGATAACTAGAGGGCTATAATTTCTAGGAATCATAATGATAACACTCGATATCTTATTCAATATAGAAGTAAGGCTCTTAAAAGGATTCCCCAATCCTAACTCTAGAACTATCCTTTATCACACTAGCTTCCACTGTATGGATTTTTCCTTCTAGATGTTGTTTATATTTCATCTTTTGACTACAACCTTCTATCTATCTAGGTGTTGAACCACCATTATTTAATTTAGAGGATACTTTATGAGTATGGAAAATTGTTCATAGAACATTCCCAAGGGTTTTATTATATGTTGGTGAACTCCTCTCTAGGTACAAAAACCTGTGACTTCACACACCATCCCATCACTAAAAGCTATTCATGAATAGTTTTCTCTTCTTTAAAGAAATTCTTTGGAATTTGCAGCATGAAATGGGTTCTATGACCTAGTGGAGAAATTTTACAATGAATGGGAATACCCATTATGGGTTAGGAAAATCTAATTAGAGTTTTCAGACTAGTTACATGCTATCCATATTTATGAGGGTATTTGGGATTCAATGTTTTTTGTTTAGTCTCAGTATAATCTTCTCAGATATCTTATTAGATGTCGGTTCTGTAGTACCAATTCATTCCATCTATCCCATAGTAAAATATGAATTTTCCTCCTTGATATATATCGACTGAGTGTGATATATCCCCTTGTGGAAATGAATGATGAATTCTTTCCTTTCACAAATGTCTATGATGAATCTGTATAGAATCCAATATTGTAAAGGGACATAATTGCCATTATGAAATAAAAGTTAAGAATAGATCTTATTATACAATCACTAATATCTTTTAATGATTGTATCATCATTTTTATTTATCATAGAAGAGCTCGACCGATTGGTATATGCACTCACCAGTTCCCTTACCGGTATGTTCATGAAATCACTGGTTCATACTAGTAAATATTAGAAGTTATAGATCATACAACATGGGGATACAAGGTAAGGATTTGGATATCATTGAGTCATAGACTGGAAGGTTTCAGGGACATGTTCCTAAACGAGTGTCCTTTCTCTGATAGGGATGATTGCTCCTGGATCAAATACAGTATGCCCATGGTGGAATAATGGTTATCAGAGGGATGGATTGTCAATATGGTGGTAATGAATCTTACATGCCTTTACCAGCTCATGGGCTACATCCAGCAAGGAAACATATCTTATAAGATCAATTTTCCTTTATAGTGTTTTTGGTTGGATAGTAGAGCATTTCCACTATAATGGGTACCAAAATACTACTAAGATTCATGGTACCTTATCTCATCCCAGGATGCTATATATATCTAAGGTTGAGGACATGTTGTTAATCCCTGATGAGGTTACTGATATGAAAATCTTATCTGGTCATTTTGATTTCATCCCCTGCACTGATCATTCCAATTATTGAAAATGGAAACGACCCTCTTGATGAAGATTTCTACGAGATGTACCTTCAGGATGAAGTTCCTATTACCAAGATGGATGAGTTGATCATCTTGAATACATATAACCCTTATCAGTCTCTTTTCCAGTTTTTCTACATCCATGGGTTTCCCCTCTCCCTTCGGTCGATGTACGCGGAGATGGACACACAATGATCATCCGCCATTTCCGGCTAATGTTGGAACATAAAGATTCCAATGATTAGGTTATTATTCCACCTATTCGCACACCCATATTTCTGTAAAATTATTATTAATAGGATTTGGAAGAGTCTAAATTACATGGAATTATTAACAAAATGTTATATAATTTGGAAAAGCCATTTTCCTCACCAAATCCACTGTTTGTAGAAATTATGGAGTTGATTCAAGACATGAGAATGCCTTCGAGGAATACGTCTCTAACTATAAATGTTTATCCAATTAACGGAGAAGAATTTATCATTTTGTATATCACATTTTCATAATAAACTGATGATTCACCTGTTGAGGGAAGAATATATGCGGTTTCCCCTCCTACGTCTTTGTTATCTCAACCAGTTATTCTCCCTTTTGACATTCCCACTCTTTAAGCCTCAAAATCTTAGACAAAACAAATTATAATCTTTCAAAAGATTCTCAACTAGATTATTGATACGTCTCTAGGAAACTTTTTAGATCAGGAGTAAATAGTTCAACAACTATTTCATGATTTGGGGTCTGATGATTTTACTACCAACTTTTATATGAAATATTGTTCCAAAATAGTCCTGACATGGCTAGAGTTGGGTACCAGTGAGATGGGGTTTCCTGAACATGAATATGGAACTATTATATCTAAATAGATTAAGGAATATTTAGAGGAATTAGAAGATATTCATTAGTTTATATAATTGTTGCATTCCCAAATGGATGTCTTGACCATACAAATATAGAGATATGAGGAGATCTTAGCTCTCTCAAAATATGAACTTTCAACATTGTAATCCTCATTAAAAACCAAAATTAAGTGAGCTGAGGATCTGTATGTGCTTATTGAGACACTTATTCCTAGGGAAAAGGTTGAAGAATTGGGGTGGGCAGAACTTCAACTCTCTATTGATACTTCCCATCAGACTCCTATTGATTTGGCTGGATTAGCCGATAAAATTCTATAGTAGTTTGATAATTGATGTCGATTTTTTTTGATTAAATATTTAGAGAGGCTCTAAATTGTGGAGATAAATTATTTTGTCATTCAATCAATGAATTTATCTTAAAAAATTTCTATGTCATTATCCATTAATCATTCAATAATTATGTGCATGACATTTTGTTGATCTGATGTTTCGTGAACTGTCAATGATACCCAATTTTTGTTTATTATCAAGTAAAACTGAATGGATGGATTTGAAATTTTAAATTCTAAAAATTGATTCTTGTGAAATTATTATAAATTCCCACCAACATAATGTTCCTCATTGACAAATATTCAACATCTATCTTGAAATTTTTTGATTCATAAAAGGATATTTTGGGCTGAATATATTCCATGTAGGGAGAGTGCTCTATATTTTTATGAAATCAATGGATATTGAGGGAATAGCCTCATATTTTTGAAGGCCATATGGTTGGTCTCACAAAAAATTTATCCTTTTCATTCTTTTAGAATAAATATTTATTTCCCTAAAGTTTATGATCTTTATTCTTGGAACTTCTATTACTCTAGTTGAGGGACTTTTAGCTCTGACATTTTATTACTATAGTTTAAGGTCTTTTAACTTAGATATTTTATTTCTATAGTTTATTTTAATTTATCTTTAGCCTTATATGGTTGTATTTTAGGGTATTTTGGATCATACCTTTTGTTGTTGTAGTTTAGGGTCTTTTAGATTGGAAATTCTATTTCTATCATAATGGGGTTTTTTATCTGAAAATATCTATTTTTGTAGTTTAGGGTCTTTTAGCTCAGTCTTTCTATCACTGGTAATATGTTTTTTAGAAGTAACATTATCTTTATAGTTCAATTTTATGTTGTAAGGATTTTTTTTGTCTATTTTAACTTCATATGATAAGGGTGAGATATGTTTTATAGTTTACATTATTTCTTTTAGGACTTGATTGATGAATATAGGATATAAGGAATATGTTCCAAGGATGAACCAAGATACTCTATGATGTTGAGTTCTTCTATAATGTTGATGGGGCTCGTTAAGATTAGAACTTCTTTCATGTAAGGAGAAGGATATGCCAATGGTTAGTAGTTCAAACCCCTTATGCATTACTATCATTGTCCAAAAAAGGTTTCTATACTCTTTTCCAAGGTCAATGGAATATTTATTTGCAAATAAATATTATGGGGAATGTACTAGGGAAGTCAAGTCCACCTAGAAAATTTTATAAAGGGTAGAATAAGTCATAACCAATATATTTAAGTTAGTGAATATGGGATGGAACCGACATTTTGGAAATGACTCATACCACTTTGAGGTGATGAGTTCTACCATTACGATACCAGGGTTCATAAGGATTTGGGTACCTTTCTGGTAAGGAAGGTATTCCTCTAGTTGGTAGGTCAAATTCCTTTTGTGTCGGTAGCATGATCAGACAGAGGTTTCACCACCCTTTTCCTAGTTAAGTGAATTATTCCTAAAGACTAAAGCATCCAAAAAATGAAGTTGTTTATGGAAGAAAATCTATCCAGGAAGGGTCATGGAACCCTAGGTAATTTTAGGTCTTAAATTGTGAATATTAATCTCTACACCGAGCAGTTTCGAATCATGAGGTGTGGTCCATAAAAAGGTTTAGTAATGGAGTTTCACATTACTAAATTGAGAAAGGGCATGATACATTGTGATGTGACACTGTGGATGTCAAATCCTCTTGAATATTCATGTTATTTTCACAATAAATTATGGTCCAAATTTCCCAGTTAATGAGGAAGATATGGAAAAATCTTGTTGGGAAATTTCCAATCTCGCTCTATGGTGCTGATCTATACCACAAAGGTGTTGGGGAAAACATGGATAAAAAATCCCTAGGGCAAAGATGTCTCTTGATTTCAGGTTTAAGCCCTTTATGCCCCAATATCATGGCCAAACAAAGATATACCTTTTTAATTCCAATAGAAATGAAATGGTTTGTAGAAAACCAAGGTACTCAAAACATAAATTCTGATTTATGGAGAATTTTATATTCAATAAGGGTTCATGCACCCTAATTGTTTTTTCACCACTTAGTGAGAACATAATCATAAATATAATATGTGAAATACAATTAATATTACTTTTTCCATGATAGAGGGGTTAAGAGAGCATGAATTTACTTTTAATAGGGCCAAAAATTGGACCCTATGAGTCTTATTCCATTTTAATTAATGCCATTATTTTTTCACTAAAACTCTAGATATTGAGATTTTAGTGAGCAAAGAAATGAATTGCTCTTTGAACTCCCTCTCCAAGTTTTCAACCTGACATGTTTTTTGTCTCATTATCTATAATTTTAAGTTCTTACAATTTGGAACATTGAAGTAAATAGTTTAAGGTTGTATAACATTGACCAAAATGAAAGTATTTTATGGTCATGACAGACATGGAACTAAAATGAGGGAAATGTTACACATGAAACTTATTAGGATACCCAAGGTCAAGTGTACTCTGAAATCAATCAGACCAGGATTTGAAAATGTTGTAAATACTGGATCAAGGTTCTCGAGTCATGAGTAATGATATGGAATGATCATATCGAGGATTGACCATAATATCCTCAGGTGCTGAGTTCCACAATTGTGACATCAGGCTCACAAGGATCATAATTACATCCTAACAGAGACAAGATATCTCTAGTAGGTAGGTATGAGTCCCTATACATTGATAGCATTGTCAAGTAGATAAATCTCTTTTCCTTTCCGTGGTCCATGAAAGGTTTTCCAAAACATGAGGTTCTTAATACATTAAGTGTGATTCATGGGAAGAGGGACTAAAATATGGTAGAAACACCTCATACTCTAGTTTAGTGGGGATATGATCTTGTGGTGGTTTGATATGGGATGAAAATGGGTGATGGAATGCACATTTAAATGTGATTTAGTGGGGACTTATTTGTCACATAGTGTTAATGTCATGTGACTACGACATTTTCCTTATACATTGACATCATGTGGTGAGGACATATTCATTTCCTTGTAGTTTAACATCATGTCGTAAGAATGTGGGAACTGACATAAAAAATTGTGCAAGTTGGATTCCCTATATAAGAAATACATACAAAAATATGTCTCATACATAGAAAAATCAGCATGGTTGACTCGAAAATTATGCAGTTGGGTGTATTGTTTTCATTGGTTGTTCTGACTAGACCAAGGATTGGAGATATGAGCATCACTAAATATCCCAGGATGGTAGGAATCAAGACACACATAGTTATTGATCTGGAAATGCTCTACTCAGGTATGACCCATACCTAGAGGGGGCATTCATCCCGTTGATTTTTGTAGCTTGACATAGAATTGGAGATATAGGAATCACTACATAACATATGATGGAAGGAATAAATCCACACATAGTTCTTGATAATTGATATAGTTTTAAATCATTTAGTAAGGACATAGGCTCCCTAACATGAAAATGGGATATTTTTTTTGGGCCTAAGAATAGAGGTCTGAGCTTTACTACGTCTCCTACAGTGGCAGGAATCAAGCCACAAGTAGTTCTAGTAAGAGAAACTCTACATGTAGTTCTGTACTATATGATGAAGGGGCATCATTTCCATTGAGTTTTTTATATAGGCCTGATATAGGAGATAAATTCATAACTATATGTCATGTTATTAAAGGAATCAAGCCACAAATAGTTCTTGAATGAGTAAAAATATATATAGGTATGACCCATACATAGAGGGGTTATTATTCTCACTGAATATTTTAGTTGGACCCAAGATATGAGAACCAGGAATAACTAGTTATCCTATAACGAAGAGGCTGAATCCATACATGTTTATTTAATGGAGGTTTGGTGGGAGTCCAATAAAAATAATAGGTCCTTTTTGGTGAGATCCACAAGAATGTGTAGTTCATGTCTTGCAAGAGATGTCGATCTTGCAGTTTAACACCATGTGGAAAGGACTCATGGTGTTCTTTTTAAGTTCATGTATTCAAGACCATGAAAACAATGTTGTGAACTGGTATTCCTTGGTTATGTGTGGGAGCCATTACTAAAATTCCTAATATCACATGAGCTATTCCTGGTGTGAGAAACATGGAATGAAAACTTTTCCTCGTGATATGGAGGTTTCCGGAGAAAGGAAATGGGAATTGTTTATGGTGGCTGGGCTAGGGAATAAGATCTAAGCATCCCTACACATCTCATTAGAATTTGAATCAAGCTGTATGTAGTTCTAGAAACACATGTAGTTTAAATTCATGAGGCATGTACATCATCTGGGTAGTTTAACATGTTTGAGTAAGGATGTGGGTGTATCGAGATGAAAGAAGAGAAATCTTAGAACTGGGACTAAGAATATAATTTTAGGTGTCACTGCAAAACCTATGATGGAAGAAATCAAGACACACATAGTTCCTGGATGCTATGAAGTTTCATGTCTTGAAGAGAGGATATCATTCATGTAGTTTGATGTCTTATGGTAAGGATGTTTTCTATGCAGTCTAATGTCATGTAGTTAGGACAAATGACATTTTTTAGTTTATCATCTTCCTACTAGGATGAGCTCCGTAAAGTTTAACATCATGTGGTTAAGAAATATTTGGTTTAGTTTAACATATTATGGTAATGACCAAGGATGTTGTCTAGTGTATCATCTTGCTTCTAGGATGAGCTCTGTACAATTTAGCGTCATATGTTTAAGAAGTAAATGTGATTAATGGTATCTTTTCAATGTGTTTTTTAAGAAATAATGAAATGGTGGGTGGTATGACACATTCCCCATTCATTATGGTCAATTATTAGGATCCGTTGTGATATACCTCATATAGGATATAAAGCCCTTCCCTTTTGGGTTCCAACATTAGAGTATTTGTTCTGAGTATCATTGCGGTTCTAAGATCCAATACCAGTTCTATTTGATTTAAAGAATGGAGGAATACCTTGTTATTTAAGGCTCATGTGATCCGTTTCTAATGTAATTCATGGTAGTGAAATGTACGCAACCTATCTTCATCGATCCAATCCAGCTCATCCATGCATTTTTTGTGATTTCCCATCATCTGAGAGCTGTCCGTATACAGATTTTCACAGTAAGGAAAACTGAACCACTTTGGGAAATACCTCCGTGATCCCATACAAAAATGATTATAGAGTTTCTCATGTAGTTGAACACGTGGTGGTGTGGTAGTCCCAAAAAGAACTGAGGAGCTTATCTGGAAAACAAATTTATGTCCTTGTTTACCATATTATGAATTCTATTTGATATAGTCTTATTGAAGGAATACATTTTTCCATTTTCTACCTCATAATATCGTAATGAGTGATTGGACTTAATACTATACTCATAGTATAATTTTTCCAACTCTATAGAATAGAAGTTGATGTCGTTTTCCATAAAAACTATGTGAGGGACTCCGAACCTGGTAATGAAATGGTACTTTACAAAGTTAATGATATTCTTTATCCTGACTTCATTAAGGTGTATTGAATCAACCTAATTGGAAAATAAGTTAGTATTAATAAGGACATACTTAAACTTCTTAGTTATGGATATGGGATATGAAACCACAATGTTTATTTCCAATATGGAAAACAACCAGGAATATTTAGCTATATGCAATAATTATAGGGGTTGAAAGATGATTTTTTCATGGATCCAGAATTCATGAAATTTAATGATGAATTCTGCATAGTCCGTATCATGGTTATACAGTAGTAACCAATCATATTGATTTCTTGGAAAATATTATTTCCAGATTGATAAAATCTGTAGGATCCCACCTGAATTTCTTCTATGATGGCATGGATATCCATTTATTCTATGCATCTGAGGAGTATTACATCAAAGCCTCACTTTTAGAGGGATTTTTTCTCCTTAATTCCATATTGTAGGGTAAAGATCACTACTCGGTGATAAATTTGTTCCCATATGGATCACTCTATAGGGAGAGTCCCATCTTAGAGATAACTGATTATGGGATCCATCCATTCAAGGGTGGATATCATTTTATCACATGCTAGGGTGGTGTTGACCAGATTGATTTATTCTATATCATATACGCTGATTGATGAAACCATTATTTATTACATGATGCAGAATATTTATTACTCTTGACAAGGGTCCACCATGTGTATGGATGCATTAGCCGATGCATCAGCTAAGGATTTATGTTATTGGGGAACATGATGCAATTGTTCCCAAAAAGATAACCCTACCATTAGTCCCCTATCATAGCTATTGATATAGGGAATGTATTCCTTTATAATATAATATTATCCATTAATATACTTTTTCACTATATTTGAATCCCCTTTGCTATTCATGTAGTCAATGTTTTGTTATAAGGATAATTCTAAGCTAGTAATAATGGCTGAGTATTCAGACACATTATTCACACAACCTTTAGACAATGAGAAAGATTAGAGAAAAGTTTCTTTGTCTGGGGAGAGAAATACAATCCCTAAGAAAACCTGGTATAGCTTCTTATTTTCCATGCTTTTACCAACATGACTTCATGAGGATCCATCGAAATACATCTCCCATGTCCATTGAGTTTCATGGGAATAGAAAAACTCCTCATATAGAATATCAGTGTCCCCTATTATACTTTTTTGTGTGAGTTGTTCCATAAGGAAATAACTGATGGATTACCTTTTGATGCTAGGGTTTTTGTTGTGAAACTCTAGTCAATAATATCCCCTTAAAATGTAGCGTAGTGGTGACCACGGGGTTGTCTCATGAGGAGGTTGCAGGATAAGTTATCCAACTGTCACTTTGTTAATTTGTTTTTGTTAATGATAGAATTAGAAATGGGGATTTGAAATTATAGTAACAATGTCAAATAATATAAAATCATAATCAAACTATAAATATATGTTAGTGATTGGAAATCAGAAGCAAACTAGACTGAAGAAAACAAATAGAAGAAGGCAGTGGTGGACATACATCGATCCTCAGATACTCCCTCTATCCTTGTTTAATTGAATTAGTAGATTTTATTTCTCAATGATCACTCAAATAACTCTAAGTGAACACCCATATTGAATAGAAACCATATCGATACCTATGATATGGGTGTTTATCCTCTTATGAAAGTGAATCAATTACCCAAAGATCTTCGAGCAATCAAAACTAATTAAACTTGTTGTGCTCAATGGGGAGACCTTGCCCAAAAAAGTTTAAACAACAAGACAATTATTTTACATTCATAAGTTGATAAATAGTCTATAAAAAAATAGAAGAATGTGAATTCATGAAAGAAAAGAGTCCTCCATATTTCATGAGAACCAATTCTAGAAAAATATTATTAGAATACATTGAAGTACCAAACTCAAAAGGGAAGAATCTTTGGATCTCCGCTGCCCACCACCACTTGGAGTTTAGCCCTTCATGACTTGATTATAATCAATTTAACTCCTATTCTCCATCATATCTCCTCTAGAAAATCTCACTCCCTTGGTCCAACTCCCTTAGTCCAACCCCCTTTAAATGGCTATCCTTGTAAAAAGAGAGGAGGTACAAATTTGTAGGGAAAAAGAGTGATGAAATTCCTCTCAAATCACTCCTTCGGATGTTACCGACTTTTAGGCCCATTAAATGGAGTAATTGGTAACTATACCTTTCGTTAAAGTTGTTCCATATCGTATTCCACATCCCTCCACAAAATTTCAGTCCGATTGGTCCACATATTCTATAGTTATGGACATTTTAGTGCGGCCCATTTAATCTATCCAGGTGACTCTTCGTCTTCCACAACTCCAACTTCCAATGCCATGAAGACAATTTATCCAGCGGATTAAGACATGTCATCCTTAAAGAAAGATATCCATTAATTCCTATTACATCTCCTTGTTGAATTGAAGCTCCAAATAACCGGTATACTTCGAGATACTATCTCATCTTTAGAACATTTCAAATCTTCGCACAGATTATGAGGTCCGGATTGGGAGCTGATTTCATGCCCCTAAATGATTGATTGAGCTGGTTCTCGAGAAGGATGAAATTTGGAACATGATGTAAGGAAATATACAAGAAATGAATTTCACAATTTGGTTTAGTGGGGAAAATAATATAGCCGAAATACATAAGAGAAATAAAATAGTTAAACACAAAAATAAATCCATTTTTGCATTTGAGCTCAAAATACAACTAAAATATAAAAATGTGACAATTGACCATAAACTAACACTCTGTTGGGTATTAGAAAATTGAAATACAGTATATAATATGTGAAAATTCAAGCTTTATCACCCTTTCTCTAACTTTTGTGATACAAAATATATTTCCTAATTTTGTAGAATGACTAACCATCGGGGAAATATCCCCATAATCATGGGATGACAAATGATGTACTTGAGCTGATAAACATGAGAGATGAGATGAAATTAATGTGCTACAAGTAATGAATTATCTTTTCCATTGAAAATATGATTTGAAGGAAGGTATTCTAGACATTTGAATATCGGGTCTCAATACCTAATATGTTCTGGATGAGTTAGTTAATACTATTCTCATTCCACTCATCATTCTTATATGTGAGGAGAGTTCCAATAGATCATTCGAAGGAAGAAACATAAAATATGTGTGTCTTTTATTCCACCAGTGGCATCAGGACAAAAGAGTGTAACAGATACTTCTTAAGATACTCTAAGTCTTGTTGGTAGTCATCGCCTCATCAATGGTTTATTACCTACTTCATTATCCTAGTGAAAATGAGATATTTTCCAGCCATGTTTTCTATAAAGTGCCTAATGTAGGAAAAGTTCCCTTGGAGTCCCTTCAGTTCATTGAGAGTCCTGGGGGTGACATTTCTTGAATAGGACTAGTTATTTCTTTATTGTTCTCAATGCCTTGGTGGAGTTCCATAATGAAAAGGAAATAAAAATATGATAAAACAAAAGTTATTTTAATCAAATTCATCTTTGTATTGTTTTATCATAGTTTATCAAATAATTTTTGAAGATCTGTAAAGTGATCACATCGATTTCATGATTTTACCACTAGGTTGTTGACATAACAATTAGTAATTCTTCACAAGTTGGGATTAAAGATATGAATTATGTCACATTGATAAGTATTTATATCATTATTTAAGACAAATGGAATGATATGATAGAAGAATATCCATTAGGATTCTCTAAAGGTAGTATCTTCTTCATCTTTAGGGGACACCATCATATGATTATAACTTATATAATCATCCACGATAGAAATTTATTTGAAGAGTTGCATTGATCAAGATTTCTATGATCAAGAATGGGAATTCATACTTTGGGAATTTTATATAATGGTCTTTGAAATAGATTTATAGACAAATATTCCCATTCATTTTCATGATTGGGAAAAAGTTAGTGTTCCATCATGAGTACTTAACTTCTTAGGAAAAGTTTTCTTTGATCATTATTTCATCTTACACGAAAAAATTTGAAACATGAGAGTGGTGCATCCACCCAAATTCCTACTTGAATCCTCGATGGTCATCTGGTAAGATGAGATAGTTCTTATCCAGATTTGAACTTAGTCCAGGAATTTCTATAAAATTACTAGCGAACACAAATCAATGTTTCTTTAGAAATGCAATGTATGTATCTTTCTCCTCGAGGGCATGCTGACACTAATCAGTATGGGATGTTGATCTTCTTCTATTTCTATAATAACCTTCCTAATATCATCAATGGTGGTGGATATTCTTTCCTAATGAAGGAGGGGGCTTCCTAAGTTCATCCCATTCTTTTTCCCCACCATGTCCATGGATACATTTTCAGATGCTATCAGCAATATAGGAGAATCTATGTCACTATCTATGTGAGAGAGTCTATAACAAAATACCTTATAGTCCCCTACATCTAGAGTCATTGCAGATATATTGCAAAGATGAATGTGTTTTACACTTTCTCTAGGGGAAAAAGGGGTTTGGATATTGGAGTTTAAGTCTATTGCCTCAACTTTATTTAGGGGGACCACATAGTCATGATTGAGCATACTCTAGGGATTCAAAGGGTGGTCTCTAAGAAATTTGGGTATAAAACACATATATCATCATCCACCATTTGTTTATTTCCTTCCCTTGTGTAGAAAAATTCTTTATCATATGTGGATTTTTAAGTCTCGAAGGGGGGAACTATCATCATGTAGTATTCCAACCTTTCCATTGAGGGGTATTTAAAACACTGATGGAATGTTGAGGGTACCGACATCTGGCTATGGATCCAGGGCCTTCCTACTAATAAATTGTATTCAATGCATTTCTAGATAATCAAAATCTCAACATTAAATTTTAGATCCCTAATATGAGCTTTGAGATGAATTTTCCTAAGGGGTATTTACTAATGCTTATCAAACCATTAAATAATAGGATTTATTGGGAAAAAAATCAACTTCTCTATAACCGAAACATTGAAGGGTTCAAAATAGGATGAGATTGATCCAAAAAAATCAATTAATGCTCTTAAAATATTGACAATATTGAGTCTACTAGAAACATATAGGCGAGTAATATGTCCCCATATTACCTATTCTGGATATGGATGTGTGAATGATATGATTACATGGTATTCATCTTGCATGGTCCCCAATCAATAAACATGGAATGCATTAAAATATATTCCAAACTATGGTGGAATTGAGAGGGATTAAAAGAATTCCTCCCTTATATATTTTGAAAGATAGAGTGCATCTGGGATTTAGATCTTGGCTGGGGAAACTGCTAGCTATTTTAGAATATCATACATCTGTTCATAGGGTGGGTGCTTCCCAAGGTCAGGTTTCTCATTATTGTGCATCTCATGACTTGGGAAATATTAAGTAGATGAGATTGTTTCTTTTGTAGATATTGAGGGACCATCTACTACTAGGGGAATATTTCATGCCAGCCTTATTTACTGTTTAGGGTGATTATATAATCCCAACCCCGCTAGGCGAGCATGTAATAGAACTAGGCATAGATGAAAACAAGAGGGTTCTAGGACATGTTCATGTATCTCTTGGAATCGATGGAGTTTTTCCCATGAGTACCAGTTATATATATTTCTTCTATGGGGAGATGATAGAAATATTGTGATTGAACATACCTGCCCTGTCCTCTGTATCCTTGGCTCCTGTGTTTGCAACCTCTTGTTCCCTAGTCAGGTATGAGTAACTCACACTCAGAGGCATATTCATCGTCAAAGATAGGGTATGACATTTTTATTACATTTATAGTACCAAATATGATCTCCTCATCTAATGATGGTTCCGTTTGTTGGGGTGGTTCCCATGATTTGGATGTTGAGGGAAAGAAACATGTAAGTGTTAGAGGTTGTGTCAGAGAAGAATATGAACCATCCTATTCTATCTCTCCCAGTGTATAGCTGTCATGTCCACCTTCAAGAGACACATATAATTCCACCTTCATAGTTTGAGGACCTTTTTTGTGTCTATGAATCTATGATCTCATGGTGGCATTAGATCAGTAAACTATCCTTAAAGTCATCAAGTTATTTAAATTCTACCCACATATGGAAAGAACATTCTAAAAATAAAATTATTCTTTTGATTAGGAAATAGTTATGCACGTTAACTACTCTGGGAAGTTATCCAACATCACCTTCCTAGAACTAACCATGAATTAGAGGATTTATTTAAAGATAAAGAAATCTTGGATGTTGTGAGCTAGCATTCTATGGAAAGGTTAGTAGCTGGGATGATGGGTGAGGTTGATCTAATTGGATTCTTGGGTTAGGGTGTCTTGAGTAGGTTACTGTACATGTATGTGAGAAAATAACTGATGAGTTGTTTATTTCAGAAAGGGTAGTCATTATTCATCCATTCGGAAAATCTTGTGTGACACAAATCTATTTTTTGTCTTCTAATTGAGGGTGATTTTGTGGTTGTTTCCACACAAAAGGAAGTGTTGGGTGGTTAAAGACCTTATTAGGTTCTTGGATGAGAAGTTTGAGTGTAAAAACAATAGTTTCTAACTTTCTGAGCATTTCCCTTATGCTAAAGGTATAAATTGAGATTTAGCTTGGGTCCATTGAATGGAATCATTGAAATTGTTTACCATTTTAGCTAACTCACACAACCCACCTGGATACTTTATAAAGATTAGGGGTGTCTGTAGCTCATCAAATAGATTTTCAACATAGAGTTTCATTAATTACTTACATGAGAGAGGGATGATGAGTGACTAGTTTAACCATTACCATATATCCATATGGCTAGACAACCTCTCATTTCATGTTTGTTCCATTTCTTTAGGTCTAAAATTGTTATCTTCATTATTACAGAGATGAAATGATAAAGGAATTGATGATGAAGGTCTTCAAATCATTCAATAAACCCTAGTGGAAGACTATTGTACCAACCAAAGGCTAGACCTATCTGAGTATTTACAAAACACCTCATCTTGGTCACCTCATGTTGATCTTGAGGCCCAATCATCAGGCTGCATTGTAATATGAAGTGGAGTGATGTTTTTTGGGGTCTCTTACACCATTAAATTCGGCTGAGGTAGGATTTATAAAATTGGTTGGAGGTAAGGTTTCATCCACCCATTTGGGAAATGGATTTCCCTCAGACTACATAGATGCACATCTCCCCTCAATGGATTCTATTATAGTAGCTAGGGACTCAATAACATTGAACAATTTTAGAGGTACTACTATCTAATCCCCCTCCTGTCATAGGGAGAGAGATGATCTAAATGATATGGATATATTTTAATCTCCCAATGGTTCTAGATTCTGGTAAAGATTAAATTACTTTCCTTGGGAGGGAGATGATATCTCCATAATGGAGGGATGTCATGATCATTTTCACCTCCTCATTTATGAATACCATCTTACTGGATGTAGTGACAGTCTAACAGTAAAACTCCCTCTTGTAGGGGGATCAAAACTTTATAAATGTATAAGAGGAAAAATATTCAGCTCATTCTGAATACATTACCCAATGGGAATATTTCCCCTACGTATCTTCTCATTGAGTTGTCTGAGAGTTTGTATCTCATTCTCATATCATGAAAACTATTCCTCCATGGAGGGATTTTTTGTTCTCCAAGGTGTTGATTGTGATATTTCCACACTATTCTATTTATTCCTGATAGTGTTCCACCAAAGAGGTGGCAACTCGATATTTATATGTTTCTGGTTTTGGAGTCTCCTCTAGTTCTGGGTGCATGAAACCTCTTTAGGTTCTTACACATCCTCATATTCTGGTACGTTTTCCATACAACGTCCCTATATATCTACATATCAATCCAAATTATTAGTTTTGTTTAAAATGACTATATTCAAAGAGGTTTATCATGAAATGATTGATATCCCAATAATATCAACACAACATGAATATTCTCTACTTACTACATACGGGTCGTTTCTCCAACCCTTTTCCATATAGATCAATTTTGGCTTGCGAACTCATTGGGGTTTGATTGCTTCACTATACATTACTCCCATCTTGGTCTATGAACATTTACATTGGTGGAGTTTCTAGTCGTTATTGTTGAATGCGTCCCTAGTAATAGGTATTTTTCTAGTGCTGGGAGAAACAAATGATATTCCAACTGTTTATATTTACCTCCCATCCTAGAGAGGACTAATTCTCTCTATGGCGATGATGATGATGGAAATCCCCCCAGCCCCATGGGATGGGGACTATCTAAGGCCACTATTGGCATTGATTGATCCTTTTATTAAGGATCTGATGCTTCAAGTTGAGGATTTTATAATTCATGAGAATGGAATTGAGATATAAATTCCCATAACCTAGTGGGTTAGGGTTGATCTGGAACCTCCATTTATTTCACATGGACCCTCATGGGGTATGGTGAGCATGGTGATAGAGTATGATATATAAATTCTCCCAGAAAAGTGGGTGGAGTTTTGTTTTTAGAAGCTACTGACCTATCCTGATTCCTACCAGGAATTAATTATTCGATGGTAGAGGTGGTGGTAGATCTTCCCCCGATCTGGTGGGTTAGGTTCTATCCTTGACGACTGCTATTCCAAATAATATTGTGACTTTTTTGATGTGGTTCATTTATGCTCATGTAGGAGTTGGGTGTAATGGTAGACCATGACATGAGTTATTTTCAAAAGAATGTTTTTGGGTTGGTCACAACCTTAGCTTCAATATCTAAAATGAATTCTCATGTTTTTAGGATACCAATTCAAGGAACCATGGGTTTTCTTCTCCCTCTACTCATGATTTCATGGAACCGTTTAAATGGGGGAACCTTGTTTTAGTGACCAACTGGATCACACAATACCCTGTGTTTTTATTTTTTTTGGAGGTTATGACATTATAGTATTCCGTATCTAGGGAATTTTGTTGTTGTGTGGATATAATTAAATGATATATATTTCACCCATCCTTGGATATGTACATATGCAGATGCTTGGGAAATCAATTGGTATGTTTTTTCATGATGCAAAGACAAGAACTGCATAGGAATATTTCATGATTCGGCATTCTTGGGTTCTAGGCTATAAAAAAGGGGACCATATTCAGCTAAAAATAGTGTTTACTAATGATGTGAAGGTTATAATCGTATCATAGAAAAAGGCTATGTGTTTACTTCAGTCTATAATGTGTTTTCACATATATTTTGGTCTAAATAAGGCAATGAATCCTTTTTAAGATCATCAGGGATCTCTTAGAAATATGTATTAATGGGCCAGAACATGGTGGGAATGTGGTTTCTAACTAACTCTCTCTATATGTCAATGTCAATATCCTCTTCATCAAAATTACACTATCACTAACCAAAACTAATTGGGACATTATTTAAAACTAATCCAAACCTACCTCCCTAGGAAAGGGGAGGAAACAATTGCTAAAAAGAATATCCTAAATGGGATTCCTTTTTCTAATGTACTTGAACGAACACACATGTCCATCAAAAAGAATAAGTGAAAAGTAATAATAATAAAAAGGAAAAACAACTAAAATATAAAACAATCATGAAAAACCTCTAGGGTGTACAATAACATGAATGAGAAAAATGAAAAGTAAAAGGGAAAAAGTACAAACCCAACTAGAAATATGTCTCGACCTAACAAAAATGGAAAGTAAACTACTAAGAGAGAACATATCTTGATCTCCATCTTATGACCACTATATGTGGTACAAATCACTTAGTATCCCAAAACTCCATTGTAGCCACCATCGAATAGTTAAACATTTTCATAAGACATTACACATATGAGAAAATCACATATAGGCATGATATTATACATACTAAGTAGGGCACCCTGAAAGATGAAAGGGGGATAAGTAAGAGATATATTAGGAATATAAAAAACATAGATAGTAAAAAGGATGAATCTCAACATAGTTAATGATAAAACAACCTCATACAAACAAAATGGGATCAATACAGTGTGTGGGTGGGCCACATGTTGAGTTTTTTTTCCACAAATAGTAGGAGTGAAACCTAATCTAACCACAATAACACAAACATGAAAATCATGTGGCATACCTGAGTGTCTTATCTGCCCATGGTGAAAGATTATCTGAATAAAAATGCATGGACACATAAATATATACATACATATATTCATATACATATATATATATATATATTTATTCAGCTAAAACGAGCCCAAAAAATAGAGTAACGGTATATATATCTCATTACCTAGTCTTGGAAAATTTATCACCAATAGTTTGAGAAATCAAGCAATGATGCCCAAAATCTCACGTGTCTGCTCAGTAGAAAACATCCAAGTCAAGACAATCCTCGTCATTGTTCCACATAATCACGATGAACAATCTCTATGTAGGGGACCCATGCTCTGGTACAAAAATGGGTGACACTGTAGTGTTAGAAGGTCCCACGCCCTATATAATAGGGGGATTCACTTGGTAGGTAGAATAACGACAACCAATCCGATGGAGGGTTCCACTATAGTGGTATAGAACTCATGCCGTAGTGTGATAGGGGGTTACACTCTCATCATTGAGGACTCATGACCTATCTGACATGGGTTTCAATTTGGTAGGCATACGACCCATGCCTAAGATGATGGGGGGATTCCACTCTAATGGTCGAGGCCTTGTGCCCCAGTGTGACAAGGGGTTCCACTATTTTCATAGAGGACCTACACCCAATCAAATATGGGGTTCAACTTGGTAGGTATAGTAACCATGCAAAAAATGATAGGGGGTTCCACTCTATAGATCAACGACTCACACCCTAGTGCATCAGGGGGGTTCCACTATGGTCATCAAAGACCCACACCCTATCGGAGGGGGAGGGGTTCCACTCTAATGGTCGAGGATCCGTACCTTGGTGTGAGAGGGGGTTCTACTATTTTCATCAAGGACCTACACCCTATCCAATATGGGGTTCAACATGGTTGGTATAGGAACCCCAAAAAATTGATTGGGGGTTCCACTCTATAGATCGAGGTCTCACACCCTGGTGCATCAGGGGGATTTCACTATGGTCATCATGCACCCACACCCTATCTGATGGTGGGGTGTTTCACTCTAATGGTTGAGGCCCCATACCCCAGTGTGATAGGGGGTTCCACTATTTTCATCGAGGACCCAAACCCTAGCCAATATGGGGTTTAACTTGGTAGGTACAGGAACCATGAAAAACTTTTAGGGGGTTTCGCTCAATAGATAGAGGACTGTCAAACTGGTGCATCAGGGGGGTTCCACTATGGTCATCAAGGACTCACACCCTATCTTATGGTGGGGGGTTCCACTCAAAAAGCCTATGTTGATCATTCATGATCACTACCATCATCATGTTCCTCCTAAATAAAAATCACTCTTGGAATATGTCACATCATATCTAAAAATACTCAATGGAGGGATGAATCATGTTCTACATAAAAGAACACTCAAGATAGGCTATTCCGGGGACAAAAACTGAGTCCAAATGAAAGAGATACAAGAGATTGAAATTTATTTAACGGGGAATTAGGGGTATATGGTGTATAGGGGACCCAAACGATGTGTAGTATATCTATTTCTCTTTTACATGTTCCTAGAGGAATACATGTCAATAACTGTGAAGCATTACATAACATGAAGGGGGTACTACACGACATGCCTTAGCCAACAGCCCGATGAGAGCATGATGGTAATCCTCAATCGAAAGGAAAAAATGTAATTCCACTGACATGCCACTGAAAACATCCCCATATATCCAAACATATTATACCATTAATGTCCTCATGGAAAAAACTTAGGATATGATATTCAATTTACCAAATTGGAAACCCAATGAAAAATACACATTTCAACATATAATTCACGAACAATACTTCATGTTCACCACCCACAAGTATGAATTAAAAAAATAATATTAGTCTTGACATATCCACATTAATGATAGTGTCACATAGCCACTGAAGATTCACTAATATGACTTAACACGAATGAGTTTTGTGAGATACAATGTTTCAAAATAATAATAATATTATTATTATTGGGAGTTTCATGGAACTGATCCATGAGTCCAAAAAATGTCTCTAACATTTTTTTCAAAATAACCATCTTAATTCCAAAATAATGCTACCACTAACCAATCATCAATCAGATAAAAAACTAAATAGTTATGGTATTTATTTGATTCCATAACCATAAAACTTATATCATCATTTAATAATTATAATATTATTAATATGTATTCAAAATGAGATTTATCCATGATCAACTCCATCCCCCTTCCATGCCAAAGACTCACCATGCCTAAAAATCCTACAATAATTATAATTTTAATTACTCTTTTTCTTTACTATAATAATATAATAATTCCATGGGTGATAAAACCTCCAATTATCCATCATGATGAATTCATACACTGGTGGGTTTCCACTCCCATCATTCCACCTTTAATTTTATTCTTTTATTAAAATTAAATATCATTTAATTTTTATTAACTCATTAAATTTAATAATAATAATAATAATAATAATAATAATAATAATGCCCATAGTGTTGACCATGTCTCACCACCTCATTGGAGATCCAAGTATGACCCCTATCATGTCCATGCCAATAATAACCCTCCTTGAGACCCTACACATGACCCCCACATAGAACTGATTCAGTCACACTTCATATCATTTCCACCCGTCAATTGGGAAAACAGGGATCACAGATCCGATCCCGAATCACTTCCAATCACAAAAACCTACTTCCACTATACCAATATAATTCATTAAAAACATCATTCATATAATTTATCAATCCATCCTAAAACCATCATTACTTATGGTGGTTGTTCTACCGTCACAAATCTGGGGTTTTTATAGTGCTCAAACCTACCCCCAAAGAGTCAAATCATGCAAATGCTGTCCAATGATAAAGAATGTCAAGAACGATGGGGGAAAAGAGACAATAAAAAAGGCGATAAACATAATTTTCCAAGTTTTCCTATCCAAAAATTTTATAGCAGGGGTACCAGGGTGAGAAAAATTTCATGGATAAGAAATAAATTCAACGAATAATTTATTTCAATACATGTGGTCATGGAAATGTTCAAAGTAACGCAGATAAACAATATGAAATTGATCATGCTCAATATTTTAATTATAGGGGTGAAAAAACACATATAAAAAGTCATACATTGATTATGGATCAATTGTTGGTAAAGAACGTATCTAATGGAGAAGAAGCTAATCCACTACATCTACTACCTTTCAAATCACCTCGATCTGATCACCAGTTGTCTTTTGATATCGATCTTCCAATGGGGAATGATCTCCTCCTCCTCATAGATCATGAAAGGGTTATGCAGATAACACTTAACAATATTTAACAATATGGTATTTACAGAATATTAGATTTGGTTATTTAATAAAATAAACAAATAAATTAATTAATTATTTTAATTAAATGTATTAGTCAATGGATGCCTCATCCAATCATCTTGAACTGACCGACTACAGGTGAGGATTAGAGTAATCCCCACAATCCGTATTTAGACATGGTATCAAATACCCAATCCAAGACTCAATTATGGAGTTATTCCACTTTTTTAAGAAAACTGCATGTACATAATATAATTTTTTTTAACATTTTTATAGAATTTATTCCAAAATAAATGGGATTTTGAATCACACATCGTCTTAGAGCTTGGATATAAAACATTTCGTAGAATTATTACAAATTCATACATGCCAAAACTAGAGTCTTTAAATTATCTCCTTCTTCAAATATTTTTCTCCCTAATAAAAATCTAATGAAAAATGTAGGGACACTGAGCCCACTTCTGGATCTCCTATTCCCATGTGCTCCCCTGATTGTTTATTTTCTTCCAAAAAACATGCACTCAAGGAAAACACCTTTACACAAAGGGTATTTATCGACCAGTTATCAACACCACCAACTCCTTGACAAAAGAAACTCACCCACCTAACCCATCATACCATGGTTGGTATCATATAACGAGTTGTGCACATACATCATCAACTGCTGCATGTTGATCACACTAAGCACCCTGTCTAACTAAAAAGTGGTCGACTCCTCCATCACCTGAATGGACAATAGTGGATTGGAAACCTCATAGTGTGCATCAGGTTCCATGACCACACCATCAGTGGACCTCAAGATTACACCAACTCAACCTCTATAGGGTTCACTATCACTCCCATATCTAAGATTACATATCCCAAGAATTTGACCTTCTAATCTAGAATGTCTCTAGAATATTTGTCATTAGACTATAAATCTTGGAGAATTTCTAGAACCATACTCCTATGTATCGTGTGATCTAAATTTTATACCAAGGAAATTAGGTTACCATCATCGAAGACTACCATGAAACAATACAAAAAGGTTATGGATAAAACTCATAGGTATTGGGAACTCTATCAGGGATTTCAACACACCAAATGGTGACAGTAAGTGCTCAAGAAACTATAGCTACTCTCAGAATTCATGATAAAAACATCCACCTCTCAAAACTGGAGCTGGTTATGACCCATATTGAGGAAACATTTATAGATCCACTTCACCTCAAACAACTGGGCATAAATTTCATCAATTATTTAGGGTGAATACTCCTCCTAGATTGTCATTTGGCTCAGGTGATGGTAATCCACACCTGACCTTAAGTTCTTATATTTCACTTTCCCAAAAAAAAACAAAGGGTGCCTAGATGAATGAACTGGGTCCTTTGATTCCCTACCTCTATAGACCTTATATCCACACCAATAGCTCTCACATCCCCATAGGGTCATCTGATGTGCTAGCACGAACATCGAGGCATCCCAAGTGAAAGTCTATATAGAGGTCCATCTAATAGCGTTGTGGTAAATCTGGAACATCATCATACCCCACCATCATTATAGGAATATTAGAGCTCATAAAATACACTACTCCAAGGGTAATAGTATCCAACTATTAAATCGGATGTAACATCTTAAAAATGAGCTCATCCTTCACTATTCGTAGATCACTCCTCATTAAAGAAGAAAACTCTTTCCCACAACCTGGAATCACTAACGTACTCACTGAGAGAACTCATATGAGTATATATGGTTGAAGACCAGTCCATACTAAGGAAAAAATAGTAGGGTCTTATTGAAACTATAGAAATACTTCATGTGAGGATCTCTCTCACCTTGTCGAGTAAGGTGTCCCCATCAATAGATATGTGTGGTCATTGATCCTCTATGAAAGAGACTCCTATAAAAAGGTAAAATAAAGGACCTCCACTGTTATCAGTAGGTCTTGAACATGACATAATTCCAAGGAAATTTGTCTTTGTATTTTTTTCTATAAACTTAATTTAGAGACGTGGATATAAAGTTCTTACCCAAAACAACACTCAAGCATCCCGACCATGATCCCCTTATACCGAAATCTCACTATTTCCCTTTAATTCCTTCTCTCCTCAATTAGGGTCTACTTTGAAACCTTTTAATTCTATAAGGACCTCAAACACACAATTTAAAGAAACTCAACCACCACACTTCGACACAATTCACTTTGGGATGACATTGACTCACCCACACATTTTTAGATTGCGTTACAAGAATTCATCTCGATGGGGGATGTTTTCCGCTTTCTTTCACGTTTGAAGCCACATCGAACATCACTAACACAAGGCTCTAATGATGCCCCAAATCACCCTATAGAGGTCTCATAGTGAGGACCACCATCGAAAGGGGTCCCATATGAGTGGGATATTCAAACCATAGGATTAGGCCTGACCTCAACTACCTTAGTGGAGTGTCTGGATCAACACAAAACCTAGGGGATTTCTTTCTCCAAAACTCTCAGTGCACAATAAGTATGGGTTCATAATATGCTAGTACCACTAGAAAAAATTTCTCTTTTATGGAGAGAACTAGTTGATAGTGATACCTTCCAATTATTCGCGACCCACACAATCCTAAAAAATCAGATCATTGACTCCATCCAATCCTCCACTTCCTAGGGATCTTGATCATCCCAAAATTCTAAAGACCCCTAGTTTTATAATTGAAAAAGTGAACTAAGACTAAAATAATAATTATCATGTATTTATGGTACTATATTCTACTCGATAGGTGGAGGTGATACTACCTACCCACTTGGAGGAATGACCTTATTTAATGGACCTTGAACTGATGCCTCATCACTCGTCAGATCATCTTAACGATCCTTAATCCATAACATGGATAGCAATCTTCATGAAGACATATCAAATGTGATCAGGATGTACCATGGTCAAATGAGAATATATATATATATATATATATTCAATGGGGATTGAATCAAGAAGGAATGTAAAAGACTCTATCCTATATGATGCATGTACCACTGATCTCTACAACCATTTTATATTTATTTAAAGTAGACAAGAGGGTAGTCATGGTGTAGGTGAATGAATACATCATTATCCTATAACATCATAGGGTTCCATGGCCTAAGATCCACTCGTGAAAAACATTGACACTATTTCCCTAATCCTAATGAAATCATAAAAAGGGGACTATAATCCAAAAAATATCACAATGAATGAAATACATTGATACTATTCTTTCAAGACCCAACCCTAACTGGGGATCAAGATGTAACTACACCCAGCCTTCCTCCATAGGTCAGGGGGTGGATACATGCACTTGAAGGTATATCCAAAATGGGAGGCATTTTCCTAATGTACCTATATGCACACACCCAACAATATCAATACAATAGTGCATGATAATAATAATACAATTATGAAAATTTTATAATTTAAGAAAATAATGAAAAACCTATAGGGTGTTAAAGAGTACGAAAGTTCAATATAAAAAATAATAGTGAAAAAATACATGCCCAAATAGAAATATTTCCCAACCAGAAAAACAAGAAAGTGAACAACTAAGAGGTCCTGGCTCTTGATCTCCAAGATATGACCACCGTACATGGTCTAAAGCACCAATTATCCCTATGATCCTCTATAGAGACTATTAAAATTTCATTCATCTACATAAGATATGGAATGTATAGGAAAATCCAATGTAGGGGTGAGTATATACATACCTAGTAGGACTACAGAAAAGTTGAATGGGTGAGAAGAAAGAGAAAGAATTGGAAAAAAATAGATTGTAAATAGGATACAGTTCTACCCAAAGCAGGATAATAAAACATCATCCAAATATAAGTGTCTCAATATAGTATCTAGGTGGACAACACATCGAGTCTTTTACAATATTAGTATGAGAGTAACCTCTTCCAACAAAGGGAAGCTAAATAGAAAAACATGTGGCATACCTCGCCCATCTTCACAACCCATGGAATGAGAGTAATAGAATCCAAATTCTTTGATATATATATATACTCATTAAAAATAATCCCTAGTGATAGAATAAGGGGGCATCGATCACATATCCCAATATAAGAAAAGGTTCCTTAGCAGTTCTAGAATTCCATCAATTACTCCCACCATCTCACATGTCTACCCAGTAGAGAAAATACATGTCAATCCAAGCCTCTTTATTGTACCATGCAGTTGGGGATACAATATTTACATACAGGACCCATGCCTTGGTACAACAGTGGGTTCCAATTTAGTTTCATGAGGACCCACACCCTATTCAATAGGTTGGTTCCACTTGGCAGGTGGTGGACCCACACCCAAGATGATGTGGGGTTCCACTCTAGTGGTTGAGGAACCATGCCCTAGTGCAACATGGGGGTTCCCCACTGGCCATCAAGGACCATCACCCTATCTAGTAGGGGGTTCCACTCGGAATGTAGATGATATGTTCCCAAGATGGTGGGTGGTTCAAGTATAGTGTTAAAGGTCCCACACCCATATTTATAGGGGGTTTCACTCTATTGACTAAGGTCCCGCTCCCTAGTGTGTCAGGGGGTTCCACTATGGTCATCAAGAATCCACACCCTATCCGATGGGGGTGGGTTCCACTCAGAAATCCACTAGTGATCCTACCTAATCACTACCTTCGTCAAGTGTCACCAAAATAAAAATCATTCATGTAACATCTCACATCATATTTAAAAATCCATGATGGAAAGAACCATCATTTTATACGCGAAAACATACCAAATATATGTCGATCATAGGCTAAAATATGATTCCAAATAAATGATATACAAGATATTTTGGTTTCCCCAAAAAGGAACTAGGGTTACAAGATGTGTAGGGTACCCACACAATGTGTGGTCCTACTCTTTCACTTTTTTGTGTCCCTGGAGGCAAACATCTCACCAAACATTTATCACCACATGACGTGTAGGGGTACTACATGACAGTTCTCAGCCAAAATCCTGATGAGCGCATAAGGCTCGTCATTGGTTCAAGGGAAAGAAACATAATTCCACTTAAATACCACTCCAAATGGCCCAATATAGCCAAAAGACCACACATTTATTATCCTCATAGAAAAAACTTGTCATAGGATATCCACTTTCCCAAATATGACACCCAGTGAATATATCACATTTTACCATATAACGTAAAAACAATGCATCATAGGCCCCAACCAAGAGTCTGAATTAAATGCATGAAATTATTCTTGAATTGTACACCTCAATATCAGGGACACAAAACTATATAAATTTCTCCAATTTGATGTAACATGGATGAGTTATGTTAGATACAAGGTTCCAAAATAAGAATTATAATAATAGTATTCGGCGTTTAGTGGACCCAAGCCACGAGTCCAGTTTTTTTATATCGAAAACTGGTCTTAAAATTAACATCTCAATTCTAGGGTTACACTGCCACTATTAATTCATCAATCAGTTACCACATTGAAAAGTTATGTTATTTATTTGATTACATGACCATAATATTAATATTATCATTCTATAATAATAATATTATTAACCATTATTCAAAATGAAAAGGATCTATGTTCAACTCCCTCTCCCTTCCATTCTAAAGATTCACCATGCCCAAAAAACCCACTATAAGTATCATTTCAATTTCACTTTTTTCATTATTATAATTATATAATAAGGAAATGGGTGTTAAAAATTTCCAATTTTATATCACACCGATGAAGTCCACTAATGGGAAGCCTACCCAATCATTCCACCAATTATTTTTATCTTTTATAAAAATTAAATCTCACTTAATTTCTATTAACTCATCACCAATAATAATAATAATATTATTATTATTAAAGACTACCATTTTAACCATGTTTTACATACCCATTGGTGATCCGAGTCCGAACACCGTCACGTTCATGCCGAGTGTTCCCCACCATGAAACTCAGTGCACATACATTACATAGAGAATATTTCATCACACTACATGTCGTTACTGCACGTTGACTGCCAAAATGGGGATAACAGAGTTGATCTATAACCACCTCCAATAAAAACACCCAAACCTTGGGTTTGAATTCGATCAATTCAAAAATAACTATTCGTATATTTTATCAGGTTATCCACAAACCATCGATTCATGTGTCTTTCTTACAACCACCCTGAATCAGAGGATTCGACCATGGTAGAACCCACCCTGATAAAGTATAATCATGACCCTATGGTCCAACAATGAATAATGCAAAGAATTGTGGAGGAAAATAACTAATCAAAAAAGTGATATAAATTATTTTCCAAGGGTTCTTGGAAAAAGATTTAATATAAGGGAAAAGGGGTGAAAACATGGAATAGACTAGAAATAAATTGAAAGAATAATTTTTTTTCGATACACATGCACATATAATGGGTCAAATTTTTGCAGATCAAATTGAAGGAGTTGATCATACTCAATGATCTAATTATAAGGGAATAAAAACACATATAACGAGTCCCACCTTAATTATGGATCGACCGTTTGTGTAGAAATATTCTACTAGATATAAATGTGATCTAATGCGTCCAATACCTTTCAATTCACCTCGATCTGGTCACTGGTCATCTTTTAATGTCACTCTACCAATCGAGAATGCTCTCCTCCTCCTCATTGATATAAAAAGGGTTATTCGGGAAACCCTTAACAATATATCATATGTAGGTATTTGTAGTGGATTCAATTATGTATTTTAATAAAACAATAATTGATTTTAATAAAAAGTACCTTCCAACTAGTGTTGTATCTGAATGTCTAGTGCTGACCAATTTTAGGTCATGCTTAGGTTAATGCTGACACTCCAGATTCAACTATGGTTTCATATTCCCAATCCAAAAATCTATTTAAGATATATTACACTTTTAAAAAAAACACATGCATGTAATATAAATTAAATTTAGTATTTTTAAAAAATTAATTCCTGGCTCATAGGGCCACAAAATTGTATGCTACCTTAGCTCCTAGATCTAAAAAGTATTCATAGACATATTACAAAGTATTACATGTTAAAAAAATATACCTACACTACTCCATCCAGTAAAAAAAACAAGGATCTTATTGGGGTGAACTAAAAACCTGAGTGGAGAGTTACTAGAATTTGATGAGGAATTATATATATCTGACCCCAATGTTTTATGATCCTATCTATACAAAGGAATATGTGTTTTAGAAAAATTACTATATAGAGGTGTACGTGAAAGAGAAATATTTTATTATCCATAGTATATATCACTGTGGGGAGGTAGAACACAACAGATGTGAGGAGTATAGTCCATATGATCCATCTACACTTGACCATGAGGAGGAAAATTGCAGTAATGATCATATTCTACTTTAGTTTAAGAGTATATGGACCCTTTGGGTGTTTATAATATGTCTCAAATAACCTCAAGGGTACAAGAATTGAGAATATTAGGAGTATGATACTAATTCTACATCGTGGCTGGAATATGAAAACCTACCTTTTGGAATTATGAAGGGATATGAGTCTATTGGATGGTGGCTTGAAGAAATTATTGATAACTATCTTGTGATATGGGGATATGATCTCATTTTTGAGAAGCTACTAGATTATTAAAATGTGCTTCTTCATTATTGGTAGTAATATGTTCCTACCCCAAGTTATGTTTTCCTCTAACTTGGTGATCATATATCAAAACTGGGATATGATCCCAATACCAAACCTTTGGAATATGCCTATGGCCATCTTCTACCAGAATATGATCATGTTCTGATGCATGTTCCTATCTCACTTAGTGATCCCCAATTGGAATGAGAATATGAGCCCAGTACAAATGTGATTTCCCCTTCAGAATATACCTATAGACCACACCAATGGGAGAAGGGACATGAGACTCCTATTATATGGTCTAATAAGGTTGATGGTGTAGTTTTTTTAGTGGTAGTATAAGTCTGAGCCTAACTTTTGTGATCTACTCAAATATTCTAGGAAGATTCACTTACAAAAATATGAGCCTGTCCCGTGGCTTGTGATACTCCCATAGGGTGAGTCTCGACCAGGATGTGGATATGAGCACGGCCCTTTTCCTATGGAGTAGGGCCATGGTCTTCTTCAATAGGAATATGATCCTTCCTTGAGGCATATGGAACTCTCAATTGGTGATCCATGGCCAGGATGAGGATATGGACCTGATACCGGGCCTTTGGGATTTTCCACTGGGTTTTTTGATAGGAATGTGTCCCTAGCCCAAGGTATGTACCGCTATCACTTAGTTAAACCTAGTTTAAACAGTAATATATTCCTAGTCTAGTTACTCATCCTTTACCGAAATATGCCGATAATCCTCATGGATTGGATCATGAATATGCACTTACCCTGGGGAATCCACTTATTCATTCTTATAAGAGTATTTTACTTCCCAAGTTGTTGGGAGGGGAATATACAACTACCTCTATATCTGATCATTTTTTGTAATATTCCAGAGGAGTTATTCAACTTTTTCTAAAATATAATGTCAACATATTAATGTGTGAACAAGAATATAAGCCTACACATTTTTTATCACCACTATATAATAGAAAACTTACACAACTAAAGTGGGGATATGATTCTACTTATAAGATTTGTATTCCACCAGAATATGATGATAAGTTTCATTCATGGGGGGGGGGGGATTTTATCCCCCTTTCTTGCGGAATGAATATGCCCACAAACATCTTTCAGTGATTAGTGATATGAGCTTTCTTGATAGTTGCGATAGGAATATGCCAACATAGATCATCAGTGGGAGTGTGGATATGATCCCGCCCCTGATTATCTAGAGACTTACTCACCAGATGGGGCTTCCTTTTTTCCCATGCATGGGTATCATAGGTGGAAGTGTGTTGGGTGGTTTCCTCAGCATGCAACTAAAGGGAACTAGTGGAATGGAACTTACGATAGTGTTTGATAGGATCCCTCTTCAGCAGCCCCTAAATCAGAAGGTATTCTGTAACACCCCGAGATTTTATGAAAAATATTCTTTTTAATTTCATTAATGTCTTGTGTTGTACGCTACACCAAAAGGAGCTTGCACAACACGCATCCTTGACTTGACTTTCATTACACGCAATCACGACCTTCCTTGATAGCGTGTGTAGTACGCAATACCGAGTTTTACTAAACAACGATATGCTATTAAAATATTATTAAAACTAGCCGTTATGAATAGTAATAACCACTTTTTGAAATTTTTTAAATTTTATTTTTCAAAATGGATTTCATTTTTGGATTCGGAATATCGAAATTAGCTTAGGGTGAAATTTGGGTACTTTTCGGATAACTTTCATATTCTGATGAATAGTGAAAATTAATAAATTTTAATTAAAAACAACTTTTTTAATAGAAATAATTAATAGTGATAAATTATTAATTTGAGTGGTTTTAAAGTATATTTAGAATATATTTTTACAATTTAATACAATGTTGGTCATTGGATGTAATTTCACATTTAAACCAGTTATAAACTAGTGTCAATCTTTTGATAGTTATTATCTCTTAAAAACACGCTATTTGTTTTGACGATGAGAATTAATTTTTAAATTAGTTAATGCAACTGATATGTTTTGAATTTGGTAAAATAGACATCATTTTTGAGTTCATAATATCAAATATAGCTTAGGCCCAATTTTTGGTATTTTTCTGAAAACTTTCAATTTTTGATGAATAGTGAAACCACTAAGTGGTAGTTAAAAAAACTGAATTGTTCATAAAACTTAATTTTACCGCTTCTGTGAGTGGAATTTCGAAAATCCGAGAGACACGGTTAATATCAAGGACTAAAATGTGGTTCAATGAGATGAAAATAATTTTTGGTGAATAGTAACTTTTTACTTTTTTTTACCACGGTTAAAAGTAAATAGGGTAATTAAGGGTAAAGATGATATTATTATTACCCTAACACATGTCCTAATTCTATTGGATAAGTGTAATTCGACCGAAAACAAACTTAGGAATAAAATATGACCATTTAGGCCCACTTGGATTAGATTAGGACATTTATTATTAATTTATTTAAAGAAGGGTTAGAAGAGTTAAAATCAAAGGTTATTTACTAAAACATTTTTAATATGGGGTTATACATAAGATAAATTCGACTATAAATATTCATTAGAAATATAAAAAGATTTCCTACATAATGGTATTTTATTTGTAATTTTTAGACATTAAATAATTTAATTTATTTATGACACAATGATGATGCAGTAATTATCTTATTAATGAAATATTGACATAATTGATGTTATAAACACCACAATAAATGTAATTTGAGACTTTTTATTAATTCCACTAATTTTCTAGGTTACTATGATATATTAGTGTTGATTTAATCAACTTGGTTCGAACATATAATTCTGTTGTGACTTTCACAAAAATCATATATCAAATAGTGTCAAAATTGACACAAAATAGTTTTTAAATCAAATATTATATTATTAATTGTTATTTTATTCCTAAAAATCTATGGTTCGGCCAAATGACTTAGATAAAGATATATATATTAATAATAAATAATTTGGGGTTCGTTTGTCATGTTATAGTAAGTGTATTAACCATATAGTGTAAGAAAACAAAAAGACACGGTAAAAGTTAAATTATTTAACTTAGAGTTAAATCTAATTGATAAGGTTAAAATAATAACCTCAACATGTCTAAATCCTATTGGTTGATAGGATTTCGACCCATCCCCACTTTAGCTTCGAAATAAGACCCTTTGGAACCATTATAAACCGATTTTGACTTTAATATAAAATAATATTTTGAGATATTCCTAAGGTGCCCCTCTCCTCCCTTATAAAATGACACCTCCTCCCCCTCCTCCTCACACCAATTTGAGCACTCAAGCTCGGACAACCCCTGCCAAAATCCCTTCTCCACTTTCCTAGAATAATCTTAGAGGTCATGGTCTTCTTCAAAGACCAATCTTAGTTCCCTAAGTGGAGGATTCAAAGAGGCATTTCAAAGAAGAGGTAATATCCATTACCGATCTTTTCAATTTCTTTCTTCTTCAACTTCTTCTTCTTTAGTTGTTTCATGATAAAGTAATAACATCAGTATTACTTACATACTGATATTTTATTATAAATATGAAACAACCCTAATTCACCTTCTATCCATCCTACGGAAAAATGAAATCACCGCGCGTGCGTACGTACGGAATACCGTCTCCACGCCGTGGTGTAATCTATTTTCCATAATCACCTTACAAGGATGGGTATAATGGTGTGATGAGTAACTATATATGATTATTATAAAGTGATATTGATACTGAAATAGTCTACATACACTTCAACACAATTCCACGACCATGGGAACGATATCATCGCTCGTGCGTACGTACGGACTACCGTCTCCACGACGCGATGAGATTCATTCTCAATGATTAACCATTCATGAATGATTATAAAGTATATATAATAAGTAATAATGAAATATATGACATAATAATGATACTGGATTTATTTAAATTTATATGTATGTCATCTACTTAATTCCATTCACTTCAATAAGGAAACGAAAAGAACGTTCATGCGTACGTACGGACTACCGTCTCCATGAACGGTGTATTTCATCCCATTTATAGATATTATATATATATATATATTCTGAATATATATTATATATAAATCATGTTTTACATTCTGGATATAAGTAATCATGATCCAAGTAATAATAATAATAATTACAAGTTAAAAACACGAACGACAAATGAGAAGATTTTACCCAAAACGCTACATTAACATGAATTTACAAAAGAACGGGTAATATAAAGTCATAAGTGGACCATATATGATATAATAACAACGAATATGATTCTGGAATAAGTCAATAACATGATTTAAATCATTATACAGGAGGTTCGGACACTTACAAAGCAAGTCGGACCTAAGGTAAGGGAAATATCACAATCTCATTTTTATCTGAGATTGTTTATACTTTGGAATTTACTGGGGTGAATTTTATCATCCACATCCATGTTTCCTCAATATGTAATATTATTTCCATCCACGTACAATTGTTTAATTCCAATTTTACCCTTCGGTGAGTTTTTAGTAAAAGATATGAAAGGAATCTTTTGTCGTTTTTCATACGAGGTACTTTTTGACTTTTCCGAAAAAAGTACGAGAAGAATGTTTTTTTAACTTATACAGCATGAATGGATTTTTAAAACATTATTTCCAAGAAGCTTCCTTTACAAGTTTTCAAGTTTATCAACTTCTTTTAGTTTAAAGTTGTATGATATGTTAAGAAAGGAAAATTGTTTTTGAAGTAGAAAGGATATTTTCCTCAAGAATGAAGTTCAAGTGTTTTATCAAAATTATTTTCCATCTAAGATAATAAAGGGTTCTGTTTTTATCCCTATTATTACATTGATCGGATTATGTTGTGATGGAATTATTTTTATGAATTCCTTTATCATATATGAATTGTTTTATTATGTCATGATGTTTAAGATTCCCATTTTTATTACATGGGTTATGCAATGATGTATGATTTATGATTTTGTGGCACACATAAGAATGGTATCATTATGAGATGGGTGGGACCTATATCTCCCTCCAATGCATTGGGTAAAGATTTTATATCTCATGAGATAGAAATGGCTGGAATGGTAGGTTATACCGGTTCAGTGAAACAGGACTGAAACGAGGGTTACTCGATTCAGAAAGGGACTTTGTCCACTAAGATAGTCTTGGCAATGAGTCTTGACTAACAAGAAATGATTCTCTATGATTATGTGTGAATGACACAAAGTTTCATGTTTTAAGTTATGATTATTGTGATTACATTTCACTGCCATGATTTATCCCATGTTATAAAATTATGCTCTCTTTTGCAGGTTAAGATTTCCAAAATGTTATGTTGTTATGAATATGATGTGATTGATATTTCTTTTGTTTACCCTTACTGATTATTTGAGCTCACACTTTTATGTTTTCTTTTCCCCAGGATATAAAGAATTGTTTTAGGTAAAAAAAAAGGAAGATCTTTATGGGAGATGTTGAAGATCTTTCACCACGATTAGAAGATTATATTCCTAGTTTCCAAAGACACTAAACTGTTACGGTCCTTGTGTGTGTGTTTTTGTAATGTACTAAGTATTCCGCAAAATTAATGTAATGTACATGTACGTCAGGCTTCGGGTCTCTACAGTTGGTATCAGAGGAAAGGTTTAGTCAACCTTTGAAAACTAGGATGCGAGAACTTTAGTGAGATCCCTAGAGATATTTCTAAGGTGTGTCTAGGGATGTCTTTAAGGTTAAGTATACTTATAGGTTATAGTACTATAATTACGCTAACGATCATAGAATTAAACCTAAGATGTTAGATATTGAATGTACTCCCCCTTTATTATGTTGTTTTCCCTATCATGATTTTTGCCTCTCACACTATTCTTTTTGGGTTTTAGATGATGGATGGAACCCGAAGGAACCGTGTTGATCAATGCAATGGACAATGCAATGATTTCCCTCCTGAACAAACAAATGTTATGGGAGATGGAGTGCAAAATCTTATTGCTATACTTACACAAGCTATGAATCATTCTGGACTTCCAAATGAACAGAGAGGGGAACAATATTCTATTGATTCCTTCATGAGGCAACATCCACCTTCTTTCAATGGGTCTTCTAATCCACTTGTTGCTGAACAATGGATCAGTACCACTGAAAAGATATTTTCAGTTCTTCAATGTTCTGAACATGATAAAGTCATCTTAGCAGTATATCATTTGGAAGGTGAAGCTGATCAATGGTGGAATCTTATCAAGAATACGAGGCCAAGAGATGAAATTGAGTCCATGGAATGGGACGAGTTCAAGAACTTGTTTTTCAGTAAGTACTTCCCTCGTATTCTTCGAACAAAGATGGAAAAGGAGTTTCTTGAGCTGAAGCAGAAGGATGATGAATCTGTTGGTATATACGAAGTGAATTTTACAAGACTTGCAAGGTATGCATCTGGCATTATCATCCAACCTGAAAGTATAGTTGATCGATTTTTCAGTGGCTTAAAACCAAGTCTTCGAAGGGAATTAGCTATAAGAGACTTCAGTAGCTATGAAGAAATTGTGCGTTGTCCTATCAAGGTAGAAATGGAAGTTGGTGTTACATATCCATCTCATGGTTTTGACAAGAAACGAAATATGGAGTTCAAGGAGAAATCTCAGAATAATGGTGAAAGGAAGATGAATGTTTCCTTATGCACAAAGTGTGGAAAGAAGCATGGTGGAGATTTTCTTAAAGGACTAGAAAATGTTTTAAGTGTGGAAAATAAGGTCATCGAGCAGCTGAGTGTCGAAGTAATGGAAAAAGGGTTTTTAATGATGTGAATAAAGCAAACACTGCAGAGAACGCACCACCAACACTTCAATGCTTCAAGTGCAAGGAAATGGGGCATTATGCTAATAAATGCCCTAATCCAAGGGTTAGTGATGATCGAAATGAGCAACCGCTTAAGGCAAAGGATAAAGGGAAGTCACATGCGATCACTATTGGCGATGTTGAATATGACAACGATGTGGTGGAATGATTAAGTGTTTATGTAATGGGATTCCAAAATAATGTTGTATCATGGAGTATTGGAATATTTATGTATTGGTATAATATGGTATTCAAAGTGATTGAGATATTTTTGGAAATAAGACGATATGCGCATAATGAAGGGAAAATGAGAAAATGAAATGTTTAACAGTATTCATGAGCTCATGATTGATATAAGGACTAAGTGATATCATTGTTTGATTATAAAGAATTTTGAGGATTTTGGTATGTGGAAAGTGTTAACGTTTAACTGCATTCATGTTTTCACTAAGGTTCAATGGGTATTCATTCTTCAAAAGAATAAATGATTAAGGTATTCACATGTTTGTAATTTGACCAACAAGATATATCTTATGATATATGAGGGATAAATGATGGCATTCACGTGATTGTTCTGTGACATTTCAAGTAATCATTTTCTTTATACTATGAGCTTGGACCGAAGTATTTTAGATAAGCCTAAATATTAGAATGGATTATGTTGTACATAAGTTAGGATAAAACATTTTTTGATATTATTGATGGGATGTTATAATAATATAGCTTTAGAAAAAGGACAACCTGCAGGACGGGCGACAGCCCATCGCGTCGGACAAGGCTGTGGGAATCGAACCCACAACCGAAATGCGACTGGCCTTTATCGCCTACCACTGGCCTACAGGAAGTCCCTGTTTAGTAGAAACTAGTTTTATTTTATTAATCTGTATGATATATGAAGTATAAGTTCATTTTTGGAACCATATACGATTAATCTAACCATAAGATGAACATATAACTTTTCAAACCTTTTGTTTGAGACAGATGGAATGTCCCATCATTCTATTACATGATCTGCTAACACATCACGAATGACAAATTCAACTTCATTTGTTTAAGAGATGAAGTGGAAATTGTCCAAAGAACGACCAACGGTGAGACTATACCGAAATCACGAAAGTATTTCTTCTAATTCCAATTTCATCAACTTTAGGGAAACGATCTTGAAAACAAAAAATGTCATCCTAGTGCTCTTATATCTGATTAATCAGATGGTACCTTAGATCGTCAAAAATTTATGGATTTGTGATTGTTGGATTTTCCATAGTCATGTTCTCTACCACTCTCCATCAGAACATGATGGTTAGATTTTTCTTCCATATCCATATTTTCACCTATGTGGAAACCCAGTGATTAGTTTATTTGGGTAATCGTTACATTTCATACTTTAGTTTTTAAAGCCATGTTTTGGTATTCCTTTTTACGATGTGGGTTTCTATCAAAGAAAATTTTGAATAGTAAACCATTTATAACCCCGACGAATTTCGAGGGCGAAATTCATTTTAAGGGGGGTAGAATGTAACACCCCGAGATTTTATGAAAAACATTCTTTTTAATTTCATTAATGTCTTGTGTTGTACGCTACACCAAAAGGAGCTTTCACAACACGCATCCTTGACTTGACTTTCATTACACGCAATCACAACCTTCCTTGATAGCGTGTGTAGTATGCAATACCGAGTTTTACTAAACAACGATATGCTATTAAAATATTATTAAAACTAGCCATTATGAATAGTAATAACCACCTTTTGAAATTTTTTAAATTTTATTTTTCAAAATGGATTTCATTTTTGGATTCGGAATATCGAAATTAGCTTAGGGTGAAATTTTGGTACTTTTCAGATAACTTTCATATTATGATGAATAGTGAAAATTACTAAATTTTAATTAAAAACAACTTTTTTAATAGAAATAATTAATAGTGATAAGTTATTAATTTGAGTGGTTTTAATGTATTTTTAGAATATATTTTTACAATTTAATACAATGTTGGTCATTGTATGTAATTTCACATTTAAACCAGTTATAAACTAGTGTCAATCTTTTGATAGTTATTATCTCTTAAAAACACGCTATTTGTTTTGACGACGAGAATTAATTTTTAAATTAGTTAATGCAACTGATATGTTTTGAATTTGGTAAAATAGACATCATTTTTTAGTTCATAATATCAAATATAGCTTAGGCCTAATTTTTGGTATTTTTCTGAAAACTTTCAATTTTTGATGAATAGTGAAACCACTAAGTGGCAGTTAAAAAAACTGAATTGTTCATAAAACTTAATTTTACCGCTTCTGTGAGTGGAATTTCTAAAATCCGAGAGACAAGGTTAATATCAAGGACTAAAATGTGGTTCAATGAGATGAAAATAATTTTTGGTGAATAGTAACTTTTTACTTTTTTTTACCACGGTTAAAAGTAAATAGGGTAATTAAGGGTAAAGATGATATTATTATTACCCTAACACATGTCCTAATTCTATTTGATAAGTGTAATTCGACCAAAAAAAAACTTAGGAATAAAATATGACCATTTAGGCCCACTTGGATTAGATTAGGACATTTATTATTAATTTATTTAAAGAAGGGTTAAAAGAGTTAAAATCAAAGTTTATTTACTAAAACATTTTTAATATGGGGTTATACATAATATAAATTCGACTATAAATATTCATTAGAAATCTAAAACGATTTCCTACATAATTGTATTTTATTTGTAATTTTTAGAAATTAAATAATTTAATTTATTTATGACACAATGATGATGCAGTAATTATATTATTAATGAAATATTGACATAATTGATGTTATAAACACCAAAATAAATGTAATTTGAGACTTTTTATGAATTCCACTAATTTTCTAGGTTACTATGATATATTAGTGTTGATTTAATCCACTTGGTTTGATCATATAATTCTGTTATGACTTTCACAAAAATCATATATCAAATAGTGTCAAAATTGACACAAAATAGTTTTTAAATAAAATATTATATTATTAATTGTTATTTTATTCCTAAAAATCTAAGGTTCGGCCAAATGACTTAGATAAGGATATATATATTAATAATAAATAATTTGGGGTTCGTTTGGCATGTTATAGTAAGTGTATTAACCATATAGTGTAAGAAAACAAAAAGACACGGTAAAAGTTAAATTATTTAACTTAGAGTTAAATCTAATGGATAAGGTTAAAATAATAACCTCAACTTGTCTAAATCCTATTGGTTGATAGGATTTAGACCCATACCCACTTTAGCTTCGAAATAAGACCCTTTGGAACCATTATAAACCGATTTTTACTTTAAAATAAAATAATATTTTGAGATATTCCTAAGGTGCCCCTCTCCTCCCTTATAAAAGGACACCTCCCCCCCCTCCTCCTCACACCAATTTGAGCACTCAAGCTCGGCCAAACCCTGCCAAAATCCCTTCTCCACTTTCCTAGAATAATCCTAGAGGTCCTCGTTTTCTTCAAAGACCAATCTTAGTTCCCTAAGTGGAGGATTCAAAGAGGCGTTTCAAAGAAGAGGTAATATCCATTACCGATCTTTTCAATTTCTTTCTTCTTCAACTTCTTCTTCTTTAGTTGTTTAATGATAAAGTAATAACATCAGTATTACTTACATACTGATATGTTATTATAAATATGAAACAACCCTAATTCACCTTCTATCCATCCTACGGAAAAATGAAATCACCACGCGTGCGTACGTACAGAATACCGTCTCCACGCCGTGGTGTAATCTATTTTCCATCATCACCTTACAAGGATGGGTATAATGGTGTAATGAGTAACTATATATGATTATTATAAAGTGATATTGATACTGAAATAGTCTACATACACTTCAACACAATTCCACGACCATGGGAACGATATCATCGCTCGTGCGTACGTACGGACTACCGTCTCCATGACGCGATGAGATTCATTCTCAATGATTAACCATTCATGAATGATTATAAAGTATATATAATAAGTACTAATGAAATATATGACATAATAATGATACTGGATTTATTTAAATTTATATGTATGTCATCTACTTAATTCCATTCACTTCAATAAGGAAACGAAAACAGCGTTCATGCGTACGTACGGACTACCGTCTCCATGAACGGTGTATTTCATTCCATTTATCGATATTATATATATATATATTCTGAATATAAATTATATATAAATCATGTTTTACATTCTGGATATAAGTAATCATGATCCAAGTAATCATATTAATAATTACAAGGTAAAAACACGAACGAAAAATGAGATGATTTTACCCAAAACGCTACTTTAATATGAATTTACAAATGAACAGGTAATATAAAGTCATAAGTGGACCATATATGATATAATAACAATGAATATGATTCTGGAATAAGTCAATAACATGATTTAAATCATTATACAGGAGGTTCAGACACTTACAAAGCAAGTCGGACCTAAGGTAAGGGAAATATCACAATCTCATTTTTATCTGAGATTGTTTATACTTTGGAATTTACTGGGGTGAATTTTATCATCCACATCCATGTTTACTCAATATGTAATATTATTTCCATCCATGTACAGTTTTTTAAATCCAATTTTACCCTTCGGTGAGTTTTTAGTAAAAGATATGAAAGAAATCTTTTGTCGTTTTTCGTACGAGGTACTTTTTGACTTTTCTGACAAAAGTACGAGAAGAATGTTTTTTTTAACTTATACAGCATGAATGGATTTTTAAAACATTATTTCCAAGAAGCTTCCATTACAAGTTTTCAAGTTTATCAAATTCTTTTAGTTTAAAGTTGTATGATATGTTAAGAAAGGAAAATTGTTTTTGAAGTAGAAAGGATATTTTCCTCAAGAATGAAGTTCAAGTGTTTTATCAAAATTATTTTCCATCTAAGATAATAAAGGGTTTTGTTTTTATCCCTATTATTACATTGATCTGATTATGTTGTGATGAAATTATTTTTATGAATTCCTTTATCATATATGAATTGTTTTATGATGTCATGATGTTTAAGATTCCCATTTTTATTACATGGGTTATGCAATGATGTATGATGTATGATTTTGTGGCACACATAAGAATGGTATCATTATGAGATGGGTGGGACCTATATCTCCCTCCAATGCATTGGGTAAAGATTTTATATCTCATGAGATAGACATGGCTGGAATGGTAGGTTATATCGGTTCAGTGAAACAGGACTGAAACGAGGGTTACTCGATTCAGAAAGGGACTTTGTCCACTAAGATAGTCTTGGCAATGAGTCTTGACTAACAAGAAATGATTCTCTATGATTATGTGTGAATGCCACAAAGTTTCATGTTTTAAGTTATGATTATTGTGATTACATTTCACTACCATGATTTATCCCATGTTATGAAATTATGCTCTCTTTTGCAGGTTAAGATTTCCAAAATGTTATGTTTTTATGAATATGATGTGATTGATATTTCTTTTGTTTACCCTTACTGAGTATTTGAGCTCACCCTTTTATGTTTTCTTTTCCCCAGGATATAATGAAATGTTTTAGGTAAAAAAAAGGAAGATCTTTATGGGAGATGTTGAAGATCTTTCACCATGATTAGAAGATTATATTCCGAGTTTCCAAAGACACTAAACTATTACGGTCCTTGTTTGTGTGTTTTTGTAATGTACTAAGTATTCCGCAAAATTAATGTAATGTACATGTACGTCAGGTTTCGGGTCTCTACAGTTGGTATCAGAGGAAAGGTTTAGTCAAACTTTGGAAACTAGGATGCGAGAACTTTAGTGAGATCCCTAGAGATATTTCTAAGGTGTGTCTAGGGATGTATTTAAGGTTAAGTATACGTATAGGTTATAGTACTATAATTATGCTAACGATCATAGAATTAAACCTAAGATGTTAGATATTGAAGGTACTCCCCCTTTATTATGTTGTTTTACCTAGCATGATTTTTGCCCCTCACACTATTCTTTTTGGGTTTTAGACGATGGCTGGAACCCGAAGGAACCATGTTGATCAATGCAATGGACAATGCAATGATTTCCCTCCTGAACAAACAAATGTTATGGGAGACGGAGTGCAAAATCTTGTTGCTATACTTACACAAGCTATGAATCATTCTGGACTTCCAAATGAACAGAGAAGGGAACAATATTTTATTGATTCCTTCATGAGGCAACGCCCACCTTATTTCAATGGGTCTTCTGATCCACTTGTTGTTGAACAATGGATCAGTACCACTGAAAAGTTATTTTCAGTTCTTCAATGTTCTGAACATGATAAATTCATCTTAGCAGTATATAGTCTGGAAGGTGAAGCTGATCAATGGTGGAATCTTATCAAGAATATGAGGCCAAGAGATGAAATTGAGTCCATGGAATGGGACGAGTTCAAGAACTTGTTTTTCAGTAAGTACTTCCCTCGTATTATTTGAACAAAGATGGAAAAGGAGTTTCTTGAGCTGAAGCAGAAGGATGATGAATCTGTTGGTATATACGAAGCGAATTTTACAAGACTTGCAAGGTATGCATCTGGCATTATCATCCAACCGGAAAGTAAAGCTGATCGATTTTTCAGTGGCTTAAAACCAAGTCTTCGAAGGGCATTAGCTATAAGAGACTTCAGTAGCTATGGAGAAATTGTGCGTTGTGCTATCAAGGTAGAAATGGAAGTTGGTGTTACATATCCATCTCATGGTTTTGACAAGAAACGAAAGATGGAGTTCAAGGAGAAATCTCAGAATAATGGTTAAAGGAAGATGAATGTTTCCTTATGCACAAAGTGTGGAAAGAAGCATGGTGGAGATTGTCTTAAAGGACTAGAAAATGTTTTAAGTGTGGAAAAGAAGGTCATCGAGCAGCTGAGTGTCGAAGTAATGGAAAAAGGGTTTCTAATGATGTGAATAAAGCAAACACTGTAGAGAATGCACCACCAACACTTTAATGCTTCAAGTGCAAGGAAATGGGGCATTATGCTAATAAATGCCCTAATCCAAGGGTTAGTGATGATCGACATGAGAAACCGCTTAAGGCAAAGGATAAAGGGAAGTCACATGCGATCACTATTGGCGATGTTGAATATGACAACGATGTGGTGGAATGATTAAGTGTTTATGTAATGGGATTCCAAAATAATGTTGTATCATGGAGTATTGGAATATTTATGTATTGGTCTAATATGGTATTCAAAGTGATTGAGATATTTTTGGAAATAAGACGATATGCGCATAATGAAGGGAAAATGAGAAAATGAAATGTTTAACAGTATTCATGAGCTCATGATTGATATAAGGACTTAGTGATATCATGGTTTGATTATAAAGAATTTTGAGGATTTTGGTATGTGGAAAGTGTTAACGTTTAACTGCATTCATGTTTTCACTAAGGTTCAATGGGTATTCATTCTTCAAGAGAATACATGATTAAGGTATTCACATGTTTGTAATTTGACCAACAAGATATATCTTATGATATATGGGGGATAAATGATGGCATTCACGTGATTGTTCTATGACATTTCAAGTAATCATTTTCTTTATACTATGATCTTGGACCGAAGTATTTTAGATAAGCCTAAAGATTAGAATGTATTATGTTGTACATAAGTTAGGATAAAACGGTTTTCGATATTATTGATGGGATGTTATAATAATATAGCTTTAGAAAAAGGACAACCTGCAGGACGGGCGATATCCCATCGCGTCGGACAAGGCTGTGGGAATCGAACCCACAACCAAAATGCGACTGGCCTTTATCGCCTACCACTGGCCTACAGGAAGTCCCTGTTTAGTAGAAACTAGTTTTATTTTATTAAGCGGTATGATATATGAAGTATAAGTTCATTTTTGGAACCATATACGATTAATCTAACCATAAGATGAACTTATAACTTTTCAAACCTTTTGTTTGAGACAGATGGAATGACCCATCATTCTATTACATGATCTGCTAACACATCACGAATGACAAATTCAACTTCATTTCTTTAAGAGATGAAGTGGAAATTGTCCAAAGAACGACCGACGGTGAGACTATTCTGAAATCACAAAACTATTTCTTCTAATTCCAATTTCATCAACTTTAGGGAAACGATCTTGAAAACCAAAAATGTTGTCCTAGTGCTCTTATATCCGATTAATCAGATGGTACCTTAGATCGTCACAAATTTATGGATTTGTGATTGTTGGCTTTTCCATAGCCATGTTCTCTACCACTCTCCATCAGAACATGATGGTTAGATTTTTCTTCCATATCCATATTTTCACCTATGTGGAAACCCAGTGATTAGTTTATTTGGGTAATCGTTACATTTCATACTTTAGTTTTTAAAGCCATGTTTTGGTATTCCTTTTTACGATGTGGTTTTCTATCAAAGAAAATTTCGAATAGTAAACCATTTATAACCCCGACGAATTTCGAGGGCGAAATTCATTTTAAGGGGGGTAGAATGTAACACCCTGTGATTTTATGAAAAATATTCTTTTTAATTTCATTAATGTCTTGTGTTGTACGCTACACAAAAAGGAGCTTGCAAAACACGCATCCTTGACTTGCCTTTCATTACACGCAATCACAACCTTCCTTGATAGCGTGTGTAGTACGCAATACCGAGTTTTACTAAAAAACGATATGCTATTAAAATATTATTAAAACTAGCCGTTATGAATAGTAATAACCACTTTTGGAAATTTTGTAAATTTTATTTTTCAAAATGGATTTCATTTTTGGATTCGGAATATCGAAATTTGCTTAGGGTGAAATTTTGGTACTTTTCGGATAACTTTCATATTCTGATGAATAGTGAAAATTACTAAATTTTAATTAAAAACAAATTTTTTAATAGAAATAATTAATATTGATAAATTATTAATTTGAGTGGTTTTAAAGTATATTTAGAATATATTTTTACAATTTAATACAATGTTGGCCATTGGATGTAATTTCACATTTAAACGAGTTATAAACTAGTGTCAATCTTTTGATAGTTATTATCTCTTAAAAACACGCTATTTGTTTTGACGACGAGAATTAATTTTTAAATTAGTTAATGCAACTGATATGTTTTGAATTTGGTAAAATAGACATCATTTTTGAGTTCATAATATCAAATATAGCTTAGGCCTAATTTTTGGTATTTTTCTGAAAACTTTCAATTTTTGATGAATAGTGAAACCACTAAGTGGTAGTTAAAAAAACTGAATTGTTCATAAAACTTAATTTTACCGCTTCTGTGAGTGGAATTTCGAAAATCCGAGAGACACGGTTAATATCAAGGACTAAAATGTGGTTCAATGAGATGAAAATAATTTTTGGTGAATAGTAACTTTTTACTTTTTTTTACCACGGTTAAAAGTAAATAGGGTAATTAAGGGTAAAGATGATATTATTATTACCCTAACACATGTCCTAATTCTATTGGATAAGTGTAATTCGACCAAAAACAAACTTAGGAATAAAATATGATCATTTAGGCCCACTTGGATTAGATTGGGACATTTATTATTAATTTATTTAAAGAAGGGTTAAAAGAGTTAAAATCAAAGTTTATTTACTAAAACATTTTTAATATGGGGTTATACATAAGATAAATTCGACTATAAATATTCATTAGAAAGTTAAAAAGATTTCTTACATAATGGTATTTTATTTGTAATTTTTAGACATTAAATAATGTAATTTATTTATGACACAATGATGATGCAGTAATTATCTTATTAATGAAATATTGACATAATTGATGTTATAAACACCAAAATAAATGTAATTTGAGACTTTTTATGAATTACACTAATTTTCTAGGTTACTATGATATATTAGTGTTGCTTTAATCAACTTGGTTCGAACATATAATTCTGTTATGACTTTCACAAAAATCATATATCAAATAGTGTCAAAATTGACACAAAATAGTTTATAAATAAAATAAAATATTATTAATTGTTATTTTATTCCTAAAAATATAAGGTTCGGCCAAATGACTTAGATAAGGATATAAATATTAATAATAAATAATTTGGGGTTCTTTTGGCATGTTATAGTAAGTGTATTAACCATATAGTGTAAGAAAACAAAAAGACACGGTAAAAGTTAAATTATTTAACTTAGAGTTAAATCTAATTGATAAGGTTACAATAATAACCTCAACTTGTCTAAATCCTATTGGTTGATAGGATTTCGACCCATCCCCACTTTAGCTTCGAAATAAGACCCTTTGGAACCATTATAAACCGATTTTGACTTTAATATAAAATAATATTTTGAGATATTCCTAAGGTGCCCCTCTCCTCCCTTATAAAAGGACACCTCCTCCCCCTCCCCCTCACACCAATTTGAGCACTCAAGCTCGGCCAAACCCTGCCAAAATCCCTTCTAAACTTTCCTAGAATAATCCTAGAGGTCCTGGTCTTCTTCAAATACCAATCTTAGTTCCCTAAGTGGAGGATTCAAAGAGGCGTTTCAAAGAAGAGGTAATATCCATTACCGATATTTTCAATTTCTTTCTTCTTCAACTTCTTCTTCTTTAGTTGTTTCATGATAAAGTAATAACATCAGTATTACTTACATACTGATATGTTATTATAAATATGAAACAACCCTAATTCACCTTCTATCCATCCTACGGAAAAATGAAATCACCGCGCGTGCGTACGTACGGAATACTGTCTCCACGCCGTGGTGTAATCTATTTTCCATCATCACCTTACAAGGATGGGTATAATGGTGTAATGAGTAACTATATATGATTATTATAAAGTTATATTGATACTGAAATAGTCTACATACACTTCAACACAATTCCACGACCATGGGAACGATATCATCACTCGTGCGTACGTACGGACTACCGTCTCCACGACGCGATGAGATTCATTCTCAATGATTAACCATTCATGAATGATTATATAGTATATATAATAAGTACTAATTAAATATATGACAAAATAATGATACTGGATTTATTTAAATTTATATGTATGTCATCTACTTAATTCCATTCACATCAATAAGGAAACGAAAACAGCGTTCATGCGTACATACGGACTACCGTCTCCATGAACGGTGTATTTCATTCCATTTATCGATATTATATATATATATATTCTGAATATATATTATATATAAATCATGTTTTACATTCTGGATATAAGTAATCATGATCCAAGTAATCATATTAATAATTACAAGTTAAAAACACGAACGACAAATGAGACGATTTTACCCAAAACGCTACTTTAACATGAATTTACAAAAGAACAGGTAATATAAAGTCATAAGTGGACCATATATGATATAATAACAATGAATATGATTCTGGAATAAGTCAATAACATGATTTAAATCATTATACAGGAGGTTCGGACACTTACAAAGCAAGTCGGACCTAAGGTAAGGGAAATATCACAATCTCATTTTTATCTGAGATTGTTTATACTTTGGAATTTACTGGGGTGAATTTTATCATCCACATCCATGTTTCCTCAATATGTAATATTATTTACATCCATGTACAATTGTTTAAATCCAATTTTACCCTTCGGTGAGTTTTTAGTAGAAGATATGAAAGGAATATTTTTTCGTTTTTCCCACGAGGTACTTTTTGACTTTTCCGACAAAAGTACGAGAAGAATGTTTTTTTAACTTATACAGCATGAATGGATTTTTAAAAAATTATTTCCAAGAATCTTCCTTTACAAGTTTTCAAGTTTATCAACTTCTTTTAGTTTAAATTTGTATGATATGTTAAGAAAGGAAAATTGTTTTTGAAGTAGAAAGGATATTTTCCTCAAGAATGAAGTTCAAGTGTTTTATCAAAATTATTTTCCATCTAAGATAATAAAGGGTTCTGTTTTTATCCCTATTATTACATTGATCTGATTATGTTGTGATGGAATTATTTTTATGAATTCCTTTATCGTATATGAATTGTTTTATGATGTCATGATGTTTAAGATTCCCATTTTTATTACATAGGCTATGCAATGATGTATGATTTATGATTTTGTGGCACACATAAGAATGGTATCATTATGAGATGGGTGGGACCTATATCTCCCTCCAATGCATTGGGTAAAGATTTTATATCTCATGAGATAGACATGACTGGAATGGTAGGTTATACCGGTTCAGTGAAACAGGACTGAAACGAGGGTTACTCGATTCAGAAAGGGACTTTGTCCACTAAGATAGTCTTGGAAATGAGTCTTGACTAACAAGAAATGATTCTCTATGATTATGTGTGAATGCCACAAAGTTTCATGTTTTAAGTTATGATTATTGTGATTACATTTCACTGCCATGATTTATCCCATGTTATGAAATTATGATCTCTTCTGCAGGTAAAGATTTCCAAAATGTTATGTTCTTATGAATATGATGTGATTGATATTTCTTTTGTTTACCCTTACTGAGTATTTGAGCTCACCCTTTTATGTTTTCTTTTCCCCAGGATATAAAAAAATGTTTTAGGTAAAAAAAGGAAGATCTTTATGAGAGATGTTGAAGATCTTTCACCACGATTAGAAGACTATATTCCGAGTTTCCAAAGACACTAAACTATTATGGTCCTTGTGTGTGTGTTTTTGTAATGTACTAAGTATTCCGAAAAATTAATGTAATGTACATGTACGTCAGGCTTCGGGTCTCTACAGTTGGTATCAGAGGAAAGGTTTAGTCAACCTTTGGAAACTAGGATGCGATAACTTTAGTGAGATCCCTAGAGATATTTCTAAGGTGTGTCTAGGGATGTCTTTAAGGTTAAGTACGTATAGGTTATAGTACTATAATTACGCTAACGATCATAGAATTAAACCTAAGATGTTAGATATTGAAGGTACTCCCCCTTTATTATGTTGTTTTCCCTAGCATGATTTTTGCCTCTCACACTATTCTTTTTGGGTTTTAGACGATGTCTGGAACCCGAAGGAACCGTGATGATCAATGCAATGGACAATGCAATGATTTCCCTCCTGAACAAACAAATGTTATGGGAGATGGAGTGCAAAATCTTATTGCTATACTTACACAAGCTATGAATCATTATGGACTTCCAAATGAACAGAGAAGGGAACAATATTATATTGAGTCCTTCATGAGGCAACGTCCACCTTCTTTCAATGGGTCTTCTGATCCACTTGTTGCTGAACAATGGATCAGTACCACTGAAAATATATTTTCAGTTATTCAATGTTCTGAACATGATAAAGTCATCTTAGCAGTATATCGTTTGGAAGGTGAAGCTGATCAATGGTGGAATCTTATCAAGAATATGAGGCCAAGAGATGAAATTGAGTCCATGGAATGGGATGAGTTCAAGAACTTGTTTTTCAGTAAGTACTTCCCTCGTATTCTTCGAACAAAGATGGAAAAGGAGTTTCTTGAGGTGAAGCAGAAGGATGATGAATCTGTTGGTATATACGAAGCGAATTTTACAAGACTTTCAAGGTATGCATCTGGTATTATCATCTAACCTGAAAGTAAAGTTGATCGATTTTTCAGTGGCTTAAAACCAAGTCTTCGAAGGGAATTAGCTATAAGTGACTTCAGTAGCTATGAAGAAATTGTGCGTTGTGCTATCAAGGTAGAAATGGAAGTTGGTGTTACATATCCATCTCATGGTTTTGACAAGAAACGAAAGATGGAGTTCAAGGAGAAATCTCAGAATAATGGTGAAAGGAAGATGAATGTTTCCTTATGCACAAAGTGTGGAAAGAAGCATGGTGGAGATTGTCTTAAAGGACTAGAAAATGTTTTAAGTGTGGAAAGAAGGTCATCGAGCAGCTGAGTGTCGAAGTAATGGAAAAAGGGTTTCTAATGATGTCAATAAAGCAAACACTGCAGAGAACGCACCACCAACACTTCAATGCTTCAAGTGCAAGGAAATGGGGCATTATGCTAATAAATTCCCTAATCCAAGGGTTAGTGATGATCGACATGAGCAACCGCTTAAGGCAAAGGATAAAGGGAAGTCACATGCGATCACTATTGGCGATGTTGAATATGACAACGATGTGGTGGAATGATTAAGTGTTTATGTAATGGGATTCCAAAATAATGTTGTATCATGGAGTATTAGAATATTTATGTATTGGTCTAATATGGTATTCAAAGTGATTGAGATATTTTTGGAAATAAGACGATATGCGCATAATGAAGGGAAAATGAGAAAATGAAATGTTTAACAGTATTCATGAGCTCATGGTTGATATAAGGACTAAGTGATATCATGGTTTGATTATAAAGAATTTTGAGGATTTTGGTATGTGGAAAGTGTTAACGTTTAACTGCATTCATGTTTTCACTAAGGTTCAATGGGTATTCATTCTTCAAGAGAATACATGATTAAGGTATTCACATGTTTGTAATTTGACCAACAAAATATATCTTATGATATATGGGGGATAAATGATGGCATTCACGTGATTGTTCTGTGACATTTCAAGTAATCATTTTCTTCATACTATGAGCTTGGACCGAAGTATTTTAGATAAGCCTAAATATTAGAATGGATTATGTTGTACATAAGTTAGGATAAAACGTTTTTCGATATTATTGATGGGATGTTATAATAATATAGCTTTAGAAAAAGGACAACCTGCAGGACGGGCGACAACCCATTGCGTCGGACAAGGCTGTGGGAATCGAACCCACAACCGAAATGTGACTGGCCTTTATCGCCTACCACTGGCCTACAGGAAGTCCCTGTTTAGTAGAAACTAGTTTTAGTTTATTAAGCGGTATGATATATGAAGTATAAGTTCATTTTTGGAACCATATACGATTAATCTAACCATAAGATGAACTTATAACTTTTCAAACCTTTTGTTTGCGACAGATGGAATGACCCATCATTCTATTACATGATCTGCTAACACATCACGAATGACAAATTCAACTTCATTTCTTTAAGAGATGAAGTGGAAATTGTCCAAAGAACGACCAACAGTGAGACTATACCGAAATCACGAAAGTATTTCTTCTAATTCCAATTTCATCAACTTTAGGGAAACGATCTTGAAAACCAAAAATGTCGTCCTAGTGATCTTATATCTGATTAATCATATGGTACCTTAGATCGTCACAAATTTATGGATGTGTGATTGTTGGCTTTTCCATTGCCATGTTCTCTACCACTCTCCATCAGAACATGATGGTTATATTTTTCTTCCATATCCATATTTTCACCTATGTGGAAACCCAGTGATTAGTTTATTTGGGTAATCGTTACATTTCATACTTTAGTTTTTAAAGCCATGTTTTGGTATTCCTTTTTACGATGTGGGTTTCTGTCAAAGAAAATTTCGAATAGTAAACCATTTATAACACCGACGAATTTTGAGGGCGAAATTCATTTTAAGGGGGGCAGAATGTAACACCCCGAGATTTTATGAAAAATATTCTTTTTAATTTCATTAATGTCTTGGGTTGTACGCTACACCAAAAGGATCTTGCACAACACGCATCCTTGACTTGCCTTTCCTTACACGAAATCACGACCTTCCTTGATAGCGTGTGTAGTACGCAATACCGAGTTTTACTAAACAACGATATGCTATTAGAATATTATTAAAACTTGCCGTTATGAATAGTAATAACCACTTTTTGAAATTTTGTAAATTTTATTTTTCAAAATGGATTTCATTTTTGGATTCGGAATATCAAAATTAGCTTAGGGTGAAATTTTGGTACTTTTCGGATAAGTTTCATATTCTGATGAATAGTGAAAATTACTAAATTTTAATTAAAAACAACTTTTTTAATAGAAATAATTAATAGTGATAAATTATTAATTTGAGTGGTTTTAAAGTATATTTAGAATATATTTTTACAATTTAATACAATGTTGGTCATTGGATGTAATTTCACATTTAAACCAGTTATAAACTAGTGTCAATGTTTTGATAGTTATTATCTCTTAAAAACACGCTATTTGTTTTGACGAAGAGAATTAATTTTTAAATTAGTTAATGCAACTGATATTTTTTTAATTTGGTAAAATAGACATCATTTTTGAGTTCATAATATAAAATATAGCTTAGGCCTAATTTTTGGTATTTTTCTGAAAACTTTCAATTTTTGATGAATAGTGAAACCACTAAGTGGTAGTTAAAAAAACTGAATTGTTCATAAAACTTAATTTTACCACTTCTGTGAGTGGAATTTCGAAAATATGAGAGACACGGTTAATATCAAGGACTAAAATGTGGTTCAATGAGATGAAAATATTATTTGGTGAATAGTAACTTTTTACTTTTTTTACCACAGTTAAAAGTAAATAGGGTAATTAAGGGTAAAGATGATATTATTATTACCCTAAAACATGTCCTAATTCTATTGGATAAGTGTAATTCGACCAAAAACAAACTTAGGAATAAAATATGACCATTTAGGCCTACTTGGATTAGATTAGGACATTTATTATTAATTTATTTAAAGAAGGGTTAAAAGAGTTAAAATCAAAGTTTATTTACTAAAACATTTTTAATATGGGGTTATAAAAAAGATAAATTAGACTATAAATATTAATTAGAAAGATAAAAAGATTTCTTACATAATGGTATTTTATTTGTAATTTTTAGACATTAAATAATTTAATTTATTTATGACACAATGATGATGTAGTAATTATCTTATTAATGAAATATTGACATAATTGATGTTATAAACACCAAAATAAATGTAATTTGAGACTTTTTATGAATTACACTAATTTTCTAGGTTACTATGATATATTAGTGTTGCTTTAATCAACTTGGTTGGAACATATAATTCTGTTATGACTTTCACAAAAATCATATATCAAATAGTGTCAAAATTGACACAAAATAGTTTTTAAATAAAATATTATATTATTAATTGTTATTTTATTCCTAAAAATCTAAGGTTCGGCCAATGACTTAGATAAGGATATATATATTAATAATAAATAATTTGGGGTTCGTTTGGCATGTTATAGTAAGTTTATTAACCATATAGTGTAAGAAAACAAAAAGACACGGTAAAAGTTAAATTATTTAACTTAGAGTTAAATCTAATTGATAAGGTTTAAATAATAACCTAAACTTGTATAAATCCTATAGGTTGATAGGTTTTCGACCCATCCCCACTTTAGCTTCGAAATAAGACCCTTTGGAATCATTATAAACCGATTTTGACTTTAATATAAAATAATATTTTGAGATATTCCTAAGGTGCCCCTCTCCTCCCTTATAAAAGGACACCTCCTCCCCCTGCTCCTCACACCAATTTGACCACTCAAGCTCGTCCAAACCCTGACAAAATCCCTTCTACACTTTTCTAGAATAATCATAGAGGTCTTGGTCTTCTTAAAAGACCAATCTTAGTTCCCTAAGTGGAGTATTCAAAGAGGCGTTTCAAAGAAGAGGTAATATCCATTACCGATCTTTTCAATTTCTTTCTTCTTCAACTTCTTCTTATTTAGTTGTTTCATGATAAAGTAATAACATCAGTATTACTTACATACTGATATGTTTTTATAAATATGAAACAACCCTAATTCACCTTCTATCCATCCTACAGAAAAATGAAATCACCGCGCGTGCGTACGTACGGAATACCATCTCCACGCCGTGGTGTAATCTATTTTCCATCATCACCATACAAGGATGGGTATAATGGTGTAATGAGTAACTATATTTAATTATTATAAAGTGATATTGATACTGAAATAGTCTACATACACTTCAACACAATTCCACGACCATGGAAACAATATCATCGCTCGTGCGTACGTACGGACTACCGTCTCCACGACGCGATGTGATTCATTCTCAATGATTAACCATTCATGAATGATTATAAAGTATATATAATAAGTACTAATGAAATATATGACATAATAATGATACTGGATTTATTTAAATTTATATGTATGTCATCTACTTAATTCCATTCACTTCAATAAGGAAACGAAAACAGCGTTCATGCGTACGTACGGACTACCGTCTCCATGAACGGTGTATTTCATTCCATTTATCGATATTATATATATATATATTCTTAATATATATTATATATAAATCATGTTTTACATTCTGGATATAAGTAATCATGATCCAAGTAATCACATTAATAATTACAAGTTAAAAACACGAACGACAAATGAGACGATTTTACCCAAAACGCTACTTTAACATGAATTTACAAAAGAATAGGTAATATAAAGTCATAAGTGGACCATATATGATATAATAACAATGAATATGATTCTAGAATAAGTCAATAACATGATTTAAATCATTATACAGGAGGTTCGGACACTTACAAAGCAAGTCGGACCTAAGGTAAGGGAAATATCACAATCTCATTTTTATCTGAGATTGTTTATACTTTGGAATTTACTGGGGTGAATTTTATCATCCACATCCATGTTTCCTCAATATGTAATATTATTTCCATCCACGTACAATTTTTTAAATCCAATTTTACCCTTCGGTGAGTTTTTAGTAAAAGATATGAAAGGAATCTTTTGTCGTTTTTCGTACGAGGTACTTTTTGACTTTTTCGATAAAAGTACGAGAAGAATGTTTTTTTAACTTATACAACATGAATGGATTTTTAAAACATTATTTCCAAGAATATTCCTTTACAAGTTTACAAGTTTATCAACTTCTTTTAGTTTAAAGTTGTATGATATGTTAAGAAAGGAAAATTGTTTTTGAAGTAGAAAGGATATTTTCCTGAAGAATGAAGTTCAAGTGTTTTATCAAAATTATTTTCCATATAAGATAATAAAGGGTTCTGTTTTTATCCCTATTATTACATTGATCTGATTATGTTGTGATGGAATTATTTTTATGAATTACTTTATCGTATATGAATTGTTTTATGATGTCATTATGTTTAAGATTCCCATTTTTATTACATGGGTTATGCAATGATGTATGATTTATTATTTTGTGGCACACATAAGAATGGTGTCATTATGAGATGGGTGGGACCTATATCTCCCTCCAATTCATTGGGTAAAGATTTTATATCTCATGAGATAGACATGGCTGGAATGGTAGGTTATACCGGTTCAGTGAAACAGGACTGAAACGAGGGTTACTCGATTCAGAAAGGGACTTTGTCCACTAAGATAGTCTTGGTAATGAGACTTGACTAACAAGAAATGATTCTCTATGATTATGTGTGAATGCCACAAAGTTTCATGTTTTATGTTATGATTATTGTGATTACATTTCACTGCCATGATTTATCCCATGTTATGAAATTATGCTCTCTTTTGCAGGTTAAGATTTCCAAAATGTTATGTTCTTATTAATATGATGTGATTGATATTTCTTTTGTTTACCCTTAGTGAGTATTTGAGCTCACCCTTTTATGTTTTCTTTTCCCCAGGATATAAAGAAATGTTTTAGGTAAAAAAAAGGAAGATCTTTATGGGAGATGTTGAAGATCTTTCACCACGATTAGAAGATTATATTCCGAGTTTCCAAAGACACTAAACTATTACGGTCCTTGTGTGTGTGTTTTTGTAATGTACTAAGTATTCCGCAAAATTAATGTAATGTACATGTACTTCAGGCTTCGGGTCTTTACATATTCATAGTCAAATCCTTGATCCACCTTCCTACGATATTGAAGGTGGTGATTTTCATTATCTAGGGATAAACTTCCGATGTAGTTGATTTCATCATCGAGTTATAGAGTATTTAATAAAAATTTATTTGGATGATACAGACCTATTAAGATTATAATTTGGAGATCCTAAAAGGCATACTCAAGGGTGGGGAACACTTCATGTCAATGTTAATCCCAAACCATTTCATTTTCGGCCTAATAGTGAAGGTGTTAGGTAGGTGAGGCTATTCTTAATCTCATATGGGTTGAGACCCTAGATGATCTTTTAGAATGATCACTGGATGAAGAAATTATCTTTGTTCGGGTGTTGTTTGTTAGGGAAGTATATGCATTCATGAAGATAATAAGGAACAAGGTCACTTGATCAATGCATCATCATAGGCCAGATATGTGGTAAATCGGGTATTCAAGGAAAAATATTGTCCTTTTTTATTCCCAATCAATTCATTCTACTCACGTGCACTTGTCAAATTGAGGATGGACTTATTTCATAAGAACCCTGACTACATAGTTTCATCCATAATATTCATGTAAAATTATCCATGTTTCTGTAGGATATGAAAACAAAACGGACCAACATATGGAAAACTGATCATTTTTTTAATTTGAGAGATTCATATCAGGTTTTCCATTTTTGTTTAATCATAAATAGGATAGGTACTACCCATATTACAAGAAAAAATCACCTGATTAGAATTGGGTACTCTATCCTTTTTATCTTGTGAAGGATATGCCGTAGTAAAATGATTTCATATTAGGTTCACCATTTTTGTTTAGTCAGAAAGATGTGGTTGGCTTACCCCGATGGTTTGATTCTAGGGGTTCAATTTTTTGTACATTCATTTCAATATGGTTTACCATTTTTATCTGAAATAGAAACTCCCAACAGCTCCAACATCCATAATTGGGTATGGACATGCTTTCCAAAGGAAGTTGGTCCTTTGGGGTTTTAGACACAATGATGCTTAGGAAATCACATTGTTCGATTGGATGGGTGGTCATGCTAATCACACCCATTGGCCATAAATTTTTTCCCACTCCCAGACTCTCTTATAGATTTAACATTTGTTTGATAATATTTTCCTGATCCTGATATGAGACCAGTTACCCTAAAAAATTATTTAAGGATATGTCCTTTGATATGATAAATGTGGGATCTTATTTTTGAATCCATCTATTGGTATATGAGGTTCTTCATCCATTTCTAATTAGAGTATAACTTCTTGTATATTGATGCCACATAATTGGGAACATTATAGTTTATTATCATCATGGGAGGTAGTTAATATTTCAATGATGGTATTGATCCATTATGAGGTTTCCTACATATCATGTTTTATAATCAGAATCATAGCCCACATAGATAATTAAACTCATGTTGTTTAATGTCATATAAAAAGAACATATATGGTGGAACTTAGGCACTCTATATTTGAACTCGGACATTGAGGAGGCATCCTACGTATCCTGGTTATTGGAGGATTCAGTTTTCTTATAGTTCACTTAAAATGGTATCACACATCATGGATACCTTTGTATTGGGTGACATATCATATTGTGCTTCTGATTAGGTCATACACATTTAGTTTTCCGTTGATGGTGGAGATTCATGAGGTGAATGATACGATCATTGCAACTCCCAAAGCCCATGTTATTTATACTATTTGTGAGCAACATTGGATAGAATGTTACCATTATCATTGATTATGTATGTAGGATTTATATGTGGGGACATCCCTTTGGGCGTTTAATATAGATATCAGGCCTTAGGAAGGTGTCCAATGTATCCTAATTATGGTCGGAATTAGAGTCATTATAGTTCATTTGACTTAAAAATCCACTGTTGGTTGAGGAAGGATGATTATCCCTAGAGAAAGATTTGGCCCTGATGGTTGGAGTGTCCAAGATATGGAAAAACTTATACTGAGGTGGATTCCCATTTTTAGGGTCTTTTTGAGGGATTCTTATGTATCCTATTTATGGAAAGAGTTAAAGTTATTAATGCTCGTTTTGATTAGGGAATACACACTAAGGGTTCCCTTTGGATGTTTAATATAGAGCTCGGGACTTAGGAAGTCATTCTACATATATTGGTTATGATAGGAATCAGAGTCCTCATAGTTCAGTTTGAGGGGGGCTTACATATTGCGGATTCCATTTGGATGTTTAATATAGATCTTGGGCCTTATGAAGTCATCCTATGTATCATAGTTATGGAAGGAATTATACTCATCACAGTTTATTTGATCTATGCTTACACACTAATTTTTACCTTTGGATTTTTAACATAGATCTTTGAAATTAGGAAGAAAACCAACATATATTGATTATGGAATAAATCAGAGTAATCCTAGATCAGTTGATCAGGGCTCAAACAATGTGGGTTCCCTTTGGAGGTTAGATAAGGTTATCATGTTTTGGGACTCCTACTTTACCTAGTAAGGTTTTCTACATAACCTATTTTATTGAATTCTTAAAATTCATTTATTGTCTACCAGACATGTCGAAGGATGTATGGACATATCTGGTTGTATTATGGAAATGTCGAAAGAAAATCGCATACTGATGTTTAATTTTTTTTGAGGGATATCGTATAATATTAAGGGATTGTCTAAAGACCATCTAACGATGAAGGATAATATAACCGTAGGGCATCATAATACTTGGATGACTTCTCATATAGTCTATTTCTTGATCTCAATTGACATGTCTGGAGGCCATCACATGATCTTTATTGAAATTCTAAGATACCATCACATGATCTCAGTTGACATGCATGGAGGGTGTCGTATGATCCGAATGACATTCCTAGAGGGTATCGTAAGACATCAGTCGACATATCTGGAGGATGTCTCATGATATAGGTTATCATGTATGGAGGTCATCGCGCGATCTAGATAACATGTCATATTTTAATCATGAAATCTTACAAGCATGCTTGGAGGATGACACATGATTTGGATGATAATCCCACAGGGATTCACATGAGATAGCTAACATATAATGGTGTCACTAAATAACTTAGGCGACATATCTAGAGGGAATCACATGGTGGGGATGTCATACCTGAAGGGATTTGTGATACTTAGGCGGTATACCTATAGGGAACCTTGTGACTTTCTCAAAGTGTCATAAGGATATCACATGATCTAAATGGTGTTTCGAGGCGACATCGAATGATATGGATGACATGTACTAATGTTTTCACCTTATTTGGATGGGTCATGTAAAGCACATGAGGATAAAAGTATGTATTTTTCGCATCTGTATCCAATATTATAGTCTTTATTCTATATTTTATTAGATTAGTGCCTTATATTTGGTAAGTGTAATCTTTTTTTAGGTTTTTCCTGATGCAACAGATCAATGAGACCAGCTTCAAATAACCTTAATAGAATGATAACAGTCCTTTGAAAGATCCCAAGTGATCTTCCAAAGTTCTTATGCATGATTTTTGATTCTTAGGTTGTTTACAAGATTTTTCCAATTATAAAACCTTTTCTATTAGGATATTATTCACTCAGAGAATTCTGATCTGATTCTGGAATGCATGAGCTTATGGATCTAAATATACATTTTTTTGTGCTGGGGGGGGGGGGTGGGGGGTTATAGGATTTTCATCTTCATTATGTAATGAATTGTCTGGAATGTATCTCATAGATTAATTATGGAATTAATGGATGGATTTGGTGTCACACACTTCACCAAATGGTACTATAGGTTATCCCTTGAGAGTTTCATTATTTTCAGGGAACATGGGGTCATCCCATCAGCTCTCTGTTTATAATATTTTGTCCAATCAAAGTGGTATTTCTTAACCATGTTCACATGACCAGGAGCTTATAAAATTTAGACCGACATATATAGGGGAATTTTCATGATCGTGATGCCTATGGAATGGCTTGTACAGGATAAAAGGTGACTTGTCTAGGATTTTCCACGAGACAATGGTGGATCTCTAGGGGGCCTCGTGAGATTGGGATAACTTTTGGAGGGGGCCTCATGCGATAAATGGGGATCGCCTAATGCATAAATAATCATTCCAATAAATGAAAAAAATATTACTCTCTAAAGAATCTCTCATAATCTGGATTTTTATATCACTGTATAATTTACAAGGACTGGGTATCTTGCGAGTCTACACATGGTTTGTCGAATAGAATCATTGTACCTTCTGGTGATGTGTTACATGACCAATAAATGGTCTTCTGTTGATGCATGAGAATTTCCATGTAAAAAACATATGTTTCTTTTCAGAGTTAGTAGGGGAGCACAGGACTATCAGGTTACGTATGAAACCCTTCGTATGACAAGGGTGACATGCAAATGGGCTCTTGAGTTGAAAGGCAGATATGTTTCCAGGGATTGTAATAATTCTTGAGAACCACATGGATGTGTCGCATAAATATTTATTACTTCTATATTATGAAAACATTTTGATATTTTAATTCCTTATTTTACAATTATTTTTGATATTTTTGATGTGCCTATCACCCAACAAGTCACATGACTCAGGGGAGTTCATTTGGAATTTTATTCACGGTCAATGAGTATCTTAGACTTCTTCTCAAGAAGAAGGGATATTTTCAAAGGGAAACCACATGATATTCCAGTAGGTCATGTGTTTTAAATGACCATTTACATAACCTTCTGAAGGTCATACGATCATGGGTCCTTCTGCAGGTTATGTGATCTGTATGTCTTGGTCACCTCTCTTCCACTACTTTCTGGAGACAATAATATCCATACTTTGGGTATTTCTTCCCTTGTATATTTTCAGATCTTCATTTGTGGTAATAAAAAGGGTTTCATAAAAATTTTATCATATCACATCCTATGAAAAAGATATAGGTTTCATAATAATTTCATCATATCATATCCCATTAAAGCTGAAAGTTTCATATCCATTTCTCTATTATGTAGCCCATTAAAGAAGAAAATTATTCCTCAAAATTATTCCATAATAAACATAAACCATTCAGATAAATAATAATAATTTTTCTTGAATTATATCCCCAATAATTCTTATCTTACATCAAGGGATTTCCTCTTAGATGGAAAATTATTTTGAAAGATTAATTGGGACATTTCATGAGGAAAATAGCCTTTTAACTTTTCAAAAAACTTTTTAATATATATATATTTTTAAATTATTACATCTGATAATAAAAATTTAAATTTTTAAAGGAGGCATTAAATACATTATTTTTCATGATGGTGTAAAATATCATTCAGGCTGCACATCTTCCAATGAAGATTCCTTTCACTTTTTTAGTAAAATATAAATAGGCCTTGTTTGGAAAAGGAAATTAATATTCCTTTGAAAAATCATAAAAATTAAATGAAGGGTAAAAACTAATTTAATAAATCATTTGGATAATGTTAAAAATATTTTGGAGAACGTTTTTATAAAATATGACTTCGAAATAAAAATAGGTTTTCGACCGAAGAGAGCAATAAAGATGATTTTTCTTAAAAAATTATTTTTAACTTTTGAGAAAATAAAGAGAGGAAGATGTATTTAAAACATGTATTCTATTTAAATAACTAGAGAATAATAAAATTCTAGAGTTTCTTGAGAGATGTATCAAAATAATTTTTTTATAATAAACATAATCCTAAACTATCCTGAAAAATGACTATTGTAACAATGTTTTACCAATTTGGTAACATTGAACTAAAAAAAAATGGGGGAAAAAATTAAATTAATCTTAACATATCATGATAACAAAGAATATCATGATATTACATGTTAAGGAGACTGTATACACAACACATAAAAGAATATTGGTGCATAATATAACAAATGTCTTAAGGAATACAAATTGAGATAAAACCTTTTGAACAATAAATCTGATGAAGGGGACAGACAAAAATAAAAATTTAAATCCCCATAATTTTAATTAAAATCATCATAAAATAAATTCATGTTTAGTATGTACACCACATTAAATAATCAAATGGTGTACATGGCTTGTGTCACACAAGATATACAAGTGAGACCGAATCCATTAACTTAAGTTTCATATTAATTCATACACATTCTAACCTCCTATATAATAAATATATTTTTATTATACATATATTAAATAACCATAAATATATGTATGATACCATATATTTTTCCTTGTGACCTTTTATTAACCGTTTATTAACAATTCCTTGTTAAAGTCATGTTTTGGGAAACAACTAGTTTGTGTTTCATGTATGTTATGATTTGTTATTTTTATTCCTATTCCATTGATCATGGTTCAAAAATATCTATAATTATAAAAATGATAAAATATCATATATATTATTCTTAATTATTTTAGTGTAATACATAAGAGTTAGAGACAGAAAATTAAATAAACTATTCATGGAAATGACAGGCTGTATGTATACATGGACGTTGTTTCTTATTTCTCAACAGATTGAAATAAAGAAATGAAAATAATATATTAACATTAAAGAATAATTATCATGACATATATAAAATTATATTAAATAAATGAATCCTTACTACCATCTATGTAAAGTATAAGTGAAAACGAATCAGATTGCATCGTGAGGTAGTAGTGCATCGTACATATGACCGATGTTATTATATCCCAAATGAATATAAATTAATAATTTATTTGAGGTATAATGATTATAGAGGTATATTAATTTAAAAAATTTCATATAATTATTTTACATCCTTCATTATATCTATCATTCAAAGGTGGTGATGGAAAAATAACTACATCGGTTCGTGAGGCGGTATCCCGTCATACACAAAATCGACAGTTTCATTTCCTATTTGTTTGAAGTGGATATAGATATAGGTTATTGCATTAATATAGTAACATATATTTATATAGGGAATAGTATGTTTTTTATATTGGAAATTGTAGTTCATAATTGATGGTTTAAAAGGAAGAAAGAAAAAGAAGGAGCCCAGTGAAGACAATTAAATTCACAGAAAATCACCTCCTTTGAAACTCTTACAAATGACCCTATTTTTGGTCTTTTGGGAGGAACATAAGCTCTCTAAAATGTATAATGATGTCAAAGATTTATTTTTCAAGGTTTCGGATGAAATATATAGCTTAAAAAGGGTGAATAAATGATGTTCGGTGGTGGAATTTTATATGTGGGGGAAAAGACCCACTTGTAAACTACATGGAAGGTTTCCATAAAGACCCAATAAATAAAATAATTAATAAAAAAATATTCTAAAAGACAAAATAATATAAAATTTCATATATATTATTCAAATATTCTCTTATAGTAACAATTTTACATTATTATAGTTATTTCAACCAATATCATTTTAGTTTAATACAACGGTAAACACATTTTTACATTAACCATGGTAAATAATAATAATAATTTTTTACTATTCACTATGGTAAAAATTTTTGTTTAAATTATTAGATAATATAAATTATTATTATTTGAAATATGGAATCCATTTTTTAAAATTTCACTCATAGAAGTGGAAGAAGATAATTTGAAATTAAACCTACAGTTATGAAGAGAAACTAATTCTTTAAAGAGAAAATGTTCAAAAGATTTATAGGCCGTTATATCAAAAAACAATATGAAATTGAATAAAATTACATGAATTGTATTAATATAGATATTATTGAATAAATTTTTCTTTTAAAACTATTTAAAAAAACAACCTTATAAATGATTTAAATGAAATGATGGTTTTTAATGAAAAACAACTATCTTTCACTATTCATTGAAAAATTAATCAATCCTAAAAAATATCAATAATTCATTTTAAGATAATTTTTTCATGAAAATTTTAAAAAATAATTTTATTTTATGAAAATTATTTTCCAAAATAATATAAATTTTATTTTATTAATCTTCGCTAAAAAATAATGATCATATTTTGACAAAATAGTATATTCAGAACATATATATTTTCATAAATTACTAAGTTATTTTTTTTTCAATATGAAATATTTATATGAAACCATAATACATAATATTTGAATTTTTTTAGTCATATTAATTCCTCCATGTTTAATTACTTGGTAATAACAGGAAGGTTTTTTTAATAATATTAATAGTTTTCCTCGGTTTATGAAAACTCATTGGTGCGTCTAACATAAGCTAACCAGGAAATAAAATTTATTTTAGAAGAAATATTTTATAAAAACAAGAGTTTTTTAAGAAATAATAAATAATAATTCATATTTATGCTTTCCATTTTGTGTAAATATGATAACATCATTTGTGGAAGTGTGGAATACCGTCTCCTCAAAGCGATGGGATTTTTTCATTCTCTACATGGAATGTATTTAGGACAGTTTTAAAAACATATGTGTAATATATGAAATATATACGATTCTATAATTATAAAATACACAAAAACAGACACAGACACACACAGATATATATATATTAATTAATTTTCAATACGACAATGAAATAAAAGTATTGTTCATAGGTACATACGTCCTACCATTACTACGAATGGTTCCATTCATTTCCTATCTAAAAACTTATGGATTATTATAAATAAATATATGTTGACTATATATAATATATAAATAATGGATTAAATTTTTTATATGATTAAATTATGATCTAAATAATTGGAACAATAAGTAACAACTTAAAACATACTAAAAAAACTAGGCAATTAGAACCCGAAATAGTAAAAATACTGAACGATTATTAACAAATTAGAGATCAGATTTTATAAGAAGATAATATATGATATTATAATGAATATTATAGTTCTTTTATAAGTTATTAACATGTTAAAAACCATTATATAAGATTTTAAATAATTTTCTCTCAAAAATAAAAGCAAGGTCCCACTTTTCATTTCGTTAGGCACATGCCATTATCACCACTTATTTGGTTTTTGTAGTGTATGTAATACCCATTTTGATATATTTTATCATTAACTATTTTATCTTCATGGTATTTGAGTTTAAACTATTTATTGAAATGTGTTTTGAGTAAAAATTTACCATGTGGGGAAGAATTTCATACCCCAATTTCTTTTCTTTGGGTTACATTACTTCCTCATTGTTGGTAATATTCTTCGTTTATTTGTGTAATAATGTTTTAATATATTATTTTTTATTTAAAATTGTATTATATGGGTTGTAATTTGAGGTATATAATCTAGGCATTGATTTATTCTCATATCAATGTTATGGAATTCTAAATTTTTTTACTTATGAATCTCATTTTTTTCGAGATTTATTATACATAAATTTATATCAAAGGAAATTATTTGATGATTTTCTAATGAACCCTTTAATTTTCTTATCCTATGGTTATTAGTGAACTTTTCAAGTAATAATAACATTTTATGCTGTTTTTTACTTAAAATATTTTATAATTTTGTTTAAGAAAACTCAACTTCATTTCTCTATTTTTGTCAGAGAACCTGTTTTCTTTGAAAAATTCCAGTTTTCAAAATAGGTTTTCCAAAATGATCTTACCCTTTCTAAATTTTTTTTAATGTTTTTAACCTTTTTCTTATTTATAAAAATTTTCCAAGTAATTTTCATTTTACCTTGTATGGTTTGTACAAATTTACCTACTATCAATCCTTCAAATATTACATTGAAAGTTTAAAATGATACTTTTTAAAGAAAATGTTTTAAAAAAATTCAAAGAAAATGTTTTTAAAAATGTTTTTTCAAAACAAAATTTTATTTTCCTCAAGAATTATTTTAAATTTATTCTTATATTTCATCAATGACAGCAACCCTTATTCTTACATCAATGGGTATATTTCATATTGACTCTATCGTTATTCTTCATTTGGATGGTTTTTGATTGATTTGGACAAGGGTAGTATTGAAATTAAATTCATTGATTTATTTTCTATTCCAATTGATGTACCCAATTTATAATGATCAATGAAAATTATGTTTTGCCTAAATATTCATACCATTTATCATGGATATGATTACTTCCTAATCCATATACAATTTTTTCAAACTATGTTTACTTGATATTTATTTGATTAATTGAGGAAATATTGATAAATAAGTATCTCGTACTCTATATGAAGATTTGATAAGGAAAATTCTTAAATAGATTATCTAATATAAGAGAAATGATTTGGATAGGTTTGACATGGGTTTGGGACCATTTAAAGTAATCCCCTCGATGAATCGGTAGTCCCATGGTATGAAATAAGGTTGGAAAGACCCTTTTTGTTTATAAATACTATCCTATAAACTATCTTATGAAATTTTTAGACAGTAGAGAAATGGTTTTCCAAAAAAAATTGGTTTGTACCCAGTTTGTTATAAACAATCTTGTGAATGATCATGACAGTAATGGTACTATGTACCTAGGAACAAGGGATCCAATAATTAAGAATTTACTTTTTTGAGAGATCTTTTATCATCCTTATTATCCTTGAGATGTTTTCTTTAATTTTTTTTGGATTCATTACATACTCAGTTTATTGATTAAATGGAATGTGTTTTAGTTATTTACCTTTCCACATTATTTAATCAATTCCTTCTAAGTTATTAACTATTTGGAAATTGTTATCTGTTATTTACATTTCCATATTTATTATTCTCATTGATTCATTATTTATTCAGTTTTGCTAACCCTTACCGAGTATTTGGCCTCACCCTTATTATTTTTTCTTTCCTTATAATTCCTTTATGTGTAATAAGAATGATATGTAATGATATATTAGATATAATAAAATTATTATCCAATCATCAAAAGAAAAAATTGATTTAATTAGTGAATTCACTTGTAAAAAAAGAGTTATCCATGTTTATATATTACCATGAATGCTAAATTGTTTAGCCATTTGGAATTTGATTCCTTATAATCATAACAATATAATAAAGAAATGAACTAGATCTAGGATTCTAGTGTCATGGAATTATATTTGGTATTAATGTAAGGTTTAGTAGCAACCTTGGAATATAGATTTGGGAAAAATATTTTATATAACATGACCCTATGATATACTCTGAGGATAAATATAGAATAACATCCATGACTTTTGGTATGGTAGAGATTATATGGCTCTTCTAAGAAATAAATGCATGTTTGGATAATATAAGTGGACATGGTTCTAGGACAAATGTACCTAGGGGTAAAAAATTCAAAAAGGTATATCAGGACAGAGTCGAGCGTAACTTCTTAAACGATAATAAACCTTACTAAACACCTGTTTCAAAACTCCCAGGGGGATATTATTAGGATAATTCAAATTTTATTTACAATACATTAAGATGGATTTGAACAGATAATGACAATGAATTTCATAGGTTAAACCAAAGGTGTCTTGAATTAATGAAAAAATGTGTCAATATTTAAACATCATAAACATGATTTTATTATTTTTCAAATATGATAATTGATGCTCACACTATGGTTTTTGGTTTTAGAAAATAATCTCTTATAATGGAAAAATTTTAGACCAAGAAAATATGTGGGAATAAATGGGTGAAGTATTTATGCATTAAGGTATTATTGAAAACCATAGTTAAGAGGATATTTAGTGATTAACTTTATTTTAAGGATGTACACAATATTAGTTTTGGAAATAATATTAATTTGGATTTGGAAAAGCAACACCTGTATGTTAGGTGAGAATCATTAAAGATTGAAAAGTTTGCAGGGCTTGAACGCATGACCAAATGACAATAAGAGTTTAACGCCAACAATTAACCTACACAATTCCCTAGTTAATATTAAATTTAATTTAGTTAAATAATTTTATGAATAAATATTTAAGATGAACCTTTGGTTTTACTTTTTTAGGTTTAGAGATTAATTCATTAATCATATTATATTTGAATAATAATCTGAGACAAATGGAAATACTTTTCACTATTTTATGGACCTTACAATCAGTTAAATGTGCATTTTAGTGATTTAAGAATCAATATTAATTTTTGGATATAAATTTCTTGGAGTATGGTATGAAATATAATTTTATCTAATCACAACCAAAATACGTAATTTTTAATATGAAATTAAAGTGTATCTAGTAAGTATATTTGCTTATATTTCTAGTCAATAAATGAATTCCCCACCATTTGGAAAAGGATCTTAAAACAAAAATGTTATCCAAATACCTTAATTTCTTTGAGTTGATGGTCATATAAATCATCACATATTTATGACGTTGATACCTCAACTTTCAATTGATCATTCACATATTTGTGATTTATTCCCTCAATATCTCCCTATAAATATTTCTACTTTTCCTCTACGAACATATCTCCACTTGACGCTAATGTTATATAACTTAGAGACCTAGTTACATGTTAATCCATGTGACATCTGTAATTAACATTCTATCTTATAAAGAATAAGTTTTATTAAATCTTGATACAATGTAATATTTTAACATAGGAAATATCAAACAATATATTACAAAGACCTCGTTTAAATTGTAATGACACAATTTATTTATGGTTAGGAGAATATAACACCCTAAAATTTTAATGCAAGAACCTTGTATTCGATAGTGTGTAAGACACACAACATCAAGTGGGAATAGAATATAATATCCCTTTAATTTAAAATATATTAACTATTTTTAAGTAAATGAAATATATTATATATCTCGTAATTAATTTGGTAACACACCCGAATGACAAAGGGTTAAATAAATAAATAATATGACTCATGTCAACAAGGTGAACCTTCCTTTTCAGGAGCCTGCCGGATTAGAGCTCCATAGTTAAGCGTGATTGTACTGGAGTAGTGATCTAGATGGGTGAACTTCTGGGAAGTTTCCCAGGGTGTGTGTGTGAGGACAAAACAGACTGGAATGGAGATGTGTTGGTTTGTGGGGACAATCATTAGTCATATAACCCGTGAAGGCACGTGGGTGGGCCCTAGGCTGGGTACCACGTGTCTACGGGGCAACTGGTGGTACCTGGTGGGCCAGGACCTGACGACCATGTTAAGGCAGGGTGTATGTGCTATCACTGGGACCCAGTTGTCACATTTGGTATCAAAGGTGGTACCCAGCCTTAACTGCGGTGCAATGCCTGGGTTGAGATATAGGTCCCACAATGAGGAAGTTTTGCTCTAGGGGGGGGGGTGATTGTAACACCCCCAAATGACAATGGGTTAAATGACTAAATGATATGACTCATGTTAACAAGGTGCACCTTCCTTTTTAGGAGCCTTCTTGATTTGAACTCCATAGTTAAGCATGCTTGTCCTGGAGTAGTGATCAGGATGAGTGACCTTCAAGAAAGTTCCCCATGGTGTGTGTGAGTGAGGAAAAAGAACATTGGAAAGGACATGTGTTGGCATGTGGAGACTATCATTATTCATATGACCCGTGAGGGAATGTGGGTGGGCCCCAGGGTGGGAACCACGTGTCCACGGGGCAAATGGTGGTGCCTGGTGGGCCAGGACCTGACGACCATGTTAAGGCAGGTTGTATGTGCTGTCACTAGGACCTAGTTGTCACATTTGGTACCATAGGTGGCACCCAGCCTTAAGTGCAGTGCAATGCTTGGGTTGAGATGTAGGTCCCACAGTGAGGATGTTTTTCTCTCGGGGGGGGGGGGGTGATTGTAACACCCCCAAATGAAAAAGGGTTAAATGACTAAATGGTATGACTCATGTTAAAAAGGTTCACCTTCCTTTTTGGGAGCCTTCCTGACTAGAAATCCATAGTTAAGTATGATTGGCCTGGAGTAGTGATCAGGATGAGTGACCTTCAGGAACGTTTCCCATGGTATGTGTGAGTGAGGAAAAATCACATTGGAAAGGACATGTGTTGGCCTGTGGAGACTATCATTAGTAATATGACCCGTGAGGGCACGTGGGTGGGCCCTGGGGTGGGAACCACGTGTCCGCGGGGCAACTGGTGGTGCTTGGCGGGCCAGGACCCAACATCCATGTTAAGGCGGGGTGTCTGTGCTATCACTAGGACATATTTGTCACAAATTTAGTATTGATCGACCTTTCATTGCACACAACAATGAGTCTCGTTGATGACTTGCATTACACACAAGACTGTGTTTTACCAAGTTACAATATATTATCAAAATATTATTTTTTATTATAGTAAGACATAAACTAGCCATTAAATTAGACTTTAGGAATAGTATTAACTAAATTATGAAAATATTTGGTTTACACATATATAAAATTAAGTCTTTGGTTACCAATTAATTATAAATGAAAATATAAACCTATTAAATATAAAGGAAATTTTTTTATCTTTATTCTCAAAAACGTATTCTATCCTAATAAAATAAATTAGTTAATATTAGGGAATGATATTAATGAAATTTTTATATTATATATATAATAAAATATTTTATATACTCATCTAACAAATTTTATAGGCATATGATAAAAACAAACATAATTTTATGGATTGAAAGATATATTTTTATAAGGATAGTTTTACGGCCTATTAAGGGAGAATATATTTTAAACCAAATTTGGAACTTTTATAAATTTTATTTGAAAAACTAAAATTAAATTTTTAATTAAATACATTAAAATTAGGTTATTATTAATGTTTGGTATTTTTATTTGAGGGTTCATTTTTTAAAGAATAGCGGGAAACACTGATATTTAATTAAAAAATTATTTTTCATATAATTTATTTATAATGATAAAATATATTATAAATTAATCTTAAATTAAAATAATATAAATTATAATATAATTAATCAAATTTAGATCACTGGAATCAATTTCACTTTGAAATTGAAAAAAAAATCATAGCAAATGTTTGAACAAGTATACTTTGAAATCATGTTTTGTTGTCCCGTCATGGGATTAAATATAAATTAATTTCATCCAATTATTTTTATTTTAATTTGAAATGATGAATTTAATATTGGGAATCAGAATTATTATTAATATATTATAATGATTACATAGTTTTTTTACAATAAATATTAGTGAATGTGAATAAAATTAATTACAACGACTAAGGAACAAATTAGAATAATAAAAGACTAAACCATAAACATGTCGGCCAAAATTACCTAGAAACATGTCAAAAATACATTTAATGGATATATTTAGACCCTATAATCCCTAATATATAATTTGTTACATTATTTTTTACACTTTACATGGTAAATACATGGGAGGAATTTCCTTTTGAAAATTTTTCAAGAATATCGCACCTCCCCCACTATAAAAAGGCACTCATCCCTCCCACTTTCTCACACCTCTGAAAGATATCTGGATTGAAAAATCTCAACCCAATTATCTAATAAAAATTTATAACCTGATACTTCAATCATACCTAAGTTATAAATTCATCCTAGTAATACCTCTATTGCAAACCAAAAGGAGTTACCTGAATAAGAGGTAACATTCTTTCTCAAACTCTTTTGTTATATTTTCATTCTCCACCCCCTAAAATATTCTTATTAGATGACCAAAAAATTATAGTATCCTAAATATACAAATATTTATTTAGGTTATGGGATAAAAATTCACTAACAAACACTTCTATATAAAGGGTAATGAACTTACCGTTATTGTGTACTTTGAACTACCGCCTTATGAAATGAGGTCGTTTGTTTTTTTACTTTACCACCTCCCATGGTAGGAAATTATGATACAAAATATGTTTATATATGATATTTATAATGAATTTATTATTAATTAATTTTTATATAGCACATCCCTTTTTGCTTTTCATTTTTTTATAATACAAAACATCATTTGTGGAAGTGTGGACTATTGTATCCTCAAAGCGACGTGATTTGTTCATGTTATAGATAGAATTTAATAAGGTTGATTTTAACAAAACTATGTGAAATATATGACATAAATATGTTTCTGGAATTATAATATACATATATGTATATATATATCTTTTACTTTTCAATATGACAAAGAAATAAAACTAGTGTTTATTCTTATGTACAACCTACCATATCTATTAATGGTGCCTTAATTTTCTTATATTAAAACATTAATAATATATATTAAATACATATATTCTGAATATATATAATATTTTAATTATTTTAAACAATATTTATCTTATTAAATAATGATATAATTAATATAACAACCAGTAATAAATCAAAATATACTTGAAAACTAGGAAATTAACACCTCGAATAGAGAAAATAATAAAATACACTTAAAAAATGGGTAATAACAAATTATAAAAAAAATAATATAATATATTATAAATATTATTATGATTATAATATATGTTATTAACATAATTAAAATAATTATATATGAAGTTAAAGTAACTTCACTTGAAAAGAAACACAGGGTAAGGGATTATAATCGCACTTTTATTTTTCTCTGAGGCATACACCATTATCTCTGTTTATTTATTTTTTGAGGTGTATCTAATGACCCTTTTTATATATTATAGAATGAAATATTTTTTCATTATTTGTATTTTTATTTTAAATTTGAATTATTTCTTATAATAGGCATTTAGTCAAAAGTTACCTAGTGGGAAATAATTTCATAACCCAATTTGTTTTCTCTGGGTTATATTAATTTCTCATTATTAATAACATTCTATATTTATGTGTGTAATCAATTTTTTCTATAATTTTTTTATTTAATTTTATTTATGTGAATATTAATTTTAAAAACATAATATATTCATTGATGGATTCTCACATCAATCTTATGGTATTTTTAAGGGTTTAATTTTAAATCTCATTTTGTTCAAGATTGTTTACACTTGAATTTCTATGAGAGTAAATTATTTTATCATTTTCTAATAAAACCGTTAAATTTATAATCCTATGGTTACTCATGACCTTTTAAAAGTGATAATACAAATTTTCCACTCTTTTTAACCTACATTTTTATGAAATTTTTTAAAAAAAAACATAATCTCATTTCACTCTTTGGTCAGAGAACCAGCTTTCTTCTAAAAAACAAAATTAATTTTTTTTACCCTTTACAGAATGATTTTTTATATAAGTTTGTACCCTTTTCTAATGTAGTTTTCAAATGAATGTTATTTTTACCATGTATGACATATACACATTTTCCCACAATTATTCCTTATTTGCTTCCTTTGTAAGTATAAAAGGTTCCTTTAAAAAAAGTATTTAAACATTTATTTTTAAATAAATTGTTTTTGAAAAGTTTTTTTCAAAACAAAAGGATATTTTCCCAATAATTACTTTAAATTTATTCTTTTATTTCATCAATTACAATAATACTTATTTATAATCTAATGAGTATATTTCAAATTAATAACATACTTATCATTCCTCTCGATGGATTTTGATTGATATAACCCAGGATAATATTGACATTAACTTACATGATTACTTTGTTAGTCCCCTTGAAATATTAAATTTTTAGTGATCATTAAACATTACGTTTCCCCTCAATGTCCATATCATTTATCATTGATAAGATTATTATGTAAACTATATTGCATTTTTACATACATTATGTACATGACTATTGTTAGATTAAAAAGGGAAATATTAATATATATGTAACTTTTACCCAATAAGGGTTTTTGATAAAGAACATTGTTAAATAAATTATTCAATATATTTGGAATAGTTTGGAAAGGTACAACACTGGTTAGGGACCATTTAAAGTAATCCCTTCATTATATTGATAGTCTCATGGGATGAAATCAGGTTGGACAAACCCTTTTCAGTTGTAACCAGTAGGTTATAAACTTTATGATAAAAGGTATTTATAGGAGAGATAAAATTGGATAAACAAAATAATTTTGTACCAACTATGTTATTAAACATCTTGTGAAAGGTCTTGATGGTAGAGGTACCATGTACCAAGGAAACATATCCTCTAATAATTAGGAATTTCATTTATTGAGAATTCAGTTATTATAATTATTATCCATGATATTTTTTTATTTTGTAGTATCTATTAATTCCATTAATTATAATTTTATTGATTAAATGGAACACATTTTAATAATTTACCTTGTAATATTTTTTACTCGCTCCCTTCTCATTTATTACTACATGAAATGTGTTCTTCACTTATTTAATATGATTTATTGATTATTTTCATTGATTCATTATTGATTCCACTATGCTTACCATTACAAAGAATTTGACCATACACTTTTTATGTCTCATTTACCCAGGATTTATTGATGGTTACTAATAATGGAATTCAATGATACACTAGATAGTATAAATTTATTATCATATCCTAGAAGATGAAAAATGTGTTGTAATTAGTGTATTCGCTTAAAAAACAAGACTCATGTATCTATCTGGTTTATCGCGACTAATAAACTCTTCAATCCTTTAGGATTTTATTCCCTCTAATTATTAATATTTTTAATAGTAATTCACCCACTTTGAGCATATGTGGTTAGGGAATTACATTATATTATAAGAACAATATTTTTTTATTCACCAAAAATTTATATTCTTCATAAAATGTATCAAAAATTTATCATCAGATAAATTAAAAAATATAAATATAATAATGAAGTCAATTATGTAAAAATTAATTCCTATAATTTTAGTAAATACATTTTATTATAAATTCAAAGAGTAACAAAAACTATTTTTTAAGATTGATTTTTAAGAAAAAAAAGTAACTTAATTAAAAATCATGAATATTGATGATTGAAACAGGGTAAATTATTATTTTCTAAATAAAATTCATCATATATAACATTAGTACCAAATAAAAACTATTATTTTAAATTTATATCAATTTATTTACTTCAATTGAATGAGATAATTTGAAAAACAAAATCATTATATTTTACTATTCGTTGAAAAATCAATGTTTAGGAAAAATAAAAACAATTCACACTTAGAAAATTGTAATATTAAATTTTTTAAAAAATTATGTTTATTATATTAAATAAACTTTATAAAATTGGATGATATTAGTTATAATTTACTTGAATAAAATTTCATTAAATCTTTTTTTATGAAAATAAATTTTTGAAGCAATAAAATGACTTTACTAAAAATTGAGTTCTTATTTCATAAGAATTCATATTTAATTTTTTTGAGTGGGGACCTTATGATTATATTGTATTATTAGATAAATCATATTCATATCATCCAATTGAACGACTAGTTTATAACGATCATAGTTATGTAAACATATTTTTTAAATACATCTCAATCCACTTAAATCTCAATGTTTCTTATTAAGAACACTATAATGATTATTATTATTTTAAATTAAATTCTTTGGGTGTTACATTATAACCCCTTAAATAAATAATTTCCACATAAGTTTATATAAATAATTAATGTTTCAACCATTTTTGAAAACCCACATTTTACAAGGGGATAATAAAACTTTTTTTAAAAATGGTAAGTGAGAAGGATAAAGGAGACTAGATATTTCATATAATCAAGTTCCGAGATAAGGAGAAAATTGGTGGAAAATTAAAATATAAACATGAAGCATAATACCACCATGGAAGTAATAATATATAATTATAAATAATATGGTCATGAAAAAGTTAAATACCATAAAACTATAAATTAGTGAGGGGGGAAAAGACCATAAATTCATCACAAATGAGGGTGAAATGGTATCATTTTTTTTCAAGACCTTTTTTAAAAAACATGGGGATTAATTTACTATCAAGATATAGAATATGATAAAATGTAATGAATTGATTTATTTTTACTTAATAAGAAAATTTTATTTCTTTGATTAGGAATTTATGAATATGAACTTGATCTATTATTCAATGAAATGAGTATTCAAGTTGAATTTGTTTCCTGAAGCACTAAAATAATCTTTTAATGGATAATAAGTTCCATAAATCATCATTTTATCTCAAGATATTTTAAAAAACCAAAATGGTTAGTACATGATATCCATTATAATACATTGATATCCAAATGTTTAAAAATAACACATAAAGTATAACTTATTATATAACATAAATAGTCAACCTTAAAGATATATTAAAAATATTTTTGAAAAAATTAAAAACCAAGAAAATCAAAAGATTTGATCACATATTTTTTCTAAGATGAAAAAACTAATTTCCTCATAAAAATAAATTTCTTATAAGGTTATATACTAAAAATTTATATATCATAATCATATACTATATAAAATATGATAATTATTTCCATAAATATCCAGAATCTTTATAAATCCACTATAAAATCATATATTCTTCCTTAAACTAACAATATATTAATTCCTAAAAATATATTTACATTTGTATACATTGTTCTTATTTTAGTAGAATTATTAAAAAACAATCATATTCTCCAAATAACTTTTCGATCTCCATGATATCTATATGGAAAAATATACTCCAAAAATCTATTAATTATTTTATCCAGATCAACCATAATTTCTTCAGTATCAGATATCATATTAAAACAAAATGTTATCAATAAATTTAAACTTGTGTACAAAAAATATAAAATAATTATTTCTAAAATAACCATTACACTAAAATATATACTGAACCAATGGTTCGTATACCTATAAATGTCTACACAAATAAACATAATCAGGTTAAAAATTAATCAAAAAAAAAAACAAAATGGACATCTAATACTTTAAACCTATGATCAAACTTATACTCATCAACCTATGTCACATAAGGTGTATCCCATATTAACATGGAATATCATTCGTTTTTATAGGTTATGATCTATCATTAAACATAATGTTTCATAATGAAAATATGTGTTTATCCCATACTAGATCCTAGGAGTGTCAGACTAGGTGAGTAATAAGGGCACACTCACAATGCACCAAAATGATGGTTGAGATATATTTGAGAAAATCTATTTTGGGGTTTCCCCCTAGATGAAAATTTTCAAAATAACATCCACTTGTAGTATATAGATTGGCATATATTATTAGGAAAACTATATGATACATACCTTACCAAAACTGTTATGATATTTATCATACAACTAGAAATTATATCAATGTATTTTATATGGTTATGTTCCTTAATTAATATTTTACTAAATCTAGTTCCCAATTTTCTACAGAACATTTACTAATAGAAACTGTAAAATATCGAAACCCAGTATTTGAGATATAATGTCTAATTTATTTTATTGAAACTAGATATAACATATCACATCCCTGTATTCTGAATAGTTTACTAGTATAAAAAAACTAGATAAAAAATTTCTAATCATTTTATATTGGTAAAAAATATAAAAACATAGTTGAAGTAAAAATTATGTATCTCTGAATCAATTCAAGGATTCATTCTTCACAACATCATGAAAGGGGACAAATAAATATGAGCTCAGATGCTTTGTAAGTTTTACATACAATGGATGTTATAAAAATTAATAAATAAATTATGAATATGGAAATGTAAATGACTAGAAAACATGACATTTAATCAATAATTTGATCATGACGAATAATATGGAATTTATGAATGATTATTTAATAATGTCATATAAATAATCACATAGGCTTGAAACTTATCCAAGTATATCATAAATATTTAAGTAATCACATTAACAATATGAACTGATTTTATAATGATAAAATTCATAATTATAGGCATCTTAAAGATATAGTGAATGCCTTATTCCAAGAGATTTTAGATAAATAGATAACACCTCAACTAAATACCAAATTTTTTTTGTTTTAATGGACCTATCAAAACATCGAGGGGATATAATAGGCCACTCCCATCACGTAGTATTTCCAATTAACTCTTTATATATTGAATTATTAATTTAATTCATAAAAATTATTCCTTATCAATAAATATTCACATTGCATGTGTAACATCATGATTCTCCATGTTTTTCAAATAACTCTCAAATTATAAAATCATATATAGAAAAAGTAAACGGTTTAGGAAATTATAATACCCATGATTTGTAGAATATGGATATGTTTGATTAAAAATTATCATAATAAATTTAATGTTTCCAGAGAAATTAAGAAAACTAAAAATTAATCAATAGTTTATAGATGACCATTAATTCATTATAATAGTATACTTTGTAATAAAATAATGTGTTTGTAAATACTGAAGAAAAATAAAGAGGAACATTTAAAATATATGTTCACTAAGTAATTTTCTTCTTAAAACCATTAAAAACCTGAATAATAATCTTATTATTGAAATACAATATTGGTTGTGGGAAATATTTTTAATTCCATATATTTTAAAAAATTCCTCTTGACCTTTGTAAAGAAATAATAAAACGATACTTTCAAAAAAAATAGATATATTAATTTAAAATGATGTAAAAAATATTTTATAACATGATTTATTCTTAATAAATCAATTTATAAAGTAAAAAATGAATTCCTTAAAACAATTCTGAAAAATATGGACATAGAATAAAAATATACCTAATCAAAAAGACAAATAAGATGAGTTTTTTCATTTACAAAAATATTTTATTGATTTAAGATTCAAAGAGAGAAAAAACTGGGAGAAAAAATGAATATTCTTATATTTCTATAGGATAAAAAAATATATGATGTTTGTGAGTGATGGATTATAATATTATTTTATTGAAAAATAAGAACAATAAAAAAAATATGAGATTGTAAAATAAATTATGACCACATTGGAAACTATCAAATTGTTAACCCTTTAATGTGTAAATTTGAATTTAAACTTCAATCATCATGAATAAATATAAATTTATTTTAAGGCATAAATTGGAAAATATAAAGACAAAATTTTAGTAAATAGGTTCCTAATAACAAATATGTCTCAATGGAGTGGAAATTGAGATGATATGCACTATAAAGTTGTTATTAGGGAAGTTTGAATTAATCAATGAAGTGATTACATGTGAAAAATATAAATCCAAACATAAAAAATGGAAATAAAACATAATAAAAATATTTCACATTTCACACAAAAACATCACATAATATAGTGACTAAAGCATGAATATAATACAATTATTGAAAATTGAGTTAAGAAACCCCTTACCTCACGCTTCTGCTTGTTGATAAAGAATTAACCTCACATATAAGTGTTTTAAAAAATTTATTGATTTATACCAAAACCATAATCATATTTATAATATCATATATTTTCTTCTGAAAATATATAATCACTCGTTTGTCAAAAAATTTTCATTATTATCATTGTTTTGGTTGTTAACTGCTTAGTTTTCTGATATATGTTTCAGAATGAATGTTGTGGTTCTTGTGTATAAGTTATAGTTTCATCATGTACATAATTATATTAATATTATAAATATAATAATTACTATTTTTATATTTTTTTATAATCATCTATGAAATGTGAAGAATGAAAAATTAATTACACTACTCATGGACATGATAGTTCGTACATACACATGCACATTTTTTCACTTTTCAACGGATGACATGAAAGAATGGTAAGAAAATATTCACATTTCTAAAATCAATATAATTTCATATATATGATATATTTTCATTAAATATATTATTATTACTATCCATTTAAATCAAAAAGTAAAAGTGAATCACATTGACTAGTGGATGTGATAGTCTACATGTACGCCCGAGCGACGTTATCATTTTCCAATTGATTTAAATGTTAGAAGGTAAATAAAATTTTATATTTAAATAACCATAATTATTTCATGAATATAATATAATCTCATTATTCCCATATTTATATCAGTCCAAGTTATATTATTATGAAAATGAATTACACTATTATGAGTAAATAGTAAGTCCAATGTAAGCATAAGCGATGTTTTCACTTTTAATAGGATGAAATAGAGACGGATAATGGTTTTAAAATAATAAAAATAAAATATAAGGAAATTTATAATATTTTATTTACTATTTTATAATATTTAAAATATACTTGGAGGAATAATGGGAAGAACTAAACTTTAAAGAGATGGTAAATATGATAATCTCTTTTTTAGAAGACTTCCTTTAGATCCTTTTTAAGGACCCTTGTCATGGTATTAAAAGAAGACCATGACTTTTAATTCATTACTAGGAAAGTTTATAAGTAAATTTTTAAGGGTTTTTTCTAGATTAAAGTTTCAATATACATGAATATGTGAGGAGAGAGGGTTCCCTTTTATATGTGTGGGGAGGGGCACTGTATAATATCATATAGAATTAAATTAATATAAATTATATTCATGTTCATGTGGATTCAAATTTATGTATCTAAAATATTTGATGAGGATAATTATAAATCCCCTCATCTCATAAAAGTTTTACCAGTTTAGAAAATATATAATAGTATCACTTTATTTATACACCTCATTAACCCTTTTGGATAATTATCATAAATTCCATGTTTTATAACACATTAGGGGACAAGAATTATAACTTAAATAGAATAGTAACCCCTAAATGGCCAATAGTTTATTTTTTAAATCATATCATATTAAATTGGTCAAATATCTTTATTTTTTATAAATTTAAAAAAATTTAATAAAACTTTGTTTATTATAAAATATCAGTAATGTAATTTTTAGAAATACAAGACATATTATAATATAATATGACTCAAAATAATGTATAATGGTTCCAAAATTACATGTATAGGAAAATAATAAATATATGGTCCAAATATAATCATTATATAAAATTTATACAGGTTTATATATCATTTTAGACCTTATTCTATGGTTTAACCCCATGGTTATCTAATTTTAAGCCTAACAAGGGTAATGAATTTTTAATATTAGAGGTTTATAATTTTATATTTACAAGGAAAATTGGATCAAAAATAGAAAATTTACGACACTTTTACCATTTAAAATATATCTTTTTCAAATATCAATATTTTTAGGATTTTTAAAAAATTTCACAAGTTATATTTTACATAAAATACCATCAATATCATTTTAATAACTGTTTAAATAATTTGATACTGAAAACAATATAAAAAATATATTCAAATATAAATCTTTAAAAAATATAATATGGTATATTTATCTTCAATATATTTGGAACATTTTTAGTCATTTTTGAAATATTAAATCTACAATTTTAGAATCATTTACTTATTTTTTATAATGCATGTACAAGAACTGTGTTAGTATTGCGTAATTATTTAAAGAATATTTTTCATCACATAATATTAAAAATAAATTACCAATAAAATAATGAAATTATGTTAATAATAAAAATATATATTCACTAAAAGATTATTTTTACTTACATATATTTCTTGAAACATTATTTAATATGTTCTTTTGACTTTTTTATCCTTCTCATGTTTTTCAAAAGTTGTTGAATAAGTCACTTTTTATATAACTGAAAAACTAATTTATATCCCAAAAAATTATAAATAATACTTCATATTTAATAAAAAATATATTTTATACGTAAAAATTCTCAAATAATGTCTTTTGGACACCAAATTGTACTTTTCCAGTGATGCGTAAGCACTTCTTTAAAACTGAAAATGATTTCAAATTTATCGTCAAATAATTTTTCTTTATTTTTTTATAATATTTTTAGTATACTCTAATATAAGATAGTTATTAGAAAGTTTAATAATTTTTTATATCATATTTATATCGTGGAAATGTCAGAAAATATATTTTATTTTATAAAAATTGTATTTTTTAATTAAAAATTAAATTTTTTAAAAAAATCTCAAAACATCATCTATGGATAAAATTGAAATCATGAATCTAATAATTAATATCATTTTGAGAAACTAAATTCCTATATGTTTCATAAATAAATATTAATAGAAATTTTCATAACATAATGATTTTTTGTTTAAATAATTCCTTTTAGGCAAAAATATTTACTTATATCAAATAATTGAATGTTGACAATTGAAATGGAATAAATTAAATTAATATAAATCAAATAGACCACATGTTACATTATGAAAGAAATATAAAATTTAATGTGAAACCTAAATTTATTGATCTAATGAATCAAAATTTGTGTATTTTAATAAAATCTATTTTTTTTAGTATTCATTGGAAAAATAATTATTGTAGAAAAACAAAACATTTCACAAAAAGAAAATTTAAATATGATTACATTATAAATTATGTTCATTTTATAAAATAAATTTTTAAAATTTATATAAATTAATTTTAATTTTCACGCACAAAATTTAATGATATAGTTTTTAAAAAATATGTTTTGAAGCATAAAAGGAGTTGGCTAAAAATAGTGTGCTTATTTCCTAATATTTCATCAACAAATTTTTATTGAGTAGAATAATTTTGAATATATTTCATAATGTGATTACTCATATTCATACCCACTAACTCAATAGCTTTGTTATAATATCCACATTTAAATAAAAATATTTAAATAATTTATTTTAATTCACTTAATTATTAATGTTGCATGTTAAGAAACCCATTGAGACTATTATTATTTCAATCTATTTTTTGGGTGTTACGTATGTATAACACAAGGCTAGAAAATCATTTATTGTTTTTTCATATCCAAACCCTTATAAAAGAAAACTACTTCCATCAATATTTCAACATCATAACCATAAACCTTAAAGATAAAAAAATAAGGATAGTACCATCAGATAACATACCTAGTGAATCATAATTAAAATAAATATTTTTTATAAAAAATGAAAAATGACTATAAAATATAATTGGGATATTTATTGAGTAAACAAATGTAATATCCCGACCCGGGATCCACTTAACCCATGGCTCAAGCTAGTGGGTAACTTGGCTTAAAGTGTGCCTCCATGTACGCCAAAGGCTGATGACTAGAAGTGGGGGTGTAATGATGGTATGTTGGGGTCACTATAACCTCATCTCAGAGTGGCACATTGGGTACAACATTGAACATAAAAGAATATAAGCATTTATATTTATATAGGTAGAATAAATTAGTGGTGGAATAATAAATAATTGTGCAACTGAATGATAATCAATAGACACTAGGTAATGTCATATACATTGATACATGTAATAATGATATAAAAAAGGGGAAAGTGGGATAGGAAGATAACAAATTATATACAAAAATTGAAAAATAATAAAATGGTTCTCCACTAACTTATCTGGTATATTCTTGATCCTCTAATCCTATGCCCAAAATTTTAGAAAACTATATCAAGAACTTAAAGTAGGGATCATTCCCTTATCCATACCTATAGACTAATAATCTACTCGGGTGCCAAAGGCAGCTTGAGTAGTGTGTGAGACAAAATCCAAGTAGGCCACAACAAAAAATATTATGAATTTATACAGGTAGTCCCCATAGATAAACAACATTGTTAATATATAAATAGTGAATTAAAAAATGATAAATAAATAAATTATAGCCCACTCTAGTTTATAAAGGAAACATGGAAGCTCTATATGCTTCATCTCATGGATGTGAATAATGTACAACCAAACACTTTATATATAGAGTAATAATATATATATATATATTTTTTAGTTAAATATTTCATCCACCAATATGAGCCAAGTAAATGCGAACACATGTGGCCATATACTTGGAATACTTGGTGATGGCTGGACTGGGGTATAACTCAGACATCCATGACCAGTATAAACAAGCTTATGTGATCAAGACATAGTGTACATGCCTTAGATCTCATAGAAAGTGAGAAACATCAAATTCATAACTTGAAATGGTGAGTGATCCATCATACCAACCCTTAAACAAAGGATGTGGAGCATCAATCCCACCATCCAAATAATTTGAATGGTGTGAGACATCATGCTCAACACCCGATGTAAGAGATTAAGTAACCTTCATGCCCAACAAAACCCTTACCATCCTTACTCAGACAATAAGAAGGTTTAATCATAATAATATTATAATCCATGAGGTATTACCTATCATGTATCACATTTACCAATCCATTATTATCAATTTGTAACAATTCAATTTAAGCATTCCATAAAACCTGAAAAATGGCGGTCTTACCACCCTCTCTTAATTCATTCCATTTAAATCATTCAATTAATTTAAGTAAATAAAACCATCAAGAATGATAAATTCCTTATAATCAATCCATTTAATTCAAAAAATCTTGGAAATTCAATTTATTAGGGTGAAAGAGTCATGTTGAAGGTGTCATGGATGATAGGTCAACTAACTACATGGGAAATTCCAATTATAAGTTAGAAAAGAACTTATAAGGTGCCTTGGATGAATTAAAGATTATATAAGAGTGAGTAATTCAATTTATAACCAATAAGAATGCTTATAAGGTATTCTAGGGAGTTAAAAAAAATAACTAAAAAGATAAATTCAAGCTAGTTCACCCTAAGGGTTCCAATAACAGAGGTCAAAAACTTCTAATTTATTAAAAAAATGGTCCTTTAGAGTTAAAAAATATGTTTAAATAAAATTAATATGATGAAATAAATTAAACAGTAATGCATGATATTTTTTGGCATACTGAATGGTGAAAAAGTTACTAAAACTTTTAAACTATTGGGGAAAATGATGAGACCACCTATATTAGAGCCATTGATGACTCCTAGTCTGATGGAGGATTTATATTTTAAGTAGGTTGGAAGAAATATAAAAAATGTTTTAATAAATAGAAAATAGGGAAAATGATCATTCACTGAAATAGATCAATAGATAAAAAGATAAAATTATATCAAAGGTGAAAAAACCAGAGAGATCAGCTCAAGCTATTCAACACCTTAGACTAATGTTGATTTAGTGTCTAGATGTATGAGTTATCAAGGAACCTATACTAGGAAAGAATAACGGCTACAAGAGGAGGGGCTATCCAACTACTAGAAATAGGAGGAGGAAGAATAAAAATATGGATAATAGATTTATTATGGGAAGTTTGGACTCTTAAAACTCAAAATAGGGGTAAGAAGGTTAGGATGAATGATTTTCCAAACTGTTCAAAAATTGTTCTCAAGACACTACTGATGGAGATGCCTCACACAATTATGGTCCATGATTTACTTTAAAGTGCACATACCATGCGGAATACAACTGAAAACCCCCTGTATTTTTTTTCATGGGTGTGAACTTCGATTCACATGGTTGAAGAAAAACTGTACAACTATTTCTAATACTCTTTTTTCCCAAATCTATTATACTAACCATGTGATCTAGTTTATTTTATAAAACACTAGGGTCTTAAGATCCTAACATGCCTTGGATTCCCTCGTGACCCCCGTGACTCATCTAGGTAACACTATTAGGGTCATCAACAAAAATTAAAAAAACAATTGATCCATACCTTCATGAAATGATTGGTCATTTTAACATCCCCTCCTTAAATAATCTAATCCCTATCTTTTCCTTCTTAGATAAAGAGTATCATCAGTAAAGAGTTTTGACCATTGAGCTCGTATGGTAGCTTCATAATCCTAGGTCTCGTGCTGTACTCAATGGTTCTTCAATAGAACCCATACCAATGGAATTGACATATCAAAGAGTTTCTTAATGCTCTAATCAACAATACTAATTGTATACTCTTCAAAGGAAGCATCTACATCTAACTCAACCATGTCAGGATGATGTTCATGTGATGAGTCTGGATAATACCATAGAAGCTGTGATATGTGAAATTCATCATGCATAGAATGGTATCTCTAAGAATTTATATTTGGTAAGCCACTCGTATGATCTTTTCCACAACCTTTAAGGGTCCAAAAAACCTAGGTGAGATCTTAATGAGACTATGAATGTGTCTGTGGCCCAACCTGGGTGAGACTTGCAAGAAAAACCATCATTCAACCTCATGCTCAAGAGGTTACCTACATCTATTATAATATTAATGCTATCCAAACTGAGCATTCATCACACGATTTATGTTCAAGAAGACCCACTATGTAGTCTCCTTCATAGGATGTGGTCAATGCATTTCTTCCTTCCCCACCTCTAACAAGCACATAGGTGAATGACAAGGTTTTCCATATAAAGCTTCATAATGAGCCATCTTGACTGCAGCCTAAAAGCCTTTATTATAAGATAATTCATCAAGGGGAATGTGTTTCTCCCAAGAATCCCTAATGTCACGGAAATATGCATGGAGCATGTCCTTAAGAACATAAATTGTGTGATCTGTCTATCTATTGGTTTGAGAGTGATAGGCCATGCTCAGAAGCACCTATGTACCCAAGACCTTCTATAACCCCTTCTAAAATCATTAATTAAAGAGACTATATCTGTCAAACATAATAGAACTAGGTTCTCCATGAAGACATAAAACCTCCATAATATACAAAATTCATAAATATTCTACTAATAAGGTCACTCACACATGAAAATATTGTGCAACCTTTATTAAATGATCAAGAAAAACCCACGTTGTATTATTTCCATGAACTGATATGGGTAAACGCGTAATAAAATCAATCAAAACATCATCCCATTTTCACATGGGAATAGAAAATGGATTTAATAGAATTTTTGGATTTGGATGTTTTATCTTCACCTGCAAATAGGTGGAACACCAAGTGATAAAGCTGGAAATATCCCATTTTATACTCAGCCACCAATACTAGCAATGTAGATCTCAATACATATTCATGACATCAAGAAGAAATTCCCATACTGAGGTGTGGAATTCCCAAATCAGATGCTCTTTGATGTCTGATTTGATCCATACACAACAGTAGAATACTAATTTTTTATCCACATCCATGGTCAAACATGAAGATGTATCGTCTTCTCAGATTCTTTCATATAGGAAAAGGCCTTTAGGATTAGATAGTTTCCTCATTCTTACTCATTATAGAAGATTAGAGGACATTTCTAAGGCTGTGAGAATTTTCAAACCACAATATTCATGAACGTCATTGTTGATCTATGTGAATAATACCAGGAGCATCCATTTGGAGCTAGAATCTTGAACTACCTATGTATGATCCTTCTGGCTCAGAGCATCAACCACCGTATTTTCCTTACCAAGCACGTAGTAAAGATCGAAGTAAAATGACTATTGGATGTCGACCCACCAATACTATATGAGAAATATATTCCACTGAATATATATATACTTGAGTATTTTTTATCAAAGTATACAAAAATATTCTCTCCATGTAGATAATATATCCAACTGTGTAAGAAATGTTAAACTGTAATGAGCTCTTTGTTTTTATCAGTTAATTCCGCCCGTGAGGGCTCAACTTACGAGAACCTTATGTGACCTATGTGTTGTCCTACATCAGAAGATATCCAATCCTGATACCTAAAGAAATTTTTTTTCTATATAACTCCTACCAGACTCTAGAAGAACCAATATTGGCACTGAATTCAATCTTCCCTTAAACTCCTGAAATGTTGTTCCACAAGCTTCCGACTATATTAATTTCATTACCTTATTTATCAAGCCCTCATGTGGCACAACAAGACATGAGAAATCATGGATGAATTGTCTGTATTACCCTAATATCCCCAATAAACTCGGTATGTCATATAAATTCATGATATTCTCCCAAGAAACTATGGATCTCACTTTCTATGGGTCTACTAAGACTCATGACTCCTAGATAATGTGAACTTGGATATTAAATCTCTTTATAAAAAAGTGTAATTTTCTGAGCTTTGAATAGATATGATTTTATCAAATTTTATTTAGCATTATCTCAATATGGTTTGCATAGTTGTGTATGGAGAGATAATACACTAATATGTCATTAACAATGACTACCAAGAATGAATCTAGATTTAGGTGGAAAACCTGATTCATTAAATATATGAAAATTACTGGTGCATTCATGAGGCTGAATGACATGGACATGTACTTTTATAGACCATACCTAATCTTTAAAGTTGTGTGAGGATTTTCATAAGACCTGACATATAGTTGATCATCAAATGACCACAATTCTAACTATTAAGTCACTCATTCTCCTTAGAGCTGGTCAAAGAGGCCTTCTATTCTTGTTAATGGATACCAGTTCTCGACTATAAGCTAGTTCGATTGTCTTTAATCTAATAAAATCTTGAGGGTACTATCCACCTTCTTTTAAAAAAGTACTGGTGAAACCCATGGAGATGTTCTGGAGAGTAAAAATCATTTTTCATCTAACCCTCCATCAACTTATTGAGCTCGACAATATCCATAGGTTTCATCCAATAAGGAGGAATGGTCACTGGTGATTCTCCAAGGTCAAGATAAATGGTTAATACTATCTCTTATACTAGCGGTGTTCTAGAGAGTTAATAAAGGAATACATTCCTAAAACACATCACTACATGATGAAAAATAGTGAGTCATAACCCCGAATCATCAATGAAAATACGGGCGATCTAATTAGTCACACTACCACGCCTTTTCTTCTTGGGTCCTGACCACATAGCTTGTGTATCCCATTCTCCCTTATGTATGTTTCTACCACCATATGGTGATATAGACATCACCTTCCAACAATAGTAGACTATATGGTCTCGATAGGGAACTAACTAGTAGATCACAATGATTAAGTAAAATCTTGACATTTAGAGGATGAAAGTATTCCATATGAAGAGGTATCAACCCATGTTTAGGGTAAAAACCTAATAATGGAGAACAACCTTTGATCAGATACCTAAAAGGGTATGAATCATCATAACACCATTGAAGTGTTCAATCTTGAGGCCCAGACACTCCATAATAGTCTCAGATATAAATGAGTGAGATGTGAATATTTCAAATAAACAATACACTGATGTAGATGCCATAAGAATAGTACCTCAAAATAGAGATGGTTTGACACTCTGATCCTATGACATCAGATGTACTATATGAAACTAGCCAATACCACGACCATGAATCACTACCCTATTTCTCTTATCTAGCCTACTATACTAGTGATAAGAATCATGATTGTGACTATGTATTTCTTGATTTACACTATGGCCTAAGTCTGTGGTGGTTTTCTAGTTTCTTACCTAGTGTGATAATACTAGCCACATTTCGTAATGTGGGGTAGGAAAAGATCCATTATCACTAGGCACTAATGGAATATTCTTAAAGAAGTGCTGGATATGCCCTATCCTATCGCAGCCTCTATATTCCCTTGAATCTCATAAGCACTACAACTTCATGTGTCCCAACGTTCTGCACTGGTGACATATCAGAATGATTTCATCATGAGGTGCCTTACTACTTTTACCTCTATGACAAGCCTTAAAAGTATTTTCACCCAGAAGAAGAAACATAGATAGATCTGGGTTCCATTCTTCCCTGAATCACATCATCATCTCCCCTCAACATTATCTCTATGATAAGGGAATTGAGGACTATCTATGATATGGTCATCAACTGAATGAAATTGACATGCAACCTCATTGATTAATGAAAACCATCCATAAATGTCCTAGAGGTCATAATGTAATCACTCACAAGAGTAGGATAAATCCAACACAGCTTAGTAAAATGAGTGGAGTATTCCATAACAGGCATACTTCCTACTTCGGGTTCATGAATTCTCCTGTGCTATAACCCCTTAGAGTATTTGGAAAGAAATAGTTATAAAATATAGTCTAGAAATCAATCCAAACCATATCTCTATGCTTATCTTCTTGGGTAATTACATCAGTCCACCACTTGGAAAAATATCACAACATATATGCTTCATGAGTTACCATATTCTATGGGGTCATTTCTAGATTCTCACATATGATCATATTGGATTTGATACATGATTTTAAAACATATGTCCCATTATCCATCGAAAATGTGGGAGGGTGATGTTGCTAGAATTCATGAGTCAACCCTACCTTACTCGGGGTAGGTCAAAAAACCTTTCATATTTTTTAATATATGTAATATTACTTCTAAAAATAGGGAATTAGTGCCCATGTCAGGAATAGAAAGAGGTAACCTAATTGGTACTGTAGGAAAAATCTCTGGCGACTCAAGGCCTTCCACGTTAGGTGCATGGTCTTCACCACCTTCAGGGTGTGAGACTAGAGGAATTCATAATAGCACGATTCTACAATTCCATACACACACCTCAGAATAGATCTTAATTGTTAAAATGATTTTAGATAGAAAACTAGGACAAGTACATTGTATTATTAAAGAAATGATCACACCTCTCTTATGGCTGTAAAATCCTGGTCTATGTGGTATAAGAGACCATAATGTCCATAAGAACATAAGAGATACCACCATACTAACTACTAATTCATGGTTCATGTATATATCTATTTTTTACAAATATGTATGATAGTTATTATTGACATTAAAGGTCATATCCATTTTAAATGTTCTCTTATTCATGTAATTAAATCTCTTTAAATGGTTGAATTAGATGCATTTCTATTTTTGATCCAAAAATAGACCATATAAGTTATAAGAAAAAATATTTAATCCACATAAGAAACTCCATAAAATAATCTAGATCATGAAACCAATGGTTCATTTATTAATGTTCCAAAATTAATTTCTTAAGTTGTCTACTTTAACTTATACAGGAAAACAATGATTAGTTATGGCAGTCACTTTAAGATTCAATTTTGTTTTCTAATTCATGTAAGAAATTTCAGCACATTTAAAAATATAATATAGGAAATAACAATATGAAACATGAAAATTCACATTGAATATAAAAATGGCATGATGAAATGCATGAGATATTAGTCTTATTGTGCCTATAATGATGCATGTCATACAATGACCTCATTTCATCAGGTCTAGGTACAATTAGTCATCCATTCAATAATAAAAATATCAATAAAATAAAATACGTGTTCATTACCCAATAGTGAAATCCTATCAACTATAAAGGGCATAATTAATAACTGAAGTTTCTCATCCCAGATAATTTGGGTTTCCCCAACACTTGGGTTAGCTACATCAAGGAATATGGTCATTTCAAAATTCCTTTATCTCCGAGTCTTATCTATAACAACGAAACAATATTATGAAATAATTATTTCCACTAATACCACTTTGTAATGTCTTGGACCCAGATCTACAAGACCTGTTCCCTAAGTCGGTGTGTCATATGGCCTTATACGCACACCCTCGTACACCAGAGGCTTCCAAATAGTAGCAATGGTGTAACGATGGTATGGTGGGGATACTATACCCTCATATCAAAGTGGTATAGAAGGTTCAATCATGAACATACCAAAAAATAATATATATATATATATATATATATATATTTGTAGATAGAATAAATATGCTATGGCAGAATAAATAGCTAACCAACATATTAATATTCAAAATCCACTAGGTAGTGTAATATACATGGATGTGTAATGTCCCTGACCTGGAAGCCACTAAACTAGTTCTTCGATCTGGGTGGTTATATGACCTTATGCATGCCTCCCCATACACCAAAGATTACTGACTAGTAGTGTTGGTACAAATAGTCAATTGGAGAGACTATACCCCCTTTTTATCAGAGTAAGCCACAAAATAAGGTAAACAAATAGCGTAATAATAACCAATAATACAATAGCATGCAAAAAAAAACCATTCCCAAAATGGGGTAAAACCATGTCCAATAGTAAATATGCCATGCCATTCTACAAGTGAAAAAGAGAACAAATCCTGTAAAGAAGAAAAAATAAAAAATCCACAAAATGGTCCTAACACTATGTCTGGGTCCTCCTCTACAAATACCCATGCCAACCCTACTCCCTAGCTATAACCCTTTCCCTTATCCTGACCTGCAAGCATGAAGTCTACTTGGGTACCCAACGGTGGCCCGATCAGGGTGTGAGTACTACTCAGTATGCCACCACCAATAGTGTCTTCAAAATATCCAATATAAACAATTGTGTATGTAGAAATGGAAATAAATGATTAATGAAAAATAAAAGATTAAGTTCCCTTAGCCAGTTCAGGTCCATTACCAATATTTATTACCATTTTCATATCGTACCATTTCATCCCATTTACCATTACATACCATTTTCTACACATTTATCATGGGTTCATCAACACAACAAGTTACATGGGCTCAAAGTACACAATCAAATACAAGAGAAAAAAACACAGATGTCCTATCTCACTAGGACCAACTGCTTAATGTTAAACATATCCTCACCTCGGAGCCTCAGTCTTGGTGGATGCAACTGACACGGAAACAGAGCATCAGTTCTATCCCAACCCTATGCATTAGGGGTGGAGTTTAGAGCCTAAGTCCAACTTGACCCATGGACATAGAACCTCATTCAGTACCCCACACTACCAAGCTATGTGAACATCCTATACATATATGTAACCATTAACCATTTACACAATATCACAAAAATTTCCCAAGGAAGATAAAAACCATAAAATCACATGAGGGTTAACACCAAGCCTTAACCTATTAGCACATTTATGACATTTTACATTTTTTATCCATTTAGCCCAATTACATTTTATTATTCTTATCTCACTAAGAATTAATTCATAGTGCCTATCTCACTAGGATTTGTTCATTATGCCTAACTCACTAGGCTTCATTACCATGCTCATAACCCATTCTATTATGATCTTTAATCATTTCCACATATTTAACCAAGATCGGTTATGTTATTATGAATCCTAGGTGTATCACCTAGCTTCTAACCCAACACAATTAGTCACATAAAAATGTTTATCAAGGGTTTTATATAATTACACAACAATCTCACTCGTTCTTCACAAAGACCCTCTGTCTGAAAAAGTTATCACACCCCATGGGTGGCCCTAGGTTAGTCTCATCACCCTCAACACATCCCTTGGGGATCGTGAAGGTCTCCATTTTCCTTTTTATGAACCATTTTACTTTAACATGGAAAGGGTGATCAAAACATACCTAGAGACGCCCAAGAATAAAACCACACATGAAAAAAATCCACAAATAAACCATGGGATATAAATTTTAGACCACCTACATCAATTCCATGGGTGAAAAACTCTTAATTGAGCCCTTAGATTCCGCTTCAACGAAACATTGAAACGCAAACCTAGATCTCACCCAAAGAGTATGGTTTTAGAGCTTCAGAAAGAGAGGAGAATAAGAAACAACCCCTAAACTCGAAAGAGAAGCGGGATGGGATTAGCCTTACCTGTAGCTTCGATCCGTAACTAACAGAAAAAAACCTTATAAATGAGGGATATTGATCTCTTTAAGATATTGGGAGATTTGGTTCATCCCTAGGGTGAAGTGGGGTGATATGGGAAGAAATCCCGTGTTGGGGTTAAAAATACCAAATTGGAAACATTGCCATTTTTGAAAGGATTATGTGCCACATTATTTACTTGCACAGTTTTCTAAACCATTCACAAACCGTCTGGATGCCACTGTCCAAAGTCCCACCTCCCGCACTGTTTCCTGGGTTGTCCACACGATTAGCACTAACTGTGCGTAGACCGTGCAACCTACCCCGAAAACCACATTTTCTTCATTTTCGTGTCTCAAACCCTTGAATCACCCCCGAGCCTCTTTAAGTAATTGGGTAAGCACTTAATCAACTAAAACAAGGGATTAAAACAACATATCTGGGCACAAACTTTCCCTACTTACAAATCCATCAGTGACCCAACCTTGGTGACACCCAATGGAATACACTATCACCCACCTCAACTCAAGGGGTCTACATCTCCGATCCGCATAAAACTTATTCCTACTCTGATCCATTCCAATCAATTTCTAAATCAACTTAACTTTATCTAGAGTCACTTGCACGAGACTAAGTCCCAATAACCCTGATCCACCAGCCTCCAACCAACATAGCATAGATCTACAAGGCCTCTCATAGAGAGCCTCAAACTATGTCATCTGAACCATAGCCCGAAAACTATTATTATAGGAAAATTTTATAAGTTAAATGTGCTTCTCCTAGGAACCATTGAAATCCAAGACACAAGACATCAACATGTCCTCCAACACATGGATTTTATGCTCGGACTGCTCGTCCGTCCGTGGGTGGAAAGCTGTACTCAAAAGAACCATTATACCAAGCACCTTCTGCAACCCTTTTAGAAGCTTGATGTGAAATGATGATCACAATCCAAAACTATAGTTCATGACACACCATGAAACCATACTATCTCCCAAATATACAACTCCCCCAGTTGGTCAACTATGAAAGTCTCCTAAATCGGTAAGAAATGAGCCACTTTCGTTAGCCGATACACATCCACCCATATTTCATCATTCTTTTGAAACATCCATGTAAGACCCACGAAAAATACTTCATCACATCATACCACTTCCATTCCAGAAATTGGAAATTTATGTAACAAACCACCTGGGCGTTGATGCTCGACCTTCACCTACTAACAAGTAAGGCACCATGCCACAAAGCCCACAACTTCCTTTTTCATTCCCAGCCACCATAAATATCTACAGAGATCACAATACATATTGGTCAAACCATGATTAACTGACCATTTTGATGCTGGAACTCACATATCAACTCTTCCCTCATGCATACCGGCACAACCACGTGAACACGAACACAAAAAACCGCGTCACACTGATGAACCAACCAGAATGTGGCTCCCCACATTTATGTATTTCCTTCAAGGAAATTGTTTTAGGATTTTTGAGTTAAATTTTCCTAAAATGGATCCGAATTGTCGACTCAAAAGACACAGATGCAAGAGTCACCTGACCGTTGTCCCCCCGAACCTCTAGGTGAATCTCTGCAAACAGAGTCATCACCTTCCACTCATGGCTAGATTCTTGAACCACATGGTTCCGAACCTGCCTTCTCATATAATCAGCAACACTATTCCATTTTCTCAATGTATATACCATATTGAAGTAAAAGCATTGGAGATACTCAACCCATTTTCAATTCTAAAGATTCAAATCCTGGTGCAAAAAGATATACTTTAGACTCTTGTTATCGGTATACACTGTGAACCTTTTCCCCAACATGTAGTGCCTCCATCACTATAAAGAATAATCTACTACATATGAATCAAGATAATGAGTGGGATAATTACACTCACAGGGACACAATTGCCTTGACCCATAAGCCACAGATAACTCGTCTTGCATCAACACAGCCCCATGCCCAATACCAGATGCATCACAAAACATGACATACTTCTTACCTAGCTCAGGTAAGATCAAGATCATTACAGTCAACAATTGTTTTTTCAAATCTTGAAAGGAATTCTCACAAGCCTCATACCACTCAAACTAGATTCCCTTCTTGGTCAAGCCTGACAGTGGTGCTGCCATGCGAGAGAAATCTTGAATGAACCTCCGGTAATATCCATCCATACCCAGAAAACTCTGAACATCGGAAACACTCTTGGTATGCTCCCAAGATAGAACAACCTTCACTTTCTCTGGATCCACCAACACACCTTCTTCAGAGATGATGTGGCCTAGAAAATTCACTTCTCTAAACAAGAGCTGACACTTTGACAAATTAGCTTAATGCCGATGCTCTCTTAGTGTACTCAACATGTTGTCTAGATGTTGGGAATAATCATCAAGAGTTCTTGAGTACACCAAGATTTTATCAACAAATAAAACCACAAACTAATCTAGATAATGATGAAATATTTGGTTCATCAAATCCATGAAAAAAATAAGTCGTTGGTCATACCAAAAGGCATCACCAAAAACTAAAACAACCCATATCGACTCCTGAAAGATGTCAGTAGTACGTCAGAAGGCCTCACCCTCAACTACTGATAAACCGATCTCATGTCAATCTTAGAAAACACGGATGAAGCACTCATATGATCAAACAAGTCATAAATTATAGGAAGAGGGTACTGATTTTTCACCATCATCTAATTTAATTTCCGATAATCAACACATAGCTTTAACGACCCATCAGCCTTCTTTGCAAAAAGCACAGAAGATCCCCAATGAGACATAGTAGGTCATATGACCCCCCTACGCTCCAAATACTCAAGATGAACCTTTAACTCCTTGAGTTCATCCGGTGCCATTCGGTATGAAGGAATAAAAATTGGCTCTACTCCCGGAGGCAACTTGATTGTGAACTCAACATCCCTCTCGGGTGGAAACCCTGAGAAATACTCAAGAAGCACATCCTAAAACCGGTCCACTACGAGGGAGAAGAAAGATTATTCCCCTATTTCATCATTGATCACAATAAAAGCTACTTGATCCACGAGCCTACACAAATGCTAACAAAATAGTCCCACACGACCTACTTGAACATCACACTCCACGATGAACATAAGTGTTACCCTCAAGTGATCTAAATGATACCCTGTGACTGTAACAGCCTACGTGCGCCTGATACCACACCAAATAGTCTATACCCAAGATCAGGTAAAAGCATAAAATATTGAGAACAAAAATTTTCTATAGGAAACTATACCCACCGACTTCCAGAGAACATCCCTTACACTGCCTAATATATTCCTTCTGTTGCCCCAATGGAGTGTCAATTGACATATCCCCATACAAACTCTTCACAGGAAACCCAACGCCACCACAAGTTGGGCAGAAATAAGAGAGTGTGTGGCACTAATTTCAGAAAGTGCACTAGAAAGCATTGAAGTTACAATGATCGTACCTTGAATAGTCGATGGCCCAACGTCGACATCACCAGGTGTAGACTGAACTGCATGAAGCTAACCTGCCCCTCTACCCTAGGATCCAACCTGTGTGCCATGAACTGCATTTCACTACTGATGTGGAAGATCCTACCATAGAGTTACACATCCAACGCCCCTACCAGTACGACTTGTGGAGCTTCAAATGCTTACCTGATATGGAGCAACCGATCCCTTGCCTCCGTTCATTATCTCTCTGTCACCAACATTCATACTCTACAGATGAGGGTTCCTGTCGAACCTCTGCACATATCCCAATCTTCAGCACAACCATCACTGAATTGGATGTTGAGGACACTATCCACGCATGTTCCTCGACCTTCCTCACTGATAACAGAACACCCGATCGCCACCCTGAGAGGATGACCCTATCTTTTGACCACCCTTCACACTTACACTTTACTGAAAAAATACAATATGATGCTTCAATCCCTTGGATTTTGTGGAAATTTTCTGCCTAGATAGAATGAAAATACCACTACCCAAATATCCCTTCAGGTTCCCCTCTTAGATCAATACTTCATCCACTACCTCTGTAAACCTCTTCAAGAGAAATATATTCACCTGAGACCTGAACTCGTGTCTTAGTCCATCCTGGAAATGCCTCACAACTATCCCCTCATCCCCCGCCAATGATGAAAAAAAGTGTCAAAGGTCAGTGAAGAGACCAAAATATTCCATCACCGATATTGATCCCTGAGTTAGGATCATGAACATTGAATCCTTCTCTCGCCTCAATTTCTTTGGGTAAACATGCTCCATTAACGTTTCCTGGAAATCATTACACAACATCTTCTCTACTTGCTCAGTCTGAGCCAAGATGTGACACCAATGCTTTGTATATCCCCAAAACATATAAACGACCAACCTGACTCACTTCCTAGTAGAAGTCTCCAGATGATCAAGTATCGTCTGGATGGACTCTATCCAGAACTCTACTACCTCTGGCCCACCCTCTCTGGTAAAGGTCGGAGGGTGCTGCAACTGAAACACTCTGGTCAGATCAAACATACTCGTTGTGACCCGCTCGGTGTCCCGATCCATAATCTTTCTAAAACAAGACAAGTTCTCTTGTAACCTCTCTTCCCCACTTTTTTGGATCACCACATTCTCTTTCCCTTATACTAGAGGAGTGTTCTTAGCAACATCCTCTTGTTTCCCAATCGACGCTCGACGTCGTGGTGACATTTTTCTTCATTCCCAAACACGAGGCTTAGAACACATACAATAAAACTTTCACAACTTTATAACAAGAAGGATCTTCACCACCGACAACAACCCTTAACATTTTGAAAAATTCCACCTCGACCATCCCTACTGCAGGCCATGGTCCACAAGGGTAAACAACCATGCACTACCACAAGGCTCACACAACATGTTACAACAACATTTTAATTAATTAAAATCACATAATTACACATATTTCATTAATCATCACTTATGATTCTCTTATATTCCCCCTTGCATTGTTTTTTTTTCATAGTTTTCCATTTTCAATCATCAAGATGTAAGGTGCATTCTATATTTCATGCCTCACACACCCAACATGTGTGTGCCTACCAAGATGCATTCCACCTATCTCTCTAGTGGCCTATAATGATGCATGAATGCACAAACGTATGCCACTAATGCCACAATAAAAATATCATAAAACAATCACATCACACAACATGTGCATCATCTAATGGAGAAATATCATCAAATGTAACAGTGCACAATCATGAACAACAATTTCCACCGTGGGTGACTTGAGGTTTACCTCGCATATGAGTTAGCTACTCCCATGAAAGAGCTCATTACTAATTATTGATACATCCTAACTCCCATCTACCATCACAAATAATGAGATTCCACAGAATGATAAGAAAGACCTCCTCTGATACCACTTTTTAATGTCCCCGACACAGAAGTCACTAAACCGGGGCTTAATGCCCAGTGGTTACATGAACTTAAGTGCACCTCCCCATATGAAAAAGGCTGCTGACTAGAATTGAGGGTCCAAATAGTCAATAGGGGAGACTATACCCTCTTTTATCAAAGTAAGACACAACGGAAGATAAAAAAATATCAGAATAATAACTAAAAATACAAGATCATGCGTAAACAACCATTCCCAAAATGGGGTACAACCATGTCAAATAGTAAATATGCCATGCCATGCTACAAGTGAAAAAGTGAACAAATCCCATAAGGAAGACAAACTAAAAAATCCCCTAAATGGTCCGTACAACATATCTGGGTCCTCCTCCACGAATACCCATGCCAACCCAAATACCTAGCAAGATCCCTTACCCTTGTCCAGACCTATAAGCATGAATTCTGCTCGGGTATCCAACGGTGGCCCGAGCAGGGTGTGAGTAAAACTCAGTAGTCCACCACCAATGATGTCTACAAAATATCCAATATAAAAAATTGTTCATGCATAAAGGTATATGAAAGATAAATGATAAAGAAAAGATTAAGTTCCCTTAACCAACCAAGGTCCACTACCAACAAATATTACCATTTCCATATCTCACCATTTCATCCCATTTCCCATTAATTACCATTTCCAACACATTTATCTTGGGTTCATAAACACAACATGTTACACAGGCTCAAAGAACACAATCACATACATGAGGAAAGAAAAATAGTTATCATATCTCACTAGGACCAACTTCCTCATGTAAATCATATCCTCACCACAAAGCCTCAGTCTGGGTGGATAAAATTGACAGGGAAAAAGAGCATCAATCCTATCCCTACCCATGCATTAGGGTTGGAATTTAGAGCCTCATCCCAACTCAAACTATGGGATTAGAACCTCAGTCAGTACCCCACACTACCAAGATATGTGCACATGTTATACATAAATGCAACTATTAAACATTTACCCAACATCAAAAACATTTCCCAAGGAAAACATAAACTTTAAAAATAACATTATGGTTAACACCATGCCTCAACACATTATCACATTTACCACATTTTACATCATTTATCCATTTATACTAATTCAATTTTATTATCCTTATCTCACTAAGCATTCATTCATTGCTATTATCTTACTAGGCTTTGTTCATTATACCTAACTCACTAGGCTTCATTACCATGCTCATAACCTATTCCATTGTGGTCTTTAAACATTTCCACATATTAACTGTATAACTCTTAGGTTTTTATCAAGACTAGGTGCATCGCCGAGCTTCTAACCCAGAATAATTAGTCACATAAATATTTTTATAAAGGGCTATACATAATTACACAACAATATCACTTGTTCTTCATAAATACCCTTGGTTCGAAAAAGTAGGAACACCCCTTGGGGGCCCTAGGTTAATCTCATCACCCTCGACACATCCCATAGGGATCGTGAGGGTCTCCATTTAGCTTTTAAGAACAAAGTTACATAAACATTACAAGGTTAATCAAAACACACCAAGATACACCCAAGAACAAAACCACACGTGCAAAAATCCACAAATAAACCATGGGATATAACTTGTAGACCACTTACCTCAATTCTGTGGGTGAACGTACTCTTAATCGAGCCCTTAGATTTTTCTCAAACCAACCCTTGAAGCTTTAAACAATATCTGACCCAAAGATTAGGGTTTTAGAACTTCAGAAAGAGAGGAGAAGAAGATACAAACCCTAAACTCAAAAGAGAAGCAGGATGGGATTAGCATTACCCAGTGCTCTGATCTGAAACTAACAGCACCAAAAACTCATTTTAAATGAGTTATATTGAACTCTTGGATCTCTTTGGAGATTTTGTTCGTCCCTAACGTGAAGGGTGGTGAAATGGGGAGAAATCTTGAGTTGGGGTTAAAAATCCCAAAGTGTAAACATTGAAATTTCTCAAAGATTCTAGGCCGAACGGTTTACCCAAACGGTTGTACAAACCATGTGAAAACTGTGCGGAGGCCACTATCCAATGTTGCACTACAACACCCCAATGTTTTGAAAATAAATATTTATTGCATTTTATAATCTAGATGTTAAACTCATCTTTTCCTCTTCTATGTTTTGAATTTCAAAAAATGACCATCTAGAGTTGTGATGATTAAGTCATTTATAGTCTGATAGAACAAACTTGATTCATTGGTGAATAGTAACATAACCTTATGAATAGTAATATGAATAGTAATACAAATCTTATGAATAGTAAATAATATTATTATTTTATTTTCTTAAGGTAATAAGATAATGAGATCTTGATTAATTTTTCAATGTGAAATAAAACTAATTGCACCTTTAAAATTGTTATTTTTTGAATTAACTATGACTTTATTTAAAAATTAAATTAATAATATTTAGAAAATTAATTTTGAAAAATGGATTTCATTTTTTAATTCTACACGTCGAAAAATGGTAGTGGTAAATGTTTCAGATTTTTCTGAAATTCTAGAATTTTTGATGAATAGTGAAATACGATAAAATACCGTATATACAAATTATCAGTTAAATACACTACTTATAACATCATAAGTGATGTAAGGCCAATTGGTTAGAACTACCATGAACTTATTACTATTAGGGGTCTAATGAAACAACACTATTGGTTGTCTGGAAGGATATAATAAAATAATGAATTAAATATTAAAAATTTACCCCTCTCCTCCACTATAAAAACCGCTCACCAATACCTCTTCTCTTCACTCCTCTAAGACATGAATCTCCTCAATGTTCTGCCCAAATACCCTTCCCTAGTCACTCCCCATGACTAGGAAGCTCTTGGTCTTTCCAAAAGACCTAAATCCTTTCCCTTAAGGAGGTTCTTTAGGAAGTTATTTCAAGAGGCAAAACACCTTTATTTTTCTTTTAGTTTCATTTGAATTTATATTCTTTTGTTATCCTCTACTAACCTCCCCTGTCCAAATGACCATAATAACTCTAGTATCATCTATATAATTTAAGTATATCATGTGAATGGAAGAACCATCATCAGTATTCTTCCTCCATATTTTTAAACAAAATCAAGGTCCATGAGGTTCCAATTTTTAGCCTTCATGGGCGAAGAAGTTTAGTTCTTCAATCTTTCCTTAATTACTGGTCATGAAACCATATTTATGGTTGATCCAGACTATAATATATGTATTAAAACCTAATTAATATTCAGTAATTATTATATTTACATATTATTAATTTATGTGACAAAACTAGTTCTTAATAATCCAAATACCACCAAATAATCGATGTGAATGTCATATAATGATTCATCCCCATTCCATGTAACCAAATGATATAAATGACCATAAAAAATTCTGGATGTTGATAAATAATATTTAATTTCAATTCTGGATATTTACATCCATACCACTTCTTTACTTAAGAACAAGTTAATCGATTATGTAGAATAAGGAAAACAAACACTCCAGAACGACGAAATTCAATAAAATAACTTATCAATAAAGACATAAATAAACTAACCATAGTTATGATAAACTAAATAAATGTATAATAGGGTCTAAAATATATTATTAATAAGTATAATTTTAAATTCAAGGTGCTTAAGTACAAGAACGGAACACGTTCGGATTTAAGGTAAGGGTTTTCTCACCCGAACTTCCATTTTAATTCGGGTTACTTTCATTGTCTAATTACCTCAATGAAATTATCATATATTGTAATTTAATACTCATAAATTCTGTTTGAGTATTATATAAGTGCACATCAACCAGAATCCTTCCATATTTTATGCATTGTTACAAATTTTAAAAGAAACTTTCAAAACTATTTCCAAAATAAAAACCCGATTCAAGGGAATTTTTCAAATTCATATCTATTTCCAAGGGAACTCTATAATCTATTTTTGGAAACCATTATATTTATATAATCACTCATTTTATTATAAAAAACAATATCTCACTTCACTTTTAGTTTTATACAATGATTTTTCCAAAAGAACTATTCTTTTCAAAATACATGAGTATTTATCTCAAGATTACTTAATGATTTTATAAGAGTATTTTTGTTTGATTCAACACTCTTGTTGTTTCTTAGGTATTACTGGGTTTAATCATTTATGAAGTCATTTAACTTATTTGATTTAATGGGGTATGAATAACTCTACTGTGGATGATCTATCCTAAAACCATTCACCATATTACTTTGAATGGTTAGTGTTTTATGTTTAATAGTTGGGGAAAGATAGTTACATTTCATATGATAGTTTAAATATGAATATATATGTTGTTTATGTTTATCCCTAGCCATATGAGAAATTCATTGGACTTATTATGTGATGGTTGGGGCCCTCTATAGCCCCTTGATTCATCGGTAGGTCTCATGAGACAAATATACATGGAATTGGATGAGGCCTTTCCCAATGTATTATATGTATTTTGGCTGATGCCTCATTAGATGTCTTGGTCAAGGCCTTGAAAAAATGATTTAGAATGTACGACATATGTACTTATCTAATTATGAAGCTAGTAATTGAATTTTCATGTGGTTATTCGACTATTAGAATACCCATGATCATCAAATGCCTTTATTTTATTATTGAAAAAAGAGTAGAACATCTGAAATACAAAAACAGGCAGATGACAAGAGGCTATGGGGGTCTAAAGTGATAGAGTACAAGGTCATCCCCTCTAATAATATTCTTCCCTTCATTTGAGATTGAATTCAAGTCTGATGGAAGGAAGATACAAAGACCCTGCGAGGCCAAAGTAGAAAAATGATCTTCCACCATATTTCCCTCCCTACAAGTATGAAGGATGTCAGTTTCGACACTGACCAGAGATCTGCACTTTCTCATAACATAGGAAATTGACCATGGAGTAATGAATCTGCCCATCATGGAGTCATGGATAATAATGGAATCTGTTCCCACCATATCCAATCTAATATTCCTGTTCCTACAAATATGAAGGCCAGTAAAAAATTCTAGAGCCTCATCCATAAGTGAATTCCCTCCACCAAAGTGGGCATTAAAGGCAAGGACAAATCGTCCCCCTATGTCCCTTACCACACCACCACCTTTCATGACATCCGAGCAGCAAGAACCATCCATATTGAGATTATGTCCGAGTGATACGGGAACCATATTACCCAATTCCCATTATTCCTTAGACCTTTGTAAAAAGCGCCCACATAGAAATTCATGAGAGGGGGAGCTTCGACCCAATATTTACAGGATCAGACCATATCCATCAGAAGGAACTTAGTTCGTGCCACCACCGCCTGACCCGAGCCCCGAATCCCATTGTGCTTTGCCTTGTTCCTTACCATCCAAATACACCAACAACCTGCCACCAGTATGACTGCATGAGATTTCCTCTTAGGACCAATGTCTCCCACCCCATGAAACCATCGGGCTATGAAGGGGGAATCTCTCAAAGTCGGAACATATATTCCTATGAAGAACCCAAAATACCACCACACCTGTTGAGCCTAGTTTCTATTGAAGAAGATATGCTCCGAACTCTCCTCCGTATATCCCCTACAACACATGAGTCTCAAAACAAGGGAAATTACAGTCTTCTTAACAATCTTGTCCATGGGAAGGGAAAGATTTCTGATACGCCACACCAGAAAATTGAGCTTAACCAGGATTTTCATTATCCACAAAATGGAGTCCCAGTGACCCTGTTGAGTCATTTTATTGATCACCCTCTAATAGTCCCTTACTGAGAACGCACCTAAGGAAGAAGTAGTGAAGAAACATTTGTTTGGTTCATCCGTGAGCGTAATGGAATCAAAGACCGATTGTTGATCCCTATCAAGCACCGAACTGATAAAACCCAGGAACTTGATGGCCTGATTGAAGGTGATGCCAGTAATGGAGCATCCAGGGAAGTCGAGGGGAACTCCAGCCCAGTTATGATGCCAAAAGGAAAGCTCCCCATTCCCCACAATCCATCTAGTGTGGGGTATAAGGGATTTAATGTGGGAAGAAACCACAGCACGCAACGAGGCCCAACCCTCGTTAGCTCTACTTCCCCCTCCTCTAAACTTCTTGGCTATGAAATTTCCCCATAAAGTTCAAGCCTCAATAGACTCCCAAGATAGCTTCACCTACATACCTTGAAGCGTATTATAGAATATATTCACACCAATGCCCCCTCCTGAACAGGTCGTGCAAGTCTACTCCATGATTCCGAATTTCTCATACTCGCCTCATGAGAATCCCAGATGAAGGAGGATAGGATAGAGTCAGGATTGGGGATCACCCCCTTTGGAACTTTGGTGGCTGAGAGGGTGTGCCACAGAATGGAAGACAAGACAATATTAGACAAGGTGATCCTGATACCAAAAGATAAAATTTGGTTCTTCTAGTTGTGAAAACGACTCATTAATTTCCCAAAAATCTTATCAAAATACTGAATTCAAATACTTCCAGGAGAGACAAGAGCACCAAGATACTTCATGGGAAAAGATCTGTGCTGCATGTCCAGCCTTCTTGGAAGAGAGTCAATCCTTCTATCCATGCAACGGTTGAGGATATATAATTGGATATTACTCCTGTTAATATTCTGACCACTCCAATGGTTGTATCATTAATAATCTTATTGATCCTTCGAACATACCTCAATCCAGCATTCATGAAGATAATAGTATCATCGACAAACATGAGATGGGAGATTCCAAAAGGCTTGGATTTACTATGTTAAGGTAGGATAGAGCCACACATGATTCCCTTATACATATGGTGGCTGAGAATATCCTAAACCATAATAAACATTCTCAGGGATAAAGGATCCCCGTTCCTCAACCCATGGACCGCTTTGAAGAAGACAAAATTCATTCCCAATAACTGAACTACCAACCATGACGAGCTGAAACACCTGAAAAATAAGTCAACAACCAAAGGTGAAAGGCCCACACCTAGAATGACTTTGACTATGATGTACCACTCCTGCCTGTCATATGCATTATCCATATCCATCTTGATCACCATATTGGAACCATGAACCTTAGTGTTAATATCATCAGTGACCTCTTGGAATACTGCAATATCCCCTTGAATTGATCTTTTTTTGACAAAACTGTGTTGCTCCAAAGATATCCAGTGGGGAAGGTGTTTAATTATTCTTTTGTTGAGAATGGAGGCCAGAACCTTATAAGAAAAGTTACACATACTCACCGGCCGATAATGCTAAATCAGAGAGGGATTTTTAAACATTGGGATGAGGACCATAGTGGTAGCACTAGAATCTTGAGGAGGGAACCCTCAATGGAAGAAATCCTGGATAGCTGCCACCATGTCAGCCTTAACAATTCTCCAGGAGGCTCTGAAAAAGGATCCAGGGAACCCATCCAGGCCAGGAGCACTCTCCGGGATAAGGCTCCTCACAGCCCCTAAGATTTAATTCTCTTATAAAAAGGATTTAATTAGGTCATTATCTAGCCGAGAAACCATAGTAGGAATAACACATGTAACCTCACTATGTTCCCTTTAGTATCCATCCTCCATGTTAGGATTGGGGCCATAAAGCAGCTCCTTGAAATATGACTCTGCCATGCCAACCACCACATTGATTTCATCAGAATATGAGCCATCCTCTAGTCGGATATTAGGCCAAGGTGACCTCCGGCTTTCCTTAATACAGGAATTGAAATATGATGTGTTACAGTCCCCCTCACTTAGCCATCTGACTCTAGACTGATCATGATTCGGGCGTTCCTGTCTTAGCAGCAGGTCCTCCATCATGTTCTTATTCACAACAAGGTCCCAAAATATGGATTCATTCCAGTCTACTTCCAATAGGGATTCAAGGCGATCAATTTCGAACTATACCTTATCCAGATCCTGCATAGGTGGCGGTTGGATACTGATCCATTCTTAGAGGTCGACCCTGAGACGACATAGTTTATTATGCAATCTATCCCATGCAATCCCATGAACTGGTTTACTCAATGATTGTTCCACTGTACAAAGAAAGTCTGGATGTAGAGTCTACAACAGCGAGAAAACAAAAGGGGCTCACCTATTCATGTTGGGCATAATGTCAAAGAGAAGGGGGGGGGGGGGTGATCTGAAACACTTCGTGCTAGATGGGTGAATTTGGCATTCTTGTAAGTTGACATGACATGGACATTTGAAAGACTTATATCCAAACGAGGATCAAACTCTTCATGTTCATTCCAAAGAAGTGTATATTCTCTGACATCACAACTTCCATACACGAATGTGAAGAAGAATGCATGAGAACCATTCCTGATTTCAGAAGTGATACACTAACCTGAGGCCTGGACCAGATTCACACTAATGCTCGATTTCCAGAAGATACAGACTAAGGGGATTTGTGACTCAGCTTGCATGAAGCCAATCATAATTATTATATGATCAAAATCAGCAATCTTGGCTCTACTTTGTTTGGGTTCCAGCACTGCCATGAGAGACACCAATTTGGACCGAACCATATTCACTATGTAGTTTGTTTTAACCCAGGCCCCCAGGCCGTGAGCATTCCAGATTAAGAAAGATAACATTAAAACAGGATATGCCTGGCTTTGGCCCCAGGCTTCTTGGCTACATTGACCTGAAGCGAAGAGATACTTCGGCATTTTTTGGCATTATTTACTCAGCTCGTATTACTTCCAAAATTTGTGCAAGTTTATTATTAAAGGCATGTGTTTTCAATTATGCACCATGTCTTATGTTTATGCTATCTTCCGATATATTGATTACTCTTACTGAACGTTTGATCTCACCCCTTTATTATGTTTTATTTTTCAAAGGACATGAAGAAGTAAATTATGAATGACTCGCAAGCATAATCTGGGTGACATGATGTTGCTAGTGGAATAAATTAGTGTTGTATTTCCCTATATGATGAAATGTTAAACTTATTTATGTATATTGTTTCAAAAATATACTAAACTACCTGGTCCTTTGGGATTAATATTCCATATATGTATGGAAATGTAATCTAATAAGGCACCGACTCCAGGAAAATGGGGTTAGGTCCTTACATACACCACCTGCACAGTGTCTCGGGTTATCTGCACAGTTATCACTAATCATGCGCAGACCGTGGAGGCTACCCCCAAAACCCTATTTTTATCCATTTTTTTGTCTTGAACCCTCAGAACACCCCTATCATCCTTATGGTCTTGGGTAAGAACCTTTTCAACTAAAATAAGGGATTTAAACAATAACTTAAATTAGAGCATACCTTTCAAATATTTAGGATCTTACAGATGCATGACATACTGATATACAAAAAGGGAAAATGGGAAATGAATATACAACATGATTTAAAAAAGGAAAAAAATAACATAAGGGTGATCCAATAGAATCTCAAGAATATGATTGATGCTCTGATCCTTTGATCCGACTCTAGGAAAAACATATCATGAACTTGTTGTAAGATACTTTACCTTATCCATACATGAAAACAAATAATCTAATTTGGTACCAATGTTGGCCAAAGTAGGGTGTCAGATAAACTTCATGTATTCCACCACTAACAGTGTCTTGATGTAATCCAAGTATTTTTCAGTTCTAAAAAAATAGTTTTTAGATATAAATAATTAACTAGAAATGGTGAATAAATAAATAACAACCCACTTAGGTTTCTAAAGGGCACCTGGTGGCTGAACCTAGTTTGGCTCATGGTCAAGAAGAATGTATGACCAGTCACTATATCTATATATAGTATTAATATAAATAGTTTTGTTATATATTTCTTCCAACTATATAAACCCAGTATGTGTGGAAATAAGTGTCAGTATAACTAGAATAATATGTGATGTCTTGATCAGGGCATAACACATACATCCATGACCTGTCTAAATTAGTCTATAAGCTCAAGAAATAGGTTACATTCCCTATATATAATAGTGATTGAAAGTGGGCATGCTCTTCACTCAATATATTGAGTATAACATCATATCAACACTCAATAAAGGGACGTTGTGTGTCCTGCCCATCGTCTAAATTGTTTTTATAGAGTGATTTGTCATGCTCAACAACCGATGTAAGAGAGTGTGTAACTGTCATGCCCAAAAAACCCTTACCATCAATCCTCATACCATATCAAGGGGTAATGATAACAATATTAAAACCCATGAGGAATTACCTCTCATGTATCACATCTATCAAGCCATTATAATCATGTCATAACAATTCATTTTAATCATTCAATAATATATGAAAAAACATTGTGGTCTTTCCACCCTATCATTATTCATTTCATTTAAATCATTCTTTTAATTTAGTGGAATAAAACCATCATCAATAGTAAATTCCATACGATCAATCCATTTAATTCACTAAATAATAGATATTCAATTTATGAGACTGAAAGAGTCAGTTTGAATGTGTCATGGTCAAAAGGGTAATTACCTACATGGTATATTCCTATTATATGTTTGGAAGAGAACATATGAGGTAACTTGGTTTTGTTAACCATTTATATAAAAATGGGTAATTCCTTGTATAAAAAATATGAATTCATGGAAGGCATTCCAAGAATTTAAAAAATAACTAAAATGGTAAATTCAAGGTGGCACACACAGGGGTGTCCATATCTGAGGTAAAAAACCTCTAATATAATAAAATACTATCTTTGAGAGTTAAATAAATAAGGTGTATAGATCAATTTAATATGGATACCCCTATTAAATGGATTCACGTGTAAAAGAAAATATTGTGGCATGATGAAAAAGCTACGATAACACCTAAAATATTAGGGAAAATAATGATGCCACCAATCACCGGGTTGTTGATAACTCCTCGTCCGATGGCCAAATCATAATTGAAGTAGGTTGCAATAAATATAAGAAATTTTCCAATTCCATGAAAGTAGGGAAACAGTAGTTCACCTAATAGCACAATGGATACAAAGATTAACATATATTGAAGGGGAAATAACCCAAGATCTCACCTCAATCTATTTAATGCCTTAAAAGGATATTAATTTGGTGTCTCTATATGTGAGTTACCAAGGAAAAAAGATTGGAGTAGTAGAAGAAGAACTACAGGAGAAGGAGGCACCGACCAACCATTGTAAATTGGAAGAGGAAGAAGAAAATTAGGTTAATAGATTCATTAGGGAAAATTGGAATTTTCACCACTAAAATTGGGGGCAGAAGGTTTGGCTCCACAGTTTTTTAAACTGTACAAAAACCATGATCAAGTCATTGCCCAGGGAGAGACCCACATGATTAAGTCACATATTTTCCTTAACCATGTGAAAATTTCCTTAAATACCACTTTTAAAACTCAATATTTTTCACATGGGAATCTGTCTGGAGTCATACTGTTTGCAGACAAAACCTATGGCTTTAGCCTCTCCTATGTTTCTCTCTACACGATTAGAAGAGACCATGCAGGCTAAGTGAAACAGTTTCTACTAACCGTGTGAGCCAATTTCTTTTCCAAAAAATAGGGGTTTTGGGATCTTAACCAGCCTTAGACACCCTCATGACACCCATGACTCCTTTTGTCAACATTATAAGGGGTTTTAAAGGGATTTAAACCAAAAAATAATACATACATTCTTGAAAAGACAAGTTGTTACAAATATCATTTTCATTTCGAATCAATTATTTAAAATGTAATGGTATAAAAAATATTAAAAAATCCATTTTATTTAAAAAGAACCATTTAAACTTATAAAAGAAGCATCAATTAAAAGATTTGTCCATATGGTGGGAAAATTAATTTAGGAGGTATATGTTTAACAAATATTTCATTGACACCTTTGGTAAAAAGATGCACTTCATTTTGAAAACTAAAATTGGGCACCTTTAAAACTAGTTTATAGAAGGTTATACATGAATAAGAATTTAAGTTACTAAATATTTATATAATATTATAAATATTTTAGATATTTTTTAGGAAAATATATACATGGAATAAAATATTCATTTTCAAAAAGTAACTAAAAACATTTTTCCAAAAATACAGCTCAAAAATTTTGTTTACATAAATAGACAAAAATGAAAATGAAAATATTATTTTCTATAAATAAATATATGAAAGGAAAATATATAATATTTTTGATTGGTATATCATACAATTTAATCTTAAAAATGTTTATGCATAATCAATATCAATAATAGTTGAGATGGTGTCACGAACCAAATCTAGTAGCCACATAAACCAGCACCAAAACCGGTCCGTGATAAGGTCCAAAGGGTGTTCCCTATCCCCACAGGTTGGAAGAAGTGCTTAGGTATCACTTATTTAGGTTTGGGAAAGACTTACCCAAATATTACTGACTGAAAATTATTTTTTATTAAGATAAACCCCCTTTTAAGGGAAAAGGAAAAAACCATCATGACATTAAAGACATAAACAAGTCAAAAAGCCCCAATGGTCCAAAAGTCCAAGACCAAACAGCCCACACAACATGAGAAATTCCCCTCCCAGCATCAAAAACATGAAATCCAGCTTCCACCTTCCACTTCTTAATGGAAAGCTATCCCATGATAAAATCCACGGGTATGGCACCGATGGCCATAGCCATACACTCTCAAGCATCCAAATCTGAAAATCAGAGGTACAATGGAAACTCGTTGACCTAAATGTCTTCTAGAGAATCCTCATGTAAATTATTTTATTTCAGAATCCTTGAACCTCATACCACCAAGGCCATAACAAAAAAAACCCACCGCAAAAGAGTACCACCACTGATTCCCACATGAAACAAATACAGCCTCCACATTCTTAATTTTTTTTAAAAAAACCGCGAGAAGCCAATCAAAAATAAACCATGAACCCAAATGCCTGAGAGCAGAAACACCATAGTAAATCCAGATCCAAAACCCGGATCATGCACCAGAACCATCACTAGTCACCAGAATCAAGGTCGGAGCCCCACCTCTAACCAAACCCCAACTGACCACAGACACCCGATGAATAGAAGTCTCACCCGAGACCGAACCGCGCACGAGAAGTGGGAAGGTTGAGCATAGAACCTCCAAAAATGACGACGCCACACAAAAACCTCAAGAATTTAGAACATAAAAGAATCAAACACAAAACCCCTTACCGAAAGGACCGTAGTAGAAGAACCTTCGTGGAAAGTAGAAGAAGACCCGCCACCATCCTAGAAAATCCCATCGCCACCTTCAAAACTGCAAACAGAGACCAGATCCTCCCAACGCCCCCATAGCCGATTCAGACACGTAGCGCAACCCTCAATTCAATTGCGGAAACTAGATCTCATCGCGCCAAAGAGTGAAGCATCATGCTAGAAAACCGAGAGATTCTCCGAGAGGTACATTCCCACGCAGTCGACGATGCTGCCATATGAGAGACACCGCATGCCATGAGCCGCCGGACTGAGGCAACGAAGAGGAGATTCTAGCTAAACTTCCATGGGGAGGAAGGAGGCGGTGGGGAGGGAACCCTAGCTTAGCACCCCTTACGGGCGCATCCCACTGACCCAACTTACCCGAATATGGATACATAAAACATCATAAACATTCGATAAACAGAATCTGAAAAATTTAAACCAAACGAGGTTTAAAAAAAATCAATAATGGAATACATAGGTCTAATAATAGTACAATAGTTATATATACACATAAAAATATCTGAAAAATATCCCCAAAGACTCCACACAATAAGGGGTCATCACCCACAATCCGTCTCCACAATTCTGCATCATGGATGAGAACTAACACCCCGAACAACCATCAACCAAAGCATTTCATTTTCCCGTGTCAAAGATGACCAATTTTACATAAACCCAAAGGGTGTAAGTAGGGTGTGAGCCTAAGAATAATAGGATACCACGAAGAGATTCCATAGAGTAAACAATACAAGACAAAAAACATGCCGTTTTTGATAAATGAGAAGGTAGCAGAAATATTTTCAAAACAATTGACCCTTTAAATGCATACAATTTTCAAAGGAAGCATTACATGAATGAGAAAACATCAATAATAAATTTAATCTACTATATTTTATAGAAAATCCACCATATTACAAATATAAATACATAAGAGTCAATGATCACCAGTCTCAGGAACACCCCTAGGCACTAGGAAGTCTCGGGCCCCATGTACCTTGTACCTCGGCGTAACGTAACCATAGAAAAATCCTTTCTCGTGAATGATACACTACTAGGGAAGATATCCATAACCTATTGTTCCCCAATAATCATTAATATAGTTTTTTAGTGTTTCCGTTATCCATTTTACTCGTTGAAACAAGGGAAAAATCCATATGGATCACTAGTGTACTAGTACATGTCTGCCCTCCTAGTTACCCGAGCTTCCCCCTTGGTGCTCAAACCATTATCACATGATACCAAAAGCCAATATCACATAAACACATAATTTTTGGTTATAATAAACTCAAAACAGTAGCTACATGTGTTTTTCACCACTTGCACCACTCAATAAAACGTTTAGAATTTCAATAAAACAACTTCACAAAATTTTACAATGAATTACACACAAAATCCCTTTAAAATCCCACTTTGAACACCATGGTCATTCCCATATTAAAAAAAACAGAATTTTCAGCACCCAAAACATTTCAATAAACACATTAAATGAGTTATAAAACAACCCCATTACTCTTAACACAAAATAGACATGTAAAACACCCAATTTGACACCAAATTGGTACCTAAAAACATTTTCTCAATAAAGGTCACCAAAACCATATTTCATAGAAAGGATAATGGATGAAAAGTGTTATAAAAATATAAATGTAGAAAATTTAACTCATCAAGAAATAATTAGCCATGTAATCACCTACCAATATAACGAAAACCCTTGAATCTTTGTGAGAAAATCCAAACGCACCATCGTCGCACCACAAGAGACTTAGATCAAGAATAAAACTTGAAGAATAGACCAAGAAACCAAGGATAAAACCATAGGTCCAAAAAAATACCTTCTGGAAACAAGTAACATCAAGAATATGGGAAGAAACCCCATGCCATAAGAGAGGACTAAGGAAGAGATTCACTTACTTGAGGAAGATTGATGTTTTTCCACCAAATCTCCCTTCAAAATGATGTTCCAAGGAGGATTTGAGATTCTCGGGAGGTAGAAATGGATATAATGGTAAAATAAGGGAAAAAAGGGGAAATTTTGGATAAATATTGGGAGGAAGAAAATGGAATTCTACAAAATTTGTTAATGATCTGGACAAGGCCACATGGTTTGCTTGCACGGTTTAGCAAACCATGCGCCCAAACCATACGCCCCCTTTTGTCCCCTCAAAAAGCTTCCAAACTCATTCCAATTAAAGGGGGGAATAGAGAAAAAATTTGGAGGAATATTAGACCAAGAATAAAATAGAAAAAATTACCTTAAATAAAGGACATGGGTGTGATAATTCTTCCCATCATGAAAACTTTATGTTCCAGAAAGTCATCCTAAAGATTGATCAGAAAATAGGAACGAGTACTCTTCCTCGACCCTTGAATTACACTTCCATGTCTCATGTGTGTCATTCCCATGATTCCAAAGAACCCGGACCAGTTGAGTATACTTCCCTAGAATCACCTTTTCTTGGAATTACACTATTCACACTGGCTGCTAAACAACAAATAAATCCAGCTTTATACCCAAATCCTCTGAATTCAGTACATGGGTTGGATCCAGGATATATTTATTCTACTGGGAGACATAGAAAACTTCATGGATATATGTCAAATGATAAGGTAAGGAAAAATTGTATGCCACCTTTCTAATACACTTGGTGATATCAAAAGGTCCAACATACCGCGACATCAGCTTCCCTTACTTTCCCAATTGACGATGGCCTAGATGAAGGGCCACATTCAAGAATACCATGTCACCCATAGAAAAATATAGGTCTAGAATCCTCTGGTCAGGATATGATTTATGATGACTCTGAGATGTCAATAGGCACTGCCTAATCAACTTGACCTCATACGTCTCTTGCACCAGACTTTGCCCCGGTAGTGAGGTCTAGCCTACCTCAGCACAACACTGGAGGGACCGACTAGGTCGAACATAGAGAGCCTGAAAAGGATCCATTCGAGTAGAGGATTGGTACCTATTATTATAATATAAATCAACCAATCCCAAATGGATATCCCAGGAACCCCCAATGTCTAGAACACATTTACGAATCTTGTCCTCCAAAATATGATTCACCCACTATGTTTGATCATCTGTTTGAGGATGGTAAGCCATGATCATATTAATATGATACCCAACAACCTTCTAAAGGTATTCAAAAAACTAGGAAGTAAAATGGAGGTCTCTATCTAAGACAACTACTGATGGAAGACTATAGATCCTTACCACCTCCTCAAGATACAAATGGCACAACTCCTCCACTTTAGCTGTATCTTTGATAGGAATGAAGTGGAATGATTTTATTAGATGATAAATCAACCCTCAAATGAAATTATTACCTCGAGCTGTATGAGGAAAGAAAATGATGAAGTCCATGGTGACCTCATCCCACTTCTAGGAAGAAATGGGTAACGGCTAGAGAAAACTAGAGGGCCTTTGATGCTCAGCTTTCACATGTTGACATGTGTAGCATCTCGAAACGAACTCTGCGATGGATCGTCTCCGACCAGGCCACAGGAACTTCCGACATACATCTTAATACATCTTGGTGGAACCCATATGAACAAACCACTTAGAATGGAGACTATCTAGCATCACCACCTTCCGTAGAGATAATGAAACTACTGAATGGTCCAGGAATCAAAAGATGCCCTTAGGAGTTGACGACCAATCAGAGGACGTCTCTCCACCATGAAGAAAAAGCTTCAACCACTAAAAAATCTCATCACTGGCCTTCTCATGCTTAATTAGCTCCACTAGAGAAGAATTCAACTGAAATCATTCCAATAATGCACCCAAATATTTCTCCTTGGTATCCACATGCATCTGAACAAAGAGCCCCATCAAATTCCACTCATCACTGGACTTTGTCAAAGACTACATTGGGACTCTTCTACTCAAGGCGTTAACCACCAAGTTACCCTTTCTTGGGGTATAGAGAGTGTGAAAGTAGAACCCCTGTAATTACCCGATCCAATGACCTTTCCTCAAGTTGACGTCTTTCTATGAGAATATATAGGCCAAGATTTTGTGATCAAAGTAGACCAAGAAATACTCCCCAAAGAGGTTATGAAGCCATGTATTCAATGTTTTCATCACAACTGCTAAATCAATGTTGGGGGTCGGGTAGTTCTTTTCATTTTGTCGGACTTTGCAAGATCCATATGCCACCACATGATCATCCTGCATAAGCACACACCTAGGACCTATACCTGAAGCATAAAAATACACCACATACCCTTTTCCAGACTCTGAAAAAATCATAACAGGGGTGGTAGTCAAACACCTATTCATATCCTCAAATGATAGCGGACATTATAGGCCCCAAACAAACTTCACCACATTCTGGGTCAGCATAGTCATGGGTAAAGAAAGGTGAGTGAAATCCAGAAAAAACTGCATGTAATAGTCAGCCAGGCCGAGGAAACATTTGATCATGAACACGTTCTTCGGCTGATCCCATGAGATAACCACGTTGATCTTCTCAGGGTCCACTGAAACCCACTGATTTGTGATCACATTCCCTTGAAATTTTGCTTCCTTGATTCAGAAAGTGAATTTGGATAACTTGGCATAAAGGTGATGCTCTCACAAGGTGCCCAAAACGATCCACAAATGATGCAAATATTCCTCCTAAGATCCTGAATAAACTAGGATGTCATCCACAAATACCATGAAAAAAGAATTGAAATACTAATGGAACCCCTGATTATGAGTTCCATAAAGGCCACTAGGGCATTGATCAATCCGAAGGGCATGACTAAGTACTCGATGTTTCCATAGCTACTTCAGAAGGCTGTCTTTGGTATATCCGCCTCTTTCACCCTGAGCTGATTATAGCCCAAATGCATGTCTATTTTAGAACACCACCTTTCCCCCTTTAACTGATCGAACAGGTCATCAATTCAAGTTGAAGGATATGTGTTCTTTGTTATTACCTTATTCAGCTTCTGGTAGTCAATGCACAACCAGAGGGATCCGTCATCCTTTTTCACGAACAACATAAGAGAGACCCAAGGACAGACACTTGGGAAAATGAAACCTTTAGATTCTATGGAATATAGATGTATCATTAATTCCTTCTGCTCGGTGGGGGCCATGGGATATGAGGGAAGAGATATTGGATGTGTTCCTAGTGCTAGATCAATCGAGAACTCCACATCTTCCTCTAGGGGAAAACCTAAAAAATAATCAGGAAATACCTCCGAAAACTCATCAACTACATAAGGTATTCCACCATCAAGAGCATGACCATTTTCATCTATCTCGAGTAACAATAAATGAAAAACAACATCTCCCAAGTCTAGGAGTGGAAGTCCCACACCACTCGACCGATGATCCCATTCCCCAGAAAAAACATGACGACTCCCATCAGGTGCTGTGAAACTGACCCACTACCTATAGCAATCGATGTGCGCCTGTAAGTGTACTAGACAATACATACCAACTATTATGTCAAACAGTTCCATTTCATTGACCAATAGGTCCCACTCCATCTCCACCTCTGACATAGAAAGCACACACGAATGGAACCTGAGACCCTTCTCCTTCATTCCCATCGGCGTTACCCACTCCATCGAAAAAGACATAAACTCAGTTGGAAAATTTAGAGTTCCCACAAAATGGGTAGAAATGAATGAAATAGAGGCACCAATATCAAAAAGAGAAGTAGCTATATAAGATGTGATCAAAATTGTACCTCGAACTGTCGATGGTCCCACCTCTGATACTGTTGGTGCCTGATCCACCACATGGAGATGTCCAAACTCTCCTTGGGGACCACCGCTAGTCTATAGATGCACTTTAAAATGGATCTACCAAAAATATGACCCATACATACCACCACAACCACCAAATCGAGATCCGCTCATCCTGGACGGCATTGACTATACTGTCACTCCTCTAGAAGCCACTAACCCTGCCCCAATCTAAAGTAGACGTGCCACCCCACAAATGCACAATATGTGAACCAAACCTACACATTGATAATAGGTCTTTAGAGGAACTGGGCCTATTGTTTGGATTTTTTTGTCCTCCCACACTGGTGGCACACGATCAATCTCGAATCAGAATCCACAGATGAAAACTGCCTGGAAGAGTGGCCTGAACTACCACCTACCTTCTTCACATGATCATCCTGCTTCCTTTTATTCTCTAAAGAGCTACCAATACCCACCACTAATATTGTCCCAGTGAAACCAACCCCCCCTTTCGGGTCAATCTCCACCATGCACACCCGATCAACCACCTCATCATAGGTCCTCAACTTAAACAAAAAAACATTGGAGTATATCTATAGTTGAAATCCTCTCTCAAATCTATGGGCCTTTTCTTTCTCATTAGAGATGATTTCAGAAGCATAACAAACCATTTCAGTAAAGAGTTTGGCATACTCCATGATAGAAAGATCCCCCTAAACAAGATCCATGAACTCTTGGGATCTAGTGTATGCTAGGAATTCAAGAGCTCTTCGAAGATAGCCTTGAAATCTCCCCAGTGCATCTGCTCATTCTTCCCAGTTTGAAGTACCGATTCCCACCACCTACGACTGGGACCCTCCAACATAAAGGAGGCACACTTCACCATGATCTCCTTGGGTGTATCTAGAAACTCAAACAGGCACTGAATCTTTTCGAGCCATTCCTCTTCTTCCTGGGGTTTAAAGCTACCTCTAAAGGTCAGAGGATTATTTTTCAAGACCTCCTGGGCCTTGTACTTTCTAGGACCAATCTAATCCTCTCTAACAAGAGATGGAATAGGAGCCAGTACGTGTCCTAGTGCTTGGACAACCTAAACCACAACCTATACTAGCCTCTGATCAAGCGGTGTTTGAGATCTCTCTCTGGCTTCCACCCATGGGTTCATGGGAGGTTTCTGGGGAGGCATGTTGCTGCAAAAAGGAAAAAATCACTATGAAAAAATAATCACAAATGATCGAAAAAATTACATCAATATCATCAAATATAATTAAGAAACAAAAATTATAACAATAAAACAAACCACTACTTCACCCCTGCCCAATTTCCATGTCTAGTCTGTAGCCTAAACGTCTCACATAGAATTGAAGTCAAATAAATAATTCCAATGTCCCATGGTGACTCGAGTTATTACAAGAGGGGTGTGGGATAGGAACCAAACTCATGACCAAAAATACGATTCCCGACAGTCCTAGCTCGTGTCCTTCCAGACTCATCCCCAAATAATAATACAACACAAAAACATTGGCCTCCTATGGTACCATTTTTTCACGAACCAAATCTGGTCCCCATCAAAACTGTTGCCAAACCCAACCCCTGACAAGGCCCGAAGGGCATTCCCAATCTCTAAGGGCTTTCAAAAGTGCCTGAGTATAATTTATTTTCTTTTGCGAACAATTTACCCGAATATGGATACATAAAACCTCAAAAACATTTGATAAAAAGAATCTAAAAAATTAATTCCAAACGAGGATTAAAAAAACTATAGAACTAAATTCATAGGTATAATAATAGAAAAATATGTCCTAATACATATAATAACAGCTCTAAAACATCCCTAATGACTCCACACAACAAGGGGTCATCACCCAAAAGCCATCTCCACAACTCTGTACCATGGATGGGAACTAACACCCCGAACTTCCATCACCTAAAGCCATTCCTTTGACTGTGTAAAACATTACCAAGTATACTTACACATAAGGGGTGTAATTAAGAGGAGATCTTATTCCTAATAGGATACCACCAAGAAATTCCATAGAGTAAACAATACAAGATAAAAAGCATGCCATTTTCGATAAACAAAAAGAGAGTGGAAATAATTTCTAAAGAATGAAACCTTTAAACGAAAAAGGTTTTCAAAGGAAACATTAAATGAATGAGAATATTTCAATAAGATAGGTAATCTAAGATATTTTTCAAAAAAACTACCATATTTCAATGATAAATACACAAGATTTAATGAGCACCGATCACGGGAACACCCCTAGTCACTCGGTAGTCTTGGGCCCCATGTACCTTATACCTCAGTGTAAAGTAACCATAGAAAAATCTATTCTCATGCACAAGACACTAGGTGGGAACATACCTTTAACCTAGTGGTCCCCAATAATCATTAATATAGTTTTTTTAGTTTTTTCATTATCCATTTTTCTCAGTGAAACAGTGACAAAACCCATCCGTATCACTTGCGTACTAGTACATATCCACCCTCCTAGCTACCCAGGCTTCCCCATTTATGCTCAAACCATTATCTCATGATACCAAAAGCCATTATCACATAAAAACATCAGTTATAGTAATAATAAACTAAAAATATTAGCTACATGGTATTTTAACCACGTTCACCACTCAGTAAAACCTTTAGAATTTCAATAAAACAATATCACAAAATTTACCAAAACATTACACACAAAATCCCTTTAAAATCCAACTTTTAACACCATGGGCATAACCATATTCACCAAACAAGAATATTCAGCACCCAAAAAATTTCTATAAACCCATTAAATGAGTTATAAAACTACCCCATTTGGCATAACACAAAATAGACATGTAAAACACCAAATTTAACACCAAACTGGTACCTAAAAATAATTTTCTCAATAAATGTCGCCAAAAACAGATTTCAATACAAGGAAAATGGATTATAAGTGTGATAAAAAAAGAAATTTTGAAACGATAAATCATATAGCATTTATTATCCCTGAAATCACCTACCACAATAATGAAAACCCTTGAATCTTTGTGCAAAAATTCAACCGAACCACTGCCGCACCACAAGAGACATAGATCAAGACTAAAACCAGAAGAATAGACCACGAAATCAAGGACAAAAACCTAGAATTTAATATATACCTCTATACACATTTAACATCATGATTTGTGGAAGAAAGACCATGCAAAATATAGAATTAAGAAACTGATTCACTTACTTGAAGAAGATTGAAGTTTCTCCACCAAATCCCCCTTCAAAATGAAGTTCCAAGGAGGGTTTTAGGTCCTTGGGAGGATGAAATGGCTGTAATGGTCTAATGGAGGAAGAAATGGATGAGTTTGGACAAATCCAAGGGGTAAAAATGGAATTCAAAAAATTTAAGGTCGTGTGGTTTTCTTGCACTGTTTAGAAAACCGTGTTCCCAAACTGTGCACCCCCTTTTGTTATCTCAAAAAGTGTCCAAACTCTTTAAAATTCAAGGGGGTCCTAGGGGAAAATTAATGAGGAAATTTTGGCTATGAATAAAGTAGAAAAAATTACCTTAAATGAATGTCATGTGTGTGAAATATGGTAATCGAAAACTATAACTTCAAGTGAAGATTTATTCATAACTAATTATACCTCCTATATAAAAAATTAAAATTTATTATAATTATATAATATAACCATATAAATACTTATAATATTACTCATGGTATATTTATAATATCTTATCATCTATTTATTGTCAATTACTTATTTAAATCACTATTCCGAGCAACAACTGTTTTATTTTTCATGAGTTTTCCTTTGAGGCTTTTATTGTCATTGAATCTTTATCACAGTTCCATAATCTACATAATATTAAAAATGATACATATATCTTAAATATATTTATTTATATCCATAAAATGTTGATATATAAAAATGAATTACCTTATTCATGGAGATAATAATCCGTACATACACATGAATGTAGTTTTGATATTTTAATGAAAATAAAGAAATAAAGATAAATAATAATTTATAATTATAGAACCATAATTATATCATAAATATCATACACATATATAATTCATTATTATATCCATCAATAATAGGCAGTGATTGAAATTTAATTGCATAACAACATAGAGGAGGTAGTCCACATGTACAAATGAGTGATACTTTCATTTCACTTTTAATTGGAATGATGTGAAAAATGGTGGTTACATAATCATAATAACAAATAGATATATTTATGATACTGAATTATTCATATTTTTATGGATAAAATAGGTTTATAAATGGTTGAGAAATAGATAACCTCAAGAGGGCTCTATTAAGATTTATACATCTTCTTTGAGAGTCCTCCTTTGGATGACACCATAATCCTTAAAGGATTGGTATAAGGAGAAGACTAGAGTATATATGATGAAGGGAAGAAATATATTATGGTTTTGGGGTATGTGTTATAAAACCTATATGGCTTAAAATCCATGAGTATGTGAGGAGATGAGGTGTCCTTTTATGAGTGAGGAAGAGGGTAGAAATATAATTACATAAATGACTTAAATAATGTAAATCCATTATCATGTGAAAGTATCCCCAAATGGAAAAGAATTTTAATTTAAGACAATACAATTACAAAATATCCTAAATTAATAATAATTCAAAAATATTAAGCAGAATCCTTACCCTGATTTTGTATTTTATCCCATTGTAAACCCCTTTAACCTCAAATGGGGAAACAAATTTTTACAGTTTTTACGATTCATTATGAAAAAATTATTATGTAATAAATATAAAATATTGAAATTATTATTAAAAATATTGTCTCATTTTTATCAAATTATATTTACATAATAATAAAATTATTTTAAAATAATCACACAAAACATAAAAAAAATCTGTTTTTAGAAAACTCCATTTTTAAGCATAAAACTAAATTTACATTCATTCATTTCATAGTAAAAAAAATGAATGAATGTTACAATAATTTATTTCATATATTATATGAAAATTTAATTATTAAAATTATTAAATAATTTTCTAGTTAATTTTTTAAGATAAAATCATATTCTGCACATTTAAAAAAAATCAAAAAATAAACATCTTTTCCATTAAATATTATTAATCTCATTCCTAACCATTAGATAAATAATGTATGGATTATTATTAATTTATTTTTATAATTTATAAATATATTTCCTGAAATTATTTTTTAACAGTGATCTATATGCTTTATTTAGATAAAAACATAAAACATTTACCAAAATACATTTCTTTGAAAAATTGGTCTTTTGATCATTAAAATATTTTATTAATATTGAGTGCTTATCAATAATATTTTCCATCCTAAACCATTATAAATATAATTAATAATATGGTTAATGTTATTTGTACTCATGACGCTAATGACTAGGTTATACTAGTATATTATATCATCACTTCATTTAGACTCGAGGTTTAATGTAAACTAAGAAATCGAATACGTTAAGTTTTTTTCAAAGGAAATATATGTAAAATATTAGGTTATTACCTAATAACCCCCCTTAAAATTATTTTCTCTTGAAATTATATCATGATAATATAAAATAATGAGGATATCTCTTCCTCCTCATATATTTTGGTTCCCATGTAATTTCATATTTTTGTTTTGTTTTCATCAAAATAATTTTACCACGTGAGTCATATTGTTCGGCATCACCTTCTCTCTAAGATTCACAATATCCAATAGCTGTTAATTATAGTAATGATCATTATCTCTTTGTACAATTTTTTAACACATGTAAAGGATCCTCTATTTGCTTCTTCTAAAGATATAAATGGACCACATCATGATGTTGATAGATTTATGGATGAAGTAGAAAGTGATAAGAATAAATATATACTTGATCAAGAATCATAAAGTGAAGAAATATAAATAGGGATAAAAATTAGATTTATTTTCATTATAATTCTATTATTCAATTATAAATTAAAATTAATACATCCTCACAAACTTTATATTCCAGATCACATTGGAAATTATCAATATAACTCTTATATCGACTCTGAGATGGATTGATATGCTGATTAATAGATAAACAATTATCTACCATTTTCTTAGCTTGCATATACCTATATAGATTTTTTATCTAAACTAATCTTATAAATTCATAGTTATGTTTTTTGTTACCCATATGGCATCATAATTATTAGTCATAATAATCGAGTGAAATTTTTTCTTATAATAGAATTTCATAGGAGGAAGGTTTTGATCCCAAAAAGATTTTAAATTAAGAGAACATGATATTAGCATATACTCCAGGGTTTTAATGGCCCTCTAATACCAACAATTTATTTAAGTATGATAGGTATTACTAAAAAAATCTCTGTATACAGATCTTATTGAATAATTATCCATAATTTCAAGGTAAAACTTGTATCTCAATTAGATACAATAAATTATAGTTATCCATGAAACCTTAACACATCCAAAATTTATATCCTAGTAAGATAAACAAGATTGAAAGATTCTATAATAGAAAAAAAATTACTGAATTTTGAAGGTCGTTAAATAATACCCAAATAGTATTATGAATTATATTTGTTTTGGGGATTTTGATTATGAAATTCAAAGTGATGTTTTCCCATTTAAATTTTGGTATTGGTATTGGTTATAAGATCCCCTTGAACATCAATCTATTAGTCATACCTCTCTAACCTACTAAGCTCTGAGATACATACTCTGTAATATCTCCCTTTATGTTATCTCACCAGAATTTTTTTATATCTCTATACATTTTTATACTTCCAAGATGAATAGATAATGATAAGCTATGAGATTTTTCCAATAGATCCTTTTGGTAGTATAGTATTAAAGGGATATATTTTCAGCTTATAGAACTGGTCATTCCATCATAATCCTGTTTGATATCTTGAACATTATTCTCCTTTTTCTACTTTATATCTTCCTTATTTTCTATTTTAATATTCACATGGATATATGTTTGAATTATAATTTGGTAAAGATATAATATCCCCCATTCTTTCAAAATATCAGGATCCATACTTTATAAATTCATAAGTATAAGATATTTTGTGATCTTCATAATAGATAAGCTAGTATGATCCATTCAACTTGAAATAACATCCACTTTTTTTGGATTTTATAGGGTGATAATGTATTAAGAATTCATTATCATTATTCAACATCAACTATATTATCTAGTTTACATTCAAATATTTCTTGGTAAATATTCACTTTGTACTTGTATTATTTGTAGATATGTCAAACCATTCTCCGTAATGATAACGACTTTCTATTTTAATGAAAAGTTACTACACCTGACTCCAAATCATGATTCAAGAAATGTTACTCATGAACCTTAAATTTCCATGAAGCATAAAACATAATAATATAATTATACATAGGAAAACATACAAAACACTTGTTATATGTATCACCGTAAATAACAAACCCCTATCCACTATAGGATAATGTGAACAAAATTAAACATTCCATTTTTCTCTTCAGTTCCTTGATGTTTTATTAAAAGTCATTTGTCCAAAGTATCTTGAATCCTTTCAGAGTTAATTTGGTGAATAAATTATATTTTTATTATAAATTAATTAAAAACTATTGATAATATCTACTCAATCCAAGAAAAATATATATTTTACTCATAGTAGTTGTTCTTGGTCAAAGATAAAAAAATCCTTCTTGGATGTATCCACTGATATACACTCTCTTGAGATTATATGAAAAAATATTAATCTTTATGTATCCAAAATTTATACTTGGAAAAATTTTCATACAACTTATCCTTTTCTTGGATCGTCAGTTTATTCCTCAAGTGATCTTCATGATTTTTCTAACTCTAGAAATTTATAAGAACAATGTCTACAAAGACAACCAAAAACTGAGGAAGGTAATGGATAAAGACCTTGTTAATTAAATCCTTCTTGATTTTGGGGGGATTAGTTAGACCAATTGGAATCAATATGAATTCATAGTGCCTATACAACATATAAAAGGTCACCTTGTGTATGTATTCACCTTTGACATGCAATTGATAGTATCATGTTTGATGGTTAATCTTCAAAAAATATTGACCTCTTTGCAATTGATCAAAAAAATAACCAATATGGGGAAGATGATACTTTTTCTATATTGTGATCTTATTTAGTTATAAATAATAAATTTAGAGTCTGATTGACCCATATATCTTAATAAAATGAATATTTTCAAACCATTATTATTCACATTTTCGAACAAATCACTTATCAATATTATCCTAGATTTGATTATTCAATTCTTGAAACTCAATAAGGGCCATTATATATGTATTCATCACAATAAGTGTATCAATTTATATGAATTTAATTAAACACTCAACTTTACAAATCAGAGGATGGCTAGGTAACTATTTTGAAAAGATATCAAAAAATAGAAATCAATGGAAATATATTTTATATTTATTTTCTCGGAAACCAATTGCGAAAAATATCCCATTAAAATATAAACCAAGACCCATACAAGGGATATATTGTCCAATGGCATATTATATTAATCCACATAATGATAAATAATCAAAAGTTAGTTTAGAATATCAAATGTGACATCTTTTATAATTTTTAAGGGATCTATATAAATAAAAAAATACATTCGAAAAATAACATTAAATTAAACTAGAAGGATAATTACAAGATTTGAAGGAAGCAAATTCCAAAACAAATTAATAGGAGAAGAATCATAGACTTGATATGTGATCATGGTACAACTAAGAGTTTTAATTACTAATTAATGATATAATAATTGAGATAGTAAAGTGATAACCATAGAAAATTCATTATATATTAAAGAGTAGGTATATTTATCTCAAATATGTCCTTTGTATTTCTAGACTGGATGATTAGTGTAAATTTCACCACTTCATTGTCATACCTTACATCGATAATAGTGACCACATGATATTTTATTTTATCAATGGGATGAAGAGTTCATTGATGTCTATCATCATCATGAACCCTCAGATTCAAGCACTAGTTTGGATAATTCCTATACACCTTGCACTTAAAACATTAGATTGTGGGTGGTGTATTCTATAGATCTTTCCTTCCACTTTTATTGTTAGATAAATTATTCCAATCACATTTGAATTTTGTCCTGACTACCTTACATTCCAAACATGAAGCATTTACTTATCCCCTTAAGAAAATTTCCTCTATTTTTCTTTATACACCTTATACATAAAGGAATAATCATATTCTTCCCTTAAGGGTTTTTATTATTATAATTTCATTTTAATTCCATCTTTGATTTCTTATAAAAATCATGAGATTGGTCAATTTGTACGTTGAGGGAAAATAAAATGATTTTTCATAACTACAAAATCTCCTATGAGAAACTCTATATGAATACTTGGTTTCTTTCCATTTAAGAATTGATCAATCATACTTTAAAGTTAGATGATAATACTATAAATGTACATCAAATGTCTTGTAAAAGTGTACTCGTATTTACTAATGGATTCATCATCCTTATACATTAGCTCACACAATTCCTTCTCCATTCTATATGAAGAATATGAGGAATGATTTTATTCAACAATTACGTTGTAAACTCATCCCACTCTATACTTTCAATTACGTTTTGTTGCCTCCTATTTTTTGTAAGATCCCACACTTGATATAATTTTTTTCTAAATGATAAGAAACAATTTTTTTTCATGATCCAAAAATTGAAGAATGGAAAATATATTTTTGTTGGTACTTATCCATTTCTGAATAATTAGTCAATAAATATTACTAATAAAAAATGTGGATGTTTTATCTTTAAGGGATTAATTAAACATTATTCCATCCATTTTTCATTTAAATTCTCAACTTGATTCAAGGATTGATGAAATTTTATAATCATAACAATATTATATCTAATTTTTTATTTCATTAAATTCATTTTCACATGAGTAAAATAATTTCATTTTCCATCACAATCAGTGTTTACATGGATCTTTCTGGTTCGATACATTGTCTACTACAAAAATAAACAGACATTTCAGAAATATTATTCATTTTGGAAAACCATAAAATGTTGAAAATAAATAATAGGATGTCTAGATAATAAAATCTTATTTTCATTATTTTAAATATTAGGTTTATATTAGGTCATACATTTCAATTAAAAATTAAATTCATTTACAATGGATCATAATGAAAATGTGAATTATCCCAATCATATCTCATATGAGTGACTTACATTGTTTTTAGTCTTAGGATGACTCATCATGAACTAGTGACGATTCACATAACACCAAATTTTATCATTTTATATTTTTTACCTATTGGTGTATCTATTCTATATATTTAACCAAAAAAACAGTATCTACACATATATGTATTTAATAGGAAAACTAAACTTATTTCTTTAATCTAAATTAGGGTTTTCACATATTTTTAGGCTTGTCTTATGGTTTATCACTAAAATGTTCTCATCCTGGTTTCTATAAATCATTAAACCATTCTCTGATATTAAACAAGGAAACCCAATCATTTCATATTTAAATTATACATATTATTAAATTAATTTTTGTTTAAAATCATCACAATCCATTCCATAATGGTAAAGGTTTATCTTATTCGGAATCTTGGATAAATAAACAATATATATATATATATAATCTATATCAACTCCAACTAATTTCATCATAAATAAAAATGTTATAAGATATGTAATAATAATAACCATTTTTCATATATTGAATAAAAGGAAACATAATAAGTGGTGAGATCAGATTGTTAGTAAGGTTTAAGAAGTTATATTTAAAGAAATAAACATTTTTAAGAATTACATGTGCATAATTCTACGATTACATGATCTTAACATTTTAAAATCAAAAAACGTAATTCATAGTCCCTAATAATTACTCATGGAATAATTATTGACAGTTAATAAGACATAAATTATAATGGAATCAATTAACATGATCCATGAAAAAAATGAAATTGGCATATAATCACGTCATTAAATATTGGAATGAAGGGTTTTAGAATCGTAATCGAATAAATAATTGTTCAGGAAAACCCTCCAAGACATTCTCCACATCTTATTCTTTGGATCACCAAATCAGTATGTACTTTGGGCTTGGGATAACCTTTAATGTACCCATGTTGGAGTCAGACTAATCAGCAGTGTACCCTCTTTTGTGTTTGGGATAACTTCCCTTGTACAATTTGGAATATTAAAATGTTAATGTTTACCCAATTCATTGCACTGTTAAAGTAGACCCACCCATCACATAATCATAATACATTTATTTTTAGGTCACAATATCATCAATTAATTTATAATTTCACCATATATTAGCCCATGTAAAATAATAAATGTTTCATAAATATTTCATCATCAAAACAATAAAACCATAAAAATAAATATTAAGCGGAATTTCATTGGATCGTATACCCAGTGAAGCATAAGTAACATCAAATTTTGTAATCAAAGATGAAAAATGCATTTAAAATACCTCTATAAAATTTAATAAGGAGAATAATATTTTTAATTTTGAAATTAATTATTTAAAATATAAAAATATCCAAAATATTTAGTGAAAATTTATAATTTAAAAGAACCATGGATACTTTTAAATGAATCTTATAATCCAAGAGTAATCATGATGTTGATAAAATAAGTTTGTCTGATGTTCATTAAAATAGTAATTCCAATAATACCATTGCATAGAAAGTACATCATTTATAAAATGACCAAATATGTACAATTGAATTTTTTATGAGATTTAAATACATTGGTAAAAAATTACTTTAGTAAATATTTGTATAATACTAAAAACTTTCATGAAATATTTGATGGAAAATAGGTATATGAATGAAACATTCTTGGATGAATTGTCTTCAATATCGATTTTACTGAAAATGATTATTTCTAACTTTCAAGTACATAAAGAGATGAAAAAAATATAACATGTGATTTACATAAATATAAATTATATAAGAATACATAAAATTATACATATATATATATATATAATATAATTGACTCATCGTAAAATTTTATCATAAAAAATCTCAGTAAAAAGAGAGATTGTGACATAAATCCCTCTCATCAAACTCAACTTGTATCTTTTGAGATCTGACCTGTTGTATAATAAATTTAAATTTATTATAATTATATTCTATAACTATAATAATACATTTAATACCATAATTTTTTTAAAGATATCTTATCAACTCTTCATTACCAATTCATTATAGAAATAACTGTTTTGGGATATAACTATATTGTTTTTCTGGTATGTCTAAATTATGATGTTTTTTCCTTTCATCATGATCATGGTTCCATATTATAAATAATTTTAATCATTATAAAAATGATATATATATATATAAATCCATAAAAGTTAGATATAACAAACAAATTACATCGTTCATTGGGACGGTTGCCCGTACATGCATATGATGGTTGTTTTTGTTTCAAATCTAAAAGGATAAAACAAAGATAGAAAATATTTTATCATTATATAATCATAATTATTTCACAAATATAATATATATATTTTTAAACCATCATTATATCATTAAATGTGAGGTGGTGGTGGAAAATGAATCATATCACTACGTGGAGAATGTAGTCCACATGCACACCAGAGAAATAATTTAATTTACAATTTGATGGAAAAGGGATGGAAAATGGTTGTTACATCACCATAATAACACCTATTTATAATTATTATATTGATGTTTTCATAAAATTAAGAATACATTAAATTTATAAAATATGGATTTTTAAATAAAATTGAATGTTCTCAGTTAATAATTATACCTCTTCTTTGAGAGACCTCCTTTGGATTACACATTAATCGATGAAATATTGGTCTGAGGAGAAGATAAGGGAAAATATTATGGAGGGAATTAATATATGTAGGTTTTGGGTATGTATTGGATGAGTTATATGGATAAAAATTCAGTATTAAGGTTTTATAAAAGGTATCCATTCATTCGCAAGGGAGATGACACACAAGGAATTACGTAAAATACTTAAATAGTATAAATTCACATTTCTTTTTGTGAATGTTACTCCAAATTTCCAAGAAATATATTTTATGATAATTTATCTTAAAAAAATATTTAATCTATAATAATTATACCTGTTTATGTAGAATTAATACCCTTATCTCTTAGTTTAACCTTGGGTATACTAGTTTTCACTATAACTATAGTAATAATTTTTTACTTTTTTTACTATTGATAATAAGAAAAAATAAATTTAAAATCATTAAAAAAATTTTAAATTATGATTAAAACTATAGAAACCATTTCATCAAATTCAATTTCTATAATTTGAAAAACATTTTTTTAAAATAAACATGAAAAGGGACTGAAACCCCATTTTTTAAAAGTATTTCAAGCATAAAACTGAATTTAATTTCATTCAAAGCCATGTAAAAACATTAAAACTATTGTTAAAATATTTTATAGAATATAATATATATATATATATATTATTGAAATTATTAATCAATAATGATTTAGTTAATTTATTATGATATAGAAATTGTGTATATAAAACTTATTTTTTGAAAAATAACTGCTTTTACCATTTAATAATTTTCTACTTCATTTTTAAACATTAGATAACTAATGTGTGTATATTTATAAATTTCTGTAAATGAAATATCAATATATTTTATTGAAATAAATTTTCAATAGTGATTAATGTAATTTGTTTAGATAAACATATATAACATGTCAGAAAAAAATTTCATCGAAAAATAATTATTCTTATCATTAAATTATTATTTTAAATTAAGTCATTGTCAACAATTTTATATCATTCTAAACCATTATACATAAATTCCAAAATATGTTTAATAATATTCATGTTCTTCAACACAATTAATCAGTCATAAAGGTATACTATAACATAGGTTCATTTATCCTCGAGGTTGCATGTAAGACCTCCTTTTGAATACCTCATTTTTTTCAAAGAAAATACATAAAAAATCATGAGTTATAAAAACCTGAAAATTCTATTTTTTCTAAAGAAATCATAAATTTATATATGTATATATATTAATATTTGTTTTTCAAAATGAGACATATTGTTTGTTTATATTAATTTATATATGTTTTAAGATATGTACATATATATAAATATATATATTTGTGTGTATATGTGTATATGTTTTTTGAAAAATGATTCTATATATTTTTTGTATATATAATTATATTCCAATTTTGTGTATATATATTATATATAAAATGTGTATATATATATAATTATATATATTTTTTACAAGATGTGTATTTATATTTCAGTATATATAACATGGGATTATATTTGTTGAAAAATGTTTATATATTTGTTGTATATATTTTATTTTTATATACTTGATGAATTGTTTTATATATTTGTTGTATATATATTTGTCTATATATTTAAATAAAAATTAACGTTAATATATTTATATATTTGTTGAAAAATATGTGTATATATTTAAATTTGTTATTAGAAAATGAGTGTTTATATATATATGTATATGTGTGGTCCAAATTATGTATATATATTGGATTATATTTATGAGTATATATTTCTTTCATATAATGTTGTATTTAAATACATTTTTTTATAAAATTTCTATATTCATGGTTCTTCATATATTCTTATTACAAAATGTATTTGTGTATTAATATATATATATACATATATATACTTGTATATTTTTATATTTTTATTTTTATATTTCAAAAATGTACGTGTGTGTATATATTTGTATATTTACATTTGTTATTGTATATTTATATTATATATTTGGATACTTATATTTTTATATTTATAATGTATTGAATTTTTAATTTTTTACTTATATAATTATATATTTTATATATTTATGGTTTTATATATTTATTTTTAATCTATTGATATAACATATTTATATAATTATATACGTATTTAAATAGATTTAAAATATATTATATTTATATATACATTTCCACTACATTGGTACCGGGGTAGTAAGGTGTTTTTTGTGGGGGTGGGGGTGGGGTGTAGGGATGGTTGTAGGGTTAAGTCCACAAACCAATATGTTTTCTCTTTTTTCCTGAATTGTATAGTACCTGATATACATTTTTCTAATGTATTTTAATGAAATATATATTTTTTATTTCATAATATAAATTTATATATTTTTATTTCATAAATGTTCAAAATAAATGTCTTTAATTAATTTCTGTTATAATATATTTTACTATTTTTAAATCAATGTACCCTTTATCATTTTAAAAGCAGGACTAATAAAAGGAATCCTTTATCAATGATAAAATATCACCCCCTAAGAAAACCATTATGAGCATTAAAAACTTTTGAGGAAGATACAATTTGTCTATATTAAATATGATGAGAAAATGGATCTTTATCAACACTTTCTTTTTTCCCTAATAAATGGTACTTTTATATGAATTTTATAAAAGTACTAATTAAAGGAATGTGTTTTTTAATGATTTGATGTAGTGATAGGTGTTTTAATAAGGTTATTACTCCTTTAAAAAGTGAGGATATATTGTATATCAACAAATCATGGGGATTTTTAGATAATGTGAAGGGTGGATTCAAGATTTTCCTAAACCACTATAAATTATGTCAGCGTCATCTTGTTAGTCTTTCCTCTGTTTATATTCATGCTTGTTAGTCCAACTACATTTCACCAATTTTATATTCACATTAGTGTACTTGACTTTTTCAATATGTTTAACCAGAAAATTTAATATTAATTTCATTAATACTCAGATATTATTAAGAATAAAAAATCACCCTTCCCATGTTTTCCCTTTTAAGCACATGTGTGGGAACAAATAGTTATAATTAAAACCTACATTTTGTTGTATATTTGTGATATATTATTACCCTATCTATTTCTTAATAATTTTTATTATATTAAGGTATATTTTTTATTATATTTTACTATAATTACTTATCTTTTAATGTTTTTGAGAGAAATTGTATCATATCCCTTAAAAAGTTTAACATAGCAAGATATTATATGTATTTATTTTTAAGGAAACTTTAGGTATTCAATAACATTATTTACATGTAAAATCGAGTCTAAATGAGAACATGATATAATAGTCATTTATAACATAGAGGTTCTATTTTTGGGTATGAATTAGATCAAACTCATTAGAAAAAATATGTATAATGTTTTCATATAATTAAAATATTTTAATAAAAACTCATTTCTAAAAAAATCATCTAATTATTATAAGTCATATTTTTCAAAAATATATTTTTGTACTTGTTATTTATTTTTTTTCAAAGAAAAGATTATTTATTAGTATTGCAAACATATTTCAGTAAAATATATTTATAATTTATATAAATAAATTAAAATTCATCCATACATTAGTTATATAATGGTTAGGAATGAATATAAAATCATTTAACAGTAAAAGAGTAAATTTTCCAAAAAATGATGTGCAGACTGTTTTTATATTAATAAATTAATAAAATAAATATTGATTAATTTTTTAATGAAATCTATAGATTATATATTAAATAAAATATGTTAATAATATTTTATTACATAGTAAAATAATTGAATGAATATAAATTTAGTTTTATTATTAAAAATACATTTCTGCAAAAATAGATTTTCATTTCATTTTTGCGCTTATTTTGAAATTATTTTTTTATATAGTGATATTTAATTGGATAAAATGATTTTTATTTTATTAATATTCATCTCCAAATTTCTAAATTTGACCAATATAATTTTTGTGCATAATGAATATTAAAAATAGTAAAAATTTGTTAAAATAATTAAGGTCAAAACATGTTTATTAGGGGGTTAAACTAAGAGATATGTGTAAGAATGAAAAAAACAACTATAATTCTTATTGGATAATGATTAATCAGCCTTGTATTATATTTAATTATAATAATTTTATATTTAGATCCACTTTCAAAGAGAATATTTATATTATTTTATTGTTTTTCGAAATTCCATGTGTGCCCCCTCTCTCACTTATAAAAGGACACCTCATCTTCTCCATTATTCATGAATTTTGAGCCACCTATTTCACTTAATACCTACCTAAAATCCATTATAAGTCCCTTAACATTTCCCTTGATACTATTTTATTCTTATAAGGAAATGTTTTCTTCTCTAATGTTGTTGTCCAAATGAGGTCACTCAAAGAAGTGGTATAAATCTTAACAAAGATCATTGAATTTTATTTCTTATTACATCTTCCCCAAACCTATTATGTCAATCATAAAATATTGAATCAAGTATGATAAATATAAATAGAAGTTATTATAATTATTTCTCCACCATTATCCACCTATATTCTATCAAATATAAAATGAAAGTACTTCTCATGCATACGTGTTGACTACCACCTCCACGAAAAGATATGATTCATTTTTCACCACTGCCTTGTATTGATGTATATAATGATTTATTTAATAAATATATTTTTATGTTATGGTCTAAATATGATTTTATAATGATAAGATATTATATATCATTCTTTCCTTCTTTTAATTAGAATATGAAAATAATGTTCATGAATACGTACGGACTGCCGTCACCATGAATGGAGTAATTCAGTTATATATTTATACCTTTTATGGAAATATTTAAATTATAAAATATATTATATTTTTATAATGATTATAAATTATACAGGTTACATAACCATGATCAATAGTAATTTATGATAACAATCGAATCAAATGATACATGAAAAATGAAAAAGTTATCACCCAAAATAATTATTTTAATAAAGAATTGTTAATGAATAGGTGATAAAGTTGTATAAGTAAACCATGTATGGTATTATAAGTGTGAATATAGTAGTGAATAATAGTATATTAAATATAAATTTATTATTTAGGATGTTTGTGATGTTACAAATAAATCTGAACTTGAGGTAGTGGTTTTATGATTCAAAAACCTTTTTCATTGGGATTGTTTATGCTTAATTTTTTGATTATTAAATTATAGGACATGAATCTCACAAATATTATTTATTTTATTAATATATTTTTATTTCTATAAATTACACATTTTTATTTCATTATCCTCCATCTATGTACTCAAATGTCTGTAAGAATGTTCCCAGAAAAACCAATATAGCTTTCTATCAGATTTGTAATCTTTTATTCAAGTTCTGTATATTCCATAATTATTTTTAAATATTTTTTTAAAATTATCTAATGGTTTATTATATTAAAAATTTACCCATGTTTTAATTTATATAAAATGTTTTAAAATTGATATTATTTCTTTTTTCCCAATGAGGTACTTGATTACCAAATGTGTGAACATTAACTTAATGAACAATACATGATTTAATTTTCCTTCTATCATGAATAAACTTTGAATTTATGAATAAATTTTAATTTCCATTATAAGTTTCAAACAAATTTTTTTCCTCAATATTTTGAAATTTTTATTTTATAAATTTTTAATCTTAAAATGAAAAGGGTATTTTCTTCCAGAAACATTGTAGTGATATTTTAATAAAAAATTTCATATTTAAAAACAACCTTTTATTTTACTTATACTTAATGGTGGATATTATCCTATGATACCATCCTTATTTTTTTTATTTCCTATGGTAATGATGATGAAATAGTGATGAAGCCTATTTTCTTAATCATAGGTTAAACTATAATGAAATTCTATACTTTTTCATGTTCTTTTGGATTTCAGATGAATAGATTATGATTATCTAAAGGGTGGGTTTGTCATAGAACATTAATGTGTTTAAGTAATATTATATTTTTAATATATAAAAAAGGTATAAGGGAGGTTATACAAAACCCAAAAATAAGTTATACATGTGGTTATCCAAATCCCAATAAGGGTATATATGAGGTTATCTTGTAACCAAAGAAGGTACACCAGTGGTTAGAAAAATTATAATATGCGGTGAATGTCCTATTGAGTAGCCTTGACATTATATTTCCAGGATTTTAATAATTCAAAAAAATATTAAACTCTTTTATGACATGATATTTTTTAAATATTATTCTCTAATGTCTCATTTTCTTCAAATAATTTATTATTCATGTCTTACGAACTCCCATGAATTATTTCATGACTCATGATTATGATCTATGAATTGATGGGTTTGATTTCCAAATGATAAGCTATCATTTTCATACATTTAAAATTATGTTCTTATTAAAAAATAATATTTATTCATATCTCCCTTGTAAACCCTTATAGAGAATATAATCTCACCCTTTAGTATGTTTTCATTTCCCTAAGAAGTAAAGAATGGTTTCATGTATGATATATCTAAGATGGGTGATAATTTTAAAAAAAAATAGTGGGAAACAATGTAGATCATTTACATACAAGTTGTTTATGTATCCATGTTTTAAAATACACTAAATAATTATGGTACAAGTGTGTATCATACTGATATGTAAAAATATTATTATAATAATATGTAATGATTATTCTTGTAATGTTTGGGTTTACTAAAATGTATGAATGAGAAGTTATATTTTTGATGGATAATAAGGATAAACCATCTAGAAAGAATGTCACATGGGATTGATGAAATTATATTGAATCATAAGAACCTATAATGTATATATATTATAGTTTATTAAACATAATATAAAAATATGTTAAATTAGAAAATGATTGATGAAAAATAAAAAATTAAATAAGAAATCTATTTTTAATTTTTCACTGTATAGTTTAGAACATACTTCTACATATTCAACAATATAGGTGAATAAGAACTCTAAAAATACATGTTTTATAAATAAATAATTAGAAATTAAATAATTATCTTTCTCTAATAGTTCTTCCAAATATTATTTTATCAGTTTTTCAATATTTTATATAATAATGAAATGATTAATTTATATGATAATGAAATTTCATTATCTAAAGTCATGAATTCAAAATATAATAACTTAAAAGAGTCTTAATACTCTGATAATTTTGAGAACACTATGTTTAAATAGAAAACTAAAAATAATTACTGAGTTATTTATTGTAGTGAAAACAAAGACACTAAGGAGTTAAAAATAGAAAATGTCAAAAATTAAAAGTTCAGAAATGACTTGGATAATATTACACAAAAAAGAGATAGTTGGAAAATAAATTTTTTGTTGATTTGTTTCAATTAAATATATAGGTTATATAATGGAATATACCTTCTTAGACTATTATGTTTTTTATTTTCTATTTTTAGGTGTCTATAAGAGTTTAAATAAATGTGGTTCAGATTGGAGCTAAGATTCTAGTTGTAAGAGGTTTTTTGCAATGTGACCATGGGTGTTATGTCACTATAGGCTAGATTTAACAATGGTTCATTCTGCTATTGGTGGAATATGATGTGATATTTTAGTCTTGACATGAAGATATGGAAATATATATTTGTGGTAATGTACTGGGAAATGTGACATTGTGATTTCCATAGTCATGGGGCGACCCTTTCAAAAATTTATTAGACCAATTACTTCATTAATTTTAAAGTGGGAAAGGACCCAAGGAATTAATTATTTTTATTTCTAAGGTTAATTTTATTTGAGATGGTCATTATGTGGTGATATCCTTCCATTCCATGACATAGATTTTTTTCATAATGGTCATGTCTTAGCTATGGAATTCCATTCCATGAAATACTATTTTATAGATCTGATATAATTTAAGGAATATATTAAAAGAAATAAATTTAATTATTTTTTATTGACTTTTCAGAAATATATTATGTAAATTTTAAGTCACTTGAGATAACATTGGATGAAATTATCCTTGATATTATAGAGATCTATTATTATTAAAATGAGTGAGTTTTCCCTCTGTCTTCTTAGTTTTCTCTTATTCTTCCTTGTGGATTCCATTTAGAGGTGTTGGCTTCAATATTATATGTTTTGAATGATATTTTTATGATTGAATTTTTATGATGTAACTAAATTTTTATTTTCCCAGTGTGGTTTTTATTGACAGTTATCTCTTCCTCTTATCATTTTTATGTTGTGTATTGGGATTCTCATAGAGTGTTATAGGATTTCTAAACACATCTTTTATCACTAGGTGTTATAATATTGATTAAAGTTTTATGAAATAAACTGTGAAATAATAGGTCAAATAATGGAAAAAAGTAAATAAGAATGATATTGAGAATATAATTAAGAAAATTTAATATATTTTAGGAAGGGCCTTGGTTAATGGTTCAATGTATTCATCTTTTGATGATATTGTTTCCCGATGATTTTTTCTCATTTTTTGACGAATTTTTTGATTCTATTAATACATTGTGATCAAATTTCATGAATAATTATGAAATATGGAGGCTGTGAATGTATTTTTCTTATATATTAGTAAACTAATATGATAGTTCACTCTGAAAAGGGTGATTTATAAAGCACTTTTCCAGATTTTGTTTAGGGTTTCTTGTTGGTTGAGTACCATATTTATGATATCTTCATTTTTTTATTAATGTTTTTATGTTATTTCATTATTTGTATTCCCTATTAATAGATAATACAAAATATAACAAATTAATTTTAATGTAACTGAACTAGGAAGTGAAACATATGAGTTAATTGAAGACCACACGTTACATTGAACAAATCATGAATGAAATGATGAATGGAAACTGGGTGTTGATTGTTGTTATTTTTTCGATTTAATAAATATTAATAAATATGTTTATAGAATTATTATGTATTTTTAAGTGGGGATAGAATGTGAATGTAGTGGATTAAAGAGGATAAATGAAACCTGAATGAACCTTTTTTTTCGAAATAATGATATATGGAACAGTAAACTGAAATAAAATAAATAAAAGAATTAGTTGATATGACAATAATAAATGGAAATATTTTTGTGATTAATTCACTTATTTGCGAATTTTGAATGTCAATAATGAATGTGAATGAATGGATACAAATATAAAACGAGTTAATAAATTATTTAGAACTTGGTGTAGATTAAATGAATAGAATAATGAATATAATGAGGATATTAATTTTTAATTGACGAGGAGGATAAATGATATATCTAGTGATATGGGTTGTGTGTCTATCTTCCCCATAATTATAATTGTTCTTTAGTTAATGGTTTTTTGGGGGAAGTAATTTTTGTGTGTGATTTTTGTGTTATTGTAGATAAATATAGAATAGGTGTTTGGTGGGTTGCAATTATATTTTTACTAGGTATGTTGGTATTTCTACTGAGATATGATGATTGATGAGATTTTTAAAGACGTTAACCATAATATCCTAGAGTTAGTGGTCACAATATTACATTATAATAATATACAATGAATCATATCCCGAAGGACCAGATAGTTTTTTGTCCTTATAAACTATACATTTACTTAAAATTCACATTATAATTGAAAACATAAAATAATTGTTTTGTTTTTTAAGATATATCCATTATTAATCATATCTTATACCTACATATCAATCATAAAACACTTTATGGTATCCAAGGTAAAATATAACATAAGAAATGGGTGATCAAATATTCTCAATAAGGGTAAGAGTATAATGGAATCAATCATTAACAAATAAGAAAAATCAACAAGGAAAAGAAAAAAATAGAAACACATACCATTTAATAAATAAATTGAGAATAATATGACATAAATACATTATGATCAAATAAATCCATATAAATAATAACCTATTCATGAAACTTATACATGGATGTTATAATTAATCGAATATCCATAAGGAAATAAGTGATCTCATAATTCAAGAATGCATAATTCTAGAAATATAAAACATAATATCATGAACTTTCACAATATAGTTTAATGGATTTTTAAAAACCTATCTAATTTGGCCAATTGATTTGTCTCATGAGACCTATCGATGCATCACAGGGTTATCAATAACTATTCCCAACCCATCACATACAATGTCAAACGCATTTCATATATTAAAGGGGTTAAAAGAAATCAATATAAATTCTTTTATTAAAAAAATAAAAATATTAAATGTGGATACATACCCTAATAAAATAAACATAATCATAAACCATCCAGATTAATATTGTGAATAGTAATAAAATTGCACATCCTCTGTTAATCTAAACATAAAACATTAAAATAATGAAAATGCATGATATCAACATAATATATCACCATTGAATCATAAGTACAAAAATTGGTTTATATCATTAATGGATAGAAATGTCATAAAAATATCCTTATAAATATTATTTTTTAGAAAAAACCTTTAAATTTTAAGAAAAGCCTTTAAAAAAAGAATCATCATATAATATTTTAAAAATATATTTTTTTAAATAACCATGTAAATAGAAAAAATAATCATCAAAATATTGAGTGGTAATGATAGTGGGAAATTATATTATTTAGTACACATTAAAATAATGATTCTTTTCACATTTTCAATAGAATCAAAATAGAAATTTTATTAAAAAATACATGAATATTTATTTAAATTTTTTTAGAAGTTAACTAAGGAAAATTATTTCATTATTTAATCATTTGTAAAATTTTAAAATAAACTGGAATATAGTTTTAGAAATAATTGTTTTTAAAGAAAAAGGATATTCGATCAATTTGAGAAATAAAGTCATATTTTCCTTATAAATATTTTCAAATCATTTTAAACAATGAAGAGTGGAAATATGGTATTATTACTTTAGAAGTTCATGACTAACTATAGGATAATAAAATATAATATTTATATGGTAGAAATATAAAATAATTCCCTCATTCGAGACTTAAGCATAAACGATCCCAAATAATGATGAGATTGTGAAATAAAGCATTTGGAAAGGTTTGAATCATAATCCCCATGAATGAAATAAAATACAATTAAACTTTAAATACCATTAATAGATATATATTATTGATATAACATGTTATAAGGGTAGTTATATATACCATAAAAAGGAATAAATGGGGAATATGCATATGTCTCACAGATGTAAAAGTGAGACGAGAAACCCTTACCCCAAGTTTGAATACCTTCGTGTGTGTTAAAAGTTACTATATAATAAATATATATTTCTTATAATTCTATTAAATTAAAAAAATAATATAACTAATACCATATATTTTTTACTTATAGTCTTTTATCACCCTTTTATTAACAATTATTTGTTAAAATCACTATTTCGGGTGATAATTACCTCATTTTCATGTATGTTTTAGTTCATTAATTTGGGATATTTTAATTTAATAATGTTAAAATAATATAAATAATTTTAATAATAATATAATATTGATATATATTAATTATATTTTTATTTATATAAATCTATTAAATAGAGATACATAAAATATATTACACCATTCGTGGAGACAGTTGGCTGTAAAAACACGTGAATGTTGTTACCATTTTTCTAATCAGATGGAACGAAAGAAAAAATAATAATTAATATTTATATAATCATTATTATGTAATATAAATCATTTATATTAATCTAATATATCACAACTCCCATCCATGTAAAAATTAAATGAAAAACGTTTCACTTCAGTACATAGAGGCGGTTGTCCACACATACACTCGAGAAACATTATTGTTTTATGAAAGATTGGAATGTAAGAAGTTAGATGTGATATTATATTCCCATAATTATGTTTATATAATAAGTTTCAGTTATATTCATTAACTTTAACCATATTATCTTTTATGTAAATAGAAATATAAAAATGATATATATATTTTCATGGGGTGGTAGTTCACCGTACACACAAGTGAAATTATCATATCCATCATGGGATAAAAAGTATGAAGTTATATGTGATGTAATAATTAGAGAATTATAATAATATAAAACAAATAATATAAATATGTTTAATTAAATATTGTATCCATCCATTAAATATGGTTATGGAAAATGAATTACCTTGGTTCAGAAGGGGGTCTTCCTCATTACACATGATAAACAATTTCATTTACCATTTATTGGAAGTGGATATAGATCCAGGTTAAGGAATTATCATAATAAAATATTCATATGTAGGATATATTATTATTATATTATTATCATTTATAGAAAAATTTTTAAGGACATGGATGAATAAATAAAACAAATACACACATATACGAATTTCACCTCTTCTTCAAAGAGCCTTTTTATACCCAAAGCCCTCATATATGGTATTATTAATCCAAATAAGAACTATAGGATGTGGTAAGAGATTTAATGATGGTATTTGTTTAAGTAATTTCCAAACCAAAGGGTTTTGGAACTCTAATGATGGGAGAATAGTTGTTGTCCTTTTATAAGTGGGGGAGAGGGCACACATGGAATTTTTGAAAAGATAAAGTATTATACATTTGTATTCTTGGAAAAATACTTAAAAATGAATCACTATCAAAAAATAGAAATTATAGGGTTTAAATATGGCTATAAAATATGTATCGGAAAGGTTTTAGGTCATATTTAACTCTTATCTACTTAGTTTAACCTCCATGTAAACCCAATTTTACATTTATCATGATAATTCAATTTTCCTATATTCTCTATACATTATATTATAAAATTATGTTGAAATTATTAGATAATATAAGTTATGATAATTCCAGTTATAGGATCCATTTATTCAAATTAAATTCCTATATGGGGTAGAATTCAATTTTAAATTAAAACACAGATGCGACCGAAGAGAGATTTTGGAAATAGAAAACTCTCATTAGTATAAAATGTTTCAATATGAAAAATAAATATGAAATTGAATTAAATGAAATAAATTAGTGAAAAATTATTATCATTAAACTAATTTAATTTAAAATAAATTAAAAATGAAATTTATATTTTGAAATAATTAAAATAAAAAGGCATCTTTTAATAAAAATCATTCTTTTTTACTATTCATCAAAAATACAATATTTTCAGAAAATTATAAAAAATTATACCAAAGATAATTTTAACATTAAAAATTAAGTTTACTTTTTCAAATAAATTTTCTAAAATATCAATGAAATAATTTTAAATTATGTGTGCAATGCGTGCGGAGCGTCCGGTTGGCTTGTCGTTGTTGCATGGGATCTCGGCTGGGCGTTGGGGCGGTCTGCAGCCAGGTTCGCGGTTTGACATCCGCATGGTCAGGATCTCGACGCGGCGACCTCTCGTGTTTTGGAGTTCAATGTTGGTTTCCATCGTGTGGTTTTCAGCTCGGTGTCGTGCGGAGAGATTTTTGGTTTCTGGGTATAGGCTTGGCTTCGACGCTCTTTAGCATGGCTTGAAAATGTCTTTAGACTCCGGATCTGGTCTCAGCTGACCTTAAGCTTGAAGTTGGTTCTGGTGTGGCTCTACAACTGCTCTAACGCGATTCGGAGGAGGGAGGTATGGTGTTGCTTTGTTTGTTTTGATTTTGGTGCAATGGTGGTGTTCTTGCAGTGGTGGCATCGCCGGAGGGGCCCCTATCTCCTTCGCTGGTCCCTTCTGCCTTCTGCGGCTCGACCGTTCTGGAAGTCGGTGGGGGTTCCTCCGCGTTTTGGTTTTTTTCGGCTCCAGCACATAGTGGCATTGTTTGCTCAAGCCTATTAGAATCCCCTCATCAGAAATACTCCATTGATGTGTTTTTTGATCATCTAGTCCTGGGTGATGAAGATTTGGCTTCATCTCTTTGGTTTTTCCTCCTTTTGGGTTGCTGCGAAGGTTTTTGAATGGTATCTTGCGGTCGAGAAGAGGTTCTTCTGGTTTCGGTTCCTACAGTTATTGTTGTGGGAGAGTCTGACTTGGCTCTACCCTTTGGTTTGTCTTATGGTTTCTTCTGGTGACTTTGATAGGGGTGATTTCTGGATCTTAGACTTGATGGCCTCTTTGATTTATGTGTTTGGTGGATGTTTTTTGTTTGATTTTGGAGGTGGAAAGTTATTGTAGCTGGAATCGATAACTTGGAACAAACCCTAAGTGGGATTTAGAGCTGGCATTTCATCGTTGTAGTGCTTTTCGGATTTTGTTGTTTGAGAGGGTATGGTGTTAGCCATCGGATCGGGCCTCTACTTTGACACAGGAGACTTGCTTGCCGATTTTTATCTCAGTACTGGAGTGCTTCAACATCTTATTATGCTGGGAATGGGCTACTCTGGTTTTCCAATTTAGTTTTCACTTTTTTTTCTTTCAGGAGTGATTGTCCTAAGTCAATGAAGTCCTTTAGGTTATCCTCCCTTCATCCCTTAAAAGGGGGCTTCATTAATAAATAAAAATATTTGAAGGCCTTTGGGCCGTTGGATATATGTGTGTAATGCGTGAATGAACATCCCTTTAGAAAAGGACTGCTTCTGAAAAGACATTTTATTTTTTCAAATGATTCTTATTTTAATTCAAACTAATAGATAACCATTAAAGTTATTTTACACATTTTTTAAACATATAATTTTCTTATTTTAGTTATTATTGTTAATAACTACCATCTTCAAATCTCTATTATAATGGGATTATCGAGTTTCGTTCAAACTAGATATTATTTGAATTGAAATATATTAAATAGATTGAATATATTTATAAATAAAAATCTAATGAAGTATTAAAGTGATAAATTGTATTATATTATTAGGGTTTTATTTCATATTCACTATATAATATGATGATCCTATATTAAAATATTAGGATGTTACATTCTATAACCCTTAAATAATTTGCATCCACACAATATAATCTTGATCTTAGTAATAAATGATGTCAAATTAAAAAATACACTTACAAAAACCCCAAAACATAAAAGGGGTTAATAAAATGTCTTTTTGATTAGAGTGGAAGGGAATTATGATGTTAAAATGGAATAACAGAAAATATGTTTCCAAATTAGAGAATATTGGTGGCATGTGAAGATATGGACATGGAAGAAAGAAATGAATAATTTCTTATATTGGTAGAGATCATTGATCAAAATAATGTAAATTAGCTCAAAAATTTGATAACCACAAATCCATAGATCACTTATTGAAGAAAATACCATCTGTTCAATAGAAATGAAGGTATTAGGATAACATTTTTATTTTAATATAATTTTACTCAAAGTGAGGTAGTTTATTACCATATAGAATGAGACCATATAAAAATACAATTACTTGATATATTTCTTTTTCATAGTAATTATTTCATCCTTTTTTGTTCATTGATCAATTGGAACATCATCTCTTTCTCCATGAAATGAGTATCCAAAATGATTTTTTTTTCTATAAGAACATTTAAAAGATCATTTTAATTACAAGTTCTTCCTCTTATCCCTTGATGTTTCCTAAAAAACAAGATTTTTATAAAAAATTGTTCAATAACACCCAATGTTCGACTAAAACCATCCCATGTATATTTAACCTCAATTGTCATTCAAAATACGCCTTTCCAAATTCAGATACCAAAACATCCTGATATAAGGTCTCTAAATGAACATTATATTACACATTCAATATAATGTGGCTTTTAATGTAACATTATATATATATGAATACATTGATCTCCTTAAAACAATAGTGAAGACATTAATGATTCTAAAACAAAATTCGAGGTTATATAATATATTCCGTATGTCCAAAAATGCAGGTAACTCTACCAATGATAACATAAACCATGATATCACTAACCAATTTAATATTCAAAATTATTATACCATAAACATATATTTATCAATATTATCTTAAATTTTAGAACATATTTAAGATTATTTTTCCTCAATCGTGTTTTTTCAGAAATGATCTAATTGCCACTGAATCACTTTTCCTTTTCATTAGTACCATTCAACATATGCTCTCAAATCCATAAATAATTATTAGACAACAATAATTTTATGATTTATGATTATTATAGAAATTTTATCATTGATAAAATAATTATTTAACAAAATTCTACAATCAAAATACACAAGTAAATTATTCCACTTTGAACATAGTAAAAGAATAATCTTATCCATGACCCCTTAAATTATATGAAGTATATTCCAATGATTCTTGGGGAATTCAATTTCATAAAACCCTATATCATAATATTTGAATAATTACACATTGGTATATTAATTATTTACCTTGAAAAAATATCATTGAGGCCTTTCTCTCCGAATTATATAAATATACCATTCCCTTTAAATAATTTGTAGAGTGCTTTTTCTACAATTATCACATGGGGGAAAATACTACTTTCCATTCTCCCCCATATCATTTTTTCTATTTATTCCTCCTATTATCATTATAACTTTTTATTCCATAATATATAGAGAAATATATCTCTATTTTAAATCACATGATATTATGTCATCATATTATGGGAATTGTTATGGGACTAACTCCCTTATATAGATTAGCTTAATCCAATCAAAGAAGCTATCATCCATACTCTTTAGATTAAATAAATTTATATGGTAACCATAACTTCTACTAGTTTCCATTTCTAGGAAATTATATTGACTAAATAAGATCATAATTTTATGTATCATAATGTATGATCAAAACCTAGAGAAATGATTAACATAAATTGAAAAAATTCATGTATTCATAATTTCATAATCATAATCATGGTTTCTTTGTGAATATTTGTAAATCATAAAATATTTTAAAATATATTATAATTTTTTGTAATGAAAATGTGAATTAAATCAATTATATCCCCCAAGAGTGTAAAAAAAGGTGGAATATTATCCCAATTATCATGTACCGGGTGAATCTTGAGTCAAGACAACACACCATTTTTAGAGTTATTATCCAAAGGTAAGTCTATTCAAGAACCACATCCACTTTTTGTATCTAGATAGCGGTGTGTTTATCGAGAAAACAAATAATATCTACCTTACCAAAATTATATTATATTATCTTATAATTATCTATAATTTCAATCATTGGGTTATGTTCTCTATTTTATACTCCTAAATCCAGTCCCCAAGGTTTATACAAAACTTTATCACATAACGACTATAAGGACCCCATCAATAGTAGCCTAGAATCAGTGGTTAAAATATTACATTGGAATAATATTATAGGAATCACATTCCAAAGGAGAAAAATATTTAGTAATATTAGTGAACTAGAAACATACCTAAAATTCACAATAAATTTGAAAACATAAAAATTTTATTTATTTGGGAATTCCATTATCTTCCATTGTGTATACCATGATATCAATAAGAAAACTTCCTGGTATTATGGGGAAAATAAAATAAACTAAAGGTTTATATAAGATTCAAAATAAGGGTAAGAATACAATGTATGATATCACAAAAAAATAATCATAATCTACAAAGCATGGTAGATAACTAAAACACATTCCATATAATTAATAAACTGATAATAATATGGTATAAATAAATGATGACAAAATAATGAAATATTAACAATCACATGAAATCAAACCTTATACATGTATATTATAAGTAATAGAAACATGACATAAAATAAAAAATATCATAAAGAAGGAATGCATAATGCTAGCCATATGAATCATACATTCCGAATCGTTCATAAGAATATTTCAATTTTTGGGTAGAAAAATATTTAATTTGACCAATTGATATGTCTCATGAGACTCGTCGATGCATCGAGAGGATATATTTAAATGAGAACCACCCGACCCTTACTATGTCCAATGGTTTACTCATATAAATGGGGTACAACATATCAACCAAAAAAATTCTAATTTAAAAACTAACGTACCAAAAGTTAATATTAACCAAAATAAAATAAAAAAAATCATAAATTATCCAGATTAATATGGTGAATCAAAATAAAATTAAACATTTATAGTCAAAATTATCATAATCCATTAAAAAATATAAAAATATAGATATCAATGCAACATATACATAATAGATAATATGTAGAATAAAGTGTTCATCTCATTGATGAATATAAATTCCCTAAAAAGATCTTTAAAAATATTCTTGAGGAATATACCCATTTTATATTAGAAAACCACATATTTATAAAAAAAAGATCAATTTTTTTAAAATACTCTTCAATGATAATAACCATGTAAAAGTTTTTTTAATCTTAAAAATAATGAGCATCCATGGTGGCAGAAAATTCATTTCACATTGTATTTGTTAAAACAAACCATCCTTTTTCATTTTTTGTAAAATCCAAATAAAAAATGTTTTAAAAATTTAATGAATATTCCTTCAAAAAAGTATGTAACCAGAAAAATATTGTAAAACAATTATTTAATATGTGATTTGGATAATATTAAAAAATTTATTTGAATCATTTTTAGAAAACATGGTTTTAGAATAAATATATATTTTAGGTCGATGAGAGAAATAAAATCAAATTTTATTAAAAAACATTTATCAGTAATTATAACTACAAATTAGTTGAAAAATGGTAATATTACATTAAATATTCAGGAATAACTTGATAGGAATAAAATATATTAGGTTTAATAAAGAAATATCAAATAATTGCCCAAAGTTATAATTAATCATAATCAATCTCGAATAATGATGAGATTGTGTATTAAACAATGACCAATTTGGTATTGATTGTATCATAAGTCTGATGAAATAAATAACCTCAAATGAAACATTAAATACCATGAATAGAAATAGATTCATGATATATCATATCAAAATGGGTTGTATATATACCCGTAATGAAGTAATATATGAATATGTCACATGTCTCACTAAAATTATAGTGCGACAAGAAACTCATACCTTATATGGGACTTCCTTCTTATGTCTCTGAACATAAATTATGATAAATATAATTTTATAATAAATCTATTAAATAAAATTAATAATATATTTTATTCTATATTTTATTTCTTTTTAGTGTTTTATTATATATTCATTAACAACTCAATATTAAAACCACTATTTAGGGTTATAATTGCATTATTTTTCATGTATGTTTTATTTCGATAATATTGGTAATTTTAATTTAAAAATGTTTAAGTAATATAAATAATGTTAATAATGATTTAAATATCATGTAAATTAATTATAAATGTATTTATAGTAATCTATTAATGTTATAGATAGAAAATTGATTACACTATTTCTTGAGACAGTAGGTCGTACGTAAACTTGAGCGTTATTTCCATTTTTATAAACAGATGGAGAAAAATGAAAATAATTATTAATTAAGTTATCAAGAGTAATTTTTGTTTCATATATAGAATTTAAATAAATCAAATAGATAAAATTTTCATTGTTGTATAAATATAATGAAAATCATTTCACATTGCGAAGTTGAGGTGGTAGTTCACACGTACACACGAGTGCAATTATTGTTTTCTAATAGATTGGAAGTAAAAAAGTTATATTTATATTTTTTCCATAATAATGTTTATATCATTAATATAAGATATATTAGTTAATCATATCCTTAATACATTTCATGTAAAGGGAAATAGAAAAACGAATCACATCACATCATGAGGTAGTAGTCCGCTATTCACCCGAGTGATAATATAATATCCCCCAAGGAATGGAAGGTAAAAAGATATATGTGATATAATAAATACATAGGTGTAATAATTTCATATATATCATATTTTTTTTAAATTAATCATTACCTCCTTCCTTGAAATTTGTTGATGGAAAAAATTTTCATTGGTTCATGACGTAGTGGTCCTCCATACACACGATCGATGGCTTCGTCTCTCATTTGATAGAAGTAGAGATGGATACAAGTTATAGAATTTACAAAAAACATAGAATTATATAGTATATATTGTTTTTCTTATATTATCACAGTTTAATATAGTTTCAATGTGGTCTAAGATGAAATTAAATAAATTCAGATATTTAATATTTTTATCTCTTCTTCGAAGAGTCTCTTTCAGTTTGTACCTAAAGCTTTCAGAGGAGGGATTATTTATTTAAATAATCTATCTAAGATATATGGATAAATTTAAGGAAGTTATTTAGTTAGGTGTTTTTATAATAAAATGGTTTTTAAGTATAAGGATGGGAGGATAATGGGTGGAATTTTATAATTTGGGGAGAGGATAACTTTGGAATATTTGAAAAGATAAATTGATGCCCATGTTTTTCTCATTAAACAATCCTAAAAAATGTTAATTATTGGGACTGAAAAATTATATTATCTAAATATGTCCATAAAATATGTAATTTAAATGTTTTCATTTTATTTTAACCCTTATCTACGTGGTTTTACCTCTCGATGAACCATGTTTTACCTTAATCGCGACAATTAATTTTTAATATGTTCACTATTCATTATGGTCAAAAATTAATTTGAATTTATTATATAATATAAATTATTATTATTTCAATCATGAAATATATTTTGTCAAATAAAATTAATATAGGTGGGGTAATTAAATTTAAAATTAAACTATAGATGTGACAAAAGAGTGGTTTCCCAAATAGAAAATTACCATAAATAATAAATGTATTAATATAAAAATTCAATATGAAATTGATTTAAAAGATTAAATTAATTAAATTTTAATATAATTGAATTTATTTTACTTAAAATAATTTAAAATATAATTTAACTTTTTAAATAATTTATATGGAATTCCTATTTTCCTTAAAAAAATATATATTTTTTTACGATACATAAAAAATTTTAATTTTCAGAAAATTATTGAAAATTAAAACGATTAAAATAATAACATTAAGATTCAAAATATTATTTTTTATTTTTTAAAATATTATTTCTAAAAATGTTAATTAAATTAATTTCAAATTTTGTGTGAATATCATAAATTTACCAATATTTAGAAAATACATGTTTTTTAGAAACCATTTCATTTTTTTCAAGTGGTTTCTATTTTATTTATAATGAATAGATAAAAATAGAATTTATTTTATTCATTTTTAAATAATATAATTTTAATTATTTAGTTATTAATACTAATTTCACTCTATATTAAATACTACTTTATAATGTTCATCTTTAGATAAACATATTTTAATGGAGTATCGTGTTTCGTTCTTCCTCGATGTTGTGTGCATTTCATGATATATGAGAGAGTGACATTATTTAAAAATAAATAAATCATAATGTCCGATGGTGTTAAATTGAATAAAAATATTGATATTGTCTGTAATATATGATATCGAAAATGATTTCCCCCTTTAAAATTTGGGGGTGTTACAAGAATGAGTGGAATTTCAATAGTCTCTGATGGCTTAATGTTGGTATTACTATAACGGTTGTGGTGATTTAACATAATGTGGGTGGTATATGACCTAAACCGTCGTTGAAGCCGGTCAAAGTTTAATATTTATATTCCTACTAACTACTGTATATGTGGCAAGCAGGGTCGAACCCATAGGGAGGGTAAAATTGGCCACTACAAAACTAAAAACATTGAAAGCTCCACTGTTGTTAGCAGCGGAGTATTTTTCCTTTCAAATTTTGACTTTTTAAATTTTTATATCTTTTAATTTCCTTATGATTTTATGTACTGTGAAACTTCACTCTTATAGTAAAATTGTTTGAACAATACTGAAACAAAGTACAACTGGGAGCATGGTGCAACAACAAAGACAAACTGATGATAAAAGACAACAGTAAAGAATGCTCGGGTTCATTCTAGTCTACTGGTTTGAATTGATTTTCCTTTTCATGTAAAGTACTGCTTCATACCACTGGATTAAAGAGATGACTTACTTCCCTCACCAGGAGTTAAGTCTTGGATATTGTTATAACGACCCATACTTTACATACATTGTCAATACTTCAAAATTGAAGCACACTTATTACAACATATGACAAAACCACGAAAGGACCGTATAGGTATAGTGTCTTTAGAAACTGGGAAACATAAACAACTGGTTCATAAATATTCTACAGTGTCTCCCATTAATTTCATCATATCTAGGGTCCCTTTTAGCATATTCTACTTAATATCCATCTTCCTGGCCTCGGGAAAAGAAAACATACAAAAAAGGGTGAGCTCAAATGCTCAGCAAGGGCAAATAAAGGAAATAAAAATCATATCATATCTTCTTGAAAATCATAACCTGCAAAAGAGATCATAATATCTTAACATGGAATAAATCATAGAAGTGAAAATGAGATACCCATAATCATAACATAAAAATTGAAACTTTGTGGCATGCACACATAATCATGGAAAATCATTTCTTGTTAGTCATGACTCATTGCCAAGACTATCTTAGCGGACAAAGTCCATTTCTGAACCGAGTTCACTCCTCGTTTCAGTCCTAGATCACTGAACCGAAATAAACTTCCGTTCCATCCATGTCTATCTCATGAGATATAAATCTTTACCCAATGCATTGGAGGGAGATATAGGTCCCACCCATCTTATAATGAATCCTTTCTTATGTGTGCCACATAATCATAAATCATACATCATCGCATAACACATATAACAAAATGGGATTCTTGAAACATCATGACATCATAAAACAAATCATATAAGGTAAATGACTTCATAAAAATAATTCCCTCAAAACATAATCAAATCAATGTAATAATAGGGACAAAAAACAGAACCCTATATTATCTTAGATGGAAAATAATTTTGATAAAACATTTGAACTCCATTCTTGAGGAAAATATCCTTTCTACTTAAAAAAACACTTTTCTTTTCTTATCATGTCATACAATTATAAACTAAAAGAAGTTGATTAAAAATAAACTTGAAAACTTTTAGAGGAAGCTTCTTGGAAATAATGTTTTAAAAATCCATTCTTGCCGTATAAGTTAAAAAACATTCTTCGTAATTTTGTCGGAAAAGTCAAAAAGTACCTCATACGAAAAACGACAAAATATTCCTTTCATATCTTTTACAAAAAACTTACCGAAGGGTAAAATTGGATATAAACTGTTGTAGAAGGATGGAAATAATATTACACATTGAGGGAACATGGATGTGGATAATAAAATACACCCCAGTAATTACCAAAGTAAAAACAATCTCGGATAAAAGTGAGATTGTGATATTTCCCATACCTTAGGTATGATTTGCTTTTTACGTGTCTGAAGCTCCTGTATAATGGTTGAAATAATGTTATTTACTTATTCTAGAATCATACATATTGATATGATATCATATATGGTCATATTCTTAGCTTCTTATTAGTAATATTTCATTGTTACTTGTTACTCGGGTCTTTATTGCCTTTTGTTCTAATGCGTGTTTTGCCGAATAAATTCTTATTAATCTTTTAAGGATATAGATACCTTATATCCAGAATGGTATTAGTGTAACACATATCACATTTATTCATTCAATTCATTTATATAATTACTATATAATGATGATCATGTAGAATGAGTCGCATCACATCGTGGGGACGGTATTCCGTACGCACGAGCGATGATATTGTTCCCATGATCGTGGAATTCTATTTAAGTGTATTTATACTATTTCAGTATCAATATCACTTTATAATAATCATATATAGTTACTCATTACACCATTATACCCATCCTTGTAAGGTGATGATGGAAAATTGATTACACCACGGCGTGGAGACGGTATTCCGTACGTACGCACGCGCGGTGATTTCATTTTTCCGTAGGATGGATAGAAGGTGAATTAGGGTTGTTTCATATTTATAATAACATATCAGTATGTAATTAATACTGATGTTATTACCTTATCATGAAACAACTAAAGAAGAATAAGTTGAAGAAGAAAGAAATTGAAAAGATCGGTAATGGATATTACCTCTTCTTTGAAACGCCTCTTTGAATCCTCCACTTAGGGAACTAAGATTGGTCTTTGAAGAAGACAAAGACCTCTAGGATTATTCTAGGGAAGTGGAGAAGGGATTTTGTCAGGGGTTTACCGAGCTTGAGTGCTCAAATTGGTGTGAGGAGGAGGGGGAGGAGGTGCCCTTTTATAAGGGAGGAGAGGGGCACCTTAGGAATATCTCAAAATATTATTTTATATTAAATTCAAAATCGGTTTATAATGGTTCCAAAGGGTCTTATTTCGAAAGTGAAGTGGGGATGGGTAGAAATACTAGAAACCAATAGTATTTAGACAAGTTTAGGTTATTATTTTAACCTTATCAATTAGATTTAACACTAAGGTAAATAATTTAACTTTTACCGTGACTTTTTGTTTTCTTACACTATATGGTTAATACACTTACTATAACATGCCAAACGAACACCAAGTTGTTTATTATTAAAATATATATCCTTATCTAAGTCATTTGGCCGAATCTTAGATTTTTAGGAATAAAATAACAATTAATAATATAATAGTTTATTTAAAAACTATTTTGTGTCAATTTTGACACTATTTGATATATGATTTTTGTGAAAGTCATAACAGAATTATATGTTCGAACCAAGTTGATTAAATCAACACTAATATATCATAGTAACCTAGAAAATTAGTGGAATTCATAAAAAGTCTCAAATTACATTTATTTGAGCATTTATAACATCAATTATGTTAACATTTTCTTAAAAGGGTAATTACTGCATCATCGTTGTGTCATAATTAAATTAATTTATTTAAAGTCTAAAAATTATAAATAAAATATCATTATGTAGGAAATCAATTTATCTTTCTAATGAATATTTATAGTCGAATTTATATTATGTATAACCCCATATTAAAAATATTTTAGTTATTAAACTTTGATTTTAACTATTTTAACTATTCATTAAATAAAATAATATTAAATGTCATAATCTAATCCAAGTGGACCTAAATGGTCATATTATATTCATAAGGTTGTTTTTGGTCGAATTACACTTATCCAATAGAATTAGGACATGTGTTAGGGTAATAGTAATATCATATTTACCCTTAGTTACCCTATTTACTATTAACCGCGGTAAAAAAAGTAAAAAGTTACTATTCACCAAAAAATTATTTTTATCTCATTGAACCACATTTTACTTACTGATATCAACCGTGTCTGTCGGATTTTCGAAATTCCATTCACAGAAGCGGTAAAATTAAGTTTTATGGAAAATTCAGTTTTTAACCTACCACTTAGTGGTTTCACTATTCATCAAAAAATTGAAAGTTTTCAGAAAAATACCAGAATTTCACCCTAGGCTAATTTCGGTATTCCGAATCCAAAAATGAGGTCCATTTTGAAAGATAAAATTTATAAAATTTCAAAAAGTGGTTATTACTATTCATAACGGCTAGTTTTAATAATATTTTAATAGCATATCGTTGTTTAGTGAAACTCGGTATTGCGTACAACACAAGCTATCGAGGAAGGTCGCGATTGTGTTTAAATTACGTCAAGCTAGTGTGTAGTGAAATATTCCTTTGATGATATATATATAACATAAAAAAATATTACTCATAAAAATCTCAGGTGTTACAATTTTACTACTAGAGTTCGCCACTCCGAGAAGTACAATTCCAGAACGATGTCTTAAGATGAACAGCAGTACAAACTCGCCGTAAGTACTGAAGTTTTATTATGATTTGTTTGCTAAAAATATAACTCCATAACCAAACTCGCTGAATGATTACAGAATCTAGAATATTTCAGTGCTTGTGGTACAAAGCAGATAAATGAAATTAGATTTGATCTCGCCGATCAATTCTAATCACAGAATAATTGGTTAATAAGAAGGATGAAAAAGATGCCAGTAGAGCTAGAACTCTCCCCGAACTAAAAGACTTAGCTAACTATACTATTCATTATAACAGCAGTAATTGGAAACATTACAGAAACAGAGTACAAAAATTTAGATCGTGAGGGAGAAGAAACTCCCTAAGAATGCTCTTCTCCTGAGTCCCTGGACTGCACTGCTTAGCATCGTCTCTGCTGCTCTCGATCGTCTCTCTAGGTAAGTGTATGAATGCCCCTCCGTATCAATGAATATCCCCCACAAAACGCTACTTGTTCTGCTTAAGTACTCTCTATCATCCATTGCATGTCACAGCCGCATCTTCCACCGACTTCAAAAGTTCTTAACCCACACACTGCAAAATGTGCGTTTTTTCGCGACCGGCACGTCGCGTTATCTTTGCCCTCCTAACTAACTCTTGATAAGTTGGTTGCTTGAACCTGGACGGGGTTTGAGAAATTGAATGAACCTGCATGTTAGAAAAGAAACCTTAATAAAAGAGAACACAAATAATGAAAAATAGTTATTATTATTATTATTTTTAAATTTAAAGTTATATTACTCATTAATAATTAACTAAAGTTAATCATTAAATATCTTAATTGATATTTATTATTTATATGTGGTATTTTTATTAAATGCTATTGAGTTAATTAATAAATATAAATACTAAAAACAACTTTTAAAAGTTAATCATTAAAATTTAACATCATAAATAAATAAGTATTTAGAAATTTAATTATTTAGAAAGTACTAATAATTTAATTATTAATATTTAAGAAACTAACTAGCTAGATTAATTTATTATTTAGTTAATTTTAATTTAGTAATTAGAATTAAAGATTAAGTTTTAATTATATTTAAATTAATAAGTATATTTTAGAGTTTATCTATAATTATTCTTAATTATATATTTATACTATTAATTAATTGTTAAAAATTATCATTAATTTAATTTTATATTTTATCTTTTCATAAAATTATATTTGTTTAAATTTATCACTTTTACAAATTATATTATATCCATTTGACTAAATTAAAGTTAAATTTAACTTTTGTTTTTTTTTTCTTTTGATTTTGTTTTTTTATTTCCTTTTTACTTTACTTTTATTATTATTTTTATCTTTTGATTTTTTTTATTTTTGCTATGTTTTTTTATTCCTTCTTCCTCCCAAACCCCATGGCGCAACCCTAGGGAGGATCTTCTTCCTCCTGGAAATTGGTGGCTCCCTCCTCTCACAGTGCGGCACACAGCGGCTCGGCTCTAGCAGATGGCGCGACTCCCTCTTCATCTTGACCCTCTTCGGCTCTAGCGTGGCCCATGGCTCCAGCAGCGGCATGGATCCTCCTCCTCGCAGTATTACGGAGGCTTTGAATTCTAGCACGGCGTCGAGCTCCTCCTCTCACGGTAGCTTAAGCAGATGGTGTAGCTTCCTTCAGACGGACAACAGTGACCTTCTCCTCTGCAGCGCAAAACCCTCCTCGCACCTTGGCGTCTTCAGCGGCGGTGCAACGAAGAGTGGTACTTAGCTCTGCTCGTCCTTAGTCAGTGGTTGGGAGAGTTCGCGAGTACACATTTCTCTACTTCTAGGGAACAAGGTTCAAGGAATCAGTGGCGAGATGCTGATTGTGAATCTGATTTCTATCATATCTGAATTCAGTGTTGTAATTTTGTGAAAATCCTTTATAGTTTGTATCGATGGTGGTGGTGAGTTGAGAGAATGGATGCCGCTGGATGAGAAGACCGATGTTGGTGGGTTATTTAGGGGAGGTGAGGGAGAGAGACCGGTAGTGTAATTGGGGTATAGGTGAGTCGCAGAACAATCGATAGGATGATGAGAGACCGATGAGGATCGGTAGCAGATAAGAAAATTGGGCAAGTTGTGAAATTCGTAAAACCGATAGTGGAAATAGATTGGTGATTCATTGGATCACCCACAGAAGAAATAATAATCGGTTTCAACAGGACAAAACTAAATAAATATCATCGGTGAGTGCATAAAAGAGAAAGAGACTGATGGGGATTGGATCGGTGAGTCCCTAACTCACCGATAAAAGGATCAAATCATGGGAGAAACTGTGAAACTGATCTGTGAGTCGGTAGTAATAAAAAAGAGGGAGACTGACACCGTTAGTTGAAATAAAAACAAACCGGTGTCTGAAAAACCGATGGAATTACATAACAACACATCAAAAATTAAAATAATAAAAAGTAATTGAAGCAACATGAAACAGATGACGATGCAATGGATCTGTGAGTCATTGACTCACCGGTAGTAAAAAAACAAGTATCGGTGTGTTACACACCGATGGAAAATAAATAAAATCCCATCGGTAGTTTAAAAAGAGAGACCGGAACCGATGGAAGAAACGGTGCGTTGCAACAACGGTGCGACATGAGAGACTAATGGTGTTTCGAAGCAACCGGTGAGTCACGACTCACCGATAGTTATAAAAAAACTTCGGTGTGACATAACATCGGTACGACACTCAACGACAATTAAAAATTAAAAACGTTAACAATAAAAATTAATTTTCAACAGATAATAAAAATAACAACACTAATTAATTAAAACAAGAGAGGAATTAACTATGTTGTTTAAGATTAAATAATTAACTGTAACTAAAAAAACTATCCAAATTATTTAACAGCTGAAAATAAAAGCGACTATTTATTAACTAAGAAAATAAAAGTTAAGATTAATTTAAAATAAGTATAAACAAATGCAGGACACCTACAATTAATTAACTGCAAAACTAAAATTAAAACAATTAGGATTAAATAAACTTATTAAACGGCAAAGTTAATTAGTTAGATGAAAAAATGAAACTCGACATTATTTTATTAAACTCTAACTTAACCTTAAACACACTTAGGTTATTAATTAGATAACACTTAAATTAAAAACTAATTAATTAATAGACTACAATTATAAAAGACTTAAATTATAATTACTTAAAGAACAGTTATAAGGTAGCAGCAGGTGAAAATGAGAAGCAACAGTGACTCTTTATTTCACCTAAAACTATTATCTACCTCACCGGTAGACTAAAATGAAATAAAAAATTAATTAATAACCAATATGCATACATAAATAATATAATTAATGTTTAAAAACTATTTATTAATGAATTTATTAACTATTTGAACTAATAAAATTAAATGCGAATGATTTAACTTAATTAAAAACACATATTATATAATTAAATAGTTGGCAGGATGACTAAATAAATTAATTAACAAAGTTAATCTATTTTAATGTAACTAAATTAACAGATTAGATATTAAAATAATGTCTAAGTTAATTAAATTGAATTACATAGATTAAATAATTGTTTATAATAAATATTAACTATTATAAAGTTAAGCAGATTTAAATTAACCAAACTAAATAAGACATAATTAAATTTGAATAGTTTAGTAAGATTAAAATTATTAATTTAAAGACTAAAAACGCATAGTTAATTATAAAAAATGATTAATTAACATATTTAGTGATAAAATTAAAAAAGTGCCAATATTAGTTAAAAAGTGTCAAAATAATTAATGAAATTGATAAAAATTAAATAAAAGATGTGGCAAAACTATGTTAAAATAGAGCCACATCAAATTCCCCCACACTTAAACATTGTTTGTCCTCAAACAATCCCATGTTTTATTTTCTTTGAAAGCAACAAAGTATTTATCATTTTTTCTCAAAATGTAACATGTCCAGCACTCAAAATAGAGGACACTACATAACAGTAGACATTAAGAAAATGAGTAACTCAAATAGATCTTGCCCTAAAACAAATACTCAAGGGTAATTAAGAACTCAAAGCCCATCCATCAAAGAAGATGTCATGCCTCATATGTGATACAAATTAGTGACTCACTTCAATCCAGGCTCAGGTTCTAATTCTAAAAATGACAAGAGATAAAATATCAATGGAATTAATACCTCAACTAAGGAACTTTGTACTTTGAATTTTTCACCTAGGTTCCAAAAAAAATTAATTAATTAATTTTTTGTGAATCACCTCAATGATACAACATAAATTATTTCCATATAAACCCATTGATCCATTCTTCATCTAGCGTTCACCATTCCCCTCACCTTAATGAGCTCATTTTTGACCCTAGACACTTTATTTATTTTTCCCAAGCCATGTATCATTGTGCTGATCACTGTGCAATGCACTTAATCAAAGTGTACAGAGGGCTAATAGTTAACAGAAACGCACCCAGCATCTAGGGTCTCAGAGACTCACCGTGGGATTCCAGATTCCCAAACTACTCCAGTTTCAAAAGATTTATATAAAATCATTTATATTGGCTCATTAAAGAAATTACTTTTAATAAATTAAAGATAGAAAGAGGCCCCTAAAACCAGAATCAAACTTCCAGTTCCAATGGCTATGATCATAATTCCACAAACATGTAACCCATATCACCTCAGAAGAAGACTCTAAACAAGATCTCCATCAATTCACTAAGCAAGATTACTCAGAAATCATCCAAACTCGTTAAATTCATATTCAAAGCAGTCCTTAACCTCCACAAGATACTTATCCTAAGGAAAAACCTAATTGACTATAGTAAAAAAAACTAAAATTATGCATGAATTTTGAAAAATTTTGACCCTTTTTTGACAAAAAGTTTAAAAGCAGTGGGAATTGATGAGCTTTACAATAAAACACAGTTTAGCACAGTCAAGAATTGACCCCCTCCCCCACACATAAAACCCAAATTTGTCCCCAAAGTTGAATTATAAATATGGAGAAGAACAATTAATCAATTTAAGTTCAAAACATATTTCCATTAAGTAGATTGGTGACATGTATAAAGGGTCCCAATGAAGTTCAAAAATTTAGTTTGCCACAATGAATAAATAATCAGCAGGTTCATTGACAAGTACACCCATTAACATCGATGTCCAATGGAAAAGATTTTCATTAAAGTTCAAACATAAAATATAAGGTGTGGGTGCACAATTCACTAGGTGTAAGAATTTTATCACAATAGTGAAATTCAAATTTTTAAAGCAAGGAGGCTCATGCAGATTTTTAATTCATTAGTTACACGACATGCAACAGAATTTTATAATACAAGCAGAATTTTAAGCAAGAACAGATTTTTTTTCAATATATGCAACATATTATCAGCAAAGTATTAAGGGGAAGAAAGAAGAAACAGAATTTAACAGTAAGGTACTTCCCTGACTAGATTTTCATTACTCCTTTAGCATGGTAATTCCACTCCCTTTATTGACACAAGCAGTAGCATCCTAAAAACACCGAGCATATATGAGCATATATGAGCACGCAAAGAAGCACTTTATTCAATGTAAGATAAGAACAGAACAAAAGTAAACACAAAGAAAGAGCATGGGTTGACTCCCATGAAGCACTTAATTTTAAGTCTTTAGTAAGACTTTATTTAATTACAATTTTTTATTTATTAACAAAACAAAGACCATGGGTTGCCTCCCATGCAGCGCTAGGTTTACAGTCCCCAGCCAGACTTCATTCAAGAACAGTTTTCAAGAACAGTGAAGGCAGCCAAACCCTTTGGCTTCCCCTCAAAATAAAGCTTCAATCTTTTCCCATTGACCAACATGGGTTTATTCTCTTCACCTACAATTTCCACAGCTCCATTCTTCAGCACTCTTACTACAGTAAACCGTCCAGACCACTTGGACTTTAGCTTCCCAAGAAAAAGTTTAAGTCTAGAATTAAAGAGGAGGACCTTCTGTCCAGATTTGAACTCTTTATTTCGAATGATAGAATCATGAAAAATTTTAGTCGTCTCTTTATAAATCCTTGAATTATCATAACTCTCTCTTCTAATCTCATCTAATTCGCTCAACTGATGCAATATCCTCTCACCGGCACTCTTAAAGTCAATGTTTATAGCCTTAACTGCCCAATATGACTTATGTTGCAACTCCACAAGTAAATGACAGCATTTCCCAAACAACAGCCTGTAAGGAGACATACCTATTGGGGTCTTGAAAGCAGTTCTGTAAGCCCATAAAGCTTTATCCATTTTGAGTGACCAGTCTTTCCTAGAGTTTGACACAGTTTTCTCAAGAATTTGTTTCAGTTCTCTGTTTGAAATTTCCACCTGTCCACTGGACTGTGGATGATATGGAGTACCAGTTTTGTGAACACAACCATATTTTTCCCTTAAAGCTTTAAACTTGTAATTCTTAAAATGTGTTCCATTATCAGTATTAAAAGATTTTGGGACTCCAAATCTTGTAATGATATTCTTTTTCACAAATTTTATCACACTATTTGCTTGATTGTTGGGTAGAGCTACTGCCTCAACCCACTTTGATACATAATACACAACAACAAGAATATAATCATTCCCATGAGATGATGGAAATGGACCCATGAAATCTAAACCCCATACATCAAAGATTTAAACTTCCAAAATACCCTTCTGGGGTTACTCCTGTTTCCTACCCACATTTCCCAGCCTCTGACACCTATCACAACTGACCACAATGCTACTAGAATCCTTAAAGAGTGTAGGCCAATAAAAACCATACTGCAGGACTTTTTGAGCAGTCCTCTCACCCCCATGGTGACCTCCCAAAGGTGAAGAATGACAACTTTGAAGAATAGACAGCATCTCTTCATCAGGTACACATATTCTAAGAATACCATCAGCACACCACCTAAACAGCAAGGGATCATCCCACAGATAATATTTAAGCTCAGAAATGAATTTCTTTCTTTGGTTATTAGATAGATTTTTGGTAATGACACCTACTGCCAGGAAGTTGGAAAAATCTGCAAACCAAGCAGATTTCCTGACTGACACCGATAGTAACTTCTCATCAGGGAAAGAAGAGTTAATCTCCTTGGTATTTTCAGATTGATGTTGAGTAACAGGAAGCCTATATAAGTGATCAGCAACTAAGTTTTCAGCTCCCTTCTTATCCCTAATCTCTAAGTCAAACTCTTGTAACAATAAGATTCATCTAATCAGACTGGGTTTAGTTTCTTTTTTAGACAACAAGTATTTTAAAGCAGAATGATCAGTGAAAATGATGACTTTTGAGCCAAAAAAGTACTCTCTAAACTTCTCAAGAGCAAACACAATAGCTAACAACTCTTTTTCAGTGGTGGTATAATTCTTTTGAGCATCATCTAGCAGTCTACTAGCATAGTATACCACATGAAATTTTCTATCCCTCCTCTATCCAAGGACAACACCTACAACCATGTCACTAGTATCACACATAAGCTTAAACGGTAGTTTCCAATTAGGTGCAGTAATGATAGGTGATGAAGTGAGTTTCTCCTTAAGCAGATTAAATTATTTCAAGCAGTTTTCATCAAAATTGAAAGGTGCATCTGTTACCAGAAAAGAACACAAGGGCTTAGTGATTTTAGAAAAATCCTTTATGAACCTCCGGTAAAAACCGACATGCCCTAAAAAACTTCTAACACCTTTTACATTAAAAGGAGGTGGCAGTTTTTGAATAAATTCTATCTTCGCAGTATCAACTTTTAAACCTCTCTTGGACAGCTTATGACAAAGCACAATACCTTCAGTAACCATGAACTGACATTTCTCCCAATTTAGCACAAGGTTGGTTTCAATGCATCTCTCTAAGACTAACTCAAGATTTCCTAAGCATGTATCAAAAGTACTCCCCACTATAGAAAAGTCATCCATGAAAACTTCAATGATTCTCTCAATCATATCAGAAAAGATAGCCATCATACACCTTTGAAAGGTGGTCGGAGCTCCACACAACCCAAAGGGCATCCGTTGGTAAGCTAATGTTCCAAAGGGGCATGTGAAAGTGGTATTCTCCTGATCCTCTAGAACAACAAGAATCTGGTTGTAACTAGAATACCCATCTAGAAAATAGAAAAATTCATTTCCAGCAAGCCTCTCAAGAATCTGATCAAGGAAGGGCATAGGAAAATGGTCCTTCCTAGTGGCTGCATTAAGCTTCCTATAATCAATATAGACTCTCCATTTTGTGGCTTTCCTAACATGGACTTCTTCATTTTTTTCATTTTTCACTACAGTGAAACTTCCCTTCTTGGGGACAACCTGGACAGGGCTCACCCAAGCACTATGTGAGATGGGATATATCATTCCAGTATCTAACAGCTTGATTACTTCCTCTCTCACAACTTCTTTCATGTTTGGATTTAATCTTCTTTGAAATTCTAACATAGGGTTATGATCAGGTTCTATAGGAATTTTGTGCATACAGAATGAAGGACTAATTCCTTTGATATCAGCTATTGTCCAGCCTATGGCAGATTTAAACTTTTTCAACACTCCCAACAATTTTTCTTCTTGGTTTTCATTAAGTTCAGCAGAGATTATTATAGTTAAAGTAGAGTTCTCACCTAAAAATGAATATTTAAGATGGGCAGGGATGGGCTTCAGCTCAAGATTAGGTGGTTCAATACTAGAAGGAGGACTCTTAGGCCTAGGAGGTCCAAGATCTTCAACATATTTCTTATAAGGAGTATTAAAAAGATGAAATATTTTCAATTACAAGTTCGGATTCAGAGATGACAGTCCTACTGTCCAAGGTAGGCAGTACACTGTCCAGATATTCTAGATCAGAATTCAGCAGGTTTATCAAATAATAATCATCTAATTGTCTTAACAATTCTCCCTCAGTAATATCAAAGTTCTCAGCAAGGTTATTGTTAATAGAAACACCCTCAATTTCACTCAGAAAATTCCTAAGTTCAGAAACATAAGACTCTCCTACAACAGAAACTGGACAGTTGTCCAGTTCTGGAAAATTTTCCAGATTGGCTGTTACAGCAGAATTTTCAGTCTTACAAACAGATTCACAAGGACTTTCAGCTTCACTAATGTTTTCTTCAACAGAGGAATTATTTTCAGAATTTTCAATAAGTTCAAGTTGATTCTTATAAGAACATTCAGCTTCAAGAGACTCAATTTTTGAACAGTTTTCAGAGTATGTTGGTTCCTTAATATTTTTAAAAACATTGAACTCTTCTTCTTATTCACCAATTTTGAAAATCAGTTGACCCTTTGATACATCTATAACAGCACCACATGTGGCCAAGAAGGGCCTACCCAAGATGATAGGTACCTCTTGATCACACTCCATATCTAGAACAAGAAAATCAGTAGGCAAGAATAACTTCCCAACTCCAACTAGTAAGTCATCTACTCGACCCATAGGATGAGTGAAAGATCTATCAGCTAACTGGAGAATGACTGTGGTGGGTTGAAGATCACCCAACCTCAACTGTCGAAACAGTGAGTATGGGAGCAGATTGATACTGGCACCTAGATCACACAAACAGTTCAGCTGACCAGAATTTCCTAGAGTACAAGGGATAACAAAACTACCTGGGTCCTTCAATTTAGGTGGAATTTTCTTTTGGAGTACAACACTGCACTCTTCAGTGAGGCTGTAGGTAGCAAATTCTTCAAGGGTATTTTTATTTGAAACTATTTTCTTTAAGGATTTCAGGTAAGATGGGATTTGAATTAAGGCTTGGATAAAAGGGATGTTCACTTGAAGCTTAGAAAGAAGACCAAGGAACTGAAGAAGTTCAGCCCTGGGGTTACTTTGAGGTTTCAATTTTTCAGGGAAAGGGATGGGTGGGGAAAAATTTTTCAGAACAGTAGGCATGTCGCTCACCTCTTCCACAACTTTTTCTTTTCCTTTATTTTTCTGATTTTTAGAACAATTTTCATCTTGATTTTCAGGTGACAGGTTCAGATTCTCATTATTTTCAACATCTTTCTGTGAATTTCCAGATTGAGAACAAAGCAGATATTCATTTCCAGATTCAAACAGTTTCTCATTTTGGGCATTTTTTACAGTTTTTTCAGCAACATTTTGAGTATTTATCCCACTCCTAGTAACAACAGCCAAGATATTCTCCCTAGGATTAATTTCATTTGTACTCGGAAACCTACCTTTATCCCTAGAAGTCAAATCTCTAGCTAATTGGCCTAGCTATGTTTCCATGTTCTGAATTCTCACATCAGTTTGCATCTTGTCTAACTCATATTGACTTTGATGTTTATTAAGTTGAGTCATGTACCTTTCCTCTTGGGAATTTATTTTATTCAAGATCTTATCCAATTTAGAAGAGATTTGATTATCATTATTTCCTTGAACATTTGAAGACTCTCCCCTTTGTTGATTTTGAAAGTTTGGTCTTGGTAGGTTCTGATAATTAGGGGCAGTTTGTTGCTTAATAATAGCTTGGTCCTTCCGCGACAGATTTGGATGGTTCCTATAGCCTTGATTGTAATTATTTGAAAATGGATCATCCTTTTGAGGCATCCTAGGACCGTAATTGACAATTTTTAAATTTTCAGGTTGTTGGGCAGATAGATCAACATTAGGACAAAAACTTTCAGAGGGCCCAAAAATACCACATTGAGTGCAATGTTGCCTAAGAGATTGATACTGATTCTATTTTTCAACTTGGTTAATAGTTTGTTTTGAATTATGGTTCATTAATGTTTGAAGTTGGTTGGTGATTCCAGCAAGTTTTGCTTGAGTATCATCTCCTGAACCAGTATTTGAATTGACAGTTCTATTAACTCTTTTTCTTCTTGAATTTTTATGTTGAGAATTAAGGGCCAGATTATTGAAAATTTGTCTCAACTCCTCATCAGTCTTATCATTATAATTACCCCCAGCAGCTTGATCCGCTAAATTCTGACCAGAGGACGAAAGCCCTTCATAGAAGGTGTCCATGAGGAGATGTGAAGGGAGTTGATGATGGGGAAACTGCCTAAGCAGATCCCTAAATCTATTCCATGCTTCATGGAAAGCTTCTCTATCCTCTTGATAAAAACTAGTGATTTTAGTTCTCAATTCACCTTTTAATCTTTGAGGATAAAATTTCATAATGAAAGAGTTGTAATCCCAATTTTCAAAAATGTTTTCATCTAGACGTAAAAACCAGTTCATAGCATTCCCTTTAAGGAAAAAGGAAAAGACTGTCATCCTTAGTTCATTTTCAGTAAGTCCTAAAAGTGGAAGTTGTTGCACAGTATTGTAGAAGTCTCTAATGAAGGCCAGAGAGTCCTCATTAGAGAGCCCATTGAAAGCAGACATCAGTGAAATGTGTTATTTTTTTAGTTCATAGTTTCTGGCTCTAGGACATAATCTAATGGATGATGGGTTTTTTGAAACTTGAGGGAGTTGTTACTCCCTCATCCTGGGCCGTTCATGTTCATCTAAGAGTTCTGGATGGTTATTTTGGAAGTTATTATTAGGAACTCTATTTTCTGGATTTTCCATTTCAGTTTTGTTATTTCTTCTTAGAGCAGCTAAGTGTTTATCTAATTCAAGGTTTAGAGGCTCTAATCTAATAGCATATGTTCTTGTGCTCATACAAACAGTGGTAGACAGTTTCTAACAGAAACCACGCAGAAAGAAAAGTAACAGTTTTTTTTTTCTTTTTTACACTTTTCAAAATTTCCAATTTTTTTTAAAGATTTTTTATATAAGTGTTTTTTCAATGTTTTTCTTTTTAGCCATGGCTCGTGCCTTCCCCAGCAACGACGCCAAAAACTTGACCTAAACCATCATTGAAGCCAGTCATAGTTTAATATTTATATTCCTACTAACTACTGTATATGTGGCAAGCAGGGTCGAACCCACAGGGAAGGTAAAATTGGCCACTACTAAACTAAAAACATGCAAATCCCCACTGTTGTTAGCAGCGGAGTACTTTTCTTTTCAAATTATCACTTTTTAAATTTTTATATCTTTTAATTTCCTTATGATTTTATGTACTGTGAAACTACACTCTTATAGTAAAATTGTTTGAACAATACTGAAACAAAGTACAGCTAGGAGCAAGGTGCAACAACAGAGATAAAATGATGATAAAAGACAATAGTAAAGAATGCTCGGGTTCATTATAGTCTACTGGTTTGAATTGATTTTCCTTTTCATGTAAAGTACTGCTTCATACCACTGGATTAAAGAGACGACTTACTTCCCTCGCCAGGAGTTAAGTCGTGGATATTGTTTTACTAGAGTTCGCCACTCCGAGAAGTACAATTCCAGAAAGATGTCTTAAGATGAACAACAGTAAAAACTCGCCGTAAGTACTGAAGTTTATTATGATTTGTTTACTAAAAAGATAACTCCATAACCAAACTCACCGAATGATTACAGAGTCTATAATATTTCAGTGCTTGTGGTACAAAGTAGATAAATGAAATTAGATTTGATCTCACCGATCCATTCTAATCACAGAAGAATTGGTTAATGAGAAGGATGAAAAAGATGCCAGTAGAGCTAGAACTCTCCCCGAACTAAAAGACTTAGCTAACTATACTATTCATTATAACAGAAGTAATAGGAAACATTACAGAAATAGAGTAAAAAATTTAGATTGTGAGGGAGAAGAAACTCCCTAAGAATGCTCTGCTCCTGAGTCCTTGGACTGCACTGCTTAGCATCATCTCTTCTGCTCTCGATCATCTCTCTAGGTAAGTGTATGAATTCCCTTCCGTATCAATTATTCTCCCCCAATAAACACTTCTTGTTCTGCTTAAGTATTCTATGTCATCCATTGCATGTCACAACCGCATCTTCCACCGACTTCAAAAGTTCTTAACCCACGCACTGCAAAATGTGCATTTTCTCGTGACCGACACATCGCATTATCTTTTACCTCCTAACTAACTCTCGCTGAGTTGGTTGCTTGAACCTGGACGGGGTTTGAGAAATTGAATGAACTTGCAAGTTAGAAAATAATCCTAAATAAACGAGAACACAAATAATGAAAAATAGTTATTATTATTATTATTTTTAAATTTAAAGTTATATTACTCATTAATAATTAAATAAAGTTAATCATTAAATATCTTAATTGATATTTATTATTTATATATGGTATTTTTATTAAATTATATTGAGTTAATTAATAAATATAAATACTAAAAACTAATTTTAAAAGTTAATCATTAAAATTTAACATCATAAATAAATAATTATTTTGAAATTTAATTATTTAGAAAGTACTAATAATTTAATTATTAATATTTAAGAAACTAACTAGCTAGATTAATTTATTATTTAGTTAATTTTAATTTAGTAATTAGAATTAAAGTTTATGTTTTAATTATATTTAAATTAATAGGTATATTTTATAGTTTATCTATAATTATTCTTAATTATATATTTATACTATTAATTAATTGTTAACAATTATCATTAATTTAATTTTATAATTTATCTTTTCATAAAATTATATTTTTTAAAATTTATCACTTTTACAAAGTATATTATATCTATTTGACTAAATTAAAGTTTACTTTAACTTTAGTTTTTTTTTCTTTTGCTTTTGTTTTTTTGTTTCCTTTTTACTTTACTTTTATTTTTATTTTTATCTTTTTATTTTTTTTTATTTTTTTTATGTTTTTTTATTCCTTCTTCCTCCCAAACCCCATGGCCCAACCTTAGGGAGGATCTTCTTCCTCCTGGAAACCGGTGGCTCCCTCATCTCACAGTGTGGCACACAGCAGCTCGGCTCAAGCAGATGGCGCGACTCCCTCTTCATCTTGACCCTCTTCGGCTCTGGCATGGCCCTTGGCTCCAGCAGCGGCATGGCTCCTCCTCCTCGCAGTAGTACGGAGGCTTCGAATTCCAGCGCGACGTTGAGCTCCTCCTCTCACGGTAGCTTAAGCAGATGATGTAGCTTCCTTCGGACGGACAACAGTGACCTTCTCCTATGCAGCGGAAAACCCTCCTCTCACCTTGGCATCTTCAGCGGAGGTGCAGCGAAGAGTGGTAATTAGCTCTGATCGTCCTTCTTCAGTGGTTGGGAGAGTTCGTGAGTCCATATTTCTCCACTTCTGGCGAACAAGGGGCAAGGAATCAGTGGCGAGATGCTGATTGTGAATCTGATTTCTATCATATCTGAATTCAGTGTTGTAATTTTGTGAAAATCCTTTATAGTTTGTATCGATGGTGGTGGTGAGTTGAGAGAATGGATGCCGCTGGATGAGAAGACCGACATTGGTGGGTTATTTAGTGGAGGTGAGGGAGAGAGACTGGTAGTGTAATTGGGGTATAGGTGAGTCGCAGAACAATCGATAGGATGATGAGAGACTGATGATGATCGGTAGCAGATAAGAAAATTGGGAAAGTTGTGAAATTCATAAAACCGATAGTGGAAATAGATCGGTGATTCATTGGCTCACCCACAGAAGAAATAATAATCGGTTTCAACGGGACAAAACTAAATAAATATCATCGGTGAGTGCATAAAAGAGAAAGAGACTGATGGGGATTGGATCGGTGAGTCCCTAACTCACCGATAAAAGGATCAAAGCAAGGGAGAAACTGTGAAACCGATCTGTGAGTCAGTAGTAGTGAAAAAGATGGAGACCGACACCGTTAGTTGAAATAAAAACAAATCCGTGTCTGAAAAACTGAGGGAATTACATAACAACACAGTGAAAATTAAAATAATAAAAAGTAATTGATGCAACGTGAAACCGATGACGATGCAATTGATCGGTGAGTCATTTACTCACCGGTAGTAAAAAAACAAGTATTGGTGTGTGACACACCGATGGAAAATAAATAACATCTCACCGATAGTTTAAAAAGAGAGACCGGAACCGATGGAATAAATGGCGTGTTGCAACAATGGTGCAACATGAGAGACTGATGGTGTTTCGAAGCAACCGGTGAGTCACGACTCACAAAAAGTTATAAAAAAAACTTGGGTGTGACATAACATCGTTGCGACACTCACCGACTGTTAAAAATTAAAAACGTTAACAATAAAAATTAATTTTCAACAGATAATAAAAAGAACAACACTAATTAATTAAATCACGAGAGGAATTAACTATGTTGTTTAAGATTAAATAATTAACTGTCCCTAAAAAAACTATCCAAATTATTTAACAACTGAAAATAAAAGCGACTAATTATTAACTAAGAAAATAAAAGTTAAGACTAATTTAAAATAAGTATAAACAAATGCAGAACACCCAAAATTAATTAACTACGAACATAAAATTAAAACAATTAGGATTAACTAAACTTATTAAACAGCAAAGTTAATTAGTTAGATGGTAAAATGAAACTCGGCATTATTTTATTAAACTCTAACTTAAACTCAAACACACTTAGGTTATTAATTAGATAACACTTAAATTAAAAACTAATTAATTAATAGACTACAATTATAAAAGACTTAAATTATAATTACTTAAAGAACAGTTACAAGGTAGCAGCAGGTGAAAAAGAGAAGCAACAGTGACTCTTTATTTCATCTAAAACTATTATCTACCTCACCGGTAGACTAAAATGAAATAAAAAATGAATTAATAACCAATCTACATACATAAATAATATAATTAATGTTTAAAAACTATTGATTAATGAATTGATTAACTATTTGAACTAATAAAATTAAAAGCGAACGATTTAACTTAATTAGAAACACATATTATATAATTAAATAGTTGGTAGGATGACTAAATAAATTAATTAACAAACTTAATCTATTTTAATGTAACTAAATTAACAGATTAGATATTAAAATAAGGTCTAAGTTAATTAAATTGAATTACATAGATTAAATAATTGTTTATAATAAATATTAACTATTATAAAGTTAAGCAGATTTAACTTAACTAAACTAAATAAGACAAAATTAAAGTTGAATAGTTTAGTAAGATTAAAATTATTAATTTAAAGACTAAAAACTCATAATTAATTATAAAAAATGATTAATTAACATATTTAGTGAAAAAATTACAAAAGTGCCATTATTAGTTAAAAAGTGTCAAAATAATTAATTAAATTGATAAAAATTAAATAAAAGATGTGGCAAAACTATGTTAAAATAGTGCCACATCAGTATACATGGAGACCATTTGGTGTATTTTTTGGACTCATCTATTTTGATAATCCCAAATCTTGTTTAATTCTATAATAAGTTAGTTATTTGACAATCTATTTCAATTTATTTTAATCTCATGACTTTGATCACATTAGTTTACAGTATAAAAAGTCTCTAAGTAAAATGTAACTATTGATGGTTTCTGGTAAGAGTTCATTGTTTTAGGCCACTGTCATGATTAACGTTGAAAAACCTATAGCTGAACCTTACTGCTTGAAGTCATTAGTGAAAATTTCACCGTTTAAGACCTTACTGATGAAGGTTACCATCATAAGAGCTACAATTATAAAGTTACTATTGGAGGTCAGCAGTACAAGGTCATAGTTGTATAGCCTACCATTGGAGTACTTACGGAATCATACAGATGCTAAGTCAATGTTATAGGTCACTATTGTGACAAGGTTACTGTTCAAAAGAGTTTATGTTAGAATTCCACTGTCAGACTTATTACTAGAAGTCTACTGTTAAGCAGTCTACCACAGAAGAGCTCATTGACAAAGTCAACCACTGGACAAGCCTATCATTGGAAAAGTCTATAGTTGGTGAAGCCTACCATTGGACAAGCCTACCATTGGAAAAGTCTACCATTGGTGAAGCCTACCTTTGGAAATTCCTACCATTGGACAAGTCTATCATTGGTGAAGCCTACTTTTGGACAATCCTACCGTTGGATAAGTCTACAGTTGGTGAAGACTACCATTGGACAAGCCTTCCATTGGCGAAGCCTACTGCTAGATATTCTACTGTTAGAAGTCTACTACAGATTAAGCTTGCCGTTGAAGATGCTACTGATTGACAGGATATTGTTACCAGTCTACTGATAAAATATTCTATACTTTATCAATTTTTCATTATATTATCATAATGGTCATATTTATTTGATTTAATGTATATGATATTAATTAATGTTGATTGTAGACATTTCATGAGATAGTATCAAGAAACTGTACGAAAGACAAGGAAGGATTAACATGGTTCGATAATTATTTTTGTCGGCTCTGTGGAACTAAAAAGTGAGACCGAGCTAGAATATTTGATGAAAAGGGTGAGATGAAAAGGACGATATCCGGAAGCATTTAAGAACAAGAATAATAATAGTTCTTACTCAGAAAAATCAAGAGCTGCATGGAGATCCTTTCGAAGAACATATTCAAGGCTGTGACTCAAGGAACCCTTCTACCAAGAAGTTGAACATCTCAGTGCCTAGAATCCAGCACCCAAAAGTTGTGACACTCTGTTTCTGGAGGAAACTTGCAGAGAAGAACAAAACCATCATTTCCTCAACTCTAAGAAGTCCTGAGCTAATCTTCAAACACATAGAGAATTATAATCTCAACTCAAATTTCTTTATCTCTATTGTGTTCTTTATTTTAAATTTATTATTATTATGTACACACATTGTCTCATGTGATTTCACTGGGGGATACTGAAAATCACCACTCAAAACTCACTTAAATATTGTTTCCCATGAAAAAATGTGGAAGAAGCCTTGTGTAGATTGTTTGCTTTTTTCCCATGTAGAACGGTGGTAGAGGTTGTAGAACCTGGGAAGTTTGTTAAAACTGTTGTAAAGCCCGATACAATTTGTGTGTCATATTTATTTATATAGAATGCTTGGTGGCTGGTGGTCACTAAGTGGGGAGGATTAGGTATCGGCTTGAGGCTGAACCTCTTGTTTACATTGTCGTGATAATCATCAAGTACTCTGTTTTATTTTATCTGCTGCTTACATTTTTCAAATATAGAAAACTATTTTTTACATTCACATTGACAGTTCGTTTTGGTTAGTGTTTGTATATGTTGAATTCATTAAAATTGTTTCAAAAGTTAAATAAGTGTTTTTACACAAATCCAACTGAGGACTAATGACCCTTTGAAAAACCAGTTGACTAACTTGACATTTACATCTCTAATGCCTTAATTAAATGGGTTGTTTTGAATTCAGGGATTTTAATCAATAATGTTTTTAAGAGAAATTTTAATTGGAACTCAATTCACACCCCCTCTTGAGTATCCACTCCGACCAACATTTGGTATCATAGGGTTATATTTTCAAGTGTCAAATTCTTTTCAACTCTGATTTTAGTTGATTCTTAAAGATCTTAAAATTTATGTCATATCTAAATTTTCAGTTCTTTAAATTCTAAGTAACTATAGAAACTAGAGTAGAGGGTGCTGCAACTAACATGCCACCTTTCTTTAATTTTATTAATTATGCTCAGTGGAAACTAAAAATGAAAATGTATCTAGAGAGAATGGAACCTAAAATATGGTACACAATTGAAGAACAACATATACTGCCTACTACTACTAGATACACATGGTCTCAGTTGACTAAAGCCACATATAATAATAACTGTAAAGCAATTAATTCTTTGTACTATTCTCTAGGTTATGAGGAATTCAGTAGAATATCTGCTTGTAAATCTGCATATGAAATTTGGGATACTTTAGCTATCTCTCATGAATGAACAACCATTGTTAAGGAAATGTTATTAAATACATATCCTATCAAATATGATAATTTTAAAATGAAGCATGATGAATTTATTTATGACATGTATCTCAGGTTCATTGAGATAGTGAACACCATGAGCCTACTTGGGAAACCAGTGGATATCAAGGACCAAATCATGAGATTTATTCGATGCCTACCTGAGAGATGGAGAGGAACTTCTGTTTCTATCCGAGAATCTTGTGACATAGGAAAACTACCAATTAAAGAACTAATTTGAAAGCTTATGATGTATAAAGAATAACTCAAAGTGAATCAAGAAAAAGATGAAGAGCCAAAGAAGAAATCTGCAGCATTCAAGTCTTTAACCTCAAAGAACAAATATAAAGAAAAATATTATGTTCATGTAGATAGTTTCACTAGTGAAGAGTCCGATTCACACAATGATGAGGACATGGCTCATCTTTCTAGAAGGTTCAAAAAGTTTTATCGAAATAAGAAATTCTTTAGGAAGTCAATCTATAAGGGAAAGTATGATAGTAAAGGAAAATGGAATAAAGGTAGAAAATGGAATGACAAATCAAATGAAATAATCTGCTATGAGTGCAAATGAAAAGGTCATGTGAAGGCAGACTTCACTAAGCTGAAATTTCAGAAGAAATATGAAGATAAGGGAAAGGGTTATAAAAAGGATATGAAATGTACATGGAGTTTTTTAGAAGATAGCTCCAGTGGTTCTGATGCTTCTGATAGTGAACAGATCAATCATGCCAATTTATTTTTCATGACTAAAACATATGAGGTAACACTAAATTCCCCTGCACCTAATGATTATCACTCTAATAATGAAGGTGAATCAAACGATGATAAAAATATAACTAAGGATGAACTATTCAAGTAATGAATAATGCTTGAGGATACCTTTAATGAACTCAAGGATAAATATAAAATATTTAAAAGATAACATTCTTTAAATGCAAATTATAAGTCAAATATGGATATTGAAAATGAGAAATTATCCCAACTGTTAAAAGAAAATACAAAATTAAAATTATCCAATGAGAAATTAAGAAAAGATCTTGAGATGTTTACTGCCAGTAGAGATACCATGACTCAGTTTCAAGGAAAATAGATTTCCCCAAAATATGCAACTTCTCTTAGATATCAACCAGAACAGAGAAAAACTATTAAAACTAAATTTATTCCAAAATATGGACAATTCACTACTAGTTCCAGTTCTGGACTATCTTTTGAAAAAAAATTCTCTAAAGGACCAAACCAAGTGTTCTTGTCTCAAAATATATATGTTGACTATCAAAAACCTATAAGAAAAGTATGGGTTCCCAAACATTTACTTGCTAACCTCTCTAGACCCAAGAACATATTGTTACCAATGTTACCCCATACCTAATTAGTTTTGTAGGGAAGTTTCTTAAAGGGTTCTTATAAGGCCTTGTGGTACTTGGACAATGGGTGTTCAACACATATGACAAGATATTATTCTTGCTTCAAGAGCCTAATTAAAGTTTATGGTGGATATGTAACTTTTTGGTGACAATGCAAAGGGAAAAATCGTCATCTTAGGCTAGATTGGTAACCCTAATACAATTTTAATTTCCAACGTACTCTTTGTTGATGGATTAAAATACAATTTAATTAGAATCTCTTAGTTGTGTTATGATGGTTTTAATCTCAAATTTTAAAATGATGCATGGAATGTTTTTTATTCCAAAAATAATTTAGTTTTCACTGCCTATAGAAATGAAAATGTGTATGCTGTGGATTTAAATTCCTTATCCAAGAAAAATGTTTCTTGCTTAAAGGATTTTCATAAGGAATCCTAGTTATGGAATGGAAGATTAGGACACTGCAATGTGCAATATCTTAGGAAACTATCTAATAAAGGTTTAGTTAGAGACCTACTTAAATTTGAATTCCCACTTTACCAAGTGTATAGTACCTGTCATAAGGTAAAAAACACAAAGTTTCCTTCAAACCAATGAAATAAGTCTCTACTTCTCAACCACTTGGGTTGGTTCACATGGATTTGTTTGGACCATCAAGAGTTTCAAGGTAAAATGGGAGGCACTATGTTTATGTTCTTGTAGATGATTTTTCTAGATATACATGGGAATACTTTCTAGATCACAAAAGTGAAGCTAATTCTAATTTTATCAAATACTTCAAGTTTGTAGAGAATATTAGTGGCTTAGAATTAAGACCTTGAGAAGTGATCATGGCCGAGAGTTTGAAAATTTAGTGTTTGAATCTTATTTCTCACACAATGGTTATAGTCACAATTTCTCTGATCATGGAACACCTCAACAGAATGGAGTTGTGGAAAGAAGAAATAGAACCATTCAATAAATTTCTTGGACAGTTCTCAATGAGTTGGATTTACGAATTTATTTTCAGGATTAAGTTATAAATACACCTTGTTATACCATCAATATAGTCTTTAATAGACATGTTCTTAATAAGACCCATTATGAGATTTGGAATAATAGGAATCCTGAGGTTAATTACTTTAGATTTTTTGGTTGCAAATTATTTATCCTTAACACTAAATATAATATTGAAAAATTTCTCCCAAAAGTGATGACGAAATTTTCCTAGGTTACTCCATATCGAGTAAAGCCTATAGAGTATTCAATAAAAAAACCAAAGGTGTGGAAGATAAAGTTCATGTAAAATTCGATGAGACTGATCCACATGAACATGAAACCTTTATTTATTTTCTTGAGGAAGATATTTAAATTCTAAACCTTAATGATAAAAATAGTGAACCCACTATGAAAGTGACCAGTTCTAGAAATTTTTTAGAATCTGCAATTGTTGTGTCTGAACCAATAGACAACCTTGAAGAATCTTGTTCGACCCTTCTTAGAGACATTAATATTCTCAAGAACAATCCTTTAGATGCTGTTGTAGGCGATCTAAATATAGGAACAAAAACTAGAGCTTCTCTGAGAAACCAGGTTGAACATCAAGATTTTCTTTCAAAGCATGAACCCAAAAGTATTAATGATGCTATAAATGATGAATTTTGGGTGATGGCTATGAAAAAAGAATTGAATTAATTTAAATGAAACAAAGTTTGAGAACTAGTTAAAAGACCTAAGGACACTTTGACAATAAGCACTAAATGGGTATTTTCGAACAAATTTGATGAGTCTAGAAATATAGTTAGAAACAAAGCTGGGTTAGTTGCACAAGGGTATAGTCAAGAGGATGGAATAGACAATGAGGAGGCCTTTGCACCTGTATCCTGGTTAGAGGCCATTAGGATACTACTTTCTTATGGAGATCATATGAATTTTAAACTTTATCAAATGTATGTCAAAAGTGATTTTCTAAATGGGTATATAGTTGAGGATGTGTTTGTTGAAAAACCCCCTAGTTTTACAAATCCCCATTTTTCAAACCTTGTTTTTAAACATTCTAAAGAATTATATGGTTTAAAGCAAGCTCCAAAAGCTTGGTACGATAGGCTCAAATCTATTTTTATTTCAAAAGTTTTTACCATAGGAATAACAGATCCTACTATCTTCATCAAAATAGTTTCCAAAGATGTTTTGATAGTACAAATATAAGTAGATGACATAATTTTTGGATCTTCTAAAAAATATTTATGTACTGAATTTTCAATAGTAATGACAAATAAATTTGAAATGAGTTTAATGGGTGAACTAAAGTATTCCTTGGATTTCAGATTTTTCAAAATAAAAATGGTATTGTTTTAAATCAAAGTAAATATATTAAGGATATTTTAAAAATATTTTCATTGTATGGTAGTAAAGGTAGTGATACACCTGTGAGTACCACTTGTAAGTTTGATGTAGATGATGTTGGAGAAACAGTGGATCAAACCAACTACAGAGGTATGATAGGGAGTCTAATATAACTTATAGCTAGTAGACTTTCCATTATGTTCCACATATTTATGTATTCTCGCTTTCAAGCTAATCCAAAATAGTCTCATTTATCTGCTATTAAAAGGATTTTCAAATATCTCAAATATACTCCCAAATTATGAATATTTTATCCAAGAAGGAAATCATTTGATTTGATGAGTTATTCTGATGCTAACTTTTCTGGTTGCAAGTTAGATAAAAAAAGCACCTCTGGGACATTCCACCTTTTAGTCAAGTCACTAGTATCATGGTATAGTAAGAAACAGAATTCGGTTACATTCTCTATTGCTGAAGCCGAATATATAGATGCTGATAGTTGTTGTGCTCAAATCCTATGGATGAAACACACTTTACTAGACTATGGATATCAATTGAAACATGTATCAATAAATTGTGATACTACAAGTGCTATTAAAATTTCTAAAAATCCAGTATCTCATGTTAGGAAAAACCATATTGATGTGAGACATCACTTTTTGAGAGATCATTATCAAAAAGGTGATATCACTCTTGAATTCATTGGCACTAAACATCAATTGGAAGATATATTCACAAAGAACTTGAATTATGAGAGGTTAAACTACATCAAATATGAGTTGGGGATGATTAATTTCATTATAGGGAACCTCACTGTTGAACCTCACTATTGAACCTCACTATTGAACCTCACTGTTGAACCTCACTATTGAACCTCACTGTTGAACCACATTGTTATACCTCACTGTTAAACATCACTGTTCAACCTCACTGTTGAACCTCACCATTGAACCTCACTGTTAGACCTCACTGTTAGGCCTCACCGTTAGACCTCACTATTGAACCTCACTGTTATACCTCACTCTTAGACCTCACTATTAAACCTCACTATTAGAACACACTATTATACCTCATTATTAGACCTCACTGTTAGCCCTCACCATTGAACGTCCCTGTTAGAACCTCCCTGTTGGGTACCTCACTATTGGAATTTATCGTTTCTTTATAATTTATGTGGGAATCTGAACAGTTTTATTAGTATTATTTTTTCTTGATCTATTTTTTTTCAATCCCTAAATGATAAAATTAGACCACAAAAACATTTTGATCCACTCTCTTCCTCTCTCTCGAACCCTTGCTACCAAAATCCTTAAATCCTACCTTTCTGCTGAACCCTCAAACAGCTTTGAACCTCAATGGAAAGAGTCAAGTGACCTTCGGTTGATGATAGAGATGTTACAAGGCCTAAGGGACCCTGATCCGAGTCCAGTGGTGGCTGTAATATATCAACAGATCCTATTAACCTATATCTGTCAAATAGAACGACTATGGATGAAAAGGAGTTATGTGAAGATTGGTTGCTCTTGAGAAAATCGTTAGTGATTGAGGCACTAGAGACTCAAGGCTAGGTAAAGTGATTTGAAAACAATAATGGGCCGTATTACTCGAGGCTAGTCAAAGAATTTTACGACTATCTGAAATTCGAGAAGTCAGATGATGAGAACAGACTGGTGTCAAGTGTAAATGGAACTAAGGTAAGATTTTCATCTGCTGAGTGGGATGCATGTATAAGGGAACCTCATGATGGTATATGTGACTACTACTCTAGAGTAATTCATCCAGAATGTGAGATTTTGGGGTATAAGAAATCATTGAAAGAGCTTATAGGAAATTGGACCTCAAGGAAGATTATTACTGTTGAAATGAATGGAGAGGATAGACTTCTGTTCCAGTTTTTCCAACATGTGATAAGTCTCGGGAGAGGGTGCCTTTTTGTATTAAAGTATCCTGACATATTCATATTATATTTGCTAAGGAATAGACATAAGATCAACCTGTGTAGGTTGCTGATGGATCAGTTGGATGACATGGCTATGCCAAGTTCTAAATCAAATGATCTATTTCAGGCCAATACGATTTTTGTGATGTTGAAGGTTAAGGGAATTATTAGAGATAAAGAGGAAACAATTGTATTCAAGTAAAATTTTTCTATCTCTAATGTAATTTTCAAATTAATGAAGATTAGCTAGAATACTTGGAGAAGGGATTGGGTAAATGATGAAGGGAAGATTTATGAGAAGTTTCATCCTATAAAAAATCCTTCTAAGATAAAGGACAAGAAGGATCCAGGTCTAAAGCCTGATGAGGTAGAACCTTTATATTCTGGTGAAAAAGTAGAAGAGACTGTGGAACCTGAGAAAAAGGGTACTCCTATAGATTATAGGAGTGATTCTGATATACCAGCCAGTCCTCTAATTGGAATGGTAGCTTTTGGAGAGGCATGTCCTCCAAGAGAGTTACCAAGGAGATAATCTCTCTTAAGGGATTGAGAGGATGAAGAAAATAGTGTAGAAGCTATTGATGAGGCTCATATAACTATTATAGATACCTCAGAAGGGGAAGAAGCTGCTGAATCTAGTCATTCTAACCATGAGGAATATTGGACAGCCACTGGTAATAGTGAAGAAAATGATCTCAGTCTAAGTCCTCTGATAGGCACTACAGAAAGGGAAGTAAGTGATCAAGAAAAAGAGGTTGTGTCTGCTGCTGATGCAATAGAGATTATTGATGACTCAATATAATCAGTTACTCACTCTACTACTGGGTCAGTTGATCAACCAGGATCAGCAGTTGAAGGGGCAAGACTGGAAGATGATGATTTAGTTGTCCAGGAGGTAGCTCCACATGAGGGAGATCATCCTTTTACCAAGGATCAATATATGTTGTTCATGATATTGAGGGCTGGGCTGAGGACCTGGGTTTTATGGTGTAGGGTCTATATTATGATGACTCAGAAGATGAAAGGCCCAACAGAAGAACTTAAGTGCCAAAATTCATTTTCATACATCCAGAAACCTTTTTCCCTCAAGACTATGTCATTAAGGAAGACCTTGAATCCTTGAAATCTGACCTGAAAAAAATGTATAAGGATAGGTCCTCTGATATGGACAAGGTTCTTGCTCTACTTCAGGAGCATTCAACATTTGAGTTAGCCAAAATACACTCCAGTATTCAATCTAATCTGCTCCAAGAAGTAAAGTAGTGTCAGAGTCAAATGATGGAGTTGTCTTAGTCTGTGGAGCTTTTGAAATAATCAGTGGTGAGCTTGAATTGTCTTTTGACCTCTAGGGATTAGGTGGACAAGGATATTCAATATGTCATAGGTCTAGTGCAGCTAATGGTTACAATATTTGAGGAATTTAAGAACTCCATGAAATCCCATGTGCAATGCCAAGATGATGATGTGAAGAGGTTGATCAGTGGTCTGACTAAATCCTCTAAGGAGACAATAACTTTATATCTGGAACATCTGAGTGCTCCTGCTTTATCTTCAGCCTCACCTCCAGTTGAAATTGACGGTTTCAGATCCATTATTCGAGAAGAAGTGGAAAAGATCTCTGGTGATAGTAATTCAGATCTCAAGTCATCTATATTACATAGGAAATTCATACCCTTGTGGGAAATTATTTAAGAGAAGCTAACAAAGACCAGAAGATAATTAAGGAATAGATTGATTACTACTACAAAAGGGTTTATACCAAGCATCATATGGATGAGCACTTCAATTTTCTCTAGGAAAACCTGAGGATTCCTTGTGTCACCTGAGCTTTTAAAGATCAAGTCAGCAGATTGGGAAAGTCGAATCATTCCTTGGAGAAATTTATGGAGAATAAGGATGACCTCATATCAGCCTTGGAGAGAGGTGGAAGCATCATCATGGATTTCAGAAACCTTCTCCTACACTTCCTCCATGTGGACTGTACACATATCATTGTTCCTCTAGCATTAGCTTTTGCCTCCACTGGCTCAGCCTCGACCAATACTGATCCTATGATTCTCCTGCTCAAGCCATCAGAAGCATGACTCCAATGATTCCTCAGAGAGTCACTCCCTCGAGAGTCACTAGAGCTTCTGTTTCATCTTGTCTTACTATCCTTGATGTTATCCCTCGGCCTCCACCTCCAACTCCAGACCCTCCTTCTCCCTTTTCAAAAGGGAAGGAATCCTTACCTATTTCAGATGTGGATTGAGTGTGGTTGTATCCTTTGATAGGGATTTCCTTATGCTCTTTGAATCTTTTAATGATATTTCATTAATTCAAATATACTCTTTCGACCCTTATTGTATTCTTTTTCTAATCACAAAGGGAGATAAAATAAAATAAAAGTAATTCAACATCCATATCACATTAAACTCTACTACGACATGTGTGATAGATGTGTGTTAGGCTTATCTGTAACACCTATTAATTTATTAAAATAACTCTGATTTTCATTATTTCTGATAATATTGTAATTATTCTAATGTTTAATGGTATAATTTGTGATTATAAAAAAGGGTGGGATTGTTGGACTCATCTATTTTGATAATCCCAAATCATGTTTAATTCTATAATGAGTTAGTTATTTGAAAATATACTTCAAACTATTTTCATCTCATAACTTTTCTCACATCAGTTTATAGTATAAAAAGTATCTATGTCAAAGGTAACTGTTGAAGTTACTGGTAAGAGGTCAATATTTTATGCTACCGTCATGGTTACTGTTGACAAACCTACAACTAAACCTTACCACATGAATTCATTGGTGAAAAGGTCATTTTTGAAGACCTTACTAATGAAGGTTACCATTATAAGAGTTATAGTTATAAAGTTACTGTTGTAAGTAACCAGTACAAGGTCACTATTGTAAAGCCTACTGTTGGAGTACTTATCGAAGCATACAAATGCTAAGTCAATGTTATGGGTCACTGTTGTGACAAGGTTGTTGTTATAAAGAGTTTCTATACGAAGTCCACTGTCATACATATTACTATAAGTCTAATGTTAAGTAGTCTACCGCAGAAGAGCTCACTGATAATTTCAACCACTAGACTAGCCTAGTATTGGACAATTCTACCATTGGTGAAGCCTACCGTTGGAAAAGCCTACCACTGGACAAGTCTACCATTGGTGAAGCCTACCATTGGAGAAGCCTATCATTGGAAAAGTCTACCATTGGTGAAGCCTTCCATTGGACAAGCTTATTATTGGCAAATCCTACTTCTAGAAACTCCTTCTGTTAGAAGTCTAATACTGATTAAGCTTGCTGTTTAAGATATTATTGATTGATAGGCTACTGTTACCAGTCTACTGATAACATAATCTATACTTTATCAATTTTTATTTATATTATCATAACGGTTATATTTGATTGATTTAATGAATCTGACATTAATTAATGTTAATTGTAGACATTTCAAGAGTGAGTATCTAGAAACCATAAGAATTATAAGGAAGAACGCACATGGTTCAACCATTATTTTTGTTGGATCTATGTAATTAGAAAGGGAGACTGAGCAAAAATATGTGATGAAAACGGCAAGCTGAAAAAGACAATATTCTATAGCATTGAAGAACAAGAAGAAGAATAGATCTTACTCTGAAAAATCAAGAGCTTCACGAAGATCCTTTTGAAGAACATATTCTAGGTTGTGGTTTATGGAACCCTTGTACCATGAAGTTGACCATCTCAGTACCTGGAAGCCAATACCTGAAAGTTGAAGCACTCAGTTTTTAGAGGCAAATTGCAGAGAATAACAAAAACTTGATTTCCTCAACTCTAAGATGTCCATAGATGATCTTCAAAAACATAGAGCATTCTAAACTCAACTCAAATTTCTTTAGACCTACTGTGTTCCTTATTTTACATTTCTAAGCAGTGTGTTCACACACTGTGTCATGTGCTTTAACTAGGGGATACTAAAATTCCACACTCAAAACACACTTAACTCTTGTTTATCACGCATAACTATGGAAGAAGCCTCGTGTGGGTTGGTTTCTTGTTTTCCCACGTAGAATGGTGGTAGAGGTTGTAGAACCTAGCCAGTTTGTAAAAACTTTTATAAAGCTAGAAACAGGTTGTGTATCAAATTTATTTATATAAACTGCTTGGTGGCAGGTGATCACCATGTGGAGAGGATTAGGTATCATCTTGAGGCCGAACCACTTGTTTACATTGTCATGATAATCTTCAAGTACTATGTTTTATTTTATCTGCTGCTTAAATTTTGCAAATACAGAAAACATTTTTTGCATTCACATTGATAGTTAGTTTTGGTTAGTGTGTGTATATGTTGAATTCAATAAACTTGTTTCAAAAGTTAAAGAAGTGTTTTTAAATAAATTCAACTAAGGAATAATCACCATTTGAGAAACTTGTTGACCAACTAGAGATTTACATCTTTACTGCCTTAATTAATAGGGCTGTTTTGAATTGGCAGATTTTAATCAATAATGTTTTTAACTGAAATTTTAATTGGAACTGAATTCACCCCCCTCTTGAGTATCCACTCTATCCTACAGTATTGATATTATTGTAAATAGTGGGCTCTATGAATGGATGGTAGTGGACATGAATTTTATGTACTCTATATTCATGATACAATAATATAATGATTTGCAAGAGGTGGTGGTAAGATATGCTTGGTGGAAGTCAATGGAAATATGCGGTGTAACAACTTGAAAATTTGGAATATATTTTTCCCTATGTTAATAATATTTTTGATATATTTCTCTACACATAACCCTAAATAAGAATGAGACATGAAATAATAGATGATTTTTATCAAAAAAATATTATAATAAATACACCTATAGTAAATAAATATATTACTCAACTATAATTGTGTACATTCAAAGGATAAATAATTAATATTATTTAATATTAAAATGACTGTTCTTTATTAATTATATTTTCTTTATGATTTTTACATTATATCCTACTAAATAATATTGAAAAATTTTATAATATTATTATATATGAATTAGTATATATATTCTCTTGATTAGAAATTGATTTGAAAAAAATATTAAGAACACATTAAAGACATAAAACCTCATTTTTTAATACAATTATTTTTATTTTAATTTTAATTATTCATGAAAAATATAATTTAATAAATTTTATAATTTAAATTTTTTTAAATTCACTTCATTTTTTATTCATACAGTCAAAATTATCTTATGGTGAATTTTTGATATTTTCTCAAAATGATAAATTTTAGGGTGAATAGTGAAGACAATTATCTTGAAAATACTATCACTTTCATGAAATTTTCATAATATGAGAATTATTTGAATGTATATGATACATTTTTTGATAAAAATAAAATAATTTAATTATTTGAAATAAATAATTTAAAAAATAAAAAACATAATTTTTAAAACTAGGGTTTAATATTTTAGAAACATAAGTAATAGTTTACAATAATAAAAATGATTTTTGGAATTTTTCTTTTAACTAATAATATATATGTTTGTATTCGGTTTTTTCATGTGTTTAAATGAAAACAAATCTTATTTGGTTTATAATAAACCAATTAATTTCCTAGAAATAGAAACAATTGATAATTTTATCTTAATAATAATTTATATGCAAAAAATAATGTTTTCTAAAAAATGAGTTTTTATACGTTACATGTAATAAGGTTAAAATTATTCTTTCTATTAAATATAATTTTTATTTAATAAAATGGATTTAATGTTTGGAATCATTATGTCAAAATTGGTCCATAATTCTCATGTTTTTTGTATTCGTAGTAAATTACTTTCGAAATATTTATTTACAATGATAAAAACCAAAATGGGAAATGTGAAATATATAATAGTAGAATACATAAAAATATGTGTGAAAATGAATGATTATGGGGTGATCAACATTAAATCAGGTCCCAATCAATTATTTTTTAATTTGGATCCAAATTTCATGTGAAACAAGTTCTCTATTTATATTGAGATTTTATTTTTCCAAAATAGCCATTCCATTCACCTATAAAAGTTTCCCACCTCAAACCAATTTCCCCACTGATTATAATGAATTGTCTCAAACAAAACTCCGCCATAGTATTTCCAAAACTATCTCCCCACATCCTAAAATACTTTCCTATAAGAAAGTCCATGTTAATGTTCCATAATGTGTTACCAAATAGTAAACATGTAAAAGGTATGGAGGGTAGAGAACTGTCAGAAAAGAAGGATTAAATGTATTGGTGTTTGTTAAATCAATTTTCATTCATTATGTTTTGATTGGTATTTTTTAATTTTATTCTTATATATTAGGTATTGGCTTCCATAATATTTTATTATGATGTACTTCATTGTTTTTTGCGGTTTTATAATTCTTTCTTATAAAATTCCATTAAAATTTGTATTCCTTAATGATACGATGCTTGATGGGGGTTTTTATAACTCAATTTCCATTATTTGAGTTGAAATGATTCTTATTGAAAACCATACTTCTATTTTAATTTATTTTATCATTTTATTATAATAAAATGTAATTCAACTTTATTTTATATGGATAAATAATTCTTTCTCATGAAATCATTTCTAAAGGATTTATAATTAAATGATTATGATATTCATAAGGAGTCTTTATTTACTCATAATAATTCCTCATTATCCATGGTCTAATGTATTTTTTAGGATATAATTATATTTTAATGTTTTCACTCAATGTGAAATGTAAAATTTCTAATTAAAATAATTCTCCGTGATGAATTTATTTCTCAAAATAAATATATTTGTTAAGAATAATTTCATCCTTTTTGATGACGGGTTTGGTTCCATGGTTATATTATTTTTTTCTACTAATGATATTTGTTTTGAAACATAATTATGTATCATCTCACGTGACCTTCATAATTTCCCTATTCTTATTTTTAAAATTATAGTTTATTTCCCTTTTTATGAGGTGGGATTATGAAAATGTTATTTTAAAATATTAAAATGGTTTCCCTTCCTTGATTTTTTTTTCATATCTTCCACTACACAATTCCTTGAGAGAGTATTTATGTTTTTTATGAATCCATTATTGAATTTCATTTTTTATAAGTAAGGGTTTTCAAGGGTTCAAAATTCTCAGTTTTCAAAATTAATTTGGGAATTTACCCATAACATCATCATTTATGATAATATAAATATTTTTCTAAAACCCCTTTTTATGGTTTCTCCATGTTCCCAGATTTCATATTCTTTATGAAATTGGTTTTAAATATAGATTCATTTACATGTTTAAAAAAATTATTTACAAATAAACCCAATTTTAATGGGTTTAAAATGAAATGATGGTATTTTCTATCATTTTTCAAAGTGGTTTACCCATATATCATGAAAAGGTGTTTTTTCATGTATATCGATATCCTTAATGCCTCTTATATTACACTGAGAATGTGTTCTAATAAAATTTATTGATGTCTTAAGGAATGTTTACTAAATGTTTTTCACGAAACCAGTCCATTTTTCATTGGTTAATTATGTAATATGTAAATTATGAATGTTTTCAAGTTGAAATGGTAAAAAAAATATAGGGATGATTATTATTATAATGTTGGTGGCTCTATGTCATGCTCTTATGGATTATTAAAGGAATTATCTCTCTTGATATAGTAATGCGAAATCAGAAATTATTCTCAATCCTCTATGGGAAACATGAATTAATGGCTGATCCACAATATGAAACATAAATTAATTCCAAATATACTAAAAGAAATAGGTTTTGACTCCATATAATATAAGGGAAATAAATTTTTTTGCATTATTTACTATGTTTTGTTTCATATGATTATTAATTTTTCTAATTTTTATGTTATGTGATATGTTATTATACTCAATGTCTCGTGTTTATTACCTGACACCCCTTTAACTTGGTATATATTTGTCAATTTGAGATTACATGCCCTTATATCAAGCATTTTGAAAAACTCTTATTGTTCCATAAAATTTTAAATAATACAAATTTTCTTTTATCATAGTTTCTTATATTCTTATGATCTAACCCATGATAATATATTTTTGAGTTTTTCACATACTTAGCGTTTTCACTCACACTGTTATTATTTTTACATGACCCATATTATAAATATTAGTATAAAATATGAGGATTCTAGAAGGGGGTCTAGTGTGGTTTTATAATGGAGAAATATTCACAGGGATTATAAAATGAGTTGCTTATGTAGATTATCCTTAAATAAAATAAAAATTATATTCATAAGATTGTGTTTTTACTATTATATATAATTTTTAACGTATGAAAATTATGAAAATAGAGATATGTTTTTCTTGAATCATCTCACTTGGAACCAAAGAATATGTCCATGGTATGAGTTTTTAACACTGATCCTGGGAGTGCTGTTTTAGGGTGCCTCAGTTGGTATTAGAGTATATTTGGTATATTTTTGAGTATTAGAGTAGTTATTTTGTAAAATATCATTTCTGAAATTTATTGAAAAACATTTGGATAAGTCAAAGTGTATGATAAAATCCTAAAATTCTGTAAATGTTTTGAGTATGTGGTTTTCATAAAAATTGATTCCTTATCTAGTTACAAGATATTAGACGTGAATATGAGATTAATGAACCAAAGTGTAATATCCTTGAAAAATGATTATTGATTATTAACACAATCTTCACTCAGTTCATGATGAGTGGGCCTGAGTCTACACAACTATTTAGAGACTTCTGAGGGATATAATTTGGTTAATTCACATTGTATTTATGAACTATTATGAATGATTTGATCATATTTCTAAAATATTTCTTGGTGGAACCTAATAAAAAAATGGGCATGATGAAAATAGGTTAAATATAGAGAGTTATAGGAAGAACCAAGGGTGACATAGTAAAATTGATTATGATACATTGTGAATTGAAGGTTTCATAATATAATACATCTTAGGAATGATTTTTCATATTTATATGATCATTTACACTAATTTTATTATATATTATAATAATAAAAATTTGATTCATTATTTGGTTGAATAACGGATAATTAAAATTATTTTTTTAATCGTATATCCCGTGAAACCCCCATAACTAAATTAGGAATAATTATTGCTATAAATTGTTGGGATAAAGGAAAAAATCTCAATGTTTTCTTATTATGTGGGATATGATAAGTCTTGTTATATCAAATATTTTTAGGAAGATATATGAGTAAAAATAATATCTTGATTTTTATAGGGACCCCGTTTCTTATTCCTTATGTGAACAATAATTAAAATTGTGAGGATGCAATTTATTTTAGGGAAGGATAATATAACACCCCATTATTTTGGAATACATTTTTCTATAAATCAATACTATATTGGATAGGTTACAACATACAAAACAAAGAACTAAAATTTTATTTGTCATATTAGATGAGTATTATTATGAAAATTAAAATAATAAAAAACCTCATGTACATATTTTTTTTACTCATGTTAATTTCAAACATTTAGAGGATAAATAATGAATATGATTTAATATTAAAAGGTACAATCATTTCTGAAAAAACTGGTTTGTTTAAGTGTTTAATATTATATAATAATAAATAAAATTTAACAATTTTCAAATAATAATTTATATGAATTAATATGTTATCTTTATTAAAATTATAAATTTATATTATTTTTTAAAAACAATTAATGTTAAAAAATGTAATTTTTTAGTTAAATAAATTTCAATTAATATTGTAAATTTTCATTTAAAAGATTAATTTTAAAATTTTATAAAATGTACCTAATTTTATAATTTATATTTGAAAAATTATATTAGGATGAATTTTTTATATTTTACAAAAAAGGTTAAATATTTCAATTATTAGTGTAAAATATTGATTTTTATAATATATTCAATTTTATGACATTTTCATAATAGAAAAATGATATAAAAGTTTATGAAACATTTTCTTAAAAATAAGTATATATTTATAAACTAATATTAATATTTTAAAAATATAATTTTGAGTATGAAAAATCTATGATTAACATTTTCAAATCATAAGTAATATTTTAATTTAATAAAAACCAATTTTGGTCTATTTATTTTGAATATGTATCCATTATGTGGATTTTGTTTGGTTATTATGAAAGACACATAACTATTATTTGTTAAAAAATAAACCAATATATTTCATATAATTAAAATAATGATAATTTCATCTTAATCATATTTTATAAGGGAAAAATTCAGTTTCTTTAAAAATGAGGTTTTATATGTTACCTATTCAAATGATAAAACTAATTTTTCTTACACGTAGAAATTTTATTTCGTAAAATGATTTTATATTTTTAATTAATAGGTATAAATTATTTAACGTGGTCCAAATTAATTTTTTTCAAATTAACATTAAATTTATAAGGTAAAATTTATTTACCACTATAAGAACTAAAAATTGTAAATGTGACCAATTTATGAGTAAAAGACATGAAAATAATTTTTAAAAATGTGTGAAAATGAATAGTTAAGGGATGGTGGTCCTTAAATCATCACAGACACAATAAGTTTCCACTTTGGATCCATATTCCATGTGAATTATGTGCTCTCTTTATTTTAAGAAGTTTTATTTAAAAAAATATCATTCTCTTCACCTATAAATGGAGCTTAGTTCAACCATAATTCAAAATCTTTATAATGCATTTTCTAAAAATAAAATATTAACTAGTCTCTCATCCACTATCTATACACATGTACTAAAAGCCTTTTACTTTTTAAATGACCAAGATAAAGATAGTCATGGTGTTACCCAAGGGATAAAATCTAATCGGTGAGTAAGTTGTTGAATCTTTGATTATCTAGGTTTGAAGGAAAGCATTTTTTTACTCAATTTTCATTTACTTAGCTCTGATTTTTTGTGAAACTTTATTCTTAAATATTGTTCATGTTCCTCTCTAGGAATTTCTTATGATGCATCCCCTTTTTTTCTATTTATTTTCTTATATATCATATAAAATACACACAAAATGAATCTTCCCTCAAAATAAGTTGTTTGTAAGGGTTTTTCATAACTCAGTTTACATTCTTTTAGTTATGATGATTAATCATGAAATTCATTATTCTATGGTGATTTATTTTATCATATTAATTTATAATATTTTAATTACAACTATCTTTTTGGGTTTATAATTTTTTATCATGAAGTCCTTTCGAAAGTATTGTTTCATAAATGATTATGATATTCAAAAGGGGTTTCCAATAGATAATGTTTCTATTGATTCAAAATGATTCATTTTTGACACTAGTTTTACAAGTTGGTTTTCTATAATTATGATATTATAATCCCTTCTATCTTTCAAGAATGTTTCATTAGTAATTAAATTAATTTACCTGGATGAATTTAGTTTTCTAAAGTATATTTTTTCAATAACAATTTTCACTCTCTTTGATAATGTTTTCTCTTCCATGTATATATTTTTCTTCCTATAAATGTTCATATTTTTTGAAACCAAATTAATTTTCATAAAATATGGCCTTCATATATCCCTTTTATAATATTTAGATGGAAATTTTGTTACTCTTTTTATGATATGAGATATCAAGAAATGTATTTTAAAATAATAAAATGATTTTCCTTTTAGAAATATTTTTTATTTCACTCCAAATGACATTGATATAGTGATATATTATTTAAGTTTCCCTTATTAAATATTCATTTTATTAATGTAAATATTCTTAATAGTTTTCACTTTAATTTTTTGAAAATAAAAATTAAAAGTGAATTATAACATCGTTATATTTGGAAATTTTAAAAATGTTTTCTAAAATATCCTTTTATGTCTTTTATTTATAAATTTTTTTACAATATAACTAGTATTTTAAATGAGGTGTCATTTCCATTTTTTTAAATGGGTTTTCTAAATAATCATTATTTTTAATGATTTTAAAATGAAATGGGTATTTTTTCTTATTTTTCCATGTGATTTACTCAATGATCATAAAAATATTTTTTTTAATTTATGTCAAAATCATTAATGATAATTATATTACACTTGGTATACATTCCTATACCACTGTCCACAATTGTTTTCTGAATTCATTATGGGATTTTCGTCGGAATTTTTCATGAAACCCATCACTTTTACCATATTTAGTTATGTGTTGCTTAATGTTTGAATGGTTTCATGTTCTAATGACACATATTTTTATAGAACATCATTATTATGATGTTTGTTGTACTATATTACCCACCAATGCATTTTTAAAGGATGTATATCTCATTAAATAATAATGGTAAATGCGTAATTATTCTTTTTTCCTTTGTAGTGGTCTCACTTGAGAAAGCCTGGATACGATATCAAATATCATAAAATTAGAATGATTACCTGGAATTGAAGCACAAAGGACTAATAATTTTAGTATTATTAGTAAAATAGATACATACATGAGTCTTTTATTACAAAATAATAAAGTTGTTATGACAAAATTATGTTTTCAAGGATAAATTTATCCCAACTTATTATATTATTTAATATATTTCTTAATACACCTCTTCGATTTCTATGGAATAGAAACATGTTACGGGTGTGTTCAGATGCTCAGTAAGGGTGAAGTACTATGGAAGAAATAATGAATTAATTAGAATAATCAATATGGAAATGTAATAACTGAACACAAATTCCATATTATAAATAAACTAAAAAGGGAGTTCATAAACTGTATACCAAGGTAAACAAATTAACACACATTCCATTTGAAATAACGAGATAAGGAATAATTAATATGTATAGATAATTAACTGAGAACAAATTCCATGTAATCATTTAACATAAAATAAAAATGCATCCACATATAATCACAAATAAAAAATCTAATGGATAATAATAATAGTAACTGTAATGACCAGCAAATTCCCAATGTCTTGAGAATACAACAAGTCCTTACTACGCCATCAGAGACTCACCCAAGATGCCAAAGGCTAGAAATAAATTTCTAAGGGTTTCAATGAAAGTGGGGAGAAATTTAACCTTTAATAATAAAAATATTAACCAAGAAAACCATAACTGAAAAACTCACAATATGATGCATGAATAAAAAAAGACATCTCAACTACATTATTCATTTCAAAACCATTCCAAAGTATGAAATTGGGAAGACTCAAAAAATATCAATGTAATCATAGGAATCCACCTAAATACTCCACTAAGTCCACAATAATCCATTCTCCACATGCCCTAGGATCCATTATCACCAAAAAACCTGAGCATCACAAAGTGGTGCTAAAAACTTGTAAAACATTACCTTTTCTCCTATCCTGGATGATAAGATCTTCAAAATCACCAAATTTACAAATTAGGGTTGAGTATATAACTCATTATGATATCTCCAATGACTTCACTACTCAATACAGTATGTTATAAAAGTTTGGAATATTATTATGAAATAGTTCATACAAAATAGTTTTCCAAAACAGTTTATAACAAAATATAAACTAGTTCCAAAACTGTTTGCAACAAAATTGTACAAGTGAAATAAAAAAAATTACATAAAGTGAATATATTATATAAAATAATAAAAAATGTTCAAAATCATTTCTCCATATCATTTTTCCAATACCCAAACCATTCTACACAACCAAGCAACCAACCCTGCATGCTACGTTATGATAGTTCTATACTCATGAGCGGGTTCTCATCGATATACAAATTTTTCACAAGGAAATTGTATCCCATGTTCCTTTGACCCTCTGGAACCAATAAAAAGTTCATATTTCAACAAATACCTATATATTCAACATGAACACACACCACAAATGACCAATGGTCATGCCAAAAAAAGCATTTCAATAAAATCTCCTTTTTATTGAAAAGAGATTTTCATTAAAAAAATTATAATTCCAACTCATTTAAATAAAATTATTTTTTATTGAAAAAACCTTCCACAGAAAAAATTTATAAGTTACATAAAATCCACCATTTAAAAACACCATTTTAAATTCATGAAACTAAAACAATTTTCACAAAAAATTAGCAAGATTTCACAAATCTACTAATAATGATAAATCATCACTAAAGAGATTTATTCCATTTATAAAACCAAGATTTTACAATATATTTTATCCAATTTACTAAATTTTAAACTAATACAATCAATTATAGAAATATGATATGATAGCGAAGCCACCTACCTCAATGGTTTTGACGAAACTCGACAACGGACGAAGAACACACAAGAAGCTGGGTCAATTCTCTAAGAACAACATTTGATCTATTATCCTAGAAATATCACGAATTAATATTTAATTATTTAGAATCGAAAAATGTAGATATAAACATAATAGGTATATATCTTACAATAAATAGGATCAGATAAGTATATTTAATACGATCTAAGAAAATGTGACAAAATGTGAAAGAATGATAACGTACCTCAAGAATCAGGTCAAGATTCCAAGAAATGTCTTAGATCTCCTCCACTATAAATAAAGACACAAAATATATTTATATTATGTAAAAACTTATATCTACCCACATATGGTGTATATATTATAAAACTAGAAGATAGAATAAGGTGATCTAATAAAATGATATAAAAACGATGAAGATCAGGCACTTACCGTGAGAATGAGGATTGAAATCACCAAGGGAGGGCTCCAAGTTGGCTCCAAATCATGTGGTAAAGGTTTTAAATCCTTATTGGGAAATATATATCTTATTATTGGAGTTTTGTATCCAAAAAAAATAATTAGAGAAAAAAAATAATGTTCCTAGAAAATAAGATCTAGTTTTGACCTCTACGCACGATTTGACCGCACAGTTTGGGCCAACCGTGCACAGACTGTGTGACCATACTTTTTGTCACAAAAAACTGTAGAAGTTCCCAAAAATCTCCCATCATTTACCCTTATAGTTTTTATGTAAAGTCCTTTTTTATGGAAGCACCCCCTTTTTTGAAACACCTAGTTTTATGGAAACACCCTCCTTTATGTAAACACCCTATTTTATAGAAACACAATATTTTATAGAAATAACATATTTTATGGAAACACACTCTTTTATGGAAACACCCTAATTTATAGAAACATCATATTTTATTGATACACACTGTTTTATGGAAATAAACTACTTTATTCATCAAACCAATTTAAAGCTACACCATTTCAATAAAATGTCCTTTTTTCATAAAAACATGGGAAAAAGGGTTACGTACCTGAAATTATTGGTACGACAATAACATAATTTTCAATAAAAAAATTATTAATTATTGGACATCATGTTTCCCAAGCACATGATACATTTACCGTAAATATATATCCTCTCAATGGTTTAAAACAAATAGGAAAAACACATTATCTTAGGCTAGGAAAATTATTTCATCTCATGAGACTACCGACACATCAAGGGATTTACATTAACTGGTACCCAACATGTATAGTGCGTATCCTAATCATTCATCATATATCAAATATATTATTTAGTTAATGAATAATTTGTTTTATCAAATATCCAAATTGAGAAAATAAAATGTATTTATCAATATTTACCTAGATAATAAAAAAACTATCAATGTAATTACCATATGAATAAATGCTATATGGCGTATTAGATAAACCCATACATGATAAATGATATGGATAATTTGGTGAAATTTAATGTCAAATGATTGTAGAAAAATGAATATTTAAAGGGGTACAAAAAATAAATCAAATAAGTGAATTTCAATACTATCCTTATCCAAATCAACAAAAAAGCATCCAGAGGATATATAAGGATAGTATCAACACAAAATATCCCATGATGAGTAATTATAAAGGGTTTTTATCATTGATGTATGAAAATACTATAAAAATACGTTTCAAAAATATTCATAAAGAAAATATCATTTTTATTGTGAATTTTGTTTTGAAATCATTTTTGTTGAAAATAAATTTTCAAAATTTCTTCAAAAATTAACCCGTTAAACATGTAAGGTAAGCTTAAAATAAATTAAGTAAGATAATTTTGTACATTCCATACGAGGTAAAAATAATTTTCTTTTTCCAATGTAAATGTTTTAGAAAATATATTTGTTTGGAATGTGATAGGAAGATATCTTTGAAAACATTTGTAAATAGAAAAAGTTTCAAAAATATTTTTATAAATAATTTTGGAAAGGTTAAACAAATTTAAAACCATTTTATAAAATATGATATTAAAAAAATGGGTTCTACGACTAAAAAGTGAAATGAATTTTGGTTTTCATAAAAATATTTCCTAATACATTTAGAGCACCAGAGAGAGGAAAAATGGTACTATTATATGAAAAATGTTATGAATAAACTGAAGAAATGAAAATAAAGGGTTAATTTATCAAATATCATATAAATTAATTTAATTCAATTCAAGAATACAAAATCTTGATTAGAATGTGATTGTGAAATAAACCCTTAAAATGATCATAACATTGAAATGCGAAATAATCAATAAATTGATTATTTGTATAAATTGTAAATCTATATATAAGAAGTTGAAATAAATCTATAGATAGTAAAAGTTATTTTACACATAATCATTGAATATTAAAGACAATGAGGAAGTGATATAACCCAATGAATAAGAATTGAGTTGTGAAATTTATTTACCACTTACTATCTTTATGTTTAAACCCCCTTAGAGGAAATAATTGAAATTTAAACTAAAAATACCATGAAAAAATAATTATTCATGATATCCCATTTCAATATGGATTTATATAAACCATATATAATAAATTAGGTGCACAATGATAAATTATTCCTCAACGAATAAAAATTGAGATGAAGTACCCTACCCCACATTTCCTTTAGGGTGAACATCCCTTATACTCTTGTATAATGGTTTACACATGTTTTTAAATTATACAAGAAACATAATAACATTTTTAATATCATATATGATCTTCTTATAATATCATAATAACTATTTTTTAATAATCATTCATTATTTTTACTTTTCATGTGTTAATTGCAAATGTTTTCGAGAATATTTTGACTTGTTATTTATAGTTATTCTTACATATATCATGATTTAATCATCTTTGGTTGTAAAACATGATGTTATTATCATATGTATTTATTATATATGTATTTATAATAATCCAAAATATAGTGAGATAGGAAATGAAATACACCGTTCATGGAGATTTAGATTATACGTACACTGGAATGTTGTTTCGATTTTATCATCACATTAAAAGAATTCAAATTAAAAGATATAAATATATATTATAATTAAAATAGTATATTTATATCATTTATTTGAAATATTTTTATAAGAAATATTTATAATACATTCCATGTAAATTTTTTGTGGACAACATTTCTTTGAGGAGGTGGTAGTCCCCACGTCCATAAATGATGTTATTGTATTCAAAAAATGGATGTCATGAAGGAATGGTTATATAAAATTTTATTGAAGAGTAAATAAATTATAAAATACTATATATATCATATATAAAATATAAATCCATAATTATTTTGAACCTTGAAAGTTTCCAATGGAAGAATGAACAACATCGGTTTGCGAGGCAGCAGTCCAACGTACACACGAACGATGATGGTATATCCCATTTTGATGGATGAGTGTGAATGTATAGGTTGAAATACTATTATAAAAAATATATTTATATTTTTGATAATGAGGTCATTATATAATTATTATATAAAAATAATTTAAGGGGTCGTTATGTAAATGAATCAAAAGGGATTGTTGAAGAATGTTACCTCTTATCCAGGTAAGTCATTTTAGTTTATAAAATAAAGACTTCATGGGTATTCATTATTCCTATATTAAGGATTCATGGAAGAGGGTAGGGATTATGGAAGATTTTTTGGGTAGGTTTGTGATGATAAAATTGGATTTATATGTGTTAATAAGTGGGATGGTTGAGTGCCTTTTGGTTGTGGAGGAGTGAAATTCTTGTAATGTTTCAAAATGAGAATTGAAACAATTTTTTCAATGACATCTGGATCCAAGAAAGAAAACAATTATATAAAAAATAGTATAAGGTAGAGATTTGGAAATAAAATGGCTTTTGGACATGTTAATATGTCATTTTTTCTCTTACGTATTAGGCTTAGACCCTTGTTAAGCTTCATTTTACCTTAATCGATGTAATTAATTTTAACTGCATTCAATAATATTAAAAAATGAATTTAAAATTATAAGTATTTATATATTATTGTAATTATTAATATTTAATTTATTTTTCCGAATTTCAATCACACAAGTGACGGAAAGTAATTTAAAATTAAACCCACATTCTGGACGACAAAGTAGGTTTTTAAAGTACAAATGTTCAAATGCTAGAAATGTTTTCATATATAATTTCAATCTGAAATTTATTTCAAATAAATAAACTGTAATAACTTATGTATAATTGATCTAATACTACTTTAAAAATAATTTAAAAAATAATATAGCTATAAAAATAAATTAGATAAATTATTTATCAATTAAAAACAAATATCATTCATTATTCATCAAAAAATGAAACTTCAAATAAAATACAGAACATTAACCCTAATAAAAGATTGAAATTCCTAATTCAAAATTTTAGAATATTTTTACATTAATTTTTTTTAAAAGTTCCACAATTGTGTTTTAAAATAGGTGCTCCATAGAAGGCGGCAAAACTTATTTTTTAGAAAAATAAAATATTTAAGCATAAAAATGGAATTATTCTTATCTTATGTTTATCAAATATATTGGATGAATGTAAAAAATGTTTGATTGAATATATAATACATATAATTAATTAATATAATTCAATAATATTAATTAATTTTATTTATTATAATAAAAAATATTTTTGAGCATAAAAACATTTTCGTTATATTTAATTGGTTTTTATATGTATTTCTAATTAATTCGTTACATATTAATTCATTTTATATTTTTATAAACCACACATATTCATAATTTAGTTAATATTATTAATAAATTTTATTTTAATGACTAGTTTATATAATATTATATTAAATAATACTGTTTTAATAATATATTTTTGTTTGATAAAACTCGGTCTTGATTGTAACAGTTGTCATCAAAGAATGTCATTGTTATGTGAAACACAAGATAACTTGTTATTTCATGCATTAAAATCTTTATAATATTTTTAATTTTTTTAAAATATTAGATATACCCTATTTTTTTAGAGGTTATATTCATTTAAATGTTTTTGGTTACGTTTCATACATGCTATCAAATAAAATGTTTCTATTTTATAATTTTCAAGGTGTTACATTCTCCCCAACATAAATAAATTGTGTAGTAACACTTTAAACTATATCTATGTTATCCATGAATTTATAGTTTAAAATTCCTTAGTTGAAATCCCACATCATTAGAATAGTTAATTAAATATATACTTAGTAATAGATAGTGAGAAGTAAAAAAGGCCACATGAAATAAAATATAATTGGGTTTCTTCATAGGAGATCATTAGTGAAAAGATAGAATATGGAATTGGATGAAAATTTTAAATATTTATATATAATTATTGAGGTTCTCCATCACATAAAAGTGAATGATAAATGGAAATTTGAGGACCTCAATTCCACAAATTTGTGATGATTTAAAAGTCCATCGTTTTAAGAAAATAATGATATTTTGATAACTTTTTTTAAGAAACATTTTCTGATATTGAGGAATTATTTTATTGAACATGAATTTAAAGTAATTTTCATACTTGATATTTTAAAATTTTATAATAACATTGTTATATTTTGGTTGTGCTTAAATCAAATTCTAATTCATCCCTAACTCCATGAAATGGATATCTTTGAATGAACCCCTTTTCTTGAAGCACAAAATTTTATTTCTTTTAATGGATCACAATACCAATAAAAAAATCATTTTTTGGTCTCTAAATATTTTTCAAATTTAATATAGTTAAGTCTTAGATTTATAAAAGTGATACCACTAGTTAATTATTAATATTTTTTCATCAATTTTATTAACTAAGAATAATTATACTTTACCCAAGAAATGGTGTGGGCTAGAGGTAGGTGTGAAACCCATATCGATTTTCATTCATGGGTTTAAGTCCCACTAACTTTTTATATACGATGGGTTTTTAAAAAGAATTTGGGTTGTCTTTTTTATAAACAATATCAATATAATTTAAAAAATAAATATGATTTAAATCCTTGAAATTTAATCGTTAATAACCTTTTAAATAAAATTTTCAATACAACATCAATATATAAATAATACATCCATTTATTTTCATATAGGTCACTACATGGTAAAGCGTTTATCCTTTAAAAGAGGGAATTGACTCAGGTAATTCACATGTTACCTATATTTAAGGAAATAAACTACAAATGGATCATTATGATGGGTTTTATTTCCTTCCTCCATACTCTTCATTTTTCATAGACAATTATTTTCTTTATGTCCTCGTTTCCTACTCATAATGAATTTACCTATTCTATTGAGATGATTTCATAGGTTTATCCTCCCATATTTATTTAATGATGGAAATATAAACTGCTTTTATCCATGGTTCCCACAACCTGAGCTCTTATCAATATACATCCTTATATTCTTTATTGAGATCTGGAGTTGGTTAAGGTATATGTTTTTAAAATTATTTCAAGAAAAAAGATTAGGAATGAACATGATATATTTCACTCCTTTCAATATACCATTTGGTTTCTCAATGCCACCACAATGTCTTTTTTTTAATGATAAAATTAATCCTTTTGGTTCCAACCATTGACTAAAACCAAAAAGCATAGTGTGAGAAACTATTATCATAATGGAAAATTATATAATTATTTTTAGGGTGTCCAAATATTGACTCATTATGATTTATCTAAGACACCTAAGGTTTAAACTAGGTCATTAATTTCATTATATGTTAAAATAATTTTTAATTTTTTTGTAAAGAAAATGTGAATTATCCTAATAATATACCATTGGAGTGTTAAACTAGGTCCCCAGTAAGGCCCGTTGCAATGTACCGAGTTATAGTCAAGTTAAGCCTGACACACCATTTAGGAGTTGTTAACCATAGTTACATATTTTTTAGAACCAAATCCACTTGTAGTATCCACAATGGTATGAATTTGTATGATAACCACATTATCTCTATCAAAACAAAACTTTATGATGACATTCTATACTTATCTATAAATTATAACATAGGGTTATGTTCTCTAATCTATGTTTTCCTAAATTCAGTTACCAATGATTCTAGTAAACTTACTTTGATACCAACTGTAGAAATATTACACCAAAAATCATTAATTTGGTATCTAATACCATTAAATTATCATGATTTGAAGGAAATGTTGCCTGAAGGACTGACTAGTTTAGTAGTCTTGGTAAACAAGATGCATATATGAGTCTTGTATTAAAAATTAAAACACTAATTTCAAAATAATTTTTTTAGGATCACTTTGTTACCTATTATAATATCCTTGAAAATATTTCTTATTACACTTCTTGGATTTTTTAGAAAAGGAAAAAAATAAGGGTGAGCTCAAATGATTAGTAATGGTGACATACAATGGAATAAATAATGAATATGTGAGCATAATAAATATGGAATGGTAATAACTAAACACACATTACATATAATCAATGAAATGATATGTATGTGTATAAAAATTTTATAATAGTAAATAACTAATCCCACATCCCATTTGAAATAACTATATAAGGTATAATCAATATGGCAAGGTAAATAATTGAACAAACCTGAGATTTAATAAAAAAAGTGAGAATGAAAATCTATCCATAGATAATGAAAAAAAATAATCTAATGGATAAAAATAAATAAATTTTCAATAAATTAAATCCTTGATTATTGGATATAATGTTTCCCAGATAGATTATACATTTACCGTAAAGATCCATCCTCTAAATGAATTAAAACAGACTAGGTAAAAACCCATTATCTTAGGTTATCCAACTAAATTTGTCTACTGATACTACCAATTCATCGAGGTTATTGCACTAACCAGCCCACCAACCTTTATAGCTCATTTCCAAATAATTTCTCATATATCAAATACTCGATTTTATTAATGAAAATGATCCGTGTAAAATATTCTTATTGATTAAAGAATACATATTTATGAATATTTCACCATATAACCAATTAAATAAAAAATTAATTACCATATGTTAAAAATGGTATATGTAATAGGAAATGAACATATCAATTATTAATGATATGTATAATTAGGATAATTCAATGTCTAATTATCATAGGAAAGTGAAAAATTTAATGGGAATGGAAAAATGAATCACAATAGTGAATGTCAATACTATCCTTGCAAAAATCATTAAAATCCCATGTAGAGTAATAATAAGGATGTCATCAACATAATATAACCCAAGCGAAGTAAAATAAATTATGTTTTCATTGATTAATAAAAATACCATAAAAATACAATTTAAAAAATTCTTGAGGAAAATATCATTTTTATTTTGAAAACATTTAAAAATAATTTTATTTGAAAATTAATTAAAAATTGTATTTTAAATAAAAATCAACACTTTAAACCTTAAAAATAATATTGATATAAATGATGGCGCGTAATTCCTTACATTCCATAAAATTTAAAAAACAACATTCCTTTTACAAGGTATACTATTAGAAGAAATCCTTGTTCTAAAAGAGACATAATGATCCTTTTGAAAAAAAATTAAATTAAAAAGGGTAAAAATATATTTAATAAATCTTTCGGAAAGGATAAAAAAATTTTAAAAAAAAATTCTAATACATTCTTATTATACGAAAATATGTTCTTTGAAAAAATAGAGAAATAATGTTTCATTTTCTTAAAAAAAATTTCTAAAACTTTTCAAGTACCAAAGATTAGAAAAAATTCACTATTTCTTGCAAAAGGTTCTGAGTAATAAAAAAAAATTATAAGGATTTATTTATCAATGATAATATTAATTTATTTAAAGGAACTTCAAGAGTAAGTAATCTTGATTAGAATCAGATTGTAAAATAAACCCTTATAATGATCTTAATGTTGAAGTGAAAATTAATCAATGATTATATCATGTGTAGGAATTATAAATATACATAAAATAAGTGTAAAAAAATCAATATATAGTCAATGAAATTATACACATAATCATTTAATATTAATGATAAAGTGGATGTAATATAACCCAATGAAAAGGAATTGAGTTATGAAATTTCATTACCACTTGGTAACATTATGTACAAATCCTATTGGATGAAATAATTCAAATTTAAACTAAAAATACCATTAAATATTAAGTATTCATGCTATTAAATTTCAATGTGAAATTTTTTAAAATATATATATGAAATTAGGTGTCCAATGATAAAGTATTATTCAAAGAGTGGATATTGAGATGAAGTCCCTTACCGTGTGTTTCCTTTTGGGTCAAAATACATTAAACTTATTTATGATGGGTTTAATAAAGTTATTAAATTATAAACTAATAATACTGATACTTATAATATCATATATGATCTTCGTATAACATATTATTACCCATTTTTTAATAAATTTTCATTAGTTTCCCTATTTCATGTGATAATTGCCTACTTTTTTTACTAGGTTTTGACATGTTATTTTTTGATCTTCTTACATAAATAATGATTTGATCATCTATAGGATTTAAACTGTTATGTAGTATATATATATATTCTATATATATTTATTTATAATAATCCTATTTTTTGGAGATAGTAAATGAAATTCACTATTCATGGAGATGGTGGGCCGTACATACACATAAATGTTGTTTTTTTTATTTTCATATTAAAATATTGAAAACTAAATTACATTTATGTATATTATAATTAAATTAAAATATTTATATAAGATATATCAAATATGTTTATTAAAACCATTCTTAATACATTCCATGTAATATTTGAACAAATCAAATCACTTTGAGGAGGTGATAGTTCGCACGTCCACAAAAGATGTTATCGTATACCCAAAAAATTGAAGGATTAAAGGTACGATTATATAAAAAACCATAAGAATAAATTAATTTTAATTAATATATATATCATATATAAACTATATATTTCTCCTTATTTTCAACCTTGGAAGGTGGTAATGGATGAACAAACAACACGGGTTCGCGATGAGATAATCCGTCAAACACATGAACGATGTTTGTGTATCCAATTTTAATAGATGTATGTAAAGGATTATGTAAAAACATTAGAAAAAAAACTATATATTGATGACATTTTGGTAATTATATTATCATCATATTAATTTAATTTAAGGGGTAAATAAGAAAATGAAACACCAGTTATTATTGAAGAATGTTACTGCTTATTCAGGTAACTCATTTTGATTTATACTAAAATACATCATTGGTTTTATTTCTTACCAAATTAGATCTTCTAGGATGAGAATAGGGATATTGGTAAATTATTTAGGGATGGGTTATATTATCAAAAGTTATTGAGTTGTTGCAATAAGTGGGAGGGTTGATTTTCTTTTATACTAGAGGCAGAGGTGCATTCATATAAATATTTGAAAAGGGAATTACACCCATATATTTCTAGGTAATATGAAAACAGTATTGAAAAAAACTTAGTAAAAATGAGTATATGGTCTAAATATGGATAGAAATTATATTATTTACTAGTTTCTATGTCATTAGGCCCTTCGGTTTAAGGTTTACTCCCTTGTTAAGCATAATTTTAACTTAATCACTACAATTAATTTTAACTGCATTCACAAATATTTTAGGTAAAAAAATAAGTTTTAATTTTAATAAAATAAATATTATGATGGTTCTAAATATTGAATTATTTTTTTCAAATTCAAATCATCAAATTGGAACAAATTAATTTGAAATTAATCTCATAGGAGGGATGATAAGGTGAGTTTTTAAAGAAAAAATGTTTAAAAGATTAAACTTTTTTCAAATAAAATTTCCATTTAAAACTGATTAAAATGAACTAAATTGGATTAATTTATGTATAATAAATATTATTTTATTTTAAAACCAATTTAAAGTATAATTTTGCTTTAAAAATAAATTATATGAAAAACTAGTGTCCAATTAAAATTCATTATTTTTCAGTTGATCAAAAAAATGAAACACCACAGAAAAATACCAAAACTTCAACCTAAGAATATTTTGAAGTTTTTATTTAAAAAAAATTTTATTTTTTAAAATAATTTTTTTCTAATTTCTAAAATTTATTTTTAAATAGTTACGAAATTCAAAGGAGGCATAATTTGTTTTTAGAAAAATACACATTCTAAGCATAAAAATGGATTTATTCTCATAGTATACTAATAAAATCTATTATATGAATTTAAATATTATTTGATTTAATATATAATAAATATATTTTATTAATATCATAATATGATAATAAATAAGTTTTTTTAATATTATAAAACACCTTTGTGGGAATAAAAACATTTTCTTTATATTCAATTGTTTTTATATTATTTTCCAATTAATTGGTAACCTATGAATTAATTTTATATTTTTTTAAATCATATATTTCAATAAGTTAGTTAATAATATTCATAAGTACTAATTTTATGGTAAGGTTATTTCATATGAAATTAAATAATAATAATGTTTTTATAATATATTTTTGGTCGGTAATACTTTGTCATGTGTGTAATTCAAGTCATCAATGAAAGTCATTGTCATTTGAAAAAAATGAATATTTAATTAATTTAAATATATAGTATATATTAAATTTAATTATAATGTTATATATACCATAAAATTTATAGAGTTTATATTCCTTTCAATATTTGGTGTTGTGTGTCATACACGCTATCAAATAATAAGTTACTCTTTTAGTTTTTTCTCAGGGTTACATCCACTATATGAAACATGATGTAATTATTGATCCATGATGTAAAATAAGGTATTATTTAAGATCTAATATAATAATCCTGTTGTGATTCTTGATCCACTGTATTAAATATTAAATGATTCTTTGTCCACTTTGTTATAATTCCTATGCTTATTATTATGCCATGTTTCTGTGCTATATGCTTGTGGTTATTCTATAAAGATCTTGTATATTATATCACACACTATTATAGTGGTACAATCCTATTTATTTGATATTTAATGTCATTATATCATGGCTTATAGATAAATATTATTATTCTAGGGTTATTTTATTAATATATTTCTCCCATAAACAGATTTTATCATATCTCATGATTTAACCCTTAATGGAAAGATGATGAGTTTTTCCCATATTTTGTGTCTCAGATCACACATTTCTATTGTCTATATTTCACTAGTTATTAAGATTATTATAACAATTGGTGAGTCTAGAAGGGAATTTAGTGTGGTTTAATTATAGAGAAATTGTTACATAAAATATAATTTTTATATTGCTAATCATCAAAGACACTAAAACTTCCATTAATTGGATTTTATGTGTAATATGAGATTATATTTTTAAATTATTGAAATAATGTAAAATAAATATACATTTTACTTTTATAATCTAACATTTCTGATATACTATGTTAAAATTAAGTGATTTAATCATTAGACCTAGGAGTCCAGGTCTTGGGTGCCTCAATAGTGAACGTGGATTATTACCTTCATTTTTTAATTACCATTCCAGTGATTGGTTGATATGGAATATATGTGGTGAGGCTATTCCAAGATTGATATTTTAAGGTATTTAGTGGAGAGATTATTCTTATGTGTTCGATGTTGTGGTATGTGAATATGCGGTGTAGTGGATGGATGTGAAATAATTGATTATTGATGATATGATGTTATTGTTATTTAATTTTCATCTCCTTATCATGTTATTAAATTATTTTCTTTCAAGATCACTAATTTTTGGAGTGAGGTAATTCCATGAAATATCAGTTTACAGTGTTGATATATTTCAAGGATTTTTTTTCTTTGAATCACTTCTGAGATGATAGTTGAAGAATTATTGTTATTTATTGGCGAATGGTTCAGTATTGAAAATTTATTTTATTCTTTTTGAAATTGTTTTTTTGTCATAATAATTTATGAAATGTTTTATCATCATAGGGGTGTTAATGTTCATTGACTGTAATTCCTTATTCCTAATATGTTTCAATCATTACTATGTTATGTATATACCTATTATTATTATTATTTGTTTTTTATTCTTATTTACTCTTTAATATATATGGAGCACTTACTTTGATTTATTTATAAGGATAAACCTATTTGTTACAACTATGTTCTTCCCCCTTAGTCTTTTTTTTTGTGTTTATAGGATACATTGACCATGATTGGAGAGCTTTTCTGGAAACATGTATGGATTTGATAGATGATTTGGAAATATTTCAATCTTAAAATTGTATATTATTTCTTATTATTTATATATATTGACATGTAAGTAACATTCATGTTATGGGAATATAACAGTGAAATGGTTATCCTCTATCATGTATCAGTGGTTTTCATGATATTCATAGGTTATATTGGGGTATTTCATCTTATATTTATGTTTTATACCATTAACATTAGAAAAAATCTTGGGATTATTAGAGGTAGACCTCAAGGGTCTCTCTCAATTTTACTATAGGAATATTAGGGGTTCTATGTAGCGTATAATTGTGATAGAGTGATATTATAGAATTTGGTTGAGAGTTATGGTGGAAATTGGATTTTGGTATTTGTGATGATATTTAAGTATTTATAGGGATCTTTTGAAACTTAACCCTAAAATTGGATGTAGGTCAAGGATAAATGACAGAAAAAAACATAATCAAGGGACCCTATGATCCTACATTAAATTTTTTATATCTTACTAAACATGCTTAGATGAAGTTTCAACAGTTTAAATGTATAAATCCTTGAGAGGTATATACATCATTATCATTATATCCACCTTGATATTTCATTATCAAACATATATATGTTTCTTTGGTTATACTCATGTGTGTTAATTGTAATAGTTTATATTTTGAATTATTAAATGATTTAATAACCATAATATAATTATAATATAGTAATTAACATCAATATAAAGTATATCTAAATATTTTTTGAAATAAGGATGTATTTCTCCATGCACTATACAACATGTTTCATTTTAAATTGATTTTAATCTTTAGTATAGAATTGTGTAACATTTGGTTATATTTTTATGACAATTTTTTTTGTAAAAAATTCCTAAAGTGTTCATATTGAATTCATATACTAATTTTGATTATCCATATAATTTCTTTTCCCTTAGTAGATTCCATATTTTTATAGATAAAATGATAATTTAATAGTAATAAAATGGTGTATATTTATCTCCATAAAAATTGTTATGATATGTACTAGATTGTTTTAATGATATATTATATACATGTTTTAGGAATTTTTTTCAAGCTAATAATTTTTCCATTTATTTATGTAACTCTTGAACATGATAAGAATACCTAGTGTTAAGCCGTTGAAATTTGAATTTTTTTACATGAATTAAACTTTTCCCCTCTTTTTTAATGAATAGACAATTTTTTTAATAACAAAATATTTTTTGATACAATTTGAAACATGATTTATATTATGTGTGTAGATATTTAAATTTTAATGGGCATGCGTGATGATTCGAAGTTGGTTTTTTAATATGGGAATATTGTATAACATTTATTTTTTTCGATTAATTATAATAAATGCAGTTGTATGTATTTTTTCATTGAATTTTTTGTTTTGTTATTTTTTATAAAATTATATTAGTAAAAGTATTCCTACCTATAAGAAACATATAATCATGTTTAATTAGAAGGATATTTTTTAAATATTGTTTTCATTTATCATGCTAATCATGAAGCATGAGACTAAATAATTTCGGACCTTTATTTTGACATTAATAGGAAAATTTATGTAACCATATTTAATCATGAGGTATAATAATTAGAGTGATGTTCATGATGTTCTATTCAATGATGATTTCATCAAAGAGATAATATGTTTTAAACGTAATATATTTTGTAACAGTTCTTACTATTATCATTATTCATTAGGATCACCCTCACATAAGAGGATAATAATATAAATTTTTAAATGAAATTTTTTCTTCATAATATTGAATTTTTTGATGATGTTATCACTGAAAAAAATAGTTTTTAAAGGAATTTTTAAAGGGGGGTTATTGTTATATTTTTATTGTGTCTTTTTTATTGATGATATGGTATTTCTTATGATCTATGTGGTTCATGAGTTTCCATGGATAGATGGGGTGTTGTTATGTGATGTTCATAGAAAATTATGGCAGGAATTTATGAGTATTTTATAGAGTATAGTAGTTATTGTTTTGGTGATTAGTGGTATATTATGTGGGTGAGATTGGAATAGAATGTATCCGTGCATGGAATCTATATACATATAGTTTTCATATTATTTTATTGAGTGGTGGATGTTATTTTTCTTAAAAAAATCCATGGATATTATGAGGTGATTTGGGTGATGTAATATTTGTGGTATGATAGTTGTTCTTAACGGGGATTAATGATTTAGTGGGGTGAAGTGTTTTCTATGTGAGATGATTGGGAAGGGTAATATATGGTTTGATGTGTTTTCTTGTGAAATGTTTTTTTCTACTCTAATTCTTTTATCAATGGTGTATTTATAATTAATTTTTTATTATTTTAGTAAAGGATATTCAATTGATTTTTTTGATATATTGGGATATATTTGGGGAAGTAGAAGACTTAAGAAGATGAAAGTTTGAGACTCATATAGTAGGAAGTGTTGAAAATCTACAATAGATCCTCCAACCCTAATACTAATGATTACTTGGAAGAGAATGAGGCTTCATTTTGTTTTGTTAATACTCAAGATTAATTCCATGTTGGGAATGCGACCATATTATTTTTGTAGATGGTTTAGATATTGTGGGAGATAATGTATGGAAACCTAGATGAGATATCCTCAAGGGAATTTCATAAATTATACATGAAGTAGTTCTTATATTAATTTTGTCTTGGTAAAAATATTAGGAAAATTAAAGTGATTTAGTGGGGCCTAAGAATATTAATAGATTTGGAAACCTTTTTTGTATTTTTCTAGTTGGTTTCCACATCTTTTACCCATGAGGGAGAACATATAATATTTTGAGTCTACCATGATACTTTAAATTCAATAACCACTAATTAATTATATGTTAGTATTTTAGGAATTGATAAAATATCTAGTGGAGGTTATAAATAAGGTTATACATATGATATAAGGTTCATGTGAAATCCCATCCCATTAAATTAAGAAGGTTGAATAAAACTGTATGAGTTTTGATTCTTAGAGTTCACATATAAATTAGTTGTGGATATATTATAATGCTAGAGAACAACATTGAAAATTATGGTTATGTAGCTTAATTTTTCTTTTGATTGTAAGGATAATCAGTTTTTATTGTAATGTTGTGGGGCACCATTATTTTGACATCCCAGAGGATTAGAACATCTGACAGTATTCATTGTAGAATTAGTTGTAATGGTTTCATGGGATTATAAAACTAATATTATCACTAAAAAAATTATATAAATTTAAAATTATTTTAAATCATGTGTTTATTAATAATTTAAAATATAAATTATGTTTTCTTATAAATAATTAGTCTTTTTTATTTAAAAAGGTTTTAAATGAGAATAAATCTTGATAAAAAAATGTTTAACTATTGTGAAACATGCTTGAGGTATAAACGGTTGCTGGTAGAAAGTGGGTTATAGAATGTAGGGGTCAGTTCTATGTATGAATTGTATTGATGATCAAATTTTTTATAGGAGACAATATAGTTGTGAGTCTTCCTAGGTGTTTCCCTTGTTGTAAGAATTTTGGCTATAGCCTTTCTAAGGCTGTTAGTAGCATGTTTGTCCTATTCGTTGGGTATATTCCCTTTATATATAAGATTTATTTTCTCATATATTTTTTTATTATCAGTGTTTAGAAACATTTTATTGGTATATTATATAATTAACTTGACCCTCTTAGTCTATTACATCATGTTTTTGAGACTTATTAGGCTCTATAGGAGTTTGATGAAGGGTTGTAGTGATTAGAGCTAAGGTTCTAGCTATATAATATTAGTTATAGAAGGATATCGATGTCCTATAATAGGAGGTTTATTGTAGCAGTGATCTATTTAACTATTGGTGAATCATGATATAGAGATTGTGGTTACAAAATAGTGACTTGGGGATCAATTTCAATTGTAACTTTTAGGGCCATTTCACACCATGATTTCCAATGTCATGGTGACACCCTTTAATTGATTTATCAAATCTAGTATTTTACAAGTTTAATAGTGGGAGAAGACCTAGGGAACTATTTTTGTGGATTTTATGGGATAGTTTGATTCAGAATGGTCATTGCATGGTGATATCGTTTTATGCCACTATATATAATTTTTAGGATGCTTACGAAATGTTCATTGCATCTCGTACCACAATATAGTATTTTCTAGATCTCAGATAGATTTATTATTTTAACAATTTACTTTTTTTCCTCTAATGTTTTATAGAAGATCAGGAAATGTTTTGTTCTTTTTTAGTCAATTGATAGTAATTTTGTGGAAGTTGGACATTAGCTTCAAGAAATCTATTAATAGTGTTCCTGGGGAGTTTTTGACATCATCCCTTCTCTTTTTCCTATTATTCTTCCACTTGTATTATATGCAGTTTTGTTGGTCTCATTCATATTGGTTTTGAATTTTTTTTATGGGTCAATTCTTTTTGGATGGGGTCGATTAATATTTTCCTTGTCTATTTTTATATTTAAAGATATCTCTTCATCTCTTCATTATTATACAATAGATTATGAGGCTCTGGTTAATGTATGGTATTTAAAAACATATCTTCTATATTATAGAATAATATTAATGATTATCCTTATATGAAATATTCATATAAAATAGTGGGTAAAATAAATAAAATAAAATAAAAAATTAGATAATGAGAAGATAATTAAAACAAACATGTATGTTTTTGGAAATACCTTTATTTATGATTCTATTTCTTTATATTTTCATGATTCCACTTATAGAGGTTATTATGTGCACTTAATGAGAATATTATTGCTTTAATAGATATGTGGAAATAAATTCTCATAAAGGGTTAAAAACTTAAATATGGTAAAAAATTTATTGTTTGAAATACTACGGTTATGGAAGTGTCAACCCTACAGAGTAGTAAACTAATTTTAATAATTCCAATAAAAATGGGGATTAATGAAGTTCCTTAGATGATTATATTTTTTTAGAGGAACATATTTATGATTACTTATATTTGTGTAGATTTTGTGTTGTAATATTTTTTAATGATGTGTATTACCTAATCATGGATGAAAATTATTATTAAAAAGTAATGGTAATTTAAGTGAAATGGATCATAAAGAATCTAGGATGAATGATTATAGCATGATAATCCATATACATCTTGAATGAAATGATAAATATGAAGTTTGTGGTGATATTTTTAACTTATTAGTATATTCACAAATATTTATAAAATGAAATATGACCTTAAGATGATAATATGAATGGGGTTGTTATGTAAAGATAATGTGTTAAAAATTAATGTTGTAACCTGTACATACCTAATTTTAAAAATAATGACTTCTAGATACTGTGACTTGAAAATAACTTTTAACCATTAACAGTTGATATGATTTTTATAAAATCCTAGAATTTGGTCGATGGTTAACTACTTTGTTAATTGTCAATGTATATAGTGACTATGATTGAATGGATTGAAATGGTACGTGGGGTAAATGATGGTTCGTTTGCGATTGTTGATTAAATAAATGGAATAATGAATTTAATAATAATGGTAAATGGTTTTTTATGGGTAATGTAAATTGTATGGATAATGATTTTGTTTTCATATATATCTTCCATGTGGAAATGATTGGGTTTTTTATGGTTTATTATTTAAATCAATGTTTTATAAGGTTATTGTTACACAATTTTTTGGAATTTTTTTTTTTTTTAATTTATGGGGGCTATTATATAGTTACAAGGTATATTAGCAGTGTTTTAGAAATATGATGAGAGATGATGATGGGGGATTTTCTATGGTATGATGGATCCTGGTAGATATGATAATATGAGCTATTACGACTTAACATGTCAAGTGTGTTATACTACTACCCTATAGTGTAACACCCCAAGCTTCCACGGTACGCTTTTCTTTGAATAATACAATAGCGTGTGTTGTACACAACTTCGAGTTCTAACACACCACAACTAATCAAACTAACTTCTATGAATAGTAATAGCCAATTTTTAAAATTTTATAAATTTTATCTTTCAAAATGGACTTTATTTTTGGATTCGGAATATCAAAATTAGCTTAGGCTGAATTTTTGGTATTTTTCTGAAAATATTCAATTTTTGATGAATAGTGAAAACACTGAGTTATAGTTTAAAACCGAATTTGTATTTAAATAATTATTTATTTTATTTAAATATTTTTTATATCAAAATAGATACATAATACCTATACAAGTTCAATGTAATTCATTGGAATCAGTTTATAATAATTTTAGATATATAAAAAATTTATTTAACTTTTTACCGTCTTTTACCCACCTCCTAGGAGCATTTGTAAATTTACATAAAACCTAATTTTAACACTTATGTGAGTTGAATTTTAAAAATCCAAGAGACACAATTGATATCATAAAGTAAAATTTGGTTCAATAAGATGAAAATATTTTTTGGTGAATAGTAACTTTTTAGTTTTATTTACACTATTAAAATTAAATAGGGTAAATAAGGGTAAAAATGATATTATTATTATCCTAACACATGTCCTAATTCTATTGGATAAGAATAATTCTACCAAAAACATCCTTAGGAATAAAATATGAACCTCTTTGGTCCACTTGGATTAGATTTGGACATTTGTTATTATTATATTATTTAAAGAAGAGTTAAAAGATTTAAATTCAATGTTTTATAACTAAAACACTTTTCATATAGTGTTACACCCAATATAAATTTGAATATAAATATTAATTATAAATAAAAATATATTTCATACATAATTTTATTTTCTTTATAATTTTTATACATTAAATAATTAAATTTATTTATGACACAATAATGATGTAGTAATTACTATATTAATGAAAGATTAAAATAATTGATATTATAAATATCCAAATAAATCTAATTTGAGACTTTTAATGAATTAAACTAATTTTATAGGTTCATATGACATGTTAGGGTTGATTAAATGCATTTATTTATAATTAATAAAGCTTTTAGGACTTTAAAAAAATCAATTATTAAATAATGTCAAAATTGACATAAATGAGTTTTTAAAACAAATACAACATTATTGGTTGATATAAAAATACTAAAAATCTATTTTTTTGGCAAAAAGACTTATATAATGGTAGTTTTATCATTAATCAACCACTTGGGGTTTTCTTGGAAGTTTATAGTATTTTTATTAACCATATAATATAAAAACACAAAGAGACATGGTAAATGTCAAACTATTTAACTAAGAGTTAAATATAAAATATAAGGTTAATATAGTGACCCAAACCTGTCTAAAACCTATTGGATGAGAGGTTTTAGACCCATCCCCACCTTATAATTTAAATAATTCATTTTGGAGACATTAGAAACCGAAAATGATAGTATTGTAAAATAATTTTTCTAACATTTCCTAAGGTGCCCCTCACCCCTCTTATAAAAGGGAACTTCCCCTTCTCTCTAATTCACACCTTAAAATCTATTTTTATTAGATAATCCTTGCCCAAATACCCTCTCAAATATACTACCTTAATCCTATTGGGATTCCTCTAGTCATAATGCCAACCTAAAGATCCCTTTTGATCAAATCAAAAGGAAGAACCCGAAGAAGAGGTAATTATCTCACCACCTCTTTCATGTTTTTCTTCTTCTTCCACTTATTCTTTACTTGTTGTTTCCATTATAAAATAATAACTATAGTTTCTTCTATATACTGTGATGTTATTATAAATATGGTACAAACATATTCATTATTCTATCCATCCTTTGAATGACATGTCACCATACGTGCGTACGTACGACTTACTATATCCATGTTGTTGTGTAGTTGTTATTCAATACATTATTATTTGGACGGGTATAATAATGATGTATAAATTATGTAAATAATAAATATAACATGATAATGGTTCTTTATATATGATATATCATCCAATTATATACAATTTTAATATCAAAAAAATGATATTTTTGCTCGTGCGTACGTACGGATTACCGTCTCCACGAATAAGATGAGATTCATTCCCCATCGTATCCATTCAAGACTAATTTTCATTATATGATTAAAAATAATTATTAAAGACATAATATAATTTTTAATATTAATATTATACATCCTATCCATAACAAATATTACTTATGTAACAATGCATATAAATGAAAAAGAATCGGTTAACACCCGAAACGGCGATAATAATAAAATATTATTAACAGAAAAATATGAAAAGATCATATATGATATCGTATTAATGTATAATATTATTTTATAATTTAAAAACAATTATTTCACCATTATACAGGAGTTTAACCTACTCTCGAGGAAGGAAAAGTACAAGGTAAGGGTTAATTCTACAACCTCTTCATTATTCAAGGTTATTTATATGTAATTATATACTAGGACCTATTTATCATCCACATCCGTGTTTTCCTAAGAATATATTCCAAACAAATTTTACTAATTACTAGACTATGGGTTAAAGTCATTTATACCCTTATTTGACCTTATACATTTTGAAAGGAATCTTTACATCGTTTTCCTAACAAGTTACATTATTACCTTTTTGATAAAATTAATGTAAGAATATTTTTTTAACTTATATGGAAAGTGAAGCTATATTATGCCATTATTACATTGTCGAAGCTTCCCTTACAACCTTATAAGAATATTTTAAAAATAAATGTTTTATTTTATAATTATTTAACTTTAAATTATTTCAAAAAAAAGAATGGGATATTTCTCTCAAACAGTTTTGATTTCATCTATGTCAACATCCTTTAATGGGTTTTAATATTGTTTGAAGTTGATTTATTATGATACAAATCTTCCATTTTGTATGGAAGGTTTTGTTATATGTTTGATTGTGGATGTGTTATTTTTTTTACCATCCATGGTTAATGGATAAATTATTGACATTTCATATGCTAGTTTTAATACAAATTTTTATGTTATGTTTAAAACTTTTCATATGAGGAATGAATTGGACATAGTAAGTGATGATTGGAGCCATATATAGCCTCTCTATGCATCGGTAGGCCTCATGAGACAAACTAGTGTCTTCGAACAAGGCCTTGAAAAACTCTTATTTTTGGTCTTGGAACAAGGCCTTGACTATGTGGTCATGATGTCTGGAATTTTGCATTCAATCATTATGAAAGTGGTTATTGATATTTCATGTGATTATTCGACTAGTAGAATATCCATATGAGTATGTAAATGGAATTATTTTGATTTATATTTTCCATAGTATGATGAAGTTTATGTTGAAAATGTAGGTTTCGGGCGCAGCAGAAGCACGTTGGTAGGTTTTCCCAACTTTAATTTTAACGTGAAACAATGTTCAATCCGAGATCCGTCACAATATAAAACGCCGAATCTTCAGAATAGAACGAAGAACGAAAAGAAAAGAAGAGTCCCAGAACCCTTGAGGAGGATCATCATATGTTGATTATAATTAATTTACTTAATGCATAAGAATTACCTTGTTGGAATTCTTTCTTCGTTGATGTGTCCGGTCACGATTCGGTGATCCGTCGTTGTGTCGTAGAATCCAAGTGTAGGATTCCTCTAGTGGTGATCCACATGTGTGTCACGTATCTCCGGACATCACCGAAGAGATCTATGGGTGCTAGCGCGGAAGTACCTTCACTTGCGATGTCCGCCTTCGACCGCCTTGATCCGGTGGAGGATCTTGCTCTCGTAACTTGAGGGTGTTCTTGGTGGAAAGGGAATTCTCTCTTGGCTTGAGAGTATTTCCAAATCCGTTGTGCACAACAATGGCTCTCAAAAAATGCTGGGGTTGCGAGGATATTTATAATCAGGTTTGAGGTTAATAGAGTTATGACAATAAATAAACGCGTTACGCGTTTTATTTATTTCATTAACTCTTATTGAAAACCCCCATGTCGAATTATTAATTCCTTGACATGCGCCCATGCTGATTATAATAAATATCATTTAATAAAAAAATATTAAATCCTCAAAATCCCAATTGGAAAAACTACACGGCGTGTAATAATAAATACACGACGTGTACTTGTTTTCCATAAAACTACACAGCGTGTATATTTAATATACACGGCGTGTACTTTTATTTTCCATTTTTCTCCACCACATTTATTAGACCTTGAGTAATGACTATTTATTTCTTAAATAAATGTAACTGCATTACTCACTAATAAATATATTATTTTATCCATAGTATATTCTCTCGAATAACTAGTGTCAAAATAAATGCGATTAGACATCCTTAAATAATTATTAAACCACAGTCGGGAATAATATTTATTTAACATGTTAATTTAATATTTAACTGAGATACACGGACACACTTAGTGTGTGACCCTCTAGGCCTCTTTCTCAGTGACATTAGACTGAGCCTACCTAAAGTCCAAGTTTAGCATCTAGCAACACGCCAAGGCACCCATAGAGAAAGAAGTTAACGCCGCAATGACGTGTCACCTCCTACGAACGCTTACCGTGTAATATAATCCCTTTGTCTCGATATCTCCAATCAAGCGGGTTTCATGCTAGTGCCATCAACCCATGTGCTTGATTATTCTTTCTTTGAAATCCCGGAATTGAACTCGCCCATACCTTACAATGGCCATGGATTAATTTAGGCTATATCAATTCCATCAAAGGGCCGGAGATATCTACTTCCGTTATGGAATGGAAGGGAAAAATCCTTTCTCGCATTATCTATTAATGCGGTATTACTCGTGACGCACCCAACGTATCCTACCTCGCTGCGAACAGTGTGTCGTCACAGTTTTCGTCAATACATCTAAGTGCGCGAGTTTTAATACCCATTAATAATAATCTTAAAGTCTAAGGATCAATACACACGTCCGTAGATAGGAACATCCAATGACACTATGAAATGCGGATTTCCTACTGGCGGGTCTCATTCTCATAATATCCTCCTGGATATTACCAAGGGCGCACACCATGAGAAGGTGCCTCAAAGTTTTATGAGTCCTCACCCCTAATGACCTATATTATTTGTGTCCCTCAAATAATATCATCCGGCCATAGAACATACATTCAAGAACAGTGTTATGGCACTTTCGGGTTCTCATCATAGCAGGGATCCACTACGACCCTTTAATGCAACAGCTGTCCTTAGGACATTATCACATGACATGTCACGCAGAAGAACAATCAAGATGTGATAAGGCTTTTATTTAATGAATAAAGTACAAAGTAGTTGGTTCTAGACCACCAACTCCAACAGACTCCCACTTGGACTAGAGCCAACTGCTAACAACCTTTAACCCGCTAGCTCTCACATGATATTCATGCTTCTACTGAGATAGGGCTTTAGTCATGGGGTCCACCACGTTCTCTTCCTTGGACACTCTGCTCACTTCTACTTCACCCCTTTGATAGAAATCCCTCAAGAGGTGATACTTCCGGAGTATGTTCTTTGTCCGTTGATGTGACCTTGGTTCTTTTGCAAGAGCCACTGCTGCAGTATTATCACAACACAATGTAATGGGATCTTTACTGCTAAGCACCACATCAAGCTCCTGGACAAAGTTCCGAATCCAAACGGATTCTTTGGCTGCATCAGAAGACGCTATATACTCGGACTCCGCTATAGAATCAGCGACAACTGACTGCTTTGAACTCTTCCAGCTCACAGCTCCTCCATTGAGACAGAAAACATATCCAGATTGCGAATTCAGATCATTCTGATCTATTTGAAAACCAGCATCAGCATACCCTCTGATGACAAGCTCCTCATCTCCTCCATACACAAGGAACATATCATTAGTTCTTCTTAGATACTTAAGGATAGTCTTAACAGCAGTCCAATTCTGTTCTCCTAGATCTGCTTGATATCTGCCTACCATGCTCAGTGTATAGGCAACATCAAGCCTGGTACATAACATGGCATACATGATGGATCCTATAGCCGAAGCGTATGGGATCTTTCTCATCCTATCTTTCTCCTGTTGTGTCTGGGGACACATTTTCTTAGAAAGATGTAAGCCATGTGACACTGGAACCAATCCCCTCTTGGATTTTTCAATACTAAATCTCTTTAGTATCAGGTCAATATATGTACCCTGACATAGTCCAAGAAGCCTCTTGGATCTATCAAGAATGATCTTGATCCCTAGAATGTAGGCTGCTTCTCCTAAGTACTTCAGGGAGAAACACTTGTTCAACCAGTCCTTAACTGACTGTAAGGCTGGTACGTCGTTTCCAATAAGCAACATGTCATCAACATATACCACTAGGATGACGACCGCATTCCCATTAAACCGCTTATAAACACATGGCTCACATTCGTTCTTAATGAAACCAAATTCCTTTGTGGCTTCATCAAATCGAATGTTCCATGACCTGGATGCTTGCTTTAATCCATAAATGGATTTCTGCAACTTGCAAACCCGTTTGGCTTCACCTGGTGTCACAAACCCTTATGGTTGTGTCATATAGACATCTTCCTGAAGGTTCCCGTTAAGGAATGCTGTTTTGACATCCATCTGCCAAATCTCGTAGTCATGGTAAGCTGCTATGGAAAGTATGATTCTTATGGATTTAAACATGGAAACTGGTGAGAAGGTTTCATCATAGTCAATTCCTTGACTCTGTCTGAATCCTTTAGCCACTATCCTTGATTTATAGGTGCTAACTTGACCTTCCATGTCCAGCTTTCTTTTGAATACCCATTTGCATCCAACAGGCTTTACATCAGCTGGCTCATCAACCAGAACCCAAACATGGTTCTGATACATGGAATCCATCTCAGAATTCATAGCTTCTTGCCATCTTGCAGCTTCTGAGCTTTCTACTGCTTCCTTGTAGGAGAGAGGTTCATCATTGTCCAACAATAATGATTCACCATCCTCATTGACTAGGAAACCAAATCTCTCTAGTTCCCTTACCTCTCTTGAGCTCCTACGCAGTACTTGTGTTTCTGGAACCTCTTCCACGGGGACCAGTTGAACTTTTTCCTGTACCAACTCCTATGTATCTTGAGCATCAACTTCGTCGAAGTCAATCTTGCTCCCACTATCCTTCTTGAGGATGTGCTCCCTCTCAAGAAAGACGGCTTGTCTGGCGACAATCACTTTCTTGTCATGGGGGTTATATAGGTAATATCCTTTTGTTTCCTTGGGATATCCTATAAAGATACACTTCGTGCCCCAGGGTGCTAGTTTGTTTCCTGAGAAGGCCTTAACAAATGCCTCGCATCCCCATACACGTGTGTGCGACAAAGTGGGTTTCCTTCCATTCCATAACTCGGATGGAATTCCATTTTCCGCCTTAGTTAGTACTCGGTTTAATGTGTATGCTGCAGTTTGTAATGCATATCCCCAAAAGGATAATGGAAGATCTGCATGACTCATCATCGACCTCACCATGTCCAACAAGGTGCGGTTCCTACTTTCACTAACACCATTCCACTGTGGTTTATAAGGAGGAGTGAGGTGAGATAGAATCCCAGACTCCCGTAGAAGATCGATGAACTCTTGGTTCAAATATTCTCTACCTCGATCTGATCGAAGATTCTTTATCTTCTTACCAAGTTGATTCTCTACTTCATTCTTGAATTCCTTAAATTTCTCTAAGGATTCTGACTTATACCTCATTAAGTAGACATAGCCATATCTACTCAAATCATCAGTAAAAGTAATAAAGTAAGAATATCCACCTCTAGCTTCTACTAGAAATGGTCCACACACATCTGTGTGTACCAATCCTAGAAGCTCTGTGGCCCTTTCACCTTATCCACCAAAAGGTGGATTGGTCATTTTTCCTTGTAGACAAGCGTGACATCTATCAAGTGGTTTTAGCTCAGCAGAGTCTAAATATCCATCTTAGCAGAGCTTTGTCAAGCGCTTCTCGTTCACATGGCCAAGGCGGTGATGCCATAACTGGGTGATGTATGAGTCATGTGAGTTTTTTTCGTTATCGATTGCCAACACTTGGTTTTCGTAATTTAATACATAAAAACCATTATTCAAATGTGCCATACCATAACATACATTGTTCTTATAAAAGAGACAACCCTTATTTCCAAACTTGAAAATAAATCCATCCATATCCAAACAAGATACATAAATTATGTTCTTGGTAACACTAGGCACAAAATAACAGTTTTGTAAAACGAAAATCATGCCAGTTGGCAATGAGAGGTGATAGTCGCCAATAGCCAACGCAGCCAGCCTTGTGCCATTGGCAGCTCGAAGATCCACCTCTCCTCTGGAGATCTTTCTAAATCTACTTGGTTCCTGCATTTGAATATAGATGTGAGCCCCACAAGCTGTATCTAATACCCAATGTGTAGAAATAGAAAGATTGCACTCGATAACGAACACACCTTTAGCGTTCCCATGCTTCTGGGTGCAGTTCCTCTTCCAGTGGCCCTGCTTGCCACATGAAAAACACACTGCTTCTCATTCCTTGCCCTGCCTCTGGATCTTCCCCTTCTTAGAGGGATGGTGCTCGGGGGATTCAGACCGTTTATAAGTCTTTGGCCCCTTTGCCTTGTCCTTCCTTTTCTTGTTCACCACAAGGACCGCGAGTTTGTCATGCCCCATGTCCTTATCTACCTGGCGAATCATGGTCAGAAGCTCCGATATACTCTTCTCATTGCCGCTCATGTTATAGTTAACAATAAAGCTAGAGAAGTTCTTGGACAGTGATGATAGGATAAGATCTGTATGCAACTCATCCGGGAATTTAATCCCTAAGATGTCCAAGCGTTAAATGTAGCCAATAAGCTTGACTACATGAGGCCCAGCTGGTGCAGACTCTCCAAGCTTCGTGGTAAACAAAGCATTGGATATCTCATACCTCTCCTGTCTCGCCTTCTCTTGGTAGAGATCTTTAAGGTGAGACATCATGCTATACACATCCATGTTTTCATGTTGCTTCAAGAGCTCATTAGACATGGCCGATAGCATGAAACACTGAACATCTGTGGCATCATCCATGTGTTTCATGTAGAGAGATAATTCCTCATCACTAGCCTCTTTCCCAGGCGCAACTGGAATAGGCTCTTCCAACACATATAATTTCCTTTCGTGGCGAAGGACGACGCATAAACGCCTCTTCCACTCTTGGAAATTGGTGCCGGTGAGAAGGTTTTCTTTCTCGAGTATGATGCGCAATGATATGTTTGAAGTCATTTTCTTGCCGTTTCTACAATTTAAGATGAGAAAAGCTTTAGTAATTTATTATAAAAATTGAGACAAATAAATTAATACTTATTAGTCTCCCACTATTTTATCGAAATCCAATATCCCTCACCATTGACTTTGGAATATTCTATTGCGTGAATATTCTAGTGGCAAGGATCCATATTTCCCTTCGCATTACCCCAACTAGGGTTGGTCAAGCAACTTGAAGGGTTTTATATAGACATTCCAAATACCAACTGCATTAACTCGCAGTTCCTTGATCCGCTGAGTGGACTCCCCAATCCCGAAATCCTTTTGTATATCCTCAACCTTTGCCTCTTGGTCACACCAAGTCCTGCTCTAGAAGTCAACCCTTGATGCGAACCAAGTCAAGTCAACCCAAAACCTTGAATTAGAATCCCCAAAAATTGAAAGCACCCCAACTAGGGTTGGTCAAGCACTTTGAACTATGGTTCGATTCTAACCAAGATTATGGAAGGCTATGCCGACTTAATATTTATTTTGAATGATTTTATCCTTATACGTAAATTGCCATTTTATTATCTTTGATTACATGCTTGTTAATATTAAGTGGGATATACTTAAGTGATTAACCATGTCTAAGATAATATTTACGTATAAGCCAATTTTATTTTAGTTCCATCTTCCATGCTCGTTTAATTCATTAATTGTGTGATCGTGACAACACACCCACAATAAATAAACCATGCAAATGACAGAAATAAAATAAATGGTATGATCATGAGCTTTTCTATTGGTTAGTTTATCTAGCGGTTGATAAACTAACCCAAGACCTAGGGGAGAAACACCTTGAACCATTCGGGTTCGTGTTTACAACTTTCCACCTGTCCACCTTTGTATATCCTTGGATTGGTTTCATCTTGGCTCCTGACTTGAGTCGCCTCCACTAGCTTGGGAGCTCCATCAATTACATATGCATTTATCTCACACGCAGGTGAGGGGAAAAAGGGGGTTTTTACATAAAAGAATCCTTGGGCGCGCAGGCCCTACATATTAATGAGGAGATGACTCGCAGGCCAAAAAATTTAATTTAAATAAATAAATTAAAAGAAACCATTCACATACAAAGGTCTCGGTCTAGCTCATGATCATCCATACATGCAACGATATTTACGCATAAATAAAACTAGCATTAAATTATTTAATCGTTCTTGTTTAAGATAAATCACGCTCGAATCAATTAATTATCTTTAATTAATCAATCCTTTTATCTTAAATCCCTTTTCTGAATTTCCTTGAGATTCTCATCCATCATAATTTTAAACAAATAAATTCATTTAAAATTATCCTTGTCCACAACTTGTACCTTGGAGGCAACCCGGTGAATTCCCATTTATTACGAAAATGTTAAATTAAACACATATATATAAAACACCTATCGCGTGTTGTGCCTCATCTTTACGCCTGCACCATGGTACACGTCTCAAGGGTTTGTATAATATAATAATAAATTTTAATAAATCTGTGTAATTTGGGTGAGTACACGGCATGTAGTTCCGACTACACGGCGTGTAATTTTTCTTCACCGTCCATCCGAAGTACACGCCCGGGGATAGGGCGTGTTAATGTACTTCAGAAATTTTCAGAGTACACGGCGTGTACAGTGGGACACACCCCATGTAGTTTCCGCGTTACACGGTTTCTAGCCGAGCAGGCTATGTACGAAGTACACGACCCAACCCTAACCCGAAGGGACTACACGCCGTGTTCATTGGACCACATGGCATGTATTCCAGAAATCGTGTGCCACCTGTTTCTGGTCAACACACGGTGTCTTAAATTCTTAGAAAGAATCCAATACTCGACCTGATTTGGCGGATCAGTCAATGCATTGAACCTAGACTACACGATGTGTACATCCGAATACACGCCGTGTATTCTGGTGTTATACAGCCAGAAACATTTGGCTCCTCCGGATGAGTTACTCTATTTTATTTTAATCAAAATTAAATGAAAAATCCGTTTCTGTGAGGTGAACGAGAAATGAGAGAGGAGGAACAGATCTCGATATTCAGATTTCCAGAACGATTAAACATGAATTGAAATAACTAAATTATTAAATGCGTAAATCACCAACAAAAAAAACTAAATAATTATAACCAACGATATGACTGCTGTGGTACCACTTGTAGGTTCCGAGCGCAGCGCAAGCACGTTGGTAGGTTTTCCCAACTTTAATTTTAACGTTAAACAACGTTCAATCTGAGATCCGTCACGATATAAAACGCCGAATCTTCGGAATAGAACGAAGAACAAAAAGAAAAGAAGAGTCCTGGAACCCTTGAGGAGGATCATCATATGTTGATTATAATTAATTTAATTAATGCATAAGAATTACCTTGTTGGAATTCTTTCTTCGTTGATGTGTCCGGTCACGATTCGGTGATCCGTCGTTGCGTCGTAGAATCCAAGTGTAGGATTCCTCTAGCGGTGATCCACACGTGTGTCACGTATCTCCGGACATCACCGAAAAGATCTCCGGGTGCTAGCGCGGAAGAACCTTTGCTTGCGATGTCCGCCTTTGACCACCTTGATCCGGTAGAGGATCTTGCTCTCGTAACTTGAGGGCGTTCTTGGTGGAAAGGGAATTATCTCTTGGCTTGAGAGTATTTCCAAATCTGTTGTGCACAACAATGGCTCTCAAAAAATGTTGGGGTTGTGAGGATATTTATAATCAGGTTTGAGGTTAATAGAGTTATGACAATAAATAAACGCGTTACGCATTTTATTTATTTCATTGACTCTTATTGAAAACCCCCATGTCGAATTATTAATTCCTTAACATGCGCCCACGCTGATTATAATAAATATCATTTAATAAAACAATATTAAATCCTCAAAATCCCAATTGGAAAAACTACACGGCGTGTAATAATTAATACACGACGTGTACTTGTTTTCCATAAAACTACACAGTGTGTATATTTAATATACACGGCGTGTACTTTTATTTTCCATTTTTCTCAACCACATTTATTAGACCTTGAGTAATGACTATTTATTTCTTAAATAAATGTACCTGCATTACTCGCTAATAAATATATTATTTTATCCACAATATATTCTCTCGAATAACTAGTGTCAAAATAAATGCGATCAGACATCCTTAAAAAATTATTAAACCACAGTCGGGAATAATATTTATTTAACTTGTTAAATTAATATTTAACTGAGATACATGGACACACTTAGTGTGTGGCCCTCTAGGCCTCTTTCTTAGTGGCATTAGGCTGAGCCTGCCTAAAGTCCAAGGTTAGCGTCTAGCAACACGCCAAGGCACCCATAGAGAAAGATGTTAACACCACAATGACGTTTCACCTCCTATGAATGCTTACCGTGTAAGCTAATCCCTTTGTCTCGATATCTCCAATCAAGCGGGTTGCATGCTAGTTCCATCAACCCATGTGCTTGATTATTCTTTCTTTGACTTCCCGGAATTGAACTTGCCCATACCTTACCATGGCCATGGATTTATTTAGGCTATATCAATTCCATCAATGGGCCTGAGATATCTACTTCCGTTATGGAACGGATGGGACAAATCCTTTCTCGCATTATCTATTAATGTGGTATTACTCGTGACACACCCAACGTATCCTACCTCGCTGCGAACAGTGTGTCGTCACAGTTTTCATCAATACATCTAACTGCGCAAGTTTTTAATACCCATTAATAGTAATCTTAAATTCTAAGGATCAATACACACGTCTGTAGATAGGAATATCCAATGACACTATGAAACGTGGATTTCCTACTGGCGGGTCTCGTTCACATAATATCCTCCTGGATATTACCAAGGGAGCACACCATGAGAAGGTGCCTCAAAGTTTTATGAGTCCTCACCCCTAATGACCTGTATTATTTGTGTCCCTCAAATAATATCATCCATCCATAGAACATACATTCAAGAACTGTGTTATGTCACATTCGGGTTCTCATCATATCAGGGATCCGCTACGACCCTTTAATGCAACAGCTGTCCTTAGTACATTATCACATGACATGTCACGTAGAAGAACAATCAAGATGTGATAAGGCTTTTATTTAATGAATAAAGTACAAATTAGTTGGTTCTAGACCACCAACTCCAACAGAAAAGGCTTCTGTTTTAGTTTTATACATTGCCTTAAATTTTTATGCTTATTTATGAAAGTTTCCACACTATTTTTTTCCTTACTAATCATTTGAGATAACCTCTTTCTATGTTTTTTTTTCAAGATGCAAAGAAGTATATTATGGCTAACCTGCAGGGATAGTCTATGGGATCTCAGTGTTTTCTATGGAAACAATGTTGTTGTAGTTTTCCATTTTATTATGTAATGCAATCCTTATGAATGTATCTAGTACTTCAAAGGCTACTAAATTAATCGGTCTTTCGAGACATGATATTTTGTGATCATTCCAATGATATGTAAAAATGAACCAACTTTGGGATTTTGGGGTCAGGGTGTTACAGTTTTTATAAAGGATGTTTAGTACAAACCTTGGAAGCTAGATTTAGAAAAACTCTGATTAGAGAACGTTACCCTAAGATAGACTTAAAAGATTAGTATAGAAGAACTTCCTAGAATTTTACTACTGTAAAAATTTTGTGAGTCTCCCAAGAAATACATCCCTATCTGTATATGAGTAGGTAGAGGCGGCTCTGGCACAAATGTACCTAGGGGTAAAACTCGAAAACGCCACTTTGAGCTGGACTCGAATGGGAACTGATGCACGACACCGGGACTTGTTGCACTATTAGTTACGGCACTCCAAGGGGATATGCTTAGGATAATCCAAATTTTCTTTACAAACCATTATGAAGGATTTATGACTATATACCTCCTCAAAGAATTTTTTTTATGATTATGGATTATATTTATGAACGGTTTAATTTATGTTAAGTATGTTAAATTTGGAATTATGTATTTTTATTCATAAAATAATCTATTGTATTACATTTTTTAGAAATGCCACCTAGTGGAAGGAATGAAAACTGTATCAATACACACACTCCATGTAAGGATTTACCTTCTGCTAAAGATAATTATAGTGGAGCTGGTGATACAACTGGTGCTGGTCAGCTTATCACTAGACTAGGACAACTCACTCACATTATGAATAATAACCTTACCCGTATGGAGCACCTTGATCCGCAGCATGGAGGATCAATGTTATATCACATCATGAGGCAACAACCACCAACATTCAATGGGGTACAAATCCATTAGTAGCTGAGCAATTCATAAATTCCTTAGAAAAAATATGCCACGCCTTTAGGAGTAGCGAAAGGGAAAATGTTGTTAGGACAATTTATCGCCTCACTGGAGATGATGATCAATGGTGGTCATTGATTCAAAACACAAAGTATGATGATGAAGTATAAAATATGGAAAAGAGGAAGTTTAAAGAAATTTTCATAGAAAAATACTTTCCTCATTACTATCGAGCAGATATAGAAAGACAATTTCTTAGTCTAAGGAAAAAGGAGGATTAGAATGTCGCAAAGTATGAATCTAACTTTAGAAGGTTAGAGAGGCATGATGTAGAATATATACGTAACCCAAGAAGTAAGATTGATCATTTGTTTTATGGGTTAAAACCATTTCTCCTTCGAGCAATAGTCCTACAATCATTATCATCCTATGAAGATATTGTCTCATGTGCTATCAAGACAGAAAAAGAGTTCTCTATGTCTTATGAATTTAAAGCAAAGAAAGAGAAGAAGAGATCATCTGAACACTATGGGAATGTAAATATGGGGAAGAAGGAAAAATGATGAATATCCATCCTACAGTAAATGTGGGAAGAAACACCCTGGTACTTGTCTGAGGGGAATGGGAGTCTGTTACAGGTGTGGGGAAAAAGGCCACCAAACTCGTGATTACAAGGGGAAGAAAGAGGCTGGTAATGTTGAATGCTACAATTATAGAGAAAGGGGTCATTATGAAAATGAATTTCCTAAGAGTTAGGGGAGCTTACCTCAAAAAAGGCCAAGGGATCAAGGCCAATCTTATTCTATCACTACTGCTATTGTTGAATCTCTTAAAGACATAGTGGTTGATAATTTAATGGTTTCTTCAAGTTTATCCAATGATTTATTTGATTCTGGATCATCACATTGTTTCATATGTTCCCATCGTGATATGAAAATTATATATTTCTAATTTTATTTAAAAAGGGAGTTGTCAGTCAAAAATCCTAAGGTAAGTATCATTACAACAATGTTTTGTGAATAAGTTCCCAATAAGGCTTATAAACATTATTTATCTACTGATCTCATCGTCATACCCCTGATTGAATTTGATACAATTCTCGGTATGGATTGGCTTTCTGACCATGATGCGAAATTTTATTTTAAGAAGAAGGAGGTTAAAATTTTTGATGATGATAAGGATTACCTTATCTTTAGAACAGAAACATCACCACCAAATTCTTATCTAGATCCACCCCTAGTAGCTTAACTAAATTCAATTATTAGGGAAGAAGAAAATGAAATAATTGTGAGTTAGGAAAGAAAAGTTCAAATAGTGGATGTACCTATTTTTCAAGAATATGTTGATGTGTTTTCAGAGGATTTATCTAGACATCCTCCAGATTTAGAAATTTAGTTTTCCATTGACTTGATTCCTGGTTCATGGACCATATCGAAGAACCCTTATCGAGTGGACACTGAGGAATTAGTGGAACTAAAGAAATAACAAGAGGAATTGAGTAATAAGGGATTTATTCAACCTAGTGTTTATCCATGGGGAGCCCCTGTTCTTTTTGTTAAGAAGAAAGATGTATCTATGAGGTTATGCATTGACTTCAAGGATCGGTGATATAACAATGATGAACAAGTATCCCCTACCTCACATTGATTATTTATTCAACCAACTTCATGGAGCACAATAATTTTCCATGAATGAACTTCGATCTGGATATCATCAGTTGTGTGTGATTGAGGAATACATTCCGAAAATAGCATTTTTAACCAGGTATGGGCATTACGAGTTTACAGTAATGCCTTTTGGATTGACTAATTCACCCTCCGTCTTCATGGATCTAATGAATAGAGTTTTCAAGGAATATCTTAATGAATTTTTAGTGGAATTTATTAATGATATCTTGTTATAATCCAAAAGTAATGAAGATCATGAAAATCACTTATGAATTATTCTAAAGAGTCTTAGAAGACATTAATTATATGGGATGTTTATCAACTATGAATTATAGCTTCGGGAGATTTCTTTTCAAAGCCATATTATTTCTAAGGATGGAATCACTATTGATCATTCTATGACCAAGGCAATCCACGAACGACCATCACCAACGAGTATAACTGAGGTACACCGTTTTATTGGTTTAGCAGGTTATTATTGACGTTTCGTCCAGAATTTTTCCCGGTTGGCTAACCCATTAACAAAGATCACACATAAATGGGTTAAATTTGTCTGGAAAAAGATTGTGAAGAATTTTTTGAAGAACTGAATAGAATAATATTTAATGCTCATATCTTGAAAATACTATCGGGGAATGATGGGCTTGTTATTTATAGTGATACATCAAAGAACAGAATTGGTAGTGTCCTTATGCAGAATGATATATTTATGGCCTATGAATCATGATAGTTAAAAATTCATGAACAAAACTGTCCCACTCATGATCTTGAGTTTGCAGCTGTAATATTTTTTTTGATGATTTGGAGACACTATCTCTATGGTAAAACATTTGAGATATATACCGATCACAAGAGTTTGAAGTATATTTTCTCACAGAAAAAAATCAACATGAGGCAAAGATGATGGGTTTAAATACTCAATGATTATAATTTCACTATACACTACCACACATGGACGGTAAATAAGGTGGATGATTCTTTGAGAAAAAATAATCATGGAGTTCTGAACAATATGAGAGTTGAAAACGATTTTATATATAGGGATCTAGTAAATTTGGACATGGGGATAACCATGGAAGGTGATACATAAAAACGTTTTCAAATGGTTGCAAAAACATCTTTACTAGAAAGGATAAAGAGTTCTCAGACTGATGATGAAGAGTTTCAAAAGGAGATTAATGTTGTGAATGATGGTATATTGAGTGACTTTGTGTTTGAAGATGGAATTTTCAAATTTTGGAAGATACTTTGCGTTCCCGATATACCTGATATAAAAATGAAATTGTTGGATGAATCTCATAGTTCCAATTTCTCTATACACCCCGATTACACTAAGATGTATAGATATTTGAAGGAATAATTTTGGTGTGACAACATGTAGAGGGATATTATTGATTTTGTGTCATGATGTATGGTTTATCAACAAGTGAAATCTAAAAGGAAACAACCTAGATGAGTCATGCAACCTCTTCCCATACTTGAGTGAAAATGGGATAATATTACAATGGACTTTGTCATGGGTCTACCAAAGACTCCTAGAAGGAATGATTCAATATGGGTCATTATTGATCGTCTTACCAAGTCAGCACATTTTATTGCTATAAGAGATTATTTACCACATGAACATCTAGAAAGAATATATATAAATGAAGTTGTGAGACTTCATGGAGTACCCCTATTAATCGTTTCTGATCGTAATCAAAATTTTACATCAATATTCTGGAAAAGTCTTCAGAAATCTCTAAATAATGAACTTCGTTTGAGCACTACCTACCACCCCCAAAATGATGGACAATCAGAACAGACTATTCAAACCTTAGAAGGCATGTTAAGATCATTCTCACTTGACTTTCAAGGAATGTGGGATCAATATTTACCTATGGTATAATTTTCCTATAACAACAGCTTCCATTCAAGTATTTAGATGGCACCATATGAAGCATTATACGGAAAGAGATGTTGTACACAAACCTGTTGGGATGATATTGGTGAAAGAAAACTCGTAGGCCTAGAACTTGTGGAGGAAACAATGGAAAAGGTGAAGGTAATCCAAACCCACATCAAAGCATCTCAAAGTAGGAATAATAGCAATGCCGATAACCGAAGGAAGTATTTGGAATTTTTGGTAGGAGATCATGTTTTCTTGAAGGTATCTCCATGGAATGGTGTTATACATTTCGGTAAGGAGGGAAAATTAAATCGTAGGTACATCAGACCTTTTAAAATTCTAGAACGAATTGGGGTTGTAGCTTACCATTTGGCAATGCCGCCTAGTCTCTCCAAAGTTCACCATGTGTTCCACCTATCACTATTGAGAAAATACGTGCTTGACCAAATTCATGTTATCACCTATGAGGAAATATAATTGGAACATGATCTATCTTATTGCGAAGAGCCTATCAAGGTTCTTGATACAAGAGAATAAGTGCTGAGAAACAGGACAACTCATATGGTAAAAGTTCTATGGAGAAACCATAACATCGGAGAGGCAATGTGGGAACCCGAGGAACTTATGATAAAGAACCACCATAGTCTTTTTATGTTTTAATATTTTAGAAATTTCAAGGATGAAATTATTTGATGGAGGGGATAATGTAACACCCCAAACATCTACGGTACACTTCTCTTTGAATAATACAGTAGCGTGTGTTGTACGCAACTTCGAGTTCGAACACACCACAACCAATCAAACTACCCATTTTGAATAGTAATACACACTTTTTGAAATTTTATAAATTTTAACTTTCAAAATGGACTTCAGTTTTGGATTCGGAATATCAAAATTATCTTAGGGTTAATTTTTTTATTTTTCTGAAAACTTTCAATTTTTGATAAACAGTGAAAACACTAAGTTATTATTTAAAACCATATTTTTATTTAAATAATTATTTATTTTATTTAAATTTAGTTTAGGTCAAAATAGATATAGAATACCTATATAAGATCAATGTAATTTATTGAAGTCAGTTTATAATAATTTTAGATATATAAAAATGTTATTAATCTTTTTACCGTCTTTAACCCACCTCTTAGGAGCTTTTGTAAATTTACATGAAACTTAATTTTACCGCTTCTATGAGTTGAATTTCAAAAATTTGAGGAACACAGTTGATATCAGTAAGTAAAATTTGGTTCAATAAGAGGACAATAATTTTGGTGAATAGTAAATTTTTACTTTTATTTACCACAGTTAAAAAGTAAATTGGGTAATTAAGGGTAAAAACGATATTATTGTTTCCCTAACACATTTCATAATTTTATTGGATATGTATAATTCCCCCAAAATCAACCTTAAGAATAAAATATGAACCTATGTTGTCCACTTGGATTAGATTAGGTCATTTATTATTATTTTATTTAAAGAAGAGTTAAAAGAGTTATGTTGAATGTTTAATAACTAAACCATTTTTAATATAGGGTTACACACAATATAAATTTGATAATAAATATTCATTAGAAAGATAAAATGATTTCCAACATAATGGTATTTTATTTATAATTTTTAGACATTAAATAATTAAATTTATTTATGACACAATGATGATACAATAATTACCATATTAGTGGAAGATTAAAATAATTGATATTATAAATATCCAAATAAATCCAATTTTCAACTTTTATTGAATTAAATTAATTTCATAGGTTAATATGACATGTTGGGGTTGATTAAATGTGTTTATTTAGAAGTAATAATGTTTTTAGGACTTTAACAAAAATCAATTATTAAATGATGTCAAAATGGATAAAAAATGGGTTTTTAAAAAAAATACTATATTATTGGTTGATATATTAATCCAAAAAATATATGGATTGGCCGAATGACTTATATAATGATAGGAGTATCATTAATGAACCACACGGGGTTCTCTTGGAAGTTTATGGTAAGTTTATTAACCATATAATAAAAAAATACATAGAGAAATGGTAAATGTCAAACTATTTAACTAAGAGTTAAATATAAAAGATAAGGTTAATATAGTGACCAAACCTATCTAACGCATATTGGTTGAGGGGATTTAGACGCATCTCCAACTTATTTTAAAAAAAATTATTTTGGAGACATTAGAAACCGAAAATGGTTTTATTATAAAATAATATTTCTAGCTTTTCATAAGGGTCCCCTCACCCCTCTTATAAAAGGGAACCTCACCTTATCTATAATTCACATCTTAAAAGACATCTGGATTGACCAAACACTGCCCAAATACCCTCTCAACTTTCCCCATTTCATCCTCGATTCCTTACATTAGTCAAAAATCCAACCTATGGAGCCATTTTGATCAAATCAAAAGGAAGAGCCCGAAGAAGAGGGAAATATCTCACCACCTCTTTCATGTTTTTTTCTTCCACTTCTTCTTTACTTTTTGTTTCCATTATAAAATAATAACTCCAGTATCTTATATATACTGTGATGTTATTATAAATATGGTACAACCATATTAATTATTCTATCCGTCCTTTGAATGACATGTCACAATCCGTGTGTACGTACGGCTTACCGTCTCCACGTCGTGTTGTAGTTGTTATTCAATACATTTCTATCTGGATGGGTATAATAATGATGTATAAATGATGTAAATAATAAATATAACATGATAATTATTATTTAAATATTATATACCATCCAATAATATATGATTTTAAAATCAAAAGAATGATATTGTCGCTCGTGCGAATGTACAGATTACCGTCTCCACGAACACGATGAGATTCATTCTCCATCGTATCCATTCAAGACTAATTTTCATTAGATGATTAAAAATAATGTTTAAAGACTTAATATCATTCTGAATATGAATAAGATACATCATATCCATAAAAAACATTACTTATGTAACAAAGCATATAAAGGAAAATGAATCTGTTAACATCCAAAATGACAATAATACTAAAATATTATTAACAAAGAAATATTAAAATATCATATATGATATCCTATTGATTTATATGATTATTTTATAATTTAATAAAAATTATTTAACCATTATAAAGGTGGTTAACCTACCTTAGATGAAGGAAAAGTACAAGGTAAGGGTTAATTATACAACCTCTTCATTATTCAAGGTTGTTTATATGTAATTATCTACTGGGGCCTCTTTATAAGAAACATACATGTTTCCATAAAAATGTATTCGAAAACTTTTTTACTACTTACTAGAATATGGGTTAAATTAATTTATACCGTTATTTTAACTTATACATTTTTAGAGTAATCTTTCTGTCATTTTCTAAAGAAGTTACATTATAAACTTTTCAACAATACTAAGGTAAGATTGTTTTTTATCTTATATGATGGGTGCGGCTATATTCCACCGTTATAACATAGTATAAGATTCTCATACAACCTTATAATAATATTTTCAAAATAAAAGTTTTCATTTATAATTATGTAACTTTAAATGATTTCAATAAAAATAATGAGATATTACTCCCAAACAGTTTTGATTTCATCTATGTCAACTTCCTTTAATGGATTTTAATCTTGTTTGAAGTTGATTTATTATGATATAAATATTCTATTTCTATTGAAGGTTTTGTGATATGTTTGAATGTGGATGTGTTATTTTTCTACCATTCATGGTTTATGGATAATTTATTGACATTTCATATAGTATTTTTAATATGAATGTTTTTGTTATGTTTACAACTTTTCATATGAGAAATTCATTGGACTTAGTAAGTGATGGGTGGAGCCCGCTATTGCTCCTCGATGCATCAAAAGGTCTCATGAGACAAACTATTGTCTTTACACAAGGCCATGAAAAAATCTTATTTGTATTTTTGGCACGATGTCTTGACTATGTGGTTATGATGTCTGAAATTATGCATTCCATCCTTATGAAAGTGTCTATTGATATTTCATGTGATTATTCAACTAGTAGAATATCCATGTGAGTAAGTAGATGAAATTATTTTGATTTATATTTTCCATATTATGATGCTTTTAATGTTGAAAAGGCTTTTGTTTTAGTTTTATACATTGCCTTAAATGTTTATGCCTATTTACAAAAGTTTCTACTATATTGTTATCCTTATTGAGTATCTGAGCTCACCCATTTCTATGATTTATTTTTTCCAGGATGTGAAGAAGTATATTATGACTGACCTATAAGAATAGTCTATGGGATCTCAGTGTTGTCTATGGAAACAATGTTGTTGTATTTTTCCATTTTATTATGTAATTTAAACCTTATGAATGCATCTAGTACTTCCAAGGCTACTAAACTAATTGGTATTTTGAGATTTGATCTTTTGTGATCAGGCCAATGATACGTAATAATGCACTGACTCTGGGATTCTGGGGTCAGGGCATTACATATAAAATTTTGAGGTGATGGAAAAAATTGGGGTTCATTCCATGTGGAATGGGGAATAATGATGATGTCATACATGTTCATGATATTCAACTATGATGATAATGACGTGGTGGTGAAAATATAAGGGTAAGCGGTGTGCACAAATAGAGGAGGGTATGATATTGATGTACTTTAAGACTATGTGACCCTACCAAATGGTTGGAAATCAACATGTAATAACCCAAACAATTATATATATATATATTTAATTATCCATCAAAAGAAATTAATTTTATTGGAAATTAGGTATATTTTATAGTGTAAAGACATGGGACATATAATGTTTTCTTTTATTAATTTAGATCATTGAATTTATAGAAACAAAATTTCTTGAGATATTGAAATTATTACAATGGGTAGATAAAAAAAATTAAATAAAAATACAATAATAAGAAAATGACATCTCCATGATCCCATAGTATCATCAAAACCATGAACATAGCTATAAACCTGAGAAAAAACACTTATCATTATCAATATTTTAGATTAGAAGAATATCGAACATCAAGAGGAAATGAGTTGAATAATGAATAAAGGAATTAAGTGGTATTTATAGGACATAATATGACCACAAAAATAGTAACATGAAAGTTGGAATTGTAAATTGGAAAAAATAGTAAAATCTATTATAAATATTATTTACCAAGAATAAATTTATAAAATATAAATATTTCAATGCAATAAAAAAATATCAATATGAAAAAAATATGAAATTAGTAGCCCATTTTTTAATAAAATGAATTTCAATTTATATTGAATAAATCAAATTATTTTAATAATTTAAAAAACTTATAGTAAAAAATTTATTTTGTTAAAATGGATTTCTTTTTTAGAATCATCACATTGAAATTTTCTATTGGTTATTTTGGAATAATATTCGAGAAACTTGAATTTTTAGGTGAATTGTAAATATATAGTTTTTATGATACCGATATATTTTAATTACATTAAATGATAATTAATAATTACTTCCTAAATTATTGAATTACTATATCTAGAAAAACCCAGATTTATTAAGTTAAATAATTCAATAAATAAAAATTTCAAACCAAAATAATACATTCTAAAGTAGAATGTATAAATACTTCAATTAAAAATATTTTTAAATTTTTCCCTTTCTTTTTAATAAACTAATAAATTCATATAATAAATGGATTGAAAGTATTAAAAACATACATTTTAAAGAAAATATTTTTTATATTGTAAAAAATATCCTTATTAGGAGTTTGTCCTTATAAATTATTTTTTATTCAATATTTTAGCTTAAAAAATACTTATCCTCAATTATAAATACACCCTCTCCATCCCCTTGGAAAACAAAATCTCAAAGTAAATAATTTACCCAAATTCCCTCTCTTAAGCACCTTATAATCCGCAGGTACATTTTTAACTCATATTACTCTATTTTTCAAATTGTCAAGGGTCATAGTTAAGGAACAATACAATTAAGGTGGTAAGATTCCTTTATATTTTCCATTCTTTTCACTTCTCTTTCTCAACTAATCTATTCTATTATAGGCCATACATCCTAAAATTAGTTATGCAGAATGTCAAAAATAATTTGGTGATATAATACTATTTTAGTGATTATATTTAGAATATATTTATATGCTTTACATCTCTGAAACCCTCTTTTGACTATATCCCATTAACAGTCATTTAACTACCAAAAAAGATGTTTCCAATTCATTACTTATCACCATATTTATATATGCTTTTAATAAATTATTTATAAGAAATAGTTTTTTATATTTCTAATATTATGGAGCTAATCTTATTAATGTATATATTTTAATAAAATTAAATCGTGAAATCGAATGAAGACATGATATTTTAATAAAAATTTTATATCAAAATCATCAACCATTAAACAATAAAAGTAAAAAATAAAATAAAATCACCATAAATTCTCTATAGTGAAAAAATAAACATAATTCACTTATGGTTTCATGATTCAAAAAACACATGTTTATAAAAAAAGTGACATAAAGATGATAAAATATCACATAACTTATGGTAAAGGTACTCGTTAAATTGATTCTTTACTTTTAGGATTTTTTTACCTTTATCTATCATTTTTTATAATTATTATAATACCATTTTTATTAATATTTTAATTAACATTCCCTTTATTTTCTAGGTATTTTAATTCTTCAACATCATTGATATGATTTCTAATATTACTATAACTAGTATTAAAAAAGGATATTTTCCCACACAACCTGTGGATTAATTATGAGTTATTTCCCCATCTATCTATGAACTATGATAATTTTAAGACAAAAAATAAGGTTAAAAAACATGTTTTACATTTGAAATATACATGGATATTAAATATATCATTCACTATGAATTATTTATTAAACCATCCCTTTCCATTATTTTATTTTCTTGGTTTGTTTCTTATTGGTTTTCTGTCAATGTTACGTGCATGATTATGATAATTGTAGGAAGTAATGCGTGTGATTAGAATTATATATCCTTTCAATTCATTGGTTCATGTGATCCATCTTCAAAGATTATAATTACTTTTCATGAACATGGTGCTATCCTTTTTATAGTTATGATGTTTTTATTTGTGCACCCATGTTATTTATAAACATAATGTTATAAGGTTTCACAATTTATGTATGTTATTTGACCACATAATTATTTTTTTTTCGTTTTTACACATATTTCATATTCTATTCATTTTTAAAATGTTTACCTATGTTTATGTTATGATAATAATGATTATTCTCACCCATGTACTATTGTTTTAGGTTTCTTATTCCATACATATTATTCCTCCCCTTACATGGATTTTAGATCACCCCTAGCATTGATGTATATACTTAGGTGAATACATATATTGAGTAGAACATGGGAGATTTTATGAGTACAAGGATGAATTATTTAAATATTTTTTATCATTTCCATGTTCAAGTGATGTATGAACCAAATTGTCCCAATATACTAAATATTTCTATTATATATTATATTTTTATTATTATTATTTTCCTCTTAAAAATAAAAAAATAATCATGTATGAAATATTTGGTTTACTATTGTATGAATTGAATTAAGGATTTGTTAATTTTGGAATTAATAAAATAAAAAATTAGTTAAAACCTTAGGGATGGATATGAGAATAGAAAATAAATTCAATTTTTTCATGTATAGAGTGTGTGGTTTCTTGAAATGACATCCCTATCTATATACAGCCATGTGGATACATGCTATGTTATATATGAACCTAAGGGTAGTAATAATGATATATTTTTCTTTAGTATTAAATCAATCTTCACAAAGTACATAACAAGTGGTCAAAAATATCAACCAATTGTGAAATTACCTTGTATATACTATGACTGATCACAGACTATTTAAAAAAATTATGAAGGTGATATATCTATGTTATTTTTTATATTTTAAAATATTGTAAAATATGATCCTAAAATAATGAATTGGTATGTAAAACAATATGGATCCCATAGGGTATGAATAAAGAATTTATTTATGCATGAGAATGAATTATTTATTCATGGATTATTACTTTATTTTTTTTACCTTTTATATTTTAGGAAATGGTCGAAACTAATAGAGATAATATTGACAATATATATGAGGTAGAATAAAACAATTACCCTAATTATATTCTCTATAGAATGGGAGGTGGTGTTGAAAACCATATATAGGTACATACCAAACAATATCAGTTTATCTATAATAACCAAAAAAAATTGGAATGCCTCAAATTTATCCAAGAAGGAGCTACCAACCATCGAGTCCTTTATTCCCCAATGACCATCAACATTTAGTGGTTCATCAGATCCACTTTTCATGTAATAGTGTGTTAGCTTAGAGGAAATGAATTTTTTGTGCTCAAATATTCTATTATGGAGAAATACACTCTTGGTGTCTATATTTTAGATGGATGAGATGATAAATTTTGGATAATGACTATTAATTTGAATTCTAAATATGGAATAGATGATATAGCATGGGTATACATTAAAAATATATTTCTTATCAAGTTTTTTCTTGAAACTACTCAAATTAATATTGAGAGAGAATTTCTAGAGATAAAAATGGAGAGTGAATCTATTGTGACCTAAATTTATTTTATATGGCTGGAATGGAATGCCTTAGATTTTGTTATCAATAATGATAGAAAAAAAAGATAGATTACATAATGGTTTAAAACTGCATCAAAAAGATATATGTTATCTGATACGTTGAGAGTTCGAAAACATTCGTTCAATTTTCTCTCGATGTAGAGGTGATATTTTTAGAATTATATCAAATATGTTGATATAAGAAATGATGTATGGGGTTTTAGGCTCTAGGATAGATTGATAAAGTGGAAAAAATATAAAATCACCAAAATATCAAAAATTTGGAATGAAGTATCATAGAAATCAACTCAAATGAATGAGTAAATGATTTACGTTGGGTATAGGAGGCCATAAAGATAATGAATGTCATGAAGACATGATTAAGATGACCAAAATGATAGAGGAAAGGAAGGAAATATCCAATGCACCACCCATGCTTCAATTATACACCTATAAGGAGAAAGGTAACTATTGAATCATGTATACCAATACATGGGTATTATAGGGTAATCAATATAACAAACCACTAACATAGATTGAGAAATATAAGTATTCTTCCATCACCACTTTATAGGTGGAACATTAAATTGATGTTATACATGGTACACTTACTATTTAGTGAAAAATGGACGAGGTTTTATATTATTCAATTTATATAAATTATTTATATCCTATATGTTTTATAGAACTATTGACCCACATATATGATTACATGAAGTAAAAAAAACCAAAAAGATAACTACTAGTATGATCATTGCAATCCAAGTATTGGACACTTCTCCTATTAACGTCAATGGGAATTTTTTTCCAGTGAATATCATAATAATTTTTATGTAATTTCATGATATATTAGTATGGATTGGATCTAATTATATAGAGATAAAACCAACTATCACGAAAATAAAATTACTTTCTATATACCATACCATTAAATTCTCATGTATAAATATATGTAAGATCATGAATCTCATTTTGAAAATCCCTTGATGATGTGAGCGTTGGTACTTATAAACCCTCATTTTGTGGTACTGATTTGAAATTTTAATCATTTATTTATAGGGATTATGAGGTAACAATTCATAATTTTCCCTATAAGATGACCCCGTAAATATTTTCTATCGATTTAGTTGGTTTTGAAATATTGTGTTTACCATAGGGTCAAAATTTAGTTATATTCTGAGTTTGTTGACTTTTATAGAAAATATTATCATTTAATATAATAATATTAATTATTCCCCATGTGATAATAGTGATATCATTTGAATGGAGTATCAGATTTATATATCTACTTCACTATCGTGTTTGAAATCATGAGTTTTTTCTAGGTGAGGTGTAAACATTATTTGGGTTAGTGGACTTTTGTTGAGATCTAAAATGGTTATTTAAATTAAATTAAATTTATTAAAACTAATTTAAATTAATTACCCTCTCCCCATTGGATGTCTTAAGATTGACTAATGGTCATAGGTTCTCTACCTATTTTTGATGGAGATGCCTAGAGGACAAGGGGGAGAGGTACCACGAGACCTCATCCAAGGGCGTGATCGATAGGGGATTAGGGTGTAGTGGCTATGGTCCATGAATTTACTCACAAAGATTTGGTTTTTTCTCCATGAGGTGTGAAATATTTGATTTTTTATACCTGTTTTCCCATTTAAATACTTCACTTATAAATATAAATATTTTTATTTGACTATTAGCACAACCTTAAAGGCCTTGATGAAATGATTTTAGGAGAAATGAGGGTTTTAGTGAGATTACCAGGGGTTTCCATTTGGGAAACGAAACTAAAAAACAAATAGTTTTCATGAACACATGTTTTGGTTTATTTATATTTTGAGATAGGCAGATGATGAGGCTTCATATCTTGTAGTCCAAAGGGACTTTTCATGTCAGATTACTCGGGTTCTGGTTGAGCACTCATCCAAAAACCTTATGTGGGGGTAAATGGTTATGTAGGGTACATTGAGAGACCCTAAGTGATGAATATGACTAGTGTCTATGAGGAATACAATATTTTAGGCCATGTGAGGAACATTTCAAAGTAACCTATGTGGGAGAAATTGAATACAGGTATAGTACAAAAATTATTCATTAGTTTTACATACCTTGTCCATCAAAGATATATGAATGGGGGTGATGATGAGGTCTCATATCATTTAGAATGAGGTACATGTTGTTTACTATTCGACTAAAGTTTTTTTTTAATGTTTTCTACCCTATAGATATAATTAGAGCCAAGATAAAAAAAGTTATGTTTATTTTTTAATGTCACATGAAATGGTGGAATCCGTTTGATGATTCGAGCATGTTTAATAAATAATTCAGATTCAGTGAGTTATGATTGAGATGTTCTTAATTTATTGATTATACCGAAGGGTTTATTTATGGTTATCTGATATGAGGCCTAGGTGTGGGTAATAAGAATGATGGGATGACTTCATATAGGATTTCTAAGGTCCTTGGTATGAGATAAAATAAGATTTTACCTATTCCGTGAGACATGGTTTGGAAATGAGTTGGTAGATATGTTGGTTAGTTACCAACCTAAGATGATTAAAGAAATGAGATGGGAGTTGTGTGATCTCTTAAGATTAATAATTCTATGGGGAAATTTATACTCTGATTGAAAGTTTTGGACTTAGAGAATATTTTGATATTGAGGGACCCTTTTGAGGTTTCCAAACATTGATGGGACCTAGAGGATCCTGGTGGGTTCTATATTTACATGTTGACCATAGTGAGATGGTGTATTGAAAAACACTAGTGATGAGTGTGGTTGTCACCTTAAAACCCAAATCGATGGTGTGATACTACTATTGAACAATCTAGAAAGTGGTTATAATCTCACAAAAATAACACCGTATATAGAGACCCTATCATTTTGCACATATCAGTACATGATTTTAAGCATAATTATCCATTAAGAAGAAAACCTTATCGCGAAGTATAGAGTATTTTGAAGATTTGGTACATAGTTAGAAAACACAAAAAAATATTATTTTAATTAATCTCCACGATGACCTCCAAACTTTCATTGAGATCTTACATCTGTATAATGTTGGATTTGGTGAACAAAAAGCCATCTTCTTTTAAATTTATGATAAAATTGTATTAATTTAATGAATATTAATAAAGTAAATACCACATCATGATTGTTATTCTACATGAAATAGTGTGCGATAATGTCCTATGAATAGCTGTCACATTAAAATGTTTTAGTAGATCCCTGCTATGATGAGAACTCGGAAATGTCATGACACTATTTTTTAATATATGTTCTATGGGAAGATGATATAATTTTAAGGGACATAAATTATACAGGCTATCATGGGTAGGGACTCATGAATCTTTGAGGCACCTTCCCACGGTTTGAGCCCTTGGTAATATCCAGGATCATATTATGAGAACAAGACCCACCAGAAGGAAATCCACATTCATAAGTATCATTGGATGTCCCTCTCTACTAACATGTGTATTGGTCCTTAGGATTTTATATTATTATTAATGCATATAATGACTCACGTACTTAGATGTATTTATGATAACCATGATGATAGATATCCATGGTGAGGTAGGATATGTTGGGTGTGTCACGAGTAATACTACATTAATGAATAATACGAAAAATTATTTTTCACTTCTATGAAAGTAGATATCTCAAGCCATTTGAAGAAAATGATATATCCCAACTAAATCAATGTCTATGATGTTCTATGGTAATGTTCAATTCTTTGAAGTCAAAGAATGATAAATCGAGCCCATGGGTTGATGTAACTTGCATGCAACCCACTTGATCAGAGATATTGGGAAAAGGTGATTATATTCCATGGTAACTGTTGGTAGGAGGTGACATATCTTTGTAACATCAACTTCATTCTATTAGATTCCCTGACCCATTTCTAGATAGTAATCTTGGACTTTAGGAAAATTCACCTAATGCCAATAAGAAATAGTCATAGAGGGTCAAACACTAAGTGTATTTAGTATGTCAGTTAAATAATATATTTATTAGACAAGTTGAATAAATATTATTCCCAATTATGATTCAATAATTATTCAAGTATTCCTGATCGAATTCATTTCATCACTAGTAATTCAAGAGAAAATATTTTGGATGAAATATTTTTTTACGTGAGAATAATGTAGTTATATTTATTTAAAAAATAATTTCATTATTCAAAGACCATTAAATATTGAGGGGGAGACAATTATTTATTATTACCCAGTGAATTAAATTCATTAAGTATAGGTCATGGAAATAAAATAATTGCTATTATTATTTGACATGGGGTTTTCAAATGTAATAATAAATTAAGTAATGACACCTATGCTAATTATTTATTATTACCTAGTGAATTAAATTCCCTATTATGTTATTATTCTATATATAAGCCAAGGAATCATTCCACCGGCTAACCAATAGTTGTGTGAAAAACATACATAGAGAAAATATCTTGATCTTAGATAACTCTTCCCTCTCTAAGAATACTCTCAAGAATGAGAGATATCTTCCTCCACCAGATCAAGAAGAACGCCCTAGAATCAATTGTCAAGGTGATCAAAGGCAGGCATCACAAGTGCAAGGATATTCCAATCTAGCACTCGAAGAATCCTTCGGCAATATTTAGAGATATGTGGAGCATGTTTGGATCACCACTAGATTATTCATATCCATAGATTCTATATCGCAACAAAGCCTCACCTCATACCCATGTTCGGACGCATCAATGAAGAAAGAATCACCTTGTAGGTAGTTCTATAATTTAATTAAAAAATAAATGAATAAAATATGTCGATCATCTCTTCAATGTTTTGGGTTATCTCCCTTTTCTTTAATCATTGATTCAATTCTATGGATACTGGCGTTCATCATCGTATTGATCCTAGATTAATCAACAAATATGGAATTTTTCAAAGATGGGTACACCCTCATCTTGTGCTTCCGGTATGCCCCAAACCTACAAGTGGTATCAGAGTAGTCATATTTTCATTTATAATTTTTTAAATAATTTGCTGATGATTTACACTTTAATAATTTAGTTTCTCAATTCAAGTTTAATTGTTCTTGTAATCAGACTTTTGAGATATATTAGTCCCTTATCGTTTCTCATAGATCTAAAATAAACATCTAATTTTATGATTGAAATTAAATCAAGGATCTATTTAGTTGGCACCGATAGTTCTCTCCAAATAACACATGAATACATGAAATGTAGTTGGATCAACACAATGTATAATTTTTTTCAATGCATCATGATTAAATCAGAAATAACTCAATCCATCTGCATTAATTACACATGGTGTATTTAATTGTCACACCATGGGTTGATCAGGATAGACTGGTGCACGGTCAGCCAGACTACATGTTTCATGGCCCACTGGACACGACATATAGTCCCTTTAGGTTAGGGTCAAGTCGTGCATCCCATACAGATTTTCCCCATCTAGAGATCGTGTATTGTGGAGTCTACACAACATGTGGCCCACTAGACATGTCATGTACTAGAAATATTTACGAAGTACACCTCACATTACATTTCTCCAGGCTTGTATATCTGATGGATGGCGAGGAGTGTAGATGCTGTGTATTTGGACCTATACTCCATGTACTATTTCCAGAATACACAAATTATAAAAATTTATTATTATATTAGGTAACATTGGAGACATATACCTTTGTGTGGGAATAAATATGGGACACAACATGTGGCCTGCATTTGATATATATATATATATATATAATTTATATCTGCATAATGTTCAAAGATCTTCACATCATGTATGAGTTTTATTACAATTATAATTATGTGTGCATGCTACATGTCACAATGAGTAAAGTGTATACAAGTATAAATACATGTTGGGCTATTTTGGATGGGTATTCAATAGGTTCCTTCCAAGGTTCAAGTTATGTACAATGTTATTGATGTGGATCTCAATGAAATTTAGAAAAAGGATTAATATAAAAAGGATTGATTAATTAAAGTTAATGATTAATCTATTCAAGAATAACATATCTTAATAAAAATGATGAAAGTATTTAATTCTAGTTTTCTTTAATGCCTAATTAGTTCAAATATGTGGATGACCATGAGCAAGATCATAGCATTGTATATGACTTGTTCCCTTTTAATTTATTTATTAAATTAAAATTGTTGGCCTACATGCCATCTCCTCGTTAATATGTAGGGCCTGTGGGACCTTTGTTTCTTTTATGTAAACCCTCATTTACCCCTCACCTATGTGTGAATTAAAAGCATATGTAATGGATGGAGCTTCCATGCTAGTGGAGGCGGTTTATGTTTGGAGCCGAGGAGATACCAATATAAGGAGATACAAAGGTGGATAGTTGGAATGTTTTCAACATGAATCTTAAAATGGTTCATGGTGTTTCTCCACTAGGGAAGGCTTAGATTATCAACCGCTAGATAAATTAACAAATAGTAAATTTCATGATCATTCCCTTTATTTTATTTCTTTCAGTTGTATGGTTACTCATTATGGATGTTTGACGCGATCATAAAATTAATGAACAAACAATTATACAACATGGAAGTAAAAAAATGTCTTATGCATAAATATTATCTATACATGGTTAATCACGTAAGTATGTCCCACTTAACAATAAAAACCATTTGAAAATAAAATAAGTTGAAATTTACTCATGAAGGATAAAATCCCTCAATTAAATATTAAATCATCATTGCCTTCCATTACATTGGTTAGAATCAAACCATAGTTCAAAGTGCTGACCAACCCTAGTTGGGGTGATATCAATTATCAAGGAATTCTATTTTTAAAATTTAGGTTGAATTAACTTATTTTACATCAAGGGTTGAACACCCAAGCAGTAATTGTTGTAAATGAGAGGAAAAGGTTTAGGAAATCCAAAATTAAGGAATTTAGGATTGGGGAGTCCACTCAACAGATCAAGGTGCAGTGAGTTTATGTATTTGGCATTTTCAATGCCTACCTAAACCCTATCACATTGGTTGACCAACCCTAGATGGGGTAATGTGAAAGGAAATATGGATTCTTGCTGCTTGAATGTCCATGTAATAGTATATTCTAAAGCTAATGGTGAGGTATATTGGGTTTTGAAAAAATAGTGGGATAATGATTGATATTAATTTATTTATTTGTCTATATTTACAAAAAACATACTAAAACTATGTTCCTCATAATTTTTAGAAACATCAATCAAAATGAATTCAAACATGTAATTTCAATCCATACCCAAGAAGGAAAACCTTATCACCGACACTAATTTCCAAGAGTGGAAATGGAACCTTTAGGTTATCCTTCACCATGAGAGGAAACATTATGTGTTTGAAGAGACTTTACCAGTTGTGCAGGGAAATAAAGAAAGTGATAAGGAACTCTCTATGTATGAGAAACATCTGAATGACGCTATAGATATTGAGTGCATCATGTTATCATGGATGACCAATGATCTCTTAAAGCAGCATGAGAAAATGGATTCTTATAGAATGATGTCTTACCTTTGGGATATCTACAAGAGAAGGAAAGAGTGGAGAGGTATGAGATCTCCAATGCTTTGTTCACTACTATATTTGGAGAGTCTATTCCAGATGGACCACATGCAGTGAAGCTTTTAGCTATATTGATCATATGAAAATCTTATGTCATGACCCATCCTCGGGACTCGTGCCGTGACTACCCCAAGACCGCCTTCCATAGGCCATGGGATGGCAACTAGCACCAAAGGTGTAAATTCCGACAGTAGGGGAATGCATTAAGTAAAAAAACACCACATAGTATGAAAGTTGAAGTAAACACTAACTAAACTGAGTACAATGGAAGTGCTGGAAAGTAAATGGGAAAGTATACAAACCCAACTAAAAGTAAAGTACAACTGAAAAGAGAGTACCGTAGCAGAAAAGTAAAGTAGTAACACCGAGCCATCCTCTGGAAATCCCACCTGAAGGGTGGGTACAGATAGCCTCCTCTGCTCCTCGGCTCTAGCCGTCCACTCCGAGTAAGTCTCGTCCAGTGATCGACCTCGAGGTACCGTCCAGCTCCATGAGCTCCTACCTCGATCAGCACTGTCCGTCGTCCGCATCCCACACAATGTAGTGCGGGCATAGCCCATGCACGGGTGAGTATACGCTACTCAGTAGGGAACCCGAGACCCCCAAAGGTCTCCCAGAATCCACAAAGGATAAACCACAACAGAATGATACAATCACGAACTAACAACCAACTCTACATAGGTATATGTCCATACATATACCGAAGTCATCAATTCCAGTTCGGCTCCAACATCAGAGCCCAAGTTCGATCTAGTCAACACAGGATAGTACAACCCAATCCACACAGGAAAGCACACCCCAATCCACATAGGAAAGCAAGTCAATCATATCGAAGATAATGATTGAATGTTAAGACTCATCTCAAATAGGTATACTTCTTCGTAAGATGATAGGGATGATCAAGTGTATCCACTGATTCACCTAAGCTGTCAGACCCACATAGGATACAAGACCAGCTATGTTGTCGGACTCAAAAAGGATACAAGACCAGTAACTCTGTCGGACCCATGTAGGATACAAGTACTGAGTCAAATACTGCCGGACCCAAGTAGGATACAAGAACAGACCTCACGTACTGCCGAACCTACATAGGATACAAGAACAGTAGTCATCACCACCAAACCCATGGAGTATTCTAGTATGGTTGTCATCGCAGCCGAACCCACTGAGGATCCCAGTACAGTCGTCATCGTCGTCGCAGTCGCAACCAGCTCTAGGGTTCCCGCACACAGCATGCTCGATTCCGGGAGGGTGCGCTCCATGAGCCAAGGGTTTCGATACATCAACTGACACGTAGTACTATGTTGATGTATCCCAAAGTTCTGTCTTGTCAAAAGGAACTCAATGTGACAGACGTTGCGTCATTCAGACGCCCGGTTTGAGAGTGATTGGCTTTTTCATCAGAGGGGCCCGGTTGGTTTTTAAGTCAAAACCAACCTGACCGTACTCCAACTGCATCCAAACCTTGAGCATATTAGCCAGAAAACCATCTGAATAAGATGAATCCAACAAAGTCGACAGCACGTCAATCGGACGTCCGGAGCTCAGGTTATAAGTGTTTCCGCTCCGAGGGCCCGGTTGGTTTCGTGTTCGAACCAACCCAGCCATACACAAAGTTCTCCCGAACTTTGAGTGTAATATGCTGAAACGGCTTTCTCGATCCATGGATCTCTATGCAACAGACGGTTCATCGATTGGAGGTCCGTAGCCCAAGATATGGGCGTTTGAACGGATCTGTCCGAAAAATAGGGGGTTCGGGCCCGGTCCAACCCGACCCGATACCCCAGGGTCGGCCCTAACCGGGTCGACCCGACCTGGGTCTGGGTCTGGCCCAGTTGGGCGCGGGCGGCCTGGCGCGGCCGGTCCGGCCTTGGCGCCCGCGCGCTGAGCGGACGCGGGGGGGGGGGGGGGGGGTTGCCCCTTGTTTTGTAAAGGTCGTCCATTTATGGACGACCTTAATTGAGCAGTGGGACCTGGGTGTCCCGCCTCCACCTAGCACCAGCGGCCGGTTGAGCCGGCCGCTTCTTTGAACCGCCACCGCGGGACCTGCCTGTCCCGCCTCCTGGAGTGCCGGCGACCGGAATTCCCGGCTGCCCCTTGCTCCACCACCGTGGCCAAAGGCCACGGCGCGATGGTGCCACGCCACTCCACCATGGCCCGCCCCGACCGCGGACCTCCATGGTTCTCCGGTGCGGTGCGACGGCGCAGAGCCCCTTCGTCTTTTCCCATTTTTGGCAGCGGGTTTTGTCAGCTTCACCGGCGCGGTGTGACAGCGCCCCACACCTTCACCGTGATTTACCTCATTCCCGCTCGGTGTCGTGGCACCGCACTGCCTCCATTCCAAGCCACAAGATATTCAACAAAAAAAGTGGTAGGAGGTTCGGCCGTTTTTGTACGGTCTGACCTCCTCTGTTATTTTGATAACAAGTGGCCATAAAACTATTAGAGTACATCAATTAATTCTGAACGTAAAATCAACCCCTACCTCGAAGAAGTTCGCGGAATCTAGCGTCGCGGAAAACGGCATCGCAGGATGAAGCTCCGTATATGATTATAGAGAACGTCTGAGGTGGAGCGGCGTCTCACACTGGCTGCAGAGAGGAGAAGAATGGCGCATCGATCACTCCTTGCGGGGACGCCGTTCTTCGTCGAGGTCTTTACGTTCTTCGCGTTCTTCAAGACTTAGCGTAATCTCTCCCAAAATCTCCACACACAAAAACCACCACAAAATAAAATAAGCCACATCCTTATTTTATTTACTCATGTCAAGAATTCAAGAATTCAAAATTCAAACTCTTTATTAAATAAATTTAATAGCTTTAATCAATCTAATTAATGTGAGAGTTGACACGCAATTAAAGTGGGGGAGTGGGTGAGTTACAAAAATAAATGGGGGGTTGCCAACATTAAGAGGTTTAGAAGAGTTAGAGGAAATTGAAGGGGTGGGGCTCGTGTGGGACCCACCTCCCTAATATCATACCAAGTGGATTTAGGATGTAGTGGGTCCCACCCCAACTTCCATGCATAGGTTATAACTACTTAGAATAGAAAAAAACATTGTAGCGCAAATTTTTATTTCACTACTCAGTTAACCCCTTTATTTAAGAACACCACCCGAGAAAACGCAACTCCAGAAAAGGTCTTCCTAAGCAATTACCGGCACTACGGTTTCATCGGTGCCCTCAGATTTCGATTCCGAGTAACGGTTCAAAAGTTAAAAAAACCCGCCCTTTCGTTCACTGAACACACCCGAGCTAAACTTCGGAAATTGATTCCAGGAACATCGGGCCTCGGAATCAGGTGCCGTCAGAAACTGCGTACTCATAAAATCCCAAAGAAATTAAGAATAAATTTTCCTTGAAATTTACGGGTATTTACATTACTCCCACCATAGGTATTTATGTCCCCGTAAAGATACATCACAAACTAGGGGAACAAATGAGGCTACTGAGCACACATCTGAGCCTCTCGCTCCCAAGTGCTCTCCTAGAGGTTCCCGTGCTGCCACCTGATGTACACTAGAGGAATAAACCATCCATGTAGGACCCTCTCCTGTCGATCCTCGATCTACACCGGGACCTCCGCAAAAGTCACCCCGTCATCAATGTCCATCTCCACATGGTCGATGATATGTGTCGGGTCATGCACGTATCGCCTCAGCTGAGATACATGAAAGACTTCATGCACCCGGTGCAACTGAGGTGGTAGAGCCAGGCAATAAGCCACCTCACCTATCCAGCTGAGAACCTGGAATGGTCTGATGAAGCATGGAGATAACTTGCCGCCCTGGCCAAATCTCTGTAATCCATGTCGAGGTGAGACCCTCAAGAAAACATGGTCGCCATCCTCGAACTATAGTGGTATATGCCTCCTGTCATCATAAGACTTCTGTCGGCTCTGAGCTATCCTCATCCACTCCCGGATGACCTGGACCTTCTCTGTCATGGCTTGGACCATCTCTGGTCCCACAAAAGCTAACTCCCCAGGGTCTGTCTAGCACAGAGGTGGTCTGCAAGGTCGGTCGTACAATGCCTCGTATGGTGCCATCCCGATGGTGGAGTGGTAGCTGTTGTTGTACGCAAACTCCACTAAGGGTAGGTTATCCTCCCAGCTACGACCAAAGTTGAGGACAAATGAACGGAGCATGTTCTCGAGAGTCTGAATGGTCCTCTCTGTCTGACCATCCATCTGAGGGTGAAAGGCGGTGCTCAGACGTAGCTGTGTTACGAATGCCTCCTACAACCCCTTCCAAATTCGGGAAGTAAAGAGAGAATCTCAATCGGAGATGATAGATGATGGCACACCATGAATCCATATAATCTCTTGAACGGTGATGCGTCCCAATCTCTCCACGGAGCCCTGCTCTCTGATGAGTAAAAAGTGGGCCGACTTGGTGAGTCGGTCGACAATCACCCAAATAGAGTTGTGACCTCTGGAAGTTCATGGAAGTATAGACACAAAATATATAGATATCCCATCCCACTTCCACTCTGGGACCTCCAAGGGCTGTACCAAGCCTACTGGTACCTGGTGCTCCACCTTCACCTATTAGCAGGTGAGACATCGAGAAACGAAACCTGCCACAACCTTCTTCATACCCGACCACCAGTGCTGTCGTTTGAGATCCTGGTACATCTTTTCCACTTATGGATGTACTGCTAAAGGGGAAGTGTGAAACTATCTCAGCACCTCCTCCTATAAAGAATCCGCTACCATGGTACGTCCTCTGAAAAGGACATCGTGATCTCCTACTATAGATAAACCATCAGGTGCCTGTCCTGTGGAAATCTGCGCATGCCGCGTCTCACAGTCAACGTCCCCACACTGTGCCTCTCTGACCCACTGAAGAAGCGGAGGTGTGACTGTGAGCGACTGAAAGAAGGCTTCCCCCTCTCTATCCACGATGGATATCTGCAAAACGGCTAGCTGCTCTTTTACCTCTACAAGTAGGTGAATGCACGTCCTCCTGCTGAGATCATCAGCTACTATGTTCCCCTTTCTAGGAGTATATACTATCTCAAAGACATATTCCTTGAGGAAATCGAGCCATCGTCGCTGTCTCAGGTTCAGTTCCTTCTGCAAGAAGATTTACCTGAGACTCTGATGGTTAGAATAGACAGTAAATCGCTCGCCCATTAGATAGTGCCTCCACATCTTCAGAGCGAAGACCATTGCTGCTAACTCCAGGTCATGGGTACCGTAGTTCTTCTCATGCTGCCTCAACTGTCGTGATCCATAAGCGATCACTGCCTGCTCCTGCATCAATACACACCCAAGCGTGGTCCCTGATGCATCTCAATAGACTACATACCCTACTCCCTCCTCCGGTATCCTCAAGATGGGTGCACTGGTCAATCTCTGTCTCAGCTCCTGGAAGCTCTGCTAACATATATCTGAACACACGAAGGGTTTCCCTTTCTTCGTCAAAGCTGTAAGCAGTGCTGCAACTCTGGAGAAGTCTGGCACAAATCTCCGGTAGTACCCAGCCAAACCTAGGAAACTCCGCACCTCCGTCATGCTCCTGGGTGGCTCCCAAGCTAGCACTACCTCAATCTTCGTAGAATCCACCGCAACTCCCACCCCATAGGTGACATGTCCCAAGAAGTGGACCTCACATATCCAGAACTGACACTTCAAGAGCTTACCATAAAGCTAGTGCTCTCGGAGTGTGTCTAGTACAACCCGCAAGTGGTAGGAATGCTCCTCCTCAGTAGTCGAGTATATCAATATGTCATCGATGAAGACCATGACAAATCGATTTAGGTAAGGCTAGAAGATCCTATTCATGTGACTCATGAACACTGCTGGAGCATTGGGTATGACGAAAGGAATAACCAAGAACTCATAGTGGCTATACCGACATCTGAATTCCGTCTTCTGCACATCCTCGTCTCGAACTCTGAGCTGATGATATCCAGACCTGAGGTCTATCTTTGAGAACCACCGTGCTCCCTTGAGCTGATCGAAGAGGTTGTCAGTCCTCGGTAGTGGATACTTGTTCCTCACGGTCACCTGGTTCAGGAGACGGTAATCGACACATAGTCTCAAGCTCCCATCCACCTTCTTGCCGAACAAAATTGGGGAAGCCCATGGTGAAACACTGGGTTGAATGAATCCCTTTCCCTGCAAGTCCTCCAGCTGTACCTGTAGCTATCAAAGCTCAGTGGAAGCCATCCGATATGATGGAGTAGATATAGGTGTTGTCCCGGGGTACAGGTCAATATAGAAGTCTACCTCTCTACGAGGAGGTAGTCCTTGAACTTCGTCAGGAAAAAACGACCATATACTGCTCCGCCACTACAGGTAAACTGGGACTCCGCTTGTCCACTGCTCCTAAGATGAGGCTAGCCAACTGATGTGTGATCGGTTGTCCTCTCCTTTACGTGAGTCCATCCTGCGCTGAAAAGGCTCCCTTCTCTCCAGGGAAGGTGAACCTACTCCAATCAGTGTGAACACACTGCACCTTGCTCATAATACAGTCGATCTGAGCATGGACTATAGATAACCAATCCATGCCCAAGATGACGTCATAAGGCCTCGACGCCGCTACAAGAAGATCCTATCCGAAGCTCTCACCTCCTAGAGTAAGGTCACACTGTCGTCACCAGTGCGTAATCATCGATTCTGATCCCGTTGGAGTCTCTAGCCGTAATAATCGAGCCAACGACTCCGTTCGAATCTCCGAGCTCCGAACAAGGGCAGCGACAATGAAAGAATGACTCACTCCTGTGTCTATAAGAACTACAGAAAGGGTGGAGTAGACACAGATAGTACCTCGAATCATCTCTGGTGCACCGTGGTCGTAGGCCTTCACTGCCTGAAGCTGAGCCTGCCTCTGTCCGCCAGCTCCCTATGGTCTGGGTGGACCTCCTGGTGGTGCTGGTGGTCGTAGAGCCTCAAAGCGTCGCCCACCAGCTACTGCTCGGCCAACTCCTCTGCCTCGTCCTCTTTCTCCCTGCGGACCGCCACGGTTAAACCTCTACCTCTGCATGGGTGGTCCCTCAACCGTCTGCTGCTCCTTTGCACGGCGGGTCGTGCAATCACAAGCCATGTGGCCCTGCCCGCCGCATGCATAGAAATGTCTGCTCCTGGTAAGGTTGGATCTGTGTCGTGTGCCCCGCACCTCTAAGTCAGTATCCTGTGGTCGTCCCCCTGATGGTCTGGTCCGCCTGGACCCTTTAGTCCTCCATCGACTGCCGGCTACAGAAGACTCATCTACATGCCGCCCTACTGTAGGTCTCGCTGCTGGTGTCGACTCAGATAGAAAGCTCTCTAAGAGAAGGGCTCACTTTAGTACTCCTGCCTGCATCGGAATGCTGAGGGAGATCATCGATGGCCTGATCTCATGCCTCGGTCCCCGCTCAAAGGTCCACGCCCGAAAGAATGGGTCTCGTACCATGTCCGTGGAATAGCGCGAGAGATCGGTGAATCTTGCCGAGTACTGGGATACCGTCATCCTACCATGCTACAGCTGCAGTAACTCCTGAATGCGCATCGCACGTAGGGTGGCTGGGGTGAACTCCGAGTGGAAGAGGCTCTCGAAGTCCGACCAAAGGAGAGATGCCTCGTCGTGGACCTGGAGCATCAGTCTCCACCATCTTCCTACTACCGCGTGCAGGAGACTCACTGCAAGGATCACCATGAGGTCAGCTGGTGTCCCTACTAACCTGAACACCTGAACAACAGCCTCCAACCAATCCTCGGCTACCTGAGGGTCCGACTCCCCGCGGAACCTGGGTGGTCTCTAACGTTGAAACTCATGCAGTGCACTAAGGTGACGTGCACTCTCAGCGGCTGGGGCTGGTGGCATCGGTGGCTCAGTAGGTAGAGGTACCGCCGGTGCCTCCACTGTAAAAGGGCCCTACACCGAGGCCTCGTCGCTCGGCGGGCTGTCATCTCGCACAAAGTTCAAAACCCTAACTGGCTGCCATAATGGGGCCATCCTGAATAGAGACAGGTGTTCCACGGTCAATATAGTATTCCTGGTGAGCTGACCCAGAGTAATTACAAAGAAAACTTTTGAAACACACATGCAATCAATGTTTTCGTGCACTAAGTCGGAAATCAGAAGTTAGGGTCCTGGTGTATGGATAAGTCGCCCACCACACCAACACTGGACTCCCTGGACTGATAACCACACTCAATACCATTAACATTATTCCTTCAAAAAGAAGAAGGATCAGAGTCCTGAGTTCTGCGGTAGAACCGAACTCCTCTGATACCAATTTGTCATGACCCGTCCTCGGGACCCGTGCCGTGACTACCCCAAGACTGCCTTCCATAGGCCAGGGGCTGCCGACTACCACCAAAGGCGTAAATTCCGACAATAGGGGAATGAATTTCCTTTATAAAGTAAAAAAACCACAGAGTATGCAATCTGATGTAAACACTAAGTAAACTGAGTACAATGGAAGTGATGGAAAGTAAATGAGCCAGTATACAAAACCAACTGAAAGTAATGTACAACTAAAAGGAGAGTACAACAGCATAAAAGTAAAGCAGAAACACTAAGATGTCCTCTGGAAATCCCACCTGAAGGGTGGGTACAGATAGCCTCCTCTACTCCTCCGCTCTAGTTGTCCGCTCCGAGTAAGTCTCGTCCAGTGATCCACCTCCAGGTACCATCCAGCTCCACGAGCTCCTACCTCGATCAGCGCTGTCCGTCGTCTGCATCCAACACAACGTAGTGTAGGCATAGCCTATGCAGGGGTGAGTATATGCTACTCAGTAGGGACCCCGAGACACCCAAAGGTCTACCAGAATCCAAAAAGGATAAACCACAAAGGAATGATACAATCATGAAGTAACAACCAAATATACTTAGGTATATTCCATACATATACCTAAGTCATCAATTCCAGTTCGGCTCCAACATCCAATCCCAAGTTCGATCTAGTCCACATAGGATAGTACAACCCAATCAACACAAGAAAGCACAACCCAATCCACATAGGAAAGAAAGTCAATCATTTTGAAGATAATGATTGAAATTCAAGATTCACCTCACACAGGTATACTTCTTCATAAGATGATAGAGATGATCAGATGTAGCCACTGATTCATCTAAGCTGTTGGACCCACACAGGATACAAGACCAGCTAATCTGTCGGACCCACAAAGGATACAAGACCAGCTACTCTGCCGGACCCACGTAGAATACATGTATAGATTAAAATACTGTCGGACCCACGGAGGATACAAGAATAGTAGTTGCGTACTATCGGACCCACATTAGATACAAGAACAGTAGTCATCGTCTTCGAACCCACGTAGGATTCCAGTACGGTCGTCATCACTGCTGATCCCACGGAGGATCCTAGTACAGTCGTCATCATCGTAGTAGTCGCAACCAGCTCTAGGGTTCCCGCACACAGCATGCTCGATTCAGGGAGGGTCCATTCCATGAGCCAAGGGGGGTCGATACATCAATTGAAACGTAGTCCGTAGTTGATGTACCCCAAAGTTCTGTCTCGTCAAAAGGAACTCAACGTGAAAGACGGCGCGTCATTCGGACGCTCGGTCTAAGAGTTATTGGCTTTTTCGTCCGAGGGGCCTGGTTGGTTTTTAAGTCAAAACCAACTCGACCATACTCCAACTGCATCCAAACCATGAGTAGAGTAATCGAAAAGAACTGTCTCACTAAGAGGAATCCAACAAAGTCGACGGCACGCCAATCGGACGTCCAGAGCTCATGTTATAAGTGTTTCCGCTCCGAGGGCCCGGTTGGTTTCGTGTTCAAACCAACCCGGTGATACCCAATGTTCTCCTAAAACTTGAGTGTAATATACCACGAATACCTCCCCGATCCAAGGATCTCTATGCAACTGACGGTGCGTCGATCGGAGGTCCGTAGCCCAAGATATGGGCGTTTGAACGGATCTGTCCGAAAAACAGCGGGTTAGAGCCCAGTCCGACTCGGCCCGATACCCCTGGGTTGGTTCAAACCGGGTTGACCCGACCCGGATCTGGGTCCAGCTCAGCTAGCCGGGTGTCTGGCCTGGCGCGGGCGGTTTGGCCCAGCGCGGGTAGTCCGGCCTGGTGCGGCCGGTCTGGCCTGGGCACCAGCGCGCTGAGCAAACGCGGGGGGGGGGGGGGGGGGGGGGGGGGGGGGGGGGGTGCTTCCCCTCTTGTTTTGTAAACGGCCGGCCATAATTAATCCGTGGGACCCGGGGGGTCCCGCCTCCACCTGGCGCCAGCGGCCGGCTCAGCCGACCGCTTCTCTGAACCACCGTTGTGGGACCTGCCGATCTCGCCTCCTAGAGCGCCAATGGCTATAATTCCTAGATGCCCCTTGCTGCACCGCCGCGGCCTTTGTCCGACCGGCGTGGCGTGACGGTGCTGCACCCCTTCACCTTGGCCCGTTCTTGGCTGCGGGTTCCTTCAGCTTCATCGGCGCGGCACGACGGCGCTACGCCCGTTCACCGTGATTTACCTCACTCCCGTGTGGTGCCGTTGCACCACACCGCCTCCATTCCAAGCAACAAGATATTCAAAAAAAAGGGGGGGGAGGACGTTAGGCCGTGTTCGTGTTGTCCGACCTCCTCCATTATTTTGATAACAGGTGGCCAAATAACTAACAGATTACATCAATTAATTACGAACTTAAAATCAACCCCTATCTCGAAGAAGATCATGGAAGCTAGCGTCACGGAAAATGGCTTCACGGGATGAAGCTCCATATATACTGACGGAGAACGTCTCAGGTGGAGCGGCATCTCACATTGGCTGCGGAGAGGAGAAGAATGGTGCATCGATCACTCCTTGTGGTGATGACGTTCTTCGTCGAGGTCTTGATGTTCTTTGCGTTCTTCAAGACTTAGCGTAATCTCTCCCAAAATTTACACACAACAAAACCACCCCAAAATAAAATAAGGTACATCCTAATTTTATTAACTCATGTCAAGTATTCAAGAATTCAAAATTCAAACTCTTAATTAAAAAAATTGAATAGATTTAATCCATGTAATTAATGTGAGAGTTGACATGCAATTAAAGTGGGGGAGTGGGTGAGTTACAAAAATAAATCGGGGGTTGCCAACATTAAGAGGGTTAGAGGAGTTAGAAGAAATTGAAGGGGTGGGGCTCATGTGGACCCCATCTCACTAATATCCTAACAAGTGGAGTTAGTATGTAGTGGGTCCCACCCCAACTTCCAAACAAATGTTATAACTACTTATAATAGAAATAAAAATTCTAGAGCAAATTTTTATTTCACTCTTCAGTTAACCGCTTTATTTAATAACACCACCCGAGCTAACACAACTCCAGAAAAGGTCTTCCTAAGAAATTACTGGAGCTGCGGTTGCATTAGTTCCCTCAGATTTCGATTCTAAGCACCAGTTCAAATGTTAGAAAAACCCGCTCGTTCGTTCACTGAACGTACCTGAGAAAAACTTCAGAAATTGGTTCCGGGCACACCGGGCCTCAGAATCAGGTGCCGTCAGAAACTACGTACTCATAAAATCCCAAAGAAATTAAGAAAAAATATTCCTTTAAATTTAAGGGTCTTTAAATCTTAGGGATTAAATTCCTAGATGATTTAAATACAAATCTCATACTATCAGTGCTTCATAATGCCTTCTATTGTTTTATAGTGAATTATAATGTAAGAAATAATGAGAGGAGTCTATCTAAGCTTCTTACCCTGATTTTCCAAGTTGATAAGGACATGGGGAAAGAAAAACACATAGTCCTTACGGTCAATATGAAGGGTAAGGCAAGGAAAAGGGGTATAAGATTTATAAAAAATATAAAGCCTCCAAGAACCGTTCGACCTATAAGAAGAAGATACAGAGGTAAGGCAATGAAAAGGATATAGTATGCTTTTCATGTGGTAAGTCAGGACAAAAGTTGAGGAACTGCACCCAGATTCATGGCGGAGACAAAGGTGCATTTGTTATCTAGTGCAATCTTTCCATATCTACACATTAGGTATTTGATACAGCTTGTGGGGCTCACATCAATATTCAAATGTTGTAACCACATAGATTCTGGAAAATATCCCTAGGAGAGGTGGATCTGCGAGCTAACAATGGTGTGATGTTGGATGCTATTATCATTGGTGGATACCACCTCACATTAATGATGAGAATGACTTTGGTTTTACATGGTTGTTATTATGTACCTAGTGTTACTCAGAACGTAATTTTTGTATTGAGTTTAGATATAGATGGATTTATTTTCATGTTTGGAGATAAATTTTGTTACATTTATAAGTATAACATATATTATGGAATATAACATTTAAATAATGGTATGTATGTATTAAATTATGAGAACCAAGTATCAGAAATTGATAACGAACCAAACTCACATGACTCACACATCACCCAGTTGTGGCATCACCGACATGGTCATTAAACAAGAAGCACCAGACAGTGATCTATCAAATATGGTTATTGAGACTCTTATAAAGCTAAAAACACTTGATATATGTCATGTTTTTTATAAGGTAAAATGACCAAACCACTATTTGGTGGATAGGGAGAAAAGATCATAGAGCTTCTAGGACACAGTGATGTGTGTGGACCATTTCAAGTAGAAGCTAGAGGTAGATATTATTAAATTATTACTTTTACTGATGACTTGAGTAGATATGGATATGTATACTTATGGGGTATACGTACACGTTATTTGAGAAATTCATGTATTTCAAGAATTAAGTAGAGAATCTGATTGTTAAGATGATAAAGAATCTTTGATCAGATCAAGGTAGAGAATATATTAACCAAGTGTTCATCGACCTTTTACAGGAGTCTGGGAATCTATCTCAACTCACTCCACCATATACACCATAATGGAATGGAGTTAGTGAAATGAGGAACCATACATTGATGTATATGGTATGGTCAATGATGATTCATATATATATATAAATATTACATTATCCTTTTGGGGATATGCATTGAAACAAATGGAAAACACATTAAACTAGGTACCAACTAAGGTGGAAAACTGGATTCCCTTTAAGCTATGGAGTGAAAAGAAACCCACTTTTTGCATACAAATGTATGGGGATGTGAGGTTTTTGTTAAGGCATTATCAGGCAAAAAAACAAGAACCTCAGGGCACAAAGTGTATCATTACAAGGTATCCCAATGAAACAAATGGATACTACCTATACAACACCTCAGACAAAAAAATGACTATTGTAAGATATATGGTCCTTATTGAGAGGGAGAAAATCCTCAAAAGGGATTGTGGGAGAAAGATTGAATTTGATGAATTTGATGCTCAAGATACACATGAGTTGATATAGGAACAATTTCCACATGTCCCTATGGAACAACTAGTTCATGAAACACAAGTACTACACAGGATTACAAGAGAGGTAAGGGAACCAAAAAGATATGGTTTCTTTTTCACCAATGATGGTGAATAATTATTATTAGAAAATGAATAACCTATCTATTATAATTAAGTAGTAGATATCTCAAAAGAAACAAGATGGATAGAATCTATGAATTCTGAGACAGATTCCATGTATCAAAACTATGTCTAGGTTATAGTCTATTCTCCAGTTGATGTGAAGACTATTGGTTGTAAATGGGTATTCAAAAAGAAACTAGACATGAAAGGTCAAGTTAGTACCTATAAAGAAATGATAGTGGCTCATTATTTTAAACAACATCAAATAATTGAATATGATAAACTCAATTCACCAGTTTCCATGTTTAAATCTATAAGAATAATACTTATGATAACATCTTTCCTTGACTATGTGATTTGGTGGATGGATGTCAAAACCGCATTCCTTAATTGGAACCTTCAGGAAGATGTCTATATTACAAAACCAGAAGGTTTTGTGACACCAGGTGATGCTAAAAGGGTATAAAAGTTGAAAATATCCATTTATAGATTAAAGTAGGCATCTAGAGAATGAAACATTAGATTAAATGAATCCATATGATAATTTGGTTTTAATAAGAATGAATGTGATCCATGTGTTTACAAGTGGTTTAATGGGAATTTGGTTGTTATCCTAGAAGTCTATTTTGATGACACATTTCTTATTGAAAATGACATACTAGTCTTGTAGTTAGTCAAGGATTGGTGGAACAAGTTCTTCTCCATGTAGGAATTTTGTGAAGAAGCCTACATTTTAGAGATCAAGATCATTCATGATAGATTCAAGAGGCTGCTTGGACTATGTCAAGGTACAAAAATTGACTAGATAAAAAAGATATTTTGTATGGAACAATCCAAGAGGGGATTGGTTCCAGTGTAACATGGTATAAATCATTCCAAGAAAATGTGTCCCCATTCACCACTTGAGAAATATCGGATGAGTAACATTCCATACCCTTGAGTGACATGATCTATCATTTATGAAATGTTATGTACTAGACTTGATGTTGCCTATGCACTGAGCATGGTTAGATGATATCAAGAGGGTCTAGGAGAACATCATTGTACTACTGTCAAATCGATCATAAATTATCTTAGAAGAACTAAGGATATGTTCTTGGTGTATGGAGGAGACAAGGAGCTTGTCTTCAGAGGGTGTGATGATGCTAGTTTTCAGATAGATTATAATGATCTGAATTTTTCAATCAAGATATGTTTTTATCTCAATAAATGAGGTTTGAGAAGGAAGAGTTCAAAGCATCCATCTGTCACCGATTCTACAATGGGTTTTGAATTTATAACGGCTTCTGATGCTACCAAGGAAGTCTTTTGGATTCAGAACATTGTATAAAAGCTTTATATGGTTCCTAGAAGTAAATATTCCATAACATTGTATTGTAATAATAATGCAGTGGTGGATCTTGAAAAATATCCAAGGTCACATCAACCTAAAAAGTACATTCTCCTAAAGTATTCCAAATTGACGGATTTATATCAATGGGGTGAAGTTGTAGTGAGCAGAGTGTCCACTGAAGAGAAAATGGTGTGCCCCTTGACTAATGGCCTATCATAGCAGAAGCATGAATATCATGTGAGAACTAGTGGAATGAAGGTTATTTGCAGATGGATCTAGTGAAAGTGGCAGTTTTTTGGAGTTGGTTTCCTAGAAAACAACTTCTTTGTACTTTATGATAAACCTATATTCTTTGGATGAATATTAATAAACTACTTATCATATCCTGATTGTTATTCAACATGACATTGTATGTGATAATTTCCCAAGAATATTTGTCACATTAAAAGGTCATAGAAGATCCCTGCTATGATGATAACCCGGAAGTGATATTACATTATTGTTGAATATATGTTCTATGTCTATATTATATAATTTTAAGTGACACAAATTATATAGACTATTATAGGTGGGGACTCATGAAAATTAGAGTCACCTTCTCATGGTTTTCACTTTTGGTAATTTCCAGGAGGATATTATGAGAACAAGACCCACCAGTAGGGAATTCATATTCATAAGTGTCATTGGATGTTCCTATATGTGGATGTGTGTATTGGTCCTTAGACATTAATATTATTAGTAATGGGTATTATGATTCACGCACTTAGATGTATTTACTAAAACAAAGATGAGATATGTTCGAGGTGATGTAGGATATGTTGGGTGCATCACGAGTAATACAACATTAATGAATAATGTGAGAATGGATTTTCCACTTATACGAAATTAGATATCTCCAGCCCTTTTATTGAAATGATATATCCTAACTAAATCCATGGACATGGTATTATCGGGGCGACTTCAATTCTAGGATGTTAAAGATTAATAAGTAGAGCACATGGGTTGATGGAACTTTCATGCATCCCACTTGATTGGAGATATGAGGAAACATGGATTATATTACAGAGTATGAATTATTATGAGGTGACATGTTGTTACATAATCAACTTCTTTCTCTTGGGTTCCTTGAACCATTACAAGAAATTAATCTTGTACTTTATGAAAGATCACCTAATTCCAATGAGAAAGAGTCCTAGAGGGTCACACACTAAGTGTAGCCAATATCTCAGTTAAATAATTTATTTATGAAACCAGTTAAATAAATATTATTCCCAGTTGAGAATTAATAATTATTCGAGTGTTCTTGATCACATTTCTTTTGTCTCTAGTTATTCAAGAGAATATATAATAGAAGAAATATTTATTTATTAGTGAATAATGAATTTATATTTATTAATAAATAAATAGTCATCATTCAAGGTCGGTAAATATTGAGGAGGATTGACATATTATGATATGGGTACACTGAGAAATAATATTAAATATTATTTGGTTAAATATTATTTAAATATAGCATCAATGTTAAGAATATTTCATGGATATAATATCATTTATATTATTATTTGACATGGGGGATTCACATGGAATAATAAATTTAGTAATGGAACCTGTGCTAATTATTTATTATTACCTAGTGAACAAAATTTGTTATGAAAATGTAATATATATAATAGCATTGATATTATTATTTGGCATGGGGTTTTCATGTGGAATAACAAATTAAGTAATGGTACATGTGCTAATTATTTATTATGACCTAGATAATTAAATTCCTCATTGTGTTATTATTATCTATATAATAAAAATGGTATTTTCACTAGCTAACCAATCATTGTGTGCACAACTTCCTTGGATAAAATCTCTCCAGCCTAGAGAACTATTCCCTATCCAAGAACGCTCTCAATAATGAGAAACATCCTCCTCCACCGGATCAAAGATAACCATTTTCAAGGGATTCTGAAGGTGATAAAAGGTGAACATAGAAAGTAAAAGGATCTTCCATTCTAGAACATAGAGTATCATTTGACGATTTCTGGAGTTATATGGACCACGTGTAGATCACCGCTATAGGATTCCTCTCTTTGGATTATACATTGCAATGAAGTCGCAACTCGGACTCGTGGTCGGACACATAAACAAAGAAAAATCACCTTGGAGAAAATTCTATAATTAAATTAAATTAATTATAAAGAAAATATGTTGATCATCTCTTCTTAGTTCTGGGTCCTCCCTTTGTATTTTATTATTGATTCAACAGTACATAAACTAGTGTCTATCATTTCATTGATCCCATATTAATCATCAATTATGGAAATATGTAGAGTTGGGTACACCCCCATCCCGTGCTTTCGTTCCACCCAAAACCAACACATAATATAACCGTAGGAATACATAAAGAAAATAGATGAGCTAAAAATCCCTGTAGAGGAATAAGCATAGAAATTAAACATAGAACATGTGTCAGAATCATCAATATTATAAAATAAATTTCATGTAACATGTGTAAAAATAATGAATAGAAACATGTATAACATTGGAACATATAATCATAGAATAATAGGAATTTTGAAATAAATTATAACATTAAATAATCATGATTTAAGGAAATCTTATAAAACATGGGGGACAAGGTCCTACAAAAGAATCAAGTTCACTCCTTATCCCAACATGACATCTCATGAGATTAAAAATTAACCAATGCATTAGAGTTTTATCTAGGTTCACCCATCATAACATGTTGATAAATATGTCTTCTACATGAATTATCACACATAAGTAATCGAACATATAAATTAGAGTTACAAATTGAAAGAATTGGGTATCATAACTATGTCTAAAGGCAAAAGAAAAAGGGAATATCATAATTATTTCCATAAATGAATGGAATTAAATAATACATGGAAATAAATAAGGTAATATAGGATAATTTCATGATAATTAATGTCAAAATGGAGTAAAAATATGTAATGTGAGTGTTCAAAAAACTTTTGAAATAAAAAATTTTAATGCGGTTTAAGCATAATATTAAATATCATTTAAATAGGAAAAGTCATAATAGTTTATATAAAAAACATAATTGAAGAAATATAGTTTTTCATGTTAAAACAAGTGACTTTAGAAAAATAATTGTGTTATAAAACAAATTTTCGAATGTACTTGGAAATGGGTAAGAAATCGGGGAGTTCCATTTAATTAAGCTTGCTTATCGGGAATAATTGAGAAGGGAACCCTTTTAAAACTAGTATTTCCCCATAAAATAAGGATCATATGTTATTTATTATTGATTTTGGGAAATATAAACATAATCTATAAAAATTACTGAAAAATAAAGAAGCCTTAAATTGGGGTAAATATAGGGAAAGAGTAATTCGTAGGAAAAATGGTTGTTTGGGTAGAATCCCATACCTTATATTTGAAATTGATATCCACTTAATATTAATCTTCATGATAAAAAATTAAATCCATTAATTAATTTATTAATAACATTTTATGAATTTATTTTTTTTATTATAATTTTATTAACTAAATTAATGGCCTTTTTGGTGAGTTATAAGATACAATTGTATCATTCAGGAGTGTTCATTTACTTTGTTTTCAGGATCAGTTACTTGTATACATGTATGGAAAAATCATGTAAAATAAGAATGGTTTTTTAGTATTGGATTTATATTTTTTCAATTAAAATTAAGAATATTAAGTGGTTATATAATTAATTTGAGATTTTTGGGTGAGGATGAATCATTAGATAAGACGTTAATGATAACTGTTTAGATTATTTTGGAATTTTTTTCAATCATCACAAACTTTTTTTGGTTTAATAATTAATATCATATATATATATATAATGTTTCATGGAAATTAAATGGGATTTAATATATATATTATAATATATTTTAACAATAAAAATGGGTTTATGAGAAATCTTGAAGGAGGTAATTGAAATTGAAAACTCTACATACTTGAATGTTATAATTTAACATATCACAAAAGATGTTTTCATTTTTAGAAAAAAGGGGAAGGGAAATAAATGATGATGTATTATTAAATTAAAATAATAAAATTACAGTATTTTTAAGGAACTGGATTTATCATACTATTTGTATTAGTGGATTTGAGGGGAAAATAAGAAAATAAAAGAACATGAAATGAAACAAAAAGAAAAGAAAGAAGATTTTACCTCTTGAATCCTTCTTCTTGAGAACCTATTGAGGGGGATTAGTTTTTGTCTTTTTTGATACAAAAGTTTTTGGGAAGTGGGGTGGGGGATAGGGGTATTGAAAAGATATTTAAGATTAATTTGGACAATGATAATTGCTTTACAGGTGTGATGAGAAGAGGTGGTGAGGAGTGGTATTAATATGAGAGGAGAGAGGTGATTTCTCATTATTTTATTTGTTAGTTTGTTATTTTGGATCAAGACTATGAATAATTTTAGAATTATCACAAAAAGTATAAAACTAATGAAGTGATTTTTGAGATTAGGATGCTTACATAAGTGACGCATCAAGGAATAGTGTATCTAACTTATAATGTATATATACCATAAATTGGTGTATTTCACTATAAAAAAAACAAGTATTTTTGAAAAATCAAAAAAATTCACCATAACCATATTTCGATGTTTAGGATTTCAAAATAAACTATATTTTATGAAAATTATTTTCTAAATATGATAAATTCAATTTTTAAATAAAATCCTCATTTACTTGGAAAATTATAATTTTAAAATTATAACTTATTTTATAACACTTTTGGAAAATTAATTAAGGTCAAGTAAATTTACTTTATAGTCATAAAAAACAAAATACTAATTTATGAATGATATTTTGAGAAAAAAATTTTCTTTTAAAATTTTTTATTTATTATAAAATGAAAAATAAACACTTATGTTATATAGAAATATCACCACTTAATTAATAATTTCTAAAATAATTATTTGTTTACGCTATGATATAATTATATAATATTTTTATTTATAATATGGTCAAATTTTATTTATACATTTATTGGTGAGGTTATAATTCTATTGTATCATTTTCCATTTAATAGGGTCACATTACTATTATGAAGGTCGTGTTACTATTCTATTAGTATAAGACCCTTAACATCTAGAAATACATATTAACCCATTTATTCACCATTTATTATGTTTTTATTTTTTTCTCTAAGTTATTTTATTTTATTATACTATATGACATAATTATAAGAATGGATTTTCCATTGGTATAATTTTGGGTTCTTACATTCTCCCCCTAATCAAATTTATCCCTCAAATTTTCTTTTATTACTTTATAAGTTTAAAACAAGTGAGTGTAGTTCTCCATCCTTACATCCTCCAGTTACCATGTTTACTTTTTGTATTTATGGTTGCACCATATTATATTGACTTGGTGGGTAGTCTTATTATGTATAACTATACCTCTATGATCCACAATCCTTATTGGCTGGTCCTCCCAAAAGAGATCATTTTCCAATTGTACCACCTCTAAATTCTGTACATGTGAGTGATCTGGTATGTAATTCCTTAAAAGGGATACATGGAATACATCATGTACTTTAGACGTTTTGGGTGGAAGTTCTAGTCGATAGAACAAGACTCCAACATGATTAATGATCTCGAAGGGGCAGATGTACTTGGGACATAACATTACATTCTTCCCAAATATCATTATTCTCTCCCATAGAGATATGCGGCGGACTACCATGTATTTAACCTCAAACTCTAGGCCTCATCAAAGATTATATACATAACTATATTATAGATTTTGGGAATCCTAAATATTTTTCTGAATGGTTTTCACAATTTCTACAATTTCATCAACCATTTCTAGTTTTAACATCTTACATTCACTGACATCATCCCAACATGCTGGTGTTATGAACCTTTTCCCATAAAGGGCTTTATATGAATACATTTCGATGCTCGAGTGAAAATTATTGTTTTATAGGAACTCCAATAGAGGAATATTTTGGTCTCATCCACCTTTTATGTTTATATAAAAAACTCCCAACATGTATTCTAGTGTGTTAATAGGTATTTCGTATTGGGAACAAGTTTTGGGATGATAAGTCATACTAAAGTTAAAATCATTGTTTAAAGCATGTTTTAGACTTTTCCAGAACATTGAGGTGAATATTGGATCTCGATCAGATACAATCAACAATGTTACCCCATGCATCCTTATCACTTCTTTGATGTACATCTATTCCATTTGATGTAGTGAGAAGTCATCCCTAATTGTGATAAGGTGAGTTGTATTTTTGAGATAATCCCAACAACCCATATAGCATTGTTTCCACTGGATGTATTTTGATATTTGGTGAAAAAGTCCATGGGTATGTTTTCTAACTTCAATATTGATATGGGTAATGGTTTCATCATCCTTTTATAATGTTTACTTTCAGCCTTCAGTTACTAACACACCAAACACTTTGACATATAATCAATGATCTCGTTTTTCATATTTTCTAACCAACAGTTCTCTCAAGTATCTCAATACAATTTTTTGCTCCTTGGGTGAATATAGAAGGTTGAGCTATGTGAATCATTCATAATCTCCTTCTCTATCTCAAGAATGGATGGTACACATAGCCATGACCCAATTCTCATGACTCCTTACTCATCCCTTTGGAACTCTAAGTATTTTCCATTTCTGATAGCCTCTAGCTTTTCCTGAATTTCCACATAATTCTTTTGGGAATCCTTTATTTTCTCCATACGAGATGGTTGATCAATAATTTTGGGAATGATTAATGATATTTCGCCCTCAATTTTTACCATGTCAATTCTTTGATGGTTTAAGAAGCTTGGATATTTCCCAAATCTAATCACCAACAATGATACAAGATCCTTTATATATAGAGCATCTAACAATTATTTGCCTTACTAGGATTGCAGTGTATTGAGAAGTTATAATCCTTGATGAGCTCTAACAATTGTCACTGGTGAATATTAAGCTCTTTATTTTTGAATATAAACTTGAGACTCTTATGAACTATATATATTTTACACTTCTACCCATAGATAAAATGAAGCTAGATTTTCTACGTGAAGATCAAAACTACCAACACTAGATCACACATCAGATAGTTTTCCTCATGAATTTTTAACCTCCTTGAGGTGTAGGTGATCACTTTATTATTTTTTTATTATTAAAAACCATAATCCCTTATTTTAAGAATCACTGGACACCACAAAGAGTTCCCCACTTATCAGTAGTGTGAGCACTGGTGTAGTTATAAGCCTATATCTCTTCTCTTTAAAGAAGTATTCACATTCACTGGTCTAGAAAAAATTTTCTCCCTTCTGTGTAATCTTGGTCAGTGGGTTGAAAAATTGTGAGATGTTCCCCAAAAATTATCATTAATACCCAATTAGACCTAGGAAACTATGGATCTCTATTATAGATGTTTTCCTTGGATTCACGTGGATTTCCTTTGTCTTGGAAGGGTCCACATATATCACATTCATGGTGATTACATGCCCCAAGAATGATACTTTCTCCATCCAGAACACATATTTACTATACTTTTCATAGAGTTCCACCTTTTTCAAATTCTTCAGCACAATATTAGAATTCTCATCATGTTACTCCTTTCTCTTGGATTATATCATAAAATAATTGATAAGGACCACCACAAATTTGTCGAGGTAATCTATAAAGTCTCTATTTATTATATGAATAAAAACTTCTAGAATAATAGTGAGTCTGAAGGGAATTATGATGAACTAATAGTGTCTATATCTCATTTGAAAGGCAGTCTTGGGTTAATCTTCCTTCAATATCTTTAATTAGTGATATCCCCACCGAAGGTCCATCATATAGAAATAATTGGCCCACATAGTTGATATAAGATTTCATCTATACATGGAAGTGGATACTTGTTCTTTATTGTTATTTTTTTAATCTCATGATAATAAATGAAGCGGCACATTGATCTATTCTTGTTGTATTCAAAGAGGAAAAACACACCCAATGGTGAAGCACTCAATAATATGAAACCCCTGTGCAGATTCTACTGTTACTAATTATTTAGTTCTTATAGCACAATGGTTGACATTATATAAGGTTTATTTGATATATAAAGAGATCTAGGAATATGTTTAATGGATAACTAAACCTCTCGATCAGGAGAAGACCAAGAAATTATTCAGGGAGTACATTAGTGTAATTATTCACGATGGGCATGTCTTTGAGGGTGATTATCTCCTTTGTTTTAAGAATTTGGGCTAGATATTTTTTCTTATAAGGAAACCATATCCACAATTGGTTTGATGATTCTGAATTTTATACTTCTTCCTCTGTACACTTTGTCTCACGGCACACAATGAGATCATGTGGGAGAAACGTGTGCTACCGACGGTTGATTAGAGAGGATTGGGTTCTTTTTAATCACTCATATCGGGTGCACCATTTTTTCCTCGAAATTCCCAATGGTTCAATATCCAGTAATACGTGAACCTGTTTCCCAAAGGCAGGCATTCACTGGGTGGTTTGACCAGCGATGCTTAAGAACTCACATTGGTCGAGAGGATGGGAAGTCGGGCTCATCGCACCCTTTTGGGGGAATTATTTCCTGTTCCGGGAATCTCTTATAGATTTAAGACGTATTCATATGTTCGCAAATCATTGGTTTATACCCAAGCATAGTATCCGTGCATTACTCCTGGTTGGAAATGGTCAGCTGGACGTAGGGGTTCAGAATCATTTATGCCCGAGGTTTACCATCCCCCGTTGGATTAATGACCCTGAGGATTCTGGACTCATTGAGATGGTACTGGTTTAGAGCCTCGTAACCATGCACTCTAGAGTTTATTGTCATCTAGGGGAGACAGATAACTACTTGAGCGTTTGGATTGAACCTGGGATACGGGCTTCCTATGTATCCTCATGAGAGGAATAAGAACCCACGTAGTTCAATATGGTATGGGCTTACACTCTAGGCTTCCCAGGTTTGATGCGGTGAACCAACATGAAGATGGTTAGAATGATCGGTTATTGGTCTTGAACCACAGGGAGGCTTCCTACGTACCATTCCAAGGAGACTGGGATCAAAGTCCATGTAGTTTGAATGGGGGTGCGAGTGAAACGACGTGAATGTGGACCTGGGGGTCCGATGGTGATCGGGCTTGAACCTCTTGGTGGCTTCCTACGTATCACTATGGTGGGGAATCAATGTCCATGTAGTTCGAATTGGCATGGGTCTTACGCTCTGAGGTAGCCCGGGGTAATGGATTGGGTCTTACACTCTGAGGAGGCCCATGGTAATGGATTGGGGCTTACAATCTGAGGAGGCCCAGGAGAGGATGTCATGGTCGATGCTTACTCTAAGCCCATGTGGGTCATGCTCGGTGTGAGAAACAAGAGGCAGTAGGGACCAGAGGATCACGTTGCGAAATGTGCATCTGTGGGAAGTGTGATGGGTCATATGGATGGGTACAGACCAAAAAGCAGGGATTTAATCAAAGGTGGATTACCATAATGTCGGGGCTTACTCCGAGGTGGATGCCCATGGCGATATAGTCCAGCGGGAAAGGGACTTGGCCCCGAAGAATAACAGAGCAGCACCCTTCCCCACTACGCCCTTCCATGGTCGTGGGGACGTACAGAGGTGCATGGGTTCCTCCTTCTGATGGGTAGTCCACCACTCCCTATGGAGGGGAGAAGTGCCCCAGTCCTAAACATTATAGGGGCAGAAAGGGGACTCCCGGGCTCAGACTCTGCATTACCGTGGGAATGTGAACCCAGGAATGCTTCGGGAATCCGGTCAAGGGAAGGCGCAACCCCTTCTCCCTCGCTTACAGTGGGTATGTGAACTAAAAATGGTGCACTGATGCGCTTGAAGGTTAAATCACATGGGTCCGGTGGCTCTGGTGGATGCCTCGACTCTGGGCCGATGAATGGGCCAATGAGGGGATTGTGAAGGATCAGGCCCGATTTGAAGGATTTTATATGGTTTGGGGAATGGGAACTCCAAAAGATTTTGCGGACCACATGGGTGTATGAGGGGTGTCTCCCTTCGCGTAGGGAGGTGCTACGCAGCTGGAGAGGCCGTCCGCGAACTAGGATGGTCCGCGGACTGATGGGAATCCCTCGAACCAGGGTGGTTCGTGGCATCAAGTTCGGCCCGCATACCAGGTTGGTATGCGGAGGGGTCCATGCTAGCAGTTGCGGGCGAGGCCGACTCCGGTCAGAGGTTCGTCGGTTGGGGCTTCACCCGCATATGAGGGTGCTACACGGTGCGATGGATCGGGAAAGGGGCATAAACTCCCTGGTCCGCATGGAGTGCCTCCGTGGAGGGGCCATGGTTCGTGCTCTTCTTTTCATTGTTATTTTAAGTTCGCAGTTCACCAAGTTGTTATGCCTTTTTTGGTTCCTTATTAATTCGTCTCTAGCATCATACCTATTCTAGTTTGCAAACTGGAACTTTTCTATTTGTGAAATCCTAAGATCCTTCCTTCGAAATCCTTCCACCTGAACTTGATTGATCCCCCCTTTTCTCCTCACCCCCATCTCCTTTTATAAAGTGGGGAAAGAGATGTATCTGTGGTCATGCTGCACCTTTTGTGGAGCCCCATTACTAGAAACCTGGTTTACTGATGACTTGGTCAATCCACAACTCTCGAGTGGCATTGAACGCACCTCCCCCACAAACCAAACTAGCTCGGGGAGTGCTTCACAGCCGCGCATGGTTCTGCCTCCATTCCACGAATGACAGCGGATGCGGTCGGGGCTGGCTGACGCGGTTCATAGCTGGGGGCGGTACATGATAGTGGACCGAGTTGGTGCCCATCCTGCTTCGCGCCTACGGAGGATCCCTTCCTCCGTTCAGTGAATGAAAGCGGTCCGTGGAGGGGGCCCCTTGCAGAACCGGCCACGTACCGTTATCATTGGACCGGTCTATAGACTGGTTCCTCTTGTTCCATCCTTTGAGTATTCTCCACAATTTTCCCCAAATCTTTAGGGGTAAATTAGGTAGAATGTCCCTTGGATTAAAGGGGATTCCCATTCTCCTTTGTGGATTTTTCAGGACCCTACAAATGCCCCCCATCGGAATGGGGTCCGATCAGAACGAAGAGGAGGCCATTCCGATGTAGACTGATCCTGAAACATGGATGGTTTGCGGTAGGCGAGTGGACCCTGTAGGGGACCATTCCTATAAATACGGGGGCCCTTCCTTTGTCTTTTACTGGATTCTTCGTGAAACCAGAGCTCTCTTTCTTTTCATCTCTGTGTTCTTGTTCCTTCACGAAACGCCTTGTCCGCGAACCAATAGCCATTTCCACGAACCATTCCTTATTTTCACCATACTTCACCCGTGGGCCAATCTCCCAGCCACAAAATAATAGTCTTAATTAATTAAAAATTATGTTACAACGGGCCGCGTAGGAACTCTCTCCGCGATTTTGATGGTCCGCGAACTGAAATCTTCTAGACTTTGTAAATTTCTGAAGTCTTCCGAACCTAACTATTTAAATCCAGGATTAAAATTCCGCAGAAGAACCTGGTTCACAGTTTTCTAGACAATGCTCCGTGGGACAAAGTATCGCGGACCTCTTCCACGTAGGGTTGGTTCGCGGGATGCAGTCATCAAGAACCACATTTTGAGTTGTGCTTGTGGACCTCCTCAGGAAGGCTTCTCAACTCCTTTGCCATATACTTGGTATTTTTGTCCAGATTTTATTCTAGACTAACTGTTGGCCTGGTTTTCATAATGCAGGGAGAAAATATGGTTCCCCCCCACCCTGCACCCATGCCTACTGCCGAGCCTCTCTCAATTGGTTCAGGGAGACGTCTATCTATGATTCGTAGAGCGGAGAGAATCAAAGACGACCCTAGCCGATCCCTTATTCCCGATGATGGTGTCTTGAAGGACATGCTCTCTCCTGAGCTCCTACTTTATCCACTATCAAATCGACTTCGGATTTATGGATTCGGTCTTCAAGACAATGTCTCTATCCCCCCCCTACTTTCTTAGGTCTTCCGTCTCCATGGTTGGAAGTGTCACCAAAGTGCATTCAGGCGAACCTTGCCTCATTGGGGGAGATGATCTCTGATTCTGATCCAAAAGTCACTTTCATTTTGAAAGGCTCTATTTGGACCCAAAGTGATCAGTGCACTCAAGAATTCTCTCAAGAATATGTCCTCAAGAGTTACCCCTCTATTATCAACCTTTCTCGAGTGGATCCTGATGCGAGGTGGATTCCTAGGTGGGATCTTCGGTCTGGTGGGATTTTCTTAAATGACTGGGCCTGGGCCTTCTGGGTCCATCATCATTGCCCGGAATCTCCCGAGTCACTGGAAGCAGTCAATCTGTACTCCGCAGTGTGGGCCTCCCAGTTTTCCATTTACCAATCATCTTTGATCCTTCTTGACTTGCTCAGTCACTGGTGTTCAAGCACTAATACTTTCCACCTTGGCCATGGTAAAGTTGGCATTAGTTTATGAGACATATACCAATTGGGAGGGCTTCCTATCATAGGTGAGATGTATGACGAGTTTATTCCCACTCCTGACGCATGGGAAGACATCGAACAAGTGCCTTCATTGGCGAGGGATCTGCTGGTTATGGCGGAGCGGTCACTGGGTCAGGCCTTGCGTGCCCACGCTCTTATTCCCTATAGCACCTGGATAGGGTTATTTCTAAACACCACTAGTCCTGTCCCGAAGATTAAGCACCCCAAGACTCAACCTTATCAACATTATCAAATCATCCCAGGTTCCTACTGGGCGGTTCTGGAGGTGGGTGACTAACTTTCATGGGGTTATGAGGTGCACCCTGGTGTGGCCCCTATGCTCAGGCTGGCATGTCTGTTTGCTATTTTTTTGAGAGGGTGGCTATTACCTTCTCAGGATATCAACCCAGACGTCAGGTCTTGCACCTTGATGATGGAAGTTGAGTTGGCAGCGGGCCGCCCGGTGAATTTGGTCATGCCCACTTTGGCTCGGATTTACAAACTACTAAGCCACATGCCGGAAAGCGGGACACCCTAACTTATGAGTGGGCCATTTCAATTCTTATATGGCTGGGTAGCGAATCATTTCTTCTGTTATGAGTATCTCCATAACACAGTCATCTCGCTTCCAGCCTTTCGGCCTACCCTGCTTGATGTAGCTAGAGTACGCTTGAAGTCCCTCAGCTCTGATGAAGTCGTCAATCTTCTAAGAGACTTCTCCCAGTTCGCTTTCACTCCCTACCCCACCCCTTCCGGCGTCATGGTTGACAACTGCAGGGGGGTCCTAGATGGGCGTTCTTACATGATTTCACTAGGGACGGTTTTTTGTCTACGCGGATTTATGGGGTTTCTTTGTGCAAGTTGTACGCCCCAAATAGTTTTTCCCGCCAGTTTGGGTGTATGAAACCCCAATTTTTTCTTCCCCCTCCTCAGGCTCGAGGACCGTACCTGGCCACTCTCCATCAATGGTGGATGATGCTAATGGGGGAGTGATATGACAAAAGCATTTCCTTGCCTAGCATAGGAGTGGCTGCCAGCCTATCCTTGGAATATGCAAGAATGTGGGTAAAACATTATATCGATGGGATCTTGGGGAATGCTGTCTGGAAGGTTCCCAAATTAAGATTCATTGTAGTTGTTGTGCCTACCACACCTTCCTCATCATCTCTGAGGGAGGACCAAAATATAGCTCGTTGGTCAAAGTGACTCAGGGGATTTTCCTCTCCCAGCCCCTCTATGGCCAAATTTTAGACAGACCCATCCATCTTGGACGTGGATGAGGATGACCCTATGGCTTCGGGTCCCAGCGGGACAATTCCTGAAGTTCTTCCTGCCGATACCAGACATAGAAACATGATTCCCAAGACCGAATCATAGTTAAAAGCTTCATACCTTCCATCTTCATAACCATCTTCTAGCGTTCACACGTCTATGGTGATCGCAATGCCAGACTTTGTACCCATGATATCTAGTGAGGATACCAAAGATCTTCGTGTCATAGCGGACCACTAAGCAGTCTGCAGGTGGGCCTAACCCCGAATTTGTGAGATTATAGAAAAAACTCATCTGACTGAGATGGAAATTAAAACTAAATATCTCCGATAACTCTTCTAGGGATTGAGGTCAGGTGGCTTTGACTATCGGCAGTTTCATTTTCTCGCTTTCTAGGTTGTCATGGCCTGTGAGGAAGTTTCCACTAGTGAACAAAAACATTCTCACCTTGCTGCCTCTCACTATGGGGACCTGAGCCTTAGAGGAATCCATGATAAAGCTCCATCAACTGATAGCACAAGAGGTGATCTCTAGAGACCAGGAGGCCGCCCTATCTACCGAGTTGCATGAATGTGAAGTACGGGTAGTGATGCTAAGGGATTAGTTGTCAACTATGACTGGTAACCTTGAAGTCTCCAGGAAGGGGATCAATGATCTCCAAAAAAAATGGGGCATACTCGTTCGGTGGATGAGGTTGAGGCCAGGGAGAAGGCCGTGCTGAAGCAGACTCGCAACGACCTCCGCCGCACGGTTTCCGATCTGATGTAGAGAGAAATCCATGCTCCTTTATGATGGTCAAAGCCATTCCTTCCCAGTCTGTTTTGCTTACCCCTCTTTTTTTGTTGCTGTGAGGGTGAGGCCCCAGCTTGTGGACATCCTCCCTTTTTGTCAAACAGAATACAATCCATGTCAATCTTTCTTTGCTCTAAAATTTGATTGTTACTGGAAAAATTGTTCCACGAATAACAACTCACTAAATCAGAATTGATCATAATTCAGGAAAATGATATAAGAATAGAAATGAGCTCTAACTTTTTCTTGGATCATTGGATCCAGCGAGTATAGTTTTACTATTTCTAGGGTTTTTTAGAAAACCCACACATTTTTTTTTCTTTTCTATTAATACCCTAATTTTTCCTGGGCCCATTTAGTGTGGACCTAGTGGGTATGGCCAGACTTTTTCTTAGGTCACCCTTTTCGGGTTTTCGGCCTAACAGGCTTTGTGCCTCTTTTTGTGAGTGATTTAATGTCCCGCTGACAAGACTATCATTACTGATGTTTTAGGTCGAAAATCTTTGACCAGACATGGTGGGGTGAGGGCCTCAATGAGGGTTGGTTGATTAAAATATGTCTCAAAACCCTTTAGAAGCATGTGGGGGAGCATGTCTCAAGGAATGGGAGTCATACCGGCATGCAGAGGTAGGAAGAGCATCGCTTAAGGAAATCTTTCCTTTGGTAGATGGGCCAGGGGAGATCAATATGCAGAGCCACTGCGGGCATGGTATGCATCGTCAAGCAAAGGTGTCCTTAAGTCAATGACTCTCCATTTCTAATGGCCTGAGGACTTCATGGGAGTTCGGATTGTGGAAACCACCTTGGGTGGATTGGAGAATTATGAAAACCGCCGGGGGTGTCTTGGAAAGGGTATGTGATGCCTGAAAGGGTTTGAAAGCATCTGTATCGATCAGGAGCATGGAAGCAAGGTCCCTGCCCTACGCATTTGTAAAGTATGGTTGGATCTTGGTGTAGTTTAAAGTCATGCAGCTGGGACATTATCTTGAATTGAACGACTTCTCCTCGTTCCCGGTAATCTCATCAGAGACGTTACACCATATTCAGGCAGGGTCATGAAGGAGGCTGGTAAACTGTAGTTCAGAGGGATTCTGAATCCCAGGATGGACATGGGGGCTCAGGGGACAAGAGGTATATAGAGAGAATAATTTCCTAAGGAAATATTGCCTTTGGTAGATAGGCCAGGGGTGATCAATATGCAGAGTTGTTGAGGGCATGGTATGCATTTTCAGGCAAAGGTGTCCTTGGGTCAATGATTGTATTCTCCCGATAGCCAAGAAACTTCAGGGAAGTTGAGATTTGGGACCACAAGGGGTTGTTTACAGGGGATCGACTTTTTCTGAGTACAGAGTATGGTTTATGAGGAGAGGGTGTTTGGATACGAGAGAATCATCTAGGGTAAATTTTCCAAGAATGGATGAAGTCGTCCCTTCTCACAATGGTGTGAGACGGTGATTTGTGCAGGTCTGACCCATGCACTGAGGGACAGAGAAAATCCTCCATTCCATATTGAAACCATGAATGTTTTGACCATGCAGTTTAACGTCATGTGGTAATGATAGATGAGGAGAATTATTAAAGGATGGTGTGTAGTTTTAACGTCGTACAACGAGGACAGGGGTGGGGGAATTTGTGTCGATGCTATGAATTTTAACGTCGTGCAATGAGGAAAGGGGTAATTTTTAAACCATTGAAAATGCTTGCAGTTGGAGGCATTTCCCTGGATGTTTAATGCTTGGTCATTGCAGTTTTATGCCATGGGGCCTAGATGTTCTATGCTGTTTAACCTCATGCGGTAAGGACGTAGTTGTAAAGGCTGCTCTCGATTAGAATGTAACTGGGCTTAAAGATCTCAGCATGCCCAAGATATGGATAGGGGTTGATTGGTGTAAATCTTGGTTCCGAGGATTCTTGGATTAGGATAAATGATATGGGGGCTTTGAGGCCGGTAAGCGTACGGAGCTAGGCAGAGTATCACCTGAGGAAATCATTCCTTTGGTAGATGTGTTAGGGGCTATCAATATGCAGAGCTGCTGAGGTCATGATATGCATAGTCATGAAAAGGTGTCCACTGGTCGATATCTTTCCACTTCTGATGGCCGTGAATGGTTATGAGGATCTGCGATTGTCCGGGCCATGAAGTCTATCATTTGGTAAGTAAATATCTGGGCATGTTGGGCATATGTGGCCCTGGTTGTTGTTAAAGCATAGAGAGCTCTCTGCACTGATTTATCTTGTGCGTGGGGGTGTACCTTCACTCCATGTAGTTTAACGTCATGCGGTAAGGAAAAAATACTTCTAGTTTAGCGGTCATAGAGCTTGGACCATTGGGTGACAGTTTCTGCAGTCACTTGACGGATAACTAAGTAAACATGATCTGATATACTCTGAATAGGGTGGGGGTGGAGGTTTTAAACTATAACTCTGAGGGTTCCCATATCCGGAGATGTGGTGTGGGGGCGCGGAGGCCGATAAGCATACGGAGCTAGGAAGAGTATCACCTGAGGAAATCATGCCTTTGGTAGACGGGCCAGGGGCTATCAATATGCAGAGCCGCTGAGGGCATGTTATGCATAGTCATGCAAAGGTGTCCCCGGGTCGATGACTTTCCACATTCGATGGCCATGAATGATTATGAAAACTTGAGATTGCTCATATTACAGAGTTCGGCATGCGGGAATAATGGTGTCCAAGCATACACGAAACATCTTCACTGCAATTGTCCGTTGAGTAAAGTAGCCTAGCCCTGGAGTGATGTTCATAGATACAGGTCATCATGTGATCCATGGGCGGATACATAGGCTAATCGGGTCGGGATACACTGGCAAAGTTTGGATGTGAAAAGCAGGACGAACTTGTAAACCACTGATCCATAAATTTCTGGATCGGGAGATATGATTTAGGGGATCTGAGGCCGGTAAACGTACGGATTTAGGAATAGTATCACTTGAGGAAATATTACCTTTGTAGATGGGCTAGGGTCTATCAATACCCAGAGCCGCTGAGTGAATGGTATTCATAGTCATACAAAGGTGTCCATGGGTCGATAACTTTCCAATTCCGATGGCCATGAATTGCTATGAAGATACGCCATTATCCAGGTCGTGGAGTCTAATGTATGGAGATGATGTATCCAAATACGCAAGGAGTATTCTCATCTCATTTCTCTATATATCTTGGGCGGGTCACGACGAAGTCCATGCAGTTTAACGTCGTGCGGTGAGGACGAAGTCCATACTGTTTAATGTCGTCCAGTGAGGATGAGGGGTATATATGACTGTGTTTTTTTTTCTCGGTGGCTGGGCTAGGAGATAAGATCCCAGCATCACTACGTATCCCGCGAGGGCAAGAATCAAGCCACACATAGTTCTTTTTGGAGCACACCCCGTGCAGGTCTAGTCCATACACGAGGGGAAGGGGGATATTTCTTTTATCCTTATCTGTGCAGTTTAACGTCATGCGGCAAGGATGATGAACACATCCCATGCAGGTTTGGTCCGTACATAGGGGAAAAGGGCAGTTTTTAAGGGATAGGTCATTTTAATCCTTCTTTTCCCTGCAGTTTAACGTCGTGCGGTAAGGACGAGGAAGACACCCCGTGCAGGGTTGGTCCGTACATGGGGGAAAAGGGATTTTTTTTTGGAATAGCTGGGCCAAGATGGGGAACCTTGGCATCATTACGTATCCCGTGAGGGCAGGAACCAAGCCTCACGTAGTTCTTTTGAGGAATACACCTGTCCAGGTCTCGTCCGTATGGGGGATGTGGATATATTTTTCTTCAATTTAGGTGGTTGGGCCAGGGTGTTGAATTCTAGAATCACTACGTATTCTGCGAGGGCAGGAATCAAGCCTCACGTAGTTATTTGAAAGACAATACACCCCGTGCAGGTCTGGTCCATACACGGGGGAGAAGGGGATTTTTTTTAAATCTCATCCGTCTAGTTTAATATCATGCGGTAAGGATGAGGAATACACCCCGTGCAGGTCTGGTCCATACACGGGGGAAAAAGAAATTCGTTTAAACCTCATTTTGGGGTGGCTGGGCCAGGATACAGAGCCCTGACGTCGCTACATATCTTGCGAAGGTAGGAATAAAGCCGTACATAGTTCTCTGAAATAAGTACACCCCGTGCAGGGCTAGTCCGTACATTGGGGAAGGGGACATTTTTTATTCTATTTTGGAGCGGCTGGGCCAGGATAGGGGATCTCAGCATCGCTACGTATCCCACAAGGGCAGGAATCAAGCTGTATATAGTTCTCTGAAATCCGTTATGTTTAACGTTGTGCTGTGAGGACGAAATACTCTTAGTTTAGGGTCATAGAGTTTGGACCACTGGGTCCTTGGCAGTTTAACGTCCTGCATCTCAGACGATAACTGCTTTTAGTTATGCCAGTGATGACGACATACTCTTAGTTTAGGGTCATAGAGTTTAGACCACTGGGTGCTTGGCAGTTTAATGTTCTGCAGCTCGGACGATAACTGCTTTTAGTTATGCCGGTGAGGATGAAATACTTTTAGTTTATGGTCATAGAGTTTGGACTGCTGGGTGCTTGGCAGTTTAACCTCCTGTAGCTATGATGATAACTGCTTTTAGTAATGCCGGTGAGGATGAAATACTCTTAGTTTAGGGTCATAGAGTTTGGTCCACTGGGTGCTTGGCAATTTAATTTCCTGCATCTCGGACAATAACTTCTTTTAGTTATGTCGGTGAGGACGAAATACTCTTAGTTTAGGGTCATAGAGTTTGGACCGTTGGGTGCTTGGCAGTTTAACGTACTGCAGCTCGGGTGATAACAACTTTTAGTTATGTCGGTGAGGACGAAATACTCTTATTTTAGGGTCATAGAGTTTGGACCGCTGGGTGCTTGGCAGTTTAAGGTCCTACATCTTGAACGATAACTGCTTTTAGTTATGCAAAATACTTCTTCAGAAATCTCACATTTGTAGGAGTGGTAGAGTAGAGACCCGAAACTTGACGTACATGGACATTACATTACTTTTGCGAAATAATTAATACATAACAAAAACAGACACACAAGGACCATAATAGTTTAGGGTCTTTGGAGACTCGGAATACAAACATCTAATCATGTTGAAAGATCTTCAATATCTCCCATAACGATCTTCCCCTTTTTGTTTCCTTACCTAAAACCTTTCATTATTTCGTGGGGAAAATAAAACATAAAAAGGGTGAGCTCAAATGCTCATTAAAGGAAAATATAGATAACATAAAACAATCCATAAACATTTGGAAGAAAAACATGAACATGAAATTTAAACATCAAAATCTTGAGAAAATACATAAATCATGGAAGTACGTAAGGCATATATCATAATGGAACATCAACCATGATAAAATATAATGGGAATAAAAAATTTAATTGTGGAAACTATTCATCACATGTCATGATTTCGATAGTATCCATGGCATTGCTGCCAAGACCATGTTAGTGGACATAGTCCCTTTCTGAATCGAGTTCACTCCTCATTTCAGTACTGTAACACTGAACCGGATTAACTTACCGTTCGAGCCATGTCTATCTCATGAGATATAAATCTTTACCAAATGCATTAGAGGGAGATATAGATCCCACCCATCTCATAATGAAATCATTATTACGTGTGCCACAAAATAAACATACATAACCCAATAAATAAAATGGGTTTCATAAACATCATCACATCAACACATAATCTATATAAAATAAATGGATATCATTTCATAATAATAAAAGTGAAACCATGTAAATCATAGAAACATGATACTTGAAACATACACATATGAAATAATGTCATCTTAGATGAAAAATGGTTTTGATAAAACACTTGAAATGAATTCTTGAGGAAAATATCCTTTCTTCTTCAAAATCATTCTCTTTTCACAAAATGTAATGAAATTTTAAAAGAAAATGATTTTGTTGAAAATAGTCATGAACTTTTTTGGAGTAATCTTCATGAAAATAAGGCTTTATAAAACTGTAAAAATATGTTTGTGCCGTATAAGTTAAAAAAACATTTTTCTCGTACTTTTGCCGGAAAAGTAAAAAAGTACCTCGTAAAAGAAAGATTCCATACATACCATGTAGTAAAATTAAAAAATGGGTAAAAATGACATTAAACATACATGAAACCATTTTTAGGAAACATGGACATGAATGAGAACAATAACCCTAGTAAATACTTACGAATAAACAATCTCTGATAAGAATGAGATTGAAATAATTATCCCTTAGCGTAAGTCTGATATGCTTTGTACGTATCCAAACCCCATGTATAATGATTTATTTAATGTTATTAACTTATTACAGAATCATATTCATTGTTATTATATCATATATGGTTCACTTATGACTTTATATTACCTGTTCTTTTGTAAATTAATGTTAAAGTAGCGTTTTGGGTAATGTCATTTCATTTGTCGTTCATGTTTTAACTTGTAATTATTAATATGATTACTTAGATCATGATTACTTACATCCAGAATGTAAAACATGATTTATATATAATACATATTCAGAATATACATATATACAATAAATCGATAAATGGAAAGAAATACACCGTTCATGGAGACGGTAGGCCGTACGTACGCATGAACGATGTTTTCGTTTCCTTATTGAATTGAATGGAATTAAGTAGATGACATACATATATATATACATAAATCGAGTATAATTATTATGTCATATATTTCATGATTACTTATTATATATACTTTATAATCATTCTTGAATGGTTAACATGAGAGTGAATCTCATCGCTTCGTGGAGACGGTAGTCCGTACGTACGCACAAGCGATGATATCATTCCAATAATTATTGAATAGAATTGGAGTGAATGGTATAATATATCAGAATCAGTATGATGTTATAATAAACATATATAGTTATTCTTTACACCATTATACCCATCCATGTAAGGTGTTGATGGAAAAACAGATTACACCACGGCGTGGAGACGGTATTCCGTACGTACACACACGCAATGATTTCGTTATCCGTAGGATGGATAGATGGTGAAATAGGTTTGTTTCATAATTATATTAACATATCAGTATATGAGTGATACTAATTTTATTACTTCATAATGAAATAACTAATGAAGAATAAGTGGAAGAAGAAATAATGTTGAAAGAATCGGTAACATACATTACCTCTTCTTTGAAGCGCCTCTTTGAGACCTCCTCTTAGGGCACTAAAATTGGTCTTTGAAGAAGACCAGGACCTCTAGGATGTTTCTAGGGAAGAGGATAAGATAATTTTGCAGGGTTTGGCCGAGCTTCATGGCTCAAAATGGTGTGAGGAAGAGAGGGAGGAGGTGCCCTTTTATAAGGGAGGAGAGGGGCACCTTAGGAAAAACTAAAAATATTATTTTATTATAAAGTCATATTCGGTTATTAATAGCTCCAAATTGATTTAATTTTCATCTAACGTGGGTATGGGTCAAACTCCGCTCATCCAATATAATTTAGACAAGTTTATGTTGATATTTTAACCTTATAATTTAGATTTAACTTTAAGTTAGATAATTTAACTTTTATCGTGTCTTCTTGTTTTCGTACACTATAAGGTTAATAAACTTACAATAACAATCCAAACGAAGCCCCAAGTTATTTATTATTAATATATATAACCTTATATAAGTAATATGGCCGAACCTTATATTTTTAGGAATAAAATAACAATTAATAATATAATATTTGTTTTAAAAACTATTTTATGTCAATTTTGACACTATTTGGTAATTGATTTTTGTGAAACTCATAACAGAATTATTAGTTCACAAAAAGATACCTAAATCCATACTAAAATGTCATATTAACCTAGAAAATTAATGTAAATTATAAAAAGTCTCAATTTACATTTATTTGGGTATTTATAACACCAATTATGTCTATATTTCATTAATTAGATAATTATTACATCATAATTGTGTCATAAATAAATTAGATTATTTAATTTCTAAAAATTACAAATAAATACCATTACATAGGTAATCGTTTTATCTTTCTAATGAATATTTATAGTCAAATTTATCTTATGTATAACCCTATAATAAAAATGATTTAGTTATTAAACTTTGATTTTAACTATTTTAACCCTTCTTTAAATAAATTAATAATAAATGACCAAATCTAATCCAAGTGGGCCTAAATGGTCCTATATTATTCCTAAGTTTGTTTTTGTTCTAATTAAACTTATACAAAAGAATTAGGACATGTGTTATAGTAATAATAATAACATTTTTACCCTTAATTACCCTATTTACTTTTAACCGTGGTAAAAAAAAGTAAAACGTTACTATTCACCAAAAATTATTTTCATCTCATTGAACCACATTTTAGTCCTCGATATTAACCGTATCGCTCCGAATTTTGAAATTCCACTCATAGAAGTGGTAAAATTAAGTTTTATGTGAATTTACAAATTCTCCTAGGAGATGGGTAAAAGACGGTGACAGTTCAATAAAATTTTTATATATCTAAAATTATTATAAAATGACTCCAATGAATTACTTTGAACTTATATAGGTATTATGTATAAATTTTTACATAAAATAAATTTAAATATAATAAATAATTATTTAAATAAAAAGTCAGTTTTTAAATAGTAACCCAATGTTTTCACTATTCATCAAAAATTGAATGTTTTCAGAAAAATACCAAAATTTCACCGAAGGCTAATTTCGATATTCCGAATCCAAAAATGAAGTCCATTTTGAAAGTTGAAATTTACAAAATTTCAAAAAGTGGTTATTAATATTCATAACGGTTAGTTTTAATAATATTTTAATAGCATATCGTTGTTTAGTGAAACTCGGTATTGCGTACAACACACGCTATCGTAGAAGGTCATGATTGCATGTAATGAAAGACAAGTCTGGGATGCGTGTAGTGAAAGCTCTTTTTGGTGTAGCGTACAACACAAGACATCAATAAAATTAAAAAGAATATTTTTCATAAAATCTCAGGCTGTTACATTCTACCCCCTTAAAATGAATTTCACCCTCGAAATTGGTCGGGGTTATAAATGGTTTACTACTCAAAAGTTTTTTTAATAGAAACCCACATCATAAAAAGGAATACCAAAACCAATATTTAAAAACTAAAGTATTAAACGTAACGGTTACCCAGACTAACTAATCACTGGGTTTCCACAGAGGTGAAAATATGGATATGGAAGAGAAATCTAACCATCATGTTCTAATGGAGAGTGGTAGAGAACATGGCTATAGAAAATCCAGAAATCATAAAGCCATAGATTTGTGATGATCTATGGTACCATCTGATTCATCGGATATAAGAGCACTAGGACAACATTTTTGGTTTTCAAGATCATTTCCCTAAAGTTGGAGAAATTGGAATTAGAAGAAATACTTTCTTGATTTTGGTACAGTCTCACCATTGGTCATTCCATGGACAATTTCCACTTTGTATCTTAGAGAAATGAAGTTGAATTTTTCAATCGTGAAGTGTTAGCAGATCAAGTGATAGAATGATGGGTCATTCCATCTGTCTCAAACAAAAGGTTAGTAAAAGTTATTAAATATACATAAGTTGATTAATCATATATGGCTCCTAAAATGGACTTATACTTCATATCTCATACCACTTAAAAAAATTAAAACTAATTTATACTAACCGGGGACATCCTGTAGGCCAGTGGTAGGCGATAAAGGCCTGTCGCACATCGGTTGTGGGTTCGATTCCCACAACCTTGTCTGACGCAATGGGCTGTCTCCTGTCCTGCAGGTTGTCCTTTTTCTAAAACTGCATTATTATAACATCCCATTAATAATAAAGAAAAAATTTCTATCCTTAAACAATACTAACGTATGTCCAACATAATCCATTCCAACATTAGGCTTATCTAAAATACATCGGTCCAAGATCATAGTATAAAGAAAATGATTACTTGAAATGTCACATAACAATCACATGAATTCCATCATTTATCCCCCATATATCATAAGATATATCTTGTTGGACAAATTACAAACATATTAATACCTTAATCATGTATTCTATTGAAGAATGAATACCCATTGAACCTTAGTGAAAACATGAATGTTGTTAAATTTTAACACTTTCCACATACCAAAATCCCAAAAATTCTATATACTCAAACCATAATATCACATAGTCCTTATATCAGTCATGATCTCATGATTACAATCATATTATTTTCTCCTTATCCCTTCATTATGAATATTTCATCTACTTTCCAAAAATATTTCAATCACTTTTTCATGGTTACCAGTACCATATAATTATTGAAAACCAATACATAGATATTCCAAAACTCCACAATACCATAAATGAGATTCCATGATACTATTTTGAAATCCCATTACATAAACACTTAATCATTACACAACATCATTTTCATACTCAACATCACAAATAGTTATCGCATGAGACTTCCCTTTATCCCTTTCCTTAAGATGTTTCTCACATTGATCATCATTAACCCATGGATTAAAGAATTTATTAGAATAATGACCCATTTCCTTGCACTTGAAGCATTGAAGTGTTGGTGGAGAGTTCTTTGTAGTATTTTCTCTATTCCCATCATTTTTAACCTTTTTACCATTACTTCGACAATCAACTTCTCGATGACCTTCTTTTCCACACTTAAAACATTATCTAGTACTTTTTAGGCAATCCCCACCATGATTCTTTCCAAACTTTGAGCATAAAGAAATATTCATCTTCTTTTCACCAGTGTTCTGAGATTTATCTTTGAACTCCATCTTTCATTTCTTGTCAAAACCGTGAGATGGATATGTTACACCAACTTACAGTTCTACATTGATTGTACAACGCACAATTTCTTCATAGCTACTGAAGTCTCTTATAGCTAATTCCCTTCGATGACTTGGTTTTAATCCACTGAAAAATCGATCAACTTTACTTTCAGGATGATGATAAAGCCAGATGCATACGTTCCAAGTCTTGTAAAATTCGCTTCGTATATACCAACAGATTCATCATCCTTCTGCTTAAGCTCAAGAAACTTTTTTTCGATATTTGTTCGAAGAATACGAGGGAAGTACTTACTGAAAAACAAGTTCTTGAACTCATCCCATTCCATGGACTCAATTTCATCTCTTTGCCTCATATTCTTGATAAGATTCCACCATTGATCAGCATCACCTTCCAAACGATATACGGCTATGATGACTTTATCATGCTCAGAAAATTGTAGAAATGAAAATATCTTTTCAGTAGTACTGATCCATTTTTCAGCCACTAAGGGATCAGAAGACCCGCTGAATGAAGGTGGATGCTGCCTCATGAAGGATTCAATAGAATGTTTCTCCTTTCTTTACTAATTTTGATGTACAGAATGATTCATAGCTTGTGTAATTATAGAAATAATATTGTGCACTCCATCTCCCATGAAATTGGTTTGGTCAGGAGGACAATCATTGCATTGTCCATTACATTGATTAGCACGGTTCGTTCAGGTTCCAGCCATCGTCTAAAACCAAAAAATAACAGTGTGAGAGGCGAATACCATGCTAGGTAAAACAACATAATAAAGGGGGAGTACCTTCAATATCTAACATATTAGGTTTAATTCTATGATCGTTAGCACCATTCTAGGACTATAACCTATACGTATACATAACCTTAGGGACATCCCTAGACATACCTTAGAAATATCTCTAGGGATCTCACTAAATATTTCGAATCCTAGTTTCCAAAGGTTGACTAACCCTTTCCTCTGATACCAACAGTAGAGACCCGAAGCTTAACGTACATGGACATTACATTACTTTTTCGAAATACATTATACATAAAAACAACAGACACACAAGGACCATAATAGTTTAGTGTCTTTGGAAACTCGGAATACAAACATCTAATCATGTTGAAAGATCTTCAACTTCTCCCATAAAGATCTTCCCCTTTATGTTTCCTTAACTAAAACATTTCTTTATTTCCTGGGGAAAATAAAACATAAAAATGGTGAGCACAAATGCTAAGTAAGGGCAAACATAGATAACATAAAACAATCCATAAACATTTGGAAGCAAAAACATGAACATGAAATTTAAACATCAAAATATTGAGCAAACACATAAATCATGGAAGTACGTAAGGCATATTTCATAATGGAACATAAACCATGATAAAAAATAATGGGAATAAAACATGTAATTGTGATAAACATTCAGCACATGTCATGATTTCCATAGTAGCCAAGGCATTGCTGCCAAGACCATCTTAGTGGACAGAGTCCCTTTCTGAATCAAGTTCACTCCTCGTTTCAGTCCTGTAACACTGAACCAGATTAACTTACCATTCTAGCCATGTCTATCTCATGAGATATAAATCTCTGCCCAATGCATTGGAAGGAGATATAGGTCCCACCCATCTCATAATGAAATCATTCTTACTTGTGCCACAAAATAAACATACATAACCCAATAAATAAAATGGGTTTCATAAACATCATCCCATAATCACACAATCCATATAAAATAAATGGATATCATTTCATAATAAGAAAAGTGAAACCATGTAAATCATAGAGACATGATACTTGAAACATACACATTTGAAATAATGTCATCTTAGATGAAAAATGCTTTTGATAAAACACTTTAAATGAATTCTTGAGGAAAATATCCTTTCTTCTTCAAAATCATTCTCTTTTCACAAAACTTCAGGCAATTTTAAAGGAAAATGATTTTTTTGAAAATATTCATGAAATATTTTGGAGGAATATTCATGAAAATAAGGCTTTATAAAACCGTAAAAATCCGTTCATTCCGTATAAGTTAAAAAAACATTCTTCTTGTACTTTTTCCAGAAAAGACAAAAAGTACCTCGTAAAAGAACGATTCCATACATACCATGTAGTAAAAGTAAAAAATGGGTAAAAAGGACATTAAACATACATGAAACCATTTTTAGGAAACATGGACAAGGATGAGAACAATAACCCCAGTAAATACTTACGAATAAACAATCTCTGATAAGAATGAGATTGGAATAATTATCCCTTACCTTAAGTCCGATATGCTTCGTACGTATGCATGAACGTTGTTTTCGTTTCCTTATTGAATTGAATGGAATTAAGTAGATGACATACGTATATATATACATATATCCATTAGAATTATTATGTCATATATTTCATGATTACTTATTATATATACTTTATAATCATTCTTGAATGGTTAACATGGAGAGTGAATCTCATCGCGTCGTGGAGACGGTAGTCCGTACGTATGCACAAGCAATGATATCATTCCAATAATTATTGAATAGAATTGGATTGAATAGTATAATATATCATAATAAGTATGATGTTATAATAACCATATATAGTTATACTTTACACCATTATACCCATCCATGTACGGTGTTGATGGAAAAAAATATTACACCATGGCGTGGAGACGGTATTCCGTACGTACGCACGCGCGGTGATTTCGTTTTCCATAGGATGGATAGACAGTGAAATAGGGTTGGTTCATAATTATAATAAAATATCAGTATATGAGTGATACTGATGTTATTACTTCATAACGAAACAACTAAAGAATAAGAAGTGGAAGAAGAAATAAAGTTGAAAGAATCGGTAACAGACATTACCTCTTATTTGAAGCGCCTCTTTGAGACCTCCTCATAGGGCACGAAATTGGTCTTTGAAGAAGACCCGGACCTCTAGGATGTTTCTAGGGAAGTGGATAAGAGAATTTGGCAGGGTTTGGCCGAGATTAAAGGCTCAAAATGGTGTGAGGAAGAGAGGGAGGAGGTGCCTTTTTATAAGGGAGGAGAGGGGCACCTTAGGAAAAACAAAAAATATTATTTTATTATAAAGTCATATTCGGTATTTAATAGCTCCAAATTAATTTATTTAGACGATAATGTGGGAGGGCTATAAAGCCTCTAATCCAATAGAATTAAGACAAGTTTAGATTTCTATTTTAACCTTATCATTTAGATTTAACTTTAAGTTAGATAATTTAACTTTTACCGTGTCTTCTTGTTTTATTACACTATAAGGTAAATAAAGTTACTATAACAATCCAAACGAACCCCAAGTTGTTTATTATTAATATATATAACCATATCTAAGTCATTTGGCCGAGCCATAGATTTTTATGAATAAAAGGACAATTAATAATATAATATTTGTTTTAAAAACTATTTTTTTTCAATTTTGACACTATTTGGTAATTGATTTTTGTGAAAATTATAATAGAACGATTAGTTCGACCATAGTTAACTAAATCAATAATAACATGTCATATTAACCTATAAAATTAATGTAAATCATAAAAAGTCTCAAATTATATTTATTTGGGTATTTATAACATAAATTATCTCTATATTTCACTAATAAGATAAATACTGCATCATCATTGTGTCATAAATAAATTAAATTATTTAATGTCTAAAAATTAAAAATAAAATACCATTACGTAGGAAATCATTTTAGATTTCTAATGAATATTTATAGTCGAATTTATCTTATGTATAACCCTATATTAAAAATGATTTAGTTATTAAACTTTGATTTTAACTATTTTAGCCCTTCTTTAAATAAATTAATAATAAATGTCCAAATCTAATCTAAGTGGGTCTAAATGGTCATATTTTATTCCTAAGGTTGTTTCTAGTCGAATTAAACTTATCCAATAGAATTAGGACATGTGTTAGGGTAATAATAATAACATTTTTACCCTTAATTACCCTATTTACTTTAACCGTGGTAAAAAAAGTAAAAAGTTACTATTCACCAAAAAGTATTTTCATCTCATTGAACCACATTTTTGTCCTTGTTATTAATTGTGTCTTTTTGATTTTTGAAATTCCACTCACAGAAGTGGTAAAATTATGTTTTATGTGAATTTGCAAATTCTCCTAGGAGATGGGTAAAAGACGGTGAAAAGTTCAAAAAAATTTTATATATCTAAAATTATTATAAAATGAATCCAATGAATTACTTTGAACATATATAGGTATTATGTATCAATTATGATCTAAAATAAATTTAAATAAAATAAATAATTATTTAAATAAAAAGTCGGTTTTTAAATAGTAACCCAGTGTTTTCACTATTCCTCAAAAATTGAAAGTTTTCAGAAAAATACCAAAATTTCACCCTAGGCTAATTTCGATATTCCGAATCCAAAAATGAAGTCCATTTTGAAAGATGAAATTTAAAAAATTTCAAAATGTGGTTATTACTATTCATAATGGTTAGTTTTAATAATATTTTAATAGCATATCGTTGTTTAGTGAAACTCGGTATTGCGTACAACACACGCTATCATAGAAGGTCACAATTGAGTGTAATGCAATCCAATTCAGGGATGCGTGTAGTGCAAGATACTTTTGGTGTAGCGTAAAACACAAGACATCAATAAAATTAAAAAGAATATTTTTCATAAAATCTCGGGGTGTTACAGGTAGTGAATTGCCCGTCAATGGAGATCAGAGCATATGCCCCATTGGATTAGACCTTGTGTACAACATATGGCCCCTCCCACTTTGGATACAACTTTGGAGGCTTATTTCCAATTATCATTGGGTTTCAGAGGACCAACACCAATTCTCCTTCCAAGAAATACCGAAGACGAACCTTTTTATTGAAGGCTCGTGCGATTCGGTTCTGATATACTTCCATATGGTGCAAAGTGTGCAACCGCTTCTCATCTAGCTGTTCTAATTCACCTCGACGTTTTTATAATTTCTCATCGTTGGATAACTGATTAAAAATGGAAACACAGAGCGAGGGAAATTGGAGCTCAATGGGCAGGACCTCTTCTGTTATGTATACTAATGAGTACGGAGTAGCCCGAGTACTGGTGAAAATTGTGGTTCGATAAGCCCAAAATGCATGGAGGAGTTTATCCGGCCACAATTTCTTGTCTTTGTCCACCATTTTCTAGAGAATATTGGATGGGGTCTTGTTGAAATCCTCTATCTGTCTGTTGGCCGCTACATGGTAGCAGGATGAGTGGTTAGCGTTGATACCATAATCTTGGAATAGTTTCTCCAATTCAGCAAAGAAAAATTTGGTGTCATTATCCGTCAGTATGGTATGAGAGACACAAAATCTGGTGATGATATTGGCTTTCAAAAAGTTGACAATGTTTCTTGCCCCGACTAACTTAAGGGGTACAACTTCTACCTATTTGGAAAAGAAGTTGGTTGTCGTGAGGATATACTTCAGCTGTTTGGATGTGGTGGGAGGATATGGTCCCACGACATCCATTCCTCAGAAGACAAATGGCCTGGAGAACTTGGCCTGATGATGTAACTCCGGGAGTTGGTGTATGAAGTTAGCATGAATTTGGCATTAGTGGCATTTTGCGGTAAATTGATCACACGCTCGTGCCACAGTGGGACAATAGTACCCATGACTTCGAAACTGATGGGAATGCTTAGACCATGACTGATGTGATCCACATATTTCGGTATGCACTTCAGTCATGATGACATCAGTTTCTCCTCCATCAATGCATCCGAGGAGGATTCCGTCGAGGCCTCATTTGTAGAGGACCTCTTGCTGACCCGTGCCGCCGTACAGGACAAAGTTGATTTCCCTTCTCTTTATTTTCTCACATTCAGCCCTGTCTGATGGAAGTTCTCCCCATTGAAGGTAGTTTTCAATGGGGGTCATATAGGTGGTGGTAGGAGCATATGGCTCTAGGATAGGGCTGAATTCATTGATTTCTTCCATCTTGGCCTGAACAAACGGAAGGACCATTCGACGATGAGCAATACTAATAGTTGTTTCATCTCGGTCGGGTTCGACTAGGGTTGTTTCTGCATTAGCTAATGTGTCGGCTTGGGCATTCTGAGACCCGGGAATATAGGTTAATGTTGGTTCTGTGGATAATTCCGCCATTAACCCTCGAACATAGTCAAAAAGGGGAATCATCTCTTCCTTTTTAATAGCATAGTCACCATTGACCTGCTTGACGACCAGTTCCGAGACACCTTTTACCTTAAGGTGCTGTACATGTGCCTGGAGTGCGAGCTCCATGCCTACAGTGAGGTCTTGACACTCCGCTTCATCATTCGTACATCTGTCTGATAGGAGGAAGGAATATCGAAAGACTACCTTTTCCGTGGACATGAGTATTATCCCCAAGCCCACCTTGTTAAATTTGGGATCATCCGTCATCTTCCCGGTTGGGCTTCAGGATGCGCCGTCGAAGTACATTTCCCATGCTCGGAACTCCTCTTGAACAAAGAAGATTTCTTCATCAGGTAGCTCATCATCCGGTGTGGTGGTCCCCGTTGAAGGGTGATCTGCCAGAAAATCTGGTAATGCCTGGACCTTGACGGCTTTCTGAGGCACAAACCGGATGTCAAACTGTTGCAGGATGACGGCCCATAGGGACAGACGCCCCGTCAGCATTGGGATGCTAAGGATGTACTTGAGCAGGTTACTCCGCGAGACCAAATGGACTTCACGATGCTGCAGATAATGTCACAATTTTTGAACTATGAATACCAAGTCCAAACAACTCTTCTCGATGTTTGAGTATCGAGTTTCATCATCGATCATGGTTCGGATGAGGTAATAGAGATTGTTTTCACTGTCGGCGTCATTTTTGTACTCAAGGTAGGCTCCCAGTGACCGCTCTGAGGCTGTCATGTATAGGATGAGAGGTCTTCCATCAACTGAGTTCTTGAGCACCAGCAGGCTTAAGAGGTACTTCTTTAGGCTGTCAAACGCCTCTTGGCAGTCATCTATCCATTGGTAGGTAACCCCCTTTTTCATTAACCTAGTGAAGGGAAAACATTTTCTAGCTAGGTTGGCTATGAACCGCCTAATATAGGCTAGGTGTCCTTGGAATCCTCTCAACTCAGTGATATTGTAGGGAGGTGGCAGCCTAAAGTTTTCCTTTGTCTTTTCGGGGTTGACTTCGATGCCATGATGGCGTACAACGAAGCCAAGGAATTTCCCTGAGGTAACCCCAAAGGCACATTTCAAGGGATTCATCTTCAGGCTATGTTGTCGAGTTTGTAGAAGATGTTTTCATGTTCTGACAAGTGATCCGAGAGCTGTCTTGATTTCCTCACCAGGTCATCCACGTAGAATTCGATGAATCTCCCCTGGAATGGTTTAAAGATACGATGCATGGTGCGTTGATATGTGGCGCCAGCGTTCTTGAGACCAAAGAGCATGACCCTGTAACAGAATATTCCTTGGGATCTGAAGGTAGTGGCTTCTTCATATTCTTGGGCCATCCAGATATTATTATACCTAGAATAATCGTCAATGAAGGATATAGCCTCAAACCCGACCATTGTATGAATTAATAACTCGGTGATCGGGACCGAGAAATCATATTTCAGAAAATGCCGATTGAGATCTCTGAAATCAATGCAAACACATATTTTTCCATTATCTTTCTTGAAAGGGACGATGTTGGCCAACCAGATGGGGTACTGGACCTCCCGGATGAAGCCTGCTTTAATAATCTTATCAACTTCAGCCTCTATTTTTGCAGCATGGGAGGGGTGCGTTCTTCTAGAGGCTTTTTTATAGTCCCAGTGGTCTTATGACGGACCTCAGTGGTTGGTTGCCACTTTGAGATCGAGTCCCGACATTTATTTGTAATTCCAAGAAAAAACATCTTGATGTTGCCTTAAGAAAGCGGTATATACCTAGTGCTCCTCAGGGGACATGGCTGCACTAACAAGAGTGGGCCTTGGGTCTTCCTCGGTACCCAGGTTTATTTACCTGAGCTCATCCACAGTGGTGGAGATACCTTCCTCAAATGCGGGAGGTGCATCCCTGAGATCTTCCTCCTCTTCATCTCCCAAATCCTCATCTTCTCGATCCAGCGAGGGGAGATCACTTGACTCAGGCTCTTGGGAGTCTGGAGGCAAGGCATTGTGGGAATCCTCACTCAAGTATTCGACCCTAATTTGAGGGTCAATAGTCATTTCTGCACTGCTATACTCGAGGGTCATGGATGAAGTCATGAGGACTATCGAGTGTGTGTCCAGTCTTGAATCCCTTCTCTCAACATGGTTGATGGGCAGTATGTAGTCTCTGCCAAGATGCCTGAGGGGGTCATCAGGAACGATTTCCAGACCATTTGGAGTTGGAATCCAGTCAATACCATCGAGTGAAGGCTTATTTTTCTTTTTCTCATAAAACCTGACCTCAATGTAGTGTGACTCAGAGATCTCGAAAGGGGCCTTGTCTACGTGCAATGCCTCACTTTTTACATTGACAAAATATTTTATTCAGTGGTGGTAGGATGAAGGAATAGACATATGCTTATGGAGCCATGACCTTCCAAGCAGGGCATTGAACGCTGTGTTCTGCCGGACCACCATGAATTTCGAGTAGGCCACAGGGTCACCAAAATAGGTTTTCAGCTTGATTTTGTAGGTTCTGGGCGTAGCGGAAGTGCGTTGGTGGGTTTTCCCAACTTTAATTTTAATGTTAAACAACGTTCAATCCGAGATCCGTCAGGATATAAAATGCTGAATATTCGGAATAGAACGAAGAACGAAAAGAAAAGAAGAGTCCCGGAACCCTTGAGGAGGATCATTATATGTTGATTATAATTAATTTAATTAATTCATAAAAATTACCTTGTTGGAATTCTTTCTTCATTGATGTGTCCGGTCATGATTCGGTGATCCGTCGTTGCGACGTAGAATCCAAGTGTAGGATTCCTCTAGCGGTGATCCACACGTGTGTCACGTATCTCCGAACATCACCGAAGAGATCTTCGGGTGCTAGCGCGGAAGAACCTTCGCTTGCGATGTCCACCTTCGACCGCTTTGATTCGGTGGAGGGTCTTGCTCTCTTAACTTGAGGGAGTTCTTGGTGGAAAGGGAATTATCTCTTGGCTTGAGAGTATTTCCAAATCCGTTGTGCACAACAATGGCTCTCAAAAAAAAGTTGGGGTTGCGAGGATATTTATAATCAGGTTTGAGGTTAATAGAGTTATGACAATAAATAAACGCGTTACGCGTTTTATTTATTTCATTAACTCTTATTGAAAACCCCCATGTTGAATTATTAATTCCTTGACATGCGCCCACACTGATTATAATAAATATCATTTAATAAAAAAATATTAAATCCTCAAAATCCCAATTGGAAAAACTACACGGTGTGTAATAATTAATACACGGCATGTACTTGTTTTCCATAAAACTACACAACGTGTATATTTAATATACACGGCATGTACTTTTATTGTCCATTTTTCTCCACCACATTTATTAGACCTTGAGTAATGAATATTTATTTCTTAAATAAATGTAACTGCATTACTCGCTAATAAATATATTATTTTATCCACAGTATATTCTCTCGAATAACTAGTGTCAAAATAAATGCGATCAGACATCCTTAAATAATTATTAAACCACAGTCGGGAATAATATTTATTTAACTTGTTAAATTAATATTTAACTGAGATACGTGGACACACTTATTGTGTGACCCTCTGGGCCTCTTTCTCAGTGGCATTAGGCTGAGCCTGGCTAAAGTCCAAGGTTAGCGTCTAGCAACACGCCAAGGCACCCATATAGAAAAAGTTAACGCCGCAATGACATGTCACCTCCTATGAACGCTTACCGTGTAATATAATCCTTTTGTCTCGATATCTCTAATCAAGCGGGTTGCATGCTAGTGCCATCAACCCATGTGCTTGATTATTCTTTCTTTGACTTCCCGGAATTGAACTTGCCCATACCTTACCATGGCCATGGATTTATTTAGTCTATATCAATTCCATCAAAGGGCCTAAGATATCTACTTCCGTTATGGAACGGAAGGGACAAATCCTTTCTCGCATTATCTATTAATGCGGTATTACTCGTGACGCACCCAACGTATCCTACCTCGCTGCGAACAGTGTGTCGTCACAGTTTTCGTCAATACATCTAAGCGCACAAGTTGTAATACCCCTTAATAATAATCTTAAAGTCTAAGGATCAATACACTCGTCTGTAGATAGGAACATCCAATGACACTATGAAATGTGGATCTCCTACTGGCGGGTATCGTTCTCATAATATCCTCCTGGATATTACCAAGGGCGCACACCATGAGAATGTGCCTCAATGTTTTATGAGTCCTCACCCCTAATGACCTGTATTATTTGTGTCCCTCAAATAATATCATCCAGCCATAGAACATACATTCAAGAACAGTGTTATGGCACTTTCGGGTTCTCATCATAGCAGGGATCCGCTACGACCCTTTAATGCAACAGCTGTCCTTAGGACATTATCACATGACATGTCACACAGAAGAACAATCAAGATGTGATAAGGCTTCTATCTAATGAATAAAGTAAAAAGTAGTTGGTTCTAGACCACCAACTCCAACAGACTCCCACTTGGATTAGAGCCAACTGCTAACAACCTTTAACCCGGTAGCTCTCACATGATATTCATGCTTCTACTGAGATAGGCCTTTAGTCATGGGGTCCTCCACGTTCTCTTCCGTGGAAACTCTGCTCACTGCAACTTCACCCCTTTGATAGAAATCCCTCAAGAGGTGATACTTCCGGAGTATGTGCTTTGTCCGCTGATGTGACCTTGGTTCTTTTGCAAGAGCCACCGCTGCAGTATTATCACAATACAATGTAATGGGATTTTTACTGCTAGGCACCACATCAAGCTCCTGGACAAAGGTCCAAATCCAAACGGCTTATTTGGCTGCATCAGAAGCCACTATATACTCGGACTCCACTGTAGAATCGACGACAAATAGCTGATTTGAACTCTTCCAGCTCATGGCTCCTCCATTGAGATAGAAAACATATCCAGATTGCGACTTTAGATCATTCTGATCTGTTTGAAAACCAGAATTAGCATAGCCTCTGATGACAAGCTCCTCGTCTCCTCCATACACCAGGAACATATCCTCAGTTCTTCTCAGATACTTAAGGATAGTCTTAATAGCAGTCCAATGCTGTTCTCCTGGATCTGCTTGATATCTGCCTACCATGCTCAGTGCATAGGCAACATCAAGCCTGGTACATAACATGGCATACATGATGGATCCTATAGCCGAAGCGTATGGGATATTTCTCATCCTATCTTTCTCCTGTTGTGTCTGGGGACACATTTTCTTAGAAAGATTTAATCCATGTGACACTGGAACCAATCCCCTCTTGGATTTTTCCATACTAAATCTCTTTAGTATCTAGTCAATGTATGTACCCTAACTTAGTCCAAGCAACCTCTTGGATCTATCACGAATGATATTGATCCCTAGAATGTAGGCTTCTTCTCCTAAGTCATTCATGGAGAAACCCTTGTTCAACCAGTCCTTAACTGACTGTAAGGCTGGTACGTCATTTCCAATAAGCAATATGTCATCAACATATACCACTAGGATGATGACCACATTCCCATTAAACCGCTTATAAACACATGGCTCACATTCGTTCTTAATGAAACAAAATTCCTTTATGGCTTCATCAAATCGAATGTTCCATGACCTGGATGCTTGCTTTAATCCATAAATGGATTTCTGCAACTTGAAAACCCGTTTGGCTTCACCTGGTGTAACAAACCCTTCTGGTTGTGTCATATAGACATCTTCCTGAAGGTTCCCGTTAAGGAATGTTGTTTTGACATCCATCTGCCAAATCTCGTAGTCATGGTAAGCTGCTATGGCAGGTATTATTCTTATGGATTTAAACATGGCAACTGGCGAGAAGGTTTCATCATAGTCAATTCCTTGACGCTGTCTGAATCCTTTAGCCACTAGCCTTGCTTTATAGGTGATAACTTGACCTTCCATGTCCATATTTCTTTTTAATACCAATTTGCATCCAACAGGCTTTACATCAACTGGCTCATCGACCAGAACCCAAACTTGGTTCTGATACATGGAATCCATCTCAGAATTCATATCTTCTAGCCATCTTGCAGCTTCTGAGCTTTCTACTACTTCCTTGTAGGAGAGAGGTTCATCATTGTCCAACAATAATTATTCACCATCCTCGGTGACTAGGAAACCAAATCTCTCTGGTTCCCTTACCTCTCTTGAGCTCCTACGCAGTACTTGTGTTTCTGGAACCTCTTCCACGGGGACCTGTGGAACTTGTTCCTGTACCAACTCTGGTGTATCTTGAGCATCAACTTCGTCGAAGTCAATCTTTCTCCCACTATCCTTATTGAGGATGTGCTCCCTCTCAAGAAAGACGTCTTGTCTGGAAACAGTCACTTTCTTGTCTTGGGGGTTATATAGGTTATATCCTTTTGTTTCCTTGGGATATCCTATAAAGATACACTTCGTGCCCCGGGGTGCTAGTTTGTTTCCTGAGAAGGCCTTAACAAATGCCCGCATCCCCATACACGTGTGTGCGACAAAGTGGGTTTCCTTCCATTCCATAACTCGGATGGAATTCCATTTTCCGCCTTAGTTGGTACTCAGTTTAATGTGTATGCTACAGTTTGTAATGCATATCCCCAAAAGGATAATGGAAGATCTGCATGACTCATCATCGACCTCACCATGTCCAACAAGGTGCGGTTCCTCCTTTCAATAACCCCATTCCACTGTGGTGTATAAGGAGGAGTGAGCTGAGATAGAATCCCAGACTCCCGTAGAAGATCGATGAACTCTTGGTTCAGATATTCTCCACCTCGATCCAATCGAAGCTTCTTTATCTTCTTACCAAGTTGATTCTATACTTCATTCTTGAATTCCTTAAATTTCTCTAAGGACTCTGACTTATACCTCATTAAGTAGACATAGCCATATCTACTCAAATCATCAGTAAAAGTAATAAAGTAAGAATATCCACCTCTAACTTCTACTGGAAATGGTCCACACACATCTGTGTGTACTAATCCTAGAAGCTCTGTGGCCCTTTCACCTTGTCCACCAAAAGGTGGCTTGGTCATTTTTCCTTGTAAACAAGCGTGACATATATCAAGTGGTTTTAGCTCAGTAGAGTCTAAATAGCCATCTTGGCAGAGCTTTGTCAAGCGCTTCTCGTTCACATGACCAAGGCGGTGATGCCATAACTGGGTGATGTATGAGTCATGTGAGTTTGTTTCGTTATCGATTTCCAACACTTGGTTTTCGTAATTTAATACATACAAACCATTATTCAAATGTGCCATACCATAACATATGTTGTTCTTACAAAAGAGACAACCCTTATTTCCAAACTTGAAAATAAATCCTTCCATATCCAAACAAGATACAGAAATTATGTTCTTGGTAACACTAGTCACAAAATAACAGTTTTGTAATACCAAAATCATGCCAGTTGGCAATGAGAGGTGATAGTCGCCAATAGCCAACGCAGCCATCCTTGTGCCATTGGCAGCTCGAAGATCCACCTCTCCTCTGGCGATCTTTCTAAATCTACTTGGTTCCTGCATTTGAATACAGATGTGAGCCCCACAAGCTGTATCTAATACCCAATGTGTAGAAATAGAAAGATTGCACTTGATAACGAACGCACCATTAGTGTCCCCACGCTTCTGGGTGCAGTTCCTCTTCCAGTGGCCCTGCTTGCCACATGAAAAACACACTGCTTCCCGTTCTTTGCCCTGCCTCTGGATCTTCCCCTTCTTGGAGGGACGGTGCTCGGGGGCTTCAGACCGTTTATAAGTCTTTGGCCCCTTTGCCTTGTCCTTCCTTTTCTTATTCACCATAAGGACCGCGGGTTTGTCACGCCCCATGTCCTTATCTACCTGGCAAATAAAGGTCAGAAGCTCCGATAGACTCTTCTCATTGCCGCTCATGTTATAGTTGACAATGAAGCTAGAGAAGGTCTTGGGAAATGATGATAGGATGAGATCTGTATGCAACTCATCTGGGAATTTAATCCCTAATATGTCCAAGAGTTCTATGTAGCCAATAAGCTTGACCACATGAGGCCCAGCTGGCGCAGACTCTCCAAGATTCATGGTAAACAAAGCATTGGAGATCTCATACCTCTCCTGTCTCGCCTTCTCTTGGTAGAGATCTTTAAGGTGAGACATCATGCTATACGTATCCATGTTTTCATGTTTCTTCAAGAGCTCATTAGACATGGCCAATAGCATGAAACACGTGACATCTATGGCATCATCTATATGTTTCATGTAGAGATATAATTCCTCATCACTATCCTCTTTCCCAGGCGCAACTGGAATAGGCTCTTCCAGCACATATAATTTCCTTTCGTGGCGAAGGATGACGCGTAAACGCCTCTGCCACTCTTGGAAATTGGTGTCAGTGAGAAGGTTTTCTTTTTCGAGTATGGTGCGCAATGATATGTTTGAAGTCATTTTCTTGTCGTTTCTACAATTTAAGATGAGCAAAGGTTTAGTACTTTATTATAAAAATTGAGACAAATAAATAAATAAATACTTATTAGTCTCCCACTATTTTATCGAAATCCAATAGCCCTCACCATTGACTTCGGAATATTATATTGCGTGAATATTCTTGTGGAAAGGATCCATATTGCCCTTCGCATTACCCCAACTAGGGTTGTTCAAGCAACTTGAAGGGTTTTAGGTAGGCATTACAAATGCCGACTGCATTAACTCGCAGTTCCTTGATCCGCTGAGTGGACTCCCCAATCCTGAAATCCTTTTGGGATTTATTCAACCTTTGCCTCTTGGTCACACCAAGTCCTACTGTGGCAGTCAACCCTTGATGCGAACCAAGTCAAGTCATCCCAAAACCATGAATTAGAATTCCCCGATAATTGAAAGCACCCCAACTAGGGTTGGTCAAGCACTTAGAACTATGGTTCGATTCTAACCAAGATTATGGAAGGCTATGCCGACTTAATATTTATTTTGAGGGATTTTATCCTTATCTGTAAATTGCCATTTTATTATCTTTGATTACATGCTTGTTAATATTAAGTGGGATATACTTAATTGATTAAACATGTCTAAGATAATATTTACTTATAAGCCAATTTTAGTTTAGTTCTATCTTGCATGCTCGTTTAATTCATTAATTGTGTGATCTTGACAACACACCCACAATAAATAAACCATGCAACTGACAGAAATAAAATAAATGGTATGTTCATGAGCTTTTCTATTGGTTAGTTTATCTAGCGGATGATAAACTAACCCAAGACCTAGGGGAGAAACACCTTGAACCTTTCGGGTTCGTGTTTACAGCTTTCCACCTGTCCACCTTTGTATATCCTTGGATTGGTTTCATCTTGGCTCCTGACTTGAGCCGCCTCCACTAGCTTGGGAGCTCCATCAATTACATATGCATTTATATCACACGCAGGTGAGGGGAAAAAAGGGGTTTTTACATAAAATAATCCTTGGGCGCGCAGGCCCTATATATTAATGAGGAGATGGCTCGCAGGCCAACAAATTTAATTTAAATAAATAAATTAAAAGAAACCTTTCACATACAAAGGTCTCGGTCTAGCTCATGATCATCCATACATGCAACGATATTTACGCATAAATAAAACTAGCATTCAATTCTTTAATCGTTTATGTTTAAGATAAATCACGCTCGAATCAATTAATTATCTTTAATTAATCAATCCTTTTATCTTAAATCCCTTTTCTGAATTTCCTTGAGATTCTCATCCATCATAATTTTAAAAAAATAAATTCATTTAAAATTATCCTTGTACACAACTTGTACCTTGGAGGCAACCCGGAAAATTCCCATTTATTACGTAGATGTTAAATTAAACACATATATATAAAACACCTATCACGTGTTGTGCCTCAGCTTTACGCCTGCACCATGGTACACGTCTCAAGGGTTTGTATAATATAATAATAAATTTTAATAAATCTGCGAAATTTGGGTGAGTACACGGTGTGTAGTTCCGACTATACGACGTGTAATTTTTCTTCACTGTCCATCCGAAGTACACGCCCGGGGATAGGGCGTGTTAATGTACTTCAGAAATTTTCGGAGTACACGACATGTATAGTGGGACAAACACCGTGTAGTTTCCGCGTTACACGGTTTCCAGCCGGGAAGGCTATGTACGGTGTACACGACCCAACCCTAACCCGAAGGGACTACACGCCATGTTCATTGGACCACATGGAATGTATTCTGGAAACCGTGTGCCACCTGTTTCTGGTCAACACACGGTGTCTTTAATTCGTAGAAAGAATCCAATACATGGCCTGATTTGGCGGATCAATCAATGCATTGAACCTAGACTACACGGTGTGTACTTCCGAATACACACTGTGTATTCTGGTGTTATATGTCCAGAAACATTTGGCTCCTCCGGATGAGTTCCTCTATTTTATTTTAATCAAAATTAAAAGAAAAATCCGTTTCTGTGAGGTGAACGAGAAACGAGAGAGGAGGAACAGATCTCGATATTCAGATTTTCAGAACGATTAAACATGAATTGAAATAACTAAATTATTAAATGCGTAAATCACCAACAAAAAACTAAATAATTATAACCAACGATATGATCCCTCTGATACAACTTGTAGGTTCCAGGCGCAGCAGAAGCGCGTTGGTGGGTTTGCCCAACTTTAATTTTAACGTTAAACAACGTTCAATCCGAGATCCGTCACGATATAAAACACCGAATCTTCGGAATAGAACGAAGAATGAAAAGAAAAGAAGAGTCCCGGAACCCTTGAGGAGGATCATCATATGTTGATTATAATTAATTTAATTAATGCATAAGAATTACCTTGTTGGAATTCTTTCTTCGTTGATGTTTCCGGTCATGATTCAGTGATCCTTCGTTGCGTCGTAGAATCCAAGTGTAGGATTCCTCTAGCGGTGATCCACACGTGTGTCACGTATCTCCGGACATCACCGAAGAGATCTCCGGGTGCTAGCGCGGAAGAACCTTCGCTTGCGATGTACGCCTTCGACCACCTTGATCCGGTGGAGGATCTTGCTCTCGTAACTTGAGGGCGTTCTTGGTGGAAAGGGAATTCTCTCTTGGCTTGAGAGTATTTCCAAATCCGTTGTGCACAACAATGGCTCTCAAAAAAAAGTTGGGGTTGCGAGGATATTTATAATCATGTTTGAGGTTAATAGAGTTATGACAATAAATAAACGCGTTACACGTTTTATTTATTTCATTAACTCTTATTGAAAACCCCCATGTCGAATTATTAATTTCATGACATGCGCCCACGCTGATTATAATAAATATCATTTAATAAAACAATATTAAATCCTCAAAATCCCAATTGGAAAAACTACACGGCGTGTAATAATTAATACACGGCGTGTACTTGTTTTCCATAAAACTACACAGCGTGTATATTTAATATACACGGCGTGTACTTTTATTTTCCATTTTTCTCCACCACATTTATTAGACCTTGAGTAATGACTATTTATTTCTTAAATAAATGTAACTGCATTACTCGCTAATAAATATATTATTTTATCCACAGTATATTCTCTCGAATAACTAGTATCAAAATAAATGCGATCAGACATCCTTAAATAATTATTAAACCATAGTCGAGAATAATATTTATTTAACTTGTTAAATTAATATTTAACTGAGATACATGGACACACTTAGTGTGTGACCCTCTAGGCCTCTTTCTCAGTGGCATTAGGTTGAGCCTACCTAAAGTCCAAGGTTAGCGTCTAGCAACACGCCAAGGCACCCATAGAGAAAGAAGTTAACGCCACAATGACGTGTCACCTCCTATGAACTCTTACCGTGTAATATAATCCCTTTGTCTCAATATCTCCAATCAAGTGGGTTGCATGCTAGTGCCATCAACCCATGTGCTTGATTATTCTTTCTTTGACGTCCCGGAATTGAAATTGCCCATACCTTACCATGGCCATGGATTTATATAGGCTATATCAATTCCATCAAAGGGCCTGAGATATCTACTTCCGTTATGGAATGGAAGGGACAAATCCTTTCTCGCATTATCTATTAATGCGGTATTACTCGTGACACACCCAACGTATCCTACCTCGCTGCGAACAGTGTGTCGTCACAGTTTTCGTCAATACATCTAAGTGCGCGAGTTGTAATACCCATTAATAATAATCTTAAAGTCTAAGGATCAATACACACGTCCGTAGATAGGAACATCCAATGACACTATGAAATGTGGATTTCCTACTGGCGGGTCTCGTTCTCATAATATCCTCCTGGATATTACCAAGGGCGCACACCATGAGAAGGTGCCTCAAAGTTTTATGAGTCCTCACCCCTAATGACCTGTATTATTTGTGTCCCTCAAATAATATCATCTGGCCATAGAACATACATTCAAGAACAGTGTTATGGCACTTTCAGGTTCTCATCATAGCAGGGATCTGCTATGACCCTTTAATGCAACAGCTGTCCTTAGGACATTATCACATGACATGTCACGCAGAAGAACAATCAAGATGTGATAAGGCTTTTATCTAATGAATAAAGTACAAATTAGTTGGTTCTAGACCACCAACTCCAACAGATTTTTCCCATTGGATTATGTTCACTCTTGTTATAACTCAACAGGGTTCGGGATGAGGGGATTAGGTCATCCTCACTGTATCCCAACATGCAGAGTGTTCGTAGGGGAAGGAGGTTAACTCCGAATCCATTGTCAATAAAGACTTTGAAAATCCCAACATCATTTAGTGTGCCAGACATATATATTGGTTTGATATGTCCCTGCATGATGGCATCTTCATCCTGATCGGTGAAGGAAATCACCACATTGCATTCATTCGGGCCAGTCTCCGTCTGGTAAATCTCGGCTACAGTTACCTCGGCTTGGAACTCTTGGGGGCTGAGCAAGTCTCCAATAAGCGCCTCCTTGAGATCTTCTGACAAACTGAGGGCATCCAGGATTGACATCTTGGATGGTACTGATGCCAACTGCTTAAGGATATCATATTTTTTCTCCAACGGCCAACGCTTCTCTCTTGGTGGGAGAGTTTTAGCAGGCACTCTAGGAGTTGGAGCATGAGACGAGGAAGGACCAGCCGCAGGGTTGGAGGTTGGCGGTGTTACCACGTTCTGGGTACTCAGCCCGGCCGGTCTGTTTGTGCACACTAGGCGACTAGACATTTGTTCCTCCTCTGATGGGTACCGCAGAATGATAGGGCCAGAGTGGCCGCTTGTGGAGGTTGATGGATATTCCTTCTCTTGTTGAGTTCGTTGAAGGTATCTCCCACAGGTTTCCGTGATATTAAAGGTTTTTTCGGGGTAAAACCATAGGACTGGTTTCGGCCTCAACTACGCCTTCACCAGTATCCCCTGCCTCTGCGATTTCTCTTCCCAGCCCCTTACATCTGGAACTCAGGTTCAAAACCATTACCATCATTAAGGAACGATTCCATTATATGGATGATGTTTATGGAACAAAATATTAGCTCCTCATCCTGTGACAGGTCAACCTGGTCTGTTGTCCCTGATGGTGTCGTTTGGTGGGTCGGTTCCCATGGTTCCAAGTTTGAGGGTGTAAAATCCGATAGTGTTGGGGCTAACTTTGGCCTCGTTGCAGACATCTCCTCTTGCACTTGTATCCTCCCTTTTCGATTACGCCCGGATGACCAGCTCGTAGAGTGTTGTGAGGCTAATATTGTCAGTTGTGTGGAATTAGGGGCTGTTGGAGGCAACACTAGCTACTGTAATTGAGATCGGAGTATGCCCTTAGCTCGGTTGACTGTCTTTCGAGTCATCCAGTTATCAAATTTCTGCCCCTTCATGCTAGTGACTTCCTGCCACACCTTCCCTTGGTCAGAGTCGGTGGTAGAAATATATGTCACATGTGCTGGGGGTGGTCCCAGTTTGACTTGACCGGAGTTTACCATCATTTGTAGGAGGACTTTGAAGATGAAGAATTCCTGGATAATGTTCCCTAACATTCGATGGTAGGGATAATAATCCAGCCTGTCATAACGGCCGACTTCTTCAGGCTTCCTTGGATCCTGTAGGTGGAGAAATTTGCAATTCATGGTGGCGATGAAATAGTCGCGGACTTGGTCGTCTCGGAGCAAGTATACTTTTGTCTTTGTTCCTCAAACTGGTTCTGCTTCAATTCTCTCTGATCATCCTGCTTGGGCGGAGGTGGCCACTGATATACAGGGGGGCCTTGATGATTTGGTGGAGGCCTAGGCAGTGGAGCAGATGCATGGGCTGGCTTGAGTGTGACAGAGGATGCTTCAGCTCCAAGTGTTCACTTTTCCAGAGCCTGTGAGGCTATTCGAGAATTCATATTGGTCAGCTGCAGGGAGTCTTCCATTCTATGGGTGATGGACGAGAGATGGCAGAAGCTAGTGGTGCACTCCACCGGTATGAGCGGTGTTCGTAGCTCATCTCGACGGTTATTGATACATCTGGCCAACATCTCGTCTTGGGGCATTGTCCTGTTCAGGGAGTACGTTAGACCTTTACATCTAGCGATGAAATATGAGACTCTCTCGTTCTCCCTCTATTTGAAATTCATGAGGTCGATGACCGTTGTTTTAGGAAACGTCGAGCTGAAGTGGAACAAGGACTACTGCCGAAGGTCTTCCCAGCTTTTTATTGACTGAGCGGGCAAACTCGTATACTAGAAAAAGGCAGATCCCTGCAGAGTCTCTACAAAGCATATGAGTTTCACTGCTCCTTGTTGTTCCGGAGTTCCCATCATAGGGTTGCAATAAGACGTGTAGTGCATCAAGTGTTGTTCCGGATCGCCTAAACCATTGAAAATAGGGAATATATGGATCCCAAAATTGGGTGGAGGCGGCGTATTTCTCACCCAATCTGGGTAGGGCTTCTGCTCTGGTTGTATCGGAGCACGTCGACCTTCCATTGCTTCCAATCAAGCTGTCAGTGCTTCGATGGAGCTGGTGAGTCCCTGGTTTACATCCTGTTGGGCTCGGTTTGGGAGGGTGTAGCCCGAGGAATTGCTTGATGATCCGACTTAGCCGGCACCAAGGGTGCATATGAAGTTTGTGACACCTTCGAAGGGTTCAGACGTACTCGCTCCAGTTTCTTACTAAATGGAGGGAAGTCTTGGTATTCATATAGATCCACATTTAGGTAGTTGGATGGGCTGGGTGCCTCATTAGGCGGGAGCCCTGGCCCTGCTTCGTTTGCCGGGGAAAACCTTGGTCTTTGAGGATCACTTGCTGGGAGTGCAGGGTGTGGCTCTTCTAGGGAAGCACTTTCAATAAGACGGTTCTTCCGGAGTAGTTCGGCGTTAATACACCTCAATTCTTTCATTTCCTCTTCCTATCGAGCGAACCAGTCTTTGAGCGTAAGTGGCTCGTTTTTATCGAGAGAAGGAGGCAGGTTAAGGGTAACCAGTCCTATGTTCTTATCCATATTGGGAGCTCGCAGGGTGAGCATAGGAACTTTAGCTAAAGGGGAAACCATATTTAGAGTGGCCATCTGGTTCCAGGTGTGCACACCTGGTTGTTTTCTGCGAGTCACAGCCTGACTGGAACCATAGTCTCCTGATCCAACCGGATTTTCATCATCTCCGGTGTCACCCATGGGGTTAGCCTCTATGGTATTGATGGATGAATGTCACGGGGTGGAGGAGATGTCATCTTCTAAATAGTAATAGGATCTCCCACACCTTTTTCTGGTCCTCTCCCTCTTGTCTCGGGATTGATTTTTTACTCCTTGATGAAGGGTGACATAGATAGTCCTTTGATGAATCTTTACGGTACGCCTCCCCCTTGAAGGGGATGGTGAATCAAAAGACGAGATATGGTAGGAACCTCCGCTTCTGACTTTCCTCCCCAGATGTGAAAATACTGATCCTCATGGGGGAGGTTATTGTTGAGGTGGTAAAAATGCCCCCACCCCTGAAGGCTGGGGCCGGCTTCGTTCCCTTGACGTTGAGTCTTTTCCCGTTTTTATTGGTCTTACAGAGGAATTTGTTGTTAAAAATGCCCCCATCCCTATAGGATGGGGTTGGCCCTGGATTGCAATAGTGGCTGCTGCTATCACTACTTGCTTGATCTTGCGTGCCCCCATTCGGGGGTGAACTAGTTCTGATGCCGAGTTCACTTGCGACTCAATCCTCTCCGGGGAGGCTGGCAATGACCACTGATTGGCCTCTCTTAGGCAAGAGGCTTGTTGTATGCTCTCGGTGGTCTGATTCAAGAGTTATTGATGGATTGTTCCCGTCGGGCTTGATGCATCTGGGACTTACTCAAGGCCTATCTTTGCTGGGTGTGTCACCTTTCTTGAACAGGGAGACCACTCGATCGCTGGCTTGCTGTGACGGTGTTGTAAGACACTACACCAAACGGGTTATTTTGGGCGGGGAGCGGAGTGAAAAGCAGAGCGCCATGTTCTCCCCATCCTCTGATATGGACTCCCGTAGGAGCGTCACCGATGAGGCTGCGCAGCTAGTGCAGCGCACAGAGGCAGGCTATCTCCTTGTTTCCTTTACGCCTCTCGAGTCACTGTTGCCACACCGAAGGAAGAGCTTCTAGGTCAATGTGATGCAGGAGGTCTCATATTGTCTCGACATGGTCTACATACCCTTCGTAGGGTAGGAAGCTTGATTTCAGCTAGTGGAGGGTTGTCCATATATTGTAGTGGAGGTCATGCACACATTCTTCTGACAACTTTTTGTTTATGTCTAATTGAGAGGTGGTCGTGGGAAAAAACATAACTAGGATATCATCTCTGGCCAATCGTTTCCTCAGTTGCAACATGTGGACATACTCCTACGCTAGTGATTCCTCTACCTGGTCAGCCCAAACGAGATGCTCACTGATAGTGTGGTCGGAGGCAGTGAGATCGGTAGGTATCAAATTATCATGTGGGAGATTCTGAGGTGGTTCAGAAGATGAACGTGGCCCCAGAACGTCTCCTGATCGAATAAGGGAATCGTTGGTGACTAACTGGTATTCTGACATGCTTGATCCCTTCCTTCTGAGTGCCTCGACATATGGGGGCTTTTCTGTGCTTGATTCGGCAGGGGGAGGACCTTTCTGTCGATATGATATGTCATTGCGGGGTGGGCCTTCACAATAACTACCATCATGGTGAGGATGACCATCATGGTTTGACATTTGATGTGTATCCTGGGGAGGAACTTCAAGATACACTGTGACAAGGGGAGGACCTTCTTGTTTCTTGGGGCCACTATGGAGAGGACCATCGCAATGGTATCCGTGGTGGCGAGGACTACCATCACAGCTACTATAATGGCGAGGACTACCATTATAGCTTCCGCAGGGAGAATATCTGCGGGGTACACCCTAGGGAGGGCCTTCATAATTTACCACAATAATGGGAGGACCTTCTCGTCTCTTGACATCTCTATGGGGATGACCTCCATTATCAGGGTGGTGAGGACTACCACTGTGATCTGATGCCCGGCTGCGCGGAGTGTCATTGCAACGTAACCCATGGGGAGGACCTTCAGGGAAGGATACGAAAAAAGGAGGGCTTTCTTGTCATGATGAGACATCACTATAGGGATGGCCTCCGTAGTTGTGACCATGATAGTGAGGACTAATATCATAATCTATGGTCTCACTGCATGGATAGTGCTTGCAGTGTATACCCCAGGGAGGACCTTCAGGGTGGACTGCAAGAATTGGAGGGCCTTCTTGCTGCTCGATCTTCCGGTTACGTGGAGGGTCTCTGTGACTCGCATCAAAAGATGATCTCTCGTGATCAATCATTATACGCCCGTGGGGGAGGCCCCCATGGGTGCTCTGGGGAGGAACGCCCGAGATTTTGGTAGCAACATTGTGGGGAGGAACGTGCGCTACCCAAAGGTTGATTAGAGAGGATTGGGTTCTACTTAATCACTCATATTGGGTGCACCGTTTTAAACTTGAAATTCCCAATGGTTCCATATGCATCAATATGTGGACCTGCTTTCTAAAGGAAGGAGTTCGGTGGGTTGTTTGACCAGCGATGCTTTAGAACTCACATTGGTCGAGAGGATGGGAAGTCGGGCTCATCGCACCCTTTTGGGGGGAATTATTGCCTGTTCTGGGACTCCCTTATAGATTTAAGATGTATTCATATGTTCACGAATATTTGGTTTATACCCAAGCATAGTATCCATGGATTACTCTTGGTTGGCAATGGTCAGCTGGACGCAGGGGTTCGGAATCATTTATGCATAAGGTTTACCATCCCTCGTTGGATTAATCATCTCGAGGAGTCTGGACTCATTGAGATAGTCTTGGTTTAGAGCCTCGTAACTAGGCACTCTGGAGTTTATTGTCATCCAGGCGAGACAGATAATGACTTGAGTATTTGGATCGAACCTCTGTTATGGGCTTCCTATGTATCCTCATGATAGGAATCAAAACCAACGTAGTTCGGTCTCGAATGGGCTTACACTCTAGGTTTCCCAGGGTTGATGCGGTGAACCTACATAAAGATAGTTGGAACAACCGGTTATTGGGCTTGAACCTCGGGGAGGCTTCCTACGTACCCTGCCTAGGAGACAGCGATCAAAGTCCACGTAGCTTGAATGGGGGTGTCGGACAATCGACAAGAATATAGACCTGGGGGTCCGATGGGGATCGGGATTGAACCTCTTAGAGGCTTCCTACGTATCCCTGTGGTGGGGAATCAAAGTCCACGTAGTTATAATTGGCATGGGGCTTATGCTCTGAGGTAGCCCAGGGTAATGGATTGGGGCTTACACTCTTAGGAGGCCCAGGGTAATTGATTGGGGCTTACACTCTGAGGAGGCCTAGGAGAGGATTTCATGGTCGATGATTACTATAAGCCCACATGAGTCATGCTCAGTGTGAGAAACAAGAGGCAGCGTGAATCAAGATGATCATGTCGCAAAAGGTGTATCCGTGGGATGTGTGATGGGGCTTACGCATGGGGGAGGCCCAAAAATTAAAGGCTTAATCTCAAGTGGATGCCCATAAAGTTGGGGCTTACTCCGAGGTGGATTCATATAAAGTGAGGGCTTACTCCTAGGTGGATTCCCATGGTGATAAAGTTTAGCGGGAAAGGGACTTGGACCCGAAGAAGAACGAAGCAGCACCCTTCCACACTACGCCCTTCCATGGCCTTGGGGAAGTACGAAGGTGCATGGGTGCCTCCTTCTGATGGGTAGTCCGCCACTCCCCTTGGAGGGGAGAAGTTCCCCAATCCGAACCATTGGAGGTGCATAAAGGGGACTCCCGGGCTCGGACTCCGCATTACCGTGGGAATGTGAACCCATGAATGCTTCGAGAATCCACTCAAGAGCCAGAGCAAACCCTTCTCCCTTGCTTACTGTGAGTATGTGAACTCAAAATGGCGCACTGATGCACCTGAAGGTTACATCACATGGGTCTGGTGGCTCTAGTGGAGGCCTCAACTCGGGGCTGATGAATGGGCCAATGAGGGGATTGTGAAGGATCAGACCGGATTGGAAGGATTTTTTCTGGCTCGAAGAATGGGAACTGTAAAGGATTTGGTGGACCACACGGGAGTACGAGGGGTGGCGCCCTTCGCGTAGAGAGGTACTACGTGGCTGGAGAAAACGTCCATGAACTAGGATGGTCTACAGACTGATGGGTATCCCGCGAACCAGGGTGCTTCGCAGCTTCGGGTTCGGGCCGCATACCAGGTTGGTACACGGAGGGGTCCACGTGAGTAGTGGTGGCCGAGGGCGATGTCGGTCGGAGGTTTGTCGGTTTGGGCTTCGCCCGCGTAGGAGGGTGCTACGTGGTGTGACAGATCGGGAAAGGGGCATAAAATCCCTGGTCCGCAGGGAGTGTATCCACAGAGGGGCCATGGATTGCGGTCTTCTTTTCATTTTTATTTTAAGTTCACGGTTCACCATGTTTTTATGCCTTTTTCGGTTCCTTATTAATTCATTTCAAGCTTCATACCTGTTCTGGATAGCGGACTAGAACATCGTTGTTTGCGAAATCGTAAGATCCTTCCTTCAAAATCCTTCCACCTGAATCTGATCGATCCCCACTTTTATCTTCCCCCCCATATCCTTTTATAGGGTGGGTAAATAGATTTATTTGTGGTCATACGGCACTTTTTTAGGAGGCCCATGACTGGAAACACAGTTTACAGATGAGTTGGTCAATCCAAAACTCGCAGGGGGCATTGAACGCATCTCCCCCCCGAACCAAACTAGCTCTGGGAGTGCTTCACGACCACACAGGGTTCCGCCTCCATTCCGTGAATGATAGAAGGTGTGGCCCGGGCCGGCTGATGCGGTTCACAGCTGGGGGCTGTTTATGATTGTGGACTGGGTTGGCTCCCATCCTGCTTTGCGCTCACAGAGGATTCCCGCCTCCGTTCCACGGAGGGGGTGCCTCACAGAACTAGCTGAATACCGTTATCATTGGACCGGTCTGCAGACCATATCATCTTGTTCCATCCTTTGCGTATTCTCCACACGTTTCCCCTATTCTTTTGGGGGAAATTAGGTAGAATATCTCTTTTATTAAAGTGGATTCTCATTCTCCTTGGTGGATTTTTCAGGACCCTACACACTTATTCAAATTTGTGGAAGCTTGAGGATGTGAATAGTGATATCTCTTTCCAAAGATTTGATGTTTTATTTATATAAATTTAGAAAATCCATTCCCAACATAGCATCAAAATCTAACAAAGGGAATATGAAAATATTTTTTGGGATATTCAATCCATAAAAATTAATACGGGAATAGTTATAAACTTTGGATTAAATAATTTTTCTATTCAATGTTCTCACAGTTAACTCAACCTCTAAATATTGAGGTGGAGATTAAACAGTTCTACTGAACATTCAAGATATTTAATAATGTGTTGAACTATAATAAAATTGCATGTTCTCTATTATTTAATGAATAATGTGCCTACTTATAACCACATCATTTTCGGGATCCACCTTAGTATTAGTGATAAAATATTCTCTTCCCTGCTTCCTTGGAGGTTGCTTTTGATTACCTCTAATAACTCTTGGCTTAGGGAAATGGGTTGCGTAATTCCCATGATTATTGTAGTTGAAACGTTGCACTACATGATAAGTGTTAATCTAATCCTTCCATTCTTCTTCCAAATTTGTAGGATTATTCAAATCCCTTTGAAAATTTATATCAATTCTCCCCTCTCTTGCAACATTAAAGCAATGCTTTTTTCCCGTTAGGCAATTTCCATGAAGTTTATTCTCATAATTTTGACATGTGAGATGTTGGCTATTATTCCATTATAGGATTTATCACCCATATTAAACTCAATTTTCCTCTTTTTAGAATCTGCTCCATGATACCACTAATTGAATTTGATCTCCATTTTAAACTGAAGGACACAATGAAAAATTTTCTCATAACTATTGAAGTATATAATCACTAATGATTTTAATAAGATTTCAATTATCCCTTTAAATAAGATATTCAACTTGATTTTGGTGTTCATGAAAAATTCAGTGGTGTATCTTTAAAGCCTAGTGATGTTTTCCTCGTACACCCTAATAGACTCATATTCCTTCTACTTTAGTATGAGGAATTACATTTTAATCATGAGATGGAGGGGTTAGGGAAAATATTTATTATAAAATATTTTCTTTAATTCCTCCCAATCCACTAAATCGATTTCTTATTTGGACTTTGTGTTCCTAATCAGTATCTACCACTGATCGGCTTCCCCATCAAAATGATAGACCACTAGTACAAATTTCTCTTCTTCTAAGAACAAGAGGATAAATAATATCTTCTCAATGGAGTTAATTCATTGTTCTATGATGAGGGGATCATAAGATTCCTTAAACAACTAAGGCATTTTCCACAAGAAGGATTCGATGAAAACGTGAAATATCTTAGGACATAGAGGGTGTATGACACGATTCAAGTTATTATTCATTACTTGAGCTAGATGAGAAAGTACAATCATAATGTTTTGAGAACCCATTCCAATCATATTTGTTATAACATTAGGGAAATCATCACATCACCTATCACATTGATTTTTTTCACGGGTTCTTCTATTTCCAACAATTAAGAAAGAAAAATAAATTAAAAATATGGGCATGAATACCTAGTTAATAATAATTTTAAAAATAAAACTTTGGACCAAGATACGTAAAATTGGAAATGGAAAGTATATCATAACTTTTGATTCCCAATGTTTCAATCTAAGTTATCCATGTTTATAGAATTAACCATAGTTTTCTTACTAAATCTATCGTGTCAAAATATCAAAGAATAACTAGACCATCCTCTGGTAACAACTATAGTGACCCTATCCTTTTACACATATAATTACATTTTTTTAATCATAATTAACCATCAAATAAAACAAAAGATAGTAACATCTAGTGTATTTGGGGGATTAGGTACATAATTTTAAAACATTAATCCAAAAAAAAGATTTATTTATTTAATCTCCAAAATATGATCCTATGATTAATTGAAATGTTATAAATTCTGAGTATAACTTATGGAATACATTAATAAGTGGGATACGTTAAAAAACTGAGTAAGGGAATCATTATAGGAATAAAACACGGTGCATGGGTTAGAAGGCATAATATTATGGAATAAAAGGCATAAAAAATGAATAAAAATAAGGAATAAAAATATGTAGAACACGGAAACATATAATAATGGAATCATATGAATGTATAGACAATACATAACATGTCAAAAACATGAGCCAAGGCTTGCTACCAAGACATGGTGGACAAATCCCTATAAAAGAATTTGGTTCACTCCCTGTCCAAACATGACATCTCATGAGGTGAATAATTACCCAATGCATTAGAATAATATCTGGGAAGACCCGTTATACCATAATCATGAATATTTCTGAAACATGAATAATCATACACATGTAATCAAACATTAACATAAGGGTTACCCATGGGAAAACTAGGTATCATAACCATAACTAAATGAAAAAGACAAAGGCAATATCATAATGGTGTCCATGAATGAATGGATATAAATCATACATGGAAATTAATAATTGAAATTAGGCATATATCATTATATGATATGTGAAATTGGAGTAATATAATGTAATAATAGTTATTTGGAAACTTTTGAAATAAAACATTTTAGTATTGTTCAAGAAAAATATTAAAGATGATTTAAATTGAAAAAATGAATAATATTTTATATAAAATCCATAATTTAATGAAGATATTTTTTCATGCTAAGAATATTAGTTTTATAAAAATAATGGTGGATTAAAATGGATAACGCAGTGCACTTGAAAATGGGTAAGAAAATAGAAATTTCCCTTTAATAGAGCTTGCTTATCCGGAAGAATCGAGAGGGGAACCTTTTTAAAATAGGTATTTCCCAGTCAATAAAGGAATATAAGGTATGTATACATTAATTTAGGAAATAAAAAAATAATTAACAAAAATTAAACAAAAATAAATAAACATTACATTTGGGTAAAGAGAGGGAAAGAGTAACCCAAAGAAAAAAATAGTGGTTGTGGGTAGAATACCTTACCTTATGTCTCAAAATTTTCTTCACTTGATCTTAATGTCTAGTTTAATAAAATTAAATCCAATAATTAATTAATTAATTAACTTTTATACATTTATTTGGTTTATTATAATTTTATTAATTTTATTCAGGGCCTTTTTAGTGAGCTATACGATATAATTTTATCATTCGGGAGCATCCATCTCCTTGGTTAACATGATCAATTACTTGTATACATGTATATAAAATCATAAAAAATGAGAATGGTTTTCCATAATTGAAGTTATATGTTATTAATGAACTTCCAAAATATTATGTGCTTATATAATTATTTAGTTAATTTTTCGTGAGGATGAATCATTAGATAAGAGGTTAATGATAACTGTTTAGATTTTATTGTATTTTTTTTTATCATCACAAGATAGTTTTGTTTTATTAATTAATAAAATGAAAATATAATGGTTATAAAATATTAAATTATATTTACTTCATTTATTATAATCTATTCTAGTCACAATTTTTTTGTGATCAGTCTTGAATTAGGTAATGGAAATTGAAAACTCATCGGCCTTGAATGCGATAAATTAACACTACACAGATGATGTTTTATTTTTTTAAAGGGAATGGGAAAGAAATTATTATGGATTATTCAATTATAATAATACCATTATAGTATATTTATGTTAATGGAGTAATCATACCATCTTGATGGGGGATCTAAGGAGATAATAAGAAAATAAAAGAACATGAAAAGAAATTAAAAGAATGAAGGATGATTTTACCTCTGGAATAATTCTAATTGAAAACATCTTTAGGTGAATTGGTTTTTGTTTATTTTGGATAATAAAGGATCCTAGACATGGGGGAGGGTCTTGGGAATATATTTGAAAAGAATTTGGACTAGGAGTTAGAGCATGAGATGAGGAAGGACCGGCCGCAGGGTTGGAGGTTGGCAGAGTTACCACGTTCTGGGGACTCGGCCCGGCCAGTCTGTTTGTGCGCACTAGGTGGCTAGAAATCTGTTCCTCCTCTAATGGGTACCGTGGAATGATAGGGCCAGATTGGCCGCTTGTGGAGGTTGAAAGATATTCCTTCTCTTTTTGAGTCCGTTGAAGGGATCTCCCACAGGTTTCCATGATATTAATGGTTTGATCGGGGTAAAACCAAAGGGCGGGTTTCGGCTGCGACTACGCCTTCCCCGGTATCCCCTGCCTCTGCGAGTTCTCCTCCTGGCCCCTTGCATAGGGAAATCAGGTTCAAAACCATACCCTTCATCAAGAAATGATTCCATTATATGGATGACTTTAATGGAACCAAAGATTAGCTCCTCATCCTGTGACAGGTCAACCTGGTCGGTTGTCCCTGATGGTGTCATTTGGTGGGTCAGTGCCCGTGGTGCAAATTTTGAGGGTATAAAATCCGATAGTGTCAGGGCTAACTTTAGCATCATTGCAGACAGCTCCTCTTTATCTTGTCTCCTCCCTTTTTTATTATTCCTGGATGACCAGCTCGTGGAGGGTTGTGAGGCTAATATTGTCAATTGTGTGGAATTAGGGGCTGTTGGAGGCAACACTAGCTACTGTAATTGAGATCAGAGTATGCCATGAGCTCGGTTGATAGTCTTCCGAGTCATCCAACTATCAAATTTATGCCCCTTCTTACTGGTGACTTCCTTCCACACCTCCCCTTTGTCAGAGTCGGTGGTAGAAATATATGTCACATGTGCTGGGGGTGGTCCCAGTTTGACCTGACCGAAGTCTACCATCCTTTTTAGGAGGCCTTTGAAGATGAATCATTCCTAGATAATGTGCCCTAACATTCGATGGTAGGGATAATAATACAGCCTGCCATCGCGGCCAACTTCTTCGGGCATCCTCGGCTCTGGGAGGCAGAGCAATTTTCAATTCATGGAGGCGATGAAATCGCCGCAGACTTGGTCCTATAGGAACAAGTATACTTTTTGTCTTTGTTCCTCAAACTGGTTCTGCTTCGATCCTGTCTGATCATACCTCTTGGGAGAACGTGGCCACTGATATATAGGGGGGCCTTGAAGATTTGGTGGAGGCCTAGGCAGTGGAGCAGATGCAGGGGCTAGCTTGAGTGTGACAGAGGATGCTTCAGCTCTAACTATTCACTTTGCAGGAGCCTGTGAGGCTATTCGAGACTTCATATTGGTCAGCTGCAGGGAGACTTCAATTCAATGGGCGATGGACGAGAGATGGCAGAAGCCAGTGGTGCAAGTGGTGTTCGTAGCTCGTCTCGAAGGTTGTCAATAAATATGGCCAACATCTCATCTTGGGGCATTGGCCTATTCAGAGAGTAGGTCATACCTTTCCATATAGAAATGAAATATGAGACCCCCTCATTCTACCTCTATTTGAAATTCATGAGGTCGATGACCGTTGTTTTAGGCAACGTCGAGCTGAAGTGGAACAAGAAATGTTGCCGAAGGTCTTCCCAGCTTTTTATTGACTGAGTGGGCAGACTCGTATACTAGAAAAAGGCAGATCCCTATAGAGTCTGTACAAAGCATCTGAGTTTCACTGTTTCTTGTTGTTCCGGAGTTCCCATTATAGGGTTGCAATAAGACGCATAGTGCATCAAGTGTTCTTTTGGATCTCCTAAACCATTGAAAATAGGGAAAAAAGGGCTCCCAAAATTGGGTGGAGGAGGCGTGTTTCTCACCCAATCTGGGTAGGGCTTCCGCTCTGGTTGTATCGGAGCACTTCGACCTTCCATTGATTCCAATCGAGCTGTCATTGCTTCGATGGTGCTGGTGAGTCCCTGGTTTACATCCTGTTGGGCCCGGTCTTGGGAGGGTGTAGCCCGAGGAATTTCCTGAGGATCCGACTTAGCCAGCACCAATGGAGCATATGCCATTTGTGACACCTTCTGAGGGTTCAGACGTACTCTCTACGGTTTATTCCTAAATGGAGGGAAGTCTTGGTATTCATCCGGATACACATTTAGGTAGTTGGACGGGTCGGGCGCCTTATTGGGCGGGAGCCCTGACCCTGCTTTGTTTTCCAGGGAAAACCTTGGTCTTTGAGGTTCACTTGCTGGGAGTGCAAGGTGTGGCTCTTCGTGGGAAGCACTTCCAATAAGACAGTTCTTCTGGAGTAGTTCGGCATTAAGACACCTCAATTCTTTCATTTCCTCTACTTATCAAGAGAACCTCTCTTTGAGCGTAAGTGGATCGTTTTTATCTAGATAAGGAGGTGGGTTAAGGGTAACCAGTCCTATGTTCTTATCCTTATTGGGAGCTCGTAGGGTGAGCCGAGGAAGGTTAGCTGAAGGGGCAACCATATTTAGAGTGGCCCTCTCGTTCCAGGTGTGCACACCTGGTTGTTCGGTGTGAGTCACAGCCTGACTGGAACCATCGTCTCCCGATCCATCCGGATTTGCATCATCTCTGGTGTCACCTGTGGGGTTAGCCTCTATTGTATGTCAAATTGAAGTAAAAAAACTGTAACAATAGTTTTTTGGAAACGTTTGAAATAAAACATTTTAGTGTTGTTTAAGGAAAATAATAATGATGATTTAAAGTGAAAAAAATGAGTATTATTTTATATAAAATCCATAATTGAATGAAGATAGTTTTTCATGATAATAATATTGGTTTTATAAAAATAATGGTTGCTTAAAATGGATAATGTAGTGCACTTGAAAATGGGTATGAAAACAGAAATTTCCCTTTAATTGAGCTTGCTTATCAGGAAGAATTGAGAGGGCAACATTTTTAAAATAGGTATTTCCCAGTCAATAAAGGATTATAAGGAATGTATACATTATTTTAAGAAATAAAAAACTAATTTACAATAATTAAACAAAAATAAAGAAACATTACATTTGTGTAAAGAGAAGGAAAGTGTAACCCAAAGAAAAAAAAGTGGTTTGGGTAGAATCCCTTACCTTATGTCTCAAAATGTTCTTAACGTGATCTTAATGTCTAGTTTAATCAAATTAAATCCAATAATTAATTAATTAATTAAATTTTATACATTTATTTGGTTTTTTATAATTTTATTATTCTTATTCATGGCCTTTTTAGTGAGCTATACGATACAATTTTATCATTTGGGAGCATCCATCTCCTTGGTTAACATGATCAATTACTTGTATAAATGTATAGAAAATAATAAAAAATGAGAATGGTTTTCCATAATTGAATTTATATGTTATTAATGAACTTCCAAAATATTATGTGCTTATATAATTAATTTGTTAATTTTTTGTGAGGACGAATCATTAGATAAGAGGTTAATGATAACGTTTTAGATTTTTTTGTATTTTTTCTATCATCACAATCTAGTTTTGTTTTATTAATTAATAAAATGTAAATATAATGGTTATAAAATATTAAATTATATTTAATTCATTTATTATAATCTATTCTAATCACAATTTTTTTATGATCAGTATTTAATTAGGTAATGGAAATTGAAAACTCATTGGCCTTGAATGTAATAAATTAACACTACACAGATGATGTTTTAATTTTTTGAAAAAAAAGGAAGGGGAAATAAATTATTATGGATTATTCAATTATAATACTACCATTATTGTATATTTATGTTAATGGAGTAATCATACCATCTTGATGGGGGATCTGAGGAGAGAATATGAAAATAAAAGAACTTGAAAAGAAATTAAAAGAATGAAAGATGATTTTACCTCTGGAATAATTCTTCTTGAGAACATCTTTAGGGGGATTGGTTTCAGTTTATTTTGGATAATAAAGGATCCTAGACATGGGGGAGGGTCTTGGGAGGATATTTGAAAAGAATTTGGACTAGGATCAAATCTTTAGAGGTGTTAAGAGAAGAGGTGGTGAGGGGTGGTATTTAAAGGGGATGAGACGTGCATTTTCCCATTATTTTATTCATTAGTTTATTATTTTGGCTCAGGAAATTGAAAAGTTTGATCATAATCAACAAAAATATTAAAATAAGGAAATTATGTTTGAGATTATGGTTCTTACATCAGGGATGACTCGAGGAATAATGTATTTAACTTATAAATTATATATACTATAAATTATCGTATTTCACTATCTATCAATAATTAAAGTATTTTTGGAATGTATCAAAGCATCACCATAAACAATATATTTCATGTAGAATTGAAAAACGAACTCAATTTTATAAATTTTTTATAAATATTAAAATTTTATATTTTAATTAAAATAATAATTTATTTATAAAATACTATTTTTTAAATTATAACTGATTTTACAACATCTTAAAATATTAATTATGGTCTTCTAAAATTTTATTCTAATCATAATAAAACAAAATATTAATTTACGAATACATTTTATAGTAATAATTTTTTAAAACATTTTATTAATTTTAAAATTTCAAATAAATAATTATTTTTATAAAAATATCAACACTTAATTAATAATATCGAAAACATTTATTAAAATATACAATGATATAAATATATCATATATTCATTTATTATATAGATAAATTATATTTATACTTTCATATGATAGGTTACTATTTTGGGTTCTTTCTTACAATTCATAATGGTCACATTACTATTCCAAAGGTCAAGTTAATATTCCACCAATATATCTTTCTTAACTTCTATAAATACAACTTATTACAATCATTTTTCATTTATAATGTTTGTATTATATAAGTGATTTTATGCAATTATACTATATGAAATAATTATAATAAGTGAATTTGCATTGATATAATTCTGGGTTGTTACACCCTAGACCCCCACTACTAGTAATCCGCTTATATCTTATATTTAGTGGAACATGAGGTGAAGTAGCATCATCCCATGTTCAACCACCATTTATTGGTCATGGATCAGGGGTAAGACCAGAAAAAGTGGCATTAAAGATTTTATATGTTTGGTATTATAGATTTTATTAGAGTTTTATTTTGACATATTATTGTGGAAGATTGTAGATTGGTGACATAAGAATGTATCAACAATTTTTATCGATATTGGACTAGATTGTTAAGTAAATAATTTAATTTTTTATGTAAAGTTAGTAGGGAATGAAATTGAAGTTCATTATTTTCAGTGTTATAGTTTTATGATTTTCACAAAGCATGATATATATGGGTTTTGATATTTATGAATTTTGAGTTATTATATATTTGGTTATTGAACTATTTTCAGGAGTATATTTGTTGTTGATTTTCTCTTGGATAGTTGGAATGAAGTTGATTTACATGCATCATATTTTTTACATAGGACTCACATGAAATTCCCTTGACAATGTGGGATTGATATCACAGATGAAAATTATATATATATTAGATATAAATTAAGAAATTGTGTAGTGTTTTCTCGTACAATATGGAAATACATTTTACTATCCGAACAATAACATATTTTTATTTAAATGATAGGTCATGTTGATATATGGTGAGGTGGATGATCATGATAACTACATAGTCCCTCACTATAAGGGATGTATGATGGCTTCATAAGGTCATAATAGGTATTTCATGTCTTAATGATAAACCCCTTATGGATGGTTCTCATATAATTTCATAAAATAAAATTACTAAAGTTATTTAAAACATTAAATAAATATATACCTCATTTTCTCCTATATTATCTTCTTGGAATTATACTAAACTAAACCGAGTGGTGAAATGACACTCAATTAAAATCATCCTAGGAATATATATATATATATATATATATATATATATATATATATGAGATAATTTTTCTCAAGGTAATGAATTTTGTATATAAAGGCCTGGTGAGGATTAGTATAAGATCATGAATCTCGAGTGAGTAGTTCTGTATAAAGACACCAAGTGAGAATTAGTTCCCAACTATATGGATTACATTGAATGAGATTATTCATATATAAAAAGCATCGGATAACCTAAAATGGGAATTTGGGAACATGTTTTATCATGCAACTCTTGAGATAGGAATCATGAGGTGTTTTCATGATTTCTTTCCAATGCATTTGGTAGAAGATCCTTTTGTTTAGAGCCACAATTAATTTTATTAGTGATTTGTGATTTATGGATGAGATGAGATGTGATGTATTTTATAGTTTCTGATGAGAGGTGTTTGACCAAGATTATGAGTTACCTAGATACAAGAATCAAGGACATATTCTTTTACTTTTTGATATTGGTTCATGTGATGTGCTACTTGATATGGGATGCACACAAGGTGAGGACCTAATGTTTTTGTATATAGAATGAACATATTAGATCATTACCTTGAGATCAATGAACATGATTTTATATAAATAATTTTTTATATTCACATATATACATTATTATTTATAGATAGATACATTACGTGATATTTCATTTCGAATCCAAGATCAGTTTTCAATGGTAGGATTAGATTTGTACCAGAACATACTGATTCTGGAATCAATTTCAACGGCGTTGTTATAGAATGGATGGAAGCCTATGATTTTCAAATGATTCCCATATAGTATGTGATCATGATATAGATCATGACCTCGATTATATGTCTTGTTGTTTAAGAGGTGTGTAGAGGGTGAATGGTTCTTGTTATTTGAGATAGATATGGTGTATAGCATGTTTAGTTGTTTATTAATGTTGCTGAATTATGATAAGAAAAGACTAATATTATTGTGAGATAGGTTGTGTTACATGGGGTGATACAGGCATTTACACCCTTCATTTTGGATTAGATTAAAGAAGAACATGATGTATATTTATAATGTTGTTGAATTTGGAATTTTTGGATAACCATGTGTGAAACGAGGACTAATAAATTCAACAGATTTCCAAGGGGATTAGTTTCTTGGTAGTTTTGATGGAAGTGAGGAATGAACATATATGGAAGGGTATATATTCTAGATTTATTAGGGGAAGTGTCATGATCTATCCAATATTAGATCATTGATAGGTGATGACTAGGATGATATGAGTGTGGATTGCGATGAGCGAGACACACATGATGATGGATCTTATTTAGGGGGTGCCCAAGGATCGCTATAAGGAAGGACATATATTGAGTATTAAACCATGTATTGTTTGTTTTAGAGACCCTATATATGAGTATAATTTCATTGGATGTCATGGATGATGTTCTTAGGAGCCTATAAGGAGTTACGATAGATAGTTTATTAGCATTCAGATGTGGGAGAGACAATCACATATTTTTATTACATGTGGTAATGGATGGAATGTGAGCCCTAGAGAATGATCCCATTTTAGTAGGGTTTTGGGTGAGATGAGAATGGAATTTGGATTGTCAAGGTAGATTTTGGATTTTGGTGTGCTGATTAATTTTATTTTTTTAGGTCCACTGTTTTATTAAGGATTTAAGATTCAGGTGTAGAATTGGGTGTAGTCTATGCATTCGTATAAATATTGTGATGGATTTGATATAAAGAAAGTGCATCACAAAAATATTAAGAATATATATTTATATTAAATTCGTATGGTGAGGATTACTGTCATAACACCTCAATATTTTAATATATGATTACCTATAAAAAATTTAATGTGTTTAATAGTTTTCTCTGCACACAACATAAAACCCAATAGAAACCATGGCATATTTAGATAAAATATAAATATTTATGAATATTCATTAAAAATTAGTTTTTCAATCAATGTGAATGAATCATAATAATCAATTTATTAAATATTTATTAAAATAAAATTAAATCTCCTTTTATAATTAATGAAATAAAAATTTAATAGAAAAAATGACTAAAAGATAATTTTAATTGTAGAATTTTATTGATAAAAAATATTACATTTCATGAACAATGATTTTTTAACAGAAGTAAATTTGGATTAAAATATAGAAATATATATAGATATGAATAATTAGTTAACACAAATATTGAAAAGTATACAAAATAAGAATAATAATAGGTTTTTTTAAAAGATTCATTTACCCTATAAAAACTATTTGTCGTTGTATTTTATAATTTTTTTAAAAAATAATATTTCTAAATTTAAAAAATTAAAATTGAAAAAATGAACATTATGTTTTGATTTCTCAGAATAATATTTATTAAGTTGTTTTTTTTATTTCACTGAAAATGTTGATATTATGGTTAGTAGTGGAATATACTAGTTCTAAAAATACCAATATCTAATGAAATTATTGGTATGTAAGCGTGTCATATAAATTTTTGATATATTTTTCGTCAACAAATATATATATCCTTTATTGAAATTATTAATCTTAAAATATTCATACTATTTTATAAGCCTTTATACAATATTTTTTAAATTTAGTAATATTTGTATCAGGAAATTGTTTTTAAATCATTATAATTTAATACTTTTAATTTAATTTATTTCAATTTTAGAAATTGAATCAAATAAAATTAGTTTTGAATTATGAATTTGTAATTAAAAATAATAAAATAAAGAATACAATTTTTATGTATAAATGATAAATTATTTTGGTAAAAGGTAGTCACCGTGGTGAAAGTATATTAGGGGTAGAAGGCTCTGAACATGTGGAAAATGATAAGTCATGTTAATTAAATTTTCTATAATATGTTCTTGAGGAATTTATAAACATAATATATTATTCAATCCATCATTTCTGAATTTTTTATCCCTTTTCCTGAGAGTGACTTTAAATTATTAGAAAGTTATGGGTTTTAAAAAAATTTCATCAATTCTCATTATTAAAGGGGCCTTTTACCAAAACTCCACCCTTTTCCTTCCACTAGATTCCTGTATTTTTTCTTGTAGATTCTGGTCTAAATATGTAACCCTCTATTTTCAAGTGATTCTCAAAGGAAAACATAATGTTCTCAACATGAGTAATAATTTTTCCTCAACTTATTTACATTCAATACTTCCATTAAAATTATAATTCTATAAATTATTTTTAACTAAATCAGTATTGGTTATATATTTAATGTTACTATGAATTCATAATACCCATTATCTATATTTTCCCTATTCCCTTAAGAAAAATGAAAACATTATTCCAGTATATGTGCTGACTACCACCTCTAGAGAGAATGTGTTCATATTCTATCACTACTAAATTTGGATGCTAAAAAATGTAATTTATTATAAAATTATGTTATTTATACCATATTTAATATTCTTAAATGATACACCTTATTATTATTTTATGTCCTTCTATGAAATGAAATCATCATTCTTATGTACACATAGACTAATACCTACATGAAATGATGCATTCTTTTTTTCGTTACCATATTTTAGGGATCTTCTAAAGAATTGGTTTAATGGATACATATGAATTTTAGGATATAATTATTTTTATATGAAAATTTTCATAACCTATTAATTATATGAAAAAAAATCATCACTAATTCAATCGTTTAAAACAATCGTAATTAGAAGAAAATATTTTTATTCACATTATATAATATTTTCACATTCATTATACATTATTATACATCAATATTTTTTAAATATATCACAATAATAAAAATTAATTAAGTTCATTATTATTTTGGTATAATAATATTGAAACTAAAGCACCACATATTAATCCATTAATCACAGTAAGTTTATGTTTTCATCAGTTTAACCACTTATAATAATAATGATATAATTTTATATCTTCGATTCACATTAGAGATTTTTTAATGGTATTAGATGATATAAATATTTAAATAATTATTTTTTTGTTCTTTAATGACAATATGAATATTTAACCTATTAAGTTAGATAACACCTCTAATTTATTTAGAATTACCAAAACATGACCATCATCAATTTCATAGGAATATATTATAACAAAAAAACCATTGAAAGAAATTAAAACATTATAAATACCACGTAAAATATTTTATAGTGCCATTAATGATCCTGGGATGATGAACTTTTTAACAAAAAATAATAAAATCTTCATTTTTATGAAACTATAAGAAAACAATCAAGCATTTTCAAACCTAATATAAAAAATATGCAATAACTAACATAAATTCATATAGACAATGATTTAAAATGAAGGGAATAAATGGAAAATTTATGATTATGGTTGTTTAATATATTTTTAATAGAACTATATTTTTTATAGATTAGTTTATAGTGCATTAATCGAATCCAGGATAAAATGTAAGTGTTTTCTTGGTCTCAATTTGAATTTTTTTGGAGACATAACACAATTTGTGCACCATAAGTTTCTTGTGTATATTATTAACAACACATGGATGTATATTTATAATAGTATTATATTTCATGGTATGTAATAAGATTAATAATATTACCTTCTTCAAATGGATATTGATTTAGTTTTTTCCCATGTTGCAAGTATTTTGGGAACTCAACTTTCATTAATTGTGTCATGAGAATTACCTTGAACTTATTTCTCTTATATATATAGGAATATTCAATTTATTGTATTACATGGTATCATATAATTGTTTTATATATATTTACATTCCTAAAAAATAAATCCCTATTGAATATTTATTAAATTATTGATAATGTTTCTTGTAAGGGATATTGATGGCTCAAATATATTTTCTTTGATTTATGATGTTTCACCAAGAACCTTATTATTTAATTCATGTGATTACACACAATAATATTTTACTAGTTGAAAATTTTAATCATGTTTTTTTAAATAATATTTTAATAAAAATAATTTCTTATTAATATTGTTTACAATGTGGGTTTTAAATAAAATTAATTTCAATGTATCCGAATGGCTCCATTCACAATCAAGTATTTTATATTAGGAACCACATATAAAATAGTTTTTTTTCATTTTCAAGGATTAATTATTTTATATTCATATTAAAAGTGAAAATGTCGTAATTATTTTAGTTCACCTTTGAAAAAGTTACTTTTGAAAGTGACATGTAGTTTTTTCATTTAAATAAATTCTGTTTTTTTTCAAAATTTATATTTATATTTTCACCTCAAATTTCATTTTTATTATAAAATGGATTTACACACATGGGATTTATGTTACAAGATTTTCCAGATATTAATTAAATATGTTTATAATTTTTGGGATTGATCTCTTAGTATGAAACAACATGATTTTTGACCCCTTATTATGTGACATCATTCAATGTGTTCTTTTGTAAGGATGGTTTTCATCTATTTCTACATATATATGAGTTTCCTTTGTTAAATTAGGGATATGTTCTTTTATAACTATCCAAAAAAATTATCTACATGGTGTATGAAATGTTAATTTTTATCAATGAAATGATCTAGAAATCCATTTTCTTTCTAAATCCCCCACTTTTATGTCAATGATTTTCCTTTCAATGCCTTTCCTCTCTGAACACTGTATATTTTTTTCCTTTGATTAAATGGTGGTAATCTAGATGAAATATAGTGATTGATTGAGTATATTATTGAATTAACTAAATTCTTTATACTTTATATAGTTTTAGTATGGTGGTTATTATATATAAAGTTATTATCTTTATTTAGTGTAGAGCTATTGAAAATATGAATATTATTTATTATAATATAGATGTATATTTATTACTTAAGAAAGTTAACTATATATTTTTAACCATCAATGTTATTTCTCAGGATATGTTATGACAAAATTTTTCCTTTTATTGGCATGAGGAAAGTATTGGTGTCTCATTTGTTTTTATTCAAATATTGATTTATTAAAAAAATTATTATTTATTTTTAACTCATTATCCCATGATATTAGTGAATTTTACTTAAAAGAGATGTGGTTAGGTCCTCAAATTATATATCTCCTAATGCATTGGAAGGTCTCATGAGACAATCATATTTGGGTGTTTGGTGTATTCCTTCCAAATTCAAAAATATGTCATGAATGTGGTCTTGAAGACAAGAATGACGTATTGGATATTTCATTGATGGTAAGAACATTTCCTTAGTCAGGGAATTAATGGTAAAATCAAGATATCCAACATTATCCATTACATCTATAAGGAACCAGTTATTGAAATATATGTGATATATTAACTTCCATTGTCACCTATTGATATATTTTTTTTCAGTTTCATTCTATTATGGAATTATTTTGTATTCTATATTCGTACTATATTTTTTAGGATCATATTATGTTCACATTTGATCTTTGATTATCGTAATTTATGTTAACCATTACTGGGTGTTTTAGATCACGCCTTCCTATGCTTCTATTTCCCCAAGTTGATAAGAAAATAATTCCAAATGATATGATTAATCGATTATCTTTAATGTAAAATTGGTGTGAGATATTTGAGACTAATTATGGATTAACCTATTTTTTTTAATGGAGATAAAATATCCTTTAGTTGAAAAATACATGGTTTTTGTTAGTATTTTTTTTATTTTATAAATCTTTAAACCTAAAATTTATTGGGAATATATGTAATGAAATATAAAAGTTAAGTCATGTAAAAATGGGATAGTTATGTCGTGAAATATATTGCAAGATTCAAATTATTTGTGTCATGTATATGTCTATAATGAACCAACACAGGTCAGGTAGACAAGTCGTGGAAGATGATCCACCACATGGTGAAGAAAAAATTAGAAGAAAAATATATCATAATAAGCATGAAAAAGGAAAACCAATAGAGTACTATGAGGACGGAATATAACATATCCATGATACAAACAATTTCAATACAAATAGAGAGCAATTGAAGGATTAAACATAAATATTCGAAACATGTCCTGGTGTGACCATCTGTTATAACCATACCATCCCACTATGAAGACAAAAAACACAAGGTATCTTTTTACTACATAATTTAATTCCCATTACACGAGTCCTGTAAAATAATATCAACTGGTGAAAAATATAAAATATAGTGTGTGAGCACAAATCCTAGTACAACAACACTAAAGAATCTATATAAGATTTCATATTAGTAACTTTTTATTTCTAACTTTAAAATAAATTTTGTTTTCAAATCATAAGAATAAAGTGAAACCATTTTTTAAAACATTCATTAGGTCATCATAAATAACATCATACTCACCAAATTTAGGATCATGTTTAGTAAGAATAAAAATGGGTAAGAAACCTTAGATACACTATATAATTATCATGTGATAAATAAGCCTGAAATATAACATCATTTGAAACCAATCATAAATGAAAAAATCACACATTTTTTTATCTAACCTCTGTGCATACATGTTAGATATGAATGGAAATATTCAAGAAAATACTAAGGTTGATCAAAAAAATTTAAACTCTCTTGGAATTACACACAGTAAAGTGACATAAATCTTTTATTTGGATCACACACATGAAGAGTGGCCATTCTATTCAATATACAACCATGTTTACTGAGTGGGGTATAGTTTTCAAAAATCTATCTCAAAACCATAATGACTTTAAATAAAATATATTTACATAAAATTATTTCCAATTCCATGAATGAATATCCATTTAAAAAACATAAATAAAATTTAATGCATTTAATCAAACATTTGGTGTGTGGAAAATATGTTTTAAATAAAACCCCTTTAAAAACATAACTCTCTTAAAAAGCCATTAAAATGTCAAATATTGAATTTTCATTTAATATCTCCAATTTAATTTAAATGAACATATGGAAATTTAATAATTAACCCCCTGTATTGAGTCACCTACATCAAGAATGGAGGAAACCTAATTGAGTTTGATAATGAATGTCTGAAAGATAAAGATCAAACACCAAAAGTTATAGAATGAATAGAAACTACAAATGATCATTCAATATCGCATATTAGTTATTAAAAAATTGAAGAATACTGCACCCTATACATATAAACCTAGAAAAAAACTTATAGGTAGAGGGAGATCACACTCTCCTGAGGTAAATCAATCCACTATACTGGGGATCCACTAAACGGTGGAAAATGATCTATAGGGAATGAGATTTTCAAAATTTATTGAGTAGAGACCTAGTTCTAGAGGGAGAAGGATTCAATATAAAACATATGGAAGTTATGTGAGTGGAAACGAAAACCCACTTTCCATGAGGGGATTTTGGTATAAATTTCAGTCTTATAAACTATATTTTCTTCAACTCATGTATGGAAAAAATATGTTTCCTCAAGTCAAATTATCCCAAGAAAAAATATTAAATCATAAAAATGGGTTTTATAGTCAAAAAAAATTTCATCGAATAAAAGGTTTATATCCAAAATAATTTCCACATATTCTATTCTGTGTTGAACTTATGTTTTAATGAATACATTTACAATATAAATAAAACCTATAGACAACACCAAAAATATACCGCTACTGAAAACTAACATGAACATCCTAACACCCTCTAAATCCTTTATCAAATTTATACCTGAACTATTTTAATTAAAGGAAACATATATCCCAGAGGCTTTTTTCATTTTTCCTAAAATATTATCTCTATCTCTAAAAGACCCAAATTACACCCAAATAGAAAGGGAATCAAGGATATATAAAATAATTATTTTTAATTAGGTAACGAGATATTACAATGTCTGCACCATAAACACATTCTAGACTGATAATTTCCCCAATATCATGGACTCACAAACATTTACGTCCACTACTACCTAAATATCAATTACTACTCCCATTTCTGTAGGATATCCCATATAAACGTCTATAGTACATGTTCCAAGGAAGTTATTTACCTTATTAAACCTTCTTTGGGAGAATAATAATATGAACTGGTTTCTCAACCATAGTTTTTTCTACTTCAAGATTATCAATCACCCATTCAATTATATGGTATATATCTGGTTGATACCTCTTTAACTCGGAAAATAGAAACACATCATGGATGGATTTAAAACGAGTCATTTAAGTTCATTGAATCTCTACCATTAAAAGTTGATCTAAAATCAAAATGGGGAATGAAAAACTCAGTTCCAACTTTCTCTATCTGCCAAATTGATGATTTATTAGGTGAGGTGAGTCTCTATGAAAAACATTACCCCCAAACTAAAACTCTAGCATCCAATGATGATACTCTCAACAATATCTCTGACGACTTTATGCCAAGATAAACCTATTCTCAATCAAATGAAACTTTTTTACAATCTTCTGAACAAGACTCAAACCAACATCGAATAACTCTCCCAAATCATCCTAGAAACCTCATAAGGGGCCATCCTAGTCAAGGCGTAATAACTATAGTTATAATAACACTCAACTAGAGAAAAAATATTATTTCCAAGAGCCACAAAAATTAATCACACATGGATAAAGAATATCCTCAGAAAGTTGGATATACCTCTTTGTTTTTCCATCCACCTAAAAAATATATTCCGTACTCAATTTGAACTAGGATTCCATCACATCTTTTAAGACATTCCAAAACCTGGATTTTTGCTTTGGGTTCCATTAAAAAAAATAATGTTAACCCTATGCTGTATTACAACTAGTCAGACATATAAGTCCCTAAGCTGTTCCACTTTTCATATATACTTGATAGAAAGAAAATGTATAGATATCAGAAGTTTATTAATTATCACAAAAATCAAATCCTTATCACCAGGATTTTGTTGTAGTTCAATGATGAAGTCCCTGTAAAGTTTCTCCAACTTCTATATTGGAACGGGTATCTGCTGCAATAAACTAGAAGTTCACCAATGGTATTCCTTAATTCCACAACATATAAGACACCATGATACAAAATATTTATTCAAACTATTCATCCACATACACAAATATTTGTGTCTTATGTCATTATACAACTTTTCATTCTGAGGGTTCATGGATGAAAAATAACAATGTCCACTATCCATCAACTCTTACCTCAATAAAAAAAGGAAATACCAACTGGCTTTGGAAACACAAATCGTAGCTGGGAGACTAATATCACTCACCCATGGTGTCTCTACCATTTAGCTTTTCAGTAAGGAATTGGAAATCGGTATAGGTAATTTCTCGACCGAAAGCCACTCATCAAATGATTAGTCATCCTTTTTCAATTCCATTAACACATTCACACTATATTCTTTAACTCCCTAGACCGTCTTAGAAAATAAAATCTTTAGAGACCACTCATCCACTGATTTGGTCTAGGATTGGGTCAATAATTTTTTTTTAAATTCCTCAAATTCTATATTCCCTTAACCAAGTGTATATGAAATTTCAAAGTTGAAAGTCTAATAATACTCAACCTACTATTTCATTCAAAAGTTAAAATACCTCTAAGTAAAAATTTTCCGCAGTATTTTATGGTCAGAGTATACTATAAACCATTCTCCAAATACGTAGTGATACCATTCATTATGTGCATGTATATCCAATAAAAACTCTAGATTACAAGTAGGGTAATTTTTCTCATGAGGGGATGACTAGGAAGAGAGGTTGTTGACCATCAATTTCTGCTTCACAAAAACACACCCCAAACACATACCATAATCTTCATAGAAAGTAGAAATACACAAACATGGTTCCAGAAGAGTCAATGTAAGAGTTGATGATGATATCTTCATTAATTCCTTAAAATATCTCTCTAATTTTACATTACACTAAAACAAACACCACAACATGTTAAATCTATCATTGAATATGCATGATTGTTGAAGTCTTGAACAAACAACCTATAATAACCATCCATCACCAAGAAAATCAAGATCTCAAAGACATTTCTTGGTTTCTCAAAGGACATCATCATAGATATCTATTAAGGTACATTATGATACCACTATCAGATATAACATGCCTACGAAATAGTACTTACTATATCCATAATTAAAAATTGGAAATAATACCATATAAATGATGTTCCTTGAATGTTCAAATAATGATATCCAAATGGCCCATGTGATCCTAGTCTAACATTGGGTACTCCAAAATATCATCCATGAACATAATTTTTTTCAGGCATCTTTTAATGATATGGTTTTTTAAATATATAAATATTACCAGAGAATTAGTGGGACAAATGACAAAACAAAAAACTCAAAATTCCCTTATCAGCTCCAAAACATTTCCTTATGTATATCCTCTCTTTATACTCTCAATCGAAGGTACCTTGACTGAATATAAATCATTTAAAACCAACGAGCCCCTCTAAGATGATCATAGAGACCACCAATTGTAGTAAATGGATATTGTTTCTTGACTATCACCTGATTTAACTTTTGATAATCAACACAAATTCTAAGGCACCCATATACTTTCATAGAAAATAAAATAATATAAACCCATGGAAACATTTTAGGACAAATGAATCCCTTACCATTATGGTCCAAAATATAGAAATTAAATTATAAAAACTCATAAGGTTACATGTGATATGATGACATAGAAATGGTTATCATACCATGCAGGAGGTCAATCATAAACTCAACCTCTCTCTATAAATGTAAACCATAAAAATATCTAAGAAAGACCTCTGGGAACATTCAAACCACCACATAAAAATGAATAATTCAACAAGGATCAATGAAATAAAGAATCAAATTTTAAAACAATAATGAGATCACCACAGCATAAGGAACAACATGCCATTCTTTTCTAGACCTAGAATCTAACATACCCTAGAACACAAGAGTGACTCCATCAGGAGATTAAATTTGAACTAGGAGGTGATAATAATCAATCAGGGTCTTAACTATAATAATATAATCCAATTAAATAATGAGGTGGAAATATCAAGAAAAATCACCATGAAGTCCCACTCCACATCAAGATCTACTATCATCACTTGACATGCAGAACACATGAAACAATGTTTGGACTTTTTTCCCCAAAGGCATAGAATTATCCAAAATGAATGGAATAAGGTCCAACTAGAATCCCAACATGTGAATTATTTATGATGATATAAAACAATGAGTAACACAAGTATGAAACAAACCAAACACCATTTAAGAAGAAATAAATACCATACCTCTAATAGTATACAACTTGGATTTATATTCCTCTAGTTCATACTCACCCACATGAAGAGGTATAGTTTCAATTCCTCCTTGTTATTTATTATCCATAATAACATCCCCTTAACATGAGCATAACCCCCAAAATCATTGGAGTCATTGTTATGAACATAAAAACATCGGTAATAGTGGATCAATCTTTACTTCTTTGGTCATCATTTAAAAAAAACACCTAAGATGAACAAATTGTCAATAATGATGACAAGCCTTGGGAAACTCTATAAAATTATACTTGGTATGATCAAGACTTCCATATGAATAGTCGAAAACAAACTAATATCATATTAAAACCCTGGAACCTTGACCTGACTAAAACTACACACCCTTTGTCCTCATTTTTCGGCCAGTAGACACACCCTTACTAACAACGGGACAAATAATGTTCTACAGAAACCAATTTTCATATTTGTATCTACCTCTTAAAAATACACCTTGTCCACATACACTTAAATGTATATAATTAAAATGAGAATATGATTTAACCAAATATCATGCATCAGTCCTAAGTTGAACCTCAATGCCTTTAGGTAATCATTGTTATCTTGATCTATTTCCAAGTGACCCAAAATTTTTAAATGGGTGGAATAAGTTTGAACAATATGATCCCCTTTCTCTTAGGACTGTAACTTTGGGGTCTTTTCCCCACATAATTTCTCTAGTTGAAACTTCTCATTGATTATTTTCATCATGAAATCATTGGAAAGTTATACATGAAACTTAGATAATAAGATATATTACCTCTTTATCATTCCCAACCACTTAATCATATATTGGGAGAAAACCACATTAGAGTCCCCAGCAGTGTCCAAAATGTTAAATATCCTCTAAATCCAATAAATAAAATCTTCTAATTTTAGGGTTCCTCTAATACTACATAAGATAGGTGGATTTTCTTTGTAAATTATATGCCCTAGTCCACCACTCATCCAAGGATTCTGACAGCCACTTAACCCCAGGTCTGAATAGTTAATATTAAAATTTCTACCAAATAAGGTTCCACTAATAATTTATATATAGATGTTATCTTATAGTTTCCTTACTCAAATTTGGAATAACTCTTTTAGGAACAATTATAAAAAAACAAAAGAAAAAAATTATTAGTTAAGAAAATATTCCGAAATCATAAGGGAAACATCAGGTATCCTTATCCATGATTAGAAAACCAAAATTTAAATTTTTTATGTATTTTATAAAAAAATAAAGAAAAATATCCATTTAGATAAACCTTGTATCTTTTTTATTCAAATAGACCTAACAACTATGTCTCGGGCTAGGAAAATATCCATGCCCATCCATGGTAATTTAGATTTAGTCACAAAAGTGAGATGAACTTGAACCTTTTTCAACACATACATTCCAAATTATTATAGTCCTAACTTCAGTCTTCCATGTCACAAAACCAAATAAAGGAATTTTAAAAACAATTTAGACTAGGAAGTGGATCTAATACAAATTTTTTATGATATAACCTTGTCCCCTTACAACTAATTGTGAGATCCTTATTGAAATTAATTTGATATTATAAGTTCGACTATGAAGATGAAATTTATGTTTGGCATATTAGGGAGGTAGAATGTAATAGATCCAGAGAATAATATATGATTACATTTAAATTATATAGCGTGTTCGATAGATTGGTATACACACAACATAAATTATAAATGAAACTACAATATATTTATATAAAATATAAATATATAAGAATCATCGCTAAAACCAAGTTATTTAATTAGTACGAATGAATAATAGTGGATTTTTTTGAAAATTTTATAGAAATAAAATTAAGACTGAATTTAATATTTATCAAGACAACTACAATATCATCCTGTTACGATAGTTGAAAATCGTGGAAATAGGGTCAAAAACCATCGTCTTAGCCTATATCCATGATTTTATGTACTATGGGCACCATGGCTATGGAAATATGTTCTGACCTATTTCTACAGTGTAAACTATGGCTATAAGTTGCTATATCCATGGTTTATAAATGTGGAAATAGGTGGTTGAGGCCACGATTGGAAACCACGATGATAACTTTTAAAAAATAAATGATCCTGCTTACGTTTTCTCCTATGACCTCTTCTATATTAAGCCAACAATTTACCACTATGATAATAACTATTATAGGTATATATATATATATAATTATATATATTTATAATTATTAAACATTTAAAAAAATAAAATAACCTATGGCCATGGTTTAAACTATGGTGATAACCACCTATTTCCACGGTTTTATAAATAGTAGCAGAAGCCCTAACCCACCAATTTTCGATGTTTTTCGGGTTTCTCCAGAAAACCTTCCACCACATGTTTATATATGGGTAGATATATGTTGTCATATAGAGACTATTTTTAAAAACCGTGGCTATAGGATGCCAATGGAAATGGATTTCAAAACTGTGGCCATAAAAGTGTGGTTGTAGCCAAGTTTTTAAGTTGTGTAAATTCAATTGGTATATATAAAATGACTAGTAATATTAATTTTTTATAATATATATTGATATGAATAATTGGTTATCACTAATTATTCAATGATATGCACCATGAATTACTATATATTGTGTCTTAAAGAGTCTTTTTCCCTATAAAAAAAGTTTTCATTATATTTTATAATTTTTTAAGGTTAAATTTAATGATATAAATGTTTTAATTTTAAATGATGATTTTTTCTAGATTTGTAATATTACTATTCTATTAAGAATAATTTTTTTTAATTTTTATCAAATGATTCATTTTAAGGTGGATAATAGAATATATAATTTTAACAAATATCGTGATTAGATCACATTATTTGTAGGTAAGTATGACACAAAAAAATTAAAAACTTTTTATAAAAAATATTTATTTTATAATTGAAATTATTAATATAAAAATATCATTTATATATGAAAAACCTATATTAGATATCTTAGAACTGAATTAATATTTTTATCAAGAAATCATTTATAATTTATTATTTTTTAGAATTTTAAAATTAAATTTCTGAAAAATATGAAATTGAATAAAGATTGGATATAAAATTGGAATTATTAGGTATAAATTATTTAATAATTCGCATTTACTTTTATGCATAAATAAAAAATTTCTTAGTTAAAAACTAGTTACCGTGATAAGGTTTAGTTAGGGTGTAACTTTGTATAAAAGGATAAACCATGTTAAAAACAATTATAGTATTTTTTATAAATTTATCAACCATATCTATTACTCAATATATTATTTCCAAATTCTTGAGCCACTTATTTTGAGGTGGACTTCCCATTATACTATGGTTATGAGTATTAACCAAAATGTAATCACTCATATCTTATAAAAGGTGCTTCTCATATCCCCTTGAATACAACTCCTATAATTAGGTTTATTCCAAAACCCATAAATTTTATTATTAACATTTAATACTATTACTCATAAATTAGATTCAAGTATCTAAATTGTATCTTAATCCATTAATTCAATGGGATTATCTAAGGAAAAATCATTGTTCTCAATGTGAGTAATTTGTTTTCTTTAACTTCATTCCTTTCCATATTTACATTAAAATTTTAATTTTAAAATCCATTTATTATGAATTATTTGTTGGTAATATAATTAATTTTATTATTATATGGTAATAACCAATGTGTCATTCCCCTCTCCCCTTATGAAAAATGAAAAAGTGATTCATGCCTATATGTATACTACCACCACTATGAAGCAACATGATCATTTTACTTCTACGCAAGTCATGGTTGAATTTTTTTTGAATATAATTATGATATTTATAACTTATTAGATATTATGAAAAGATAATCATTGTTAGTTGTTTCTTCTATTATATGAAAAAAATCATCATATATGTGTATCAATGGACTACCGTCTCCACAGAATGATGCATTCTGATTTTCATTTCCAATTTAAATGGGTGGTCCTAATTATTTTTTAATGAAACAATATTAATTTTATAATATTATTTATGTTATATTATGTCAATTTAGAGAACCTGTTAATTATTGGGTCAACAAATGGTCCTCATTAATTGAATCATTTATAATAAGTGTACGAAGAGGAAAATATTTTTAGTTAATAACGTAATATTTTTATTTCCATTACTTATTATTATTATCCATTAAAATTATTCTATATTACAATAATAAAAACTAAATACCATAATTATTATTTAATTAGAATAATATTATGACTAAAAATCACATAATAATCCATTCGTCATGGTTTGTTCACAATTGGGTCTGTTTAACCACCAACTGTAAAAATGAAATTAATATATATCATGGTTGTTGGTGGGAAAATAATTACGGTTATACTATGAAATCAATATTTAAATAGTTATTTTTTTGTTTTATTTAATTGTTAAAATATTATTAAACTACTTAATTTTTAATTTATATTTTCTTTGTTAATAATCATTGAAACATGATCATTGTTGATTTCATCTTCATGGATTGTCACCAAGATGAGAATGTAATTAAATTATTCAATCAAAAATATCATTAAAAATAAATTACATTAAATTTAATGATATTTATATGACACAATTTGTAACAATAATGAATAATAAAATAATTTTTATGACACTAGTTCAAAATGATCAAGATCTCTCACACCCGATATTGAAAATATGTAATCAATATCTTGAATTAATATAGATATTGATTATAAATTTAAATTTTAAATGAAAAATATTAGATTAATTTTTTGAAATAAGTTATTGATATTAATATTTTTTCTTTATATGAGGTTTTAGTGCATCCATGGAAGCCATTATAATAGGTAAGGGTTTCTTGGTTTCAATTTTTATTCTTTAAGGTGTAATACATTTTTTACACCATGTCTCACTTAATGGTGTAGTTTTTTCCATGGATCTATATTATCATTTTTCAATTTCATGGGATATAATAAGTTTAATTATAGTAAATTATTCAAATGGACATTCATTCAATTGTTACCCATGTTGTAAGGATTATTATTACCTAAAATTTTACTTGTTTAGTTATAATCATTCACTTGAACTTATTTCCTATAAATTGTAAAAATTATACCCATAATTATATTACGTTTCATTCTATCATTGTTTTCCTTATATTTATATCCATAACACATAAATCACTATTTAATATTTATTATATAAAAGATTATGTTTTCAGTAAGGGGTATTTAAAAGGTAGATCACTTATAATTGAGTTAGATTTCTTTATCATGAACATCTCTATTCTAGGCAAGGGTTATCCCACCCAATATTTTATTATATTGAAAATTTAAATCCTATTTTTGGAAATGAAATTTTAATTCAAAAAATTGATCAATAAACAATTTTATAATAAGGGTTTCACTAATAGTAATTTTAACTTATCTAAAATGTTATTTTCAAAAGAAAATGTATTATCACTATATCCAAATTTCCTACATTAAAATTTATATCATTTTCCATGAGCCATTATTGGATATTATTTTTAAATGTAAAATTATTTAATATTGATCACTTACCCTTTTCAAAGTTATATTTTAAACTGACATGTAAGTTTGTACACCATTTCAATGTTAAAAACGATTTCTAAAAACTTTTTAAATTCTCAAAACCATTTTCTATTTCATATTATAAAGTTTCAACACACATGTGATTTATATTAATCTAATTATTCTCCAATAAATATAATGATTTATTATTTGGTAAATATAACCCATGGTATCCAAACGTTTGATTCATGGTCTATTTTTTAATACCATTAGAAACTTCATTTTAAAAGGATGTTTTTTTATCTTTGTGATAATAATTATGAAATTAATTTTTTATACATGGGAAATGTTATTTTCCAACCATATAACTTCTATCTATAGGTTTATTATGTAATTTTATTTTGAATCAATGAAATAATCCACCGGTTCCATTATCGTTCTAAGCCATATTATTTTATAAGAATGATTTTATTTCTGATTTGTTTCCCCTATGAAGACTATATATTGTTTTTGAAAAAAATAGTGTTCACATAGATTCCAAATTTATATTGATTGGGTAAATTATTAACATAATCATAAATAGTTTTCTATATATTATGTTCATTTTATGGATGCTTACATAAAAACAAATTTCATTTATTGATTATTAAAAAATGAATATATATATATATATATATTTATTTAATTTAGATATGGATGTTTATTAATTAATCCAGAAATTTGAATTTTTATTTCTAAACCATCCAACATATTTATCCTGAAGGATTAAATCTATGTTATTAAATTTATTAAAACAGGTAAAAGTATTGGTTTTTAATTTGTTTTTATTCTAATACAAATGAATATTGGAAAATTTTATTATATATTTTTCAATCATTATCTTATATGGTGATTGAATTTGACCTAAAGAACATATGGGTGGGTCCCAAAAATAAATAACCAGTCAATGAGTTAGTAGGTCTCTTGAGAAAAATATGCTTTGGAATTTGATGTATTCCTACAGTAAAAAAAATATAAACTATATTCTCAAAAACCATAATTATTAATTTGATAAAACCTTAATAAAAAAATTATGTCTTGAATGAGGCCATGATATCAAGATGATGATGTTTGAAATTATGCATTTGTTTACCATTTTTAAGTGTTTGATCTCATGCCTTACTATGTTTCCATCTCCCTAGGTTATAAATAATTTATTACACATGATATTTCAAAGTTAATATCTCGTGTGGAAATATTTTGGGAGATTTTAAAGGATTATCATGGATTAGGTAGTTTCTTATATATTTGAAATAAAATTATACTTTTTGGAAATGTAATGGGTTTGGTTAATTTAGGTTTTGTCCAATTTTTCAAAGGATTTAAATCCACAATATCTTAGAGATGTACGTAATATAATAATTCCATTAATATATAAAATTATGGGATAGTTTTTTATGTGAAGACATATTTTTTACTGAATATTGTTTCTAAATTATATGTTTTCACACAAAATCTCATGACCACATATTTGGGGATCTATTACCTGAGATCAGGATTGACCTTTATGTATTGAATCTTATAGTGGGGAGAACCAAAAGCATGGGGATCAATTGATGGATGAATCCATGTTTTTAATAGTTATATGGGTGTGGGTAAGATCTATCTTCGTACATTAGTAGTAGAGGAATGTGCTGTATTGGATTTTAATGATTACTGAACTTTATTTATGGAGGTTCTTATTGGATGATCGGTTGTTGTTTTGGAGTAGAACATGATGGGTAGTGGAAGATGGATGACTGGGGTGTGATGAGATTAATTGTTAAGATAATATGGGGCTTATTTTGGATTTTAACTATTATGGTTTGGAGGTTTTTAAACCATGTATTGTAAAAATGATGGTAAATTCGAATTTCTAGATTCTTAGCGATTATGAGGGATAAATAGGCACTTCTCCCTATCAGATGATCCTATACTTTTTTCATTATTTTGATGGTTCTAGTGTAATATCCCAGGTAAATAAAGAATAAAAAATTTTCATATTTATTAATATTTGTGAATTAAATATTAATTTTACTTTAAAGGGGTTTCTATGTTCGATAGCGTACCCGATATGCAACAAAGAGTTTTTTTGAAATCTTACGTTGCACACTAGTAATAAAATAATATTATTTTAAATGGTAGTTAACACGTAGCCGTTGTATTGGAAGGAATGAATAAAAATAACTAAATTATGATTATATATGTTTGTTAAATGTTTTTACATTTATCCAATAAAGTATAAAGGCTTAACATAAGAAAAGAATTAAATTTTAGGCATATATACTCTAATTTTCACTAAAGGTCAACTTACCGCATTTTCATGGAGAACCTTCTTTAAATATAGTTTGGGTCAGTCTTATACATTCTATTTGACCAAATAAAACTCTTCATTAAAATCGGGACCTCAAAATTTACTTTGTGTAAATTTTTGGTATTTTTCCGATAAAGTTCATTTTTTAATGAATAGTGAAAAATGTTGTATTTTAATTCAAAACCTCTTTTTAATATAATTCCTTTATATGATTATATTATCTTTTTAATTGGTTTTAAAGTGAAATTATAATATATTTTTACCATTTAATCCAATAGTGGTTGTTGGAATTAATTTCACATTGAAATCAGACTAAAAGTAGTGTCAATCTTTTGATACTTTTTGTTTCATAAAAACACTCTATTTATTTTGACAGCGTGAATTAATTATTAAATTAATTAATGAAACATATATGTTTTCAATTTTTTAAAATAGACATCATTTTTGAATTCGGAATATCAAATATAGCTTAGTGAAAATTTTTGGTGTTTTTCTAAAAAACATCAATTTTTGATGAATAGTGAAACCACTAAGTGGTACTTAAAAAAACTGATTTTTCGTTTAAATGAAATTTTACAACATCTGTGTATTGAATTTCAAAAATCCGACATACATGGTTTTCATTAGGAAGTAAAATATGTTTCAATGGGATTAAAATAATTTTTTTGTGAATAGTAACTTTTAAGTTTATTAATCGCGATTAGAGGTAATTAGTGTAGTTTAAGGTAAAAATAATGTTTTAATAATATGAAATGTCCTAGAAACATGTCCTACCCTTATTTGATGTGTCATGGCCGACCAATAAAATACATGGGTCAACTTGGGGACCCCATGGAGCCACTTTGGTTGGAAAATGGCATTAATATCTTTTGATTTAAGGTAAAATAAAAATGTCACGAACATGAGTTGTTTTACAAAAAAAATTTTAAATCGGGTTATACAAGTAATATTTTTGACTATAAATATTAATTGGAAATATAAAAAGATTTCCTACATCATGAGAGTTTTTTTATAATTTTTATACATTAAATAAATTAAATGATATATGGCACCATGATGATGCAGCGATTACCTCATTATTTAACGATTTAAATAAAATGAAAAGAAAACGTAAAATATAAGTCCTACACATGTCAAACACCTATTGGATGGGTGTATTTCGAACTTTTATCACCTTATCCTCTAAATATATAATTTTGGGTCCCTTTTTATCCTATATGCATTTTATAATAAAGTATGTTTTCTTAACTTTCTAAGAGTGCCCCTCCTCACCTCTTATAAAAGGCCCCCACCTCTACCTCCTTAACCACACCTCTCAAGCCTTTGGTTCGGCCAATCTATGCTCTTTTTGTCTCTCCACATCCCTCTCTTACTCCTATAAGCCTCACTTTGGGCAGAAGGCTTCCCAATGAAGCCTTTGAGCTCAAATCTAAGAGAGTTACCCGATTTTAAGGTAATGTCTTCACTTGTGTTCTTTTGTTTTATTTTGCTTCTCAAACCCCATAAACTCTTTTTATTAATTTATTTTGTAACAACTCCAGTATATACAATATACTATTATGTTTTTATAAGAATAATTCTAGCTACACTTACACACACCTACATCTAATGGTTAAAGAACATACTGTTTCTGTGGATGGCGAATTTCTGCCTCATGAAATGATGATTGTTAAATATTCTTCTAACACCTTTAAAGGTGGCCATTAAGATGTCACTATATTTATATATGATATATAATATGTTTATGTTTTCCTTAAGCTTCTGTATTTATCATTTATTTCATACCTTTCTGGCTTCCATTATGGGTATACGTGATATCTTCATTTTAGGAAGTGCAGACTACCGCCCCCTCAAAGTGATTTGATTCGTCAATGACATATGTGGGACGTATAAAGGATGGATTTAAAGTTATTATATATGATTTATGTTAAATCTATATTATTAATATAATTATGGAATTAAAATATTCATACCTCTCATTTAGTTTTAATTCCATTAATATGACATAGAAATGAAAGTAGCATTCATGCGTACGTGCGGCTTACCGTCTCCATGAACGGTGCATTTCATTTCTTACCTATAAATGATTATGTAATATTATAATTACATGTATATGCTGGATATATATGATATATATGATATCCAAATCATGAATTTCATTCTGGATATAATGAACCTTTGACCACACGAACAACATGTAATTGTAAGAAGTCCACTTTCGACTTAAGAACCAAATATCGACAAAACAAAAAATATTAACTTAAATGATTACATAATGTTCATAACATGGTAATAAGTGATATAAAAGTAATAATGAACTTGAAAAGGGTTCTTAAGCAAGTATAAATTAACTCAAGTTTATTATTCAGGACATTAAAGAACGATCGAGTCAAGTCGGACCCGAGGTAAGGGATCTTTTTAACCCACTTTCTGTTCTTTGGGTTAATCATTTACATTCAAATTACGTCATGATTTTATTATTTCCTATCTTTTATTTGTACTTTCAATATGTTTACTTAGTGTTAATACACATAATAGATCAATTTTATTTAAAAATAATGATCTTTGTAAGGGACTTCGTCTCAATCTCCTTTCATTGAGGCATATTTCTTTTTATACACAACTATATTTTATATAGTGTATAAACCCCTTTGACCTTTACTTTTATAAAAAATGAATATTTTTCTACGAAGAGTTTTACTAAACAATAAAAAGGAATGTTTCTTTTAACATACACGGTGACAATGACCTTTTCCGCCGCCACGAGTATTATTTGGTCTTTGGATTCCTCAACAAGCCGTGATGTTTTTTTAAAATGAAATAAATACCATATACTCTTTTATGTATTTTGGTATTTAAAATGGTTTTTATAATTAATTTGTTATGTCAATATATTTAAGTTATATATTGTGATCAAAGTGTGGAAATGTTTTCTTTCCATTATATTTGTTTTATGTCTTATGATTTTATAATGGTACTTAGACATTTGACAGGTGGTTACGTGATAAACCATATGACGGGTGGTGCCGTGAATACTAGGATGGGTGGTTACGTTATAACCTCCAATTCATAGGGTATGGAAGTCGTCCGTATGGCTATTCCATTAAGTGATATGTGTGGAAGTCGACCGGATGGTCATTCCACTTAAGTATGTTTATGTCCCAAGTTACCTTTATATGTTATGTGTTATTTATATGGGTTTTATGGCAATCTTTTGGTTACAAAAGCGTATGTAATGATCTTTTATTCAGTGAAGAGTTTTGAGTACTTCATAAAGGTGAAAAGTATTACTTTGATAAAGTATACATGGTTTACTTGTTGTTTTGAAAAACTAACAGTTTTCATTATTTTTGTATCCCTTACTGAGATTTTTATGCCCACCCCATGTTTTTGAAATGTTTTTCACAGGGCTTAATGTGGAATAGGGTCAAGGATGGGATCAAGGAATAGTCATGCTATCTAAAACATGGAACTAGACATGTTTCTTTTTAAGAGGTTTTATTTTATGGAAACTTAGTAGAAGTGTATACTTTGTAATATTTTGAGATGTAATAGTTATGTCCTAATTCTCTAAAACTCTAAACCTGAAAAGATCCTCAATGTGAATTATTCATTTAATTCAATATTAAGTAAGGTTTAAGGCCGGGGCCTTATAGTTGGTATCAGAGGTCGGTTTAGACAACTTTAGGAGTTAGAAAATTGTAAAATTATAAATTAATTTATGGTATGATTGAAATGATAAAGCATTTACAGATTACCATGTTGCTTCACCTAAGGTATTTCAGTGTTAAGAATGGTTTTTCATAGAGGAAACAGAGAAGCTTTTCTGGGAAGGCATACAGAGGGAAATGACCTTTCAAATCAGTATCTTGAGATGGTCAGAATCAGAACTAAACAATTTTTTGCAGTGATGGATTAGTTGACTTAGGTGAAAAATGTTGGTTGTTTTCATTGATGATATTTTGGTGTTTTCTAAAAGTAAAGAGGAGCATGAATTCATTTAAGGGTTATTTTTCAAACATTAAATGAAAATAAATTGTATGGGAAATTCAGCAAGGGTGAGGTTTGGTTGCAACAAATTTCTTTCCATGGTCACATTGTTTCAAAAGATGGCATAACTGTTGATCCTACTTAAACAAAAGTTGTTGAAGAATGGCCAAGACCCACAAATGTAACCGAGATCCATAGTTTTCTTGGTTGAAAGGTTACTACCGTATGTTTTTTGAAAAATTTTCACGGTTATCTAGTCCAATGACTAAGCTAACTCGGAAGGGTGTTAAGTTTATCTGGACAAAAGAATGTGATGATTGTTTTCAGGAGTTAAAAAAAAGATTGGTGAATGCTCCAGTTTTGGCACTTCCTTCTAGGAATGGTGAGTTTTTTATCTGCATTGATGCTTCATTGAAAGGACTTGGTTGTTTCCTTATGAAAAATGTTCAGGTAATTTCTTATGCTTCACGTCAGTTGAAAACTCATGAGGTAAATTACCCTACACATGATGTGGAATTAGCTGTTGTTGATTTTGCTCTAAAAATTTGGAGGCATCATTTGTATGGACTAAAGTGTGAAATATATATTGATCACAAAAGTTTAATGTATATATTCACTCAGAAAGAATTGAACATGAGATAGAGGAGATGGCTGGAATTAATCAAGGATTATGATTGTACAATACATTACCATACGGGAAAAGCAAATAAAGTGGCTGATGCTTTGAGTCGAAAAAGTAATGCTTCCTTAACCATGCTACGTTTGGAATGAGATCCTTTGGTTTTTGATTTGATGAACTTTGGCATGGAATTGTTTGTGCAGGAAGTCCTTCTATTTTGTTTCAGGTATCAGTGAAATCTTCTCTATCAAATAGAATCAAGAAAGCACAGAAGCAAGACAGTGAGTTGCAGAAAAAGGTAGAGCTGGTTCAGAAGGGTAAGTTGCCTGAATTCAACATTGATAATGATTGTGTTTTGAGATTTGGGAAGAGATTGTGTGTGAATTGTGATTCACAGTTGAAGAGAGAGTTGTTATGTGAAGCTCATAGTTCTCCGTTTTCAGTTCATCATGGCAGTACTAAGACGTACAGTGATCTGTGGGAGTATTACTGGTGGGATGGAATGAAAAGAGATATTGCTGATTTTACTGTGAAGGGTTTGACTTGTCAGCAGGTTAAAGCAGAGAAACAGTTACGGAAAGGGATGCTGCAGCCTTTACCAGTACCAGAGTGGAAATGGGAGAATATATCCATGGACTTCTTTTTGGGATTGCTGAAGACACCTCAAGGTAATAATGCAATATGGGTTATTGTTGATTGCTTGACTAAATCTGATCATTTCCTTGCTATATGAGATACTTTTTCCCTATATCAACTTTCCCGTTTGTATCTTAAAGAGATATTCAGGTTACATGGAGTTACCCTCTCCATTGTGTCTGATCGTGATCCCAGGATTACTTCTAACTTTTGGAAAGGCCTTCAGAAGTCGTTGGGTACTGAATTAAATTTTAGTACAACATTTCATCCGCAATCAGATGGGCAGTCAGAATGAACAATTTAGACATTGTAGGATATTCTACGTGCTTGTTCGATGGATTATCAAGGAAGTTGGGGCCATCATCTTTCTTTGGTTGACTTTTCTTATAATAACAGTTTTAATTCCAGTATACTGATGGCACCATTTCAGGAATTATATGGGAAGCGGTGTCGAACTCCAACTTTTTGGGATGAAGTGGGTGAAAGGAAGCTGATGGGACCATAATTTGTAGAAGAGATGGTAGAAAAAATTCAGTTGATTAAAAAACACACGAGAACAGCTCAGAGTAGGTAGAAGAGTTATGCGGATAACCGGAGGACGGATCTATCTTTCGAGGTAGGTGATCATGTTTTTCTCAAAGTTTCACCGTGGAAAAGTGTGATGCGATTTGGTATGAAAGGAAAGCTGAGTGCAAGGTTAATTGGAACATATGAAATTCTGGAGAAAGTTGGATCAGTTGCTTACCGAGTGGCTTTACCTCCGATTTTATCTCAGGTACACAATGTTTTTCATGTTTCGATGTTGATAAAGTATATGCCAGATCCATATCATGTTTTGAGCCTAGAGGTAGTTCAGTTGGAAGAGAATCTATCTTATGAAGAATAACCAGTCCAGATTCTTGACTGAAAAGAGCAAGTGTTGCGAAATAAGGTAATTCACTAGGTAACGGTTTTGTGGAAAAACCATATGGTTGAAAAGGCAACATGGGAATCTGAAAATTCTATGAGGGATAAATACCCCCACTTATTTTGATAAGTGAATAAAATTGCGAGGACACAATTCCCAAAAGGGGGGAAGGATGTAACATCCCAGGTAAATAAAGAATAAAACATTTTCATATTTATTAATATTTTCGAATTAAATATTAATTTTACTTTAAAGGGGTTTCTATGTTCGATAGCGTACCAGATAGTCAACAAAGAGTTTCTTTGAAATCTTACGTTGCACACTAGTAATAAAATAATATTATTTTAAATGGTAGTTAACACGTAGCCGTTGTATTGGAAAGAAGGAATAGAAATAAATAAAATATTATTATATTTGTTTCTTAAATTTTTTTACATTTATCCAATAAATGATAAAGGCTTAAAATATGAAAAGAATTCAATTTTAGGCATATATACTCTAATTTTCACTAAAGGTCGACTTATTGCCTTTTTGTGGAGAACCTTATTTAAATATAGTTTTTTTCACTCTTATACTTTCTATTGGACCACATAAAACTCTTCTTTAGAATCGGGACATCAAAATTTACTTTGTGTAAATTTTTGGTATTTTTCCGATAAAGTTCATTTTTTAATGAATAGTGAAAAGTGTTGTATTTTAATTCAAAACCTATTTTTAATCTAATTTCTTTATATGATTAGATTATATTTTTAATTGGTTTTAAAGTGAAATTAGAATATATTTATACCATTTAATCCAATAGTGTTCGTTGGAATTAATTTCACTTTGAAATCGGACTTAAACTAGTGTCAATCTTTTGATACTTTTTGTTTCATAAAAACACGCTATTTGTTTTGACAGTGGGAATTAATTATTAAATTAATTAATGCAACTTATATGTTTTTAATTTTTTAAAATAGACATCATTTTTGAATTCGGAATATCAAATATAGCTTAGGGTTAATTTTTGCTGTTTTTCTGAAAAACATCAATTTTTGATTAATAGTGAAACCACTAAGTGGTACTTAAAAAAACGGATTTTTTGTTTAAATGAAATTTTACCACCTCTGTGTTTTGAATTTAAAAAATCCGACTTACATGGTTGTCATTAGGAATTAAAATGTGGTTCAATGGGATTAATATAATTTTTTGGTGAATAGTAACTTTTAAGTTTATTAATCGCGATTAGAGGTAATTAGTGTAGATTAAGGTAAAAATAATGTTTTAATAATATGAAATGACCTAGAAACATGTCCTACCCTTATTGGATGTTTCATGGCCGACCAATAAAATACATGGGTCAACTTGGGGACCCCATGGAGCCACTTTGGTAGGAAAATGACATTAATATCTTTTTATTTAATGTAAAATAAAAATGTCACAAACATATGTAGTTTTACTAAAATAATTTTTAAATGGGGTTATACAAGTCAGATATTTAACTATAAATATTCATTGGAAAGATAAAACGATTTCCTACATCATGATAGTTTTTTTATAATTTATAGACATTATATAAATTAAATGATATATGGAACCATGATGATGCAGTGATTACCTCATTATTTAATGATTTAAATAAAATGAAAAGATAATGTAAAATCTAAGACCTAAACATGTCAAAAAACTATTGGATGGGTGGATTTTGAACTATTATCACCTTATACTCTAAATATATAATTGTGGGACCCTTTGTATCCGAAAAGCATTTTATAATAAAGTATCTTTTCTTAACTTTCCAAGAGTTCCCCTCCTCATCTCTTATAAAAGGCCCCCACCTCTACCTCCTTACCCACACCTCTCAAGACATTGGTTCGGCCACGCTCTATTATTTTTGTCTCTCCACATCCCTCTATTACTCCTAGAAGCCTCACATTGGGCAGAAGTCTTCCTAAGGAATCCTTTGAGATCAAATCTAAGAGAGTTACCCGATTTTAAGGTAATGTCTTCACTTGTGTTCTTTTGTTTTATTTTTCTTCTCCTGCCCCTAAAATATTTTTAATCATTTATTTTGTAACAAATACAATATATTCAATATACTAGGATGTTGTTATAAGAATAATTAGAGCTACACTTACACACACCTACATCTAATGGTTAAGGAACATACTGTTTCTGTGGATTGCGAATTTCTGCCTCACGAAACGATGATTGTTCAATATTCTTCTAACACCTTCAAAGGTGTCCATTAAGATGTCACTATATTTATATATGATATATAATATGTTTATGTTTTCCTTAATATTCTTTATTTTTCATTTATGTCATACATTTGTGGCTTCCATTATGGGTATATGCGATATCTTCATTTTAGGAAGTGTGGACCACCGCCCCCTCAATGTGATTTGATTCGTTAATGCCATATGTGGGACGTATAAAGGATGGATTTAAAGTTATTATATATGATTTATGTTACATATAAATGATGAATATAATTATGGAATTAAAATTTACATACCTCTCATTTAGTTTTAATTCCATTAATATGACATAGAAATGAAAGTAGCGTTCATGCGTACGTACGGCTTACCATCTCCGTGAACGGTGCATTTCATTTCTTACCTATAAATGATTATGTAATATGATAATTACATGTATATTCTGGATATATATGATAGATATGATATCCAAATCATGAATATCATTCTGGATATAATGAACCTTTGACCACACGAACAACATGTAATTGTAAGAAGTCCACTTTCGACTTAAGAAACAAATATCGACAAAACAAACATTATTAACTTAAATGATTACATAATTTTTATATCATGGTAATAAGTGATATAAAAGTAACAATGAACTTGAAAAAGGTTCTTATGCAAGTAGAAATTAACTCAAGTTTATTATTTAGGACGTTAAAGTACGATCGAGTCATATCGGACCCGAGGTAAGGGAACTTTTTAACCCAATTTCTGTTCTTTGGGTTAATATCCTAATTTCAAATTATGTCAGGATTTTATTATGTCTTATCTTTTATCTGTACTTTCATTATGTGTACTTATAGTTAATACACATAATAGATCTATTTTATTTAAAAATAATGATCTTTGTAAGGGACTTCGTCTCAATCTCTTTTCATTGAGGCATATTTCTTTTTATACACAACTATCTTTTATACGATGTATAAACCCCTTTGAATTTTACTTTTATACAAAAGGAATATTTTTCTATGAAGATTTTTACTAAACGAAAAAAAGGAATGTTTCTTTTAACATACGCAGTGAAAATGACCTTTTCTGCCGCCGCGATTATTATTAGGTCTTTGGCTTCCTCAACAATCTGTGTTGTTTTTTTAAAATGAAATAAATACCATATACTCTTTTATGTATTTTGGTATTGAAAATTGTTTTTATAATGGATTTGTTATATCAATATATTTAAGTGATATATTGTGATCAAAGTGTGGAAATGTTTTCTTTCCATTATATTTGTTTTATGTCTTATGATTTTATAATGGTACTTGGACATTTAACGGGTGGCTACGTGATAAACCATATGGCGGGTGGTGCCGTGAATACCAAGACGGTTGGTTACGCTATAACCTCCAATGCATTGGGTATGGAAGTCGGCCGTATGGCTATTCCATTAAGTGATATGTGTGGAAGTCGACCGGATGGTTATTCCACTTTAGTATGTTTATGTACCAAGTTACTATTATATGTTATGTGTTATTTATATGGGTTTTATGGTAATATTTTTGTTACAAAAAGGGTAAGTAATGATCTTTTATTCAGTGAAGAGTTTTGACTACTCTATAAAGGTGAAAAGTATTACTTTGACAAAGTATACATGGTTTACTTGTTGTTTTGAAAAACTAACAGTTTTCATTATTTGTGTATCCCTTACTGAGCTTTTTATTCTCACCCCAAGTTTTTGAAATTTTTTTCATAGGGCTTAATGTGGAATAGGGTCAAGGATGGGATCAAGGAATGGTCATGCTATCTAAAACATGGAACTAGACATGTTTCTTTTTAAGAGTTTTTATTTTATGGAAACTTAGTAGAAGTGTATAATTTGTAATCTTTTGAGATGTAATAGTTATGTCCTAATTCTCACAAACTCTATACCTGAAAAGATAATCAATGTGAATTATTCATTTAATTCAATATTAAGTAAGGTTTAAGGCCGGGGCCATATATCTAGAATGTTGTTTTAAACCTTGGAATGAATTTTTGTGAGATTTGGGGTTACCTGAATTTCTAAAAATAGGTTAATACTTATTAAATAAATATTAATTCTTCCATATACAGAAATAGTGATATCTTTTGAATTGAATTTCACAAAAGGAATTTTAGGTTCATTGTGGATTTTGGAATTTGGGGTATTGTCTTGGATAGGTCTAAAATTACTCAAGTTTTTAGGAGTAGGGTTAAGGTAAATAGAAATTTTAATTAAATTAAATTAAATTAAATTAATATAGTTACCTCTTTCTCATCTTAAAATTTATGATAATAATGGGTGGTCTCTCTGTTGAATGATGGATAGACTAATAGGAGAAAGGATATATTTTTCATTGGACTACATGTAGTAGCCCGATCAAATATAATACATATTCTAGTTTATTTTACTAAATTTAACTTCATATTATTCCAAAATATCATTTATGATTATAGTTCTTTAGAATTAGGTTAGAAATATTATATAATAATCCTTTATATTATAAAGTTGAGATATCCACAAAATATCAATTTTTAAAATAATATTATAAATTTAATGCATAACATGTTATCTTTTCATGTTAAATCTTCATGAACATTAACTAGACTTATTCTATTCCCTTAGCCACCCATAAAACTTCTTAAAACATTTTAAAAACCTCAGATGAGCACAAAAATCTTAGGAAGGGATAAAAATAGAAGAAATTAGTTAGTGTAGTGAAAAAAATGAAAAACCAAAAAATTTATACCTTTATATAAATGGTATTTTCTCTAATGAAATAAACCATTTACACAAGAAAAACACACTTTTTTCACAAATAAAAACATTACAACCCATAATAAGAAAATAAAACAAATTCCGAGATACTAAGAAAATAATATTCATAAATAGTGTCAAATATTTTTAGATCATAGCGAAATTAGTAGTATAACCCCTATTCTAACTCACTCTTTCTTTCATGTCAACACAATAAACATCACCCAATGTATTGGAGCACTATTTGGGCTCACCCAACATATAATCTATATCTGTCTCACACATTTTTCATTTGATAAAATTTGAATAAACCCTTGATATAAGAAATATCATGATAACACATTTTATATATATAATTATTAAGAACCATATCATGAAAATAACATTTTATTCATTCACGTTTCATAAAAAAATTTGAATTTTTTTAAACCCCTATGAATTTTTTTTCATATATAAAATTACCGATATATTTTTAAAACCCATTTTTAATACCAAAATACCTTAAAAAGGGGAGAATTTTTTTATTTGAATAAAATACAAATCATTTTAATGGAATCAATAATTCAAATAATGTTTTCGGTGGAGGTAAAAGTCATTGTCTTTGTATATGTTAAAATAGACCATTCCTTTTTTTATATTTTAAGGGAAGTCATAATATTATGTAAAAATATTCCTTTTGAAAAATATTAAAATAATTTTAGAAGAAAAAAAAATTCCAATATTTTTTTATATCTATATAATATCATTAATAAGAATCTATTTAAAAATTTACACTAAATTGAAAGATTTTAAAGGGATACTTTAAAAGAGGTTTATTAAAAAAAATATGCTTAGTATGAGTCAAAATCGTCACATAAGTTATTTAACATCCTAAATAAAAAATTATATAAATTATCTAATTTATTAAAGGAAATTAAGGTTCATTTTCCATTTATTTTATTTAATACTTTGTTATATATAGTTAATTAATCATTGAAGTTAACATTAGGGGTTTTTATGATACTTGGTCCATGAGTCCAGAATGACATTCATAGCAGGAGTTTCATCAAGGAGGTAATTATTTAGTCATATATATTAATAAACACAAAATTATTTTAATTTTTATATTTCATTTATACTAATAAAACCAATCATTAAATCAGTTTCAGAAATATGATCTATGTTACAATTAATGAGACAGTAGGCCATACGTAAACATGAGTAATGTTTTAATTTTGCATAGATCATTACAGAAAAAATAAAATTGTTATTTTAAATTTATATAATTATAAAAATATTATAAATACTATATAAATTCATTAAATATACTTATATATACCATCCATGTCCTGTGGTGATAAAAAATGAATCACATTACTTCATGGATGTGGTAGTCCACACATACTCATAGAACCCATTATAATTTTTAATTTAAATGAAAGGTATGAAGGTAAGTGATATATTATCATTTAAGTATTATGAATACGTCATTAATATTATATATTGGCATTAATTCTGTTATTTTAACCAGCCTTGATAAGTGATGATGATGAAAAAATTACATCGAATCGAGAGGTGATAGTCTTTCTTAGACAGGAAAAATAGATCCCATTCCGATTTAATGGAGATTTGATATAAATATTTAAACTATCTGGTTTTTCACAAAACTCTACTCAATAATTTTCCCCAAAAATGTATAGTAATGTGGTAACCATAATGTTGTCTCACATGGAGGATGCAGACTAAGATATTAAACTGTCAAATTTTCAATTTGTTTTTGTTAATGATAAAAATATAATTGGGGATTAAAATTCTTTAAAAAGTTAAATAAAACCAAATTAGATTAAAATAATAATTCGTAATTAGTGATTAGAAATTAGAAGCAAGATGGACTAAAATTAAAAAAACTAAAGATGGTAGTGATGGACAAGCTTCGATCGTCAAAAACAACCCTAATAATCATCTAAATTATTTTTCAAAATATTTTTCTCAATTATCACGGAATGAACTCCATGTTCACACGTATAATTTATAGAAACCATATCAAGTTCTCAAATATGGGTGTTTTTCCTCTTATCATATTGATATCATTGCCTGAATACCATTGAGAAACCAAACCGAATTAAACTTAGTGTACTCAATGGGGAGACCTCAACCAAATAAATTTAAACTATGATAATAACCAATATAATTTAAAAGGTAGAAAAAAATTCTAAATAAACATATATTAAAACAAATTCTAGAATAAAAATATACCATCTTCAATAATGAAAATAGTTTTTAGAAAAATATAATGTAAATACAATGATGATTTTGAATTCAAAAGGGAAGAATACATATATCTATGATTCCCACCACCACTTGGATATTAGACCATCATTACATGATTATCATAAATGAAACTCCTATTATATAGAATATATTCTCTTTCATATCCCCCTACTTCAATCCAAAAACCTATTAAATAATGAGGAGAGGGAAATACAAAGAGGAATACTGAAAATATTTTGTCCAATTTCTAAATGTCAAAAGCTTGCCAGATTTTCCCTTTATTCCATATCAAATAACAATATTGTGTCTTCAAAAGAGTTGATCAAAGTTATAAAATCTATTAACCCCCCAATGTTATTATGACTTGGACATTTGGTTAAATATATATGAATTAATTGCTAACTAATTTTTTTGTTTGATGATTCCTTTCATATTCCTCTTGTATGACTTATTAAAATATTACTATATTGTAAAAATTTTCCATTTATATTTATCATTAATTTGAGTTATTTGGTTCTATTTCCTCTACAGTTGGAATCAAATAATTTAGAAACCTACAGGAAGTATTATGACCCATTAGATTAGGTGGCTTTGATCCTGTCAACCAGAAATGTTTTTTATAATGAATGATTTATTTGGGACTCTAGAAGGTCAAAATAACACTTTATACCAATTTAAAATTATGTATCCGACAAACATAGATATCGAGAATAGTTAATAAATAGATTTTGATTAGTATGAAAAAATTTAATATCCACATAAAGATGTTATTTAAAATAGTAAAAATTCTATAATTGTGAAAGTTTCTATTTTATACTCAAAACATCCCAAAAATATGAAAAAAAATTATATTAAACTCAAATTATTAAATTTTTAGGGTTTAAGTAATTTAAATAGATAAAAAAAATTAAAAATATTAACTCTGTCAATTCTCCCACACTTTACACTTGGGATCTTAGACATGTGGCCATCAAAATAAAATTAAGGTAAATTCAAAACAGATACCAATATGGTTCAAAAATGTATCACAAAAAAAGAAAAGATATTATGCCACATTAAAAAAATAATTGAAGTTAAAAATTATGTTCATTCAAAAAAATTGAACTTTTTTCTCCCCCCATTCACACAAAACACTTACCTACCATAAATTGTTTCTCAACACACAAATATACATTATCAACATGGATATTCTTAGCCATACTCATGCAAGAATCACCATAATTTTGATAAATTTATATATCTACACCTAATTTTAGGAAAGAATATATTGTTATCTTGAGGAATTTTTAGGGATGTTCTATGGATTAAGGTTGGTGGGTTTAAAATTTTTAACGTTCTAAGGCGAAATAAGGTGGGCTTGCCTATTTTTGAAGAAAAAATGTATGATTCTAATTTTCAATCAAGTATGGTCTCCTCCTCATTCTTCTCAGATGAAAAGATACTACGAGAAACTTAAAGAATATTTTCTTCATATATCTCCATAAATATTTCAGCAACAAAAAATGAAATTTTCTATATACTATTTTTCTATAAAGCTCGATATTGACACAACATTATTCCTTTGAGAGCTCCAAATCAACAAAAATCTTTTTTTCTTGAATTCTTTATAAGTAACCAACTTTCTAAAAAATATTTTACAGTAGAAATAAATCCCTTACATGTTTGAAACTCCACCCAAAGAAACAAAAAAATAGGTAGAACACCACAGTTCCTCACCCCTCACACTTATGTTCAACTAGATCATGCATTCGCAGTTGTGATGTTTCTTGGAAATGGAATATTTGATACTAATGTGACTAACCGATTGGTATTTATATGGACACTAGTGGGTCACAAAGATCATCTTTATAAATATTTATATGTTAAAAATAATTATCATAATAAGGGGGATTTTTGAATCCAAATTATTTCATCAATCACTTAAATAACTAGTACCTCAAACTCAATTTTTTATAGAAAGAGATCTGGTTCTAGTTAAAGAAATAATGTATTTTTTCTCTAAAGAAATGAGGTGAATTTTAATAAGATCTTAAAATGGGTTCAAAGCCTCATCAGAAGAGGATTTCAATGATAAATATAATTAGATATGGAATGAGAATAAAAAATAACAGGTCTTTTCATGAAATCTCTAAAAAATTAACTTGAAACAAATAATTTTCAGAATTCATTTATGTTTAGTCTCTAGAGATTAATTGGTTCATTCATTGACATGGGTTCCAAAAATTACATTGATAATCATTTAAGTTCACATGTTTTTTTAAAAAAAATATATATATAAAGCACCGAAAATACTAATCTACCAATGATAATTCTCCCTTGAATCTTATTTTTTTGATTTAATCAGTGTGCATAGTTTATATAAGAACTGGAATTCATGAAGATAAGTCATTACACAAAAAGGTGGAAAGGAAAGACACAACATGGTTATTATTGAGTAGAAACAACATTGAGCAATCTTCATAAAAAATGAAACTTTTAATTCTATATGAAAAATAATTACAATTTTATTGAATGAAAGGAAGGAAAAATAAAAAAGAGATTAGGTACAATATCCTTGGTTTGAACCCCCATGTTGGTGATATGAATTCACTATCCCTAGTAAGGCAGTTATGTGTGATAATTTCAAATCTGATGGTGTGTGAATTTTATTGCTCATGAACCAAAAAATGATTTTTCTATATTATTCAATTCCATTAACTTTTAGAAGCTTAAAATATAATATATCTCTAGGTTCCCCTATAGGAATGTTATATTCAAATAATGTAGAGTATGAGAGAAAAAAATGTAAAATCCAATTTTGAAACCATTATACTCACAAACAACCTCCAATAGTTATTGAATTTTAATCCTAGGATGTGGTTCATTATCTAGTTTTACTTCAAAAATTATTTCTTCTTAGAAACTCATCTTGATACCACCATCCCCATGTGTACTGGTGTACGAAAAATTTCACACCATTATTTCTTTAATTTCAGCCTTTACAACCTATTCATTTGAAAAAATAGTCCAATAAAATATATTGGGATATAAATATATATAAGGAAAAGTATTTAACAACTTAATATCAAAATTTTCTGATAAAAATGGATCAAAATTTCAGACATCTCCCTTTTGATTCCCAGGTTCCATCTCTGTTTGGGAGTCAAAAATAGTTGTATTGAAAGTGTGCAGAAACTCTGGTTCTTCCATATGCTCTTCCAAAAGGGATTTATCAACATTATATTTCTATTTATCGAAAAATTCATACAAGGGTTATAAATTTTTGGCATCAAAAATAGGGGCTTCAGGTGAAATTTAATTTTCAACCATGTCAACACAATAATTTTCCAACATATTTTGACTCCTAAAATACACATCGAATTTTGAATCAGTGAAAATTTCATTCATTAAATTTTAAGTAGGATATTTGAAATTAGTTTTTAAATCACCCAAAAGGATTCCTCATCATAAAATGTCGGTGGGATAATAATATATATTTCTTGTGAATATTTTTGATCTTTTAGTTCTTTCAGTTATTTTAAAACATTGGAATGAATTTCCATTTTTTTCTTATGTCTGGAATCATAATTTTTTTTAAAGAACAAAATTATATTATTGGATCATGAATTTATTTTCAATGAGAATTGAAATTTTTTAATTGAATAGAGACTTTAAAAATTCCTCATTACTGGACTCCTTGAATGGTTGATAACCCGGAAAGGTATTTTAGTAATCACTATGAAAATACAATTTTTTGGGTTTTTAAACTCTAAATTTGTAGTTAAAATCGTAGAAATTAAAAAATTAAATTTAAAATATTCCTAGAAAACTCTCTAAAAATGACATAAAATTGATTTTTGGGTTTTAATCATGAAACTATAGTTTATAATTTTCTCCTTAAAATTCGGTATTGTGATAACCATAGGGTTGTATAGCAGGGAGGTTGCAGGCTAAGATGTTAAACCTTCACTTTGTTAATTTTTTTTGGTAATGTTAAAACTATAGTTGGGGATTTAAATGAGTTAAAAAAATATAAAATGACTTAAAATTATATTATAATATGAAATCAATGTTAGTGATTATAAATCAGAAACATTTTGGATAAAATAAAAAATAAACTAATGATGGAAGCAATAGATAGTCTTCTGTCATTGGACACACCCTTGGTCAATGTATAAATGAATTTTCAAATTAAAATTCCCAATTATCACTTAATTAAATCCATGTTAGAAACTAAATTTTCTAGAAACCAAATTGAGACCTCAAATATGGGTGTTTTTCATCTTATCAAAATGATTTTTTTACTTGAAAACTTCTAAGAAACCAAACCATATTATACTCATTATTCTTAATGGGGACACCCGAGACAAAGAAATTAAAAAATTGAGAATAATCACTTTACATTAACAAGTTGTAGAAAATTCAAGATCGAATTATAAGAAACTAAATTAATGATGGAAAACGGACCACCTTCAATCATGAAAACTATTTTCCAAAAAAATATATAATCTGAGTACAATAAGGTACAAAATTCAAAAGGGAAGAATCATCATATCAATGCTTCCAACAACCCGTTGGATTTTATACCTTAATTACATGATTATAATAAATTTAAATAATTTTATACAACATATCATTTCTAGAACATCCCCCTCCTTCAATCCCACAACCCTTGGAATGTTGAGTGGATGGATATACAAAGACAATGAGGGCTGGAAATCTGATGTCTTTTTTATGTCCCTCTAATGTTAGCCTAATTCACTCTACCTTACTAGTGTAATATCAAGGTAGTTTTTTCATATAGTTTCTAAATATTACATCCTATATAAAACCTAAAAATGTAATATTATTTGGAGAATCGATAAAAGGATATTAATTAATTACTGAAGAAAACATGTTCTTCTCATAGAGATCATTCATCTTATTCTTGTTCGACTCATTCAATGAATAATTTATTGAGATAGTTTTACATTTATATTTATCATTATGTGAACCATGTAACACACCAAGTTTCCTCGATATGATTCCCTTTTAATAATACAATAGCATGTGTTGTAGGCAACTTCAAGTTCTAACGAACCACAACCAATCAAACTAGTAATTATGAATAGTAATACCCACTTATTGAAATTTTATAAAATTTATCTTCCAAAATGGACTTCATTTTTAGATTCATAATATCGGAATTATCTTAGGGTGAATTTTTGGTATTTTTCTGAAAACGTTCAATTTTTAATGAATAATGAAAAACAGTGAGTTATACTTTAAAACAGATATTTTTTTTAAATAATTATTTATTTTATTTAAATTTATTTTAGGTTAATATAGATACATAATACCTATATAAGTTAAATGTAATTCATTGCTGTGATTTTCTAATAATTTTAGATATATAAAAATTTTATTGAACTTTTTACCGTCTTTTACCTACCTCCTATGAGCATTTGCAAATTTACATAAAACATAATTTTACCACTTCTGTGCGTTGAATTTCAAAAATCTGAGAGAAACGGTAGCTATAATTAAGTTAAATTTGGTTCAAAAAGATTAATTTTTTTGATGAATATTAACTTTTTTACTTTAATTTACCACGGTTAAAAGTAAATAGAGTAATTAAGGGTGAAAATGATATCATTAGTACACAAACACATGTCCTAATTCTATTGGATAAAAATAATTCCACCCAAAAAAACATTAGGAATAAAATATGAACCACTTTGGTCCACTTGGATTAGATTATGATATTTATTATTATTTTATTTAATGAAGAGTTAAAAGAGTTAAATTCAATGTTTAATAAATAATCCATTTTTAATATTGGATTACACAAAATATAAATTCTACTATAAATATTCATTACAAATATAAATGTTTCTCCTACATAATAGTATTTTATTTACAAATTTTATACTTTAAATAATTAAATTTATTTATGGCACAATGATGATGCAGTAATTACCCTATTAATAAAAGATTAAAATAATTGATATTACAAATATCCAAATAAATCTAATTTTAGATTTTTAAGGAATGACACTAATTTTATAGGTTAATATGACTTTTTAGGGTTGATTAAATGACTTTATTTCGAAGTAATATTGTTGTTAGGACTTTAAAAATATATATTAATAAATAATGGAAAAATTGACATAAATGAGTTTTTAAAACAAATACAAAATTATTGGTTGATATAATAATCCAAAAAATCGAAGTTTCGACTGAAAGACTTATATAATGATATGTGCATTATTAATGAACCACTTGGGGTTCTCTTAGAAGTTTATTGTAAGTTTATTAACCATATAATATAAAAATATAAAGAGACATGGTAAATTTCAAACTATTTAACTGAGAGTTAAATCTAAAAGATAAAGTTAATATAGTGACCCAAACCTATCTAAAACCTATGGTTAGAGAGGTTTTTGACCCATCCCTATGTTATCCTTTAAATAATTCATTTTGGATCCATTAGAAACCGAAAATTATTTTATAATAAAATAATATTTCTAGCTTTTCATAAGGTGCCCCCACCCCTCTTATAAAAGTCCACTTCCCCTTCTCTCTAATTCACACCTTCAAAGCCATTTGGATCAGCCAAACCCTACCAAAATACCCTCTCAACTGTACTCCCTTTAACCTAGAGGCCTTACTTTAGTCATAAATCCAACTTAAGTATCCCTTTTGATCAAATCAAAATCTAGAACCCGAAGAAGAGGTAAATATTTCACCACCTCTTTCATGTTTTTTTCTTCTTCCACTTCTTGTTTCCTTGTTGTTTCTATTATTAAATAAGATATCCAGTATCTTCTATATACTGTGATGTTATTATAAATATTTTACAACCATATTCATTATTCTATCCATCCTTTGAATGACATGTCACCATATGTGCGTACCTACGACTTATCGTCACCACGTCGTGTTGTAGTTGTTATTCTATACAATATTATTTGGATGGGTGTAATAATGATGTATAAATGATGTAAAAAATAAATATAACATGACAATGATTATGTATATATAATATAACATCCAATTATATATGATTTTAATATCAAAATAATGATATTGTCGCTCGTCCGTACGTACGGATTACCGTCTCCATGAACATGATGTGTTTCATTCCCCATTGTATCCATTCATGACTAATTTTCATTAGATGATTAAAAATAATGTTTAAAGACTTAATATCATTCTGAATATGAATAATATACATCCTATCCATAACAATCATTACTTACACAACAAATGATATAAATTAAAACGAATTTGTCAACACCCGAAATGACGATAATACTAAAATAATATTTACCAAGAAATATTAAAAGATATTATATGATGCGTCCTAATAGACTACGTACCCCACTCCATCTTTTAGTAGCCTCAAGATAGGTGGGATAGTCAATCTCTGTCTCAGCTCCTGGAAGCTCTGTTGTCATCTGTCTGATCACACTAAGGGTTGCCCCTTCTTCCTTAACGTTCTGCAAAGCTGCATAGATTTCTCTTTTTCCAAAAAGAGAAATCTGGTCTCATCCCCTGGATGAACCACGCTCATTGCCTAATACAGTCAATCCCATCATGATCAGTTAATTAATGCCATGGACGACGTCGTAAGGCCTCGACGCTGCTACCAAGAGATCGAACCATTACTCTCGCCTCCAAGGGTTCAGTCACACTGTCGGCATCGGTGTGTGGTCACTAGGTCTCCTCCAGTAGCAATCTCGTATGTGAGGGTCAACTTAATAGTTTTTAACTAGAACCTCTTAGTATTAACATAAAAAAGACAAGAAAGAAAATGTCACTATTGCAAGTGTCTTTTATTACTGCAACTCAAAGTACAAGGACACAAGGCAATACAAAAAATGAAGCTAGAGGCATTATGGGAAAAGGCCTCTATGCCTGGAGCTAGTCCCGCACTTGTCCACCCGTTTCCAGAACTCCATGATTATAAGCTTCATCTTCCTGAAGTTGTTCTCTCCCCTATGGTCGGGGTGGACCTCCTGGTGGTGGTGGTGGTAGAGCCTCAAAACGTCATCCACCACCTACCGCTCGACCAGCTCCTCGACCTCATCCCCCTACTCCCTGAGAACCACCACTCTCGAACCTCTGCCTCTGCTTGGGTGGTTCCTCAACCGTCTCCAGCTCCTCTGCATGGTGGGTCAGGCAGTCACGAGCCAAGTGGCCCTGCCCGCCGCATGCATAGCACTGCCTTCCACTTGTAAGACTGGCTCTGCTGCATATGCCCCGCACCTCCGAGCCAGTATCCTGTGGTCGTCCACCCGATGCCCTGATCCACTTGGACCTCTGCGACATCTGTCTACTGCCAGCTGCAGAAGACTCCGCTACGTGCCGCCCTACGGTAGGTCTCACTGCTGGTGTAGGCTCATCAAGAAAGCTATCAATGAGAAGTGCTCGCTCCAGTACTCTTTCCTGCGTCGGAATACTGAGGGAGATCAGCGATGCCCTGATCTCATGCCTCAGTCCCTGCTCGAAGGTCCAGGCCCGGAAGAATGGGTCCTGTTCCATGTCCGTCGAATAGCGTGAGAGGTCGATAAATCTCACCAAGTACTGGGCGACCATCATGCTGCCCTACCGCAGCTGTAGTAGCTCCTATATGTGCACCGCATGGAGGGTGGCTAGAATGAACTCTGAGCGGAAGAGGCTCTCAATGTCTATCCAGAGGAGAGATGCGTCGTCGTGCACCTGGAGCATCAAGCTCCACCATCTGCCTGCTGCCGCGTGTAGGAGGCTCGCTGTGAGGATCACCATGATGTCAGCTGATGTCCCCACTAACATGAAAACTCGAACAACCACCTCCATCCAATCCTTGCCTGCCTGAGGGTCTGTCTCCCCACGGAACCTGGGCGGTCCCTGACGCTGAAAGTCGTGCAGTGCACCAAGGCGATGTGCACTCTCAGCGGCTGGGGCTTGTAGCATCGGTGGCTCAGCGGGTAGTGGTACCGCCGGTGCCTCCGCTGAAAAAGGGCCCTGCACCGAGGCCTCGTCGCTCGGTGGACTATTGGCTCACACAAAACTTGGAACCCTAGCTAGCTGCCATCGTGGGGCCATCCTGAAAAGAGACAGGTGTGCCACGGTCAAACAGTATACCTGGTGAGCTAACACAATGTAATCACAAAGAAAACTTTTGAAACACGCATACAATCAATGTTTTCGTGCATTTAGTCGGAAATTATAAGTCAGGGTCCTGGTGTACGGATACGTCAGCCACCGCACCAACACTGGACTCCCTGGACTGATAACCACACTCAATACCCATAACATTATTGCTTCACATAGAAGAAAGATCAGAGTCCGGAGTTCTGCGGTAGAACCGAACTCCTCTGATACGAATTTGTCACGACACGTCCTCGGGGCCCGTGTCGTGACTACCCCAAGCCCTCCATCCATAGCCCAGGGGATGGCGACTAGCACCAAGGCGTAATTCCCGATAAAAAATCGAAGGCATTGCCTTTGTAAATTAAACAAACACCACAGAGCAAGCAAGCAGAAGTAAACACTAAGTAAAACTGGTTACAAAAGTAAATTAGAAAAGGTAAGTGGGCCAGAATACAATCCCAAACTGAAAGTAAAATACAACTGGAAAGAAAGTACAACAACTGAAAAGTAAAGCCACAACGTCGATCCGTCCTCTAGAAGTCCCACCTGAAGGGTGGGTACAGATAGTCTCCACAGCTCTACGGGTCCAGCCGTCCGCTCCGTGTACGTCCCGTCCAGTGGTCCACCTCCAGGTACCGACTTGCTCCACAAGCCTCAGCCATGGTCAGCGTTTTCCATCATCTGCATCCAACACAACGTAGTGCGGGCATAGGCCGTGCAGGGGTGAATATACGCTACTCAGTAGGGACCCCGAGACCCCCGAAGGTCTCCCCGAATACACAAAGGATAATCCACAAAGGAAAGATACAATCACGAAGTAACATCCAACATTACTTAGGTATATGCCCATACATATACCTACGTCATCAATTCTAGTTCAGCTCCAACATTCGAGCCCAAGTACAACCCAGGCCACAAATGAAAACGTAACCCATTCCACATAGTAAATCACAACCCAATCCACACAGGAAAGTATAATGTAATCCACACAGGATATCAAGTCAATCTTATTAAAGATAAAGATTGAAAGTCAAGACTCATCTCACACATGTATACTTCTTCGTAAGATGATAGATATGATCAGATGTAGCCATTGATTCATCTATGTCGTCAGACCCACACATGATCGATAGGTTCTAATCCCCACAATGACCCATAAAGGATCGATAGGTACTAACCCTCGCAATGACCCACATAGGATCTGACCCACACAGGATCAGTATGCGCTGGCCCACAAAGGACCGCTGAGCGCAAACCCAAACAGGATCTGACCCACACAGGATCAGTAGTACTAATCCACACAGGATCGCTGAGTGTTGTAGTCGTCGTCGTCAAATCCACGAAGGATTTCTGTACAGTCGTCATCGTCGTCGTAGTCACAGCCAGCTCTAGGGTTCCCGCACACAGTAAGCTCGTTCGGGGAGGGTCCGCTCCACGAGCCGAGGGGCTGCTACATCAGCTGACATAAAGTCTGGGGTTGATGTATCGAAATGTTCTGTATCGTCAGAAGAAACCCAACGTGACAGACGACGCGTCAATCGGACGCCCGGTTTGAGAGTTAGTGGCTTTTTCATCCCAGGGGCCCGGTTGGATTTTGAGTCAAAACCAACACGGCCATACTCCAACGGCGTCCAAACCTCGAGCGGAGTGAGCCAAAAGGTCCGTCTCACTAAGAGGAATCCAACAAAGTCGACGAAACGTCAATCGGACGTCCGGAGCTCAAGTTATAAGCGTTTCCGCTCCGAGGGCCCAGTTGGTTTTGTGTTCGAACCAACCTGTCTGAACCCAAAGTTCTACGAAACCTTGAGTGTAATATACCGAAATGACCGTATCGATCCAAGGATCACATCGCAACTGAAGGTCCGTCGATCGGAGGTCTGTAGCCCATGTTATTGGCGAATGACTGGAAACAGTCCGAAAATAGGGGTTTCGGGCCCGGTCCGACCCGGCTCGAGACCCGCTGGGTCAGCCCGAACCGGGATGACCTGAACCGGGTCCGTGTCCGGCCCGTTTGGGCGCGGCCCGGCCCGACCCAGTGGTCGGTTGTCCTGCCACGCTGGCGCGGCCTGCTCGGCTGGCCGAGCTGAGCGGAACCAGGGGGGCGCTGCCCCCCTGATTGATGACCCCCCCCCCCCCCCCACGTGGGGGCCGCTCTCCTTCCGGTCGAGGGTTACGAACCCCCGGTCTCCTCGATCGGTCGGCCCGGCTGGCCGGCCATGCTGCTGCCGTGGGACCGTCGGGGTCCCTCCCTCCTGCTCCGACGCGCCGGCGACTGGTAGTCCAGCCTCCGCTCTCTACTTTTCCACAGCCAAAGGCCGTGACCTTGGTTCGTTCGACGCGGCACAACGGCGCCGTGCCCCTCCACCGTGGCCCCGCTCCGGCCGCGGTGTCTTTGGAGTTCTCCAGCGCGGCGCGCCGACGCCACGCCCCTTCGCCGCGGCCCGACTCCGGCCGCAGGTTCGTTTTTCCTCAATGGCGCGGCGCGACGGTGCCGTGCATCTTCGCCACATTTTCCCATGTTACTGCGCGGTGTCGTTGCACCGCGCCGCCTTCTTTCGAACCACCACAAACATAATCATCCAGGGGGAGGAGGTTCGGCCGTGTTCGTGCAGTCTAACCTCCTCCCGTTATTGCGATAACAGGCAGCCTATTTAGGAAACAATGAACAATGACGAAGTATTCACAAAGAAGAAATTAACCCCTACCTCAGGGTGACTTTGAACGAAGGTTCGTCGCGGAAAAGAGTGTCACGAAAGAAGATGATGGCGTCGCTCACCGCACGCTTCCACTTTTGAGTTCGTGCATCAGTGCGTTGAGGATGAGGAGGGAGGATGGAGGGTCGTCGGAGAAGCACCACGTCAGAAAAATCGGGCTTTGAGGAAGAAGGCCGAAGAAGGTCGGGCAAGAAGTGTTGCTGGCGTTCTTCGCATTCTTCGCTGGAGAAAGGAGTTCTCTCAAGCTCTCCTCCAAATTCCCCCCGCACAATGAAAACTCCAACTTAATGAAATAAGACCTTGTCTTATTTAATTAACACACAAGCCAACATAAAAATTGAAATTCTAATTGAATTCAAGAATTAATTACTTTGAATAAGTTAATCAATTAATGAGTTGACTTTTCTTTTAAAGGGGGGTGCGGGTGCGTTCCCTAATTAAAGAGGGGGTTTGAGGAAGTTGAATAGGTGGGGCTCATGTGGGCCCCACCCCAAAAATATCCTACCTAGTGGAGGAGGATATAGTGGGTCCCACTGCAACCTCTTAACATAGGATAAACTACTTAAAATAAAAATAAAATTGGTTGCACCATTTTATTTTATTTTTCACTTAACCCTAAAATTTTAATAACCACACCCGAGAAAACGCAACTCTAGAAAAGGTGTTCCTAAGCAATTACCGGTGCTGCGGTTTCATCGATGCCCTCGGATTTCGATTCCGAGCACCGTTTCAAAAGTTAGGAAAACTCGCTCATTCGTTCACTGAACGTACCCGAGCTAAACTTTGGAAAATGATTCCGGGCACACCTGGCCTCGGAATCAGGTGCTGTCAAAAACTGCGTTCTTGTAAAATCACATAGAAAATTAAGAAAAAATTTCCCTTGAATTTTACGGGTCTTTACATGATATCAGTAACTAAAATGTGGTTCAATAAAATGAAAATAATTTTTGGTGAATAGTAACTTTTTACTTTTATTTACCACGGTTAAAAATAAATATGGAAATTAAGGGTAAAAATGATATTATTTTTATTACCATAACACATGTCCTAATTTTATTCGATAAGTATAAATAAAAAAAACAACCTTAGGAATAATATATGAACCTCTTTGATCAACTTGGATTGGATTAGTACATTTATTATTTTATTTAATGAAGAGTTAAAAGAGTTAAATTCAAAGTTTAATAAGTAAACCATTTTTAATATAGTAATAAACACAATATAAATTCGACTAAAAATATTCATTAAAATATAAAACAATTTCATACATAATGGTATTTTATTTTTAATTTTTAGACATTAAAGAATTAAATTTATTTATAACACAATGATGATGCAGTAATTACCATATTAATGAATGATTAAAATAATTGATATTATAAATATACAAATAAATATAGTTTGAGACTTTTAATGAATTACAATAACTTTATAGGTTACTATGACATGTTAGGTATGATTAAATTTATTTATTTTGATGTAATAAAGTTGTTAGTACATTAACATGAATCATTTATTAAATAATGTCAAAATCTATAGAAATGAGTTTTTAAAACAAATACAATATTATTGGTTGATCTAATAATCCAAAAAATATAAGGTTCCGAAAAAATTCTTATATAATTATAGTTTTATAATTAGTGAACCACTTAGGGTTCTCTTGGAAGTTTATAGTACGTTTATTAACAATATAATATAAAAACACAAAGAGACATGGTAAATGTTAAACTATTTAACTAAGAGTTAAATATAAAAGATATGGTTAATTTAGTGACCAAAACCTGTCTAAAACCTATTGGCTGAGAGGTTTTCGACCAATCCCCACATTATCCTTTAAATAATTCATTTTTGATCCATTATAAAATGAAAAGGATTTTATTATAATATAATATTTCTTGCTTTTCCTACGGTGCCCCTCACACCTCTTATAAAAAGGAACATCGCCTTCTCTCTAATTCACACCTCCAAAGCCATTTGGATCTGCTAAAACCTACCCAAATACTCTCTAAACTCTTACCACCTCATCCTAGATTCCTTATTTTAGTCATAAAGCCAACCTATGGAGCCGTCTTTATCAAATAAAAAGGAAGAACTTGAAGAATTGGTAAATATCTCACCACCTATTTCATGTTTTTTCTTCTTCCACTTCTTATTTCCTTGTTGTTTCCATTATAAAATAATAACTCTAGTATATTATATATGATATGATGTTATTATAAATATGTACAATCATATTCATTATTCTATCCATCCTTTGATTGACATGTCACCATACGTGCGTACATACGGCTTACCGTCTCCACGTCGTGGTGTAGTTGTTATTCAATACATTATTATTTGGATGGGTATAATCAAAATGTATAAATGATTTAAATAATAAATATAACATGATAAGGATTCTGTATATATTATATACCTTCCTATTCTATATATCTTTAATTTCAGAAGAATGATATTGTCGCTCGTGCGTATGTACGGATTACCGTCTCCACGAACACAATGAGATTCATTCCCCATCGTATCCATTCCAGACTAATGTTCATTAGATGATTAGAAATAATGTTTAAATAATTAATATAATTCTGAATATTAATAAGATACATCCTATCCATAACAAACATTACTTATGTAACAAAGCATATAAAAGAAAAATGAATCAGTTAACACCCAAAACGACGATAATACTAAAATATTATTAACAAAGATTTATTAAAAGATCATACATGATATAATATTAATGTATATGATTATTTTATAATTTAATAACACTTATTTCACATTATACAGGAGGTTAACTTATCATAGACCAATGAAAAGTTCATGTTAAGGGTTAATTCTACAACCTCTTCATTATTCAAGGTTGTTTATATGTAATTATCTACTGGGGCCTCGTTATCATCCACATTCGTGTTTTCCTAAAAATGTATTCCAAAAAAAATTTATTACTTACTAGAATATGAGTTAAATTCATTTATACCCTTATTTGACCTTATATTTTTTGAAAGGAATCTTTCTGTCATTTTCCAAAAAAATTACTTTATGACCTTTTCGAAAAAATTATGGTAAGAATGTTTTTTTAACTTGTACGATGGCTGCATCTATATTCCGCCATTATAACATCATCTAAGCTTCCATTACAATATTATAAGAATATTTTCAAAATAAATGTTTTATTTTATAATTATATAACCTTAAATAATTTAAAAAAATGAGACATTTCTATCAAAAAGTTTTTATTTCATATATGTCAACATCCGTTAATGGATTTTAATCTTGTTTGAAGTTGATTTATTATTATATAAATCTTCCATTTTGTGTTGATGTTTTTGTGATATGTTTGACTATGAATGTGTTATTTTTCTACCATTCGTATTTTATGGATAAATTATTGGCATTTCATATGATAGTTTTAATATGAATTTTTATGTTATTTTTAAAACTTTTCATATGAGGAATGCATTGGACACAGTAAGTGATGGGTGGTGCCCGCTATAGCTCCTCGATGCATCAGTAGGTCTCATGAGACAAACTAGTGTCTTGGAATAGGGCCTTGAAAAAATCTTACTTGTATTCTTGGAAAAGGCCTTGATTATGTGGTTATGAATTCTGGCATTATGCAGTCAATCATTATGAAAGTGGAAATTGATATTTCATGTGATTATTTGACTAGTAGAATATCCATTCGAGTAAGTAAATGAAATTATTTTGATTTATATTTTCCATATTATAACGAATTTTATGATGAAAAGGCTTTTGATTTATTTTAATACATTACCTTAAATGTTTATGCTTATTTATGAATTTTTATACTATATTATTATCCCTACTGAGCATCTGAGCTCACCCCTTTCTGTGTTTTATTTCTTCTAGGATGTGAATAAGTATATTATGACTGACCTATAGGGATAGTATATGGGATCTCAGTGTTGTCTATGGAAACAATTTTGTTGTAGTTTTAAATTTTATGATGTAATTTAAACCTTATGAATGTATATAGTACTTCCAAGGCTACTAATCTAATAGGTCTTTTGAGACTTGATCTTTTCTGATCAGGCTAATTGATACGTAATAATGCACCAACTCTAGGCTTCTGGGGTCGGGGAATTACAAACCATTTAATAAAATATCCTCTCCATTTTAAATCAATGAATTTGAAAACCATTATCCACACTTATTTTCCATTGAATGTGGTTGGGTCCGTCTTATTAGCTAAACAATATTTCCATAATTGATGATTTACTTGGGCCTCTAGAAGTTCAAATCAATAATTGGAATAGTAGAAAAATATGTATCCCAAAAACATAAAAAACTAAAATGATGAATTTATTAATTCAATTATATATAGAAAATTTTATGTGCTATGTAAATAAGGGATTGAAAATATTTTAAATTCCAAAATTGTGCAATTTTCAATTTTAAGCTCAAAACATACCTAACATCCATAAAATGTTTTTCAGATCATGTTTATAAATTTTAGTTGTTTAAATAATTAAAATAAATATGATAAATAGTCTATGTTAAAGATCTATGAATTCCCCCACATATAACACTGTACACTAGGGAAAGTGAGCATCAAAATAAAATATATGAAAATTAAAAGCACATACCAATGTTGTTAAACAATTTATCATCAAAAAATAAAATATATCATGACTCATCATTTTTTTTAAATGTATAAATTAGTATTGTTCAATATATTTACTATTATTTTATCCTCCCATGAAAAAAAATTCTTAATATAAATTTTATTTCACCAAAAAAATGTATTTTCAACAAGGATTGTCTCATCCAAACTCATGAAAGAATCAACATAGGATTGAAACATTTATAAATCTCCACCCGATGTAAGCTAAGCATTTTTGATTATCTTGAGGAAGTTTTGGGTTTTATCTATGGCTTAAGGTTGGTTAGTTTCAAATGTGAATTTTTTTGATATTGATTAAGGAGGGTTTGAATCTTTTTGAAGAAAAAATGAATGAATCAAATTTTCACTCTAGTATGGTGTCTTTATCACTCAAATTAGAAGAAAAGTTGCAATGATAATCTTTAATAACCACCTTTCCATCATGTTCCATAAAACCTTCATCAAAAAGTGAAATTTTTATTCACTTTTTTAGAATCCTCCAAATAAGCACATGTTTCTTCCCTTGAGAGCTCCAAATTGGAACAACACTTTTTTCTTGAATTCTCAAAAAGGGCATAGTTTTCAGCAAAATATTTTACCGTAAAACAAAATCTATTCCATATCTTAATTTACCCCGAAAGAAACACAACACTAGTTAGATCACCACAATTCATCATCTCCCCACACTTAAGTTAAATTAGATCCTACATTTTTACTTCTATAGCATATTAAAAATGTAAAACTTGCTTGTAATGTGGAAATCCTATAAGGATTTACATGGACACTAAAGGATAGAAATGATAAAATTTACAAGGATGTATAGAATAAAAATAATAATCATAAAAAGGGATATTTTTAAATACCAATAATTTACTCAATAATTTAAATCACATGTAACTCATCCCTCATGTTTTGGAAGAAATAGATCATTTTCTGGTTAATAAAACAATGGAATGGTTCTCTCAAGAAATGAGGTAAATATAAAAAATATTTAAAATTGGGTTTAAAAGGTTCAAATTTAGAGAATTTCAATGATAATGATAGTTATATGTGTCATGAGATTTAAAAATAAAATGCCATTTTATTAAATTTAGAATCTTTTGAACCTGAAACAAAGTCTTTTTTAGTATTCATTTTTGTTCAATTTCAACGGATAAATTTGTCCACTCATTTACATGGGTTTTTAAAATTATGTTGATATTCATTTAATCTCAGGAGGTTTTTTAAATTTGATATAAAAAAATTAGAAATTAAAAAAAAATATAAATTTGAAAAGAGACTCAAATAAATCCAAAACAACCAAGGATAAACCCTCACTTATTTTTTAAAATGTATTCATTTTTCATAATTTATATTGGAATTGGAATTCATTAAGACTAGAAATTACACAAAAAAAGTGGAAAGAAATGAAAAAACATGTTTTTTATTAATTAATAGAAACGTTGAGATATCCTACAAAAAAACAAAACCTATAAATATACATTAACAAAAAAATGAATTAAAAATGAATTAAAATAAAGTAATGAAAAATAAAAAAATAGGAAGCAAAAGATCATTGGTTTGATCTTCCAAGTGGGTGCCAAGATTTCAATACCCCATGTAAGGTAGTTTTAGCTGATCATCCCTAATTTGAAGTTGGATGTAGTTTCCTCCTCATGAACCATAAAAATTATTATTTTTCTCTTATTCATCTCACATAACTTGCTAAAGATCACAAAATTAGTTATCTCTAGGTTCCATTGTAGGAATTTTCTATACTAATGATATAGTGTAAGAGAGAATGAAATGTAAAAACAACTTTTAAATACATTACCCTCAAAAAAAATTGATGGTTGTATAATTTTAATCTCTTGATGTGGTTAATCATCCCATTAGTCTTAAAAAATGATTTCTTCTTGGAAAATTCTTATTATGAAACCATCACCCTGTGTACTAGTATACTAAAATTCGTATAGTATTATTTTTTCAATTTTCTAATTGACATCCTATTCATCCCAAAAAATTATTCCTCTCAGAATAAGTATGAATGTAACCTATATAGGTAGATGTAGTTATAAATTTGTTATCAAAATAGGATGATAATAATGGAACAAAATTTAAGACAAATTATTGTGGGTTCCAAGGTTTGAGATATGTTTGGAAGTAAAAAAAGGTTGTATTGAAAGTTTACAACAACTCAAGGTCTTTAGTAATTTCTTGAAAATTGAATTACCCAATTTTCGATTCCACTTTATCGAAAGATTCATCCAAAGGTTCAAAATCTTCAAATTAAAAAATTGGGGTTCACATGAAATTTCATTTTTACAATGTTAGTACAATAATTTTCCTAAGTATATTCATTTATAAAATACACATTTATTGGTGAAACAGTGAAAAATTTATCTATTAAATTTGAAAAGGTGATTTAAAATCAATTATCATCTCACTCGCAAAATATTATTCAACATAAAATGTTTGTGGGATAATATTTTCCATTTCTTGTGGTACTTTTTTTAAATTTATTTTCTATAAATTATTTTAAATATTTGGAATGAGTTTATATTTTTTATCTTATGTCATGTTATATAATTACATTTTGATTAAAACCAAAAAAATCTGTTTGTATCGTGAAATTATTTTTTTTAAAATTAATTTTTTTTTATTTTTTTTTATTTTAAAAATTATTCATTAATTTACTCCTCAAATGGTTGATAATTATGCCATGGGTATGAGTGATCACTGTGAAAATCCATTTTTTGGATTTAAACTCTAAATTGATTATTAGAATACTAGAAATAAAAAAACAAATTAACACAATATGAACCCTCCCTTTAAATAACATAAAATTTACCCTGGGGTTTTTAACACAAAAATTCACACAAAAATTATCCTCTTAAAAATATAGTACAATGGTAACATGGTTGTCTCACGAGGAGGTTGTAGACTATGTTATTAAACTATCACTCTGATAATTTGTATTTGATTATGTAAGAACTATAATTCTATATTGAAATGATTTATATAAAGTTAAATGACACAAAATAATACTACAATAATAATATATGTTAGATATTATAAATCAGATGCAAGATGGTGTGAAGGTAAAAAAAAATTTAAAGATTGTCCTTTTGGACAAGCTTAGATCACCAAAAACTCCCTTTGTCATCATAAAAATGAATTTTCAAAATATATTTCTCAATGATCACTCAAATTCAACCATGTAAACAACTAAATTTGTTGGAAACCATATCAAGACCTCAAATGTGGGTTTTTCTCTACTTATCAATATGATCTAATTACTTGAACACCTTTGAGAAACCAAACATGATTAAACTAATTGTGTACAATAGGGAGACATTACCTGAAGAAATTTAAAAAATGAGATTTAAAAAATTAAATTAATAAGTTGAACATCATTATAGGTCAAAATAAAAGAAAATAAATTCAATAAAAAAAAGATATCATCTTCAATAAAGAAAACTATTTTTAGAAAAATATAACTAGAATGGAATGAAGTACAAAATACTAAAGGAGATAATCCTCATATCCTTTCTTCCCACCACCACTTGGAGTTTATATCATCATGCATTTATTATTATCAATTCAATTCATATTATCCATCATATCTTCTCCATCAAATCACCCTCCATCAATATAACTATCCTTGGAATGATGAGGGGATAAAAATATAAAGAGAATGAGGGATAGAAATAAACATTTCAGTTTATATCCTTCTAGAGTTAAAATATTTTATCTAACTTAATAATTGAATATAACTATTATTTATTAAATATGGTTTCTAGAAATTAAATAATTTTTCAAATATCCAAATTTATGATGATTTGGACATCCGGTGTAAAATATATGAATTAATTACTAAATAAACACTTTTCTACTCAAAAATCCATTTCATATTTCTCTTTATTGACTCGTTCAAATGACAGACTAGTGAGATAATTTTACAATAATATTTATCATGAATCTGTTTCATTGATTCATATTTCTTATCTAGTCATAATCAACACATTTTGACATTTTTAAATAGACATAAGGACTATTGAATGAGGTGAGGTCCATCTTGTCGTCTAAAATAATATTTCACAATGAATGTTTTTTTTGGACCATTGGAAATGTATAATGACCACTAGAAACAATATAAAATGTTTTAAACCATTAAAAAATAAATCCTAACAAAATACATTTCATGATTTGTATCAATATGGAAAATATTATGCACAAAATACTAAAGTGATTGGAAACATGTTAAATTAAAGAATTACGTAATTTTAAATTATAAGCTCAAAAAATCCCTAAAATCCAAAAATAATGATATTAAATAAAATTGTTAAATTTGTGAGGATTAAATCATTGAAATATATATATGAAAAATAGTGTGAATTTTACCTCTATAAATTCCCCTACACTTAACAATATGACACCTGGACAAGTCCGCTTAAAAATAAAATAAAGGGAAATTAAAAATACATACTAATGTGGTTCACTAATTTTTCACCAAGAAACAGAAAATATCATGACTCAAAAAAATAAAAGTTATAAATTAATATAATTAAATCCATTTACAATTATTTTCTTTTCACATGAACACAAATTTATCCCCAACATAAAATTTATCTCAACACACAAATATGGATTTTCAAGGAAGATTTCCTCATCCAAAATCATGTAAGAATAACCATAGTCTTGAAAAATATATATATATATCCTTATGATGTGAGAAAATTTATTATTATCATTGGTACCATTCAGGGATGATCTGTGTCTCAAGGCTAATGGGTTTCAAATGTGAAAATTTATAAGGTCGAATAAGGATGGTTTAACTTTTTTGAATAAAAAATCCAAGATAAAAATTTTCAATCAAGTATTGTATTATCCTCACTCTCCTTAGAAGAAAATAAGATTCAAGAATATTTAATAATATCTTTTCCATCCGGTGAAATCAATATTTCAACAAAAAATGAAACTTCTCTTTATTTTATTTGGAAACCTCCATATAGAAAAAAACATTCTTTCATTGAGTGCTCTAGATCAATACAACTCATTTTTTCGTGAAATATATTGAATGGAAAAACATTTAGAAATATATTTTTAGTAGAAAAAACATCAATTAAAACTTTTAATCTCTACCTATAGAAACCCCAAACTAGGTAGTAATCTACAATTCATAAACCCCCCACACTCGAGTTCATCTATATCATGCATTTCCGCTTCTGGAGCATGTCAAAAATAGAAAATTAGCTTGTAATGTGATTATCCTCTTAGGATGTACATGGATAATAAGGGTTCACAATGATAAAATTTATATTGAAGTCCTTAATAAAAATGATTATTATCAAAATGGCGAGTTGGAAATCCAAATGATTGACTCAATCATTTAGATAAAAACACTTCAACCCTCTATTTTTGACAGAAATTGTACATGTTATGGATAACGAAACTGTGGATTAGTTCTCTCAAGAAATGAGGTAAATGTGAATAAGATATAAAAATGGGTTCAGAATCCCCAAAATAAGGGGATTTTAAAGTTAAATATAGTGATATGCGGCATGATATTAAAAAATGATAGGTCTTTTCATGAAATATTTATAGCTTTTGACATAAAACAATTTCATTCTCAGTATTCATTTATGTTCAGTTTGACGGGATCAATTGGTTCAGTCATTGAAATGTTTTTCAAAAATGAAAATGATAGTCATTTAAGCTCACAATAGTTCTTAAATTTCACATAAAACAGACAAAAAATTAGAGAAAAGCATAAAACTGAAATATTAAAATAAAAAACAAAAAATTCTAAACAAAAAATGATAATCCTCCCCCACACATATTTTTTACAATCTCAAAATTATGAATAGTTTATATAATAATTGGAATTTATGAAGATAATATATGACCCAAAAAAATTTAAATGATTGGAACTACTATGTTTTTATTGTGTCACAACTGCCTTGACCTATACTCCTAAAAACTGAAACATAGATGTTTACATAAAAATATATATTAAAATTTAATTAAAATAATGGAAGAAAAAATAAAAAGAACAGTAAAGGAAAATATCATTGGATTAAACACCCATGTGGGGGCTAAGATTTCACATCCTTGGTTAGGAAGTTCTAGCTGATCATCTAAAATATGAAGGTGGGTGCAGTTTTATCCTCATAAAATAGAAAACTGATATTTCATTAGTATTCTTCATCTCACAAAACATATATAATCTCCAAAAATTAGATATATCAAATTCCCCCTCCCAGAATTTGATTTTCTGATGATTTAGTGTAAGAGATAAGAAAATATAAAATCTACTTTTGATTACATAATCCTCCAAACAATCTACCACTTGTTATGAAATTTTAATCGTATTTTGTGTTTCATCTTAAATTTTTTGTTTCAAAATGAATTCTTCTTTAAAAATTAGCTTGATACAACCATCCTCAAGTGTACCGGTGTACTCAAATAGACACACCCTTATTTCTTTAAATATTTCCTTGAAATCTTCATCATATGAAAAATTAGTCCACTCAAAATAAGTATGAACTAAATATGCTTAGGGAAAAGAAATTAATAATTTAATATCAAAATAATCAAATCGAAAAGCATCAAAATTATAGACATCACCTTTTGGGTTCCCATGATCTATCTCTTTGTGGCTGTAGAAAAAAACTTTATATAAAGTGTGTAGAAGATCGGGTTCCTCTATATTCTCTTCAAAAGCGATTGGATCGATTTTATTTTATTATTTTTCCAAATATTCCTACAATGTTTCTAAATTTTCTATTTTAAAAATTATGGGATCATATTGAATTTTATTTTCAACCATTTTTTCAAAAAAAAATCCAACGTCTTTTCTTTTCTAAAATACACATTGATTGGATAATCGGTAAGAATTTATTTCATTATATTTAAAAAAGAGATTTAAAATTAGTTTTAGAGTCACCCAAAAAAGTTTACTAAATATAAAAAGTGGGTGGGATAAGGTTTTCCATTTGTATAGAATATATTTGAGATTTCATTTCATTTAATTATTTTAAATAATTGGAAATAATTTCTATTCTTTTATTACTTCATGAATCGTAATAACATTTTTTTTGAAGAATAAAATTCTATTTTTGGATCATGAAATTATTTTCTGGAGGCATTAAATAATTTTCATTTAATTGAGATTTTAAATATTATTTATTCCTTTAGGCCTCAAATTTTTGATAATTAAGAAAGAATATGAGTAATCACTGTAAAAATCCAGGTTTTCAGGTTTTTTAGAAACACTAAATCTGTGGTCTAAATCAAAGAAATTTAAAAAAATTGGGGGAAAAAATTGGAAATAAAATAAAATTGAATCTGGGGTTTTTATTGTGAAACTTCTGTCGATTATTTTCCCCTAAAAAAAAGTACAGTTGTAACCACACGGTTTTCTCATGAGATGTTTTAGACTATGATGTTAAACCATCACATGGTTAATTTGTTTTTGTTAATGTAAAAAACTATAATTGGGGATTGAAATGAGTTAAAAAAGATAAATGAAACCAAATAATATTTTAATGATAAATATATGTTAGATATTATAAATATTAATCAAGATGGACTAAAGAAAAAAACAAACTAAATATGGCAGCGGTGGACAAGCTTCGATCATCAGAAACTACCTTTGTTATTTTCTAAATAAATTTTTAAAAAATCATTATCAATTGTCACTAAAATTCCTCCAATTTAACACTTTTATTTTCAATAAACCATATGAATACCACAAAAACGGTTTTTGTTCTTCTTATCAAAGTGATCTATTTACCAGAAAAGCTCCTTAAAACCATTCCAGATTATACTCATTATGCTCAATAGGGATACCACGCCTAACAAAATTTAAACAATGATAATACTAACATCAATTTAAAAAGTTGGAAAAAATTCTAGATCAATATTATATAAAATAAATTCAATAATGAAATGATACCACCTCCAATCATGAAAATTGTTTCCATAAAAATATAATCAGAATATAATAAAGTAACAAACTCATAAGGGAATAATTCTTAGATCTCTACTGCACATCACCACATGGATTTTATACATTCATGACTTTATTATCATCAATGTAACTTCTATTATTCTATATATCTTCTCTAAAACATCCCAATCCTTAAATCTACCAACTATTATAATGATGAGGGGATGGAAATACAATGATAAGGAGGGATGTAAAATTATTTTCCATCTTCTATCCATCCAAAGTTATCCTAATTATCTCTATATTTTTTGTTTAATATCACTATTTATTATTCATGATATTTGTTAGATATTAAATCCTCTATTAACCCACCAAATTACATATTATTTGGACATTTAGTGAAAAATAAATGAATTAATTACTAAATAAAAACTATTTTTATTGGAGAGACATTTCATCTTCCACTTGTTTGAATCATTCAATAAGTACATTAATAAAAAAATATTCTACAGAGATTAATCATTAAGGTTGTACATTGAGTAATATTTCCTCTCTAATTATAATCAAATAATTTTAACACTTGTATCCACACTTATGGCCCATTTAATGATCTGCGTTCTATTATATAAACTTGAATATTTTTATCAAATGAATCTTTGTTATGGGCCACTAGAATGTCGAATCAATACATGGACTAGTTGAAAAATATGCTTCCCACGAACATAGGAATCCTATAAAATGGTTTATCAATTTGGATAAATATTGAAAAGTTTATTCACAAAATACCAAATTTATTTAATTAATTTAATTTTACATAATTGTTCAATTTTCAATTTCATGTTTAAATCATCCCAAAAATCCAAAAATAATGTTATTCAGCTAAAGCTATTAAATTTGTGGGGGTTAAAATCCATGAAATAGATATAAAACACTGGAAATATTTGAGAAATCAGATATATGTTATTAAATTAACATTATATCATCTAATAATAAGGTAGATAGATATGTTATTAACTCTTCATGGTTGAAGATGACTTCCCCGAGGTGGGATAAGAAATAAAACCAAAACATTCTATTAAAATCTAAACATATTCTTTGGAAAATCCCATTTACTAAAAAACTTAATCCATATGATGTTGTAATTATTCCTAGAAATACATATAATATGTGATGAGTTATGTTAGTAAGGTATTTAGTGAGGTATTTTCTTTACTAAAGGCTTTTGAAGTGTTAAGTAATGTGAATAAAAGATTCCCTTTTACCAGAGAGGGTAGGGTCACACATAGAATTTCAAAAAATGATAAATAATATAAATTAATTTTTACTTATAAAAGGCTCAAAATTGAAAATATTCAAATATAATTTATAGAATATTTTTAATACAAACCTAAATTAAAATTTGGACAAGTTTGGATCCCATTATTACTATTAAATTTTAGAATTATCCCTTCAGTAAACCTCTTACATAAGTATGTTTTTTATTGTTTTTTACTCGTAATGATGTGATATAGTTAGTATAAAAGAAACAATCTTCCATAAATTTTACTTTATGAGATTTACAATTTTATCCAAATCATATGACCAAAGATAGTGATTTTATTGATTATAAAATAACATTAATGTGAATTTTGAAACTATTAATTTTTTTGTCTTTTAAAACAAAAATATAACAATGGAACAACAATCCAAATAATCCAAACCATTTTAGGATGGCATGTTTTTATAAAATAATATTTTTTTAACTAAATAATCAATTTAAATTATAGTAATTATTTTATTTTTAATATCATTTTACTTATTTTTCTATTAATTGTATTATTACACTGTTAGTGTTGCATATGATTTTAAGGAAATTATTTCATCTCAAAAAATTAAAAATAAATTAACATGATAAAAAACTTTTACATTTTAATATAATATTTATAATAGAAAAAATCTTATTCTTATCTATATGTTAAAACCTTTTTAGTTATTAATAGAAAGACTGTGACCTTTTTTGATTTATTTTCAGTTAAGTGATGTTAATGTTAAAATACCATCCAATTGGAAAAAAATTATATTTATTAGAATTTAGGAATATTATGTTTTACAAATAGGATTACAATCAAATTTATTTAATTTATTATAGTAATTATATAGTCATTACCATTTTACTTGTATCCTTAGTTACCTGATTTGTTGTTTACTATGATAAAAATTTGGAAAGATTATTATTCCTTATGTACAAAATTAAAATGGATATTTTTACCAAATTTTGACCCAATTATTTTTAATATGGATTAAATTTTTTAAGAATCAGAAAACTATATTACAAAATTTAAATATAAAATTAAATAAAAAAAATGAGATGAATAACTTTTTTTTATAAAAATACTTTTTTCAAAAATTAAATGTTATTATACTAAATACATGAATAAAATTAATTTTAAAAACAAAAATTGGACTATATTAATTCAAAATGACCAAATAAAAAATTAAAATTAATACCATATATAATTTGATGTTATTAGTATTCTGAAATAAGACACAATCTTCAATAAAAATATGTATTTTTCACTATTCATTAGAAAACAAATCCTTTAAGAAAATTCTATAAAGTTCATTTCAATTTATGTTTGACATGATGAATTAAAAAATTAAATTCATTTTGTATCTATAATTTCAAAATTATAATTTTAAATAAATATGTATATTAAAATAGTTTAATAAAACTATTTCTTTTTCGAATTAAAAAAGCACTTAATGTTTTTATTATAAATATGACTATCTATGTCAAACACACTAATAGATATGAAAATTATTTATTATATCAGAACCTGGGTTTTCATATTAATACACCACTTTATAAATCGAGTCCTTGAAATTTTATTCATCAATTAAAATAATTCAAATATGTTTTCCAATTTTTTTTTTGATTCCCATGTTACTTCTTTGACGATATGGTTTTTCCAAATACCTTACCATTGTGAATTTACTTATTTCATACTAATTGATGTCAGTGGATACTAATATGAATTAGATATTCCTCATAAATAAAATTATATTCTAATTAAACTACTTCAGGGTTAAAACCATAAGATGAATTATGATCTTATTTTCCTAGAAACTAAATGATAAATAAGTTATGTACCTTGGATACGATAAGAGGAAGGGATAATCTGTAAGAAATTGATCCAAAATTATCTAAATTTCATTTTTTATAATAATACATGTAACTAATTTACCATTTTTTTAAAACTCATAACACTTTTCCAGGGAGATACATTAAAAAAATATGATCAATAACCTCAAAAGAAAGATAATTCCTCTGATTTTCCACATAATGTTTTTTCTAATTTTGAGACATCCTCATATTTTTTTTAATAAACATCACATTCCCAACTGTTTCTTTAAAAAAAAAAATTCCCATAAACTCCCATTCTAATACTTTATCCAAACAAGTAGTATTCTGACATCATTCTCCATATAAATCATTATAAGGATCAATTTGTATACTGGAATAAAAATATTTATCATAATAAAAATCAACCAAAGATAGATTCTGATACAAAATTACATGGTAATATATTTAACAAGAATGAATCATGTATTATAACATATTTACCATTAAATAATACTTTCAATATGATTCATGTAAAAAAGTTGTAATGGATTTTTATTTAGTACCAACGAATATTTAAGTCATTTCTAAACATTTGAAGTGAACTAGGATCAAAATCAAATTCAATAGAGAGAGGAACTCCATGTAACTTCACTAAATCATTCATATATAGTGGAGAAAGCTGATCCAAATAGATTTTATCTCAAATGTATGGTAAACTAAAATATTTATTTAATTGATTTGAAATAACCCAAATTGTATTTCTACCTCAAGATGTATTTGGAAATCCCATTATGAAATCCATGGATATATTTTACCATTTCCACTCTGGTACTGGTAATGAATAAAGTATATATTTTTTAAATTTCAATTCTACATTAACCTATATAATATTTAGAAATTGTATTATAAATTCATTGATATATGTTTTCATTATATACCATAAGTAATACTCTGAAAAATGAATATTCTTATTTTTTAATTCCATGAAGTATATAATATAAGGAACCTTGAGCATCACTCAACAATTATCTCTTCAAATGTGAGTCACACAAGAAAAATAATCTCTTTCAAAATTACAAACCACATTATTTTTCAATATTCAATTCAGGAAACAAAACCTTCTTAAAAAATTATACCTTTTCCTATAATTCAAAGAGGTTTTTATTACATTTAAATATAGATTATTGTATTGACACATGAAGAAAAATTGGTGAATTTTCTACATCAATAAATTATATTCAAAAATTAATCAAATAAATAAAAAAAGGTTCATGTTCCAAGAATAACATATTCAATTAAGGATTAGTTTTATGAATCATAAAATCAACAATATGGTTTACTTTTCTAGGATGATAAAGAATCATGAAATCACAACACTTGACTAGTATTAGTTAAATTCTCTACCTCATGATCAGCTCTTTATGAGTGTATATATACTTCATTCTTCTTTGATTAATATATATTTGAAATTTTACTCCACATAAATGATTCCTCTAATTTTTTAAATCTAAAAACATAGAAGCTAATTATAGATCATGTGTTGGATAATTTAAATAACATGGTTTAAATTGACATGAATAACAAGAAATGACCTGACCATTTTTCATTATAACACAACCAATTCTCTTCAAAGAATAATTACATAGATAAAAAACTCACCATTTATATAAGGAAAGGATAATCCTTGTGCATTTTACAATATTAGTTTTAGTTTTTGAAAATAATAAACATATTATTTTATATAGACAACTTAAAATCCTTTTAAATTTGAATATATCAATGCCATAGAAAATTGAGAAATGTTTTCAACAATCCAATGGTAGTAATCCACTAAACTATTAAAACCATGAATTTTTATGACATATTCTAGTCTTGGACAATCTTAAAAATCTTTTTTTCGGATCAGTAGGTTTTTGATCATTAGAAATAATATTACCATGGAAAGAGATCTATTGTAACCATAATTTAAACAATTTTAATATTCAATATAGTTCCTCATAATTTTAGGTTTGAGAAAAATTTCTCGGGTGACTTTAATGATCCTCATAACTTTTAATATATAATAATATATTTTTAATAAACACAACCACATAATTATATAAGCTGTATTGGACAAATCTATTCATTTGATCCATTAACAAATATTTTCATTACATAACCTAAATATAACAACGACAAAAAATTAATTCATATATATAGTTTTAAAAATAGTCTTCATAATATATTCCTCCTATAATGTTTACTGATGGTTCCCTAACCCAAGATCATTATTTGAAAAGTATTTCTCTCCCTGAAGCTGATATAAAAAATAGTCAATATGAGTTAATAGATTCCCTTTTTAATAATGAAATTATAAAAATCTCTATAATTAACACATCTTCTCATTGAACAATCATTATTGTTAAAAAATATGAAAGGAGAACCTGGTGGTAAATTCCAAGGATCAATGAAAACATTATCAAATAACTCCTCTAATTTCATTTTAAATTCCAAAATTTCATCATTTTCCATTCAAAAATGTGTTTTGAAAATGGATTAGTAGATAGGGCTAAGTAAATACTGAGTTCAACTTCTTAATTAGGCATAACACTAGAAAATCCATGAGAAAAAACATCCATATATTCCATCACTAATATCAAATAACTAATTTTAATAGTTTCTTTATTTTCAACAACATGAGAAATATAACAATCACTGTTACCCCTAATAAATATATATGGTTCTTATTATGTTATCAATGGTATTAAATCCTTGAGAATAACATTATTGGGTATGAAATATATCTTTTCATGGTAAACTAAAATCCAATACATACAAATAATATTATAAAAATCTACTATATAATGATCAATATATTTTTTAGGAAATACCATTATAGTAATAATAAAATTAATATTATTATAAATCATGGTTTCTTAAATATTTTCACCTAGAGTTTTCACCAAAATCTCTATTATACATTCAAGTGGTTATAATCCAAACTTATATTCAAATTTCTTCAAAATGAATGACTGAAAATATCTAGATTCAAACTGGGAATAAACATAATTTTCAAAAATATGTAATTCATATCAAAACATCTTTTAAGGGTCCAAAATCAACTGTAGTAGTTGAAAATGATTTTTCTGCAAATTTCTGTTTTAGATCATGATGATTTCATTCATATGTAACTATCTCCATAAACAAATTATCATAATGGTCAAACTCATTTGAAGTAAAACATATCACAATTGGATGGATTTCTATTACAGCATTCATTAATTGTTCATGAATCATTTTATTAGTATCATGTTCATTATTCCCAAGCTTACAACTCTGGAAACACTTTCTAGATTCTATAAGACATTCATTGAAATGTAGTTTACCACATTTAGAACATGTTTGGGGACCAAGTCCATACTTTATAGCTGGATGCTTATCTATTTCCTCCCCCATGTCCTTTTTTTATCTCTTATCGTCTTTAGGAACATATGTTTCAGTAAAATCCATCTAAAATCTATAATAAAAAACATTCTCATAGATTTTGCATTCTCTTATGGCTGAAGCTCCACCTAATTTTTTTAATAAAAAACTATTAATTTTATTATAAATTTCTCAAATAAATTCTAGTACATATATGTCCAATCATGTGAAATTTTGTTCAAAAATATCTACAAAATAAATATCTTTTTGTCTCAATTCTTGGAATTGTTTCTCTATCCTAATTCAAAAAACATAGTGAAATGTATTTAAAAGAAAATATTTTTAAATTTAACCAAATCCATAGAATGAATCTCATATATTTCATTATTTTTATATCCCAAATTCCACCATCAATTAGATTCACTTTCAAAATTATAAATGGAAAGAATTAAGTTTTTTCATTTTAAACATCCGATAACTTTAAATATCTTTTATAGTTAATTTAACCATCCTCCTGCTACTTCTATGTTTTAATATCCACTGAATTTTGGAGGATGTATTCCCATATATTTCCCCAAAATATTAAGGTTTCTCTATTGTATTTCATAATATTATTTATCTTGGATACCTCAACCATTTTCAGCTTTCATCAACTGACCCCTTACTATGAAAAATTTCTTAGTTCCAATTCTATCCATTCTGTGATGTTGATTTGGAAGGAAATTTTAATATTTATGAAATCCCAATATATCTTACTAGTTTAATTTATGTAAAACTATTATAAAAATATAGTTTATTTTATGTATAATTGAAATCACCAAATGCTATATCATTTTAACAGGACCATAAATTGGAATCTTTCGAGGGTAATCCATTAACATTATCCTAAACGATAAATTTATCTAATTTTTTTCCCTAAAACAAACTCCAATGTCCCAACCTTAGAAATTTCATATTCTAGTGTATCTGAACTATAATTCAATTTCATTATATCCCAAATATAATTTATAATTATAGTTTTATATAATTTGTTCAAAACTCATACATAATAATCTTATATATTAGAAATTGAACACTTCTACTTGGTATCAATATTTCACATAATATCAATGTTTTAATATAAAATATGTTTTATTATCATAAAAATTATCATGAAATTCAACTAGACCTCTTATTTTATATTATCTATAAATAAATAATGTTACAATCATTTTTAAAACATGTGTTAATTACCAAAAATTTAGTAAGGGACATAAAAAAGCAGAAATCAGTTAGTTTATTAAAAAAATGAAATCCCATGAAATGTTTACCATTTTATAAATATTCATTGCGAAAATGAAATAAATCATATCAATAAAAAATAGACTTTTTTTATAAAAGAAACCCTTTAAAACTCATATTAGGAAAATAAAAGACATTTTAGGCCACTTAGAGCGTAATTTTGATAAACCATGCTAGAAATAACTAGATCCTAGTTAAGTGAAATGGGGAAACCCTCTAGTGGCTACCTCATTATTTCCCCAAAGATGAGGAAAATTATCCAATTCATTCATGAAATTTCTTGGTGCACTAATCAAATAAGAAATTTCATCCTCACCCATTTATCATGAGCTACTATGGGGATAATCCATCATATAGATTGTAATGGTATCACCTATTTATCATATATAATTGTTTTACTATATCATGAAAAAAAAAAATTATTCCTTCACTTTTCACCATAAAACCTTTTTATAGCTCTTTTAAGCCCGTATGATAACAACATTCAGATACAAAAATACCCTTTACTCACAAAAATAAATTTTCAATACCAAAATACGGAGATAATGGGAAATAGGGGTTTTTATTTGAATAAAATATGAAATTTTGTAAATGAATCCAAACATCAAATATTATTTATAGTATTAGGGAATGTCATTATTTTCATATATATTAAAATATAACATTCATTTTTTATCTTATGTAAAGAATGTAAAAGTAATATATAAAAGATTATTTTGAAAAATAATTGAAAGACTGTAAAAAGAAAAAAAATGACCGGTCAACTTAATTTATTTCAATATAAAAATTTTAATATAATATTTTTCAAAACCTGGACATTGAAGATAAAAATATGGAAGGGAGTCTTCAAGATATGATTTTAAAAAGGCAGTTCCTTGCCTTGAGTTCAACTCAACAATTATGATATTTATCATCCCGAATAACAAACATTTTATTCTTATTTACACGATTAAAAAATGTTTTATGGTTTATTTTTAATTTTATTTTATTTAACAACATGTTATATAAAAGTACTAAATCATTTAAGTTCACATAAAATGTTTTTATGATACTCAATTCATATTTCGAGAATTACTTTGGGATGTTGAAATTGGTCAAAAAGATCATTATTTCATCATAAATTAAACAATAATTATGATATAATTATCATTTTTATATACCACTTATTATTTTTAAAAAATAATGAAATATGGTTATGAAAAATGAACTACCTTATAATCATGAAGATTGTAGGTTATATGTATGAAAGACTAAAGTTTCTATTTATCAATAATCATATAATTTTAAAATTATAATAATTCATGAAACAAAATATTATTTATTTAGATATAATTATGTATATTATCTATGTTATTTGGGGATAAAAAATGAACCAATTGCTTTGTGAAGGTGGTAGTCCACACATATGCATGAACGAAGTTGTGTTTTTAAAAATGGAAAGGTAAGAAATTAGTAGATAAATTATCTTTTAAGAATGACAAATATCCTAGTAGTATCACATATACATATTAATTCTATCATTATAACCATCCTTGGTAGGTGGTGATGGAAACAAAATTACATATCTTCATGGGGAAGTAGTCTATTGTACAAAATGAATGCTGGAAATCTTTCCCATTTAATAGAGATTATAGTATGGTATATGTTAATAAATTAAAATAATACTATATCAGTATATTTTATTTACTGATGCTATTATATATACCTGCTTTAAAACATTTTAAGTATGTCGAAGAAGAAATAAAACTATAACTATTAGTTAAAAACTATAGATCTTATTTGGAAAATCTCTTTACCTAACAACTGAATAACTCTATGGTTGGTATAGTACCACAAAAAGACCTTTATAATGTGATAATATATGTATGTAAGGTTTTTTTAGGGATTTTATGAATCAAAAAAGATTTTTGAAATATGAGGAAATGAATAGAAGAGGTTCATTTTTTTAAAAGATGGGAGTGGATCTTTTATAATTTTATAAAATATAAAAATCCAATTTTTTAATTTTAATGTACATAAGCTTAATTAATATTTTTAGTATATAATACTAATATGAGTCATAATAATCACATAAAATACAATTTATTCATGTTTTGATCACATTTTTAAACTTATCATTTTTTACTATACTTTGAACCATTTGACAATTATAATGATATTAATATACTTACTCTTAATGAGATATTATTGTTACTATAAATGGATTATAAATGGACTATGGATGTGATTTTAAACCTCATTAATATCACTATGTATGTGACCAGGGAGGAGTTGAACCTCTAATAATGTGGTTGAATTAGTGGAGATTTTTACATTTTTTCTTTCTTTTAAAATTAGCCACTATTTCTCAATTATGATCTGATCGAATACTATAAAAATACAAAATCACCTGAATATAATACCAAAATGGAATATGAACACAATATTTTTAAAAGGTTCCCTCTCAAAATTTTCTTACTATTTTTAGTGATTTTTTAGACTCCCTAATAAAAAATTCTCCACTATAATCACAATCACTTAAAAAATAAATTTATAAACTATCATAGAGTTCCATAATTATTTTAAGAGTCCCATTAGAACAAAATATTCACACTTCATTGTTAAAAATAACTATTACCCGACAATAATATAAATATCACTTCATAATATTTATTTATTTCACAATAAGTGATAAACATATTTCTTTTGAGACATGTAGATAAATAAAATATCATATGCCCACATTCTGAAAAATATTATCGAACTGGTTCTTACTCAATATCAGATTTTTTACTTATCAATTAGGGGAGAATATAGATTGTGTGAATTGATAGTTATGTTAAAAAAATAATTTCCACATTGTATATTTATAATTATCCATACTATTTTCTCATTTATATTCTTCTTTTCAAATTGACATTTGTATTGTGAAAAATAAATAATTTTCACAAGAAATTGGCTCTAAAAATCATCGCATATAGAGAATATTAATATATTCAATTTGAATATCACACTATTTAATTTGTGAATCAACTATACATTTAAAATAAATTATTCAATATTTATGGAAGTAGTTATCAAAATACAATTATATTAATCTGCCAAGGAGTTTAAAGATGTTCAATGGTCTCTATCTAAATTATCTGCATAATATGTTTTAATAATATTTTCATATAATTTTAAATAATTTCTAATTATAATTTTCTGTTATTTCATTCAAATACTCACTATATTGAAACACAAAAAATCACATTATAATAAATCTTTTCAGTTGCATTTGACCACCGAAGAATTTATACTTCCACAAACCACTATTCATGAAATCAGCTAGATCATCCCCACACTCTACATAGAATTTTATAATCCATTCATGCATACTGCATAAATTCATTACAAATCATGTACAAATATAAACCTTATCCCAAAACATTAATAAATTAATTCAAATATCATGAAGAGTTGTCCATGAACTCACCATTATTTTCTGTGAACTCTACAAGGAAAAGAAATAGTTTTAGATAATGGAAATATCATACACAAAAAACCTTCACAAAGCATTTATATTATTTTAGGAAACCAATTATAGAATACTCTATCCACGAATAAAAAAAAGAATATTTGATTCATCGACAAACTATCACCTTGTACATAAATTGAACATCGAAAATCATTGTATACTTTGTAGGGAATTTTTCCTTTGAAATATATTAAAACTCCCAAAAAACCCTTTTTATATCACATGGAGATAGTGTGATTTTTAGGTTATCATTATACAATCCATTTAACATGAGAAATATATTCATGAAGGTCTCAAACATGGGGAGGAAGAAGATGATCAATCACTTGGATCAAAGAACATTCATTTAAATGGGAGATCAGGTCAGATTAATGATATTATTTACATCCTTTTTAATGACATAGGAATAATACCCACTTACTTCTATATCACAAATAGTAACTCTAAATGTTCTTTTCTTCTATTTATAAGAAAATTCATGACCGCCTCTTCTCAAGACAATAATTGGTTTAGCACCCGAAATCCACTACATAACATGCCCACACAGGGCATGATACATGTAGTCCACTGGATCTTCCCTATAAGATTCTTTCCAAACTCGTGCATGCATGTGGGGGAACACTTTGTAAGACTTATAAAGTGTTTTTCACCAAATATGGATTATACACATCCCATATCACATACTTTCATCTTTGAGCTGGCCTCCCTTGGGTGTGGTCAACCATTGGGTCCCCCACATTTCTTTGTTGAGGTTTCATTGGAAGGATAGTGGGTTGGAACTTTTTTTATTATATGAGGGTACAATAATAATATACGTAGTAAATACAAAAGTATAAATTACAATTATACACTTTACCCACATTAATCTCATAATCTAATACCATGTTAAATTCTTCAAATATTTTAAAAATATATAAATAGTTTTTATGGCCTTCTTTAATTCATTACTCATGAAATATATAAATTATTTACATGGAAACATTTAAATAATCACATATTAATGAAAATAAATATATTTTATTATCTTTTTCATGTAGTATCCAATGTGAAAACTTTTTATCACATGTCTTTATCCAATAAATATCATCACTGTAATTTTTAGACTTATACCAAGAAGAACTATCCATGTGTGACATCCATTTCCATATAAATAATATTTTTCCAAGAGTGACCTCAACTGCTATAATATGGTTCTATAACAATTATCCTAGAAACACAACATCATTGATAATGTTTATCTTAAAATAACCACTTAATTTAAACTCAACAAACATATATTGACATGCTATGATAGAAAATACAACACTTAGGTTCAATAATACCCCCATTGTCTTTTGTTGTAAATATCTATTGACATAAATTTCCACATGTGTGTATCATATTTACTATCACATAATGTAAATCAAATTTAAAGGGTAAGTGGGGTCTTATTATCTTATATATCTAATTAATAAACTCTTCTCTGATTTTCAGAAAAGAAATAATGACATTACATGATACTTGTAAAAGAGCCTTTTGTTAATCACCTATAAGGCTAAATTGGAGTAACCGATGTTGAAAAAACGATATATAACTATGGGTATCTATGATGTATTTTAAATATACATCTATGTGAAAAAAATTCTCATAATTTCTCAAAGGAAATACCATATCATCCAAAAAATTTATCAGACATATAAAAAAGTTAGGGGGCACAATAATAATTGTCCCTTTTCCCTATATTTCATCAATAAAGAACTCCCCAATTGTAAAAAAATTAGAATGAGATAAGTGTGTGACTAGATGATTCAAAACACATAAAGGATCCCAATAAATATATGAAACATCATTCAAAATCATGAAATTAAATTAAATCCCTGAATAATAACACCTCTCCTTCAATTACTTACTTTAGTAACTCGATTTACATAAACCAATTGGGAATAAGTATGAACCTATTGATAGTATTCAGGTAATATCATATGAATGAACATGAAGTATCATCCTTCACACAATAAACATATATTTAGGCATTGTTGTGGTGAAAATATTTTCAACCCGATCTTTGGATGAAATGTATTGTCTCGTAGCATATCCACCTACCACCTTTTATTTGATAAAATTTTAACTGATATCAACATTCTTGGATATTGAATGTTGATCCATATTTTTAGATAATATAATAGAACATTGATTATCCCATGAAATTTTCTCAGTATCCATTTTAAATTCTTTTAATTTTACTTGCAACCATATCATATTCATACATGCATTTGTAAATGTAACATATTCCACATCAGCTGTGATTTGTGTTACTAAATTTTTCTTCTTAGAATTCCAAATGAAACATCCTTCTCCAAAAAAAGGTTCCCCCTAAAGTTGATCTCTTTTCTATAAAATCACATTTCCACTCAGCATCTGTAAACCCCAATAGTCTTAAATTCATACTACATCTGTATAGTATTTAATAGTTCATATTTCCTTTCACATATATTATAATTCTATTAGAATTAAAAAATATATACTCTTTATTGTTTCTATGAAAGATGGAATATATAGTCACTATATATGTTATATATGTCCTTGAAGTTATCAGATAAAAATGGATAGTAATGATTTTTATGAATTCATTCTGATTACCAATTTTTCCATATTCATCCTTTCATAACTTAGTTCCATTTAATATGGGTATTGATACTTATTTTTCATTTTCTATTCAAACAGTTTTAAAAAATTCCATATAAATTTTTTTTGATGACAAATATATTGAGTTTGGTTTTTCTCTATTTGAAATCCAATTAAATATATCATCTGACGAAGCATTAACATCTAAAAATTCATTTCCATTTTCTCATCAAATTATTCACATAGACCTTCCATATAACCACAATATATGATATCACCCACATATACAATGGATGTGAGAGTACATTTGGATATTTATCTCACATAAAGTATACTGACAACATTACCTTTTATAAAATTTATATCCCATAGACAACCATCTAATTTGGTATACCAGGATATAAGGACCTATTTCAAACGTTACAAAGAGTTCATTTGTTTAAAAATCATGCCTCCATCATTTTATAATACAAAACCATTTGGATGTTCCATTTACACTTTTTCTTCAGGATCAACCTTTATAAATTCATATTTTGTATACACTTTATGAACATTATAATTCTAGTGTATTGGTATTAACGTGAACATTCTAATGGGATAAAGTCTTTCTATAGGTGAAAAACATTCTTCAAAGTCAACTCCTTACATGTAATTATATCCTTGGCAGCCCATGCTTGCTTTCTTTCTCAACACTTCATCGTTATCATTATCATTATTTTTGAAAACCCAATTGTTAATAGTAAATTATTTATTTTTAGTTCATGATAGAATATCCCAAGATAGGTTTTTCTCAATCAGATCAAGCTCCACATTTTTAGCTCATATCCATTCCTCATGTTAAACTAATTCTTCCACTATATGACATTAAATTTGAGAAATAATTGGACATTGATCTTAAATTCTCAATATGTATCTTGTTTAAACTCGAGACTATTGATTTAAAATAGTATTTTCAGACACAAAATGTTTCTTAATTTTTTTGTATTTTTTCCTCGTATTTTCATCAGATTCATCTTCATCACCAGTATGTTCAAAATCATTATCATCAATATATTTTTTCTTTCATAGTAGAATCATAATTATTATATTCCATTATCAAATAAATTTCTTCAAAATCATCATATTATGTATCAATTTTGATATCTGATTTATTTTTATTTTAGATTATTCTAACATCATTATAGTTTAAAAACTTCTACAACTATTTGTTCAAACATCAATATCCAACTCTATTAGATATAAATCCCTTGAAAATTAGTTCCTATTCATTTTCATAAAGTTTTCCAGGTTGATGTTCATAATCATTATAATGTGAGTGATTATAAAAACAATAAAGAATTTAAAAGAGGGGTTTTTTGAGGCTCCACATTTCAAATGTTGTATTTGGTATTTCTAGTATTAATAAACATATATTTTTAATTTGAATGGTAGTAGACACAACATCTATATAGCCACAAGATCAATGAGAAAGATGGTTGTCATAGTAGCCCTATGCATAGCCAGAAGATCATTGAGAAAGATGATCTCCCCCTTGCTGTCATACATGATGTAATTCATTATTAAATTTATCTCCATCGTAGTGTTTCATGTTTTAAATATAATTCTTCGATTGAAAATGGAGTATTGAGAAATCCATCCTATCATCAGGTACATGCGAACACAAGGCCAGTCATGTCTGATACCTTATCATTAGTAGGTGAAATCAATTCTCAACTGTAACTCATCCCAAGGTGATGATAATTCTATGAACCACCCTTAAGAAACTTGTATTCCAACACATCAGAGGAAATCCTCAGCAATTAAACTATTTGTGTAAGCAATGGGAAGCATCCACTCTGGTCGAACTAGGTAGAGAAACCAATAGAAAACGATTAATAATACATACTAAACATAAAGAAAAAACTAGTTATGAATGACATACCAGTCAAGTTACGGCCTTTGGAAACCCCTCAATACAACATTCCAGAGGTGTTTTTTGAAGATTTTATGCACAACATCCGCATCAACATATGAAAAAATGTTCATGATTTAATGTAAAACGTATTTTCCTATGACGGGTGTCAAAGTCACATTAAGGTAATATGAGGGTTGGAATTTTAAATTGACTCGATATCTCTCAAAACATTATGACAACCAAATATTGATAATTAGTAAGGAGACCTTCTGCTACTACAAAGAGGCCTTTAACAGCGTTGGTATTTAGCAGTGTTCGAAACAAATTTTTAAAAATGGGATATTTATCAGTAATAATGAAAGAATTTATAAATTGAACCTTTTATTAGTGCTTTTATGCTAGCACTGATAATGTGAACCATTATCAGTGCCATATTTTTAGCACTAATATAGGGTATCCTTTATCAGCGCTTTATTTTTAGAACTTAAAAATATTTATTTCAAAAGTTATTTTTTAGTGCTACTACATGTATGAATAAATAAAATGATATAATTAAATATAAGTAAAATAAAAAATTATTTTATGAAAAAAATAAACAAAATTTTATTAATTAATTAAATATTGATCGAAATTAATAGATTAATTATACAATATTTAATATTAATCCTTTTATTAATTAGATAATTATTATAATTAATATTATTAAATTTTATGTATTCAATATATAGATATACATTAATGTATATAAATATTATTTATATATTACAAAATATTTATTCTCTTTACCTTAAATAGTAATTTATTTTTTGAATAATGGTTTATAATTAAAAATTAATATGAATTAAAAATATTGACTAATTGCATAGTACACGACATATAATTAATTGTCATTTGATTTTTTTAATTTAACATAAATTAAAATATGGGTTGTATTGATTTAACAAATATGTAATTAACACACTATTTGTATAAAATGTGCACACAAAAAACTAATCCACTTTTTCAATATTGTTAAATTGTACGTATTCTTACTTTATTCAATTTCACTACTTTTAACATATATACATTCACATAAAATTAAATATGCATTAATAATGTTATAATTTTTTTTTAAAAAACTATTTATAAATAAATATATTTATAAATTCACATTATCTATATTTATAAAATTATATATTTATAATTACAAATAAATAAATCTTTTTCTGAATTTTTTTATATTATTATAAATAAATAATTATTAGTATTTAATTTATTATTATTTTTATAATAAATTTATAATAAATTTTAAAATATTAGTAATGTATTTAATATATATATATATATATAATTATATAAATATTTATTATGATATAAATATTATATTTTAAAACATTTCAATAATTATAAATAAATTATTATAAAATTATTATAAATATATTATAAAAGGAATATATCAACTATATATATATATCAAGTATATATAAATATTTATCAATTTTTTTTGTCTGAGTAGATCACTCAAGAGGGGGGGGGTGAATTGAGTATCCATAGAATTTCCTTTTTAAAAATAGTCTTATAAGGTTTCACCAATAAATTTAAATACAGCCCAGTTAATCAAAGTAATACAGTTAAGAAAGTTTGAATGTTTAAATAACTTCTTAGAAGATTGGTTAATTCTATGTAATGTTAATAATAGTTATTAGTATTACTTTTGAAGTTATTTTAATAAGGAAAAACAATTATAACTTCTTTCCAAGATTAACTATAAAAGTTAATTTACTGTATTCTGATCTAAACAGTAAATAGAGAAAACTAAATTTAAATAGCCCAACAGATATAAAACATTTGGTTCTATCTTAGGCCGAGACATAATCCACTCCACTTGGTGATCACCTTCCACCAACCAATATATATAAATAAACTTGATTCATGCCCTGGATCAGGGTTAACAACAGTACACAGGATTGTCCAGGTCACATGACCTCTTCCACAGTTCTACGTGGGTACAAACAACCAGTCCATATGGGGACCACTTCCACACTTATCTATGGGTATACACAAGTGTAAAAAGATGTTTGAGAAAGGATATCTTGTATCTTTTAGTTTAATGCAGGGGAAAAAGTGTGTTGTTATACAGATACACACAGTGATTGAAAGCTAATAAAATGATACAATAGAGAAGAAATGATGAGATAAGTTTAGAAGTGATATGATTGGTTGTCTATACAGCTATGGACTTTAAGGATGAAGCATATGTAGAAATCAACAAATCATATGGAAAACAAAGTATCGCAAGTTAGGTAGATTGGTCGGTGTTCTTCATGTAGAAGATATTGTCCACTCTGATATTTGAGTATGCTTTGTGTTTTCTTCAGCAGTGTCGTGTTTTATGTGAATATTATATCAAAACAAATTCCCTAAGTGTTTTTTTGTTGTCTTTCTCACACATTTTCTTCGTGTTATTTGACTTTTAAGAACATAGTATTTCTAGGCCGCACTACTCTTTTATCTTGGAGTGCATGTGTTGGAGCTGAAAGGTTGCATGTATTCTGCACCTTTTACCTCGTACTATCAGGTGATATGTATACAATGAAACATTAATTATTTCAGGGCTGTTAGAATCTTCAAATATGACTGTAAGAGATTAAATTTAAACGTGAAAAAAAGAGATTCAGAAATGGTGTCACAGTTTTTAGGTAAACGATGTCTCTATGAACCGGTGTCTCCTTGAAATAGTGTCTGGATTGGTCACGGTGTCTGAATGGTCACAGTGTATAGATAGTCACGGTGTCTGGTCATGGTGTCTTGTTCACTGTTTATGGGTCATGGTGTTTGGGTCACGCTGCCTGGTTCATGGTGTCTGGATAATGGTGTCTTGTTCAGGGTATCTGGTTCATAGTGTATGGGTCATGGTGTCGGGTTCACGGTGTCTGGATCACGGTGTCTGGTTCACGGTGTCCAGTTCATGGTGTATGGGTCACGGTTTATGGTTCACGGTGTCTGGTTCCTTTTCTAGAAAAACATAACGGATGGCAGACTCATGATGTCTCATTCTTAGCCAAATATCTTTATTCAGACATAAGTAGTGATATTCATAATATGGATTAGACTTAGTAATTTATAAAGAAATCATTATAATGTAAATCCAAGATAGTGTACAGTAATGAAAATTAATGTATTTCACTTAAGATATTTGGATAGCTTTACTAAACATCTGTACATTTTATGTGAGATAGATTACACAAGATTAAAAAGTTTTATAGAATGAATAGGATTTGTGATCATTAAAACATGATTAATACATGAGGAGTCCAACAATCTCCCCCTTTTTGATGATCAAAAATCATGTATTTCAAGTGTGTATTTTTTCAAACTACATATTCCCAATGTGCATACAACATATATAGATTTATTCCCCTCTTGGGATTATAAATAAGTGTGAATAGAAAAATAGAATAAAAGTTAAAAATGCATTATAGAAATAAATTTTTTTAGTAAAAACAGTAGAAAAACAAAATTCTTATCAAAAGTGAGTAGTCACTAGTTGTCATCACTGGCTGGTCTTCTCTTTACCCTTAGCAGCAGGATCAGAAGAAGAATCCATAAGAGGAGAGGTTGAGGTAGAAGAAGTGAGTGAGTTGGGTGAAAAAAAAGTAAAGGAATACCTTCAAAGATAGAAGGGGCTAATGTAGGTGCAGTAGAAGACATGAGAAACTATTGATCAAGGATTACAGGACTGATCTGACTCAGGGCGTGACAAATAGACACAGATGTGGAGGCTAGGGAATAGATGAATGTAGGTAAACCAGATATCAGCTGGGCAGCTGTAGGAGCAACTATGTTTGTACTTTGTACATAAAGAATGGGTCTCATAAGGTTGATAAAATTATCAATGATCTCCCCACCATACTATATGTCTTTTTCATTATCATTCTTATTATCCATAATCTTGTCCAACATACTTGTGAACTCTGTGAGCTTTTGAACTTTAGTCTTGAAGGTTTGAGTAATAGGAGGAATCCTCAAATTTTACACCAAGTACTGGAAATTATTGGTCATATCTGTCATAGAGATGATCCGGTTGAAATAGAAGTCCACATTCTTGGTAATTTCTTGTTGAGCATCATTAACAATCTTATAATGGATTTTCAGCAAATCAAGAACTCAGTCACTATTTTTGATAACTTTTGATAGTGATTCATTATTAAAACCACTAAGCACAACCTAAAATTCCTTTTTTGACAATTATTTGAAATAGATCACTGTATAAGGAAGTTTGGAAAGATTTACCAAATGAATTAGTAGATGTGACATCAGAGGTAAGTTATTTCAGTTGATTGAGAACATTATGAATTCACCCCTTATACTCATCAGTTAGCTTGTTAAGAACAACAAAAACCTCATGCATCTCTTTCACTATATGTTCGTTTCCTTCATCTGTATTTTTTTGCTAATGAAGCTAAATGAGGTTGAATGAGAGTGGCAATGTCATATGGGGTTTGAGGAACAATAGTCTCAATAGGATGAGAAGCAAGCTCTGATCTTGAATTTACCACTTTCTACGTTTCTTCAACAATACCTCTTAGAGTCTTTACTACATCACTAAATAGTTTGTTCTGAACTCTATCTTCCTGAATCTCAGGAAGAATTTTGGGTTGAATCTACCGAATGACTTTTTCCAATAATAGCGAATCATCACTATCACATTGATTTGTTAGAGGGCATGGTTGGGTATTTAATAGTTTTTCAACCCCATCCAAAAGGGTTGCTCCAAATTATTCCAGGTCATCGTTATTCACCAAGGTTGCTGAGAAAGGATCAGGTTCATTGGAAGAGATAACTTTAGGAGAAGATTCCATTTTCCACTGAAACTTAGTATAAAGGTCAAGAACGTTGACTGAGACTTCTTATGTGTCATTCACATCGAAATAATTGTGGAATTTATACCATGTGTCCACTGATCATGGATCAATCAGATTTGGAACTACAAGAGGTTCCAGATTGGGGGGATTCTCCCCCTAAAAATCTGCGTCCTTCTCCAGACTCAATGACTGAGGACCTTGATTTATTTCCACAAATTCATCCCTTATTTCCTCAATCATTTCCTTTAGAGCCAATTGAAAGGCTTTCCCCATTATCTCTTGAGCATAAAGAATGACTTCAGGTACATATTGTTCCTCTGGGAGTTCTTCAAGGAAAGATTCTTCCATAACTGGAGGATCTTCTCCTCTTTTCTCTTTTACAACATCCTTTTCTATTTGAACAACAATAGATTCTTCCTCCACATTGTCTTGTCCTTCCAAATCAGAAACATCTTTAAGAACTTGTATTTCCTTTTCAATTACTACTTGAGGAGTAGGAGTACTATCTTACTCATCGATAATAGCTTCTATAGGAGGTAAAACAACCTCTTCTTCTTCTTCTTCTTCATAATACGCAACAACTTTATCTGGTTCCAAACCAGGATCATAAATACCTTTTGGTAATGAAGGATGTTCTACTGGATTTAACTTTTCATAGATCCTATCATTTTTATCCACCCTTTCCTTTTCCAAGGATTCAAATTGATTTTCATCTTCTTTATAAAAAATTTTTAAATACATAACTCATAATCCTTGATAACTTCTTCATTTAGTCCAAAAAATCCTTTAACATGTAGAATAGATGAGATAAGCTTAGAATAGAATAGGGAGGTCGACTTTGATGTGGTCTTGATCAATTCAAAAATATAGTGTATGAAATAATTTCAAAGATTGATCTTATTTCCATTATTCATGAGTTGATTAAAAATATATCCTGATATTTATGTACAAAAAAAATCACCTTTTCTCGTGATAAACAAGTTCTGATTAAAAATCATAAGTCAAGATTCTCCATCCAGTTCAGCAGTGATGGCTCTCTTCTTGGTTCCATTTCCAGTTACACTTTTCAAGGTATCTTCAAAAATAATGAATTCACTTGGAGGTAGAGGATCTCTATATTAATTTTCACAAATACCTTCATGAGGTATCCTAAGGCATGCATCCCATAACCTCGAAAAAAATATACATATATGGCCATTTATCCAACTTCTTACAACATAAACACTTTCTGAATCAAACAAAAATTGTACATACTAATAAAATTGTGCCACTAGCATCAGGTAGATATGTCTATCTTCCCTTACAAACCAATCTAACCAACATTTCTCTTTCAATACATTAAAAACCAGATACTTACTCAACAGAATCTACTTAGGGCATATCACTATCTTAGGTATTACTATTTGGTTCGCCAGATTTAGATTCAGAGGACCCTTGAGTGCTAAAATAGGTGTGATCTTCTTCTTCTTTGAACTACATTTCTTAGGAGTCGACAGTTAAGGATGTTTCATCCTGGGCATTCACCAAAGGTTTGAGAGAGAGAAGGGTTGACGAAGGGTTACTATTTGAGCTAATAGAAAGGTACTCGAGTAATGAATGAGTGAAACTTATTTTATTTTATCTTTTTGGAATACCAATTGTTGTAAAAAAAGTGCAGGAAAGAAGATCGTAAAATAAGTAATCACACCGATACGTGTTCTAATTTATAAATAAAATAACAAAGCATTCATATGGTGAGATAGTAACAGAGTCTCATGGTGAGACAGTAACATGCGTTCATGACGAGACAGTAAAAAGTGTTTATGGTGATACCGTAACTTCTGTGATTTCTAGGCCGTGTGAACATTTTGTTAGAGACAGTAAGTGTCAGAAAGTAACCCAGAAATACTAATTGTGAGACTATAAACATGAAACTGTAGGTCTTAAGATAGTAAAATATGAAACAATAAGATATGAAACTGTATGATATTTACTTACGGTTTATCATACCTAATTCAAGTATGAAATAGTATATTCTTTCATAATTTAATGGTCTTGTGAATATATCATCAAGATTGTATTAATTTCTAATAAATTCCAAAGTGATATCACCCTATTGATAATGATCTCTCAAAAAGTGATGTCTTACATCAATCTGCTTTGTCCTAGAGTGGGAAATAAGATTTATTGAGATATTAAGAGCACTTGTGTTGTCACAATTTATAGTTACATGCCTAAATTGATATCCATAATCTTGTAATGTGTGTTTCATCTATAAATTTTTTGCAAAACAACTACCAAAATCTATGTATTCTACTTCTGCAGTAAATAATGCAACATAATTACGTTTCTTACTACACCATGATACTAGTGACTTTCCTAAAACATGACATGTTTCAGAGGTGTTTTTTCTATCTAAGTTACATCCATCAAAGACAACATTAGAATAACTAACTATTTAAAATGATTTTCCTATAGGATATAATAGTTCTATATTGGGTGTATGTTTGAGGTATTTAAAAATTCTCTTTACAACATTTAAATGAGACTCCTTATGATTTTATTGAAATCGATCACACATATACACACTAAAAATTGTATCTGGTCGACTAGGAGTTAAGTAGAGTAAAAATCCAATCATTTCTATATAAGTGGTTTGACCAATATATATTCCATCTTCAACAAGATCAAACTTACATGTGGTACTCAATGGAGTGTCACTACCTTTAGTTTTATGCAATACAAAAAGTTTTAGAAGATCTTTAGTGTATTTTCTTTGATGTAAACTAATATCATATTTATTTTGAAAGATTTGAAAACCAAGAAAGAATTATAGTTCACCCATTAAACTCATTTCAATTTCATTATGCATCATTTTAGAAAAATAAATACATATATAATTTCTTTAAGATCTAAAGATAATGTCATCTAAATAAATTTTAATTACTAAAACATCATTGGAAATTCGTTTTATAAAAAGGGTAGGATAATATATTCCTTTTGAAATGAATTTGGAAATAATAATAGTACTAAAACTATCATATAAATATCTTGGAGCTTGTTTTGAACCATATAATAATTTTGATAATTTAGATATATGATTTTAAAAATGATGATTTGTAAAACCCGCATGTTTCTCAACAAAGGCATTCTCAGCTATATACTCATTTAAGAATTCACACTTAACACCCATTTGTTATAGGTTTAAATTCAGATGTGCAACATAATTAAGAAGAATTATGATGGATTCACATCTAGCTACTGGTGAAAAGGTATCTTCATAGTCAGTTCCTTCTTCCTGACTATAGCCTTGTGCAACCAATCAAGCCTTGTTTCTAACTATTTTACCATCTTCATCATCCTAATTTCTAAACACCCATTTAGTGCCTATGGTGAATGTATCCTTGGATATTTCAATATGTTTCCAAAATTTGTTCCTTTGAAACTAATTAAGTTATTCTTGCATAGCTATCACCCAAAATACATCATTGATAGCATAATTAATGTTTTTAGGTTCAAGTTGTGAAAAGAAGACTATGTTCAACCTGATTTCTAAGAGAAGCTCTAGTTTGAGTTCCTTTGTCTAAGTCTCATACAACAACATATAAGGGATTGTTCTTATGAGTTTTAATAGTTCTATAAAAGTAAGGACATGTTTTTTTTGGTTCATCAATAGGTTCTGGTTCACGGTGACTTGAGTTTATGAAATTTCGAAAACTAGAAGTTTTCACAAATTCATTCACAGGATGGTTTGAGGATTTTAAATTAATATCCAGATTGGTACATCATCCTCTAGGTTCTCTAGAATGGTTTTAAGATCATTTGGATATATTTCATCAAATTTGACATGGATAGATTCTTCCACACATTTAGATATTTTATTGAACACTCTATAGGTTTCAATAGAAATTGAATATCATAAAAGGATTCCTTCATCACTCATGGATGTATGTTTTTCAAGATTTTGCTTTGCATTAATTATATAGACTTTTCATCAAAAAACATTGATGTAGCTAACTTTGGGTTTTCAATTTTTCCATAACTCATAAGGAGTCCTTTTAAGAATTGTTATAGTCAATACTCTATTGATTATGTAGCACAATGTATTTATAGCTTCAGCCCAAAAATAAATAGGTAGGTTATATTCACTAACCATAGTTCTAGAAATCTCTTGTGGGGTTCTATTTCTTCTTTATACAACTCCATTCTGTTGAGGTGTTCAAGGGGCAGAGAAATTGTGACTATAGACATTTTGTGAGCAAAAGGATTCAAAATCTTGATTTTCAAACGCACATCCATGTTCACATCTCAAGGATTTAATTTTATGTCCACTAATATTTTCTATAAACATGGCATATTTGGTAACGTAATACCAAGATTCACTTTTGCGAGCCAGAAAGAAGGTCCATGTATATCTAGAGAAGTCATCTACAAGAACAAAAATGTATTGATTCTCATTTAAACTAGAAGCTCTTGATGTTCCAAACAAATCCATGTGAACCAGTTCAAGAGTTTGAGAAGTTGACACTTCTTTCTTTGGTTTGAAGGAAATTTTGTGTTGTTTTCCCTTTTGATAGAGATTACACACATTATCATCAGGAAACTCATGTTGTGGTAGGTCTTTGACTTAACCTTTTCTAGTTATCTTTATAAGAGAGTGAATATTACAATGTCCTAGTATTATATGCCAAATCCAAGACTCTTTATAAAATAAACTTAAACGTGAAGTATTTTGAGAAAATAAAGAATCTAAGTTAAAAGAATAAAAAATTTCGTTTCTTAATGCAGAAAACAATAATTATTTTTTATAATTAAAAAAATTTCCAGAACCATTTTAAAATCAAACATTTAATCCATCATCACAAAATTGTGAAATACTATGAAAATTATATTTCAATCCATTAACAAACAGTACAATAGAAATCAAAACTGAGTTAGACTTACCGATTTGGCAAAGACCAATGATTTTTCATTTGGCATTGTCACAAAATGTGACACGTCCTACATCATTTTTATTAGATTCGTGAATAATGAGTAGTATCCTATCATGTGTCTTGAACACCCATTATCCAAGTACCATAAACTTTTACAGGAACTATTCATGCATCTTTCCTACAAAATTATCAAGAGAAAATAGATTTTGGTGCCCATACTTTTTTGGGTCTAGTAAAATTAGTTATAAGTGATTTAGGAACCCATATCTGCCTCATAGGTTTCTTGTGAGTATTATTTAAAGTATTTGAAAAATAAATTCTATTTGGTACAAAAAAACATGAAATAGTAGAAAGTGTATCATAAACTGAAGAAGTTTATTTGTTTCCAAAACTAGGAGTAAAGCTGTTTGTCCTCGATTTAGAAACAAAGTTTGTTCTACCAAAATTTCTTTTTCCAGGTTGATAACCAATTACGGTATTGTATTTAGGGGAAATTTTTTTACCTTGAAATTTATTAAGAGTATTTTTTCCATTAGTAAAATTTTAAATTTCATTATTCAATTACTCATTATACATTTATAATTCATTGTTCTCCTTGAGTAGTTGAGCAGTTTTTCTCTTTTTCAGTTGTGATTTCAGATTTTACATTCACAGTAAGAGCATGCAGTTTCCTCAATGATTTATATTTATCTTTTAGTTCATGGAATTTTTCTTCAATCATATTGTAGTATTCGAACATTTATTCACTAGACATATTTTCACAATCACTCTCATTTCCATAATTGTTGAATCATGTTCACCAGATTATAGTGTTACCTCAGATGTGTTTGTCATAAAACACATATTGGCTCTGTTAGACTATTCATCATGTGATATTTCTGAGTCACATGAACTGTCCTCATAAGCACTCGAGGTTTCTTTCATTTCCGTTTTATACTTTCTGTCATTGTCCTCATATTTCTTTTGGTACTTAATCTTTGTATAGTCAACCCTGATACGTCCTTTTCTCTTACATTCATAGAAGACAATCTCATCTCTCTTGTCACTTATTTTCCAATCCATATTCCAACTTCCATTTTGATCATATATTCCCATGAAGATAGGCTTTTCGAAAAAGATCTTCTTCTTGTAAATTTTTTTGAATCTTCTGGATAATTGAGCCATATACTCATCATTGTCAGTTGATGATTGTTCACTACTGGAAATCTCTACTGAGGCATCCAATTTCCCTTTGTTTTTGTATTTAGAGATGGTGGTCTTGAATGCCACATACTTTCTTTTGGGTTTATCCTCTTCTTCCTTGTTGACTTTCATATCCTTTTCATACATCATCAGTTTTCCAATGAGTTATTTTACATGTATCTTGTTGACGTCTCCTGATTCTCTAATAGAGACATATGTTCCTCTCTATCTATCTGGTAGACATCTGAGAATTCTCATGATCGTTTCCTTGGCAGTGACTTCTCTTCCAAGAGAAATCATTGTGTTGTCAATTTCATTGAACCTAAGATACATGTCAAAAATAGGCTCATCATGTTTCATTTTAAAATTTTCTTATTTAATTGTATAATTATTAAGTCTCATTTCTTTTAAACTAGATGTTCCTTCATGTGAAACAAAGAAGGTATCCCAAATGTAATGTGCAGTTTTTCAAGAAGAAATCCTATTAAATTAATCATCTCACAAAAAGAAATATAAAGAATTCATAGCATTGCAACTGTTATTGTAGGATGTTATGGTAGATTTATCCCAAGTGGTTCTATTAGTATGAGGAATCTTACATTCATCTATAATTGATGAAAAAATTTCAAAACCCATACTTTTTAAATGAATTTTGATTTTAATTTTCCATTGAGAATATTTGGTTCCATTAAAGAATGGTGGTGTGTTGGTTGCATCACCTTCCAATATAGTATACATAATAAGAAAATACTGTTAAAGAGATTCAAATTTATAATTAAAAAAAATTAGAGATCTTTAATGTACAACTATATCCACAGTTAAATAAGGTTAAAAATAGAGTCTTAATAAACAACCTTTGATACCAAATATTTGTCAGAGTAGATCAGTCAAGAGGGGGGGGGGGGTGAGTTGTGAATCCATAAAAAATTTGTTTAAAAATATTCCTATAAGGTTTCGATAATAAATTTAAATACAACCTAGTTAATCAATGTAATATGGTTATGAATGTTTGACTGTTTAAATAACTCCTTAGAAGATTGATTAATTCTCATTAATGTTAATAATAGTTATTAATATTAATTTGGAAGTTATTCTAATAATGAAAAAAAATTATAACTTCTTTCCAATATTAACTATCAAAGTGAATTTAGATAATTCTACGTTAAATAGTAAAACTGAGAAAAAAAGTTTAAACGACACAACAGATATAAAAAAAGTGGTTCTATCTCTAGACGAGACCTAATCCACTCCGCTTGGTGATCACCTGCCACCAAGAAGTTTATATAAATAAAAATGATCCACACCCAAGATCGGTGTTAACAATTTTAACACCCCAATAATCCACAAAATTCTTCCCTTAGAATTATGTAATAGCTTGCATTGTATGCAACATTGAGATTATAAGACACCACGACCAATCAAACTAGCTGTTATCAATAGTAATACCAAATTTTTGAAATTTTATAAATTTTAACTTTCAAAATGGACTTCATTTTATTTATTAGGAATATTGAAATTATCTTAGGTTTAATTTTTGGTATTTTTCTAAAAACATTGAATTTTATATTAATAGTGAAAATACTAAAATTTTAATTAAAAAAACTTTTTTAATCGAAATAATTTATAGTGTAAAATGATACATTTGAATATTTTTTAAGTATCATTAAATTATATTTTTATAATTTCATATAATTTAATCCATTGGATGTAATCTCACTATTAAACTGGAATAAACAAGTGTCAATCTTTTGATAGTTATTATTTCATAAAATCCCGCTTTTTGTTTTGACAATGGGAATTAATTTTAAATTAATTTCTGCAACTTCTGTGATTTAAATTTGAAAAAATAGATTCAATATTTTTAATCATGAGTTCAAAATTTGGTAAATATTTAACATTTATTTTAAGACATTATGAATATTTACTTCAGTAAATAATTTATTTATTATGGTTAAAGGGGTAAATCCAATAAATAAGGTTGAAAAATAATATTAAATTACCCTAAAATGTGTCCTACCTCTATCGGCTGATACATTTCTGACCATGGGAATCCTTGGGTCTATTTTGGTACCCCATAGAGACACTTTGGAGTGATAATGATATTTTATATTAAAAAATAAAAAGTAAAGAAAAAAATAACAAAAGAAAATATCTTTTAGTAAAACAATTTTTATAGGAGGTTATATAGATGATATATTCAACTATAATTAGTCATTAGAAATATGAATAAATTTACTACCTTATGATATTTTATTTTTTATTTTCATACATAGAATAAATATATTTATATATGACATAGTAATGATACAATGTTGTTCATTATAAATTAAACAATCAATTAAAAGATATTATAAATACTAAAATAAATTTAATTTGAAAGTTTTATACCTTCCAAAAATTTTATAGGTGACTATGACATGTTAGGGTTTATTAAATGTATTTATTTAAAAGTACAAAAGTTGTTATAACTTTAAAAAAATCAATTATTAAATAATGTCAAAATTGACATAAATGGGTTTTTAATATAAAAACAATATTATTGGTTGATATAATAATCCTAAAAATCTAAGGATCAGCCGAAAGACATATATAATTATAGGTGTATTATTTATAAACCAATTGGGGTTCTATTGGAAGTTTATAATATGTCTAGTAACCATATAATATAAAAATACCAAGAGGCATGGTAAATGTCAAACTATTTAACTAAGCGTTAAATCTAAAAGATAAGATTAATATAGTGACCCGAACCTGTCTAAAACCAATTGGTTGAGTGGTTTTAGAATCTCCCTCACCTTATACTTTAAATAATTCATTTTTGGGCCATTATAATCAGAAAATAATTTTATTATAAAATAATATTTCAATCTTTTCCTAAGGTGCCCCTCACACCTCTTATAAAAGGGCACATTCTCTTCTCTCAAATTTACACCTTAAAAGCCAATAGGATCGGCCAAAAACTGACCCAATATCCTCTACATTATCCTACCTTTATCTTAGAGGCCTTCCTTTAGTCATAAATATAACCTATGGAGCCCTTTTGATCAAATCAAAATGTAGAACCCGAAAAAGAGGTAAATATATCACAACCTCTTCCATGTTTTTTCATCTTCCACATATTATTTCCTTGTTTCTTCAATTATAAAATAGTAAATCCAGTATCCTATATATATTGTGATGATATTATAAAAATGGTACAACCATATTCATTATCTTATCCATCCTATAAATGACAAAGTCACCATACGTGCGTATGTACGGATTACCGTCTCCACGCCGTGGTGTAGTTTGATATTCAAATAATTCATCATTTGGATGGGTATAATAATGAGTATAAATGATGTAAATAATAAAAATAAAATTATAATTATTCTTAATATATGATATAATATTCAATTATATATGATTTTAATATAAAAAGAATGATATCGTCGCTCGTGCATACGTACGGATTACCGTCTCTACAAACGCGATGAGATTCATTCCCCATCATATCCATTCAAGAGTAATTTTTATTTGATGATTAAATATAATTTTTAAAGACTTAATATAATTTTGAATATTAATAATATACATCCTATCCATAACAAACAATTCTTACGTAACAAAGCATATAAAGGAAAACAAATCAGTTAACACCCGAAACGATGATAATACTGAAATATCATTAACAAAGCAATATTATAAGATCATATATGATATAATATTATTTTATATGGTTATTTTATAATTTAATAATTATTATTTAACCATTATACAGGAGGTTAACCAACCCTCTACCAAGGAAAAGTACAAAGTAAGGGGTTTCTTATCTCACATTTAATTCTGTGTGATTTCCATTGTTCGCCACTTATTTATTACATGGGGTGTATTGTGTACTTCCATTTGATATATATTATCATTATTCTATTTATATACATGGTATTATGTGATTAATTTTGTGTTTATTAACTTTTAGTCATACGAATCGATTGATTACAATGAAGTAAGGGTTTTTCATCTCACTTTTTATTTCCGTGAGATTCATGCTATATTGGCCACTATTTAATTTTGTGTGGAGTATGTACTTTAAATTCTTGTATTCTTGGTGTAATATAATTTAATTTATGAGTATTTACATATTCATTATATAATCCTTACTTCAATGGTTGTATGTTTCATAAGTTACCAAATCATTGAGGGAATTTCCAATTTCAATTTCCACTCTGTGGGATTTACGCATACTTCATTGATTATTTTACTCCAATGTTATGTGAGGAATAATTATTTATTATTTATGTAGTAATTTTCACTCCCCGTTGTGTGTATATAGTTTTTATACACATAATCACTCAATTTATAATTTCTCAATTCATTGATATAAACTTGATCTTAACTCAATTTCCATTCATTGAGTTAGACATCCAAGTCATTGGTGTTGTTTTTACAAGAATATATGTGAATGTCCTCTGATTTATTTACACTAAATATCCAATAATATTGAGTATATTTTTATTTTTCACATATAACTATTTCATTAATTTATCTTTTACCTAAGTATAATGTCTTTATAAGGGATTTCATCTCAATTTACATTCCTTTGAGACTTCTTTGTTGTTATGCAACAATTCACTATTATATGGTGTATATACTATCCTTGTACATAGTATATAATTAAATCCTTTATTCTCATGGTATTATAAAGTTTTTATTACCTCAATTTTCTATATTCATGTATATCTCAATTGGATAGTAAATCTAACTAAAATACCATTCTAAATGTTTTAAAAATTTATTCTTCTATATCTTTCTCATTAATGATCATGTTTTAAAAAAGTTTTTAAGGTTTTATTTATATGGTAAATAATGTTTTTAAATTAAATTTTATTTTAAAATATTCAAAGTGATATGGGACTCTTTGATTCAAAAATCTATTTCAAAACGGCTTCTTGACAAATACTGTGACTTTTAAAAGTCATCATGAAAAAGGGGATATTTCTCTCAAATAGTTTTGATGATTATTTTCATCAATGTCAATATCCTTCATTATTCTCGATTGAGGTTAATCTGTTACAAAAAAATCCTCCATATTGTATTGAATTAATTATGTTTTACTGTGGATGTGCTATTTTTATACCATTCATGGTTTGTGGATAAATTATTGATATTTCATTTTATAGTTTTAATATGAATATTTATGTTATATTTTAATCTTTTCAAATACGTAATTCATTGGACTTATTAAGTGACAGTTGGAGCCCACTATAGCTCCTCTATGCATTGGTAGGTCTCATGAGACAACTATATGTGGAATTGGCTGGGGCCTTTCGAAATTTTTGATATATGGTTTTGGCCGAGGCCTTAATTATTTTTAGACGTCGTGGTCGAGGCCTTGAAAAAATGTTTCAGAATGTCTGACATTATGTATTCCATCATTATGAGATTATCTATTGATATTTATTGTAGTTATATGACTACTAGAATACCCATGACTATGTTTTATTATGGAATTATTTACTCAACTCATATTCCTGCCATAAAGTGCTCATGTTTATTATTCGTTAAGGAATGTGTTTGAAATTATTAACCATGCTTAACATTTATGTTATCTTCTACTGTATTTCTTACCATTATTGTGCGTTTGAGCTCACACCTTTCTTATTTTTCATTTTCCCAGGATATGAAGGAGTTAGTTATGAGTGACTCGAGGGCATAATCTAGGAGCCTTGGAGGTTTCTAATGGAATTAATTAGTGTTGTTTTTATTTTCAAGTTGTAATGTTGAACTTATGTATGTATCTTGTTTCCAAGACTACTAAACTGATCAATCCATTGGGACATAATTCCTTGTAATCATGCCAATGTATTAAAATAATGCACCGACTCTGGGTAAGTGGGGTCAGGGTGTTATAGTTGGTATCAGAGGAAGTTTAGTATAAAACATGGAAACTAGATTTAGATAAACTCTTATTAGAGAACGTAGACCTAATATAGACTTTGAGGATTAGTATAGATGAACTTACTACAATTTTGTTATTGTAGATATTTTGGGAGTTTTCCAAGTAATACATCACTGTCTGGATATGAGCAGGTAGAGGCAACTCTGGCACAAATATACCTAGAGGTAAAACCCGAAAACACAACTTTACGCTAGACTCAAACAGGAACTAGTGCATGAAAATAGGCCATGATGCACTCTTGGTTATGAAACTCCTGGGGGATATGTCTAGGATAATTTACATTTTCTTTACAAACCAATTTTAAATATTTTAATATAAGATGATAATAAATGGCCTTGATTAATCCTAAGGTGTTTCAAATTGAAAATATGGTGTCATGATATTCTCTAAATAATTTTATGACTATTTTTACTCAAACAATGATTTCTGGTTTTAGTCAATGGCTAGATTCCAAGGAAGTCATAGTAACTTTGTGTATGATGTAAAATGTGGGAATGGTGGTGAAAATGAGCAACAAAATTGATTGTTTATGGGAATAAAATATATAATGTTCATGCTAAATAAGTTTTCAAAAAATATGATAAAAAATATATATTAACAAACTCTTGGCCTCAACAAAGTAGAGAAATGTGATGATGGATAATAGCTCCAGTAGTAGAAACTATGGAGAGAAGAAACTTCAATTTCCATCATGCAGGAAATGTGGAATGAGATTCCCAAGAATGTGTCTCAATGGATCAATGAAATGCTTTACGTGTGGGAAAGAAGGACATAATGTAATGAATTGCCACGGAAAAATGAAGAGTTCTATGGAAGAAATTAAAAATGGTCCTAAGAATCCATTTACAGTCATTTTCCATAAATGTAGGGGACCTGGCCATTTCCGGAGTGAATAACCTATTCTATAGGTTATTTTCTTGGTCAAAGAAGAAGCTATGTGGAAATAAATTGTTGGAGAAATTTTTAAAAGTATTAGTGCTCTTTTTTTGATGGGAATACTTTGGAATAATTTTATCTTGTATCTATATCCCTACAGTTTGTCTTGTGAAAATGATATTTGATGAATAATTATATTTCCCCTTGGGGATATAGTTATAAATAAAAATTTGGTTTTATATAATCATTGAGTTTGATGAAATTACTAGATATTATTTTTTAGGATGAAAATGAAAGTTATGAGATAACATTTGTGGTTAAATTATGTTATGATTATTTTGAAAATTTTATCTAATTTTGGTAATGTTATAAAATGTAGTTTTTGAAAAATGACAACATGAAGACCATGTGACAACCCATCACGTCAGACAATGCTATGGGAATAAAACCCACAACAAGAGTGCAATTGTGATTTATCGCCTACCACTGGACTACATGAAGTCCCTGGTTAGTGTGACTAAATATTTTTGCTAAATGATTTTATTGATCAATAATACGTTAATTTGGGATATTATGTCTTATCAAATCAACACCCTTAGTATAGGAAAATGATTTGGTGATTAAGTGATAAATGTTATTTTGGAAGATGTTCGATCTGTTGGGAACACTATATGCCTAATGAAAATTGAACACTATGGGATTCCATTTGAAGATTAATGGTGGAGTTTTATCTTTGTTTTTATTGTGGATTTATAGTGATTTGGGTTATTTATGGAAATGATTAACCTATAATAGAGAATATATGATTAGGTTAATTACTTTTAAGTACATGACTTTAATAGTAGTCGATTTCATTTGGAGATACAATTTAAAATGGAAGTCTACATAACAAAATTCTTCAATTTTATGGGTTTCAATATTATTTTGAATTATATAGAAACATTTTAAGGTCAATTGTTTATTAAATGGTATTTATTTAAATTTGGGGTATTTTTGGTTTAATTCTATAAATTAAGATTAGCGATTCTTTGTCTAAAGGATTATCCCTTTGGGGGATTATCTAATTTTGTACTAACAATTTTGGTTTTGATTAATATATAAAGACAAAGTAAATATATAGTTTATCCTTTGTGGATCATGTAATTCTCTAGAAGAGTATTCTATCTCTTCCGGTGTGACCAAGTCATCTTGAATACTCATCGTTTAAAAAAAATGAGTTAGTGGTAGAAATTTATTATAGAATGAAACTCTACTTAAAAATTAAGTATATCTCTTTATGTTCTTAATAAATATCATAAATAAATTCCTCATCTTTAAGAAATGTACCTTAAAACAAAAAAGCGGTGTCTGTTTACTTTTACTAATGGAAAACTGTTGATCATTTTTCCCATCACAAGTTTGTGGTGTTCTTGTTGTTAAATTTCTCTTGAACATGTTTTCTATCCATCTCCATCATAACTTCAAACTTAATTTATCTTCCATATCCATGTTTCTCTACATGGAATCGCAATATGGGTTATCTCAGGTGACCTTTGTACTTCTGTTTCTTTCTTTTAAAGTGATAGTTTTATTGACTCTTTTTCTGATGTGGGACTTTCAATTATGTTCCCAGGACCAATTATAAAAATTATGAGGACAAAATTTCCAAAAGGGGGGAAGAATTTAACACCCCAACCTTCCATGGTATGCTTCCCTTTGAATAATGTAATAGGTTGCATTGTACGCAACTTCAAGATTCTAACACACTCTGGCTAATCAAACTAGCCATTATGAATAGTAATATCCACTTTTTGAAATTTTATAAATTTTATCATTCAAAATGGACTTTATTTTTTGATTCGGAATATTCAAATTATCTTAGGGTTAATTTTTGGTATTTTTCTGAAAACATTCAATTTTTGATGAATAGTGAAAATACTAAATTTTTAATTAAAAACAACTTTTTGAGTCAAAATAACTTATAGTGTTAAATAATACATTTGAATGGTTCTTAAATATCATTATATTATATTTTTATCATTTAATATAATTTAAGTCATTGGATGTAATCTCATGATTAAACTGAACATAAATAAGGGTCAATCTTTTGATAGTTATTATTGCATAAAAACACGCTTTTTGTTTTGACAATGAGAATTAATTTTAAATTAATTTCTGCCACTTCTGTGTTTTAAATATGGAAAAATGGTTTCCTTATTTGAAATCGGGAGGTCCAAATTGTGTAAATAGTTGACTTTTATTTTTAGACATTAGGAATATTTAATTCAGTAAATATTTTATTTACCATGGTTAAAGGTGAAAATCCAGTAAATAAGGTTAAAATAATTATATTATAATAAAATTAAATTTCCCTAACACGTGTCCTAACCCTCTTGGATGATACATGTCCGCAATTGGGCATCCTTGTGTCTATTTTGGGACACCATAGAGCCACTTGGGAGTGATAACGACATTTTATATTAAATAATCTAAAGTAAAGACAAAAATAAACAAAGAAAATATCTTTAAGTAAAAAATTTTTTATATGAGCTTATATAAATGATCTATTCGACTATAATTAGTAATTATAAATCTAAAAAGATTTCATACCACTGGATATTTAATTTTAATTTTTATAGAAAAAATAAATATATTTATATATGACACAATAATGATACAATATTTTCCTTATTAGTGAAACAATCAATTAAATGATATTATAAATACTAAAATAAATATAATTTGAAAGTTCTGATGTCGTCCAAAACTTTTATAGGTTACTATGAAATGTTAGAGTTGATTAAATTTATTTATTTATAATTAATAAATTTGTTAAGACATTAACAAAAATCAATTATTAAATGATGTCAAAATTGACATAAATGAGTTTTTAAAAAAAATACAATATTATGGGTTGATATGATAATACTAAAAATATAACGACCTACAAAATACTTATATAATGATATTTGTATCATTAATAAACCAATTGGGGTTCTATTGGAAGTTTATTGTACATTTAGTAACCATATAATATAGAAATACAAAGAGGGATGGAAAATGTCATACTATTTAACTAAGAGTTAAATCTAAAAGATAAGGTTAATATAGTGACCCAGACCTATCTAAAACCTATTGGTTGTGTGGTAATCGACTCATCACCACCTTATACTTTAAATAATTTATTCTAGAGCCATTATAAACCGAAAATAATTTTATTATAAAATAATATTTCAATCTTTTCCTAAGGTTCCCCTCACACCTCTTATTAAAGGGCACTTAACCTTCTCTCAAATTCACACCTTCAAAGCCATTAGTCTCGGCCAAACCCTTCCCAAATATCCTCTCCACTATCCTAACATAATCCAAGAGGCCATACTTTAGTAATAAATCGATCCTAAGGAGCCCTTTTGATCAAATTAAAAGGAAGAACCCGAAGAAGAGGTAAATATCTCACCACCTCTTCCAGGTTTTTTCTTCTTACACTTTATATTTCCTTGTTGTTCCCATTATAAAATAATAAATCAAGTATATTATATATACTGTGACGTTATTATAATAATGGTACAACAATATTCATTATTCTATCTATCCTATAAATGAAAAAGTCACCATACATCATCATCATCATCATTAAATTTATTTCGGGTTCAAAGTACAAGGAAAGGGAAAAGAAAAAGGGGAGGGGGGAGAGAAGAAGGATAGGAGGTGTATCCCCCTCCCTAAGGGGGCCTAAAATAGTGAAGGCCTAGGGAGTCACTGCGGATCAAGTTGACCCCTTCCGGTTTGAGGGCGCTGCTATTAGGGAGACATCTGATACTGGATCCATGCTCTGCCATTGATGCCAAGTAGTCTGCGACCATGTTACCCTCCCGCCAAGTATGCGACACCCGAATATTATGGTTGAGGAAAACATTGCATCTCCTCACGGTGTATTCAATCGTCCAGGGGGTGGGTCGAGTGCCAATCAAGGAGTCATGAAGGGCCTTGGAGTCGGTGCCAATCAAAAAGTCACCATACATGCGTACGTACGGATTACCGTCTCCACATCGTGGTGTGTTTTGTAATTCAAATAATTCATCATTTGGAAGGGTATAATAATGATTATAAATGATGTAAATAATAAATATAACATTATAATGATTCTTTATATATGATATAATATTCAATTATATATGATTTTAATATCAAAATAATGATATTGTCGCTCGTGTGTACGTACGGATTACCGTCTCCACGAACACGATGAGATTCATTCCCGACCATATCCATTCAAGAGAAATTTTTATTTGATGATTAAAAATAATTTTTAAATATTTAATATAATTCTGAATACTAATAAGATACATCATATCCATAACAAACAATACTTACATAACAAACATATAAAGGAAAACGAATCAGTTAACACCCGAAACGATGATACTACTGAAATATCATTAACAATGAAATATTAAAAGATCGTATATGATATAATATTAACTTATATGGTCATTTTATAATTTTATAATAATTATTTCACCATTATACGACAGGTTAATCTACCCTCTACCTAGGAGAAGTACAAAGTAAGGGGTTTTATATCTCACATTTAATTCTTTGAGATTTCTATTATTCGCCACTTATTTATTGCATGTGGTGTATTCTTTACTATCATTTCATATATATTATCATGATTATATTTATTTTCATGATATTATCTGATTCATTTGGTGGATATTAACTTTTGGTCATATGACTCGATTGATTACAATGAATTAAGGGTTTTCCATCTCACTTTTTATTCCTATGAGATTCATGCTATATTGGCCACTATTTTCTTTTTGTGTGGCATATGTACTATACATGATTGTATTCTTGGTGTAATATAAATTAATTTACAATTATTTAAATATTCATTGTATTATCCTTCTTTCATGGGTTGTATGTTTCATAAGTTACCAAATCGGTAAGGGAATTTCAAATTTCAATTTCCACTCAGTGGGCTTTATGCATACTTCATTGATTGTTTTAGACCAAGATGATGTGTGGAATCAATATTTATTATTTATGTAATAATTTTCACTCCAATTTGTGTGGATATACTTTTGAGACACATAATCACTCCCTTGATAATTTCTCAAGTCATTGATATAAACTTGATCTTAACTCAATTTCCATTCATTGAGTTAAACATCCAAGTCATTGGTGTTGTTTTTACATGAATATGTGTGAATGTACTCTAATTGATTTACACTAAATATTCAATCATATTGAGGGTATTTATATTTTTCACACATAACTATGTCATTGATTTATCCTTTACCTAAGGATACTGTCTTTATAAGGTATTTCATCTCAATTTACATTCCTTTGAGACTTCTTTGTTGTTATGAACCAATTCACTTTTATTTGGTGTATATAATGTCCTTTGACATAGTATATAATGATATAATCTATTATCATGGTATTATAAATTTTTTATTACCTCAATTGTCTCTAGTCAAGCATCTCTCATTTGGATAGTAACTCTCACTAAAATACCATTTTAAATGTTTTAAAATTTTATTCTTCTAAATCTTTCTCATTAATGTCCACGTTTTAAAAATGGGGTTTAGGTTGTATTTATATGGACATTAATGTTTTAAAATTAAAATAACTTTTATAATTTTCAATGTGGTATGGGACACTTTGATTCAAAAATCTATTTTAAAATGGCTTCTTGACAAATAATGTGACTTTTAAATGTTTTCAAGAAAAAGGGGGATATTTCTCTCAAATAGTTTTGATGATTATTTTCATCTTTGTCAATATCCATCATTATTATCGATTGAGGTTAATTTATTACAATAAAATCCTCTATATTGTATAGAATGGGTTATGTTTGACTGTGGATGTGCTATTTTTATAACATTCATGGTTTGTGGATAATGTATTGACATTTCTTATGCTATTTTTAATATGAATGTTTATGTTATGTTTAAAAATTTTCATATGAGGAATGCATTTTACTTACTAAGTGATGGTTGGAACCTGATATAGCTCCTCGATGCATTGGTAGGTCTCATGAGACAACTAGATGTAGAATTGGCCGAGGCCATTCCCAATTTTTGATATGTCGTTTTGGCTGAGGCCTTAATCATATTTAGACGTCTTGGCTGAGGCCCTGAAAAAAAGTTTCAGAATGTCCAATATTATGCATTCCATAATTATGAGATTAGCTATTGATATTTCATTTGATTATTCGACTAGTATAACACCCATTACTATGTTTTATTATGGCATTATTACTTAGTTCATATTCCTTCCCTAAAGAGATCATATTTATTATTCATTAACGCATGTGTTTTCAATTATTCAACATGCTTAACATTTATGTTATCTTTCTCTGTATTTCTTACCCTTACTAAGTGTTTGTTCCCACCCCATTCTTATGTTTCATTCTCCCAGGATATGAAGGAGTTAGTTATGAGTGACTTGAAGTCATAATATCGGAGGCTTGGATGTTTCAAATGGAATAAATTATTGTTATTTGTATTTTCAAGTTGAAATGTTGAACTTATGTATGTATCTTGTTTCCAATACTACTAAACTGATCTATCCTTCGGGACTTAATTCCTTGTAATCGTGCCAATGTATTAAAATAATTAACCGACTCTGGGTAACTTGGGTCGGGGCATTACAACAATAGTACACAGGACTGACCAGGTCACACAACCCCTTCCATAGTTCTACATGGGTACAAAATACCAGGTCACACAGGGAACTCTTCCACACTTATCCATGGGTATTAAAAAGTGTAAAACGATGATTGGGAAAGGTATCTTGTATCCTTTATTTTAATTTATAAGAAAACATGTGTTGTTATAATGATACACAGACTACTCGAAAGATAATAAAATGATTCAAAATAGAGCTGAAATGATGAGATAAGTTTATAAGTGCTATGATTGGTTGTCTATGTAGCTCCGGACTTCTAGGATGATGCATATGAAAAAATAAAGTGCTTGTATGGGAAACAGAGTATTGCAAGTCATCTAGATTGGTGATGTGCTTCGTGGTGAAGATGTTATTCACTCTGGGATTGGAGTATGATTTGTGTGTTATTCAGCAGTGTCGAGTTGTATATTACAATTATCTGTTAAAATATTCACAAATCGTTTTATTTATTGTCATGCTTACACACTTGCTTCACGTTATTCCAATTTCCTGTACATTCTGTTTCTAGGCCGTACTATTCTTTTATCTGGGAGCGCATGTGTTGGAGATAAAAAGTTGCATGTATTCTTCACGTCGTACCTTGTAATGTTAGGTGATTTGTCTATAAAGAAACATAAATTATGTAAGGGTATTTAAAATCATAAAATATGACCGTTAGAGATTAAATTGAAAGAGAACAAAACAGATTAAGAAATAGTGTCACAGTTTATCTGTAAACAGTGTCTCTATGAACCAGTGTCTCCTTGAAATGGTGTCTGGATTTGTCAAGGTGTCCGGATGGTCACAATGTCAGGATGGTTAGAGTGTTTGGTCACGGTATCTAGTTCACGGTGTATGGGTCACAGTGTCCGGTTCTCGGTGTCTAGGTCACAGTGTCTAGTTCACGATGTCTGGTTCACAGTGTTTGGTTCACGGTGTCTGGTTCACGGTGTCTGGGTCACGGTGTCCGATTAACAGTTTCTGGTTCACAGTGTCTGGCTCACGATGTCTGGTTCATAGTGTCTGGGTCACGGTGTCTAGTTCACGGTGTCAGGATCCTTTTCCAAAAAAACATAACTGGTGGCAGACTCACGGTGTCTCAAACTTAGCCAAATATATGTATTCATACTTAAGCAGTGATATTCATAAAATGGATTAGACTTAATCATTTATCAACGAAATAAATATAAAGTAAATCAATGATAGTGTACAGTAGTCAAACTGAATATATAGCACTTAAGATCTTTGGATATCTTTACAAAACAACTGCACATTTGATGTGAGACAGATTACACGAGATTAACAAGGTTTATAGACTGAATAGAATTTGTGATCATTAAAACATGATAAATACATGAGGAGTCTAACAAAATTATTTATTTTCAATTATAATTATAAATTATATATATGTGTATAAGTAATAAGCACTGATAAAAATATCTTTATCAGCGCTTGTTTTCACTGATAAAGATGAGGCTTTATTAGTGCTAAAAAATCAATGATAAAATGAATATTTATTAGTGATATAACTTTATCTATATTAAATATTGATTTATCAGTGATTTTTTAGCACTGATAAAGACTTAACTTTATTAGCGCAAAAAAATAGATGATGCATTGTCCTTTTATCATCACTTATTACCAAAGAGGTGATGAAAGTACTCTTTATTCATGTTTATTTGTAAGTGCTGATAAATGTGTCATTTCCTACTAAAAAATAGTAACCATTTTTGAATCTATCTTGATATAGGAAGATTTTTGTGGAAGTTTCTCACTATTGGTGCTCCTCCTTGGTGAATTTATGCTCAAATCACACTACTCAACTACCTCCATTTTTTTGAACATCACATCTGATGTTCGGTGTTTGATTGTCGTTAGGGTTTCTAAAGAAGGTCTCATATTTTCTTAAACCTAGTGATGTAGGCCTTATGATTTTATTTGTGTATTTTTGGATTCATTTTTGATATATTATTTGATGAAGTCATTATTTGTGGTTCAGTGATTATATAATATTTTGATTTTAGATTATGAATAAAATGATTTGTTTATGATTTGTAGATTTATTGACTACCAATGTATGGACCCTATGGATATATGGAGTTATTAGTTATATCTGACATTGATACTTGGATTTATTGATTTTTTTTACTACTACGTTTTATATCTTCTTACTAAATATATTTTTTTATTTTTTTATATAAATTTGTTGAAATTTTGATGTATATTATTATTTATAGACATCTGATTTGGGGTACATTGGTGGTTCCATAATTATTATATATATGTTGACACCTTTAATGGACACCATAGTATTCATGCAGCTTCAAATTTTATTTTTCATGAACCCAGTTTTTGTAGAGATGTATGACCCCTTATTAGTTATATATATCACAGGATCTAGTTCATCTTAGAAGTCACAATGGTCCTTTATTTTGTTATATAAAAGATTAAAAGGGGCCATCCCCAGTTAATCACATGAGGTTTTATCACATCAGGCCTTCAATTTTTGAATCATTATGGCGCCTTTAGTTCATGTTATGTTTGAATACACGGTTTTTAACTTTTTGATATTTCTTATAGAAAATAAGTGAGTTTTCATACATGACATGTATGTGTGTCTATATATATTTTTCATCATTTATTTTTATAGTTTTTTTGTAATAGGTATGCCTGTATCAGGTAATTATGATTTTGGGTCTACATGTCCATTGAACCCAAGGGTCATTATATATTTATTTTCGACCTCTAGTACTAATTGTTTTTATTTGGGGGGGACCACATCCTATTTATGGGGTTTTCACCAAAAGTTTAAACCATCCTTTAGTGACTTTGAGTTCTGTTAGAGGTCATAAGATGATGTGACATGGTTTTGTTCTGGTAATTCATGCATGATTCATTACACTAACCATATTCCAATTAACACCTATAAAGTGTAGTGATAATATCATTTATTATCTTCCTTTATCTCCCTCTAATTATCATATTCTTCAAGATGATTAAACATAGTGTATTTATCCATGTAATTATCCTATATCCTTAGATCAGAGACTTTACTAAAAGTATGATTCATTAGAAATATAATGCTCCCCTATTTTCCTTCTATAGGAATCTTTCTCACCCTCACGCTCTCTACATTGTTGATAATCATGTTTAAGGGATTCCAACTAATTTAACTTCTATTATTGGTATAATATAGTGCATTAATGTCTGTACTAATTCTAGAAGTTTCACTGGGTATGAGATTCTCTTTATAAAATTTATATCATAAGGAACTTTATACAGTCATGTAACATTCCATTATCTAAAAAAATGAAATAATATTTCTTACATTTTAATGATTATTGATTGTGACATTATTAATGATTATATTATATATCCCACAATTTTTTCAAATCCCAGAAACCCGTAATATTGAATGTGGAATATCTAGGACCTCAAGTATTCTAGTAGAAATTATCCACATTTCGCTTCATTGAATTCTCAATCCCCCTAAACCATGGTTTTTCGTTTCCTTCCAAATTCACCAAAATGCTACAAAAATAATGTCAGTTATCCCCCTTTTATCTTTATCATTATTCCTTAATCCATGGAACCACCGATCTGGTTGATTGAATGAGATTTTATTATTCTTATTTATCATATTTTAGTTTCTTATGAATCCAAAATTACATATATTATATTTTTATTTGATTAGGGGATTTAAGAAAGATTTTAGATAGAGTAATTCTTTAGTAAATTCAATTAGCCATTTTCTTCAACATACTAAAATTCTTTGAATCAATCAAATGTTGAGTTTCCCTTATTATAATTTTCTATAACATTCACTTTTGATAATGAACATCTTATGTGTATTTATTTATATAATGTATAAAACTAGTCTTTTATGAACCCAATACTATGGATATAAATCTAAAATGGATGCACGTGAACACCTTATGGGCGAAGGAATTTCTGGAAGAGTTGTTGTTACAATTACATTGAAAGAGAGTGAGAAAGAATATATTTATATATTAATTAGTAGTGAATATGTTGATCCATACATTGAAGCCCAAAAATAAATTTTTAGAGATTTGAATCCATCAATGGATGGAGGATAGATATAAAATACACATAATCAACAGTTTATAGGATGGTTTATAGTTTAAATTTATATAGAGTTATTTGAAAAATGGAATTCAATTTCAGAAAAACATAAATGGCTAGCAAGAGGAGTGAATTAAAATTTTATTTCTTACACTGGTTCCATAATCAATGGATATGCATTCTATAAAAAATAACTTGATGAATTTAGTAGGATACAAAACAGTTGTGTTATGCTTGTGGATGAAGTGATACACCTATCTGGTTCCAAGGATAGAAATCAATATTTTTCAATTATGTCGTTTTTTTTAATTGTTGAAAAGATATAAGAGTTGGATTATAAAACATTTCAAGTGCTTCATTACCATTGAAAATGGGTTGGCAATATCAATGGAGTGAAAGTTGATAAAATGGGATTTGTAAAGGAGAATTTTTGTGTGAAAGGGGAAAAATATGAGTCATTCATAATGTCATCACAATCAGTGCAAAAATTTAATGTCTCTAATACAACAAACAAGAATGTTCAATTGTCCTTCTGGTGACTAAAACTAGTTCTGAGTCAGATGAAAATTCAATCTTGGATGGTACTTTCATTAGGACATCACTATAAGTTCATGAAGGACCCAATGTAGACAATTTATTATACATTAAAGGGGACCAGAAAGAGGGGATTTGGATTCTAGATAGAGTCATAAAATACTATAATCCACTAAAAAATAAAGACGGATCAAAGAGAAGGTAAAAGTTTTTTTTAATATATTTTGCTTTCCTCATAATATTATATGTTCTCTAATGCATTAACATAGTAAAAATTAAAATTTTGAATACTCAAGAAGGAAATGTCTTCTACCCATTATGATATTACAAATACCTTAGAAGAAAAAACTATAATGAATAAAACCTTTGGAAATATTTAAACGTAATGTTTTAATATACTTTCTCTATTTTACTAAAAAAATTATATAACATATCTTTAATTTAAGTTTAATTTTTCATTTCATAGATTGTTCATTTTAGAATAATTATATCCATGTGTCATGCCTTTTCAAGAAGAGCAACAAATCTATCTTTTCTCAATCACATAGGTAATATTGATGTTTTCATAGTAAAATCATTATATATAGAATTAATGTATTATTTCATTTATATGCTAAATTCATATCAATTCAGTTTTAATCAAGAAATATTTTTTTTCATATACAGGTGGATTCTTTTGTTCTATTAGGGGTGATTTTTCCATATTTCATGCCTTTCTTCACCAAAAAATCCACAAACTTCTTCTCCCACAAACACTATTCACCCATGTAGTGGTTCACTTATCACTTTATTCATAGTTACCTCCACTAAATTTATAGGAAGAGAAACTACACTGTCTCTACTCAATCACATATGAAATGTTGATGTTTTCAAAGTTAAATCATTGTGAATAGAATTAATATATTGTTTCATACTTATGTGTAATTTATTACTTTTTAGTATTACGCACATAATAATTTTTTGCTTATATAAGATGATTATTTTGTTCATGTTGGGGTGCTCTGTCTATCTTCCATTGATTTCTACACTAAAACTTCCACATACATCTTCTCCCTCAAAACCTTTTCACCCCTATAGTAGTAAATTTCTCACTTTCATTCATGTTACCTCCACTTCCATTGCGAGAATTGAAATGATTCTACCTCTTCCCAATTATAGAGGCAATCATGATGTTTTCATAGTAAAATCATTTTCCATAGAATTAATGTATTATTTCACATTTATGTGTAATTTATTTCTTTTTAGTATTAATCACATAATAATTTTTATCCTATATAGGTTGATTAGTTTTTCCACATTGGGGTTATCTATCCTTCTTTATTTCCTTTCTGCACTAAAACTTCCATAGACTTATTCTCCCTCAAAACCATTCACCCCTATAGTGGGGAAATTTATTATTTTTCCACAAGTTCCCTCCACTTATCAATAACAAAGGTAATATTGATATTTTTACATCAAAATCATTTTCCATAGAATTAATGTATTATTTCTTATTAGGTTTAATTTATTTATTTTTAGTACTACTCATAATAATTGTTTTCTTATACAGGTGGATACTTTTTTTAAGTTGATGTGGTTTGGTCGATGATTATCTTCTAGTGTTGGATGTTCGATAAATAATTTCAATGAAAATAATGTTAACATTGATAGTTATGCTTTTTTAATACTTTGGGATATGTATGAATCATCCACACCTCAATCTGACTCATGATGTGACTGGTATGACTCCAAGTATATCTTTCTATTTAAAATTGACATTAATTTTAGTAAAAGGGAAAACAGAAAAACTCGATACCAATAAAACATTTTCAAATTGTTTTGATACTTTCAGAATCCGCCACACCTCAATTTGATACACAAGCTTCCTGATCTGACTCAATGTGTCGGTTATCTGTTTATGATTGACATTTGAATTTAAAAAGTGTCACTCAATGAAAACTGAGAAAACACACTTGGGTTTTTTTGATAACATGGTGAATAGATTCCTAAATTATTTAGGATATATAGGAATTGTTCTCACATCAAACAGATAAATTATATGATTAGTATGATTTAAAGTGCATATTTCAAGTTTAAAATGACATTTTTGTAAAAAAGACAAGTGACATACTCAAATCGTCCCAAACATATTCATATTATTTTAATAATTTAAGACAAATAATAAATATGTCATTTAAGATATGTAGGAATTAAACTCTCCTCATTATGATGCACGGTGTGATTAGTATGACTCTCTGTGCGTCATTATTTAAAATTGACATCAATTTTAGTAAAAAAACTGGTATTCTCAATACCCAAAAAACAATACATTCATATTTTTTTTGATACATAATAAAAATGATCCATAAGTGATTTGGGGTGTTCATGAATCATATACACCTTAATCCGACCCACAGTGTGACCGATATGACTCTAAGTGTGTGTTTTTATTTAAATTTGACATTAATATTAGGAAAAAGACCAACTGACCTACTCAAAATAGATTAAACTCACTAAAATTGTTTAAATACATTTTTAAAATGATCCATAAGTAATTTTTGATGTGTATTAATCATTATAACCTCAATATTATGGACAATGTGATTGGTATGATTCATTATAAATCTTTCAAATTTAAAATGTCATTTTAGTAAAAAATAAAAGGAATGTACTAAAAATAGTGAAAAAAACATTCATATTGTTTTGAAACATTAGGAAAATGATCCATACATTGTTTGGGATGTGTAAGAATCAGTCTCACCTCAATTAGACGCTCGGTCTGACCGATATGGCTCAAAGTGTATCATTTTATTGAAAATTATCATCAATTTCTATAAAATGGCCAACTGACCAACTAAAAACCATGTAAATGCATTCAAATTGTATAAATAATTTCTGAAAATGATCCATAAGTAATTGTTTTTGTGTAGGAATCATCTGCACCTTGATCTAATACATAATGTGATCAATAAGAGTCAAAGTACGTGTTTCAATTTTAAAATGACATTTTAGTAAAAAAGAAAAGTGATGTACTCAGAACCAATCCAACACATTCCAATAGTTTCAAAACAATAGGAAAATTACTAATAAGTCATTTGGAATGAGTAGAAATTAGTCTCACGTCAATCTAATGAATGGTGTGACTGGTATGATTCAAAGTGTGTCTTGTTATTTAAAGTTTTCTCCAATTTAACTTAAATGGAAAATTGACCTACACAAAATTGAGTAAATGTATTCAAATTGTTTAAGTGAACTAGTAAAATGACTCATAATATACTTTTGATGTGTAGGAATCATCCACACCTTAATCCAATACACAATGTGATCGGTATGAGTCAAAGTGTGGATTTTAATTTTATAATGACATTTTAGTATAAAATTTGCATACACAAGATTGATACTAAACATTCATATTGTTTTGAAACATTAGAAAAATGATATATATGTCATTTGGGACGTGTAGGAATCATCCACACCTTAATTTTATGTACAGTGTGACTGTTATGGCCCAAAGTGTATCTTTTTAATTTACATTGTCATCAATTTTAGTAAAATGGAAAACTATCCTTCTCAAAATTGGGCAAAAACATTCGTATTGTTATGCAACTTTATGAAAAAAATCTATATATCATTTGTGATGTGTAGGAATCATACACACATAAATTCAAAACACAATTTACCTGGTATGATTTAAGGTTTCTGTTATTAGTTTAAAATCTACATTTAAGTTAAAAATGTGTTACTTAGTAAAACCCGATAAAACATGCTAAAATAGTCTTGATAATTTAGAAAAATGACTCATTAGTCATTTTTTATGTGTAGGAATCTATTTCAAATCCAACTGATACACGATGTGATAAGAATGAGTGAAAAGTGAGTGTTTCGTGTTTAAAATGACATTTTAGTAAAAAAGAAAACTGACATAATCAAAACTAATCTAACACATTCATATTGTTTCGATACATTAGGAAAATGATCCACAAGTCATTTCAGATGTGTTGGAATTAGATACAGCTCAATTTGATGCATGGTGTGAATTTTATAACTCTAAGAGCATCTTTATATTTAAAATTGATATCAATTTTAGTAAAAATAACACATTTAGTTAATTTTTTTGTTTATATTATTGCTAATAAATGATTTTTTTTCTTATACATGTGAATTAAGTTTCTTGAGCATGGGTGGTTTGATCAGAAATTGAATGTGTTGAGTCATGTTTAAAATATAAAGGAACATTAATGTTTTGGAAGTATGTAATAATTTTTATTTTTGTAATTGTAGAAACTAGTGATTGAAATGTAAATAATATAGTGTTTTTATTATGTTTGTGTTGTAAATTTTATTTCATTGAAATCAAAATATTGGTACTTATTTATATGGATATATGGTGTGTTTTTGGTGTTATGGTTTGCTATTACAACACATTATAGTGGTGCTACAGCGTGTTGTTGCATCAAACTGCTCTTTAGACCTTTATTAGATCATTTAAAATCATGGATAATGGTAAAATTAATCATCACTTTTAAAGGATTTGATAAAATATCCTTTATCATCACTTTTATAAGCATGGATGAAGGTATCATTTATCATCACTTTTATAAGTGCTGATAAAAGACCCTTTATTAGTGCTTTTATTTGTGATGATAAAAGGTTCCATTAGTGAAACTAAATTAAAGCACTGATAAAAGACCCCTTTATTAGATATTTTTTAGTGCTGATAAAAGAACAGGTCTTTCAACCTCGCTCATGTAGTAAGCGCTTTTCTAATGCTAATAAAGGCCATTTCAAGAACTATTAAAGGCTAGTTTTGTAGATGTGATAAACACACATGCCTCAATGCATTACTGAAGTTGTGGAAGCTAATAGTAGACACCTAATCTAATGTTCATATTAGATGATGGGGTGAACATGGAGCATCTCATTTCACAGGACTCCCTAACCAAAAAATCCCACCAAAGGTTGTATAATGAAACATCATGGCCCCATATCAGCTCAAAAATGGAATCATTTCCTGACTGAAGATATACTCTACAATAATAGGCCCCAAATAACTCTCACATATGTCAGGCCAGAATAGAGAAGGAGGATGAAATACTCGTATGTAATGAATATAACAATCTCATGAAATACTCCCAGTTAATGAATGTTAGTTGTCATATTATGCAATTTTTAGAAATAACACGTTGGTATTTAGAAATGGTAAATATATGTGTGTGTTGAATGATGAACGCAACCCATGTTTAGAGAAACTCAATTCAATCCGAAGAGAAGCCACTGTAATAACATCTATGACATTTTCAGAGCAACCCCATCCCATAAGGTTGGGGGATTTTTAATCCAATCCTTGGGGCTAGTGAATGAGGCCTAAAGGTTAGTGACAGTAGAATAGGAACCACCCCATCCATCAAAGAGGGGGGATTTTTGAACTCAACAACCACCTCCTCAGCAAGAATCAATTTTCATCCACTTATGGAAAATACCACAGAATTAACACTCCTAGTCTTTCCCAACCCATGATTTAGTGTTTTCACTAGGAACACACATGACTAAACTATCTAAGTATTCCATTTGGGTTACTATCTGAGAAATTGTTTCAAGATAATCATTGAATAAGAATATAAGGCCTCATAGAGGGTGCAAAAGAATGAGTTCTCATAGGCATTGATAGAATTATCATAATATTCTTCTCATAAGTTAATTTCATCAACTCCACCCCCATAGATTCCACATAACATGAGGAAAATTTAGAGGAGATGGAAGAGGATGTTCTGATTCATGACGCGACCCATACCAAAATAATTGAAGGATGTGTGTGCACCAAAAACCAAAGGATTACCCGAAATTTGGGAACTCCCTTTAACAATCCATTATTACCTCCAAGGAAGGTACCCAAAAGGGACAAAGGTTAGGGGAAAATAGTGTCTCACCTCCCTCCTAGTGAGGATAAGTCCATTTTACTAGAGGAAGGATTTGATTATAAAAAGGAAGAGATAATATAATTGATGAGAAACAATGAGGAATTTCGTTGAGACAACCTTCCTTCTAGGTATATTCTATAAGAAGACCCTTAACCAGAATTTCCAAATGATGAACCACAACAAAGAGTGTTTTTTAGGGAAACTGAAGTAAACTTATTATATTCGCTCAATACAGGGTACCAATCTCCAATAAATTTGGATCTCACAATAATAGATCGTGAATTCAATCTATTGTATGTGAAACCAGATTAGGGGTAGTCTCATCCTAATAGGAATGCCCCCATGTATTACTCATTGTAGATACTATAAATTCCACTGTTGATGGTCCTACCAACTATTTCACCCATTCAACCATTATTTACCACATTTATCTATGCTCCAGATCATCCAGACATTCCACAAATGTTTAAGGGCCCGAACCTCCCCAATCTATTACATTATCAAAATATAGTTTTTGGAGTGTTCTGGGAGGCAACAATAACTCATTTCAAGAGTTTTCAAAATTTACAGTTTTTCCATCATTTAGCCATGAATCTGTGAGTCATGTCAGTAACTCAACATTAGTAGGTTGGAATCAGTAGATCGTGTTGGTATCCCAACATCAGAATATTTGGCATCGGTAGATCGAGTTGGTATCTTAGTTTCTGTGACTCAGTGAGTCAGTGAATCAGGGTGTTGGTAGGTTGAGGTTTCAGTAGGACAATGCATCAGTAGGATGAGGGCATTAGTGAATCTAGGCATCGGTAGTTTGACGAATTAGTATGTTGGCAATCAGTGAGCCAAGTGTCAGGGAGTCACATTGGTGACTCACATATTCCAATTCATGTTAGTGTATTATCCATCAGCGGCTCAACGTTGGGGGATCAGCATTGATGGCTCATCATTTGGTGGATCAACGTCGGTGGATCATTCGTTGTTGACTTGCATCAGTGACTATCCCTTTAGTCATTTTTTCCAGATTTTCTAGTTAATACCTTTAACACATCCATTGATGTTAAATGAGTTAAATTTCATATTTAAGGAGTTTTTTGGGTTGTTTCAAATGGTATTTATCTTCTAAATACCTGAATCATCCATTGAATCCTAAACTGTGTAGTCTTGATCATGATCTAACTTTAATGCCCTTTAAAATAGTTTTCCCTGTAGATTTAGGATCAAGCCCTTCTAAGATTATATCTTTTTCCCCATGTGTTTTTGTTTTATCTTGGTGTTCATAGAGACAGTCTATCCTGATGTGTATTGCACTTTTTCTATTGAAGTCTGTTCAGTTTTCCCCGAGAGTCCTTCCCTACTACTCACACAACCCCCTATTTTTTACACAAGGAAAAATGTTCATCTTCTGTTGATTCTAAGTAGGGATTCCCTTCGTCTCTCTTTTAAATTATTTATCATGTGGTGTTGGTGTACATAGGTTCTATTTTTTAATATGGTTGGCCCCAAATTTGACTAAGATAATAAGGAGTAATAAAAGAGGGGTTGGGAGTATGATAATGATGATTGCTTTGTTTGATATGTTATGTATGATCCATGTTTCAATTCATGTGGGTCATATTATTTTGGTAATCATGGTCATTGATGGTTTCTATTTGTACACTTGTATGATTCGTGAATCACTGTAGTAAGAATTGGAATCCGGTTAATCATGTTTATTCGGTTAAATTAATGTATTCTCTAGGATCAAACATATTCTGTGACAACCAGTATTTTATAATGTTGAATTAAATCAATAGTGTTTTCTAAATATGAAAAAACATTGACTTATTGGTGTGTTTGTTTTTTGTGTGTGGTTCAATTCGGCCTTGTGTCTCTGCAGGTAGTGCGGTGTTGTGGCTGGGGGTCTGGTCATGTGTATGGGGTGGTACATGCGGTGTAAAAGTATCTCACATTGAGGGATTGGTTGGTTGTGTAATGGATAAACTTGTTATGTAGTGGGATTGTATATAGGAAGTAGTTGGGAAGAAGGGTTATTGGAATGAGTTTTTTTATGTTTATTCTTATGGGTGTGATGGGTGTGGTGTTGGTGTGCATTGGGGATTCCAATTTGGGTTTTGATGAGGTTTGTTATTGGGTTGTGATGAGGTGTTTTTTGGGGTTTAATTATTCAGAGGATGGACATTGTAACATTTATTTATAGAATGGTGGTAGGGGTGTCCATGAAATGGGAGTTTTCAGTGGGGCTAAAAGCTAGTTGTTTTATATTTTTTTAATGAATGGGTGTTAAAATGGATTCCTTGGATAGTCTTTATTTTTTTTGGAATAAAAAGTTGTTGGTGTGCTTGCTTCGCCTTATATCATTTGCAATTTTTGGTAGTTTCCCGGGTAGGGGTGGAACAAATAAATTAATAGAATGATAATACAGAAAGGAAACTAATCAAATGAACTGTCTGGGAGTATGTTTTGAGTTTTTCCTGGTAGTGAAGCACTGTTCATTTATCAGTTTATGAATGTGATCATCATTCGTGGTGGTATACATGGATTTAGAGGTGGTAGCTAGGGTAGTTTTTGTGGGATGGCGGTTTTTTTAAAACCCATGTATTCTTTTGAGTGTTTGGTACCTATATATATACACTTCTAGTTACATGTGATTTCTATTTTAACCCCACACGTGTTGAGAAATATGTGATGAACACCCCCATTATTACAAGTGATGGTTTCCTTTTTCAACATCCTTGTGGTAGGATGGCTGGATGGTTACTTACTCTTCCATGCTCCCTCTTAATGGAATTTTCCTCCTAAGACTATTTAGGTAGGATTTCATGGCTTGAGGTTTATTTCCAGATTTATAGTATTAGTTGTGTGAGAGGTGGTGTGTTTCCCATGTGTCTTCAGGATGAGGCCCTAATGTTTTAGAGAAATACGTTTCGTGGTTGTGGTCCAAGTCTATGAATGTCGTATGTGATGTGGTTGTGGCCCAGGTGTTTATGGGAAAGATGTGGTGTACGACTCAGGTGTGTGCGGGCAGGTTGTGATAGTGGGTCTTATGGAAGAGCATGGTAGCATTAGGATGTTTGCTATTAGGGATGGGAAATTAAGTAGTGGGAAGTTTTTGTGGGGTACCCAAATATTTATGTGCTTAATACATACATTACCAGACTTGCGTTATTTTGGTGAGTGTTCCTTGGTGAGGATGGGGTGGATAGTATACCTTGTTAGGTGCTTTTGAGCTATGCTATATTGTCATTGGGGAATTAGTATGCTTATCCCACTTGTGTATGGGTGACATTTCTTTTTTCCTACATTTTATATTTGTATACTCACCCTATGTATATAAAACTATTTTTAGTTTTCTACGGAGATTACGCAAACCGTGTTGGACATTACTAACTCAGTTGTTGGGGATGATTACTGTGTCAATGCTTATTTTTGTCTTAGTACTTATATTGGAGTTTTCTTTCATTCTTGGAAGTTTTACATTAAACATGGATGTGGTATGGATTTTGGTTTCCTTATATATATATATGTGTCTTGGAGTTTATTGAGGTTGATACATCTTATCTCCCAATCTAGTTTTCATTAAAAAGGTTAATGTCTCCAATATTGTGTCAATTTTTGCCTACCATTGGTGCAAGTCTCCACCCCATGGCCTATTGGAGTGGGGACATGGGGGTTCATTATCTCTCGGTCATCATGAAGAAGGAATGTATCAGCATGTTTCCATCCCTTACTTCATCTTGAAGAAGGGGGTCATGATAGAGTGGTATCAGAGATGATAGTTGAGTGATAGGATGGATTTTGGGGTTAGGTATAGTGAGGATTGCATTGTTTGGTTTGGAAATAGTTTTAGGTGATATTGGTGTGTGATGTAGGCCAATAAATATCGTTTAGGACACGCGATTTTACCCCCCCCCCCCCATGATCTGATGAAAGGACTCTGAGCCTACCGAACGACTAAGTAAGTCAACACTGATTGTAGGGTACATACCCTAGGAAAGGTACATGCATCGTAATGACTTGTGTTCTTGTTTGTTTTGGGAATTTTTAGAAAATTAAAATAAATAATGAGTTAAAATCATCCTATATAAATTTCATACTATCCGAGCGTAGGAATTCATTGTTTACTTTTCAGTTATGGATCTGAGACATCACCTACATGTGGAATGAGTAGTGAAGGGTCATCAGCCAAACACAGATGACCGACTGATGATTGATCGAGAGAAGTATGATGGCTTATGGCATACAACCCTTACTGATTTTCAGCGACATACTCTGGAGAAGTACGAAGGAAGCATTTCAGACTCAGAGATAGTGATTTGGTGTGAGGAGTTGGTGATCAATTTAAGCTTCATGCAGGCTCTGATAGAGGACTAGGTTCCCCTAGTAGTGATCCAGATGAGGGGGAATGCATGTTAGTGGTGGATGTAGGTTCCGGGCGTAGCGGAAGCGTTTTAGTGGGTTAGCCCAACTTTAATTTTAACGTTAAACAACGTTCAATCCGTGATCCTCCACGATATAAAATGACGAATCTTTGTAATAGAATGAAGAATGAAAAGAAAATAAGAGTCTTGGAACCCTTGAGGAGGATCATCATATATTGATTATAATTAATTTAATTAATGCATAAGAATTACCTTGTTGAATTCTTTCTTCGTTGATGTGTCCAGTCACGATTCAGTGATCCGTCTTTGCGTCGTAGAATCCAAGTGTAGGATTCCTCTAGCGGTGATCCACACGTGTGTCACGTATCTCCGGACATCGCCGAAGGTATCTCCGGGTGCTAGCGCGGAAGAACCTTCGCTTGCGATGTCCGCCTTCGATCGCCTTGATCTGGTGGAGGATCTTGCTCTCGTAACTTGTGGGCGTTCTTGGTGGAAAGATAATTCTCTCTTGTCTTGAGAGTATATCCAAATCCATTGTGCACAACCATGGCTCTTTAAAATGTTGGGGTTGTGAGGATATTTATAATCGGGTTTGAGTTTAACAGAGTTATGACAATAAATAAATTCATTACACGTTTTAATTATTTCATTAACTCTTATTATAAACCCCCATGTCGAATTATTAATTTCTTGACATGCACCCACGCTGATTATAATAAATATCATTTAATAAAACAATATTAAATCCTCAAAATCCCAGCTAGAAAAACTACACGGCGTGTAATAATTAATACACGACGTGTACTTGTTTTCCATAAAACAACACGACGTGTATATTTAATATACACGGCGTGTAATTTTATTTTCCATTTTTCTCCACCAATTTTATTAGACCACGAGTAATGACTATTTATTTCTTAAATAAATGTAACTGCATTACTCGCTAATAAATATATTATTTCGCCCACAATATATTTTCTCGAATAACTTTTCTCAAAATAAATGCGATCATACATCCTTAAATAATTATTAAACCACAGTCGGGAATAATATTTATTTAACTTGTTAAATTAATATTTAACTGAGATACATGGACACACTTAGTGTGTGACCCTCTAGGCCTCTTTCTCAGTGGCATTAGGCTGAGCCTACCTAAAGTCCAAGGTTAGTGTCTAGCAACACCCCAAGTCACCCATAGAGAATGAAGTTAATGCCATAATGACGTGTCACCTCCTATGAACGCTTACCGTGTAATATAATCCCTTTGTCTCAATATCTCCAATCAAGAGGGTTGCATTCTAGTGCCATCAACCCATGTGCTTGATTATTGTTTCTTTGACTTCCCAGAATTAAACATTCCCATACCTTACCATGGCCATGGATTTATTTAGGCTATATCAATTCCATCAAAGGGCCTGAGATGTCTAATTCTGTTATGGAATGGAAGGGACCAATCCTTTCTTGCATTATCTATTAATGTGGTATTACTCATGACGCACCCAACCTATCCTACCTCGCTGCGAACAGTGTGTCGTCACAGTTTTCATCAATACATCTAAGTGCGCTAGTTGTAATACCCATTAATAATAATCTTAAAGTCTAAGGACCAATACACACGTCTGCAGATAGGAACATCCAATGACACTAAGAAATGTGGATTTCCTACTGGCGGGTCTCGTTCTCATAATATCCTCCTAGATATTACCAAGGGCGCACACCATGAGAAGGTGCCTCAAATTTTTATCAGTCCTCACCCCTAATGACCTATATTATTTGTGTCCCTCAAATAATATCATCCGGCCATAGAACATACATTCAAGAACAGTGTTATGGCACTTCCGGGTTCTCATCATAGCAGGGATCCGCTATGACCCTTTAATGCAACACCTATCCTTAGGACATTATCACATGACATGTCATGTAGAATAACAACAAAGATGCGATAAGGATTTTATTTAATGAATAAAGTAAAAATTAGTTGGTTCTAGACCACCAAGTCCAACAGACTCCCACTTGGACTAGAGCCAACTGCTAACAACCTTTAACCCGCTAGCTCTCACATGATATTCATGCTTCTGCTGAGATAGGCCTTTAGTCAAGGGGTTCGCCACGTTCTCTTCCGTAGACACTCTGCTCACTGCAACTTCATCCCTTTGATAGAAATCCCTCAAGAGGTGATACTTCCAGAGTATGTGCTTTGTCCGTTGATGTGACCTTGGTTCTTTTGCAAGAGCCACCGCTGCAGTATTATCACAATAAAATGTAATGGGATATTTACTGCTAGGCACCACATCAAGCTCCTGGACAAAGTTCCGAATCCATACGGATTCTTTGGCTGCATCAGAATCCGCTATACACTCGGACTCCGCTGTAGAGTCGTCGATAACTGGCTGCTTTGAACTATTCCAGCTCACAGCTCCTCCATTGAGACAGAAAACATATCCAGATTGCGACTTCAGATCATTCTGATCTGTTTGAAAACCACCATCAGCATACCCTCTGATGACAAGCTCTTCTTCTTCTCCATACACTAGGAACATATCCTTAGTTCTTCTCAGATACTTATGGATAGTCTTAACAGTAGTCCAAAGCTGTTCTCCTGGATCTGCCTGATATCTGCCTGCCATGCTCAGTGCATAGGCAACATCAAGCCTGGTACATAACATGGCATACATGATGGATCCTATAGCCGAAGCGTATGGGATCCTACTCATCCTATCTTTCTCCTGTTGTGTCTGGGGGCACATTTTCTTAGGAATATGTATTCCATGTGACACTGGAACAAATCCCCTCTTTGATTTTTCCATACTAAATATCTTTAGTATCTGGTCAATGTATGTACCCTGACTTAGTCCAAGTAGCCTCTTGTATCTTTCACGAATGATCTTGATCCCTAGAATGCAGGATGCTTCTCCTAAGTCCTTCATGGAGAACCACTTGTTCAACCTGTCCTTAACTGACTGTAAGGATGGTACGTCGTTTCTAATAAGAAATATGTCATCAACATATACCACTAGGATGACGAACACATTCCCATTACACCTCTTATAAACACATGGATCACATTCATTCTTAATGAAACCAAATTCTTTATGGCTTCATCAAATCGAATTTTCCATGACCTGGATGATTGCTTCAATCCATAAATGGATTTCTGCAACTTGCAAACCCGTTTGGCTTCACCTGGTGTCACAAACCCTTTAGTTTGTGTCATATAGACATCTTCATAAAGGTTCCCGTTAAGGAATGGTGTTTTGACATCCATATGCTAAATCTCGTAGTCATGGTAAGCTGTTATGGAAAGTATGATTCTTATGGATTTAAACATGGAAACTGGTGAGAAGGTCTCATCATAGTCAATTCCTTGACGTTGTCTGAATCCTTTAGCTACTAGCCCTTCTTTATAGGTGCTAACTTGACCTTCCATGTCCAGCTTTCTTTTGAATACACATTTTCATCCAACAGGCTTTACATCAACTGGCTCATCGACCAGAACCCAACCTTCGTTTTGATACATGGAATCCATCTCAGAATTCATAGATTCTATCCATCTTGCATCTTTTGAGCTTTCTACTGATTCCTTGTAGGAGATAGGTTCATCATTGTCCAACAATAATGATTCACCATCCTCGGTGACTAGGAAACCAAATCTCTCTGGTTCCCTTACCTCTCTTGAGCTCCTACACAATACTTGTGTTTCTGGAAACTCTTCCACAGGGACCTGTGGAACTTTTTCCTGTACCAACTCCTGTGTATCTTGAGCATCAACTTAATCATAGTCAATCTTGATCCGACTATCCTTCTTGAGGATGTGCTCCCTCTCAAGAAAGAGGGCTTGTCATGCGATAATAACTTTCTTTTCTTTAGCGTTATATAGGTAATATCCTTTAATTTATTTCGGATATCCTATAAAGATACAATTCGTGCCCCGAGGTGCTAGTTTGTTGCCTGAGAAGGCCTTAACAAACGCCTCACATCCCTATACACGTGTGTACGACAAAGTGGGTTTCCTTCCATTCCATAACTCGGATGGAATTCCATTTTCTGCCTTAGTTGGTACTTGGTTTAATGTGTATGATGCAGTCTGTAATGCATATCCCCAAAAGGATAATGGAAGATCCACATGACTCATCATAGACCTCACCATGTCCAACAAGGTGTGGTTCCTCCTTTCACTAACACCATTCCACTGTGGTGTATAAAGAGGAGTGAGCTGATATAGAATCCCAGACTCCTGTAGAAGATCGATGAACTCTTGGTTCAGATATACTCCACCTCGATCCGATCGAAGCTTCTGTATCTTCTTACCAAGATGATTCTCTACTTCATTATTGAATTCATTAAATTTCTCTAAGGACTCTGACTTATACCTCATTAAGTAGACATAGCCATATCTACTCAAATCATCAGTAAATGTTTGGAAGTAAGAATATACACCTCAAGCTTCTACTGGAAATGGTCCACACACATCTATGTGTACCAATCCTAGAAGCTCTGTGGCCCTTTCACCTTGTCCACCAAAAGGTGGCTTGGTCATTTTTCCTTGTAAACAAGCGTGAAATCTATAAAGTGGTTTTAGCTCAGTAGAGTCTAAATAGCCATCTTGACAGAGCTTTGTCAAATTCTTCTCGTTCACATGACCAAGGCGGTGATTCCATAACTGGGTGATGTATGAGTCATGTGAGTTTGTTTCGTTATCGATTTCCAACACTTTGTTTTCGTAATTCAATACATACAAACAATTATTTAAATGTTCCATACCATAACATATGTTGTTCTTATAAAAGAGACAACCCTTATTTCCAAATTTGAAAACAAATCCATCCATATCAAAACAAGATACAGAAATTATGTTCTTGGTAACACTAGGCACATAATTACAGTTATGTAAAACCAAAATCATCCCAGTCGGTAATGAGAGGTGGTAGTCGCCAATAGCCAATGCATCCAGCCTTGCTCCATTGGCAGCTTGAAGATCCACCTCTCCTCTGGCAATATTTCTAAATTTACTTGGTTCCTGCATTTGAATACAGATGTGAGCCCCAAAAACTGTATCTAATACCCAATGTGTAGAAATAGAAATATTGCACTCGATAACAAACGCACCTTTAGCGTCCTGACGCTTCTGGGTGCAGTTCCACTTCCAGTGGCCCTGCTTGCCACATGCAAAACACACTGCTTCCCATTCCTTGCCCTGCCTTTGGATCTTCCCCTTCTTGGAGGGACGGTGCTCGAGGGCTTTAGACCGTTTATAAGCCTTTGGCCCCTTTGCCTTGTCCTTCATTTTCTTGTTCACCATAAGGACCGCGGGTTTGTCACGCCCCATGTCCTTATCTACCTGGAGAATCAAGGTCAGAAGCTCTGATAGACTCTTATCATTGCTGCTCATGTTATAGTTGACAATAAATCTAGAGAAGGTCTTGGGCAGTGATGATAGGATGATATCTGTATGCAACTCATCTGGGAATTTAATCCCTAAGATGTCCAAGTGTTCAATGTAGCCAATAAGCTTGACTACATGAGGCCCAGCTGGTGCAGACTCTCCAAGCTTTGTGGTAAACAAAGCATTGGAGATCTCATACCTCTCATGTCTCACCTTCTCTTAGTAGAGATCTTTATGGTGAGACATCGTGCTATACGGGTCCATGTTTTCATGTTGCATCAAGAGCTCATTAGACATGGCCGATAGCATAAAACACTGGACATCTGTGGCATCATCCATGTGTTTCATGTAGAGAGATAATTCCTCATCACTATCCTCCTTCCCAGTCGCAACTGGAATAGGCTCTTCCATCACATATATTTCCTTTCGTGGCTGTTGACGCTCCTTTCGTCACAGAATCTAAAGATCGGAAAAGGGAATATCTGAGCTCAAAGTGATTAATCCTTTGAAGAAATATCAAAAATCGACAAAGGGATGAAAAAGGAGAACATTGCCCATAGGTCGCGCAAGTTCCCTCTTGGTCGCGCAAGTACACTTGCGCGCCGCCTCAACACTTGCGCGACTCCTCATGGTCGTGCAAGGGACTTGCGCGACATATGTGGTAACCGCCTGGTAACCGCCCAGTAACCGCCCGGGGTCTTCTTTTGCCTATAAATAGACCCTGTGGGCCCCCCATTCAAAGAGGATCTTTTTCCAGAAACACGGATTGAATCTCCCGACGCCCAAGTCTCTTCTTAAAGCTTCCATAACACTTCTAAGGTAATTTCTTACCTAGAATGGAAGATCAAAAGAGAAGAAGGAAGGCCTAAGTGTTGAAACTTTTCAAACACTTGCGCGCCGACTTAATTCCTTCAATATAACTTGCGCATCCCTCTTCTGGAAGAACCTCAGGAGGATTAAAAAGGGTTTTATAAAGAGTCGCTCAAGTAATTCAACTCTGGTTGAAAATCGCGCAAGTACCCCATGTGTCGCGCAAGTATACTTGCGCGACCAATACTTGCGCGCCGCCGCAGGACTTGCGCGCCTTTCAGGACTTGCGCGCCCCTATCTTTTTGGGTGCCCATCTTGCCCAATTTACCCCTCTTAAGCCATTTCACTCTTCCTATTCAAGATTCAGTCTTCAAGATACTCTTCAAAGCCTTTTATGGCATGATTTCTTGATTTGACATCCTTATCTGAAAGGAATTCTGTGAAATATCTCTCAAAACCTAGTGATTTAAACATATTTATGTCACCAAAGATTGAGAGTTCATTCATTCAACCTCATCCTTTAAGATGAGAGAATCCTAAACTGGGTCTCCTTTTTAGGAATAAGACTCAGTCATAACCCTGGGCTTCCTTTTCAGGAGTAAGTCCCAAATCCCCTAAACTGGGCTTCCTTTTTAGGAGTAAGTCCCAGTCATAATCTTGGGCATCCTCCTCAGGAGTAAGCCCCAATCAAGTCCTCTAATTTTGGGCATCTTTCTTAAGAATAATCCCCAACCTCAGATATGGGCATCCTCCTCAGGAGTAAGCCCCAAACCTTAATCCCTAACCTGGGTCTCCTTTTCAGGAATAAGACTCAGTCATAACCTTGGGCTTCCTTTTTAGGAGTAAGTCCCAAGTCCCCTAACCTGGGCTTCCTTCTCAGGAATAAGTCCCAGTCATAAACCTTGGGCATCCTCCTTAGGAGTAAGCCCCAAGCCTTAATCCTTAACATGGGCTTCCTTCTCAGGAATAAGCCCCAGTCATAAGTACCCTCCTAACTTGGGCATCCTCCTTAGGAGTAAGCCCCAAGATTAGAGTATTCTAATCTCCATAAAGCACATATACCTTTATGGACCCTGTTCCTGGATTTTCTCCCTAAAAGTGAATCCTAAACCTTCATCTATCTGGGCAGTCATCCATACATAAGCCCCGAACAAATTCTTATGATTGCATCTTTGATGGCACAATTGTCTAAATTTTACCAATACCTCTTGTTTCTCACACCGAGCATGACTCACGTGAGCTTAGAGTGTAAAAGTAATTATGACATTCGTCTTTGAGCCATCAATCATAAACATCATACCCCATTCCTCGAACTACGTGGGTTATGATTCCTTTTCCAAAAACAAAGGATACGTAGGTAGCCCATTTATGGGTTCGATCCCAACTTTGAAATAATCTATGTCCTTCTGAATGACGATAAACTTCAAGTGCCCCACTGAGTGGCTTTAAAACCAGCCTGGTCATCATAATGACCAAGAGACTTTTATATAAATGTTTTGAAGGATACCATTGACCAAGAATCTCTAAACAGATATGGATGATTCTCTATTGATGAAGAACCTCAAATACATATAAAAGATTCTCTAAATTTCTTGCATATTTAATCATTGATTGTTAAAACTAAAGGAAAACTCATTTTATACTTGGTAATGTAATAAGGATTCACGAACATAACTTAAATCTATAAAGAGAGTCCCGGAGTAGACAATAATTCCCCTCAAAAAGGTGTGATGAGTCCGACCTCCCATCCTCTCGACCAATGCAAATTCCTAAGCCTCATCAGTCCACAAGATAATGAGCGCCTGCCTTTGGAAAGTAGGTCCAAACGGATGTGGAATCATTGGATGTTTCCGGTTCTACGAACAAACCCGCTAGAAACCGATCGGAACGTTTGAATCTCCTGTCCACACGGATTACGGGGATGACCGCCTGGACAGGAGATTCAAACGTTCCGATCGGTTTCTAGCGGGTTTGTTCGTAGAACCGGAAACATCCAATGATTCCACATCCGTTTGGACCTACTTTCCAAAGGCAGGCGCTCATTAGCTTGTGGACTGATGAGGCTTAGGAATTTGCATTGGTCGAGAGGATGGGAGGTCGGACTCATCACACCTTTTTGAGGGGAATTATTTTCTACTCCGGGACTCTCTTTATAGATTTAAGTTATGTTCGTGAATCCTTATTACATTACCAAGTATAAAATGAGTTTTCCTTTAGTTTTAACAATCAATGATTAAATATGCAAGAAATTTAGAGAATCTTTTATATGTATTTGAGGTTCTTCATCAATAGAGAATCATCCATATCTGTTTAGAGATTCTTGGTCAATGGTATCCTTCAAAACATTTATATAAAAGTCTCTTGGTCATTATGATGACCAGGCTGGTTTTAAAGCCACTCAGTGGGGCACTTGAAGTTTATCGTCATTCATAAGGACAGAGATTATTTCAAAGTTGGGATCGAACCCATAAATGGGCTACCTACGTATCCTTTGTTTTTGGAAAAGGAATCAGAACCCACGTAGTTCGAGGAATGGGGTATGATGTTTATGATTGATGGCTCAAAGATGAATGTCATAATTATTTTTACACTCTAAGCTCACGTGAGTCATGCTCGGTGTGAGAAACAAGAGGTATTGGTAAAATTTAGACAATTGTGCCATAAAAGATGCAATCATAAGAATTTGTTCGGGGCTTATGTATGGATGACTGCCCAGATAGATGAAGGTTTAGGATTCACTTTTAGGGAGAAAATCCAGGAACAGGGTCCATAAAGGTATATGTGCTTTATGGAGATTAGAATACTCTAATCTTGGGGCTTACTCCTAAGGGGGATGCCCAAGTTAGGAGGGTACTTATGACTGGGGCTTATTCCTGAGAAGGAAGCCCAGGTTAAGGATTAAGGCTTGGGGCTTACTCCTAAGGAGGATGCCCAAGGTTTATGACTGGGACTTATTCCTGAGAAGGAAGCCCAGGTTAGGGGACTTGGGACTTACTCCTAAAAAGGAAGCCCAAGGTTATGACTGAGTCTTATTCCTGAAAGGGAGACCCAGGTTAGGGATTAAGGTTTGGGGCTTACTCCTGAGGAGGATGCCCATATCTGAGGTTGGGGATTATTCTTAAGAAAGATGCCCAAAATTAGAGGACTTGATTGGGGCTTACTCCTGAGGAGGATGCCCAAGATTATGACTGGGACTTACTCCTAAAAAGGAAGCCCAGTTTAGGGGATTTGGGACTTACTCCTGAAAAGGAAGCCCAGGGTTATGACTGAGTCTTATTCCTAAAAAGGAGACCCAGTTTAGGATTCTCTCATCTTAAAGGATGAGGTTAAATGAATGAACTCTCAATCTTTGGTGACATAAAGATGTTTAAATCACTAGGTTTTGAGAGATATTTCACAGAATTCCTTTCAGATAAGGATGTCAAATCAAGAAATCATGCCATAAAAGGCTTTGAAGAGTATCTTGAAGACTGAATCTTGAATAGGAAGAGTGAAATGGCTTAAGAGGGGTAAAATGGGCAAGATGGGCACCCAAAAAGATAGGGGCACGCAAGTCCTGAAAGGCGCGCAAGTCCTGCGGCGGCGCGCAAGTATTGGTCGCGCAAGTATACTTGCGCGACACATGGGGTACTTGCGCGATTTTCAACCAGAGTTGAATTACTTGAGCGACTCTTTAGAAAACCCTTTTTAATCCTCCTGAGGTTCTTCCAGAAGAGGGACGCGCAAGTTATATTGAAGGAATTAAGTCGGCACGCAAGTGTTTGAAAAGTTTCAACACTTAGGCCTTCCTTCTTCTCTTTTGATCTTCCATTCTAGGTAAGAAATTACCTTAGAAGTGTTATGGAAGCTTTAAGAAGAGACTTGGGCGTCGGGAGCTTCAATCCGTGTTTCTGGAAAAAGATCCTCTTTGAATGGGGGGCCCACAGGGTCTATTTATAGGCAAAAGAAGACCACGGGCGGTTACTGGGCGGTTACTAGGCGGTTACCACATATGTCGCGCAAGTCCCTTGCACGACCATGAGGAGTCGCGCAAGTGTTGAGGCGGCGCGCAAGTGTACTTGCGCGACCAAGAGGGAACTTGCGCGACCTATGGGCAATGTTCTCCTTTTTCATCCCTTTGTCGATTTTTGATATTTCTTCAAAGGATTAATCACTTTGAGCTCAGATATTCCCTTTTCCGATCTTTAGATTCTGTGACGAAAGGAGCGTCAACAAAAGTCCCCCCTCAGAGTTGGATCCGGAAAGAAAATGAGGATTTGACTCTGAGGAAATCGAATCCCTCCAAAGGAAAAGGGAGGCGCGCAAGTCTTCAGTGCGCAGAGGGAGGCGCGCAAGTCTGCGTCGCACAGGCCTTAAACCCTCTGGTTTGGCGCGCAGGTAGGCCTCCTGGTCTATAAATATACGGCCGCACCTCCGTACAAGTATCCGGATTTCCGGACTTCATACCTTCTCGAGCTCTCGCCGCGCAGGTCACCTAAGCCGCGCAAGTCTGCTCTGTTTTTCCTTGATGTCGCGCTCCTGTAAAGGTATTCGTACTTGCGCGGTTTATACTTGCGCGACGAAAACTAGCGCGGCACGTGAATACTTGCGCGCCATTTTATAGACTTGCGCGCCTTAATGCCTTAGCCATTTTTTCAAATTTCTTAACAAAATTTATGAAAAATAAACCCATTTAAGAGTTAGTTTATTCATCTTTTGTGCAGATTCAGTGGTTCCCAAGGGAATTGGAACGACTTATGAACTGGCTAGCAAGCGGATTGATGACATGATGAACATCATTGGCCCTGATTACTATGACATCTGCGACAGCACTCTTCCAGATTTGGCTAAGTACTTGAAGAAATATCATCTTAATTTCCCACAGAGCATCTACCTGTCTCTATGTGGTCATGGTCACTTGCAAGGAGTCAATGTTCCAAATGCAAACAACTATACACCTGAAATGCAGCTGCGCTGCTACTCCTTCATTTCGGTTATGCTGTGCATTAAAAGCAACAACAATGGTGTGAACTTTCAAATTCTCTCTGCATGCCATTTCCTTGCAGATATGAAAATGGAAAACCCATGGGCTGAAATGTTTTCCACTACCGGTTGGTGGAGAGAAGACAAACATGGTATTAGAGAAATATCTGAAAAGAGTACTCTCTTCAAATGGCTCTTTACTTCCAATGCTCCATTCTCAAATCCATGTATCCATCTTCCAAGTCTCTTGGACAGAAACAGAGTCACTGTTTGATCAGCAGAAAATTTTCTCAAACCGCACTTAAGAACATCCTTTTACAATTGTTCCAAGAAGAGCTGGTATCACTGCATCTCCTTTTTGTTTCCAGTTGAATGAATGAATTCCAGGTGGTTGCTGATGAAGCTCGGGATGCCGTAAATCAAATGAAGTGTTATGTTGAAAGCCTCTTGTAATTCTTGAAAAAGAGAAGAGACTCCAATCTGTGGATTTCCTTCTAACTCTTGTGTATCAATGAAAAACACTTTCGTCTCCAATCATTTGTACCTGCATTCTTTCATTACCTGCTTCAAATTTACTTAAGCCAATGGGCCTAGTAATCATAGTTTGATTTTTTTACTAGGATTATTACAAATAACCCTACAAACTTTGAATCTTTTAACTGCTCAACATTACCTAAATCATACAAAAAATGTATATTTAGTGAGCTGGAACTTGACTTTTATTCATAGTTCCTCTGTCTTTTCTGTGGGCAGTTTAAAGTCATGCAAGCCGGACATAAAGGGGCTAATGTTTAAGGTCGAAATAGCTTTGACCGAAAATGGATTAAAATGTATTCAATTCCTTGACAATTTATCTGAAAACATATTTACCATACTCAAGTATGAGGGAAAAAATGTAAACTATGGCTTAAGAATATTTGAATCTGAGGAATGATATGAAAAAGAGCTAAATAGCATTAGAAGAAGTAGTTTCCAAGAATGAAGTTACTATTATTTAACAAAACCCGTTAGGGGGTTGAAATATGCAGGGCCACCTATGGGCATTGGCTGCATAGTCAAATAAAATAGCATCTTTTGGCTGACAAGTCTGTTATGTGGACTGTTTATGCAAGGCCACCTATGGGCACGTGCTGCATAGTCAGGCAAAAGAACTCCCAGAAATTTACTTTCCTAGTGCTAAAAGCCAGTGAAAGTTTATGGAGATTCAAATTTTCTAAAGCATAGAGTTTGTTGTATGGAAAGAGGTACTTGAATATGGAGAAGATATTTCCAAACAAGAATATCGAAGAACTGGATGAATATCACTCCTACGAAGGTCTGACCCAAACGTAGGGAAGAAGAATAAACCATAGACTTGAATACTTTCAGATCATGAAAAAGGATATGGGACAAATACGTTAAGGATGGCTATTTTTGCGGATCCTTACATACTGTCGTTTGAGACAAATAAGGACAAAAGAGGCATTCTTCCCAAGAATGAAGTTACTATTATTTAACAAACCCGTTAGGGGGTTGAAAACATGCAGGGCCACCTATGGGCATTGGCTGCATGGTCAAATAAATAGCATCTTTTGGCTGACAAGTCTTTTATGTGGACTGTTTATGCAAGGCCACCTATGGGCACGTGCTGCATAGTCAGGCAAAAGAATTCTCAGAAGTTTGACATTTTTGTGACTAGAAGTCATGAAAAGGGTTATGAAGATCTGAAAATATTTAAGGTTAGGATTATAATACATAAAGATGGGTATTTTCCAATGTATATAGAGATACATAGGTCAATGAAAACCATAATCATGTTATGGCTGGGTCCTGAATTGAAATTTTGGACTTCACTACGTATCTCATAAGAATGAGAATCAAGCCATACGTAGTTCTTGTAGTTTAACGTCGTGCAGGACGAGAGTATGAGTGATCTTAGTTTAAGGTCATAGAATTCGGACCATAATAATGAATACACAGTGTGTGTTTTCATGAGGACTTTTCAGCCAAGGGACTGAAAGTGAAATTTGGGGTTAGGCCCAAAAGACTTGGGACTGGATTCGAGGGACACTCGAATGTTCCTACGTATCCCATAAGGATGGTAATCAAGTCCACGTAGTTCTAGAACTACCCTTTGTACAAATTTGATTCGTACATGTGAAGGGTGAAAGGGGACTTTAGTGCAATGATGGTTTAACCTAAGATAAAAAAATTTAGGCATTACCATGTATGTACGTAGTCTTTTTGAAATGAAACATGATTGAAAAATCAATGTCAATAATAGTTCTCTCTCAAGTGAGGAGATCAAAGAATATTGTAGTTCATTGTCGTACCGGACAAAAGTGTTGTATAGTTTAACGTCATATAACAAGGACGAAAGTGAATCAATGTAATGATATTGATTCCAAGGGCGGTTTCACAAATCATCATCATATGAGATGGTGGTGAACCAATGTGAAGAGATTGTTTTTGGGCTTGAACCTTGAGAGGTTGCCTACATACCCAGCCTGGAGGGCAAGGATCAAAGTCCGTGTAGTTCAATTAAAGAATGAATCAATGATCAAGTTGTTCTTGTGGACAAAGATCTTAAAAAAATGTTGTTGGGACTTACACATGGTTAGTGGCCCAAAGGGAGTGTTATGGTAGATGTTCACTCTAAGCTCACGTGAGTCATACTCGGTGTGAGAAACAAGAGGTAATAAAAACCTTAACGATGCACAGTTTAATGTCATGTAGGACATATCAAGGACTTTCTGTACAGTTTAGTGTCATGTAGTTAGGACGATGGGGACAATACAGTTTAACGTCATTTTGGACGAAAGGGGGATTGTGCAGTTTTAATGTCATGCTGGACTTTTGATGATTATATAGTTTAATGTCTTTCCGGACGTGAGGGACTTTTATACAGTTTAGCGTCATGTAGTTAGGACGTCACAGTTTAACGTCTTGCTGGACATAAGGGATTTGCAAATAGTTTATGGTCATATACATGGACCAGGGATGACACAGTTTAATGTCGTGTGGGACGAAGTTGCAGTTTAAGGTCATACTGGACCATTGCTGTATAGTTTAACGTCATATAGCAAGGACGATCTGGTTCTGTACAGTTTAAAGTCATGTAGCTAAGACTAAGGTGAATCAATATGAGGATATCAATTCTGATCTTTTTTACAGTTTATCGTCATGCTGGACGTTGGGAGTGTCACACAGTTTAATGTCATGTTGCTAGGACACAATATAGTTTAATGTCATCTTGGACAGAATACAGTTTAGTGTCATGTAGGACAATAAGGGACTTAACACAGTTTAATGTCATGCTGGACGATGAAAGTGCCACACAGTTTAATGTCATGTTGCTAAGACAAAATATAGTTTAATGTCATCTCGGACAAAATATAGGAACTTCTTATACAGTTTATTGTCCTGTAGGACAAAATCAGGGACTATGCAGTTTAAAGTCTTGCAGTTAGGACTATTGGTGCTGCACAGTTTAATGTCATGTTGCAGGGACAAAATTTAGTTTAAATGTCATCTCGGACATTGAAGGTGACACAGTTTAACGTCATGTTGGACGAAGTTGTAGTTTAAGGTCATACTGGACCATTACTGTACAGTTTAAAGTCATGTAGCTAGGACTAACTGGTGCTATACAGTTTAAAGTCATGTAACTAGGACTAAGGTGAACAAATATGAGGATATCAGTTCTGGGGACTTTTTTACAGTTTAACGTCATGCTGGACGTTGGAAGTGCCACACAGTTTAATGTCATGTTGCTAGGACACAATATAGTTTAATGTCATCTCGGACAAAATATATTTTAATGTCATCTCGGACATATTTGCAGTTTAAGGTCATACCGGACCATGGTGCAGTTTAAGGTCATACTGGACCAGGGATGATGCAGTTTAAGGTCATGCTGGACGGTTTATGGAACTTTTTCACAGTTTAATGTCGTGCGGGACGAAGTTGCAGTTTTAAAGTCATACTGGACCATTGATGTATAAACCAAATGTAAGAGTCTTGGTTTTGGGAACAATATTTTGTGTTTATACAAAATACTTCTTCAGAAATCTGGCATTGGTTGGAGTCGTGATGTGTTCTCCATCCATTGAGATCAAACAGAACCAAAGATTAACTCTTCGTCTGATAAAGACTCTGCCTGATTAGCCTGTTTAGGCTGTGCCGTTTGATGGGGCGGTGCCCGTTGCTTTGAAGTAGATGGCATGAAATCTGCCAGAGTCAAAGACAATTTAGGCTTTGATACATACTCATCTTCTTCTGATTCCTCTTTCTTCTTTGAATTGCTCTGCCCTTTTGAGGATTTATCCTTTGATGGAGGCTTTACTGCAGCTTTTGTAGGAGACACAATTGGCTTCTTCAATTGTGTTCGCAAAATGGAATGGGTCCGATTGATTGTCTTTCTGACCATCCAATCATCATATTTTTTCGCAGTTTTGCTTTTGACTTCCTGCCACTCGCCTCCTTCTTCTGGATCTGTAGCGGTAATACACGCTACATGAGCTGAAGAACCCTTCAATTTGACTTGTCCCAAGTCGACCATCTTTTGCAGGAGGTCTTTAAAGACAAAACACTCCTGGATGGGATGTCCCAACATTTGATGAAAGGGACAATAATTGGGACGGTCTTCATCTCCTTCCTTGTTTGGTCTCTTCGGCACTGGTAATTGAACCAAATTATTTTCCAGAGCTGAAATGAAGTAACCAGGAACTTGCTCACTTCGGAAAGAGTATGTTTTACTCTTCATATCCTCAAATTGTTTTCGTCGTTGATCTTTTTGATCATTTGGACGAAACAACCTTTGTTGTTGGCGTTCAGGAGGTGGAGCCCTTCGAGAAGATGAAGGTTTTGAAGTAGAAATAGGTACAGGTGCCTGTTTAAGCATAACTGTAGCAGTTTCTGCTTTACCCATTCTTCTTCCTGGAGCTGATGGAATTACACGAGATTTAACCTTAGCCTGTATAAGGGAATCTTCAATCTGTTGAGCGATTGAAGTAAGGTCTCGAAACCCTCCTGTGTATTTCACAGGGATCAATGGCGTGCGTAATTCGTCACGCAAATTTGCCACACAGATTGGCAACAATTCCTCCTGAGGGAGTGATAAACTTATGGAATATGTTAATCCCTTCCAACGAGCAATGAAATCAGAGACTCTTTCATTCTCCCTTTGCTTGCAGTTTGTAAGATCGAAAACTGTCGTTTTTGGCAAAGTTGAGCTAAACTGAAGAAGGAATTTTTGACGAAGTTCCTCCCATCCGATGACTGACCGGGATTGCAAGCTTGTATACCAGACAAAAGCTGGTCCTTGCAAGGTTCGCACGAAGCATCTGAGTTTCACTGCTTCTTGTTGTTCTGGAGTTCCCATCATAGGATCACAACAAGACACGTAATGCGTCAAATGTTGTTCAGGGTCGCCTGATCCATTGAAAGTAGGGAAAATAGGGTTTCCAAAACTGGATGGAGGAGAAATTGAATCTACCCATTCAGGGTAAACTTTCTTTTCAGGTTGAACTTGCGCCCGTTTCCCTTCCATAGTTTCTAACCGAGCTGTTAATGACTCAATAGTAGTTATTAACTTTTGAGAAACGTCATGTTGAACTTGGTTTTGGGTAGGTGCAATGAATGGAGCTTGGACAGACGTGGTGGTTGGTGCTGCAACTGATGGTAGTGCTGCCAACCGTTGTTGCGTTTGACCCGTAGGATTAGACCTCTGTGGGTGTACTGATAAAGGAGGATATTCCTGATCCATCTCAGTAGTTACAACAAATTCCTTCGGCTGTCGGACTTCAGCATTCTTAAGAAGAAGACTACTCTGAAGTAGTTCTGCATTCAACCTTCTTAATTCTTTCATTTCTTCCTCCTGTTGTGCAAACCTTTGCTCTAATGAGAGCGATTGACCTCCTTCAGAGGAAGGGTGAGAAGCAACCTGATTCTTTCCTTTCCCCTTATTGAATCCTTTTCGGAGAGGGGGAAGTGGGTTACTTGAAGGAATACCCAGATTTTGGGTAAGCCTTTGATTACGTGTGCGCACACCTTCTTCATTTAGGTCTGTGTGCGCAACTTCTTGAGCAGGAACCTCTTCGTCTGATCCCTCTGATTGAGCCTTATCTGGTGAATCAGCAGCAACGGCAGTGATGACATTAATGGATGCATATTTCATAAAATCCTTTCTATCAACATTTCTGTGATATTGTCTTCTTCCATGTCCATGATGAAACATGGAATTCCGTTGACTTGATCTCTCAGGAATTTCTTTGTGAACCGTCACTTAGAGAGAATCTCCTGATAGCTTGGCTCTTCGTTCCTCTTGAGGCTTCTTCCCTAATCGAGAGAATACTGACTTTCTCTGAGGGAGGGATTGAGGATTTGAAAAAGTCCCCAGTCCGGTGGACTGGGGATGTTCCTGCTGCTTCCGCTCAACTCCTCGAATCCCATTTGTTGATTCTGAGGGTTGGGTTAGAGAAGTCCCCAGTCTGGCAAGCTGGGGTGTCTCTTGACATGCTATGTCTGAGATCTTCTTGAAATCTCTCTTGATCTTGCGAATCTTAGTTCGGAAATTAGCTGGATGCATTAACCTGTATCCACTTTTATCACCTGGTTCAACAGACCGTTGGATGATTTCCGAAACTTCTGTCATTTGATGACGTGTTTGCTCCAGATGAGAGGCTTGTGCAATATTCTCTCCTGCTTGATGTAGGAGCAATTCAACAACCTGTTCTCTATATACTTGATTTTGAGAGGAACTAGTTGAAGCTTGATCTCGAGCAAGATTTTGATTACGAATAAAGCCCATTGACTGTGGCCGGCCATGGGCAATAACATTGCATGAGACCATTTTCGGCGGGCTTTGCTGACCGGAAAGCACTGGGAAATGTAGTGCTCCGTGAACACCCCATCCTCTGATATGAACATTAGATGGAGCATTGGAAATTAACTGACGCAATTTTCTCAGCGCGCCAAGGCATGAACGTTGAAGGGTTCTCTGTTGCTTTTCATCCTTCGGATACCGAGAGACTGATAGAGATGCCAAATCAATCTGGCGTTGTAACCCTTCTATTATCTTAAGATGATTTTCATATTCATCGTAAGATAATACCTTCTTCTTTAATTGACAAAGAGTCTTCCATATGTTGAGACGAATGTCATGGATTCCATCATCCGTCAACATCTTTAGAATGTCATACTGTGAATCAGCCAAAGGCCAAAACATGACTGGTACTTCACCTTTTGCCAGTTTTTTCCTCATGTTCAGCATTTCCTCTTTATCATTAAATGAAGATTCTTCTACCTGTTTGGACCAGAGTTGGTGTTTCCTTGTTGCTTCATCGGATTCAACAAGATTGGTAGAGGAATCACTATTCATGCTGGAAGATGAATGACCCAGGGAAGGTTCGGAGAATAACCTGAACCCCAAGCTATCTTCTGATGGAGAAAGAGTTTCACCTGCTGATAGTAAAACTTTAGACATGACTGGTTTTACGTTTGCAAGTGCCTCGAGATAGGAGGGCTTTCTCGTCACTACATTGCCTTCTGAAGAATTTTCGAGACAACGTGAATCACTACTGCGGAGAGGACTTTCGCAGCGAAGTTCATCACCATGAGGAGGACCATCATGATGGGTTACAGCAAAAGATGAAATCTCTTGCTCCTTGGCCTTCTGACCACACAGAGGGTTCCTGTGGTTCTCATCTGAAGAAGAAACTTCAAGATTGACCGAATTTTCATGAAGCAAGTCTTCATGAGGAAGTGTCTGTTGAAGACCTTCGGGATTAATGTTCCTGTTATTGGGAACTGAGGGAGTAGAATCTTGAATTCCGACAGATAAATGTCTGAGGGCTTCAAGAACTCCAGCATCGAGCAAGGCCTTGTTGCAGATTGGCCTTTGATCTCCTGACTGTGCTGGGCAGATCTTTTTCTTAGATGCCTTCTTACTCGCTTTAGAAACCACTTGATGACGAAAGTGATTGCTCTGAGCAGGTGTATGTGCCTGATCAGGAAAGATGGTCAGGTTAGGCTGACAATCATCGCTCAAATCAGGTGTATGTGCCTGACTTGGTTGTCCATATGATATGGGGGAGTAGGCCCCATAACCCTCTTGGACTGGAACAGATGTGTGTGTCTGTTCCGGAGTGAATTGTTGATGTGTCACTCCACTGCTAGGGATAGATTTATGTGTCTGTCCCTGAGATAATGCTGAAGATGTTATGATATCCTGGCAAGCATCCAGAATATGAGCAGGAATTTGCTTCTGCTCTTTCACCATTGACAAAATATGCTTGGTGACTTCAGCCGCCGGAACAGGGATATACGTCCATTCCGGGCTTGGAGTAGGTGTATGTGCCTGCTCCTGTCCTCCTTTTCCTGTCAGTGAATCCTGACAGTACTCAAGTGTGGAGGCAGAGAGTTTAGTCTGCCTCCTGTTTGTCATCGGGACTTTCCGACTGACTTCTCCGTGCGCTACCAAACGAGACTGTTGGTAGACCTGATTAGTATGAGCAGGTGTATGTGCCTGCTGATTACACTTCGTCAAACGCGGTTGACGAGATCCATCATATGTAGTCAGACGAGCCTGCTGACTAACTGCTGATGTATAAGCAGGTGTATGTTCCTGCCTATGGTACTCCGCCGGAATTGCCTGGCGGGATCGGCTTGATGCTGCCAGACGAGTCTGCTGGACAGCGGGATTAAAACGAACAGGTATGTATGCCTGCTCGTTATTTGCCACCAAGTTAGGTTGGTGGACTTCTCCGGAGATGGCAGGGATGACAACCTGCCTATTGTTAACCAGATTCCGTCTCTGGTGATTCATCTTGCCTGCTCGGGTTCGAGGAACCTGAGCTGAATGCCTGGAGCCGGTACCCTCATCATGTTGAGGGCGCACTACCGCACGAGTCTGGCGGCGATTGTTGATGGGAGCCCTTGAGAAGGACTCCCGTCTTTTTGAATTAAGGTCCTGCGGGACCTGCTCATTCACTTCCTCGGAGTAAGGGAGTGAATGGAAACTGCGTTCCGGGGATAACGACCCGAAACGGTTAGAGACGGTAGTCAGCACCGCCTGCTTCTTGATTGCTGGTCGCCGTTGTCCGGACAACCAGGTAGAATTGTTAACTTGGAGGGCTTGACGAGCGGCCTCCAGAGTTGGGATAGTACCGTTGCGACGGTACTCCTTAACCAGTGCATTTGAAACACAACGTTGAAGACGCTGAGTTGGTGATGTCATCCTCAGAGCGGATGACGTTCCAGCAGGAGTAGCAGCATTGGTTTTCACAGCAGCAGACCTCACAATAGAGGTGTTCACAGCAGCAGTATTCACAGGGGTGAATTTAAGGAAAGCCATTTTTTGTAGAAGATCTTGAAAAAAGAGTGCCTGTTCCATGTAACAGACATAATCAAGATGAATCTGGCTACTGCATCTTTTGGATGATCATATGTCAATGATTGCCTTATTGGCCCAAAGGGCCTAACAGATAAGAAGAACATCACTTTAACTTGGTTAAGGATTCACGTCGGGTTCACCATTTTTGTTTCCACACGGATTACGGGGATGACCGCCTGGACAGGAGATTCAAACGTTCCGATCGGTTTCTAGCGGGTTTGTTCGTAGAACCGGAAACATCCAATGATTCCACATCCGTTTGGACCTACTTTCCAAAGGCAGGCGCTCATTAGCTTGTGGACTAATGAGGCTTAGGAATTTGCATTGGTCGAGAGGATGGGAGGTCGGACTCATCACACCTTTTTGAGGGGAATTATTGTCTACTCCGGGACTCTCTTTATAGATTTAAGTTATGTTCGTGAATCCTTATTACATTACCAAGTATAAAATGAGTTTTCCTTTAGTTTTAACAATCAATGATTAAATATGCAAGAAATTTAGAGAATCTTTTATATGTATTTGAGGTTCTTCATCAATAGAGAATCATCCATATCTGTTTAGAGATTCTTGGTCAATGGTATCCTTCAAAACATTTATATAAAAGTCTCTTGGTCATTATGATGACCAGGCTGGTTTTAAAGCCACTCAGTGGGGCACTTGAAGTTTATCGTCATTCAGAAGGACAGAGATTATTTCAAAGTTGGGATCGAACCCATAAATGGGCTACCTACGTATCCTTTGTTTTTGGAAAAGGAATCATAACCCACGTAGTTCGAGGAATGGGGTATGATGTTTATGATTGATGGCTCAAAGATGAATGTCATAATTACTTTTACACTCTAAGCTCACGTGAGTCATGCTCGGTGTGAGAAACAAGAGGTATTGGTAAAATTTAGACAATTGTGCCATAAAAGATGCAATCATAAGAATTTGTTCGGGGCTTATGTATGGATGACTGCCCAGATAGATGAAGGTTTAGGATTCACTTTTAGGGAGAAAATCCAGGAACAGGGTCCATAAAGGTATATGTGCTTTATGGAGATTAGAATACTCTAATCTTGGGGCTTACTCCTAAGGAGGATGCCCAAGTTAGGAGGGTACTTATGACTGGGGCTTATTCCTGAGAAGGAAGCCCAGGTTAAGGATTAAGGCTTGGGGCTTACTCCTAAGGAGGATGCCCAAGGTTTATGACTGGGACTTATTCCTGAGAAGGAAGCCCAGGTTAGGGGACTTGGGACTTACTCCTAAAAAGGAAGCCCAAGGTTATGACTGAGTCTTATTCCTGAAAAGGAGACCCAGGTTAGGGATTAAGGTTTGGGGCTTACTCCTGAGGAGGATGCCCATATCTGAGGTTGGGGCTTATTCTTAAGAAAGATGCCCAAAATTAGAGGACTTGATTGGGGCTTACTCCTGAGGAGGATGCCCAAGATTATGACTGGGACTTACTCCTAAAAAGGAACCCAGTTTAGGGGATTTGGGACTTACTCCTGAAAAGGAAGTCCAGGGTTATGACTGAGTCTTATTCCTAAAAAGGAGACCCAGTTTAGGATTCTCTCATCTTAAAGGATGAGGTTGAATGAATGAACTCTCAATCTTTGGTGACATAAAGATGTTTAAATCACTAGGTTTTGAGAGATATTTCACAGAATTCCTTTCAGATAAGGATGTCAAATCAAGAAATCATGCCATAAAAGGCTTTGAAGAGTATCTTGAAGACTGAATCTTGAATAGGAAGAGTGAAATGGCTTAAGAGGGGTAAAATGGGCAAGATGGGCACCCAAAAAGATAGGGGCGCGCAAGTCCTGAAAGGCGCGCAAGTCCTGCGGCGGCGCGCAAGTATTGGTCGCGCAAGTATACTTGCGCGACACATGGGGTACTTTTGCGATTTTCAACCAGAGTTGAATTACTTGAGCGACTCTTTAGAAAACCCTTTTTAATCCTCCTGAGGTTCTTCCAGAAGAGGGACGCGCAAGTTATATTGAAGGAATTAAGTTGGCGCGCAAGTGTTTGAAAAGTTTCAACACTTAGGCCTTCCTTCTTCTCTTTTGATCTTCCATTCTAGGTAAGAAATTACCTTAGAAGTGTTATGGAAGCTTTAAGAAGAGACTTGGGCGTCGGGAGCTTCAATCCGTGTTTCTGGAAAAAGATCCTCTTTGAATGGGGGGCCCACAGGGTCTATTTATAGGCAAAAGAAGACCCCGGGCGGTTACTGGGCGGTTACAAGGCGGTTACCACATATGTCGCGCAAGTCCCTTGCACGACCATGAGGAGTCGCGCAAGTGTTGAGGCGGCGCGCAAGTGTACTTGCGCGACCAAGAGGGAACTTGCGCGACCTATGGGCAATGTTCTCCTTTTTCATCCCTTTATCGATTTTTGATATTTCTTCAAAGGATTAATCACTTTGAGCTCAGATATTCCCTTTTCCGATCTTTAGATTCTGTGACGAAAGGAGCGTCAACAGTGGCGAAGGACGACGCGTAAATGCCTCTGCCACTCTTGGAAATTGGTGCCGGTGAGATGGTTTTCTTTTTTGAGTATGGTGCGCAATGATATGTTTGAAGTCATTTTCTTGACGTTTCTACAAATTAAGATGAACAAAGGTTTAGTAATTTATTATAAAAATTAAGACAAATAAATAAATTAATACTTATTAGCCTCCTACTATTTTATCGAAATCCAATAGCCCTCACCACTAACTTAGTAATATTCTGTTGCGTGAATATTCTAGTGGCAATGATCCATATTTCCCTCCACATTACCCCAACTAGGGTTGTTCAGGCAACTTGAAGGGTTTTAGGTAGGCATTCCAAATGCCAACTGCATTAACTCGCAGCTCCTTGATCAACTGAGTGGACTCCCCAATCCTGAAATCCTTTTTGGATTTCATCAACCTTTGCCGCTTGGTCACACCAAGTCCTACTGTGGCAGTCAACCCTTGATGAGAACCAAGTCAAGTCAACCCAAAACCTTGAATTAGAATTCCCTGATAATTGAAAGCACCCCAACTAGGGTTGGTCAAGCACTTTGAACTATGGTTCGATTCTAACCAAGATTATGGAAGGCTATGCCGACTTAATATTTATTTTGAGGGATTTTATCCTTATACGGAAATTTCCATTTTATTATCTTTGATTACATGCTTGTTAATTTTAAGTGGGATATACTTAAGTGATTAACCATGTCTAAGATAATATTTACGTATAAGCCGGTTTTATTTTTGTTCCATCTTGCATGCTCGTTTAATTCATTAATTGTGTTATCGTGACAACACACCACAATAAACAAACCATGCAACTGACAGAAATAAAATAAATGGTATGATCATGAGCTTTTCTATTGGTTAGTTTATCTAGAGGTTGATAAACTAACCCAAGACCTAGGGGAGAAACACCTTGAACCTTTCAGGTTCGTGTTTACAGCTTTCCACATGTCCACTTTTATATCTCCTTGGATTGGTTTCACCTAGGCTCTTGACTTGATCCGCCTCCACTAGATTGGGAGCTCCATCCATTACATATACATTTATCTCACATGCAGGTGAGGGGTAAAAGGGGTTTTTACATAAAAGAATATTTGGGCGCAAAGGCCCTACATATTAATTAAGAGATGGCTCACAGGCCAAAAAATTTAATTTAAATAATAAATTAAATGAAACCATTTACATATAAAGGTCTCGGTCTAGCTCATGATCATCCATACATGCAACGATATTTACGCATAACTAAAACTACCATTCAATTCTTTAATCGTTCTTGTTTAAGATAAATCACGCTCGAATCAATTAATTATCTTTAATTAATCAATACTTTTATCTTAAATCCCTTTTCTGAATTTCCTTGCAATTATCATCCATCATAATTTTAAACAAATAAATTCATTTAAAATTATCCTTGTACGTAACTTGTACCTTGGAGGAAACCCGATGAATTCCCATTTTTTACGCAGATGTGAAATTAAACACATATATATATAAAACACCTACCACGTGTTGTGCCTCAGCTTTACGCCTGCACCATGGTACACGTCTCAAGGGTTTGTATAATATAATAATAAATTTTAATAAATCTGCGTAATTTGGGTGAGTACACGGCGTGTAGTTCCGACTACACGGTGTGTACTTTTCTTCACCGTCCATCCGAAGTACACGCCGGGGGATAGGGTGTGTTAATGTACTTCGGAAATTTTCGGAGTACGCGACGTGTACAGTGGGACACACGCCGTGTAGTTTTCGCATTACACGGTTTCCAGCCGGGCAGGCCGTGTACGGAGTACACGACCCAACCCTAACCCGAAGGGACTACACTCCATGTTCATTGGACCACACGGCGTGTATTCTGGAAACCTTGTGCCACCTGTTTCTGGTCAACACGCTGTGTCTTAAATTCTTAGAAATAATCCAATACACGGCCTGATTTGGCGGATCAGTCAATGCATTGAACCTAGACTACACGTCATGTACTTCCGAATACACGCCGTGTATTCTGGTGTTATATGGCCAGAAATGTTTGGCTCCTCCGGATGAGTTCCTCTATTTTATTATAATCAAAATTAAAAGAAAAAATAATTTCTGTGAGGTGAACGAGAAACGAGGGGGGATGAATAGATCTCGATATTCAGATTTCCAGAATGAATAAACTTGAATTGAAATAACTAAATTATTAAATGCGTAAATCACCAACGAAAAATTAAATAATTATAATCAATGATATGACCCCTCTGATACCACTTGTATGTTCCGGGCGCAGCGGAAGCACGTTAGTGGGTTAGCCCAACTTTAATTTTAACGTTAAAAAACATTCAATCCGAGATCCGCCACGATATAAAACGCCGAATCTTCAGAATATAATAAAGAACGAAAAGAAAATAAGAGTCCTGGAACCCTTGAGGATAATCATCATATGTCGATTATAATTAATTTAATTAATGCATAAGAATTACCTCGTTGGAATTCTTTCTTCGTTGATGTGTCTGGTCACGAGTCGGTGATCTATCGTTGCGTCGTAGAATCCAAGTGTAGGATTCCTCTAGCGGTGATCCACACATGTGTCACGTATCTCCAGACGTCGGCGAAGGGATCTCCGGGTGCTAGCGTGGAAGAACCTTCACTTGCGATGTCCGCCTTCGACCGCCTTGATTCGGTGGAGGATCTTGCTCTCGTAACTTGAGGGAATTCTTGGTGGAAATGGAATTCTCTCTTGGCTTGAGAGTATTTCCAAATTCCTTATGCACAACCATGGATCTTTAAAATGTTGGGGTTGCGAGGATATTTATAATTGGGTTTGAGGTTAACAGATTTATGACAATAAATAAACGCGTTACGCATTTTATTTATTTCATTAACTCTTATTGAAAACCCCCATGTCTAATTATTAATTCCTTGACATGCGCCCACGCTGATTATAATAAATATCATTTAATAAAACAATATTAAATCCTTAAAATGTCAACTGGAAAAACTACACGGCATGTAATAATTAATACACGGCGTGTACTTGTTTTCCATAAAACTACACGGCGTGTATATTTAATATACACGGCGTGTACTTTTATTTTCCATTTTTCTCCACCAGATTTATTAGACCTTGAGTAATGACTATTTTTTTCATAAATAAATGTAATTTCATTACTCTCTAAAAAATATTTTATTTCGTCCACAATATATTCTCTCAAATGACTAGTGTCCAAATAAATGTGATCAGACATCCTTAAATAATTATTAAACCACGGTTAGGAATAATATTTATTTAACTTGTTAAATTAATATTTAACTGAGATACATGGAAACAGTTAGTGTGTGACCCTCTAGGCCTCTTTCTCAGGGGAATTAGGCTGAGCCTGCCTAAAGTCCAAGGTTAGCATCTAGCAACACCCCAAGGCACCCATAGAGAAAGAGGTTAACGCCACAATGACGTGTCACCTCCTACGAACGCATACCGTGTAATATAATCCATTTTTCTTGATATCTCCAATCAAGCGGGTTGCATGCTAGTGCCATCAACCCATTTTCTTGATTACTCATTCTTTGAATTCCAGGAATTGAACTTTCCCATACCTTACCATGGACATGGATTTATTTAGGCTATATCAATTCCATCAAAGGGCCTAAGATATCTACCTCTGTTATGGAATGGAAGGGACAAATCCTTTCTCGCATTATCTATTAATGCGGTATTACTCGTGACGCACCCAATGTATCCTTCCTCGCTACGAACAGTGTGTCGCCACAGTTTTTGTCAATACATCTAAGTGTGTGAGTTGTAATACCACTTAATAATAATCTAAAAGTATAAGGACCAATACACACGTCTGAAGATAGGAACATCCAATGACACTATGAAATGTGGATTTCCTACTGGCGGGTCTAGTTCTCATAATATCCTCCTAGATATTACCAAGGGCGCACACCATGAGAAGGTGCCTCAACGTTTTATGAGTCCTCACCCCTAATGACCTGTATTATTTGTGTCCCCCAAATAATATCATCCGGCCATAGAACATACATTCAAGAACGGTGTTATGGCACCTCCGGGTTCTCATCGTAGCAGGGATCCGCTACGACCCTTTAATGCAACAGCTGTCCTTAGGACATTATCACATGACATGTCATGCAGAATAACAATCAAGATGTGATAAGGATTTTATTTAATGAATAAAGAACAAAGTAGTTGGTTCTAGACCACCAACTCTAACAGACTCCCACTTGGACTAGAGACAACTGCTAACAACCTTTAACCCGCTAGCTCTCACATGATATTCATGCTTCTACTAAGATAGGCCTTTAGTCATGGGGTCCGCCATGTTCTCTTCCGTGGTCACTCTGCTCACTGCAAAATCACCCCTTTGATAGAAATCCCTCAAGAGGTGATACTTCCAGAGTATGTGCTTTTTCCATTGATGTGACCTTGGTTCTTTTGCAAGAGCCACCGCTGCAGTATTATCACAATACAATGTAATGTGATATTTACTGCTAGGCACCACATCAAGCTCCTGGAAAAAGTTCCGAATCCAGACGGATTCTTTGGATGCATCAGAAGCCGCTAAATACTCGGACTCCGCTGAACAATCGGCGACAACTGGCTGCTTTGAACTCTTCCAACTCACAGCTCCTCCATTGAGACAGAAAACATATCCAGATTGCGACTTCAGATCATTCTGATATGTTTGAAAACTAGCATCAGGATACCCTCTGATGACAAGCTCCTCGTCTCCTCCATACACCAGGAACATGTCCTTAGTTCTTCTCAGATACTTAAGGGTAGTCTTAACAGCAGTAGAATGCTGTTCTCCTGGATCTGCTTGATATCTGCCTACTGTGCTCAGTGCATAGGCAACATCAAGCCTGGTACATAACATGGCATACATGATTGATCCTATAGTCGAGGCGTATGGGATCTTACTCGTCCTATCTTTCTCCTGTTGTGTCTGGGGACACATTTTATTATAATGATGTATGCCATGTGACACTGGAACCAATCCCCTCTTGGAGTCTTCCATACTAAATCTCTTTAGTATCTGGTCAATGTATGTACCCTGACGTAGTCCAAGTAGCCTCTTGGATCTGTCACAAATTATCTTGATCCCTAGAATGTAGGCTGCTTCTCCTAAGTCCTTCATGGGGAAACACTTGTTCAACCAGTCCTTAACTGACTGTAAGGATGGTACGTCCTTTCCAATAAGCAATATGTCATCAACATACACCACTAGGATGACGACCGCATTCCCATTAAACCGCTTATAAACACATGGCTCACATTCATTCTTAATGAAACCAAATTACTTTATGGCTTCATCAAATCGAATTTTCCATGACCCGGATGCTTTCTTCAATCCATAAATGGATTTCTGCAACTTGCAAACCCGTTTGGATTCACCTGGTGTCACAAACCCTTATGGTTGTGTCATATAGAAATCTTCCTGAAGGTTCCCGTTATGGAATGCTGTTTTGACATCCATCTGCCAAATCTCGTAGTCATAGTAAGATGCTATGGAAAGTATGATTCTTATGGATTTAAACATGGAAACTGGCGAGAAGGTTTCATCATAGTCAATTCCTTGACGCTGTCTGAATCCTTTAGCTTCTAGCCCTGCATTATAGGTGCTAACTTGACCTTCCATGTCCAGCTTTTTTTTGAATACCCATTTGCATCCAACAAGCATTACATCAACTGGATCATCGACCATAACCCAAACTTAGATCTGATACATGGATTCCATCTCAGAATTCGTAGCTTCTAGCCATCTTGCATCTTCTGAGCTTTCTACTACTTCCTTATAGGAGTTAGGTTCATCATTGTCCAACAATAATGATTCACCATCCTCGGTGGCTAGGAAACCAAATCTCTCTGGTTCCCTTACCTCTCTTGAGCTCTTATGCAGTACTTGTGTTTCTGGAACCTCTTCCACGGGGACCTGTGGAACTTTTTCCTGTACCAACAACTGTGTATCTTGAGCATCAACTTCGTCGAAGTAAATCTTGCTCCCACTATCCTTCTTGAGTATGTGCTCCCTCTCAGGAAAGACGGCTTGTCTGGCAACAATCACGTTCTTGTCTTCAGGGTTATATAGGTAATATCCTTTCGTTTCCTTGGTATATCCTATGAAGATACACTTCGTGCCCCGGGGTGCTAGTTTGTTGCCTAAGAAGGCCTTAACTAACACCTCGCATCCCCATACACGTGTGTGCAACAAAGTGGGTTTCCTTCCATTCCATAAATCGCATGGAATTCCATTTTCCGCCTTAGTTGGTACTCGGTTTAATGTGTATGATGTAGTTTGTAATGCATATCCCCAAAAGGATAATGGACGATCCACATGACTCATCATCAACCTCACCATGTCCAACAAGGTGCGGTTCCAACTTTCACTAACACCATTCCACTATGGTGTATAAGGAGGAGTGATCTGAGATAGAATCCCAGACTCTCGTAGAAGATCGATGAACTATTGGTCTAGATATTCTCCACCTCGATCCAATCGAAGCTTCTTTATCTTCTTACCAAGCTGATTCTCTACTTCATTCCTGAATTCCTTAAATTTCTATAAGGACTCTGACTTATAACTCATTAAGTAGACATAGCCATATCTACTCAAATCATCAGTAAAAGTAATGAAGTAAGAATATCCACCTCTAGCTTCTACTGGAAATGGTCTACACACATCCGTGTGTACCAATCCTAGAAGCTCTGTGTCCCTTTCACCTTGTCCACCAAAAGGATGCTTCGTCATTTTTACTTGTAAACAAGCGTGACATCTATGAAGTGGTTTCAGCTCAGTAGAGTCTAAATAGCCATCTTGGAAGAGCTTTGTCAAACGCTTCTCGTTCACATGACCAAGACAGTGATGCCATAACTTGGTGATGAATGACTCATGTGAGTTTGTTTCATTATCGATTGCCAACACTTGGTTTTCATAATTCAATACATACAAACCATTATTTAAATGTTCCATACCATAACATACGTTGTTCTTATAAAAGATACAACCCTTATTTCCAAATTGGAAAACAAATCCATCCATATCCAAAAAAGATACAGAAATTATGTTCTTGGTAACACTAGGCCCATAATAACAGTTATGTAAAACCAAAATCATCCCAGTCGGCAATGAGAGGTGGTAGTCTCCAATAGCCAACGTAGCCAGGCTTGCTCCATTGGCAGCTCAAAGATCCACCTCTCCTCTGGCGATCATTCTAAATCTAATTGGTTCCTACATTTGAATACAGATATGAGCCCCACAAGATATATCTAATACCCAATGTGTATAAATAGAAAGATTGCACTCTATAACAAACGCACCTTTAGCGTCCACACACTTATGGGTGCAGTTCCTCTTCCAGTGGCCCTGCTTGCCACATTCAAAACACACTGCTTCCCATTCCTTGCCCTGCCTTTAGATCTTCCCATTCATGGAGGGACAATGCTCGGGGGCTTCAGACCGTTTATAAGTTTTTGACCCCTTTGCCTTTTCCTTCCTCTTCTTGTTCACCATAAGGATCGGGGGTTTGTCACACCCCATTTCCATATCTACCTGGCGAATCAAGGTCAAAAGCTCCGATAGACTCTTCTCATTGCCGCTCATGTTATAGTTGACAATAAAGCTAGAGAAGGTCTTGGGCAGTGATGATATGATGAGATCTGTACGCAACTCATCTGAGAATTTAATCCCTAAGATGTCTCAGCGTTCAATGTATTCAATACGCTTGACTACATGAGGCCCAACTGGTGCAGACCCTCCATACTTTGTGGTAAACAAAGCATTGGAGATCTCATACCACTCCTTTCTCACCTTCTCTTGGTAGAGATCTTTAAGGTGAGACATCATTCTATACGCATCCATGTTTTCATGTTTCTTCAGGAGCTCATTAGACATGGCTGATAGCATGAAACACTGGACATCAATGGCATCATCCATGTGTTTCATGTAGAGAGATAATTCATCATCACTAGCCTCTTTCCCAGGTGCAACTGGAATAGGCTCTTCCAGCACATATAATTGTGTTTCGTGGTGAAGGGCGACGCGTAAACGCCTCTGCCACTCATGGAAATTGGTGCCGCTGAGAGGGTTTTCTTTTTCAAGTATGGTGTGAAATGATATGTTTGAAGTCATTTTCTTGTCGTTTCTACAAATTAAGATGAGCAAAGGTTTAATGCTTTATTATAATAATTGAGACAAATATATAAATTAATACTTATTAGTCTCCCACTATTTTATAGAAATACAATAGCCCTCACCATTGACTTCAGAATATTCTGTTGCATGAATATTCTTGTGGAAAGGATCCATATTGCCATCCGTATTACACAAACTAGGGTTGGTCAAGCAACTTGAAGGGATTTAGGTAGGCATTCCAAATTCCAACTTCATTAACTCGCAGCTCCTTGATCTACTGAGTGGACTCCCCAATCCTGAAATCCTTTTTGGATTTCCTCAACCTTTGCCTCTTAGTCACACCAATTCCTTCTATGGCAGTCAACCCTTGATGCGAACCATGTCAAGTCAACCCAAAACCTTGAATTAGAATTGCCCGATAATTGAAAGCACCCCAACTAGGGTTGTTCAAGAACTTTGAACTGTGGTTCGATTGTAACCAAGATTATGGAAGGCTATGCCGATTAATATTTATTTTGAATGATTTTATCCTTATACGTAAATTTCCATTTTATTATCTTTGATTACATGCTTGTTAATATTAAGTGGGATATACTTTAGTGATTAACCATGTCTAAGATAATATTTACGTATAAGTCGGTTTTATTTTAGTTCCATCTTGCATGCTCATTTAATTCATTAATTGTGTGATCGTGACAACACACCACAATAAATAAACCATGCAACTGATAGAAATAAAATAAATGGTATGATCATGAGATTTTCAATTGGTTAGTTTATCTAGCGGTTGATAAACTAACCCAAGACCTAGGGGAGAAACGCCTTGAACCTTTCATGTTCGTGTTTACAGCTTTCCACCTGTCGACCTTTGTATCTCCTTGGATTGGTTTCACCTTGGCTCCTGACTTGAGCCGCCTCCACTAGCTTGGGAGCTCCATCCATTACATATGTATTTATCTCACATGCAGGTGAGGGGTAAAAGGGGTTTTTATATAAAAGAATCCTTGGGCACGCATGCCCTACATATTAATGAGGAGGTGGCTCGCAGGCCAACAAATTTAATTTAAATAAATAAATTAAACGAAACCATTCACATACAAAGGTCTCGGTCTAGCTCATGATCATCCATACATACAACGATATTTACGCATAAATAAAACGAGCATTCAATTCTTTAATCATTCTTATTTGAGATAAATCACGCTCGAATAAATTAATTATCTTTAATTAATCAATCCTTTTATCTTAAATCCCTTTTCTGAATTTCCTTGAGTTTCACATCCATCATAATTTTAAACAAATAAATTCATTTACAATTATCCTTGTACATAACTTGTACCTTGGAGGAAACCCGGTGAATTCCCATTTATTACGAAGATGTTATATTAAACACACATATATATAAAACACCTATCACGTGTTGTGCCTCAGCTTTACGCCTACACCATGGTACACGTCTCAAGGGTTTGTATAATATAATAATAAATTTTAATAAATCTGCGTAATTTGGGTGAGTACACGACATGTAGTTCCAACTACACGGCGTGTACTTTTCTTCACCGTCTATCCCAAGTACATGCCCGGGGATATGGCGTGTTAATGTACTTCAGAAATTTTCGGAGTACACGACGTGTACAGTGGGACACACGCCATGTAGTTTCCGCGTTACACGGTTTCCAGCCAGGCAGGCCGTGTATGGAGTACACGCCCAACCCTGACCCGAAGGGACTACATGCTGTGTTCATTGGACCACACGGCGTGTATTCCGGAAACCGTGTGCCACCTATTTCTGGTCAACACATTGTGTCTTAAATTCTTAGAAAGAATCCAATACACGACCTGATTTGGCGGATCCGTCAACGTATTGAACCTAGACTACATGATGTGTACTTCCAAATACACGCCGTGTATTCTGTTGTTATATGACCAGAAACATTTGGATCTTCTGGATGACTTCCTCTATTTAATTTTAATCAAAATTAAATGAAAAAATTGTTTCTGTGAGGTGAACGAGAAACGAGGGAGGAGGAATAGATCTCGATATTCAGTTTTCAAGAATGATTAAAATTGACTTGAAATAACTAAATTATTAAATGTGTAAATTACCAATGGAAAACTAAATAATTATATTCAACGATATGACCCCTCTGATACCACTTGTAAGTTCCAGGCGCAGTGGAAGAACGTTAGTGGGTTAGCCCAACTTTAATTTTATTGTTAAAAAACGTTCAATCCGAGATCCATCACGATATAAAACGCAGAATCTTCGGAATAGAACGAAGAACGAAAAGAAAATAAGAGTCCCGAAACCCATGAGGAGGATCATCATATGTTGACTATAATTAATTTAATTAATGCATAAGAATTACCTCATTGGAATTCTTTCTTTGTTGATGTGTCCGATCACAATTTGGTGATCCACCATTGCATCGTAGAATCCAAGTGTAGGATTCCTCTAGCGGTGATCCACATGTGTGTCACGTATCTCTGGATGTCCTCGAAGGGATCTCCGGGTGCTAGCGCGGAAGAACCTTCTCTTGCGATGTCCACCTTCGACCACCTTGATCCGGTGGAGGATCTTGCTCTCATAACTTGAGGGCATTCATGGTGGAAAGGTAATTCTCTCTTGGCTTGAGAGTATTTCCAAATCCGTTGAGCACAACCATGGCTCTTTAAAATGTTGGGGTTGCGAGGATATTTATAATTGGGTTTGAGGTTAACAGAGTTATGATAATAAATTAACGTGTTACGCGTTTTATTTATTTCATTAACTCTTATTGAAAACCCCCATGTCGAATTATTAATTCCTTGAAATGCACCCACGCTGATTATAATAAATATCATTTAATAAAACAATATTAAATCCTCAAAATCCCAACTGGAAAAACTACACGGCATGTAATAATTAATACACGGCATGTACTTGTTTTCCATAAAACTACACGGTGTGTATATTTAATATACACGGCGTGTACTTTTATTTTCCATTTTCTCCACCACATTTAATAGACCTTGAGTAATTACTATTTATTTCTTAAATAAATGTAACTGCATTACTCGCTAATAAATATATTATTTCGTCCAAAATATATTCTCTCGAATAACTAGTGTCAAATTAAATGCGACCATACATCCTTAAATAATTATTAAACCACAGTTGGGAATAATATTTATTTAACTTGTTAAATTAATATTTAACTGAGATACAAGGACACACTTAGTGTGTGACCCTCTAGGCCTCTCTCTCAGTGGAATTAGGCTGAGCCTGCCTAAAGTCCAAGGTTAGCGTCTAGCAACATGCCAGGGCACCCATAGAGAAAGAAGTTAACACCACAACGACGTTTAACCTCCTACAAACGCTTACCGTGTAATATAATCCCTTTGTCTCGATATCTCCAATCAAGCAGGTTGCATGCTAGTGCCATCAACCCATGTGCTTGATTATTCTTTCTTTGACTTCCGGAAATTGAACTTGCCCATTCCTTACCATGGCCATGGATTTATTTAGGCTATATCAATTCCATCAAAGGGCCTGAGATATCTACTTCCGTTATGGAACGGAAGGGACAAATCCTTTCTCGTATTATCTATTAATGCGGTATTACTCGTGACTCACCCAATGTATCCTACCTCACTGCGAACAATGTATCATCACAGTTTTCATCAATATATCTAATTGCGTGAGTTGTAATACCCATTAATAATAATCTTAATGTCTAAGGACCAATACACACGTCCACTGATAAGAACATCCAATGACACTATGAAATGTTGATTTCCCACTGGCGGGTCTCATTCTCATAATATCCTCCTGGATATTACCAAGGTCACACACCATGAGAAGGTGCCTCAAAGTTTTATGAGTCCTCACCCCTAATGACGTGTATTATTTGTGTCCCTCAAATAATATTGTCCGACCATAGAACATACATTCACGAACAGTGTTGTGGCACTTCCGGGTTCTCATCATAGCAGGGATCCGCTACGACCCTTTAATGCAACAACTATCCTTAGGACATTATCACATGACATGTCATACAGAAGGACAATCAAGATGTGACAAGACTTTTATTTAATGAATAAAGTACAAAGTAGTTGGTTCTAGACCACCAACTCCATCAGTGGATGCATTACCTCAGAGAGATGAAGGAGGAAAATATTTTTTTGGGTTAACTATGAGGAGGAGTTCAGTGGAAAATTCCTTTCTTTGATGATGAGGAATAAGAAGATGTAGTAGATTCTCTCCCTCCAGCATGGGAGTATGTTGGTATGGGAGTTTAAGATCTTGTTCAAGGACCTCCTTCACTTTTTTATGTATCTATTTCTAGATGAGAAGTATTGAGAAAAACGTTTGGAGGAGGCATTGCGTCCTTCCCTCCAGTAGCTAGTCACTCCATTCCCCATACCTACATACATTGGGATTCAGAAGGAAAATGAGGTAGTTGGAAGGATGCACTCGTGGTGATGTAATCCATGAGAGGGAATCCGGTCGAGTTCGTCAAATGGGAAGCCCGACATTAGAAAGACTTTGGAATTCGGGCCTTCGAAGTTTCAGACAGCAGGGAGCCGACCCCAATTTTTTTCGTTCTGACGCTCTGGTCCTCTCCCTTTTTCCACAGGATTGGGGCTGTGGATTTTTTTCTTGAGGAAGACATGGGCACCTCCAAAGATAGTTCTTGACTTGATATCAGTATGGTGGAGGTGGGAAGGTTCAGTTCACAACTCATCATCAGTTTCTAGCCAAGCCTTTCCAGCAGTAGGGACAGTAGGCCCTGCTCTAAAGTGGGGAGATGGTGCAAGAGGAGGCCAACCTCAGAGTGCTCCTCATTGACCTAGACCAAGGAATAGTCAGGGATGTGGCTGATACCCTAGGTGTATAAGAGCTAGGCATGGGATGTTTCAAGCTAGAGAGGTTGCAGTTCCAGTGGGGCCAGAGGTCATCCAAGATACGATCTGTTTTTTCAAAACTCTTGCATGTTCATTGTTTGATTTAGGAGCTTCAAACTCTTTTGTTTCACTCATTCCAGCCCATTCTATGAGACTCGACATAGAAATACATTCCATTTACCTGGTGTTGAGTACAATATTAGGATGTCAGACTAGTTTGTTTGACACTTCCTTGTGATGAAGATTAATTTTGGGGCCACATCCGTCTAGTGGGGATCACTTTCTACTACAGATTCACCCATAAGATGTCATACCTAGCATAAAATGTTTGTTTTCAATGCATAATATTATCAAATGCTTCTATATAAGAGTTGTTTTTTTATACATAAAAGTCCAACAAGTAGATTTTTTTTGTTGAGTGCAACTTCCTAATGGGTAGACAACATATGAAGCCCCTTATTTCCTTATTATATTAGTTATCAGTGGTATCGGTGGATACTGAGATGGTGTGTGTTCCTAGATTTTTTTTGGGAACTATCAAATGTTTTTCCAACGTATGTTTTGACTCTACACCCTCGACATGATGTTGAGTTCAAGATAGACTTACATCCTAGGGTTAGTCCAATTTCAATGGATCCTTATCAAATGGCACCTTCTAAGCTGTGAATGTAGGGAATTTAGATTGAAGATTTGATGGATAAGGGATTTATCCAGCCCAGTGTGTCACCATGTTGGGTTCCAGTCTTGTTTGAGAAGAATGAAGAAGGTGGTATAAGGCTGTGTATAGTCTATCAGAGGTAGAATCAGGTAACAAACAAGAACCGTAACATTATCCCAAGGATATATGATCTTTTCGACCATCTGAGGAACGAAAGTGTGTTTTCTATGATTGATATGTGGTATGGGTATCACCAATTGAGGGTGAATGATGGTGACATCCCTAATACTACCTTTAAGTGCATGTATGGGCACTTAGAGTTCATGGTTATGCATTTCATTGTTATGAATACATCATTTGTGTTCATGGGACATTTGAACTCCCTCTTTCATGAGTTCCAGGTCTGTATATTTATCGTATTGATGTTATTAATATTTTCATGACTTATTATATTCCCCCTTTACTTATTTTATATGAAATGTGCATAATTTGTGTGAAATATTAATGTTTTAATATTAAGTATAATATTTGAGCATTTTTAGAAGTAGTCCAATTGAGTCAGTTTAATGTTTTAATTATAACTGTCACTATACTGATCCAAATTGTGTGGGTCCTGTTTTTTAGGATTCTCCTTTCAATATAAAACATTTCATTAGAAGGAACCATGATCCAATTCTGCCATTTGAAGGGTCATATGGTCCTCACAAACAAGGCCAAAGAATCTGTGAACAAACTGGACCATCCTTGAAGATTGATTTACTGGGCTCAATACAGAAGTCCAAAAACATTAACTCTCCACCATAATTTGGGGGACACTACATGTCATCTTGGATAAAAATTTCATGGCCCAAATCCAAGTACAAGGGGCCCAAATGAAGCTTTGAAGTCCAGCCCACCATTCTGTCCGAGAATTAAAATCAGTATACTATTCATGACATATTTCATGATGTAAGCATCAAATAGAGCTGATATTTTGCAATGTGAAAGAGGCGATATAGTAGGCCGACTTTGTTGAATAATTCATTCGGCTTTGAAGGCATCTACCTGTTCACAAATCCATTCACATTTTGGCCATCGAAAAAACATGGATAGAAATGGACAGTTTACCTTTGTTTAATAAAACCACCATAACTTTGTCTCCACTTGTCCAAAGGCCACCATATTTTACAGTAGTCGTAAAACATTATTATCTACAACTTTGAAGAAAGAGATATTCGGAGATTCATCTTTCTGAATATCCAAATTGGTGATTCAAGTGGAGGGACAAATTGGGAATGCAAACAGTCTACTCCTTGGGCTATAAATACTCTCCCCTTCTCTCCTTGAGAGGGTTGGCATTTCAGAAGAGAGGAGATCATATTGGCACGAACAAAGCTTTTCCAAAGGCATGGGAGGACCTTCCATACTCATGTTTTCACTTGAGAGTCCTTTCCTCCTCTCTTTGTTTTCACTTACTTTTGTGTTCTTCATTTTTGTAATCTTGTAATTCTCTTTCTTTGTAATTCTGTTTTAATGCAAGTTACTTCTTCAATATCTCTTATTCTCATCCACCTTCTGTAGTTTAATATTCATGTTTATAAAATAGTTTAAATTCAGTTGAATCCCCTTCCCTTCTTTTTCTTCCTCATTCAATCGAAAATCCGTTTTTAATTATCATCATCGTTCGTGTGTGTGTGTCAAAGTACCACTCTTTTCTAATCCCTTTTTTTTCCTTCTATTCTTAATTTATCATCATAATTATTTTAACTAGAATATTAAACATCCAAATGGATGAGTAAATCTCTCATTGGGGTGAGTTATAATTCGGGGATGTTAAGTGATTGAGAGTTTTGCTCGATGAGTATTCTTTAAATTAATATTGTGTATGTTAAACTCAATATGTCATGGATTAATGATATGTTTTGTTTAACGAGTGGTTTCCATGGATTATTGGAACCATAAATACACTACCATAAATATGTTTTGATTGATATGAGAACCCTAAGTTAAGTTAAGGCTTGGATTAAAGCCTTCACACTTAGGAATTCCAATCAACGTCAACTTATGACATGAGTGTTAATTTAATGCAATACAAAGTAAGGCTCAAGGATATCACATGCTTAACTCCCCAATGATGAACTCACCCCAATATTTATCAACTTGTTAAATTAAACATCATTCATTAAACACTTAAATTAAGCTCTGCAAACAAACCCCCCCAATCAAAATACAATCAACTAAAAACAATCGACTATTATGAAGTACCATCGCCGAGGATTCGACCCGAGTGCTGCTATACACATTAGCAGAGCACCGGAACTTTGACCGGCCGATAGGCGACAATCGGCCGTGCGTTTCAAATGGCGCCGTTGCTGGGGATGGTGCTTTAAGTAGTCATTCGTTTCTGGTTATTGTCAAAAAAACCAAAAAAACAAAATTTAAAAAAAAATTGAAAAAAACACAAAGAAAAACCCGTCTTCCTCTTAAAAATCATAATCTGAAAAAATAAAAAGAAAAAAACCGTCTTCCTCTTTCTTCCAAAATCTCTCCGAATGCCCCGTAGCCTTCCAAACAATTCCTCGGATTTTTTTGACCCTGAAATTGAGCGAACACTTCGCCAACTTAGGAGGAACATAAGAGATACTCAAATAATTCAAGAACCAGTCCTCATCCAACCAATTGAAATTGAAATGGCCAATCCTAGGGAACAAACCCTAACATAACTCGCTACCCCTGATATGAATTACCAACCTCTTGGTATTCAATATCCAAACATAGAGGCTGACTTCGAACTCAAGTCGGGTTTGATTCATCTTCTTCCTCATTTCCATGGTCTAGCTGGTGAGGATCCTCATCTTCACCTCAAAGAGTTCCAAGTGGTCTGCTCAACCATGAAAGCTCAAGGGGTTTCTGAAGAACAAATCGTGCTTAGAGCTTTCCCCTTTTCCATTGCGGAGTCTGCCAAGTCTTGGATCTACTACCTCCCACCTGGTTCCATAAACTCATGGGTTGACATGAAGAGACTTTTCCTTGAGAAGTTCTTTCCTGCTTCCTGAACAGCTTCTATCCGAATGGAAATAAACAGCATCCGTCAATTCCCTAATGAATCACTCCATGAGTATTGGGAGAGCTTCAAAAAGCTTGTGGCAACTTGTCCACACCATCAAATCCCTGACCAACTCCTGATCCAATACTTCTATGAGGGGTTATTGGCTATGGAGCGAACTCTCATTGATGCCGCAAGTGGCGGTGCTCTTGTTGACAAAACTCCTGCAGCTGCACGAGAACTCATAAGCAACATGGCTGCAAACACGCAGAAATTCCATACTCGAGCACATGCTCAAGTGAAACAAGCCCAAGAGAATCAATCCATAGAGCCCAACAAGATGACTGAGTTGATGAGTGAACATACAGGTCTTGTGCGTCAACTAGCGGTGGATACCAAAGCCCCAACCTCATCTTCTCCACAGTCACTATTCCCTAGACCTATCAAGAATTGTGGAATCTGCAACTCTCCATCTCATCCGAATGACACATGTCCACAACGTCAAGATGATCCATCTGATTCATCTAGTCCAATGGATCTCAATGCGGCATATGCTCAGCGAAACTTCAACCCTCAACAATCAGGTCAGTTTGTTAGAAACTTCAACCAACCCCACTCTGAGCCCTTCTCTTCTACCTTTAACCCACCTCTGAGGTATGGTAATCCCATTTCTCATCCTCCTCAGTTCCCTCATCAAAATCCAATCTAGTTCCAATATGGTCAAAGTGGTGGTAACATCCATCAACCTTATCCTTTTGTTCCTCAACCCCAAAGGAACAATCCTCCTCCTGGATTCCACTATCCTGACGAGCCTTCCCAATTCCCCACCCAATACAATCGCTTTCCCAAGAACCAAAATCAAGGCCAACCCAACTTGGGACAATCCTCTTCTTCTAAACAACCATGGGAAAGTGCTGTAGAGGATCTTGCTTCCTTCACCCGTTCTAGCCTCAAGAACATTGAAAACCAAATAGGTCAACTTGCATCCCACCTCAGCCAGCAACAACCATCCAATTCATCCCAACTCCCATCTCAACCATTACCCAACCCTAAGGGTAATGTCAGTGCAATTGCACTTAGACCGGGAAATCAAATTCCTATTCCCCATGCTGATTTCTCTACCTCCCCTTTCGATGTTGATCTAGAAAATGAAAGCTGGAAAAGGAACTTGAATCCACTCCTTCACCTCCTTCCATTCCTCTAAGGAACCCAATTCCTTTTCCTCAAGCCATCTCCAAGCCTAAGAAGTCCTTTGAACCTGATCTTGAAATGCTTGACATGTTTAGACGTGTTGAAGTGAACATCCCCCTCTTAGATGCCATCAAACAAATCCCTAAGTATGCCAAGTTTATTAAGGAATTGTGCACCCATAAGAGGCAACTTAGGAACATTGAAAATGTTTCAACCCAACAGTCCATTCCCATGATGTGCAAAGATCCAGGGACCTTCACGGTTCCATGTCAAATAGGGAGTTCCAACTTTGATGATGCACTCATAGACCTTGGAGCCTCAATAAATGTCATGCCCAAATCCATTTTCTCCAACCTTGGTCTAGGTCCCTTGCACCCAACGGGTGTTGTCATTCAATTAGCCAATCGAAGCACTACCAGTCCTAAGGGGATAATTGAGGATGTTCTTGTTCGGGTCAATGATCTTATCTTCCCAGCTGATTTCTATGTCCTTGACATGGAAGGTGAGACGACCTCTTCTCGATCTCCCCTAATTCTAGGAATACCATTCCTCATGACTACAAGAACCAATATTGATGTTCATTCAGCCATCTTATCCATGGAATTCGGTGACCAACTGGTCAAGTTCAACATTTTCCACGCCATGCGATACCCATCCGAGGATCACTCTGCATTCTCAATCCATGCTTTTGAGGACACTTCTAAGATTCAATCAAACCCCAATCCACCATGTTCTTCATGTTCTAATGATAAAGGATCTTGTGAAATCTGCACCATGATTAACAAAGTCATAAATGGTGAAGTTGATGTGGACCTCTCATTCATAGACTCTATCAATCTAGAGGAATTTGAAAACTCTCTTGAATCCCACATAAACTCTGATCTCTACTGCTCCACCTTGGACAGTGTTGAGGAAAATGATCCAAAACCATCTGGATTCCCTTCTCCTACTCCTAACTTGTCTATCTCTCAAATCAAGGCTGAAACTGATCTAAAACCACTTCCTTCACACCTCAAGTATGCATTCCTTTTCCATAATCCCTCCTACCCTGTCATTATCTCTTCTTCACTTTCTAAAACTGAGGAGTCCCAACTTGTTCAAGTGTTAGAGGAAAACAAAAATGACTTAGGTTGGACCCTAGAGGATATTCTAGGAATCAACCCTGCCCTTTGCATGCATCACATCCATCTAGAGGAATCATCCAAATCAATTAGGCAACCTCAAAGAAGACTCAATCCACTCATACTTGAGGTAGTTAGGGAAGAGATTACCAAGCTTCTTCAAGCTGGTATTATCTTCCCAATTTCTGATAGTGAATGGTTTAGTCCAATTCAAGTCGTTCCTAAGAAGGGCGGGATAACAGTTGTCACAAATGAACATGGAGAGGTGGTAACAACTCGAGTGAAAAACAAATGGCGTGTGTGAATCGATTATCGCAAATTGAATGCTGAAACACGAAAAGATCACTTCTCACTTCCTTTCCTTGACCAAATGCTTGAGTGATTGGCCGGAAAGTCACACTATTGCTTTCTTGATGGTTACACCGGGTACTTCCAAATTCCAATCGCACCTCAAGACCAAGAAAAGACCACATTCACTTGCCCCTTTGGAACCTATGCCTATAGGCGAATGCCTTTTGGCCTTTGTAATGATCCTGCAACATTACAGCGGTGTATGATGAGTATCTTTTCTGAATTCATTGAGAATTGCATGGAGGTCTTCATGGATGACTTTACCATTTATGGAGAGTCATTTGAATCTTGCTTACATTCACTCTCTTTGGTCCTTCAAAAGTGTGTCAAGTGCAACCTTGTGCTGAATTTTGAAAAATGTCACTTCATGGTTTCAAATGGGATTGTTCTAGGGCACATAATTTCTCAAGAGGGTATCCAAGTTGATCCAGCCAAAATTGAGGTGATCCAATCACTTCCTGAACCCAAATCAGTTCGAGACATTCGGTCCTTCCTTGGTCATGCCGGCTTCTATCGGCGATTCATTCGGAACTTCAGCAAGATTTCCCTCCCACTCACTCATTTACTTCAAAATGATGTCACATTCAATTTTAATGAGGCTTGAAAGAGAGCCTTCATTGAACTCAAATCTGCTCTCACATCTGCTCCAATAATCCAACCCCCAGATTGGTCCTTACCATTTGAATTGATGTGTGATACTTCTGATAGGGCCATTGGGGCTGTTCTTGGTCAAATAAGAGAAAACATTCCTCATGTCATATTTTATGCCTCAAAAACATTGGATGAAACTCAATCACACTACACTGTGACTGAAAAAGAACTTTTAGCTGTGGTTTTTGCCTTGGATAAATTCCGGCCCTATCTCTTAGGTGCCAAAATCATCATCTTCACGGACCACTCAGCATTAAAGTTCTTACTTAAGAAAAGTGATTCCAAACCAAGGCTAATAAGATGGATTTTAATGCTCCAAGAGTTTGACCTTGTGATAAAAGATAAACCTAGAAAAGAAAACCCTGTGGCTGACCACCTGAGTAGAATTTCTAATTCGTCTCATTCTGAAATAATTGATCCTGAATTTCCAACTGAACACCTCTCATCTCTCACTCCAAAGTTACCATGGTATGCCCCAATTGTCAATTACTTGGTTTCTGGTGTTTTCCCTGAATATTGTTCAAAAGAAAAAAAAGAAAAGATGAAAATAGATTCAAAGCATTATTTTTGGGAAGATAATAAACTTTGGAAAACTGGGGCTGACATGGTAATTAGGAGATGTGTTGATGAAACTGAACAATCCTCCATCTTGGAATTCTGCCACTCAAGGCCTGGAGGTGGCCACTTTGGACCACAAATGACTTCTCGAAAGGTCCTAGATTCTGTATTCTTTTGGCCTTCACTCTTCAAGGACTCACACGAGTTCTGTCAATCATGTCCCACTTGCCAAAAGTTTGGCACAATTTCCAAAAGAAACGAAATGCCTCAAAAGCCATTAATCTTCTGTGAGCTTTTCGATGTTTGGGGAATCGATTTCATCGGACCTTTTCCCCATTCCAATGGATTATCCTACATTATCCTTGCTGTTGAATATGTTTCTAGGTGGGTCGAGGCCAAACCCACTAGGAAAGATGATGCTCAAACTGTGAGTGAGTTCCTCAAAACCCATATCTTCCATCGATTCGGAACACCACGTGCTTTGATAAGTGACTTAGGAACTCATTTCTGTAATAGAACCATGGAGTCACTTTTGAAAAAGAATGGGGTTGTACATAAAACATCCACTGCATATCACCCTCAAACAAATGGAATGGCTGAACTTTCTAACAGAGAAGTGAAAAGAGTGCTTGAAAGAATTGTTAAGCCCACAAGAAAAGACTGGCCCGATAGACTTGGTGAAGCACTTTGGGCCTATCGAACAGCCTATAAGACACCCATTGGGATGTCTCCATTTAGGCTAGTCTGTGGTAAAGCCTGTCATTTACCAGTTGAAATCCAACATAAGTCATTTTGGGCTGTCAAAACATGTAATTTTGATTGTGAAAAATCTGGTGAAGAAAGATTGTTGTTGTTGACTGAATTGGAGGAGCTTCGACTCGATTCGTATGAGAACTCCATTATCTACAATGAAAAGGCAGAGTCACTCCATGACAAGCACATTCTTTGAAAGGTATTTCATGAAGGTGAAAAGGTAATGCTCTTCAATTCTCGATTTCGACTTCACCCAGGTAAGCTTAATTCTCATTGGGAAGGTCCTTTTGTTATTACTAAGGTTTACCCATTTGGTGCAGTGCAAGTCCAAGACCCCTCTTCCAAAAGGACATTCACGGTTAATGGACATCGGTTAAAGCATCACCATGAGAGGTCTCACAATCTAGGAACCACTTCGACTTCCATTGAAACCCCATCCACTTTAATAGAACCACCACTGGATGGAGACCCGCCAAATCCAAACTAGGGGGCACCTCTTTCCCTTTAACTCTTTCTCTCCTCAATCTCTCTTCCATCTCTTCTTCTCTCTATTTCTTCTTCTTCCTCTCTCCCTCTCATTTTTTTACAACATTCTTCCACAACCTTTTTTTTCTATTTTCTCTTTTGTGTGGATGTGTCATTAAAAATAAAAAATTTAAAAACAATTAATTAAAAAAAATGAAAATTAACAAAAAAAGGGGTGTCATAATTACTCATCATCCAATATTGAAATTCTGTACAACCATTTTGGGGAGTCAAAAGGCTTGTTTTAAACTCAAATATATTGAATTTTTATCTCAAACTTGGGTAAACAATTTTGTGTCAATAACAAACATTTTGAATGAACAATTTTTGGTGGAAAATGATTCTCCCCTACCATGAGGAATAACATTAGCCTTCATTCCAAGGTCATCTATGGACATATTTTTCATTGTGTGTCTTCACCACTGATTGTGAGTCTTGAGTTTGTGGACCTTCGAGCTGAATTTCCATCTTTTGTGTGCATTAATATGATAGAGGCATTTTCTAAGCCACATGAGAATCAGAATAGCCAAATAGCCTCCCGTTACCCTTACATTGATCCTACTTTTGAAAGCCCCTTTGAGCCTATGAAAACCTTTCTTTTGATAGCCACATTACAATCCTAATACCTTGTCCCACCCAACATCATCATGGATTTTCATTGTAAAATTTATTGAAATTTAAGTGGGGGGGGGAATGGACTTCATTTTTGGGCGTACTTTCATTGATTTCCAATGTGTCATCATATGCTTGAGGGAAAGCATCCATTCCAGTTTGGGGGAGAGGTTGTAATTCTATGAGCTTTGGGGTGTATATGTGTAATTTTCATTTGCACAAAAGTCATTAAAAAGTGTTCAAAAAAAAATGAAAAAAAATTATATTAAAAAAAATGAAAAAAAAGGAATGGGTTGTGTCTTGGGTAGGTCAAAAATCATTCATAATCAACCTTTGATCGTGTTATAACTACTAAAATTAGTTCCATGAGAAGATCAAACATGGTTTGGGAGATGACTGTGAGACTTGTTTCAAGCACAACTTTCGAAAAAAAGAGAAAAAAGAGAAAAAAAAGAACACTTGAATCATCTTGTATTGTGTCATTATTGGAAGTCTTCCATGTTGTACATATTCCATCATCTCACCCTATTCCATTTTCTATCTCCCTCACTTTTCATTCATCACACATTCATGCCCTTGTAAATATGTGTTTCTATTTCCTTTCAAATCAAATTTCAAAAAAACATGTGCATTGATTTTTCCATGTTGGTGTTTTTAACCCCTCTTTTCCTTTGGACATTATATACCTACCGTCCCATAGCCACTGAAAAACCCCTTAAAAGACCTCTTTATTCTTGTACACATTAGATTTGGGAATAGAAGCTGAGAGCTCTTACAAACTCTTGATTTTCACTTTTTGTTGGTGAATGAGTGAACCTCCTAAAATACATTTTTATCATCTTGAGAGGAGTAAGTTTTTAGTGCCTACATTTTCCAATTCAAACCTTGAACATGAAAAAATGAATTGTTTCTGATGCATTATTGTGAACCAAATTTGTGATGGAATTCAATATGGACGAGTGAAATAGTCTAAACCTCCCCTGATTGGAGAAAACAAAATTTTAATATTTGTTGGTGAGTGAAAATGATTTTGTCATGTTTTTATATTTGTTGCACATGAGGACACGCGCAAATATAAGTGTGGGGGAGTTGATGTTATTAATATTTTCATGACTTATTATATTCCCCCTTTACTTATTTTATATGAAATGTGCATAATTTGTGTGAAATATTAATGTTTTAATATTAAGTATAATATTTCAGCATTTTTAGAAGTAGTCCAATTGAGTCAGTATAATGTTTTAATTATAACTGTAACTATACTGATCCATATTGTTTGGTTCTTGTTTTGTAGGATTCTCCTTTCAATATAAAACATTTCATTAGAAGGAACCATTATCCAATTCTGCCATTTTAAGGGTCATATGGTCCTCACAAACAAGAACAACGAATCTGTGAACAAACTGGACCAGCCATGAAGATTGATTTACTGGGCTCAATACAGAAGTCCAAAAACATTAACTCTCCCCCATACTTTGTGGGACACTACATTTCATCTTGGATAAAAATTTCATGGCCCAAATCCAAGTACAAGGGGCCCAAATGAAGCCTTGAATTCCAGCCCACCATTCTGTCCGAGAATTAAAATCATTATACTATTCATGACATATCTCATGATGTAAGCATCCAATCGAGCTGAGATTTTTTAGTGTGAAAGAGGGGATATAGGAGGACGACTTTTTGGAATAAGGCATTAGGATTTGAAGGCATATACCTGTTCAAAAATCCATTCACATTTTGGCCATCGAAAAAGCATGGATAGAAATGGACAGTTTACCTTTGTTTAATAAAACCACCATAACATTGGCTCCACATGTCCGAAGGCCACTATATTTTGACAGTAGTCGGAGAACTTTATTATATACAACTTTGAAGAAGGAGATATTTGGATATTCGGCTGTCTGAATAGCCAAATTGGCGATGCAAGTGGAGGGACAAATTGGGAATGCAAACAGTCCACTCCTTGGGCTATAAATACTCTCCCCTTCTCTCCTTGAGAGGGGTTGACATTTCAGAAGAGACGAGATCATATTGGCACGACCAAAGCTTTTCCAAAGGCTTGGGAGGACCTGCCATACTCATGTTTTCACTTGAGAGACCTTTCCTCCTCTCTTTGTTTTCACTTACTTTTGTGTTCTTCATTTTTGTAATCTTGTAATTCTCTTTTTTGTAATTCTGTTTTAATGCAAGTTAATTCTTCAATATCTCTTATTATCATCCACCTTCTATAGTTTAATATTCATGTTCCTAAAATAGTTTAAATTCAGTTGAATCTCCTTCCCTTCTTTTTCTTCCTCATTCAATCGAAAATCCGTTTTTAATTATCATCATCGTTCGTGTGTGTGTGTCAACGTACCACTCTTTTCTAATCCATTTCTTTTCCTTCTATTCTTAATTTACCATTATAATTATTTTAACCATAATATTAAACATCAAAATGTCTGAGTAAATCTCTAATTGGGGTGAGTTATAATTCGGGGATGTTAAGTGATTGAGAGTTTTGCTCGATGAGTATTCTTTAAATTAATATTGTGTATGTTAAACTCAATATGTCATGGATTAATGATATGTTTTGTTTAACAAGTGGTTTCCATGGATTATTGGAACCATAAATACACTACCATAAATAAGTTTTGATTGAGATTAGAACCCTAAGTTATGTTAAGGCTTGGATTAAAGCCTTCACACTTAGGAATTCCAATCAACGTCAACTTATCTCATGGGTGTTAATTTAATGCAATACAAAGTAAGGCTCAAGGATATCACATGCTTAACTCCCCAATGATGAACTCAACCCAATATTTATCAACTTGTTAAATTAAACATCATTCATTAAACATTTCAATTAAGCTTTGCAAACAAACCCCCCCAATCAAAATACAATCAACTAAAAACAATCGACTATTACGAAGTACCATCGCCGAGGATTCGACCCGAGTGCTGCTATACACATTAGCAGAGCACCGGAACTTTGACCGGTCGATAGGAGACAATCGGCCATGCATTTCACGTATTCATTAATGAAATCATGATATAATAAAAGTGAATCTTTGAGAACATCAAGCTCCTTAGGACAGTCATGGAGGACCTTCAACACCACCAAACCTACAAAAATTTGTCCAAGTGCATGTTCTGGACAAAGGAGGTTCGCATCCTTTGGAAGGTGGTGACTCAACAGGGTGTATTAGTAGACATAATGAAGGTTGAGGAAGTTGTTACTAGTGAGAACCCAAGAATGTGGATGTGGTTCATAGTTTTCTTGGTCTGGAAGGCTACTACCATATACTGGTACCATATTTCTCTCGAGTAGTAAATCTGTTGACGACACACACCATAAAAGGTCAGGATTCATTGTGGAGTGAGAAATGGTAGGCAACATTCGACTATATGAAAGATATTTTGTTCAGTGCCCTAGTGCTCAGTTTTCTAGAGGAAGGGTCTATGTTCGATGTGTTTTGAGATGCTTACCATCTGGGATTATGGTGTGTACTGATGCAACAATGTGGAGTGATCTGTTATGGGTCTAGGAAGTTGTGTCCCCATGAATGTAACTATGCCACCCATGATCTGGAGCTTGTAGCAGTCTTGTTCGCACTAAATATGTGGTGAAATTACCTCATTGGAGAGATCTTTGTAGTCTTATTGAATCATAATATCTTGAGGTACATCTTTTTCCAGTGATATCTGAACTTGCAGTGGTGGAGGTGGATGGATTTTCTCTAGGATTACAATATTTAGATCACCTACAGCTCAGGAAAGGGAAATGTTGTGGTGGATTATTTGAGTAGTATGTTATAAAAGGATGTGGTTTAAGAATATACAAATTCTTGGAGAGAAATGGAGGAGTTGGGTTCCTTGAACTTGGACACAAGAATGGATATAGGAAAATGCTATCTTTTTTAGATAAAGGTGTAGTCACCTCTGAGGTATCTTGTGGAGGAGTCTCAATGGAGATACTTAGAGGCATATGTAATTCATGATCACTTTTTCCAGGGTGATGCTCAAGGGGGATGATCGGAGGAAGGCCATAATAGGACATTGTTCTATGCACAAGGGACTTCTCCGAGAGATTCATAGCTCACCCCTAATTGTACACAATGGAATATCCAGGATTTAACTTGGCTTCATGGATCAGTTCTGGTGGCCTAGGATGAAGTGGGTAGTGGCGGAGTTTGTGGCAATGTTCTTGGTGTTCCATCAAGTGAAGGATGCGTACTATGTTATCAGTGGTTTTTGTATCCCTTAGATGTTCCTGAGTGGAAGTGGGATGAAATATCAATGGATTTATCCATAGTATTATTTAGGTATTAGGGAGGATGTGATGCGGTTTGGGTTATACTAGATCAGTTGATGAAAACATCTATCTTCTTAATAATCAAGGATTCGATCATTTAGAATTCCTTAGCACTGAGGAATGTGTATGAGGTGGTGCAGCTGAATGGAGTTTCATGATCCATCATCTTAGACCGATATACACATTTTACATTGAATGTTTGGAGGTTATTATATAATTCCTTTAGAACTCAGTTACTCCTCAACAGTGCTTTCCACCCTCAGACGGATGAGAAAAAAGGGAAGACAATCCAGACATGGGAGGGAATGTGTTCTATACTTTAGTCGATATTATGAGCCACATTTTCCCTTGTTAGATTTTTCTTACAATAATAGCTATCAATATTAATTTGGCATGGCCCCAGTTGAATCTTTATATGAAATGTCATGTCATTCATGCTTATACCTGACAAATATTGGGGAGGTATCTATTCTTGGTTCAAACATGGTGCAGTGTAAGAAAACAAAGGTTCAACTTGTCTGTTAGTGGACGAAGGTGGCATATAACAGGAATAATTTGTATGTCGATCATAGTAGGAGGCCCTTGAAGTTTGATGTTAGGGACCACATGTTCTTAAAGGCTTCCAATTGATGCGGTAAATAGAGGTTTTCTAGAGGGAGTAAACTTTATCCCAAGATCATCATACTCTTTTAGGTGTCAGAATGAGGTAGCGAGGTAGAATACCAGTTGGTGTTTCCACTACAGTTAAGAAGGATCCATTATTTCTTCCATTTCTCCCATATTATTTAGTATCTTCATGATGACTTACTTGTCATTGTTTGGGGATATTTAGATATAAATTAAGTTGCAACATTCATGGAGTGGCCAGTATAGATCTAGTATCATCGGGAGAAGGTGCTGCATGGACGGACCAGTCCATTGGTTCTTGTGTTGTGTATGAATGGTGGTGTGGAGGAGAGTACATGGAAGAGATAGATATGAATATGTGTTCCCGGAATGCTAAGTTATTTTTAGTTTTTCTTGTGTGCCTTGCTTTGTGATGTAATTCTAGAACCTTGTTTCAATGAGATTAGTTATTTCCATTGTATTGAAATGTGTGATAACTTCCTGACTATGATAAGGGAAAACCAAATTTCCAATAAAGATGAATTAATTGAGTTGTGAATAAATCAATTCAAGAAAGTCAGTGCCACCCAAAGAGAATAGTATCTTGACATGGAAGAAGGAATTCCCTAATTACTGTGTCCAGAAAGTTGGTTCTTGTGTGGGGTATTGTGGAGATGTTTGGGTTAACATATGTGGGATTAGTAGTTCTTTGATATTGAGGCTTCAATCTGGATTTCTAACAAGAAAAGGCGGTTGATCCTTGAATCCTATCTTATGGGGAGGTTGTTCGAACCCATATTTCTTTTGGGTTTGGTTTCTGAATTCTTGAAGGAGAGAATAGTTTGAGAGGTATCTTGTAATGCCCTGACCCTAGTTACCCAGAGTCGGTGCATTATTACATAACATTGGCATGATCACAGGGAAATCATGTTTCAAAAGACCGATCATTTTAGTATTGTTGGAAACAAGATTCATACATAAGTTCAACTTTTCAACTTGAAAAGAAATACAACACGGATTTACTCCATTAGAAACATCCAAGCCGCCTATATTATTCCAGGAAGTCCCTCATAACTAACTTCTTTATATCCTGGGAAAATGAAACATAAGAAAGGGGTGACCTCAAATGCTCAGTAAGGGTAAGCAATATAGCGGAAGATAACATAAATATTAATCATGGTGAATAATTGAAACCACATTCCTTTACCAATAATAAACACGAATACTTTTATGGCGGGAATATGAACTGAGTAAATAATTACATAATATAACGTAATCATGGGTATTCTACTAGTGGAATGACCACATGAACCTTCAATATTATTTTCATAATGAGGGAATGTATAATGCCGAACATTCTGAAACATTTTGTCAAGGCCTCGACCAAGGCATCTAAAAATGATTAAGGCCTCGGCCAAAACCACAATTCAAATTGGGAAAGGGCGTCGGCCAATTACATGTCTAGTTGTCTCATGAGACTGACCAATGTATTGAAAATCTATAGCATGCTCCACCCGTCACTTACTAAGTCAAATACAATCCTCATATGAAAAGGTTTAAACATATCATAAACATTCCTATTAAATCTAGCATATGAAATGTCGATACATTAACGACAAACCATGAATGGTATAAAAATACACATCCACAGTCAAAAATATCACAAAACATTCAATACAATATGGAAGTTTTTATCAGAATAAATCAACTTCAAATAATCTTAAGATCCATCAAAGGATGTTGACATAGATGAAATCAAAACCCTTTTTAAAGAAATTTATCTTTCTATTTTGAAAAAATTTATGAGTCGTATAATTATAAAGAAAACATTTATTTTGAAAATATTCATATAAGATAGTAAGGGAAGATTTTATGATGTTATAATGGCAGAAAATAGCATCACCCGCCGTATAAGTTAAATAAACATTCTTACCTTAAATTTTTCGAAAAGGTAAAAAATTACATTATTTGGAAAAAGATAGAAATATTCCCTTAAAAGAACATAATGGTATAAATGACTTTAACCCATTGTCTAGTAAATAGTAAAAATGTTTTTAAATACATTTTTAAGAAACATGGATGTTGATGATAAAGATGTCACACTAGATAATAACGTATAAAAAACTTCGGATAATGAATAGATTGTATAATTAACCCTTAACATGTACTTTTACTTGGTCGAGATTACGTTAACCTCTTTTATAATGGTGAAATAATTGTGATTAAATTATACTATAATCATATACATTAACATGATATTATACATGATCTTTTAACAATGCTTTGTCAATAATATCTATGTATTATCATCATTTCAAGTGTTAACTGATTCGTTTCCCTTTATATTCTTTGTTATGTGATAGGATGTATAATATTCATATCCAGAATGATATCAAGTCTTTAAAAATTATTTTTAATAATCAAATGAAAATTATTCTTGAATGGATATGATGGGGAATGAATCTCAACACGTTCGTGGAGAGGGTAATCCATACGTACACACGAGTGACAATATCATTATTTTGATATTAAAATAATATATAATTGGAAGTTATATCATATATAAAGAATCATTATCAAGTTATATTCATTATTTACATCAACTACACATCATTATTATACCCATCAAAATAATAATTTACTGAATAACAATTACACCACGACGTGGAGACGGTAAGCCGTACGTACGCACGTATGGTGACATGTCATTAAAAGGATGTATAGAATAGTGAATATGGTTGTACCATATTTATAATAAAATCATAGTATATAGAAGATACTGGAGTTACTATTTTATAATGTAAACAACAAAGAAAGAGAAAGTGGAAGAAGAAAGGAACTTGAAAGTGGTGATGAAATATTTACCTCTTCTTCGGGTTCTTCCTTTTGATTTGATCAAAAGGGCTCCTTAGGTTGGATTTCTAACTAAAGGAAGGCCTCTAAGATGAAGGGATAACAGTTGGTAGGGTATTTGGGTAGAGGTTGGATGATCCAAATGGCTTTGAATGTGTTAATTAGAGAGAAGGGTGGGGGTTCCCTTTTATAAGAGGGGTGAGGGGAACCTTATGAAATGATAGAAATATAATTTTATAATAAAATAATTTTCGGTTTCTAATGGATCCAAAATGGATTATTTAAAGGATAAGGTGGGGATGGGTCACAAATAACTTAACAAATAGGTTTTAGACAGGTTTGGGTCACTATTTTACCCTTATATTTTAGATTTAACTCTTAGTTAAATAGTTTGACATTTACCATGTCTATTTGTATTTTTATATTATATGCTTAATAAACTTACTATATACTTCCAGGAGAACCTCAAGTGGTTCATTAATGATACACCTATTATTATATAAGTCATTTTTATGAACCTTATATTTTTAAGAATAAAATATCAATTAATAATAAAATATTTGTTTTAAAAACTCTTTTATGTAAATTTTGATATTATTTTATAACTGATTTTTTAAGTCCTAAAAACATTATTACATTGACATAAATGCATTTAATCTACCCTAACATCTTATAGTAACCTATAAAAGTAGTTTAATTCATAAAAAGATTCAAATTATATTTATTTTAACATTTATAATACCAATTATTTTATTATTTTCTTAATAAGGCAAATACTGCATCATTATTGTGTGATAACTAAAATTAAATATTCAATGTCTAAAAATTATAAATAAAATTCCATTATGTAGGAAATCGTTTTATCGTTCTAATGAATATTTATAGTAAAAAAGATAACATACATAAACATATGTAAAAATTTGTTTTCTAAAAGATATATGCTTATCTCATTTTTGTATTTACTTTAACTTAATTAATATAAAGTGTCATGATCACTTTCAAGTGGCTCCATGGGGTCCCAAAATCGACCCAAAGATTCCCATGGTCGTAAATGTATCATACAATTGGGTTAGGACACATTTTAGGGTAATTTAATATTATTATGATATTATTTTTTTACCCTTATTTACTGGATTTACCATTTAACCATGATAAATAAAATATTTACCGAAGTAATTAATCAAAATGTCTATAAATAAAAGTTACCTATTTACACATTTTTGAACTCCTGATTCTAAATATGGAATCCATTTTTCTAAATTCAAAACATAGAAGTGGCATAAATTAATATAGAATTATTTCCCATTGTCAAAACCAAAAGTGTGTTTTTTAGAAAAAATAACTATCAAAAGATTACCACTTGCTTATGTCGATTTTAAATGTGAAATTATGTCCAATGAATAAAATTTGATTAAATCGTTAAAATATAATCTATTTATAACTTAATACCACTCTAATGCATAATTTATCACTATTAATTATTTTGATTAAAAAAGTTGTTTTTAATTAAAATTTAGTAATTTTCACTCCATCAAAATATGAAAGTTATCAAAAAAGTAACAAAAATTCAACCTAAGCTAATTTCAATTTTAAGAATCCAAAAATGAAGTCCATTATTAATTGTTAAAATGTATAAAGTTTCAAAAAGTTGGTATATTCATAACGGCTAGTTAGATTGGTTGTGGTGTGTGCTAGAACTCGAAGTTGTGGACAACACATCCTACCATATTATTCAAAGAGAAGCGTACCATGGAAGCTTGGGGTGTTACATTCTCCCCTCCTTCAAATAATTTCATCCTCAAAATTTCTAGAATATTACTGCATAAAAAGACTCGGGTGGTTATTCATCATAAGTTCCTCTGGTTCCCATGTTGCCTTTTCCATCTTATGGTTTCTCCATAGATCATTTACTAGACGAGTCATTCAGTTTCTCCATACTTGTTCTCTGGTACCAAGAATCCTGATGGGCTTTTCGCAATAAGACAGATCAGGTTCCAGTTCTACTTCCTCATAGGTGAGTACATGTGCTGGGTTGGGCATGTATTTTCTCAATAGTGATATGTGGAATACATCGTGAACTTTGGAGATACTTGGCGGCATTTCCAACCAGTAAGATATGGCCCCAATTTGTTCTAGAATTTCGAAATGTCCCATGTACCTGGGACTCAATTTACAATTCTAATTGAAACATATAACACCCTTCTGTGGAGATACCTTAAAGAAAACATGATCTCCTTCATGAAATTCCATATCCTTTCTTCAGTCATCGGCATAGATCTTCTACCTAATTTGAGCTGCTTTGATGTGGTTTTTGATTACCTTCACCTTTTCCATTGTTTGCTCCCCATGTTCTGGGCCTATGATTTTTCTTTCACCAACATCATCCCAGCATGTTGGTGTGCGATATCTTTTTTTGTATAACACTTCATATGGTGTCATCTGAATACTTGTATGGAAGCTATTGTTATAGGAAAATTCCACCAGAGGTAAATATTGATCCCACATACCCTGAAAGTCAAGTGGGAAATATCCCACCATGTCTTCTAAGGTTTTAATATTTTATTCGGATTGTCCATCTATTTGAGAGTGGTAGGAAGTGCTCAAATGAAGTTCAGTATCCAGGGCTTTCTGAAGACTTTTCCAGAATCTTGATGTAAAATGGGGATCACGATCAGAAACAATCTATAGTGGTACTCCATGAAGTTTTACAACTTTATTAATATACAGTCTTACTAATCGTTCAAGTGGTAAATCATATCTTATAGAAAGAAAATGTGCTGACTTGGTAAGACGATCAAAAATGACCCAAATTTCATTGTTCCTTCTTGGAATCATTGGTAGTTCCCTGATAAATTCCACTGTAATATGATCCCATTTGCACTCAGGTATGGGAAAAGGTTTCATGAATCCTCCAGGCCATTTTTTTCCTAGCATTTACTTGTTGAAAAACCATACATCTTGACACAAAATCAGCAATCTCCCTCTTCATGTTGTCCCACCAAAAATGTTCCTTCAAATCTCTATACATTTTGGTGCTCCCAGGGTGTATAGAGAAATTGGAACTATGAGCATCATCCAAAAATTCTCTTTTTAGATTAGGTATATGAGGAACACAAAGTCTCTTCCCAAATTTCAAAATTTCATCTTCATATACGAAGTCACTCAATCTCCTATTATTCACAACTTTAATCTTCTTTTGAAACTCATCATCATCAGCTTGATAAATTTTTATCCTTTCTACTAAATATGGTTTTTCAATCATTTGAAAAAGTATCGATGTTTCACCTTCCATTGTAATTCCCATATCCATCTTCACTAGATCCATGAAAATAGGATCCCTTTCAACTCTCATATTGTTCAAAACTCCATGATGTTTTCTACTCAAAGAATATTCCACCTTATTTTCCTTCCCCGAGTGGTTGTGTATCATGCAATCATAATCCTTGAGTAGTTCAAGCCATCTTCTAATCCTCATGTTCTGTCCTTTTTGTGAGAAAATATACTACAAACTCTTGTGATCAGTATAGATATCACATTTTTCACCATAGAGCTAATGCCTCCATATCTTCAAAGAAAATATTATAGCTGTTAATTCAAGATAATGAGTAGGATAGTTTTTCAAATGAATTTTTAGTTGTCGTGATGCATATGCAATAACCCTATCATTCTGCATAAGGACACAACCGTGTTCATTCTTCAATGCATCGCTATAAATAACAAACTCATCATTCCTTGATGGTAGAGTCAAAATAGAAGCATTGAATAATATTATCTTCAGTTCTTCAAAACATTTTTCACACTCTTTTGTCTAACAAGATTTTACCCCTTTACGTGTGAGCTTGGATAATGGGTTAGCCAATCGGGAAAAATTCTAGACGAAACGCCGATAATAACCTACTAAACCAATCAAACTCCATACCTCAGTTATACTCATCAGTTCTGGGCATTCTGGGATTGCCTTGGTATTTGAAGGATCAACAGAAATTCCATCCTTAGAGACAATATGGACAAGAAAAGAAATCTCCTAAAGCCAGAATTCACACTTTCTAAACTTCCCATATAAATCATGTATTCTCGGAGTCTTTAAGATAATGTGAAAGTGATTTCCATGATCTTTGTAGCTTTTGGAGTATACCAAGATATCATCAATAAATACCACTACAAAATCAACGAGATATAACTTGAAAACTATGTTCATTAGATCCATGAAGACAGAGGGTGAATTAGTCAATCGAAAAGGCATTACATTAAACTCGTAACACCCATACTTGGTTTGAAATGCTGTCTTCAGAATTTCTTCCTTCTTAACACACAACAAATGATATCCAGATTGAAAGTAAATCTTTGAAAAGTATTGAGATCCAAGAATTTGGTCAAAAAAATTAACAATGCGAGGTAGCGAATACTTGTTCATTATCCTTATAGCAATGATCTCCCTTTAATCGATACATAACCTCATAGAACCATCTTTATTTTTAACAAAAAAGAAAATGGCACCCCATGGAGAAACACTAGGGTGAATAAATCCCTTATTTCTTAATTCCTCTAGTTTTTTTTCGTTCCACTAATTCCACAGTGGCCATTCTATAAGGGGTCTTCGATATGGGGATTAGACCACGAATTAGGTCAATGGAAAACTCAATTTCTCGTTCTGGAGGATGTCTAGGTGAATCCTCTGGAAACACATTAACATATTCTCTCACAGTAAGTACATCCTCTATTTTAACATTACATTCCCCACCCACAGTTATTTCATTCTCTTCCTCCCCAATAATTGAATTTATTTGAGCTAATGGGGGTGTATCTAGATAAGAATTAGGTGGTGACGATTCTTCTCTAAATATAAGGTGTTCCTTATCATCGTCATTAAAAATAGTAACCTCCTTTTTCTTACAATAAAGTTTTGCATCATGGTCAAAAATCCAATCTATACCAAGGATTATATCAAATTCAATCATAGGTATGATGATGAGATCAGTATATAAATAACATTTATATGCTTTAATGGGAACAGATTCACAGAACTTTGTTGCGACGATACTTCCCTTAGGAGTTTTAAGTGACAAGTCCCTTGTTAAATCAAATTGGAAATATCTAAGTATCTTAGAAAAAATGGGATATATGAAAAAATACTATGATCCAGAATCAAATAATGAATTTTTTAAACTTGAGGAAACTATTAAATTACCTGCAACCATGTCTTTAGAAGCATCAACCTCAGCAGTAGTGATCGCATAAGCATGGCCTTGAACCCTTGGCCTTTTCTGAGGTAAGTTTCCCTAACTCTTAGGAAATTCATTTGCATAATGTCCCATCTCCCTACAATTGAATCATTGAACACTGTTAGTGTCTTTATTTCGCTTACAATCACCAGTAAGATGGCCTTTATGTCCACATTATTAGCATACTCCTTTTCCTTTTAGACAGGAGTCAGGGTGCTTCCTTCCACAATTATCACATGGTAGAAATTCAACTATTCCCTTTTTCCCTGTTTCCTTATTTCCTTTCCAAGAGTGTTCAGCAGATCTCTTCTTCTCATGGTTTTCTTTATAGTCGTAAGACTTAGAGAATTCCTTTTCTGTCTTGATATCACATGATAAAATATCTTTGTATAACGAGAAGGATTGTGATACTAAATCTCAATGGAGAAATGGTTTTAACCCATCAACGAAATGATAAATCTTACTTCTTAGGTTACATATATAATCTGCATCATGCCTTGGTAACCTTGTAATGTTAGCCTCATACGTTGCAACATTCTCATCCTCCTTTTGCCTCAGACTGAGAAATTGCCTTTCCATATCGGCTTGATTTTCATGAAGAAAGTATTTTTTTTAAGAATGTCTCTTTAAATTCCCCCAATTCGATACTTGATACTTCATCATCCTTCTTTGTGTTTTGAATCAATGACCACCATTGATCAGCATCTCCGTTGAGGCGATAAACTGCCATGACGACTTTTTCCCTTTCACTACTCCCCAATGCCTGAAATATTTTCGATAGGGAACTTATTCATTGCTCAGCTACCAATGGATTTGTATTCCCGTTGAATGTCCATGGTTATTTCCTCATAAAGCGATCTAAAATTGATCTTCCATGTTATGGATCAGGGTGCTCCATTCGGGTAAGGTTATTATTCATAACCTGAGTGAGTTTTCCTAGTATAGTGATAAGCTGATCAGCAGCAGTTATATCACCAGCTCCACTATAATTATCTTGAACATGAGGGAAATCCCTACATGGAGTGTTTGCATTGATACAGTTTCCATTCCTTCTACTAAGCTCCATTTCTAAACAATGGAATAAACTATATTATTTTATGAATCACAATACATAAATCCAATCTTGTAAAATACTTAACATAAATTCCACAGTTTATGGATATAATCCATAATCATAAAAAAAATTCTTCGAAGAAGTATATACTCATAAACCCTTTATAATGGTTTGTAAAGAAAATAAGAATTATCCAAAGCATATTGCCTGGGAATTTCATAACCAAGAGTGCAGAAAGTCCTGTTGTTGTGCACCAGTTCCCGTTCGAGTCTAGCTTAAAGTGGTGTTTTCAGGTTTTACCCCTAGGTACATTTGTGCCAGAGCTGCCTCTACCTTCTCGTATCAAGATAGGGATTTATTTCTCAGAAAACTCAAAAAATCTCTACAATAACAAAATTTTAGGAAGCTCTTCTATAATAATCCTCAAAGTTCATTTTAGGTCTATGTGCTCTAATCAGATATTATCTAAATCTAGCTTCCAATGTTTGTACTAAACTTCCTTTGATACCAACTGTAATGCCCCGACCCCAGTTACCCAGAGTCTGTGCATTATTACATAGCATTGGAATTATCATAAGGAAATCATGTCTCGAAAGACCAATCAATTTAGTATTATTGGAAACAAGATTCATACATAAGTTCAGCTTTACAAATTGAAAAGAAATACAACACAAATTTATTCCATTAGAAACATCCAAGCCTCCTAGATTATGCCTGAAAGTCACTCATAACTAACTTCTTCATATCCTTGGAAAATGAAACATAAGAAAGGGGTGAGCTCAAATGCTCAGTAAGGGTAAGCAATACAATAGAATATAACATAAATATAAAGCATAGTGAATAATTGAAACCATGTTCCTTTACCAATAATAAAAACTAATACATTTATGGAAGGAATATGAAATGAGTAAATAAATCCATAAAAAACCTAATCATGGGTATTATACTAGTCGAATGACTACATGAACCATCAATATTATTTTCATAATGATGGAATGTATAATGTCATACATTCTGAAACATTTTGTCAACACCTCGGCCAAGACATCTAAAACTGATTAAGGCCTCGGCCAAAACCACATATCAAATTAGGAAAGGGCCTCAGCCAATTCCACGTCTAGTTGTCTCATGAGACCCACCAATGCATCAATGAGATATAGCGGGCTCCACCCTTCACTTACTAAGTATAATACATTCCTCATATGAAAAGGTTTAAACATATCATAAACATTCATTTTAAAACTAGCATATGAATTGTAAATATTTTAACCATAAACCTTGAATGGTATAAAAATAGAACATCCACAGTCAAACATATCACAAAACCTTCAATAAAATATGGAATTTTTGTATCAAAATAAATCAACTTCAAATTGACTTAAGATCCATCAAAGGCTGTTGACATAGATGAAATCAAAACCCTTTTTAGAGAAATATCTCTTTCTATTTTGAAATCATTTTAGAGTCACATAATTATAAAGAAAAAATTTATTTTGAAAATATTCTTATAAGCTTGTAAGGGAAGCTTTTATGATGTTATAACGGAGGAAAATAGCCGCACCTACTTTATAAGTTAAAAAAACATTCTTACCTTAAATTTGTCGAAAAGGTCAAAAAGTACCTTGTTTGGAAAATGACAGAACGATTCCTCTAAAAACACATAAGGGTATAAATGAATTTAACCCAATGTCTAGTAAATATTAAAAATGTTTTGAATTACATTTTTAAGAAACATGGAGGTGGATGATAAATATGTCCCAGTAGAGAATTACGTATAAACAACATCGGATAATGAAGAGATTGTATAATTAATCCTTAACTTATAATTTTCCATGGTCGAGGGTAGGTTAACCTTTTATATAATGGTAAAATAAATGTTATTAAATTATAAAATAATCATATACATTAATATGATATCATATATGATCTTTTAACTTTTCTTTGTTAATAATATCTTAGTATTATCGTCATTTTGGGTGTTAACTGATTCGTTTTCCTTTACATTATTTGTTATGTGAGTAATAATTTTTATGTATGGGATGTATCTTATTCATATCCAGAATTATATCAAGTATTTAAACATTATTTTTAATCATCAAATAATAATTAGTCTTGAATGGATACGATGGGGAATGAATCTCATCGCGTTTGTGGAGACAGTAATCCGTACGTACACACAAACGACAATATCATTCTTTTGATATTAAAATAATATATAATTTGATGGTATATCTTATACACAGAATCATTATCATGTTATATTCATTATTCACATCAATTACACATCATTATTATAACCATCCAAATAATAATGTATTGAATAACAATTACACCACGACGTGGAGATGGTAAGCCGTACGTACGCATGTATGGGGACATGTCATTCAAAGGATGGATATAATAGTGAATATGGTTGTACCATATTTATAATAACATCAATGTATATAGAACATACTGGAGTTATTATTTTATAATGGAAACAATAAATAAAGAGGAAGTGGAAAAAGAAAGAAACTTGAAAGAGGTGATGAAATATTTACCTCTTCTTCGAGTTCTTCCTTTTGATTTGATCCAAAGGGCTCTTTAGGTTGGCTTTCTGACTAAAGTAAGGCCTCTAGGATGAAGGGAGGACTATTTAGAGGGTATTTGGTCAGTGGTTGGCTGATCCAAATGTCTTTTATGGTGTGAATTAGAGATCAGTATGAGTGCCTTTTTATAAGAGGGGTGAGCGACACCTTAGAAAAAGCTAGAAATATTGTTTTATAATAAACTACTTTTCAGTTTATAATAGATAAAAAATGGATTATTTAAAGGATAATGTGGGTATGGTTTGAATACCACTCAACCAATAGGTATTAGACAGGTTTGGATCACTATTTTAACCTTATATTTTTTATTTAACTCTTAGTTAAATAGTTTGACATTTACCATGTCTCTTTGTATTTTTATATTATACGGTTAATAACCATACTATATACTTCCAAGAGAAACCCAAGTGGTTAATTAATGATACAAATATCATTATATAAGTCCTTTGGCCAAATTATATTTTTAGTAATATAATATCAATTAATAATATAATATTTGTTTTAAAAACTATTTTCTATAAATTTTGATATTATTTAATAATTGATTTTTTAAAGTCCTAACAATATTATTACTTCAAAGTAAATACCTTTAATCAACCCTAACATTTCATAGTCACCTATAAAATTAGTGGATGTCATAAAAACTTTCAAATTATATTTATTATAACATTTATAATACCAATTATTTGATTCTTTCATTAATAAGGAAAATACTACATCATTATTGTTTCATAATTAAATTTAATTATTCAATGTCTAAAAATTATAAATAAAATACCATTATGTAGTAAATTGTTTTAGATTTATAATTAATATTTATAGTCCAAAAGATAAAAAATATAACCCTATGTAAAAATTGTTTCGATATAAGATATATGCTTATTTCATTTTTGTATTTATTTTAACTTAATTAATATAAAGTGTCATTATCACTTACAAGTGGCTCCATGGAGTCCCAAAATCGACCCAAAGATGCCCATGGTCGGACATGTATCGTCCAACTGGATTATGACACGTTTTAGGGTAATTTAATTTTTTTATAATATTATTTTTTTACCCTTATTTACCAGATTTACCCTTTAACCATGGTAAATAAAATATTTACCGATGTTATTATTCAAAATGTCTAAAAATAAAAGTTACATATTTTCACAATTTGGACCTCCAAATTCTAAATATGGAATATATTTTTATAAATTCAAAATAAATGAGTGGCATAAATTAATTTAAATTAATTCCTGTTGTAAAAAAAGTGTGTTTTTAAGAAATAATATTTATCAAAAGATTGACACTTGATTATGTCCTGTTTAAATGTGAAAATATGTCCAATGAACAACATTGGATTAAATGGTAAAAATATGATCTAAATATACTTTAAAACCACTCAAATTCATAATTTATCACTATTAATTATTTCAATTAAAAAATTTGTTTTTAATTAAAATTTAGAAATTTTCACTATTCATCAAAATATGAAAGTTATCAGAAAAGTACCAAAAATTCACCCTAATCTAATTTCGATATTCTGAATCCAGAAAATTAAGTCCATTTTGAATGATAAAATGTATAAAATTTCAAAAAGTGGGTATTACTATTCATAACAGCTAGTTTGATTGGTTGTGGTGTGTGTTAGAACTCGAAGTTGCGTACAACACACGCTACTATATTATTCAAAAAGAAGCGTACCATGGATTCTTGGGGTGTTACATTTCATATGTAATTCTATAGACCTCCCTGGTCCATTAATTTGTTAAAATCAATGGTTTGGGATGTTTTGGGAGAAAACAGTAGCTTATTTCAAGGGTTTTCCAAATTTTCAATTTTTCCATTGATGAATCTGCCATCGGTGAGTCGTGTCAGTAGCTTAGGGATGGTAGGTTAGTGTTAGTATCTCACATCAGTAGCTCAACCTCAATAGGTTGAAGTTGGTATCTCATGTCGGTATCTCAGCATCGGTGACGTAGGGTGTCGGTAGGTCGAGATGTCCATTGGTCAAGGCGTTAGTAGGTCAATCCATTAGTAGGTCGAGGGCTTCAATGGGTCCAGGGATCAATATGTTATGCATCTTTGAGTCAGGTGTTAGTGATTCACATTAGTGACTCACTTTCGACAAGTTATTTCAGTGGATCGGCGTTGATGGCTCATCTATCGATGGCTCATCATTTATGGCTCAACATCGGTGGCTCATCCATCAGTGGAACATCATTAGTGGATCATCTTTTGGTGACTCACATCATTTTATCACCCATAAGTGATTCATTTCTAGTTTTTCCCAATTCTTCCAATTCTATACTTTGAGAATTTCTTTGACATTAAATGAGTTAAATTCCTTATTAAATGAATTTTTCATCAATTTAAAATGGTATTTATCTTCTAAAAACCAAATGAATCCTTTGACTCCCAAACTGCGTGGTCTTGATTATGATCCTGCTTTAATTTCCTTTAAAATATTTTTCCCTATGGATTTAAGATTTGAACCTTCTAAGTCAATATCATCTTTTACCCATGTGTTTTAATTTTCTCTTAGTGCGCCTAGAGCCTTTATTCCCCAAGGATTCATGTGATTTTTTGTAGATGTATGTTCAGTTTTCCCTTGAAGTCCTTACTTTCTACTCACACGACACCCTTTTTTATGAAAGGGAGAATGGTTGATCCCTTATTGATTCAAATTAGGGATTCCATTTGCCTCTCTTTTAATTTGTGTGTCATATGGGGTGGGGTTACTTAGGAACTCTTCATTAATATGATTAGACACAAATTTCACAAAGATAATAAGGAGTAATAAATTAGGTTCTGGTACTATGATGAAGATGATATATTTGTTTTATATGTTATCCATGATCCATATTTTAAATCATGGTGGTCGTATTCTTAGAAAAATCATTGTCATTGGTGGTATTTGTTTGTTCACCAGTATGATTCATGAATCACTTCTATAATAATTGGAATCTGGATAATCTTGTATCTTCAGAAAAATTGATGGATGCCCTGAGATTGTACCTGTTCTGTGATAACCCCTATTTGATCAAGTAGAGTTAAAGTGTGCGTGTTTACTAGATCTGAAAAAACCGTGCCTTATTGGTGTTGTTGTGTGATATTTGTGGTTCTATTCAGCCATGTGTCTGTGCTGGTAGTGTGGTGCAGTGGATGTGGGTGTGTTCATGTGGATTGGGAGGTATAAGTGGTGTAATAGTTTCTCATTTTGAGGGATTGGTTGATTTTGGAATGGATGAACTTGTTATGAAGTGGGATTGAATTTGGGCAGTGGTTGGGAAGTGGGTCTATAGGACTGGGTTGTGTCTTGTTCATTTTTATGGGTGTGTGGGGTGTGGTGTTGTTGTGCAGCGGGGCTACCGATTTTGCTTTGATGAGGTGTGTTTTGGGGTTTTTATGTGGTGTGTTGGGGGGTTTACTTGATGAGATGTTGTACAATGTGTAAATACTTTGAAGAATGATGGTAGGGGTGTCCAAGAATGGGGACTTTGCAGTGGGGTTTCAATTTGGTTGTTTTCTATTGGTTTTTATGAAAGGGTGTTAAAATGGATTCATTTTCCCCTCTTTCTTTCCTTGGATTTGGTAGTGGTTGGTGTGGTTGCATTGCCTTATATTTATTTTTAGTGTTTGTTAATTTCCCTGGTAGGGATGAAATAAATAAATGAAAGGAATGATAATGCATAAAGACAACTAAATAAATTAATTTGTTGGGGGCATGTTTTTAGTTGTGGCTTGTAGTGAAGCATCGTTCATTTATCAACTTATCAAATTGATTTTCATTTCTGGTGGTATAAGTTCATTTAGAGGTGGTAGAAATTGTAGTTTTTGTGGGCTGATAGTTTTTTTGAAAACACATAGGTTGGGTTAAGTGTTTTGTACCTATTTATATTTACATGTAGTTCCTTGTGATTTCTATATACACCCCACCCATGTTGAGCACTATGTTCTTAACACCCCCATTTTATAGGGGAGGGGTTAATTTCCCAAAATATGAGTTGGAGGGTAGATGGTTGGTTACTGACATTCCCACGCCCCCTCTTATAGGAATTTATCATGCAAGACTCTTCATGCAGGCTGTAATGTCTTGAGGTTTATTACTATATTTATGTCATTAGTTGTGTGAGAGGTGGTTTGTTTTCTAGGTGTCTTCTGGATGAGGCCTAGGTGTTTCCATGTGAGATGTGTGGTGGTTGTGCCCTAGATGTCTATTGGTAGGATGTGATTGTAACAACCCGAGATTTTATGAGAAATATTAATTTTAATTACTTTGATGTCTTGTGTTGTACGCTACACCAAGATTAGCTTGTACTATACGCAAAACCGCATTAGCTTGTAGTATACGCAACACTATTCTTGGCTAGTGTTACACACTATTTGACGTTAGTTTTGTGGAAATTATTCTACGCAACATTAAGTATAGATTTTGTTTAATGTATAAATGAAATAAGTTTTGATTATGTTATACGCAACACCAAACAGAGATTTCACTACACGCAGCCGAGACTTGGCTTGCATTACAAGCAATCAAGACCTTCTTCGATAGCGTGTGTAGTACGCAATACCATGTTTCACTAAACGAGATATTATTATAATATTATTATAAACTAGCTGTTATGAATAGTAATAACCACTTTTGAAATTTTTTCTTTCAAAATGGACTTTATTTTTGGATTTGTAATATCGAAATTAGCTTAGGGTGAAATTTTGGTATTTTTCTGAAAACTTTCAATTTTTGATGAATAGTGAAAACACTGGGTTACTATTTAAAAACTGACTTTTTTATTTAAATAATTATTAATTTTTATTAAGTTTATTTTAGGTAAAAATTGATACATAATACCAATATAAGTTCAATGTAATTCATTGGAGTCATTTTATAATAATTTTAGATATATAAAAATTTTATTGAACTTTTCACCGTCATTTACCCACATCCTCGGAGAATTTGAAAATTTACATAAAACTTAATTTTACCGCTTCTGTGAATGGAATTTGAAAAATCCGAGAGACATGGTTGATGTTAGTAAGTAAAATATGGTTCAATGAGATAAAAATATTTTTTTGTGAATAGTAAATTTTTACTTTTATTTACCACGGTTAAAAGTAAATAGGGTAATTAAGGGTAAAAATGATATTATTATTACCCTGCACATGTCCTAATTCTATTGGATAAGTTTAATTCGACCAACAATAACCTTAGAAATAAAATATGACCATTTAGGCCCACTTTGATTAGATTAGGACATTTATTATTAATTTATGTAAAGAAGGGTTAAAATAGTTAAAATCAATGTTTAATAACTAAATCATTTTTAATACAGGGTTATACATAAGATAAATTCGACTATAAATATTAATTAGAAATCTAAAACGATATCCTAAATAATGGGGTTTTATTTATAATTTTTAGACATTAAATAATTTAATTTATTTATGACACAATGATGATGGAGTAATTATCTTATTAATGAAATATTGACATAATTGATGTTATAAATATACAAATAAATGTAATTTGAGAGTTTTTGTAAATTCCACTAATTTTAGAGGTTAATATGACATGTTATTATTAATTTAGTTAAATTTTTTCAAACTAATCATTCTGTTAGGATTTTCACAAAAATCAATTACCAAATAGTGTAAAAATTGACATAAAATAGTTTTTAAAACAAATATTATATTATTAATTGTTATTTTATTCATAAAAATCTAAGGTTCATAAAAATGACTTAGATAAGGATATATATTAATAATAAACAACTTGGGATTCATGTGTCTTGTTATAGTACGTTTATTAACCTTATAGTGTAAGAAAACCGGAAGACACGATAAAAGAAAAATTATTTAACTTAAAGTTGAATCTCAATGATAAGGTTAAATGAGTAACCTAAACATGTACAACTTATATTGTATGAGAGGCTTTCGACCCATCCAGCCTTAGCTTCGAAATAAATCAATTTGGGGATATTAAAAACCGAATATGACTTTATAATAAAATAATATTTTGAGTTTTTCCAAAGGTTCCCCTCTCCTCACTTATAAAAGGACACCTCCTCCCTCTCTTCCTCACACTACATTGAGCCTTCAAGCACAGCCAAACCCTGCCAATTTCTCTTCTACACTTCCCTAGAAACATCCTAGAGGTTCTGGTCTTCTTCAAAGACCAATCTCAGTGCCCTAAGAGGAGGTTTCAAAAAGGCGTTTCTAAAGAAGAGGTAATATCCGTTACCGATTCTTTCAACTTTATTTCTTCTTCTACTTCTTCTTAATTAGTTGTTTAATTATGAAGTAATAACAGTAGTATCAATATTATACTAATATGTTATTATAAGTATGAAATAACCCTATTTCACCATCTATCCATCCTACAGAAAATGAAATCACCGCGCGTGCGTACGTACGGAATACCGTCTCCACGCCGTGGTGTAATCTGTTTTCGACCACCACCTTACTTGGATGGGTATAATGGTGTAAATAAATGACTATATATTATTATTGATAAGTGATATTGATTCTGAAATATTATACATACCCTTCAATGCAATTCCACGATCATGTGAATGATATCATCGCTCGTGCGTACGTACGGACTACCGTCTCCACGACGCGCTGAGATTCATTTTCCATGTTAACCATTCATGAATGATTATAAAGTATATATAATAAGTTATCATGAAATATATGAAATAATAATGATACTGGATTTATGTATATATATATTTATGTCATTTACTTAATTCCATTCAATTCAATAAGGAAACAAAAACAGCGTTCATGCATATGTACGGCCTACCGTCTCCATGAACGGTGTATTTCATTCCATTTATCTATCTATAATATATATATATATGTATATTCTAAATATATATTACATGTAAATCATGTTTTACATTCTGGAATTAAGTGAATCAGGATATAAGTAATAAAATCAAGAACAACAAGTCCAAACATGTACGATAAATGAAACAATTTTACCCAAAACGCTCTTTAACATGGAATTTACAAAAGAACGGGTAATATAAAGTCATAAGTAAACCATATATGATATCATAACAATGAAAATGATTTTGTAAGAAGTCAATGACATTATTTAAATCATTATACAGGAGGTTCGGATCCATACGAAGCATATCGGACCTAAGTTAAGAGATAATTTTGCAAATCTCATTTTTTATCCATGATTGCTTATTCGTAAGTATTTACTGGGGTTATTTCTATCAGCCATGTCTATGTTTTATAAAAGTTTTTTCATGTATGTTTAAATTACTTTTTAACCATCTTTGACTTTTACTACATGGTATGTAAGGAATCTTTATTTTGTTTACGTTACGAGGTACTTTTTTTACTTTTCCGAAAAAATTACGAGAAGAATGTTTTTTTAACTTATACGGCACGAATATATTTTTACGGTTTTATAAAGACTTATTTTCAAGAAGCTTACTCCAAAATATTTCATGAATGTTTTCAACAAAATCCTTTTCTTTTAAAATTTTATGACATTTTGTGAAAAGAGAATGATTTTGAAGAAGAAAGGATATTTTCCTCAAGAATTCATTTCAAGTGTTTTATCAAAACCATTTTTCATCTAAGATGACATTATTTCATATGTGTATATTTCAGTTATCATGTCTCTATGATTTACATGGTTTCACTTTTCTTATTATGAAATGATATCCATTTCATTTATATGGATTATGTGATGATGAGATGATGTTTATGAAACCCATTTTATTTATTGGGTTATGTATGTTTATTTTGTGGAATAAGTAAGAATGATTTCATTATGAGATGGGTGGGACCTATATCTCCCTTCAATTCATTGGGTAAAGATTTATTTCTCATGATATAGACATGGATGGAAGGTAAGTTAATCTGGTTCAGTGTTACTGGACTGAAATGAGGAGTGAACTCGATTCAGAAAGGGACTTTGTCCACTAAGATGGTCTTGGAAGCAATGCCTTGGCTACTATGGAAATCATAACATGTGATGAATGGTTTCCACAATTCCATGTTTTATTCCCATTATATTTTATCATGGTTTATGTTCCATTATGATATATGCCTTACATACTTCCAGGATTTCTTCTTTTCTCAAGATTTTGTTGTTTAAATTTCATGTTCAAGTTTTTGCTTTCAAATGTTTATGGATTGTTTTATGTTCTCTATGTTTGCCCTTACTAAGCATTTGAGATCACCCTTTTTATGTTTTATTTTCCCTAGGAAATAAAGAAAGGTTTTAGGTAAGGAAACAAAAAGGGGAAGATCTTTATGGGAGTTGTTTAAGATCTTTCAATAGGATTAGAAGATTATATTCCGAGTTTCTAAAGACACTAAACTATTACGGTCCTTGTGTGTCTGTTTTTGTTATGTATTAAGTATTCCTCCAAAGTCATGTATTGTCCATGTACTTCAAGATTTGGGTCTCTACAGTTGGTATCAGAGGAAAGGTTTAGTCAACCTTTGGAAACTAGGATGCGAGAACTTTAGTGAGATCCCTAGAGATATTTCTAAGGTATGTCTAGGGATGTCCCTAAGGTTAAGTATAAGTATAGGTTATAATCCTAGAATTACGGTAACGATCTTAGAATTAGACCTAAGATGTTAGATATTGAAGGTACTCCCCCTTTGTTATGTTGTTTTTCTTAGCATGATTTTTTCCTCTAACACTATTCTTTTTGGGTTTTAGACGATGACTGGAACCTGAAGGAACCGTGTTGATCAATGTAATGGACAATGCAATGATTTTCCTCCTAAACAAACCAATGTTATGGGAGACGGAGTGTAAAATCGTATTTCTATACTTACACAAGGTATGAATCATTCTGGACTTCCAAATGAGCAGATAAGGGAACAATATTCTATTGAGTCCTTCATGAGGAAACGTCCACCTTCTTTCAGTGGGTCTTCCGATCCACTTGTTGCTGAACAATGGATCAGTACCACTAAAAAGATATTTTCATTTCTTCAATGTTCTGAACATGATAAAGTCATCTTAGCAGTATATCGTTTGGAAGGTGAAGCTGATCAATGGTGGAATATTATCAACAATACGAGGCCAAGAGATGAAATTGAGTCCATGGAATGGGACGAGTTCAATAAATTATTATTCAATAAGTGCTTCCATCGTATTATTTGAACAAAGATGGAGAAGGAGTTTCTTGAACTAAAGGAAAAGGATGATGAATCTGTTGGTATATACGAAGTGAATTTTACAAGTCTTGCAAGGTATGCATCTGGATTTATCATCCAACCTGAAAGTAATGTTGATCGATTCTTCAGTGGCTTAAAACCAAATCTTCGAAGGGCATTAGCTAGAAGAGACATCAGTAGCTATGAAGAAATTGTGCGTTGTGCTATCAAGGTTGAACTAGAAGTTGGTGTAACATATCCATCTCATGGTTTTGACAAGAAACGAAAGATGGAGTTCAAGGAGAAATCTCAGAACAATGGTGAAAAGAAGATGAATGATTCTTTATGCTCAAAGTGTGGAAAGAAGCATGGTGGAGATTGCCTAAAAGGTACTAGAAAATGCTTTAAGTGTGGAAAAGAAGGTCATCGAGCAGTTGATTGTAGAAGTAATGGGAAAAATGTTGCTAATGATGTGAATAGAGAAAATACTATAGAGAACTCTCCACCAACACTTCAATGCTTCAAGTGCAAGGAAATGGGGAATTATGCTAATAAATGCCCTAATCCATGAGTTAATGATGATCAACGTGAGAAACCTCTTAAAGCAAAGGATAAAGGGAAGTCTCATGCGATCACTATTTGTGATGTTGAGTATGAAAATGATGTTGTGTAATGATTAAGTGTTTATGTAATGGGATTTCAAAATAGTATCATGGAATCTCATTTATGGTATTGTGGAATTTTGGAATATCTATGTATTGGTTTTCAATTGTTATATGGTACTGGTAACCATGAAAAAGTGATTGAAATATTTTTGGAAAGCAGATGAAATGTGCATATGGAAGGGATAAGGAGAAAATAATATGATAGTATTCATGTGCTCATGAATAAAATAAGGACAAAGTGATATCATGGTTTGAGTATATAGAAATTTTTAGATTTTGGTATGTGGAAAGAGTTAAATTTTGAAAGAATTCATGTTTTCACTAAGGTTAAATGGGTATTCATTTTTCAAGAGATACATGATTAAGGTATTCACATGATTGGAATGTGATCAACAAGATATATCGGGGATAAATTATGGTATTCACATGCTCGTTAGATGACATTTATAGTAATTGTTTTCTTTATACTATAAGCTTGCACAGATGTTTTTTGGATAAGCCTAAATATTTTAAATGGATTATGTTGAACATAAGTTAGTTTAAGGCCAGAACTGTTTTCGATATTATCGATAGAATGTCATAATGGTGTAATTTTAGCAAAAGGACAACCTGCAGTATGGGGGACAACCCATCGCACTGGACAAGGCTGTGGTAATCGAACCCACAACCGAAGTGTGACTGGCCATTATCTCATACCACTAGCATACAGGAAGTCCATGGTTAGTAGAAACTAGTTTTATTTTATTAAGCGGTATGATAGATGAAGTATAAGTCCATGTTTGGAATCATATATGATTAACCTCACCATACATGGACTTATGTATTTGATAACTTTTTCTAACCTTTTCATTGAGATAGACGGAATGACCCATTATTCTATCACATGATTTATTAGCACTTCATGAATAACAAATTCAACTTCATTTCTTTAAGAGATGAAGTGGAAATTGTTCAAAGCACGAACAACAGTGAGATTGTACCAAAATCAAGCAAGTATTCCTTCTAATTCAAAATTTTCAACTTTAGGGAAATGATATTGAAAACCAAAAATGTTTTCCTAGTGCTCTTATATCCGACGAATCAGATGGTACCTTAGATCATCGCAAATCTATGGCTTTGTGATTGTTGGATATTTCATAGCCATGTTATCTACCACTCTCCATCAGAACATGATGTTTAGATTTCTCTCCCATATCCATATTTTCACCTATGTTCTCCTATGTGGAAACCCAATGATGAGTTAATCTGGTTAACCGTTACATTTCTGACTTTCCTTTTTAAAATGAAGTTTTAGTATTCTTTTTTACGATGTGGGTTTCTATGAAAGAAACTCTCATGTAGTAAACCATTTACAACCCTGATGAATTTCGAGGGCGAAATTCATTTTAAGGGGGTAGAATGTAACAGCCCGAGATTTTATGATAAATATTATTTTTAATTACTTTGATGTCTTGTGTTGTATGCTACACCATGATTAGCTTGTACTATACGCAATACCGTATTAGCTTGCAGTATACACAACACTATTCTTGTCTAGTGTTACACACTATTTGAAGTTTATTTTGTGGAAATTATTCTACGCAACATTAAGTATAGATTTTGTTTATTGTATAAATGAAATAAGGTTTGATTATGTTATACGCAACACCATCCAGAGATTTCCCTACACACAGCCCTGACTTGGCTTTCATTACACACAATCAAGACCTTCTTCGATAGCGTGTGTAGTACGCAATACCAAGTTTCACTAAATGAGATATTATTATAATATTATTATGAACTATCCGTTATGAATATTAATACCCACTTTTTGTAAATTTATCTTTCAAAATGGACTTCATTTTTGGATTCGGAATATCAAAATTAGCTTAAGCTGAAATTTTGGTATTTTTCTGAAAATTTTCAATTTTTGATGAATAGTGAAAACACTGGGTTACTATTTAAAAACAGACTTTTTATTTAAATAATTATTTATTTTATTTAAATTTATTTTAGGTAAAAATTGATACATAATACCAATATAAGTTCAATGTAATTCATTGGAGTCATTTTATAATAATTTTAGATATAAAAAATTTTATTGATCTTTTCACCGTCATTTACCCACCTCCTAGAAGAATTTTCAAATTTACATAAAACCTAATTTTACCGCTTCTGTGAATGGAATTTCAAAAATCCGAGAGACACGGTTGATGTTATTAAGTAAAATGTGGTTCAATGAGATAAAAATAATTTTTGGTGAATAGTATCTTTTTACTTTTATTTACCACGCTTAAAAGTAAATAGGGTATTTAAGGGTAAAAATGATATTGTTATTACCCTACCACATTTCCTAATTCTATTTGATAAGTTTAATTCGACCAAAAACAACCTTAGGAATAAAATATTACCATTTAGGCCCACTTGGATTAGATTAGGACATTTATTATTAATATATTTAAAGAAGGGTTAAAATAGTTAAAATCAATGTTTAATAACTAAATTATTTTTAATATAAGGATATACATAAGATAAATTAAACTAAAAATATTCATTAGAAAGATAAAAATATTTCCTACATAATGGTGTTTTATTTATAAGTTTTATACATTAAATAATTTAATTTATTTATGACACAATGATGATTTAATAATTATCTTATTAATGAAATATTGACATAATTGATGTTATAAATACCCAAATAAATGTAATTTGAGACTTTTGATGAATTCCACTAATTATATAGGTTAATATGACATGTTATTATCGATTAAGTTAACTTTTTTTGAACTAATCCTTCTGTTAGGATTTTCACAAAAATTAATTACCAAATAGTGTCAAAATTGACATAAAATAGTTTTTAAAACAAATATTATATTATTAATTGTTATTTTATTCCTAAAAATATAAGGTTAGGACAAATGACTTAGATACGATTTTATATATTAATAATAAACAACCTGGGGTCTGTGTGGCTTGTTATAGTATGTTTATTAACCTTATAGTGTAAGAAAACAAGAAGACACGGTAAAAGAAAAGTTATTTAACTTAAAGTTAAATCTAAATGATAAGGTTAAAATAGTAACCAAAACATGTCCAAATTATATTGGATGAGATAATTGCGACCCATCCCCACCTTAGAATCTAAATAATCCAATTTTGAGCTATTAAAAACTGAATATGACTTTATAATAAAATAATATTTTGAGTTTTTCCAAAGGTGCCCCTCTCCTCCCTTATAAAAGGACACCTCCTCCCTCTCTTTCTCACACCACATTGAGCCTTCATGCTCTGCCAACCCCTAACGATTTCTCTTCTCCACTTCCCTAGAAACATCCTAGAGGTTCTGGTCTTCTTCAAAGAACAATATTAGTGCCCTAAGAGGAGGTTTCAAAAAGGCGCGTCGAAAGAAGAGGTAATATCCGTTACCGATTCTTTCAACTTTATATCTTCTTCTACTTCTTTTTCTTTAGTTTTTTCATTATGATGTTATAACATAATTATCACTCATATACTGATATGTTATTATAAGTATGAAACAACCCTATTTCACCATCTATCCATCCTACGGAAAATGAAATCGCCGCGCATGCGTACGTACGGAATACCGTCTCCACGCCGTGGTGTAATCTGTTTTCGACCACCACCTTACTTGGATGGGTATAATGGTGTAAATAAATGACTATATATGATTATTGAAAAGTTATATTTATTCTGAAATATTATACATACACTTCAATGAAATTCCACGATCATGGGAAGGATATCATCGCTCCTGTGTACGTACGGACTATCGTCTCCACGATGCGATGAGATTCATTTTCCATGTTAACAATTCATGAATGATTATAAAGTATATATAATAAGTAATAATGAAATATATGAAATAAAAATGATACTGGATTTATGTATATATATATATGAATGTCATCTACTTAATTCCATTCAATTCAATAAGGAAACAAAAACAGCGCTCATGCGTACGTACGATCTACCGTCTCCATGAACGATGTATTTCATTCCATTTATTGATCTATCATATATATATATATGTATATGAGGAATATATATTACATATAAATCATATTTTACATTCTGGAATTATGTAAATCAGGATATAAGTAATAATATCAAGAAAAACAAGTCCAAACATGTACGATAAATGAAACAATTTTACCCAAAACGCTCTTTAACATGGAATTTACAAAAGAACGGGTAATATAAATTCATAAGTAAATCATATATTATATCATAACAATGAATATTATTCTTTAATAAGTAAATGACATTATTTAAATCATTATACAGGAGGTTCGGATCCATACGAAGCATATCGGACCTAAGGTAAGGGATAATTTTGCAAATCTCATTTTTTATCCGAGATTGCTTATTCGTAAGTATTTACTGGGGTTATTTCTATCATCCATGTCCATGTTTTATAAAAGTGTTTTCATGTATGTTTAAATTCCTTTTTACCCATTTATGACTTTTACTACATGGTATGTAAGGAATCGTTTTTTTAATGTTACGAGGTACTTTTTTGACTCTTCCTGCAAAAGTATGAGAAGAACGTTTATTTAACTTATACAGCACTAACGTATTTTAACGGTTTTATAAAGCCTTATTTTTTGGAATCATCCTCCAAAATATTTCATGAATATTTTTAACAAAATATTTTTATTTTAAAATTGCATGACATTTTGTGAAAAGAGAATGATTTTGAAGAAGAAATGATATTTTCCTCAAGAATTCATTTCAAGTGTTTTATCAAAACCATTTTTCATCTAAGATGACATTATTTCATATGTGTATGTTTCAAGTATCATGTCTCTATGATTTACATGGTTTAACTTTTCTTATTTTGAAATTATATCCATTTCTTTTATATGGATTTTGTGATGATGGGATGATGTTTATGAAACCCATTTTATTTATTGGGTTATGTATGTTTATTTTGTGGCACAAGTAAGAATGATTTCATTATGAGATGGGTGGGACATATATCTCCCTCCAATGCATTGGGTAATGATTTATATCTAATGAGATAGACATTGCTGGAATGGTAAGTTAATACGGTTCAGTGTTACAGGACTGAAGTGAGGAGTGAACTCGATTCAGAAAGGGACTTTGTCCACTAAGATGGTCTTGGAAGCAATGCCTTGGCTACTATGGAAATCATAACATGTGTTGAATGGTTGCCACAATTACATGTTTTATTACCATTATATATTATCATGGTTTATGTACCATTATGATATATTCCTTACGTACTTCAATGATTTATGTCTTTGCTCAAGATTTTGATGTTTAAATTTCTTGTTCAAGTTTTTGCTTTCAAATGTTTATGGATTGTTTTATGTTTTCTATGTTTTCCATTACTGAGAATTTGAGCTCACCCTTTTTATGTTTTATTTTCCCCAGGAAATAATGAAAGGTTTTGGGTAAGGAAACAAAAAGGGGAAGATCGTTATGGGAGTTGTTGAAGATCTTTCAATAGGATTAGAAGATTATATTCCGAGTTTCCAAAGACACTAAACTATTACTGTCCTTGTGTGTCTGTTTTTGTTATGTATTAAGTATTCTGCAAAAGTAATGTATTGTCCATGTACATCAAGCTTCGGGTCTCTACAGTGATGCAGTTGTGGTCCAGGTGATTGTGGGTGGGATGAGGTGTGTAGATCAGGTGTGTGTAGGTAGGTTTTTACTGTGGGGATAGTGGCATAGAGTTCTATCATCCTAAAATTCTCTATTAAGGATGAGCAGTTAACTAGTGGGAAGTGTTTTGGGGTAACCAAATATCTATATGATTACTACTTACTATTATTTGATTGGGATATTTTGGTGAGTGTACCTTGGTGAGGTTGGGGTGGACAATATTCATTGTTTGGTTCTTTTTAGATCTGTTACTTTCTCACAGTGGCATTATTATGCATCTCCCAATTGTGCACAAGTGACTTGTAGTTTTTTCCTACTAAGTGTACTTTTATGCTCAGCCTATGTATATAGAACTATTTTCAGGTTTCTAGTGTGATTATGTGGAACGTGCTAGACATTACTTGATCAGACTTTGGGGATGGTTGTTGTGTCACTACTTAGTTTTATTTTGGCAATTACATTGGATTTTTCCTGTATTTCTCGTAGTTTTTGTAAGGAACCGACCACAATTTCCTTGAGCCAGTGCCTTTTTTATTACACTGAAATATAAATAAGGAATATTCATCCTCAAAGATAGAGTAATTTTGTATCTTTATAAACAAGATATATACATAAGTTTAACATTACAACATGTAAGAAATAACAATATAGAACTTCCTTTGAAAACATCCATGTCTCCATGCAGTCCATTCATAATATACTTCTTCACATACTTGAAAAAAATAAATCATAAGAAAGGGGTGAGCTCAAATTCTTAGTATGGGTAATAAATACAACAAATGATATGATAAATATAAACATTAGGCATGATGAATAACTAAAAACACATTCCATTAAAAATAAATTGGACCATAATATGGAAGGAATAAGTGATGAATAAATAATTCCATAATAAAACATGTTCAAGGGTATTCTACTAGTTGAATAACCACATGAAATATGAATTACTTGTTTCTTAATGAGGGAATTCATAATGCATGACATCATAACCATACCATCAAGTCTTTGTCCAAGACCATAAATAACCATATTGTCAAGGCCTTGTTCTAAGACTCTAGTTTGTCTCATGAGACCTACTGATACACCAAAAGACTATAGTGGGGCCCAACTAACACTTACAATATCCAATGCATTATTCATATTAATAGGGATAAAAATAAATAACAATTACATTCATATTGAAACTAACATATGAAATGTAAATAACGTTTCCCAAACATTAATCATAAACACTACCCATTCCGATAATATGGTGAATGGTATCAAGATAACACATCCACCATCAAACTACTCATAAAACATTAAATAAAATATGGTTGATGATATCATAAAACAATTACTCCATTTAATCATAATAATCAACAAGTGTTTTGAAATAGGTGAAAAGACTCTTATAAAATTATCAAGCAATTCTTGAGATAAATACTACATTGCTTTGAAAAGAAGAGTTATTTTGGAAAAATATTTTTATAAAATCATTAATTAACTAAGGTAGCAATTTCATAAAATAATGAGTTATTTTATAGAAATAATTGTTTCTAAAAAAATATTATAGAGTATACTTGAAATTAAGTAAGAATTCGAGAAGATCAATTGAAACAAGCATGTTTATCAGGAAGAATTTTTTTAAATACCATTTTAAAAAATGAAAATATCCATAAAATAAAGAAAGATTATGTTTGGTACATAAATATATGAAATTAAATATGAATTTATTATGAGTACATTGGAATAAATAATAATTTCATTTAGTTTAGTAGAGAAAAATAGTAACTCGAATGAAAATGGGGGTTCAGGTAGAAAACCCTTTCTTTATGTCCGAATTTGTTCTGCTCTTGAACATAAAGTCATGGAATATGAAATTAGAAAGGTTAATAGATTAATTCATAACCTATTAGACTTGTATTTTATTTCGTATAATTTTATTACATTCATTTATGGTCATTTTTATGGGATAATATATTCAATATCATCTTTTGTGAGTGCTCGTTTCATTAGTTTTCATGATCGGTTAGTTTTCATGGAAGATTATGTAAAATGATAGTTGAATTACATAATTGATGTTATATTTTATTAGTTTCCAAACAGAATTTTAAATTATCATATAATTAATTTGGTTAATTTGGGGGAGCTTGAATCATTAAATAAAATTTTAACTATAAACACTTGGATTAATTTTGAGATTTTTTATCACCACAAACTCATTTAGTTTTATAAATTAATACCATCTATAAAAAAATGATTCCAGAACATTACATAGAATATGTTACATATGTTATGATATGTATAAATGTTATAAATGGCTTCATGATGACAATACAAGACAATAATAGAAGTTGAAAACCTTACATCCTTTAAGTTGATAAATTATCACATCTCGGATGATGTTTTCATTTCGAGTATAATAGGAGGGGAAAAGAGAGATGATGACGAATTATTCCATTTTAATAAAAAAACATATAGTACATGTATGATAATAGATTTATAATAACATTTTTAGGAAAGGGGGTGAAGAAAGAAAAACAAAGAAAAGAATTTGAATGTAAATAAATTAAATGAAAAGTGGAATTAATCTCTTGAATTTTTCTTCCTAGTGAGCCTCTTTAGGGGAGAGGATTTCATCTTTTGAAATTAAAAAGGGATGATGGAAGTGGGGATGATCATGGGAGGATATTTTAGTATAATTTAGATAAGGCACCAAGCATGAGAGGATTGAAGACAAGAGGTTGTGATGGGTGACTTTTATAGTGGAGGAGAGGAGTTATTTCTTATTATTTAAATAATTTTGTTATTATTTTGGCTCAAAACTATGAGTAGTCTAGATTCTTGTGACTAAAAAATTAATTAGTGAATTTTATTTTGAACCAAGTGGGGTTACATCAACCTTACATCACCTATTACTCAATAAATCATGTATTTAGCATTTATTGTAAATTTCAATATTTTACTATTCACAAAAAATTCAAGAATATGAGAAAAATCCAAAAAATTCACCATTACCATTTTTAGATGATTATAATTCAAAAATGAACTCAATTTTATCAAATTGATTTTCTAAATAAGATAAATTTAATTTTTTTAAAAAACATTATTTACATAAAACATAGAGATTTTAAAATAAAAATTCCTTTGATAATACATTCAAAAAATTAACTCATGTCTTATAAAATTATCCTCATATAATAGGAAAATAAAATATTTATTTAGCAATAAATTTAATAAAATTTGATTTTATTAATTAATTAATTTATAATTGAAATTAAATATTTAATACTCACAAAATACAAACAATTAATTTTTAATTTTTAATATATTCATTTTAATTTATTAGGTTCTTAAATTTTATTTATACCTTCATGGGTGTAATGACAATTCATAAAGGATATATTACTATTCATAAGGGTACGTTACTATTCATATGTGTCAAGTTACTCTTCACCAAAAATGTATGTTGATCATATCACACTCTAAATATCTTTCTGAATGAAACTGTGTATATCAGTTTATATATTTCCAAAATAGATAGGTGTGAAAATTATGTTTATTGGATAAGTTGTAACAAAGTGGTGTTTTGTAGAGACTTAGTGTTTCATGCATTCAATATTAAATTTATTTTCAAAACCTTTCCGTATTAAATCCCCCCCAACAAAATATCATCCTCAAAATTACATAATGTTAACTAATAAAAAGATTCGGGTAGTTATTCATCATATGTTCCTCAGGCTCTCATGTTGCCTCTTCAATTTTATGATTTTTCCACAGTGAATTTTCCAACCAGGTTATCCTATTCCTCAACTCTTATTCTTTAGTTCTAGAATCCGGATAGGCCCTTCACAGTAAGATAAATCAAGTTCCTATTCTATACCTTCATATGTGAGGACATGCAATGGTTCTGGCATGTACTTTCTTCATCACGAAACATAGAACACATTTTGTTCTTTATATAGGCTAGGAGACTTTCCAAATGATAAACCCCAGATCCAATTTACTCTATATTTCAAAAGTGACAATATATCTAAGGCTCAATTTCCCTTTCTTCCAAAATCTTATAACACCCATCAACATATATACATTTAGGAAAAAATGATCTCCCACTTGAAATTAAAAATCCTTCCATAGATTATTAGCATAGCTCTATTCCCTACTTTTAGCTACTTTGATATGGGTTTGAATAGTATTTACCTTTGTTTTTGTTTCCTCTACATGCCCTAGGACCACAAGCTTCCTTTCACCAACTTCATCCTAACAAATTAGTGTATGACCTCTCTTTCCATACAATGATTCATATGGTATAATTTGATTACTTGAATGGAAACTATTATAGTAGGAAAACCCCACAAAAGATGAATATTGATCCCAGACACCTTTAAAATTAATTGAGAACGATCTCAACATGTATTGAAAAGTTTGAATCATCCATTTTGATTTCCCGTCAGTTTGTGGGTGATAAGTAGTACTCAGACAAAGTTCAATATCCAAATATTTTTGAAAAATTTTCCAGAAGTTTGATGTAAATCATGGATCATGATAAGACACAATTGTGTGATTTTCTCCATTAAGTACCAAAATATCATTTTTATAGAGTCATCCAAGGATCTCTAGTGGAAAATCATCCCTTATAGTGAGGAAATGTGCATATTTCATAAATTTATCCACAATTACCTATATTGTATCATTATTTCTTTGATATTTGGGTAATCCAGTGACATAATCCATGGTGATGTCATCCCATGTCCATGTCAGAATAAGTATAGGTTGCATGAATTCTCTAGGACATTTTCTTTCAAGCATCACTTGTTGATCGACTAAAAATATTGATACATAATCAGAAATTTCCCTCTTCATGTAGTCCCCCCAAAAATTATCCTTCAAAACTCTATAAATTTTACTATTACTAGAATGTATAAAAACATTTGAGTTAAGGGAACCATCTAATAACTAATTTTTTAGATCAAGTATAGAGGGAATACATATCCTCTTCTCAAATTTCTGAATTCTATCCTCAAACACAAAGTCTTCTGACTTCCCATCATTCACATATTTTATTTTATTTTTTAGATTCTAATCATAGTATTGAAAACATTTAATTCATTCCAATAAATATGTTTGGGAAACCAATTGAAAATGTAGTGATGTTTCACCTTCTTTACTAGTTCCCATTTCTATCATCACTAGATCCATGTACGCAGGATCCCTATCAATTAATATTTTGTTTGAGACTCCACGATCCTTCCTTCTCAATGAATAAGTTACCTTATTTTTCTTTACTTGGTTGTAGAAAATAGAGATATCATAATCCTTTATTATCTGGAGCCATATTCTATGTCTCATGTTGAGTTATTTCTTTGTGAAGATATATTTCAAGATCTTGTGATACATATATATCTCATATCTTTCACCATAGACATTGTGTATCCATATATTCAAAGAAAATATTACAGCTACTAAATAAATATCATGAGTTTTATAGTTCTATTCAAGAATTTTTAACTACCTTGATGCATAGGTAATAACTCTATCATTATGTGTAAGGACATATCCATGTCCTTTCTTTGATGCATCACTATAGATCACACACCCATCATTTCTCGATGGTAGAGTTAGGATCAGATAATTCACTAATCACCTCTTTAATTATTTGAAACATTCCTCGCTTTCTTTTTTCCATACAAACTAACCCCTTTACAAGTAATATTGTTTAACAGGTTTTCTATGCTGGTGAATTTCGGAACTAAACACATATAATAACCTACTAAACCAATAAAACCACATACCTCAATTATGTTCATTGAAGAAGACCATTCTTGATCATCCTTTGTCTTAAAAAGATCAACAAATATATTCCATCATTAGAGACAATATATACAAGAAACGAAAATGATTAAATCCAAAATTCACACTTTCTAAACATCCCATAAAATTCATTTCTTCTGGGAGTCTTAAAATAATTCATATGTAGTTTTTATGATCTTTGTAGCTTTTGGATTATACCAAGTTATCATAAATAAATACCACTAAAAAAGTCATCAAGATATTCCTTAAAAACATTATTCACTGGATCCCAGAAGAAAGAGGGTCCATTAGTTAGTCCAAAAGGCATTACTATAAACTCAAAATGCCCATACCTTGTTCAACATGTTGTCTTTGGAATATCTTCTTTCTTCACACGTAGCTGATGATATCCACATTACATGTAAATATTTGGAAAATATTGGGCTCCATGAAGTTGATCAAATAAATCATCAATGCATGCTAGGGGATACTTGTTCTTTATTATTACATCCTTGATCTCCTGATAGTCAATTCCCAACCTCATATATCCATCTTTCTTCTTAATGAAAATAATAGGGGATCCCACTTAATAAACACTAGGGAGAATAAATACTTTATCACTCAATTACTCTAGTTGTTTTTTAGTTATACTAATTCTATAATGGCCAATATATAAGGATTATTAAATATCGGTCTTGAACCAGGTATTAAATCAATAGAGAACTTAACTTCCTGCTCTTGAGGATATCCAGGAAAATCCTATGAAAACATATCAACATATTATTTCAAAATAGGTACACCCTTTATTTGAACACTTTTTTCCTCAATAATAGATACCACATTCTCTTCCTCCCTATGAATTGATTAAGAAGAGATACAACATGTGGATCTAGATTAGAATCAGATGGTGATGTGTCTTCCCTAAATACAAGGGATTCAACATCCTTCTCAAAAATCATTACTTCCTTCTTCATGCAATATACATTCTCATAATAATTTGAATGAAAATCCATATCTAGGATTATACCAAATTCAATCATGTGTATGATGATAAAATCAGTAGATAAAGCACATTAGTATGACATAATGGGGACTTCTTGACACATCTTTGTTGAAATGATACATCCCTTATGAGTTTGATGATAATTCCTTTATTAAATAAAATTGAAAATATTTAATTTTCATAGATAACTGGTAATATATAAAAGAATGCGATGATTTGGAGTCAAATAAAGCATTGGATATATTTGGGGAAATGATTATTGTACCTACCACTACATTATTTGGAAGTTCAACCTCGACAGTTGTGATTGCATAAGCTTGGCCATTCTCCCTTACCCTTTTTTGTGGTAAGTTTTCGTGATTATTAGGAAATTCATGTGAATAATGTCCCATATCTTTACAATTATATCATTAAACATTGGAAGCTTATTTATTACCATTATAATCACGAGAATGGTGACATTTTTCTCTAAACTTATAACAAACACACATTCCCTTAAGGAAAGAATCAGGGTTTTTCATAACACAATAAATATATGGTAGAAAGTTAATTATTCCCTTATTCACCATTTCCACATTTCCATTTATGGAGTTTTTAACATACCTCTTATTCTCTATCTTTACTTTGTATTCATTGGACAAAAAAATTCTTTTCTATCTTGATAGCACATGAGACTATATCTTCATATGATGAGAAATTATGGGAGACTAGTTCCCTTTAGAGGAGTGGTATTAATCCATAAAGGAATCAATCAATATTACCCCATGGATTACTTATCTAGTCTATAGCATGCCTTTAAAACATTTTAATGTTTTCATCATACTTGGAAACATTCTCATCCTCCTTCTACCTCAAATTCAAGAATTTCCTTTCCATATCTACTCATTTTTCACGTGGAAAATATTTTTTTCTAGAAAAATTTCCTTAATATCCTTCAATTACATATTTTAAATATATTCCTCCACCTTTGTGTTTTTAATCAATGACTGCCATTAATCAGTATCTCCCGATAAAAAATTCACTACCATGATAATTTTCTCCCTTTCATCACTTCCCAAAGCAAGAAATATCTTCTTTGATGAACCTATCCACTGATCTTCTACAAATGGGTTTATAGTCCCATTAAATGATGTAGGTTTTTTTATCATAAAGTGGTCTAAAATAGCACCTAGAAATTTTGGATCTATATTATCCATATTGGTATGATTATTGTTCATAAAATAATTCAACTATCCCAGTATAGTTATTAGTTTCTCAGCACCAGTCATGGAACAAGAGCCAACATAATTATCTTGCATTGAAAGAAAATACCTACATGGGATACATGCGTTCATGCGGTATCCATTTCTTCCACTAGCACGGTTTCTAAATAATGAAATACACTATATTAGGTTATAAATCATAATGTATAACGTCAACTTATAAAAATACTTAGCATGAATTTAAACCCTATCCATAGTTAATCTCATAATCATAAACATGTTTTCATTGAGGAAAAAATTACATTTAATTCCATAATAATGGTTTGTAAAGAAAATGTGAATTACCCTTAGAAATATACCCTAGTAGTGTCAAAACAGGTGTGTAGTGAGGCCTATTTCTATGTAGAAGGATACTCTGGGTGAACCTGAAATACCATGCCAGATTTGTTACTCCTACGTACATATGTGCCAAAAGCACATCCACTTGTAATATCCATACATAGATGTATTTTCTATAAATATCCACATAAGCTATTCTTTACCAAATTTCTAGGATGTTCTTGTATGTTTATCCTCATAGACCATCTTAGGGTTTTTTCCCTAATATTCATTTTCTAAATATACTTTCCATGTTTTCTACTAAACTACTTCCAATACAAAATATAAGGACCAAACCCCAGTTTCCCAAAGCTAGTGACTTTTTTACATTAGAATATAATCAAGGGATATGGATCCTGATGTACCGAGTAGATTAATATCTTTCGAGACAAGATACATACATATGTTCAATGTTATAACTTGGAATGAAACAATACATAGAAATTACATTGAAAACATTCATGTCTCATAGGTTATCCCTACAGTTCATTCATAATATAATTCTCCACATCCTGGTAAAAATAAAACATAAGAAAGTGGTCTCATTAAATTCATAGTAAGGGTAAAAAATAAAATAGAAGATATCATAAACATAATCATTAAGCTGGGTGAATAACTAAAAACACATGCCTTTAGAAATAATCTTGAACATAATATGACAGGAATTATAGATGAATAAATAATTCCATAATAAAAAACAATCATGGGTATTATTATATTATAATAACCACATGAAAAATAAATTACTACATTCATAACGATTAAATATATAATGTGGGAAATCATAACCATACTGTAAAGGCCTCGTTCTAAGACCATAAATAACCATACTATCAAGGCCTTGTTCCAAGAATCTAGTTTGTCTCCTGAGACCCACCAATGCACTTAGGTGATAGATTGGGCCCCACCAAACACTTAATAAGTCCAATGCATTCTTAATATGAATGGATATATACATACACAACATATACATTCATATATAAACTAACATATGAAATATAAATAACTTTTCCCAAACCTTACACATAAACACGAACTATTCAGAATAATATGGTGAATGTTATAAAGCTAGCACATCCACCTTCCAACTACACAAAAAAATTTAAATAAATTATGGTGGATCATTTCATAAAACATTAACCACAATTAAATATAATAACAAACAAGAGTTTTGAAATAGGTGAAAATACTCTTATAAAATCTTTGAGTAATTCACGAGATAAATAAAATTTTAAATTGAAAAGTAGTGTTCCTTAAAAAAATATTTCTATAAAATAAATAATTAAATAAGGTATTTTTTTAATAATAGAATGAGTGATTTTATAAAAATAATGGTTTCATGAAATAAAATATAAAGTGTAATGAATATCAGACTACAATTTGATTATTTCCATTGAAACGAGCTTTTTTATCGGGAAGAAGTTTTGAAAGATCCTTTTAAACCACGTAACTCGCCATAAAATAATGAAATATTATTATTTGTACCCATATATAAATCATTAAAATATAACTTATTAGGTGTAAATATTAATAAATATGATTTTCATTGTGGTACGTAGTGAATAAGAGTAACCTGAATGAAAATGGGGTTCAGGTAGAAAACCCTTACCTTATGTCTGGATATGTTCCACTCTTGAACTTAAGGTCCTAAAATATGAAATGATACTTATTAAAAACATAATTAATAACCTATTGGAAAGGTTTTTTATTTATTATAGTTTTATTAAGGTCAGTTATGGTTGTTATTATGAGCTAATAGATTCAATATCATCGTTTGTGAGTGATCGTTTCCTTAGTTTTCATGATCGGTTTGTTTTTATGGATGTTTTTAAAAATGAGAATTGAATTTTGGAATTGATTTTATATTTTAATAATGTTCATAAATAATTTTAAACAATAATATAATTCATTTGGTTACATTGGGTGAGGATGAATCATTAGATAAAATTTAAATGATAAACGCATGGATTAATTTCGTGGTTTTTTTATCACCATAAACTCATTTTGATTTATAAATTAACAACACATGCACCAAAATTATTAGAGAACATTAAATAAGATATATTACATACATTATGTTAGGTTTAAACCATATAAATGGATTCATGGACATAATTGAAGATGGTAATATAAGTTGAAAACTCGTCGTCCTTGAAGGTGACAAATTAACACATCTTAGATGATGTTTTAATTTCAAGTATAAAAGGAGGAGAAAAGAGAGATGGTGATGAATTATTCCATTTTAATAAAACAATTCTAGTAAATTTATGGTATTTTAGTTATCATAAAATTTTGAGAAAAGGGAGTGGGGAATGGAAAATAAATAAAAGAACATAAAAGAAAATAAAATAAATGAAAATATGAAATTACCTGTTGAATTTATCTTCATCGAGAGTCTCTTTTGGAGAGAATTTTGGTATTTTTTAGAGACCAATGTCTTATTAACGTGGGTTGGAGAATGGGAGAGTATTTTATTAGAATTTTGATAAGAAAAAATGCTTGATAAGAGTGAAGAGAAGAGGGAGCGATGTGTGGCTTTTATAGTAGAGGAGAGAAGTTATTTCCCATTATTTTAATCATTATACTCTTAATTTGGCCCAAGACGTTGAATATAATTGATTCTTATTACTCAAAAATCAATAAGTGTATGTGATTTTGAACCAAATGTGCTTACATCATCCTTACATCACATAAGACTCAATAAGTCATGTATTTAGCATTTATTGTAAATTACCATATTTTACTAATCGCAATAAATTCATGTATTTTAGACAAATCACAAAAATTAACCTTAATCATTTTTCAATGTTTAGAATTCAAAAATTAACACAATTTTATAAAAATAATTGTCTAAATAAAATAAATTTCATTTTTAAATAAATCATTATTTATGTTTAAAATGTAGATTTTAGATTTAAAACTGATTTTATAATACATTCAGTAATTAACTAAGGTCTTATAAAATTATCCTAAAATCATAAGAAAAAAATATTTATTTAGAAATACATTACATGAAAATTAAATTTTTTAATTTTTTAATTTAGAATTTTAATTAAATATTTTTTACTCAAAAAAATAATAACACTTAATTATTAATTTATAATATAAGACATTTTATTTATAAAGTTCTTAAATTTTATTTATTCTTTCATGGGTGTGGTTAATATTCATAAGGTTCATATTAAAATTAATAACGATATGTTACTATTCATAAGGGTCAAGTTACTATTGACAAATAATTTAAGTTGATCGTATCATACTCTAAATATCTTATAGAATGTGACTATGTATATTATTTTTTCAAAATTCATAACACCGAGGTTGTAAAATTATGTTTACTAGTTAGGTTTTGACAAAGTTATGTTTTCTAGAGACACTGTGTTTCATGAATTCAATATGAAATTAATTTTCAAAAACTCGGGGTGTTACAATTATACTTTAAACACGCATGTGGGATGGATTTTTGATTCCTTATTTATATGTTTCTTGGAGTTATTGTGGTTGAGACATCATATATCTCAATTCAATTTTCATTTAAAAGGGTAATACCTACCATATTGTGTAAATATTTCGCTACCCTTGGTGGAAGTATCCACCCAAGGCCTATTGGTTATGGGACTCAGGTGTAATTATATATCTTCTAACATGAATAAGGAAGGTAACGACATCTTGTTATCCCTTCCCTGGTCTTGAAGAACGCGGGATGTGACCGAATTATTATGAATGCCACTGTTTTACTAATGGCTCAATTGGAAGCCACAGAGGAATGACATGCACCAATACATCCACAAAATAATCCTTACCCTGAAAGGGTAGATCCAACTCTTCCCCAACTAATCTTTGAGATTCATACATTTCCAATCCTCAATGTTTTGGGAGACCGGGAGAAAAACATGACACATTTCACCTCTTTCTGGAATCCTATGATGGGTACCCGCGAACAGTAGGAGGTGGTGAAACATAGGTTCTTTGTATAATCATAGTAAGGACCAGCCTTTTGTGGTACACGTATTTGGACCCTCTGTCCAATACTAGGTGGGAAGACCTCTGTTAGAAATTCCTTTTCTAGTTCAACTAAACACTGGAATACAACAGTCTTCGATCTCAAAAACTCAAACAAAGAGATAATGAAAGAGTCTCAGATTTCATTTCCCTATAGAAAGGGTTTACATATTCCTTAAAAATATCAATCCCTTGAAAAGAGTTGTTACCCATCTGTATAGAAAACCTTCACGATGATCTACACATTCTATTGAACTTAATAAAATATATATGATTGTTTATGACCTTTTCTCAATTGCACAAAAAGACATATAACTCCATCACATAGACCAATGTAATTCCGCTAGTAATTCCATTAACTCAAGGAAGGAGAATAGTAAAATAATAGGCGACTACAGTTACATATAAGTAGGCCCATGTACCCACTCCTTCTATAAATAATTTACCATATCATACATCTCAACCTCCAAAACATTAGAATAAAGTCCCAACTCATCAATATAATAAAAAAAGATAATAGGTGAAAATAATTAAAAGATGAGAAAGACACGACCAATCTTATTTAAAACAACCAATTCCCCTACTAATTCATCTCATCATTGGAAAACAACTTGGTCCAGTTTCCAAATCTTTTGAAGAAAAATAAATTAGGTGAAAAATATCATCCAAACTATTTCACCATTCACTGAATGCTGGGGAACCACAACCAATATTATGTTTTCTTCAAAGTATTCTTGCAAAAGATTGTGGACACCATGAATGTCAAGATAAAACATTCCCATGCTCAGGTTTCGTGTGGTTCCACTATTAATCCAAGGGAAGAAAATAATGGAAAGAGGATAAAATAAATATTTAACAGAATTTATATTACTAGATATTTGGGAAAAAATCAACCATATTCATACTATTCTTCAAACACATCTTAAATGACCAACTGTACCCTTAATCACATCTGTTATAGTACAACCAAATTCATTTAAAGCTTATTCCTCTGAAGACTATAACAACCCTACACATTATTCCATAAATAAAAATGATTTATTGAAAATAACATTCACTTCATTCAACATAGAAGATCTGGAGATCTAGTGTATTTTGGGCTTAGGAACATTACATAATGACTTGAAACATGGAACACAACATATTTATTGAAAACTTATTTTACATGATCACTAAATTCACTCATACTTAACATTGTATGGGATAACATCAAGAAATTAATAAGAAAAGGGTGAGCTATAAAGCCCAATAAGGGAGTAAACAAGGAATAATATAAATAATACAATAAATTTTTGGCAATAGGTATATCAATGCAGCATAACATAAAAATGAACATAAAGGAATTATATAGCATGATTATCATAACATGGAAATGTGGAAACAACACTTAACATGGTGTTGGCATGTGCTGAGGATCATTGCTCATGGGGAATGAGTAAACCATAATTTCACTTGAATTAGAATTATTAAACTCTAATTTCACTTGACGTATCATGATACTAATCTTTACCCAATGCATTGAAGCGCTATTAGGGCACAATCTTCTTAAACATTTCATTTCATGCATAAGTGTGCCACATTGATCATAAAACATGGAGTCATTAAATATCATCATTTATAAAAAGAAAAAGGAATTTTGAATACATACATGAAAATATATAAACAATAATTAAATGTGCATAAACGTGAATACCCTTAATATTAAAATGGTCATGGTATTCACTACATAAGGGGTGGTCTTGGAAAATAGCGATGTAATTTCTGCAGCATAACGACATGACATAAAAATTCATAAGAATGGTTGATGAGAAAGAAATCAGTGTCTCATAATATATAAATGAAATGGATAGTAATTTTTCCATATAGATACATGTCTTGACAAATGTAATGGAATTTAGATTCATAAAACAAAATATTTTCATGAATGTAAATGAGGAGATGGAATATCTTTACAAATTTTCTACATGGAAACTGGTGTACATGGGAGGAATTAATGAGAAATAAAGAGGTCTGTAGTCATCCAAACATAAATATGGAAGAATAGGGTAGGTGAAAAATCATACACCAACATTTATAATTGAAAATAAAAAGAACGTAACAATATTAAGAAACTTGGATAAAATGTGAAAGGAAGGAATCCCTTACTAGGAAGTGTGATCCCAAAGGCTTGGGAGGTGATTGAGAGAGGATTATTGAGAGATTTGGAAACATTGGGAGTATTATAGAGAGAGGATGACAAATTGTGGTCAAGATCCAAATGCTTTTAGTGAAGAGGAAGTGGGAGCTTGGGTGGGTTTATATTGGAAAAGAGAGGGAATTCTTTATTATTCAGGTTTGGGACCCCAGACATGAAAATAATCAAAACCACAAACCAACCATTAATGTTTTTTGCACATTAATTTTTCCAAATGGTAGTGGAAAATAATATTTTATAAGTAAAATGGAATATCTTCTTAAAATGTTACGTTTTCTCATGTGGAGGTGAGTAACACTCTCAATGAAATCAAATTAAAAAGGCAAATTGTATTATAAGACATGAAGGGACCACTAATGTTTTGTAAAAAAAATAAAATAAAACTAAAAACATATTATTTTAATGGTAAAACATTTATTGGCCTAAAACAATGTTTATATTATTTTATTACAACACAATTGGGTATTATGATGTCATAAAACACATTATATATTTAAATAGTATTTAATTTATACACAAAACATTCGACCATCACAGAAAATGATGAAAAATTAACTATCGTATAATTTTGATGTCGTGATTCAAAAAATAATATTCATTTTATCTGAATAATTTTCTATATATTTGAATTTTTGCTTTTAAAATAAAAACTGACACTTATTGAAAAATTGCTGGTTTTTGACAACAATAGCATTGAAACGTTAATAAAAATCACAATTGTATTCATAATAATTATACGATAATTTATATTTTATTAAAATTAAATTAGTAATAATATTTATTTAAAATATTATTTAATTCAATCAATCCATTAATTCATCAAAATATATTTCTTAATTATCTAAAAATTCAATTTTTTGCTTTAAAAACTATTTAAAAAGTAACAGTTATAAAATGAATGTATATTCTCTATAAAAAATTAATGTACATAATCATAGTACTAGGGTATCATTATATAACCCCTTATTACATCCACATATGACTGAATGGTAAGGTGTGTGATGGTGACAGCCTCTTGGGGTGGCTTAGATAACATTTCTCAGGTGGTTATCTATATCAACTTCAACTTCTCCCATATACAGTTCCGTTTAAGCTTAACGTATTGAAGTTCGGCATGGGATTAGTCATGATCGAAGCCCAATGACACCACCTCCTTTCTAAGCTCCAAGAAATGGGCTTCTTACGGGGCCATTCTACTAGATGAGTCCATCACTTCCTTTGTCTATGTAAATTGGTTTTGTTAAAGATCTATATTTATACTAATCATGTGATCATTGTTCAACATCTACATTAGCAACAATCACAATTATTAACACTATTTTAAAATCTAATTACATACAACCAATGAAGTTCATATGTTATATAACCATCTTACATAATAAGATATTTAATTAGATCAAGAGGAATTTCCATTAATATATGTTTGGGCCGTTACAATATTCCCTCCTTAATAAATTTTTCCTTTGAAATTTCATTTTCCTACACTAAAATTGATGTAGGAAACTCTACTTCATCACTTCCTCTGATTCCCACATTGCCTCTTCAAACTTGTGGTTTCACTACAACACCTTGTCAAGGGGCATTGTATTATTTCAAAGAACTTTTTCTCTACGATCTAAGATCATTACCGGCTTCTTTTCATAGGATAGGTCATTATCCAATGGTACCACCTCTGGATTGAGTGCATGTTATGGGTCTGGTATGTACTTCCTCAATAGTGATACGTGGAAAACATCATGTACTTGAGATAGGTTCAGTGGGAGTCCTAGTCTATAGGCCACTACTCTAATTTAATAAAGGAACTCAAAAGGGCCAATGTACCTTGGACTAAGCTTTACATTATTCCAAAATCTCATAACTCTCTTCCACGGTGGTATGCAAAGGAATACGAGGTCTCTGAAACCAAACTCTAGGTCTCAAGGATGATTATCATCATAGCTTTCATGTCGACTATGAACATCTTCAATGTGATGTTGGGTGGTCTTAACTTTCTCCAACATATCTTCGACCACTTCCGGACCTAGGAGTTGTTTCTCCCCAACATTATCCCAATATGCCAGTGTTCCACACCTCTTCCTATACAAGGCTTCATAAGAGCCTTTTGGATGCTTGAGGGGAATCTATTATTGTACGAGAACTCAAATAGAAGATGTTTTTGATCCCATCCTCATTTGAATTCCACTCATCACGCTCTCAACATGTCCTTAAGTGTTTGAATAGTCTGCTCATATTGAAAATCAATTTGATGATGATAATCCATACAGAAATTATTCTCAGTATCTAGAGTATATTGAAGACTCTTCCAAAACATATAGGTGAATCTTGGATCTCAATCAGATACAATCTATAGTAGTACTCCAGGAAGCCTTAACACATCTCTTATGTATATCTATGCCAGTTGATCCACTGATAAATCCTCCCGAATTGCAATGAAGTGTGATGTATTTGTGAGGTGGTCCACAACAACCCAAATAGTATTATTTCAATTGGATATCTTTGGAATTATGGTGACAAAGACCATGGTGATGTTCTACTATGTCCATGTTGGTATGGGTAACGAATGCATCATCCCCTTAAACTTCTTCCTCTCAATCTTCAACTGGTAACATACTAGGAACTTTGATTTATACTTAGCGATATCATTCTTCATGTTATCCCACCTTTAATGCTCTCAAAGATCTTGGTACATCTTTGGGTTTCATGGGTGAATGGAGAAATTTGAACTATGTGCATCATCCAAAATTTAAATCTTCAAATCTAGATTTTATGGAACACATAGTTTTTCCTAAATCTCACAATTCCTTCTTCATTAACATTTAACTCTGAGGATTTCCCTTTTCTGATAGTTTCCACATTCTTCTGAATTTCCACATCGTCCTTTTAACAATCCTATAACCTTTCAAAAAGAGATGTTTGAGAAATAATTTGTGAATTTCTTGATGATGTTCCCCTCCTTATGATTCCCTGGTCCATATTCATCAAATCTAAGAAGATTAGATCATTTTAAATTCTCATCAATGATATAATTTTTGGGTCCTTTATACTTAGAGTATTCACAACCTTATTCACTTTCCCTTGGTGGTAATGGATTGAGCAGTCACCGTCTTTGATCTACTCTAACCATATTTTTTGAGGCATGTATAACTTTTTTGTGTGACTATATACTTTAGGATTTTGTGGTCTGTATATATTTCATAATTCTCCCAAAATAGGTAATTCGGCCAAATTTTTAAAGAGATAATCACTACACCCAACTACAGATCATTTGTTGGACAGTTTTGCTCATGAAATTTCAATTTCCTGGAAGCATAGAAAATTAATTTTTCATTATGCATCAATATACATCCCATTCCATTCTTCGAAGCATCAATAAATACCCCAAAAATTTATCCACTTATGGGTAATGTGAGCACATGCACCGTGATAATCATATTTTTCAACTTCTTGAAGCTTTATTCACATAAATTACTCCAAGAAAACATGAATCCCTTCTCAGTTAGCTTGGTAAGAGGCTTTTGACAGTCGTGAGAAATTTCTCACAAATCGGCAATAATATCCAGGTAACCCATGGAAGCTACAGATATCCATTACAGATGTTTGCCTTGACCATCCCTCAATTGCATCTATCATGGAGAGATCCACAGATATCCCATTCCTTGTGATGATATGGCCCATGAATGAGACCTCCTTCAACCAGAACACACACTTACAGTACTCTACGTGGAGCTTCTCCTTTTTCAAGGTCTCTAGTTTAGTTCATAGATTCTCCTAATGATCTTCCTTGGTTTTGGATTTTATTAGAATATCATCTATAAAGACTACCAAATTTTTTTCGAGGTAATATCTAAAGACTCTATTCATCAAGTCCATGATGATATCTAGAGAATTATTGAGTCCTAATGGAATTACTTTAAATTCATAGTGTTTTTATCTTGTACGAAAAGCAGTCTTGGGGATATCCTCCTTCTTCACCCTTACTTGGTAATATCCCAACTAAAAATACACCTTGGGGAAGTATTGTGCTCCACATATCTGATCAAACTAGTCATAAATTAATGGCAGCTGATACTTGTTCTTTATCCTGATTTTTTTGATCTCACAGTAATCAATGCAATGGCGCATTGACCCATCCTTCTTCTTGATTAAGAGGACTAGTGCATCCCCATAGTTAAGCACATGGGAGTATAAACCCTTTATCCAGATTCTCTTTTAGTTGTTTCTTTAGCTCCTCAAGTTCCACAAGAACCATTTAATATAGAGTAATTTTTGTTGTAAACAACCTAGGTATTAGATCAATTGGAAATTCAACATCTATTCTAGGAGGAAGATAAAACAATTCATCAGGAAATAATTCAACAAATTCCATCACAACAGGAAAGTCTTCAAGGATGGTTGCTTCCATGGACACAATCATCTGAGAAAGATATTCATGATTATAGGGCAGTAATATCCATGCTTGAGATGATGGTTCTAAAGAAGTTTCATCTTCCCCCTTGAACATGTATAGAATTGGGTGTCGATTCTCCATATGGAGAGTGATTTCCCTATCATGAATATTTATAGTGGCCATATATGAGGAAAATCAATCCATGCTGATAATTGCATCAAATTATACTATAAGGAGTATGATGAGGTTTTCTGGGAAGTTCATACCAAAAATTTTGAAAGGGGGGAGTTTTATTCATGGGTTGTAATGATTGCCCTGTTTTCTATACTCACTGACATCTTTACTTACCAGATTTCTAGTGGTGTTGGTGTTGTTCTACTAAAATTCCTGGATATAAAATAATGCGTAGAACATGAATCAAAAAGTAAGTTCTCTATTCATGAATGATTAACTATCATACCTATCACCACTTTGTTTTTGGGGTTCACTTCAGCGATAGTGATGGAAAATGATCAGCCTTACTACCTTGGAGGTAGTTGGTTACCTCCGAAAACCCTTGGCTTACGACACTAGTTTGCAAGGTTCCTTGGTTTTTTGCAGTTGAAGTAATGAATAATGATTTTAGGGTATAATGGAGCATTATTTTCATATATTTCAGCCACTGGTTTCTTATTTCGACAGTTAACGGCAAGGTTCCCTTCTCTTCCACATCTAAAGAATTTCGTCGTCCCCTTCAGGCAATTTCTAGGGTACTTCTTTCCTCACCTTTGGAAAGTGGGGTGATATATATTCTTTGAACCATTGAATTTATCCATCAAGCCACTAGGAATTAAGTCCACATTATGCTTCTTATCCCCATTATACCCTTGAGATTCACCAATCTCTATTTTGACTTTGAGAGCACATTGAACAATTTCCTCATAGCTATCGAAGTCACAGATCACCTGAGATTTTCATAGTTTAGTTTTTATCCCACCAAAGAAATTGTCAACCTTACATTCAGGGGGTAATGACATAGCTATAGGTGTATCGTGAAAGCCTTGTGATGTGTGCCTCGTACCATCAGATGGAATTGTCATCTTTTTTTCTTGAGGGTAAGGAAGTCCTATTCCAAATTAGGTTGGAGGTTTCCCAGAAAATATTTGTCACAAATCATTTTACGGAAATCCTTCCATTCAAATGCCTCGATCTATTCCTCAGGGTTTGTATTTTTGATCAATTTCTACCACTGATTAGCTTCACCCGCCATATGATAATCAGCCGGATGAACCTTCTCTTGTTCGGTTCATTGATGGATGGAGAATATCTTTTCAATGGAATTGATCCATTGTTTGGCAATTGAGGGATCGTATGATCCATTAAAATTAGGTGTCCTTTGTTTCATAAAGACCTCGATTTCCGCATTTTATTTCTTACGGGGGGTTGAATGTTTCTCTTGACCCATATTTATATTAAAATCTTGTGTTAACTAAGAGAGTATCGTGAGTTAGATTACAATTCCGACTCTCATCGGATTGGGAATCTCATCAGAACAGTCATCACATTGATCTTCCCATTGGTTTTTAGCCCAAGTCCTCTTATTACCAGCCCTTGGATGGAATAAAATGAAATTTATGGGTAACACATTAAGGTAATTCGATGGACAAAAATTTATGACTTATAAATAACGTTTATTTCCTTAACTTATGAATCTGTATATTTCAATCTATGTTATCAATGATCTAATTTCCAACATTTATTATTTGTGGAATCTTTTTATTACCTTAAAAATGTTTCAAACTAATCTTGTGAATTTACCAAATCATATCTACCAGGATTTTCATAACCAAGAGTGCTGCAAGCCTCATTTTTGTGTACAAGGATACCCTGGTTTAAGCCCAAAATCCATGTCATAGTTTTCACTCTTTGGTATATCTGTTCCAGAGCCACCTCTACATGCTCGTATCTAGAAAAGGATATATTTTCATTATAAACCACTTACTCATTACACACTAAAATTTATGGATGTTTTTATAATACTTAGTCTTATCCCTAAGGCTTTCACTTGGTTTTTCTAATCATAATCCCAAAAATAACTAAACATATCCTCTGATACCAACTATAACAACCCTTCTCATTATTCCATACTTAAACATGAATTATTTTATAAAATATTCACTTGATACAACATAGAATATCTATAGATATAGTGTCTTTGGGGATTAAGAACATTACATAACGACTTAAAACATGAAACATAACATTTTTATTGAAAACTTCTTTTGCATGACCACTACATTCCCTCGTACTTAGCGTTGCATTATATAACCTGAGGACATGAATAAGAAAATGGGGAGATATTAAAGCCTAGTAAGAGTGTAAAAAAAAGAATAAAATAAATAATACAATACATGTTAGGAAATAGTCATATTAATGGAGGATAATAGAAACATGAACATAAAGTCATGATATATCATGATTATCATAACATGGAAATATAGCAACAACACTTAACATGGTATTAGAATTATCTAAGGCTCGTTGAATATGGAGAATGTGTAAACCCTCATTGAACTTTAATTATAATGAGTAAATCCCCATTTCAATTGACTTATCAGGATACTAATCTTTAACCAATGCATTGGAGTGCTATCAGGGTGCACCCTTCTTAAACATTTCATTTCATGCATAGGTGTGCCACATGGCTCATAAAACATGTAGTCATTCAACATCATCATTTATTCCATGATAAAGGAATGTGGATTAAATACATTATGATCTATAAAAAATATGTAAATGTTTATAATGTTGAATACCATTGATAGAGAAATTGGTATGGTATTCACTATACAATGACTTTTTCATGGAAAATCAGGATTCAATTTCGGCAACATAATGACGTGACATAAAAATTCATAAGAATGTTTGATGAGAGATAAATGGATGTCTTATCATATGTACATAAAAATGACATTAAGGGTCATATATATACATTTCCCAACAAATTTTATGTAATTTATATTCATAATAATGAACTATTGCTTGAATGTAAATGAGGAGAGAGAAATTTCTTACAGAATTTTGGCATGGTAACGGGTGTACAAGGGAGGAATTAATGAGATATAACATCTTCTCTCATCATTAAAACACAAACAGGGTATTATGGGGGAGATTTTAAATCATACCCCCAACATTTATAATTTATAATTAAAAGGATATAACAATATTAAGAAATGTGGAAAAAATGAGAAAGAAAAGAATCCCTTACTAGGAAGTGTGATCCATAAGGCTTGGCAGGGGCTTGAGAGAGGCATATTAGGAAAATGGGGCACCTTGGGAGGATTATAGAGAGAGTAGGGCAGAGGTTGGTTGAGCTATAATGGATTTTGGTGATGAGTAAGTGTGAGCTTGGGTGGGTTTATATAGGAAAATAGAGGGAATTGTTTATTATTTTGGTTTGGGACACCACACATTAAACTAATCAAAACCCCAAACCAAACCATTGTTTTTGCCTATGGGTTTTTCCAAAGGGGATTTAAAAAAATTATTTTATAAGGAAAATTTCGGAATTTCTTAAAATATTAGGTTTTTTTATGTGGAGGAGAGTCACACACTCAAAGAAATCAATTTAAAAAGTTAAAATGTTTTATATATCTTGAAGGGTCCACCAAGGCATTGTAAAATAAATCAAAAAACCTAAAATTACATTATTTTAATGGAAAAACATATATTGGACTAAAATAATGTTTATTGTATTTTATTACATGACTATTTGGCCATTATGATGTCATAAAACACAATATATATTTAAACGGTATTTAATTTTAACCCAAAAATTAGAGTGTCTCAAAAAGCATTAAAAATTCCCCATTTGATAATTTCTACATCATGATTACAAAAATACTATTCATTTTATATAAATACATTTCTATATATGTGAATTTATACTTTTAAAATCAAAACCCACATTTATCAAAAAATCATGGGTTTTTTATAAAATAGCTTTTAAAACATAATAAAAATCACAATTTTATTCATAATAATTATAAAAAAATTTATATTTAATAAAAAGTAATTTAGTAATATTATTTAACTAAAATATTTTTTAATTAATATAATCCATTAATTCATCGAAAAAGATTTCTTAATTAACTAAAAATGCTATTTTCTCTTTAAAACATATTGGAAAAGTAACAATAATAAAATTAATATATATTCTCTATACAAAAATAATGTACATAATCATTGTACTAGGGTCTCATTACATAATCCCTTATAAAACATGCATATGACCAAAGGGTAATGTGTGCGATGGTGACAGACTCTTGGGGTGGCTTAGATAACATCACTCGGGTGGTAATCTCTATCAACTTGTACTTCTCCCATATGTGGTTCTGTTTGAGATTAACGTGCTGAAGCTCAAATTGGGCTTGGTCAAAAGAAAATACCAATGATGCCACCTCCATTTCGAGCTCTATCAAATGGGCTTCGTATGGGGAAATTCTACTGGAGGAGGTCATATCTTCCTTTGTTTGAGTAAATTGGATTTGTTATAATCCTATATTTATATTAATCATGTGATCTTTTTTCAACGGCTAAATTATCAACAGTAACAATTCCTAATGGTATTTTAAAATCCAAAAACATAAAACCATGTAAATGCATATGTTATATTACCATCTTACATAATATTATATTTAATTAGATCAACGAGAATGTCCATTAATAAAAGTTTGGGTCATTACAAAGATCATCCCTCAAAAAATCGACATGGAAAAAAGTGTAAGAAGAAGAAACAAGAAGATGAGTTCACATCAAGGTTAAAATTTTCATTAACCTTATAAAAATTTATGCCAACGTTCCCAAAAGAACTGGCACTGCCCTGATGGTAGAAGAATAGTCGACTCATTAGATAGAATATTCCTCAGATGAAGAGTTGATTGTTTTTATTCCCCTAACATCATTAACATAATATATCCCTTTTCAAGAGATGAGTATGTTTATTAATATGAATTAATTACACTTGATTAGGTAATTTATAGAAGATTTCGTGAGAGTTGAGATTACAGGGGCACACACAATCACGCTAGTAGTCACTACTTAAACCATACCCCCTCTCGAATTGTCTATGTGAATGAAATTTTTAGAAGATATATTCAGTGAGACCAATAGGACCAATATAATTTACCCATGTATGATAAGATCCATCCGGACATTATCACATTAGAATATTTATTAGAGGATATGTCATCACCTTATCCACCTAGAAATTTGGGAAAACCCAACCAACCTAACCCGCCATGTGTGGAAAAACTATTAACTTCTACGCTGAGGTATGATCCATATACTTTAAAAACATCATCTCCCAAAGAAGATGAAAAATAAAACTCTCATTTGGGGGAAACACATGCATATGTTTCATAAATATGATGTCTTGAAGAAACCGGCCCAGGTCCAGGATATGTTATGAATCCAGGATAATCTGATTCTATCAAAATATCTCTAGAAAGCACTCATTTAGGAATTTTCAATCCCTCAAGAGTATGAATTTTTGGTTGTTGTTGCCTAAGTGTATCGTGTAGAGAATGATCTTGAAGAATTCCATACATAAATATCTTTCACAGAATAAGATGAAGATGTTTTCTTACATGTACACATCATTCCCTTGTACATATCTGGTAGGAAAAAAGATATTTATATTCAACAAGTATTTATTAACAATGGCTCAGAATTCAACCTAATTCTAGTTCAGACACTTCTCCAATTGGGATCCAATGGATCTAACATGTCTCCCTCTATTATAATGTTATAGAATTATGACAATAATGAGAAAGCTCCCTTTGTCGAGATCACACTTAGAACTCAATTTAGGGATCTCATGTCCAACTTAGAGTTCATGGATGTTCAGTAGAAAAAACTTCAATTCCCTACAGGGAAGACCATGGAAACATTAGCATGTGACCATTCCTTTTACATTCCACCAATGCCTCAAACATAGTATCAATGGTCAAATTGGGACATTTCATGGTGACAAGGACCCATTTAAATCCTATGAATCATAATACATAGATGCATTATTTGACCATAGGGGATGAAAAAAATTCATGGATGATAATGTTACATGGATTAAAGCACCTAATGTCTTGGAGATGATCCCATATTACCCCATCATGTATGTCATCATAAATTACGTGCTACAAATTAGTCAAATTAGATGGGTGGTTCTGAATTCAAGCACTTGTTTAGTGATATACAGACTATCAATTATTACAACTGAATATGACAATATAGGAGAGGATGTCCAATTTTTTAATAACAATGAAATCCATGATGTAATTTTATTCATTCCATCTCTTGAGATTCAAAAAATTGTGGTTTCAATATCTAGGTTGGATGAAGTTTTCATAATGATGAAAAAATACAGAGATTCTCATTCTGAGTCCTTTTTCTTCCATTAAGACCTCCAAAAAGGCATTAAACCATTGCTTGATAAAGAAATGATTTCTTCATCTTATGGATTTCCAAATGAAGATTCCTCCAGCAACATTAAAATTCATTCCTCATCACCTACCTCCCATGAAGAAGAAAAAAGTGAATCATGAGGAAGGTAAAGAAGAGTAAGATATCAGGGATGCCCATTAAATATTTGTAGAGGGAATATCCACCATTATGGATGAAATAATAGGTATAAATATGGGTACATAGAAATATCCACAACCCACATTGATTAGTTCAACCTTGAATTCTGAAAAACATTTGTTATATACTTCGTTTCTAAAGAAACATCAGGACATGTTTTATTGGAATTTTATAGAGATTCCAGGCCTCGTTTCAGAGTTGTCCACCCATCACATGGGTTTTTTTAAAGATCATTAGGGAAACATGTAGGTAGATAGAAGGACACACCCAACTCAAACCTCCAAAATTGAGTTTTAATTGGAATATTTCATCAAGGATAATTTTATCTTAGAGAAATTGAAATTGGAAATTTTCCAAATATGAATTCTTAGTTCCCATCACAAAAATCTTTATTGATGTAATGACTGTTTATCAAGAAATATCCTTCTTGTATGGATACTCTCAGTACAACCAAATTTTTATGGCCCTAGAATATTAGTAATAAGACGCATTCAGATCCCCCCTTGGTGTATTTTTCTACCGAGTAATTCCCATGGGCTTGAGGAATGATGGTGCCACATAACAACATTCCATGCACCACATATTCTAACCCATCCTGGGGAACATTTTCAAATGCCATGTTAATTAACTGGTGGTCATGTATTGGAAAGTTATTAACCAATTGGTTGCTCGAGATACCATCTTCAACAAGCTGTTCCAACAAAACCTGAAGATGAATCCCATGAAATGTGATTTCAGGGTAACCTTGTAGAAATTTTGTGTCTTCCTTGTATGACATCACAACATCGATGTTGATAATGAAAAAATAAAATATATCATTGGTGTATCAACTCTATTAAACCTAAATGGGTTGAGAGGACATCTTGGATACCTGGCATACATCCAGTTCTTTATAGATAACCTTACATGTAAATGTTTACCCTTTAGAAAATTGATGAAGAATAGGGTCACATATCAATGGACCAATGAATGTTAAGAAGAATTTGGAACCCTCAAGTAATATCTCTTGATACAACTGATGTTAATTCCACCATTTGAATGAAGCCTACTAATTATGTGTGTGACATACCAAGAATGATCACAAAGTTATTTTCTCAAACATAATAATCATTGCAAGAAAGGAAAAAATATTTATTATCTCAGTTTAACCATGCTCGAAATAGAGAATTGTTATTCAAACATCGAGAAAAGCTATATGGTATTAATCTTTTTTGTTCAAAATAAGAGTCTCTAACTATTAAACCATGAGTATAAATAGGTCTCTATCAATAACCACTCAAATTTATCGTTATTTTTTCTTCTATAGTAGGATGTTTTGCATGGTGGAAAGTTATTATGTAGTATTTTGACAAAAATTGCATCCCTCAAAAGTAGTGAAAATCCATTTCTTTTCATATTTACTCACCGAGCATCAATCTATATGATAAATTTCACTAAATACTGAATTTCTTGACGAATAAATATTATTTATTCAAGGTGGACTCCAAATGTGGGAAATGTACTTTGGTGGTTCATCTAGGATCCCAACAGGAAATATAATAGAGGACTTTAAACAAAACAATTTTTGGGGTTGGGATTGTGTTTATCTCCCCATAGAAGGTAGTCTTTCCAAACTTCTTCTTATTAATAGAAGGATTCATGAAAATTAGGGGGATTACCAGGATATCATTATAGGATATGAATTGGAAGTCCAAATACTGGTGAACCACTTGGAGAGAAAAGGTGACTTAGAGTTGGTAATAAAATAGATCAATGAGAATTAGACCATTAGAAAAGAGGAGATAATACACATGTGGGATTATGTCTGGGGTAAAAGGGTGAATTACCCTCAAGTAAAATGTTGACTCACATAATTCCATTAGATAATTTATTAAATGATACATTGGAAAATGAAGCTATAACCATAGAATATTCAAATAGGGAAAAATAGTCCCCAACATTTCCCATCATTGGATGGTAACACCTTTTTATCTTACTATAAGAGATGATATTAATGATGACATCCCCTTCCCTGAACCATATAGTCCTAAAATGATATAGATTAAACTCATCATGGGATATGTTCAAGATGGAATGATCCCAATGGAACATGTTGGGAGAGATACAATCTGATAGTGATTTGTTAATTTCATTCTTTATGATAGCCTAAATCACCATAAAATCCTCTAAAAGTGAGTATTTGAAGGAATAATTCTCAGATGCATCGATTGAGAGGAGACACAACTATCATGAAAGAAGAACAAACATGAGAATTTGGTGAACACCAGGTAGGGTACTTGATTTTGGATGAAATCTGAAGTCTTTGAAACATCTAGTGTTCCATAACTCAGGTATGCATAGAAATTACTATGAAATTTTCTTACTTCCATGTGCATACTAACTTCATCCATAAAAACCCAGAGTTTTTACATATATCCAAATACATGAGGCCATTTTCCATGTGGGGAATGGATGTAGAGGGTCCAAACCCAACGAATACGGTGAAGAAGTTTAATTTCATCCTTACTACAACCAATTTATTCTCCATGTTCAATAAGGAAGTACATCTCCAAGATCTCAAGGCTATAATCATTGTCAGATTTTCAAAATCCAACATCAATACCAGATTTTGTGTCCCTCATTCAATATTGACAGACAATGACATCAATATTTTTATTCTAAGATAGAAATTATATACTGAGAGTACAATATCTAATCCAACCATTCTTCCCGCTATCATGTACTGGATAATGGAAAAATATTGGCTTTTATGAATATATTTCTAAACATAATATATAATATGTTGGATAACGATAAGAAAAATTATCTTGATATGATTTTTCATTCCTTATAGGATTATCATAGTATGACTCATACTGCCAAATGGGCGACCCTTGCTCATTTTTATATGGAATAGATGTAGTCATTCCGAAGGAGGTTCATTTTCCATCACGCGGAGTTTCCATCTTTTATCAATTATCCACCGATGAGCAATCCTATAAATGACTGGTTGGGTTGGAGTGACTGTATGAAAATATATTGAATACCTTTCATCACTTGGAGGTCAAACAGAATCAGATGACATCAAATTTCTACAATAAATTATATCTATGTTCATTCGTCCAATTAGAATTGGGATTGTCCCTTAGAAATCCAATGGCACTAGGAAAAAATCATCTAAATCATGAGCCAATGTGGGAGGAAAAAAACTCCATACACAATGTCCAATATAATGAATCTTATTCATTGATCTCAATGGATTTAGAAAGTAATTTGGAAACCAACTAATTCTAGGTAACTAAAAAATATTTCGTATAATTACACAACATTCATCCTAGGTGAAAGTTGATTAACTACAAAGAAACATATAAGCCCAACCTGCAAGATGTTAAACTTTGTAGAGGTTGTTTATTGGATGACTATAAAGGAATTATCTAATCTCAAAGTCATATTACTTTAAACTATATGTAATCTTTATCCTTTTCACATTAAAATAATCTGCATAACATAAATACTTAATGTTATGACTTGAAACTACAAGACCCCATTGTTCCTCACTGTATGATATTAAACTGCATGATTAGAGTCCCTTTAATTTGATTTTAAGAACCCCCCCATAGTATCTTGATTTGAGATATCCATCATGAAACATTTAAAATGGTTCGACTTTCAGAGTCATAATCCTCAAAAGTTTCACATCTTTATAGCAAGATGATAAATTACATGGCCAAAACCCTTATTGTCTGACAAAAAACTACACGATCGTTCTAATAAATAGATGTGTATTAATTATCATTTCTAATGAGATACGTTGTGAAACAAAGATCTCTAATCTTGGTTTCATACATGAAAAAAGTAATATAAACCCTTTTCCCAAGGTGTGAACTATATCTACACATTCCTCAATCTAGAAAATATTTTAAATTCCCCTTCCCCACAGAAAAACTATGTTGGTGAGGGGAACCATTTTCAAGAGCTACATGTGGATTGATTATCTTTCTAATGAAATATTCAGTGACTCCCAAATCACTAATATTTGGTCAAGTTATGGCCAAAACAAAATTAAAATCCATTTCACTCCCTATGTGTGTGAATCAAACCTACACTTGGAATATTTTCAAGAACTATGTACTACTTGATTCTCATCCCAATGAGATATGCAGTGATGCCTGTATCGTATATCCTAACCCAACCACCACATAATTGAAATCCACCTATCCTTCACTAGTGTTACATCTGTGATATAGATAAAACATTTACCACTCCTTGTTTATCACACCAAGAACAACTGACATGGGCTTATGAGCTTAGTAAAGTAGGTCTCCACATAAAAAATGTTTATCAATTCCCATTGGTGCTATCTTGGTCTTTTCTGTGCGAACCTAAAAGGAATACTAGATGTCCTAATTGGAATGAAATAAACTACATGATATGTTCAAGAAGTATGTGTATTTTCATTCTTTCCATAGTACGATACATAATATCTCCCGGGTACTACACCTTGGTCCAGTAATGACATTCCTTTTTACCTTAGAATCACCCATGTCCTTGCTGTATTATGATAAGCAGCACAGTTCTTCAAGAACTAAGTGTGACTTGATTATTATCCCTATTGAGATATGTAGTGACACGTGGGACATAATCTTTGTCAAAACTATGTGGTAATATAAAAAATTCCCATCTCCTACATACAAACAAAGTTACATGAATTAGATTTTATTTTGGGTCTCCCCATTATGGGGGGCACCATGGAAACACAAATTTCGTACTTTTATGTATGAGTCAGATCTATATATGGGAATTATAAATCATGTAAAATATCATTGAATTATATTATTTTTTTCTCAGAAATACCCATTTTCACACTTCATAATCATATCCTTAAAGGTTTTCAAATCTTCATAATATTTCCTCAGCTTCAATGAGTAGAATGTCAGATAATTGAGAGCTCTTTTTACAGGCTATTATATAATACGTCACAGTCATCTTTTCATAAAACATCTCAAAAAACTGGTTTTTCATACTAAGGATTCCACTGTTTGACTATGTAGTACATGACCTAGTTTCCATTTCATAAAACATCCCACAAAATAGCGCTTCCAACCAATGATTATTTTCCATTGGGATAAGTTTCTTCTATCATAGTAATGTTTGATGAAAATTACATTGGAACCCAAGATTCAATGTCAGGGGTCATCCCTTAAATATTTTTCTCATATCCTCTATCCTAATCAGAAATCCTTTAGGACCATGGTTTATAGTTTCCACCATCATTTAAAAAGTATACAGGAAGGGACTTTTTCTAATAAGACCACAAAACCTATATTTTTATACTGTTATGGTCCAAGTAATATGACCTAAAACAATTAATAACATACATCATATGGATGGTTTAGACATATGTAGAAAGCATTTTCCACCGATTCATTGTAAATTTTGACTAGAAATGCCTCTTCCATGTTTGGTTACTCTCATTTTGCAATGGAAACTCCATAATTTGCGAGATTTTAACCTTGATAATATTTCATCAGATTTTAGCAATAGAATGTCATAATTATTGATTAATTCTTATCTTGATTGTGCTACAAGGCCCCTAGTTTACATTTCATAAGTTGATATAAATTTTCAAAGCATGTCATCAAAAGGATGATAGTATTGACTATGCAATACATTCCCTTGTTGGAATTGTATAAAACAGCCCACAAAATAGGATTTTCAATCAGAGGTAAATTCATCCTCCTGAGTGACATCCTCTGACATAATAACCCACATTTCTATTATTCTATTAGAATCCAAACATACCCAAGTCACAACTTACAAATTTCTCCACCCACACATAAAAATCGTATCACATTTCCAAATTAATTACAAAGAATGAGGGAATCATTAACCTTTCATCCAATGTTAAAGACCATAAATTTTATCCCCATAATGTCCTTGTAGTATGAATTTAAACCACAAAGAATAATTTATTTGGCATAAGACGTTATACTAAATGGAAAATGACTTAGTCACATGAAATTGAACTACATGATTCTTTAACCCTTGTTGGAAAGGGGTCTTCCACCTGAAATTGGTTGTTTAATGAAATTTACCCTTCTCTACATCAGAAAAATTCACATAGGTACAATTTCACATTTATGGATTTTAATAATAAAAATATTCTCTTCATTTTAACAAAACATCCTTTGAAAAACCACCCATCATGGTATTAAAAAACATTAATCTTAAACATCAACCATTAGTAGTAAAATTTTGGTATTAATTAGTACTTATTTATATTATTATTTTTTAATTTGACCAAGTTGACATTGTATAATTTTCTCAACAATTTCTGGGCATGTTAGCCAAAGGATTCCACTATTAACTATTCAGTATGCTCCCTAATCGACCTTGCATAAAATTGCCCATAAACGAGTTTTTCAACAATGAAACTTATTCATTTAGAGATAACTCATCTATTTTGGGATATTATATTTTATATTCTAGAAAAATAATCCCGACTCAAGATTCCGCACCAGCGATCTAAATAATGATGAAACATTCTTGGTCTACAAGCCCTATTTGGATCATTATTTTGAAACTGATTGTCAATGTTGTTTAACCTAAGACACTAGCCTCATTAGTTAGGAATTCATGATTTTAAACTACCCATATAAAGAAACATAATACAAGTTAGATTGAAAAATTGTAAAGGGAACTCTATAAAAATTCGGGTATTAGCTCTATTGACATGTAATCTATATTGTTTAGAAAAAATATCGAATGATAAAAATAAATAGGCACAAAACATGTTAGGATAAAAACTTGGAAAGGGTGACCTAATATAAATGCAGGTCTCTCCCACTAATTCTTATTAATATTTTTATTAGAATAAAATAAGGTTTATGACCTAAAAAGATAGAATGGATATAGGGTTGCTTATATGACAATAGAATCAATAGGCCTATGACCGCTAGTCCCTATTTATTAGGAAACAATTAGACCATCCTTCTACCCTTTATGTAGTAGTAAACCCCCAAAATGATGTTGGAAAGAATCATATTTCCCTATAGTTACCTTAGAACCATATTCTTTTTTGTTCATAATGAATCTAAAGGGGGTATTTTTTTGAAATTGAAGAATGTGTTTCATGCACTTTTCCATAGAATTGATGAGGTCCTAACTTAGACAAAAATTTCAATTATGGGTATTTATGTATTTTTATGCAAGAAAAATATGCATTAAACATTACCATGTTCCAAAATAATAATATATAATGAGGGATAAGTGGAAGGAACCCCCCTACAAGAGTAGCTATGGATTTCCCATATCAATGAAAAAAAGTGCAGATTCATTAAAATTCAATTTTCACATATCTTTAAATAACTATTGGTGTACTCACCATATCATGAAGTCTATACCTCTTTGATATATTCAATTTTTCTAGTCGTGAATCCCAAATAAACACACAAGTCAAAAGATATACATCTTTAAATTTGGAAAATATATTTAAAGGATTGTTTTTCACTACACAGGGTAAATGTGCATTAGAAATAAGTGAAAAACCAACATGGAAAGCCTGTGCGGATAGCTTTCACAGACAGCATGTGTGGACAGCCTACGTGGACAGCCTGCAGGGATAGCCTGCACCGACAGCCGGTGCGTCCAGCTTATAAAGACATCTTACACGGATAACCTGAGCAATGTAACTCCCTTGCACATGTTTCCATATTTGATATTAATAGAAACCTTGGGATTCTCATTTGTTGGACTGAAAATTCAAAAGAATCCCCAGAAATATGATTTCATATAACTTTAGTCATGGTCCCCCGAAATTTCATAGGTTTCTATCTGAAACCCAAGAGAAGAATGAATTAATGGGTATAAGTAAGATCAATGTCCCTTCAGGGTAAAAAACCCAGCAAACCTGTGTGTGGGAAATTCTATCGAAGGAGAAACCAGCTATTAAAGGACCATCTCCCAAATCAGTGACCTACATGACTCCCTTCCTAGGACATCGATGGAGACCTGGGGTTCCTAGGATAAAGCCTCAATTGAGTATTGTTTCCCCGATGGCCCATTGTAAGAGGCCTATTATGTTCATACAAGCCCATTCCCCCTAGCAAGAATCAATTTATGTTCCTCTCAAGCTCTGTGCGACACAAATACCAGGCACACCTCTACCGAGCACCAACACCCCAGACATGTGCAATACACCCATCAATCCCTCTATCAAGCCACCCTTGGAAGGGCCTCTCCTTATTTGGATCCCTTTCTTGAAAGTGAACTAGGTGGAACCTCCACCAATGCCTTTGGACTTGAAATTCCACGGTAATAGGCACACCGGTGTGTCTCCCATTGGAATTTTGTTTTCTATGGTTAAGGGATTCACGCACTGGTCCTACCAGATGGTTAGGATCCTTAGGGAATGTGTGGATTTGTACGTAGATAGTCAGGAGGACCAATACTATAAGGAAAATGGTGGGGAGTTCCTAGTATCATAAATAAGTTTAAAACCATGTCCTCCACTTCACATCTCTCATATCTAGATCCTCTAGTTCCATGGATGGTTAATGATAATTACACTTGAATTTCATTTTGACATGTAATGAAACCCTCCTTTCTTACTACTGGATAAATTTTAGGGAATCCCTCATGGTGTAATCCCTGAGAATTTTTTGTAGAATGATGATTTATTTCTCCCCTATACCTCTTGTCTACTCAGTTGGAGAGATGATGGGAACCCGATCCCTCTCCCCTGATGTGTTCGATCCATTTTTCCCATACCCTGTACTTATTATAAGGTAAACTAAAGAGAGGGATGTTCTGTAACCCTACCCTCTTCCACTATACCCTTTACCTCCTTTATTAGTGGGAAATGGATTAGTGGAGGTTGGAAAAATCAATTCCCTATCTCTCTCCCTTTGGTCATTGTCTCTATGTCCAGCAACAGACAAATTTAAAGTTTATTTCTTGTTGGGTCTTCCATTTACCTATTTTTCTCACACCAATTATGACTAATATGGGGATAGATGTAATTGTGATCATGACATTCACATGATCCATGAGACCGAATGAACTATGAGAAATCAGATTCTCACCATAATGTGGATATGTAGGATGCCTTTCTAAGGACTGAGCTCCATACCATATCATCTATGAGAATGGAATCGATACCTTCAATGGGAATCCTCTTAAGGAGTAAGACAGAATAATAATTCTCTTAATTTGGGAATCCTCCTCAGGATTAAACCCCAATCATAATTTCCCTAATCTAGGAATCCTCCTTTGGAGTAATCTTTGAAAAAAACCACCAATCCACAATGATGTGAGACATATATCAACGTCTCTTTTAGGGCATCATTTTCATGATTAATCCCCAACTTAATCTTATCAATTTGACACACTCTCATGTGATATAAAATAATATAGGGCTTCCATAGGCATCAATATTGATAACTAAACTACATGGGATTTGATTCCCCTTTAAATGGTATATGTAGGAAGCCTCCGTAAGGTCCAAACCCAACACCCCATATCAACCCTATTCCCTCTGTTCCACATTCTTGGTAGGGTCTTATTCGACATGGGAATCAATATTTCTCCCATGTTCTTTTGGATGCTTTGGAATAAGTCCCACTCCAAAAAAACAAGGAACCATCCACCTAGATGTTTGTGCTACAAGACGTTAAACTTTACGGTTGGGTCCTTATCACATGAACATAAAAGGTATTATGTTCCCCATTAAATTGTGTCGATCTACACGAGTTGTGATTCATTTCAAAAGGATATGTAGGAATATCATTTAAAGGGTCAATTCCAAAAACAAAACAACTCCCTTCTCTATGGATGAAAACAAACTCTAGAGTAACTCACGTCTACTTGGATGAAGATAAAATTTAGAGTGACTCCCATCTCCCCAAGATAATGATTCAATTTGGACATCCACACTAGGTATCTAGATAACTAGCATCATAAAAATATTAACTAGAGAATCTCTAATTTTATATAAGGTGATACCATTGATAGAGATCCTATAATAGATAAAAATATATCTAACGACTAAGAACCCCATATACATATGAATGATTCTAATTTAAATACAATATAATAATTGGTTATTAATTCAAGGGAGAAAAAAATCATACATGGGCATTAATAGAGTATTCGTGAAAATATCTTAAATCTATAAGAGATTTTTAGAGTAGAAAATAATTCCACCCAAAAGGGCGTAATGGTATGAACTCCCATCCCCTAGAACAATGTAGTTTCTTAAGAATCGTCATCCCAATCTCATAATGAGCATCTGTCGTTAGAAATTAGGTCCTAAAATATTCAAAACCATTGGGTGTTTCTGGTTCCATGAAAAAACCAGTTGAAAACTATTTAGAAATATGATTTCTAACATGAACATGATTCTGTTGGGAATGAACTTATTATCCAAAATGTGGGCCACATTGATATGAAGCCAATTTTGTAAAATTGAAAATAAATCAAGGAATGTTTTCCTTAATAAAATTATAATCCAAGTATAACTCCTGGACCCCAGATGCTTTGAGCCGATGCATTATTTTAATACATTAGAATGATTACAAGGAATCAAATAAAATATTATTGATTAGTTTAGTTGTCTTGGATGATCGAATACACACATGAACCTATTATTATAATTCAAAACATAATATGCAGCATAGTACATTCTTTGAGAATTCCATTATTCTCTTATATTAACCCTTCATATAAATCACAAAACATTTCTTGGTATCCTAGGAAAATAAAACATATAAAAGGGGTGATCTTATACTCTCAATAAGGTTAAACAATATATCCAAAGATTTAATAAATAAGCATAAACATTTGGGGAAAGGTATAAAACTGAAATATAATACTTTTAAACAAAATCCTCAGAAAAATATGGTCAAGCTAAATCAAATAACTCTATTTAGTCATTCACAAATATATTATACTGGTTGAATAATCACATCAAATATTAATAACTAATCTCATAATGAGGGAATGAAAAATTTTGGACATTAAAATCATACAATCGATGCTTCATGCCAAGAATATAATATTGTAAAGGCTTTATTCCAAGAATATAATACATTCAAGTCTTTATGCCAAGAATCTAATAAATGGGTAAGCAATCGACTAAAACCATGTATATTTTGTTTATTGAAACCAATTGATGAATAAAGGGGATATAGCAGGCCCCAACCATCACTTATTAAGTCTAATACATTGTTCATATGAAAATTGTAATACCTCAAGATTTCATATTATGTTATCTGTTTAATGTAATTCAATAGATTGTGCTACTTGCAACACCGAGTCCAGGCATATCACAACATATCAAACTAGTAGTTTGAAACACGGTTACGAATAGTATTAACCACATTTTGAATTTTATATATATCATATATTATTTTAACATTTATCTTTTGTGTTTATTATACATAATATAAGGATAAATTCAATTATTTATATAAAAGAAGTATTTTTTTTTAAATGTAGTTTTTTCGCCTTTTACTAGAGAAGCCTTTTTTAAATCCATCATTTGACACTTTTATATATTCAAATTAATTTAATTAAATTCTTCTTTAGAAGAGAGACATAAAAATTTAGTTTGGATAAATTTTTCATACTTTTCTGATAACTTTCATATTTTGATGAATAGTGAAAAAAACTAAATTTTAATTAAAAAGAACTTTTTAAATCAAAATAATTTATAGTGTTAAATTATAAATTTCTTTAGTTATAATGTATAATTAGGTTATATTTTTATAATTTAATATAATGTAGGTCATTGGATGTAATTTTACATTTAAATTGTATATAAAAACTTTTCAATCTTTTGATAGTTTTTAATTCATAAAAACTCGCATTCTGGTTTTAACAACGAGAATTAATTTTAAATTAATTAATGCATATTTTTTTTTATTTGGTAATTTTGACATAATTTTTAAATTTGGAATATCAATGTTGTCTTTTGGTGAATTTTTGGTATTTTTCTGAAAACATTCTATTTTTGATGAATAGTGAAAAACACTACGTTGTCGATAAGAACCAAATTTTTTTCATTTAAAATAATTATTTGTAATGAAAAATTTATCTTAAAGTAAAAATGGATTCATAAAACATATATTGGGCCAATTTAATTCATTGGAGTCATTTTACTATAAGATTAGACATATAAAATTTTATTGAACCTTCTTAACGTCTTTTACCCACCTTCTAGGCACATTTTCAAATTTTTATAAAACATAATTTTACTACATCTGTGAAATGAATATTAAAAATTTGAGAGACACAGTTGGAATCAGTGAGTAAAATGTGGTTCAATAGGATGAAAATAATTTTAGGTGAATAATAACTTTTGAATTTTATTTACCACGGTTAAAAGTAAATAAGGTAATTAAAGGTAACAATAACATTAAAATTACCCCAACACAAGTAATAATTCTATTGGATAAGTATTGTTTGACCAAAAACAACCTTAAAAAAAAATAATATCCTTTTTTTCCATTTTGGTAATATTAGGACATTTATGATATTTTATTTAAAGAAGAGTTAATAGTGTTAAATTCTATGATTAATAACTAATCCATTTTTAATATAGGGATAAAAATAATATAAATTGGACTATAAGTATTCATTAGATCTATAAAAATATTTCCTAAATCATGGTATTTAGTTTATAATATTAATACATTAAATTATTAAATTTATTCATGATACAATGATGATGCAGTAATTACCTTATTAATGAATGTTTAAAATAATTGATGTTATAAATATTAAAATAGATGTAAATTGAAACTTTTAATGCCATCCACGAATTTTATAAAATAATATGACATATTATGGTTGATTCAATGAAGTTTTTTGAAGTAATTAAGTTGTTATGACTTTTGCAAAAACCAAATACTAAATAGTGTTAAAATGGACATAAATGAGTTTTAAAACAAATACTATATTATTAAATGATATAATATTTAGATAAATCTCATATTTTTCCAAAGGAATTATATAGTGTTATATATGTCATTAATGAACCACTTGAGGTTCTCTAGTCATTTTATAGTAACTATATTTAACATGTAATATAAAAATACAAGAAGATATGGTAAAAGTTACTATGAGTTAAATCTAAAGGATACGGTTAACATGGGGACCTATATATGTCTAAAACCTATTGGTTGAGAGTAATTAGACCCATAACCACCTTATTCATTATATAAATCCATTTTATGTATTATAAAATGAATATTATTTTATAATAAATTAATATTTCAATCTTTTCATAAAGTACCCCTTACCTCCCTTATTAAAGGGTACTCACCCTAGTATTAAATTCCCACCTCCAAAGCCGTTTGGCTCAGCCAAAAATGACTCAAATATCCTCCCAAATACCCTAAATATATTCTAGAGGCTTTACTGTGATTAAAAATCCAACCTAAAGAGCCCTTTTGTTCAAATCAAAAGGAAGAATCCAAAGAAGAGATAATTATGTCATCACCTCTTTTAAAGATCATATCTTCTTCTTCCAATTTATCTTTCTTTTTTATTTCCAAACTAAAATAATAAATATAGTAAATTATACATACTGAGATTTTATTATAAATATCGTAAAAAAATATTCATTATTCTATCCATCCTATGAATGAAAAAGTCACCATACATGCATACGAACGGCTTACCATCTCCACGATGTGGTGTAGTTTGTTATTCCACACTATATTATTTGGATGTGTATAATAATGAGTATAATTAAATTAAATAATGAATATATAATGATAGATATTTTTTATATATAATATAAAAACCAATTAAACACCATTTTACCATCGATAGAATGATATTGTCGCTCGTGCATACATACGACTCACCGTCTCCACGACGCGATGAGATACATCTTCAATGATCACCATTCAAGAATTTTTATAATATATATATATATTGATTGAGTATGATATATATTAAATAATATTTATACTATATTTATGTAGATAAATATATGTCATCTACTTACTTCCATACTATATGATAAGAAACCAGAAACAACGTTCATGCGTTTGTACGGATTACCATCTCCATGAACTGTGTTTCAATTTCATATATTTTTCTATTATAAATATTTATATTCTGAATATATATGATATATAAATAATTATTTATATTCTGGGAGTATTTAAATCATTATCTAAGGGATACAATCAATAATAACAATTTAAGACACGTACGATAAAGAAATAGATTATTACCCGAAATGTTACTTGAACATGGAAATTATTATTAAATAGGTAGTATATAGTCATAAATGAATCATATATGTTATAATAAATATTAATGTAGTTATTTTATAATTTAATAACATACTATGGTCATTATATAGGAGGTTAAACTTACCCTCAACTAATGAAAAGAACAAGGTAAGGGTTAATTCCTCAATCTCATTATTATCCGAGATTGTTTATGTGTAAGTATTTACTAGGACATATTTATTATCCATTTCCATGTTTCATTAAAGTGTTTTGAAACTGATTCTTTTAAGGTAATCTTTAACAAAAAAAACATTTTAAATGTTTTAAAAGGTATATTTCTCTCAAATAGTTTTACAGATCATTTTCCACTATCTCAATTCCCTTTACTAGATATTATTCTTGATTGAGGAATATTTATTATAATACAATCTTCCATATTGTATTGAATGAGTTATGATATGTTGTAATATGGATGTTCTATTTTTATATGATTCATGGTATATGGTTAATTTATTAACACTACATTTTCTAGTTTTAATACGAATGTTTATGTTATGTTTCAAAATTTTCATATGAGGAATGCATTAGACTTAGTAAGTGACAGGAGGGTCCTTCTATATCCCCTCGATGAATCAGTAGGTCTCATGAGACAAATTACTGTCTTGGGACAAGGCCTTGAAAAAATTGTTATTTGTAGTCTTGGCATGAGTCCTTGATTATGTGGTTATGATGTCTGACATTATGCATTCCTTCATTATGAAATTTGTTATTACATGTGATTATTCGACTAGTAGAATATCCATGTGCATGTTTATGTTCTAATGACTGATTTATTTTTTCCACATTATGTTTGTGTTTATGTTTAAAAGGATGTTGTTTTCATTACACATCATCCCTTAAATTTTTATAGCTTCCGCTAAATTATTTACCCTTAGTGAGCATCTAAGCTCACCCCTTTCTTATGTTTTTTTTCAGGATTCAATGTATTGTATTATTATTGATATGAAGGGTTAATATAGGTGAATAATGGCATTCTAAAAGATTATTTATCTTGTTTGTTATTTCTGAATGTGTATTGTAACATTCTTGTATGTAATCTTATTTTACAAGACTCCTAAACTAATTGGTCATTGAGGAATTGATTCCTTGTAATCAGGCCAATGTATTAAAATAATGCATCATCTATGGGATTCTGGGGTTAGGGAGTTATAGTTGGTATTAGAGGAATTTTAGTACAATCCTTGGAAACTAGATTTAGAAAAACTCTTATCAGAGAACATTACCCTAAGATTGACATTAAGTATTAGTATATAATAACATTCTATAATTTTTGTAATTTAGAGATTTTGTGAGTTTTCCAAGAAATTAATCTTTTTATAGATACTACAAGTGGACATGGTTATAGAACAAATATAACTAGGATTGAAAATTCCAACAAGGAGTTTTGGGATTGACCTCTGGTATCTTGGTACATGATAATGGGCCATACTGCGCACCTGGTTTGAAAATCCCGAGGGATATGCTTAGGATAATTCACATTTTTTTACAAACCATTATCACATATTTATGAATAAATATGTCAGCAATGAAACCATTTTTATAAGACTAGATGAGTTAAAATATTCAATGAATATTGATAATTTTTCTTGTTTTTGGGATATACATTATGATATGATCTAACCTAGTGTATGTATTCCTTTAGAAATGGCACCCAATAGAAGGAATGAGAACTCATCCAATATGCAGGATCCAAAGAGTAAGAAGGTTCCTATCTTTCATGGTCTTAAGCCAACATTTCGTATGTATCAACCTGACCCCAGAAGCCTAGAGTCAGTGCATTATTACATATCATTGGCATGATCACAAAAGCTCAAGTCTCGAAAGACCGATTAGTTTAGTAGCCTTGGAAGTACTAGATACAATCATAAGGTTTACATTACATTATAAATTGTAAAACTACAACAACATTGTTTCCATAGAAAACACTGAGATCCCATAGTCTATACCTATAGGTGAGTCATAATATACTTCTTCGCATCCTCGGAAAAAGAAAACATAGAAAGGGGTGAGCTTAGATGCTCAATAAGGATAAAAATATAGCAGAACAGTTCATAAATAAGAATACACATTTAATGAAATGCATAGAACTCAAACAAATCCTTTTCAATATAAACTTCACCATAATATGAAAAATATAAATATAAATAATTCCATTTACTTACTCACATGAATATTCTACTAGTCGGATGATCACATGCAATATCAATTTCCACTTTTATAATGATTGAATTCATAATTCCAGACTTTCATAACCACGTAGTCAAGGAATTGTGCCCAGACTACAAATAAGATTTTGTCAAGGACTTATGCCAAGACACTAGTTTGTCTCATGAGACCTACCAATGCCTCAAGGAGCTTTAGTGGGCTCCACCTGTCACTTACTAAGTCCAATTAATTCCCCATATAAAATGGATGAAACATAATCTGAACATTCGTATTAAAACTACCATACGAAATGTTCATATTTTGACCACAAAACACGAATGGTATAAAAATAGCACATCCATAGTCAAACATAACTCATTCAATAATATATGGAAGATTGTATTATAATTGATCAACATAAATAGAGAATAATGAATGATATTGACATAGATAAAAATAATCATCAAAACTTTTGGAGAGAAATATACCCCTTTTTCTTGAAAAACAAAAAGTCTCGCTGTTTATCAAGAAGTCGTTTAAAATATATTTTTGAATAAAAGTGTCCCATACCACTTTTAAGCTTTTAAAATGAATTATAATTTTAAAACTTTAATTTCCATATAAATAAATCATTAAAAACATTGTTAAAACATTGACATTAATGAGAAAGATTTAGAATAACACATCTTTAAAACATTTTAAAATGATATTTTGGTTAGAGTTCCTATCCAAAATAGATACACTTGAATAAAAATAATTGAGGTAATAAAAACATTATAATATCATGGGAATAAAGGGATTCATGTTATACTATGTCAAATTACATTATATACACCATATAAAAGGGAATTGGTGTATAATAACAAAGAAGTATCATTGGAATGTAAATTGAGATGACATCTCTTATAAAACCTGTATCATTTGGTTAAGGATAAATCAATGACATAATTATGTGTGAAAAATATAAATACACTCAATATTATTGGATATTCAGTGTAAATCAATCAGATTACATTCACAGATATACTTTTAAAAACAACACCAAGGAATTGGATGTTGAACTCAATAAATGGAGATTGAGTTAAAATTACTCTTATCAAGTTCATATCGATGACTTGAGAATTTATCAAAGGAGTGATTATATGTATCAAAATTATATCCACAGAAAGGGCAGTGTAAATTACTACACAAATAATAAATAGTGATTCCACACATAATCCTGCAGTAAAATAATCAATGAAGTATGCGTAAAGCCGAATGAGTGGAAAATGAAATTTGAAATTCCCTTACCAATTTGGTAACATAAGAAATATACATCCCATGAAATATGGATCATAAAATGAAGATGTAATTACTCATAAATTAAAGTAAATTACACAAATAATACAATAATTGGGTAGTAAATACACCACACAAAAGGAAATAGTGGCAGTATGGCATGAATCTCACAGAAATAGGAAGTGAGATGAAAACCCTTACTTCGTTGCAATGAATCGAGTCGTATGGCCAAAATTTAATAACAACCAAATGAATCACAGAATACCATGAATATAAAGATAATCCAGATAATATATATATATATATATATATATATATATCAAATGATAGTACACAATACACCACATTTAATAAATAAGTGGCGAACAATGGAAAACTCACAAGAATAAAAGTGAGAAACGAAACCCATTACTTTGCACTTTTCCTTGGTTGATGGTCGGTTATCCTTCTGTATAATGGTGAAAATAATTGTTATTAAATTATACAAGAATCATATACATTAATATGATATGATATACGATCTTTTAATATTGCTTTGTTAAAAATATTTTAGCATTATCGTCATTTCGGGTGTTAACTGATTTGTTTTCCTTGATATTCTTTGTTTCAAAAGTAGAATTTTTTATGAATAAGATTTATATTAATCATTTTAAGAATGATATTAATTATTTAAAAAAAATTTAATCATCTAATTAAATTATTCTTGAATGGATTACGATGGGGAATGAATCTCATCGCGTGCGTGGAGGCAATGATCTGTACGTACGCACGAGCAACAATATCATTCTTTTGATATTAAAATAATATAAAATTGGATTTTATAACATATGTAAAGAATAATTATCATGTTATATTAATTATTTACATCAATTACACATCATTATTATACCCATCAAAATAATAATGTATTTAATAATAATTACACCATGACGTGGAGACAGTAAGCCTTACGTACGCACATATAGTGACATGTCATTCAAATGAAGGATAGAATCCTGAATATGGTTGTACCATAATTATAATAACATCACAGTGTATAGAAGATACTGTATTTATTATTTTATAATGGAAACAACAACAATATAATAAGTTGAAGAAAAAAGGACCTTGAAAGAGGTGATGAAATATTATCTCTTCTCCAGGTTATTTCTTTTCATTTGATAAAAAGTGATCCTTAGGTTTGATTTATGACTAAAGGAAAGCCTCTAAGATTAAGGGAGTAATGTTTATAGGGTATTTGGGAAGAGGTTTGCTGAGAAAAAAGGCTTTGAAGGTGTGAGGTAGAGGGAAGGGGGAGTGCCCTTTTATAAGAGGGGTGAGGGGCACCTTAGGAAAAGCTAGAAATACTGTTTTATAATAAACTCATTTTTCGTTTCTAGTGGTTACAAAGTGGATTATTTAAAGGTTAAGGTGGGGATGGGTCTAAAAACACAAAACCAATAGGTTTTAGACAGGTTTGGGCACTATATTAAACTTATCTTTTAGATTTAACTCTTCGTTAAATAGTTTGACATTTACCATGTCTCTTTGTATATTTATATTATATGGTTTATAAACTTACTATATACTTCCAAGCGAACCCCAAGTGGTTTATTAATGATAAAAATATCATAATATAAGTCTTTTGAATGAAACTTATATTTTTAGGAATATAATATCAATTAATAATAAAATATTTGTTTTAAAAACTCTTTTATGTCAATTATGACAATATTTTGTTTTTTGTTTTTTCTAAATTCGTAACAGCATTATTTCATCGAAAAAAATTCATCTAACCAAACCTAATATGTCATATTAACCTATAAAATTATTGGAATTTATAAAAAGTTCCACGTTACATTTATTTAGATATTTTATAATATCAATTATTTTAATATTTCATTAATTAGGTAATTGCTGCATCGTCATTGTGTCATTAATAAATTAAATTATTTAAAGTCTAAAAAAATATAAATAAAATACCATTATGTAGTAAATCTTATTATATTTCTAGTTAATATTTATAGTCGAATTTATCTTATGTGTAACCCTATATTAAAAACGTTTTAGTTTTTAAACATTGATTTTAACTCTTTTAACTCTTCTTTGAATTAAATAATAATAAATGTCCTAATCTAATACAAGTGGACCAAAGAGGTTCATATTTTATTCCAAAGGTTGTTTTTGGTCGAATTATTATTATCCAATAGAATTAGGACATGCATTAGGGTAATAATAATATAATTTTTACCTTAAATTACCCAATTTACTTTTAACCGTGGTAAATAAAAGTTAAAAGTTTTTATTCCCCAAAAAATTATTTTTATCTTATTGAACCAAATTTTACTTCTTGATATTAATTGTGCCTCTCAGATTTTTTAAATTCAACTCAAAGAAGTGGTAAAAATAAGTTTTATGTAAATTTGAAAATGCTCATAGGAGTAGGGTAAAAGGCGATGAACAGTTCAATAGAATTTTATATATTTAATATTATTACAAAATTAATCCAATGAATTACATTAAACACATATAGGTATTATGTATCTATTTTGACCTAAAATAAATTTATATAAAATAATTAACTATTTAAATAAAAATTCAGTTTTAAACTATAACTCAGTGTTTTTCACTATTCATCCAAATTTGAAGGTTTTCAGAAAAATACCAAATATTCACCCTAAGATAATTTCAATATTTTTAACACAAAAATTAAGTCAATTTTGAATGATAAAATTTATAAAATTTCAAAAAGTTGGTATATCTATTCATAATGGATAGTTTGATTGGTCGCGGTGTGTTAGAATCTCGAAGTTGCGTACAATGCAATCTATTACATTATTCCAAGGGAAACGTACTGTGGAAGCTTGGGGTGTTAAATTCTTCCCCCTTTTGGAAATTGAATCCTCACAATTTTTAAAATTGTGCTTTGGAGAATAATTGAAAGTCCCACATCAGAAAAAGAGTCAATAAAACTATCACATTAAAAGAAAGAAAGAGAATTACAGAGGTCACCCGAGATAACCCATACTAGGATTCCATGTAGGAAAATATGGATATGGATGATAAACTAAGTTTCATGTTCTGATGGAGAGGGATAGAAAACATGGTCAGGAGAAAGTTAACAACAATAAAACCACAAACTTGTGATTGGATAAATGGTCATTAGTTTCCCAGTAGGAACAGTAAATGGACAACATTTTTTTTTGTTTTAAGTTATATTTAGTAAAGATGAAGAATTTATTTTTTATATTCACTAAGAACATAAAGAGATATACTTAATTTTTAAGTAGAGTTTCATTCATTAATAAATTTCTACCACTAACTCATTTTTTTTTTCAAACGATGAGTATTTAAGATGAATTGGTCACACCGGAAGAGCTATAATGAACTTCTATTGAATCACCTGATCCAAAAATGATATACTATATGTTTAACTTGTCTTTAGAGATTAATCAAAACCAAAATGTTTAGTATAAGATCAGATGATCCCCCAAAAAGATATTCCTTTAGAGAAAGAAACATTAATCGTAATTTCTAAAATTAGACCAACAACACCACAAAGTTAAATAAATACCAATCAATAAAAACAGTTCCTTAAATTCCTTTAATATAATCCAAAATAATATTGAAACCCAAAACATTGAAGAATTTGGTTATGTAGTCTTCCATGTTAAATTTTATCTCCAAATGACATCGACTATGCTTAAAGTCACGAACTTAAAAGTAATTAACCAAATAACATATTCTCTGTTATAGGTTAATAATTTCCATAAATAAACCAAATCACTATAAATCCACAATACAAACATAGATAAAAATCCACCATTACTACTCAAATGAAATCCCATAGTATTTTATTTTCCATAGCATATATTGTTCCCAACAGTACGAACGACTTCCAAAATAAAATTTATCACTTAATCACAAAATCTTTTTCCTATACTAAGGGTATTCATTTGATAAGACATAAGATCCCAAATCAACTTATTATTGATCAATATAATTATTTAACTAAAAATAATTGGTCACACTAACTAGAGACTTCACGTAGTCTAGTGGGAGGAGATAAATACCAATCTCACTCTTGTTGTGGGTTCAATTCCCACAGCTTTGTCCGATTTGAAGGTTTTTCACATGGTCTGCGAGTTTTCCTTTTTCAAAAACTATATTTTATAACTTTACAAAAATGAGATAAATTCCTCAAAATAACTATAACATAAATTAACCACAAAATTTTATCTCATACCTTGCATTTTCTTCCCAAATATATTAACATTTAATTGCCTCAAACCCAATGATCATATAAAACCAAATGGTTATTGATAACTATATATAGAAGGGAAAATATAATTCTTCTTAAAATATCATTTTCACTTGATAAACTGAAGGGTTACAAATAAAATAGGAAATTATTCCAAAGTAATCCCCTCAATAAGGAGAACCAATACATTTAAACATTTCTCTATCCATTTATTTCTACATAGCTTTATCTTTGACAAAGAAAATATCCTATAGAATATGGCATTCAATCGGGTAATGGCCAAGCCCCCTACATTTATAGAAATGACTATAAATGGATTCTTGGGACCATTTTTATTTTCTTCCACACTACTCTTCATTTTTCCTCGACAATTCATTACATTATGTCATTCTTTCCTACAGGCAAAGCATTTCTTTGTTCCATTGAGACACATTCCTGGGTTTCTCATTCCACATTTCCTGCCTGATGGAAATTAAGGATTCTTTTCTCCATGGTATCCACTACTGGAGCTCTTTTAATTCATCACCTTTCTCATCTTTGTTGATTCCGATAGTTGGTTAATATATATATTGTTGATCATATTTTTGGAAAACTAATTTGGAATGGACATGATATCTTTTATGCCTATCAAAATTCCATTTTGTTGCTCATTTCGACCATCATTCTCACCTTGTACATCAAGCTCAAAGTTACTCTGACTTCCATGGAATCCAGCCATTGAATAAAAACAGAAATCATTGTGAGAGTAAAAGTAGTAATAAAATAATATAGAGAATATCATGACACCATATTTTCAATTTGAAACACCTTAGGATTAACCAAGGACACTTATTCTCATATTATATTAAAATCCATCATATTGGTTTGTAAATAAAATGTAAATTATCCTCAGCATATCCCCCGGGAGAGTCGTAACCAAGAGTGCTGCAAGGCCCGTTTTCGTGCACTAGTTCCCGTTCGAGTCTAGGTCAAAGCAGTGTTTTGAGATTTTACCCCTAGGTACATCTGTGCCAGATCCGCCTCTACCTGCTCATATCGAGACATGGATGTATTTCCTTGAAAACACACAAAATCTCTACAATACCAAAATTTTAGAAGTTCTTCTATACTAATACTCAAATTCTATCTTAGGGCTATGTTCTCTAATCAGAGTATATCTAAATCTTGTTTCCATGGTTTGTACTAAACTTCCTCAAATACCAACTGCAACGCCCTAACCCCAGAAGCACAAAGTTGGTACATTATTACGTATCATTGGCATGATTAAAATAAATCAAGTCTCTAAAGACTAATTAGTTTAGTATCCTTGGAATTACAAGATACAATCATAAGGCTTACATTACATCATAAAATGAAAATCTAAAACAACATTGATTCCATTGAAAACATTGAGATCTCATAGTATATCCCTGCTGGTCAGTTATAATATACTTCTTCGCATCCTAGAAAAAATATAACATATAAATGGGTGAGATCAGATGCTCAGTAAGGATAACAATATTGCAGAAACATTCAAAAATAAGCATAAACATTTAAGGCAATGTATAGAACCAAAACAAAGCCTTTTCAACATAAACATTATCATAATTTGGAAAATATAAATCAAAATAATGAAATTTACTTTCTTTCATGGATATTCTACTAGTCTAATGATCACATGCAACATCAATTGCCACTTTTATAATGATGGAATGCATAATCCCAGACTTTCATAACCACATAGTCAAGGCCTTGTGACAAGACTACAAATAATATTTTGTCTAGGGCTTGTTCCAAGATACTAGTTTGTCTCATGAGACCTACCAATGCATCGAGGAGGTATGGTGAGCTCCACCCATTACTTACTAAGTCCAATGCATTATTCATATGAAAAGTTTGAAACTTAATCTGAACATTCATATTAAAACTAGCATACTAAATGTCAATATTTTAACCACAAACCATGAATGGTATAAAAATAGCACATCCATAGTAAAACATAACCCATTCAATACAATATGGAAGATTTTATTATAATAGATCAACCTTAATAGAGAATAATGAATGATATTTACATGGATGAAAATAATCATCAATACTTTTAGAGAAATATCCCTCTTTTTCTTGGAAAACAAAAAGTCTCACTATTTATCAAGAAGCCATTTAAAATATATTTTTGAATCAAAGCGTCCCATACCACATTGATACATTTAAAAGGTGTTTTAATTTTAGAACATTAATGTCCATATAAATAAATCTTTAAAACCATTTTTAAAAAATTGACATTAATGAGAAATATTTAGAATAATAAATCTTTAAAACATTTTAAAATGATATTTTAGTTAGAGTTCCTAACCAAAAGAGAGACACTTGAATAAAAATAATTAGGTAATAAAAACATTAAAATATCATTGGAATAAAGGTACTTAAGATATACTATGTCATAGTACATTATATACACCATATAAAAGTGAATTGGTGTATAACAACAAAGAAGTTTCAACGGAATGTAAATTGAGATGAAATCCCTTATAAATACTGCATCCTTAGGTTATGGATAAATCAACGAAATAATTATGTGTGAAAAATATAAATACACTCAATATTATTGGATATTAAATGTAAATCAATCAGAGTATATTCACACATATTCTTTTAAAAACAACTCCAATCAATTGGATGTTCAACTCAATAAATGGAGATTGAGTTAAAATTACTCTTATCAAGTTCATATTGATGACTTGAGAAATTATCAAAGGATTTATTATGTGTATCAGATGTATATCCATAGAGAGGGGAGTGTAAATTACCATAAAAATAATAAATAGTGATTCTACACATAATCGTGGGCTAATATAATCAATGATGTACGCTTAAAGCCGAATGAGTGGAAATTGAAATTTGAAATTCCCTTACCAATTTCGTAACTTACGAAACATACATCCAATGAAAGGTGGATCATAAAATTAAAATGTAATTAGTAATAAATTGAATTAAATTACACAAACAATAAGATCATTGTGTATTACATACACCACACAAAAGGAAATAGTGGCAATATGTCATGAATCTCACGGAAATAAGAAGTGAGATGAAAACCCTTACTTCATTGTAATCAGTCGATTCATATGGAAAAAAGTTAATAAAAACCAAATGAATCACATAATTCAATTAATATAAAGGGAATCATGATTATATATATATATATATCAAATGACAGTACACAATACACCACATTTAATAAATATGTTGTGGATAATGGAAATCTCACTGAATTAAAAGTGAGGAAAAAACCCCTTACTTTGTACTTTTCCTTGGTAGAGGGTATGTTAAAATCCTGTATAATGGTTAAATAATTGTTATTAAATTATAAAATAATCATATAAATTAATATGATATCATATATGATCTTTTAATATTGCTTTGTTAATAATAATTTAGTATTATCGTCGTTTCGGTTGATAACTGATTTGTTTTTCTTTATATGATTTGTTTCATAAGTAGTGTTTGTTATGAATAGGATGAATATTATTCATATTCAAAATTATATAAAGTCATTAAAAATTATTTTTAAAAATCTAATGAAAATTAGTTTTGAATGGATTACAATGGGGAATAAATCTAATCACGTTCGTGGAGACGATAATCTGTATGTTCGCATGAGCGACAATATCATTATTTTGATTTTAAAATAATATATATTTTGATGTTATATCATATATAAATAATAAGTTTCATGTTATATTTATTATTTACAAAAATTACACATCATTATTATACCAATCCAAATAATATAGTATTGAATAACAATTATAGAACAATGTGGAGACGGTAAGCCATATGTACGCACGTATGGTGACATGTCATTCAAAGGATGGATAGAATAATGAATACTATTGTACCCTATTTATAATAACATTAAATTTTATAGAAGATAATGGAGTTATTGGTTTATAATGGAAACAACAAAGAAAGAGGAAGTGGAAGAAGAAAGGACATTGAAAGCGGGGATAAAATATTTACCTCTTCTTCGGGTTCTTCCATTTGATTTGATCAAAAAAGCTCCATAGGTTGGATTTATGACTAAATTAAGGCCTCTAGGATGAAGGGAGGATAGTTGGTAGGGTATTTGGGTATATCTTGGATGATAAAAAAGTCTTTTACGGTGTGAATTGGGGGGAAGGGTGAGTGCCCTTTTATAAGAGGGGTGAGGGGAACCTTAGGAAAAGGAAGAAATATTATTTTATAATAAAATAAATTTATGTTTCCAATGGATCCAAAGTGGATTATTTTAATTCTATGTTGGGGATGGGTGGAAAACCACTCAAACAATAGGTTTTAGTCAATTTTGGGTCACTATACCATCCTTATCATTAAGATTTAACTCTTAGTTAAATAGTTTGACATTTTCCATGTCTTTTTGTATTTTTATATTATATGGTTAATAAAAATAATATATAATTCTAAGAAAACCCCAAATGGTTCATTAATAATACATATATCATTATATAAGTCTTTTTTCTGAACCTTATATTTTTAAGAATAGAATATCAATTAATAATATAATAAATTTTTAAAAAACTCTTTTTGTTAGTTTGGACAGTATTTGTTATTTTGTTTTTGCTAAATTCATAATAGCATTATTACATCAAAAATAATTGATCTAACCATCCCTAATATGTCAAATTATCCTATAAAACTATTAGAATTTATAAAAAGTCTCAAATTACATTTATTGGGATATTTATAATATTAGTTATTTTAATATTTCATTAATTAGGTTATTACTACATCATCATAGTGTCATAAATAAATTAAATTATTTAAATTCTAAAAGAATATAAATAAAATACCATTATGTAATAAATTTATTTAGCTTCCTAATGAATATTTATTGTCGAATTTATCTTATTTGTAACCCTATATTTAAAATGTTTTGGTTATTAAACTTTTATTTTAACTCTTTTTACTCTTCTTTGAATTAAATAATAAGAAATGTCCAAATCTAATCCAAGTGGACCAAAGAGGTTCATATTTTACTCCTAAGGTTGTTTTTGGTCTGATTATTCTTATCTAATAGAATTAGGACATGTGTTATTGTAATAAAAATATCATTTTTACCTTTAATTACCATATTTACTTTTAACCGTGGAAAATAAAAGTTAAAAGTCCTATTCACAAAAATAAAATTTTCTTATTCAAGAAGATTTTAATCTTTTATATTAACCGTATCTCTATGAATTTTGATATTTAACTCACAGAATCTGTAAAATTACGTTTTATGTAAATCTGCAAATGCACCTAGGAGGTGGGTAAAAGACGATGAACAGTTCAATAAAATTTTATATATCTAATATTATTAAAAAATGACTCTAATTAATTACATTGAACACATATAGGTATTATGTATATATTTTGACCTAAAATAAATTTAAATAAAACAATTAATTATTTAAATAAAAATTTGGTTTTAAACTATAACTCAGCGTTTTTCAATATTCATCAAAAATTGAATGTCTTCAAAAAAATTCCAAAACATCACCCTAAGCTAATTTCGATATTCAAAACCAAAAATTAAGTCCATTTTAGATGATAAAATTTATAAAATTTCAAAAAGTTGGTATTACTATTCATAACAGATAGTTTGATTGGTTGAGGTGTGTTAGAATCTCGAAGTTGAGTACATTGCAAGCTATTACATTATTCAAAGGAAAACGTACCATGGAAGAATGGGGTGTTACATTCTTCTCCCCTTATGGAAATTGCGTCCTTTCAATTTTTAAAATTGGGATTGGGAACGTAATTGAAAGTCCCACATCAGAAAAATAGTCAATAAAACAATCACTTTAAAAGAAAGAAAGAGAATTATAAATGTTACCTGAGATAACCCATACTATAATTACATATAGAAAAACATGGATATGGAAGATAAACTAAGTGTCATGTTCTGATGGAGAGGGATAGAAAACATGATCAAGAGAAAGTTTACAAATAGAAAACCACAAAGTTTTAATGGGACTAACATTCATGAATTTCTTAGTAGGAAATGTAAACATACAAATTTTTTTTGTTTTAAGTTACATTTTATAAAGATGAGGAATTTATTATTGATATTAACTAAGAACATAAAGAGATATACTTACTTTTTAAGTAGAGTTTCATTTTTAATCAATTTCTACCACTAACTCATTTTTTTTTCAAACGATTAGTATTCAAGATGAATTGGTCACACCGGACGAGTTATAATCATCCTCTAGAGAATCACATGATCCGCAAAGGATAAAATATATATTTAACTTTTCTTTAGAGATTAATCAAAACCAAAACGGTTAGTACAAGATCAGATGATCCCCCAAAAAGATATTTCTTTAGAGAAATAAACATTAATCTTAATTTCTAAAATTAAACCAACAATACCCCAAAGTAAAATAAATACCACTCAATAAACAATTGTCCTTAAAATACTTCAGTAAAATCCAAACTAATATTGAAACCCAAAACTTAGATGAATTTGGTTATGTAGTCTTCCACGTTTAATTTGTTCTCCAAATGACATCGACTACTCTTAAAGTCACGTACTTAAATATAATTAACCTAATCACATATTCTCTATTTTAGGTTAATCATTTCCATAAATAACCAAAATCACAATAAATCCATAATAAAAACATAGATAAAAATCCACCATTACTCCTCAAATAAAAACCCAGAGTATTCTATTTTCCTTAGTCATATAGTGTTCCCAACAGCGTGAACGTCTTCCAAAATAACATTTATCACTTAATCACCAAATCATTTTCCTATACTAAGGGTATTCATTTGATAAGACATAAGATCCCAAATAAACTTATTATTGATCAATAAAATCATTAAACTAAAAATAATTAGTTACACTAACGAAGGACATCACGTAGTCCAGTGGTAGGAAATAAATCCCAATCTCACTTTGGTTGTGGGTTTGATTCCCTCAGCTTTGTCCGACGTGACGGGTTGTCACACGGTCTGTGTGTTTTCCTTTTTCAAAAACTATATTTTATAACATTACCAATGAGAGATAAATTCCTCAAAATAACCATAACATAATTTAACCACAAAGGTTATCTCATACCTTTCATTTTAATCCCAAATATATTAACTTTTATTTTCCTCAAACCCAATGATCATATAAAACCAAATGATTATATATAACTATATACACCAGAGAAAAGATAATTATTCTTTTAAAATCATTTTCACATGACAAACTACAGGGTTACAAATAAAAGAGAAAATTATTCCAATGTAATCCCATCAACAAGGACCATTAATACTTTTAAACATTTCTCCAACCATTTATTTCCACATAGCTTCTTCTTTGACCAAGAAAATATCCTAAAGAATATGGAATTCTCTTGGGTAATGGCTAGGTCCACTAAATTTACTAAAGATGATTTTAAATGGAATCTTGGGACCATTTTTATTTTCTTCCATAGTACTATTCATTTTCCTCGACAATTCTTTACTTTATGTCCTTATTTACCACATGAAAAGCATTTATTTGATCCATTGAGACACTTTCCTGGGTGTCTCATTCCACATTTCCTGGATGATGGAAATTAAGGATTTTTTCTCCATGGTCTCCATTGCTGGAGGTCTTTCCATTCATCAACTTTCTCTTCTTTTTTTGAGTCCAAGAGTTGGTTAATATATATTTTTTTGATCATATTTTTGGAAAACTGATTTGGAATGAACACAATAAATTTTAATCACATCAACATTCATTTTTTCTCCTTTCCACCACTGTTCCCAACATATACATCATGATCAAAGTTATTATAAGTTCCTTGGAATCCATCCATTGACTAAAACTAGAAAGCATTGTGTGAGTAACAGTACTCATAAAATCATTTAGAGAATATCATGACACCATATCTTTAATTTGAAAAAATTTAGGATTAACCAAGGTCATTTATTCTCATCTTATATTAAAATCCTTCAAATCGGTTTGTAAAGAAAATGTAAATTATCCTATGCATATCCCCCAGTAGAGTCGTAACCAAGAGTGCCGCAAGTCCCGTTGTCATCCACCAGTTCCTGTTCGAGTCTAGCTCAAAGCGATGTTTACCCATAGGTACATCTGTGCCAGAGCCGCTTCTACCTGATCATATCCAGATATGGATGTATTTCTTGGAAAACAAAAAAATTCTCTACAATACCAAAATTTTAGGATGTTCTTCTATACTAATCCTCAAAGTCTATCTAAGGGATATGTGCTCTAATCAGAGATTATCTAAATCTATTTTTCAAGGTTTGTACTAAACATCCTCTGATACCAACTGTAACACCCTGACCCCAGAAGCATAGAGTCGGTGCATTATTACATATCATTGGCATGACCACAAAATATCAAGTCTCGAAAGACTGATTCATTTAGTATCCTTGGAAGTACTAGATACATTAATAAGGTTTTCATATCATAAAATGGAAAGCCACAACAACATTGTTTTCCATAGACAACACTGAGATCTCATAGTCTATCCCTACAGGTCAATCATAACATACTTCTTCGCATCCTGGAAAAATTATAACATAGAAATGGGTGAGGTCAGATGCTCAATAAGGATAACAATATATCGGAAACTTTCATAAATAAGAATAAACATTTAAGGCAATGTATAGAACTAAAACAAAAGACGTTTAACCATAAAAATCATCATAATATGGAAAATATAAATCAAAATAATTCCATTTAATTACTCTCATTGATATTCTATTAGTCTAATGATCAGATGCAATATCAATTTACACTTTCATAATGATGGAATTCATAATGCTAGACTTTCATAACCACATAGTCAAGGCCCTGTTCCAAGACAACAAATAAGATTTTGTCAAGGGCTTGTGCAAGGACACTAGTTTGTCTCATAAGACCTAGCGATGCATCGATGAGCTATAGTGGGCTCCACCCATCACTTATTAAGTCCAATTCATTCCTCATATGAAAAGTTTGAAACATAATCTGAACATTCATATTAAAACTTTCATACGAATTGTCAATATTTTAACTACAAACCATTAATGGTAAAAACATAGCACATCCACAGTCAAACATAACGCATTCAATACAATATGAAATATTTTATTATAATAGATCAACCTCAATAGAAAATAATGAATGATACTGACATAGATTAAAATAATCATCAAAACGTTTTGAGAGAAATATCCACCTTTTTCTTGGAAAACAAAAAGTATCACTATTTATCAAGAAGCCGTTTAAAATATATTTTTGAATCAAAGTGTCCCATAACACAATGAAACTTTTAAAAGTAATTTTAATTTTAAAGCATTAATGTCCATATAAATAAATCTTTAAAACCATTTTTAATACAGGGACATTAATGATAAATATTTAGAATAATAAATAATTAAAACATTTTAAAATGATAATTTATTTAGAGTTCCTAACCAAAAGAGAGACACTTGAATAAAAATAATTAAGGTAATAAAAACATTAAAATATCATGGGAATAAAGGGATTCATGATATACTATATCAAATTACATTATATACACCATATAAAAGTGAATTGGTGTATAACAACAAGGAAGTCTCAATGGAATGTAAATTGAGATGAAATCTCTTAAAAAGACAACATCCTTATATTAAGGATAAATCAACGACATAATTATGTGTGACAAATATAAATACACTCAATATTATTGGATATTCAATGTAAATCAATCAGAGTACATTCACACATATTATTGTAAAAACAACACCAATGAATTGGATGTTTAACTCAATAAATGGATATTGAGTTAAAATTACTCTTATCAAGTTCATATCGATGACTTGAGAATTTATCAAAAGAGTGATTATGTGTATCAAACGTATATACACAGAAAGATGAGTGGTAATTACTACACAAGTAATAAATAGTGATTCCACACATAATCATGGGGTAAAATAATCAATGATGTTTGTGTAAAGTCGAATGAGTGGAAATTGAAATTTGAAATTCCCTTACCAATTTCGCAACATACGAAACATGCATCCAATGAAATATGGATCAAAATATTAAGATTTAATTACTCATAAATTAAATTACATTACACAATTAATATAATCATTTTGTAGTACATACACCACACAAAAGGAAATAGTTGCAGTATGGGAAGAATCTCACGTAAATAAGAAGTGATATGAAAACCCTTACTTTATTGTAATCAATCGAGTCATATGGCCAAAAGTTAATAACAACCAAATGAATCACAGAATACCATGAATATAAAGGGGTTCCTGTTAATACATATATATATATATATATATCAAATAACAGTACACAATACACTACTTTTAATAAATAAGTGGCGAACAATGGATATCTCAGTGAATTAAAAGTGAGACAAGAAACCCCTTAATTTTTTACTTTTCCTTGGTAGATGTTAGGTTAAACTACTTTATAATGGTGAAATAATTGTTATTAAATTATAAAATAATCATATAAATAAATATGATATCATATATGATCTTTTAATATTGCATTGTTAATAATATTTTAGTATTATCGTCGTTTCGGGTGTTAACTGATTAATTTTCCTATATATGCTTTGCTTTGTAAGTAGTGTTTTTTATGAATAGGGTTTATCTTATTAATATTAAGAATGATATTATGTATTTAATCATTATTTTTAATCATCTAATGAAAATTATTCTTGAATGCATTACAATGGGGAATGAATCTCATCGCGTTCGTGGAGATGGTAATCCGTACGTACGCACGAGCGACAATATCATTCTTTTGATATTAAAAAAATATATAATTTGATGTTATATCATATATACCTAATCCTTATCATGTTATATATATTATTTACATCAATTACTTATCATTATTATACCCATCCAAATAAAAATGTATTGAATAACAATTACACCACGACGTAGAGACGGTAAGCCATACGTACGCACGTATGGTGACATGTCATTAAAAGGATGGATATAATGATGAATATTTTTTTACCCTATTTATAATAACATCACATTTTATATAAGATACTGGATTTATTATTTTATAATGGAAACAACAAAGAAAAAGGAAGTGGAAGAAGAAAGGAGATTGATAACGGTGATGAAATATTTACCTCTTCTTTGAGTACTTCCTTCTGATTTGATCAACAGAGCTCCTTAGTTTGGATTTATGAATAAAGGAAAGCATATAGGATGACGGTAGGACAGTTGAGAGGGTATTTGGGCAGATTTTGGATGAGACAAAAGGCTTTGAAGGTGTGAATTTGAGGGAAGGGGGAGTTCCCTTTTGTAAGAGGGGTCATGGGCACCTTAGGAAAAGAAAGAAACATTATTTTATAATAAAATAATTTTCTATTTTAAATGGATCCAATGTGGATTATTTAAAGGCTTAATTGGGTATGGGTGGAAAACCACACAAAAAATAGGTTTTATACAGGTTTGGGTCACTATATTATCCTTATCTTTAAGATTTAACTCTTAGTTAAATAGTTTGACATTTACCATGTCTCTTTGTATTTTTATATTATACAGTTAATAAACTTAATATATACATTAAAGATAACCCCAAGTGTTTAATTAATTATACACCTATCATTATATAATTCATTTCGCCAAACCTTAGATTTTTCGGAATAGAATATCAGTTAATAATATAATTGTTTTTTATAAACACTTTTATGTCAATTTGGACAATATTTGGTATTTTGTTTTTGCTAAATTCATAAAAGCATTATTACTTCTACAAAAATTCATCTCACTAACCCTAATATGTCATATTAACCTATAATTTTTTTTAATTTATACAAAGTCACAAATTACATTTATTTGGATATTTATAATATCAGTTATTTTAATATTTCATTAATTATGTAATTATTGCATCATCATTGTGTCATAAATAAATTAAATTATTAAAAGTATACAAGAATATAAATAAAATACCATTATGTATGAAATCGTTTTTGCTTCGTAATGAATATTTATTGTCAAAATTATCTTATGTGTAACCCTATATTAAAAATGGTTTAGGTATTAAACCATGATTTTAACTCTCTTAACTCTTCTTTGAATTAAATAATAATAAATGTCCTAATCTAATAAAAGTGGAACAAAGAGTTTCATATTTTATTCCTAAGGTTGTTTTTGGTCGAATTATTCTTATCCAATAGAATTAGGACATGTGTTACGGTAATAAAAATATCATTTTTACCTTTAATTACCATATTTACTTTTAACCTTTGTAAATAAAAGTTAAAAGTTACTATTCACCAAAAAATTATTTTTATGTTATTCAAGAACATTTCACTCATTGATATTATACATGTCTTTAGGATTTTTTAAATTCAAATCATATAAGAGGTAAAATTAAGTTTTATTTAAATTTTCAAATGCTCCTAGGAGGTTGGTAAAAGAGGATGAAAATTTCAATAAAATTTTATATATCTAATATTATTAAAAAATGACTCCAATGAATTAAATTGAACACATATAGGTATTATGTATCCATTTTTACCTAAAATAAATTTAAATTAAATAATTAGTTATTTAAATAAAAATTCGGTTTTAAAGTATAAGTTAGTGTTTTCACTATTAATCAAAAATTGAAAATCATTAGAAAAATACCAAAACTTCACCCTATGATAATTTTGATATTCTAAACCCAAAAATTAAGTCTATTTTGAATGATAAAATTTTTGAAATTTGAAAAATTCGGTATTGCTATTCATAACGGCTAGTTTGATTGGTCGTGGTGTGTTAGAATCTCGAAGCTGCGTACAATGCAAGCTATTACATTTTTCAAAGGGAAACGTACCGTGGAAGAATGGGGTGTTATATTCTTCCACCATTTTGGAAATTGCATCCTCCCAATTTTTAAAATTGGGATTGGGAACATAATTGAAAGTCCCACATCAGAAAAAGAGTTAACAAAACTATCACTTTAAAAGAAAGAAAGATAAGTATAAAGGTCACCTGAGATAACCCATACTAGGATTCCATGTAGGAAAACATGGATATGGAAGATAAAATAAGTGCCATGTTTTGATGGAGAGGGATAGAAAACATGATCAAAAGAGAGTTAACAATAAGAAAACGACAAACTTGTGATGGGACAAATGGTCATTATTTTCCTAGTAGGAAATGTAAATGGACAACATTTTTTTACTTAAGTTACATTTCATAAACATGGGGAATTTATTTTTGATATTGAATAAGAACATAGGGAGATATACTTACATTTTAAGTAGAGTTTCATTCTTTAATAAATTTCTACCACTAACTCATTTGTTTTTCAAATGATGTGTATTCAAGATGACTTGGTCACACCGAAAGAGCTATAATCAACTTATAGAGAATCACATGATCAAAAAAGAATAAACTATATATTTATCTTGTCTTTTGAGATTAATAAAAACCAAAAGAGTTAGTACAAGATCAGATGATCCCCCAAAAGGATATTCCTTTAGAGAAAGAAACATTAATCTTAATTTATAAAATTAAACCAAGAATACCCCAAAGTTAAATAAATACCATTCAAAAAACAATTGTCCTTAAAATCCTTAAATATTATCCAAACTAATATTGAAACCCAAAACATAGAATAATTTTTTTATGTAGTCTTCCACGTTAAAGTTTATCTCCAAATGTCATCGACTACTATTAAAGTCACATACTTAAAAGTAATTAAACTAATCACATATTCTCTATTATAGGGTTATCATTTCCATAAATAACCCAAATCACTATTAATCCAAAATAAAAACATAGATAAAAATCCACCATTACTCCTCAAATGAAATCCCATAGTATTATATTTTCCTTAGGCATATAGTGTTCCCAATAGCGCGAACGTCTTCCAAAATAACATTTATCACTTCATTACCAAATACTTTTCCTATACTAAGGGTATTCATTTGATAATACATAAGATCTCAAATCATCTTATTATTAAACAATAAAATAATTTAACTAAAAATTATTAGTTACACTAACTAGGGACACCACATATTTCGGTGGTAGTAGATAAATCCCAATCGCACTCTGGTTGTGGGTTTGACTCCCACAGCTTTTTCTGATGTGACGGGTTGTCACACGGTCTGTGTGTTTTCCTTTTTTAAAAACAATATTTTATAACATTACCAAAATGAGATAAATTCTTCAAAATAACCATAACATATTTTAACCAAAAATGGTATCTCATTCCTTGCATTTTCATTCAAAATATTTTAACTTTTAATTTCGTCAAACTCAATGATCATATAAAACCAAATAGTTATTTATAACTATACACACAAGAGAAATGATAATTCTTCTTCAAATATTATTTTCATATGACAAACTGCAGGGTTAAAAATACAAGAGAAAATTATTCCAATGTAATCCCACCAACAAAGAGCACTAATACATTTAAACATTTCTCCAACTATTTATTTCCACACAGCTTCTTCTTTGACAAATAAAATATCCTATAGAATATGTAATTCACTCAGGTAATGGCTAGGTCTCCTACATTTATGGAAAATGACTATGAATGAATTCTTGGGACCATTTTTATTTTCTTCCATAGTACTCTTCATTTTTCCTCGACAATTCTTTAATTTATGTCCTTCCTTCCCACACGTAAATAATTTCTTTGTTCTATTGAGACACTTTCATGGGTGTCTCATTCCGCATTTCCTGCATGATGGAAATTTATGATTCTTTTCTCCATGGTCTCCACTGCTGGAGCTATTGTCATTCATCACCTTTCTCTTCATAGTTGAGTCTGAGAGTTGTTTAATATATATTTTATTGATCATATTTTTGGAAAACTGATTTGGAATGAACACGATATCTTTTACGCCTATCAACATTCCATTTTTTTTTGATCGTTTCAACCACCATTCCCACCTTGTACATCATGCTCAAAGTTACTATGACTTCTTGGGAATCCAGCCACTGAACAAAACTAGAAATCATTGTGTGAGTAACAGCATTCATAAAATCATCTAGATAATATCATGACACCATATTTTCAATTTGAAACAGCTTAAGAATAACCTAGGTCATTTATTCTCATATTGTATTAAAATCCTTCAAATCGGATTGTAAAGAAAATGTAAATTATCCTAATCATATCCCTTGGGAGAGTCGTAACTAAGAGTGAAGCAAGGCCCATTGTCGTGCACCAGTTCCTGTTCAAGTCTAGCTCAAAGCGGTGTTTTTAGATTTTACCCCTAGGTACATCTGTTCCATATCCGCCTCTACCTTCTTGTATCCAAACATGGATGTATTGCTTGAAAAACTCACGAAATCTCTACAATACCAAAATTTTAGGATGATCTCCTATACTAATCCTAAAAGACTATATTAGGTATATGTCTTCTAATCAGAGTTTATCTAAATCTAGTTTTCAAGGTTTTTACTAAACTTCCTCTGATACCAACTATAACACTCTGATCCCAAAAGCACAGAGTCAGTGAATTATTATATATGATTGACATGATCACAAAATATCAAGTCATGAAAGACTGATTATTTTAGTATCTTTGGAAATACTAGAGACATTCATAAGGTTTACATTACATCATAAAATGGAAAGCTACAACAACATTGTTTCCATATACAACATTGAGATCTCATAGTCTATCCCTACAGGTCAGTCATAATAGACTTCATTGCATCCTGAAAATAATATAACATAGAAAGGGGTGAGCTCAGATGCTCAGTAAGGATAACAATATAGCAGAAAATTTCATAAATAAGTATAAACATTTGAGTCAATGTAAAGAACTAAAACAAAAGCCTTTTAAATATAATCTTCATCATAATATGGAAAATACAAACTAAATTAATTCCATTTAATTACTCGCATGGATATTCTATTATTCGAATGATCACATGCAATATCAATTTCCACTTTCATAATGACAGAATGCATAATGCCAGACTTTCATAACCACATAGTCAAGGCCCTGTGCCAAGACTACAAATACGATTTTGTCAAGGGCTTGTGCCAATACACTAGTTTGTCTCATGAGACATACCGATGCATCAAGAAGCTATAGTTCTCTCCACCCATAACATACTAAGTCTTATTCATTCTTCATATGAAAAGGTTGAAACATAATCTGAACATTCGTATTAAAACTAGCATACTAAATGTAAATATTTTAACCACAAACCATGAATGGTATAAAAATAGCACATCTACATTCAACCATAACTCATTCAATAAAATATGGAATATTTTATAATAATAGATCATCCTCAATAGAGAATAATTAATGATATTGATATAGATGAAAATAATCATCGAAACTTTTTGAGAGAAATATCCCCCTTTTTCTTCGAAAACAAAATGTCTCACTATTTATCAAGAAGCCGTTTAAAATATATTTTTGAATCAAAGCGTCTCATACCACAATTAAAATTTTAAAAGGAATTTTAATTTTAAAAAATATATTTTCCATATAAATAAATATTTAAATCCATTTTTAAAACATGGACCTTAATGAGAAGGATTTAGAATAATAAATCATTAAAACATTTTAAAATGATATTTTAGTTAGAGTTCCTAACCAAAAGAGAGACACCTGAATAAAAATAATTGAAGTAATTAAAACATTAAAATATCATGGTAATAGAGGGATTAATGATATACTATGTCAAAGTACATTATATACACCATATAAAAGTGAATTGGAGTATAACAACAAAGAAGTCTCAATGGAATGTAAATTGAGATGCAATATCTTATAAAGACCACATCCTTACGTTAAGGATAAATCAATGACATAATTATGTGTGAAAAATATAAATTCACTCAATATTATTTTATATTCAGTGTAAATAAATCACCATACATTCACACATATTTTTGAAAAAACAACACCAATGAATTAGATGTTTTACTCAAAAAATGGAGATTGAGTTTAAATTACTCTAATCAAGTTCATATCGATGACTTGAGAATTTATCAAAGGAGTGATTATGTGTATCAAATGTATATACATAGAAAGGGGAGTGGAAATTAATACACAAATAATAAATAGTTATTCTACACATAATCATAGAGTAAAATAATCGACGATGTATGCGTAAAGCCGAATGAGTGGAAATTGAAATTTTAAATTCCCTTAACAATTTCGTAACATACGAAACATACATCCCATAAAAGATGTATCATAAGATGAAGATGAAATTAATAATAAATGAATGTAAATTACACAAATAATACAATCATTGTGTAGTATATACACCACACAAAAGGAAATAGTGGCGGTATGGCATGAATCTCACGGAAATAAGAAGTGAGATTAAAACCCTTTCTTCGTTATAATCAATCGAGTCAAATGGAAAAAATTTAATAAAAAAATGAATCACAGAATACCAGGAATATAAAGGGAATCAGGATAATATATATATATATATATCAAATGACAGTATACAATACACCACATTTAATAAATAAGTGGAAAAAAATAGAAATCTCAGTGAATTAAAAGTGAGACAAGAACCCCTTACATTGTACTTTTCCTTGGTAATTGGTTGGTTATCCTCCTATATAATGGTGAAATAATTGTTATTAAATTATATAAGAATCATATACATTAATATGATATCATATAAGATCTTTTAATATTTCTTTGTTAATAATGTTTTAGTATTATCATTGTTTCGGGTGTTAGCTGATTCATTTTCCTTTATATGCCTTGTTTCGTAAGTAGTGTTTGTTGTTAATAGGATATATCTTATTAATATTCAAAATTATATTATGTATTTAAAAATTATTTTTAATCATATAATGAAAAATTTGTCTTGAATGGATTATAATGGGGAATGAATCTCATCGCGTTTGTGCAGACGGTAATCCGTACGTAAGCACGAGCTATAATATGATTATTTTGATATTAAAATAAAATATAATTGGATGGTATATCATATATAAAGAATAAATATCATGTTAACTTTATTATTTACTTAAATTACACATATGTTTTATACCCATCAAAATAATAATGTGTTGAATAACAATTACGCCATGACGTGGAGATGGTAAGCCGTACGTACGCACGTATGGTGACATGTCATTCAAAGTATGGATAGAATAATAAATATTCTTATACCATATTTATAATAACATAACATTGTATAGAAGATACTGGAGTTATTATTTTATAATGGAAACAACAAAGAAAGACGAAGTGGAAGAAGAAAGTACATTAAAAGCGGTGATGAAATATTTACCTCCTCTTCGGGTTCTTCCTTTTGATTTGATCAAAAGGGCTCCTTAGAATGGCTTTATGACTAAAGGAAGGCCTCTAGGATGAATTGAGGATAGTTGAGAGGGTTTTTGGTCAGAGAATGGGTGAGACAAAAGGCTTTGAAGGTGTGAATTTGAGGGAAGGTGGAGTGCCCTTTTAAAAGATGGTTGAGGGGCACCTTAGGAAAAGCGAGAAATATTATTTAATAATAAAATTATTTTCTCTTTTTAATGTCTCCAAATTAGATTATTTAATATCTATGTTGGTAATGGGTGGAAAATAACTCATACAATAGGTTTTTACGGGTTTGGGTCACTATATTAATATTATCTTTATGATTTAACTCTCAGTTAAATATTGTGACATTTACCATATCTCATTTGATTTTTATATTATATGGTTAATAAACTTACTATATACTTCCAAGAGAACCCCAAGTGGTTAATTAATTATAAATATATAATTATATAAGCCTTTTGGCCAATAATTATATTTTTCAGAATAGAATATCAATTAATAATATAATATTTTTTTAAAAACTCTTTTATGACAATTTGGACACTATTTGGTATTTTGTTTTTTATAAATTCATAACAAAATTATTACTTTGAAAAAAATTAGTCTAAACAACCCTAATATGTCATATTAACCTATAAAATTAGTGTAATTTATAAAAAGTCTCAAATTACATTTATTTGGATATTTATAATATCAATTATTGAAATATTTCATTAATTAGGTAATTATTGCATCATCATTGTGTCATAAATAACATAAATTATTTAAAGTTTAAAAAAATATAATTAATACACCATTATGTAGAAAATCATTTTAAATTTCTAATGAATTTTTATAGTCAAATTTATCTTATGTGTAACCCTATATTAAAAATAATTTAGTTACTAAACTTTGATTTTAACTCTTTTAACTCTTCTTTGAATTAAATAATAATATATGTCCTAATCTAATCCAAGTGGACCAAAGAGGTTCATATTTTATTCCTAAGGTTTTTTTGGTCGAATTATGTTTATCCAATAGAATTAGGACATGGTTTAGGGTAATAATAATATCATTTTTACCTTTAATTACCTTATTTACTTTTAACTGTGGTAAATAAAATTTAAAAGTTACTATTCACCAAAAATTATTTTTATCTCATTGAACCAGATTTTACACCTAGATATTAACCGTGTCTCTAGGATTTTTGAAATTAATCTCATGGAAGTGGTAAAATTATGATTTATGTAAATATGAAAATGCTACTAGGAGGTGGGTAAAAGAAGATGAAAAGTTCAAAAAAAAAAATACATATATAATATTATTACAAAATGACTCCAATGAATTACATCGAACACATATAAGTATTATGTATTTATTTTTACCTAAAATAAATTTATATAAAATAATTAATTTTTTAAATAAAAATTTGTTTTTAAACTATAACTCAGTGTTTTTCACTATTAATCAAAAATTGAATGTTTTCAGAATAATACAAAAAATTCACCCTAAGCTAATTTCGATATTCCGAATGCAAAAATGAAGTCCATTTTGAATGATAAAATTTATAAAATTTCAAAAAGTGGGTATTACTATTCATAATGAGTAGATTGATTGGTTGAAGTGTGTTAGAATCACGAAGTTGCGTACAATGCAAGCTATTACATTATTCAATGGGAAACGTACGGTGGAAGCTTGGGGTGTTAAATTATTCTTACCTTTTGAAAATTTTTTCCTCGCAATTTTTAAAATTGGGCTTGGGAACATAATTGAATGTCCCACATCAAAAAAAGAGTCAATAAAACAATCACTTTAATAGAAATAAAGAGAAGTACAAAGGGCACTTGAGATAACCCAAACTAGGATCCCATATAAGAAAACATGGATTTGGAAGATAAACTAAGCTTCAAGTTCTGATGGAGAGCGATAAAAAAAATGATCAGGAGAAATTTGAAAGCAATAAAACCAAAAAATTGTGATGGGACAAATGGTCATTATTTTCCGAGTAGGAAAAGTAAATAGACAACATTTGTTTTGGTTTAAGTTACATTTCAAAAACTTGAGGAATTTATTTTTTAGATTGAATAAGAACATAAAAATATTTACATAATTTTTATGTATAGTTTCATTCTTAAAAACATTTCTACCACTAACTCAATTTTTTTTTCAAATGATGAGTATTCAAGATGACTTGGTCACACCGGAAGAGCTAGAATCAACTTCTAGAGAATCACATGGTCCACAAAGGATAAACTATATATTTAACTTCTCTTTAGAGAATAATCAAAACCAAAATGGTCAGTACAAGATCAGATGATCCCCAAAAAGGATATTCCTTTAGGGAAAGAAACTTTAATCTTAATTTCTAAAATTAGACCAACAATACCCCAATGTTAAATAAATACCATTCAATAAACAATTGTCCATAAAATCCTTCAGAATAATCAAAACTAATATTAAAACCCAAAACATAGAATAATTTTGTTATGTTTTCTTCCACGTTAAATTGTATCTCCAAATGACATCGACTACTCTTAAAGTCATATACATAAAAGTAATTAACCGAATCACATATTCTATTTTATAGGTTAATCATTTCCATAAATGACCCAAATCACTATAAATCCACAATAAAAACATAGATAAAAAACCACCATTACTCCTTAAATAAAATCCCATATTATTCTCCTTTCCTTAGGCATATAGGGTTCCCAACAATGCGAACGTCTTTCAAAATAACATTTATCACTTAATCACCAAATAATTATCCTATACTAAGGGTATTCATTTGATAAGACATAAGATCCCAAATCAACTTATTATTGATCAATAAAATCATTTAACTAAAAATAATTTGTCACACTAACTAGGGACTTCACGTAGTCCAGTGGTAGGAGATAAATCTCAATCTCACTATGGATGTGGGTTCGATTCCCACAACTTTGTCCGATGCGACGGGTTGTCACACGGTCTATGTATTGTCCTTTTTTAAAAACTATATTTTATAACATTACCAAAATGAGATAAATTCTTCAAATTAACCATATCATTATTTAACCAAAAATGTTATCTCATACCTTGAATTTTCATCCCAAATATATTAACTTGTAATTTCATCAAGCACAATGATAATATAAAACCAAATGGTTATTTATATCTATATCCACAAGGGAAAATATAATTCTTCTTCAAATATCATTTTCACATGACAAACTACAGGTTTACAAATACAATAGAAAATTATTTCAAAGTAATACCATCAACAAGGAGAAATAATACTTTTAAACATTTCTCCAACCAATTATTTCCACATAGCTTATTCTTTTACCAAGAAAAAATCATATATAATATGGCATTCACTCGGGCAATTCCCTGGTCCCCTAAATTTACCGCATATGACGGTAAATGTATTTTTAGGACTATTTTTATTTTCATCAATAGTACTCTTCATTTTTTCTAAAAAATTCATTACTTTATGTCCTTCATTCCCACATGTAAATCATTTCATTGTTCCATTGAGAAACTTTCCTGGGTGTCTCCTTCCACATTTCATACATGATGGAAATTGAGGATTCATTTCTCCGTGGTCTCCACTGCTGGATCTCTTGTAATTCATCACCTTTCTCTACTTTGTAGAGTCCAAGAGTTGGTTAATATATATGTTGTTGATCATATTTTTGGAAAACTGATTTGGCATGAACATGATAACTTTTACTCCTATCAATATTCCATTTTGTTGCTCATTTCCACCACTGTTCCCACCTTGTGCATCATGCTCAATATTACTATGAATTCCATGGAATCTAGCCAATTACTAAAACTAGAAAGTGTTTTGTGAGTAAGATTAGTCATAAAATTATTTAGAGAATATCATGAAACCATATTTTCATTTTGAAACACCTTAGGATTAAAAAATGTCATTTATTCTCATCTTATATTAAAATATATCAAATTTGATTTAATAAAAATTTAAATTATCCAAAGCATATCCCATGGGAGTTTCGTAACCAAGAGTACAGCAAGGCCTGTTTTGAAGCACCAGTTCCGGTTTGAGTCTAGATCTAAGTGGTGTTTTTAGGTTTTATCCCTAGGTATATCTGTGGCAGAGCCACCTCTACCTGCTTGTATCCAGACATGGATGCATTTCTTGTAAAACTCAAAAAATCTCTAAAATACCAAAATTTTAGGATTTTCTTCTATACTAATCCTCATAGTCTATCCTAGGGATTTGTTCTCTAATAAGAGTTTATCTAAATCTAGTTTCCAAGGTTTGTACTAAACTTCCTCTAAAACCAACTGTAATGCCCCAACCCTAGAATCCCAGATTCGGTGCATTATTACGTATCATTGGCATGATAAAAAAGATCAAGTCTCGAAAGACCGATTAGTTTTATGGCCTTGGAAGTACTAGATACATTCATTAGGTTTACATTATATCATAAAATGGAAAAATACAACCACATTGTTTCCATAGACAACACTGAGATCCCATAGTCTATCCCTGTAGATCAGTCAGAATATACATCTTTGCATCCTGGAAAAAATAAAACATATAAAGGGGTGAGCTTAGATGCTCAGTAAGGATTACAATATTGCAAAAACTTTCATAAATAAAAATAAACATTTAATGCAATGTATAGAAATAAAAGAAAAGCCTTTTCAACATAAACTTCATCATAATATGGAAATATAAATCAAAATAATTCCATTTACTTACTTGCATGGATATTCTACTAGTCGAATGATAAAAATAAATATCAATTGCCACTTTCATAATGATGGAATGCATAATTCCAGACTTTCATAACCACATAGTCAAGGCCTTGTGCCAAGACTATAGATAAGATTTTGTCAAGGCCATGTGTCAAGACACTTGATTGTCACTTGAGACCTACCAATGCATCGAGGAGCTATAGCGGGATCCACTTGTCACTTACTAAGTTGAATTCATTACTCATATAAAAAGGTTGAAACATAATCCGAACATTCATATTACAACTAGGATATAAAATGTCAATATTTTAACACAAACCATGAATTGTATAAAAACAACACATCCAAAGTCAAACATAACTCATTCAATACAATATGGAAGCTTTTATTATAATATATAAACCTCAGTAAATAATAATTAATGATATTGACATAGATGAAAATAATCATCAAAACCTTTTGAGAGAAATATCCCCCTTTTTCTTGAAAAACAAAAAGTCTCACTATTTATAAAGACGTCGTTTAAAAAATATTTTTGAATCAAAGTGTCCAATACCACTTTGAAGATTTTAAAAGGAATTTTAATTTTAAAACATTAATTTCCATATAAATAGATCCTTAAAACCATTTTTAAAACATGGACATTAATGAAACATTTTTTGAATAATAAATCTTTAAAACATTTTAAAATGATATTTTAGTTAGAGTTCCTACCCAAAAAAGAGACACTTGAATTCAAATACTTAAGGTAATTAAAATTTAATTATATGATAGGAATAAAGGATTCGTGATATACTATGTCAAAGTACATTATATACACCATATAAAATTGAATTGGCGTATAACAACAAAAAAGTCTTCATGAATCTAAATTGAGATGAAATCTCTTATAAAGACTATATCCTTAGGTTAAGGATAAATCAAACGCAAAATTATTGGTGAAAAACATAAATAAACTAAATATTATTCGATATATAGTGTAAATAAATCAGAGGAAATTCACATGTATTCTTGTAAAAACAACACCAATGAATTGGATATTTAACTCAATAAATAGAGATTGAGTTAAAATTACACTTATCAAGTTCAGATCAATGACTTGAGAATTTATCAAAGGAGTGATTATTTGTATCAATAGTATATCCAATGAAAGGGGAGTGGAAATTAATACACAAATAATAAATAATTATTCCACACACAATCATGGAGTAAAATAATCAATGAAGTATACGTAAAGCTGAATGAGTGGAAATTGAAATTTGAAATTCCCTTACCAATTTGGTACATTACGATATATACCTCCCATGAAATATGGATCATAAAATGAAGATTTAATTACTCATAAATTATATTACATTTCACAATGAATAAAATCGTTGGGTATTACATACAGAACAAAAAAGGAAATAGTGGCAGTATAGCATGAATCTCACGGAAATAGGAAGTGAGATGAAGGCCCTTACTTCGTTGTAATCAATCGAGTCGTATGGACAAAAGTTAATAACAACCAATTGAATCATAGAATACCAAGAATATAAATAAAATAAAAATAATATATATATATATATATATATATCGAATGACAGTACACAATACACCACATTTAATAAATAAGTGTCGAACAATTGAAATCTCAGGGAATTAAAAGTGAGAAAAGAAACCCCTTACTTTTTACTTTTCCTTGGTTGATTGTAGGTTAACCTCCTTTATAATGGTGAAATAATTTTTATTAAATTATAAAAGAGTCATATACATTAATATGATATCATATATGATCTTTTAATATTTCTTTGTTAATAATATTTTACTTTTATCATCGTTTCGGGTGTTAACTGATTCATTTTCCTTTATATGATTTGTTTCATAAGTAGTATTTGTTATGAATAGAATGTATCATATTCATATTCAGAATTATATTAAGTATTTCTGCATTATTTGTAATCATATATTGAAAATTAGTCTTGAATGGATTACGATGGGAATGAATCTCATCACGTTCGTGGAGACGGTAATCCGTACGTACGCACGAGTGACAATATCATTCTTTTGATATTAAAATAATATATAATTGGATGGTATATCATATATAAAAAATAATTATCATGTTATATTTATTATTTACATAAATTACATATCATTGTTATACCCATCCAAATAATAATGTATTCAATACAATTACACCACGACGTGGAGACGGTAAGCCTCACGTACGCACGTATGGTGACATGTCATTAAAAGGATGGATATAATAATGAATATGGTTTTACCATAATTATAATAACATCAAAATGTATATAATATACTGGATTTATTATTTTATAATGGAAAAAACAAAGAAAGAGGAAGTGGAATAAGAAAGTATATTGAAAGAGGTGATGAAATATTATCTCTTATTTGGGTTCTTCCTTTTTATTTGATCAAAAGGGATCTTTAGGATGGATTTATGACTAAATGAAGGCATATAAAATGTGTGGAGGACAGTTGACCGGGTATTCGAGCAGAGGTTGTCCTATACAAAAGGCTTTGATGGTGTGAATTTGAGGGAAGGGGGAGTGACCTTTTATAAGAGGGGTGTGGGGCACCTTATGAAAAGTTAGAAATATTATATTATAATAAACTCATTTTCAGTTTCTAACAGCTCCAAAGTAGATTATTTAAAAGATAAGGTTGGGATGGGTCTAAAAACACTCAACAAATAGGTTTTAGATAGGTTCTGGTCAATACATTAACCTTATCTTTTAGATTTAACTCTTATTTAAATTGTTTGATATTTACCGTGTATCTTAGTATTTTTAAATTATATGGTTAATAAACTTACTATAATCTTCCAAGAGAACTCCAAGTGGTTCATTAATGATACAACTATCACAATTTATGTATTTTTGCAGAGCCTTATATTTTTAGGAATTGAATATCAATTAATAATATTATATTTGTTTTAAAAAATCTCTTATGTCAATTTTGAAACTATTTGGTATTTTGTTTTTGCTAAATTCATAACAGCATTATTAATCCAAAAAAAATTCATCTAACAAACCCTAATAAGTCATATTAACCTATAAAATTATTGGAATTTACAAAAAGTCTGAAATTACATTTATTTGGATATTTATAATATCAGTTCTTTTAATATTTCTTTAATTAGCTAATTACTGCATCATCATTGTGTCATAAAAAATTGAAATTATTTATAGTCTAAAAGAATATAAATAAAATTCCATTATGTATGAAATATTCTTAGAATCCTAACTAATATTTATAGACGAATGTATCTTATTTGTAACCCTATATTAAAAATGTTTTAGTTATTAAACATTGATTTTAACTCTTTTAACTCTTCTTTGAATTAAATAATAATAAATGTCCTAATCTTATCCAATTAGACCAAATAGGTTCATATTTTATTCTTAAGGTTTTATTGGTCGAATTATTCTTATCCAATAGAATTAGTACATGTGTTAGGGTAAAAAATATAATTTTCACCTTTAATTACCATATTTACATTTAACCGTGGTAAATAAAAGATAAAAGTTACTATTCAACAAAAAATTATTTTTAACTTATTAAAGAACATTATACTCCTTGATATTAACCATGTCTCTATGATTTTTGAAATTAAACTCACAGAATCGGTAAAATTAAATTTTATGTAAATTTGAAAATGCTCCTAGGTGGTGGGTAAAAGATGATGAAAAGTTCAATAAAATTTTATATATCTAATATTATTACAAAATGACTCCAATTAATTACATTGATCACAAATAGTTATTATGTATCTATTTTGACCTAAAATAAATTTGAATAAAATAATTAATAATAAAATAAAAATTCGGTTTTAAACTATAACTTAGTGCTTTTCAGTATTCATAAAAATTTGAAAGTTTTTAAAAAATACCAAAAATTCACCCTAAGGTAATTTCAATATTCCAAACCCAAAAATTAAGTCCATTATGAAATATAAAATTTATAAAATTTCAAAAAGTTGGTATTACTATTCGTAACAGCTAGTTTGATTGGTCGAGGTGTGTTAGAATCTAGAAGTTGTGTACAATGCAATCTATTACATTATTCAAAGGTAAATGTACTTTTTAAGAATGGGGTGTTACATTCTTCCCCCTTTTGGAAATTGAATCCTCGTAATTTTCAATATTAGGATTGGGAACATAATTGGAAGTCCCACATCAGAAAAAGAGTCAATAAAACTATCACTTTAAAATAAATAAAGAGAAGTAAAAAAGGTCACCTAAGATAACCCATTCTAGGATTCAATGTAGGAAAACATGGATATGGAAGATAAACTAAGTTTCATGTTCTGATGGAGAGGTATTGAAAACATGATCAAGAGAAAGTTAACAACAAGAAAACCACAAACTTGTGATGGGAAAAATGGTCATTAGTTTCCTAGTAGGAAAAGTAAACGGACAAAGTTTTTTTGTTTTAAGATACATTTCATAAAGTTGTTGAATTTATTTTTGATATTGACTAAGAACATAAAGAGATATTCTTACTTTTTTGGTAGAGTTTCATTATTTAATAAATTTATACCAATAAATCATTTTTTTTCAAACAATGAGTATTCAATATGACTTGGTCACACTAGAAGAGCTATAATCAACTTCTAGAGAATCACATGATCCACAAAGGATAATCAATATCTTTAAAATGTCTTTAGAGATTAATCAAAACCAAAACGGTTAGTACAAGATCAGATGATCCCCCAAAAGAATATTACTTTAGAGAAAGAAAAATTAATCTTAATTTTGTAAAATTAAATGAACAATACCCCAAAGTTAAATAAATACCATTCAATAAACAATTATCTTTAACATCATTCAATATAATCCAAACTAATATTGAAAAACAAAAATTATAATAATTTGGTTATGTAGTCTTCCACGTTAAATTTTATCTCCAAATGACATCGACTGCTATTAAAGTCACAAACTTAAAAGTAATTAACCTAATCACATATTCTCTATTATAGGTTAGTGATTTCGATAAATAACCCAAGTCACTATAAATCTAAAATGAAAACATAGTTAAAAATCCACCATTACTCCTCAAATGAAATCCCATAGTATTCTATTTTCCTTAGGCATATAGTGTTCCCAGCAGTGAGAACGTCTTCCAAAATAACATTTATCAGTTAATCACTAAATCATTTTCCTATACTAAGGTTATTCATTTTATAAGAAATGAGATCCCAAATCAACTTATTATTGATCAATAAAATCATTTAACCAAAAATAATTAGTCACATTAACCACAGACATCACGTGGTCCAATGGTATGAGATAAATCCCAATATCACTCTGGTTGTGGGTTTGATTTCCACAGCTTTATCTGACCTAACGGGTTTTGACACGGTCTGTGTGTTGTCCTTTTTTAGAAATTATATTTTATAACATTACCAAAATGAGATAAATTCCTCAAAATAACCATAAAATAATTTAACCACAAATGTTATCTCATACCTTTCATTTTCATCCCAAATATATTAACATGTAATTACCTCAAACCCAATGATCCTATAAAAAGAAATGTTTATTTATAACTATATAGACAATAGAAAAGATAATTATTCTACAAATATCATTTTCACGTGACAAACAGTAGGGTTACAAATACAATCGAATTTTATTCCAAAGTAATACCATAAACAAAGAGCACTAATTCCTTTAAACATTTCTCCAACCATTTATTTCCACATAGCTTCTTATTTGACCAAGAAAATATCCTATAGAATAGGACATTCACTTGAGTAATGGCCAGGTCCCCTACATTTACAAAAAATGACTATAAATGTATTCTTGGGACCATTTTTATTTTCTTCCATAGTACTCTTCATTTTTCCTCGGCAATTATTAACTTTATGTACTTCTTTCCCACACGTAAATAATTTCATTGAACCATTGAGACACTTTCCTGGGTGTCTCCTTCTACATTTCCGGCATGATGGAAATTGAGGATTATTTTCTCTATGGTCTCCACTACTAGATCTATTATCATCCATCATCTTTCTCTTCTTTTTTGTGTTCGGTAGTTGGTCAATGTATATTTTGTTGACCATATTTTTGGAAAATGGATATTTCATGGACACGATATCTTTTACGCCTATTAGTATTACATATTGTTTCTCATTTCCACCATCGTTCCCACCTTGTACATCATCCTCAATGTTTGTAACATCCCAAGTAAGTAATGAATAATATATATTTTTATCTATGTCTATTAATGATTAAGATAGTGTTTTAGAGGCTTAAAATGAAAATAAATACAATCTTATGCATGGAATACACTAATATTCTTAAAAGATTGTTTTACTGCCTTTTGATGGAAAACCCTTTTTAAATCTATCTTTTGAAAATTTTATAAGCTATGTTTTTCAATATAAACTTATTATTTATGATTGGGACATCAAAATTTACTTCGTGTGAATTTTTGGTATTTTTCCGATAAAGTTCATTTTTTAATGAATAGTGAAAAATGTTGTATTTTAATTCAAAACCTCTTTTTAATCTAATTTATTTATATGATTAGATTATCTTTTGAATTAGTTTTGAAGTGTAATTAGAATATATTTTTACCATTTTATCCAATGGTGGTCATTGGAATCAATTTCACTTTGAAATTGGACTTAAACTAGTGTCAATCTTTTGATACTTATTGTTTCATAAAAACACGCTATTTGTCATGCTAGCGAGAATTAGTTATTAAAATAATTAATTCAACTTACATGTTTTTAATTTTTTTAAATAGACATCATTTTTGAATTCGGAATATCAAATATAGCTTAGGGTGAAGTTTTGGTATCTTTCTGAAAAACTTCAATTTTTGATGAATAGTGAAACCACTAAGTGGTAGTTAAAGAAACTGATTTTTCGTTTAAATGAAACTTTTCCACTTCTGTGATTTGATTTTCAGAAATCTGACATACATGGTTGTCATTAAATAGTAAAATTTGGTTCAATGAGATTAAAATAATTTTTTGGTGAATAGTAACTTTTAAGTTTTTAATCGTGATTAGTGGTAATTAGTGTAGTTTAAGGTAAAAATAATGTTTTAATAGTATGAGATGAGCATGACACATGTCCTACCCTCATTGGATGTGTCATGGACGACCAAGAAAAGCCATTGGTAAACTTGGGGACCCCATGGAGCCACTTTGGTTGGAAAATGACATAAATACCTTTTATTTAATGTTAAAGTAAAAAATGACACAAACATGAAATGTTTTACTAAAACAATTTTTAAATGGGGTTATACTAGTCATATTTTTGACTATAAATATTCATTAGAAATATAAAAAGATTTACTACATCATAATATTTTTTTTATAATTTTTAGACATTAAATAAATTAATTAAATTATGACATCATGATGATGCAACGATGACCTCATTAATGAAGAGTTTAAATAAAATGAAACGATAATATAAAATCTAAGACCTACACTTGTCCAAAAACTATTGGATGGGAATATTTCGAAGCCTTATCATCTTATGTTAGAAATATATCAATGTGGGACCTTATAAATTCAAAACACTTTTGAAAATAAAATAATAGTTTCATGATTTCCAAAAGTGCCCCTCCTCTCCTCTTATAAAAGGCCCCCACCTCTACCTCCTTACCCAGACTCCCAAAGCCTTTGGCTCGGCCAACCCCTACCCATTTTGTCTCTCCACTTCCCTCTATTACTCCTTGAAGCCTCACATTGGGCAGAAGTCTTCCCAAGGAAGCTTTTGAGCTCAAACCAAAGGGAGTTACCTGATTTTAAGGTAATGTCTTTTTTTGAGTCCTTTTGTTTTATTTTGATTCTCCAACCCCCTAAACTCTTTTTATTCTTTTCTTTTGTAACAAATACAGTATCCTCAATATACTAGGATGTTGTTATAATTTGTATTAGAGCTACACTTACACACACCTACATCTAATGGTTAACGAACATACAGTTTCCGTGGATAGTGAATTTATGCCTCCCGAAATGATGATTGTTCAAAATTCTTTTAACACCTTAAAAGGTGGCCATTAAGATGTCACTATATTTATATATGATATATAATATGTTTATGTTTTCCATAATCTTCTGTTTTTCTCTTTTTGGGTATACCTTTATGGTTTCCATTATGGGTAAACGCGATATCTTCATTTAAGGAAGTGCGGACTACCGCCCCCTCAAAGTGATTTGATTCGTTAAATACCATATGTGGGACGTATAAAGGATTGAACTATGATATTATATATGATATTATACTGGAATTATAATATACCTTTATATTATTATGATTCCATTCTATAAAATACGAAATAGAAATGAAAGTAGCGTTCATGCGTACGTACGACTTACCCTCTCCATGAACGGTGCATTTCATTTCTTACCTCTAAATGATTATGTAATATTATAAATGCATGTATGTACTGGATATATATGAAATATATGATAACTACATCATGAATACCATTTTGGATATAATGGATACATGAACAACTTGTAATTATAATGGGCTTATTTTTGACTCAAGTACCAATGATCGTTAAAACGACCGTTATTAACTTAAATATTTACATAGTGTTCATGACATGGAAATAAGTGATATAAAAGGAATAATGAACTTGAAAAAGGTTCTTAAACAAGTATAAATTAACTCAAGTTTATTATTCAGGAGATTAAAGAACGACTGAGTCAAGTCGGACCCGAGGTAAGGGAACTTCTTAACCCAATTTCCATTCTTTGGGTTAATCTCCTAATTTAAAATTATGTCATGATATTATTATTTACTATCTTTTATTTGTACATTCATTGTGTGAACTTATAGTGAATACACATAATATATCTATTTTATTTAAAAATGATCTTTGTATGGGACTTCGTCTCAATCTCCTTTCATTGAGGCATATTTTATTTTATACACAACTTTCTTTTATACGGTGTATAAACCCCTTTGACTTTTACGTTTATTCAAAAGGAATATTTTTTATACGAAATGTTTACTAAATGACAAAAGGGAATGTTTTTGTCGTACGTATGCGGAGACAACGACTTCTCCACTGTCGTGACCGTTATTTGAGTTTCGGCTTCCTCTACAAGACATACCTTCTTTTTAAAAGAAAAATAAATACCATGTTTTACTTTTCTTTTATTTTGGTATCAAAAATGGTTTTCATAATGTTTTTATATCAATGTGTTGTATTGATATTTTGTGATTGAAAGGTGGGAATGTTAAGTTTCCTTTATGCATGTTTTATGTGATATGATTATGTTGAGGTTCTTGGGCATTATTATGAAAACGGGTGGTTCTGTGATAAACTAAGGGCGGGTGAGCCCGATATAGCTCTCTAATGCATTGGGTAACGCGAAGGAGTGAAACATTAAGGTTTCTACGAAGAGATTTAGGGAATATATTGTGATGAGTATTCCAAACGTAACCAAGAGGGTTACTCCCTACGTAAGAATGTTATGAATGCCTCAAGTTACCTTTATGTCTTATGATTTCTATGATTTATTCATGATTTTATGAGGTATGTTAAAGTGCTTATGTTTTATGGGTAAAGTATGATCTCATCCTTATGTATATATGTACCCATGTTTCCTTTCTATATTTTTATATCCCTTACTGAGCTTTTTATGCTCATCCCAAGTTTTTTTGAAATGTTTTTCACAGGTCAAGGGAAAGGTACATGATATGATGATAGTGTCAAGGAAGTGTCAAGAAAGAATCCATGTTTATTTTAAATATGTTTCCATTGATGGTAATGAAGAATACTATCTTTATGTAACCACTTTGTTTATATGTGGAATGTAATGCAGGTTTTATGATCTAATTCTCTAAAAATCTAAACCCGAAATGATCCTCAATGTGTAATCTTGTAATAACTCAAGATTTAGTAAGGTTTAAGGCTGGGGCCTTATAGTTGGTATCAAAGGTCGGTTTAGATAACTTTAGGAGTTAGAATTATATTAAATGATTATCCAAAAATATTTATTTTATGGTCAAATTGAAGTGATATAGCATTTAAAGATTACCATGTTGCTTCATCTAAGACATGTTTTTTCAGAATGGTTTTCTGTAGAGGAAATAGAGAAGCAGTGCTAGGAAGGAATACAGAAGGAAATAACCTTCCGAATCAGCATCTCGAGATGGTCGGAAGTGGAACTGAACAGTTTGTTGTAGTGATGGCACAGTTGACTCAAGCGATAAATGGCGGTGGTATCCATGCACGAGATCAGCCAGATCAACCGCAGAGGAACATGTCAGTGCTGGAACATTTCATGAGGCAACATCCCCCATCATTCAGAGGATCATCTGACCCTGTTCTAGCTGAAGGGTGGATTAAAGCACTGGAGAAGATTTTCGATGTCATGGGTTGTTCAGACAATCAAAAGGTTAGTCTTGATATTTACCGTTTGGAGGGTGAGGCCGATCAGTGGTGGTCGATGGTTAAAAATATCAGGGACGCTGATGAGATTGATGCTCTCAAATGGGATGAATTCAAAGGTATGTTTCTTGTGAAGTATTTCCCTAAGGCTGTTCGACTTAGGATGGAAAAGAAATTCCTGGTATTGAGGCAAGAGGATGACTCAGTGGCTACCTATGAAGAAAGGTTCACTCAATTGGCAAGGTATGCTCCAAATTTTATCCGAGACCTTGATAGTAAAATCAATCATTTTTACTCAGGATTAAAGCCAAAATATCGAAGGGAATTAGCTTCTCGTGAGTTTAAAAGTTATGAAAAGCTTTTTCGATGTGCTGAGAAGGTGGAAATGGAGTTTGTCGATGATCAAGTGTTCTATAACAACCAACAGAAGAAGAGACCGAGGTGACAGGAGAAAGGTAAGAAATCTTCAAAAAAGTCTAATGGTAAGAAAACTAAGTTTATAGTTTGTGATAAATGTGGCAAAAGGCATGCTGGGGAATGTCTTCTGAATTCTGGAAAGTGCTACCGATGTGATAAGATGGGACATAAGGCTCGTGATTACACTGAAAAGGATCAAGGTGAAGGTAAGAACAAATTTGATTTACAGTTAGTGAAATGTTATAAGTGCAATGAGATGGGTCACTATGCAAACGAGTGTCCGACAAAGATCTTGAGTGATGGGAAGCAGTTAGAGTACAAGTATAAAGGGGTGGTGAAATACTTTGCAACTACTTCAGCAGATATCGGGCCGTCAAATGAAGTTGTATCTGGTACTTTGTTTGTTTTTTCAGATTATGCCAGTGTGTTGTTTGATTCGGGGTCTACACATTCTTTCATCTTTGAAACCTATTCTAGTAAAATAGGAATACCATCTCAAGAAATGACTCCTGAACTTTTGGTAAAAACACCTGGGGGAAATGTTGAGGCCAAAAGAATTTATAAGAATCTTCCCATCCTTATCTGTGGAAAGAACCTACTTGAAAACCTTATAGTTCTACCTCTAGTAGAGTTTGATGTTATCCTGGGTATGGATTGGCTCTCTATTTACCATGCTAAGATTGACTGTAGAGCTAAAGAATTTTCTTTTCAGAAAGAATTTCAGTTTGTGTACAAGAATGAACCCTTACTGTTGATCACTTATCAAGAGGCCAAGAAACTTGTAAAAGAAGGAAATGAATGTTACCTTGCACATGTCGTTGAAAATAAAGGAACTGTTCAGATTAATGATGTGCCAGTGGTAAACGAGTATCCTGATGTTTTTCCTGATGAGTTGCCTGGAATAATACCAGATCGAGAAGTTGAGTTTACTGTTGACTTAGCTCCTGATGCTAAGCCAATTTGAAAACCCCCTTATCGAATGGCTCAAATTGAACTTTTAGAGTTAAAGGAGCAATTTCAAGATTTATTAGAGAAAGGGTTCATTCGACCTAGCACATCACCATGGGGTGCTCCTATTTTATTTGTTAAAAAGAGAGATGGTTCTATGATACTTTGCATTGATTATAGGGCCTTAAATAATATCCCTGTTAAGAACAAATATCCTTTGCCTCGTATCGATGATTTGTTTGATCAGCTCCAGGGAGCTCAGTTTTTTTTCAAAGATTGACTTGAGATCGGGGTACCATCAGCTGAAGGTAAAGGAGGCAGATATTCCGAAGACCGCGTTTCGTACGAGATATGGACATTATGAATTTTTAGTAATGCATTTTGGGCTAACCAATTCGCCTACTATATTCATGGACTTAATGAATAGAATTTTCCATGAGTTCTTGGATAAGTTTATGGTGGTTTTTATTAATGATATTTTAGTGTTTTCTAAAAGAAGAGCATGCAATTCATTTAAGGGTTATCTTGCAAACCTTAAAAGAAAAGAAACTGTATGGAATATTCAGCAAGTGTGAGTTTTGGTTACAACAAATTTCCTTCCTTGGTCACATTGTTTCTAAAGATGGGATCACTGTTGATCCTGCAAAAACAAAAGTTGTGGAAGACTGGCCAAGACCCACAAATGTAACGGAGATTCGTAGCTTCCTTGGTTTGGCAGGCTATTACCGAAGGTTTGTTAGAAATTTTTCATGGTTATTTAGTCCAATGACTAAGCTAACTCGGAAGGGTGTGAAGATTATCTAGACAAAAGAATGTGATTATTGTTTTCACGAATTGAAAAGAAGATTGGTGAATGCTCCAGTTTTGGCACTACCTTCCAGGAATGGTGAGTTTATTATTTACAGTGATGCTTCATTGAAAGGATTTGGTTGCGTCCTAATGCAGAATGATCAGGTAACTGCTTATGCTTCACGACCGTTGAAAAATCATGGGGTACATTACCCTACACATGATTTGGAATTAGCTTCTGTTGTTTTTGCTTTAAAAATTTGGAGGCATCATTTGTATGGAGTAAAGTGTGAAATATATACTGATCACAAAAGTTTAAAGTATATATTCACTCAGAAAGAATTGAACATGAGACAAAGGAGATGGCTAGAATTAATCAAGCATTATGATTCTACAATTCATTACCATCCGGGAAAAGCAAATAAAGTGGTCGATGCTTTGAGTCGAAAAAGTAATGCTTCATTAGCAATGTTGCATTTAGAACGTGATCCTTTGGATAAGGATTTGATGAACTTTGGCATAGAATTTGTTGGTGCAGGAAGTTATTCTGTTTTGTTTCAGGTATCAGTGAGATCATCTCTACCAGATAGAATCATGCAAGCACAGAAGCAAGACAGTGAGTTGCAGAAAAAGGTAGAGCTGGTTCAGAAAGGTAAGTTGCATGAATTCAACATTGATAGTGATTGTGTTTTGAGATTTGGGAAGAGATTGTGTGTGCCTTGTGATTCACAGTTGAAGAGAGAGTTGTTATGTGAAGCTCACAGTTCTCCGTTTTCAGTTCATCCTGGAAGTACTAAGATGTATAGAGATCTGCGGGAGTATTACTGGTGGGATGGAATGAAAAGAGATGTTGCTGATTTTACTGTGAAGTGTTTGACTTGTCAGCAGGTTAAAGCAGAGCGGCAGTTACCAAAAGGGATGCTTCAGCCTTTACCAGTGCCAGAGTGGAAATGAGAGAATATATCCATGGACTTTGTTGTGGGATTACCAAAGACATCTCGAGGTAATAATGCAATCTGGGTTATTGTTGATCGCTTGACCAAATCTGCTCATTTCCTTGCTATACGAGATACGTTTTCCCTAGATCAACTTTCCCGTTTGTATCTTAAAGAGATAGTCAGGTTACATGGAGTTCCCCTCTCCATTGTATCTGATCGTGATCCCAGGTTCACTTCTAACTTTTGGAAAGGCCTTTAGAAGTCTTTGGGTACTGAATTAAATATTAGGACAGCATTTCATCCTCAATCAGATGGGCAGTCAGAATGAACAATTCAGACATTGGAGGATATGCTACGTTCTTGTTCTATGGATTATCAGGGAAGTTGGGACCAACATCTTTCTTTGGTTGAATTTTCATATAATAACAGTTTCCATTCCAGTATACAGATGGTACCATTTCAGGCATTATATGGGAAGCGGTGTCGAACTCCAGCTTTCTGGGATGAAGTGGGTGAAAGGAAGTTGATGGGACCATAATTGGTAGAAGAGATGGGAGAACAAGTTCAGCTGATTCAGAAGCACATGAGAACAGCTCAGAGCAGGCATAAGAGTTATGCAGACAACAGGAGGAAGGATCTCTCTTTTGAGGTAGGTGATCATGTTTTTCTCAAGGTTTCTCCTTGGAAAAGTGTGATGAGATTTGGTAAGAAATGAAAGCCGAGTCCAAGGTTTATTGGACCATATGAAATTCTGGAGATATTTGGATCAGTTGCATACCGGGTGGCTTTACCTCCGAGTTTATCTCAGGTACACAATGTTTTTCACGTTTCGATGTTGAGAAAGTATATGCCAGATCCATCTCATGTTTTGAGTCCAGAGGTAGTTCAGCTGGAAGAGAACCTATCTTATGAGGAACAACCGGTCCAGATTCTTGACCATAGGGAGCAAGTGTTACGGAATAAGGTGATTAAGCAGGTAAAGGTTTTGTGGAAAAACCAATTATGGAAGAGGCAACATGGGAATCTGAAAATGCAATGGGGGATAAGTACCCCTGTAACACCCCGAGATTTTATGAAAAATATTCTTTTTAATTTCATTAATGTCTTGTGTTGTATGCTACACCAAAAGGAGCTTGCACGACACGCATCCTTGACTTGCCTTTCATTACACGCAATCGCGACCTTCCTCGTTAGCGTGTGTAGTACGCAATAACGAGTTTCACTAAACTACAATATGCTATTAAAATATTATTAAAACTAGCCGTTATGAATAGTAATAAACACTTTTTGAAATTTTATAAATTTTATTTTTCAAAATGGACTTCATTTTTGGATTCAGAATACCGAAATTAGCCTAGGGTGAAATTTTGGTATTTTTCTGAAAACCTTCAATTTTTGATGAATAGTGAAACCACTAAGTGGTAGGTTAAAAACTGAATTTTGCATAAAACTTAATTTTACTGCTTCTGTGAATGGAATTTCTAAAATCCGAGAGACACGGTTAATATCAAGGACTAAAATGAGGTTCAATGAGATGAAAATAATTTTTGGTGAATAGTAATTTTTTACTTTTTTTTACCACGGTTAAAAGTAAATAGGGTAATTAAGGGTAAAGATGATATTATTATTACCCAAACACAAGTCCTAATTCTATTGGATAATTTAAATTCGACCAAAAACAATCTTAGGAATAAAATACGACCATTTAGGCCCACTTGGATTAGAATAGGACATTTATTATTAATTTATTTAAAGGAGGGTTAAAATAGGTAAAATCAAAGTTTAATAAGTAACTAATTTTTAATATGGGGTTATACATAAGATAAATTCGATTATAAATATTTATTAGAAAGCTAAATATATTTCCTACATAATGGTATTTTATTTCTAATTTTTTGACATTAAATAATTTAATTTATTTATGACACAATGATGATGCAGTAATTATCTTATTAATGAAATATTGACATAATTGATGTTATAAACACCAAAATAAATGTAATTTTAGACTTTTGATGAATTCCACTAATTTTCTAGGTTACTATGATATATTAGTGTTTATTTAATCAACTTGGTGCGAACATAAAATTCTGTTATGACTTTCACAAAAATAATATATCAAATAGTGTCAAAATTGACACAAAATAGTTTTTAAATCAAATATTATATTATTAATTGTTATTTTATTCCTAAAAATATAAAGTTCGGCCAAATGACTTAGATAAGGATATATATATTAATAATAAACAACTTAGGGTTCTTTTGGCATGTTATAGTAAGTGTATTAACCATATAGTGTTAGAAAACAAAAAGTCACGGTAAAAGTTAAATTATTTAACTTAGAGTTAAATATAATTGATAAGGTTAAAATAATAACCTAAAATTGTATAAATCCTATTGGTTGATAGTATTTAGACCCATCCCCACTTTACCTTCTAAATAAGACCCTTTGGAACCATTATAAACCGATTTTGACTTTAATATAAAATAATATTTAGAGATATTACTAAGGTGCCCCTCTCCTCCCTTATAAAAGGGCACCTCCTCCCCCTCCTCCTCACACCAATTTGAGCACTCAAGCTCGTCCAACCCCTGCCAAAATCCCTTCTCCACTTCCCTAGAATAATCCTAGAGGTCCTGGGCTTCTTCAAAGACCAATCTTAGTTCCCTAAGTGGAGGATTCAAAGAGGCGTTTCAAAGAAGAGGTAATATCCATTACCGATCTTTTCAATTTATTTCTTCTTCAACTTCTTCTTCTTTAGTTGTTTCATGATAAATTAATAACATCAGTATTACTTACATACGGTTATGTTATTATAAATATGAAACAACCCTAATTCATCTTTTATCCATCCTACGGAAAAATGAAATCACGGCGCCTGCGTACGTACGGAATACCGTCTCCACGCCGTGGTGTAATCTATTTTCCGTCACACCTTAATTGGATGGGTATAATGGTGTAATGAGTAACTATATATGATTATTATAAAGTGATATTGATACTGAAATAGTATACATACTCTTCAACACAATTCCACGACCATGGGAACGATATCATCACTCGTGCGTACGTACGGACTACCGTCTCCACGACGCGATGAGATTCATTCTCAATGATTAACCATTCATGAATGATTATAAAGTATATATAATAAGTACTAATGAAATATATGACCTAATAATGATACTGGAATTATTTATATTTATATGTCTGTCATCTACTTAATTCCATTCAATTCCATAAGGAAACGAAAACAGCGTTCATGCGTACGTACGGACTACCGTCTCCATGAACGGTGTATTTCTTTCCATTTACTGATTTATTATATACGTATATTCTAAATATATATATATATAAATCATGTTTTATATTCTGGAATTAAGTAATCATGATCTAAGTAATTATCTGAATAATTACAAGTTAAAAACACGAACGACAAATGAGACGATTTTACCCAAAATGCTACTTTAACATGAATTTACAAAAGAACGGGTTATATAAAGTCATAAGTGGACCATATATGATATAATAACAATGAATATGATTCTGGAATAACTAAATAACATGATTTTAATCATTATACAGGAGGTTCGGACACTTACAAAGCACGTCGGACCTAAGGTAAGGGAAATATCACAATCTCATTTTTATCCGAGATTGTTTATACTTTAGTATTTACTGGGGTGTATTTTATCATCCAAATCCATGTTCCCTCAATATGTAATATTATTTCCATCCTTCTACAATAGTTTATATCCAATTTTACCCTTCGTTAAGTTTTTTAAAAGATATGAAAGGAATCTTTTGTCATTTTTCGTACGAGGTACTTTTTCACTTTTCTGACAAAAGTACAGGAAGAATGTTTTTTTAACTTAAACGGCATGAATGGATTTTTAAAACATTATTTCCAAGAAGATTCCTTTACAAGTTTTAAAGTTTATTTTTAATAAACTTCTTTTATTTTAAAGTAATATTACATGTTAAGAAAAGAAAAAAAAATTGAAGAAGAAAGGATATTTTCCTCAAGAATGGAGTTCAAGTGTTTTATCAAAATTATTTTCCATCTAAGATAATAAAGGTTTCTGTTTTTATCCATATTATTACATTGATTTGATCATGTTGTGATTGAATATTTTTTATGAATTCCTTTATCTTATATGAATTGATTTATGATTTCATGATGTTTAAGATTCCCATTTGTATTACATGGGTTATGCAATGATGTATGATTTATGATTTTGTGGTACACATAAGAATGGTATCATTATGAGATGGGTGGGACCTATATCTCCCTCCAATTAATTGGGTAAAGATTTTATATCTCATGAGATAGACATGGCTGAAATGGTAGGTTATACCGGTTCAGTGAAACAGGACTGAAACGAGGGTTACTCGATTCAGAAATGGACTTTGTCCACTAAGATAGTCTTGGAAATGAGTCTTGACTAATAAGATATGATTCTCTATGATTATGTGTGTATGCCACAAAGTTTAATGTTTTATGTTATGATTATTGTGATTACATTTCATTGCCATGATTTATCCCATGTTATGAAATTATGCTCTCTTTTGCAGGTTAAGATTTCCAAAATGTTATGTTCTTATGAATATGATGTGATTGATATTTCTTTTGTTTACCCTTACTGAGAATTTGAGCTCACCCTTTTATGTTTTCTTTTCCCCAGGATATAAAGAAAGGTTTTAGGTAAAAAAAAGGAAGATCTTTATGGGAGATGTTGAAGATCATTCACCACGATTAGAAGATTTTATTCCGAGTTTCCAAAGACACTAAACTATTACGTTCCTTGTGTCTGTGTTTTCGTAATGTACTAAGTATTCCGCAAAAATAATGTAATGTACATGTACGTCAAGCTTTGGGTCTCTACAGTTGGTATCAGAGGAAAGGTTTAGTCAACCTTTGGAAACTAGGATGCGAGAACTTTAGTGAGATCCCTAGAGATATTTCTAAGGTATGTCTAGGTATGTCTCTAAGGTTAAGTATACGTATAGGTTATAGTCCTAGAATTGCGCTAACGATATTAGAATTTATCCTAAGATGTTAGATATTGAGGGTACTCCCCCTTTATTATGTTGTTTTCCCTAGCATGATTTTTGCCTCTCACACTATTCTTTTTGGGTTTTAGAAAATGGCTGGAAACAAGATGATTCACGATAATGGAGGATATGATGGACAATGGAATGATATTCTTCATGAGCAACCAAATGAAATGGGATTTGGAAGTCCAAACATCATTATTATGCGGAATCAGCAATCTCATAATATGATCAATAAAGTAAAATTTGGTAAGTTTCCTGACTTGGCTAATAAGAGAAAGATGGAGTTTCATGATGATCATAGAGGAACGAAAGTTCAATTTCCCCTATGTAAATCATGTGGGAAGAGGCATCAAGGAGAATGTTTCAAAGGAACTGGAAGATGCTTTGGGTGTGGAAAAGAAGGACACAAATCCAGTAAGTGCAAAGGAAAAGGTTCAGTTAACACCAGGGATGAGGATAATGGTATTGCTACGACATCAACAATGGTTAAATGTTTTAAATGTGGAATGTACGGGCATTATGCAAACCAATGCCCTAAGGGAAAGTCTCATGAAGAGAATAAGTATGGTCGTATGGGTAGTATTTATGTTGATGATGATGACGAGACTACAAATGATATGTGAGATGAAAGAATTGTTGAAGATCGGTCAATGGTTTAAGAATGTAGTGGAATGATTACATGTTTATCATGTGTAATGTTGTATAAGAAATCTCATGGTACTATGGAATAAAGAGACATCTAAGGATTGTTACACTGTTGTCTTTCCTTGAGTTTTGAAAGTGTATGATTAATGGTACCACTATCCATGAATGGTTATTCAGATATTTTTGGAATGTAGATGATATGCACATAATGAAGGGAAAAGGAGAAAATTAAATTTTTAACAGTATTCATGAGCTCATGATTGATATAAGGACTAAGTGATATCATGGTTTCAGTATATAGAATTTCGAGGACTTTGGAATGTGAAATGTGTTAACTTTTAACTGTATTCGTGTTTTCACTAAGGTTCAATGGGTATTCAAGAGAATACATGATTAAGGACTTTGAATGTTTGGAATGTGACCAACAAAACATATCTTATGATATATGGGGATCAACGATGGTATTACATCTCTAGTAATCGTTTTCACTATGTTATGAGAGTGGACTGCAGTATTATGGATAAGCCTAAAGATTGGAATGGATTATGTTGGACATAAGTTAGTATTATTGATGGGATGTTATAGTAATATAGTTTTAGAAAAAGTACAACCTGCAGGACGGGCGACCGCCCATCGCATCGGACAAGGCTGTGGGAATCGAACCCACAACCGAAGTGCGACTGGCCTTTATCACCTACCATTGGCCTACAGGAAGTCACTGTTTAGTAGAAACTAGTTTTATTATATTAAGCAGTATGATATATGAAGTATAAGTCCATTTTAGGAACCATATATGATTAATCTCACTATAGATCGACTTATGTATATAACTTTTGCTAACCTTTTGTTTGAGACAGATGGAATGACCCGTCATTCTATCACATGATCTGCTAACACTTCACGAATAACAAATTCAACTTCATTTATTTAAGAGATGAATTGGAAATTGTTCAAGGCACGAACAACAGTGATATTGTACCAAAATAAAGTAAGTATTTATTCTAATTCAAATTTTCAACTTTAGGGAAATGATCTTGAAAACAAAAAATGTTGTCCTAGTGCCTTTATATCCGATGAATCAGATGGTACCCTAGATCTTCACAAATTTATGGCTTTGTGATTGCTGGATTTTCCATAGCCATGTTCTCTACCACTCTCCATCAGAACATGATGGTTAGATTTCTCTTCCATATCCATATTTTCACCTATGTGGAAACCCAGTGATTAGTTTATCTGGGTAACCGTTACGTTTCATACTTTCGTTTTTAAAGATTGGCTTTGGTATTTCTTTTTACGATGTGGGTTTCTATTAAAGAAACTTTTGAATAGTAAACCATTTATAACCCCGACGAATTTCGAGGGCAAAATTCATTTTAAGGGGGGTAGAATGTAACACCCCGAGATTTTATGAAAAATATTCTTTTTAATTTCATTAATGTCTTGTGTTGTATGCTACACCAAAAGGAGCTTGCACGACACACATCCTTGACTTGCCTTGCATTACACGCAATCGCGACCTTCCTCGTTAGCGTGTGTAGTACGCAATAACGAGTTTCACTAAACAACAATATACTATTAAAATATTATTAAAACTAGCCGTTATGAGTAGTAATAACCACTTTTTGAAATTTTATAAATTTTATTTTTCAAAATGGACTTCATTTTTGGATTCGGAATACCGAAATTAGCCTAGGGTGAAATTTTGGTATTTTTCTGAAAACTTTCAATTTTTGATGAATAGTGAAACCACTAAGTGGTAGGTTAAAAACTGAATTTTGCATAAAACTTAATTTTACCGCTTCTGTGAATGGAATTTCGAAAATCCGAGAGATACGGTTAATATCAAGGACTAAAATGTGGTTCAATGAGATGAAAATAATTTTTGGTGAATAGTAACGCTTTACTTTTTTTTACCACGGTTAAAAGTAAATAGGGTAATTAAGGGTACAGATGATATTATTATTACCCTAACACATGTCCTAATTCTATTGGATAAGTTAAATTCGACCAAAAACAATCTTAAAAATAAAATATGACCATTTAGGCCCACTTGGATTAGATTAGGACATTTATTATTAATTTATTTAAAGGGGGGTTAAAATAGATAAAATCAACGTTTAATAAGTAAATAATTTTTAATATGGGGTTATACAAAAGATAAATTCGACTATAAATATTCATTAGGAAGATAAAGAGATTTCCTACATAATGGTATTTTATTTGTAATTTTTTGACATTAAATAATTTAATTTATTTATGACACAATGATGATGCAGTAATTATCTTATTAATGAAATATTGACATAATTGATGTTATAAACACCAAAATAAATGTAATTTGAGACTTTTTATGAATTACAGTAATTTTCTAGGTTAATATGATATATTAGTGTTGATTTAATAATCTTTGTTCGAACATATAATTCTGTTATGACTTTCACAAAAATCATATATCAAATAGTGTCAAAATTGACACAAAATATTTTTTAAATCAAATATTATATTATTAATTGTTATTTTATTCCTAAAAATCTAAGGTTAGGCCAAATGACTTAGATAAGGATATATATATTAATAATAAACAACTTAGGGTTCGTTTGGCATGTTATAGTAAGTGTATTAACCATATAGTGTAAGAAAACAAAAAGTCACGGTAAAAGCTAAATTATTTAACTTAGAGTTAAATATAATTGATAAGGTAAAAATAATAAACTAAACTTGTCTAAATCCTATTGGTTGATAGGATTTAGACCCATCCCCACTTTACCTTCGAAATAAGATCCTTTGGAACCATTATAAACCGATTTTGACTTTAATATAAAATAATATTTTGAGATATTCCTAAGGTGCCCCTCTCCTCCCTTATAAAAGGGCACCTCCTCCCCCTCCTCCTCACACCAATTTGAGCACTCAAGCTCGGCCAACCCCTGCCAAAATACCTTCTCCACTTCCCTAGAATAATCCTAGAGGTCCTGGTCTTCATCAAAGACCAATCTTAGTTCCCTAAGTGGAGGATTCAAAGAGGCGTTTCAAAGAAGAGGTAATATCCATTACCGATCTTTTCAATTTATTTCTTCTTCAACTTCTTCTTCTTTATTTGTTTCATGATAACGTAATAACATCAGTATTACTTACATACTGATATGTTATTATAAATATGAAACAACCCTAATTCATCTTCTATCCATCCTACGGAAAAATGAAATCACCGCGCGTGCGTACGTACGGAATACCGTCTCCACGCCGTGGTGTAATCTATTTTCCGTCACCACCTTAATTGGATGGGTATAATGGTGTAATGAGTAACTATATATGATCATTATAAAGTTATATTGATACTTAAATAGTATACATACACTTCAACACAATTCCACGACCATGGGAACGATATCATCGCTCGTGCGTACGTACGGACTACCGTCTCCACGGCGCGATGAGATTCATTCTCAATGATTAACCATTCATGAATGATTATAAAGTATATATAGTAAGTACTAATGAAATATATGACCTAATAATGATACTGGAATTATTTATATTTATATGTCTGTCATCTACTTAATTCCATTCAATTCAATAAGGAAACGAAAACAGCGTTCATGCGTACGTACGGACTACCGTCTCCATGAACGGTGTATTTCTTTCCATTTACTGATTTATTATATATGTATATTCTGAATATATATATATATATATCATGTTTTATATTCTGGAATTAAGTAATCATGATCTAAGTAATCATATGAATAATTACAAGTTAAAAACATGAACGACAAATGTGACGATTTTACCCAAAATGCTACTTTAACATGTATTTACAAAAGAACGGGTAATATAAAGTCATAAGTGGACCTTATATGATATAATAACAATGAATATGATTCTGGAATAACTCAATAACATTATTTAAATCATTATACAGGAGGTTCGGATACTTACAAAGCAAGTCGGACCTAAGGTAAGGGAAATATCACAATCTCATTTTTATCTGAGATTGTTTATACTTTAGTATTTACTGGGGTGTATTTTATCATCCACATCTATGTTCCATAAATATGTAATAATATTTCCATACTTCGACAATAGTTTATATCCAATTTTACCATTCGGTAAGTTTTTGTAAAAGATATGAAAGGAATATTTTGTCATTTTTCGTACGAGGTACTTTTTGACTTTTCTGACAAAAGTACGGGAAGAATGTTTTTTTAACTTATACGGCATGAATGGATTTTTAAAAATTTATTTCCAAGAAGATTCCTTTACAAGTTTTCAAGTTTATTTTTAATAAAATTCTTTTATTTTAAAGTCATATGACATGTTAAGAAAGGAAAAATGTTTTTGAAGAAGAAAGGATATTTTCCTCAAGAATGGAGTTCAAGTGTTTTATCAAAATTATTTTCCATCTAAGATAATAAAGGGTTTTGTTTTTATCCATATTATTACATTGATTTGATCATGTTGTGATGGAATATTTTTTATGAATTCCTTTATCTTATATGAATTGATTTATGATGTCATGATGTTTAAGATTCCCATTTGTATTACATGGGTTATGCAATGATGTATGATTTATGATTTTGTGGCACACATAAGAATGGTATCATTATGAGATGGGTGGGACCTCTATCTCCCTCCAATGCATAGGGTAAAGATTTTATATCTCATGAGATAGACATGGCTGAAATGGTAGGTTATACCGGTTCAGTGAAACAGGACTGAAACGAGGGTTACTTGATTCAGAAATGGACTTTGTCCACTAAGATAGTCTTGGCAATGAGTCTTGACTAATAAGATATGATTCTCTATGATTATGTGTGTATACCAAAAAGTTTAATGTTTTAAGTTATGATTATTGTGATTACATTTCACTGCCATGATTTATCCCATGTTATGAAATTATTCTCTCTTTTGCAGGTTAAGATTTCCAAAATGTTATGTTCTTATGAATATGATGTGATTGATATTTCTTTTGTTTACCCTTACTGAGCATTTGAGTTCACCCTTTTATGTTTTCTTTTCCCCAGGATATAAAGAAAGGTTTTAGGTAAAAAAGGAAGATCTTTATGGGAGATGTTGAAGAGCTTTCACCACGATTAGAAGATTTTTTTCCGAGTTTCCAAAACACTATACTATTACGGTCCTTGTGTGTGTGTTTTTTTAATGTACTAAGTATTCCGCAAAAATAATGTAATGTACATGTACGTCAAGCTTCGGGTCTCTACAACCCCCATTTATTTGATAAGTAAATAAATTGCGGGGACGCAAGTTTCTAAAGGGGGGAAGGATGTAACATCCCAAGTAAGTAATGAATAATAGATATTTTTATCTATGTCTATTAATGATTAAGATAGTTTTTATAGGCTTAAAATGAAAATAAATACAATCTTATGCATGGAATACACTAATATTCTTAAAAGATTATTTTGCTGCCTTTTGATGGGAAACCCTTTTTAAATCTATCTTTTGACAATTTTATAAGCTATGTTTGTCAAAATAAACTTATTATTTATGATTGGGACATCAAAATTTACTTTGTGTGAATTTTTGGTATTTTTCCGATAAAGTTCATTTTTTAATGAATAGTGAAAAATGTTGTATTTTAATTCAAAACCACTTTTTAATATAATTTATTTATATAATTAAATTATCTTTTGAATTTGTTTTCAAGTGAAATTAGAATATATTTTTACCATTTTATCCAATGGTGTTCATTGGAATCAATTTCACTTTGAAATTGGACTTAAACTAGTGTCAATCTTTTGATACTTATTGTTTCATAAAAACACGCTATTTGTCATGACAGCGGGAATTAGTTATTAAATTAATTAATTCAACTTACATGTTTTGAATTTTGTAAAATAGAAATCATTTTTGAATTCGGAATATCAAATATAGCTTAGGGTGAAGTTTTGGTATCTTTCTGAAAAACTTCAATTTTTGATGAATAGTGAAACCACTAAGTGGTAGTTAAAGAAACTGATTTTTCGTTTAAATGAAACTTTGCCACTTCTGTGATTTGATTTTCAAAAATCCGACATAAATGGTTGTCATTAAGAAGTAAAATGTGGTTAAATAAGATTAAAATAATTTTTTTTGGTGAATAGTAACTTTTAAGTTTTTAATCGCGATTAGTGGTAATTAGTGTAGTTTAAGGTAAAAATAATGTTTTAATAGTATGAGATGAGATTGACGCATGTCCTACCCTCATTGGATGTGTCATGGCCGACCGAGACAAGCCATGGGTCAACTTGGGGACCCCATGGAGCCTCATTGGTTGGAAAATGACATAAATACCTTTTATTTAATGTTAACGTAAAAAATGACACAAACATGAAATTTTTTACTAAAACAATTTTTACATGGGGTTATACTAGTCAGAGTTTTGACTATAAATATTCATTAGAAATATAAAAATATTTCCTACATCATAATTTTTTTTTATAATTTTCAGACATTAAATAAATTAATTTAATTATGACATCATGATGATGCAACGATGACCTCATTAATGAACAGTTTAAATAAAATGAAACGATAATATAAAATCTAAGACCTAAACTTGTCCAAAAACTATTGGATGGGAATATTTTGAGGCCTTATCATCTTATATTAGAAATATATCAATGTGGGACCTTAGAAATTCGAAACACCTTTGAAAATAAAATAATAGTTTCATGATTTCCAAAAGTGCCCCTCCTCTCCTCTTATAAAAGGCCCCCACCTCTACCTCCTTACCCACACTCCCAAAGCCTTTGGATCGGCCAACCCCTGACCATTTTGTCTCTCCACTTCCCTCTATTACTCCTTGAAGCCTCACTTTGGGCAGAAGTCTTCCCAAGGAAGCCTTTGAGCTCAAACCAAAGGGAGTTACCCGATTTTAAGGTAATGTATTCTTTTGAGTCATTTTGTTTTATTTTGCTTCTCCAACCCCATAAACTCTTTTTATTCTTTTATTTTGAAACAACTCCAGTATCCTCAATATACTAGGATTTTGTTATAATATTTATTCGAGCTACACTTACACACACCTACATCTAATGGTTAACGAACATATTATTTCCGTGGATGGTGAATTTATGCCTCCCAAAACGATGATTGTTCAACATTCTTTTAACAGCTTCAAAGGTGTCCATTAAGATGTCACTATATTTATATATGATATATAATATGTATATGTTTTCCTTAATCTTCTGTTTTTATCTTTTTGGGTATACCGTTATGGTTTCCATTATGGGTAAACGCGATATTATCATTTAAGGAAGTGCGGACTACCGCCCCCTCAAAGTGATTTGATTCGTTAAATACCATATGTGGGACATATAAAGGATGGAACTATGATATTATATATGATATTATACTGGAATTATAATATACCATTATATAATTATGATTCCATTCTATAATATACGAAATAGAAATGAAAGTAGCGTTCATGCGTACGTACGGCTTACCGTCTCCATGAATGGTGCATTTCATTTCTTACCTCTAAATGATTATGTAATATTATAAATGCATGTATTTACTGGATATATATGAAATATATGATAACTACATCATGAATACCATTTTGGATATAATGGATACATGAACAACTTGTAATTATAAAGGGCTTATTTTTGACTCAAGTACCAATGATCGTTAAAACGACCGTTATTAACTTAAATAATTACATAGTGTTCATGACATGGAAATAAGTGATATAAAAGGAATAATGAACTTGAAAAAGGTTCTTAAACAAGTAGAAATTAACTCATGTTTATTATTCAGGAGATTAAAGAACGACCGAGTCAAGTCGGACCCGAGGTAAGGGAACTTCTTAACCCAATTTCCGTTCTTTGGGTTAATCTCCTACTTTAAAATTATGTCATGATATTATTATTTACTATCTTGTATTTGTACTTTCATTTTGTGTACTTATAGTGAATACACATAATAGATCTATTTTATTTAAAAATTATCTTTGTATGGGACTTCGTCTCAATCTCCTTTCATTGAGGCATATTTTATTTTATACACAACTTTCTTTTATACGCTGTATAAACCCCTTTGACATTTACGTTTATTCAAAAGGAATATTTTTTATACGAAACATTTACTAAACAACAAAAGGGAATGTTTTGTCGTACGTATGCGGCGACAACGACTTCTCCGCCGTCGTGACCGTTATTTGAGTTTCGTCTTCCTCTACAAGCCATACCATCTTTTTAAAAGAAAAATAAATACCATGTTTTACTTTTCTTTTATTTTGGTATCAAAAACGGTTTTCATAATGTTTTTATATCAATGTGTTGTATTGATATCTTGTGATTGAAAGGTGGGAATGTTATGTTTCCTTTATGCATGTTTTATGTGATATGATTATGTTGAGGTTCTTGGGCATTATTATGAAAATGGGTGGTTCCGTGATAAACTAAGGGCGGGTGAGCCCGATATAGCTCTCCAATGCATTGGGTAACGCGAAGGGGTGAAACATTGAGGTTTCTCCGAAGAGATTTAGGGAATATACTATGATGGGTATTCCAAACGTAACCAAGAGGGTTACTCCCTACGTAAGAATGTTATGAATTCCTCAAGTTACCTTTATGTCTTATGATTTCTATGATTTATTCATGATTTTATGAGGTATGTTAATGTGCTTATGTTTTATGGGTAAAGTATGATCTCATCCTTATGTATATATGTACCCATGTTTCCTTTCCATATTTTTATATCCCTTACTGAGCTTTTTATGCTCATCCCAAGTTTTTTTGAAATGTTTTTCACAGGTCAAGGGAAAGGTACATGATATGATGATAGTGTCAAGGAAGTGTCAAGAAAGAATCCATGTTTATTTTAAATATGTTTCCATTGATGGGAATGAAGAATACTATCTTTATGTAACCACTTTGTTTATATGTGGAATGTAATGCAAGTTTTATGATCTAATTCTCTAAAAATCTAAACTCAAAAAGATCCTCAATGGGTAATCTTGTAATAACTCAAGATTAAGTAAGGTTTAAGGCTGGGGCCTTATACTGTTACTATGACTTCCTTGGAATCGATCCATTGACTAAAACCATAAAGCATTATGTGAGTAAAAGTAGACATAAAATAATTTATAGAATATCTTGACACCATATTTTCAATTTGAAACACCTTAGGATTAACCAAGGTCATTTATTCTCATCTTATATTAAAATAATTCAAATCATTTTGTAAATAAAATGTAAATTATCCTAATCATATCCCCCAGAAGCATCATAACCAATAGTGCAACAAGGCTCATTGTCGTGCACCAGTTCTTGTTCGAGTCTATCTCAAAGCGGTGTTTTTAGGTTTTACCCCTAGGTACATCTGTGCCAGAGTCGCCTCTACCTGCTCGTATCCAGACATAGATGTATTTCATGGAAAACTCATAAAATCTCTATAATTCCAAAATTTTAGGAAGTTCTTCTATAATAATCCTAAAATTCAATATTAGGGTTATGTTTCTCTAATCAGAGTTTATCTAAATATATTTTCCAAGGTTTGTAATAAACTTTTTCTTATACCAACTATAACACCCCAAGCCCAGAAGCCCATATTCGGTGCATTATTACGTATCATTGGCATGATCACAAAAGATCAGGTCTTGAAATACTGATTAGTTTAGTAGCCTTTGAAGTACTAGATATATTCATAAAGCTTACATTGCATCATAAAATGGAAAACTACAACAAAATTGTTTCCATAGACAACACTAAGATCCCATAGTCTATCCCTGCAGGTCATCCATAATATACTTCTTTGCATCCTGGAAAAAATAAAACATATAAAGGGGTGATCTTAGATGCTCTGTAAGGATAACAATATAGCAGAAACTTCCATAAATATGCATAAAGATTTAAGGCAATGTATAGAACTAAAACAAAAGCCTTTTCGACATAATCTTCATCATAATATGGAAAATATAAATCAAAATAATGCCATTTACCTACTCTCATGGATATTCTACTAGTCAAATGATCACATGCAATATCAATTGACACTTTCATAATGATGGAATGCATAATTTTAGACATTCATAACCATATAGTCAAAGCCTTATGCCAAGACTACAAATAAGATTTTGTCAAGGCCTTGTGCCAATATATTAATTTGTCTCATGAGACCTACCGATGCATCGAGGATCTATAGTGGGCTCCACCCATCACTTATTAATTCCAATGCATTCCTCATATGAAAATGTTGAAACATAATCTGAAAATTCGTATTAAAACTAGCATATGAAATGTCAATATTTTAGCCACAAACCATGAATGGTATAAAAATATCACATCCACAATCAAACATAACTCATTTAATGCAATATGAAAGATTGTATTATAATAGATCAACCTCAATAGAGAATAATGAATGATATTTACATAGATGAAAATAATCATCAAAACTTTTTAAGAGAAATATCCCCCATTTTCTTGAAAAACAGAAAGTCTAACTATTTATCCAAAGCCGTTTAAAATAGATTTTTGAATCAAAGTGTCCCATACCACATTGAATCATTTAAAAGGAATTTTAATTTTAAAACTTTAATTTCCATTTACATAAATCTTTAAAACCATTTTTAAAACATGGACCTTAATTAGAAAGATTTGGAATAATAATTCTTTAAAACATTTTAAAATGATATTTTAGTTAGAGTTACTATCGAAAAGAGAGAAACTTGAATACAAATAATTGAGGTAATTAAAACATTATAATATCATGGGAAAAAAGGGATTCATGTTATAATATGTCAAATTATATTATATACACCATATAAAAGTGAATTGGTGTATAACAACAAAGAAGTCTCAATGAAATGTAAATTGAGATGAAATCTCTTATAAAGACCGTATCCTTAGGTTACGGATTAATCAAAGACATAATTACATATGAAAAATATAAATACACTCAATATTATTGTATATTTAGTTTAAATAAATCAGAGGACATTCACACATATTCTTGTAAAAACAACACCAATGAATTTGATGTTTAACTCAATAAATGGAGATTGAGATAAAATTACTCTTATCAAGTTCATATCGATAACTTGAGAATTTATCAAAGGAGTGATTATGTGTATAAAATGAATATACACATAAATGGGAGTGGAAATTACTACAAAAATAATTAATAGTGATTCCACACATAATCATAGAGTAAAATAGTCAATGATGTATTCGTAAAGCTGAATGAGTGGAAATTGAAATTTGAAATTCCCTTAGAAATTTCGTATCTAACGAAACATACATCCCATTAAATATGGATCATAAAATGAATATGTAATAATTAATAAATTAAATTACATTACACAAATAATACAATCATTGGGTAGTACATACACCACACAATAAGAAGTAGTTGCAGTATGGCATGAATCTCACGGAAGTAGGAAGTGAGATGAAAACCCTTACTTTGTTTTAATGAATAGAGTCCTATGGAAAAAAGTTAATAAAAACTGAAGTAATCACATAATACCATGAATATAAATATAATCATAATATATATATATATATCGAATGACAGTGCACAACACACCACATTTAATAAATAAGCGGCGGACAATGGAAAAGTTGTTGAATTAAAAGTGAGATAAGAAACCCATTACGTTGTACTTTTCCTTGGTAGATGGTATTTTAAAAACATTTATAATGGTGGAATAATTGTTATTAAATTATAAAAGAATCATATACATTAATATGATATCACATATGATCTTTTAATATTTATTTGTTAATAATATTTTAGTATTATCGTCGTTTTGGGTGTTAACTGATTCATTTTCCTTTATATGATTTGTTTCGTAAGTAGTGTGTGTAATGAATAAGATTTATCTTATTAATATTTATAATGATATTAAGTCATTAAACAATATTTTTAATCATCTAATGAAAATTAGTCTTAAATGGATTATGATGGGGAATGAATCTCATCGCGTTCGTGGAGACGGTAATCTGTACGTACGCATGAGTGACAATATCATTATTTTGATATTAAAATAATATATAATTCTATGGTATATCATATATACAGAATCATTATCATGTTATATTTATTATTTACATAAATTATACATCATTATTATACCCATCCAAATAATAATGTATTGAATAACAATTATACCACGACGTGGAGACGGTAAGTCATGTGTATGCACATATGGTGACATGTCATTCAAAGGATGGATAGAATAATGAATATATTTGTACCATAATTATAAAAACATCACATTTTATAGAAGATACTGGAATTATTATTTTATAATAGAAAAAACAAAGAAAGAGAAAGCGGAAGAAGAAAGAACATTGAAAGAGGTGATGAAATATTTACCTCTTCTTCGGGTTCTTCCATTTGATTTGATCAAAAGGGATCCTTAGGTTGGATTTATGACTAAATTATGGCCTCTAGGAAGATGGGAGGACAATTTAGAGGGTATTTGGGTAGATGTTTCATGATCAAAAAGGCTTTTATGGTTTGAATTTGAAGGATGGGGGACTGCCCTTTTATAAGAGTGTTGAGGAGAACCTTAGGAAAAGCAAGCAATATTTTTTTATAATAAAATAATTTTCTGTTTCTAATGGCTCAAAATTGGATTATTTAAAGGATAAGGTGAGTATGGGTCAATCAACAAACAAAAAATAGGTTTTAGACAGGTTTGGGTCACTATATTAACCTTATCGTTAAGATTTAACTCTTAGTTAGATTGTTTGACATTTACCATGTCTCTTTGTTTTTTTTATATTATATGGTTAATAAACATACTATATACTTCCAAGTTAACCCCATGTGGTTCATTAATGATTTTCCTATCGTTATATAAGTCTTTTTTCATAACCTTAGATTTTTAGGAATAGAATATCAATTAATAATATAAAATTTGTTTTAAAAACTCTTTTATGTCAATTTTGACACTATTTGGTATTTTGTTTTTTCTAAATTCATAATAGCATTATTAATTCGAAATAAATTCATCTAACCAACCCTATAATATCATATTAACTAATAAAATTAGTGTTATTTATAAAAAGTCTCAAATTTCATTTATTTGAATATTTATAATATCAATTATATTAATATTTCATTAATTAGGTAATTACTGCATCATCATTGTGTCATAAATAACATAAATTATTTAATGTCTAAAAAATATAAATAAAAAACCATTATGTAGGAAATAATTTTATATTTATTATGAATATTTATAGTTGAATTTATCGGTTGTGTAACCCTATATTAAAAATGTTTGAGTTATTAAACTTTGATTTTAACTCTTTTAACTATTCTTTGAATTAAATAATAATAAATGTCCTAATATATTCCATGTGGATGAAAGAGGTTAATATTTTATTTTTAAGGTTTTTTTTGGTCGAATTATTCTTATCCAATAGAATTAGGACATGTGTTAGGGTAATAATAATATCATTTTTACCTTTAACTGCCCAATTTACGTTTAACTGTGGTAAATAAAAGTTAAAAGTTACTATTCAACAAAAAATATTTTTATCTTATTGAACCACATTTTACTCCTTGATATCAACCGCGTCTCTTGGATTTTCGAAATTCAACTCACAGAAGCGATAAAATTATGTTCTATGTAAATTTGTAAAGGCTTCTAGGAGATGTGTAAAAGATGACGACAAGTTCAATAAAATTTAATATATCAAATATTATTACAAAATGACTTCAATGAATTACATTGAAAAGATATTGGTTTTATGTATCTATTGTGACCTAAAATAAATTTAAATAAAATAATTAATTATTTAAATAAAAATTCATTTTTAAACTATAACTCAGTGTTTTTCACTATTCATCAAAAATTGAAAGTTTTCAGAAAAAAACAAAAAATTCACCCAAAGCTAATTTTGATATTCCGAACCCCAAAATGAAGTCCGTTTTGAAAGATAAAATTTACAAAATTTCAAAAATTTTGTATTACTATTCATAATGGCTAGTTTAATTGGTCACAGTGTGTTAGAATCTCAAAGTTGCATACAATGCAAGCTATTACATTATTCGAAGGGAAACGTACCATGGAAGCTTGGTGTGTTACATTCTTCCCCCATTTTGGAAATTTCATCCGCTCAATTTTTAAAATTGTGCTTGGGAACATAATTGGAAGTCTCAAATCATAAAAAGAGTCAATATAAATATCACTTTAAAAGAAAGAAAGATAAGAACAATGGTTACCCGAGATAAACCATTCTATGATTCCATGTAGGAAAACTTGGATATGGAAGATAAACTAAGTGTCATGTTCTGATGAAAAGGGATAGAAAACATGATCAAGAGAAAGTTAACAACAAGAAAACCAAAAACATGTGATGGGACAAACGATTATTAGTTTCCCAGAATGAAAAGTAAACAGACAATGTTTTTTGTTTGTTTTAAGTTACATTTCATAAAGATGAGGAAATTATTTTTGAGATTGACTAAGAACATAAAGAGATATACTTAAATTTTAAGCATAGATTCATTCTTTAATAAATTTCTTCCACTAACTCATATATTTTTTTCAAACGATGAGTATTCAAGATGACTTGGTCACACCGGAAGAGCTATAATCAACTTCTATAGAATAACATGATCCACAATGGATAAACTATATATTTGACTTGTCTTTAGAGATTAATCAAAACCAAAACAGTTAGTAAAAGATCAGATAATCCCCCAAAAGGATATTCTTTTAGATAAAGATACATTAATATTAATTTCTAAAATTAAACCAACAATACCCCAAAGTTAAATCAATACCATTAAATAAACAATTGTCCTTAAAATCATTCAATATAGTCTAAACTAATATTGAAACCCAAAACATAGAAGAATTTGGTTATGTAGTCTTCCATTTAAATTGTATCTCTAAATGACATCGATTACTCTTAAAGTCACATACTTAAAAGTAATTAACCTAATCACATATTCTCTATTATAGTTTAATCATTTCCATAAATTACCCAAATCACTATAAATCCACAACAACAACATAGATAAAAATGCACCATTACTCCTCAAATGATATCCCATAGTATTCTATTATCCTTTGTCATATAGTGTTCCCAACAGTGCAAACATCTTCCAAAATAACATTTATCACTTAATCACAAAATATTTTTCATATACTAAGGGTATTTATTTTTATAAGACATGATATCCGAAATAAACCTATTATTGATCAATAAAATCATTAAAACTAAAAATAATCAGTCACACTAACCAGGTACATCATGTAGTCCAATGGTAGGAGATAAATCTCAATCGCACTCTGGTTGTGGGATCGATTCCCAGAGCATTGTCTGATGTGATGGGTTGTCACACGGTCTTAGTGTTTTACTTTTTCAAAACCTATATTTTATAACATCACCAAAACAAGATAAATTCCTCAAAACAACCATAACAAAATTTAACCACAAATGTTATCTCATACCTTGCATTTTCATCCCAAATATTTGAACTTTTAATTGCCTCAAACTCAATGATAATATAAAACCAAATGGTTTTTTATGACTATATCCACAAGAGGAAAGATAATTCTTCTTCAAATATCATTTTCACATGACAAACTGCAGGGTTACAAATGAAAGAGAAAATTATTCCAAAGTAATCCCATCAACAAGGAGCACTAATATTTTTAAACATTTATCCAAGCATTTATTTCCACATAGCTTCTTCATTGACCAAGAATATATCCTATAGAATAGGGCATTCACTCAGGTAATGGCCAGGTCCCCTACATTTATGGCAAATGACTATAAATGGATTCTTGGAACAATTTTTATTTTCATCCATAGTACTCTTCATTTTTGCTCGTCAATTCTTTACATTATGTCCTTATTTCCCATAGGTAAAGAATTTTTTTGTTCCATTAAGACACTTTCATGGGTGTCTCCTTACACATTTCCTACATGATGGAAATTAAGGATTCTTTTCTCCATGGTCTCCACTGTTAGAACTCTTGTTATTCATCACCTTTATCTTCATTGTTGAGACCAGGTGTTGGTTAATATATGTGATGTTGATAATCTTTTTAGAAAATGGAGTTTTCATTAACACGATATCTTTTACACCAATCAACATACTATTTTTTTCTCATTTCCATCACCGTTCCTACCTTGTACATCATTCTCAATATTTCTATGACTTCCATGAAATCCATCCATTGACTAAAACTAGAAAGAATTGTGTGAGTAACAGTAGTCATAAAATCATTTTTAGAATATCATGACACCATATTTTTAATTTAAAACACCATAAGTTAAACCAAAGTCATTTATTCTCATCTTATATTAAAATCCTTCAAATAGGTTTGTAATGAAAATTTAAATTATCCTAAGCATATCCTCTGGGAGTGTCGTAACCAAGAGTGCTGTAAGGTCCATTGTTGTGCACCAGTTCCCTTTTGAGTCTAGCTCAAAGAGGTGTTTTCAGGTTTTACCCCTAGGTATATCCGTATCAGATCCACCTCTACCTGCTCGTATCCAGACATGGATGTATTTCTTGGAAAACTCACAAAATCTCCACAGTACCAAATTTTTTGGAAGTTCTTCTATACTAATCCTAAAAGTCTATCTTAGGGATATGTACTCTAATCATGGTTTATCTAAATCTAGTTTCCATGGTTTGTACTAAACATTCTCTAATACCAACTATAACTCCCCGACCCCAGAAGCCCAGAGTCGGTGCATTATTACGTATCATTGGAATTATCCTAAAAGATGAAGTCTCGAAAGACTGATTAGTTTAGCAGCCTTGGAAGTACTAGATACATTAATAAGGTTTACATTACATCATAAAATGGAAAACTAAAACAACATTGTTTCCATAGAAAACACTAAGATCCCATAGTCTATCCTTAAAGGTCAGACATAATATAATTTTTCACATCCTGGGAAAAATAAAACATAGAAAGGGGTGATCGAAGATGCTAAGTAAGGATAACAATATAGCGGAAACGTTCATAAATAAGAATATATATTTAACAAAATGTATAGAACTAAAACAAAAGCCTTTTCAACATAAACTTCATCATAATATGTCAAATATAAATCAAAATAATGTCATTTACTTACTCAAATGGATATTATACTAGTATAATGATCACTTGAAATACCAATTTCCACTTTTATAATGATGGAATCCATAATGCCAGACTTTCATAACCACATAGTCAAGGACTTGTGCCAATACTACAAATAATATTTTTTCAAGGAATTGTGCGAAGACACTAGTTTGTTTCATGATACCTACAGATGTATCAAAGATATATAGTGGGATCAAACCATCACTTACTAAGACCAATGCATTCCTCATATGAAAAGGTTAAAACATAATCTAAACATTTGTATTAAAACTACCATACAAAATGTCAATATTTTAACCACAAACCATGAATGGTATACAAATAGCACATACACAGTCAAACATAACACATTAAATACAATATGGAAGATTTTATTATAATATAGAAACCTCAATAGAGAATAGTGAATGATATTTACAAAGATGAAAATAATCATCAAAACATTTTGAGCGAAATGTCCCCCTTTTTCTTGAAAAACAAAAAGTATCACTAATTATCCAGAAGCCATTTAAAATAGATTTTTGAATCAAAGTGTACCATAACACTTTGAAACTTTTAAAATTAATTTTAATTTTAAAACTTAAATTTCCATATAAATAAATCATTAAAACTATTTTTAAAAAATGGACATTAATGAGAATGATTTAGAATAATAAATCATTAAAATAATATAAAATGATATTTTATTTAGAGTTCCTAACCAAAAGAGAGACACTTGAATACAAATAATTGAGGTAATAAAAACTTTATAATATCATGGGAATAAAGGGATTCATGATATACTATGTCAAAGTACATTATATACACCATATAAAAGTGAATTGGCATACAATAGAAAAAAGTCTCAATGGAATGTAAATGGAGATGAAATCTTCTATAAAGAATGTATCCTAAGATTAAAGATAAATCAAAGACATAATTATGTGTGAAAAATAAAAATACACTCAATATTATGGGATATTCAATGTAAATCCATTAGAGGAAATTCACACATATTCTTGTAAAAACAACACCAATGAATTGGATGTTTAACTCAATAAATGGAGATTGAGTTAAAATTAGTCTTATCAAGTTCATATCGTTGAATTGAGAATTTATCAAAGGAGTGATTATGTATATCAAAATTATATTCACATAAAGGGGAGTGGATATTACTAAAAAAATAATAAATAGTGATTCCATACATAATCATGGAGTAAAATAATCAATGAAGTATGCATAAAGCCAAATAAGTGAAAATTGAAAATTGAAATTCCCTTACTAATTTGGTATCTTAAGAAACATACATCCCATGAAATTGGGATCATTAAATAAAGATGTAATTACTAATAAATTAAAGTACATTACACAAATAATACAATCATTGGGCAGTACATACACCACACAATAGGAAATAGTGGCAGTCTAGCATGAATCTTACAGAAATAGGTAGTTAGATGAAAACCCTTACTTCATTGTAATCAATAGAGTCATATGGACAAAAGTTAATAACAACCAAATGAATCACAGAATACCATGAATATAAATAAAATCATGATCATATATGTATATATATATCAAATGACAGAACACAATACACCACATTTAATAAATAAGTGGCGAGCAATGGAAATATCATGGAATTAAAAGTGAGATAATGAACCCCTAACTTTGTTCATTTCCTTGGACGATGGTAGGTTAACATCTTTTATAATGGTGAAATAATTGTTTTTGAATTATACAAGAATAATATACATTAATATGATATCATATATGATCTTTTAATATTTCTTTGTTAATAATATTTTAGGTTTATCGTCATTTCGGGTGTTAACTGATTCATTTTCCTTTATATGATTTGTTTAATAAGTAGTGTTTGTTATGAATAGGATGTATCTTATTCATATTCAGAATGATATTAATTCTTTAAAAATTAATTTTAATCTTATAACGAAAATTAATCTTGAATGTATTGCGATGGGGAATGAATCTCATCACGTTCGTGAAGATGGTAATCCGTACCTACGCACGAGTGACAATATCATTCTTTTGATATTAAAGTAATATATAATTGGATTGTATATGATATATACTAAATCATTATCAGGTTATATTTATTATTTACATCAATTAAAAATCATTATTATACCCATCTAAATAATAATGTATTGAATAACAATTATACCACGACGTGGAGACAGTAAGCCGTACGTACGCACGTATGGTGACATGTCATTCAAAGGATGGATAGAATTATGAATATGGTTGTACCATAATTATAATAAAATCACATTATATAGAATATACTAGATTTATTATTTTAGAATGGAAACAAAAAATAAAGAGGAATTGGAAGAAGAAAGGACATTGAAAGAGGTGATGAAATATTTACCTCTTCTTCGGGTTCTTCCTTTTGATTTGATCAAAAGGGCTGAATAGGTTGGCTTTATTACAAAAGGAAAGCCTCTAGGATGAAGGGAGGATAGTTTATAGGGTATTTGGGCTGAGTTTGGGTGATAAAAAAGGATTTGAAGGTGTGAATTTGAGGGAAGTTGGAGTGCCCTTTTATAAGAGGGGTGAGGGGAACCTTAGGAAAAGCTAGAAATATTATTTTATAATAACATTATTTTCGGTTTATAATGGCTACAAAGTGGATTATATAAAGGCTAGATAAGGTGTGGATGGGTCAAACACCACTCAACCAAGAGGTTTTAGACAGGTTTGGGTCAGAGTATTAACTTTATCATTTAGATTTAACTCTTAGTTACATACTTTGGCATTTACCATGTCTCTTTGTATGTTTATATTATATGGTTAATAAACAAACTATATACTTCTAAGATATCCTCAAGTGGATAATTAATGATAAAACTATCATTATATAATTATTTTGGTGAAACCTTATATTTTTAGGAATAGAATATTGGTTAATAATATAATATTTGTTTAAAAAACTTTTTTATGTCAATTTTGACACTATTTGGTATTTTTTTTTGCTAAATTCATAATAGCATTATTAATTCGAAAACAATTCATCTAAAAAACCCTAATATGTTATATAGACCTATTAAATTAGTGTAATTCATAAAATTTCTCAAATTACATTTATTTGGATATTTATAATATCAATTAATTTAATATTTCATTAAATGGGTAATTACTGCAGGATCATTGTGTCATAAATAAATTATATTATTTAAAGTATAAAAAATATAAATAAAATACGATAATGTAGGAAATATTTTTATCTTTCTAATTAATATTTACAGTCAAATTTATCTTATGTGTATCCCTATATTAAAAATGTTGTAGTTATTAAACATTGATTTTAACTCTTTTATTTTTTCTCTGAATTAAATAATAATAATTGTCCTAATCTAATACAAGTGGACCAAAGAGGTTCATATTTTATTCCTAAGGTTGGTTTTGGTCAAATTATTCTTATCCAATAGAATTAGGGCATGTGTTAGTGTAATAATAATATCATTTTTACCTTTAATTCCCCTATTTACTTTTAATCATGGTAAATAAAAGATAAAAGTTACTATTCTCCAAAAATTATTTTTATCTTATTGAACCAGATTATACTCCTTGATATTAACCGTGTCTCTCATATTTTTGAAATTAAACTCACAGAAGCAGTAAAATTAAGTTTTATGTAAATTTGAAAATGCTCCAAGGAGGAGGGTAAAAGATGGTGAAAAGTTCAATAAAATTTTATATATATAATATTATTACAAAATGACTCCAATGAATTACATTGAACATATATATGTGTCATGTATATAATTTGACCTGAAATAAATTTAAATAAAATAATTAATTATTTAAATAAAAATTTGTTTTTAAACTATAACTCATTGTTTTTCACTATTCATCTAAAATTGAATGTTTTTAGAAAAATACCAAAAATTCACCTTAATCTAATTTCGATGTTATGAACCCAAAAATGAAGTCCATTTTGAAAGATAAAATTTTATAAATTTTTAAAAGTGGGTATTACTATTCATAACAGCTAGTTTGATTGGTCGCAGTGTGTTAGAATATCGAAGTTGCGTACAATGCCATCTATTACATTATTCAAAGGGAAACATATTGTGGAAGCTTGGGGTATTACATCAAAGGTAAGTATCCCCCATGTATTCTAATAATTTGAGGAAATATTATCATTTTTTAGTAATATATGTAATGAATTCTCAGAGTCCTATGGCTTTGAAGGGAATCCATAAAAGAAAAGGATGACATGAAGAAATATGGATAAAGGGAAGAAGGGAAAGTTGGATTTTCCTATATGTGATAAATGTGGAAATAATCACCCTGGGGAGTACTTGAAAGGACTGAGTGTTTGTTATGAGTGTGGAGAAAATATTCATCCAGAAACAGAATGCAAAGGGAACAAAGAAAAAGCTATTATTTAATGATTCAACTGTTGTGAAATTGGGCAATACACAAATAAATGTCCTAAGCTTCAAGTAAATATAGCTAAGAATAATCAAAGGGACCAAGGTCAATCATAATCTAATACTACGGTTGATGTGGAAGAATTAATGTATTTGTGCTTCTGGATTGAATTATTATGTAATTTGAGTTTTGTACTAATTATGTACCGGTTATTGAATTATGAAAATAAATAAGGATTATACTAAGGTACTATTTCATTGAGGATTTGAGATTGTATGGTACTAAGAAATGTGACTCAATAGCAAGTTATCCTTTTTAAAAAATACATGTTTGGGGGAAAGATGAACATAAATATGGTCCTAATACCAAGACAAGTGATACAGGTAAAGTAAAATGGGAATTATTGACATCCTTGGAACTAATTAATGGTTTTTTAAAAAGTGGTTCATACCATCATTATTGAAAGTTTTCAATATTTTTTAATTTAAGGTGTATATCAAGTATTATATTTTTTACATAATTAACGAGGAAGAATGAACGCATTCAGTATGGTTTTCATGAAATTCATTTTATTACCATGTTTTAAGAGAATAGACGATGAAGGTATTCACATGTATATTATGTGACCTTCCTTATAAATTTCAGATTGTGATTTTGGAAAGAAGTATTGTGGATAAGTATAAATTATGGTATGGATTATGTTATACATTGGATACTATAGTTTAAGGTTAAATCATTTCTTAAGATTATTTTTGGATTGTTATAAAATTTATAACCCGGAGTTTAGGTGATAACTCGTTGCATCCAGAAAGGCCGCGAGACTTGAACCCTAAACCGAAAGGAGACAAGGGTATATCACCTACGACTTTCCTATGCAATTTCCTAGTTTGTATTATGTAGTTTTTTCTAAATGGTATTATAGATGAATTATAAAATCACTTTTTTGAAACCCTATACAATTAGGTTTAATATGATATTTTTGTGTTCTATTATCATTTGGAGAGAAATATGAGTTTGTTGTAAACATTTGTCAATGGGTGGAACTTTACTTGTATTTTTACTTATTCTATGAAGAAATTAATTCTTAAAAATTAGGGAAAAGATCTAAAAACCAATTTTTTTTAATCCTAATACCTTCTGTTTTTTTGAAGGGATGATATTTTAAATCATTATAGATTTATGACTTTAAGGCCCTTAATTTTCTATTTATTGTTAATTTATTTGTGATTGATGACCTAAATATCTTCCTTTAAATATTTAAATTTTTCCTCTAATTATGTGTCTATAATTTCCATTAATGTTCTCATATTAAAAATTCTAATTTGGTGGTGACTTTTTTATTTCTATTTCCCTCTAATTAAGAATAAATTTTATAAACCCTATTTCCTATGTGGGTTCTCCATAAAGGTATTTTCTATTTTGAATCATTTATTTTTCAAAGAATAATTTTAAATTTAGAGTACACAATTTATTGATGTAGGGGAGAATGTAACTCCCCGATATTTCATAGTACATTATCTCTTTAATGTAATTCAATAGCTTGTGCTAAACCCAACAACAAGTTCAAGCGCATAATAACCTATCAAACAAACCGTTTGAAATGCAGTTATGAAAACTATTCACCACATTTTAAATTATACATATATATATTATATAATTTTAACATTCATATTTTTTGTTTCTGAGTCATAATATTAGGATAAATTCAATTTTTCAGATAAAAGAAGTATTTTTTAAAAAATGTAGTATTTCTGCCTTTTAATGGGGAACCCTTTTTGAATCAAATATTTTACAATTTTATATATTAAATTAAAATAAATTAAATTCTTATTTATAAGTGGGACATAAAAATTTAGTTTGGATAAATGTTTTCTACTTTTATGATAACTTTTATAGTTTGATGAATAGTGAAAAATACCAAATTTAAATTAAAAACAACTTTTTTAATTGAAATTATTTATCATGTTAAGTTATACATTTCAGTTGTCTTAATGTATCATTAGATTATAATTTAAAATTTAATATAATTTATTTCATTGGATGCAATTTTACATTTAAATTGTACATAAACACATGTCAATCTTTTGATAGTGTTTACTTCTAAAAAACCTGCTTTCTAGTTTTGACAAAGAGAATTAATTTTAAATTTATTAATGAAACTTAAATGTTTGTAATTTGGTAAATTTAACATCAATTTTTAATTTGTAATATCAAAAGTTTCATTCGGTAAATTTATGGTATTTTTCTGAAAACATTTTATTTTTGATGAATAATGAAAATCACTACGATGTTGATAAAACCGAATTTTTCATTTAAATAAATTTTTAATGAAACAATTATCTTAAAGTAAAAATAGATTAATAATACATAAATTAGTTTATTTTAATTCATTTGAGTCATTTTATAAAAAAATTTACATATAAAATTTTATTAAACTTTTTTAACGTCTTTTACCCACCATCTAGAAACATTTTCTAATTTTTATAAAACATAATTTTAACACTTCCGTGAACTGAATTTCAAATATCCAAGAGACACGGTTGACATCAGTAAGTAAAATTTGGTACAATATATGAAAATAAATTTTGGTGAATTGTAACTTTTGAGTTTTATTTACCCTGGTTAAACATAAATAAGGTAATTAAAGGTAATAATAATATTAAAATTACCCCAAAATATGTACTACTTCTATTTGATATGTTTTTTTTACCAAAATAAACCTTAGGATTAAATATAAGATCCTTTTGATCTATTTGGGTTAGATTAGGACATTTATGATATTTTATTTAAGGAAGAGTTAAAAGTGTTAAATTCAAAGTTTAATAACTAATCCATTTTTAATATGGGGTTACATATAAGATACATTCAACTAAAAATATTCAATAAAATTATAAAAATCATTCCAACATCATGATAATTTATTTAAATTTTTATAAATTAAATAATTATATTTGATTTTGACAAAATATGATACTGTAATTACCTTACTAATGAAAGATTAAAATAATTGATGTTATAAATATTAAAATAAATTTAAACTGAAACTTTTGATGACATAGAAAACTTTTATAGGTTAATATGACCCGATAGAGTTGATTAATTTTTTTTTTTTGAAAATTAATCAAGTTGGTATGACTTTCACAAAAATGAAATACTAAATAGTGTAAAAATTGACATAAATGAGTTTTTAAAACAAATATTATATTATTAAAGGATATAATATTATTAAATATATAATATTGGAAAAAAGGAATTATATAATGTTATATATGTAATTAATGCACCACTTTAGGTCTTATTTCCATTTTATAGTAATTATTTTAACCATGTAATACAAAAATACCAGAAGACATGGTAAAAGTAAAACTATTTAACTAAGAGTTAAATATAAAAAATAAGGTTAATATGGTAACCTAAACATGTATAAAACCAATTTTTTGAGAGTAATTATACCCATATACACCTTAGACTCAAAATAAATCTATTCGGAGGTATTCTAAAACGAAAAATATTTTATAATAAATTAATATTTCAAGCTTTTCCAAAAGTGCCCCTCACCTCTCTTGTAAAAGGGTACTTCTCCTTATCATAAATGCACACCTCCAAGTCCATTTGGATTTGCCAAAACCTGATCAAATATCTTCCCAACTACCCTATATTTATCCTAGAGGCCTTACATTGATCAGAAAACTAACCCAATGAGCCCTTTTTTTCAAATCAAAAGGAATTACCCGAAGAAGTGGCAATTATTTCATCACCTCTTTCAATGTTCTTTTCCACTTCTTCCTCATCATATTTCTTTGTTATTTACATAATATAATAATAAATCCAGTAAATTATACATACTTATATGTTATTATAGATATGGTAAAATCATATTCATTATCCTATCCATCCAATGAATGACAAAGTCACCATACGTGTGTACGAATAGCTTACCGTCTCCACATTGTGGTGCGGTTTTTTATTCAACACTACCTTATTTGGATGGGTATAATAATGAGTATAATTAATTTAAATAATGAAAATAACATGATAAATATACTTTATATATAATATAACATCCAATTAAACACCATTTTACCATTGATATAATGATATTGTCGCCCATGCATATGTATGACTTACCGTCTCCAAGACACAATGAGATTGATCTTCAACGATCAACATTCAAGAATTTTTATAAAATATATATATATTGATTATGTATGAGATATATGAAATAATATTTCTACAATATTTATGTAGATAAATATATGTCGTTTACTTACTTCCATACTATAATATAAGAAAACAAAAAAAAGCTTTCATGTGTATGTACGGACTACCGTATCCATAAACAGTGTTTGAATTTCATTTGTATGTCTATTATAAATATTTATATTCTAAATATATAAGATATATAATTTATTTTTTATATTCTTTAAGTATTTAAATCATGATCTAAGTGATACAATCATGAATAAAAAGTTAAAATACGTATGATAAGGAAGTATTTTATTACCTGAAATGTTAATTGAACCTGGAAATTATTATTATGTTGATGGTATAAAGTCATAAATGAATCATATATGATATCATGAATTTTAATATGGTTATGGTATAATTTAATAACATTCTATGTCCATTATATAGAAGGTTAAACATAACCTCAACTAAAGGAATGTACTAGGTGAGGGTTAATTCATCAATCTCATTATTATCTGAGATTGTTTATGTCTAGGTATTTACAGGGTCATCTTTATTATCATTGTCGATGTTTCATAAAAGTTTTTTCAAAAAGTTTATTTTAAGGGACTCTTTAAATAAAACAAAATTTTAAATGTTTTAAATATTCATTCTTCTAAATCTTTCCCATTAATATCCATGTTTTCATAATGGTTTTAAAGATTTATTTATATGGACATGAAAGGTATAAAATGATAATTCCATTAAAAAGTTTAAAAGTGGTATGGGAAACTTTGATTCAAAAATATCTTTTATATGTCTTACTTTAAAAATCGTGACACATTTAAATGATTTCATGAAAATGGGGTATTTCACTCAACAAGTTTTAATGATCATTTTCAACTACGTCAACATCCTTTACTGGTTATTATTCTTGATTGAGGTTGATTTATTATAATACAAATCTTCCATATTGTATTGAATGACTTATGATGTGTTTTACGGTGAATTTTCTATTTTTATACCATTCATTATTTATGGTTAATGTATTGACATTTAGTATGCTAGTTTTAATACAAATGTTTATGTTATGTTTCAATATTTTCATATGAGGAATGAATTGGACTTAGTAAGTGATGGGCAGGGACCACTATAGCCCCATGATGCTTTAGTAGGTCTCATCAGACAAATTATTGTCTTGGCCCAAGGCCTTGACAAAATTTTTATTTGTATTCTTGGCACGAGGCATTGACTATAGGGTTATGATGTCCTACATTATGCACTCCATCGATATGAAATTAGTCATTACATGTGATTATTTGATGAATATATTATCAATGTGCACGTTTTTGTGTTTATTTTTGATTTATTTTTTCCATATTATGTTGAAGTGTATTTTTAAAAGACTGTTGTTTTTATTTCACATCTTGCCTTTAAAGTTTATAGCCTTTTCAAAATTATTTACCCTTACTGAGCATCTGAGCTCACACCTTTCTTATGTTTTTTTTGGGATTCCAAGAAGTTTATTATGGTTGTTATGTAAGGGTATGATAGGGGATAATGGAGTTCTAAATGGATTATTTATCTACTGTTTTATGTACGAATGTGTAATGTAACGTTCATGTATGTAATCTATTTTTTCAGATAGCTAAACAGATCGTCCTTTTGGGACATGATTCCCTATAATCATGCCAAAGTATTAAAATAATGCACCAGCTCCTAGCTTCTGGGTTCAGGGCATAACAAAAATGGTGAAACATAAACATCATAATCATTTGTATTAAAATATAGTATACACAATACGAATACTTTACCCATAAACTAAGAATGGTATCTAAATATAACATCCATAGTAAAATATATCATAAAACCTTAAATACAATATAGAAGATTATATCCTAATAAATCAACCTCAGTTGAGCATAAAATCCAACAAAGGATTTTTACATAAATGAAAATATTCAAATAACTTCATTAAAACACTTTGAGAGAAATATGCATTTTTTACTTTGAGATCATTTATAAACCACACAATTACAAAAGAATACATTTCTTTTAAAAATAACCTTGTATTATGGGAAGCAAAAAAATTCAAAATTTTAAGGTTTCATAAGGGCGGAAAATAGCCACCTAGGCCGTTTAAGATAAAAAAACATTCTTTCCTTAATTTATCAAAAAGTTTATAAAGTACCTCATTTAGAAAAAAATGGAAGGATTCCTTTTGAAAAATTTTATGAAAAGTGAAACAAGGGTATTTATTTATTTTAAAAATGTCGATAATATTTTGATTTAGATTTTATGAAACATGGACTTGGATGATAATGATGTCCCAGTAGATACTTACGTATAAAAACCCTCGAATAATAATGAGATTGCGAAATTAACCCTTACTTGTACATTCATTTGGTAGAGGGTGATTTAACCACTTATATTATAGTTAAAGCATGTTATTAAATTATACCAATAACATATCCTTATTTATGACATCATATATTATCCTATTATTTCATTTTGTTAATAATAGTATCGTATTTCTTTTATTTTGGTTGTTAACTGCATCATTTTCCTATACATGTTATGTTGTGTAAGCCATATTTATTATGAATAGGATTTATATTATTCATATCAAGAATGATATATCTTTAATAATTATTATTTTTACACATCATATATATTTTATAATAATTTTTGAATGGTTAACATGGAGAATGAATCTCACCGCGTCACAGAGATGCTAGGACGAGCGACGATGTTAATCCCTTGATTTTTAAATTGTCTGAAATTTGTTGGTTTGTTAGTTATAAATAATAATTATCCTATTATATTTATTATTTATATCCATTTTACTTATCGTTATTCCCATCTAAATTAATTAGTGTTGAATAATGAAATAGACCAAAGAGTGGAGACGGTAAGCCGTACACACGCGCGCCTGGTGATATTCTTATTGATATGATGAATAAAATGTGAAATATGGTTATCCCATGATTATAACAACATATAAGTACTTGGATTATACTGGAGTTGTTTCTTTGGTACGGAAACAACATAGAAAGAGGAAGTAGAAGAATAAGAGAAGTTTGAAAGAGGTGATAAAACATTTACCTCTTTTTCATGTATCTTATTTTTATTTGGACAAAAGTAATCCTTAGGATGGTTTTATTCCCCATTTATAGCCTCTAGGATGTATTTAGGAAATATGGTTGAGGAAATGGGTAGTGTTTGTCCAATCCAAAGGGCTTTAGAGGTGTGAATTAAAGGGAATGAGATAGGACCTTTAACAAGGGAGTGGATGGTCACTTTAGGAAACTATTTAAATATTAAATTAATATAAATTCATTTTCAATTAAAAATGGACCCAATGTGAGTTTATTAGATGATAATATGATAATGAGTCTAAATATCACCATCAAATGAATTATAGACATGTTTAGGTGATAAAATTCACCTTATCTTTTGGCTTTAACCCTTAGTTAAATAATCTTACCTTTATCACGACACCTTTCCTTTTTTACACTATACAGTTAATATAGTTACTATAGAATGAAAAAACACATAATTGGATAATTTATGACATATTTAAAACTATTAAAGTAACTTGTATTGACCTTATATTTTTTTATGAATTTTATAACAATTTATAAAATATTATGTATTTAAAAGTATCATTTACATCAATTTTGATACTATTTATTATTTGAGTTTTTAAAAATATCAAAACAATATTATAACCTATAAACAATACTTCAAATATTTCACTAACATGTTTGTGGTATCTATTAAATTTATTTATGTCATTAAATATGTCAAATTATATTTCTGCTTCACTATTGTGTCATCCATAATGCTAATTATTTAATATCTAAAAATTATAAATAAATTTATAAGAGGTATATAATTATTTTAGGTTTCCAAAGAATACTTAAAATCGATGATATCTCTAAGAAATATCTATATTTATTTTATTATAATTATAAAAAATGAGTGTGTGATATATTGTCTCATTCATTAATTTTAATAATTTTCGTATCATATTTGTGGAAACATATCCATTAAATGATTCCATTTCGAAATAAATGTTATAAGGGTAAAATTTACTTTCCCAATATGATTTTTCAGGTTTTTTGGTTATTTTATAATATTATTTTTTCCTTTTATTACACGATTTACCCTTAACTTGATTAATAAGAAAATTACTAATGTTACTATTCATAATATCTATAAATATAAAAGTAACCTATTAATATAATTTGGCCCACTAATTTCAAATATGGAATCAATTTTTTAAAATTTAAAACACATAAGTTTTATTAATTTATTTAAAATTAATCATCATTGAAAAAATGAGAAGACGAGGTTTTTCAAAAGTAAAAACCATCAGAATATTAGCATATATTTATATCTAATACTAATTTAAAAATAATTCCAATGAGTTGCATTACATTAAATGATAAAATATTAATATAATTATAATTTAAAAACAATTATAAGGATATTAAAAAATAGAAATAAATTAAATGAAAGTTCAGTTTCAAATAAAATTGCAGTATTTTTCATTATTGATTAAAATATGAAAGCTATTAGAAAAAACATTAAAAACATTTCGAAACAAAATTTGCTTGTCCCAATTAAAAAGATGATATTTATTTTTTTCAAATGTAATATATAAAACTGTCAAATATTTTATTTAATAGGGGTTTATCTGTAAAGACCCGGAATTTCCATGTAATTTTTTTAATTTATGGGAATTTTACGAGTCCGCAAAAACTAAGAGTGCATGATTCTGAGGCCTGGTGTGCCCGGAATGAATTTCTGAACTTTTGTTTTCAGGAACGTTTAGTTAAAGTACGAGCAGGGTTTTTTTATCTTTTGAACCGGTGCTCAGAATTAAAATCTAAGGATATCATTGACCTCGCAGCGTAGGTATTCACTTAAGGAGACCTTCACCTCGACCGCAGTAGGTCAAGGGTGAAAGATAGTTTTTTTGGGTTTTTTGTGGGAAGAAAAAATAAAATAAAATAAACTTTTATTTTATTTCTAATAAACCTCCCATGTGAAGGCTATAAAGGTGGGGACCATGAGGGGTTAAAACCTCCCACCTTGAATGCTCGGTGGTGGGGACCAACCAAGTTAGTAAAACCCCCAATTCAATGCTTGGTGGTGGAGACCACCTGAACCGCTCTTTATGTGAGAAAAACCTCTCAACTCCCTATATTAATTATGCCAAATATCCTTTAATTAATTAAGCAAACTCTCCTTTAATTAATTAATCCAAACTAATTTGTACCAACATTAAATTAAACATCATATTCTATTATGTCGGATACTTTTCAGTTTGGTGGAATTGGGAGAGGAGAACCTTTGGAAGGATTACTCTCGCCAATGAAGAACACCCTCCAAAACGAAGAAGACTCTCGCCGATGAGGAATGTATTAAACGACAATGAACCGACAATCGAGGAAACATAGATGTCACTGACATCCGTCTATCCCCAATGACTTCGTCTCTTTCCTCATGACCTCCATTGACAAATCTCAGAGGTAGGGGTTTAATTATCTGTGATTATTTTTTCTCATGTGCTTGTCTTCTAAAACAAGAATGATGATAAAATATCTAACTTGTTGATCCACAGATGTTTTCTTTTGTGGGGTTTGGAATATTCAATTTTGGGAGGTCGTCGGGTTTCACGTTCTTCATTCAAGGTTTTGTTGATCCGATTGATACCTCTCTTAGATGTAGGGTGAGGGACAAACAAAAATGGCCTGAAACCTCCGTTGTTCTTCGTGAATGTTGTGTTCCTCATGATGGAGGAGGATGGAAACCATCCTCGGTGGGGCACGAGAATGGCAGCCATCACCACCACCGGTCGTGACGATGGCGACCACACGACGGTGCCACCCACGGCCACCGTCACTCCGTGGCCTATGCCGCCCCATGGATTCATGCCTCCCACGGACTCCATCACCCCATAGCCTCACGCCGGCCACGGCCTCCACTGCCTCTCGGCCTCGCACCGCCCGTCGTCCCCACCGCCCATCAACCTCGTGCCATCCACGACCTTCACCACACCGTGGCCTCCGCCGCCCCGTCGCTGATGTTGCCCTTATGGCCTCCATGCTGCCCTCGCGACCTCTGCACCATCAAGTGGGCTGGGTCGACCCGAATTGGGTCGGGCCTAGTCAGTTCGATCGGGTCGGACCAGACCCAGGTCAAATATGAACTTTTCTCTCTATTGGCCATAACATTGGCACCGGGCGTCCGTTTGATGAACCGTCAGCAGCGCTGGAAACATTGGAGTGAGATAGTGTCTTTGAGTATACCCCACTAGAGTTTTGGATAAAGTTGGAGTACTGTCAGGTTGGATTGAGAACGAATCCAACTGGGCCCTCGGGACTAAAAGGCTACAAACTCACAGACCGAGCATCCGATTGATGCATCGTACCTTACATTGATACACCTATGGTGTGGAAGTACATTATCATACTTCTTTGTGGGACATCATAAAAGTTTGAGTATCAACCAGTGGCTTGAGGAGGGTACCCTCTTGGAGATGAGAAAGCTTAGAGTGGGAACCCAGTAGCTAGCTATGACGTGAAGAATGAATAATGATCCTACATGGGTTAGTATCGAGCGATCATGTGTGGGTCATCACCTAGAGATCATGTGAGGGCCGTCATCGAGAAATCATGTGTGGGTGAGCACCTAGCGATCCTGTGTGGGTCATCACCAAGCGATCCTGTGTGGGTTAGCACCTAGCGATCCTGTGGGGGTTATCACCAAGCGATTCTGTGTGGGTTAGCACCTAGCGATCCTGTGTGGGTCAACACCGAGGGATCCTGTATGGGTGAGCACCGAGCGATCCTCGGTGGGTCACCACCGAGCGATCCTATGTGGTTCATCACCTAGCGATCCAATGTGGGTCAGCACCGAGAAATCCTGTGTGGGTCAGCACTGAGCGATCCTCTGTGGGTCAGCACCGAGTGATCCTGTGTGGGTCAGCAGTAGAGCCTTATAATAGAGTAAGATGATCCAATAGTTACATCTAATCATCTCTACTAGTATACTTAATTTATACCTGGTGTGAGCTGAGTTCGTACCTAAGCGGTACATTACTTTCTTGTAATACTGTGCTGATATTCTTATGTGTGGTGTACCTGAGTGGTACTTACCATAGTGGTACTCCTTCCTTTGGCAAATAGTTGAGATTTGGGATTTTGATTTGGACTCTGTGTTTCCTCGGGATTGAAATGGGTATACTTGATAACTTAAGTATATGTATGGGAATATACCTAAGTAGGGTTTTCAGTTGATTTCATGCTTTGTGGTTTATCCTTTGTGGATTTTTTGAGGCATTGAGGGTCTCGGGGTCCCTACTGGGCATATTTATACACACCCCTTCATGGGATATCCCTGCACCTTGTTGTGTTTGGTGTAGACGATAGACATCACTGATCGAAGTTGAGGGTACCAGGACTGGATGGTGCCCGAAGGTGGACCATAAGGCGTGTCCGTACGCAGAGGAGACGGGCGGATGTGGATTGTTGAGGAGACGATTTGTACCTACACATCAGGTACGAACCTCGGAGGATGACCCAGTATTTTTCTTTCGCTTTCTTCAGTTGTATTGTATTTTAGTTCTACTTGGAACTTTACTATTGGGCTTGTTTTCTGTCCCCTCTGACTTTCATCTCTATTTTTTCTATACAGTTTACTTTTGTTCGTATCTTCCTGTGAGCTTGGTTGCATGTGTTTACAGGATATAAAGGTAATGCCTTCCCAGTTTTAGGGAATATGCCTTTCGGTGCTTGTCTCCAGGCCCTGCCCTATGGATGTCGGGCTTGGGGTAGTCACGACACGAGCCCCTGGGGACGGGTCGTGACAAATTCGTATCAAAGGAGTCGGTTCTACCGTAGAACATATAACTCTGATATTTCTTTTTAACAACAATATATTTTATGTTTAGTGAATGTGGTTATCAGTTTAGGGAATCCATTGTTGGTGCGGTGGCCGACGTATCTATACACCAAGACCCTCACTTCTGATTTCTGACTCAGTGCACGAAAACACTGATTGCTGGTGTGTTTCCAAGAGTTTTCTTTGAGATATCATTGAGTCAGCTCACCAAGTATAACTTTTTGATCATGCTGCACCTGCTTCATTACATGATGCCTCCACACAGACATCCAGCTAGGGTTCCAGATATAGTACGTACAGATAGCCAACCGAGCAACAAGTCCTCGGTGCAGGGCCCTCATCCAGCGGAGGCTCCAGTGGTACCAAGACTCATTGGGACACCGATACCACCATCTCCAGTAGTATATGATGAACGATTCTTGAGCACATTTCACAAGTTACAATGCCAGAGGCCACCTAGGTTCAGGGGAGAGACTGACCCACAAGTGACTGAGGATTGGATGTAGGTTGTGGTGAGAGTTTTTCGACTGTTAGGGACACCAGGTGATCTCATGGATATGATTGATACCAACTTTCTATAGGAAGAAACAGACAGATGATTGAGTTTTATGCTTCAGGTTCCCGACGAGGTGACGCTTCTCTGGGTAGACTTTGGGATCCTATTTCCTGCAGAGTTTGTTCTATCGACTCTTCGCGCAATGTGAATACAAGAGCTTTATCATCTGCAGCATGGAAGCATGACAACGGCTCAGTACTCAGTGAGGTTCACTGAACTATCACACAAGTCCACTGATTTGGTGTGGGACCCATTCTTCAGGGCCCGAACCTTCAGGTAGGGGCGCATGCGAGAGATCAGGGCTTCGATGATTTCTCTTAGCATCCCGACGCAGATGCGGGTGTTACAGTGAGCCCTCTCAGTAGAGAGTTTTTTTCTGAGCAGTCACCAGCAGTGAAACTGACCACCAGACGTCATGTAGTGGAGTCTTTTATAGCTGGAAGCAGAAAGATGTCACAGAGGCCCAAGATGACCAGACCTATAGGTAGGCGGCCAATTTATTGAGGGTCGGTTGTGTGGGGCACCCGACACAGAGCCTATCATGCCAGGAGAAGGTAGTGTTACGTATGCAGCGGGCAGGGTCGCATGGATCGTGACTATCCGTCCCGCCGTACGGATGATCAGCAGAAGGTCAAAGGACCGCCCAGGAAGAGATAGAGGTTCGACCAAGGAGGTTCGTAGGGAACAGGAATATGTGGTATAGGAGATGGTTGTGTAGTTGATGGTGGGCGATGATTCGAGATGTTACCACAACCATCACCAGTTGGTCCACCCCGACCATAGGGAGCAGGAGGAATGGGGCAAGCTCAGCTCCAGGCAGTTGAGGACTATGATCATGGTGCTCCGGAGATGATACGAGGTATGATATGGGTTTACTCTAACTTAGCTGCAGTAATTATAGACACATGAGACAGTCATTCTTTTATTCCCACTGCCCTCGTTTGGAGATCAAAGATTCCGACGGAGTCGTTGGCTCGATCCTTACAACTAGAGACTCTTACGAGAGTGGATTAGATGATTATGCATTGGTTCCAGTAGTGCGAGCTAACTCTAAGAGGTGAGAGCTTCTGCTAGGATCTCCTAGTAGCGGCGTCGAGGCCTCATGATGTCATCTTGGGTATGGACTAGTTATCCATAGTCTATTATCAGGTTTACTATATTAGGTGCAAAGTGTAGTGTGTCCACACGGATGGGACCAGGTTTACATTCACCAGTGATAAGGGGGCCTTTTCAGGGTAGGTTAGACTTTCTCAGAGGAGGATGTAGTCAATCACTCATTAGTTGGCTAGCCATAACCTCAGAGCAATTGATGTGGAGAGTCTGAGTTATCATTTAGTGGTGGAACAGTATGCAGATGTCTTCCTTGATGATGTTCTGGGTCTACCTCCTCACAGAGAGGTTGACTTTTACATTGACTTATACCCCGGGACAGCACTGATATCTACACCAGCGTATCGGATGGCTCCCGCATAGCTTTGTGATCTTTAGGTATAGCTGGCGGACTTATAGGGGAAATGGTTCATTGAGCCCAGTGCTTCCCCTTGGGTTGCCCTGATTTTGTTCGCCAAGACGGCGGATGGGAGCCTAAGACATTGTGTTGACTATCAGCGCCTGAACCAGGTGACCATAAAGAACAAGTACCCACTCCTGAGGATTGAAGACCTCTTTGATCAGATGAAGGGAGCACAGTGGTTCTCAAAGCTAGACCTCATATCATGCTATCACCAGCTCAGAGTACGAGACAAGGATGTGCAGAAGACGACTTTCAGTTGTCGGTACGACCATTATGAGTTCTTGGTTATGCCATTCGGTGTAACCAATGCTCTAGCAATGTTCATGGGACTCATGAATAGTATATTTCATCAATACCTTTATCTCTTTGTAGTAGTCTTCATCGACAACATTTTGATCAACTTGAATACTAAGGAGGAGCATGCATATCATTTTCATGTAGTACTGGACACACTCTAAGAGCACCAAAATTATTGTAAGCTCTTGAAGTGCCAGTTCTGGATCTAAGAGATTTCATTTCTGGGACATGTCATATCAGAGGCTAGCATTGTAGTTGATCCAACGAATATTGAGGTGGTACTTGTTTGGGAACCACCTAGGAGTGTGACAGAGGTACGATGTTTTCTGGGTTTGGATGGATACTACTGGAGGTTTGTGCCAGATTTCTCCAGAGTTGTAGCACCTATATCAAAATTGAAAAATAAAGGGCAACTCTTCTTGTGGTCAGAGAGATGCCAGCAGAGTTTTCAAAAGCTGAGCAAGAGGCTTACTAGTGCCCCCATCTCGAGGCTACTAGAGGAGGGAATAGGGTACATATTCTAATGTGACGCATCGGGGACAGGGCATGGATGTGTCCTTATGCAGGAGCGAGCAATGATCACATATAGTTCTCGATAGCTGAGACAACATGAGAAAAACTACGCTACCCATGACCTAGAGTTAGCAGTAGTGGTCTTCGCCTTGAATATGTGGCAAAATTACTTGATGGGAGAACATTTTACAGTGTACTCTGATCACAAGAGTCTCGGGTATATATTCTTTTAAAAGGACCTAAACCTGAGACAACGACGTTGGCTTGAGTTCCTCCAGGACTATGACTTGAAGATAGTCTATAATCTTCAGAAGGGGACCATTGTATCAGATGTACTCATCATAAGGTTTGGAATATAGATGCTAGGCGAGGTGACGGAGTAGCTGGCTGGTTGGTAGATATCCTTTGCGGATCGAGATGGATCAACTTTTCTTCAGTCTCTTACAGTCACTCCCCCATGTCTTTGACGAGTTAGGGAGGCGCAGCATGGGGAAACTGACTAGGAGGCTCGACGTGCTCAGATATCCACAGGACATGCATGAGATTAATTTTCTGATGGTGGGGAGCACGTCAACCTCTTTAAAGGATATACCATGGTACCTGTATCACTTCAAGAGGATGTTTTGAGAGAGTTCCACACATCCCCTCTAGCGGTATATCCAGGAGTGTCGAAGATGTACCAGGACCTCCGATGACAGCACTGGTGGCCGAGGATGAAGAAAGCCATAGCAGAGTTTGTCTCCTGATGCCTCACTTGTTAGAAAGTGAATGTGGAGCATCAGGTACCAACAAGCTTGGTTCAGCCTTTAGAGTTCCAAAAGTAGTTGTGGGATGGGATATCCATGGACTTCATGATAGGACTTCCACGTAAATCCAATGGTAATGACTCTATCAAGGTGATCGTCGACCGACTCTCCATGTTGGCCTACTTCCTACCAATCAGAGAGTAGGGTTTAGTAGAGATCTTGGGACTCCTCTATGTGGAGGATATTATGCAGCTACATGGAGTACCCTTGACGATTGTCTCCTATCATGATACATGTTTTAATTCCCAGCTATGGAAGGGGTTGCAGAAGGATTTCTGGAAGTAGCTTCATTTGAGCACCACATTCCATCCACAGATAGATGGACAGACTAAGCGGACCATTCAAACCCTCGAGGACATGTTGCATTCTTATGTCCTCGACTTCGATCGCAGTTGGGGGGATCACTTTCCATTGGTAGAGCTTGCATACAACAACAGCTATCAATCCACCATTGGGATGGCACCTTTTGAGGCATTGTATAGGCGACCTTGTAGATCACATTTGTGCTGGACTGACCCAGGGGAGTCAGGACTCGTGGGACCAAAGATGGTATGGGCTACCATAGAGAAAGTGTAGATCATCTATGAGAGGATGAAGAGTTCCCAAAGTAGGCATAAGTCTTATGTCGACAGGAGATGGAGACCTCTGGAGTTCGAGGATGGAGACCACGTCTTTCTATGGATCTCATATCGATGAGTATTACGTAGATTTTGTCGAGGTGGCAAGTTATATCTAAGGTTCATAGGACTTTTTAAGGTCCTCAACCGAGTTGGAGAGGTGGAATACCACTTAGCTCTTCAACCTCAGCTGCACTGGGTGCACGACGTCTTCCATGTATCCCAGCTGAGAAGATACGTGCATGACCCTTCACACATCATCAACCACGGATAACTGGACCTCGATGATGGGGTGACATTTACGGTGGTTCTAGTGGAGATTGAGGATCAACAGGAGCGGGTCATTCGGGGGCGGTTGATACCTCTAGTGCGTGTACATTGGAAGCAAGGGAACCTCCCAGATAGCACATGGGAGCGGGAGGCTCAGATACATGCTCAGTACCCCCACTTGTTCCCTTAGTTTGAGTTGTGGCTTATGGGGATGCAAATATTTGAGGTGGGGAGAATGTAAAGACCCGAAATTTCCATGTAATTGGTTTTCTAATATATCATAATTTTACAAGTCCGTGAAAACTGACGGAACGTGATTCCAATGCCCGGTGTTCCCGGAAAGAATTTATAAACTTTTTTGGGTATGTTTAGTTAACATATGAGTAGGTTTTTGTAACTATTGAACCGGTGTTTGGAATTGAAATCCGAGAAAATCGTTGAACTTGCAGCACCAGTATACTTTTAAGGAGACCTTCACCTCGACCACAGTAGGTCGAGGGTGAAAGATAGTTTTTCGGGTTTTTCAAGGGAATGAAAAATAAAATAAAATAAACAATAATTTTATTTCTAATAAACCTCCCATGTGAATGCTATGGAGGTGGGGACCACGATGGGTTAAAACCCCCCATGTTGAATGCTTGGTGGTTGGGACCACCCGAGCTAGTAAAACCCCCAATTCACAGCTTGGTGGTGGGGACCACCGAAACCCCTCATTATGGGAGAAAAACCTCTCAACTCCCAACTTCAATTATGCCAGATCTCCTTTAATTATTTAAGCCAACTCTACTTTAATTAATGAAATGAACCTAATTTGTTCCAATATTAAATTAAACATCATATTCTATTACGTTGGATACTTTTCATTTTGGTGGAATTAGCAGAGGAGAACCTTTGGGAGGATTATTATCTCCAATGAATCACGCGTTCTCAACAAAGAATGCACTCCCCGACGAAGAATGCTCACGCCTACGAGGAATATCTTCAATGATAATGAACTGAAGATCAAGGAAATGTTGACGTCACTGAAGTCCATCTATCCCCAATGACTTCATGTCGTAGCTAGAAACCTCCGTCGACAAATATTCGAGGTAGGGGTTTAATTATGTGTGATTATTGTTTCCCATGTTCTTCCCATCTAAAACAAGAACACAGATCAATTCTCTATCTAGTTGATCAGCGGATTATTTCTTTTGTGGGTTTGGGAATAATCATTTGTGGGCGGTTTTATGGTTTGTTGTTTTCATTCAAGGTTTTATTGAGCCTCTTGCTACCTCTCTAACGTAGAGGGTGCAGGAAAAACAAACATGGCCCGGCCCCTACACCGTTCTACTTGAATGTTTTGTTCTTCACGATGGAGGAGGACAACAACCAACCTCAGTGGGGCATGAGAATGGCGTTCAGCACCACCACCATCCGCGACAAAGGCGATGGTGCAATGGATCCACCCCATGGCCTCTTCCACCCCGTCGCCTCGCGCCGCCCGCGGCCTCGCGCTGCCCCGCGGCTTCTGCAGCCCCGATGCCTCACGCTGCTTGAGGTCTTCGCCGCCCCGCGACCTCACACCCTCCACGGTTGCCGCCGCCCCACGGCCCTCATGGCCTCTATGGCCCCCGTTGCCTCACAGAGACCTCGCGGCCTCTGCGCCGCCCAGAGCAGGCTAGGCCTCTCAGTGGGCTATACCAGACCCAGTGGGTTGGGTCAGTCCGACCGGGTCAGACCAGGCCTCGTCCAACATCGGAAGTTTCACTGTATTGGCCATAAATTTTGCATCAGGTGTCTTTTTGATGAACCTTCAGCATCAATGAAACCTTGAAGCGAGACAATCCCTTTGAGTATACCCCACTAGAGTTTTGGATAAATTTGGAGAATGGTTAGGTTGGATCAAGCACGAATCCAACCAGGCCCTCGGGACTAAAAGGCTAATAACTCAATGATCATGCATCTGATTGATGCACCATCTATTTATTTGAGACTCCTACGGTGTGGTGGTCCTTTGTGATACTTATTTGTGGGGATTTGTGGATTTTGGAGTATCGACCAGTGGCTTGAGGGGCGGACCCTCTGGGAGACGAGAAAGACTAGTGCGAGAACCCAATAGCTGGATGTGATGTGAAGAATGAATAGAGATCCTGTGTGGGTCAGTACCAAGCGATCTTATGTGGGTTAGCTCCTAGAGATGTTGTTTGGGTCAGCACCGAGCGATCCTATGTGGGATTTCACCTAGCGATCCTGGGTGGGTCAGCACCGAGCCATCTTTTGTGGGTCAGCACCTAGAGATCCTATGTGGGTCAGCACCGAGCGATCCTGTGTGGGTTAGCACCTAGTGATCCTGTGTGGGTTGGCACCAAGCGATCATATATGGGTCCGCACCGAGCGATCCTGTGAGGGTCAACACAGAGGGATCCTATGTGGGTCATCATAAAAGCGTCATAATAGAGTAATATGATTTAGTAGTTACATCTAATCATCTCTACTATTGTTCTTAAGTTATACCTAGTGAGATCTGAGTTCGTACGTGAGCGGTAATTTACTTTGTGGCAATACCTTGGTTGTATTCTTCTGTGTGGCGTACCTGAGTGGTACTTACCATCGTGGTACTCCTTCTTTTGTCGAACAGTTGAGCTTTGAGATTTTGAGTTGGACTATGTGTTTCCTCATAATTGATATAGGTATACTTGATAACTTAGGTATATGTATGGGAATATACCTAAGTAGGTTTGTCAGTTGATTTCATGCTTTGTGGTTTATCCTTTGTGGATTTTGTGAGACATTAATGGTCTCAGGGTCCCTACAGACTATCGTTATACTCACCCCTACATGGTCTATTCCCACACCTTGTCATGTTTGGTGCAGACTACATACAACACAGATCAAGGTTGAGGGTACCAGGACTGGACGGTGCCCGGAGGTGGACCATACGGCGTGTTGGAACGTAGAGGAGACGGGCAGAGTGGAGTGCTGAGGAGGCGATCATTACATACCCTTCAGGTAGGAACCTCTGAGGATGACCCAGTAGCTATATTTCTCTTTCTTTAGTTGTATTTTATTTTAGATGTACTTGTACCTTTACTGTTGGGCTTCTATTCCGGACCCTCTTACTTTCAACACTGTTTTTTATATACAGTTTACTTCTGTTCGTATCTTGCTGTGAGCTTGGTTGCATGTGTTTACAGGATATAAAGGAAATTACTTCCCTGTTTTAGGGAATATTCTTTTTGGTGGTAGTCTCCAGACCCTGGACTATAGAAGGAGGGCTTGGGGGTAGTCACGGCACGAGCCCCGAGGGATGGGTCATGACAAATCCATTAAGAGGTGGTAATTTTTTTTAAAATATTCTTTTATTCAAAAAAAATTCTTTTTTCATATATGATGTATATGAAACAATTAATAATAATATTAAAATTGTATAGAATATAAAAAATCCAAAAACATGGTTAATAATACTCATAACCACTATTTAAATGACTAGATTAATAGATCATGGTGCGCTCGGACTCAGTAGTTCATTAAAAACAAGCTATTGAATTAATGAAATATACCATGGAATATTAGGTTATTACATTCCTCCCTCAGTCAATATATTGTGTCCTCAAATTTTGAACTGAGGATAAAAAATTAGGGGTTTGATATTTCAATATATCTTTATTGAAATCCCATATGTAAAAATCATTGATAAGATCTCCACTTTAAATTAAACACATGAAAGAATGAAGGTCACCATAGATAACACATACTAGGGTTCAATGTAAGAAAAAATGATCATGAAAGAAAAATATTACCATCATGTTCTGATGGAGAGTGATAGTGAACATGATGTGGAAAATGTTAACAATCACATGGCTAGAAATCAGTGATGATCTAAGGGACCATTTGATTCATTGTAGAAACTAATAGGAAAACATTTTTGGTTTTGAGATTATGTCCCTATAGTTGAAGAATTAATTTAAATTATAGAGTAAGAACAAAAGGAAGTTTAATTAATTGATATATAAAGTTTCATCCTTTTACTAATTCCCACAAAAAACTCATCTTTCTATTTAAAAGATAATTAAAATAAAAAATATTTTATTTATCGTAATCATATAACGTTCCCAAATTGAACTAATACCATTTAAATAAATAAAACTATGTTATACTAACCATGGACTTCCCATAGGCCAATGGTAGTTGATAAAGCCTTATCACACTTCAGTTGTGGGTTTGGTTCTTAGATCTTTGCCCGACGTGATAGGTTTTTTTACAGACCTACGATTTTTCCATTTTATAAAACTATATAATTATAACTTTACAGAAATAACCTTTGTATATTTAACATTAATGAATGTTTTTTATCATCAAACAATAATATTTAATGGTCAAATAAATCCATTCCAACCTTGAGACTCGACCAAAATACATACATTCATATTCTCTATGCAAAAACACCTCTGAATTTTCAAAAGTAATATCACCTTCTGATTTTCTAAACAACATAATCTTGGTATTATTGTGGCATTCCAAATATTTAATCGCCTTTAAATCCTTAGAGAAAACTCTTATGGTTAAAATTCTTTAAAGAAGATATATTGCGGTATAATCCACATATATCACATTATTCTTATAACGAAAATATAAAAACATAATGCATGAATCCAAAAACAAATATAAATTAATTATTCCACTTCAATCAGAGTAAAAAAATAATCTTGACCTTGATCCCATTGATTTTTCTTATCTATATTTCCTTAAATATTGGGGAATTCATTTTCAGAGTGCCCCATATCTTTACATTGTAAACATAGAAGAATTGTAAATTCTTTATTTTTCTTGTAATCATTCGCATGGTGTCCTTTTTCTCCACACATTAAACAAACTCATTTTTATTTTAAGAAGGCATGAGGGTGTTTCCTTCTACAATTCTCACTTGTGGGAAAAGACTTCTTTCCCTCCTTGCCATTATCTACCTCTTACTCCACCATTCTCTTCTCCTCTCACTTTCCCTTAAATTCATAAGACTTTGAAAATTCTTTCTCTATCTTGATAACACATGATACTATATCTTCATATGATGAGAATGTTTGGGAAACCAATGCATTTAGGAGAAATGGATTTAACCCATCAAATAAATGAAAGTCTTACATCTTAGGTTACGTATGTAGTCTGTAGCATTCATTTCTTACCTTGTGAAGTTATCTGCAAAATTTGCAACGTTCTAATATTTTTTCTACCTTAGTCTAATAAATTGAATCTCCCAATAATCTCATTATTAATGGGGGAAGTATTTTTATAATCCCTCATTCCATATTTTCTACTTCTTCACCATCCTCTATGTTTTGAATTAATGACAACCATTGATCTGCATCTCCTGAGAGGTGATAAACTAGGTTTAAAATTTTTTCCCTTTTATTTCCCACCAAAGAAAGAAATATTTTCTCCAGGGAACATATTCAATTCTCAACTACGAAAGGATTTGTAGTCCCATTAAATATTAGAGGTTTTTGTCTCCTGAAGCGGTCTAACATTGTTCCTCCAAATTTTTGATCTGGGTGCTCTATATGGGTATGATTATTCTTTATAACTTGAGTCGGTTGTCCTAATATGTTTATAAGTTTCTCAACAATAATTGAATCACAAGCTCCGCTATCATTATCTAGCATAGGAGGGAAATACCTATATAGATTATGTGTCTTGTTATTGTTTCCATTCCTTCCACTAAGTGCCATTTCTAAACAATGGAATACAATGTATTGGGTGGTGAATCATTATGCACAATTCCAAACAAGAAAATACTTAACATAAATTTAAAAATTAATGCATATCTGATGTCATGATTATATAAATTGTCTCTTTGGATACATATTTACTTATAAATTCTTTACAGTGGTTTGTAAACAAAATGTAAATTATCCTAAGAATATACCCTAGGAGTATCAACCCAAGTGCACATTAAGGCACGTTGTTGTATACCAGGATACACCGAGCTAGGCCTGGAACACCTTGTCAGAGTTTTCACCCCTAGGTAAATCTATTCCAGAACCACATCCACTTGTACTATCCAGAAAGATATGTATTTTAAAGAATAAACACATAATTTATACCTCACCAAAATTATAGAATGTTCTTTTATGCTAATCCTCAAAGTAAAACTTAGTGTTTCATTCCCTAATCTATGTTTTATAAATCTAATTTGCAAGTTTTATGAGAATTTTATATGATACATACTGTAACACCCCAAGATAAGATGCTTAGAGCCGGTTCATTATTTTAATACATTTTCAAGATTACAAGGAATCAAATCCCAAAGGACAGATCAATTTTATAGTCTTGGAAAATTGATTACATACATGAACATTTTGTTAAAATTTAAAGCCTAATATTCAACATAGTCCATTCTTTGAGAACACCAGTACTCTTTTATTTTGACCATGTATATCAATCATAGAACACTTTTTGTCATCCTTGTATAATAAAACATATAAAATAGGTGATATTAATTGCTCAATAAGTTTAAATAATACAAAATATGCATTCATAAATAAGGATAAATTTTTTGGGAAAGGTATAAAACAGAAACACAAGACTTTTAAACATAATCACCTGCATAATATATCCATATTAAATCAAATAAACCCATTTAAACATTCACATGGATATTATACTAGTCAAATAATCACATGTAATATCAATAAAAAATCTCATAATGAGGGAATTCATAATGATGGGCATTTGAAACATACTATTAAGGCTTCATTCCATGAATCTAATATTTTCAAGGCTTCATGACAAGAATATAATACTTTCAAGGATTCATGCCAAGAATATAATAAATGGGCAAGGCATCGCATAATATCATATCAATTTTGTTTCATGAATCCTATTGATTCCTTAAGGGGATATATCGGGCCCCACCTATCACTTACTAAGTCCAATAACTTCCTCATATGAAAATGGTGAAACATAAACAACATAATAATTTGTCTTAAAATATAGTATAAGAAATATTAATACTATAAACATAAACCCGGAATGGTGTCTAAATAGCACATCCATAGTCAAATATATCATAAACCCTAAAATACAATATATAAGATTGTATAATAAAAAATCATCCTCAATTATGCATAAAATTCATCAAAGTATGTTGACAAAAATTAAAATAATCTAATAAATTAATTAAAAATATATTGAGAGAAATGTCGATTTTTGGTAGGAAATAATTTAGAAGGTGTGAAATTATAAAAGAAAACATTTATTTTGAAAATAATATTTTATTATTGAAAGAAATATTCAAATGGTAATGCATCATAAATTCATGAAATTTCTTCTTATGATATATAAGTTAAGAAACATTCTTTGATTCATTTGTCAAAAGGTTTTAAAGTACCTCATTGGGAAATGATGGAAATATTCAATTAAAAACATTTTATAAAAAACCCAAAAATATGTAAAAATGACTATAAACAATATTCAATAATATTTTGAATTACATTTTAGGAATCATGGACATGGATGATAAATATGTCCAAGTAGATACGTACGTATAAACAACCTCAAATAATAATGAGATTGTGAAATTAACCTTTTATCGTGAACTTTCCTTAATTAGAGGGTGTGTTAACCTAATATAAAATGGTTGAATAATGTTATTAAATTATACAAGGTCTATTCCAATATTTATGATATCATATATTATCCTATTATATAATTTTTAATAATATTTCAGTATTTCCATTGTTTCGTTTGTTAATTGTATCATTTTCCTATGAATGTTTTTCATGTAAGTCATGTTTGTTATGAATAAGATGTATTTTATGAATATCCATAATTATATAAAATTAATAGTTATCATTTTAACTAATCATAAAAATTTTATAATCATTTTTTAATTATTAACATGTAGAATGAATGTCATCGTGTTGTGGAGATAATAGGTCTTACGTACGCATGAGCGACGATATCATTACCTTGATGGTTAAATGATATGAAATTAGATGCTATATTAATTATATATAATAATTATCATGTTATATTAATTATTTATATCCATTATTCTCACCATTATACACATCCAAATAAATTATTGTTGACTAAAAAATTACACTATGACTCGGAGATGGTAAGCCATATGTATGCCTGCATAGTGATATTGTTATTCGTATGAGGGATAAAAAGAGGAATATGGTTGTCATATGATTATAATAACTTATAAGTACATGAATGATATAGGATTTATTACATTTGTATGGAAACAAAAAACAAATAAGAAGTACAAGAAGAAAATAACATTGAATGTGGTGATAAAATAATTAATTATTTTTCAGGTATCTCTTTTTGATTTTCACACGATGGAGTTTTGGAAGAAGTATGTCATATATGATGTATTGATTGAATTTTTAAGAGGAAATGAGAAGGCTGTTTCTAAGCCAAATGGATTTATACGTGTGAGTTAAATAGAAGGATATGTTCACTTTTTTAAGAGAGGGGAGGAGAACTTTATGAAAATCATAAAATATTAAATTTATATAAATTAATTTTCAATGAAAAATGGATACTAAGTTAGTTTATTATATTATAATATGAGTATGGGTCTAAATCTCAAAATGCATTGAATTGTAGATATAATTAAGTCATCAAAGTAACCTTATCTTTTGGCATTAACTATTAGTTAAATAATTAAACCTTTACCATGAAAACTAGGTTTTCTACACTATAGGGTTAATATTGATGAATAAAATGCCAAAAAACCCTAATGGGAATGTTTATGAAATATTTGAAACCATTAAATTCAATTTAATTAACATAATATTTTTATGAATTTTATAACATCTAAGAAAATAATATTTATTTTAAAGTATCATTTATGTCAATTTTGTCATTATTTATTATTTTCATTTTAAAAATACCAGACGAATAAGAAAAATTCTAAACAATAATTAAATATTTCCCTAACATGTATTTATTATCTATTAAATTCTTGTATTTAATAAATTAATTTATATTTATATTTATTTTAATAATATTATTAGTATTTAATTTATATTTTTAATAATAAAATAATTATTCTTCACTATTGTGTCATTATTAATGGTTATTATTTAATATCTAAAATTATAAATAAAAATTTCTAAGGTAGATAATTATTGTATCTTTCCAAATACTATTTATAATATCTATTATCGCCTAGATATATCTATATTAAAGTTATTATACTTATAAGAAATGAGAGTGTGAAATTTTGTCACAATCCTTAATTTTAATAATATTCATTCCATATTCATGGAAAATGGTTCATTAAATGATTCCATTTTGAATCATATATAATAAGGGTTTCATTTTTTAATAAAATAAAATTTTATATTTGTTAGGGAACTTTTATAATATTATGTTTACCTTTGATTACCCGATTTACCCTTAACCACTCTAATAAAAAAATTACTAAAGTTAATATTCATAATATCCAAAAAATAAAAGGGAAATATTAAAATAATTTAGAACCAATGATTAAAAATATAGAATCAATTTTTTTAAAATCAAAATATAGAAGATGCAATAAATAAATAAAAATTAATCTGCATTCACAAAATGAGAAGACAAGTTTTACAAAAGTAAAAACCATCAAAAGATTAACAAGTGTTTATATGTAATTTTTATGTGAAAATAATTCCAATGAACTAAATTATGTTAACTGATAAATAATTAATATAGTTATACTTGAAACCCTATTAAAAGGATAACATGACTATATAAATTAATTATATGAAAAAGATGTTTTGAATTAAAATGTAGTATTTTCACTCTTCCCTAAAATATGAAAGTTAATTGAAAAGAATAAAAACATTTCCAAAACTAAATTTATATCTCTATTCTATGGAATAAATTTATTTTTTCAAACATAATATATAAAAATTTCAAATAATGTATTTAAAATTGTATCACCATTAAAAGGCGGTAAAACTGTATTTTATTGAAAAGTACTTTTTTATTCGAAAAATTTAATTTATTCTTATATCATGTTTAATAAGAACATAATATGAATTTAAAAATTATATGGAATATATAAAATTCAAAATTAGGTTAATATTATTCCTAACCACTATTTATATGTCTAGTTCAATATATCAGAGTGTACTATAACTTGGTATTTCATGCAACATAAGTTATTAAATTAAAGAAGCGTACTGTGGAATCTTGGGATGTTACACCAAGGACATTTTTTGTTTTTTAATAAATGATATTTGATTTAAAATTATTTAGACATCACTTGAGATATGAAGTCTAAAGGGTCTTTTCTTGGTGATCATAAAATTTCCATGTTGTTTAGATATTTTTTATTTTCTTTGTAGTCATGGGCATTAGGGATTGTCCCATGTACTTACAGGGATGGTTTTGAGGAGACTCAATATTGTTTCTAAGATCATTGGGAATTAAATGTCGGCTATTGAAGGGTTTGAAGTTGTTTTTTTCCTAGAACATGTTGTGCTGTAAATAGTGCAGGTTTTCTGCATTGTTTTTCAGACCTATATCCATTGGGTTTTTGTGTTTTTATTGATCTGGATCTGCAGTTACATTGAACCTGTTCGATAGACATGGTCATCGATATAGTGATACCTCTTGGATTCACTATTTGGCAGGTTCTTTGAGGCTTGATACATGGTTCACAGACTTGTTGGCTTGTTGTTTCGGAATTAGCTATAGTGGTTTGAAAAAGGAATGCTTTTGTTGAATCATATGCTTTTCCTTCCTTTCATTTCCGAGTTGCTGTAAGTTCATTACACCTCATGTAATCACTGAATTTAACTTTTTTTAATAATTTATTAGAGGGATCTGGGTTTGGTCACCAATTCATATCCCAGATTATTTGGGGGATATTTTCTTTAGATTAAAATCCGACTTATAAACTGAAAAATCTCACTTTTAGTCAATTCGATGACACCATGATTTCGATTAAAATGAGTTTAATTACCATACATTAAAAATTAATCATGTGTAGTTATATAAAATTTTCATCTTAATCAAAGATTTTTTTTTATATTTCTAGAATATGAAAAGAATGTTTTACTAAAATGTATCTTCTAAATTGAAAATATTCACTTTAAATCACTCTATCCACCCTCTATGTCAAAATGATTTGACATTAATTCCTATATTTCAAAAATACATTATGGAAACCAAGGTAAAATTAATATTATATAAATTTATTGTATTATAAATTTCAAGAAATATATATTTTAAATATTCATATATAGTATGATACTTTCATTTGATTTTCACTCAAAAAAATTGTTTTATTATTATTGAAATGTTTTCTTTAGAATACAATTTTTATTGGGAAATTAGATTAGTAAATTTTAGTATTGATAATAGATAAGAGTAGGCTAATTTTTCTATATATAATATTGAAATTATCTTTATTTTATATTTGTGTTTTTTTCTAAAAAAATGTTTTCTACGTGAATAGTTCAAACAACCATTTTTGCAAGTACTGTCGCTTTTAAAAAAATATCACGATATAATAAGGGATTTAAAGTTTATAAAACAATATTTAAATTATAAATTTATTTTATATAATTAATATAATTCATTTTAAAAAATAAATTTAAACATGGAATTTTATTTTTAACATTTATAGAATTTATAGAGTGTTTTTTATTCAAATAATAACTATTTTTGTTCCTTTTTTAATATAATATTTAAAATATAATTTTATGGTTTGTATTGTTTTTATAATAAAATAATTATCTGTTATTTAAATTAATTCATTTAATACCATTTTAATTATTATTATACTTGATTTTTGTATAAAATCATTTTTATGATTTAAAGAGGAATATTTCAAAAAACTTTTTATATTGCGGGTTGCAAACATATATTTAAGATAAATATTAAAAATTATAGAAATTATAAATGGTAAAATGGAATCCTATTTTAAATTATTATGATAAATGTTTTATTAATTTCATTTTTATATTGTTTTTCATTGTGAATAGTAACCTTTGTAAATCTTTTTCCCCATGGTAATGGTTAGGGGGGTTAATACTTTGGTATAATGTTTAAAATATAATAAAAACATGTTAAAGGTTTATTTTATATGTTTATTTTGACTCATACTCATCCTATATTTTAAATATATCAATGATTTCATACATTCCATTGATAAATCCATATATTATATTTAAATATTTTATGTATTTACAAGTGTATTACTCCCCTCACTTATAAATAGACATTTATTCTCTTTAATTTGTCACAAATATTTTTCCACTTAGCTCATGCAATACCTACCCAAAACCATTACCAAATGTCATCCTCCCATCCTAGAGGTATTTATATTCTCAAAATATAAATCCTTGGTGGCTTAATGTTTGATATAATGAGTGATATATGGGGAGGCGTTAAAAGTACTAACTCACATATTGCATATTTGTTTCTTCATTTACCACCAACTAATCTTTTATAAAAAATATAACATTATAAAATTATAGTCTTATATATAATTAAATGTTATTATTTTTATGTAAAAATTCATATCTATATCTCTTCCATCCCATCAGAAATAAAAACATCAATCGTACATAACAGTGGAGTACCGCCTCCCTAAAGCTATGTGTTCTGGTTTCCATCACAGACTCATAAGGATGATTATAAATATAAAATTAATGAATATATATGAAATTTATAAAAATAAAATTATTTTTAAAATACAATATATGACTTACTTCATTGTTCTTTACATCCTTTAGAAAATGATTTTGTCCCTCATTCATTTACGTAGAATACCACCTCCACGAATCAATGTGATTTATTTATCATTACCACATAACATGGTTGTTCATAAGGTCATAAAAAAGAATAAATATGAAATTCAGACATAATATTGATTATTTAACTATAGAATATTATGTGACATATTTCCCTTCTATCCAATATAAAAATAGAAATTTAGACCATGTGTAATTACGAATTTCCATTTCCATGATATGACGCATTTTAATTTTCAAATGCATTTTCCTTGGAAGGTTCTATATTTTTAATTTATAAGAATAATATTGTTTATTAATATTTTTTTATAATTCAATAATGATCAATTTGGATATTTTCATCCAACAAAAGTTATTTTAAACATTTAAATAGAACATCCTCAAAACGCCCAATGTGAAGAAAAACATTAAATTAACTAAATATAACATGGTAAACAATTATATAAATGGAATAACGGTAATGGAACGAACAAAAAAATGGTTCCTAAAAAAACATAAAAATAATATAATTTTTTTAATTAGGACGGTATTAATATAATAAAAATGTTTCGAGGCTCAATGTAAGAGAATTTCCTCAATAAATGAGATATAATTGTTCTATTTTCAAATCTACTAATTTGATGTCACGGTTATTATAAATTATTCCATAATGTTCTTTATTATCATTAAAAGGTTGAAAAACTTAATTTTCATTGGTTTTTACTTTATTTATAGATTTTTTGAGATTAAAATTTTCCATGTTTTATATATGAGTTGTTGTTTCCTTTTTTTTGAATGTTTAAAAAGAATTTTATCCAACTTATATGGACTAAAAATGTGTTCCCACCATCGTAGTCATTATGTTTTATCAATATATTCCTAAAAGTAAACATGGGTTTTCAAATATTATTTTCTTCCACCATTTCATGGAATTTATAGTTTAAAAACTTTTTAAAAGAAATAAAAAATCCTTTACATTTTTATGAGATAGATGAAAGCATTATTGATTATAGGATTCAATTCCAATTCAAGAAAATTTATTAATAAAGTGAATGATATAGGTTTTTTATTAATTTTATTATTCCTAGAAAATTTATATGAATAATGGGTGGAAATTATATAAATTAATTGATGGGTAATCCTGATATATCTCTCCAATACATTGGACAACATCACAACATTTAATGGTGATACGTTACTCTTAAAAGATATGAGAATTATCTACTTAGGTGATACCATAGTATGGATTTTTATTGTATAAATACCCAATATATATATATTATCTTCCTAAAAAGGGGGTTTAAAAGAAATATTTTTATTTTATAATTTAAAAAAATGAATGAATTTTCATAAAAAATGTCTATAAACTTTTTAATAGTGAAATTATTTTATTAAATGCTATCTGCCCAAATTATTGCATATTTAATTTTATAAACACACATTATTATGGTTTTTATTTATGAATACATACAATTTTTTATGGAAAAAATTGATCAGTAAATTATTTTTCATAGATTAGTAAATAAGTTTTAGAGCAGAAAGTTTGTTATCAAAAATTTGAAACTTATTATAGATTATCATGTTTACAAGCAGAATATTTGGTTTATTTTTTTTATGTACCATAAATAAATTTCACAAATTTTTTATATGGATTTTTTATCAGTATTGACTCTAATAAATTTATATTCAATATTATTGAAGGGACCATGGACGGAACAAGTGTGTCTCTATAAAGAACAAGTTTTCGGGGAAAATTGGACATTGTGTGGATGAGTCCAATTTTTAATGTAATATTTTTTATAATTTTTTAAACTAATAAACCTAAAAAGTTATTTTAGACATTATTAATGAAATATACTTCCTAAATCATATAATTTAATCAATTATTATTTGAAAATTGTTATAATTGGTATCATAGTAAGGGTTTAGACATCTTTAGAGGTTTGTATGACATTAAAATTGACTCTTAAGGATTGTAATTTATGGTTATATACAAAGAAATATATTTTTAAGATTTCAAGGTTTCTTCATGTAATATATATATATATATATATATTGGTAATAATTTTATTGAATGAAAACATGGAAGCTAAAGTAGAATCACATCATGAAAAAAATATCCTTTTGAACTAGTAACCTAGAATTATTGAAATTAGAAAAGAGAAGTTTGTAACCTTGTTAAATTAGTTGATGTTGGATATTAATGGATTTACCAATAAAATGGGTGATTATTTTCTCTGTATAAAAATATTTGGATAGTAAATAATTTCATGAAATTTAATCCTTTATATTTTTCTGGATCCTAAATCCTTATAGAAACTGACTGATGGATTAATAACGTATAGAATATATATAATGTTCTTTTTCAGTTATCACATAAAAATTTAACCCTTTATATTTGTAAATTTTATCATTAATCCCATAATTGGTTTACTTTATTAAATAACACTAACTAAAATTTAAAAAAATAATGCAATGAAATGAATGGAATTTAAAAACCACATCCTTGAAAAGTATGTTTACAATGTTATTTTCCATAAAATGGATAGTAAAATTCTAGAGTTGATGTAATTGGAGGAGTAATATATTTTCCCCTATGATGATATTTTTTTATTGGTTACATATTTAGAAAATGTCATTATAGTATTTTATAAAATCAAATTATTGATTTTACTAATGATTAATGACAAGTTTACAAAGGTATTTAGGTACTAATGAGTTTGGAAATTATAAGAGTCAATGTGGAATTATATGAAAATCAATATGGTTTTTTTGTAATTTTAAAATAACAATGATTAGAGGTTATCCTTGTTTTATTAAATGGGGAATAATTCATTGAAGAAACCATAAGGAAAAAAATTACATTTCCCTATTGTGATAAGTGCAGTAAGAATAATTCTGGGGAATGTAATATTATATCTTGGATGTTTTACCAATGTCGAAGTCTCATAAACTAATATCATGATTAAAAACAAACACAAAATAGTAATTGTATGACTAGTAATAAAAAATCAGGTAATTAAATTCTAAAATTTGGATGAGGTACTACATTATGAAAATGTGTTTTAAATAAAATGTACTATGGACACCGATCGTGTGGATTTTAAGAATAAATTTGTGGAAATGTAATTATCTACTTTTGGGACATTCAACGATGTGGTTAAAGTAAAATTTCATTTTTACACTAGGTACTCAAATGTTTTGTTTGATTCATGATCTACATAATTATTTTCATCTTGGATATATTTTCATGTAAAATTTAGATATCAACTCAATAAATAAGGACAATAATTTCAGTAAAAACTCATGGTTAAGAATTAAAAGAACTAAAATATATGGCAACCATTATATCATTGTATGGTGAATGGATTTTCCTAAAGATATAGTTATCATATCTTCAGTGGATTTTGATGTTATCATATGTATGGATTGGATTTTCGTTTATATTACTAGGATAGATTATTGAGATAAATAATTCATGTTATATCCTTAAAGTGAAATTACATTTGAAAATAATAATAAGTTCATAAATTTGATAATCTAGTATGAAGTTAAGAAAATTATTAAATATTGGAGTGAATCATATCTTTCACATCGTATTAAAAAGTATGAAACCATTCAAATTAGTGACACTCCATATATAAATGAATATATGGTTGAATTTCATGATGATTTTCCTAGTTTTATTACTAATAAACTGGTTGAATTTTTTATGGACTTAGTTTATGAAACTATGAAAATTTTAATACCTCATTATCAAATGGATTAAACCTAGTTATTATTGTCAAAAAATTAGTTAAATGAGATACATGATACAGGATTCAACCACCTTAGTACTCCACCTTCAGGAACTAGTTTTTTCAAATATGTATAGTTATGTGAGACTTTGAATTGAACATTGAGAACTAAATAATATTAATATAAATAATAGGTATCATTTTCTTTATATTTAAAAATTGTTTGATTAAATCATGTGAGTACTATATATTTTGAATATTTATATCAGGTATTTGTACGTTCAACTAAAAGCAAAGGAATATAAGGATATAATTCTAAACTAATTAAAACCATTATATGTTTTTGATGATGTATTTTATGTTAAAAAATGCACCCACTGTACTTATGGATATAATGAATAGAGATTTCTATGGGTATTTAGACAATTTATTAGTTGTCTCTAAGGATGAAATTAAACAACATTCAAAATATTATATAGATCATTGGAAACATCTATGAATTTTTTGACTACTATAAAGGAAAGTGGAAACATGTAAAATTTATTTAATTTGAATTTTCTTATATTAAATTTTACTCCGTGGATATATTTTTCCTAAAATGGAAAACCAGTTCATCCAACTAAGACTAAAGTGATGGAATATATTCCAAATCCTAGATTTGTCACATAGATTGATAATTTTCATGGATAAACCATTTAATACCAAATGTTTATTTAAAACATTACTTGTTTATCTATCCTAGTAACAAAAATAACTCAAAAATGACTTCAATTCATTTAGGTAAGGAGATGTGATGAACATTTTTAGGAAAAACATATAATATTATTTAATTTCCCTATTTTATCCTTACTAATTAGAAATTATGAATTTGTTCATCTTCAATGATGATTCATTGAATGGTATGGGTTTCATATTTATCAAGTATGAATGCATAATTGAATTTTTTTTATCTTTAACTCAAATTACATGAGATTAATTGTTATATACATGATCTTGATCAAACAACAATGGTTTTTGAGTTAAAAATATTGGTCATGATTCAATATTATCCAAGTAATCAAAATAATGTTTTCGATTCACTGAGTCAATAAGATAGTAAATTATTAACTATTCAATAGTTATAACATGATCCTTATGTTAATTATTTAATAAATGTTTTCTTAGAAATCATTCATATTGAAACCCATTTTTTGGATAAGGTATTACTGTTTTCATTATAGTTAGAATGAATAAAGGGTTATAAAAATAATATTATGATTTCCAAGAAAGAGTATAATTAGTAAATAAGGGTATGTTTCCAATGATTAATTTTGATAAAGAAAGTGTTATTAGATATGAAATAAAGATATTTTTTAGTTTTTTATAGTTAAGGATGGAATTATTGTGTAAAGACCAAAAATATTTGTTTTATTTTTATAATGTAAGAACTATGATGTATATATACCTTTATGGGTATTATTGGTGAGAATGTATGAAGAAAAATATAATAAATTTTAGTAGGAAATGATTGACTTTTCTTCATTTCAATGATGAATAAAAACTATCAAAGGGGATATTTCACACATTTTTACTTTCAAAATGAAATGGGATGAATAGAATATTGGATTTTATTGTTGTACTAATGAATACATATCGAAGTAATAATTTGATTTTGGTTATTTTTTATCATTTGAATACTTTTTTTTCATTTTTTTCATTATTTGAAATTTTATGTATTTGAATCCAATTTCTAGAAATTATCTTAATTAGACAGTCATGTAACCTGAAGTTCCACTCTCCATTATATCTAATCCTCATACCAGATTTAGCTGTCATATTTTTAACCGACTTCAAACATTATCTAGTACTCTGTTAAATTTCGATGTGTCTTTTCACCCCTAATGTAATGGGTTTTGGAGAGGAAAATTTGAAATATGAAGGATAAGATTCAAGATTTGACATTTGATTGTTATTTATGTGGGGATAAACATCTATATTTAGTTAAATTTTCTTATAATAATAGTTTTCATTGTGGTATTAAGATAGAATACATTGTTGAAATATTTAGAAAGATGTGTCAAACAATATCCTATTTGGCTGAACTGACTGAGAGGAGATTTTGGAAACTAAAATTATTATAAGAGATGTTTTAATGTAAATATTTTTAAACCAAGCATAAGATCAACATATAGTGGGAGAAAGAGTAATACAGAGAACAAGAGGAAATTAATTTTATTTGAGGTAGGTTGCCATGTATTTCATAAAATATATCATTTAAAAGGTGTAATTTGTTTCTCAAAAAGTATTTGAGTTCATGGTTCATTAGAAAATATAAAATTATGGATGATGTGGGGTTATTTTTTTGTGTAGCCTTCTGTATGAGTTTATCCCAATCACATAATGTGTTTTTTTCCTTTATTAGTAATTGTGTACCTAATATATCTCAATTTTCAATTCATAAAGTACTACAGTTATTATAAAATATTTGTTATTTGGAAATACTAGTTAAAATATTTTATGGTAAAGAAAAATCATTTTTTGAATAAGGTAATTCTCCATTTAAAATATTTATAGAGAAACCTTATAATTAAAGAATCAACAGTGTAATTTGAAGTGGGTATGGGGGAAAATACCATCATCTATTACATAATTAAAACAAACTAATTCATCTCATGTTTAATTTAGGAATTCTTATAAAATTTTTATGAAATGATTTGAGTTATTTGGTTTTTTATTGTTATGTACTTGACTATTTGAGCTCAATTTTTTTTTGAATATTGTAAATAATATTATGGGGTATTCATGTTTACCAATGTACTAGAATGACTATTTCCTTTTATGTACATTGCTAATATTTTTTAATAATCCCAAAGCTATCTCGGCCCGGATTCCACTAACCAGTTCCTAGAGTCAATGGGATAAATGTCCTCAACAACGCCTCCCAATATTCGAGACGCTATAGACAAGCAGTGAGGGTCCAAGGTGGTACTAAGGGGAGACAATACTCTCATGAATAGAGTATCACAATGGTAAAAGGAATATATAAATAGATTAATCATAATAAATAAATAATATAAAAAGGTAAATTATCTACAAGTAATAAATAACCAACATCAACAATATCCATCATCGTATATAAAGTGATGTAATGTCATATGTTTATCAATAATGAACATGAAAACAAGAAGACATGAAATACCATACATGTATCAGAAGATCAAAAATTCTAAAAACAACTAACTCTAGTATAATTGTGATCCCTAGATCGGTCTTGTGCTTACCGCTTCCAATTATATGACCAATAAGGTATCAACAACTGGGCACTGGATCCTCTCCCAACCAACATCCATATAATCTGCTTAGGTACCATTACAAACCTTAATAGTGTGTGAGAAAAACTCAGTAGGCCACCAATAATGGTGTTTAAAAATTCCCAATGTGTGCATATAGTATAAGTAGTGTGCATATATAATGGTAAGTATCAGTTAATGCTAAAAGGTGTTGTCTATGGTTATAAATGTGTACTAGGACAAAACTACCAACTTAGACCCATTCTGGATAAAATCTGAACATGTAACCATTTGTACACATATACATAGTCTATATAAGTAATGACTTCTATAGCCATATATATAGATAACACTACTAGAATGGACATGAGGTGTAACTCTAGAATCCTTGAGTAGTAGCATGAGTCTCATTAGTATCAAGGGATTCAATGCCTTTTATCAGAAGAATAATGGATTCAATTCCCATATCTAGATAATATACTCACCATGCCCGATTCATAATAATAGGGTCATCATGCCCGAATCATAATTGTTGGGCCACCATTCCCAAATCAAATCTATGGGGTCCGTATGCCTATATCATAACTATATTGTCTCCATGGCCAGTTATCATAATCCTTATGTGTCATAATTCCCAAATATATTTATATATAGTATATAGGATTCCAAGAAAATATTTCGTACTATAGGGATTCCATGACCATATCACAATATAGGGATACCATGCTTGTTTTTCATAATATAGGGACTCCGTCCCTGTATCTCACAATATAGGGACCCAATTATTCTATCAATAAAATAATAAACATTCAAAGGCTTTATGAAGAGAAAATGGATGATTCATAGTTTATTATCATTTTTTATTATCAAAGGTATAATAATTATTCGATTTAGTCATGTGACATGGTTCCACCAATCACATCTTTTAATAAAATATATTTTGATATGTGTTTTAATCATTCTTCACCACAAAAATTATCACTTATAATTTTTTTAAATCACATTTTATAATTCAAACGAAACACATTGCTGGGGGTTTTGGTTATATAACCATTAAAGTCAAATATATGTATAAAGGACATACCCAATGGGGTGGACCACATTAATATTGAAGAAAAAAATTTCTATTGTGATATTATAAAAAAATTATGATCTAGAATAGGGAAACAAATATAATTAATTTTAGTTGTAACGCATGGTGAAACTAGTGTAAGACAGAATGACACAACATATAAACCATAAAACATTTAAGGGATAATTACTAGACTAACCACCTTATCAACATAGAGTAGCACAAATATATTATTGGCCTTTGGTTTGGTCTAGATCGACGTAAAATTATGAAATAGATGAACGTCGTGAAAATAGGCCATATGAGCCTGTATCAAAATAGCCTCATCTACATCAGGGAAAACAATGAAATGATCCTAATAAGTGGAGAACATACTGAGAGATATCCAATGATATGATCAAATGTTGAATAGGATTTTTGAAGATGAAAAGTTATAAAATCATAGAATAATAGTCTTGAGAGATCTTTGGGGGGGGGGGGTTAGCTAATCTATTAGAGGGAAAAGAAGGGTTAACTAAAACACATAATCTATTAAGGGAAATTAGTAACATCACTAAAAAATAAGGGGTTTCATGGTTTGGATGCACGTTTGGTGAAACAAAGATCCAAAAATGAGTTATGCACTATCCAAGCATGGCATCCACGTGATTCATGCACCTAGTTCAGGAAACTATATGCAAATGGGGTTTCTATCCTATGCTGAAAATTATAGTGCATCTACATGGGAATACATGTAGAGACCCGAAGCCTGACGTACATAGACTTTACATTACTTTTGTGGAATACTTAGTACATAACAAAAATACACACACAAGGATCGTAATAGTTTAGTGTCTTTGGAAACTCGGAACGTAATCTTCTAATCCTGGTGAAAGATCTTCAAAATCTCCCATAAAGATCTTCTTTTTTTTACCTAAAACCTTTCTTTATATCCTGGGGAAAAGAAAACATAAAAGGGTGAGCTCAAATGCTCAGTAAGGGTAAACAAAAGAAATATCAATCACATAATTTTCATAAGAACATAGCATTTTTGGAAATCTTAACCTGCAAAAGAGAGCATAATTTCATAACATGGGATAAATCATAGTAGTGAAATGAAATCATAACATAAAACATTACTCATTGTGGCATACACACATAATCATAGAGAATCATTTCTTGTTAGTCAAGACTCATTGCCAAGACTATCTTAGTGGACAAAGTCCCTTTCTGAATCGAGTAATCCTCGTTTCAGTCATGTTTCACTGAACCGGTATAACCTACCATTCCAGCCATGTCTATCTCATGAGATATAAAATCCTTACCCAATGCATTGGAGGGAGATATAGGTCCCACCCATCTCTTAATTAATCCTTTCTTATGTGTGCCACAAAATCATAAATCATACATCATTGCATAACCCATGTAATAAAAATGGGATTCTTAAACAACATGACATCATAAAACCATTCATATAAGATAAAGGAATTCATAAACATAATTACATCACAACATAGTCAAATCAATGTAAAAATATGGATAGAAACAGAACCCTTTATTATCTTAGATGGAAAATAATTTTGATAAATCACTTGAAATGAATTCTTGAGGAAAATATCCTTTCTTCTTCAAAATCAATTTCTTTTCACAAAACATCATACAATTTTAAAAGAAAGAGATTTTATTAAAAATAGTCATGAAATATTTTGGAGGAAGGTTCATGAAAATAAGGCTTTATAAAACCGTAAAAATCCGTTCGTGCCGTATAAGTTAAAAAAAACTTTCTTCTCGTACGTTTGTCGGAAAAGTCAAAAAGTACCTCGTACGAAAAACGAAAAAAGATTCCTTTCATATCCTTTACTAAAAACTCATAGAAGGGTAAAATTGGATTTAAACAATTGTAGGTGGATGGAAATAATATTACATATTGAGGGAACATGGATGTGGATGATAAAATACACCCCAGTAAATACTTACGAATAAACAATCTCGGATAAAAATGAGATTGTGATATTTCCCTTACCTTAGGTCCGACTTGCTTTGTAAGTGTCCGAACCTCCTGTATAATGATTTAAATCATGTTATTGACTTATTACAGAATCATATTCATTGTTATGATATCATATATGGTTCACTTATGACATTATATTACCCGTTCTTTTGTAAATTCAATGTTAAAGAAGCGTTTTGGGTAAAATCATTTCATTTATCGTAGGTGTTTTGACTTGTTGTTCTTGACATCATTATTACTTATATCATGATTTACTTACTTCCAGAATATAAAATATGATTTATATATCATATATATTCAGTATATATATATATATAATAGGTAGATAAATAAAATGAAAAACACCGTTCATGGAGACGGTAGTCCGTACGTACGCATGAACGTTGTTTTCCTTTCCTTATTGTCTTGAAATGGAAGTAAGTAGATGACATACATATGTATATATATACATAAATCCAGTAGCTTTATAATGTCATATATTTCATTATTATTTCTTATATATACTTTATAATCATTCTTAAATGGTTAACATGGAGAATGAATCTCATCGCGTCGTGGAGACGGTAGTCCGTACGTACGCACGAGCGATGATATCATTTCTATTGAATTGAATTGGAGTGAATTATACAATATATCAGAATCAATATGATGTTGTAATAACTATGTATAGTTATTCTTTACACCATTATACCCATCCATGTAAGGTGGTGGTGGAAAATAGATTACACCACGGCGTGGAGACGGTATTCCGTACGTACGCACGCGCGGTGATTTCATTTTTCCGTAGGATGGATAGAAGGTGAATTAGGGTTGTTTCATACTTATAATAACATATCAGTATATGAGTGATACTGATGTTATTACTTCATAATGAAACAACCTAATAATAAGAAGTGGAAGAAGAAATAAAGATGAAAGAATTGGTAACGGTAATTACCTCTTCTTTGAAGTGCCTCTTGGAGACCTCCTCTTAGGGAACTAAAATTGGTCTTTGAGGAAGACCAGAACCTCTAGGATGTTGCTAGGGAAGTGGAGAAGAGATTTTGGCAGGGTTTGGCCGAGCTTGAGTGCTCAAATTGGTGTGAGGAGGAGGGGGAGGAGGTTTCCTTTTTTAAGGGAGGAGAGGGGCACCTTAGGAATATCTCAAAATATTATTTTATATTAAAGTCAAAATCGGTTTATAATGGTTCCAAAGGGTCTTATTTCGAAGCTAAAGTGGGGATGGGTCGAAATCCTATCAACCAATAGAATTTAGACAAGTTTAGGATATTATTTTAACCTTATCAATTAGATTTAACTCTAAGTTAAATAATTTAACTTTTACCATGTCTTTTTGTTTTCTTTCACTATATGGTTAATAAACTTACTATAACATGCCAAACGAACCCCAAATTGTTTATTATTAATATATATATCCTTATCTAAGTCATTTGGCCGAACCTTAGATTTTTAGGAATACAATAACAATTAATAATATAATATTTTAGTTAAAAACTATTTTGTGTCAATTTTGACACTATTTGATATATGATTTTTGTGAAAGTCATAACAGAATTAAATGTTCGAACCAAGTTGATTAAATCAACAATAATATATCATAGTAACCTAGAAAATTAGTGGAATTCATAAAAAGTCTTAAATTACATTTATTTTGGTATTTATATTATCAATTATGTCAATATTTCATTAATAAGATAATTACTGCATCATCTTTGTGTCATAAATAAATTATATTATTTGATGTCTAAAAATTACAAATAAATACCATCATGTAGGAAATCCTTTTATCTTTCTAGTGAATATTTATAGTCGAATTTATCTTATGTATAACTCCATATTAAAAATGATTTACTTATTAAACTTTGATTTTAACTATTTTAACCCTTCTTTAAATAAATTAATAATAAATGTCCTAATCTAATCCAAGTGGGCCTAAATGGTCATATTTTATTCCTAAGTTTGTTTTTGGTCGAATTAAACTTGTCCAATAGAATTAGGACATGTGTTAGGGTAATATTAATATCATATTTACCCTTAGTTACCCTATTTACTATTAACCGCGGTAAAAAAATTAAAAAGTTACTATTCACCAAAAAATTATTTTCATCTCATTGAACCACATTTTAGTCCTTGATATTAACCGTGTCTCTCGGATTTTTTAAATTCCATTCACAGAAGCGGTAAAATTAAGTTTTATGCAAAATTCAGTTTTTAACCTACCACTTAGTAGTTTCACTATTCATCAAAAATTGATGTTTTTCAGAAAAATGCCAAAATTTCATCCCAAGCTATATTTCATATTCCGAATTCAAAAATGAAGTCTATTTTACCAAATTCATAACATAAAAGTTTCATTAATTAATTTTATAATTAAATCCCGCTGTTAAAACAAATAGCGTGTTTTTAAGAAACAATATCTATCAAAAGATTGACACTTGTTTATGTTTAGTTTAAATGTGAAATTACATCCAATGACCAACTTTGTATTAAATTGTAAAAATATATTCTAAATACACTTTAAAACCACTCAAATTAATGATTTATCACTATTAATTATTTCGATTAAAAAAGTTGTTTTTAATTATAATTTAGTAATTTTCACTATTCATCAGAATATGAAAGTTATCCGAAAAGTACCAAAATTTCACCTTAGGCTAAATTCGATACTCCGAATCCAAAAATAAAGTTCATTTTGAAAAATAAGCTTTACTGGATTTCAAAACGTGGTTATTACTATTCATAACGGCTAGTTTTAATAATATTTTTATAGCATATCGTTGTTTAGTGAAACTCGGTATTGCGTACTACACACGCTATCGAGGAAGGTCGCGATTGCGTGTAATGCAAGGCAAGTCAAGGATGTGTGTTGTGCAAGCTCCTTTTGGTGTAGCGTACAACACAAGACATTAATAAAATTAAAAAGAATATATTTTTTTATAAAATCTTGGGTTGTTACATTCTACCCCCCTTAAAATGAATTTCGCCCTCGAAATTCGTCGGGGTTATAAATGGTTTACTATTTGAAAGTTTCTTTAATAGAAACCCACATCGTAAAAGGGAATACCAAAACTTGGCTTTAAAAACTAAAGTATGAAATGTAACGATTACCCAAATAAACTAATCACTGGGTTTCCACATAGGTGAAAATATGGATATGGAAGAGAAATCTAACCATCATGTTCTGATGGAGAGTGGTAGAGAACATGGCTATGGAAAAGCCAGTAATCACAAATCCATAGATTTGTGATGATATAAGGTACCATCTGATTCATCAGGTATAAGATCACTAGGACAACATTTTTGGTTTTCAAGATCATTTCCCTAAAGTTGAAAATTTGCTTAAAATAAATACTTACTTTATTTTGGTACAATCTCACTTTTGTTCGTGCCTTGAACAATTTCTACTTCATCTCTTAAATAAATGAAGTTGAATTTGTTATTTGTGAAGTGTTAGCAGATTATGTGATAGAATGATGGGTCATTCCATCTGTCTCAAAAAAAAGGTTAGAAAAAGTTATTAAATATACATAAGTCATTCTATAGTGAGATTAATCACATATGGTTCCTAAAATGGACTTATACTTCATATATCATACTGCTTAATATAATAAAACTAGTTTCTACTAAACAGGGACTTCCTGTAGGCCAGTGGTAGGCGATAAAGGCCAGTCGCACTTCGGTTGTGGGTTCGATTCCTACAGCCTTGTCCGAAGCGATGGGCTGTCGCCCGTCCTGCAGGTTGTCCCTTTTTCTAAAACTACGTTACTATAACATCCCATCAATAATATCGAAAATCTTCTATCCTTAAACAATACTAACTTATGTCCAACATAATCCAGTCTAATATTTAGGCTTATACATAATACTGCAGTCCACTCTCATAATATAGTGACAACGATTACCAGAGATTTAATACTGTCGTTGATCCCCACATATCATAAGATATGTCTTGTTGGTCACATTCAAAGCATTCAAAGTCCTTAATCATGTATTCTCTTGAATACCCATTGAACCTTAATGAAAACATGAATGCAGTTACCAAAATCCACAAAATTCGATATACTCAAACCATGATATCACTTAGTCCTTATATCAATCATGAGCTCATGAATACTATCAAACATTTAATTTTCTCCTTATCCCTTCATTATGCGCATATCATCTACATTCCAAAAATATCTGAATAACCTTTCATGGATAGTGGTACCATTAATCACACACTTTCATAACTCAAGGAAAGACAACAGTGTAACAATCCTCAGATGTCTCTTTATTCCATAGTACCATGATATTTCTTATACAACATTACACATGATAAACATTTAATCATTCCACAACATTCTTAAACCATTGACCGAGCTTCAACAATTCTTTCATCTCACATATCATTTGTAGTCTCTTCATCATCATCCACATAAATACTACCCATATGACCATACTGATTCTCTTCATGAGTCTTTCCCTTAGGGCATTTGTTTGCATATTGCCCATACATTCCACATTTAAAACACTTAACCATTTTTGATGTCATAGCAATACCATTATCCTCATCCATGGTGTTAACCGACCCTTTTCCTTTGCACTTACTTGCTTTGTGTCCTTATTTTCCACACCCAAAGCATATTCCAGTTCCCTTGAAACATTCTCCTTGATGCCTCTTCCCACATGATTTACATAGGGGAAATTGAACTTTCTTTCCTCTATGATCATCATGAAACTCGATCTTTCTCTTATTAGCCGAGTCAGGAAACTTACAAAATTTTACTTTATTGATCATATTATGAGATTGCTGATTTGGCATAATAATGATGTTTGGACTTCCAAATCCCATTTCATTTGGTTGCTCATGAAGAATATCATTCCATTTTCCATCATATCCCCCATTATCGTGAATCATCTTGTTTCCAACCATTTTCTAAAACCCAAAAAGAATAGTGTGAGAGGCAAAAATCATGCTAGGAAAAACAACATAATAAAGGGGGAGTACCCTCATTATCTAAAATCTTAGGATAAATTCTAATATCGTTAGCGCAATTCTAGGACTATAACCTATACGTATACTTAACCTTAGAGACATCCCTAGACATACCTTAGAAATATCTCTAGGGATCTCACTAAAGTTATCGCATCCTAGTTTCCAAAGGTTGACTAAACCTTTCCTCTGATACCAACTGTAGAGACCCGAAGCCTGACATACATAGACTTTACATTACTTTTGCGGAATACTTAGTACATAACAAAAATACACACACAAGGATCGTAATAGTTTAGTGTCTTTGGAAACTCGGAACGTAATCTTCTAATCCTGGTGAAAGATCTTCAAAATCTCCCATAAAGATCTTCTTCTTTTTTTACCTAAAACCTTTCTTTATATCCTGGGGAAAAGAAAACATAAAAGGGTGAGCTCAAATGCTCAGTAAGGGTAAACAAAAGAAATATCAATCACATAATTTTCATAAGAACATAGCATTTTTGGAAATCTTAACCTGCAAAAGAGAGCATAATTTCATAACATGGGATAAATCATAGTAGTGAAATGAAATCATAAAATAAAACATTACTCATTATGGCATACACACATAATCATAGAGAATCATTTCTTGTTAGTCAAGACTCATTGCCAAGACTATCTTAGTGGACAAAGTCCCTTTCTGAATCGAGTAATCCTCGTTTCAGTCCTGTTTCACTGAACCGGTATAACCTACCATTCCAGCCATGTCTATCTCATGAGATATAAAATCTTTACCCAATGAATTGGAGGGAGATATAGGTCCCACCCATCTCTTAATGAATCCTTTCTTATGTGTGCCACAAAATCATAAATCATACATCATTGCATAACCCATGTAATAAAAATGGGATTCTTAAACAACATGACATCATAAAACCATTCATATAAGATAAAGGAATTCATAAACATAATTCCATCACAACATAGTCAAATCAATGTAAAAATATGGATAGAAACAGAACCCTTTATTATCTTAGATGGAAAATAATTTTGATAAATCACTTGAAATGAATTCTTGAGGAAAATATCCTTTCTTCTTCAAAATCAATATCATTTCACAAAACATCATACAATTTTAAAAGAAAGAGATTTTATTAAAAATAGTCATAAAATATTTTGGAGGAAGGTTCATGAAAATAAGGCTTTATAAAACCGTAAAAATCCGTTCGTGCCGTATAAGTTAAAAAAAACATTCTTCTCGTACTTTTGTCGGAAAAGTCAAAAAGTACCTCGTACGAAAAACGAAAAAAGATTCCTTTCATATCCTTTACTAAAAACTCATAGAAGGGTAAAATTGGATTTAAACAATTGTAGGTGGATGGAAATAATATTACATATTGAGGGAACATGGATGTGGATGATAAAATACACCCCAGTAAATACTTACGAATAAACAATCTCGGATAAAAATGAGATTGTGATATTTCCCTTACCTTAGGTCCGACTTGCTTTGTAAGTGTCCGAACCTCCTGTATAATGATTTAAATCATGTTATTGACTTATTACAGAATCATATTCATTGTTATGATATCATATATGGTTCACTTATGACATTATATTACCCGTTCTTTTGTAAATTCAATGTTAAAGAAGCGTTTTGGGTAAAATCGTTTCATTTATCGTAGGTGTTTTGACTTGTTGTTCTTGACATAATTATTACTTATATCATGATTTACTTACTTCCAGAATATAAAATATGATTTATATATCATATATATTCAGTATATATATATATATAATAGGTAGATAAATAAAATGAAAAACACCGTTCATGGAGACGGTAGTCCGTACGTACGCATGAACGTTGTTTTCCTTTCCTTATTGTCTTGAAATGGAAGTAAGTAGATGACATACATATGTATATATATACATAAATCCAGTAGCTTTATAATGTCATATATTTCATTATTATTTCTTATATATACTTTATAATCATTCTTAAATGGTTAACATGGAGAATGAATCTCATCGCGTCGTGGAGACGGTAGTCCGTACGTACGCACGAGCGATGATATCATTTCTATTGAATTGAATTGGAGTGAATTATACAATATATCAGAATCAATATGATGTTGTAATAACTATGTATATTTATTCTTTACACCATTATACCCATCCATGTAAGGTGGTGGTGGAAAATAGATTACACCACGGCGTGGAGACAGTATTCCGTACGTACGCACGCGCGGTGATTTCATTTTTCCGTAGGATGGATAGAAGGTGAATTAGGGTTGTTTCATACTTATAATAACATATCAGTATATGAGTGATACTGATGTTATTACTTCATAATGAAACAACCTAATAAGAAGAAGTGGAAGAAGAAATAAAGATGAAAGAATTGGTAACGGTAATTACCTCTTCTTTGAAGTGCCTCTTGGAGACCTCCTCTTAGGGAACTAAAATTGGTCTTTGAGGAAGACCAGAACCTCTAGGATGTTTCTAGGGAAGTGGAGAAGTGATTTTGGCAGGGGTTGGCCGAGCTTGAGTGCTCAAATTGGTGTGAGGAGGAGGGGGAGGAGGTTTCCTTTTATAAGGGAGGAGAGGGGCACCTTAGGAATATCTCAAAATATTATTTTATATTAAAGTCAAAATCGGTTTATAATGGTTCCAAAGGGTCTTATTTCGAAGCTAAAGTGGGGATGGGTCGAAACCCTATCAACCAATAGAATTTAGCCAAGTTTAGGATATTATTTTAACCTTATCAATTAGATTTAACTCTAAGTTAAATAATTTAACTTTTACCATGTCTTTTTGTTTTCTTTCACTATATGGTTAATAAACTTACTATAACATGCCAAACGAACCCCAAATTGTTTATTATTAATATATATATCTTTATCTAAGTCATTTGGCCGAACCTTAGATTTTTAGGAATACAATAACAATTAATAATAAAATATTTGATTTAAAAACTATTTTGTGTCAATTTTGACACTATTTGATATATGATTTTTGTGAAAGTCATAACAGAATTAAATGTTCGAACCAAGTTGATTAAATCAACACTAATATATCATAGTAACCTAGAAAATTAGTGGAATTCATAAAAAGTCTTAAATTACATTTATTTTGGTATTTATAGTATCAATTATGTCAATATTTCATTAATAAGATAATTACTGCATCATCTTTGTGTCATAAATAAATTATATTATTTGATGTCTAAAAATTACAAATAAAATACCATCATGTAGGAAATCTTTTTAGATTTCTAGTGAATATTTATAGTCGAATTTATCTTATGTATAACCCCATATTAAAAATGATTTACTTATTAAACTTTGATTTTAACTATTTTAACCCTTCTTTAAATAAATTAATAATAAATGTCCTAATCTAATCCAAGTGGGCCTAAATGGTCATATTTTATTCCTAAGTTTGTTTTTGGTCGAATTACACTTGTCCAATAGAATTAGGACATGTGTTAGGGTAATATTAATATCATATTTACCCTTAGTTACCCTATTTACTATTAACCGGGGTAAAAAAAGTAAAAAGTTACTATTCACCAAAAAATTATTTTCATCTCATTGAACCACATTTTAGTCCTTGATATTAACCGTGTCTCTCGGATTTTTGAAATTCCATTCACAGAAGCGGTAAAATTAAGTTTTATGCAAAATTCAGTTTTTAACCTACCACTTAGTAGTTTCACTATTCATCAAAAATTGATGTTTTTCAGAAAAATGCCAAAATTTCATCCCAAGCTATATTTCATATTCCGAATTCAAAAATGAAGTCTATTTTACCAAATTCATAACATAAAAGTTTCATTAATTAATTTTATAATTAAATCCCGCTGTTAAAACAAATAGCGTGTTTTTAAGAAACAATATCTATCAAAAGATTGACACTTGTTTATGTTTAGTTTAAATGTGAAATTACATCCAATGACCAACTTTGTATTAAATTGTAAAAATATATTCTAAATACACTTTAAAACCACTCAAATTAATGATTTATCACTATTAATTATTTCGATTAAAAAAGTTGTTTTTAATTATAATTTATTAATTTTCACTATTCATCAGAATATGAAAGTTATCCGAAAAGTACCAAAATTTCACCTTAGGCTAAATTCGATACTCCGAATCCAAAAATAAAGTTCATTTTGAAAAATAAGATTTACTGGATTTCAAAAAGTGGTTATTACTATTCATAACGGCTAGTTTTAATAATATTTTTATAGCATATCGTTGTTTAGTGAAACTCGGTATTGCGTACTACACACGCTATCGAGGAAGGTCGCGATTGCGTGTAATGCAAGGCAAGTCAAGGATGTGTGTTGTGCAAGCTCCTTTTGGTGTAGCGTACAACACAAGACATTAATAAAATTAAAAAGAATATATTTTTTTATAAAATCTTGGGTTGTTACAATACAACCTAGGAAGCTGGGTTCGATCAAACTATTTGGTCCATTGCTTCTCACTGAAATTCCCCACACTATTAAGGTATACTATGTGTATTGGGTTAGATGGTTTCAACAGAGTATGTAACCTAAACATTTCATCCACTATATGGGGTTTCTGCATCTGTAAAATCCCCAAACATCTCGTTTCCCATATATCCTTACTAGACATTCATATTAGGTCAAAACTAATAATTTTATAAATAATTAAATAATTTATATCTCATTTGAAAAATAGGGTCCTTACAGTATTCCCACATTAAACGAACACATCCCTATGTTTCCCTTCAATGGGTGGTGAGATAAAATATGAGAAAAACTATGGCTACTAACTATGTACATCAACCCCCTATATCCAATTATTATCTTATACATGGTCATTCTAACATAATACCTATAATAAAGGGAAATAATTTTCTTGTAGATACATCATTCTCCGATCAATGATGTTTTTGGGATACTCCTCAAAAGAAGCATAAACATATAACAAAACATCCTCAGGATTAAATGTTTTATATGATTAAGTATGGTAATGGTGAAGGTTTGAAACAAACAAGAAATAATGCATGGAACAATACTTATAATGTAATACCAACTGATAGGCTACCGACCCAACTCTATCCAAAATCTAAAATGACCAGATAAAACAAGGAAACAAATTCACATACCCCTTTATCCATCCATACCCAGTTCATGGAGATACCTTTAGGAAAATAATATTGATAACATATAACACCCGAGGTCATAAATGAATATTAGAATTTGATTTATATTTTTTTATGAGCAGTAGAAATACAATTTTTTAATAACTACACATGATTCGAAGTCCCCTGCAAAAGATGAAGATCTAGTAGCATTACAACTTTGGGGAATAACTAGTACAGGGGTGAAAAACATATAATAACTTATATGTCCTCATAAGGATACATCTAAATCATTCCATGAAATATATTATTGTAGGAAAACTTAATGAGAGAGATATAGTTCTCCCATGACCCCCCAAAATCAAGGATGCATGCCCAGACCATATCCTCATATACATGTATATTCTGTTTTAAGTTTCCATCAGTCTCAGGGTTAAATGGTATGCTTAGAATCACCTATATACCCAATGATTTGTATAACCCCTTCTATAACCTTAATGTGAAATGAGAATACCTCTCTAAAATGATTGTTTGATGGAACCCATGTAAATGTATACTATCAATGACATATAGTTTTCCTAGATCGTCAGTAGAAAGATTATCACATATAGGAAGGGTCTAGGATACCTTCATTACTCGATCCATGACCACCCAATCAACATTAATAACTTCAGTAAACCTCGGTAAAGAAACCACAATTTCCCTTGCGAAGTCATCCTATCTCAATTCTGGGACCGTTAACATCTATAACAAAAAATTTAGAAGCTACTGCTCCTATTTCACATCTAACAGGTAGAACACATAGTGATAGAATCTTCTATAATATGTTTCATCCCATGAAATCAATACTGACAATGTATATAAAAACATATCTTAGACATACCTGGGTTAACTACCCCTTGAGAAGCATATGAATTTCATATCGGGTCCTCCTCTACACCTATACGAACCCATATATGCCCATTTATATATAGGGTTTCATCTCCATCAATTGACCAATATGTAGGTAGGTACTTACTAGAAATACCTTCTTGGAGGACTAAGACTCCAGGATATGAAAACTATATCATCTCCACTCTCTCTTTAAATGAAGAGGCCACTTATGGATATTCATGTAAATACATTAAATGATTGTTCTGAACTTCAATGTCTATATTATAAAATATTTTCATAAGATACCATTCGATACTTGTCTCCTAAACCATATGTATTTGATTCATCCTACTTGGATTATCGATAACAACATTTCCCTTTTTGATCATATATGCTAACATGATGTTGAAGGACTGTATATATTCAACCCACCTTCTCATCCTAAATTTCATTTCACACTATGTGAAATCATACCTAAAGATTTTGTTGTCTATAAATACCAAAAAATGATCTCTTGCAGGTATTTTATCTAACAATGCAAGGCGTGAACAATAACTACTCACTCAAGATCATGCGTCCTATAATTTAGCTCATGAGGCCTTAGGCACAACGACCCATCTACAATGAATTGATAGTCCTACATCAAAACTCTTACTATATATACACATGAAGTATTATAATAAAATATATTACTTCTTCAGAAATCTTGAATAATTAGGATCATAACTGAATTCAGTCATCCTTTCTGCACTAGGAAGGTATCCTCATAGTATTGTGATCATATAAACATTACAACCTTTTTATTAAATAATATAAGAGGTGAATATTGCATGATAAGTACTGTATGAAGTGACTATAACAACCAAATATCCCTAGGAAACTCTATATATTAAATATTCTCTTAGGTTACTCCCATGTAACCATATCTCTGACCTTCTCTTAATCATCTGATACTCTTTCCTTTGAGATAATATGACCTAATAAGTGATTATTTTCAATCTAAAATTTGAACTCAGTGAGATTATCATATAACCAACGCTATCTCAGTGCATTTTTAATGATCTATAGATATTTAGCATGGTCATTTCGAGAATGATAATACCCTAGGATGTATTCTATAAAAACCATGAAAAAAGAATCCAAATATGTATTGAAAACCCTATTCCTTAAGGGAAACAATGGTGGGTATATTCATCATGACGAAAGACATGAAAAAATACTAATATTAACTATACCACCTATAAAAATTAATACATGGTATATCTGGACATCTGGCTCACACATGATGATATCTTGATCTTGGTTATGTCTCTGAGAAAAAACTATTTCCTCATAGAGGATCAAAGGGATAATAAATTTGAGGTAAGGGATACTAGTTTATAACTATATTCTTATATAATTTATGTTAATCCACAAAAATTGTGGGGGTTACAACCTTCATATTGGTGAAATAGGTCGGTGAACCCTAGGGTGACATATTGAGACTTTTAAATCCTTAACTTCTAAATACTTAAGATGCCTCTAGATCTCCTACAACTTTGTAGTAGTCATCTCATAAGGAGGAATAGATAATGATGAAGCTCCAAGAACTATCTTGATAGAAAATTATACCTATTTCTTAGGTGGTAGTGTAGAGAATTTTTTAGTGAAGATTTCCTGAAAATAATCAAATACAATATGGAATTTTGTCTAATATAATATGTGATCATCCACATATTCACTAGAAATCAGGGTGGTCACACCACCTGGAGAAGGAATCTATAGTATAGCTCTACCTTCATGGACATATCACTCACCCTTATAAATCTAAGTACCTTCTTATGGATATGTTAACAACAGCCTCTAATGAGAAAAATCCATATTGGTGTGATAGGGGACCAACCAGTCTATCTCAAGATTGACATTAAAGTACATCATATTGGGTGAGAATAAGACCTATAAGAAGCATTGTTTTATTTTCTAATGGTATAATTGCTTGCATTGGAATACAGTCTCTAGAAGTATACCCAATGGAGTGTCATGTATCACCACACTCGAAAAGTACTCAATATTAGGCCTAAGGATATGAAAAATATCCAATGATATAATGGAATATGATGAAAACATATCAAACAAAGCTGATATAATAGTATGTACTAATAGAATATTACCTAGCACCATAGCTTCTATGGCACCCTGATTCACTTGTATAGGATAAAATTAATAAATATGGATAGATATATAGCCCCATCTTAGAACTTAACTACATAGAGGTGGTCCTCTCTACTACTGATTTATATATGAAGCCTAGCTACCTTTCCCAAGAATTCATCCTCTTCTTGTATGGCTGGTAGTGCTCCATAAACATTCTGGTAGACTTTATCTTGATCCCACACATTATTTTAGGGATGATATGGATTCTATCCCACTAGGTACATATGGGATGGTCCTAAAAAATGTTAAATATAACCCAACATTGAATGAACAATCATTCAATCAGGTCTCTGGGACACTAGAGATTCTTACACCATGTTTTCCCATAGTGTAGAATAATCATATAACTATGAGTGTATCTCACATGGTTTCCATTTTCAACAAATGTAGTCTCAAAGTGTCTCTTTTTACCTCTAGTAAAAACACTTCTCTTTATCATTTCTGAATAATACTGGCCCACACCATCATCATCTCACAAGTTCCACTCAGTGATGACAACCAGGTTCACTACTTAAGACATGGTAGTAAACCATAAAAAATTCACCAAAAAATGAATAGGATACCTTAGATCAACCTCAAATAATACCTCTTTTATTGGATCATATGTATTATAGATATGCACAAATCATTAAAACATTTTAAAATGAGTTGATTAGTCCATAACGTATATTGAACCCTATTGCGTGTATGCGAACTCCTTGGAATAATCATCCCTTATGGTCTCATGGAAGAAATAGTCATAGAATCTATATTAAGAATCACTCTAAATTACTACCCAATACTAACCTGCCTAGTTTTGAATATCCCACAAATGTTTTATAGATCCACGAAGAATATATATAGATAGATTCACCACCTAATAATGTTATTTATAAAGGTTCATGAAGATATATCATTGTATCAATCCATAAAACTGTATCCTAGGGGCCAGCATACCCAAAAACCTTAGGTGGATGTTACTGCTGAAGCAGCCACATCAACTATCCCATATAAGGGAAAGGTAAAAAATATCCTTTTATAGTCTTCATAATCCACAAAAACTCTTATACAAACTAGATATCATTTCACACATCATGTATAAATGCAGGTCCCAAAGGTGTCACTACTTGAGTAATCGCTAATGGCTTTTGTCCCACCACCTTTAGAGTGTGGTCATCACCACCCTCCATGCACATGACTAGAAGTAATCATTTGGAATAGATCTAAAAATTTCGATAAAACACAAAAAATAGTTTTAATAATAGTAAGGATCGTAGAAAAATGAATATTATTAGAACACTCCTCCTTTTGTAAGAACCACACCCCTTTTCCTAATACTAATGCTAAGTATGGGTGATATGAATAGTTATATAGAAAACAAGAGATGAGATGCACTTCCCACTACATAGGTCTAGTCTGGGTCAAGCTCTATGTTATGAGTCCACATTCCTTTTATACACAGTGTAAATTTTAATTTATAGAGGAAAATTCCATTTAAATTACAATCGGAATCCATATTAAATGGCGACCATCTAATTATAGATTTCATTTTAATTTAATTCCACTCTCATTTATATAAATGTTTTAAAGGTATGAACTATATGGATCACTAAATCCAATTTACAAGGGCCTGTACACATTATGAATTGAAGGGTTCTGTCAATTTAATCTGAACCACCCACTTTTCAAGTCCCTATATGAAATGATAACACAATTCATGGGCATATAAATAATCGCAAAAACATTCTGAAAAAAACTAATAGTAAGTGTACATGGTATGGAATAATGCATGACATATTAGTTATATGAGGTGCCTAAAATGATGAATGATCGTGATTCCATGTTTTATTAGGCCATGGATCAAATATAAACCTCAATAATATTAATAATCATCACACATCATGTGTGTCAACCAACAGTGGAATCTAATAAACTATTGATAGATAAATACATAAACAATGTCCCATATAAGGTAATTTGTACTTTCCCAACACATGGGTTCGATAATCCTAGTAACATATCATTACCAAAATATTATATATTCCTAATATCTTGTATAACTTCACAAAATGATAAGAGAATAGGAAAAAAAATTATGTCATACCACATTGTGATTCCCTGAGCTATATGCCACAAAACCGTGGTCTGAGTAGGTGGGCCATATAGGCTGAGGAATGCCACTCTATAAAAAGGGAATGTTGATTAGCAGTGAGGTTCCAAGGTGGTATAGTGGGGAGACTATACACTCCTTATCAGAGTATCACATTAGTGAAAAGTATTGATAAATATTGTAAGTATAACAAATAACTAGAAGAAAAAGATAAAGCAACCATAAATAATTAATAAACAAAATCAACAATATAAAACATCATATATGAAATTATGTAAATTTTATGTTTCTATTGAATGTAAATAAGTAGAAAAGTATTCTGACATTAAATAGAATACATGTATCAAAAGGTAAAAAATAATAAAACAGTAACTCCAGTAGTATCACGATCAATAGGTCAGTCATGTGATTCTTCAACCCAAGGCTATAATTAATTTGATATGAAATAATGGTTGATTTCTTCTATCCCTAAATGCATATATATAATCTTTCTGGGTACCATAAACTTCTCCGATAGGCTGTCAGATAAACATAGTAGGCCACCATAAACATCATCTATAATTACCAAAGTGGTTATTATAATATGGGTTGTGTTCAAATATAATGGTAGCAGTAAGAAAAGAAAAAAAGTGTCAGATATGGTTCTTGAATTTTACCATGATGACACTTTTGGATATAACACATTATGGATAATGTCTGAACAAGTAACCATATTTATTGATACATATAGTCAATATACATAATGAATACTACAACCACAAATATGGATACTGCTACTAGACTATACCTGATGTGTAACTCTGTAATCCATGAATAGATGCATGAGTATCACTAGCATCAAGGTATTCCATGCCAAATATCACAATAATAAATGACAACATTCATGTATCAAAAAAATATTGTATTTATGCCTGAATCATAACAATAGGGACTCTATTCCCAAAGAATAAATATAGGGTCTCTATCCGTGAATCACATCAGTAGGGTCTCCATGAAATTAGAATAACGTTATGGTCTTCATGCCTAGGTATCATAAACCATAAGGGCACCATTAAAATGTATATATATATATATATAGTATAAGGGATTCCTTTCCAGAATTTCATAGTATAGGGATTCCATGCCCATATCACAATATTGGGATTCCATTCTACTATGTCACAATATAGTGATTACATTCGCGTATGCCACAATATAGGGACAACATGCCTGTTTCACAACAATAATAAAGAGAAAAAGGATCTTGTAATAGCCAATATATTATTCATAGTTCATTAAGATTCCATATTAAAAAGGGTATAACCATTGTTTAATTCAGTCATGTGATGCGGTCGCACCACTCAAACTCATTTGATCTAATATAGTTTGAGAGGTTTGTTATCCATGATACTCTACAATAATTTTATTTTAACATTTATGATATCACATTTTAGAAATCATACAAAACACGCTGATGTGTGTTCTAGTTATATAACAGTTAAATTCAAATATGAATGTAATGGGTTCATCCAAATGGGTGGAACACATTGAGGTTGGAGACCTCAAACATCTATTGGGGTCAAATAAATTTATTATGAACCAAAAAGGGAAATAAATAAAAGTTAGATTCATTTTTAGGGATATGAATGGTGAATCCATCTTATAAATAAATTGCACAAAATATAATGTATCATGATTTTGAGGGATAATTAATAGTCCACATTCCCTATGAATTTATAGGACTTCCTTAGCCTTTGGTTTGGTCTATATGGGAATAACTAAAGAATTCACTGAATTCCCTAAAAATAGGTCATATGATCCTACAAAAAATTGAGTCATTAATGGTAAGGTAAACATTGAAATAATACTAAGGAGTAGAAAAATTACAAAGAGATATCAAATGAGATGACAATATATTGAATCAGATTTTGGATGAATAAACAAGTGAAAAACCTTGAAGAAGAGGCTTGATAGATAAAAGGTGGAGGAAGAATGTGACTTTATCGATTGGTGGATGAAAATAGAAATGAGAACTAAAAAAAGAACATAATAGAATAATGGTAAACTCTCCCAAATATAATGAGTCTCACGATTTGGGAACATGACTGACCAAGTCATGGGCCAACCTTTTGAAATGAAATTTTGAAGGAGAGAACCTGCATGGTTAATGAACTCTATATTGGAAAATATGTGAAAACTATGTTTTTTTATGTTGATAAAATTTTTATATCTTTTTAATGGACATGGAATATAGGTTTCATGGTTATTCCAAACCATACATCCCACTACTTCTCACTAAAACTCTACATATGGTAAGAGTAAACCATGTGGACTTGGTATCATGTTTTCTACTAACCATGTGGACCATATGTTTTTCCACCTTCCCGTGTTATAGTCTCAAACCAACAATAGAAACCCCCATTTCCTCTCTATAATCTTTATTTATTCATATTATATCAAAACAATGGAGTTAAACCAAAATTTAAGGATCTTTACCTCATCAAAAAAATCATTATAATACCACATTTCAAAATAGTTTTCATAGCGGTTAAGGATGAGTAGTAATTTTAATAAAGTTAGAGTTTTAATTATGTATGTTAACTGGAAAAAATTACAAGTGTATTTATAAAAAATATAATTTCTGGAAATAATGGATATTGTGTGGATGTTTACCCTTTTTAATATAACATATTTCTTAATTATATAAAATTCTAATCCAAAAAAGGTCCATGGAATGTAAGTGATGAAATATACTCTAAAAATATTTTAATTTATGAGACAGTTTTCTGAAATATATTATATTAATAATTTATAATTATCTAAAACTATTAGGACTATGTGAGAATACTTTCTCTATTTTTACTATGTGACAAGCATTGACTATTAAAATGTTAATTTTGTATTGAAAATGCACACTTGAAATAAAATTATCCATATAGCGTGTCAAAAATAAAATATGGTTGATTCAAATTCATAAAAAATTAATCTTGGATCTAATTCATAATGTATCAAGATAATAATGGTGTTCTTTACATATGGGCCCCAAGGAAATATTTGGTACCATTATGAGTGGAGGTGAAAATCAGTGATCCTTAATTTTTAGTAATTCTTAATCTCTTGATTTTTACAACTTGTACTTCTAATATTTCTTGATCCATAAACCAATATCTCATAGTCGCTCCTCATGTGAAATAAAAATTAAAGAAATATTATCATAGATTGCTGAAAATGTTCTACATAATAGAATACTCTTTTCCAGGTTACTTATATTCCCTACATGAATTATCCAATATAATATTATTTAAATTTACAATGGTCAGGGTTGTGATTGTTTATACATACAAGTAGTTGATCCTCTAGTTAGCCCTAATTTTACATACTAACAACCAAATTTTCTACCAAGGTTTGGTAAACACTCAAAACACCGTACTTCTCATTGACTGGTTAGGCACCCAATCTATAAGACTATTTAGAAAATATTTACAAAATATAGTTAAAAGATATTTTTCCTCAAGATGATTAATAGTATAAATACATCACCATTATATAGATTTACCCACTTAAATATATACTAGGATAATTTGTTATCATATATATATATTAAAATGTTCTAATAAATTCATTTAAAAAGTAATTTTGGTCTGAAAAGTTTATTCTTGATGTGGTGGAATATAAATTCTTTTTAGCATTGAGTACATAGTTATATCTCCTTCGAGAAATCCTGATATCATGTCACCTTATTCCTTCCCTAATAATGGATGTATTAAACTGTCATAAAACTTTTCACACAATATATTTGGGTTCTCTATATAATTATCCTATAATTCTAGAACACCATATTCAAACATAAATAGAGAAATACGAACAACAAAAATTATTTTCCTTTGTCATTACATTATTTTAATATGAAAATTTTAATTCAAAATTCGTCATGATTCATAATATTCAAATCCTTTTTAATCCTCCCCAAAACATTGTCATGTATTATAATTTAAACATGTCATAATATCTTCTTCAAAACCCCTTAAATACACAGGTTTATCAATATTTCCACATGATAAATAGATATGTGATTTCAAAAAAATAAATACTCCAAGGAATTGGGTATCACTATTCCTCCACTTTAAATTTTTTTTAGGCATTCATTATTTTCATGATAAAATTTAATAAAAGTTTTTAGATCCCCACATTTTTCTATACATAAATATCATCTTATCATGTGATTTATTATTTAAATTTTCTTCCCATGAACACCTGATCTTGTCATATACATCGTATTTTAAATTCTCTATATTTTAATTCAACAAATAGTGTGTGGAAATACCTACTTACACTTGACTAACAAGTTGGAAAGTGGAACAAAATTATTTCCATAAAATATAAGATTTATCCTCTATTTTCTCAATATATTCTTCTTCTCTACATGGTCTATCATTTACACATGGGTAGTGTCACCTCTTTACTCATGGTCCCTTGAATCATTCGTGGTAGCATGATTTGAGATGTGGTCAATTCATTTACTGTGTGAATATCAATGTTGATCAATGTTCTTTTCACAATATCTTATAAAACACTCACAATGGATTATTATTAATATAATCAATTGTAGACATTCCATATGGAATATTATCCTATGAATGATTATAATTGTTCATAAAGTATATTAGTTTACTTGTGAAAGATATTTATTTTTCATGCTCATGCACACAGAAGGTCTGTGTTGAACATTTCATACTTAAATATATGATATGTGAAATATGATTCAAATACTTACAAAATTATTATTTTTTTAAAATAGAAGAATGGGTTTTATATTTTTGATTATCCTCATAGTGAATCTATGCTCCTCAGTGGGTTAATCTTTATCACCCACAGAAGGTCTATTCATGTCATGTGGTTAGTTTCACCTATCTTATTTAATACTTTCAATACATAAATGTTTAAAATTCATCATTATTGTAAAAAAATTGCACTCTCATTGACATATAATAAAAGATTTACCATATCAACAATTTGTAGTTATTTTTCTATTATTATATCATGAAATTATCCACTTTAGTTATTTACATTATATACTCATAACATATTTGACATTAATAAAGGTTTTACCTTAACCATTATATAGAGTTACATGGATTATATATTAAGAATGAAATAAAATACCTTATTATGAACCTATAATAATCCTACATGAATTATCATCACCAAAATAAAAAGATATTTCAGTATTTAAAAACAATGAAATACTATCTTGTGAAACAAATCCCTATATATTTACATTTTAAACTAAAATGTCAAAATTAATTTGTAAAAATACACTATTTTCAACCGAACCACCCCATGTATCAAATTTATTTGAATTAATTCCATAATATCACAAATTAAATATTATATTTTTGGAAATTTTTTTAATATATTCTGAGATGGATTGCATGATTTTGACTCTATGAAATGTGTTGTGAATAAAATGTAACTTTTATAAAAAAACAAAATTTGATTCAAATGATCAATTTGTGTGTTAAATTTATGTTTAGATCATTCCATCATTTAATAAATGAATCATGGTTTTTTATTAATAAATGATCAATAAAATCCAATTGTATCTTCCTAGTTTTTATTATATGACCCATTTCTTGAACAAAATTTTACTTGTAATCTTGAAACATACATATTTAATCAATTTGGACACACAATATTTCTAAATTTACTAATGTTAATTAAAACATATAAAAAAATTAGTGACAATATATTTCTAAATTTATCAACAAAATTCAATCAAGTTTTACTAGTTTTGACTATGTGATATATGTTGCGAACTAAATGTTTCATTTATATCGAAACATAAACTTTGAGTCATAAAAGCTTCACTATTTGATAAACTAACATTAATTTTATACAAAATTGACACAAATAAATCAAAAAAATTACCCTAATGTATAAAGACATTATGACTGTGATTTTTTAGTTTTTTAATATGTGACCTTTTTTTGAACTAAAATTTCACTTTTATACTAAAAATACACAAATTTAGTCATTCTTTCCACACCATTGGACATATTTATGTTTGCTTAACTGTTACACAACACAAATGAACTAAAAATATTTTTCCTAAAGTATTACGAAAAACATGAATGTTTTTTTAGCTTTTATTATGTGGCATGTATCTTGAAATAAAATGAAACTTTTAAGATAAAAAATAAAAATCATTTATATCATCTATACATTGTTTTTCATTAAAGTGAGGTTTACTCTTACTCATGAAAATGAATTATTTACCTTCTACAAAATGCATCAAGATAATATTAGTGTTTAATTTAACTTTTTAACTTCTGTTTGTTGTTTTGAATTAAAAATCCATTTTAAATCACCTTAAAATATTTAATAGGATAATTTATCATTTTATTTTTCTTATTATTAGGATTATTCCAAGTTCATATTTTAACATGTCTAAACCATATTAATATTTTCCCACTCATATTCCGATCAATCATATCCTCTCTAATTTTCATTTGAAAAACATAATTTTTAATATTCTTCTTCATAGTATATCGACATCTCCATATTAAAATTATTATTTTTGGTATAATGATTTTTTTTTCAAGGTATCTCATCAATGGAAAATACTTACTACCCTATAGAACAAATAGTCTAGTTATATTCATTAATAATTAACAATTCAATGTCAAAATACATTAAATATTAAAATTAACCTTATAAGACTATAATAATTTTATCTACCTTCATTGAATCATATGAGATACATCTTCATTAATATCTCTATAAAAACATGAATGAGTCTAAATATAAGAATTGAACCAATTTTTAAAAAATCTAGGAACTGAATCATATATTCATAACATTACTCTACAATACTTTTATAAAATTACAACCAATTAAAATTTTCATATTCCTAATTAAATCAAAACCAATAAATTGTAATGTCCCTCTCCATAACTCTAATGCATCCTAATAAGACAATTTATTAAATAATTTTTAAATAATCCCACTGTTCAAGATCTCTTAAAAAATTAATAAGGTAAAAGGAAATAGCATTTTAATGATTCCTAAAAACATTATATCATCATGTAATCTTCCAAATAATTCCAAAAAATATATAATCACCATTTTCAATATATAAATTGTCCAAAGTTTTGATATTAGTGGAACAATATTAGTAAAAAAATGGATAATAGATATTTTAATTCTAATTTTAATTAACATAAAAAATGAAACCTTGGGGATACTAGTTTTTTGGATGCTATATGACACATCTAGTCTATTTAGAATCATAATGGCCACAATCATTTTTATGATATAATTTTTGATACTACAATAAAATCTAAACAAAATATGTAATATATTTTGATATATGTTTTGGTAGTAAAATATTATTCCATATACTGTATTACTTATCAGAATTATTGAAATTTAATGGAGATTTATGTGAATTTTACATCATCATAATTCATTTTTTATGATAAATAATCATTTTCCTGTGACAAAAAATGATTTTCAGAATATTAAAAAAATATGAAATTTGATATTTATTTGTAAAATATTGGAGGATATTTTTTTTTAAATCATAAGGTACACCATATGTGGTATATTTATTTGAAATACATGATTTGTGTCTAAAAATATATTTTTAGAGAATCAAAACTATGAATAATGAGTAACTAGTGATGCCTAAATATAAAATAAATGAATAAGTAATGAAAAATTTATAATATATTTTATATTATTAAATTTTAATGTCTTCCCCAAGCATTATGTAGTACCCCCGGTTTCTAGTATGTAATCCTTTATTGATTATTTTCTTGGTTTAAATGTTAAGGGTGTTGAATTGGAGAGTCGGGAGAACATGGAATGATGTTTTGAGGCAAAGGGGAAGTCGCACGGGCGGTGCACAGTTTCTCTAAACCGTGTGGCCAAACCGTGCATATTTGTTCTTGGAGGTAGTTTCTTCCACAGGGGTGGCACATAGTTTGTCTTACCATGCAAGAAGGGTGGATGAGGCAGTAGTTAATGCACGGTTAGCACACGGGTTGTCAAATCGTGCGAACTAACCATGCAGACAATTAAATGAGATCCTTAAATTGTGTATCTCAGATGTTTTTTCCTCTAAATTCCTTATTAAATCGCCTAAGTGGCCCTAACTCAGGATTTAGGTTCTCATATGGTCAAGGAGGGTTCTCCCATCATTCCGAAGGTGATCCGAAGGCTTCTCTTGGTGAATAGAAGTCAGATTCTTGAGGTATGTGGTCGTTCATGATCGGTTTCTTAGATCTACTTCTCCTCTTCAGTAGGTTTCTTAGATATACGCACGTTATGGGTAGATCTATGTTTTTGGATTCCAAATATGATGAGATTTGGTCTTGATCTTGCTAGGAGAATAGATCTAAGGCGGTTTTTTGGAGAATCGACCCAGGTTTCCTGAGCGTTCTTCGACCGTTGTGGTTTTTGTCAAAACCATTGAGGTTGGAGGCTTCACTCTGAACTCATCTTGTTAGAATTGATTGGTTTAGTTTAAAATTGGTGTATTTGAATGATTTGTATTGTGAAAATCATGTAATAAATCTTCCTTAGTGATGATTTATGATTTTGATGAAATTGTGAAATCTTGGTGAAATGTTGTGAAAAGTGATTTGGATTCTTGAATTTAAAACGTGGATTTTAAATTATGGATTTGCTGAAATTGTAAATGGTTTGATGAAAAATGGGTTTTAAATAAAAATGGTGTTTTATTGAAATGGTTTGAGAATGAAATTCCATTGATGGAATTGGTTTTCAATAAAAAGGGAGTTTTACTAAAATGGTTTGGAATTGAAATGGTTTGGATTTGAAATGGTTATGATGAAAATGGTTTTCAATAAAGAGTGTTTTTATTGAATGGGTGTTTTGGCATGATTGATGGGAATATGTGGTGGTTGTTAATATTGAATTTGAAATGTACAAGGGTTAGGAGTCTCCCCCATCAGTGTTGGGGTGGATAAGGGTTAGGGATCCCCCCCTTCAAACATTCATAATGCATTCGAGACGGATAATGGTTAGGTGTCTACCCCAGCAGTGTTGGGAAGGATAAGGGTTGGGGCTCTCCCCTGTCAAGATTTAATGTGAATATGGTTTGGATAAGGGTATGAAGTCTCCCCCATCATGGTTGGGATGGATAAGGGTTAGGGATTCTCCCCTCTTCCAGGTAGCATGCATGGTTGGTTCCATGGGTTTGTGGAAATAGTTCAGTATGCCCAAAAGGGATATTGTGAAATGGTTCTAAAGCTTATTTGGTTATTTTTCTGGAAAAATAACTTTCTGGAAAATTGGTTTCAATTTCTCCTGGAATGCCTTTCGTTATGACTGGTTTTGGAAACTTGTTTTTATTTAGTTATAAAGTTCTTTTGAGAAAACGTTTTATATAAACTATTTTTATATAAATGTTGCTAACTATTTTATCCTAGGGGCGTGAGTAAGGAAGTCCTTGGGGAAAACCTACTGTGTTTTATACTCACCCTTGCTTTGGCACATTGGTGCTTTTGCAGATGTAGTATTCTGGGACACAGGTAAAGGTAAAGCATCCTATTGATAGCAGCTTGTGGTAATACTTGGGAGATGTTGTGGAGCTTGGAGCTTGTGGATTATGGAGTTGTAGTGTCTTTTGAGTGTCTTGGGTTGTTCATATGCTATTTACATTTATGCTTAGTTTGGTCTTCCGCTGTTGTATACTTTGATGCTCAGTTCAGTCTTCCACGGTTGTGTGCCTTGATGTAGTTTGATATAAATGAAGTGTTTATTGGTCTTTCATTTGTTCATACATCGTATAGTGAATGTTTGGTTGGATAGTTTATGGGGTTATTTATTAAAGGGTAAATCATCCCCCACTTGTATTCGAAACCCTTCGGCATTTATTGTTAGCCTTTGGTGTCTTGGGGATGTCGCTTAAGGCCTAGTAATGACTCGTTGAGCTCTCAAGACAATAGGAATTGGCGGGTCATTACAAATGGTATCAGCTTGTTCGGTCCATTCATAACAAGTAGTCATCGATGTTCTTGGTCTTGGAGTTGAAATTCATTCTTGTCTATTCCTTGGGTCAAAATCATAGACATGATTAGGATTGTCGGAACATGAAATGTATATCATAAAATGACGTAGCTAACCCTTTATGTTGAACTTCAAGTTACTAGGGTGTTGGGTACATAAGTGCTTTGGATACACATGTAGAATGTTGGGAAATCTCATTGTCATGGGTTTAGCCAATGAGATGAGAAAGGCATTCCTTAAATAGGAAAAACTTCCTACTATGATTGCATATCTCATTGTGAAGAATGATTTATGATTTCAGGAATGGTGTAAATTTTTAAAAAATGCACAAATTGTTTTGAAGTGAATTTTTTTGATAACAGGGTATTTAGGGTATTTTGAAAATGGGTTGATTTTCAAATGGTAGGAGGAATATTTTCAAAAATGTTTAAACATGGGAAAAAGGTTGTTTTGAAAGCATTTTTGTGATAGATGATGTGATAGAATTTGAAATGCTAAGCTATCAGTTTCTAGAGAGTGAGATTGATGGAGGTCGTTGTTGGTTTAGAAAATGGCACCTGGTAGGCATCGTCGGAACCAGCCTGAAGAGGCTACGGAGAATATGGTTGTACCAGAACCACGTGTGATCCAAGAACTGGTTCAAAGTATGTAAAGCCTTTGTGTGTAGAGTATGTGCTATAACTGTTGATGGATCTGAGTTAAAATGGGACTTCTCGATGTTGGACATGGATGTCTATGACGTAATCCTAGGTATGGATTGGTTGACAATGTTTAAGGCTCACATCGACTATTATAAGAGAACCGTTAGTTTCACAACTGAGGATGGCATCAACCATCTCTTCATAGGAGAGGGGATGGTAAAGAAAGGTGCAAAGAGATTGTTAGCACCAATGGTGGGAACGATCTCTCACCAATTGATAGTGTTGACTTTGAATCAATGAAATAGAATGAGGAAAATATTTTTCCCGCTTTGGTGGATCAATTTCCAGATGTCTTTCCTAAGAACATATTATGGTTACCACCTCTTAGGGAAGTGGATTTAATGATTGATCTCCTTCCACGGACAAATCCTATTTCCCTTCCATCTTATAGGATGGCACCAATAGAGTTACGGGAATTGAAAGTGATGTTATAAGAGCTGGAAAACAAGGGTTTCATTCGACCAAGTATTTCTCCATGGGAAACACCGGTGTTTTTTGTGATGAAGGCAGATGGAACTCTTTGGCTGTTTGTTGATTATCGTAAGCTTAGCCATGTTATGATAATGAATAGATATCCACTTCCATGCATTGATGATCTGTTCGATAAATTAAGGGGAGCTCAGTGGTTCTCCAAGATTAACTTGTGATAAGGATATCACCAATTGCAAGTTCAGAATGAGGATATTCCAAAGACAGCTTTCAGAAGTAGATATGGCTACTATGAATATATAGTCATCCCTTTCGGTCTAACGAATGCACCAAAAGTCTTCATGGATTTGATGAATCATATATTTCAGTGATAGATGGATTTTTTTGTGGTGTATTGTGGTGCTTCAGAATCAGGGTTGGTTTGTGTTCTCAGGAAAAGAGATCATGTGGTTGCTTATGGTTCAAGGCAGTTTAGGGTGCATGAGAAAAATTACTCAACACATAATTTGGAGTTAGTTGCTATCATCCATGCTTTGAAAACCTGGAGACATTATCTCTTTTGTGAGAAATTTACTATGTTTACAGATCAAAAAATATTGAAATACATTTTCGCACAATGAGATTAGAATCTGAGGAAAAGGTTATGAATGGACTATCCCTAGATGTTTGAATTTGACTTGATGAACACACCAGGAAAAGGGAATTCGGCGGCGGATGCATTGAGTAGAAAGTCATATGCTAAGTTGGTGAATGAAGATTTAGACGAATGGCAGTTGATGTCGGTATTAGACGACATGCATGTGGAATGTCATGACTGAGGTAATGTTTCTATTTTCTTTTCAGCTACACTTGTTCCTAATTTAGTAAATATGACAAAAGAAGCACAAACATCTGATGAGGAATTGCTGGTTGTAAGTTCAAAACTCAATGGTGGGGAGACAATTGATGGCTGGAAACTTAATGGGGGTTCAGTCTTGTGTTTCAAAGATAAAATGGTTGTACATATGGTTTTTGAGGAACAAATCCTTCATGTTTACCACCATTCAAGATGGGTTGTACATCTAGGTACACAGAAGATGTATAAGGCATTGAAGGTGCAGTTTTGGTGGAGCGGCATGAAAAGGAAGATGGTCGAGTTCGTCTCGCGGTGCTTAACATGTCAGCAAGTTAAAGCAGAGAATTAGAGACTACCTGTTATGATATAATCTTTACCTATCCCAGTGTGGAAATGGGGTCAAATAGCAATGGATTTTGTTACAGGTCTTCCATGAATGGTCCGGAAACACGATGCCATTTGGGTGATAGTGGATCGTCTAACTAAGTCATCCCATTTCATACCTATTCATGAAACCCATATGGTGGAAGATATTTCAAAAATCTATATCCGAGAAGTGGTAAAGAGGCATGGTGTACCAGTGTCTATAGTCTCAGATAGATATACGAGGTTCACATCTCGTTTCAAGATATCATTACAGCAGGCCCTCGATACTCAGTTGACTATGAGCACAATGTATCATCCCCATACGGATGGATTGTGGTGGCTCATGGGAGGAGCATATACCCTTGGCGGAGTTCACATACAATAACAACTATCAACCCTGGATACGCATGGCTCTGTTTGAAGCATTGTATGGGAATCCTTGTCGTTATCCACTATGCTGGGTGGAAACGGGTGAAAATTCACTATTCGGGCCAAGACTTGTCGAAGAGACAACAAAGAAGATCTATTTGATTAGAAATATGAGGGAGGCAGCTCAGAGTCGTCAGAAATCTTATTCAGATCATCGGCGAAGACCATTTTCGTTCATTATGGGTGATCATGTCTTCTTGAGGATCTCTATAAGGCATGGACATCGGCATTTCGGGATGTAGGGAAAGTTATCTCCTACATACATTTGCACTTATGAGATACTGGAATGGGTTGGAGAGGTGTAATATTGGTTTGAATTACCACCATAATTCAGTTTGGGGCATAATGTGTTCCATGTATCTTAGTTGAAAAGGTATCAGCCTGATCCTGACCTTGTGATCAGATGGGATCACGTTGACCTAGATCTGTATGCTTCGTTGATACATATCCCGATACAGATTGTGGATAGGCAAGAGAAAGTCTTGCAGGAAAAAACCATCGGTCTAGTGCGGGTTTTATGGTAGCATGGCCGGATTCAGGAAGAGACATGGGAACGTAAGAAGGAAATGAAAGGGCACTGGCTGGAACTCTTTCAATTGGGTGAAGGTTTTATACTTTATGAGGACATAAAGACCAATGGTGGGGAGAATTTAGTACCCATGGTTTCTTGTATGTAACCCTTTCTTGATTATTTTCATGTTTTTAAAGTTTAGGGTGTTGAATGGTAGAATCGGGGGAACTTGGAATGATGTTTTGAGGCAAAGGGGAAGTCACACAGGAGGCACACAGTTTCTCTAAACCATGCGGCCAAACCATGCGTAGTTGGTCATAGAGGTAGTAGCTTCGACACGGGTGGTGCATGGTTTTTCTAACTGTGCAGCCAAACCTTGTGAGAAGGGTGGTTGAGGCAGTAGCTAACGCACAGTTAGCACATGAGTAGTCAAACCGTGTGAACTAACCATTAGGGCACATAAATGAGATCCTTAAATTGTGGATCTCACACGTTTTTGCCTCTAAATGCCTTGTTAAAGCTCCTATGTGGCCCTAAATTTGGATTTTGGTTATCCTAACATCAAGGAGGGTTCTCCCATCATTTTGGAGGCGATCTGAAGTCTTCTCTTGGTGAATTGAAGCCGGATTCTTGAGGTATGTGATCATTCATGATCAGTTTCTTAGATCTACTTAGATATACTTCTCCACTTCTCTCAGTTTATTAGATAAATGCACATTATGGGTATATCTAAGTGTGTGGATTCCAAATATGATGAAATTTGGTCTTGATATTTCTAGGAGAAGAGATCTAAGGTGGGTTTTTAGAGAATCGACCCGGGTTTCTTGAGCGTTCTTCGACTGTTGTGTTTTCTTCAAAACCTTTGAGGTAGGATGATTCACTCTCGACTTCTCTTTTTATAATTCATTGTCTTTGTTTCAAATTGGTGTATTTGAATGGTTTTGATTGTAAAAAGCATGGAATAAATCTTCCTTAATGATGATTTATGGATTTGATGAAATTGTGAAATCTTGGTGAATTGTTGTGCAATGTGATTTGGCTTCTTGAATTTGAAATGTTGATTTTAAATTATGGATTTGCTGAAATTGTAAATGGTTTGATGAAAAATGGTTTTTTAATAAAAACGGTATTCTATTGAAATGGTTTGATATTGAAATGACTTTGATGGAATTGTTTTTCAATAAAAAGTTAGTTTTATTGAAATGGTTTGTAATTGAAATGGTTTTTCTATAAAATGGTTTTGATGGAAATGGTTTTCAATAAAAATGTGTTTTTATTGAAATGATGTTTTGGCATTATTGATGGGTAGTTGTGGTCGTTTTTCATATTGCATTCAGGATGGACAAGGGTTAGGAGTCTCCCCCATCTGTGTTGGGATGGATAAGGGTTAGGGCTCTCCCTCGTCAAACATTCATATTGCATTTGGGACTGATAAGGGTTTGGAGTCTCCCCAATCACTGTTGGAATGGATAATGGTTAGGTTTCTTCCCCGTCAAGAATTAATAAGCATTTGGGTTGGATAAGGGTAAGAAGTCTCCCCCATCATGGTTGGTATGGATAAGGGTTAGGGCTTCTCCGCTCTCCCAAGTAGCATGCATGGTTGGTTGCATGGGTTCGAGGAATTGGTTGGGTATTCCAAAAAGGGATATTGTGAAATGGTTCTAAAGCTTGTTTGTTTATTTTTCTGGAAAAATAACTTGCTGGGAAATTGGTTTCAATTGCTCATGGAATGCCTTTGGTTATGAATGGTTTTTGAAACTTGTTTATATTTAGTTATAAACTGCTTTTGAGAAAATGTTTTATATAAACTGTTTTTATATAAATGTGGATAACTCTTCTATCCTAGTGGCATGAGTAGGGAAATCATTGGGGAAAACCTACTGAGTTTTATACTCACCCCAACTTTGGTACATTGGTGATTTTGCAGATGTCGTATTCCGGGACACATTTAACGGTAAAGCATCTTATTGCTAGTAGCTTGGAGTGATTCTTGTGAGATTTTGTGGATCTTAGATCCTGTGGAGCATGGAGTTATAGTGTCTTTTGAGAGTCTTGTTTTGTTCATCCACTTTTTACTTTTATTCTTAGTTTGGTCTTCCTTTTTTATGTACTTTGATGCTTAGATTGGTCTTATGTTGTTGTGTACCTTGATGTAGTTTGATATAAAGGAAGTGTTTATTGGTATTTAATTTTTTCATTCATCATATAGTGAATGTTTGGTTTGTTAGTTTACTGGGTATTTCTTAAAGGGTAAATCGTCCCCCATTTGTATTCGATATCCTTCGGTATTTATTGACAGCCTTTGGCGTCTTGGGGATGTCGCTTAAGGCCTAGTAATGACTCGTTGAGCTCTCAAGCCAATGGGAATTGGTTGCCCATTACACATTGTATGTAATAATAAGAGCCTATCATCTATTATTTTATTTTTCAAACAATTATTCTACAAGGTTCAATCATATTAAAATTTCATCTTCATCCACTGATGGATTTTACTTAGAATTGACATGGGGACCAATGAATACAAAATTTTCTTCCATTATTTTCAATGTACAATGTGGTGATGTATACTCCGAAGGAAAATATTAATTGTATTAACCTTTAACAAACATAGAAGATAAATTATTAAATAATCATATTATAAAAATATAACAAATGTATAAACTCACTTCTGAAGCTACCATAAATTATTTTTTATGATTTTGTTAATATGATAAATATCAATCGTGAAAATAATATAATTTTCATACATATTTTCGTAAAACTCAATATAAGACATATCTGTTTATTTTATTTTTTACAACATGAACATTTAATTCTAATAAACATGTTAGTGGAATTATATGGGTAAATTAACTATTGAATATCCTTCTCAATTTATTACCGAATCCTCAAAATTTTATTGAGTAAACCAGATGGTTCATGTTCAATTTATCATTCCATAATAGCATACCTGAGTTCAAAATTTTGTTCAATTTGTTGTTAATGGGGTTTTAAATTAAATAAACTTGAAAAGAAATACTTTATCAATATCATGTGTCAATATATGATTAAACATACACGAAATATCAAGTAAGACCTTGAGAACATTAATATCATCATGGTGCACATTTATATTAGTTCCTCTCTTATGAGATGTTTGAATACCTACTATCACATTATCTAGTTTATGATATTATTATATATGTAATATAATTTAATATTATATAATTTACCACCCTCAATATGTTCATGAGTGGGTTATTATGGATTTAAATAATAATCAATTACACCTTATAGAATTTTTGTATATAATAGGTATCAATAGTTTTTCATTCATATTTTTCAAAAAATATAGTGAGAAAATTGAATAACTCTTGTAAATAAAAATTTTAAGGGAAAATTATAGCCTTAAATATTAGGTTCATTCCCTTGTCAAGTTATGGTTACCAATATGTTATTTTTTCTTGTTGACCTCTTTTAGGTATTTGGTCTATCACATCAACCTACCAACTAAAATTTTCATTTAGAGAATCTACTTATGATTAAATGTTTTTAATTAACCAATTGTTACCCCCATGTATTTTTATTATCATTATATGTTTGACGTGATACTCCAAAATGAGGAATTTTAATTAATCCATAATATATTGGATGCTTCAAATCCACTGGATATAATCATCTATCAGGTAAATAAAATTATAATTCTTATGTAAATTAGATATAAGATATCATAAAATAAGAATTAATTTTTACATAACACTATTTTAAAGTAGAAAATTTAAAAATATTTAATAATTACACATGATACCCTTAATTTTTTTGTGTTTTCAAATAATATTTATCCCTTTATATTTACATCATCATCTTTCAATGACACATGTTCGAAGCCAAAAGTGGAAATTAATTTTGATTCATGAATGTATATACAATAAAAGGAAAATATTTTTTTATTTCATATTATTTAATAATATTATTTTAGAATTAATTAAATTAAAAAATTTAATTTGAAGAATACCCCATAATATTCTTATGGTAGGTGTACATTGGTTTTGATGCACACTTTTGATTTTATATAATATTTTTCTATTTCATAAATTAATAATCCTACATCAAGTTGACTTATATACATAATATATAATAAAATATTACAAAATAAAATTAACAATAAGGGTTTCCACCTCTAGAAAACCAAGAAAATAATCCGATGATTCATGGATTATGATGTGTGTTTTCATAAAAGGTGGATGGGGGTTGAATGTCCCCTTATAAACAACAAGATTATAATTCGGAATAAGAGTTTGAAAAGATCAATGAGCCTTTATATTTACCAATAATATTAATTTTATTTGATAATAATATAATATAACTATACATTGAAAAGGGTAATGAATTTTAAATTTAAATTTCATTATATTATTTCTAAGAATAATACAGAATGTATACTGTAATATTTACTTAATTACTTCTAAATATTTTCTGTCAATATTTGAACAACATTGTGCTATATATCAACATTAATATGTACATCTGATCATTTTTTTTTCACAATGTAACTAAAAAACCATTTCAGGATGGGGTCTTCAAGTTAGACACATTCATTTTATCAAAGCTTCAATTTTAGACCTTTATTTATCAAATGAATAATTGTTTCAAGTCTATCGTGATAAATTTCTACTGAATTTTTTTTTAAAAAAAAATTCACCTTCAAACATGTCCATTATTTGAATATCAATATTACGTTATTTCACAACACTGGTTGAATTAGTTACTGGATAATTCATTGTCTATAAAAGTTTCAACAATGTTAATTTAAATTACATAGAAATTATAGTGAAGAAATAATTTTATAAGGAAACACGTTGTATATAAAAAAAGTAATCAATGACATTTGACCTATTAATTGAACTATTTTTCTTTTAATTAAAGGTCTATGGGATCTTTAATCTCTATAATGTATCTAAATATAATATATATGGTTGCCTTGGGAATAAAATACACCATATACATTGGGAAACAATTAAATTACTCCAATAAAACGATGAAAGGGTTTTCATTAATTTAATTTTCATTTGAAAATGGGGTATTTTAGTAAACCATTGAATAATTCATCAACATTTTTTTATGATCTGGTGCAAAAAATACTAGTATGTCCTATGATTCAAATAGGAAAAGTCCATACATGTAATTTTCAAAACAAAACATTAATTTAATGACTATCAATTCCTTTATTTTAGATACACTCTTATTATAAACCGATTTTCACCAAAAAAACATGATAGTTAGAATATTTTAAAGTCAAACTTCCAAAAAACAATTATGATGCCGAAGTATGACATATTACTATAACTTGTACATTTATCAATGATTCCAAATGAATTAATTATTTATATTTTAATAACAATTTCCCTACTTTTCAACATATAAAATAATTTTGTCCTTAGTAAATAACATATGTTTTCTAATTAGATAAATTTTTTAAGACAACACACGTACCCTTGGTCCCTAGAATTTCCATCAGATTCATTTTGAAATTTGATTTGGATTTGTAGAAACCCTCTAAAGCTATATTCCTAGAATGATCCTATAAATTATTGATTATATTTCATTTATATCTATATTTTATCCCTTGATGGATTAAAATAACTAAGAATTTATTTGGGGGTTTTTATAAATGGAGAATGCTATATATTGTAGTGTAAAATAGGTGGTCATACTACTTCTTTGTAATGTTTATTGTAAAAAAACCAATTTTTGGAAATACATTTTTTTAAAAATATCCCACTTTGATTAGATTTTTAGATACTTATACCATCCAAATTAGATGTTTGTCGATAAATAATTCCGAATATTCGTAAAAAAATATCACTCAGTAATACAACATTATGGATTACTTTTATTTTGAACGTACACATTCAAGATAAGCAAATTTCATTTAATGGGGTATATCCATGTATAATGTATAAGTCAAAAAATTGTATATATTTAACCGTGTTAACCACTAAGTGAACCATTATATCAAAAATGGTGGTGGTAAACATTTATCCTATTCAAAAAGTAGGATAACAACTTCTTATTCCATAGGTAAAAACATTTTTAATTATACAATTTTGAATCATATATGTTTTGAAAAGAAGAAAATCCGAGTTTATGGGTGTAAAATATTATAGGGATAATGAATTATAAATCTATATGCTTTAAAAAAATTATTAAATCATGATATTCAAGTTATTTTAATCCTTTTTATCTTCAAATTTATCATGGAAAAAATATTCTTGATATTTTATCAATACCCCTATATAAACATTACATCATTCTAGAAGTTTCAGAATATAAATCAATATTTATTTAAAAATTTCTAATCCACTGGATGAATAAAATTCTACCCTCCACCCTTCATTGGTGTCGACTCTTCTCTTATTTCAATATCAATCATGTACAAACTTGCCTAAATTCTACGGCTATTTTTAGAAATAAATATTTTTAACATTGAAATAAAACTATCTCATAAATTATTTATTATATGATTAGAATAATGAAAATGTATGACATATATTAAATTATAATATGGTAATTCAATGAAAACTAATCTTATTTTATAACCCATTTTTTACGATTTTTTAAAATGGTTATACCAAAATTTATTGCATTATTCTTTAGTTTCTCAAAATATTCACCACCTATTATTGATGAAAGTATACTTTTTTCTTTTAAATTCCAATATTATGATGTTATATGGGATAAATATTTATATTATTCAGGCAAATATTTATGTTTTCCTTTAACACCACCTTCATGTAATTTTTCAACCAATGTGTTTGCCAAAGAGAAACTCAAAAATTTCCTTAACTATATATCCAAATTAATTTTAATTTAAATAAATTTCATTTATCATCCTGTTAAATATTTTATTAACATGAAATATTAATTTATCTAGGAATCATACAACATAACCATTTTTTTATACATTTACTTTAGTAATTTTATCAACATATCCCAAATAAAAAGTTTATATTAATAAAAGTTTTTTTGGTTATGATACAAGCATGGAAAACATAATATATTTTCACTTGACACAGAGACATGGTAGAAAGTTATAATTTACCCATATAATAGACCATAAATTATGAGTTCCAATTTCTATAGCAAATTTATTCATTATATTAATAAATAGTGTAACACAATGGTTTCTTATCCCATTAATAAATTCTGGAAACTCATTATCAATTTTATTTCCCTAAAGGAGTCTGAAGGGTGATGATGATTTATATAAAGAATTCTTGTATCTATATAATACACCATATGTATTTTAGTATTTTAATTTCTTTATAGGATTAAACAACATTTAATAATTGGAAATTAATATATAACTTGCTAAGGAATTAATTTTTTTTGTATCCAGACATGCCTCAATAATGATATTTTTTATCTGAATAATGGTCCTTGAAAAATAATATATTATCATTTGGAGATAATTGAATTGTTTTAGAGATCATAAAAATTGAACAAAACATTATTTTAATGCCATATATTCTATAAGGAAATTATTATCTTCTTGTAAAATATCATTAAAAGAGAAAGTAGTTCTATAAATGTGGTGTGGTTCCTTCTGTTTCAAATATTCATATTATATAACATTAGTAAAATTCAATTTTTTATTAGATTTAGTAAAAACTACTTATAGTGACATCGTTTTATATATCATTAACTTCTCTAAAAAAAATTTATAATAATGAAAGAATTTGTTAAATGTTGGTTTCATTTCCTTAATATCATTACCATTTATAGTTCTATTCATATCATATGATCTGTAATACATAGTGGTATCCCAGTTACTAGATATATCTATTTCGTCCTCATCTTAAATTTAATATTTATGGAATTGATCCATTCCATGACAGATAAATTATTCTTCCAACTTGTCTAGAAAAATTCATCATTATTAACAATAATGTATAATTGGAAATGATCATAGAAATATTATTTTCCTTGTAGTTCAGATATCTGATGAACCATTTTTCTTCATCCTCAAACACCTTTTTATATGATTTATAATAATATATTATCAATTCATATTCATTATATTATTTTGAAAAAATATCCATATTTAATATAAAAATAAATACATAGAAGGTATGTATAAAATTTATCAATTTTTACATTTTTATATCATATAAGGTGTATCATTAAAAAAATATTTGTAAATTATAATACATATATGTGGAAGATATTTATTATATCCCATAATATTTAAAACATAATGGGATTTCAATGTGTTCTTTTCAAAAAAAATAACAATAAGATAGTTTTTTTTATAAATAAATTTTTTATGAACATATGTTTTGGTTTTTGGATTGTATTTTATTTATCTAAAGGAATTATTTCACATATTATGAATACATTATTATTTATAATGTTTTTTTATTCATTTAAATTTTTAATTTAAAGAATTAAATTATAACATGTTATAATTATTTTAATATCAATGAAGAAATATTTTTTTTAATATTCATGTTGTGTCCATATATTTATTTTGAATAATTTAAAAAAATAATTTCATGTATTAGGACTTGGGTTATGTGAGGAAAATTATCGTTAATGTTGAGCCCCTATGTGTGATTTTTTATTGTTGTGAAGTGATGTCGATATATTGAATACATGATTTATAATATTGATAAAGTTATCATAAGAAATATATTACATTGTATTATGTAAATAGTTATTTGATTACAGTTCTTATAAGTGTGTAGTTTAATGTTATTATGTTAATTCATATAAAAATGAGAGATATTGAAATTAAATTTTATGGAATATTTATTCATAGTAATGGAAAAAAAATAATTTGATTATTTTGTTTGGTTTTTTGGTTGAAAATATATTTCTATATGAATATTTTACTTATTTAAGGTTAATTCAAGGTTTACGCTTTTTGTGTAAAGCTAAAATATAATTATCACTTCTCAAATAAAGAATATTTAGGTGTTGTGAATAAGTATAACTAAATTCACGATTCTCTATAATGTTTACCTTAAGAGTGTTCTACCTCTATAAAGGTAACTGGAGGAATATACTACTGGCATAAATATATGATGGGATGAATTAATTTTACCTTTATAATGGTTGTTTGATATTTAAATTATATACCAATTGGTGATGAACTATGTACATGAATGTACGTATAAAGATTAGTGTCCAATATAAAAGTATGTAGTAATATAAGTAGAATATGTAAGGGCTTAAAACAATTGTGTAAATGTATTCTAGAGAAGTGTAGAGGTCAATTGTTTTTTACATATGTGAAAAACGCAATCTGAACTATCAATGTAAGGGTGATTTGGAGATCATATTACCAATGTATGGGTAAAGGAAATATTCAAACATCACTTTATCCATTTTCTCCATTGACATAATATGGATCATGATCTAGGATATAAAAACAATTGTGGTTGTTTTGGAAGGATGTTTCAAGATCAAATATAGAGAAATAGTGTCATTGTAACATGAATGAAGATAACCCTTGAAAGGTAATTCCGTGAATTCATAGAGAAGGGTTCACTGTACAATGGGAAGAATAAGTATATGAATAATACATACAAGATCAGATGGTTGCAATTATAATATTAGAGGAAATTAATGAATAGATCAATTATTTACCTTGAGGAAGAGAGACATGTTTTCATAGGATGTTGGGCTACATTGTATCTGGACATTTCATGATAAGAAGAGGGAACATGGGTCTCATGGTTGGTTGACTGACCATAAGGAAAACTACAATGCATTATGTTCACATGGTTTGATGACTGATGACATGATGACTATCCTCATACCTTACGATATTTTATGTGACACTATACCTTCTTATAGAAAAAGTTTCAAAATATAACCTAGTTGATACAATATTTTGACCTTCTTTATAAACAATATCCATGTTAGATGATCTTTTTTGAAAAAATTTATTACCATCATTTTCATCATGATTCAATATATAAAATAAATATGGAAGATGGAAGAAGTTATGTGAAGCTTCATTAACATAAATAAGGTAGAGTTTCATGATTTATATTGGTACATACATGTATATGAATATGCAGAGTAAATTCATGAACAAAATCATGGATAGATGAAGATTATTTGAAGAAGAAATTATTAAAGAAGTAAATACCACGAGTCTTAATCCATAGGGATGAATACATGAGAAAAGAACATGCATGTATAATTATTCACATATAATTATAAATTCGTGGAATGTAATGGAAAAAATAAATGTGTTTGATGGTATAAATTAGGAAAAATAATATGAGTAAAGAAGTTGAAAGAGTTCATAAGATAATGGTAAACTGTGTAACGTCCCGGTTCCAGAAGCCACCCAGAGGCGCCCCGTACCCGGTTGGTCAAATGGACTCAAGCACATTTTCCCAAATGCCAGAGGCTGCCGACTAGCAGTGAGGGCCTTGGGTGTGATAGCAGGAAAACTATGCCCTCATTGGAAGTGTACACAACAGAAGAAAAATAAACATGCAATAGCTAAAGCAGTAGTAACCAACAATATAACAATGGAAGACTAAATCAAGAACTAGAGAAAAAATGTATATATGAAATGATTTATGATACATAAGTAGGAAATAATCCAAACAATTCACAATGGGGGAAAACACTACAATACCAAAACAAGTACAAAATAAAAGTAAACTGCTCCTCAGCATCGCAAGCCAAAGCTTAGTCCCATGCTCTCCTGATCCAAACAATCATGTTCCAGAAGTTGAAGGGCTCTTTACCTTGTCTATACTGGCGACAACATAGTTTGATTGGGCCCAAAAGCATGGACCAAATAGGTTGTGAGGTAAAATCCCAGTAGGCATTCACCCAAAGATCTGTGCCTAACAGTCAGTGAGTATTCGGCAGGTGAAAGTACAATAAGTAGTAAACAGCAACATCAAGCAATATGCAGTAACAGTAAGCAGTAAAATAGGATGATAAATACCAGAAAAAACAATCCACAACCAATCAAAAGCAGTGGAAAAAACAACTAAGAAGCCGGAAACCCTTTGGGATGTACGTGCAGCCATCCCCTCTGGTCCTATCCAAGAAGTACCACAACCCTCTGGGCAGTGCACTCAGCCTAACCCCTCTGGCTTGGTCATACGGATTTATGATACTCTCTGGGAAAGCTCACTTGGTCAATTCCCCTTATAGTCTAGGGTAGTCCGGGACTCTCTTGAGGAAGATCACATGGTCTAATCCTCTTAGCCTCAAGGTTTAGAGACTCTCTGAGGAAGCTATCTCGGTCAATTCCTCCTATAGCCTCAGGTATACCACATACTATCTGAGGAATCTCACTCAGTCAATTCCTCCTCTAGCATGGGAAGGTTCTTAAAGAGATTAAAACAAGGTAAGACTCTATGAGGAAGCTCACTTGGTCTACCCTCCTGTAGGCTAATATCCAATTCTCTCTGGGAGCTCACTCGGTCTGTCCCCTGTAGTCTATAATGTCTGAGACTCTCTAGGAAGCTCACTCGGTCTCTTTCTTATAGTCTATAGCACCAGGTTCCCTCAGCCTCGTGCCAGTCAGTGTGTAATAATGATATAAGGCCAAAGTACACCTATAGATCTACTTGGATAACCAAAGTACACCTATAGAGCTACTTGGCTAAACAGTCTACAAGGCATCAAGCATGTCATGAGTTTCACTTCAACCTATAACCGCAAGGCATGAAACAGGTGAAACAGCCAAAGGAAAACAAGACCCAAAGGTCGTAAAAAGAAGGAATTAAGGAAAATACATCCACTCACAAAAATTTATCCTCTAACATGGAAAATTACCTCGGCACAAGAATACAGGCAAGGCAAGAAATCAATATGGGCCAAAAAGGTAAACATGTAATACCCCGTTCACGAGTATCAGTGGAAATTCACACATAAAACTCAGAGACTTTGAACGGTAAGGCACAAACCACCTACCCCGATCCTAGGAGATCGATATACATGAAACACGACGGCTAATTCCACCTAGAACGTCGTATATCTCGGCCACCCTCTCCCAAGTCACGTCCTGTACTCACCCATGTGGCCATAGCACTCATACCAGAGGCACATACCGGACTCGGAGAACCTTCGTACTGCAATTGAAAATCTCGATGTGATGCCCTTCAAATGACGCATCCGCTTCGAGCTCAACCTCCTCGGGATGAACGACATGAGACGGGTTTGAAAAGTAACGTCAGAGCTGAGAGACGTGGAAGACGTCGTGCATGGTCTGGTACCTCTAAGGTAGCTGCAGCCGATAAGAAAGCGGCCCAACTCTCTCCAAAACCTCAAACGGCCCGACGTATCGCGGTGAAATTTTATCCTGTCTTCGAATCCACTTATGTCCCAACCTTGGTGGGACACACAGAAAAACTTGATCCCGGACGTTGAAGTCTAAAGGTCGTCTCTACTAATCATCATAAGACTTCTGTCGAGACTGTGTTGTAGCCACTATCTTCCGAAACAACTCTATCTTCTCTAAGGTCTCTTGAACAAGACAAGGCCCTAGCAAAGCTGCCACTCCTGCCTCCGGCCAGCATAAGGGTGATCGGCATGGCCTACCGTAAAAAGCCTCATAAGGTTCCATCTGCATGGTCACCTGAAAACTATTTTTGTAGGAGAACTCCACAAGAGGTATATGCTTCTCCCAAGAACCACTGCAGTCTAAAATGCAAGCTCAGAGCATATCCTCAAGCACCTGGATAGTGCGCTCGGACTGGCCATCAGTTTGGGGATGGTTTGCTGTACTCAAAAGAACCTATGTACCCAAGGCCTTCTGAAGTCCATGCCAGAACCGAGAGGTAAAGCGCGCATCCATGTCTGAAACAATGGAGTGTGGAACTCCATGTAGATGTACAATCTCTCGGATGTACATTCATCCCAGATCATCAACATTGAAGGTCTCCTTGATCGGTAAGAAGTGTGAAACCTTCGTAAGCCTGTCAACGACTACCCAAACAACATCACTTCCCCGAGGTGACCTTGGAAACCCGGTCACGAAGTCCATCGCCACACCGTTCCACTTCCACTCCAGAATGGGTAACTACTGTAAAATCCCTGCTGGTCGCTGATTCTCTACTTTCACCTGCTGACAAGTAGAACATCTCATGACAAAACCAGCAACATCTCTCTTCATACCTGGCCACCAATACTGGTGATTAAGATCCTGATACATCTTGTTGATGCCAGGATGAACTGCCCAAACTGGGGAATGGAAATCCCTCATCAGCTCCTCGTGTATGTCTGATGGCACCCATACGCATCCCTAGAAATGAAAGATCTCATCCTCACCCACTGTCCATCTAGGAAGAGGGTTTCCTCCAGACACACTCCCCCACAGAACCAAGGCCCCTGAATCTGATAGCTGCCTCATTCATACCTAATCAAGAAGTGAAGAGGTAACAACCACAAGAAGATAGGATAGTCTGTCCCTACCTGTCATGCACCTCCATATACATCTCAGAGAATAGAGCCATAAGGCGCCACTCACTGTTGGCCTCCTGAACTGCCTGAATCTGGGTTCGTCTCCTGAATGCATCTGCCACTGTGTTGCCCTTTCCCGACATATAGGTGAGCTTGAAGTCAAAGGACTGAAGATACTCGAACCACCCGCACTGTCTCATATTCGGATCGTGCTGAGTGAAGATATACTTGAGACCCTTTTGGTTAGTAAAAACCACAATGTGATCTCCCAGAAGATAGTGTCTCCAACATCGTAAGGAATGAACAACTTCTGCCAACTCCAGATTGTGCGTCGGGTAGTTCCTCTCGTGTGGCCTCAACTATCGAGACACGTATGCAACGACTCCATCCCTGCATGAGCACAGCTCCCAGCCCGATACCTGAGGCATAAAAGTAAACAGTGTAGGCCTTTCCCGGCTCTGGAAAGACCAGTATCGGTGCTAACGTCAACCTCCCTTTCACCTCCTGAAAGGCTGACTCATAATAATCTAACCATAAAACATCACCCCCTTCTTAGTCAGACCTGTCAACAGTGCTTCTAGGCGTGAGAAGTCCGAATGAAGCGTCTATAGTATCCGTCCAGCCCAAAGAAACTCCACGCCTCAAATACGCTCTTCAGCTGCTCCCAGGAAACTACAGCTCTCACTTTCTCTAGGTCCACTAACACTCCTGTCTCAGATATAACATGACCCAGGATGTGAATCTAGTCTATCCAAAAGTGGAACTTCGAGAGTTTAGAATACAACTAATGCTCTCTCAGTGTACTCAGAACGGCCTCAAGATGTGTGGCATGGTCGTGTCGAGTGTGAGAGTACACTAAGATATCATCCATGAAGACCACGATAAAGGAGTGCAAGTACGAATGGAAAACTCAGTTCATCAGTTCCATGAAGACTGTAGGCATGTTCGTAAGACCGAACGACATGACTGTATATTCGTAAAGACCATACATGCTCCTGAAAGCTGTCAAGGGTATATTTGATTGTCTAACTTGAAACTGATGATAACCGGACCTCAAGTCGATCTTTGAGAACACACAGGCTCTTCGAAGCTGATCAAAGAGGTCATCGATCCATGGAAAGGGATATCGGTTCTTGACCGCCAACTGGTTCATCTTCTGATAATGCACACAAAGCCAAAGGGTACCATCTGCCTTCTTCGCGAATAGGACAGGCGAACCACGATGAGAAGTACTGGGTCGGATGAAACCCTTCACCTGCAACTCCACCAACTACCTCTTGAGCTCTTGAAACTCAGGCGTAGCCATCCTATAAGGAGGAATGGATATCGGTTCCACTCCTGGCATGAGCTCAATCGAGAATTATACCTCACGCTCTAGAGGTAAACTTAAAATGTCTTCTAGAAAGACATCCCTGAAACGATCCACCACTAGAGGAAAGTCTAACTATGAAGTCCCCTGGTCATCTAGATAATGACTGGAAATCTGGGCTATAAAGTCCCCTAGTCCATGATGCTCTGGTCCAGCTCTACCTGCCTGGACGTCCCACTCTCCTCTATGAAGGATGAATCTTCCATTTGGTGATATGAAACTCACCCTGCGGCGATAGTAATCAACGACTGCCTGGAAGGGATCCAACTAGTCTATACCAATAATGACGTCATAGCCCGTCATTTCTAGGACATAGAGGTCCCATATGAAATGACACCCCGCAACCTCAAGAGGGAACTCTCTGCACTGACGTACGCAAGATGTCTTCATTCCCAACGGTGTGTCAAGAGTCAACAAGTCGGCAGAAAAAAAGATACAGAGCCCAAGGCTCTCCACAACCACAACAGAGATAAATCTATGGGAAGCACCATTATTGAAAATAACTGAAGATAAAACTAAGGCTACGAAGATCGTACATTGAACTATATAAGGGTCGGGATCCTGATCTTGATAGGTCTGCTCCATGGCGAAAAACTGGCCTGCACCGCGGCCCTGCGCCCCTGGCTGACCGCTCTGAGCTGACCCACTCTACTGTCGTTGATGACCTGGTGACTGATCACCATGGCCGCGACCTCCACCTCGGCCTGAAAGGCCGAAAGAACTCTAGTTCCCGGACTGGCTGGAAATTGTTGAAGCATCTCCAGAATGTGGGGTCATGGAGGAACCCCTACCACCAGTTGAAGGTGAGAAGATGTGACAAAAACACTGAATATGGCCCATCTTGCCGCAAGACCGGCACTCCATCGGATCCCTCTGGCACTGAGGCCTTGTATGCCTACTCCTACAGCACTAGTAGCATAAAACCTGGCAGCCAGAAGACGCATCCCGCGAACGTCGATCTCATCGAGAAGACTCTCTGCGAAGCTTCCTACTGTCCATAGGAGGAACACCGGCTCTGGATATCGAACCGCCCTAGCTCACTGCTCCAGAATCTCTCAGATTGCGCTCGGTGATCAGCACTTGGTTAACGATGGAGGATATCGATGTCAACTGGAAGATATTCACCTGGGAACATATCTACTTCCTGAGACCGTCCTCAAACATTCTAGAAAGGTAAAAATCATCACCTGCTGGGATTGGTGTGAAACGGTACTGCTCTGTGAAGCGAGACGAATACTCCATAACAGAGAGAGTACCCTGCTACAGACTCATAAACTCCCAGGCTCGATCGTCCCTCAATGTCTCCGGATAGAAGTAGTCATAGAAGATGCGTCGAAACATGTACCAAGACATATCCCGTTGATGCCTTGACTGTGAGATCACCTCCCACGACCTCTTGGAAGTGTCCCGGTGCACATAAGTAGACAAATTTACCATTTTCTTAGGAGGGATCTCTTGGTTCTCGAAGATGTTCAGTGTGGCCTCTATCCATGACTCTGCAGCCTGAGGTCCTCTATCCCTTGAAAAAGAAGGAGGATGTTGCTGCTAGAAAACCCGCGTCAACTCAGCCATCGACAGGACAGGAGGCGGCGCTCCCTAGAAGGTCTACATCATCCTCAGAAATTCCTCCATGAACTTCCCCTCTGTGCCTGCAACGGGTATGACATCCGGTGCCAAGGCTGGCTCGACTGGAGGATTGGTAGGAAGTCCCTGATCAACCGCATCTGGCGTCTGATCACCAGCTGATGACAGACGTACAACTGGAGGATGTCTCGTAGGCGTAGCTCTGAAAGATCAAAAGTATAGCTTTTATTAGAAAATAAGTACAGAGAAAACAAGAGTACAAAACGGGATCAGGGGAAAGAAACTATTAAGTTTTAAAAAACATGACTACAGGGCATGTATAAAAACAACACGGTGTGTCTACTTAGGCCATTAACATGGGCGTGTACCCCTTCCCGACAGGTCGTGTAACTTCCCAAACTATACGGCGTGTTGTTCCCACACACGCCATGTACTTGAACTCGAAACCCCTACCCGAGTCTCCTTACATGGCGAACACACACGGTTCAAACTACCCCCAGACTACACGGTGTGTTCCCTAGGGACACGGCGTGTTCCAGACATTGACTCGGCGGCCTGTGTTGTTGGTTACACAGCCGTATACACGGTTGGCCCTTACACAGAGTGTTCCGAAGAAACACAGCGTGTATAGGAGAAGGTGACACCGTCCTGTGTTGTTCGTGACACAGCCGGGTACCTGGGTAAGACTACACGGCGTGTTCTAAAAGCAACACGAAATGTCTAAGGGAAGGTCACGCCAACCCGTGTTATACGTGACACAGTCGGGTACCTAGAGAAGACTACACAACATGTTCCAAAAGCAACAGAGCGTGTCTAAGAGGAGGTCATGCTGACCCATGTTTTTCGTGGCACGGATGGGTACCTAGAAAGAACCACACGGCGTGTTCCTTTACAACATGACGTGTTCTACACGAGCTTCCCGACCCGTGTTGTTAGTGACACGGCCAGGTACAAGGCTATACACTACATGGAATGTACATACCGTACACAGTGTGCTCCTGAAGTTATTTTCACAACATTGTGTTCCTGTACACACAGTCAGTAACACAGCCTAAAAACTACACCACGTGTAACCAAAAAGTAAACGCAGTGTATTATGGACTTTATGGGAAGTAGCTCAAAAACTACACAGAATCCCATAAACACGGAAAACAAGTCAAATAGGTTCCAAATTCCAATCTGTAAGGGGACATACTCCCCGAAAATCAAAGCTTGGAATCCCCTATAGTCTAGTACAAGAGAAGCAGGATCATGATCCACCAATTTATGATTCAAGAGGGCCTATAACACCTCAAGAATCAAAATTTGGCGTTCATTTAAAAAAATTACAATACAAACAATTCTATAACAAGCATCATAGATTCTATCAAGAATCTATCACAACAGCATGCATAATCTACACAACGTCTATCACAACAGCACGAAATCGCTAATTCTCCCTAAATGACATGGAAAGAATGCATGGCATGTGATTTTTACAAGTTCCTATATGATGCATGAGATGGCATACCCTCATCTCATCGGGTTACGACAGAAATAGACCCGTAATATCAAAACAATAATAGTACAAAGCATGTGAATCACTCTAAGTGAAATCTTATCAACCGTAAAATCTCAAAACCAGAAAGCTACAATAAACTAGGTAGTATGGCTTTTCCCTGTACATGGGTTAGCTACTCCCAGGCAGAGCTTATTACCATGTACCAAATCCATCCTATCCCTGGATAAAGTCTCCAAATATTAATGCAAGAGAAACGAATCCATCTGAGACCACATTGTAACGTCCTTGTTCTGGAAGCCACCTAGAGGCACCCCGTACCCGGTTGGTCACATGGACTCAAATGCATTTCCCCAAATGCCAGAGGCTTCCAACTAGCAGCGAGGACCTTAGGTGTGATAGTGGGGAAACTATTCCCTCATTGTCAGAGTACATAGAAGAAGAAAAATAAACATGCAATATCAGAAGCTGTAGTAACCAACAATATAACAGTGGAAGACTAAATCAACAACTAGAGCACAAATGTATATATGAAATGATGCATGATACATAACTAAGAAAGCATCCAAACAAGTCACAATGCTGGAAAACAGTACAGTACCAAAACAAGTACAAAATAAAAGTAAAAATCTCCTCATCATCGCAAGACAAATCTTAGTCCCATGCTCTCTTGCTCCAAGAAATAAAATTCCATAAGTCGAAGGGAGCTTGTCCTTGTCTATACCTGCAACAACATAGTCTGCTTGGGGCCAAAAGCATGGCCCAAATAGGGTGTGAGATAAAATCCCAGTAGGCATTCACCTGAAGATCTGTTCCTAACAGTCAGTGAGTATATGGTAGGTGACAGTACAATAAGTAGTAAACAGCAACAGTAAGCAATAGGCAGTAATAGTAAGCAGTAAAACAGGATGATACATAGCAGAAAAAACAATCCACAACCAATCAAAAGTAGTGGAACAAACAACTAAGAAGCCAGAAACCCTCTGGGAAGTACTCACATCCATCCCCTCTAGTCCTATCCAAGAAGTACCACAACCCTCTGGGTAGTGCACTCAGCCTAACCCCTCTGGCTTGGTCATATGTATTTATGAGACTATTTGGGGAAGCTCACTCGGTCAATTCCCCTTATAGTCTATGGTAGTCAGGGAATATCTTAAGGAAGATCACGCGGTCTAATCCTCTTATCCCCAAGGTCTAGACACTCTCTAAGGAAGCTATCTCAGTCAATTCCTCTTATAGCCTTATGTATACCATAGACTCTCTGAGGAAGCTCACTCAGTTAATTCATCCTCTAACCTGGGAAGGTTCTTAATGAGATTCAAACAAGGTAAGACTCTCTGAGGAAGCTCACTCGGTCTACCCTCCTATAGTCTAATATCCAAGACTCTCTGGGAGCTCACTAGGTCCATCCCCTATAGTCTATAATGTCTAAGACTCTCTTGGAAGCTCACTCGGTCTCTCCCTTATAGTCTATAGCACTAGGTTCCCTCAGACCTGTGCCAGTTAGTGGATAATAATGCTATAAGGCCAAAGTACACCTATAAGGATACATGGCTAACCAAAGTACACCTATTGAGCTACTTGGATAAATAGTCTAAAAGGCATCAAGCATGTCGTGAGTTTCACTTAAACTTATAATAGAAAGGCATGAAACAGGTGCAACAGCCAAAGACAAACAAGACCCAAAGGTCGTAAACAGAACAAAGCAAGACAAATACATCCAAGCACAACAATTTATTCTCTAACATGGAAAATTACCTCTACACAAGCATACAGGAAAGGCAGTAAATCAACAAGGGCAAAAAAGGTAAACACACAGTACCTCGTTCACGGGTATCGGTGGAAATTCACACATAAAACATAGATACTTTTAATGGTAAGGCACAAACCACTGACCTCGATCCTAGGAGATCGATATACTTGAACCATGATGGCTAATTCCCCCTAGAACGTCATAGATCTTAGAAAAAGGATAACACATTCAACCTTATATAACTTGAGAAAGAGGAAGAATTGGAAAACAGGGCTCAAGGAGAAGGAAGAACTCACCGCTGTGCTTCCAACGCAATTGACCGTGCTCAAATCGGAGAACGGACGGAGAAGCAGGGGCTCGGTGAAGATTCGGCCGTACCAGTCACTGTCGGACGAAGAACTTGAGGAAGGGTTGTGTTCTGTCCGTCAGGAACAACCCCAGTGCGTTTAGTGAAAAAAAAAAGAAAAGTACACGGCATGTACATTTAAATTAAACGGTCTGTACTAGGTTTTTCTGTACTCCCCCAAAAACGGCCTCTACGTCACCCCTACACACCGTGTGTGTGGATCTGGCATGACCAACACACAGCTTCGAGCGAGAGAAGAGTACACAGAGTGTACTCAGAAAGTACACGGCTTGTACTTCGAAATTTTCCAGAAAATTGATTTTTCTTAAAAACTCCAGAAAAAGGAAAGGCGTACCTGAAATGAAGATCTGAGTTCTTACAAACTGAGAATGAAGGAATATATCCAAAACAATAAATTCATGGTTTCATTCATTCATGATGATTTAAATGAACTAAAATTTAATTAATAGAAATAAGAATGAATGATCCAATAATACTTAAAGACTAAATGTGTTGAGGTGAATATTTTATGTTCTACACTTTCAATCAATAGTATTGGAAATCACAACAGACCTTCTTTGAAAATATTTTTTAAAAATACATTTCCCATGCCTTTTAGAATGTTTTTTAAATGATTTATTCTAATGGAAACTAAAATCCATTAATATTTAGGGATATAAGCTTTATATTTTAATTCCAATCCATCAAATTGATTTTTTATAGTCCATAGGACTGAATGTGATTCATCCATTAGACTGAATGAGTTTAGTCCATCAGACTATCAATTTTTAATCTATCAGATTGACCATGTATGGTATATCAGAATAACTAAGTTATTCTATCATATTAATGAATTCTATCTCATTATATTGAAGAAGCCCGATCCATTGGACTCACTCAGGTTTTCCCTCAGATCGACAAAATTTGGTCCATCAGACTGATGGAATCTTGTACATTGGACTAATACATTTTGATCCCTTTGAATAAAAACAGTTTATCCCATTAGAAGAATAATGCTTACAATTGGATGGTCTAAATTATTTCTAGGTGATGGAATATTTTTATAGCATTTTGATGAAGAAATCGAAACAACATCAGATGAATATGTAAAGAACATGAAGAGGTGTCAAGATGGAGCTCATCCAAGGATGTTGAAACCATTTCTTAGAATTAAGGAAATATGACCATTAGAGATGTGACTATAAATAGAGGTTCATTATATGAGATGGTAGATGATTGTTTTGTGACTCAACCCTTTTGAATCTTAATGTGTGGTATCATCTTGGTACTTACGATTTTTAAATATTCTGGGAGTTTTTTCTAATGAATCTGACTAAGAATTGTAAATTACATATAACCTTTTTTCATTTTTATTTGTTATATTTTATTTAGGTTTTGATCAAAGGATTTTAGCGATTAAAAGGCTGATGATTCTCATTAAGATGATTAAGGGATTTTGGGGAAAGAAATATAGAGCTGATTCAGATCTTTTTGATCAAGAGATTTCATTCTATAGAAATATTGACCTTATAGTTATGTTGGGAGATAAGGATATCCAATTTTAGGGTTTTGGACTTCCATTAATAATATGTTTAATGATTAGAATTAATTTATAGGGAATTTTCAGTCATTATTAATTTATTTTAAGATATGGTTTTTCTTATTGATACAAGTTTATTATTTGTTATAAGTATTTTCATAGATTATTTATTTTACTAAAGATTGCTAAACTATGATATTTAGGATGATATGTGTGTATGATAAATATAATTTGAATATAAAATGATATATGTGTCCAATAAATCATAGTTAAGAGGATTTTATTTTTTAGTTACTTTATTCATTTAAACTATAATTATCCCCCTCTAGTACCCATTAATTTACTCTTCATTCCTAAAAAAATGTAGATGGATCATGCATAAAAAATATACACTAATATACATTTATAATGGAAAAGTAGTAGATATTATGATGTAATTCTTCAAGATAGTTTTTAAATATAATACTGGTGATTTGAATTTAAAAAATTCTGGTTTTATTGATTGAATATTGAAAAGAAGAAGAAGAGAGAGATATATATATAATATAAAGAAACCAATGTTGCAAGGTATTTTTATAATACCCTTTATTTTAGGTATATTACCCTTTATTATGTATTTCGAGGTAAATATTACTTCATTTATGTTATGAGTGTTTCATTATTTTTAAATACTTTTCTATGTGTTTATATGGTGTATTACATTATCACAGTTTGGGGAAACTATGAATCTTTTCCCAGAAACCTAGAAAATAATTTTGGGAGAAACTGGGTAGGCACACGGTTGTTGTCATATTTATCCAAACCATGAAGGTGATAGGAAAAATCATGAAATAGAATATAAATAGAAAAATCATGGTTGGATCATGGGTTTTCAAACCATGTTATCCAACCATGTTAGTGGGTGTTTTTGAGACAATATCATTCACACAATTAGAGCATATATTCCTAAACTATTTTTCCTAACCATGCACAATGAATTTATTATTACAATAATTATAGTATAACATGTTTTTCCATGAACCCCTAATTTTTCAACCCTCTATATGTATCTTGAACACCTTTCCTTAACTTATAATTATTTGTGGTTACTTTTTATCTATATCATAGTTTTGATTGATCTCAGTGCATTAGATCACTAGAATCTGTAATATGTTTCAGTTTTATCTCCTTCTCTTTAGATCCTCTTATCTCCTCTAACTAAAATGTTCAATATAATATTTCATAGAATTATATATTTTATATAATATATTTTGATGATATTGTGATTTAATTTATTGATGAAAATAGGTTTTGAGGTCGTATCTAGAGGTTTCATAGACCCATTCACTATTTTCATCACTTGTTTCGAGGTTGGTGCATTTTATATCATATTTATATATTCTAAAACATGGAGTCATAGTTTTATTTTAAATTTTCCAGGGATTATAAAAGTATAAATTTAATGATATCTTGATGGAATCCCCTTTTAGTTTTTTTGGAACATAGAAATTTAAATGGATATTGGAAAACCCTTGTTTTATAATTTAAAATTTTGACATTAAAATTATGTTTTTTAATGCATAAAAGTTGTTTTACGAAATTTTTTATAGGGGATAAATGTTATATGTGTAATTAATTAGTAATAGAATGTGGTATACATGGTTGGTGTGTGTTAATTCTCATTATATGTGACCCTTAATAATGGTTACAGTTCCAGACTGGAGGCACCTGGAGAATGGACACCTTGTGACAATTTGGTGGATCAAAAAGTAACTAATCATGAGTTTAGAACCATCATCTGACATGAATGTGTGTGTGAGTGTATGTGTATTATGTGTTAAAAGTTTTTTTAAATGATAAACCATTTTTTATAGAAATTATATTGTTTTAAATTACAAAACTTTTATGAAATTTCTCAGTTTGTTAAAAATTATATTTTGAACTATGAAGTAACATGTTTTTATTATAGGGGTAAAATGGGATGTCTGTTGGGGAAATCCTACTAGGTATGACTAATCACTAATAAATTTTCACTTTTGTGTATATACATACATTATTATTTATGAAAATGATAATCAAATATTCTCATGTTTCTCTAGGGGAGCACCTTGATGCCCCTTTCCCACAATATAGTCAAATCTAGAAGTTTCTCTTCTGGAGTTGTTGTAGTGATGCCACATCAGAGTTCTTGAATTAGGATTTCCTTCTATGCCATTGATTATATTTTTTATACAATTTCACTTCCACTCTGATGTTATTGTTTTATAATTTTTCATTCAGGTTATAATTATATCATCCATGCATCATATATTTTTATTGGTTGTCTATATTTTATCTTGTCAGGTTATGTTTATTCTTTATGTAATATATTTCCCCAAAATTTTATTTTTCCATTGGAATTTATTACTAGTTTATTTATCTAAAAGACATCAGTTAAGGTAACTAAAACATTAGACCGAGACATAGCCAAATGGTTGGGAGGGGATATTACAAATGGTATCAATCTTGTATTGTAAATTATCTTAGGAATACATCAACATGATATTAATGTTGAAAAATAAGATTTATAGAAAAAAAATCTTTGATAACCACTTCATTTTTTGTTTAATGTTACTTGGGTGGTTTAGGTATAAAATCATTTTGAAGAAATTTCTTGTTTTTCTATCATCTAATTATCGTGTTTTTAACAGATGAGTATATAATATCATGATTTAGTATAGTGACTTCCCCCAATGATCGAATTATTTATATTATGTTGGTATATTTTTTAAATTTTTTCATGTTGGTTATTTATATTGATTATTTTGAATATTTTAGGCCTTTTATTTCTAATGAGTGATGACTAATTGGTTTTTAATTTTATAAATAGAGAAATTACATAGGTTGGGAAGTGTAGAAACATGAAATGTAAAGAAACATAGAACATGGTTTCAGTTTTTATATAATCGATCCCATAGTTTGTTCATAACATCATAAATGTTTTAAAATATGTTATTTAGGGAAATTAAAATATTATGCCACATCAAGAGGAAAAGTTTGTGCAATTATAGAAATATAATCCACTAATATTTCACAGCAATTTATAATAAAAAAAGGAAGAGGTGAGTCTTAATAGTATAAACTAAATTTTTTATTTCCATTAAATGCCAACTAATTTAAATGTATATTTATCCTTATACATATTGGGTTATCATGAAACCCATCAATGTGATTTTTTTGTCAAATCTAAATCAATCAAGCCCTTATGTGGGATGGATATTATGAATTTATTAAATAAATATACCTAAACCCCTTCAATATATACATGATAAAATATTTATTCAACTAAATGTATAAAAATATATTATTAAAGAAATATATATCAATGTTTATGATAATTGTACAATTTTAGCTAGAAGTAGATGCCATTTCATCCACCAAGGCACTCATCTTCAACTCCAGACTATGAACATAAATTTATTGTTCATCATATTCTGATATAATATTGTTTATACCAAGATGGATAATAGAGATATAGTGGTGGTATCACCTTTCTCTAGAAGTTATACTTGATGAAGTGTGTTTATATCCATATGAACATGTGGGAAATATAATTCTTGGGAATAAGAAAAAGAGGGATAACTAAATATTTGGTGTAGAAAAATAGCAGAATCAATCCAATGTATTGGTTAACTATAATCCTTGACCCAAAAAAAGAATATATGTTTCCAATGTTGTTTGATTGAGAATATAAAGATAATTTTATGGAACCACACCAAAACAATCATAATTGTAATCATATAGGATGTATTCAATACTATTTCTATAGCGCTACTATGTCATATAATGGGAATACAAATCATGTGTCTCAATCATCTTATACAACCAATAGCTGATCATGTTCATACAATTATCTTTTTTAGAACAGAGAGTATCTGGTTGATTCAAGGAATACCCTGAATCATCATTCATTGCAGAAAAAAAACATGGAAGCATGGAACAAGGGTAGGTGAGAATGAATTTTTATAGTGATGAAAAGATGAAAAAGAATTCCAGTCTTATCCACTGACTTTATGAGGTACTATTTTTCCCAAATCAAAACTTGTACAAGATCTCTTTAATGGTATTGAATTGCACTCTTTTATTTCATAACATTTCATTGATCAAACTGAATTTCATACTAAGATAATTATTGTAAAACCCATAGATTTTGTAAATTTTGTTTTGATATGTTTAATCTTTATGATATTTTCTTCCTGATGAATCACTAAATATAGTTCTCCTTTAATTTTATGAAACACCATGTCAAGATTTATATACATGAAACACTTAGATTATCTTCTGATACAAAAAAAAATTGAGTTATCTTAAAGTACATGTAAGACCAAGGGTTTACTACCTTTTAATTGATGAACTATTTTAAAAAAACTTCTTAAAATTTTAAAAAGATTTATTTTCCAAAATAAACTTCATTTTTTAATTTGGAATTTCAAAATTATATTACAGTGATTTTTTATAATTTTTCTATGAATTTTCATTTTTTGATGAATAATATTAATTACTAAAACTTAGTTGAATTTATTTTGTTTAAATAATTATTTCTGTTATATTATATATTAAAAGAGGCTCATCCTTCATCTTTCCTAAAAAACAACAAAAACCAACTTTCTCACCACATCTACGGGATTAGCGTAAATATAATTTGACCAATTTGGGGATTTTAATTTTAAAAAACCGGAATACATGGTTATAATCAGTATAATATTTTCATTCTAATAGAATAATATTTTTCTTCTGAAAAAAATATTAGTCATTGTGATTAAAATTATTTATAGTGATTAAGGTAAAAGTAATATTAATAACGGAGTAAAAGTTAATCTTCAGGATGAAAATGACCTAGAAACTCGTCCAAAATCCATTGGATCTAAATTATTTTACCATATACTCTCATGGTTTTAATTGTATGGGTTATAGGGAAATTATTAAAAGGAATTTTACTACATAAAATTTTATGTAAGGAAAAGACAAAAATAGAACTTTCTTATCCTTTAACTTTTACAACTCTTTGGGATATGTAAAAAAATCATATTTGATGTTATACATATAATTTTGAATTATAAATGTTCTATTTGTATTAGAATAATTTAATAATAATTTTTAGATATTATTTAGTTATATAAAATTATTAAGAAATGACAACCTACTGATTATTTGGATAATAATTAACCAAAATATATGGTAAAATAATTATTAAAAATGAAGAAAATTGATTTAATTATTACCTCTAATTATTTTTTTTATATTTATATGTCTTGTTATACTGTCTGAAAATTCATATATTTAATTCTAATATTTTTTAAATTTTAAATTTTAAATTATATAAATAATGTCATTATTGACATAAATGTTATTTTATACAAAATGATATTTTATAAAACAATTCAAAATGAATAAAATGTATATATTATAAAAAAGTGACTTTTAAGTTTTAATATATTTTAAATATTGTCTTTATTGGAAAAATAGATCTTTTTTAAATTAAATATTTACCCATATATTGAAAATATATTTTTAGAACAGTTAGGGTTTAACCAATGGTTTTACACGCTACATGTGCTTGTTTTAAAATATATTTCCAAAACATGTGATATTTTAGTTATATAAATTAAATATCATATTAATAATTTAGTGGATCTATATTTTCTTATAAATATCACTTTATTTTATTCTTAATGGTTAATATTACTATGGATAGAAAACAAGATTCTTTCATAAAAACAAAATTGATAAAATTTGGGAATATTATAAGATAATGAACCAAATTATTAAAATGAACATATTTTAATGTGTTGGAGGATATTATCATCTATTATCTCCTATTTACTTAATTATTTTTCCATTTTTGAGGCACATTAGGTAAGGTATACCTCCCATTACTGAATAAATTTTGGTATTTACAAGAGTGACACTCCCCTACCACAATAAAAAGAAAATAACTCTCCCACATCCTCACACATCCAAAACCACCTAGCTTCTGAAAATATATTCTTAATAAACATCCTAGGAACCATCATTAAGTCATGGAATCCTCTTTTTGTGCATAAATACTATCATGTAATCCCATTGGTGAAAACCAAAAGCAGTTACCAAATTAAGAGATAACACCCTCTCTCATGATCCTTTCATTTATTTCCATCTTCCACTCCATAAAAAATTATTATTATAAGATTGTATAAAAAACGTAATTCTAAATATTGTAAGATTTTTTATTCTAATTTTGAAACCTACACTTACACCATCATCCATCAAATGGGTAAAAAACATATGGTTTACGTATACGAAGAACTATCACCTCATGAAATGGGGATTGTTCGTATTTCCATTACCACATATCATAGTGGAATTAATAATGGAAAATAAATTTATATATGATATTTAATTTTTTTTAATTTTTTTCTTCTATATATTTATATGTTGAATATAACTGTATACTTTAAATGTTATGTAAGTACAATAATTTCGTTTGAGGAAGTATGGACTACCACACTTTAAAAGCGATGTGATTCATTCACACAATAAATGGAATATATTAAGGATGGGTCTCATGATCTTATATGATATATATGATATAATAATTAAAATATATATATATATATATCATTTGATTTCTTTATTTCAATACGATAATAAAAACAGAAACAACGTTCATGCGTACATGTGGCTTATCATCTACATGAAGGGTGTATTCCAATTCATACATATACATTATATAGATTTTTATAATACAAATATAATGAATATATAACATATTTATATAATGGTGTAAGTTCTATTAACCATGATGTTAGTATAAGGACCAAAGATATAACAAATAAAGACACATGCGATGAACCAAGCAAATATTACCCGAAGTGAAACTTTAACAAGGGATTGTTAACAAGGGAATAATATAAGTTATAATAAAACCATATATGGTATTAGATATAATAATATGGTTATGTAAAATATTTATAATAAAGTTATATTTATTATACATGAATCTTGTATGATTATGAAGAGTATTAAGACACATGGTAAGGGTATTTCATCGCACATTTTATTTCCATGAGATGCATTATTTATTCACCACCCATCCCTTTTGTGTGGTGTATATACTTCCACTGTATGTATTAAACTATTATTATACTTATATTTATGTTTATTTACATATCCATTATATAATAATTATTTCATAAGGTTTATGTTTCAAAAGTTTCCAAATCGGTAAGACAATTTTGTCTCAATTTGCCTTCTTTGAGACACTTCTTTTATTTTGAACCAATACTATTTTTGAGGGGTACATACATCTAGTTGAAATATATATCATGAATCTACATAATTTTTAGATATTTTACTCTTCATGTAATTTCATTTTCGGGAAACCTAAGTACCATCCCAAGTTACCAGGTGGTAAGAGTTTTTTGAAACAATCTCATTGGTTATCGAGATCATTTATGATTATGGTTCCTTTATTGAAATATTATGATCCATCTTGAAAAAACACTCATGAATTTTTATATCCTCTTTTTATCGATGATATAAACTTTTTTAGTACCATTTTCCACCTTTTGTTACTTAATATATTTTATAACTTGTTTTATGAAAATATGATTTTATGTTTCTCTACGATTGGAAATATATTTTATTTAAAAACCATGCTTTCAAAAATGTATTCAAATAATACTAGAAGACAATTTTAAATGAAAAATTTATTTTTAAAAATATATTTTTTCAAATATTTATTTATAAGTTTAGAATTCTAGTTTCAAGGTAAAGTGTTATAAAAAATGTATTCATGTTTCTTTTTTAATATTTCAAAGAAAAATATTATCAAAATATTTTGATGATTTATTTATGATTTTGGAAAGTATTTTGCATGAAATGGATTACAACATGTCTTCAAGAATTATTTACAAGTTGTCAAAGTATTTTGAATGAAATTGGGTTTAAAAATGTTTTCAAGATTATTCTATAAGATATTAAGGAAAATGGTTTCCAAAATTTTTCCTGATTATTTTATATATTTTCTAGGAAAATTGTTTTCAAAAGGTTTTAAGTTTGAAAAATATTTTTCTAGAATAAAATATATTTTATTCAAGAAATGGTTTCTAAATATATCTAAAAATTAATTTTCATCTAAGATGATGTCTGTTGATGTTACTCATGACTTTATAGAAAATGATCTAAATGTTCCATTTATATTCTTTCTATGAAAAGTTTTTTTGGGGAATGAAGTTTATGAAAACCCAATTATATTTAACAGGTTATATGTTTATAAAACCCGAACCTCTTTTATGGGTTAGGTGATTAAAACCTATTTATTTTCAATTGGTTGTTCCACGATAAAATATTATAATGCCTACTTCCATTCATGGGTTATTCTATGATAAAATGTCTATGAAACCTAAACATTTTCTATCGGTTATGATAGAATTAAAATTTTAAGATACCGAATTCATTTCATGGGTTATGATATGATTGCTTTTGAATATGCAGAACATGTATGTATGATTTCATTATGATATGGGGGGAACCTATATCTCCCTCTAATAAATTAGGTAATGATTTATATCTCATGATATATACATGGATGGAATAAGAAATGAAATCAGTTCAGTATTACAAGGTTAGAATAAGAAATAAACTTAGTTTAGTATTATAGGGCTGGAATGATGAGTGAACTTGGTTCATTATTATAGGTTGGAATGAGGAGTAAAATATGTTTATTAATATAAGGTCGTAATGGGGTGTCAACCCAGTTCAATAAAGTAATTTTTCTACTAAGATAGTATTTGAAGCTATGTATTGACTACTATAGAAATAATTATATATACTTATGTGTCTTCCAAAATCCCACATTTTACTCATATGTTTTTTTTAGTTCTTATGTTATTTATTTCCTTATGATTCATTTCTTATGAACTGCCATGATTTTTTCTCTGATTCATGTTTATGATATTAGATATTCATTGTGTGATCTAATACTTTCGTGATCATGTTATCATATCCTTACACTCATGATTTTGCTAACATATCTCGCTTTTATACCCTTACTAAGCATCTAAGATCAACCATTTTTCTATATCTCTCCACAAAGTTATAAAGATATGTATTATGTTGGATGTTTTAAGAATGATTCTATTCAATCAGAACCTATTGGGGGATGATGTAGCTCATTTATGTACCAGTCTTTATGTTTTATTGTTTTCAGAGGCACTAGACCAATTATGGTCATTGGGTGTCTATTTATATATTGTTTACATTATTCTACAAAATTTATGTAATGTTGATGTATGAAAATAGGTTTAATATATAATTGCGATCACTGAAAAGGTTTAGTTAACCTTTTTAGTCTTGGGTGAGAAAATGTTAGTGACAACCCTATGGACAAGTATATATATAATTCTAATGATTAGTAAAATCATAAGAAAATTTCCTAGATTTTTGGTAAAGGATAGAGTGAGTGGTGTCCTAGAAATACATCCCTATATATTTACTACAAGTGAATGTGGATATGGAACAGATATACCTAGGGGTAAAAGATCTGACAAGATATTTTGGGCCTGATACGGGGTAATCAGGTACACGACAATGAGCCTTGATGCACACCTGGTTTGACACTCCCAGGGCATATTCTCTAGGAATTCACAAAATCATCACAAACAATAACAAATTATTTAAATATTAGTTTGATATGATTAACCTAATATGAACCTATGGTTTCATAGATGAGGTAAACATATATGATTTATACAACCTATAATAATTCATTCCATGACTATGTGGTTCCTTTGAATGATAAGTAGTTCTCAAACTTTGATTCTAGCTTTAGTTAATGGAGGAAACTGGAGGAAACTGGATTAATGTTGAATGTGATGGATGATTTTTTAAGGAGAAGTCATGTGTGATGATCACATGAGTGAAATATGTTGTGATAATTCATAATTGGTTTCCACAATACATGATTAATAATGTGTACCTTAACTAACTCTCGAACTCACCATGGAAAATAAGAAAGGTTTTTATTGGGATTTACAACAATGAAGACCACAGAGGAAAGAGATTCAGTTTCCATTGTGTTAAGAATGTGAAAATAAGAACGTAAATGAATGTCTTAGAGGAACAAGAATATATTTTGATTTTGGAAAACAGGAAACAATGTAAGTTACTATAAGAGAAAAATGAATATTTCAGTTAACGAAATAGATGAGAAAATTGGACACCCTAAAAAAACGTCAAACGTAAAATTCATTTTAACTGTTGATTGGATAATCATTATGAAAATAAGTATCCTAAGGATAATAATTCCTGAAGTAAATCATGAAGGTGGTATAAGTATTGGTTATCCTTCAAATGTTAAACAGACCACAATTTACATGTGAACGGTATGTGATGGTCTTCCAGTATTTTTATATTAAATATAAGAGGCATTATTAGATTTAGTTTGAGGAACCTTAAAACATGATTCAGATTTCATATTCTAGGAAAGAGGTATTAAGGAAGAAGTTGATATGGCGTGAGTAATGGTTTAAGAATAAATATGGGCGAATGAATTATTTGTATTTTATAATTCATAAATTATGTTATATTAATCATAAAATATATATGTATTTTCATAATAAGTTTTCATTAAGTATTGAAAATGATATTTTGAATGGTGATGAAAAATTTTAAAAGTGATATTTTTATTATGTGAAGGCAATTCTTTAATGCAGTCCATATGTTGAGAAAATTATGTTTATCTCATATAAAGAGATGATTGATTTGGAGAATGTAAAATATATAGCACTTATTACCATGGAGTTGATTACTAATTTGTTTAAAAAGTGGTTTATTTCATCATGGATGAATTTTAAAACTTCTTGGATTTATAAAATATATCTAGTAGCCTTTTTAGAAAGGAATCGTTCATATTCTAAAAATATATTAGAATTAATCAGGTTATTACACTATTTCAATAGATTATATGATGAGTGTATTCACATGTTTGGAATGTAAAAACTACGATAAACATTGTCAAATATGGTGGATCAATATTAAGCTGATTTAGTGAAATTATTTATAATGTTTTGGATTTTTGTATTTTGGAAGTGTTATAAGGTTAACCATTTATGGGATGTTTAAGTTAGACTTTGGATGATGTTTGTGAGAATAATATATTATCTCACCACACTTGGATTTTTTCATATTGGAAAACCTATTCTAACCACCTTTTAATGTTGATAACATAAGGTCCATGAGATGACGTATTATGAATCTTATGATCCATTAATTATTCAGAAATGAAAAATTATCCTTTATTTATAAAAATTAGTGATGAATTTGAAATTGATCAAGGGTAAATAAAGGTTGAGGTTTTCATGAATTCTTACACCGATATATTTTCAATAAAATTATTGAACTTTAGAAAAATGATCATGAAATAAAATGTTTTCCTAATACCTTAATTTATATCATACCAATGGACAATTATGTAATGATAGATTTATGACTTTGATACCCTCAAACTTTAATTAATTAATCTCTTTTTTATTATTGATGACCTCAATCACACCCTGTAATTATTTACGATTTTCCTCTTTATCTAATAATCACTCTCAACCTATGTTCTAATGTGTGGAAACCTAGTTATGTGTCACCTTGGGTAACCATTATGTTTTTAAAATTTCTTTTTAATTGTATGTTTTACTGTTAATTTTTACATTGCGTGTTTTATTGAAATATAATTTAATGTATTCATACTTTGATAACCCAAATAGATTTTGGCGGTGAAATTCATTTTAATGGGGTATAATGTAACACTCTAAAATTTTGTGATTTTTTTGGAAATAATTTAATAATTTTATATTTTTTTCATAAAACTATAAATATGGTTTAGATATCATTTCATGAATACCCATTTTAATCATGAACTACAAAGAACACTTTGGTTATCTTTTCATACATACAACACTAGGTAAGCTTGTGGTACACACAAGACTGAGTTTTTTCTACCATTTAATGATGAAAATATTTAAAAACTAAATCATGAAAATTTATTAATTTTTATTTATAAAAATTAAATTTTCTTTTGAATTTGTAATATCAAAATTATCGTTTTGTGAGTTTTTTTGTATTTTTATGAGAAGTTCCCTTTTTTGAATGAATAGAATAAAATTGTGTTTTATTTAAACAAAATCATTTCATTTAAAGAATTATTTAAGTTAAAATATATTTAATAATGGATTTTTAAGTCAAAATTGATGAATTATTCATATATTAATCCAATGTATCTCATTGGAAATAGTTTTTTATTGAAATTGGATATAAAAACCTATTGAACATTTGAATGGATTTACATTAAAAACAGACTTTCTAACCATGTTTGGAGGATCAACATTAATCATAATTTTCCACTTATGTGATTTAAATTTTGAAAAACTAACATACATGATTGTAATCAGTATAATATTTTATGTCTAATAATATCATCATTTTTATTTTTTCCAAAAAATTAGTGATAGTGATTAAAATTAATTATAGTGATTCAGGTAAAATTAAGCTTCAAAAGTGACTAAAACATTATCTTAATGACCATAATGACCTGGAAACTTTTAAAAACTACATTGGATGCAATAAATTCGACCATATCTTATCAGAAATTGAATTTTATGGGTTATTGGGATATTATTAAAGAGAATTTTCCGATAAAAAGGTTATGAAAAGAAAAAAGAAAAAAAGGGAATCTTCATTACCTTTAACATTTATTAATCTTTGAGATATGTAAAAATAATAATATTTGCAGTTATACATATGATTTTGATTTATAAATCAGTTATTTGTATCCTAATAATTTATCATAAGTTTTTAGATATGATTTATTAATTTAAAATTCTTATGAAATGCAAATGAAGTGACTATTTAGTTAATAATTATCTAAAATAAATGATACAATAAATATTAAAAGTGAAGTAAATTTATTGAGTTATTGTATCTAATTATTTTTTTAGATTAATATAACATGTTAATTAGGTGTAAATACAATATATTTAAATTAAATTATTGGATAGATATTTTAAAATTAAAATAGATTAAACAATATCAAAATTGAATTTTATGTTATTTAACAATAAATAATTTTTTATTAAATGATTTAAAATTAATAAAAAATGTATAATATTCCAAGTGACTTTTAAGTGTTAATATATATTAAATATGATATATTAATGGACCAAAACATATTTTATAATTAAAATCTCTACCCATTGATTTTGATAACATTTTTAGCGTTGTTCGGGTTTAAACATTGTTTTTGCACATCACATCCGCTTATTTCAAAGTTAATTTCCTAACATGTGATTTTTTATTTTATAAATTATATATCATATTTGTAAATAAATGGATTTATTTTTTGTAATAAATCTCACATTATCTTACCAAAATTAATTAGGTTAGAATACTTGATGCTTTAATAAAAAACAAAATGATAAAATTGGGGAATCATAGATGTTATAGAACCAAATTATTTAAATAAAAATACTTTATTGTGGTGGAGGTTTTTCTCGACCATTATTCCCACTTAATCCATTATTTTTATTTGTTGGAGTCAAATTAGGTAAGGTATACCTCCCATTAAATAAAACATTTTTTTATTTACAAGATTTTCACTGCCCTTCCACTATAAAAAGGAAATCACTATATTACATCTACACACCTCTCAAACCACATAGGTTCATCCAAGATATACCCAATATTATTCTCAAAAACCATAACTACCTCTTTGATCCATACCATTTCTAATAAATACTTTCATGAAATAACTTTGGTGAAAACTAAAATGTGTTACCTGATTAAGAAGTAACACCCTCCCTCAAGCTCCTTTCATTTATTTCCATTCTCCACTCCCTAACATATTATTATTACATGCTTGTATAATAACACATATGTCCACAAAATAATAAGATTTAGTTATGTGAATTGTTTTACCAACACATACAAACACTTCCATCTAACAAGAAACAAACATTCTATTTACCTCATAGGTGAACTACCGCCTCAAGAAATGATGGTTGTTCATTTTTCCTTTATCGCCTTTCATGGTGAAAATTATGATGGGCATTAAATTTATATATGATATATATTATATTTAAAATTTCTTTCTTCTTATGTAATTTTTTACTTATAACATACAGTTATTCATTCATTATTATGAAAATATGATAATTTCGTTTGAGAAAGTGTGGATTACCGCCCCTTTAATGTGATGTGATTCATTCCCACACTACATGGAATATATTAAGGACATGTATAGTGAACATACATGATATATATCATATAACCATGATCCAATAATAATTATATACATACATATATTTCATTTTATTTCTTTCATTAAATACGATAATCAAAACGAAAACGACATTCATGCATACATACGACTTACCATCTCCAAGAATGGTGTATTACATTTAATTATTATAAATTATTTAGATTATTATAATAAACCTATAATGAATATAAATGATATTTATATCATATTTTATATTCTAGAAACCATTTTATAAGTATAATGACAAAATATATAAAACATTTAGACACAAGTGAAGAACAAAGTGAATATTACCTGAAGTGAAACCTTAACATGGGATTGTTAGCAATCGGGTAATATAATATCATAATGAAATTAAATATAATATTAGATATAAGAATATTATTTTTTAAATATTTATAATAAAGATAAATTTATAATAAAGTATTATTTTATGAGTACGAATAGATTCAATACACAAGGTAAAGGGGTTTCATCTCACTTTTTCTCCCACGAGATACCAGCTTTGTTCACCACACATCCCTTTCGTGTTGTGTGTTTTCGTCCCATAGATTTATTCAATTATTTTAATACATAAATTTATGGTTATTTAAATATCTATTCAATTAACTTTATTTAATGGGGTTATTGTTTCAAAATATACCAAATTAGTAACAATTTGTTTATTCTTTCTCTTCTTTCAGACATATGTTTTATTATGTACCTATGTTTTTTTAGGTGTTTATAATTATAGTTGAAAAATTATATCCTGAGTCTAATTCATTTAACCATTTTTTTATATTAATTTAATTTCATTTTCGTACATGTATATACATCTCAAGTTACCATGTTTTAAGATCTTACTAAAATATTTTCATTGTTTATCAAGATTGTTTATGATTATGCTTCCTTTGTTGAACTTTATTGATCCACACCTCAATCACAGTCATGAAGTTTCTTATCTTATGTATTTAATTATATCTTCATGTTTTAGTACCATTTACCCAATCTTTAGATCTTATAATATTTTAATAATATGTTTCTTTAAATCAGACTGTATTTTTCTCTTTGGATGGAAATATGTTTTATTCAAAAACCTTGTTTTCAATAATGTTTTCAATTTTTTTTTCAAATTACCTTTAAAGATAAATTTAGAGGAAATTATTTTTGTAAACTAATAACTTATACGTTTTCAAAGATTTGTTCAATGGAAATGGTTTCCAAGATTATTTTATATGTTTTTAAGGAAAAAGGTTCTCAAAAGGTTTTCAAGATTTCTCTAAAAGAGTTCAATGCATTTTCAATGAAATGGTTATCAACATGTTGTCATCCTTTATTTTCATGTTTTAAAATTATTTTAAAGGATTTTTTTTTTCAAATTTTTTTCAGGTTTCTTTTATAAAATTTCAAGTAAAATAATCATGAATTTATTTTCAGGCTTCTTTTATATATTTTCAAGGAAAATGTTTTTCAAAAGTTTTTTTAAAATTCATTTTTCAAGAATAAAGGATATTTTATTCAAAAAAAATTTCAAATGATATCCCAAAAATATTTTCCATATAAGATGAAATATGTTGATGTCACTCAAGATTTTATTCTAAAATATCTAAAATTTCAATTCAATTTATTTCTCTGAATGGTTTTTGATTTAATGGAATGACTTTTTTGAAAACACATTTCCTTTTCATGGGTTATATGTTTATGAAAACCATACCTCTTCTATGGGTTATATTTTTAGAAAACATGTTTCCCTTTAGAAGATTATTCCATGATAAATACTTATAAAACTTACTTACTTCCACATGTTATTATGTGATTAAATTACTATGAAATCTATATATTTTCCGTTGGTTGTGATATGATTAAATGTTTATGATACCCTTTTCATTTCATGGGTTATGATACTATTTTTTAAGAATATGTGGAACATGTATGTTTTATTTCATTATATAGTGGGTTAGACATATATCTAACTCTAATACATTGGGTAATGATTTATATCTCATGAGATAGACTTGGTTGGAATGATAAATGAACTATATTTATTATTATAGGGATGGAATGAGAAATGAACTCAGTTAAATTTTATAGGGTTTGAATGAGGAGTGAAAATTGGTCATTATTATAGGGATGGAATGAGGAGTGAACTTAGTACCATAATATTGGGTTGGAACGAGGTATGGACCTTGTTTAGTAATATAATTTTCCACTAAGATAGCCTTGGTATCGATTCTATTACTACTATATAAATAATTACATATTCTTTTGTGTCAAAGATAATACAATGTTTTACTCCTATGTTATTATTTCATGGGTTATGTTCTTTATTTCATTATGGTTCATGTTTTACTAACTTCCAATATTTATGCCATGATTCATGTTTATGATATTTGATATACATGGTATGATCTTTTACTTTCATGATCTTCTTCCCACACCCTTACACTCATGATAATGATTACTTATCTCCCTTATTTACCCTTACTGAGCATCTATTCTCACCTATTTTTATTTTTTTGTCCCCCAGTTTATGAAGATATGTAATATTTTTTATGTGTATAATAAGGGTTCTAGTAAATAAGAAACTAGCGGGATAAGATTTACGTCATTTATGTTCTAGTGTTTATGTTTACTTGTTTCCAATGACACAAGACCAATTAATATATTTGGGATTCTGTTTATATATTGTTTAAATTATTCCAAAAAATTTATATAATGTTTCTGTATGAAAATTGAGGGTATCTATAGTTACACACATGATTAGAATCAATAAAACTCTTAGGTTAAGAGAGTGAATGAGATTTAAATGGTCCACTTTTTTAATAAAACATTATAGAGTCCATTTTGATTATGACATATCTATTTTGGACATGTATGACTTTGAATTCATCTTGGGAATGAGTTTTTTAGTTTAATCCAATGACTGGAAATTTTTATGCATTAAGAGTAACATTTATATATCTTTATGAGACAATATATATTTTTATGGAGATTGAGATGTGAAGATTGGAAGAGAATGAATTTTAACACTAATAAATGAATGTTTTTATTATTAATTATATGATGTTATTTTTGGGACTAATGATGTAATTGAAAATATAAATATTCTTACCATAGGGGATCAATATCCAAACCTGAATCTCAAAAATTCCACAAGGTTACCAACTGAAAGAGTAGTGGTATTTTTAGTTAATCGCAATCTGGGGAAAATTCATATTTATCATACATTGTTTTAAATGGAACCAATATAATTGAGGAAGTTAAATATCTAGTTTTAATAATTAGAGAGTAAAGGATTCATACGTGCTAGTATGTCACCCTGGCCTTCTCGAGTTCTTTTTTTCAAGAAGAAAGACGCTTTGTTATAGATCTTCTTATATTGTCATAATCTGAATCAGGTTAAAATAATGAAAAGATATCCACTCCCTAGAATTGATGACCATTATGATCAATTTATGAGACCCCAATGGATATATAAAATTGATCTACACTCAAGGAATAACCAACTCCATGTTAAAAATAGGGTACTCTAAAAAAATATCATGGGTTGTTATGGTAATTATAAATATGCGGTCATGTCATTTTTTCTTATATATAAAATAATTATTTTGATGGAATTGATAAATTGTCCCTTTTAGAGGTACCTATAATATTTGGTTGTGGTATTTTTGGATAAAATTATAGGGTATTGTCAAATATGAAATGAACATGAAGAACAGTTAGAGATTGTGTTGAGAATTTTACAAGAGCACCTGTTGTTATAAGAATTATCCAAATATGATATTTGGATTTTAAAATTAATTTTCATTGCTATGTAATTTATGGGAAATGAATATTAGTAGACCTTCTTAATAGATAAGTTTTTTTCTATTGGAAATAACAAATAATGTCTTTGCGATACATCACGTTTTTGGCATAATAGGTTACTATCATCACATTGTTTGGGACTTATCACTACTTGAATACCTAATGTCATAGATCTTAAGAAACTCCACTCCCTTTCAGTGAGTATTGTTATTTATTATTTTTGGAGTTCAAGTGAAGGATTTATTCTGGACACATTAATTCTTTTTGACAAATAAGGCATATTTATGTGGACTTTTGTGATGCTTCTATATATGGATATAGCTATGTTCTTATATAAGTCAATGAAGTGCTATCTTATGAATCATAACAGTCGTGAATTAATCAGATCAATTATATGACCCATGATTTAGTATTCATTGTTGTTGTGTGTTCCTTGATATAATTACATAATTTTCACTTTGGAGAGATTTTAATTGTGTTAATGATCCATAAATGTTTGAAACTCACCATCTTAAAATAAAATTTGAACATAAGAAAAAGAAGATGGATATAAAATCTCATGTTTTTTGAAATTAATTTGTATATATACATGAAAAATGTAAATCTATACTTGATTATTTATGTTAAAATTGACAAAACAAATTTTTCAACAAATCTCGTTATCAGTTCCAGTTGATGAGTATGATCACTAATATGAATTAATTATTTATAGAGAAAAATAACCTTTCAATTGTCTATTCTTTGATTCATATTCATAACAATATTGAAAAAGTTAAGGATTATTAAGGAATTTATTTTGAGTTTCAATCCATTATATCAAAACATAATGGTGGGGAATACATTAACTAATGGAAACAATATGGGGAATATACACTACTTTTCTGAGATCGAATAGTTATTATGACGTATTTTCAAGGAAAAAAATATTTTTACATAATACTAATATAATTAAAATTTTCATAATATAATAAATAATATGTTAAGTAGTTGTGAACTCATTTCTTTTGGATGGTCATAAAAATTATTTCTTTAGAGTATGTCCCAAAATTCATCACTTATCATCATGTTAATGTTGAGCACTGATGTAAAACTATAATGTTGCAGTCTGTACATATCCCTTATTTTAAATAGGACCAGATAACTATGAATTATGTCATTATTGTAACATGAAATTTTTTGAAACATGATTATATATGGTTGGTTTTTTATTTTCACACTATCTAAGATCACTTTATGCCTATTTATGAATACAATAATTTGTGAATCCTGAAAAAACTCTATATTCTGGTGGTAAAAATGTTTTATTTACTTCCAATTTAAATTTTTTCTGACTATGATTCTCATTTCACTTCTTGAATATATTGATAAATTCAGGAATCATTGGGTACCTAATTGACCACGAGTATGACTTATCATAATCAAAATATTGTTAATTAAAAAAATATCCAAACATAATATGATATGATCCAAGAAGTTGTTATGGATTACATATTATCATGGGAGTATTATATAACATTATTGGAGATCATAAATAATAGTATATATCATTAACTAATATATTTAAATCCTTATGATCCATTTTATGGTAATCAATATCATTCTATAATTTTTTTTGAGATAAGATAAGCAACATTATGGGTACCAAGACTAGATTAGAAGATGACCAATAGAAATCATTAGATTGGTACATGGTTGAAATATTCATTTAGTCATTAGAAATATTTTGTGGATCATTTTGAATAGATTTTATCATTTGGTGTGGGAGATCTTATGTTCTTGAAATCCTCTCCATGAATAAGAAAACAATGTTTGTGTAAGTAGGTTAATTAAATCCTAGGTACATCAGTTCTATTTAAAATAATGTAAGAGATTGGTGATGTGAATTATAGGCTGAATTTAATGACATGACTCATCTCTACACACATTTTATTGCATATGTCTCAATTGAAGAAGTAACAGACTAACCCTTACCATTTGATTCAATATGATCACCTAGATCGTGCACTGAATGCTACTTAGTTACATGTTTTGATAGAAATTATGGATTCATAAGAGAACGTTTAATGGGTATCATTTATCCTATTAGTGCACATTATACGGTAGAATGGTTTGGTTTTATAGGATTCTTGGGAATGTTATAATTAAAGGGCATATAAATGGGACGAAATATTCCAATGTAAGAGAAATATCATACATTTTAGGTACTAATATAGTAATTTTAAGGAAAATGTAAAATTTAATTTACCCTTTTATTATATATTTTTATGATAGAAAATTATTTTTTGAGTTTTTAATATTTCTAAATGAATTAGGAGTGTTTTTTAAATGATGGGGGGCCAGGATTGAGCATGGATTGGGTAAACAATTGTCATATACATGAAGCCATGAAAGTGATTCATGGAGTTATCAGGAAATCACATGATTAACACACTATTTGGAAAAACGATTCATGTTTTAAGAGAAACCAATTAAATTGAGACATTGGGGAATGAACAGTTGTAATATAGTTTTATACACAATGCAAGACAATAGTTTGAGGGTGTGGTTTGGTGATAGTAATGTGTTCATGGCTAGTGCACAGTTTCCCGAACTGTGTGGCCTAACCATTCATTATGCTTTTGTTATTTTTAAAATTGTATTTTAACCCATTATTTATCCCCCAAACCCTTGTTTTTCTTATCCACTCTAAGGATCTTGAACACCTCTCATTCCCAAATATCTCTGAAAGACCCTTTTTTATCCAGAAGTTGGTTACATTTGATCTTAGTGCATTGGATATCTATAATTAATGGAAAATCCCTATTTTAAATATTTTAAATTAGATCATCTCATATTCTCGCATCTGGAAAATTAAATATAATAAAATATGGATAGATATATGATCTATAATGTGTTTTCATAAAATAATTATTGGAAATATTGGGGTAAAATGGTTTTAAGGATACATCATGGGTGTTAAAAGTCCCAATAACTTTTTTCAGCACCCTTCATGAGGTATGCAGAATCTATATTATCTCCACTTGTTCTAATAATTGATGGTTTATTATTATTTGAATTATTTTATTTTTTAAAACATAAAATTTCTAATGATTTTTTGATGGAAACCTCATTTGTCTTAGGATTTGGGAACATAGAAATCTGAATAGATTTTGGAAAACCCTTTGTTTTATAATATTATATTATGGTTTTAAAATTATTATTTTTGATTTAGTGCATCAAATATATTAAATTTAATGTTTTAAGGTGAGTCAATGGATTATATAGAATTAATTGATATAAAATCATAGCATACATGTTAAGGAAAAGTTCATTTTATTATACATGACATTGAATAATGGTCACCTCGTGACAACAATGTGAATAATCGAGTAACTACTCAGTAATACAGAAATTTGACCTAATATGCATATGTGTGTGAGTGGATGGATGTTATTTGGGTATGACAAGTGGTAATAGTTGTTAAATAATTATTCTTTTTATAATTTTTTGAAATTGATAAATAGTTATTATTTTCATATCTTAATTAAAAAATATATTTTCAATTTTATTCTAGCATGTTCTAATCTAAGAGGAGTGAGTTAAGGAGGTTCTTGGGGAAGTAATACTATGTATGATTACTCAACCAATGTATATGAACATTAGTTCATATATAGATGTTATTATTTATGATATATGTAATGGAATGTTCTAGTATTTCTCTAGTAGAGCTTCTTGATGTTACATTCTCAAGATGGAGTTGGGACAGGGAGTTTGTTTTGAGTTCTTAGAGTGAAGCCACATAAAGGACAATGTATTGGGTTGTCCTTTAGATATATTGAGTCACCATTTTATTCTACATCATTGATTCTATGAAATTATTGTTTTATTTGTTTTAATTTATGTTGTTATATTTTTATTCATGAATAATATTATTAATTGGGTTTTTTGTATTATTTCTTATCGTGTTATGTTTTTTAGCTAAAATAGTTCCCCAATGTTTTAATATTCCTATGGAATTTATTTTTTACATTTTATATATTAGGGACATCACCCAACATGATTAGAACCTACGACATAACCAAAGACAATCAGATGGTTAGGGATGTTTAAATTATCAACTATATTTATAATTAAAAGTTATTAAAAAGATATATACTTCCGCACTATTGTCTTTAAGAAAACAATTATGAATAAAAAGGGAGGAATAGGTTCCACATCCCTAATATAATAATAATAATTATATATGTATATATTTAAAATAATGAATAGAAAATAGAATATCCAGTTTAGTTTATCATGAATTCAAGGCATATAAAAAGAATATTGAATTTTAAGAATAATAAACTGAGTTGGTCATGAATTTTAGTATAATAAGAAGAGATATGTGAACCCCAGTTTTCATTGAACAAGCTAAGATTCTAAAAGTGAACAGATTTTTAGTTTTCAAGGTAAAGAATAAAAATATAATGTAGTAGAATATCAGTTTTATACATAGAAGAGGAATATGAGGTTGCATGTAGTTTAATACATAAAAATAAAAGAAATGAAATTATACTATAAAATGAAAGAATAAGGAAGGAATAACACTTGATGAAATGGAGAACATGTGACCCACCCACCTAATGGTGACAATTGTAAAATTGAGAAAACTGATAAATAGTTTAATGTTTAAATTGAATTGGAAGTCACCAACTGCAATTCATCCCAAACCCCTATTAGTTTACTTCATATCCAAATTATTTCTTTCATTTGGTATCAATTATTGATTAAACATCAACTGGATTATTTGTATTTTATGTTTTTTCCTTTCAAAAATTTGTTTTTTCTCACTCATGTTTTATAATTATGTATATTTTTGCTGAGTGATTATCCATTTCATATTAGAAATTAGTTTTTCCAAAATATTATTATATAGTAAAAAGGGGGAATAAAAGTATGGGGATGTTTTCCCTCTTTTAAAATGAAGAACATTTCCCATTCCATTATTATAATTAAGGTAATTCTATAATAAGTGGAGAAGAATAGGTGGTACAGTGTACCATGGAGGTATTAGATTACAGGTACATCATAATAGTATCAAATCAAAAGATTAGTTCTTTTGAAAAATTTCTTATTAAAAATATCTACTAGATGAAGAACCAAGTTGAAGTTATGTTATAACATTAACTGTTTTTACTAGTGAATATAAATATAAGATTCATGTCTTTCCCAATGAATTCATATCTATAATTGTAAGTATCATTGAAATCATGAAGAATGAGATCGCCTATTTTGAATGAGATATAGAAAAATGGAGGAAGATTTAAGGGAATGATCACTATCTTTGATAATGATCTTTAAATAATACATATTCAAATAAGATTAGTATACAGATATTGAAAAGCAAAAATCTAAATTTGAAGAGGTGTTTCCAAAAACAATCCATGAAAATTATTAGTCCACCAATATTTGAGAAGAGATCCATGCATTAGAAGAAGAAAATTTATATTTCATTGATTTTAAAAATTCATAATAGGTAATAATATATAAAATAATCATAGTATTTGACAAAATTATACAACAAAAGGACAAGATTAATGAAGATGTTGTTGAAGGAATTAAAGAGTTTTAGGAAAAGTTAAATATTGTTGAAAATAAATATTTTATTAATAGAATGTTCTAAATAAAATATTGAAATCATATGTGTCATATTATCTTAGAAAATTATAATATGAATAATACCCATGGTATATAAAAATATAGTAATAAATTATAAATATTTATAAAATAGCATTGAAAACTATTGGAGTTTTATGATGGAATGTTTCAATAAATGATCTTATATATATATAATAAAATATATATTTATACATTTTAGTAATTTTTTTATAAATTTTAATGAATTTTTGATTTCACCATTTCAAAATTATATTTCCAATATTATATGGATATGTTTCTAAAATAAATTATTTATATGTGGGTATTAAAAAATATATCAATATCAGTAATAGAATTAGTTTTTTAATTAAAGGTTTTTGAAAACACACACACACACACACATATATATATATACATAATACTGTAGAATAAGTCATTTAATAATACTGTATTAAAATTTTAAAACACAAGTTTAATGTTTTTAAAATTTATGTAATTTGTTCCTCTAAAAGAGATTTTATTTCCTTATATTTAAAAATAGTTTACATGACTTATAGAAATTAAATAATAAAAATGGATTATATTTTTTAGATAAAAAAATTTATAGTGAGTGATATGTTTAGTTTGATTTTCTGTCATAATATAATGAATAATATTATTAAAGATTATTACTTTAAAAATGATAAAAAAAATTATTTTCAATGAAATCTTTAATTAAAATTTAATAATTTTTATCTAATAAATTAAATTAACCTATTTTAAAAAATGTATTTAATATGATGTTTAAACAAATATATAATTATATTAACATTAATTTAATTTTGAATCAACACAAAATAATATTAGAATATAAAATCATTGAAACAAAATATTTCTGTAAAAAATAGTTTTTCTATAAAATTATTTAATTTAAAAGTAAATTTTATATTTTTGAGATTTTGAATTACAATAAATGGAGATTAAATTTATGTTGATGAAACTCAAATTTTCTAAGATTATTTATTTTATATCATTAGTAGGACATAATTCCCTTTGGTAACTACTAGTTACCATGGTAAACAATTAAATTTATAAAATATAAGAGATAAGTTCATCAAAAATGTCTAAAACGTGTCTAATTTTTTTTTATGATTTTAAATCCTTAACACCCATTGAAATACATTATTTATAATGTTTGGAACAAATTAGCATCAAATAGTTTCCTTTATAATAAATTAAAATTGGTGTTCCCAAATGATCTACTTTCTTCACTTATAAAAGGGGGTCGCTTCCACCCTCTCAAAGTTACAAATCCCAAAAAATATTAAATTAAACCCCAACTAATTTTCTCCTTTTATAATTCCTTTACATCTCCTAAATACATTAGACACCTTAAGTTACACAAGTCCCTTAATTTTAAAATAGACTTTCAAGAGAAAGTTCAATGTCTCAATGTGAGTATTACTTAAATCTTATCATTTCCTTATAAATATTTATCAACTAAAAATAACATAACTCTATTTAATTAATTAAAAAAATACCATTAGTATATTAAGTTTTATTATATTAATTAAATCCCACTTGTTTATTACTGTCCAAAAAAATTGTAAAAAAGGAATGTAAATCATGCATAAGTGAGGACTACCGACACTCCAAAGTAGTGTTCATTTTTTCCCATCAAAACCTAACATGGATGTATATGAATATTTAATGTAAAAAATTATTATTATTTTACTATAAATATTATATTTTTCATTTTAAATGTGTTTTTAATTTAAATCCATCATTGTATACGTAAACACATAATATGAACATATCAAAGTACATTTCATAATCAGTGTTCATTTCATAAAAATAGGTATAATTGTATAAATTTTATTATAATATAGTATAATATAAAATAAAAACTTATAATTATGTACTTTATGAATTTTCCTTACATCACCATTCTCCATGGTCAACATACAAAAAGAGTTATGTATAAATTGACTGAAGTACCTCAAATAACGAGCCTAAGAAAAAAAATATAATATAGTATATGATACTAAATGACCCTTAATATTGTTAATATATATGAATAAGGGTCCTATTACGGTATATAATAAATTTTTTTTGATTATTCATGAAGTTAGGTTGATGGGAAGTGTGAATCTTGACCAAGGTATGGGTTTTGGCCAACTGTCTTTTTCTTCCATTGAGTTTAAAATTTTCTTATTGAATCATATTGTTCATGTTTTTATTTATTCTGCTCATTAAATAATTTTTATTGTATTTTATTGTTTTTTTGTTTTTAAATTCATCCATATAATCACAATATCACATGAATATTATCTGAAAGATTATGTTACATAGAGGGGATCTTTGTCTCAATACCTACGTCAGGAGACATGATTCTTATTATATACAAATTTAATTTTATATGGTGTATATATTACCTATTTTCATTATCATATCATAAATTATATTTTATCATGATATTTTTTATTAAATTTATCTTCATTTTACATTTAAAGAGTTTCAATTTAGATGTTACTTGAGCCACAATGGATTTCTTGACTCAAATTATTTTTCCTTGTGTCAAAAGTTCTCTATAGTTTTATGTTTTAATAATTAACATTTTTTTTATAAATTAATTTTTTTATAAAGTTTATTTATTTTTTTAATGTAATTAACATTTTTTCATCAATATAATCTTCTTTAATTAAATACCATCCCCAATAAAAGTATATCATTTTTACAGATAACTCCCTTTCTTTCCAACAGATCTTTATCCTATGTAATTTTTAGCCTTACTACTAATTTTTTCCTATATTTTGGGGAATTTATATATGGATTAATTCATGTGATCATGTTAATTCTCACCAAAAAGTTTCTTGTGTAAAATATATTTAGCTATTTAGTATTTTGACTTTCGATTGAAGTATGTATAAAATATTAAATTGTTTTACATATCATAGATATAATTATTATCACCCAATATATGTTTTATAATTAAGAATATTATGTCTACTTTGAGGATCCATTATTTAAGATTTCTTAAAATATGTTCTTTTTCATTTTATCTCAAATTTTTCTCTCTATAATTTTTAAAAAGGACTTTTTAAAAGTAAATGGTTAATTTTTTTTATATACATTATGTATGAAATTATAAAAATATTTTTTTTTAAAAAATCACATAATATTTGATTTAACATAATTTTGAAAGATATGTTGCATGATTAATGGATTTCAAATGTATGTGTTTTTTATTATTTTTATGTTTTTAAAGATTTTTTATGGAAAAGGCTCGTTATTATCGTGATATTCAATGTGAAATTATACTATGCTTAAAATGTATTTTTCATCTAACCATGGATTCATTAAGTATGTTTTGATAAATTGTCAATGTTAAATATCAAAAAAATTAATGATCCATTGAAACCATTATTTTTCCATGTCACTGAATTATTATTGAAAAATATTCATTAGTTTGACATGATATAATTTCATTAAATATAACAAAATTAGTTTTATTGATTGTAGAGCTGTTCTAAAATAATAATAATGAAAAAGGTAGTTAGGGATTTTTAATAGTGGTTTAAGTATGGAGAATATACCATTGAAATATTTTTTATAATTATTATTAATTTGGCATGGATATATTATTTTTAAATTACAATACATTACGTTTAATGATTTAAAAGATATTAATTAATGACTAGGAAAGAGAAAGAACCCAATTATATCGAAGTAATTATGCTTTATTTGTGGTCAATGTGTTTATATGGGGAAAATTCAATGCGATAGTGATTGAATTATGGTGTTTCTATCATGGAATTATTCTTGAATATTATTTATTACATATAAGGGATGCAGTTAAATTAAATAATGAAATATTAATTAGGTCAGACATTAAAGTTTTATTAATACCGAAGACATATACTAATTTAATTAGGATAATTCACATTGTTTAAATTATTTGAAGAAAATATTTTTATGTTGTTTTTTATCAATAATCATTAAAATTGAAGAAATGGTATAAGTTTATATGAATTTCAGATAAATGGATTTAGAATCTAAATTAGTAAATTCAATGATTAAATAAGTTCTTCATTGTTCAATAATAAATTATTTATTTTAAAAGGGAAATGATTTTAAGAGTAATTTAGAATTGAAATATATATTGGTTAACACATATGTTATGAATTTATTATAAATATGCCAACCATTGGAGCTAAGGAATAATATCAATCCCGTATGTGTGTGAGGATACCTCTACCATGTGGGAGAGTCGGCTCATAGAACTCACACATGGTGGTAGGTGGGTGTTCAGAAATATGTTTATAGTGAAGAAATATCTCATGTCATGGGTATCAAACCTCAATGGGAATGAAGGAAATCCAGAGTGGACCTTGGTACTCAAATTTGTCTTTCAAATTATTTTTTGTTCTTTAAGAGTTTCCAGGTTGAATGAAACCCCAAAAATGGGTTTGAGATGTGTGGTGTACTATATTACTATATTGAAATATACATAAAGAATCCATGACATCTAGTGAGATAACATTGAGCCACTATATTTATATCAACATCGTATTCTACCATGTTCCTCATCATAGATACTATTCACCATAATATACATGCCTTAATCTCAAGAAATCATATTAATAAACTATTATATTCCCCATTTTGGTAGATAAATAATTTGAGATCATATTATATTCAAATATACCTGACTAAATCATCTAAGGGACTGCATTTTATATAATTTTAATTATGATTCTCATATTTTGACAATATGAAATCTTAAAAACATTGAGGTAGTGTGTGTGGCCTAATAAGTCCATAGAATATGTTTTCTCAAAGGAAAGATAGACAATCAGGCCCATATATAAATACCTTCTACATTCACCAAAAATAATATGATATTAAAATAATTTGAGAGATATGGGAGAACAAAACATAAAAAACAAATCTTTATTCACGTGATGATTCCATGCTATAATGCTTAGATTCTCTTGGCCATCGTGATCACATGATGAAGAACATGGTTCTATGAACCATTGGTTGTGACAATCACATACAAAGTTGTTTCATGTAGAAATAGTGAGAGTTCATCATTTTTCTATTCTTTTTGAAGTAATTAGGATCCATGATCTGGCTAGCATGATGGAAGAAAAGAGGATCCAAATACACTTGTTACACTAAGTGGATCAAAACTGAGATAGTTTCATATGTTTCTTATGAAGAAAAATAAGGGGAAAACACGACTATTTCTTTCATGGAAAATTTTAAATGAGTTAGTTATTGTTTAATAAATTCTTATTGTGTTACGTAATGAAAAAAATGCATTTATAGTACATTAAGAGCATCATGAAAAATATTTTATTTTTATGCATGTTACAGGAAGAATCGTGTTACCGCATACTTTTTTTAGTGTGAATACTTGTGATTTGAAACATATATATAGAGATATATAAATCATGATATTTCATCCACATTAATGAAACCAGTGAGGTGTTAACATGGTGTAATAATATCAAATTTTTTAATATTGTTCGATGAACATAAAAAATTAGGATTTGAAGCCTGAGACGTCATATGATACACTTGTGAGAAATTATTTGGACAAAAGTTTTATTGTGTGGGAACTAAATAAATACAGTTAACTCATGAAAATATTCTGTGGAAATGTGGTGATTTGTTTAAAAATATATTTTAACAATATATGGAAGACAGTGTACTTACCTAATATGTTTGTGTCAAAAATGCATAAAATAATGAGTTCTTGTATAACTTTATATATTTTCTCTTAAAGTGATACAGGAAGGGACAAATATATGAAGGCTGTAAAATACACATGAATTATAGATTGAAAATATTTTAAGAATTTTATTCTTGATAAATATTTAAATCACAATTTATTGAGTTATATTTAGATTCTATAAATTCCATATATTTAGATAGTTGATGAATTTCTAAACATAAAGTGTGTTGTGGAATCATTATTTGTTCATTATGATACTACAAAGAGTGTAAGTTGACATAATATCTTATACTCATTCATGAAATGTAAAATGTAAAGTTATATAGGGTGTTTTTTATTACATTTAGTATAAGTTAAGTAATTTTAGTAGAAGTGATAAAGATCTAAATTATCTTCTCTCAATATCTTAAATATGAAGATCAATTTTATGTTGTAGTAACAAAATGATGTTGATGAGAATATTCTCATTATGTTAGTTTTCTATTCCTAAATATTCATGAGATTCCAGTATAAATAACATTATTAGGATGTCAGTATAAATAATAATGTTGGGATTCTTATGTAATTTATTAGTTTTTTTACCTACCCATATTTCTTTCATGATGATTCCTGACCAACCAACTTTTAACTACTGATTCATTTTTAGTGAAAAATTTGTGACATAGATCATCCCAAACACATTAAGGATTTTTTTATCCATGTTGGAGATGAACATTATAATATTTTATGTGCTTAATTTACTTTTGGTATAATATGTGGTATTATTGTGATTGTTTATAGGGAAGATCTCTACATTATAGAAGTTGTAGAGGTTACCTTTTAAAAAGGGGTAAAAAGTATATGAGTAAAAATTGAAAAAACATGTACACTATTTCACCCCTATCTATGTATCTATTTGAATCATTGGGAATTTATATTAATAGTAAATGATCTATATCAAATTGGATATACTTTACTGTCGCAGTTTTTTGTATTATACATAAATAAAATGATTATTTGATAAAGAAAAAAATTTAATGTTTCATCAGATACATAATTTTGTTCCCATAACTATTAGTTATAGAAAGAATTCTTCTATTAAAATGATAAAAAATATATTGAATAATGTTTCAAAAAACATTGAATTTGTATAAAGAAGAACAAAGATACATTAAAAATGAATATAGTAAGAGTGGTAGTCTATCAGTAGTATCTATAAAGTATATTGATAATAATCTTATTGATGATTCCTATTAAAGTATAGATAAATATGATTTCATTTAATCCCACTTTAATTTCTATTCCAAATTCAAATATTAACCTAATAAAGTTCCTTTAGAGGTTTTGACATACATATCTAAAATTATAAATGGAATATATGATGGAAAATCACGGCTGGGAGTGGAAGATGAGTATATGAGAAAACCATTATCTAAGAATTTTTAAGGATGGAAAATTCTCTCACAATATCTTGAAGCCAAATAATAATCTATATTACATTCCAAAGAAAATATTTCTGATGATTAAGATGTTTCTCAAATAAATATATATGATAATATTGTAAATAATAAAGTCCATCATTGGATTATCCATTCATATGAAGAATATCATAAAGCTACCATGAGTGTTATAAAACATCATATGAGAATCAAATACATTAGTGATACATTCACCCTATCTAAATAATCCAAAAGAGTATCCAATCTCATATTGTAGTGAAAGGTTCAATTTGGTTGAATATTAATCAGAAAGGGATTTTATTAAGAAGAATGCGATTGAATGTTTTTCTATAATTCATCCATGCATTGAACTAACTATATGTATCCTCCATGAATGTTAAAAAACAAAAACTATATGATAAATAAATGGGAAGAAAATATCTTGAAGATTTTCTAAAATAGGAAAATTAAATGGATGAATATTAGTCTGAGAAGATAAAAATTGTATTAGAAGAATGATAGATATTTTTTAGAATGGGAAAACATTCTTCAATATAATGTGTCTAGAAATTAAATTTAAATACAATCATAAGATAGAGACATAATTGAATAATTCCCATAAATAAATTGAATATATTGGTGAAATCAACCAAGGACTATAACAAATCTATAAACATGAATCGTATTGGGTTGGATGGAATGTTCAGAAATATGGTGAACACCAAAGAAGAATCTTTACAAAATGATGAATAAATAATGAATGTAATGAACATTACTAAAATGGGTATTACATATGAAAATATTCATTAAAATTACATGAAGATGTGTTATTTTATAAATATAAATATAATTCATTCTTGTTGAAATAGGTAACCCTAATCCTAGATTATGTTTTTTACTAGTTATGAATCAAATTATAGTATAGGTTCCAAATGGGATTGTGGTAAAAAAATGGGTGAAAAATACTAATGGAAAACCCCATTAATCATCAATTTAGGATGTGAAAAAGAGTTGGAATTCATTCTACACATAAAAATATAAAATAAAGAACTATTTTTTTTAAAAAAATAGTGAGATTTCAGATTTACTTAAATTTTACCACTGAAGGTAAAATCAATTTTGTTTTGGAAATTATTGGTGTTATTAGATGTTTGGAAACTGTTACATTATTTTCTTGCATAATTTTAATATAAATAATGCTTGTTGAAGGATAAATTTATCAAGAATGTATCTATTTTGAAGATATATCATACATAAGTGAATAATAATGTACATATATCGAACAATATGTTTATTAAGAACATATTTATGATTATTGAAGAATTTTTTTATTATTGTAGTATAATTGGTTATAATTATGATGACTATTAGTTTCTAAAGACCATGCACTATGAATATTATTATATGAAGGGAAGACTAAAAAATTACACAAGAAAGTAAAATTAATAATGTTCTCTATAGGGTATAAGTTGAAAATGGATGTCAAGAAAATAATGAATAAATATACAACCAATAAGAATTAGAAAATGGATGGAGCAGCAGTGAAAAATAAATTATTGTACTATAATATACTATATCATTAACCTTTTTAAAAATTCCATAAACAATAGTTTCCCTATAAGTAAGATAAAATTGAAAAAGGAATGAATCTTAATATTATATTATAGAATATATTTAGTACATCAGAATCAAGAAGAAAAAAATAATATTTTATAAAAGGATGACTGAAAATGAAGGCCCAAATATTGTGGAAAATGATTATGGATAATATAAAATTTCAGGACACACATTGGAAGACATGAATACCTAGTCAGAAGAAGTTTCCATAAATTAGTAGGTAAGAACCAATTAATTATGATGCTAAAGGTTTTTTTTAAATTAATATACACACAGGAAGAAGGGAACCCCTGATCCTAAATAATTTTTAGTTATATGACTAAAACTGTTCAAATTGAATATAAATTTGGAGGAGGAATAGAAGAATGAAAAGTTATTTTCATGTTAATGTAAATACTCCCATTATATATAATATGAAAGGTAAGGAGATCATTAAGTTCATGATTCACTTGACTTATAAAATCTATAAAAAAATGAAGGATCAATAATTAATAATTTTTATATATCCATATCTAAATTGGAAGGAGTTTATGGGTTGATAAATAACCCCAAAATTTATTTCTATAAATAAGATTAATTTATCAAACACCTTAATAAAATATATATTTATTAGGTTTTTCATTTATTGTAATGTAATGTGGGCACACATTCATGGGGACTTGATGAGATGATTTTTTTTAAAAATTTAAATAGATTCCAAGAAGATATCTGGTAGGGATTAATTTATTTTTATTGGATTAAAAATTATCCTTGGATTTCATTCTTGAATAAATAAATCTATTTTGATGAATATAGATGAAATTAATCCCTCTATGGGGAGGGAATCCAAATAATAAATAAATTTTAATTTCTCAATTAGTATCACATAAAAAATTTATTCTCTGATAAAATATTTACATGATGATTTCAAAAATAGATATTTCTTAACGTTTATACTTCTACTAAATAGGAATTTTCTCCTATCATTATGTGAAAAATAATTATCATGTTGAAGGGGAGAAAGTGATTATTCATTGAAAAAATAAAAATTTATTGAAAATTGGAAAAGTCATTATAATTTTTCAATGTTTTTAAATTATTTTTTCATATTAATAAAATAAATTTGTTGAATATATTTTTAACATAAAAATATATATAATTTCAGTTATGGTATTAAATTCTTATAATATATTTAATATATTATTTTTTAGCTTGACCACTCTTTTTTCCGCACCATGTTAGCCCATATTGACATAGATTTTTTTAGTAGATGAATCATTTCATTTTTAAATGTGATTTTATCCTTCCATATATAATATATATTTTTACTTACCCTAAATAGTATCTCTAAAGAAAAAAAGGTGAATAAATAAAAGAGAAAATGAAAATTGAGAATATGAAATATTTTTAGAAGATGAGTATATCATCCCTCTATATTGACAGTTGAATTTATTATAAATAAGAAGGGAAGAAAACATTTTATTTTGTATTGAATTGGTTATTGAAAGTAAATCCATTGTGAAATATTGAAGAACACTTGTGGATCGATGTAATTGTGTTTTATTTTTGTTACTGTGTTTATTTTATGGGAGGTAAATGTGGCATTAATTGAGGTATAGGGTTTATCCAATGGAATTAATCATGAGTATAAGTCATAATTTTAGAAGCATAAAATTTATTTAAACAATGTAACATTATTAATTATGATTTTAGAGATGTTTTTAATTCCCAATACATGAACCAAATTTATTAAGTAAATGAATATTGTCTAAATAATTTAAAGAACATTATTTTATGAAATTTTTAATCATTAAATATTTTGTTTGTGGAAATTTTAGATGTGGATATAATTTTATGATTAATTCATCTCAAATTTAAATTATAAAATTCCTTGTTTAAATAAGGTTTCAGTTATTTAAGAATGAATCATCTATTATAAAAAAGTGGATTTATATTGAAAAATATATTGCATGGAATTTTATATTAGATAATAAATTTTTTAGGACTTCATTAAAAATATTCCAAATAGGAGAGATAAGGAAATATCTCAATCTTTCATGTGTTGGAGGAAACCTATACCAAATGAGAGAGATAAAGCATAACTCTCATTCATGGTGTCAAGAAGGTTTCAGACATATATCAATTTAAGAGACATATCTTCTGCTATAGTTAAAAAGTGAAAGTGGGTACTAAAGTCATCTTATAGTGGAAAATGATACACTCATATTGATTTAAAAAGGGTTGTGGTTTATTATTAATGGATTCTAATATGATAAAATAATTTTCATGGGATAAGATATGTGTGGAGTAACATTTTTCAATTATAAATGTTATGCAAAGAATGATAGTTGTCTGATGAGAAAACTCTAATATTTTTTATCTACATTGACATCATATTATACATTGATCCATGTCGAAGTTATTTTTAACCAGAACTTTCATTCTGAAAACACTATCAGTCATATCCTTAAATTGCGAACTTCCCAGTTTATGAAATGAATCATGTGATACATTATTGATTTCAAATCTTTAGGGTTGAATCATTGAAGATTTTATGTTTTATTAGAAAAAAGTGATGATTCTTTCAACTCATAAATCCTTATATGAATATTGTTTTAGGTGGTCAACATATCCAACTAAGTGGGTTGAATTTGTATTCTCAAAGGACATGGAGTTACTGATTCCCATCTCTAAATACCCCTAAACCATTTCATACATAGTATGAGTTTAAATAAAATATAAGAGGGATATGGGAGACTCAAACTAAGAAAATAAAAAATCTTATATTCATACACAGATTCCATGGTTTCATGTTGAGTATTTATGGTCCCTCCCAATTATAAAATAAATTCCTTGGTTATGTGATCCTTTTCTTTGGAAATAGAAAATCTATGTCATTTCACATAAAAATAGTGAGTTTTTCATGAGATTAAAAGCATTATGATGATTTAAGAATCCATTTTATAGTAAGTGTGATCAAATAACAGTGGATCAATATAATATTGTTAAGAAAAGAGTTTCAAGAATAGGAAATGTATGTGAGGTAGTGCCTTTTATGAAGAAACATATGGAAGAAAAATTGCAACCTAGAACTCATGCTCCCTGGTACAGTTCTGAAATCATAAAATTTACATTTCTTGAATTAATTCTGATAATTGTGACACAAATTTTTCCATGAAAACCCAACAACATTTAGAGGAAAAAATATATCACTTACATTCTCAAAAAAATTTTAGGTTTATAGTTTTATATAATAAGGAAAAACCCCTTCATAAAAAATTCAAATGATTTTAAATGAGAATTTCTTCAACTAAAACCTTATTTTAATTTATCAAATAATGAAATTATAATCATAAATATGAAATCCATTCTAAAAAACTCATTCAACCATATTTGTTTTAACCTAAAGAAAAATAAATATACTAAGGGAAATCTCAGATGATTAGTAAGGTAAAAATGTAATAATTTACAAATATATTTCATCAGTGAATAGTAGAATAACATATGATTTTGATAACGTAATCAAAGTGCATGAGTATAACTCAATATTATTCATACCCATCAATATATAGTTAATCAAAAATAGAAATATGGAATATGTATTTAATAAAGGAAATAGTCATAAGAATCAATAATCATGATCCATGTGATATCAATCATGATGAAATGAAACATCAAATCCCCATATAAAGAATAGATAAAACATATAGGTATATTGGAACATTATCTCATAGAATCATTGGTGAAACCTTATATAACTCCTAAAAATTGGAATAAACATATAACTAACATCCAATATAATTCTCCAGAGAATATAATCATTACCCATTGAATTAGAGGAATGTTTTGGTTCATCCATTATTTTGGCTATATTGGGCTCGCCTGGTGCTATCGTGGTGCACCCATCAAATATAATTTCCATGAACCAACAAATAAAGAAAGAAACCTTATATTTCATTATAAAATCATAGAAATAATCATTATTCCTTTTATAACTTGATTAACCCATTTAAATGAAATGAGTTTTATTTGAATATCATTGAAACATTAACAAACCATAAAAAAATAAATGGGTTCTATAAAAATATCTTTGAAATAATATTGATCTATCCTGATAAAAAATAAGGATGGTTTCAAAACAATATATTACTATTGGATAAAAATTAAAGAGCTATTATCAATTTTGAATAGAAATTTCATTAAAATACCATTAAAAACATTATTGAGGAAAATAAAAAATTCATTTTGAAAATCCATTTTTCAAACATAAAAAATTTTGAAAATATTTTCCTTGAAGACCAATAATTTAATCAACGAATTTCTAGATTGGTTAGAAAAAAATATTTTAAAAAAATTAAACATGAAATGTATGATTCAAATAAATAAAGGTCATGATGGATGGTAAATCCATACAACCTGTACATCCTAAATGTTAATTCCTTTTGTGCTATAAAAATGTTTAAAAAAACATGGTCATAAAACCAAAATAAGAATCATTTTAAAAAATGAGAAAAAATGGGTTAAAATTCCCTTAAAAAATAATTTCAAAAAAGGTTAAAACCTTTAAAGAATGCTTTGTTATGAGAAAAAAAGACCTTCAATGGAAGAGAGAAATAAAGTTCGGTTTTCTTTAAAACACTTTATAAATATTTTAAGTAATATAGAGTGAAAAAATTGTAAAATTTCTCTAAAATATCATAACTAAATATAGGGTATATAATTCATGAGAATTGTAAGAGTTAAACATTAGATACATAATCATAATAATCCTAATAAATAATGTTATTATAACAAAATATGCTTACTACTTTTTTAAGTTTGAATCATTACCCATGAAAAAATTTCATTATATTAAAATTATAATAATAAAAAAATAAAAAAATTCCTGATATAACATTGTAAATGGTCTCTATATACTCCTCATAAAATAATATGGGTTTATTACAAAACACACATCTCAATGAAGAAAAATTGAGACAAAAACCCCTTTACACTTTTCTAACATAGAAAATATAAAACCCATGCAAGATATATCCTTGAATAGATATCTAAATCTACATAAAATTATGTATAATCATTGTAATACACATTAATGGGAAGTATACAACCCATACGAAAAAATTAAGTATTGAATATGAAATCTTTCTTGCCTAAATAAAAGCGACACAAGAAAACCCTTACCTTGAGTCTGAAATGTCATATGTGTATTTATATTTCTATATAATAAAGTTATGTTAATTAATTAATTTATTGAGATATTTTTTAAATTTTATTATAACTTTTATTTCAATTATTATAATTTTATATAAAATTAATTAATCTATTAAGTTTACGCCATGTGTTTTGACCATATCTGACTTATGTGCCATAAATGACAGAGGTGGGTTGACTATAGTCAAATAGGTCATTATTTAAACATATACATAATATTAGTAATGAAATAATTGTCATATTTATACATAAATTATAATTTTAAAATAATAATGAAATAGTATTTTATCATTAATGGGTTATGTTACAATTAGAAAGATGGTAGTACATATGCACACATGATTAACATTTCTCTTTTTTCATTGATTATTTTGGAAAGGAGGTATGTAATATTTTCTATTTTCAAAGTAAGAGATATTTCATAAATAATATATTATATAATTAAATATACTTATATATATCATTATTGTGATGTGGTGATGAATAAAGGAGCTACGTCTCTTTAAGGGAGCGGTAGTCCACACGTCGACGAATGATGTTAATAATTTTTCAGTGAGTGAAAAGGTATGAAATAAAATGATATATTAAATATAAAAAATGATAAATATGTTATGAGTTTCATCATTATATATTTTTTGTAAAATAAATTTATTATATTTAGCATTTCTACATCCTATTTAACACATTAGTGAAAAACAAATCACATCATTGTGTGAGGGGGTAGCCATGCATACACAAATGAAACATTACAATATCCTCTACAGAATGGAATACAAAATGGTATATATATGATATAACAACATTAGAGGTATAATTATGATATAAATTGTAAAGACCCGTAAATTTCAAGGAAATGTTTTTCTTAATTTTCTTTGTAATTTTACAAGAACGTAGTTTCTGACGGCACCTGATTTCGAGGCCTGGTGTGCCCAGAATCATTTTTTCGAAGTTTGGCTTAGGTACGTTCAGTGAACGAACAAGCAGGTTTTTCTAACTTTTGAACCGGTGCTCGGAATCAAATTCTGAGGGCACCGATGGAATAGCAGTGTCAGTATTTGCTTAGAAATGCCTCTTCCGGAGTTGCGTTTTCTCGGGTGTGGTTTTTAGTTTTTGGGGTTAAGTGAAAAAAAAAATAAGTGGTGCGACAACTTTATTTTATTTCACTTAAAGCCACATAAATCCACTTAAAGCTGCTTAAGCTGAGTTGAATCAGATAGGGTGCAATCCAAAATATCCTACCCTCTTTGTAGGATATTTGTGAGGTGGGGCCCGCACGAGCCCCACCGTTTCATTTCCTCTAAGTAACGCACCCGCGAAAACTCCTCAATAATGAAAGTCAACTGGGGCGTTTTCTAAAACTCTTAAACGCTCCTATTAAATGGACGGTTAAGTCGTTACCATTAATTCACCGAAGTAATGGTTCGTTTCTTAACATGTTTTCAAACTGTTGGAATAAGAATAAAATAATACCAACACCTTTTCTTTTTGTTGACGGGTTGATTGTTGATAGGATTTGGAGAATCTGTACCTTCATCCTCCTCGCGAAGAATGCGAAAACGCGAAGAACGTGAAGAACGCGAAGAACGCCAAACTCTCGAAGAATGACGACGCGACGCCATGTTCCGTGACGCCGACGATTCCCCTTCCTCGACGCTTCTTCCGCGACGTTCTTTCCCCGCGACAAATCTTCGATCAACTACTTGAGGTAGGAGATTTCAAATCTTTAATTCCTTCATGGATTTAATCCTTAAACATGGATTTAATTCATGAAATTAAATCCATGTGTTTTATTTAACCTTAGGAGATCGTCGATGTGACGCCCTTCCACGACGACGCGATGCCCTTCCGCGACGCGACGATCCTCTTCTTCCGTGACGGTCAATTCTGCGAAGAACCCTCGTCTGACGATAGCTTCGAGGTAGGGGTTTTATTTGAGAATAATATTTATTCCCACGGTTGTCTAATCTAAAACAAAGAACCTGGATCAAAGTTCAATTTTAATTCCTTAAAATTGTGCCTTGTTATGTTTCTCATGTGTTGATTGTTATTTTCATTTGTTATCACCTAACGCGGAGGGTGCAGGACAAACAAACACGGCCCAACAACCCTCCGTAGTTTTTCGTTGATGTGAGGATTGGCGGGCGACGAAAAACGGGGCCGCAAGTTAATTTTGAAGGCTTTGAAGTGAAGTTCGAGTCCCGGGACGAACACTGGCAAATACCGCGCGCAAATCAGACCACCGGAGCACGTCCGGTGGTCCACAGAACCCACCGCCAGCGCGCCAGAGGCGGCGGCCGGCAGCGGTCGGCCGCCAGGACGCGGCGGTGCCCGGTGCACCGCCTGGAAGACCCGTCGCGGGTGAAGCCGCAGCGGCGCTGGCCGGTCCCGTGGCCGGGCGGGACCGTGGAGGAGGGACGCGGCCATGCCGCGTCCATTGGCGAGAGGCGGCCACCCACGCGGGGCCGCGGAACCATCAAGGGGGGCGGCGCCCCCCTTGCACCCGCTCGGCCGTTACGGCCGAGCCGACCCCGGCAGCCGGGACGCGCCCGCGCCGGCCGGGTCGGGTCGCGCCCAGGCCGGGTCGGGTCGGGCCGCGCCGGCCGGGTCGGGCCAGGACCCGGGTCTTTTTGACCCGGTTCGGGCCGACCCAGGGGGGGTTGGGCCGGGTCAGTCCGGGCCCATACCCCAGTTTTCGGACCTTTTTTGCTTTTTCTCATAACAAGAGCTACGGGCCTCCGAACGACGCGCCGCCAGTGGCGAAGTGATCCTTGGATAGAGACGGTCGTTTCGGTATATCGTAGTCAAGGTTTCGGAATACTTTGTGTTCAGCTGGGTTGGTTCGTACACGAAACCAACCGGGCCCTCGGAGTGGAAATGCTCATACCTTGAGCTCCGGACGTCCGATTGACATACCGTCGACTTTTATGGATTCCTCTAAGTGAGACGGATCTTTTGGCATACTCAGCCCGAGGTTTGGACGCAGGTGGAGTACGGTCGGGTTGGTTTTGCCTTAAAAACCAACCGGGCCACTAGGACGAAAAGGCCAATAACTCTCAGACCGGGCATCCGATTGACACGCCGTCTGCGACGCTGAGTTCATGTTGTCGATATGGAACTTTTGGATACATCAACTCTGGACTTTGTGTCAGTTGATGTATCAGCCTCTCGGCTCGTGGAGCGGACCCTCCCAAATGATCTTGCTGTGTTTAGGAACCCTAGAGCTGGCTGCGACTACAACTGTGACGGCGACGACTGTGCAGAGATCCTCAGTGGATTCGGTGGCGACGACTACAGCACTCAGCGATCCTTTGTGGGTTAGTGCTACAGATCCTGTGTGGGTCCGATCCTGTGTGGGTCAGCGCTCAGCGGTCCTGTGTGGGCCAGCGCCTACAGATCCTGTGTGGGTCTGATCCTATGTGGGTCTTTGCGGGGGTTAGTTACCTATCGATCCTGTGTGGGTCAGATCCTTTGTGGGTCATTATGGGGGTTAGTTACCTATTGATCCTGTGTGGGTCAGATCCTTTGTGGGTCATTGCGGGGGTTAGTACCTATCGATCCTTTGTGGTTCTGACGGCTTAAATGAATCAGTGGATATATCTGATCATCTCTATCGTCATTCAAGAAGTATTTTGTGTGAGCTGAATCCTTTTTTACTTTCCTATGTGGATTGTGTTGTGCTATATTGTGTAGATTTACATTTTGCTTTCCTGTGTGGACTCGGTTATACTTGGGTTCGGATGTTGGATCCGAACGAGAATTGATGACTTAGGTATATGTATGGGCATATACCTAAGATGTGTCGGATGTTACTTCATGATTTTATCATTCCATTGTGGATTATCCTTTGTGGATTCTGGGAGACCATTGGGGGTCACGGGGTCCCTACTGAGTAGCTTATACTCACCCCTGCACGGGCTATGCCCGCATTACGTTGTGTTGGTTGCAGACAACGGACAGCGCTGATCGTGGTGGAGGCTTGCAGAGCAGGATGGTAACTGGAGGTGGACCACTGGGCGGGACGTACTCGGAGCGGTCGGCTGGACCCGAGGAGCAGTGGAGGCTTTCTGTACCCACCCTTCAGGTCGGATTTCTAGTGGACAGCTCGATGTTGCGGCTTTACTTTTCAGTTTCTGTTTTCCCTTTCCAGTTGTACGTTACTTACAGTTTGGGATTGTATACTGGCCCACTTACTTTTCCGTACTTACTGTTGTACTAGTTTTTACTCAGTTTTTACTTCTTTCGCTTGCTTATTATGTGGTGCTTGTTTACTTTACAAAGGCAATGCCTTCCCTTTTACCGGGATTTACACCTTGGTGCTAGTCTCCACCCCCTGGCCTATGGAGGGCGGGCTTGGGGTAGTCATGACACGGGACCCGAGGATGGGTCGTGACATAAATACAATAAATAAAATTTATATCCATTTCCATATCCAACGATGAGATGTGGTAATGTAAAAAATGAATGACTTTATTTCATGAGACGGTAGTCCTCCATACACATGAATGATGATTGCAGAACCCATTTGATGGAAGTGTGTTTGGTTTTAGGCCGATTCCTCAACATATTAAAGTATAATTATATTTAAGATATTTATATAACTATATAATACTTTAATAATAATAATTGACAATGTGGTGATGGAAATAAAATAAAGATGATCATTGAAGAACATTAACTCTTCTTCAAGAATTCTTTTTTATGTTTGCACTAATGCCTATATATGATGGATATATGACTTAAATATAGATTCAATTATGATTTTATGGAAATTTTTTAGATATTTTTTATGGGTTTTTCTAGGAAAATATCATTATTGGTGTGATGAAGTGAGGTGAGTGAATGCAGATTTATAATGGAGGAGGACTGACATTGTTGTAAATACCAAAACTATTCACTATTGGGATGTATCTCTTACCTGAAATGCGTAAAACTATAAAATATTAATGTAGGGGAGGATTTATGTGGTATAAACAACCTCTAAATAAAAAGTAAACATAATTTCTTATTTTTTTAGTATTTAGGTTTACTCAATTTTACCCTTTGAGTTTTTAAAAAGATAAGTTATATCATTTTATTTACCAAGAAAATGTATAATTTATGAATGAAATAAAAACTATTTCTAAAAGATAATTTATAAATAGTTATTATAAATATGAAATTGAATTTAATAAATTAAAATTCTATTTTGTTATAAAATTAATTTTAATACAAACGTGTGGAATTCGCAAAACCATATTTTAACCATAATTATGGTAAATAATTTTAACTGTTTTAACCAATACAAATAGTCAAAAATTAATCTTAATGTGTTATATAATATATATTATTCTCATACCAAATATGGAATCCATTTTTCCAAAATTAAACTGATATATGTGTTGGAATTTATTTTAATATTAATCTGTCAAATGCAACAAGAATGCCAGTTTTTAAAGTGAACATGTTTATAAGCTTATAATGCTTTTATATAGAAAATGAATATATGAAAATTCCAATTTCCTAAATTTTATTAATTTATATAAATTTTATTTAATGATAAATTAAAAATAATTAAATACATAATTTACCATTATAAATTATTTAAATGAAATGACAGATTTCAATTAGATATTATTATTTTTCACTATTAATCAAAAAAATAATCTTCTCTAAAATATCATGAAAATTAAACCCGAAGTGAATTTTGGTATTATAATTCAAAAAATAATTTTTTTATCAAAATATTTTAAAAGTGTCAAAAATTAATTATAAATTATGAGTTCCAAACATGATGAAACGACCTTTTATAAAAAAGACTTTTATTATTAAATATTACATTTTTCTATAAAATTATTCACATTTTATTTATAATAAATTGAGAGATAATAAATATTTTTAAACTATATATAAACATAATATAGTTAATCCTACTCATAAAAACAAAAATTAGTGGATATGTTGTAACTATTTTATTAAATAATATTATTATTATGTTGTTGTTGTCGAGTAAAACTCGGTCCTCTGTGAAATGCAATATTTTGAAGAAACTCATTATTTCATGTAACACATGATAACCTTATTTTTTCATTTAATTAAATCTATTGAATAATTTTAAATAAATATATAAACGTTATCATGGTATTATATTATACTATTATCTTGGGGTTTTGTGCCACATACACTATAATTTTTTTTCCCTATCTTATAATAATTAAGAGTCACATCCCCCCATTAAAAAAAATTCATCCATTCAATTTGAAAAGTATCTTAGTAATAAAAGGATATAAATTTGAAAATATTTTTCTAGTAAACCCACATCATATAATGGATTTATAAAATATCCTTAATAAGATATAAAATTAAATATAAAAGGTTATATGGAATACCACACAATGGGATTTCCAAAATAGATGAATATAGGTGGGAATGAAAGAAAAGATTAAATATTTATATAGAGTGATTGAGGCAACTAATGACAAGAAAGTGAATAATAAATGAAGGGTAAATGGAATCAGAACCATAAATCTATAATTATAGAAGATGACATCTGTTCATTATAATTGAATGAACTTGGATAATATTTTTGTTTCAATATCCTTTTCATATATTTGAGGAATTATCTTTCCCTATATCCTAAGATTATATTGAAATATACTTACTTGATTTGTATAATTTTATCCTTTAATAAATTGTGGCTAAAATATCATCTTTTTCTCAAATTTATTAGTATTTAAGGACAAAATATATTTTTCATGCCTGATGCACTAAAATAAACTTTTTAAAGGAAAAAATATCCCAAAAATCAAAACAATATATTCTTCTTATCATTATAAATTAACCCAAACCAAAATGGTTAGAATATATTTAGATAAAAAAATTCATACATTAATATAAAAAATTTAGCAGTAATACCAAATATTCAAACAAAATCCTTTCATAAATAACTATCCTTAAAATTCAACAAAAATTTCTTGAATATGTTCAAAAGTTATTTATTTAATGGATTTTATCATATATTCATCCAAGATAAATCAGTCAGTATTCATATGTTTCCAAAATAAATATAATATTTACTTATAAAAATCTCATACTATCTTGCACATCATGTAGGCTTGTGGTAAGAAGGAAAAAATTGTTATCCATTAATTTTGGGTAAAATCCCCACCAACATGCCAGATGTGATAGGTTCTCACCCAGTGTATTGGTTTTCATCATTTTTATTAAAAATAAAAATTAATCCCCCATAAAAAATAATTCATGTTTATCCTAGGGATTATAAATACCTCAACCCAAGATACATTTCCAAAAAAATCATTAATATCCTATGTTTTTTACTTATTTATCTTTGATGCTAATAAATGTGACATAATGTTTTCCATAAAATCCTTACAAAATCAAGTTGAAAAAAAATTTAAGTTAAATTATTAAGGAAATTATATATTTTTAGTTTTAAAGAATTAGTACAAACTTCAACATTAACAATTCTGATGAATTTAACTGGGCATTTCTCCCAATTAACACACCATCTCTTTTGCACATTAATACATCATCATAAACTATATAAAATCACTTCAAGATATTACTCGGTCAACATCATTATTTATAATATGGGGAAAGTAATCATAATAAAGGAAAGATCAAATGGAATGTAAGGGAAAACTTATGAATTAACAAATGAATTTCATTATTGAGAATAAAAAGTGGATACACATATGATGACATATTAAAAGTTAATGATTATAAAATATGAATATCCATACCCATCAATACATGGATCATTAAACATGAAAACATTTTATAAGGATTTAACAAAGGGAATTTTGATATGAATCAATAAAGATAAGTCGTGTGATATCAATCTTGATCAAATGAAACATCATAATGCAATAGAAAACATAGATAAAAATTACTACTATCTAAGAACATAATCTCATAGAACCTTTACAGAATACATACAAAACCCTTAAAAATTGGAATAATAGTTTATCCAACTTCCCATATAATTATTAAATTAATATAAACATAACACAATGTATTGGCATGAAATCTAGTCACAACCATTATTTATGATATAACAGGCTCACCCATCGTACATAATTTCCAATGAACCCAACATGAATAAATTAATTATATATTTAATAATGAATACATATAAATTATTATTTTTCCATTTATAACATGATTAACACATGTAAAAGAAATGTTTTTTAGATCAATATTTTTGAAACATGACTAACTCATGGAAAAGGAATGGGTTCCTTATTAATCTATTTGAAAGAATATTAATCCATCCAGAGAAAAAAGAAGGATGGAATCAGTAAAAAAATATACCCAATACAATATGAAAAATAAATTTCAATCATTGATAAATTGAAATAATTTTAACAGATCCTTACAAAATCTTTGGGAAAATATACTTTTCATATTTAAACTTAATTTTTATATCAAAAAAACATTTTAAAATCATTTTCACTGAAAAACATTATAAAAAATAATGATTTTACGGAATATTAGAAGAAAAGGATTCTTTCAAAATAACCTTGTAATCTTGGAACGGATTCTTCAATGAAACTATAGTCATGATGATGGGTAAATATGTACATATTTCACATTTTAAATTAACCAACATTTTTCACTATAAGAAGTATAGAAAACTGATTGATCATAAAAAAAGAATAATACATATAAATAATTAATAAAAGAAAAAATAATTAAAAATTACATAATAAATTATTTTTATAATATTAAAATCATTTTTCAATACATTATCTGAAAACATGGTATATGAAAAAAAAATTGAATTTTGATCAATGAAATAAATGAAGTCAAGTTTTCTTAAAAAAGCATTCACAAAAAATTTATGTACCATAGAGTGGAAAAATCTAACAGTTACTTGAAAATATCATGAATAAATAGAGGATAATAAAATTTAGGAGAATTGTATTATGTTGTCATAGAATACTTAATAATACACAATCTTGATAAATGATTATATTGTAACAAAAGTCTCTTCCATGTTTTGTAAATTTGAATCATAATCTCTTTGATATAATAACATTAAATAAAACAAATATTTTATATAAAATGTAGATATTATTTATAGAACATGTCAAAAGGGAAGTTTTGGAATGGTATGTCTGAGTATAATATACTCTAATACCAAAGCTAGGATCGAATATGTAAAACGAGATACATAACAAGAGGGGGGGTGAATTGTATACTTTAAAAATTCCTTTGGAACTATTACAAATAAACAAAATTCACAACACCACTATGTTGTGAAACTTGCATGATTCTAGAAAACTAGTACTAGAAGGGAAACTTAAAAAAGGTTTACAACAGATAAGATTCTACCTTAAACTTCATAGAATCAAACTAAATCAGAGTACAAATATGTGGAAGTATAAGAAAGTTATACATTCCTCAGCAATAGAAATGCAACAGAAAAACACAGAATTAAAACTACAAGTAACAAGAATACACTCTTATAACCCAAAGAGTAGGGTATCCAACAACCCTGGATAATAGGTCCCTTGGTTTATACATTCAAGAAAGTCGGTCTTACCCAAACCCAGGTAAGCCCTAAATCTGAAGATCGGTATCTGTATTGCTATCCCTATAAGCCCTTTATTTGTAAGGCAATCGGCACATTTGACATCACAACCTGAATTCTCTGATTTTAAAGGTAATCTAACCTCTGCACTAAGAAAGTCTGAATGAAGCAAAGTTTGAACGAGCAGTTCAAAATTGTCTATAGAAAGAATGAGAGTTTATTAGAGCCTCTCTCTCTAGAAATCACTTCACCAACACTTTGTCTAAAGTCTCGAAAAGTTGTGAGCTCTTTTCAAATGAGCTCATATTTATAGGCGTGGCTCCAACGGTTTCCTCCATCCTCCAATGGTTATATTTTTCCTTTAATTCCATAGGGATGTGTACATGTGTCACTCAAACAATGGTTAGTGAGTAACTGAAAGCACGACATCGTTTGATAACAAAATGAGTGTATGTATAACCAAAAACTGATATACATAATGAAGGTAAATAAAAGTTCAGAGTCTAACTAAAAACTGAATTTGGAGTCTATAATACAAAGATATTCAGATTCTGTTTTTTAGGAATTCAGAACCTAAATTCTATAGAAATCCGACGTCTAAATTTCAAGGAAATTCGGAGTCTGGTTTCACCAGAATTAGGAACCTGAACTTACCAAGTTTGGAGTTGGAGTTCATGAGAATTTGGAGTCAGAACACATAAGAGTTCAGAGACTATATTCCGAGAAATCGGAGTCAGAACTTAGAAAAGTTCATAATCAGAATTCGTAATGGGAATTGAGAGTCAGAACTTAGAAAGGTTCATATCTAGAAATCGTAATCAGAAGTCATGAATAGAATTCATTGTCGATATTTTCATAAGTTTGAATCCATAATTAAGAGTTGAACTTCATAATAGTTCATATCCAAAATTCACTGTTGAAATTCATTATTGTTCATTTCCAGAATTTAGAGTCTTAAACAGAATGCCTCATATCTAAGTTTCATATGATTCTGAGGTTTTAGGTTTCAATCCGATTTTCACACTTAGAAAGAAAATGATATGAACAACGAAAACTAGGTAATGGTAAATTTCCTTTGGGAAAGAAATTTTCCTTATAGGGGTGAAATAAATTTTTCCTTAAGAAAAGGTGTTTGTGATTTCCAAAACAAGAGTAATGGTCAAGTCATAAGGAAAACCTTATTGACTCAACAATCTCCCCCTTTTTGGAAAGCACAAACATCCTTACAAAAAAGAATGTAGGAACTTAGAATAAATTTATAGGCATTGAAATAAAATCTTATCTCCCTTTGTTTATAGACAATGGTGAATATGACTAACTCCCCCTTAGGCTTTGGAACTATAAAGAACATATTCTAGATTTCCGTAATGAGAAATTTCATTAGATTGTGGAAATATTCAAAATGATAACTCCCCTTTAATATAATTTCCCTTACTTAGAGATATATCTTTTTCTTTATACACTTTATAATTCTTCTTCCTTATCCCCCTTTGTGATTTTCAAAAAGAGTTTGAGAGAATATAAAATAATAAAGTACCTAAAATATTAGTAGAGACAAGCATACAAAAACAAGCAACCAACATTTCATTATGATTGAATGAATTAGTACAAAGGAAAAATACAGCAAAAGATCAGATTAGACTATTTTGTTTCTTTTTTCCTTGGGCATTAGCATCTTGACAATAGTCTTCAACTTATTCAGCTCTTTGTGATCTTCTTTAGCGTGCTTTTCTGTTGCATTGATACTGTCTTCCTAAGACTCCAGGAACTCTTTTTGAGCCTTCATGGACTCTACCTAAGACTTTAGCAATCCATCTTACATAAAAAGTTTTTCTTGCATCTGGATATGGAGATCCATCTCTGTTTTCAGGCTTTGAACAATATAACTCAGCTTCCCATTTAGATCTTTTACATCAAGAATCCGAGAACTTTGTTCTAGACATATCTTTTCCTAAAATCTGTCTGAAAGATTTTTTATTTTGACATCTTTAGTACCAAAGGATTCCTTGAAATTTTCCTAAAACTGATCAAACTCTCCCAAATCTTCATTTATTTTCATCAACCAAAGAGTCATTTTCCTGCAGGATTTTCTGTGGGCTTCATAATTGATAAGAAAACTATTGTATTTTTCCTCAATATTAACACATCTTTACATCACCATAGATACAGATTATGAATTCTAATTCATACTGTGTTTTAGCATCTGGCATCTAGAATCAATTGTGGAAAATATCAGAATGGTATCGACCAGATTCTTTAGAGATTGTACAACAAAATCTTTCCCTAAGGAAGATGACTCCGAATCTGACAATTTACTTGGAGATTTTTCTTCTTCTATTTCCACCAGATTTCTCTTTGAAGAACCTCCAACATCCTTCTTCCTCAAAATGTCTTTTTTTGGAGTGTCAACCACTATTTTTTCCCCTTACTGATTTTTGGAACAACATCTTCATCAGGTGATTCGAGATCACTTCCTGATAGTTGTACAATCTTGTCTTCATCAATCTTCTCTTTTTCAGAACTACCCATGATATCCTCAGGATGAATAAATTCATGATTATGACTTTCTTCTTCTGAAATCTTTTTGAATTCCTCTTCATCCTTCTCATAATCTTTAGGTGTAACAGGCGTTGAAGATCCGACATGAGATGTCCGAAGTGAAAACTTCTCGGAAGCACTTTCCATATCCTAAAAGTCTTCTACTTGCATTAACAAGTCGGGTGTCTTCTTAGAGCGTTGAGTTTGCTGGACTTCCTCCACAGCTTCCTTCTCAACTTCCTTTTCTTTGGATTTTTCCAGAGTCTTCTTACCCGGAGTCTAGAGAAAATGTTTCACAAGGAATGATTTCCGAACAGGGATGTTTTATGAAGCAACCTCAGCAGCCTTCAGAGAGATTGAATAATGTCGGCCTCAGACATTTTCTTCTTTTTCTTTTTCTCCTTTTCTTTCCACTCAAGCTCTTTAGCAGCTGTTTCTTTTAAGGCCTTTTCGTCAGTAGGATCCAAACCAAACTGTGGCTCCCCTTATTTTCTACTCTTCTTGTCCTCCCTCTATTTTTCTATGACTTCATCAGGGTAGGCATTATGCTTATTTGGTTTAGGAGGTCGGATTGATGCTCTTTTGCTTTGGGGGGTTTATATGTTTCCTCCACTTCCTTCAATTTCATTTTCTTACCATATTTCATTAAAGGTTCAGCTTTCTCAACATTTTCAAGATTGGCTACTGCCTCTTTCGATGGCAGATCATAAAACTCCCATGTCTCCTTAGATAAGCCTACATTAATTCTTTTGAGGGTGTCATCACTTATCAGCATCACCTTAAAATTTCTCGTCTTGGAGCTACATGGGATCTTGAAAGATTCAAGACACCGGACTATCAACTTTTAAAGCAATGCTGGATACATAATGATCTGAGCTCTAAGATTTCCATTCTTTATGTTCTGAATTGTGATGAGGATGTGTTTCATGAGATTCACCTTCATTATATTTACCAAAAAAATCATGAATATACATGTCACTCTTCTTAAGGGTATCCTTATCACCATTTCTCAGTACAATAAACCCTTGCACCAAAAGCTATAGAACCCGATTGTTGGTTGAAAGATGGGCGATCTTCTTTACAGTTCTTATGTCAGAAAAACCTAGACACTCCATAGCTATTTCCTTGAAAAAAACTACCCTGGATCTCGGTGAGTTTTTGTTATAAGAACTCAGCTTCGCCTTCATATTCCAGCCCCACCATGCTTACAACCTTGGTGTAAGAAACTTTTTAAGTCTTCCCATAACTCTTGAAGGATAATTTTTCTATACCCTCTTCCTTGAAAAATCAAACTGATTCATAGAATTACATGAGAAGATCCGAATAGACTACATTTTGAGCTGACACCTTAGAAATAGCTATACTTTCCCAACGATTGAGTCTGATATTCTTAGAAATTATAGAGTCATACTTATTGAAAAAATTTGGGTTTACCAACCTCTCCCTATAAATTTTCGACTTTGGAATTGGCTTAACTGTAGAAACATTCTGAGAAAGAGATTATGTAGGCATTCAGACTGGAGCACTTCTGAAGAATTCAGATCAGGCTTTTGTAGAGGGTCAGAGGTTCAGCAATCACAAGCTTGAAAAACGATGTGGGACAACCATCATGGGTCCCCTTTATATAGGTTATGGAAGTGACCTTTTGACTTCCAAAACCAATCTAACGGTTGAGAAATGATCTGATTTTATCTGACGATCGATATAATTTCCACAGGGAAAATTTGGGTGATTCTAGTATTTTGATGTTTTAAAATGAAAACATTCGGTTTTAAGAAAACTGGAAACTGAGAAATTTTAAAATCAAAAGTAACTAACAACAAGTGAAAGGTAATTACGAAAAACTTGAGAAAGAATCATACCTTTCAGATTGCTAGGAAGATTATTTATATTGAGGAATGTTCTTCTTAAAGAACTCTGGATTTATTTAAAAAAACTTGAATAAGAAAAAAAATATTACGAAAAATACAATATGAAATTTTTTAGTATGAAAATTTTCATTAAGAAAATTCCGATTATGAAAAATTCTTTCTACAAAAATTCCAGTTACGAAAATTTCCATTACGAAACTTCTATTACGAAAATTTCTTATCCGAAAATTTGTATTACGAAAATATTTAATCATAAACTATGAAAATTTTCATTAAGAAATTTTTTAAAAAAAACAAGCTTTAAAAGTTTTCATTACGAGTGTTTTGGAAAATTGGCTACGAAAATTTTCACTACCAAAAATTTTGAAAAACTTATTACGAAAATTTTCAAAAAATTTATAAACAGATGTACTCCACCTATTAAATAAAGTTTATTACTATAAATATATTGGTTGAAAAGAATGTTAATGGAGGAATATTACCTCATGGTTATCATTCCTATCTTCTCTTTAATGTATTCAAATATATAGGAAGGTAATTATTTTGGGAAAATGTAAACAAATTGATCTTGCGCTCTGATGAATTGTAGAATGATATCTCCTCTAAGTGTGTGATCCATAAGAAAATGATGCCTAATATCTATGTTCTTTGCATGCGAGTGATGTGTAAGATTTTTTCTAAGGTAAATGGCACTTGTGTTGTCACACAAAATTTGTGTTTTGGTAAATCTCAAGCCATAGTCTGTGAGTGTGTGTTGCATCCACAATACTTGAGAACAAAAACATCCAACTGCTAAATATTCAGCTTCTGCTATGGAAAGTTCTACTGAGTGTTTCTTCTTGCAAGACGAAGAAACAAATGAATCTCCTAATAAATGACATGTTTCGGATGTACTCTTTCTATCCATTCTACATCCACCAAAGTTAGCATCTGAAAAACTCTTTAAAACAAAATCATTTCTAGAAGTATAAAATAGTCCTAAATCCATGGTTCCTATTAAGTAGTGAAATATAATCTTCACTTCCTTTAAATGATATTCCTTAGGATTGGATTGATATCTTGAAAATAAGCATACTGAAAACATTATGTCTGGACAACTAGCTTTCAATTAATGTAGACTTGTTATCATACCTCTAAAAGTTGTTTGATCTACTCGTTTCCCAGCTTCATCAAGATCAAGAGTGTTTGAGGTACTGATGTGAGTACTTATACTTTTAGTGTTGTCATGTCCATACTTTTTAAGAAGATATTTAATATGCTTATGTTGCGATATATAGATTCCTTTCAGTTTTTGAGAAATTTGAAAACCAAGGAAAAATGTTAACTCACCCATTATACTCATTTCAAACTCCGATTTCATTAGATTCACAAAGGAATCAATTAAAGATTGCTGAGTTGCACCAAATATAATGCCATCAATATAAATGATAACAATCAAAAAAAATCTTATCCTTCTTTATAAAAAGTTTTGGATATCCATTTCCCTTTATATAGTTATTTTGAACAAAAATCCTGTAAGTCTATCATACCAAGCTCGTGGGGCTTTTTTAAGGCCATATAAAGCTTTGGTATGTCTAAAAACATGATCAGGATGTTTTGTATCTTCAATGATAGGAGTTTGTTCAACAAAAACATCCTCTAGAACATAACCATTATGAAATTCACATTTCACATCCATTTGAAAAAGATTAAAATTTAAGAATGCTACAGAGGCAAGTAAAATACGAATAGATTCAAGTCTTGCTACTGGAGAATAGGTTTCTTCATAGTCTATTCCTTCTTGTTGATTATAGCCTTTAGGAACTAATCTATCTTTATTTCATACTATGATTTCATTTTCATCACACTTATTTATAAAGACCCATTTTACACCAATAACAGAAGTTTCCTTAGGTCTTTGAACCCAGGTCCAGACTTTATTCCTTTCGAATTCATTTAGTTCATCTTGCATGGCTTTAATCCAATCATCATCACCTAAAGCTTCATCAGTTCTTTTTAGTTCTAATTGGGAAAGGAATGCAAGATGCTCTACTTAATTTCATAAGGAACTTTTAGTCCTTACAGGTTAATTTACATCACCAATGATACTATCACTGGGATGATTCTTTAGAAATGACTAATTTGGGTTTTTTAAAACCTGTTCATCAACATAGGGTAAGAAATATTCTAGGGTAAATGTTTCAAAAGTATCTTCTTGAAAATTTTCCTTCTGAGAAGGATCTTCTATCAAGGGTTGATAATCAGTTTTTGAAAACACATCCGAGGATGCAGGTAGGGGTTGTTTAAAAACAAAAGGATCAGTTTCATAAAATGTCTCATGTATTGTCTCCTCAACAGTACAAGTGTTTTTTTAAACTCTATAAGCCTTAGAAGTTGTGTAGTAGCCTAAGAAGATTCCTTCAGCAGATTTTCGTACAAATTTATAAAGATTATCTTTAGTATTCAGAATGAATACCTTGCAACCAAAAACTTTAAAGTAGGAATGTCTAGGTTTTCTACCATTCCAAAACTCATAAGAGGTTTTATTAAGAAAAGGTCTAATCAAAACATGATTTATAGTATAACAAGCAGTACTTATAGCTTCAGCCCATAAAAGTTTGGCTACAGAATACTCACTCAACATGGTTCTAGTTATCTCTTGAATAATTCTATTTCTTCATTCAACAACACCATTTTGTTGAGGTGTTCTGGGTGCCGAGAAATTGTGAGTAATGCCTTTTCTACTACAAAAAGTTTCAAAATCAGAATTTTGATATTCTCCTCCATGATCACTCTGAATTTTTTTTAATGAAAGGGTTTTCTCATTTCTAACTTGGGCTCTGAAACTTTAGAAATAAGAAAAAGGGTCAGATTTATTTTCTAGAAAATAGACCCACGTAAATCTAGTGTAATCATCAACCAAAACAAATACATATTACTTGACCCCAATGCTTCCAGTTTGTGTAGGACCAAAGAGATCCATATGCACTAACCGTAATGCATCAGTAGTTGTGACTTCACTAACATATTTAAAACTTGATTTATGTTGCTTTCCATATTGACAAGGGTCACAAACTTTAGAAGAATAAAATCTAATCTCCAGTAGATCCTTAACTAGTCCTTTCTTAGAAAGTCTTATTAAGTTCCTAAGGTTACAATGTCCTAAAGTTCTATGCCACAACCAAGAATGATCTTTCATTGCACTAAGGGAAGGTAAATCTTGGCTCCTAAGGTATTCATGTTTAGTGTGTAAACATTCTCTTGCCTGTTGGAAGAAAGAATAAATTCTTCCTTGGAATTGTTTACTAAGAACTTATCGTTCCTAAAATTTACAAGGTATCCTTCATCAAATAATTGGATTATGCTAATGAGGTTGTGCTTAAGACCCTTAAAAAAGGAAATATTAGAAATCAATGTTTTTTCAAGAAGAAAAATGTTACCTATAATAATAATTTCTCCCTGAGTATTTTCTCCAAAAGTTACTTTTCCCCCATTCGTCTTGATAATATTTTCAAAATCGTTTTTTACCAGTCATATTCCTAGAACATCCACAATCCATGTACCACGTATTGCTGTTGGTACCTTATTTATTTTCCTGAAAATAAGAAAATGATAGATTTTTAGAATCCAAACATACTTGGATCCTAAATTGTTAGACAACAAAATTATGTTTATCCACATATGTTTAGAAAAATAAGCTTTATGAAACCCAAGATATTGAACATTATTCAAGGAGAAATTTTTCTTCTAATGTCCACTACTTTGACACTTAGTATAAAAAGAGGCTTTAGAGGGAACAAAAAAATTGTTTTTGAAAACCAGTTTTTTGTGAGTATAACTTACTCCAGTATTTTTTTCATGTGGTTTTATTTGAGAATGCATCTTGTCAAAATTTTCCTTCCCAAAGATAAATTTTTCAAGAAGCTTATTAAGAGAAAAATTTTCAGATTTTAGTATGATAACTAAATTCCTCTCCTATAGAATCATTCCATTAGAGTTAGATTTTTCCTCAAAAACATTCATCTCTAAAATAGAATTCTTAAGAAAATTAGAATGTTTTTCCTTAGCCGAATTTTCTTTCTCAAGGACTTTAGAATGATTTTCTAAAATCTCTTCTTTATTTCCATGATCTCTAGAAAGATCTTAAAACTATTTTGTAAGAATTTCTTCCCAAGTATTTTCCTTGTCTAATTTCTTAGAAATTTTAAAAGTTTTTGCATCAAGTAACTTGGAAAATCTAGATAATTATTCAGATGAAAGTTCTTAGTTTTATGAGGATAAAGTATCTTCATTAGAAGTACTATTTTTGGAATAGTAATTCTTATCAAGAGATAAATTTTTCAAAGCCTCAGCTGAGCGTACCTTGGACATAAGACATATATTAGGGAAAGAATTAGTAGCAATCAATCCCATATTCTTCTGTGCTGATGAATCATATTCAGATGATTCACTATCTAAGGAGTCTCCACAACTAGCACTCCAGGTATCATTAGCTTTCAGACTTTTCTTATTCTTTGAACTATTGAATTTCTTCTTTTCCTTTCTGAATTCCTTTCATTCTCTTCCATCTTTTTCAACAAAGGACAATCAGGTCTGATATGACCTGTTCTTATACATTTGTAATATGTAACTTCACTATCTTTCTTATCTATGTAGTCTTTCTTCTTGTACTAATTCTAATGATTCTTTTGAGCTACAATCTTATTCATTCTCCAGGAAAGATTAGAAAATTCATTCTCAGACTTTTATGTATCACTAGATTCTGATTGTATAATGACTTTATTTGACTCTGATCTAGTTACCCTTTCTGGGGTCTTGGCTTTCATATGTTTAGAAGTGGTAGTAAAATCAACTCCACTATTCCCATTATTCTTCTTAACATATTCAACATCTCTCTTCATTCTGGTTTCATGCTGAAGAAGAGTTCCAAACAAATCATCTAAAGAAATCTGAGTGACTTTTCTGTTCTCATCAATAGCTGTCCTCTTGGACTCCCATTCATTTGGAATGATATCTATGATTTTATCTACAATAGCCTCATCTTCCAATACTTTTTATCCCATATATTTCAAGCTATTCACGATAGTCATAAACCTTTGTTTCACCTTACATATGGGTTCTCCATAAGAAAAATTAAAACTATGGTATTCAGCTCTGAGCATAGCTCTTCTTCTTTCGATGACTTTGGAAGTTCCAAAGTGTGTAAATTCATGTTTATTTTAGATACTATTTTCTGATTCACATAATGATACTTGACTATAGATGTTCCTAGTCATGGAACATAACAAAGTATTTCTGACTCTGAAATTTTATTGATATTCTAATTTCTACTGATTCGTAAAGGTTCTCAAATCCTTATCTGGACTCTTATAATCTCTAGTCAGCATTAGATAGTTATCAACACCATTATTGATAAAAAAAGTCTTCATCCTATCTCTCAAGTACTCATAATCATTTCCATTAAAAACATGAGGTCTGGTAGGATTTAGATTATGTATAGAACCAATGTTTAAACCTGCCATTCTTATGAAAATCTTTGACACACAAACTTGATAGTAATATGAGTTTGTAAACAAGGAAAATATTCATAAGAAAGGAAAATATAGATCAATAGTATCTCTAAGAAAAAATGAATATGAATCTATATATATGATTCTGTGAATTATCTTTTGAATCTAATCGTGAGATTAAATCAGACTGAACCAACCCTCTGATACCAATTGTTATAATGGTATGTCTGAGTATGATATACTCTAATACTGAATGTAGGATTGAATATGTAAAACGAGATAAAAATACAAGAGGGGGGGTGAATTTTGTACTTTAAAAATTCCTTTGTATCTATTACAAATAACCAAAATTCACAACACCTCTAAGTTCTAAAACTTGATTGATTACAGAAAAGTAACTTCGAAAGTGAAACTTAACAGAAGTTCACAACAGATAAGATTTTACCTTAAAGCATAAAGAATCTATCTAAATCAAAATACAAATATGAGGAAGTATAAGAAAGTTATACTTTCCTCGGCAATACAAATGCAGCATAAAAACACAGTATTAAAACTTCAAGTAACAAGAATAAACTCTTTTAACCCAAAGAGGAGGGTATCCAACAACCCTGGATAAGAGGTCCCTTGGTTTATACATTCAAGAAAGTCTGTCTTACCCAATCCCAGGTAAACCCTCAATCTAAAGATTGGTATATGTCTTTCTATCCCTAAAAGCCCTCGATTTTTAAGGAAATTGGAACATCTGACTTCACAACCCGAAGTCCTTTATTTTAAAGGTAATCGAACCTCTGCACTAAGCAAGTCTGTATGAGGCAAAGTTTGAATGAGTAGATCAAAACTTTCTGCATGAAGCTTGAGAGTTTATTATATCCTCTCTCTCTAGAAATAACTTCAATAGAACTTTGTCTAAAATCTTGAAAAGATGTGATCTCTTTTCAAATGAGCTCCTATTTATAGGCGTGGCTCCAACGGTCGGCTCCCTACTCCAACGGTCATATTTTTCCTTGAATTTTGGAGGGACCTATATACATGTAACTCAAACTATGGTTATTATGTAACTGAAAGAATGACATCGTTTGATAACAAAATAAGTGTAAGTATAACCAATAACTAATATTCAGAATGAAGGTAAAGCAAATTTCAGAGTCTAAGTAAAAAAATTAATTCAGAGTCTACAATGTAAGGATGTTCAGATTCTATATTTTAGGAATTCAGAACCTAAATTCTGTAGAAATCTGGATTCTGAATTTCAAGGAAATTTGGAGTCTGGTTTAACCAGAATTCGGAACCTGAACATACAAAGATCGGAGTCGGAGTTCATGAGAATTAAGAGTCAGAACTCATAAGAGTTCGGAGTCTATATTTAGAGAACTCGAAGTCAGAACTTGGAAAAGTTCATAATCAGAATTCATAATGGGAATTTGGAGTCAGAACTTAGAAGAGTTCATATCCGAAAATTTTAATCAGAATTCATGACTAGAATTCATAGTCGATATTTTCATAATTTCATATCCAGAATTCAGAGTTGAACTTCAAAATAGTTCGTATCCAGAATTCGGAGTTGAACTTTATAATAGTTTGTATCCAAAATTCAGAGTCTTAAACAGAATTCCTCATATCTAAGTTTTATATGATTATGAGGTGTTAGGTTTCAATCCTATTTTCACACTTAGAAAAAAAATGATATGAACAATGAAAACTAGGTAAGGGTAAATTTTTCTTGGGGAAGGAAATTTTTGTTATATGGGTAAAATAAATTTTTCCTTAAGATAAGGTGTTTGTGGTTTTCAAAACTAGAGGAATGGTCAAGTCAGAAGGAAAACCATATTGACTTAATAGAAAGTATATACACCTCATAAAATAATATATGTGTATAATATAAGATACATCTCAATGAAGGAGAATTGATAAAATAATCAATTCCCTCTTTAGTAACATAGAAACCGTAAACACCATTAAATAGATATCCTCAAATGGATATTTAGATAACTAAAAATTTATTTATATGATTTATATAATACATTAATGGCTCTTATATACACTAAATAATAAACATTAGTGGCGAATATCGAATATATCTCATATTAATAAAAGTGATATGAAAAAACCCTTACCTTTAGTCCGACTTGTCATGTGTGTCATTTTCTTCACGAATAATAAACATAATTTAATTATATTGTTTACATAAAAACTTTTTTATCATTATTATTAATATTTATTACCTTTTTTTATTTTATATAAAATTAAATATTTGATTAATTTTTTATCATATGTTTGGACCATATTCAGTTAGTATGTCAAAAATGACATAGGTAGGTATACTTTGGTCCAAGAGGTAATAATTTATACATATAAAGAATAAAAATAATAAAATAATTACCATATTTATATAACAATTATATATTATTTTGAATTGGTGATGAAGAAATGAATCACATCACTACGATGAGGTGGTAGTCTGCATGCCCATGAACAACATTATCACATTTTTAGTGAGTGAAAGTGTAGGAAATAAATTATATATTTTATTTAAAGACTGGTAAATATGACATTAGTATGAAAATAATTTCATTTTAATCATGTATATTCATTCTTTGTTTCCTATTTAACTTTCTTTGTAATGCGTTTGTGAAAAATGAATGTCATAGATTCATGAGGTGGTAGTCCAACGTACACACGACCGACATTATCGTATCCCGTACGATATGGAATGTAAAATGATATATATTATATAATTACTTCATAGTTATAATTATGTGATAAATATCATATATAACCATTATATACATCATCAGACACACATTGAGAGGTGGTAATGTGAATATGAATTACCTCATTTCATGAGGCGGTACTCCACCATACACACAAATGATGATTTCCTAACCCATTTGATGGAAGTGCATGTAATTTTAGGTTTTAAAATTCAAATTAAAATAACACAGTATAAGTAAGATACTGACGATATTATATCATCATGGTATACGATAAATTGAAGAATATGGATTGTGAAATAAAAAAAAGACAATCGTTGAATACCATTACCTCTTTTCATGCATTCTCCCTAGGTTTTCACTAATATCATTCAAGGATGACATTATGCCATAAATAAGGCTTTTAAGATTTGGGTATGGATGTTTGGAGGTGATTTTATTGTTTTGGTGGGGGAAAATGGCTTGATATGCGTGATGATGTGAGGGGTGTGAATTCCCTTTAATAATGGAGGTGGAGTGAAATTTTTGTAAATAACTAAAATTATTGAATATTGGGATGACTCACTTACCTCACATGCCTATAGAATCGAATAATAATGAATCTTAGGGTTTTTTTGTTGTGATAAATCTCCTCAAAAAAGATTTGTTTTGATAATTTAATTCATTATTCTTTAAGTTTACACAGTTTTCCCCTTATAGTTTTTTACCATGGTAACTTCTATCTTTTTATTTACCTACATAATATATCTTCTAGGAATTAAATTAAATTTAATATTAAATAATTTATACATAATTATTTTGAATATTAAATCGATTTTTTTAAATAAAAATCCTATTTATTTATAAAATTTATATTAATAAAAAACCATGTAACCTGCAAAAAGTCTATTTTAACCTTAATCATGGTAATTAATTTTAACTTCTATCACACAACATTGAGGTCAAAAATTAAATATTGAATTTTAAGATAATATAAATTATAATTATTCCAATTATGGAATAAGTTTTTCCAAATTTAACTCATATAAGTGAAAAAATATAATATAAAACTATTCCCCTATCCGTAATGAGAAATCAGGTTTGAAAAGATAAAATGTTCAACATTTTTGAAATTATTTATTTCAAAAATCAATGTAAAAATACTATAATGACCTTAATTCAAATAATAAGAAAATATAACTATAATTACTTTAAATCCAACTCAATATATTATTTAAAATTATAAATTATTTAAATAAAAAAGTAGTTTTTAATTAAAACTTTCTATTTTTTACAGTTCATCAAAAAATGAAACTTTGTATAAAAGTAACAAAAATTAATCCGAAGTTAAATTTCGTTTATATTTTTAAAAAACACATTTTTTTTATTTATATATATTTTATAAAAAAATTAGATATTAATTTTATGTTTTGGGCACTAAAAATGATTAAACATTCTTTAAGAAAAAAAATATTTATTAGAAAACCATTAGTGTTTTCTTTTAAATGTATCAATCAATTTTTAATCAATACATAGATAATAAAAATGTGTAAAATATATATTTTCATATATTATTCGATCTTATTCTTATACACAAATTTAATATCTTTGTTATAAATATTATATTAAATATTATTATTTTTTTTTTAGTCCAGTATAACTCGGTCTTTTATGTAACACAACATTTAAAGAAATTAATTTTTGTGTATAACACAAGATAAAAAAAGAGTTGAATATAAATAGATATAATGACGAAATTAAAATAAATATATCATAATGTATTTTGGTGTTATATTATCTTCTATTCATGGTGTTTCATATCACATAATCTATTAAACATAATTTTAAACTTATAAAATATGTGGTTTTTAAAAATATAATGGATCAAGAATTCAAAAAAAAGAATATATTGTACAGTTATTGAGTAATATAACAGAAATATGTTTTATGAAGAAGAATTTTCTTCGATGATTTTAATAGATTCATGAATATTAGTTTGCATATATAAATGTTACATAAAGAACAATGTTTCCACATATAGTTCTTATATGAAGTGGTGTGATTTGAATGAGAGGTGTAGGGAGATGAAACTCTTTCTAATTGTTAAGACATCATGAAAAAAATTATGTGTTTATGCGATTTAAATGTACCATGATATTGAAAAATGATCCATGAATAGAGAAAAAATGGATAGGGATTGATGCCTGAGTTTCAATATGACAATCATATAGGAAAGTAATAAGGTAGAAGACTTCATTTTTAATGATAACTAAATGAATATTTTACACTAATGTAAATATAGTGAGTTAATTTAATGATTTGTTTCAAAATATATTTGAACAATATACTGTACATAGTGGAATTTTGAAATATGATTGTGGTGTACTTGTATGAATTAATGAGTGTTTGTAGAAAATTATTTGTTTATTAATGAAGTGAAAATTTAATAAAAAAGTATTTTAGAGACATTAAATATACATGAGTTAATGATTTGAGGTCAATTTCATCAACCACAATGAAAAAACATAAGGAAAGAAACCTTTCGTAAACATACAATCCCATGGATATGACTACACTGCCTGCCTTTCACCCCCAAAACCCAAACGACCCTAGATCCAATGGTGGAGCAATACAATCATTAATTATTGAACATATTGTATGATACATTTTCAAGAGACATATTTGGATAAAAGTTTAATTTGTTATATTGATAAGTTCGAACTTACATATATTGAGATAATTAAAGAAGTGGATAAAATTCATTGCGTTAAGGATTCTTAAATTGTTCATTCTAATATCGCAGTGAGGTCATGTACAAGTGATACATTATACTTATTCTATAAGTGTAGTAGGTTGACTTTAATATAGTGTGTTTTTATTAAATTTAGTGGTAGTTGAGTACTTTCAGTGTAAGTGAGAATGTTCTAAATAAATTTATCTTATTAGGTAAAATATGAAGATTATTTTTATGTTGTAGTGCCATATTGATGTTTTTCAGATATTTCACTTTTTTTGATGCTATGTTTGTAATCACTGGTGGGATTATATTATAAAGAGAAATTGGTTTCAATACAATATAAATAGCAGTATTATGATGTTATTATAATTCATTACGTGTTTGATACCATCCCATTATATATTAAATATAATTTTTTATCCAAAACTATTATATTTTATTATTTATTTTAAGTCGAGAGTATGTGTCATGAATTATCCTAAACACAGTAAGGATCTAGTCACCCTCATTAGAAGTAGACATTGTAAAAACTAATTTTTATTTTTATTCCATTAATTTTTGTCTAGTATATTGTTTCATAATGTTTTTTATTGGGTTATATATATTCATTTTGAAAGATTCCTTGGTTATAATTTAAATTGGGTAAAAAGATAATGGAATGAAATTTGTAAAACCTATACACTAATTCACCCCCATCATAGTTTACCATCATGACTAATTGGTCATTTTATTTCCACCAAGAACACTCTATATTTCCATATATTTAGTGAAGGGTGTTGCCAATATTTCATATGTCATTTTGTTATAGAATTCATGGAATAAACACACACCTTTAGCCAAAATTGATTAGATATCATATGACTTATTGTCTTGATTGAGGTGATTTATTACCCATAATTTCATTGAATATATTTAGAAATCCATTTATTTTCCATAGGGTTTTTCATTTAATGACCATTGATGTAATTATTAATATGTTATTTTTGTGATTACATTTGAAAATGATATTAAACCCATTTTATTTCCATGATATATTTATATTATTATTAATTGAGTTATTTAAAGTGGAACATGTAAGTACAGATGAATGATAGGTACAGTCCTATATTAGTCTCGAGTGTATTAGATAAATGTTTACATCTTTGAAGACATGTATACATGAGTAGAGTTTAGTTTCTTACAATAATGTATGGAAGTATGTGACTCAAAAAGATAATGTATCCTTATATTAGTGCATGATCCACATTTCTAAGGTACATAGATATTACACTCTCATTGATCATGTGTATTGGTGAAAGTTTCCAAACTATTTTGATTCATGTCGTATGATAAACCATGCCTTATGTCATGGATAATGATTTTTGATATATGTATATATTTTTCAATTTATTAATGTTATGTAAATGTATATTGATTATACCCATATGACAATCTTATATTCATCTAAGATCATTATTTTTTATTTCTTATGTTTACCCTTTCTAAGAATATTATAGCATCCATTTTATTATGTTTCAATTTCCCGAGTTTATGATGATTATTATGTAAGATGTGTATATAAGATTATATTTAGTAAAAAATTTATTGCAGATTTTAAAGATATGTTGTGATTAAGAAGATAAAGATATATAGGTAAAATTTTCATTGGTTGAAAATATTTGAGTTTTTTATATAATGTTTTCTCCAAATTTATTAAAACTATAAATCTAAAATATCATGGGATTGTATTATAGTGAAAAAACTCATTATGTTTTGTAACTGATATGATCACATTTGAGGGTTTTCAAAATTGGTAATAGATCAGGGTTCAGATAACTTTGGATATTATGATGTTGATAGACTGTAATTTAATGGTTGATAAGTTACTGTTAATATTAATATCAATGGTACAGATAACCATTATGTCTAGTTGAGGTAATATTATGTATTTTAGGGATTGATAAAATATGTCTTTAGTGAAAACCCAATGCATAATTCTAAGATACCAGTCCATATATAGGATAACATCAAGATGTTTCGTTAAAGTATATATTTTGAGGTTCTATTGAAAATTTCATCCATGTATGCAGACTATAAAGTGGATGTGGATATGACATAGATTCACATATGGGTAATCACCCTAAAAAAGGATTGGTGAGTGTCAAAAAAATATTTATTCTGGTCTACAAGGAGTAGACCTAAGATTTAATACCTCTACAGACACTCCTCGAGGATAATATTTGGTTAATCACATTATCTTTTCAATATTTTATGATGAATTTATTTTTTAATGAATTATGTTATAAAATAAAATAGAATACAAACAAAATAAAACCATATTTAACTGAGAGTGAATTAGTTTCAACCAAAAGATAATCTTATAAGTTTAATGATGAATACATTTTCATATACAATTTATAAATAAATTTCTACACAATAAATATATTACAGTTTTAATTATTCATAACACACAATTTTCTCATAGTTTTAGTAATTTTGAATGTATAAAAGAGCCATGTAAAAAAATGATTTCGGTACATATGTAGAGATTATCCCAATGAGAATCTTAATGGGGTATGAACAGGAGTATTAAATCTTTTGAATATTCCAAACCAGGAGTCTGGAATCATGGTTAAAAATATAATCATAGTTAAAAATAAAACACACCAAAGATGATAAGGATGAAGTATCATGGAAGATCTAAGGATTATGATGATTTAGTAAAGAAGACTCAATTTCCTTTGTGTAAAAAATATGGGAAGAGTAACAATGAAAAATATCTCAATGGATCTTGGATATAATTTATGCATAGAAAATGGGGAAAAGACAAACTAATTGTTAAATAAAATTGAATAGAATAGTGTACATGGTGAATTGAAATAGAGTTCATTCAGATGCACCACTAATATTTCAATTTCTTGAATAAGAGAAAAATTTATATTATATAAGTCAATTTTTTATGATATGGGTTAACAATGATTATTGGTACAAGAAATTTTCAAGATAAGGGGAATCCTAAGAAATCATAATTGTGAAGATTAATTAAAAAAATTCAATAAATAACACTGATCGCCCACTCAAGGTCTATTAGTGTTTTATACGTATATTGTTAAACCTGATCTTATGCACGTATAATTTTATTCTTAGTGCATAAAATTGAAACCCCAATGAATAGATGTTGAATTATTAATAAAAACTTTTTTCTATGATTAATTTACACTATGTTTACCTTCTCCTTAATTTATGTTTATAATAATGGGATTCCTAAATAATATTATTATTATTACTTTAGTAAAATTATATGTGATAATAGACATGGATTTTATCTCTTGACATAAAGACCATGACAATTTAAAGGATATGAATATCACATCTAAAACATAACTCATGAATACCTATTAATACAAATGTGACTATAAATATACTATAGAAAATTACTCCAACTATATTGGGGTATTTATTATAAATAGTTAAAGGAAAATTATAAGAATAATTATACACTGATTATGAAAGAAAATATGAGCTCACTAGTCATACTAAATATTATTTTTGATATCGTATTCCAAAAAACAAAACAAAATGATCTATAGAATATTATATAATGAAATTACACTAGAATAAAACATTTAGTAGACAAAAATATTATAATCAATTAAAAATGCATATATATATTATTAAGAAAATGTATATCATAAATTGGGAATTTTTATCAATAATTTTAGTTCTTAAATATAAATAGTATTTTCATCTAAAATATAAATTTAGGAATTCTGTAATTTTAATTTTTTAAAATTATCTTTATTTTTAAATTTAACATTCCAAAAATTATCAAAATATTTTTTTTTTATTTTTCTAAAATAATTGATTTTAAAGTGAATACTGAAAAATAAATAGATGTTGCTAATAATACTATTTTAATGAAATAAATGAAATTGAATCATTTTTATTAAATTTTTTTTATATTATAAAATAAATCATTTAAAAGTATTATATTGATTTTATAAAATCCAGGTTTAATGTTTTGGAAACATGAGTACTTTTTTACATAGAAAATTCTTTTTATTCGCGTATTTTAAAAATAATTTTTAATAAATTATAAAAAATAAATCAATAAAATTTATTTAATAGTTTATAATAAAATTGTAACCTTAAATGTTTTTTTTCATTTTGTGGGAAAAATCATAATTATTATGATTAATGTTAATTAAATTAAAAAAGATAGAACTTTTAATTTCAATGAATCATTTTATTGACATCATGTAGTTTTATTAACTAAATTATATTAATAAATTCTTAAAAATAACATTAATTTTATTTTTAAAAAGATGAATAATTATATTAACAAACATTTTATTTTTAATAAATGGAATTCTTTTAAGATAACATAATGGGAAAAACATCATTTTTCGATACAAAATAGTTTTCTAGAAATTTATTTTATTTAATAGTTACTATTATCTTATTTCTAATTTGAATTATATTTCATGGAAGTTATATTTTGGTTCATTGTACCGAATTTTGATAATATTTTCTATTCTATATATTAATAAAATATATATTATTTTAGAAAAAATAGTTATCGAAATAAAAAAATTAAATGTAAAAATCTAAGAGTCAATGAATTCAAAAATATTTAAAACTTGTCTGGAAGTACTTAATTGATGGTGTTTTGACCAAATATCATTCAAAAATATAGTATTTCTCACTTTTATACCCATTGTTTCTTGAATAGTGTTATTCCATTTTTGAGAAATAAGGGGTGTTCATAATAGATCCCTTTTTGAATACAAATAGGATTGAATTACGCCCTCTAAAATATAAAAATATCTATTTAAATTTCATTTAATACCAGCCTAATGTATTCTTTCATAGAATTATATTTATCATTTTAAATATCTTGGTCACCATAAGTTATCCTATGTCTTTGATTTATAAGGATGCATTCAAGAGAATGTTCATGGTCCCAATGTCAGTATTATTTTGTCTTAATCATTTTCTTCTTAATATTTATCTTTCAAAACAACCCCAACTATTGTAATATATTTACTTAATCACAATTTTTATACTTTATTGTTATTATATTAATTGAATAGCCTATATTTATTCATTTCAATCAACCAAGATAAAAATTACCTCGATTGGGTGTACGTGCGAACTACCACCTCTATGGAGTGGTGTGATTTTCTTTCACCACATGATATGGATGTCATTAAGAATATATATAAGTCAAGAAAATTAATTCCATGAGACTATAAAAATATATAATGATAATATTGGATATTCAATAAGTGATATTAATAATTAACAATCATTGAAACAATTACCCCATAAAATTAACGTATTCGAGTAGCTTTCCAAATCTATGTTTATTTTACAAAAAACTATATAAATATATAAATTATATGATAATAGAATAATAAATGAAATATAAAACTATAATTCAGAGATTAAAATTTTTCCCCTAATCACCTTTTTCTTTGGTAATTATTCCGTAATGTATTGTGAAAATAGACCGAACAGCCTCAAGTAAAAAATATAGGAAAAAAATATAATAAATAAATAACATATGTTAAAAAATCATACTTAATAATTGAATCATATATGAATAAGTATCCAATTAATTTATGTAATAATATAAATATTATTAATTATGATGTTTGGAACATCGATAGAGTAAATTGGGGCAAAGGAAAGGGACTATGCTTACCCAAAGATTATTTCATTAAGTTATGAATTTTACTACTCAAATAAATTGTTCCAATAATGATTTATTCTATCTAATGGATAAGTTTTATATTATTTCTTTATAAATTTATAGGGTTTTATAATTAGTCAATATAACATCATTATGAAATTATTCTTACCTCAATTATTTTATTAATTAAGTAATGTTCTTAATTCATATATCTTGAGACAATCATTTTATTATACTGAAAACTTACTTTTTATGGTGTTTTTACAACTTATCAATTATATTATTTTATCAATTATAATTTTTTCAGGTTAATTTAATTTCAATTTCATGAAAATTATAATTCAAAGGATTTTGATTGTAATTTTACTTGCATTTTATTGGGTTTCCCGACTCAAATTGTTTCCTCATGAGTCATATCTCCTATTATTATTCATGATCTTATAATCTCCCTTTTGATACTTATATTTCCTTTTCTAATGGACATTTCAATTTTTATAAGGGTGTTACATCATTTCATAGGTATCTTCTTTTATGAGGAAATAACTCCTCCAATAAAATCTTGACATCGGTAATAAAAACTCTTATTCATTCAAATGGTTATTTCTCATTTATCAACATATTTTCCATCCTGAGAATGTTTTAATATTTTTATAAAAATTATCAAAAAATTAATTTAATTCTATTTATTCTCACCACCATTTTTAAAATTTTATTTTATTTCCTTATTTATGAATTCTGTTTTTAATAAAATGGTTTTAAAAAAGATTAAAATGGTTTATGCCTCATTATTATATTTCTTATCATACTCTCTATATATTCACTATAAAACCATTATGTAATTTTGAATACTTGATTATATTCGAATTTATAGAAATTTATATATGAATATATATTAAAACCTTTATTTCACATATTTTCGAAATAGAAATTTGAAAAGAAAATAGAGACATTTTTACTTAGACACTTTTTATAAAAAATGGGAATTCATTTTAAAACATTTTTATTAGAATGTATATCAAGTAATTTCGAAACTTCTTTCCTTTTTTTCATATTTGTAAAATGAAACAATATTTTACATTATTCTAAATGTTTTTAAAAAGGTTTTTAATGGAATAAAAGATATTTCAATCATTCTTATCAAATGTAAATTCAACTTTTATTCAAAAATTATTCTTTATCTACCTATTTATTGATTACCAATTTTTTCCGTAATGATAAATTTGAAAACTATAAAATAAAAATAATCCAACACTACCTTTTTTCTAAGTCATTAAATATTTATGACTTCTTTTCCCAGTTTAATTCCTATAGGAACACTCTATATTTTCTTCTATTAATTGATTTATCTTCACCTAGATGATATATATCAATAGATTATGAAAATTATTAACTAAACCATATACCATTTTTTATGTGGTGTAAATAATATAAGTATTATTATCATGATGGAAGAGTATTTACCTATAACCTCACCTAATATATTTTTATTTAATTCCATTATCTTTGGGATTATAATGTTATGTTGGTAATGAATTTTCGAAATGTTTCATTATGTGATTCCATTTAAAATCGATATGAAATCCATTTTCATTCCACAAGCTCATTCTGTGATGTTGAATTATTGATTTCAAGTGGTATATAAAATAATGGATGAATAATGGGTGAAGTCCTATATCACATAGAAATTTAATATAGAATAGTTTATATATCATGAGACATGTATACATTAGAAAGATGTATGTTGAAATATATTTCCAAAAATCATTTGATTCTTGTATTATATTATTCCAAGAATTATTCCATGAATTTTGATTTTGATCAATTCATTCTTGGGTATAATTTTATTATGTTATATCCATGTACCATGATTATACCTAAATATTAATATTTTGATCCTTTAAGATTGTTAAATTTTATATCTTTTTTTACCCTTACTGAACATTTGAGACAACCCCTTTTATTAGGTTTCCAATACATAAGATTATGAAGAATCATAATATGTATTTTTTTTTGGAAGATTATATTTCATAGAACTTTTATGGAGGAATCCAAGGACTAATAATAGATTATGACGCTTCTTATATAGTGGATGAAATTTCAATTTTTTGAATAATTTATTTGTTTTGTTAATTGATGTTTTTTTCTAATTCTCATAAAACTCTAAATATAATAGATCATGGGAATGTAATATAATGGAGTATTTTATTTAAGTAATTTTATTTATACATTAAAATGTGAGGGAGATTATTTTGTAATATAATATTTGATGGGTAAAGAAAAAAGAATAATCTCATAGAAAGAAAATAGATAATGTGCTGAGCATCATACCGCCTAAAGAAAAAAATTTGGAATTGATAAACATACGGGGAAGCATGGAGAGTGGATAAAATATGTTGATAAAAACCTCATAACCTTTTTTTACATTATAAATAAAGAAGATCCACTATATTCCCTTACAAATTATTTTTAGTATTTGTAATTACAATGCAATGAATCGAAGGGGAAGCATAGTCTCATGGGGAGAACCTGATAAGGATAGATGGTTGTATGAGATTTTACAATAAAGAAGAATACGATACTATCCTATAATGATTTCTATATTGATATCCAAAAAGTAAATATAATAAAATAATCTTTCTTGATGATGACACTAATTTAATCAACTTAGAAAAACCACATGAATTTTAGTAGAGCATCTCCATGAGGGGGTAGAATTGATGACCTTTTACGAAGTTTTTCGAATTATTATTTTATGTAAATATGGTTTTTAAACAATTTTCATAAAGTAATTTCATTGAAAAGATGTATTTTTTTAATTATCTCAATTTTTTAATATACAAATCATAAAATTAATTGGAAGATATTAATTTAAATCAATGATATTAATGTAGTAGTTGTGAAGAAGTACCAATGGTGTTTTAAATATTCTATATATAAATGGATTCCAAAAATTTGGGTGTTAATTGTAGTTCATGAAATCTAAGTTGATATATCTCATGAGATATTTGTATCTCAATTGTTATCAACAAATATCTCAGTCTAAAATATTTATATAGTTTGTAATAAAGTTAAAGAATTTTTTGATACATTTGGTATGGTTATTAATGGGAAACAATTGTCTTATACATCAAAAAATCTTAGTTCCTATATAAATCGTTACTCAATGGGTCATAAAGTAGAATGTTTGATAGATATTCTCTTAAATATGAATTGATAAAACATTACCTTGTATAATGCATTTCATTTTCAAAAAGGTGGAAATATAGGGAATTATAATTTGATAATAAATAGGGAGGGAAGGAGTAAATGGGAACTGGATATATTGATATATCATTTAAAAGTTATTTCTAAAAAATTAATATAGGGAGTTTACTGGACCCACTTTGTGTGAGTAGTATTTGTTTTCTAGGAATGTTAATTTATTAAGAAATCGAATATATATTTGGTTAAAAGATCCTAAGAAATATTTTAATTTTTGTCAAGTAAATATATTTTGGATAAATGTAACATCCCATCACTTTTTTATGTGTTTTGACCCATTCATTTGATTACCCAATGATTGGGTATCTTTGCGGGTCGTTTTTTGAGTTGTTCAGTTCTTTTTTGTAGGATTTTGGCCTTGTTTAGTGTTTGCGCATGGGTTGAGAATGGTTCGACAATGTTTATGGATTATAGATTAAGGAGTCTCGTGGATGGAACAAGGTTTGAAAAATTATGCTTAAAAACCATGAAAACCTTCTGGTGGTTTTACTCTAGGCTCATGGTTAGGTGCACGATTAGTATTAATTGTGAAACTTGGCCAAGAAAATCATGAGAATGGTAATTATGGCCCCCAAAATATTAATTCAAATTAAATTAACCCCAAAATTTTCCCACTTCATCATAATCCGATCCTTAGGATTTTGGGAGCCCTCTAAAAACATTATGGCTCCCCAAACCTCATCACAAGGTGGATCAAAGTTCCAATCAATGAGGAGTTCTTATCTTGTAGTGAGTTCCTCTCTTATTTTATTGGATATTACATATCCTATTGACTTATTATTCCAAAATGTTGTAAAAACATGGACACTTATTAGATATTGATAAATTGTTGTGTAATTTTAGATCTATGTCCTCATATCTCTTCTTTTATGATCTATCTTTTTAGATCCAGTGACGTCCATAAAATTTGATACATCTAGGATTATTTATGGTTGGAATCCTAAACGTCAAAGTGTGTGTTTCTATTATTTTCCTTCATTTTTTGAATCACTGTTTCTTGTTAATTCATATATACATCTTTTAAAATTTATAATAAATTTACTAAGAAATCTATGCATTAAATTACACATAAATGATAAATTCAACTGATTCTCTTTGAATTGATTTTGGCATTAATTTAATTTCTATAATATTGATCTTTATAACCTTTCTCTGAATTGTTTAAATTCCATGTTTTTTTGTATTTATTTTTATTTATTTTTTCATTGTCATTTTTGTAGAACTAAGGTTTTTATCCTGGGTTATGATTTTTTAAATTAACTTCCTTAATGTGAATTAAATGAATAGAACTATTTTTAATTTTCAAAATAGTTTAAAATTATTTAATTTATTAAATCAGTAAGGACACCATTTTAATTTTTTAATACTTATTTTGACATTAATCTTCATGAGTTATTTTAAATAAATGATTTATTTTCATGCAAATATGGTGTAAACACACGTTTAAAAAAATTAATCCTTTTTAAATTGTAATACATTAAATGCATTACATATTATTTGAAATAAATGATTATTTAAAAGTTGTAATTGGAATTTTAATGATAAACTATAAAAGTAAGTGGGATTTGTTACCCTTTTTAATATTTAATTATTTCAAAGGATTTGGAATTAATTTATTAACTTTTTAATGGCCCTTTAGGAAATTTATCCCTGAATTTCGAAGGGAAGTGGGTATGGTTACCCTTTATGAATTTTGAAAATATTTAAAGAGAAATTGTATAGAATTGATGATTCTTGATGACCTGGTTGGAACTTTATGATGATCCTCTTGGTAATAATCTCTTGATGTGACGTTATTCTTGTACATCACATTTTCATGTGTTTAAAAAAGGTTTATTTACTTTGAGGGAATTGGAGGTGAGTGTTAGATGTTAATTGAGGGAAAATTCCCATGATTGATGTTGATAAGGATCCGTATAGCGATCGATATAACTTGAAAATATCACTCACTTATTTTGACTAGTCATGAGTACATAAATTATTAGATGAGATAACCTTGATATATGATTCACTAGTAGACTTAAAACCTTCTAGTGGATACCTATATAATGTGAAGCATTCAGGGAATGGACTAGTGGGTCGGAAAGTGGGAGTGCATTGAACTATCCATTTATAGACCTATGAGACTATATGTAAGCCCAAAAATTATTCATACTGTCATTTGATTATCTCTTCTAAGGTGGAATCACTATCATATCTAGGTTATACCCAAGACATCGGTATACTTTTTCTTGAGACATGGAAGGTTTTTTTGTTACTAATTAGTACTATAGTTTCCTTACATTCTCCATTTATTTTTATTTTGAACCATGACTATATTATATTATATTGATTTGTATACATCATTATATATCAGTTCCATATTCTCATATTTTCTAGATTATCTGACATTATCCTTTGAATTGGATTTCAATGAATATCAATGAAATATTTATTTTTTAGAAGGTAAAATAGAATATTTTTTATAGGATTAGTTTAATAGATGATTTTTGAATGTTTAAAAATATATTTTAAACTAATAATCATACACATCCATTTTTAATCATCTTCTATCATATTTTAATTTCCTTATAAAATAAATTCAAACTGTCATTGGTGGAATTATAGTAGAATATTTATCTCACACAATGCTTGTACCTTTGGTGTTTTGAACCCTTTATTATCTTATACCAGGTATTCATGCTCTCACCATCTTTTGTGGTTTCATGCTTGGATGACCAAGGGTGGGTGGATATAGACATTTTGGGTGGTTGTGGACTTCTATGAGATATTTTTTTGATGTTATATTCTTATTTTAGTTTTCATAGTGTTACATTACACTATAATATTAATTAATTGATTGGTTTATATATATGATTGTGTTTCTATATTGTACCCATATGCTTTTTTGTGTGATAAATCATTCCCAATGGTAATTTGTTGATGCCCAAGTGCTTAAGGTCTGCCCATAGAGATTGGGAATACTCTCCAGGGTAGTGGGAAATCGTGTTGGGTACCAGTTTAAATGGTATTCTGGGTTGGTTTTTTAAAAATGGTATCAGAGGATGTATTTTATTAAATTGAAATACTTGAATTTGAAATAATTATGTTATTTTGGGTAATTCATGGTAGTAGGGTATTATGAATGTGTTGGGAGTTAAGAGCTAGACATTGTGCTGGTTCTTGATCACCAGCCCATCATGGTGATACTTGAGATACCATGGATGTTGGAAATTGAGTATTTATTTTGATTAATTTTTTTTGATGGTAAATTATATTTATATTTACAATGACACTATATTGGATTTGGGGAATCTATTATGATTTTTTAGACCCAAATGGATGTATAACCAAAGTGGCTCCATGTGTTCATGGTCTGGAAAACTCTGAGTAATCGGTGTGGCTGAATTAAAAATACATCCACGAATAGTTGTGAGGTTATTTTGTTTTTTAATAGCCCATATAAAAATGACTATTACACTTATAACATGGTTAAAATCATAAAAACTTATCCATTTTACCACAATCTACTTCACATTTGTGATTATGGTTATGTGGGTAAAGGATGTGGGTTGTTTGGTTATATTATTTAGATATTTCAGGTTTAATACCTTTTTTGTAATTTTAAATCCTTTGTGAAAATTAATTTGTGACTTAAAACATGTTTTTTTATGTTCTTTGAAAAATTATTTCAATTTCTTAAGAGTTATTTGTTTGATATTTTTGGTTTGGAAAACTAATTATCAAAGACTATTATGTGTTGTGTAAGAACAAAAGTTTAAAAAGAAATATTGGTTCGTAATAGATTTAAATGGGTATGAATTTTCTATTTGGTAAAAGGGCTTAATTATTTTGAAACCTTGAGTAATTTTAAACTAATGGTAAAGGGTTTTTGAAAATTTGATTGATTTATAAGAAATTTTTTCATTTTTAAAGGAAAGAGTAATGTTTTAAAAATGGTGAAATCTCACATGTTAAGAAATAAATAATGCTATGATTAAAAATGGGTTGTGTTTTTTGTAAATGATTTTTTGATCTTTTTTAGTGTTCTATGATACCTGAGTTGGTATGATTGTGTTTTTTTGTTTATAATTTCCTCCTAGAATGTCCTTCATGAAAGATAGAATTTTGGTCAAATGGTGAGGTCTTAAGGTTAGTTCCTTATATTCTCCAGAAGTTTAATCCCATATAAATGACTCTACCCATTCTCCATATCGAATGGTGGAGATAAAAATATTCTAACTATTCCATGAATTCCTATATTTTCATCCACCTTTTTATAAAGTTGAATGAGGTTCTTCTGAGGTTGTTTAGTGGATGGAATATGTCTTCGTGATCGTTGACACACTCATGATTCCTAAATATCTAAAGTTCTTGCCTCCCCACTCCTTATTTGTCGGACTTATCTAGGAGTGGTGGGATGTTGTGATTACCTTTTGTTCATATTCAATATTGTCTTGGCACTACTGAAATTCATGGTATTTGCAACGGATTATTTGCGACGGGATCCTGTCGCAAATAAGCTTTAGCGACGGGGCCCCGTCACAAATAGCCCGTTGCTGAAAATGCTGTCACAAATAAGTCACTGATTATATGTATTATATATACATAAAACTTTTCATGACGGGCCCGTCAAAAATAGTTTTTTCGATGGGCCCACCATCCCATCGCAAATATATATATATATATATAATGTTCTGCAATGGGCAAGTAGCAACAAAGTATTTTCGACGGTAATTAGTCCCATCACAAATATGTTTTTAAAAAATATTTATTTAGACTATTTTCAACGGGGTCCCCTCTCAAAAGGTCCCATCAAAAATAATAAATTAATTTTAAAAAAACATGTTTAATAAAATTACTATTAAGGAAAAAATAATACTACTATTATTGAAAAAATAAAAAATATTAAAATTCTCAATATTCACAAAAAAATAAAAAAATCATAAAATAATAATAATATTATTATTATTAGTAAATAAACAAAAAATATATAATACTAAAAAATATATTTAATAAAATAATATTAATATTATTAAAATGAAAAAATATTAATATTCTCAATATTCACAAAAAAAATATAATAAAATAATAAAATATTATAAATTAAATTATGTATTATTTGCACCAATATAAAAGACAGAAAATGTAAATAATTCATATTACAATGTCAAATTCAAATGTTTTTCGCATAAACACAATCACTGGGCTTCCTCTTCTAGAGGAGGTGGCGGAGCTGAAGCAGATGGTGTTGGAAAATCCATACCTAAACTACGAGTCAGACGGCGCATGCACTCCATATGCTCGTGATGTTGATGTTGCCATTGATGCATCTCCTCCTTATGCTCCTGCTACTGCTATTGTTTCCATCGATGCATCTGCTCTTCGTGATGCTACTCCTACTGTTATTGCCGCCGACTCATCTCTTTATGCTGCTTCTGCAAAGTATCTATAAGCTTAGCCTGAGTTCGCAACTGCTCCTGATACTGTGATCCAGAAGATGATGTCTCTCCATGAGCTCCTCTCGAGCTAGACGCCGACATCTAAATATTACCATAATAAGTGCCAAGCGTCAAATGAGAGTTGATACCAACTACTCAGCCCTTCTCAAAGCTGTACTGAGTCGCCTACATCCATGCCGCCTCATCAAAATGGTGAGCACCGGTCTGCTCTTTCGTCTTGTCCTGACCCTCAGGCTGTGTCTGAGGGGTCGCAGCCTCATATGACTCCTTCAATTCCAATTTGAAATTAAAATTGTGAAAATATTTTATGCAGATTATTTTCAAACAGAAAAGATAATACTAACCACAATCTGACGTTGGTGATCACCTCTAATCTCTCCAGTGAATGGATCAACGTATATCCTCCGATAAACATCGAACTCTATAATATCGGGATGCTCGAATACCTACAAAAATATAAAATAAATTGTATATATTTAAAGTTATATAAAATATTTAAAAAATATACTTACTAGATTCTCTTTATGCGAACTGAATGTACGACTACCAACTCGATGCGTCACCTCCTGTCTCCCCCGGTTCTGTCATCCCACTGAAGATCTCCTCAGAAATCCACCACCCAACCAGTGTAAAAATAATCCATCCCAAATTTGAGAAGAAATGTACTCTAGATGGTGGGTTCTACACAAATCATAAAATTCTTGCACACTTTCTTTCTTAATGGATGTCCTTCTCAAATTGTGCAAAAACTGATGGAAATGGTCACGCCTAGAAACTTGACATGCCATGTGGATAGCGTCGTGCATGCTATCATCGATAGGATACCATAAACCCTACAAATAATTTATAATATCAAGTTATTAAGAAAATAAATTTCAAAATAAATATTATTTATTAACGTACCAGCCAATGATGGAACATATCGCGTCTCAGATCAATGGGAGTCTGTTCCCATGTGATCCATGGCTGAGAAAAATAATTGCGCAAGATAGTGCTCCCCTGTCCAATATCTACATGTGAAAAACTGTGAAAAAAGAATAAATAATAAACAATTAGTATATATATATAAATAAATTAATGAAATCTAACTAAAATATACAGTTTACCATACCTCCATGTGTGTGGATCTAAACCAAGATGTGGACGTCACTCGGGGATAGGGTCAGGAATCATCAGTCGTGTAAGACCGCGCCCCCTCCGCGTACCCCCGGAACCACCAGTAGGATGAGGGTCAGATGATCCAAAATCTACCTCATCCAATGGTAGGTCAGCTTCCTACAACTCATGATATAGATCAGGGTCCATCTGAAACACAAATTATTGTTGTTAGCAGATAGTTGAAAATAACGATTATATATAGATATATATTAGTTATGATTATAAATAGCATTTAACTATGTAAATGTTCATCTTCATCCTCTTATCCATAGCTATCAATGTCAATGTCATAATCATCATCCACAACATCATCAATATCCATATGAGTTTCAGTTTCAGCATCTGTTATCATTTGAATTTTATTTTTAACATCATTAACATATTCATCACCATCGATCCTTAATTGTGGGATGTCATCATCGATATTCACGTCTCTTTGTAAATCAGATGGATTTTGAGCAGTCTCTTGAGAAATTTCAATTCCTTCCACTTTTGCGGAACCACATTCAGTTTGAGTAAATTGATTTTCTCAAGATTTCATTTTTATTATGCTCCACCAATCGCTCAAGTCTCTTGAAGTAGCATAGTACATTGCATAATAAATTTTATATGCTTGTTGAGCCAGTCAAAATGGTTCATTATCTGCAAGAAGACTGTTATATTTAATATCGACGATTCCATGAGTCGAATAAACATGCAACCGTCTCTCAGTATCCTACCACTGACATTTATAAATTGTTATGTAATTCTGTCCTAGATAACACAGCTCAATAATTTCATGCAAAATTCCAAAAAAAGTCAACTTCAGTTTCTCTGGGATGTGATCCTCTCATGAAAACTCCACTGTTCATTGTTTTTTTGATTCCCTATATGCATGTGTATGAAATCGAAAACCATTCACCACATATGCGTTATAAGATTTAACCATTTTCGATGGTGGGTTACTCAATATACCCAGTCGCTTATCAATTTTATCAGCATATTGAGACACCTGAAAAATTGTAAAAAAATTATCGATATAATAAATAATAAATAAAATTGATATTAAATCATCAATAATTTATGTTTCCAGTTTTTGAAACAATTGAGAAAAAAAATTCCTGTGTTATTCAAGAACACCTGCTATAATTTGTGGAAGTTGTTTCTTGATATGATTATCATATAACCTACAAATAAAATCAGCTAAAGTAATGTAACATAAATTATAGAATAAGTGATAGAAGTACTCACAGGACAAATGATGTCATTTCTTCACAGTTGAGCAGAACATATGTACGAGCTCTTTGATGTTCATCATCTGAAATCCATCGTTCATGAACTCCACCAAAACCAAGATTTGGATGATTAAAAACTGCTAATTTATCATCCATTTAGTCATTAAAATTCCCCTCGTTTTGTCCCATGCGATTGTGTTTTGAGGGATATTGAGATTAAAAATAATGAGAGCCGAAAAAAGCAATTCTCTCTTACAAATAAGCATCAGCAATTGAGCCTTCAACTGATGCTTTGTTACATTCTTTTTTTCTTCAATTTCTGCATGCATCTCTCGAATGGGTACATCCATTAAAACTGAACTGGACCTCCACATTTAGCTTCATATGGAAAAGGTAATATCAGATGTTCCATTGAGTCAAATAAAGCCGGCGGGAAGATATTTTCCAGTTTAAATATAATTACCGCAACATGTTCTTCCAGTTTTCTTAGCGCATCGTAGTCTGTTGTCACTGCACAAATGTCTCGAAAAAATATTATATGTTTGTTATCGAATCCCAAATCATAGAATTCAATAAACCTCTGAATCCAATCGGTTTTAGTCTTTCCATTATAACATGACAATCATGAATTTTTAATCCAATAATATAACCATTCTTAACACATCTGCCCAAATTGGAAGCATAGCCATCTGGATGTCTCAAATATGCAATCCATTGACAAAATAATAAGCGACTCTCTTTGGATACTGTATAAGATACTTTTGGATTCATTAACCTCTGTAATCTGACATTTTCAAATAGTTCAAGTTCTGGTCGCCGGCAAATTTGGGCAAGATCTAATAATGCCTTTACAATATCTTTAGTCTTACATGGTGTATCCAAAAATGTATGAAATAAATTATCAAAACAGTTCTACTCAATATGCATAACATCCAACATGTGGCGGACCAAAAAATTAGAACAATACTAAAGATCCTACCAAATTCTCCATTTTATCCAATTAAGTTCTTTCCCAAAGCCATGAATTTTCTATTGGTTTACTGTTGGTCAAAATGTTATGGGAGGTAATGAAAATACTGTAGATTTTAGCTTTTTACCTGAGATCATCTTTGGAGGTTCATCCATTTCAATTGTACCTTTTCTGAAATGAGATTTCTTCCTCCAAAAAGGATGATGGGATGGAAGAAATCTACGGTGACAATAAAAATATCAAGGTTATTTTCCATTGATGAGACTAAAGGCTTTGTTGTCTTTCATACAGTAAGGACATGATTTTGGACCATTTGTACTCCAACCAGATAACATGCCGTATTCCGGAAAGTCACCAATCGTCTACATCAATACAGATTTTAATATGAAATATTGTTTCTCAACAACATCATATGTATTAACACCATCACTCCCCAATGCAATTAACTCATCAATCAATGGTTTCAAATAAACATCAATATTCTTTTTCGGATGTCCTAGGATTAATAGATTCAAAACTAAACAAAGCTTCTTCATCAACATCCATGGAGGCAAATTGTACGGAGTTTTAAAGACATGAAAACATGAATACTGACTACCATAAGAACCAAAATGGCAGAAACCGTCAGTAGAAAGACCCAATTCCACGTTTCGGACTTATATTGCAAAAGACGGTTGCAGATAGTCAAAATGTTTCAATGAATCACCATAAGATGGATGATTCAAGCTTCTATCAGTTGAAATCATGGTTTTGTTCCATGACATCATTGACGTTGTATTCTTAGACATAAATAAATACTACAACCAGGTTGTAAGGGGGAAATATCTCAACTATTTTACTGGAATCAATCTAGACTTCCCTGGTTGAGCTTCATTATACCTTGATTGTCCGCATGTGGGACAACAATCCAAGGACTCATTTTCTCCAGAATATAAGATGCAATCATTTGGACATGCATGAATCATTCGATAACTAAGGCCCAGAATACGAACCAACCTCTTTCTCTCATAGTAATTTGCAGGCAACACATTTCCTCTAGGTAATAGTGTTTTAACCAAAGAAAATATCTGATCAAAACAGTTGTTTGACATTACATTATCCTATTTAATAGTCATAAATTTTGCAACCACTTCTAATTTTCTTATCTTTCAGCCAGGATATAATGAATCCTCAGCAGACTTAAACAACTCATAAAATTCGGATGGTGCCAACTTAGGAGTTAAATCAATATCATCATGAGTTTTAGTTTGTCTCACAAATGGACCTGCAACATCACATACTAAATTTTGAAACCTTGATGGATCTGGAATCAAGTTATTAGGATCTTTTCTGGAACTGCGTTCACTGTGTTGATACCGAAAAACATAATCTGGATGAAAACCAAACCACAAGAGATGTCCCCCAACGTTGTCAACAATTTCAAACTTTCTCAGAGCACATTTTTTATAAGGACACCTAATTGTGCCTTCTAAAACATCTTTTTGATTTGATGATGCAAATTCTAAGATAGCTTCAACAACCTCAATATATACAGGATTTAATCCAGAACCATTTGGATTTATGTGCTAATTTATCCAAACATGATCATCTAATAATGACTGATATCGACTTCCTTATTCCATATTTTTCTAAATAAAATATAAAACAATCACTTTTTTGAATAATTTGAAATTATAAAAACACTATTTGGAAAAAGAAGATAAATAATTACAACTACTTCTTAATAATTACCATTAATTAAGGGCACCACAATTTTTAGTGGATTGATGACTACTCTTTTTTCTGACATCTCATTTAATACAATTTATTACAATTTATTACAATTTATTACTAATTATTACAATTTATTACTAATTTAGAAATACTTATCAATACTTAGAAAAATGAAAACAGCTTGAATAATGAAAGGAAATTTTGTAATCATCATTGTGGAGATGATTACAAATTTTTTATTTCATTCTCCTAGAAGATTTTGTTTACTAATTTTTACTAATTCTTACAATTTATTACTAATTTTTACAATTTTTACTAATTATTAGATTTTATTACTAATTATTATAATTTATTGCAAATTATTAGAATTTATTACTAATTATTACTAATTATTACAATTTATTACTAATTTAGCAATACTAAAAAATACTAAGAAATACTTAACAATACATAGAAAAATGAAAAATGGTAGAATAATAAAAGGAAATTTGGTAATCATCATTGTGGAGATGATTAAAAAAATTTCCTTCATTACCCAAGCAGATTTGTTTACTAATTATTACTAATTATTACAATTTATTACTAATTATTACTATTTATTACTAATTATTACAATTTATTACTAATTATTACAATTTATTACAAATAATTACAATTTATTACTAATTATTACAATTTATTACTAATTTAGAAATACTAAGCAATACTAAGAAATACTTAGAAATACTTAGAAAAATAAAAAATGCTTGAATAATGAAAGGAAATTTGGTAAAAATTGTTGTGGAGATGATTACAAATTTTCCATTCATTATCCAAGAAGATTTTGCTTACTAATTATTACTAATATAAAATTATATTATCAATATTTATGAAAAAACAATATTAATATTATTTAAATAAAAAAATTATAAAATAAAAAAATTATCAATATTCGCAATAGACATTTCTCTATTCTTAACATGTTTAATTCTCAAAGGGTCTCCAATTGTCAGGTCATGTGCAATAAAAAGTTTGTGTCAGCCATGTCTAATGTTAACTCTATAATTTTCCTTGTGTAGAGACCCGAATCTTGATGTACATTGACATTACATTACATTTGTGGAATACTTATTACATAAAAAAACACACACACAAGGACCGTAATAGTTTAGTGTCTTTGGAAACTCGGAATATAATCTTCTAATCGTGGTGAATGATCTTCAACATCTCCCATAAAGAACTTCTTTTTTTTACCTAAAACCTTTCTTTATATCTTGGGGAAAAGAAAACATAAAAGGGTGAGCTCAAATGCTCAGTAAGGGTAAACAAAATAAATATCAATCACATCATATTCATAAGAACATAACATTTTGGAAATCATAACCTGTAAAAGAGAGCATAATTTCATAACATGGGACAAATCATGGCAGTGAAATGTAATCACAATAATCATAACTTAAAACATGAAACATTGTGGCATTCACACATAATCATAGAGAATCATTTCTTGTTAGTCAAGACTCATTGCCAAGACTATCTTAGTGGAAAAAGTCCCTTTCTGAATCGAGTAACCCTCGCTTCAGTCCTGTTTCACTGAACCGGTATAACCTACCATTCCAGCCATGTCTATCTCATGAGATATAAAATCTTTACCCAATGCATTGGAGGGAGATATAGGTCCCACCCATCTCATAATGATACCATTCTTATGTGTGCCACAAAATCATAAATCATACATCATTGCATAACCCATGTAATAAAACTGGGAATCTTAAACATCGTGACATCATAAAAAAATTCATATACGATAAAGGAATTCATAAAAATAATTCCATCAAAACATAATCAAAACAATGTAACAATAGGGATAAAAACAGAACCCTATATTATCTTAGACGGAAAATAATTTTCATAAAACACTTGAACTCCATTCTTGAGGAAAATATCCTTTCTTCTTCAAAAACCTTTTTTTTCTTTCTTAATATGTCATACATCTTTAAACTAAAAGAAGTTGATTAAAAATAAACTTGAAAACATTTAAAGAAATCTTCTTGGAAATAATTTTTTTTTAAAAATCCATTCATGTCGTATAAGTTAAAAAAAACATTCTTCTCGTACTTTTGTCGGAAAAGTCAAAAAGTACCTCGTATGAAAAATGACAAAAGATTCATTTCATATCTTTTACTAAAAACTCATCAAAGGGTAAAATAGGCTTTAAACAATTTTAGGTGGATGGAAATAATATTACATATTGAGGAACCATGGATGTGGATGATAAAATACACCCCAGTAAATGCCAAAGTATAAACAATCTCGGATAAAAATGAGATTGTGATATTTCCCTTACCTTAGGTCCGACTTGCTTTGTAAGTGTCCGAACCTCCTGTATAATGATTTAAATCATGTTATTGACTTATTCTAGAATCAAATTCATTGTTATTATATCATATATGGTCCACTTATGACTCTATATTACCTATTCTTTTGTAAATTCATGTTAAAGTAGCGTTTTGGGTAAAATCGTCTCATTTGTCGTTCGTATTTTTAACTTGTAATTATTAATATGATTACTTGGATCATGATTACTTATATCCAGAATGTAAAACATGATTTATATATAATATATATTCATATTATATATATATATATATATAATATCGATAAATGGAATGAAATACACCGTTCATGGAGACGGTAGTCCGTACGTACACATGAGCGCTGTTTTCGTTTCCTTATTGAACTGAATGGAATTAAGTAGATGACATACATATAAATTTACATAAATCCAGTATCATTATTATGTCATATATTTCATTAGTACTTATTATATATACTTTATAATCATTCATGAATGGTTAATCATTGAGAATGAATCTCATCACGTCGTGGAGACGGTAGTCCGTACGTACGCACGAGCGATGATATCATTCCCATGGTCATGGAATTGTGTTGAAGTGTATGTATACTATTTCAGTATCAATATCACTTTATAATAATCATATATAGTTACTCATTACACCATTATACCCATCCTATTAAGGTGGTGGTGGAAAATAGATTACACCACGGCGTGGAGACGGTATTCCGTACGTACGCACGCGCGGTGATTTCATTTTTCCGTAGGATCGATAGAAGGTGAATTAGGGTTGTTTCATATTTATAATAACATATCAGTATGTAAGTAATACTGATGTTATTACTTTTTCATGAAACAACTAAAGAAGAAGAAGTTTAAGAAGAAAGAAATTGAAAAGATCGGTAATGGATATTACCTCTTCTTTGAAACGCCTCTTTGAATCCTCCACTTAGGGAACTAAGATTGGTCTTTGAAGAAGCCCAGGACCTCTAGGATTACTCTAGGGAAGTGGAGAAGGGATTTTGGCAGGGGTGGGCCAAGTTTGAGTGCTCAAATTGGTGTGAGGAGGAGGGGGAGGAGGTGTCCTTTTATAAGGGAGGAGAGGGGCACCTTAGGAATATCTCAAAATATTATTTTATTTTAAAGTCAAAATTGGTTTATAATGGTTCCAAAGGGTCTTATTTCGAAGCTAAAGTGGGGATGGGTCTAAATCCTATCAACCAATAGCATTTAGACAAGTTTAGGTTATTATTTTAACCTTATCAATTAGATTTAACTCTAAGTTAAATAATTTATCTTTTACCGTGTCTTTTTGTTTTCTTACACTATATGGTTAATACACTTACTATAACATGCCAAACGAACCCCAAATTGTTTATTATTAATATATATATACTTATCTAAGTCATTTTTCCGAACCTTAGATTTTTAGGAATAAAATAACAATTAATAATATAATATTTGATTTAAAAACTATTTTGTGTCAATTTTGACACTATTTGATATATGATTTTTGTGAAAGTCATAACAGAATTATATGTTCGAACCAAGTTGATTAAATCAACACTAATATATCATAGTAACCTATAAAATTATTGGAATTCATAAAAAGTCTCAAATTACATTTATTTTGGTGTTTATAACATCAATTATGTCAATATTTCATTAATAAGATAATTACTGCATCATCATTGTGTCATAAATAAATTAAATTATTTAATGTCTAAAAATTACAAATAAAATACCATTATGTAGGAACTCGTTTTATATTTATAATGAATATTTATAGTCTAATTTATCTTATGTATAACCCCATATTAAAAATGTTTTAGTAAATAAACTTTGATTTTAACTCTTTTAACCCTTCTTTAAATAAATTAATAATAAATGTCCTAATCTAATCCAAGTGGGCCTAAATGGTCATATTTTATTCCTAAGTTTGTTTTTGGTCGAATTACACTTGTCCAATAGAATTATGACATGTGTTAGGGTAATAATAATATCATTTCTACCCTTAATTACCCTATTTACTTTTAACCGTGGTAAATAAAACTAAAAAGTTACTATTCACCAAAAATTATTTTCATCTCATTGAACCACATTTTAGTCCTTGATATTAACCATGTCTCTCGGATTTTCGAAATTCCACTCACAAAAGCAGTAAAATTATGTTTTATGAACAATTCAGTTTTTTTAACTACCACTTAGTGGTTTCACTATTTATCAAAAATTGAAAGTTTTCAGAAAAATACCAAAAATTAGGCCTAAGCTATATTTGATATTATGAACTCAAAAATGATGTCTATTTTACCAAATTCAAAACATAACAGTTGCATTAACTAATTTAAAAAGTAATTCTCGTCGTCAAAACAAATAGCGTGTTTTTAAGAGATAATAACTATCAAAAGATTGACAATAGTTTATAACTGGTTTAAATGTGAAATTACATCCAATGACCATCATTGTATTAAATTGTAAAAATATATTCTAAATATACTTTAAAACCACTCAAATTAATAATTTATCACTATTAATTATTTCTATTAAAAAAAGTTGTTTTTAATTAAAATTTAGTAATTTTCACTATTCATCAGAATATGAAAGTTATCCGAAAAGTACCAAAATTTCACCCTAAGCTAATTTCGATATTCCGAATCCAAAAATGAATTCCATTTTGAAAAATAGAAATTACAAAATTTCAAAAAGCGGTTATTACTATTCATAACGTCTAGTTTTAATAATATTTTAATAGCATATCGTTGTTTAGTAAAACTCGGTATTGCATACTACACATGCTATCAAGGAAGGTCGTGATTGCGTGTAATGAAAGGCAAGTCAAGGATGTGTGTTGTGCAAGCTCCTTTTGGTGTAGCGTACCACACAATACATTAATGAAATTAAAAAGAATATTTTTCATAAAATCTCGGGGTGTTACATTCTACCCCCCTTAAAATGAATTTCGCCCTCGAAATTCGTTGGGGTTATAAATGGTTTACTATTCGAAATTTTCTTTGATAGAAACCCACATCGTAAAAAGGAATACCAAAACATGGCTTTAAAAACTAAAGTATGAAATGTAACGATTACCCAAATAAACTAATCACTGGGTTTCCACATAGGTGAAAATATGGATGTGGAAGAAAAATCGAACCATCATGTTCTGATGGAGAGTGGTAGAGAACATGGCTATGGAAAAGCCAAAAATCACAAATCCATAAATTTGTGATGATCTAAGGTACCATATGATTAATCAGATATAAGAGCACTAGGACAACATTTTTGGTTTTCAAGATCGTTTCCCTAAAGTTGAAGAATTTGAATAAATACTTACTTTATTTTGGTACAATCTCACTGTTGTTCGTGCCTTGAACAATTTCCACTTCATCTCTTAAATAAATGAAGTTGAATTTGTTATTCGTGAAGTGTTAGTAGATCATGTGATAGAATGACGGGTCATTCCATCTGCCTCAAACAAAAGGTTAGCAAAAGTTATTAAATATACATAAGTCATTCTATAGTGTGATTAATCATATATGGTTCCTAAAATGGACTTATACTTCATATATCATACCGCTTAATAAAATAAAACTAGTTTCTACTAAATAGGGACTTCCTGTAGGCCAGTGGTAGGCGATAAAGGCCAGTCGCATTTCGGTTGTGGGTTCGATTCCCACACCCTTGTCCGACGCGATGGGCTATCGCCCGTCCTGCAGGTTGTCCTTTTTCTAAAACTATATTACTATAACATCCCATCAATAATATCGAAAAAAACTTCTATCCTTAAACAATACTAACTTATGTCCAACATAATCCATTCCAATCTTTAGGCTTACCTATAATACTGCAGTCCACTCTCATAATATAGTGAAAACAATTACCAGAGATTTAATACCATCGTTGATCCCCATATATCATAAGATATGACTTGTTGGTCACATTCTAAACATTCAAAGTCCTTAATCATGTATTCTCTTGAATACCCATTGAACCTTAGTGAAAACATGAATGCAGTTAAACGTTAACACTTTCCACATACCAAAATCCTCAAAATTCTTTATAATCAAACCATGATATCACTTAGTCCTTATATCAATCATGAGCTCATGAATACTGTTAAACATTTCATTTTCTCATTTTCCCCTCATTATGCGCATATCGTCTTATTGAAAAAAATATCTCAATCACTTTGAATACCACATTAGACCAATAAATATTCCAATACTCCATGATACAACATTATTTTGCAATCCCATTACATAAACACTTAATCATTCCACCACATCGTTGTCATATTCAACATTGCCAATAGTGATCGCATGTGACTTCCCTTTATCCTTTTCCTTAAGTGGTTGCTCATGTTGATCATCACTAACCCTTGGATTAGGGCATTTATTAGCATAATGCCCCATTTCCTTGCACTTGAAGCATTGAAGTGTTTGTGGTGTGTTCTCTGCAGTGTTTTATTTATTCACATCATTAGAAACCCTTTTTCCATTACTTCGACACTCAACTGCTCGATGACCTTCTTTTCCACACTTAAAACATTTTCTAGTCCCTTTAAGACAATCTCCACCATGCTTCTTTCCACACTTTGTGCATAAGGAAACATTCATCTTCTTTTCACCATTATTCTAAGATTTCTCCTTGAACTCCATCTTTCGTTTCTTGTCAAAACCATGAGATGGATATGTAACACCAACTTCCATTTCTACCTTGATAGCACAACGCACAATTTCTTCATAGCTACAGAAGTCTCTTATAGCTAATTCCCTTCGAAGACTAGGTTTTAAGCCACTGAAAAATCGATCAACTTTACTTTCATGTTGGATGATAATACCAGATGCATACCTTGCAAGTCTTGTAAAATTCGCTTCATATATACCAACAGATTCATCATCCTTCTGCTTCAGCTCAAGAAACTCATTTTCCATCTTTGTTCGAAGAATACGAGGGAAGTACTTACTGAAAAACAAGTTCTTGAACTCGTCCCATTCCATGGACTCAATTTCTTCTCTTGACCTCGTATTCTTGATAAGATTCCACCATTGATCAGCTTCACCTTCCAAACGATATACTGCTAAGATTACATTATCATGTTCAGAACATTGAAGAACTGAAAATATCTTTTCAGTGGTACTGATCCATTGTTCAGCAACAAGTGGATCGGAAGACCCATTGAAAGAAGGTGGACGTTGCCTCATGAAGGACTCAATAGAATATTGTTCCCTTCTCTGTTCATTTGGAAGTCCAGAATGATTCATAGCTTGTGTAAGTATAGCAATAAGATTTTGCACTCCATCTCCCATCACATTTGTTTGTTCAGGAGGGCAATCATTGCATTGTCCATTGCATTGATCAACACGGTTCCTTCGGGTTCCAGCCCTCGTCTGAAACTCAAAAAGAATAGTGTGAGAGGAAAAAATCATTCTAGGGAAAACAACATAATAAAGGGGGAGTACCTTCAATATCTAACATCTTAGGTTTAATTCTATTATCGTTAGCGTAATTATAGTACTATAACCTATACATATACTTAACCTTAGAGACATCCCTAGACACACCTTAGAAATATCTCTAGGGATCTCACTAAAGTTCTCGCATCCTAGTTTCCAAAGGTTGACTAAACCTTTCCTCTGATACCAACTGTAGAGACCCGAAGCTTGACGTACATTGACATTACATTACATTTGCGAAATACTTAGTACATAACAAAAACACACACACAAGGACCGTAATAGTTTAGTGTCTTTGGAAACTCGGAATATAATCTTCTAATCGTGGTGAAAGATCTTCAACATCTCCCATAAAGAACTTCTTTTTTTTACCTAAAACCTTTCTTTATATCTTGGGGAAATGAAAACATAAAAGGGTGAGCTCAAATGCTCAGTAAGGGTAAACAAATGAAATATCAATCACATCATATTCATAAGAACATAACATTTTGGAAATCATAACCTGCAAAAGAGAGCATAATTTCATAACATGGGATAAATCATGGCAGTGAAATGTAATCACAATAATCATAACTTAAAACATGAAACTTTTTGGCATTCACACATAATCATAGAGAATCATTTCTTGTTAGTCAAGATTCATTGCCAAGACTATCTTAGTGGACAATGTCCCTTTCTGAATCGAGTAACCCTCGCTTCAGTCCTGTTTCACTGAACCGGTATAACCTACCATTCCAGCCATGTCTATCTCATGAGATATAAAATCTTTACCCAATGCATTGGAGAGAGATATATGTCCCACCCATCTCATAATGATACCATTCTTATGTGTGCCACAAAATCATAAATCATACATCATTTCATAACCCATGTAATAAAAATGGGAATCTTAAACATCATGACATCATAAAACAATTCATATACGATAAAGGAATTCATAAAAATAATTCCATCAAAACATAATCAAAACAATGTAATAATAGGGATAAAAACAGAACCCTATATTATCTTAGATGGAAAATAATTTTCATAAAACACTTGAACTCCATTCTTGAGGAAAATATCCTTTCTTCTTCAAAAACCTTTTTTTCCTTTCTCAATATGTCATACATCTTTAAACTAAATGAAGTTGATTAAAAATAAACTTGAAAACATGTAAAGAATGCTTCTTGGAAATAATTTTTTTAAAAAAAATCCATTCATGCCGTATAAGTTAAAAAAACATTCTTCTCGTACTTTTGTCGGAAAAGTCAAAAAGTACCTCGTATGAAAAATGACAAAAGATTCCTTTCATATCTTTTACTAAAAACTAGCCAAAGGGTAAAATAGGCTTTAAACAATTGTATGTGGATGGAAATAATATTACATATTGAGGAACCATGGATGTGGATGATAAAATACACCCCAGTAAATGCCAAAGTATAAACAATCTCGGATAAAAATGAGATTGTGATATTTCCCTTACCTTAGGTCCGACTTGCTTTGTAAGTGTCCGAACCTCCTGTATAATGATTTAAATCATGTTATTGACTTATTCTAGAATCATATTCATTGTTATTATATCATATATGGTCCACTTATGACTTTATATTACCTGTTCTTTTGTAAATTCATGTTAAAGTAGCGTTTTGGGTAAAATCGTCTCATTTTTCGTTCGTGTTTTTAACTTGTAATTATTAATATGATTACTTGGATCATGATTACTTATATCCAGAATGTAAAACATGATTTATATATAATATATATTCAGAATATATATATATATATAATATCGATAAATGGAATTAAATACATCGTTCATGGAGACGGTAGTCCGTACGTACGCATGAACGCTGTTTTCGTTTCCTTATTGAAGTGAATGGAATTAAGTAGATGACATACATATAAATTTACATAAATCCAGTATCATTATTATGTCATATATTTCATTAGTACTTATTATATATACTTTATAATCATTCATGAATGGTTAATCATTGAGAATGAATCTCATCGCGTCGTGGAGACGGTGGTCCGTACGTACGCACGAGCGATGATATCATTTCCATGGTCATGGAATTGTGTTGAAGTGTATGTATACTATTTCAGTATCAATATCACTTTATAATAATCATATATAGTTACTCATTACACCATTATACCCATCCTATTAAGGTGGTGGTGGAAAATAGATTACACCACGGAGTGGTGACGGTATTCCGTACGTACGCACGCGCGGTGATTTCATTTTTCCGTAGGATGGATAGAAGGTGAATTAGGGTTTTTTCATATTTATAATAAAATATCAGTATGTAATTAATACTGATGTTATTACTTTGTCATGAAACAACTAAAGAAGAAGAAGTTGAAGAAGAAAGAAATTGAAAAGATCGGTAATGGATATTACCTCTTCTTTGAAACGCCTCTTTGAATCCTCCACTTAGGGAACTAAGATTGGTCTTTGAAGAATACCAGGACCTCTAGGATTATTCTAGGGAAGTGGAGAAGGGATTTTGGCAGGGTTTGGCCGAGCTTGAGTGCTCAAATTGGTGTGAGGAGGAGGGGGAGGAGGTGTCCTTTTATAAGGGAGGAGAGGGGCACCTTAGGAATATCTCAAAATATTATTTTATATTAAAGTCAAAATCGGTTTATAATGGTTCCAAAGGGTCTTATTTCAAAGCTAAAGCGGGGATGGGTCGAAATCCTATCAACCAATAGGATTTAGACAAGTTTAGGTTATTATTTTAACCTTATCAATTAGATTTAAGTCTAAGTTAAATAATTTAACTTTTACCGTGTCTTTTTGTTTTCTTAAACTATATGGTTAATACACTTACTATAACATGACAAACGAACCCCAAATTGTTTATTATTAATATATATATCCTTATCTACGTCATTTGGCCGAACCATAGAGTTTTAGGAATAAAATAATAATTAATAATATAATATTTGATTTAACAACTATTTTGTGTCAATTTTGACACTATTTTATATATGATTTTTGTGAAAGTCATAACAGAATTATATGTTCTAACCAAGTTGATTAAATCAACACTAATATATCATAGTAACCTAGAAAATTAGTGGAATTCATAAAAAGTCTCAAATTACATTTATTTTGGTGTTTATAACAACAATTATGTCAATATTTCATTAATAAGATAATTACTGCAGCATCATTGTGTCATAAATAAATTAAATTATTTAATGTCTAAAAATTACAAATAAAATAACATTATGTAGGAAATCGTTTTATCTTTCTAATGAATATTTATAGTCGAATTTATCTTATGTATAACCCCATATTAAAAATGTTTTAGTAAATAATCATTGATTTTAACTCTTTTAACCCTTCTTTAAATAAATTAATAATAAATGTCCTAATCTAATCCAAGTGGGCCTAAATGGTCATATTTTATTCCTACTTTTGTTTTTGGTCGAATTACACTTGTCCAATAGAATTAGGACATGTGTTAGGGTAATAATAATATCATTTCTACCCTTAATTACCCTATTTTACTTTTAACCGTGGTAAATAAAACTAAAAAGTTACTATTCACCAAAAAATTATTTTCATCTCATTGAACCACATTTTAGTCCTTGATATTATCCGTGTCTCTCGGATTTTCGAAATTCCACTCACAGAAGCGGTAAAATTAAGTTTTATGAACAATTCAGTTTTTTTAACTACCACTTAGTGGTTTCACTATTCATCGAAAATTGAAAGTTTTCAGAAAAATACCAAAAATTAGGCCTAAGCTATATTTGATATTATGAACTCAAAAATGTTGTCTATTTTACCAAATTCAAAACATATCAGTTGCATTAACTAATTTAAAAATTAATTCTCATCGTCAAAACAAATAGCGTGTTTTTAAGAGATAATAACTATGAAAAGATTGACACTAGTTTATAACTGGTTTAAATGTGAAATTACATCCAATGACCAACATTGTATTAAATTGTAAAAATATATTCTAAATATACTTTAAACCCACTCAAATTAATAATTTATCACTATTAATTATTTCTATTAAAAAAAGTTGTTTTTAATTAAAATTTAGTAATTTTCACTATTCATCAGAATATGAAAGTTATCCGAAAAGTACCAAAATTTCACCCTAAGCTAATTTCAATATTCCAAATCCAAAAATGAAGTCCATTTTGAAAAATAGAATTTACAAAATTTCAAAAAGTGGTTATTACTATTCATAACGGCTAGTTTTAATAATATTTTAATAGCATATCGTTGTTTAGTAAAACTCGGTATTGCGTACTACACACGCTGTCAAGGAATGTCGTGATTGCGTGTAATGAAAGGAAAGTCAAGGATGCGTGTTGTGCAAGCTCCTTTTGGTGTAGCATACAACACAAGACATTAATGAAATTAAAAATAATATTTTTCATAAAATCTCGGGGTGTTACACCTTGCAAGGTTGATCACCTCCCAGGTAGTGTTGCAATTGGACGACCAAAGTAATGTCGTTCTTTTCTCTAAGAATCATCTCACATGACACTTTACATAAATAATTCTTCCTAAAAAATTTGATGGGACGTCAGTATCTTTCCCTTAAATTTTCAAAGAAGAATTGTCAATGTAGAGGTTCATGTGAGATAATTATTATAGATGAGAAGGTCATGACTTGGGTTGTCCTATTGAAACGCTACATGCAAGGTGATCAACCAAATAGGAACAATTATAGAGTTTACATTAGACATGGCTGAAAAAAACTTTTTATTGTGCATGACCGGATAATTGGTAACCCTTTGAGATTTGAACATGTTAATAATAGAGCAAATCCTATTGCGAATATTGATAATTTTAATATTTTAAATTTTTTTTATTATTTTAATAATAATAATATTGTTTTTCATAAATATTGATAATATAATTTTTTTATTCGTAGTAATTATTTCTAATTATTGCAAATTATTGCAAATTATTGCGAATTATTGCTAATTATTGCTAATTATTGGTAATTATTGGTAATTATTTCTAATTATTTCTAATTATTGCTAATTATTGCTAATTATTGCTAATAATTTCTAATTATTGCTAATTATTTCTAATTATTTCTAATTATTGCTACTTATTGCTAATTATTGCAAATAATTGATAATTACAGCCAATTCTTGCTAATTCATGCTAATTATTGCTAATTATTGCTAATTATTGCTAATTATTACTAATTATTGCTAATTATTGATAATTATTGATAATTATTTCCAATTATTGCTAATTATTTACAATTATAATGAATTATATCTAATTGTTACTAATTATTACCAATTATTACTAATTATATCTAATTATTACTAATTATTTTTAATTATATCAAATTATATCAAATTATATCTAATTATTACTAATTATTACTAATTATTACTAATTATTTCTAATAATTACTAATTATTACTAATTATTACTAATTATTAATAATTATTACTAATTATTACTAATTATATATATTTATATCTAAATATATCTAATTATTACTAATTATACCTAATTATATCTAATTATTATTAATTAATACTAATTATATCTATTTATTACTAAATATTACTAATTATTACTATTTATTCCTAATTATTACTAATGATATTTAATTATTACTGATTATATCTAATTTTTACTAATTTTTACTAATTTTATCTAATTATTTCTAATTATTTCCAATTATTACTAATTATTACTAATTATATCTAATTATTACTAATTATTGGTAATTATTACTAATTATTGGTAATTATTACTAATTATTGGTTACTGTTACTAATTATTGGTAATTATTACTAATTATTGGTAATTATATCTAATTATTGGTAATTATATCTAATTATTGGTAATTATATCTAATTATTCCTAATTATATATATTTATTACAAATTATATCTAATTATTACGAATTATTGGTATTTATTACGAATTATTGGTATTTATTACGAATTATTGGTAATTATTACGAATTATTGGTAATTATTAAAAATTATTACTAATTAAATTTAATTATTCCTAATTATATCTAATTATTACTAATTATTTCTAATTAATGCTAATTATTACTAATTGTTGCTAATTATTGCTAATTATTGCTAATTATTGCTAATTATTGCTAATTAATACTAATTATTGCTAATTATTGCTAATTATTGCTAATTAGTGCTAATTATTCCAAATTATATCTAATTATTGATAATTATTGATAATTATTACTAATTATTACTAATTATATCTAATTATTACTAATTGTATCTAATTATATCTTATTGTATCTAATTATATCTATTTATTACTAATTATTACTAATTATTACTAATTTTTACTAATTACTACTAATTATTACTAATTATTACAAATTATTACAAATTATTACTAACTATTACTAATTATTACTAATTATTACTAATTATTACTAATTATTACTAATTATATCTAATTATTACTAATTATATCTAATTATTACTAATTATTACTAAATATTACTAATTATTACTAATTATATCTAATTATATCTAATTATTACTAATTATTACTAATTATTCCTAATTATTACTAATTATATCGAATTATAACTATTTATTGGTAATTATTACTAATTATTGGTAATTATTACTAATTATTGGTAATTATTACTAATTATTGGTAATTATTACGAATTATTGGTAATTATATCTAATTATTGGTAATTATATCTAATTATTGGTAATTATATCTAATTATTCTTAATTATATCTAATTATTACTAATTATATCTAACTATTACGAATTATTGGTAATTATTACAAATTATTGGTAATTATTACGAATTATTGGTAATTATTACTAATTATTGGTAATTATTACGAATTATTACTAATTATATCTAATTATTACTATTTATATCTAATTATTACTAATTATATCTAAATATTACTAATTATATCTAATTATTACTAATTATATTTAATTATTACTAATTATGTCTAATTATTACTAATTATGTCTAATTATTACTATTTATGTCTAATTATTACTAATTATCTCTACTTATTACTAATGATATCTAATTATTACTAATTATATCTAATTATTACAAATTATATCCTATTATATCCAATTATATCTAATTATATCTAATTATTACTAATTATATCTAATTATATCCAATTATTAATAATTATATCTAATTATTACTAATTATATCTAATTATTACAAATTATATTTAATAATTATTAATTATATCTAATTATTACTAATTATATCTAATTATTACTATTTATATCTAATTATTACTAATTATTGGTATTAATTCCTAAATATTACTAATTATTACTAATTATATCTAATTATTACTAATTATATCTAATTATTACTAATTATATCTAATTATTATGAATTATTTGTAATTATTACGAATTATTACTAATTATACCTAATTATTACTAATTATATCTAATTATTACTAATTATATCTAATTATTACTAATTATATCTAATTATTAGCAATTATATCTAATTAATACTAATTATTACTAATTATCCCTATTTATAACTAAATTCCGCTAATTATCTATAATAATCTCTATGCAAATTAAGAATAATTATTTATAATTATCACTAACAATATCAATTTCTTACTAAAAATAAATATAAATAAAAATCAATTTAAATCAAATTTAATTAGAACTAATAAACAACAATTAAAATTAATATAAAATAATAAAATAAATATGAAAAATAAAATAAAATATAAATACCTTAATCTTTGATATTCTGAACGTATTGAAGCGATCCAATTGCTCTTGTATAAAAACATCAACTAAAAGAAATTTTTCCCTTAAAACTAGAGAATGAAGAGAGAAATAGAGGAAGATCTGAGTGATTTGAAAAAAAACGGGTGGGGGTATAGATAGGTTAGATTAGTTGCGACGAGGTTATTTCCGATGGGTTTCCCGTCGCTAATGGTAGTATTTGCGACGGGGCCCGTCGCAAATACCCTCGCCCGCAGTAATCACGGTCGGCGGTTAAACGGGTATTTACGACGGACCTCATCGCAAAAAATTTCTGCCGACACTCTTATTGTGATGGGACGACATCCCCTCGCAAAAAGCTAGTAACCGCCACCGGGTATTTGCGACGGGTATCGTCGCAAATACTCTTGCGCGGTTTTGCGCGGAAGCCGCGTGGTTTGGCACGCAAGTCCCGCAAAAGTATTTGCGACTGGAGACATCTCCCCGTCGCAAATACTACACGTGCGGTTTGGCGCGCCAGGCATGCCAAACTATTTGCAACGGGATATGAAATCCCGTCTCAAATAACCAATTATTTGCGACGGGGAAATTGCCCCGTCGCAAATATTACTTTTTCCCATAGTGTGGGAATTCTTCATGTTTGTATTCATTCAATGTTACTATCCCATGTAAGTGAATAATGAGAATGTTTTTAAGATCTTGAGATTCAGTCAAGATGATATATCAGTTTCTAAGTATGCCACAAACCTCTCGCATTTGGTAGGCTTCATACCCGATATTATTGGTTATGAATTCAATAACATTTTCCCTTTTAGAGAATATATTCACCCAGAACTTATATTCATCATGCCTAAGTAATGGTCGATCTCTTATCCAGATATGTTTGAAAGGGACATTTCACCTAAAATAGAGCTAAAAAACAACAGGAATTGATAAATTCCACATTCCCAAATGTGGAAGTTTAGTCTCTTTTAGAAAAGAAGAGGATTCCTCTCATGTTTTTCCATCATGGTGCACTTGGTCATCCAAATAGGCCATGTTTTAAATCTCTAAATGTTTATGGATAGTGTGGCTGTCGAGGTCTCCTTCAAGGGTTTTGTAATTTGAACCCCTCGAAATAAAAAATAGGACAGGAATATCAACTCCTTACTATGGAGAAGTATATTTTTCAGGATAATAGGGCTCGATCATTGTGTCATATCATCTAACTATATGGTTTGTGTGGATAGAAATTCCTATGGTGGGGATGTTGTAACATATCACTAATATTTTTGTGTTTTTTCACCAATTTATATGATTAACTAATTATTGGGTATCTTCACAGATTATTTTTGGAGTTTAACAAGAAATTTTTGAAGGTTTCATGGCATGTATATGGACTTTTCATAGTTTGAGCTTAGTTGGAAATAGTGTGGGGCCTAGGCATTAGGGGTCATATGGTTTGTGAGGAGTATGAAAAAGTGTTCATCAAAACTATGAACCCCTTCAATTAGATCTATTCAAGGCCCAAAATTAGTACTAAACTTATGGCATGGCCCAGGAAACCATGTAAACAGTAATTAAAGCCCCAAAAAACACTATTGAAATCCTAAATCCCCCTAATTAACCCAAATAGCTACCACTCGATCATAATGTAATCCTTAGGCTTTTGGGATTCCTCCAATGGAATTTTGGCTCCCCAACCCTAATCAGTTGGCCGATCAAAGTGCCAATAAAATCAAATATCTTCTCTTTTAGTCAGTTATTCTCTTCTATTCTTGGATATCCCTTTATCCGTATGATTTCTTAATACTAAATGTTGTGAAATACTTGATTTTTTTTGTATTGTGATTAATGGATATAGAATTTTAGATATAAGATCTTCTCTATCTTCTTTCATGTTCTATCTTCTTATATGGTGTGATCTCCATCAATTGTGACACATCTTTGATTTGTTGTGGTTGGATTCCTTAATTTCTATGTAGGTGTTTCTACAATTTTCTGTCATTTTTTATTCATTTTTTCTTCATAATTAATAGATACATGTTTCCTAATTTATAATAAATGTTCAATGAAATTCAACCACTAAATTCTATATAAATTATTCTTTAACCCTATTCTCTTTGAATTGATTATGGAATTAGTTTAATGTATATAATCATGGTCTTTGTCACATTTTCTGAATTGTTTAAATTCATTGTTTTTTTGGATTTATTTTCCAGGAATTCTTAAATGGTATTTTGGTGAAATTAAGGGATGTGTCCCATGTTTTAATTTCTAATGTTAACTTAATTGATTTGAATTAAATGAATTGAACTATTTAATAATTTAAATATAGTTTTAAATGCTTGAATTTATTAAATGACCAAGAACCACCTTTGAACATTTAAATCCTTATTCTGAAATTTGTGTTCTTGGGTTATTTTATATAAATGATTCATTCAAACAAAAATAGAATGTTAACCCAGGTTTTTTGTTTTCTTCAATCATTTTTAAACTGTATTACTTCATTTAGATGCTTTAGCGGTGATAGGAAATAAATGGTTGTTTAAAAAGCCTGACTATAATTTTAATGATGAATTGTGAAAGGATGTGGTTACTATTTTCCTTTTGAATATTGAATTGTTTAACAAGATTTGGAATGAATTCATGATCATTTTAAAGGTCCTTTTTTAATTTTAATGATGAGTTGTGAAAGGAAGCTGTTATGGTTACCCTTTTGGAATTTTCACATTATTTAAAATGCATTTAAATTAAATTCATGAATCGTGACGGTATGATTGTCACATTATGATGATCCTATTATAAAATAATCCCATTGTCTAACATTATTTTTTTTCGCATTTCTAGGTGTTAAAAAGGGATTATTTACATTGAGTGAATTGGGGGTGAGAGTGAGATGTTATTTTGGGCTAGTTCCCATGATTAATATTGATAAGGATCCCCATAGTGATCCTTATAACATGAAAATATCACTCACTTTTTTTGAATTGTCACAGGAACCCAGATTGTTACATGAGATGACCTAGATATCTGCTTCACTAGCAGACTCACACCCTTTTATTGGATACATAGATAACCTAAAGTGTTCAGGCTATGGAGTTACAACTAGTAAAGTAAGTGTGTGTGGAAATGGTTTCCTTTAGACTTTTGAGACTATATTTAATCATGAAAATTAGTCACGATTTAATTTTATTAGTTATTTTAAGGTGGAATCATTATAATACATAGACTATACACGTGACATCCATATACTTGATCTCAATACATGACAGTGTTGGTTTTCACCATTTTCCACTGGATTTTTTTTACTCTATTTATTATTACAATGAACATTTACTATGTTAAAATGATTATAATATATCTTTACTTATTAGGTTTATATTCACAACTTTTCTTGATTATCTATCATTATCTTGTGAGATGTGTTTCAAAAAATTTGTAGAAAATGTTTAGTTTTTATAAGGTGAAACGGACTATTTTGCAAGTTTAGTTTACTAAATTATTTTTAAATGATTACAAATCTATTTTTAAAGAAATCCTCATACTCATCCATTTTTACTAATCTTTTAGAATATTTTAATTACCTTATGAAGTATATGAATAGAATAATTTGAGGAATCCTACTAGGATCTTTAGATCATACTATGCTTATACCTTTTAGAGTTTTCAGCTGGTTATTATCTTACAACCAGTGTTCATGTTCTCAAATTCCATTGTGGGATCATGCTTGGGTGGTGAAGGGTGGGTGTATTTGGACGGGGTGGGTGGTCAAGGATAACCAGAAGACAATTTTTGGTTGTTATGTTCAGATTAATTTTTTATTATTTTCCCTTTGTACTATGACATATATATATTATGATTTTTCATTTTAGTGTTTTTTTGTTTCATTTTTGGGATAAATCACTCCTAATTATATTTGTTGATGCTAAGGTGCTTCTTGTTATCTCATGGAGATTGCAAACTCTCTTTAGGGTAGTGGGTAATCAGCTTGGATACTGGTTTAAATGGTATTCCGGGTTCGTTAGTTTCATGAAATATCTTGGAAGTTAGTGTTTGAAACTGTTTTTCATATTTTATATTGACAAGTGGTGATGTTTCCTTAAAAAAATATGATTTATTTTAAAAAATATTTTTACATTATATTTTTCCTTATAGAAGTGGGTTTTCAAAGAATTGTGTTATTTTTTATAAATATGGGACTTATGTAATGTTAGTAAAAAATTTATGATTCATGCAAAAAAATAACCTAGAATTAATACTACTCATGTAATGTTAATTTAGTAACTGTATATAGGTATGAATAATATTCACTTTTTTCATAAATGGTATATTAAGAGTGGTCTGCTAGAATAAGGGTAACTTTAGAATGACCCTACTAGAATAAATGTGACTAAAACATGAATCTATAGTAGCTATGTAATGGTTTTTTCAAGATTTAGATTTCACAGGTAATGGTAATGAAATTTCTTCTTACATATTATAAAAGAGTTCAATATCCATCATAGAGGTATAAATTAATTTTAATTACATTCATAAGGGACTGATCTAATTGTGTATAGTAATACCAATGAATCCTGAAAGAATATGAGTTTTAATGTTGGGGAAACATTCAAGATACACTATCTACCTAAGATTAATTTATCATTCATATTACCTACATATCGGTAAAAGGAAATTTTCTAATATACTTTATTCTATCTATCTTTATTGATAAAATTGGGATATCGATATATAATCTCAAAATATATGTGAATGTTTTTTGAATGCTGTTTGATAATCATATGTAGAGAAATAATGTCACTGTTAATTGAATGGAGAAGAACCATGCATGGATATTTCAAGTATGAATGAAGAACTTTTTGAGTTAAAGTGGTTTAAAGAAGGTGATGAATAAGAGAACTATGATCAGATGATAACTATTATAAAGGATGAATTAATTGATCATACAAGGACCTTGATAAAGATATTTTTAAGTGAAGTAGTATGCACAAGAAGTAAAGTTGATGTCACGACCTGTCCCACGGGGCCCATATCGTGACTACCCCAAGCCCGCCTTTCAGAGGACAGGGGCTGGTGACTAGAACAAAAAAGGCATATCCCTAAAATGGGAAGACATTTCCTTTAAACAGTTACAGACACACATAGTAGAACGAAACAACATGAAACCATGAAGTAAACTGTTGTAGTAAAAAAAGTGTGCTGAAAGTAAAGGGGATGGAATACAAGCCCAGCTATAAAACTACAAGTAGAAAACAGATGAAAAGTGAAATGCATCTCCTGGATCTCCCATCGCAGATCCTACCTGAATGGTAAGTACATGTCAAGATCAGTATTCCTTGTGTCATGTCACGCCAAATGGTCGTGCTCCAAGTTCCATCCAGTCCTAGATCCCTCAACATCAATAAATGTTTTATGTCATCTCCACAAGACACAACTAGGTGCGGGTGAATCCCCTATAGGGGTGAGTACAACGATACTCAGTAGGGACCCTAAGACCCCATAGGTCTCCTAAATTCCACAAAGGAAAAACCACAAAGAAAAACTGAAAACGTACTTAGGTATATGCCCATACATATACCTATGTTATGAAGATATACTCATCACATACATGAGGGACGAATTCCACAAAGGTAAGACCATAAAGATAGGAAGTACCACACAGGTAAAAGACTCAATTCAAATAGTGTCTCAACTCAAACCATGTTTTTTAGTGAAGTATAGATGTACATATGATTAGTCACGAAGCTAGATCATATTATTCTATCAAGAGGAACTGATTATGACCATACTGAGTCTGAACCACATAGGATCAATTGGTACTAACCCCCACAATGATCCACATAGGATCCGACCCACCCGGATTCGATAGGTAACTACCCTCACTGACTCACACAAGATCTGAACCACACAGGATCGACATGCGCTGACCCACACAAGATCACTGAGCGCAGACCCACACAGGATCTGACCCACACAGGATCGGTTTGCACTGACCCACATAGGATCATTGAGTTATGACCCACATAGGATCGGTATGCGCTGACCCAGATAGGATCGTTGAGTACTGACCTCCATATGATCTGTCCTTAACCTCCGCCTCACTGCCAGCCACTAGATTCCTCGGACCTGGTGCACTCGAGTTCCGTAGAATCTGCCCTCAAGATATCTATTGTATATCAACCTCTACTAAGCTCCTCCAAGTAGTAATACAAGGAACCTACATGTTTCAAGGGTTCCAATGCGACAGACGGTGTGTCAATCGGACGCCCAGTCTGTGAGTTATAAGTGTTTTGCTTTCCTAGGGCCTGTTGGATTCAGGTTCGATCCAACCAATCATACTCCAACTGTCTACAAAACTAAAGAGGAGTATACCAAAATATAGACCGTCTCGATCCAAGTATCCCAATGCTATATATGGTTCATTAAATGGATGTCTGGTTCTCATGATATGGACCCTTAAGCGTTTCTGGGTTCGGTCTGACCCAATTGGATTGACCCGGCCCGACCCGGTCTGGGATGGGCCGATTTTTGGCCCTGCCATGGGGGAGTGTGGTTTGGCCCGAGGTGGGGTATGGTCCGGTCCGAGGTGGAGCACAGCTCGGCCAGAGAGGGAGTGGTACGGTCCAATGCAAAGAGCGGCCCGTTGTGGGGTCTGCCCCAACTAGTGTGGAGGGTCTGACCCCTCGGTCTCCCGAACTCTCGAACGGCCCAGAGTCCATTCTGTTTGCAAAGCGGGGACGTCAGGTGGGCCCCACCAGGTCGCCACGGAACCCACCAGAGGCACGGGTTCGGCCTCCACCGTGGCTTCGACCGTTAATTATTATTTGCCAGTGGCGCATTGGTTGCGCAACCTCCCACTCACCAGTGGTGCGTTGGTAGAGCCACCTCCTCCGATCGCTTCAGCAGACGAACCGTAGCCCTCTACTCACCGGTGGCACTCCGAGCCTCCTCTGTTCACCACATTTGACGACCTACAGCCCCTTTTTTATCCCTAGCGGTGCGCGACAGCGTGCCACACCTCCTCCACGGCCGGCTGGTGCCTCCTGTTCCGATGATTTCCATAGCTTTGTTCCACATCCTCCTCTTGTAGTGTGCGTCGGTGTATGCCTTATTCATTGTCAGTTGGTGTCATCGTGCTGGCGGTATTCCATGGAGAACGTAAGGGTGTAGCAAAGATTACAGAGGGTTCGTGCCATGTTCGTTTGGCCATCCCCTCTGGGTTATCTCGTAAACTAGTGGAAGCATAGAGGGGTTCAATAAATTCACTTGAAGTAAACGAGAATCAAAACACCCACCTTGTAAATCCGTTGGTGAGAATCTGTGGTTGAAGGTGGGTTGTGTTCTTCATTCCCGCAACATGTTCCCAATGAGGTCTCTCATACGTCATCCTTTGGTTCATCGTTCAGTGTCACCTGTCACCTCCCACTGGGATTGGCTCTGTCCTCTAAGGGTTCGGTGTAACGACAATCCTTCAGCACTTTGTTGCTTGGCGAAGCTGTGCCAACAACTCCTCCTAGGCTCCATTTAAATAGAAGAGGGGGGGGGGGGAAGTAACAACTTCGGGAATTAATGGGGGATCATTAATTAGGAACCTTCCTAATTACCCAATGACATCCTTACTTAATATTTAAAGGTCAATCCATTTATTGACTTGACACATTACAGGTCCCACACACCTCTTGTCCGTTGGTGGGGAATAAAGAGAATAAAATATTTAAATTATTTTATTTCTTTTCTTTTAAAAGGTCAAAAAACATATCTTTTTATCCAAACCAACTTCAGTCAATGTAAAGTCTTGTTTATGTGAATCCTAGTGCTTCAGATTCAACGGTGCCCTGGATTTTTTAATCCGAGCACCGGTTCAAATGTTAGAAAATTTCGCTCGCATGTTTACTGAACGTACCAAAAAAACGTTCAATAAATTAATAAAGTTCACCCTCGACCCATTTCAGTCTATATTAGGATCTTCCTAGGGAGAACATGCCCTAATGAACTCAACGGTACTCTCAGATCTTAAATCTGAGTAACCATTTAGAAGTTATGGATTTTACAATAAAATATTTGTCACTTAATTATTTTATTTATGGCCAAAAACTAACTTTTATTGGTAGCCCACACTATCCAATGTTATTATCTGCCTAAAGAAAGCATACCCTCAAGATTTAATTGGTGTTCTTAGATATTTAATCAGATTCACCATTCATGAGTTATAAGCATTTGAAAAATAAAATAACTTTATTCAATTATTTGATTTACAGTTATGCCATTTTTGGGTTTTCTCAGCAAAAGCCTGCGCAGACTAAACTTAAGACGTGCCTAGGGTAAACCCACCTTCCTGAATGTAACAGTATAATCAGAATTATGATTTGGGAAACTGTTTAAGATTTATTCCACTTTTTTAGGAAAATTTCTTACGTGCACCAATTAATGTTTAAAAAAACATCGACTGATAATTCTGGGAACTCCGGAACACAGAATCACGCGCCATAAAATTTTATTGACTCGAAATAATTCTATATAATTAAAAAAATATACAGAAATTTCAGGACATTACATTCTTCCCTCCTTAAGGATTTACGTCCCCGAAAGCCAAAACAAAAGGCAAATCAAACAAAAGAGGGTACAATGCATGAATCTGAGCCTCGCGCTCCCATGTTCTCTCCGGGTGGTCCCATACTGCCACCAAAATCGCACTAGAGGGATTGAATGTCCATGAATGACTTTCTCTTATCGATCCTCTATCTCTACCAAGAACTCCGTAAAAGCCACCCCATTGTCAAAGTTCAACTCACCCAAGTAGATGACGTACGATAGAATGCACGCATCTCCTCAGCTATAACACATGGAAAATATTATGCACTTGGTTCATCTTTTGGGGAAAAGATAGATGGTACACCACCTCGTCCACTCCACTGAGAATCTATAATGGTCCAATGATCCTCGGAGATAGCTTTCTGCCCCGCCCAAACTTCCGCAAAACTTGTCGAGGAGAGACCCGTAGGAAGACATGGTCTCCCTCCTCCTATTGGCATAAGACTTCTGTTGGCTCTGTGTGGTCTTCACTTGCTAATAAGCGAGGCATCGTGATACAAACTCTTCCACAACTTCCTTCATCCCTAGCCACCAGTACTAAAGTTGGATGTCCTGGTACACATCACCACTCTTAGATGCACCGCTATGGGGATTTATGGGTCTCTCTCAACACCTCCTCCCAATGCATCCTTGGTACCATGGTGCGTCCTCTAAAGGGAACGACATGCTCTCCACAATCAGAAAATCCTTCAGGAGGCTGTCCTGAGGATATCTGAGCACGTCGGGCCACTCAATGAATGACTCAAGTTGTGCCCCCTGAACTCGCTGATGAATTGGGGGGAGTGACAGTCATAGACTGGAGGTGAGCTACACCATATGTATCCAATAAGGATATAGGCAGCATTACTAGCTTCTCTGACACCCCAATCAATAGTTGTAGACCATACCCACTGCTGAGTGTGTCTGCTACCATCTCCCCCTTCCCAGTATTATAGTCTATCTCAAATTCATCGTTCTCAAGAAACTCTAGCCATCTTTGTTGTCTCAGGTTCAGGTCCTTTTATGAGAAGATACACCTGTGTCTCTTGTGATTAGTTTAAACATTAAACCATTCCCCCATCATGTAGTGCCACCACATCTTCAGAGGAAAGACCACTACTGCTAACTCCAGGTCATGGGTAGCATAGTTCTTCTTTTCAGTCTCTGTCTCAGATCTTGAAAGCTCTGTTGACACTTCTCTATCCACAAGAAAGGCTCCCACTTTTTCTTCAAAGCTAACAAGTGTTCCGCTTCCCTAGAAAAGTCTGGTACAAATCTCTAATAGTACCTAGACAAAGTAGAATTCCCTCTCCCTTCAAGAGGCAATATTAGAAACATCTTTTGAAAAGAGTTCCACATGCTCTGCAACTCTTGTTTGGAACTCAAAACTCAAAACTCATGCTGCCACAAGGGTAAGGTCGTCCGACTCAAGAGTGATCGGTTGCACCCTCCTATGCAAGATTTTATCCTATGCTGCCTGGGTTTCCTTTTTTCTGACCAAGGAAAACCCCATTCGAATGCTTTAGATACACCATAAAATTTTTCCTAACACATTCAATCTGAGTATGAACTATGGATGTCAAGTCCATATCCAATCTAATGTCATAAGGCCTCGACATTTCCACCAAGAGGATCCAACTATAACTCTCAACTCAAGGGTTAGATTACACCATCAGTATAAGTGTTATTCTCAAGTATCATCTCAAAGGTATCTCTAGATATAATGGTAAAGTTAATGGTTTAACCAGAAAATCTAGTCCTTGAACACGGTCCATGGAAAAAAGGAATGATTAGTACCCATGCCTATTAATACAATAGCTAGTAGTAGACACATACCACACCTAGAATCATTCTAGATCCCTTGGGTCACACTCTTTAACTGCATATAGCTACTCCCTTACCCTATCCTCCAACTACTTAAGCCTGTTGGGGACCATATTATGGTGTTGGTTGTAACATGACAAAATAAATAAAACCTCATGCTGATCTCCTAGCTCCACTTCCATGTCTACTACACCACAGATTCATATATCCCTAACACTTCCTCTTCCCAAAAAATTTTACATGCCTATGTCTTTGAGACCGGTGTTAGTTTCCTAATTTCCAATTTCTAACAATCACTAGCTGCATCCGATCATCCAAAAACAATTCAACCACAAAGGTTATCTATAGCACCCTAACAGTAGTAGGAATGCATAGATTAAATGTGCTAGCATAGATGTCCCCAAACGCACCTTGCTCGGAGTTCTGAGCCTTGAAGCACTGACCATACTATATTCATCGAGTACCTAGGATGGCCGATACGCCTCAATGAATTCTCAGTTACAGACATGTCATCCTGCCAAAGCAGTAGAAGCTCTTGGGAACACTCACCCATAATATTTTTAAGGCAAGAGATCCCCTTATCTGAGGAAGGTTATCAAGATTGTCCATATAAAAGTCACCTATCTTCAAGATCAGGGTAATCTAAAAACATTCATCATCCAGATGAGCCATGTAAAAGGCTCTCTACCAAGACTTTCATCTGATCAAATAGTTCCCTGGATAGGTGGAAACTTGGACATAGCCTCTAGCCAGTTCTCAGCTTCTTAGGGATATATCTCACCTTGGAACCCTGGATCTCTCTGCTAGAGAAACACGTGCAACATACTTAGTTGGAATGCACCGTCTTCTGGTGGGGCTGATGGGATCTGCTTCCCAACGGGTGGTGGTGCTACTAGTGCACCACCCGAAGGTGCTAACAACATAAGAGGTCCCTACACCAAAGCCTCATCGTTCAGCGGTCCATCATCATGTACTGTCTCAGGAATCCTAGCTGGTTGTCTACGTGGAGGAATCCTGATAAGGAACTGGTGTGACATGATCATTAAGTTATACCTAGTGAGCTAACTCCAAATAAACCAAAGAAAAACATTTTCAAAACACACGCAATTAGTGTTTTCATGCACTAAGTTAGAAATCATATGTCATAGTATGGGTGTATGGATATGTCTACTGCCCCACTAACACCGGATTCCCCAAACTAAAAACCACACCCATAACACATAACACTGTTTTCATACAGAAAAGATCAGATTCCTAGTTCTTTGGTAGAACTGACTCCTCTGATACTACTTTGTCACAACCCGTCCCCTGGGGCCTGTGCTGTGACTACACCAAGCCCGCCTTCCAAAGGATAGAGGCTGGAAGCTAGCATCGGAAAGGCCTATCCATAAAATGTGAAGGCATTACTGTTAAACCTATACAGACACATGGAGTAGAATGTAATAAGATGTAACCATAAAGTAAACTACTATAGTAAAAAAAAATTGAATGTAAAGGGGCTGGAATACAAGATCAACATAAAAATTACAGGTACAACTGAAAATTAAAAAAACTGATGAAAAGTGAAAAGCCGCTCCTAGATAACCCATCGTGTATCCTACTAGATGGGTAGGTAGAGCTCACGATCAGTAGTCCCTATGTCACGTCATGCCAAATGGTCTACCTCCGAGCACCATCCAGTCCTGGATCCCTCAGCCTCAATCAATGTTGTATGTCGTCCGATAAGACACAACCAGGTGTGGACGTATCCCATGCATGGGTGAGTATAAATATACTAGGTGGGGACCATGTGACCCCGTAGGTCTCCTAATTTTAAACAACGGAAAAAACCACAAAGAAAAACATCATCCCTACTTAGGTATATGCTCATACATATACCTACATTATCAAGATATACTCATCTCATACATGAGGGAAGAATACCACAAAGGTAACACCACAAATATAAGAAGTACCACACAGGTAAAAACTTAGTTCAGACAGAGATTCAGCGCAAACACGGTTTTTCAGTGAATTATAGAAGTACAGATGATTAGTCATGAATCTAGATCATCTTATTCTGTTACGAGGGACTACTTATAACCATACGGAGTTTGAACTACATAGGATCGATAGGTATTAATCCCCGCAATGATCCACAAAGGATCTGACCCTCCCAGAGTAAATATATAACTATCCCCTACTGACCCACACAAGATCTTCCCCACACAGGATCGGTATGCGCGGACCCACCCAAGATCGTTGAGCATGCCCCCACACAGTAACTGACCAACACAGGATCAGTATGCGCTGACCCACACATGATCGATGAGAATTGAACTATATAGGATCTAAAACACACAGAATCAGTATGCGTTGAGCCACACAGGATCGCTGAGCCCAGACATCCATGTGATCTGTCTCTAACCTCCACCTTACTTCCAGCCACTGGATTCCTCGCACCCGGTGCACTCGAGTTTCACAGAATTTTGCCTCACAATATCGTTCATATATCTACTACCACTAATCTCAGAAAATGAGTAAGACAAAGAACTACCATGTCATAAGGGTTCCAACTCGACAGATGGTGCGTCAATCAGATGGTTGATCTGTGAGTTATAAGCGTTTTAATTCTAGGGGCCCGATTGGATTTAGGTTCAATCTAACCCGGTTATACACCAATTGTCTCCAAAACTCAATATGATTATACCAAAAAATATCGTCTCGATCCTAGGATCCCAACGCTGCATATGGTTCATCAAACGGACATCTGGTTGTCAATATATGGCCCTTTAAGCATTTTTGGTCCCGATTGGCCCAAGTCTGGTCCGACCCAGCCCGCAAGGGGTCGGCCAGGCCGTGGTGGTGCGCAGTTCAGTCTGAGGTGGGGCACGGTCTAGTCCGAGGTGGAGCACGACCTGGCACGAGGGGGGTGATGTCTGGTCCAAGGGGGAGCACGACCCATTGTGGGGTCTACCCTAGCTGGCGTGGGTGTGTGACCCCCTTCTCTCTTGAACTCCCAAATGGCCCATGGGCTGTTCGGTTTGCAAAGAGGTGACCCTGCGTGGGCGGCCCCCGGTCACCGCGGAACCAGCCAGAGGTGCGGGTTCGGCCTCCACTACATCTTTGGTCATGACTTCTTATCCACCAGTGGGGTACTATTCGCATCACCTCCCACTTTCCGATAGCGTGTAGGTCATGCTGTCTCCATTGATCACTGCGACTGATGACCCGCGACCCTCTACTCACAGGCGATGCACTGCAACTCCTCCGTTCTCCGTGGATGACGAGCCGTAACCCCTTTTTGCTCACCGGTGGCATGTGACGGCGTGCCACACCTCCTCCGTGGCTGGCCGGTGCCGACCATTTAGATGAACACCACAGATTTCTACTGGGACCTCCTCTTACCGCATGCATCGGTGCATTCCTTCTTCTTATTCTGTCAGTGTATCCACACTATAGGTATTCCATGGAGAACGCATGTGTGTAGCAACAATTGCGGAGGGTCTGGGCTATGTTCGTTAGGCCAACCCCTCTACATTAGCTCGTAAACAAGATGGAGGAAAGAGGGGTTCAATAATATCACATGAAATAAATGAGACTCCAAACCCCTACCTCATAAATCTATTGGAGGAATTCCACGTTTGAAGGTGGGTCTTATTCTTCATTCCCGCAACAGGTTCCCAACGACGTCTCTCATACTTCGTCCTTTGGTTCATGGTTTGGTGTCACTTGTCACCTCCTTCTAGGATCAGCTCTATCCCTTAAGGGTTCGGCATCATGAAACTTCTTTAGCACATCATTTCTTGGTGATGTTGTGCCAACTGCTTTCCCCATGATCCATATAAATGGGAGAGGGGGAGGGTAAGTAACGGCGTGGGGAATTAACAAGGGATCATTAATTAGGAACCTTCCTAATTACACAATGACATCGTTACTTAAGATAGACTGCTCAAACCATTTATTGGATTGAAACATCATGGGTCCCACACTCTACTTTTCCATTGGTGGAGAAGAATGAAATATTAATAATAAAATTATTTCATTTCTTTTATTTTAAAAGGAAAAAAAACGTAACTTTTTCTCCTAACCTACTATAGTCAATGTAATGTCACCCTTAAGTGAATCTCGGCGCTGCAAAATCAAATATGCCCTTTTATTTTTAATCCAAGAACTAGTTCAATTGTTATAAAATGACGCTCACGCGTTTACATAATGTACCTTAAAAAAGTTCAAAAAACTAATAATGTTCACCCTCGACCCGCACCAGTCGGGATTAGGCTCTGCCTATTGAGAACATTCCCTAACAAACTAAATGATAATCTCAGATATTCAATCCGAGTAAATATTTAGAAGCTATAGAATTTATAATAAAATAATTATCTCTTAATTATTTTATTTATGTCCAAAAACTAGCTTTCACTCATGGATCGTTCCATCCAATGTTATTATATTCCTAAAGAAATCATACCCTCGCGAGTTCAGCGGTGGTCTTGGATTTTTAATCTGAGTCACCATTCATGATTTATCAGCATTTGAAAAAATAAAATAACTTTATCTAATTATTTTAGTTATGGTTATTCCATTTTCGGGTTTTCTTACTGGAAGCTTGCGCCGACTAAACTTAAATCACGGCTAGGGTAAACCCGCCATCCTAAACGCAACATTACACTCATAATTCTGATCCAAGAAAACGTTTAATAGTAATTCCAATTTTTTAGGAAAACTGCTTCCATGCACTAATTAAATCTTAACAAAAATTCGACGGATCATTCCAGGCACTCCGGGCTTCAGAATCATGGGCCACTAGATTTTGTGATCTTAAACTAATTCTATATAATTAGAAAAAATTATGAAAAAATTCTAGGACATTACAGTTGAACTGATTGTGCTCTTCACATGGTTCAATGAGTGAATGTGGGTCTCATGGTAGGTCAACTGACTATATCATCTACCATATAGTACGATTTTCAAGTTGTACGATGACCAATAAAACAATTATTGAACACCCACCTTTCTATAGATCAAGAGACAACATGAAAAGTATTATATCAAGAGAGAACATGTCACATGGTTAATCTATTTGTTTAAGATTATTTAAATTGATATTTCTAGGTTTGATGTTCTTTAATGAAAATATATACCCCAATAATTATCATCATTATTTAGTTAGATTAATAAATATGGAAGAGAGAAGACCCATTAGAAGTTTCATGATGTGAAATTTGGTGGATTTATCTTGAAATTATTTTTCATGCATGAATATGTATATGTAGTGTGAATGCATGAAATTTATCTTCGCGATATAGATATTATTTTGAGAGGAAAATTTTGATAATGGAAATAAAAACTTTTATTCTTCTATAGTGAGGATGAAGCCATGACTAAACCTAATGAAATCATGTATATTTATAGGAATTATTAAATTTATGGAATATCATGGAATTGAAATATGTTTTTTCTAGTATTACTGTAGAATAATTGTTGGATTAAGGAATTAAGAACAGTTTTTCATATAAAGGAATAACTAAGAATGATGGAAAATGGATACAACTATAATTTCATGGTCTCAATAATACATGATTATTTAAATGAAGGTTGATTTAATAGATTCAATGAAGAAAGTTAGATATGATAATCATGGATAAAAAAATACACATTAATCATACTTAAGTTGCGAAAAGTTATATATAGTTACGAAGGATGAGATGTAGAATTTCAGATCTAGTTATTCAGGATAGCTATAACTGATTCTTGCAATGATCTAAATTCATAATAATCATGTAGTATTGAGTGAATCCTTAGACTAAGAATAGTGTGAGAATAAGAAAAAAATAGCAATCTATATTATTATCATATATATATATATATATATCTCATAAAATATTTGGGAATTTTAAACATTGTTATCTTCTTGAAAAATATTTTGAGTTCCAAGAGATAAAGAAGTTCTATGATACTAATTTTATTATGAATCATTTCTTTGTGTTGAATTATTAAGAGAAATGAGAAGTTCCATTACATTTTTTTCATTTTAATGGAAGAATAATAGTTGGGGAGCATTGGAAAAATAAGTGGCTGAGTTGGTCAAAATAAGAATAATAGATCTATGATTCTAAGTTCACATAGAAGAATAGAAGTATGTAACACTATTGTGTTTTTAAGTTTACATAAGAAATAAGTATAATAATGTTTGGTATTATATAATTTTTCTACTTTAATGATGAAGACGAGGTTGTATGTTGTGATGTGGATTCAAATAAAAGAATCAACTCACTATTTCAATATAGATAAATAATATGTAAGAATAATAATAGCAATACGAATGTAATATTAATCATTGGTGTTAAACTCTATTATAGTTACCCCAACACCTATTGTAAAGATATGATATGTTCTAGTGTGGGATACAAAAAGCATAGTTGTATGGGATACATACTCATACACGATTATAAGACTATATTATAATTCCCAAATGATGAATATAGTGGTTTGTGAGATTGTGGAGGAATTAATATCATACCAAGGATTGACCATCTCAAATTGATCGGTGAACCTTGTATATCATTTTTACCTTTTTGTGTGTTTTTTTATATACTCTAAGAGTGTACAATGGAGGCTATCATGGAAGGATAACCACTTATCTAACAGTTACATAGGTAAAAAGATGAAGAAAGGATGAAGAAATTAATCTTGATATTTATTTATAAGTACAAAATTCTATTTTAAAAACCTCTTAGTGTCATACATATCCCAAACTATTATATCTATTTGTATCATTTCCCAATTCACCAATTATTAGATTATCAGTATTTGGATTTACTCCCTCTTGATTATTTGATGTTTTCATTCCTTATTTATAATAATATGTGGTATTCTTTAATAATTTTATGATTCATATTTGAACTCATTTTCAACCAACAAATTGATGAATATGAGAAATAAGGAGAACAAGAATACAAGTATTTTATCCCACTTTTCAAAAGCAGAATATGATTCCCTGTTCCATATTGATATATAAAATATATCTACTTGAAATTAAGAAGAATAAGTGTTCAGGTATACCACCAAGTTATTGGATAGCCTCTACAAATCAATATAATCCAAAAAATAAATAACTATAGAGTATATGACCATTCTAGTGAAACAATTCCACAAGATGTATAATAATGTGTTCGGGGTCATATGTCAATAAATTTATTTTTCGATGAATTAAAATATATGACGGATGGATTAACCTAATAACTAGTTTCAATAATTTTTGGGATCCTTGAAAGTGTACCAAATGATATCACCCATCTGGAAGGAGAGGTATAAAACATAGAGAAATATTTAATAGAAATATCTCTGATTATTATAAAATTACTAAATATGTTATAATCAAGGTAGATGATTATGATGATTTTGAACAGATATGTTACACATTTGAATAAAATTCTCAACATAATATGATAAATGTATGATTCAACTAAATAATTTGAGAATAATATCTTTGAAATTGAGAAAAAATAATGTATCTTAGATTGAGGTCAATAATTCAAAATTGGAAATTAAATATTAACAAATCAATGAACATAAAAAATTTCTAAAATAGGTAGAAAATATAAATGTTGATGATGTTTAGAAAAATCATGATAGAGTTTGTAGATAAGTTAATGGATCATTAAAATAAAAAATGTATACTCAAAATGAGATTTTTTTAGCTTGATATTAAATATGTAGATTTATATTCAACTCAAGGAATATTTTTATTAGAATATGGTGGAAAATGTTCATCTATGAGAGAAATTTTAAATGAGGATAATGTTGTTTAATGAACCCTATTACTTATAATTATGTTCTTAACATCATCCAGTAATCTTTCTTAAGAATTTCCGATCGAAGAGGTGTCATTCATCCCGATTTTAAAAGACAGATTTGAAAATGTTTTTATGGAAAATGTAGGTATGTAAATAAAATTGTATAGGTATGCATGAATAATAATTAGGATAACCTCACAAAAATGACTAGGGTATATATAAAAATGATTATGAGCATTGGTTTCAAAAAATAAGTCCAACCAATGGTCTAAAATACCAAAAACGAGCTTGTTCATTGGCTGTGAAATTGTAGGAAACATGTTATTCATAAATGAAGATGAACATTTAAATGGAGTTTTGGTGGTTTTATATGTTTGGGAAATTATCATTTTATTTTTGGCTCAATCCACTAAACCTATAAGTTCATATTATTCTTATTTCATTGGGGGGGGGGTCTGGTGAAAAAACAATGAATGATTAATAATAATATTTCAATTTCAAACATATTTATAGTACATGTAATTTTCTATTATTTTTTCATGTGTTATGATAAAAAAGTTTTTCATTATAGTATAATAATGTATCTAAATAAAAATTTATATAAGGCTAGAAAATATTAAATAATAAAATTTTGAAGAAGCGTCCTTAGTAAGAATGAAACAAAAGAAATATAAAAAAAATTCCTAGGAATATTTAAATATGGAATGTGTAATCCTTTGATAAAAAATGATATGACATCAAATACAATGTATTTATAATATATGTGTGAGGGGTGATATATCTAAAAGTTATATTAAAAAAATTGTGCTCATGAGGAACCATGTAGAAACTCCATGAAGACTTCATTGTTATCAATTGATTATATTTTTACTTAGCTAGAAGATTTTGGAAAATCAAGAAGAATGGAAGAATAGAATGAAAAATATAGAATGCCAATAATGAATTCTTTCCATAGTATGTTGTTTAATTTCATGAGGGAATACCAAAAAAATACAACCCATTTTTTTAATAAGTTATATTTGAGAGATGTAAGAATGTTTGAAACATTTTCATGAGGTTCTTCAGCTATGTTGTTAGTACAGGAAGAATCCATAAAGGGGGTGTACATTTGACAAGGTAATTACTATTATTTAATATTAAAAAAATAAATTATCAAACACTAGTAATTAGATGTTGTGATGAGAACCAAGATACTTAAAAGAAAAATCAGATTTGATAAAGATATGTTTCATGGGAAGAGTGGAGAAAATTTGTTGATAAAAGCCTCCTAACCTTGTTATTTATATTAAGAATCTAGAATATCATCCTTATTCTAAAACCACTTCATTATTTAATTTATGAATAATGTATAGTGAATTGAAGGTGAATCATGGTCTAATGGGTAGAAACTAAAAAAAAGAGTCAGATGTTAGAATATGGACAAAAATGATGAAGAAGATGAAATCTTGAAATGGTTTATCAATACATATCCCAAAATAAATATCAAAAAATAATCATCATTGATGATTAAATGGTAGTATTAAAGTACAGATATCCATATGAATTCTAATAGAGTATTTTTGTGAGGGAATGATAAGTTAGGTATGTTAATGAATTTTCAAGAATTATTATATTATGGAAATTGGATTATTCCAGAATGATTATGAATTTTATTGACATTGTATGATTTTCTAATTTTCTCAATGTTTTATACTAATATTAAAATCAAAAAAATAAAAGGGACTATTAATTTAAATAATTGACCTAAAATGGATGTATTTAATCACTACAAAAAATATCTTCATTCTACATATTGTACTTGATTGATTTTAACCTGTGTGTTGACCTATGTGTAGGATTTTCTGGTATAAATAACTCTGGAGAAATACATATTTGAATTTTTTTTACCAGCGCATTTATTGGGGTGAAATTCTGTATGTCTAGGATGCGCAGATTGTTGCCCCACATTTCCGCTTTCCAATGGTGGGCATCATCCGTCGCTTATTCAGGGAAATTTTCTCCTTGATCGAAATGGGATGATGGGATGTTGGTTCCTCCTTCCGTCGATTCCTCCTCCGAGCTAGTCACCTAGTTTGGGTCTTCCTCATAGATATAATTCATTGTTCATGATAATCTTCCCAGTTCCTTGTTTTCATGGTTTCCGGTTAATTACACTGCTTCAGTCTGGACATTCCAAGGGGTCCGGTTAGGGAAGAAAACTTCAGTTGGGGGAGTAGTCATGATGGACAACAATATCATGTCTGGATGCAGGAACACTGGCACATCTGGGGTTTTTCCACTTATTATAGAGTTTCTCAAGGGTGCGAAATCCTAAGGAATCCCATGTCTAATGTGAGGAACTATATGACATAGGAATGTCTCTGAGTTTTTCCTCAACTTACTATGTTTAACACAGAGTATGTCATGAATTTAACATCTAGTGGAGATGGATCAGACTGATCGGAACACTAGCTGGAGTAGATCAGGTGTGTGTAACCTTAGGAAAAAACACTGATATTGGGGTAACTCATGGTTAGTTACCCAATTTTTTCTAGAGAGAATGGGAATTGTGGTGGCATGATCCCACCTGGACGTGGCAGCCCGTGGGAGAATCTGTATGGATGATGGAGGGTTGATAGTGGATGGTGAATGAGATGGAACCGATGTGAGGATATTGGTGATACTGGGTTTGAGTATCAAAGGGAATTCAAATTTATCCACATGATAGAGAATCCAAGACCATGTAGTTTAGTGGGAAATGGGAGACCGAAGAAGGTGACACGTATATATGTGACTCAAAGGAGGTGGAACCTTCTGGTTGGGGGATTAAATCAGGGTTATCACGAAGGACAGATACCTAACAATGTGCTGGGGCTTTCATGTTATTAGCAGCCTGAGGTGGTCTGATGCTTAAGGGGCGGACCCAAAATGTGGTTCACAAATGGAGGGGACCACAACGACATACTGCTGGATGGGGTCACAATGGCTTACCACTGGATGGGGTCACAACTGCTTACCACTAGATGGGGTCACAATAGCTTACCGCTGGATGGGGTCACAATGGCTTATTGCGGGATTGGGTCATAATGGCTGACCACTGGATGAGGTCACAATGGCTTACTTTTGTATGGGTTTTGACATTGAGGAGGATTCTTTTATACCTTGTTTAAGAGATAGGTATCAAAGTCCACGTAGTTCAGGATGGGTTTGTGATCCGACGTGAAGTGGTTTGAAACAGTTGGGTGTTGATCTTGAACCTCAAGGAGGTGTCCTACGCACATTTCCATAGCAAGGATCAAAGTCCACATAGTTCGGAATGGTGTGGTGAACCAATGTGAAGGTGGTTAGGACCAATGGAGGTGCAAGGTTTGATCCTCAGAGAGGTTTCCTACATACCCTACCTTGGCAAGGATCAAAGTACACGTCGTTTGGAATGGTTTTGTGAAACGACGTGAAGTTATTTGGGGCCAATGAAGGTGTTGGGATTTAACCTTAGGGAGGTATCCTACGTTCATTGCCTTATTAAGAATCAAACTCCACATATTTTGGAATGGTTTGGTGAACCGGCATGAGGGGGGGTCGGAATAGCTGGGTGTTGGGATTAAACCTTAGGGAGGCATCCTACATGCCTTGCCTTAGCATGGATCAAAGTCCACATAGTTTGGTATGGTTTGGTGAAATGACTTAAAGGGGGTCAGGACTAATGGAGGTGTTGGGATTGAACATCAGGGAGGCGTCCTACATAACTTTCCTTAGCAAGGATCAATGTCCACATTGTTCGGAATAGTTTGGTGAACCAACATGAAGGTGGTTGAGACCAATGGAGGTGTTGGGATTGAACCTCTTGGAGGAGTCCTACATACCCTACCTTGCGAAGGATAAAAGTCCATGTAGTTTAGAATGGGTGTGAGGATTAAACTCTAGGCTACCCAAAGAGTGTGTCATGGTCAATTCTTACTCTAAGCCCATGTGAGTCATGCTCTGTGTGAGAAATAAGAGGCAGAAAATACCTAACAATGACATCGCAAAAGGTGTATCCATGGGAAGTGGAATTGGGCATGCACATGGTTAGAAACCCAATGAGGAAACATGGGAATTTTCATGGTTAGTAGCCCAAAGAGATAGATATTCGGACATACTCTAGGATGGAGTCCCGAGTAGCGCCAAATCCCAATAGGAGAGGGATTTGGCATGGAAGAGAGGGTTCAGGTGCCTATCCCCTCCTCTATTCATTGTCTAGGAAGAAGATAGGAAGAGCAAGGATGCTTCCTCCCCCAAGAAAGGCTAGGGGACTACACCAAGGAGGGTTCCCTTTCTCCACGGAGAGATGCCGCTCTAACAAATAAGATCTCATTCCATGTGAAGAAGATTTTGTTTTTGTGGAGACCAGTGGGCATGGAGAATGTCAAGTTCAGGGCACCCCGTGTAATGAAAATTGGGTGAGGTTATAGTTCAACGTCATGTGCTTAGGACGGTGGTGATTGGAAGGTTAACATCAAGCAGCTTGGATGAGATGAGTTCACTCGACACCCCATAGGACTAAAATGACTGATACCCACCCCCCTTGGGTGAGAAAAGGCATTAGAAATGTCATGGTGTGGGTGTGTCATGGAGTGATCCATCAAGGGGCCCATGTTAGTGTGGCTCTGTGAAGAAGAAATTGTCGTTACCCTACCTCTGTGAAGAAGCATGAGGTGAAGAAACACAACAGGAAGCACTATCCAAGGGACTTTAAAACTAATTCATGCAAACCTGGAGGGTCGCATGGAAAAAAGAGTTGTGGAGCAAAGGAGTTCACAGGAAGGGGCATCAGGAAGCTCTGATGCTCCATGTAGTGGAGGGGCTTCGTGAATGGGTATGCATTGTGAAGTTAATCTTCCTAGCCTAAGCATAGGGCATATGTGCATATGGAAGGTTCTTTGTGAAGTGGAAAATCTTTGATGGAGAATTGCTTTGTGATGTAAGTGTGGCCTGCAATGTGTAGCATTGCGAAGAAATGTGCTTCATGAAGCACAGTGACCCTGCCTTAGAATGTGGGTTACATGTGAACAGTGGGTACTTCTCGAAGCATAAGCTCTCCGTGAAGACTCGTGTCCTCTTGGGGATCCCCTACCTTCATAAAGGATTGTGGGATCCATAAAGGGCATCCCCCTTTAAAGTGAGGTTAAATTTATGAAAAGGGAAAGGCACTTGAGGATGCTAATGTACCATGAAGATGTCAAGGTTCAAAGAGCAGAAACTACTACACAATTTGAGAACTAGGAATGAGAAAGGTCATAGGATCCATCTTTTGGGCTCAAGGGGAGCTATTTAATTATAGGAACAAGGTTCCACGAAGTAGAGCTCGCTCGGTGTGAAGACACATGGTATTTTATCATAAATGTGGAGCCTCCTACCTCCTTTCTCTACAGAAGCTTCGTAAAAGGGAGAAGCTTCGCGCCGGCTGTGGTGCGGCGGGGCTACATGAACAAGCATCACAAGATATCCCCTAAAGAGTTCGGTTTGTTCTTGTTCTTCCCATATTTTGGCGCCAAAATCCCCCCCCCCCCTCAGACTTGGAGTTGAGGAGAAATGAGGGTCTATGTCTGAGGGTAAATCACCAAACTCTTTTGTCAATCATGAAGAAGGATCGCGAAGAAGGATCGTGAGGTGGAGGAGAAACATGCCAGCTGAGTGCTCCGCCAATCTCACTGCGGTCGGATGCACTATGAAGTGAATGGTATCATTTCCTATAAATAGGGGAGGCGGACCTCTCTTTTTTCCTTTCTCTCCTTCGTAATTTAGAATTTAGTGTTCTTGATTCGAAATGCTCCACGTACTCTGTGATCACTCTCCGCGAATTGGGATTTGTACTTCGTTGTGCATAGTGAGTCTTCAACTCTATGATGGTGTGCTCTACGGCCTGTGCCTAAATGTTGGGGTAGGGCTCCAGGATTTCTTTGATGAGGCCGACATCTGTGATCGGTCTTCGCGAACGAGCTCTGCAGACGAGCTTCGTGAACCAGAACAAAAAAATGTCCAAGTTCCAATGATGGAATGGCTTATAAGGAAGCTATTAGGGGGGGGGGGTTCCATGCGGATGCTGCCTAGAGGAAGTAAATAGAAGATATCTTGGGTATATGGGAGTTCCTATGAATCCATTTTGACCAAAATTCACTAGTAGAGCTGCTGTAAGAGAGTCATAAAGACTATACACTATGCAGGAGGATGCCTTTGTATAGATTTGGCCTGAGGGATTATGTTTTCATCCCTGAACCGAGTAGGGAGAAACAAGATTATTAGTTTAGGAGTACGTCATGCAAGGACCAATGGTGGTCCGATGAGTGGGATCAGTGTCAGGGCAGCAACTTCATAGATGACTGGGCCTGGGCCTACTATGTAGGTGCCTCGTGCAAAAACATTGAGGCAGATCTAAGGAGAGTGGTCATGTTTGAGGAAGATTGGGCCTCCCATTTCAATATCAATTAACCAAAGTAGCTGATTCTAGAGTTTCTGAGAAGATGGTCATCGAGGACAAATACCTTCCATTTTCACCAAGGAGAGGTCGACATTAGTCTATGGTACCTGCATCAAATCTTGGTGGTTCCAATACTGGGAGCGATGTAAGATGAGTTCTTCCCTATTATGGTTATGTGGGAGGATTTAGAAAAGATTTCAATGCAGATGATGGAGTTGATGAACCTATTGCTAGGATAGGACAAGCAATCAGTGAGGGACATCCATTTCAAATGGTGGTTCAAGTAGTTCTTGATCTTCCCAGAAAATAGGAAGTTCCCTATGAGGCCTCGGACTTGAACGAAGGGGACTCAACGAGGCAAGGAGAACTCATACTGGAAGATCTTAGAGGATATCCAGTGGAAGGTGTGGGGATTCAGTGTCAGTACTGAGCAGTAATCAGTAGTCAGGTTGGCTGCATTTATTGCGGCACTCATATGCGGTTGGTCCTACCGGTGAGAGACACAAACATGGGTGTGCGACCAAGAACGTTTATCATGACGTTCATGCTGGTGATGGGTGGACGGGTCAACCTTGGGATCCCAAATCTCACCGAGCTGTACTAGATGTTGTGGCATATTAGCGAGGGGAAGAATCCACATAGAATATGTGGGACAATCCACCTCCTGTATCGGTGGATAGCGATACATGTCAGGGCATATATGAATATTTGAACCCCATCTCCCCCAGGATAGAACTTCAACCCATCCATTCTGAATGTTGTAGGGAGATTTCTGGATAATCTGACCATGCAGGCGGTACTAATCTGGGTTTGGAAGCCAGATGAGTTTAATTTCCAACTGTTCCTGCTTCTAACAAGTGTGTTCAATGATGATGTACAAGGAACGAAAGAGCATCAGCCTTACCTCTAGGACTTTCGTGGTGGAGTTTTGGTGGTGTGAGTGGACTGTGAGTCCCTCTGTGAGACGTAATTTCCACAATAATTTGTATGGAATTTTCAGTGTATGCAGGGACTAACCCCACAGGTCTACATGGGGGTGCGCTATGAGGATCACCCATGTGTAATGAGGCATATGTGTCTCATTTTCGCATGGGAATATGGGAAGATGCAGAACGAGATTCCTCTTCCCACGTCATCTTCGGGCTAGTAAAGGAATATTCCATGATCTGGGTGGCATCATACCCTAGGGAGATTGTAACGCCCCGACCCCAGTTACCTAGAGTCAGTGCATTATTGTGTAACATTGGCATGATCACAAAAGATCAAGTCTCGAAAGACCGATTATTTTAGTATCCTTGGAAACACTAGATACATTCATAAGTCTTACATTACATCATAAAGTAAAACAAAACTACAACAACATCTTGTCTTCATATCTGTAGAGACCCCAAGCTTGACGTACATGTACATTACATTATTTTTGTGGAATACTTAGTACATTAAAAAACACACACACAAGGACCTTAATAGTTTAGTGTCTTTGGAAACTCGGAATAAAATCTTCTAATCATGGTGAAAGATCTTCAACATCTCCCATAAAGATCTTCCTTTTTTTTACCTAAAACCTTTCTTTATATCCTGGGGAAAAGAAAACATAAAAGGGTGAGCTCAAATGCTCAGTAAAGGTAAACAAAAGAAATATCAATCACATCATATTCATAAGAACATAACATTTTGGAAATCTTAACCTGCAAAAGAGAGCATAATTTCATAACATGGGATAAATCATGGCAGTGAAATGTAATCACAATAATCATAACTTAAAACATTAAACTTTGTGGCATACACACATAATCATAGAGAATCATATCTTATTAGTCAAGACTCATTTCCAAGACTATCTTAGTGGACAAAGTCCATTTCTGAATCGAGTAAGCCTCGTTTCAGTCCTGTTTCACTGAACCGATATAACCTACCATTTCAGCCATGTCTATCTCATGAGATATAAAATCTTTACCCAATGCATTGGAGGGAGATATAGGTCCCACCCATATCATAATGATACCATTCTTATGTGTGCCACAAAATCATAAATCATACATCATTTCATAACCCATGTAGTAAAAATGGGATTCGTAAACATCGTGACATCATAAAACAATTTATATAAGATAAAGGAATTCAAAAAAATAATTCCATCACAACATAACCAAATCAATGTAATAATAGGGATAGAAAAAGAACCCTATGTTATCTTAGATGGAAAATAATTTTGATAAAACACTTGAAATGAATTCTTGAGGAAAATATCCTTTCTTCTTAAAAATCAATTTCTTTTCACAAAACGTCATGCAATTTTAAAAGGAAGAGATTTTATTGAAAATAGTCATGAAATCTTTTGGAGGAAGCTTCATGAAAATAAGGCTTTATAAAACCATAAAAATCCGTTTGTGCCGTATAAGTTAAAAAAACATTCTTCTCGTACTTTTGTCGGAAAAGTCAAAAAGTACCTCGTACGAAAACGACAAAAGATTCCGTTCATATCTTTTACTATAAACTCACCAAAGGGTAAAAATGGATTTAAAAAATTTTGGTTGAATGGAAATAATATTACCTATTGAGGAAACATGGATGTGGATAATAAAATACACCCTAGTAAATTTCAAAATATAAACAATCTCGGATATAAATGAGATTGTGATATTTCCCTTACCTTAGGTCCGACTTGATTTGTAAGTGTCCGAACCTCCTGTATAATGATTTAAATCATGTTATTGAGTTATTCCAGAATCATATTCATTGTTATTATATCATATGTGGTCCACTTATGACTTTATATTACCTGTTCTTTTGTAAATTCATGTTAAAGTAGCATTTTGGGTAAAATCGTCTCATTTGTCGTTCGTGTTTTTAACTTGTAACTATTCATATGATTACTTAGATCATGATTACTTAATTCCAGAATATAAAACATGATTTATATATATATATATATTCAGAATATACATATATAATAAATCAGTAAATGGAAAGAAATACACCGTTCATGGAGACGGTAGTCCGTACGTACGCATGAACGCTGTTTTCGTGTCCTTATTGAATTGAATGGAATTAAGTAGATGACAGACATATAAATATAAATAATTCCAGTATCATTATTAGGTCATATATTTCATTAGTAATTATTATATATACTTTATAATCATTGATGAATGGTTAATCATTGAGAATGAGTCTCATCGCGTCGTGGAGACGGTAGTCCGTACGTACGCACGAGCGATGATATCGTTCCCATGGTCGTGGAATTGTGTTGAAGTGTATGTATACTATTTCAGTATCAATATCACTTTATAATAATCATATATAGTTACTCATTACACCATTATACCCATCCAATTAATGTGGTGACGGAAAATAGATTACACCACGACGTGGAGACGGTATTCCGTACGTACGCACGCGTGGTGATTTCATTTTTCCGTAGGATGGATAGAAGATGAATTAGGGTTGTTTCATATTTATAATAACATATCAGTATGTAAGTAATACTGATGTTATTACTTTATCATGAAACAACTAAAGAAGAAGAAGTTGAAGAAGAAATAAATTGAAAAGATCGGTAATGGATATTACCTCTTCTTTGAAACGCCTCTTTGAATCCTCCACTTAGGGAAATAAGACTGGTCTTTGCAGAAGACCAGGACCTCTAGGATTATTCTAGGGAAGTGGAGAAGGGATTTTGGCAGGGGTTTGCTGAGCTTGAGTGCTCAAATTGGTGTGAGGAGGAGGGGGAGGAGGTGCCCTTTTATAAGGGAGGAGAGTGGCACCTTAGGACTATCTCAAAATATTATTTTATATTAAAGTCAAAATCGGTTTATAATGGTAACAAAGGGTCTTATTTCGAAGGTAAAGTGGGGATGGGTCGAAATCCTATCAACCAATAGGATTTAGACAAGTTTAGGTTATTATTTTAACCTTATCAATTATATTTAACTCTAGGTTAAATAATTTAACTTTTACTGTGACTTTTTGTTTTCTTACACTATATGGTTAATACACTTACTATAACATGCCAAACGAACCCTAAGTTGTTTATTATTAATATATATATCTTTATCTAAGTCATTTGGCCGAACCTTAGATTTTTAGGAATAAAATAACAATTAATAATATAATATTTGATTTAAACACTATTTTGTGTCAATTTTGACACTATTTGATATATGATTTTTGTGAAAGTCATAACAGAATTATATGTTCGAACCAATTTGATTAAATCAACACTAATATATCATAGTAACCTATAAAATTAGTGTAATTCAAAAAAAGCCTCAAAGTACATTTATTTTGGTGTTTATAACATCAATTATGTCAATATTTCATTAATAAGATAATTACAGCATCATCATTATGTCATAAATAAATTAACTTATTTAATGTCAAAAAATTACAAATAAAATACCATTATGTAGGAAATCTTTTTATCTTTCTAATGAATATTTATAGTCGAATTTATCTTATGCATAACCCCATATGAAAAATTATTTACTTATTAAACTTTGATTTTAACTATTTTAACCCTCCTTTAAATAAATTAATAATAAATGTCCTAATCTAATCCAAGTGGGACTAAATGGTCATATTTTATTCCTAAGATTGTTTTTGGTCTAATTTCACTTATCCAATAGAATTAGGACATGTGTTAGGGTAATAATAATATCATCTTTACCCTTAATTACCCTATTTACTTTTAACCGTGGTAAAAAAAGTAAAAAGTTACTATTCACCAAAAATTATTTTCATCTCATTGAACCACATTTTAGTCCTTGATATTAACTGTGTCTCTCGGATTTTCGAAATTCCATTCACAGAAGCGGTAAAATTAAGTTTTATGCAAAATTCAGTTTTTAACCTACCACTTAGTGGTTTCACTATTCATCAAAAATTGAAAGTTTTCAGAAAAATACCAAAATTTAACCCGAGGCTAATTTCAGTATTCCGAATCCAAAAATGAAGCCCATTTTGAAAAATAAAATTTATAAAATTTCAAAAATTGGTTATTACTATTCATAACGGCTAGTTTTAATAATATTTTAATAGCATATTGTTGTTTAGTGAAACTCGTTATTGCGTACCACACACGCTAACGAGGAAGGTCGTGATTGCATGTAATGCAAGCCAAGTCAAGGATGCGTGTCGTGCAAGCTCCTTTTGGTGTAGCATAAAACACAAGACATTAATGAAATTAAAAAGAATATTTTTCATAAAATCTCGGGGTGTTACATTCTACCCCCCTTAAAAGGAATTTCGCCCTCGAAATTCGTCGGGGTTATAAATGGTTTACTATTCAAAAGTTTCTTTAATAGAAACCCACATCGTAAAAAGTAATACCAAAACCAATCTTTAAAAACGAAAGTATGAAACGTAACGGTTACCCAAATAAACTAATCATTGGGTTTCCACATATGTGAAAATATGGATATGGAAGAGAAATCTAACCATCATGTTCTGATGGAGAGTGGTAGAGAACATGGCTATTGAAAAGCCAGCAATCACAAAGCCATAAATTTGTGATGATCTAGAGTACCATCTGATTCATCGGATATAAGGGCACTAGGACAACATTTTTGGTTTTCATGATCATTTCCCTAACGTTGAAAATTTAAATTAGAATAAATACTTACTTTATTTTGGTACAATCTCACTGTTTTTCGTGCCTTGAACAATTTCCACTTCATCTCTTAAATAAATGAAGTTGAATTTGTTATTCGTGAAGTGTTAGCAGATCATGTGATAGAATGACGGGTCATTCCACCTGTCTCAAACAAAAGGTTAGCAAAAATTATATACATAAGTCGATCTATAGTGAGATTATTCATATATGGTTCCTAAAATGGACTTATACTTCATATATCATACTGCTTAATATAATAAAACTAGTTTCTACTAAACAAGGACTTCCTGTAGGCCAGTGGTAGGCGATAAAGGCCAGTCGCACTTCGGTTGTGGGTTCGATTCCCACAGCCTTGTCTGACGCGATGGGCTGTCGCCCGTCCTGCAGGTTGTCCTTTTTCTAAAACTATATTACTATAACATCCCATCAATAATACTAACTTATGTCCAACATAATCCATTCCAATCTTTAGGCTTATCCATAATACTGCAGTCCACTCTCATAACATAGTGAAAACGATTACTAGAGATTTAATACCATCGTTGATCCCCATATATCATAAGATATGTTTTGTTGGTCACATTCCAAACATTCAAAGTCCTTAATCATATATTTTCTTGAATACCCATTGAACCTTAGTGAAAACATGAATACAGTTAAAAGTTAACACTTTTCACATACCAAAGTCCTCAAAATTCTATATACTCAAACCATGATATCACTTAGTCCTTATATCAATCATGAGCACATGCATACTGTTAAAAATTTAATTTTCTCCTTTTCCCTTCATTATGCGCATATCATCTACATTCCAAAAATATCTGAATAACCTTTCATGGATAGTGTTACCATTAATCATACACTTTCAGAACTCAAGGAAAGACAACAGTGTAACAATCCTTAGATGTCTCTTTATTACATAGTACCATGAGATTTCTTATACAACATTACACATGATAAACATGTAATCATTCCACTACATTATCAAACCATTGGCCGATCTTCAACAATTCTTTCATCTCACATATCATTTGTAGTCTCTTCATCATCATCAACATAAATACTACCCATACGACCATACTGATTCTCTTCATGAGACTTTCCCTTAGGGAATTGGTTTGCATAATTCCCGTGCATTCCACATTTAAAACATTTAACCATTGTTGATATTGTAGCAATACCATTATCCTCATCCCTGGTGTTATCTGAACCTTTTCCTTTGCACTTACTGGCTTTGTTTCCTTCTTTTCCACACCCAAATCATCTTCCAGTTCCTTTGAAACATTCTCCTTGATGCCTCTTCCCACATGATTTACATAGGGGAAATTGAACTTTCTTTCCTCTATGATCATCATGAAACTCCATCTTTCTCTTATTATCCAAGTCAGGAAACTTACCAAATTTTACTTTATTGATCATATTATGAGATTGCTGATTCGGCATAATAATGATGTTTGGACTTCCAAATCCCATTTCATTTGGTTTCTCATGAAGAATAACATTCCATTGTCCATCATATCCTCCATTATCGTGAATCATCTTATTTCCAGCCATTTTCTAAAACCCAAAAAGAATAGTGTGAGAGGAAAAAATCATGCTAGGGTAAACAACATAATAAAGGGGGAGTAACCTCAATATCTAACATCTTAGGATAAATTCTAATATCATTAGCGCAATTCTAGGACTATAACCTATACGTATACTTAACCTTAGAGACATCCCTAGACATACCTTAGAAATATCTCTAGGGATCTCACTAAAGTTCTCGCATCCTAGTTTCCAAAGGTTGACTAAACCTTTCCTCGGATACCAACTGTAGAGACCCGAAGCTTGACGTACATGTACATTACATTATTTTTTGCAGAATACTTAGTACATTACAAAAACACACACACAAGGACCGTAATAGTTTAGTGTCTTTGGAAACTCGGAATAAAATCATCTAATCGTGGTGAAAGATCTTCAACATCTCCCATAAAGATCTTCCTTTTTTTACCTAAAACCTTTCTTTATATCCTGGGGAAAAGAAAACATAAAAGGGTGAGCTCAAATGCTCAGTAAGGGTAAACAAAAGAAATATCAATCACATCATATTCATAAGAACATAACATTTTGGAAATCTTAACCTGCAAAAAAGAGCATAATTTCATAACATGTGATAAATCATGGCAGTGAAATGTAATCACAATAATCATAACTTAAAACATTAAACTTTGTGGCATATACACATAATCATAGAGAATCATATCTTATTAGTCAAGACTCATTGCCAAGACTATCTTAGTGGACAAAGTCCATTTCTGAATCGAGTAACCCTTGTTTCAGTCCTGTTTCACTGAACTGGTATAACCTACCATTTTAGCCATGTCTATCTCATGAGATATAAAATCTTTACCCAATGCATTGGAGGGAGATATAGGTCCCACCCATCTCATAATGATACCATTCTTATGTGTGCCACAAAATCATAAATCATACATCATTTCATAACCCATGTAGTAAAAATGGGATTCGTAAACATCGTGACATCATAAAAAAATTCATATAAGATAAAGGAATTCATAAAAATAATTCCATCACAACATAACCAAATAAATGTAATAATAGGGATAGAAACAGAACCCTATGTTATCTTAGATGGAAAATAATTTTGATAAAACACTTGAAATGAATTCTTGAGGAAAATATCCTTTCTTCTTCAATGTCAATTTCTTTTCACAAAATGTCATGCAATTTTAAAAGGAAAAGATTTTATTGAAAATGGTCATGAAATCTTTTGGAGGAAGCTTCATGAAAATAAGGCTTTATAAAACCGTAAAAATCCGTTCGTGCCGTATAAGTTAAAAAAACATTCTTCTCGTACTTTTGTCGGAAAAGTCAAAAAGTACCTCGTACGAAAACGACAAAAGATTCCTTTCATATCTTTTACTATAAACTCACAAAATGGTAAAAATGTATTTAAACAATTGAAGGTGAATGGAAATAATATTACCTATTGAGGAAACATGGATGTGGATAATAAAATACACCCCAGTAAATTTCAAAGTATAAACAATCTCGGATAAAAATGAGATTGTGATATTTCCCTTACCTTAGGTCCGACTTGATTTGTAAGTGTCCGAACCTCCTGTATAATGATTTAAATCATGTTATTGAGTTATTCAAGAATCATATTCATTGTTATTATATCATATACGGTCCACTTATGACTTTATATTACCCGTTTTTTTGTAAAATCATGTTAAAGTAGCATTTTGGGTAAAATCGTCTCATTTGTCGTTCGTGTTTTTAACTTGTAATTATTCATATGATTACTTAGATCATGATTACTTAATTCCAGAATATAAAACATGATTTATATATATATATATATTCATAATATACATATATAATAAATCAGTAAATGGAAAGAAATACACCGTTCATGGAGACGGTAGTCCGTACGTACGCATGAACGCTGTTTTCGTTTCCTTATTGAATTGAATGGAATTAAGTAGATGACAGACATATAAATATAAATACTTCCAGTATCATTATTAGGTCATATATTTCATTAGTAATTATTATATATACTTTATAATCATTCATGAATGGTTAATCATTGATAATGAATCGCATCGCATCGTGGAGACGGTAGTCCGTACGTACGCACGAGCGATGATATCGTTCCCATGGTCGTGGAATTGTGTTGAAGTGTATGTATACTATTTCAGTATCAATATCACTTTATAATAATCATATATATTTACTCATTACACCATTATATCCATCCAATTAAGGTGGTGACGGAAAATAGATTACACCACGGTGTGGAGACGGTATTCCGTACGTACGCACGCGCGGTGATTTCATTTTTCCGTAGGATGGATAGAAGATGAATTAGGGTTGTTTCATATTTATAATAACATATCAGTATGTAAGTAATACTGATGTTATTACTTTATCATGAAACAACTAAAGAAGAATAATTTGAAGAATAAATAAATTGAAAAGATCGGTAATGGATATTACCTCTTCTTTGAAACGCCTCTTTGAATCCTCCACTTAGGGAACTATGATTGGTCTTTGAAGAAGACCAGGACCTCTAGGATTATTCTAGGGAAGTGGAGAAGGGATTTTGGCAGGGGTTGGCCGAGCTTGAGTGCTCAAATTGGTGTGAGGAGGAGGGGGAGGAGGTGCCCTTTTATAAGGGAGGAGAGGGGCACCTTAGGAATATCTCAAAATATTATTTTATATTAAAGTCAAAATCGGTTTATAATGATTCCAAAGGGTCTTATTTCGACGTTAAAGTGGGGATGGGTCAAAATACTATCAACCAATAGGATTTAGACAAGTTTAGGTTATTATTTTAACCTTATCAATTATATTTAACTCTAAGTTAAATAATTTAACTTTTACCGTGACTTTTTGTTTGCTTACACTATATGGTTAATACACATAATATAACATGCCAAACGAACCCTAAGTTGTTTATTATTAATATATATATCCGTATCTAAGTCATTTTGCCGAGCCTTAGATTTTTAGGGATAAAATAACAATTAATAATATAATATTTGATTTAAAAACTATTTTGTGTCAATTTTGACACTATTTGATATATGATTTTTGTGAAAGTCATAACAGAATTATATGTTCGAACCAAGTTGATTAAATCAACAATAATATATCATAGTAACCTAAAAAATTAGTGGAATTCATAAAAAGTCTCAAATTACATTTATTATGGTGTTTATAACATCAATTATGTCAATATTTCATTAATAAGATAATTACTGCATCATCATTGTGTCAAAAATAAATTAAATTATTTAATGTCAAAAAATTACAAATAAAATACGATTATGTATGAAATCGTTTTAGCTTTCTAAATAATATTTATAGTCGAATTTATCTTATGTATAACCCCATATTAAAAATTATTTACTTATTAAACTTTGATTTTAACTATTTTAACCCTCCTTTAAATAAATTAATAATAAATGTCCTATTCTAATCCAAGTGGGTCTAAATGGTCATATTTTATTCCTAATATTGTTTTTGGTCGAATTTCACTTATCCAATAGAATTAGGACATGTGTTAGGGTAATAATAATATCATCTTTATCCTTAATTACCCTATTTACTTTTAACCGTGGTAAAAAAAGTAAAAAGTTACTATTCACCAAAAATTATTTTCATCTCATTGAACCACATTTTAGTCCTTGATATTAACCGTGTCTCTCGGATTTTCGAAATTCCATTCACAGAAGCGGTAAAATTAAGTTTTATGCAAAATTCAGTTTTTAACCTACCACTTAGTGGTTTCACTATTCATCAAAAATTGAAAGTTTTCAGAAAAATACCAAAATTTCACCCTAGGCTAATTTCGGTATTCCGAATCCAAAAATGAAGTCCATTTTGAAAAATAAAATTTATAAAATTTCAAAAAGTGGTTATTACTATTCATAACGGCTAGTTTTAATAATATTTTAATAGCATATTGTTGTTTTGTGAAACTCGTTATTGCGTACTACACACGCTAACGAGGAAGGTCGCGATTGCGTGTAATGCAATGCAAGTAAAGGATGCGTGTCGTGCAAGCTCCTTTTGGTGTAGCATAAAACACAAGACATTAATGAAATTAAAAAGAATATTTTTCATAAAATCTCGGGGTGTTACAATATCCCCTCATTCTATACCTGCAGGTCATTCATAACATACTTCATCACATCCTGAAAAAATTAAAAACATTGAAAGGGGTGAGCTCAGATGCTCAGTAAGGATAACAATATAGCAGAAGCTTTCATAAATAAACATAAACATTTAAGGAAATGTATAACTAAAACAAAATCCTTTTAAACTTGAACTTCAACATAATATGGAAAAAGTAAAATGAGATAATGCCATTTACTTGTTCACATGGAAATTCTACTGGTCTAATAATCACATACAATATCAATAACCACTTTCATAATGATGGAATGCATAATTCCAGACTATCATAACCATGTAGCCAAGGCCTCGTGCCAAGACTAGAAATAAGATTTTGTCAAGGCCTCATGCCAAGACACTAGTTTGTCTCATGAGATCTGCAGATCCATCGAGGAGCTATAGCAGGTTCCACCCGTCACTTATTATGTACAATGCATTCCTCATATGAACAGGTTTAAACATATCATAAACCAAAAAATAATCATATCACATAAAACATGCATAAAGGAAACATAAAATTTTCACATTTCAATTACAAGATATCAATACAACACATTGATATAATAAAAACATTATCAAAACCATTTTCAATACCAAAATAAGATAAAATGAAAACATTGTAATTATTTTTCATTTAAAAAAAGTTATGGCTTATAGAGGAAGCCGAAACTCAAATAATAGTCACGGCGGCGGAGAAGTCGTTGTCGCTGCATACGTAAGAAAAAACATTCCTTTTGTCGTTTAGTAAAAATGCTTCATATATAAATATACCTTTTGAATAAAAGTAAAAGTCAAAGGGGTTTATACACCATATAAAGGAAAGTTGTGTATAAAATAAAATATGCCTCAATGAAAGGAGATTGAGACGAAGTTCATTACAAAGAACATTTTTTAATAAAATAGATCTATTATGTGTATTCACTATAAGTACACATAAAGAAAGTACAAATACAAGATAGGACATAATAATATCATGACGTAATTTGAAAGTAGGAGATTAACCCAAAGAATGGAAGTTGGGTTAAGAAGTTCCTTTACCTCGTGTCCGAATTGACTCGATCGTTCTTTAACATCCTGAATAATAAACTAGAGTTAATTTCTATTTTCATAAGATCCTTTTACATGTTTATTATTCCTTTTATATCACTTTTTACCATGTTATGAACATTATGTAATTATTTATGTTAATAACGATCATTTTTTCGATCTTTGGTACTTGAGTGAAAAATAAACTTCTCATAATTACGACTTGTTCATGTGGTGAAATATACATTATATCAAGAATTATATATCTAATGTATATATAATATATATCATATATATCCAATATTTACATGAATTTATAATATTCATAACATTTAGAGGCAAGAAATGAAATGCACCGTTCATGGAGAGGGTAAGCCGTACATACGCATGAACGCTACTTTCATTTCTATTTCGTATTTAATGGAATGAAATTATAATTATATAAAGTTATACTATAATTAATGTATAATATAATATATAATATCATTTCCTCCATGCTTTATACATCCCACATATGGCATTAACGATTCAAATCACTTTGAGGGGGCGGTAGTCCGCACTTCCTAAAATGAAGATATCGCGTTTACCCATAATGGAAACCATAAAGGTATTCAATAAATGAAAACTACAGAAGCTTAAGTAAAACATAAACATATTATATAAAATATATAACTATTGTGAAATCTTAATGGCCACCTTTGAAGGTGTTATATGAGTGTTGAACAATCATCGTTTCGTGAGGCAGGAATTCGCCATCCACAGAAACAGTATGTTCTTTTACCATTAGATGTATGTGTGTGTAAGTGTAGCTTGAATACGTGTTATAAAAACATCTTAGTATATTGAGGATACTTTTTTTGTTACAAAATAAATATATAAAAAGAGTTTAGGGGGTTGGAGAAGCAAAATAAAACATAAGAACACAAGAGAAAACACTACCTTTAAAACGGGTAACTCTTTTTGATTTGAGCTCAAAGGCTTCTTTGGGAAGAATTATGCCACACTTAAGGCTTCTAGGAGTAAGATTGGGATGTGGAGAGACAAAATAGGCAGGTTTATGCCGAGAAAAAGGCTTTTATGGTGTGAATAATGTGGTAATGGTGGGGGCCTTTTATAAGAGGAGAGGAGGGGCACTCTTGGAAAGTCATGAAATGTTACATTATTATATATTGAGTTTCGGATTTTAAACATCCCACACTTATATATTTAGAGGACAATGTGATAAGGGTAGGAAATATACTTATACAATAGGTTTATAACAAGTTTAAGTCTTATATATTACATTATCTTTTCATTTTATTTAAATCATTAATTAACGAGGTAGTCGCTGCATCATCATGGTGTCATAAATAATTTAATTTTTTTAATATCTAAAAATTATAAAACAAATATCATGATGTAGGAAATCTTTTTAGATTTCTAATGAATATTTATAGTAAAACATATTACTTTTATAACTCCATTTAAAAATTGTTTTACTAAAACAACTCATGTTTGTGTTATTTTTATTTTAACATTAAATAAAAAGTATTTAATGCCATTTTCCTACCAAAGTGGCTCCAGGGGGTACCCAAGTTGACCCATGGATTTTATTGGTCGGACATGACTCATCCAATAGGTTTAGGACAAGTGTAAAGGTATTTTCATATTTTTATAATATCAGTTTTTCCTTAAATTTGAGTAATTACCTTTAACCGCGATTAATTAAACTTAAAAGTTACCATTCACCAAAAAATTATTTTAATCCCATTGAACCACATTTTACTTCCTAATGACAACAATGTATGTAGGATTTTTTAAAATCAAATCACAGAAGTGGTAATGTTTCATTTAAACGAAAAATCAGTTTCTTAACTACCACTTAGTGGTTTCACTATTCATCAAAAATTGAAGTTTTTAAGAACAATGCCAAAATTTCACCCTAAGATATAATTTATATTCCAAATTCAAAAATGATTTCTATTTTACAAAATTCAAAACATATAAGTTGAATTAATTAATTTTATAATTAATTCCCGCTGTCAGAACAAATAGCTTGGTTTTATGAAACAATATATATCAAAAGATTGACAATTGTTTATGTCCAATTTTAAAGTGAAATTAATTCTAATGACCACCATTGGATAAAATGGTAAAAATATATTCTAATTACACTTTAAAACCACTCAATATTATAATTTATCACTATAAATTATTTTGTTTTAAAAAGTTGTTTTTATGTATTTTTCACTATTCATAAAAAAATTCGAATTTCTCAGAAAAATACCAAAAATTCAACAAAGGCTAATTTAGATATTCCGAATCCAAAAATGAAGTCCATTTTGAAATATAAAATTTATATAATTTAAAAAGGTGGGTATTACTATTCATAATGGCTGTTTTGATTGGTTGCAGTGTGTTAGAATCTCGAACTTGCGTACAATGAAAGCTATTGCATTATTGAAAGGGAAGTGTATCGTGGAAGCTTGTGGTGTTACATTCTCTCCTCCTTCAATAAATTATGTCCTCATAATTTGAAATTTTTCTTTGAAAATAGAAGGTTGAAAATAGAAAATACCTTTGTGGAAAACCCACATCGGAAATAAGGTTAATACAAATATATCTTTAAAATATAGAAGAAGAAGAACAAAGGTCACCCGAGATAGCCCATACTAGGATTCTATGAAAATATGGATATGGAGGAGAAACAAACCATCAAGGTCTGATGGAGGTTTGTAGAAAACAGGATTAGGAGAAAGTTTAACTACAAGAAAATCACAAACTTGTGATTGGTTAAACGATCATTGATTCCCTAGTAGGAAATGTTAACCGACAACATTTTTGTTTTAAGTTACCTTTCATAGAGTTGAGGAATTTATTTATGAGATTTACTATGAATGTAAGGAAATATACTTACTTTTCATGTAGACTTTCATTCTTTAATAAATTTTTACCACAAACCCATCTGTTACTCAAAAAGATAGTAGAACTCAAAAATATTATATTTATCTTAATCGTACAAGGTTACAAATATTAACACATACCATTCAGATTAGGAAAACTATTTTGTAATCACCAGGGCCTTCCTGTAGGCTAGTGGTAGGTAATAAAGGCCTGTCGCACTATGGTTGTGGGTTTGATTCCTACATCTTTTTCCGACGCGACGGGTTATCCCCTAACCTACAGGTTGTCCTTTTCCGAAAACTATAATATTATAATATTCCAAAAATAATCTTTAGAAATGTTTTAACCTTAAACAATACTATCCAAAGTTCAACTTAATTCATTCCAATATTTATAGTTATCCAAAATACCTTTGTCCAAAAATTCTTTAAAAGGTCTCTAAATTCCAAAATCAATTGTAAACTCAGATTCTCCAAACAATGTAAAGTTTATCTTATTGTCACATACTAAAATATGATTAACTTCATCATATTAAAAGCTTAATGAAATCAAGAAGTACTGTAGTAAAATCCTTATTTACATCACATTATTCTTATGACCATAATATAGTTCTTGAGTCCAAAAACACAAATAAAATAATTATTCAACTTCATCTGTAGTAACAGCATAAGCATGGCCTTGATCTCTTGGCCTTTTCGAAGTAATGTTTCCATGATGCTTAGGACATTCATTTTCATAATTCCCCATTTCTCTACAATTGTAGCATTAAAAATTGATAGCATATTTCTTTCCCTTGCAATCACGAGCCTGGTGACCTTTTTCTCCACATTTATAACAAACTCCCATTCCATTTAGGCAAGTATCGGGGTGATTCTTCCCAGAATTATCACATAATGGAAGATCCTCCTTTCCCATTTTCCCTTTATCTGTCTCTTGTTCCACCATTCTCTTCTTCTCTTGCTTTACTTTATTGTCATAAGACTTAGAGAATTCCTTTTCTGTCTTGATAGCACACAAGGCAATATTTTCGTACGATGAGAACGATTGTGATACTAAAGCTCGACGGAGAAATGGTTTTAACCCATCAAAGAAATGATCAATCTTACTTCTTGGGTTACGTATATAATCTGAAGCATACCTCGCTAAACTTGTAAATTTAACCTCATACTTTGCGACATTCTCATCCTCATTTTGACTCAGACTCAGAAATTGCCTTTCCATATCTGCTCAATGGTAATGAGGAAAGTATTTTTATATTAAAAGACCTTTGAAATCTCTCCATTCCATACTTGATACTTCTTCATCTTTCTTTGTATTTTGAATCAATGACCACCATTGATCAGTATCTCCAGTGAGGCGGTAAATTGCCATTACAAGATTTTCCCTTTCACTACTCCCTAAGGCGTAGAATATTTTCTCTAAGGAGTTTATCCATTCCTTAGCTACTAATGGATTTGTACCCCCATTAAATGTTGGCGGTTGTTGCCTCATGAAGCGGTCTAACATTGATCCTCCACGTTGCGGATCAGGGTGCTTTATACGAGTAAGGTTATTATTCATAACCTGAGTGAGTTGTCCCAGTATGGTAATAAGTTGATCAGCAGTAGTTGTATCTCCAACTCCGCAATAATTATCTTGACCAGGAGGGCAATCCCTACACGGAGTGCATGCATTGATACGGTTTCCATTCCTCCCACTAGGCACCATTTCTAAACAATGGCATAAACTAGATTAGTTTATGAATTAAAATACATAATTCCATACTTTTAAAACACTTAACATAAATTGAACTATTTATGGATATAATCCATAATCATAAAAAAAATTTCTTTGAGGAAGTATGTACTGATAATCCCTTCATAATGGTTTGTAAAGAAAATGATAATTATCCTAAGCATATCCCCCGGGAGTGTTGTAACCAAGAGTGCAACAAGACCCATTTTCGTGCACTAGTTCCCGTTCGAGTCTAGCTCAAAGAAATGTTTTCAGGTTTTATCCCTACGTACATCTGTCCCAGAGTCACCTCTACCTGCTCATATCCAGACAGGGATGTATTGCTCGGAATACTCACAAAATCTCTATAATACCAAAATTCTAGGAAGTTCTTCTATACTAATCCTCAAAGTCTATCTTAGGGCTATGTGCTCTAATCCGAGTTTATCTAAATCTAGCTTCCATGGTTAGTACTAACCTCCCTCTGATACCAACTGTAATGCCCGGACCCCAGTTACCCAGAGTTGGTGCATTATTGTGTAACATTGGCATGATCACAAAAGATCATGTCTCGAAAGACCAATTACTTTAGTAGCCTTGGAAACACTAAATACATTCATAAGTCTTACATTACATCATAAAGTAAAACAAAACTACAACAAAATATTGTTTTCATATCCGCTCATACTATCCTTGCAAGTCATTCATAATATACTTCATGACATCCTGAAAAAATTAAAAACATTGAAAGGGGTGAGCTCAGATGCTCAGTAAGGATAACAATGTAGCGGAAGATTTTATAAATAAACATAAACATTTAAGGCAATGTATAACTAAAAAAATCCTTTTAAACCTGAACTTAAACATAATATGGAAAAATTAAAATGAAATAATGCCATTTACTTGTTCACATGGATATTCAATTGGTCAAAAAATCACATGCAATATCAATAACAACTTTCATAATGATGGAATGCATAATGCCAGATTATCATAACCATGTAGCCAAGGCCTCATTCCAAGACTACAAATAAGATTTTGTCAAGGCCTCATGACAAGACACTAGTTTGTCTCATGAGACCTGCTGATGCATTGAGGAGCTATAGCGGGCTCCACCCGTCACTTATTATGTCCAATGCATTCCTCATATGAACAAGTTTAAACATATAATAAACCATAAAATAATCGTATCACATAAAACAGGCATAAAGAAAAAATAAAATTTCCACATTTAAATCACAAGATATCAATACAACACATTGATGTAATAAAAACATTATCAAAACCATTTTCAATACAAAAATAAGAGAAAATTAAAACTTTGTAATTATTTTTCATTTAAAAAAAGTTATGGCTTATAGAGGAAGCCAAAACTCAAATAATAGTCACGGCGGCAGAGAAGTTGTTGTTGCCACATACATAAGAAAAAACATTCCTTTTGTCGTTTAGTAAAAACGCTTTGTATATAAATATTCTTTTTGAATAAAAGTAAAAGTCAATGGGGTTTATACACCGTATAAAGGAAAGTTGTGTATAAAATAAAATATGCCTCAATTAAAGGAGATTGAGACGAAGTTCCTTACAAAGAATTTTTTTTAGTAAAATAGATCTATTATGTGTATTCACTATAATTAAACATAAATAAATTAAAAATACAAGATAGGACATAATAATATCATGACATAATTTGAAATTAAGAGATTAACCCAAATAATGGAAATTGGGTTAAGAAGTTCCCTTACCTCGTGTCCGAATTGACTCGATCGTTCTTTAACCTCCGGAATAATAAACTATAGTTAATTTTTTTTTCTTAAGAACCATTTTCATGTTCATTATTACTTTTATATCACTTATTACCATGTTATGAACATTATGTAATTATTTAAGTTAATAACGGTCATTTTGTCGATCTTTGCTACTTGAGTCAAAAATAAACTTCTTATAATTACAAGTTGTTCATGTGGTGAAATATACATTATATCAAGAATTATATTCCTAATGTATATATCATATATATCATATATATCCAGTATATAAATTCATTTATAATTTTCATAACATTTAGAGGTAAGAAATGAAATGCACCGTTCATGGAGACGGTAAGCCGTACGTACGCATGAACGCTACTTTCATTTCTATTTCATATTTAATGGAATGAAATTATAATTATATAAAGTTATACTATAATTATAGTATAATAAAATATATAATATCATTTAATCCGTCCTTTATATATCCCACATATGGCATTAACGATTCAAATCACTCTGAGGGGGCGGTAGTCCGCACTTCCTAAAATGAAGATATCGCATTTACCCATATTGGAAACCATAAAGGTATTCCATAAATGAAAAATTCAGAAGCTTAATTAAAACATAAAAATATTATATATCATATATAAATATAGTGACATCTTAATTTCCACCTTTTAAGGTGTTATATGAGTGTTGAACAATCATCGTTTCGTGAGGCAGAAATTCGCCATCCACAGAAACAATATATTATTTAACTATTAGATGTAGGTGTGTGTAAGTGTATCTGTAATAATTCTTATGACAACATCCTAGTATATTTAGGATACTTTTTTTGTTACAAAATAAAGAAATAAAAAGAGTTTAGGGGGTTTGAAAAGAAAAATAAAACATAAGAACACAAGAGAAAACACTACCTTTAAAACGGGTAACTCTTTTTGATTTGAGCTCAAAGGCTTCCTTGGAAAGCATCATTCCCAATGTGAGGCTTCTAGGAGTAATAGTGGGATGTGGAGAGACAAAATAGGCTGGTTTTGGCCAAGACAAAGGCTTTGATGGTGTGAATAAGGTGGTAGTGGTGGGGGCCTTTTATAAGAGGAGAGGAGGGGCACTCTTGGAAAGTCATGAAATGTTACCTTATTATATAATGCGTTTCGCATTTTAAAGGTCCCAAACTTATATATTTATAGTATAAGTTAATAAGGGTTAGAAATATACTCATATAATAGGTTTTTGACTAGTTTATTTCTTATATTTTACATTATCTTTTCATTTTATTTAAATCGTTAATTAATGAGGTAGTCGCTACATCATCATGGTGTCATGAATAATTTAATTTATATAATGTCTAAAAATTATAAAACAAATATCATGATGTAGGAAATATTTTTAACTTTATAATGAATATTTATAGTTAAAAATATTACTTGTATAACCCCATTTAAAAATTGTTTTAGTAAAAAACTCATGTTTGTGATATTTTTATTTTAACATTAAATAAAAGGTTTGTAATGTCATTTTCCTACCAAAGTGGCTCCATGGGGTCCCCAAGTTGACCCATGGATTGTCTTGGTCTGCCATGGCTCATATAATAGGGGAAGGAAAAGTGTAAAGGTATTTTCATATTTTTATAATATCATTTTTACCTTAAATTTCACTAATTACCTTTAATCGCGATTAATTAAACTTTAAACTTACTATTCACCAAAAAATTATTTTAATCCCATTGAACCAAATTCTACTTCCTAATAACAACCATGTATGTAGGATTTTTTAAAATCAAATCACAGAAGTGGTAATGTTTCATTTAAACGAAAAATCAGTTTTTTAACTACCACTTAGTGGTTTCACTATTCATCAAAAAATGAAGTTTTTCAGAACAATGCCAAAATTTCACCCTAAGATATAATTGATATTCCGAATTAAAAAATGATGTCTATTTTACAAAATTCCAAAAATATAAGTTGAATTAATTAATTTTATAATTAATTCCAATTGTCACAACAAATAGCGTGTTTTTAAGAAACAATATATATCATAAGATTGACAATTGTTTATGTCCAATTTCAAAGTGAAATTAATTCTAATGACCACCATTGGATAAAATGCTAAAAATATATTATAATTACACTTTAAAACCACTCAATAGTATAATTTATCACTATAAATTATTTTGATTAAAAAAGTTGTTTTTAAGTATTTTCACTATTCATTAAAAATGGGAAGTTCTCAGAAAAATACAAAAAATTCAACATAGGCTAATTTCAATATTCTGAATCCAAAAATGAACTCCATTTTGAAATATAAAATATATATAATTTCAAAAAGTGGGTATTACTATTCATAATGGCTATTTTTATTGGTCGCAGTGTGTTAGAATCTCGAACTTGCGTACAATGCAAGCTATTGCATTATTGAAAAGGAAGCGTATCGTGGAAGCTCGGGTTGTTACAGAGATTCTCAAGAAGCCAGCCATTTGGGCCCGCAATGGGGTACCTCCCCAACCTTGAGGTCGGTGCCAGAAGGTTCCAAGGAAATATCATGGCAGTGGGGCTTCTGTGGTGGTGGGGCATTCACTGGTTGAAAGATAGGAATCTACAGTGGATCCAGCGGTGAAAGCAGGCCCAATATTTCTAGAGGATCAGAGCTATCTAGAGGGGAGGCCACTAAGGGGATTCTGCATGATATCCACCCAGGCTCTGGGGAAGCGGCTGCGCAATATAAACATCCCAGAGAACGTTGTCTTCCTGGAAGCATGTTATATCTAGGATGTCAACAAGATATTCCTTATCCTATTCAAGATATGGAAACACCTCAACTATATTGGGATGGAATTTCCAGGGATCAGCCCTATCATGGCCATCATTGCGGTGTTCCAGTTGGAGGGGGAGCAATACCCAGCTGAGATGGAGAACATTATGCACTCCCAAGGTGCTCCGCATCCGATGATATATTGGGTAAAGGTGTTGTTGGATCATATGACCCATCTACAGTTGTCGGATACCAAATTGAGAGAGTGCTTCCACCTTCCGTAAGAATCAGATGAATTCCCCTGGGGGAGGAGGCCGGTAGATGGAGTCCTCTATAGGAGGGTGAAGTTGGTGATTCAGACCTAGAAATTGAAGTGTTTACAGATTACCATGAGGTCACACCCTATTCCCCTTCCTTGGGGTCTGGTTTCATGTAACATTAGACTCTTCACTAATATTTGAACTATGCAGGAGGGCCACATACACAAAAATCGTTCCCACCCTACAGTAGATGCAGATACAGGGCCTTTGGGATCCACACCTGTGGATATAGTGATTAATATGTCCCACGGGGCCAGGACACCAGGGGTAGTTCTTAGGGAGTCTTCAGACTTCCCAACAATATACGGAGGGCCGCACATCAGGGTCCCCATAGCAACAACCTATTAGCGAGACAGAAAATTTGATCTCTTTAAGACTCTTTTACAAAATTCATAACTTCAACCCATTGACCAGACTAACTGACTTCCGTGCCATTTTTGGTATGCATAGTTCTTCAAATCGTGTGGGCTGCCTTGATGAGGTTGGTGGGTACTTCTAGTGGTACCTTTCCCAGGGGAACGCTGGTGTTCGTGGAGGCAGATATCCAGACTGACCATGCTGCGGTGCTCCCGACCACTGGTGGGACTGTTAGTAGGGTAGATCATGAGATTATTGAGGTGGGATCTGATGATGAAGATCTATCTGACAACACGAGTCCTTCAATGCCCAATCAGACACCAAATGTGGACATTGCTGATGAGTTCTTGGAGGAGTTCCCCATGTATGATCCTGCCAACCCCACAGATTTTGATGAGATGGCCTCTGATGAAGAGGATAAAAAAATAGTCTATCACTGGTCATGGAAGCTGATCAAGCGCTTCATCAATGACACCCCTCAAGCACAATGGACAGACCTGATGGAGAGACTTCGTTCACAACAATGTGAACTGTGTACTGGGGGTGGATGCCCAACGTCCCCACATGCTCTTCAAAGATCTCATGGTAGAGATGATTCGGGAGTACGAACGTGTCCTAGGCATGGGTTGGATGTGTAGAAAAGCAGCGAACATCAAGAGGATCCAGGAGTATGAAAATGAGAATCAACAGCTATAGGTCTATGTAGATGAGCATTCTGCATTCCTCACCACGTAATCATAGATCATATCACGGCTGAAGGCCCATATGGAAGGGGATGAAGAGTAGATGAAGAAAGATTTCGCAGAGATGGATATTATCCGAAGTGACGAGGAGCGGGCCCAAATTGTGGCTGAATAACTACACCCCATTGCTAATGAAGAGGAGTGGGAACTGAATAGGTGAGAACATATCCTAGATGCCACAAGCCGGGGAGTGGTGGAGCTACAATACTCATTTGATGAGATTAACCCATCCTTGGGAGGGGTCGATCCTAGGGTACTATGATACATGTAACTATGGAACAAAACTTCAATCTCAGATTACTTATGCTAGATTCATGCATGAGTTCTGTTATTTACTTCGATATACTACACGTCTGTGACATTCGTGAAACATTTGGCGACCAATCCTTAAGCTCACGTGGGTCTAGCCCGATATAAGAAACAAGAGACGATCACCTTGTTATTCCATCCAAATAGAAGGGTTCCAACCAAATGTCGGAGGGTTTAAGAAACCAATCCGGATTTCTGGGAGGAAAGTGGGAGGCCCAACTAGAGGATGAAATTCCTAGAATAGTTGAATTTCCATTTTTCCAATGTGCTCTAGCGCACAAGCGGGGTAACATCAGGGGCGTTGGCATAAATTCAAACATAAGGGAATAGGAGGTGCGAATCACAATACCCAATGTTCGGAACATTGTGGGGGTTTCGTGACAATGAAGGATAATTTTTGACCATGTCCAAAACATAGTATCCTTATTGCGTTATCCTAATATGGGGATAAAAACTGAGGGCCGACCACTGACCATGTTCGAAACACGGGGCCTGACTCAAAATGTCATCCATTAGTCTTCTGAAACGTTGGCCCAAGACATTAGGTTAGACATAGGCTGAGAATCTATACTATTTGTGGGTTCATTTAGATGTGAATGAGGATGAGGCTCTGAATAAGGGCACACAAAGTGTGGAGGTTGGAGTGATGGTTTTTTCGAATGGATTACAACAATCTTGAAAATACGCCACTGTGGTGAAGAAACATTAGGTGGGCACATTAGTATGATCAGGGATCACATAATCTTTTGAACATGACCTCTAGGGCGAGGACCAGGAACACCTTGCAGTTTTACGTCATACCAAGGATGATGATGAACACATATTTTAACTTTTCACGGTGTGGATGATGCGCACAATTTTATGTTCACACCACCTAGACCGTAATTGGGGTCGAGGGGCTAGAAGGGTTAATGACCATGAGGCTGGGCCCAAGGTGAAATTCCTAGGCTCTAAATATATCATAAATATGTGAATCTAGCTAAATGTATTTCTTAGGAATAGTGTGGTTGGAGACCAGCGCTGGTAGGAAAAACCCTCTCTGGTGAGGAAACAGATGCATCCCATGATTAACAGGGGTCATCCTGATCATGTTCAGGGTAGAACTGTAGATTAGTGTCATGTGTTGAGAAAATATGGACTCATGTAGTTTAACTTCATATGATTGGATGAGGAGTGAAAGGGGAGATTCTAATAAGAGAGTATGTAATGAGGTATCTATAAACCCAACGTGAATGAGGACATAAGGAGTCTGCACCACACCACGTATCCTCAGAGGATGTTCTTTAGGTCAAGGGACCAAAATGGAAAGTTATTATGGTCCCTAAGTAGAGTGGTCGGTCATTCCTATGTATCCCATAAATATGGGAATCAAGACACACATAGTTCTGAGAATTTAGTTTAACATCATGCGGGACGAGGAAAGGCATGTGTGGCATGGGTGCCCTAGTACACATCCTACCAAAACTACTAAGCCCATGTAAGACGTGCTCAATGTGGGAAAAAAGGAGTAATGATGGGTCTTTATTAATATCGAGAGGTACACATTAGGGGAAATGGGACGCTTGGTGAATGACATACCCATAATGATGACTCACCTACTTAATGCACCTAGATGCGTGAAGGGGTAAATCCGAGAATGTTGGAATTCTACTTGAACATAAGGAAGTAGAAGAGTGTGAATCATGATGATTGAGATCTGAAAAGTAATTATGGTGGTGTGATGATAGGGGAGAACTACTAACAACTTTCAAAACATAGTATCCATACCGCATTACCTTGGAATGGGGAAAGAAAAATGAGGGTCGACCGCTGGCTGGGTTCAAAACACGGGACATGTCGCAAATGTCTTATGAGTTCCTCAAGGACATTGGGCCATGACGGTAGGTAATATAATGTGGCATGAGACCAAACCATAAAGGGGGCCCCATCAGAAGTGGAAGATGACTAGGATCCAAATATCGAGCTCACAAATCTTGGACATGGAACAAGGGGAATGTCCCCATGAAAATTCCACACTTTGGGCCCTTTGTCATCAAGCATATGTGTACGAAAATAAGACATATCAGATAGAGGTAGTTGAGTCCCTTTGTAAATAAAAAGGTCATAGGGTTGCAATATTCCAGCTTAAAGTCATATGATGGACCATAAAAGGGGGGATTGATTTAAAGGACTGTGCAAAATGAGGCGAAGTAGCCAAACCTGATTTGTAGTTCCTGTAAAGGAATCTTAGTTTGGGGTAATGGAACTCAGACCCGAGTGTGAAAAGATAGGGGAGAAACTTGGTGCTACTGTTGAAAAACCTGACATGAATGAGAAACCAAAAGGTACTAACCACACCATTGGTTCCCAAAATAGTTTGGGCCAAGGGGCTAAATAGAGGGGGCATGATTTTAGATTCTTGGCGCTATACCTGAAGACAAATTGCTTGGTATTCCCTACGTATCCTATGAGGATGGGAATCAAGCCACACATAGTTCTAGAAGATTTCATGCAGTTTAATGTCTTCCGGCAAGGATAGTTTAGATCTTAGATTATATTCATAGATCTTCGAATGTAGATAGAACCGAAGGAGGGAGGAACGTGGAGAAGTAATTACTAATCCCAATAGTAATGGGGATTGTAGGAGTCTGTAACACTACATTATGCTCCCCATGAAACTTATAGGTCGAGAGACCAAAAGTGAAAGTTAGGCTGGGCCCGAGGCAAAGTGCTCGGGGGTTTCTATGTACCACATGAGAATGGGAATCAAGCCATATGTAGTTCTAGTGGTATCATGGTAAGGTACCAGTGTAAGGGATAGGTCGTGTGGGTCTAGAACACACACCAAAACAAGCGGTATTGGATAGATCTTGTTTTTCCTTTAGGATAGATGTGTGTTTCTTTAGAGATAAACATTGGATAGTGTATCCTAGTATTTCTACAGGAATCAAGACATATGTAGGCATTGAAAAATGGTATGGTGGATAACCAATACCCAAACTAATGTCCCCTCACGTGAGGACACCACGATGTAGTGTCATTTTACATTGTGCAGACATGATGATAATGTCACAGTTTAAGGTCATGTGGGACCATATACAATTTAATATCATGTGGGACATCATAAAATTTAATGTCATGTGGGACAGATGGTTGTAGTGGCAGACTCTTTGAAGGGGAGTATATCTTGCATCTTTTGCAAACCCGACGTGAATGAGGACATAATCCCACACACACCACACCACATAATCCTAAAAGATTTTGGTTATAAAAGGCTAAACATGAGAGATAATTAGTGGAACCTGAGCTAGACACAAAGACAAGATGTCTGGGCATTCTTACGTATCCCATGAGCATGGGAATCAAGTTATACATAGTTCAAAGGGGGGGGGACACATAAGAAGATATTAGTTTAAGGTCTTAGAGCTCGGTCCATAGAGAAGCAAAATTATTCTAAGCGAGCATAGATCTCCATCTGATACCTAAGACAACGTGAGTAAAACTCGGTGATAGAAACAAGGGTGGAAGTGGTCTTTGCTTCTCAGGGGGTACACATAAAGGGGGAGTCAGTGAGAAGCCTCGAATGATGCCTTACCGCAAATTTGTCCTCCTAACGTGTAAATATGTATTGTGATATCGTACCAAGAGTGCCGAAATTCCACTTGGACGTGATGGGGTGGATATAATGTGAATCATTTAACTGACATTCAATGCCTAAGGGGGTTTCTGTGACAATAGAGGATAACTATTTACCGTGATCGAAACACAATATCCATATCATGTGAACTGGATTGGGATCCACAAATGAGTGTCAAAAGCTGACCATATTCAAAATATGAGACTTGTATCAATTATGTTTTGTTAGCTTAGAGGACGTTGGACCATAATGGTATGAGAGCCCTTTGGCCAAGCATCCATGCCACTTGGGGGTCCCTTCAGATGTGAAAGATGATGGAAGCCCGAATTAAGGTGAACACAAAGCCTGAACAATGGGTGAAAGCATGTTTAGGTAGAGTCTGACACTCTAAGGTCCGAAACAGAGTACTCCTGGGTTGGTAAATCACAAAAGAGGGTCGATGGACCCAACTTAAGAGCAGAAGAATTGAAAATATGAGCATAGAAATAGGGATAGAAGGGATCTCAGGATAAAGGGGTAGGTGTATTGGTTATTAAAAACCCAAAATAAATGAGAGCATAAGCCCATACCACACCATATACCCCTCTCCTGGAATAACACAAGCCAAGGGGACAAGATGATGAGTATGTTCATAAGAAACTAGGTTGGACACGAAGACTTGATGTTTGGGAGGTCCTACGTATCCCATTAGAATGGGAATCAATCCATACATAGTTCTGAATGATGTCATGCATTTTAACATCATGTGGTAAGGACAGTGGAGATCTTAGTTTATGGTCATAGAACTGAAACCATAAATGCCATGTTTAATGTCATGTGCATGGGATAGGAAAAGAGAAAAAAGGGGGGAACCAATGTGCCAACTTTGTGAGAAGCCACAAAACGACAACAATGATCGAGGATAACTATTGAAAATGCTTTCAACACAGTATCCATTTTGTATGACCAGATATGGGGGCAAACAATTGAGCGTCAACCATTGAACACATTTGCAACAACGGACTCGTATCAATTGTTGTCCAGAATCCTCAAGAACGTTGGCCCGAAACGATAGGAGAGCCCTTGGGCCTGGTGTCTATGTAATTTAGGGGTTATTTTGGATGTGAAAGATGCTAGAGACCATAGATGATGGGGTGCATAAAGCGTGGTGGGACCTGTGCAGTTTAACATCTTATTGCAAAGACATGAGATAAATTAGTGATGTGTCTTAATGAAATATGCGTGGTGTGGAAAAAATATCCTGACGTGAATGTGGACAGAATTGCATACCACACCACACAATACTATATGATAACTTCATCCATGGGGATGAAAAATGCTTAGGGACCTAGGACAAGGGTGTCCAGGCCAACTATAGACACATGACCCTTTATGCAGGTGATGTCGTACCAAAGCTTCAAAGCCCAAGTGAGAAATGATCGATGTGGGAGACAAGGAATTGGATTAGGCTCTCTGTAACATATATGAGTATGGAAATGAGGGAATACGATCAGGAAAGGTCTGTCCTGAGTAGGTCAATACTCATATCCAATGTGGATGGATGTTTGAAGATGTAACAGGACAAAACGAAATCACTGCACCCAACATTTTGGACTTATAGGGGTGGCGAAAAAGTTGAAGGATGGATGTTGACCATATTCTAAACACATCATTCATAATGTTAGACTTAAATTGGGAATGACAAATGAGCATCGACCACTAACCATATTTCCAATGTGGGACTTATATTAATTTTCCATCCGAAATCCCCGAGCACATTGGACTAACATGCTAGGAGAGCCCTTGGGATGAGCACCCATGCCATTCGAAGGTCCTTCTAAATGTGAAGGGTAACAGATATACAAAATGGAGGGGATGAGAAAAGCACGAATATGCATGTGTAGTTTAACATCATGCATGATGAGACTCAAAGGGGAGACTTTGGAGTTTGGGGCTAGGCCTATGGACAAAATGTTTGGGTGGTCATACATATCTCATGAGGATGCGAATCTAGACATACGTAGTTCTTGAAGGCCATGCAGTTTAATGTCATGTGGTGAGGTTATGGGAGAAATATAAGAACAAGGAGGGTTATATGGCGTGATCATCAAAATTCAAAAATGAGCGGGGCCAAAAAATATTACACGACACCATGTGGGATCCTCTAAGAGAACTATGCCAAGGGGTAATCAAAGAGGAAACATGGTCTGGACTAAAGATGTAGCGTTTGAGCATTCCACTGTATCCCATGAAGTATGGAATGAAGTCATACGCAGTTCTTACAGTTTAACATATTGCAGGATGACATACAGTTTAACGTCATGTGGTATACAACAATTTAAGGTTTTGTGGGAGCATATAAAGTTTAACGTCATGCGGGATGATATATATAGGTCAATTTCATGAAAGACATGAAAATGAATCTACTGCTCATAGTTTAACATCGGGAAGGATAGGAGATGAATAGATTTACATCCATCTGTTCGGAGGAACTAAACATTTTAATGTCATGTGGAATGAACTGAATAGTTTAAGGTCATGTAGGACCAAACGGTTTAAGGTCAAATATGACCGGAAAGTTTAAGGTCATGTAAGACTGTAGTGTTTAAGGTTAGGTAAGACTGTAATGTAGTTTAGGGTAGTGCATGATCATATAGTTTAAGTTCATGATGGACCATACATCTTAGGCTATGTACTGCTTGAGGAACATGGTATTGGTGGGGGGAGTTATACACTCACCATCAATTGTAACCAGGGAGTATGCGTCATTAGAGTAAACCTTGTGAATGATGTATGTTCCTTCGCATTTGGGCTCTAGCATGGGTGGTTTCTTTCTAGGTATCCTAGGTGTTCTTAGGTCCAAAACTATGTCACCTTGCAAGAAAGTGAGGCATAAGACTTTATTGTTTAAATCTCTAGCTCTCTTGTTCTGATGCCTTTCCAGATTGTGCAGGGCATGAAACATGTTCTCGTCGAGTACTTCCAACTCATTGAGATGTATTTCAGATAAATTATCTAGAGCATTCTGATCATAGATAGTTGTTCACAATGAAGGAAATTGAATCCTTATGGGTAGACCGCCTCCGTTTCATACACCTGGGAATATGGGGTCACATAGGTGGAGTTACGAATCTTCGACCGATAATCCCATAGGGAGTTGGGGAGCTTGTCCAGCCAACTCTTAAAGTTATAACCAACCATTTTCTGTAGAATTTTAGAGGGTGTCTTGTTGAACACCTCAATCTATCCATTTGATTTCACATGATAATGAGAGTTTTGGTTTGAACAGATGTTGTACTTAGCATACAATTTCATTAGCTCAGTTGCTCGGAAGTTCATACTGTAATCGGTGAGGATGGCGTGAAGGACACAAAAATCTGTATATAATGCTGGAGCTCATAAAGTCAATGATGTAACAATCCTTGACCACATTGGTTGGGACTACTTCTACCCACATGAAATTGAATTCTGTAGTGGCCAGGATAAACTTGCACTGGCGAGCTGTCGCCAGTGGATATGGTCCCATGACATCGAGTCCACAGGCTGCAAAGGGCCAAGAGTACTTGGTAGTATGGAGAGGCTCTGGAGGCCGATGCATAAAGTTGGAATGAATATGGAATGCAGGGAACCTTTTGGCGAACTCGATGTAGTCATGGATCATAGAGGGCCGAAAATACCCCAGTCTCCAGATCTGGTGAAATAGTTTCGGCCCAATCTGATGAGCCTCACAGGAACCGACATGAACCACCCATATGACTTAAGAAATCTAAAATCCTTGGATGAAATGGAGGATAACCCCATCAAACCAATGATTATCAAGGATCTTCTCACAACCAGGACCATCCTGGTGGGTAAACTCTAACTCACGACGTCAGATTCACTCATACTCAGTTCGATCGACTCGGATATTAGTAGAGATACTTGACAAAGGAGGTTCCCCAGTCAGGAGTCACCTCAATCACTGCATATGGGGGCCCAGGAGGTCCTGATGTGGAGGTTTCTGTGGTAAGGTGGCTTACCTGGGGGCTTTCATTGTCATCTGCAGTGACAGGAGTGATGAATCTCTGGTGTACCACATGGATAATCAAATCATTCTGTTCGGGCTCTACAAGGGATACAACTAGGCTGGCCAAAGTGTCAGCCTGACCGTTCTAGGATTGAGGGACATGAGTGACTTTTGGATGAGATGGGAATTGGTCCATTAGCTGGAGGGTGCATTCCAAAAATGGTACGATCTCTAGATTTCTAATCAAATAGTCACTGTTGATATGCTTGATAACTAGTTTAGAGTCCCCTTTCACATGAAAGTGAGGAACATCAATCTTGCGGGCCAGCTCAAGGCGAATTATGATAGACAGATACTTTGCCTCATTGTTGGTGTAGCCTTCTAACATCAGGAATTAATACGGTAGTATGGCTTGTGATGGGGTAATGAAGACAATACCCAAGTCTACTCTATTGAGCCTGGCGTTATTGAGACTTCTTTCGGTGGGGCTCTGGGAAGGACAATCAATGTTCACTTACAATCACGGCATGGATTGGTCTACCATTATAATTGATTCATCGAGAAAATCATGGTCTATAGACTGGTCTGTGGGAGATGGATTTTCAGTATGGAAATATGCCAACGCTATCCCCTTAATAGTTTGTTGCAGGAAAGACCTAATGTCGAACTACTAGAGGATCACTTCCCACCGAGCTAGATGGCCTATCATCATGGGGAAGTTCTGGATGTACATCAGCAGATCTACTCCAGATAACCATTGTATATCCTGGTGCTATAAGTAATGTTGCAATTTCTAGACAGTAAATATCAGCACAAGGTATATCTTCTCAATAGAGGAGTATCCAGTCTCTGTATCGAGGAGAATACAATTGAGATATTAGAGACTTTTCCCAATGACCTTTTTGTTCTTATGGGCATGAAGAAAACTGAGAGATCATTCCATGGTGGTCACATAATGGACCAGCGGCTTTCCAGAGATGGGTGGCATTAAGACTGGAGTCTGGAGATGATACTACTTGATTTCCTCAAAAGTTGTCTAACATTACTCAACCCACTTGTAGAAAGTTCCTTTCTTCATGAGCTAACAAAAAAGGTCTTACATTTTCCATCCAAATTCGTGATTAATCTGCGTATGTAGTCTAAGTGTCCATGGAAACCTTGATGCTCCTAAATGTTGCTCATAAGAGACATCTGGCTAATGGTCTTGATCTTCTATGGGTCAATCTCAATGCCACTATATCTGACAACGAAGCCGATAAACATTCCAAAGGTGACCCCAAAAGAATACTTCAATGAGTTCATCTTCTGGTGGAGAGAACGGAGGTTGCCAGACACTTTCTCATGGTCTTTGAGATGGTCATGTAGCTGGTGAGATTATTCCACCAGATCGTCCACATAACATTCCACCAATTTTCCTAGGATCTTCTTAAATATGCGATTCATAGCATGCTGATAGGTGGCTCTTGCATTCTTTATACCAAAGGGAATGACTTGGTAATAGAAAGTACCTTGTGGTGCCTTGACGATCGTGGAATACTCATCCTTGTGATCCATTCACATCTGGTTATACCCAGAATACTCATCCATGAAGTAGAGGGCCTAGAACCTAGTTGTGGCGTCGATCAATAGTTCCATCACAAGAAGGGTAAAATCATCCTTCAGGCAATGATGGTTGAGGTCTCGGAAGTCAATGTAGAATCTAATATATCTGTTCTTCTTCCTGACAAGAAAAATGTTTTCCATTCACTTGAATTATTGGACCTCCTTAACAAAATTGGCTCTAATGAGCTTATCAAATTCAGCCTCAAGGATGGAACAGTGATATGGGTGCATCTTTCTAGGAAGCTTCTTGAACCCATAGTGATTGGCCGGGAGACCAAGGCGGTGGACTGCTACCCGAGGATCTAGTCCTGGTATTTCATCGTAACTCAAGTTGAATACATCACGGTGTTATTTCAATAAGTCCACATACTAATGTTTCTCCTCAAGGGGCATAGCAGCAGAAATCAATGTGGGTTTCAGGTCTGCAATGTTACTGAGGTTCACCTATACCAATTCATCGACTGTGGTCGATACACCCTCTTCAAAGGCGGGGGAGCATCCCTAAAGTCATCTTCTTCACTTTTGGAAGAGGGACCTCAAAGGGTGGAGTATCCTATGAGTCGATAGATCCTCATGGGAGGCTAGTACCAGCTTAAGTAACAGTGGACACCGCATCAGGGGATTCCTGTACTACCGAAACCATAGCAATGAAAGAAATCGATCTGATACAATCCATTATTTGGCCCAAGTGGCCACACTCGATGATATCAAAGCAATAGTAGTGCGTCAGCTTGATCCAGATTATCCAAGCCCAGCTAAATAAGAAAATATGACGTATTTTCGTCTCTATAGGGAAAAAATCACAATTCATTATGGGATTACAGGGATCCAAGATCACTTGAGTCTAATTCGCATAGGAGTATAAGGTTATCTTCCGGTGTCGATTAGAATTGGGAATTTTTTCCACACTCTTTACATAAACAATGAATCATTTTCCAATGTCCATGTTTGTATCCCCCAATCGATTCATCAGAAAAATGTAGGAAACATCAAGATTTTTCCATGGGTCGGTCGTAGCCGTAGCATGCTCAAACTCATTGGTCTGAATCTGTTTTTCCTTGCTCTTGTAATAGTCATCATCTAGATAACAGGCTTTAAAACAAGAAAAGAGGTATGTGTCACCTTTTATTACACCAACTCAACCATTAATTGAGTATTTAAGGAATTGATGATATGATTAAGGGACCACAACATGCTGGTGAATCCATGGAAATACCTTGAATGCATTATAGGCAGTGTCCTGAGATACAACCATGAATTTGGTGCTAGCTACTAGGCCACCAAACTAGGTCTTCATGAGGATCTTTATGACTGGTGTCTTTTCTGTTCTATGATAACCATGAGAGTTTTCAGGTTATAGGGACTCAGATTATCTTCAAAAAACCCCATTTTTTCACAGTCTCCGGGTGAGGATTAGGTTGATCCTGGAGCCTATGTCGACAAGGAAGAAACAAACCTTCATGCCATTAAAATGACTATTGATGTACAGCTGGCAGATTTTCCCTTGTATGTGAGAGCATTTTTCTTCTCCATATAATGATATGATGGCATAACATTCAGCATGATCAACCACCTCATAATGGAAGGCTTATGTGACTACTACCTTTGTCTCGAACTGGAGGGGGATTCTTAAAGCCTCAACAAGGCCTTCACGCAAATATGAGGATTGAATAAGGGCCTCAAGGATGGATCACCTTTCTAGAATGCTCCCAATATGCTTGAGGACATCATACTTTTATGCCAAGCATAAGCTTCTTCTTATAGGAGGACGCTCTGTGACAGGAGGTTTGGCGGGCCCTGTCGGTTGGACCGGTGGCTGATGGGTGCAATGAATATCCCACTGCTCACTAGTCACGGCCAGTGGAGTGACTATTGGATGAGGTCTAGATGGATGATCACGATGTGGTTGGGATGACTCTGCCAGATCCAGCAACACAAATGGTGGTGAAGGAAGACCTGATGGCAATAGATGAGAAGGTTGCGCGTGCTGAGCTTTGCACTGGGCATGTTTTCCGGTTTTGGTGGCATGCACATCCTGGCTTGAAATATTTACTGAGATACTCCAAAGACCCATATAGGCGTGGCTCCATCGACGCTGGTGACAGTTGGGTATGTTGGGAGGATCCTCCTGGCACTCATAATCGTCAGGAATCATGTGGGGGTTTACCAGCACTACGGTATTAACCGAGGCATACCCTTGACTGTCACATGGAGATTCATCCACTACTAAGAGGATTCCTAGGGTAATCTTAATCTCTAGGGTGATAAAGTCACAAAGAGTGTGAAATGATGATGACATTGGTGGGGGACTTTGTTTTCCATTGCACTGTCATTGCCTGCTCTTCCGGGAAGAGGACGGCTGAGCCGTTGAGGTAGAGGTACTGGCTATGTATGCTGTGGTGTTTTCTAAAGGTTTAGGTTGATTTAGGTATGCATGGATAATACCATGGGAATAGGTGATTGTCTTACGATCCATCTATTTGTCATACTTCAGGGCCCCACAATTAGAAACTTGATGCCACTCGCCCATGCTGTCACTACTGCTATCCAGATTCATGAAGACACAGGCCACTTGTGCCAGAGCTGGGCCTAAATGAACTATGTTGTTATCCACCTGGTATTAAAGCCAATCTTTAAACACATATCACTATTTGAGGTTGTTCCCCTGGATTCGGTGATATGGGAAATAATTGGGGCATTATGTGAAGTTCCCCTCTTCTAGCATCCTACTTTCAGGCTAACATAGAAGCCCCTATTCCAAGGCGATCCGAAAATACATGGGGACCTGAGCCTTGTTGAATGAGTTGGTTTGGTTTCACCTATCTAGAAAGTGATCCCTGAGAGCATGTCCTTCATGAGGGGCTTGATAATCCTGTCAATGATGTGGGACCAGGTTGTCTCGTATGGGGTTGTTGTGGTGAATTCCACGGGGGCACCTTCTGATTCTGAGGTGGACGTTGCGGGGCCGAAGGTTGTGGCTATGGTTCCGGGCCTCTGCGAGGCTATGGAGGCGGCTCCACTGGTAACAATTCTAGTTGTCTGGGGACTCTGTTTGGGCCACTACGGTGGGCTCGGCCCTAGAGGCCTTACTCGTGGGGATTACAGGAGGCAAAGGAAGGACCTGGATAGCTTGTTCCAAGGATTCTTCTAGGAACTGGGCCTTATCGGAGAAGTCTCATACTCCCCTAAGGTAATACTGGGTGATCAGAGAGGGGACCAGTTCTATCATGAAATTCCCTACACACATCATCAGTTGTTTCTCCTGAGTTGGTGGGATGTCAAGGTAGTATATGAGCCCTTTCCACCTGGTGAAAAAGTCCACAACACCCTCATCAGGCCTTTGCTTTTTCATGATGAGGTCCACAAGACTTGTCTTCCGAGTGGTGTAACTGAACTGATAATGGAACTGTTGGCACATGTCTTCCCATCCAGCGACTAACCCGATGGGTAGCTAAATGTACTAGATGAACAAGGTCCCTTCCAATGTATGTACAATGCACTAGAGCTCGGCGGCCTCTTACTATACTAGAGTCCCCAGTATGGTTCTACACCTTAGGATAAAGTGGTCCAGATGCTGCAATGGATTGCTCGTCCCTTTAATGGGGGGAATGGTGGGATTCCTAAAACTCGGGGGTACTGCATATCATCCACCAACACCGGATACATCATTCCATTAGGTGGTATTTCCACCTGTCGAGTTTCTAATGCCCTGAGGTGAGCAATGAGTGACACCATGGGGTCATATAGGTGGGGCTTCATGTCTTTAACGGGATCCCTAACCACCAGTGCATTGGAATGTTCTTTAATATTTTAAGCAGGCCCAACGGCTAGTGGGGTAGCTTGTGGGATGACCTGTGGAGTGGGTAGGGGAACCTGAGTGGGGTCCTAAGGATTCTCATATAGTTTAGGAGGATTTGACGATACCTACTACACCCTCTTTCGATAGGTTCCCGCTTCTAACCTATCTACAGGGGCAGGATGATCAGGGTCACCTAGAGGCAAGTCGCATGGGGGATGTTGTGTATGCCCCTACTGCCCGAGTCGAGGATCACCATATTCTGGTTACCTATCTACAACATGTTCATCAACGAGGTCATCGAGCATCTTCTCTGGTTCTGTGAGTTGCTAATGTAACATGACTTTTTCAGGATCATCCTCCATCTTCTGCACTGAGCGAGATGGATCAGAGGGTTTGACGGCTCAGAGGTGCTATTTTCCCTTATTTAGATTCCAGCCGAGGGTTAACAACTTGCTAGGTACATGAAGACCCAGAAGATTCCATTGTTGGAGTTTGATCCTCCCCATCTAATCTAATAAGTGTGAGACTTTGGGGGGGGGTAGGTTCTCCTCAAGAAGCTCAAGATCATTCTACCCCCTTTCAGGTATTCCATATTAACTATGAACCTACCTGTAGTCATATCCTCTATGTCACCCAGAAAATTTGGCTAGCGCTAGATAGAACTGAAATGGAGGGCCGCATACTACCCCCAACAATAGATTTTCATGTGGGGAGAAGCTTCCTTGATTACCCTATGGAGAAATTTAAACTCTAGACACATTGTTGTTGGAGGGTCCTATGGTGGCATGGTGGACAAGGGTGATAGGACATATGGAGTGTGGCCAGGTCAACTAAACAGTAATGTTGACCAATGTCTTTGAAATGCATTTGGATCGTGGGGTAGGCCACTCGTCGATGACGAAGAAGAATGTGAGTCACCCAGAGGGTCTGGCGAAAGCATCTAACCTCCTCTTGGGTGAGTGCTTCCAGTGCCTTGAAATTTGAAGATGAAACTGGCCAAAACATCTCCAAGAAATGGTCCTATGCAAGAATTCCTCACATGATCCTTGGTCCAGACTTAGGTTATGGCCCTTGATTTCCCAACTTCTCAACTAGAGGTGATTGGGTAACCAGTAGTGGTACTAAAGTAGACCGCTAAGATGGTAAGTTGGATGGTGGAGAATACAGTGAGTGGGATGACAATCTGCTGCATCTCGATCTACCCTTCGAAGAGTGCAGTGACGTAGCCACCACATCATGGTAAGAGGGGCTAGAGACCATAGTTAATGGAGTAGGGAATAGAGTTGATGGCAGTAGACCATGCTATTGCTCATCCATCATCTGTCCCCTGAACAACTCTCCATGATCTCGAGTCGAGGTAGAGGGTGCTTTTGGTGATGATGGTGGTGACTACACAACCAGACTCTAGGGAGACACCAAATCCTCCTCCTCCTAGATGTATCTGTAGAGGGAGGCAGGAATCTGGAGGACCTCACATTATGGGAGTATGAGGCTGATGAACCTCATTCTTGTCCCGACCATTGACACGGAGGATCGAGGTGAGGGTTTTATCACTGAGTTGTATTTCGCCTCCTAATCTGAGAAGAAGACTAGTTTAATCTCATTATGAATCTTCCCAGTATTATTTTTTATGGTGGTGACGACCTACCTTCCTTCCCTGGGATGGATCTTCAGGACATGGTAGATTTCTAGTTCAAGGGGGATATTTGGACAAACTTTTGTAGGGACGGAGAGGGATTTTTCCTGAGTGAGTTGGGGTGCGAGCAACACTTGGATAGATATAGAAAGGGAACACAGGGAGAACCCCCATCTCTGTTGGTTGACGCGCGTATAGGATCTATGTAGGAAATGCCGGAGTGGGTAGGACCTCCGCCGGATCTAGTTGGGGCATGGGTAGGGCCTCCATGCTTATTTCCCCTGACAGTGTCAGTGTGAGGAGGGTCATCATATAGGTCAACCCGAACAAGGTTAGGACCTATGTGATGGGTATCGATGAAACGAGGTTGACCCTCACTCTTATGACTGCTGAAGAAATGAGGACCTTCACTGGATGTTGTTAGGATATGGGGAAGGTCCCCACACTAGAGATTGACCGGATTTGTAACATCTCCATATCGATGGTATGGGGTAGGGGGAATGACCCCATACGCGATGTAATGAGCATGTAAGAGGATTCCATACTTAGTGTCACTGCTACGGGGGGACCCTCATTCAGATTGAAGGTGGCATGGGGTAGACTTCCATGCCGAGCTTGGGAGGGGGGAGGACCCACATTCTCAAAGGCAGGGGTACGTGGAGGACCTCCATACTAGGTGTCGCTGTAGTGGGTCATCCCACGGCTGGCATTACCTATTTCAACAACTAGGAGAGTTGACCCAGCCTAACCGTGTGGCGGTTGGGGCCTCGATCCAAGCCATGTGGATGGGTTCCCCTACTTTGCATAAGCAAGGGACTGATGGTATACATCAGCAGTGGCATGATCCATAATTGGAGTTGACGTAGATGACCATCGGCGAGCGTCCTCCTCGGCCTGTGCCCAACGCTGGCGTCAGGTTAGTCAGACTAGGGCCGACGGTGCAGGCACATAGATTACCTAATCTTTAACCCATGGGGCTGGGTGGCGGCATTGGCACGGCCTAGGGGGATACCTCTTTAGGAGACCCTAGAACGGTATCTCGGCCAGGATGGCTCAAAAATCTTCTATCTCGTCAGTGTTGGGGAGGTATTAATCGTAGCGTTCCAAGGAGAGGCTTTCGAAATGTTTGTGTGTCGGAGTTTGGAGAATTGTCTCCCTTCATGTCCCTTGGGGGCGGTAGTGGTGACGAGGCACAGATACCCCTAAATCCCGGCGGTCCATATCCTGAGTTTGGAAAATCCTTTCATCCTCGTATTTTTGGATGAGGTCATTTATCACCCTTCATTGAATGATTTCAGAAGGGGAGATGGAGCGTGGGCACCTAGAAGGTATGTGCGTGGAAGCTGTCTCAGAAGCGGTGGAGCCATGTGGGATTTCTGTGTTGGTGATGTGCCTACCCCTTGTGTCGGTGGGTGGGTGGTGATCATTTTCCAAATACAGCAGCTTGGGTCCTAGAAGGCAAATAGATTAAACCATTAGTGCTAAAAAAGGAAGTCGATGTCATGTGCCCTAGTGCCATTCCAACTTCCAAGGCTAGTAAGAAGGATCCACGCTTATAATATCATAGTCTGGGATGTCCAACATTCAACCACCCCAACTTCTTGTGAGTTTCACGCTAGGCCCACTATTTGCATGGCGGGACCTGGCACCAGATAACTAGATCCAGTGACACGCTAGTCCATGGATGTCTTGAACTCTACAAATCTCCATATTGAGGAGAATAACTTCACATCGGGTTCACCATTTCCATTTCTGATGCTTTTTCCTGTGTGCGCTTTCTTCTATTGAGGGAACACTGATTGTTGCCCCGCATTCCTACTTTCAAATGGAAGGCGGCATCCGTCACTTATTTAGGGACGTTTTATCCTTGATCAAAATGGGATGATGGGATGTATGTTCCTCCTTCCATGGATTCCTCCTTGGAGATCATCACCTATTTTGGGTCTCCCCATAGACTTAAGACATTGTTATTGAAACTCTTCCCACTGCCATGTTTTCATAGACGTTGGTTAACTACACTACTTCTTTCAGGACATTCCAAGGGGTTTGGTCCAGGCAGCAACCATTGGTCAGGGGAGTAGTCACGTTGGAGATCACTAACATGTATGGATTATAGAACAATGGTGTGCCTAGGTTTCTTCCCCTTATGATAGGGATTTTCAAGGGCACAGAAGCCCGAGGAATCCCACGTTGAATGTGGGGAATTGTTTTCCATAGGCATGTCTCTGAGGTTTTCCTACGCTTCCCATGTTTAACACATGGTATGCCGTGAATTCAATATCTAGAAGAGATGGATCAGATTGATTGGAACACTGGAGGGAGTGTGTCAGGTGGGAGAAACCTCATGATAAAACACTGATATTGCAGTTAACTCGTGGTTAGATACTCAATTGCTATTAGAGGGAATGGGAAAAGAGGTGGAATGATCCAACCGGGACGTGGCGGCCCATGTGAGAATCAGTATGGATGATAAAGGGTTGATAGTGGATGGAGAATGAGATGTTACCAATGTGAGGATGTCGATGATGTTGGGATTGAGTCTCGAAGAGACTTCCCACATATTCCCATGGAAATGAATCAAAGTCCACGTAGTTCAGCGGGCAATGGGACACCTAAGGAGGTGACCTGTATAAATGGGACCCAGAGGGAGTAGAACCTTCTAGTTGGGGCATGAAATCAGGGTGTGGTTGGTGAAAAATGGCATGATGATGTGCTTGGGAATACATGTGATTAGCAGCCCGGGGTGGTCTGACACTCTAGGGGGGGGGGGAATGTGGGTCCCAATAGAGGGGACCACAACATCTTACCGCTAGATGGGGTCACAACAGGTTACCACGGGATGAGCTTATGACAGCTTACCATTGGATGGGGTCACAATGACTTACTGATAGACGGGGTCACAACGTCTTACTACTGGATGGGCTCACAACAGCTTACCACTAGAAGGCATTGGACCACGAGGAGGCTTCTTAAATACCCTATCTAGGAGACAAGGATCTAAGTCCATGTTGTTCGGGATGGATTGGTGAACCTACGTGAAGTTGCCCAGAATAGCTGGTTGTTGGGCTTGAACCTTAGGGAGGCATCCTACGTACCTTTCCTTTGGAAGGATCAAAGTCCATGTAGTTTTTAATGGTGTGGTGAACTGACGTGAAGGGGTTCAGGACCAATGGAGGTGTTGGTCTTGAACCTCATGGAGTCTTTCTACGTACCATGCCTTGGCATGGATCAAAGTCCATGTTGTTTATAATGGTTTGGTGAACCGATGTGAAGGGGGTTGGGACCAATGGAGGTGTTGGGCTTGAACCTCAGATAGGATACCTACATACCTTGGCTTAGCAAGGATCAAATTTCACATAGTTCAGAATGTTTTTGTGAACTGACATGAAGGGGTCGGAATAGTTGGGTGTTTGGATTGAACCTCAGAGAGGTGTCCTACGTACCTTGCCTTATCAAGGATCAAAGTCCGTGTAGTTCAAGATGGTTTGGTGAACCGATGTGAATGGGTTCGGGACCAATGTAGGTGTTGGGCTTGAACCTTAGGGAGGCTTCGTACGTTCCTTTCCTTAACAAGGATAAAATTACACATAGTTCATAATGGTTTGGTGAACTGACACAAAGGGGGTAAGGACCAATGGATGTGTTGGGATTGAACCTCAGGAAGGCATCCTAAGAACTCTGCCTTGGTAAGGGTCAAAGTACACGTAGTTCGAAATGGGTGTGGGGCTTACACTATATGATTCCCAGAGAGTGTTTAATAGTTGATACTTACTATAAAACCATGTGAGTCATGCTCGGTTTGAGAAATAAGAGGAATTAATGACCTGATGATCACTTCGTGAAAGGTGTGTCTGTGGGATGTGGAACAGATCTTACATGTGGTTAGCATCCCAAAGAGGAAACAGGGGATTATGCGTGGTTAGCTACCCAGGGAGAGAGATATTGGGACTTACTCTAGGATGGAGACCAGAGTGGTGACAAAGTCCAATGGGAGAGGTATATTTCATCGGAGAGATGTTTTTGGTTCCCATCCTCTCCTTTGTTTGTTGGCCAAGAAGAAGATAGCTGGATCAGGGATGCTGCCTCCAACAAGAAAGGCTAGGGGATTACACCAAGGTGGTTTCCCTTTCCCCACGGACATATGCTGCTCCAACAAAGAGGATCTCATTCCATGAGAGGAAGATTTCAATCCCATGGAGACCAGTGGGTGTAGAGAATTTCTGGGTCAGGGCACCCAAGGTAATGTGCATGGGGTGAGGTCACAGTTTAACATCATGTGCTAAGGATGATGGTGCATGGTAGTATAACATCATGCATCTCGGTCGAGGTGAGCTCACTCAGTAGACCCTAGGGCTTACATGACTGATACCCACCTTCCCATGTCTGAGGGAAGGAATCTATAATGTCATGGTGAGGGTGTGTCATGGAGTGATCCATAGAGGGGACCACGTTAGTGTGGCTATGAAAAGAAGCAATACCCGTCAGTGTGCCTATATGAAGAAGAATGAGGCGAATAAAAGAAACGTGAAGCACTGTACAAGGTACATTGAAATCACTTTGTGTAAACCTGGAGGGTCTCATGGAAAAAGAAGTTGCGGGGCAAAGGGGTTCACCGGAAGAGGCCTCAGGAAGATCTGATGATCCATGTAGTTGAGGGGATTCTCGAAGTGGTATTCTTCATGAAGTGAAGTTACCTAGCCTATTCATAAATAGAATGTTCTTATGGAAGGTGCTTCAAAAAGTGGAAAGGCTTTTGCGGAGTAGTGCTTCGCGAATAAAGGTTTCCCTACGATGCGTACCATTGCAATGAAATGTGCTTCGCAAAGCATAGTGACCCAACCTTATCATGTTGGTTACATGTGAACGGTGGGTACTTCATGAAGCATAAGCTCTCTGTGAAGACCTGAGTCCCCTTTGGGATCCCCTTCCTTTGCGAAGGCCCATGGGCTCCGTGAAGGACATCCCCATTTGAAAAGGGGTTAAATTTTTTCAAAGGTAAAGGCACTTATCAATGATAAAGAACCTTGAAGAGCTCATGGTTTGTAGAGTAGAAACTATTTCACGATTTGAGAGCTAAGAAGGTGAAATGTTAGAGGATACATCCTTTAGTCTTGAGGGGATCTCAGTATTTGTAGGCATGAGATGCCACGAAGCAGAACTCACTCGGTGTGAAGACACATGGAATTTTTTCGTAACCGTAGTTCCTCTTGCCTCCTTGCTCTACAGAGGCTTCAAAAATGTCAATCAGGTTTGCAGAGCCTCCCGCCTACTTCATCCATAGAGGCTTTGTAAAATGGAGAAGCTTTACACCAACCACTGTGTTTCGGGGCTCCACGAATAAGATTCACGAGGCTACCCCTACGGATTTCCATTTGTTCTTGTTCTTCTGAAATTATGGCGCCAAAAAATGTGTACCATCTACCGAATCATCCGAAAATCATGGAAAAGGTTCTAGACAAGTGAAATAGTTTATCATTTAATTTAGAATCAATTTTCATTGAGGTATATTTATTTTCATGATAAATGCATCTTTCTATCTCAATAATCATTATAAAAGTTTACATAGAGAGGAATGGATACTGGCTCTTTCCATAAGTTTGAATTGATAACTCAATACAAAGTATATTATATTTTTTTCTATAATAGGGAGAGAAATTTAAATTATTGAATTAAAATAAATATAGAGATAATGAATGAATTGAAGTTACATTGTTAATATATCTTTTAGAAGGTATTTATAATAAATACAATGAAGAATTTTTTAGATCCCACTTTTGGAGAGTTGTATTTATTTTCAAGGAAGGTCAATATGTTGAATATGATTCATGGAAATTTGGTCAAGATGTTCTGATAAATGTGTTACATTGTATTAATTAAATATTGATTGGGTGAATATTAATAGTAGTATGTGTTTTATGTTTTGTTAACTATTTTATATGAAAATGAGATATATTTGTTTCGAATATTTTGAAATATTAATTCATAGTAACAGAAAAAGGAATTTTAAGATTTGGTATACCATGAAGAATTTGATTCTGAAAGAAAAATTATGTTTCTTAATAAATATTGAACTTAAAAAAGTGCACAAAACGTTTTATGAATCATGAATAATGGTAACTTAGAACCACCACTACACAATTAATAATAATTTTGGTGATGTGTATATAGGTAAAATTAAAACCCACAAGCTGTGAAATGGTTACCTTATGTTTCCTCAACTATATAAAGGTAAATAGAGGATTAAAATACTTACATGAAGGTTAGATGATATGAATATGTTATACCTATGTAAAGGTTGTTCATGATTTACATCTCACATTTAATAACAATAGACAATCTATGTAATGGAATGTGGAAAGAAAATTATCAAATATAATGATTTGGCATAATCTGAGTGACTTTGATATGGGTGTTATCAGACTATGTAAAGTTATATCAAAACAAAATAAAGGTTATTTAAATTCCAAATAAGGGTAAAACTCTAGGTACTCTATCTATGTAAACAAAATTTGAAGATCACATTAACTAAATTTGTGTAAAAGAATGGAATTCGATAACCCACCAGAAATATTTTCTGGATTGAAGTAACATGTAGATTCATCTATGATCTCAAAACATCTTTGGAAGGTTATATAGAATATTTTAAAGTTCATATATGGATAAATAATGTCACTCTGAATCTAATGATGACGAATCATGAAATAATATTCCATGAATGCATGAAGATGGTTTAAAATTATGGTGGGATGAAAAATGAGTTGAATAAGAGATAAATAATAGACGATGCTTGTTATAAAATAAGAGGAAATTCATTATTAAATCAAGAATGTATCATTAATAAAATACTCATTATAGATTTAGTTTTACCTAGAATATTTTTTATATAAATCATTGACTTATCATGGTAAGAAGGGTGTCTGTTGGCTTCACAATAGGCTAACTAGCAGCAAGGATGACTATACAACAAGGTGTTTATAAAATAGGATGGCCAACAGAATTAATTTTTATTTCATAAATTTTAGTATATAAATTTATTACATATCTCTCAGTAAATTATGTGACAACTATGGAATCTTTTATTTTTCTTTTATAACATTTTTTACATTATAAAAAACATAGGATCAGTTAATGTATACATTCTTGGAAAAAAGGTTACATAATACATGACAAATAAAAACATTATTCTATTCTACTTGAAAGGTTTCTTAAAGGTTCATCCAATGAAAATTTATTGCATATCCTAACTTGGGGACACACATCAATGGGACATGGGATCATAAATCCTAGTAAGGGAGAGCAAGGGAAATATTTTAAATGTGATTGTGAGAATTATCAATAAAAACATGAAAAATATCATAAAGGTGTGAGAAAGAGACATAAAATAACAATAAAAACATGAATAATAAAATTTAGGCGTGACTATATCATTTGAATGATATGTTCACAATCATATCACCATGGTTTTTCACCGAGGTGTTGTAAAAATTACCATGATTATTCACCAAGTTATCGTAAAACATATCATCTCTAGAGATTAAATTCATTACCCAGTGCATTAGAGTGTAATCAGTGAAAACTACTAATATTTATTAATTTTCATGTGATTTAAAAAGATTATAATCCAACAGATCATAAAAACAGATGGAGAATTAAAGAAATGGGTTTCGTATCAAAATAAAATTGTTTTTAATAAGTTCTTAAAGGCTAATTCATTATATTTTTCTTAAACCCACATAATAGAAAATAGGGTATCATGTATGTTAATCCATAAAAGAAGATAAATTTAAAATCATGGTGAATAATCTTGAGAAATAAAGTCATTTGGGTATTCACAAATAAAAATAAGATATTTTCTTGTGAAAAGTGAGAAATTTGGAGAAGAAATTCCAACAACATAATGGGTATGAAACATGGTTTTATAAAATATTAAAAAGAGAGGGGAAAAGGGTTTCTAATTCATAAAGTACTATTAATATAGTAAAATTATATAATAAAATTAATGTAAGAACATAGTTTTGAAATTTTGAAGACATACCACAAAAAAAACTTGAAATGAAATGAGAAGATAAGATTTCCCTTAACTTGAATACTAACTCCCAAAACTAGTATACTGGGACCTTAAAAGGTTGAGGAAACCTTGGGATGAATCCTTGGAGGGGAAACCAATTAAAGATTCATGGTGGATGAATTGGTAATGAATGAAAATAGATAACTAGGTGGGTATTTGTACTAAGAGTGAGTGATTTTTTATTTATTTTCATAGACACCTCGGTAGTGGAATTTTCAACATGATGGCCCTGACCATGGTATTTTACCATGGTGTTTTCAACTTGGGAAAAATAATATTTTATTGTAATCCACATGAGTCTACCCAAATTTTATACTACTTATTACATCATTATGATGTCATTAAACATACTGAAATCTCAAAAATGTATTTTTACTATTCACTAAACAACAAAATATTCTAGGGAATTATCATAAATTATCCCTAACCTAATTTTGAAATTAGTATTTCGAAAATTATTTTTATTTTATCATAATATTTCTATAACTAAGAGAAATATAACTTTTGATTATAAAAATCCTTATTTATTAAAAATAATAGTACATAAGAAATGCATAGTAAAATTCATAGTAAAATTTCTGACACATGAACAAAATTATGTTATCATTTAAATTAAAATTAGAATATTTAAATCATAATATTTCATTAAAATAAACATTATTAATAAAATTGTAGACTATCTTAATTTTTATATCTTTCATGAAAAACACAATGTTTGTTTGAAAAATCAATTTATCAAATTCAATATGTTTTTTCAAAACAAAATTCTCAAAACAAAATTGAGGGAATACCAATTTTATTTACACATAGGGTTTACACATTAAACAACTATAACCTCAACACATAACCCCTTATAACACTTACATATATCCTAAGGGTGAGGTGTGTAATGATGATATTTTCTTTGGGTGCATTAGATAACATCGCCCAAGTGGAAATTTCCCCTAGCTTGAACGTCCCCTGTATGTGATTTTGTTCAATCTTAACATGTTGAAGCTATAATTGGGATTGGTCAAAAGTTAATCCCAATGACTCTACCTCTCTCCCAAGTTTTGACAAACGCGTTTAGTAATTCATGAATCTACTAGTTGAGGCCATAATTTCAACATTTTCCATTAATTAACCTATATGATGTCTATTTATAACACTGATTATAATATTAAATTTTTTATTAAGAGTATGGTTTCCAATTTGCATATTTAGCAGTGGTCATATAACAGTCAAAACATGATGGGTACATTTTAATTTATATTTACATCATTATTAAAGAGATATAGTTATATTGATTATAAAATACTATAACACTCATTTTTAGGAAATAACATTCATTGAAAAAGTTTGGGTTGTTACTTCCTTCCCCCCTTAATAAAGTTCATACCTATAATTTCAACTTGTTCCCTTAGCTAAGAAAAGGTGTGGCTACTTTTTTCTCATTGTATCATCTGATTCAAACACGATTTCCTAATATTTGTGGTTCCTCCAAAACACTTTAATGAGGTGGGTAATATTGTTGCATTTAACCATGTATTTGTAGTCTATGATATCCATTGGGTGAACCTCATAAGAGAGTTCATGTTTTATTTGTACCACTTCAAGATTTAGTACATGTGAAAGGTTAGGTAGGTACTTAATCAATAGTGATAATTATATTATATATCATGAATATGATCTAGATTTGGATTAAGTTATAGCTAATTGTCCACCGATACTATGTGATCAGGTATTACATTGGGGCTACTGTACTAGGGGAAAAGCTTATGTGTCTTCCCCAACCACATGAATCCCATACAAGGTGAGATGTGAAGGAATACTTTATTGCCAACATCAAAATCCAAGTCCCTTCTATGGTTATCACCATATATCTTATGACGACCCTGAGCAGCCTTTTTGTGTTGATGGATGGAATGAACCTTTTATATCATCTCTTACCCAAGATTAGGCGCAAGAAGAGTTATCTCACTAGTTTCATCCCAAAAAGTATGAGTTCTACATCAAATGACATACAGAGCTTCATAGCGTTCCACTTGAATCATCTAATGGATATTTTTTTTGTTTATGAGAACTCAACTAATGAGAGTTGTGGATGAAATCCACAATTAAATTCTATTAGTCAATGTTCTCATCATGTCCTCAGGTATCTAAATAGTTCTTTCACACTGGCCATATGTTTGAGGTAGATATATTTTACTAAAATTCAATTTGATACTCAAATCACGTTGAATACTTCTCTATAATTTAGATGTGAACATTGGATCATGATCAGATATGATAGAAAGTGGAACCCCATGTAACCATACCACATCCTCCACATATATCTTGTAAATTTATCCAATAGATAAATATTCCTGAATAGAGATAAAATGGGAAGTCTTGTTGAGACTATCCACTATAACCTATAACACATTGTTTCATTTTGATGTTTTCGGGTGACCAGTGACAATGTCTATAGTGATATTTTCCCACTTTCATTCTGGTATGGTTAGAGGAAGTAATACCTCTTTAAGAATTTGTTTCAATGCCTTCATTTTTGACACACTAGGCACCTTTTTTGAAGTCAGAAATACCCCTTTTCATTTTATCCCACCAATAATGATAATGAAGGTCCCTATACATTTTCATGCTTCTAGGATGTGTAAATGAATTATAATAATGAGCTACATCAATCATCTCCTTCTTTATTTTCATAATGGATGGAACCCATAGCATTATACATAATTTTATTACACCTACATTATTAATACTGAACATAGAAAACTTCTCATTCTTTACATCCTCTATCATCATTTGTAACAAATAATATTCTATATAATATTTCTTGATCTTATCTAGTAATGATGGTTGAAAAATCAATTTTGGTAGTTTTTATGTTGTCTATTCCCTTAAAATTCCCATGTCTTGTTTTACTAGATCTTTTATCAAAGGATCTCATTGAATCCTCATCATTTCCAACACAACAATATTTCCTACATAATGCGTTAACAACATTTTTTCTCTTTTGAGGTGACAATTAATTAAACCATCATAGTCTTTAAAAAGTTCCAACCGTATAATATATCAATTTTTGAATTCCTTTAGTGTGAAAAGATACTTCAATCATGGATGGTCTCAGTATATATAAAATATCTACACATAAATATAGTTCCTCCATATATTTAGAGAAAAAAATTGGAAGCTAGCTCTAAGTCATTCATAGGATAATTTTTACATTAGGCTTCAACTGTCAAGACGCATAAGAAATAACCTTTTCATTTTTCATGAGGTTTCACCCAATCACTTTCAATGATTCATAAAAAATTGTTACCTAATAGAGGTTAGAGTTAACATGGGTGAAATAACCAATCAATACATTAACTCTTGGAAACATTCCTCACACTCCTTTGTCCAGATGAACATGACTCTATTGGGAGTTAAATGTTTTAGTGGATAAGAATTTCATTAATATGTTTTCAAAAAACTCTTATAATATCTCGATAATACAAGGAAACTAAAAATATTAGTTACTATTGTTGTATGAGGCCACTCCTCAACAACCATTGTCTTAATTGGTTCAACTAATATTCCTTTATTGGTTATAATGTTCCCCAAGAGAGAAACATGTTGTAACAAAAATTCATACGTGTTGAAATTTGCAAATAACCTAACCTTCCATAGAGTTATCAATAAAACCCTTAGATGAACTTTATTTTACTCGTATTTTTTTGGAATATATCCGAATATTATCAATGAAAACTATATCAAAGTTATCACAGTAGTCCTTAAAGACCATATTCATCAAATTAAAAAAATTATCATGTCAATTAGTCAAGCCTAATTTCATAATAAACAACTCATAATTCTGATATCTTGATTATAAAGAGGTCTTTGGTATATCTAATTTCTTCTCCATTAATTTATGGTAACCAGATTGAAGATCAATATTCAAGAAGAGTTGATCTCCACGAGGATGGTGAAATAAATAATCAATTCATGGAAGGGCGTACTTGTTCTTCACTATGATCTCGTTATGTTCTCTATAATAAATACCTAACTATATCTATCCATCCTTAATATTCACAATGAGAATAGGTTATCAACATAGAGAAACACATGGATGGATAAAACCATTTTCCAATAGATATTGGAGTTCTTTATTTAATTCCTCTAGCTCCACATTTTCATTCTTTATGAGGTATTTGATATCTTTTTGGAATCAAGAATGAACACAATGGAGAACTCTACTGATCATTATTGAGGATTTAAAGTTAACTAATAAATAAATAAATCAATATTTTCTTGAATTATGTGGACATTATGTACCCGTATAAATTCATTTACTTCTTTAGTTTCAGTGATTGGATCCATAAATAAGGATGCATCTAGTGATTCTAGAAAAAGTTCAGGTCACGATATCTCTCCTTTGAAAACAATTGTAGGTTGTCCATTCAAGACTAAAAATATTTCATTTCTCCTATATTTGATCTTAGAATTATACTTTGAGTCCCATTCCATCCCATGTATAATGTAAAATTATAACATGGGAACGACAATTAGATTTGAGATGTCAATTTTTCCACCAACGTGAATACTAGAGTTTCTATACACTGTTGATTATTTGATAATCCCTCTAGGAGTCCTGAATAATAACTCTAATTCTCGTAGTTTTGGTAATTATTCAATATTATTTGAAAAATTGGTTGAAATAAAGGAATTCATAGAACCAAAATAAAATAAAGTACTTGATAACAATGAGTGAAAAAATTAGAGTACCTTCCACCACATCATTTCATGCTTCAACGTCAGCTTTCATGATTGAAAAAACACAACCTTTCTCTATTATCCTATATCGAGGAAGATGGTGATTCTAATCCATTAACATAGGATTTGGAAAGCTATAGGAATAGTTTCCAAGTTGTTGACACTTGATGAATTTGAATTTAGGTAGGGCCTACACCATCTTCCCATTTTTTATATTATTTATAATATAATTCTTGACCTCAATATTATTGTTCTGTGAAATATTTCCATCTCTTATACACTTGTAACATTTCCCACTCCAAATAAATCAGTTCCCAAAATAATTCTTACCACGTTTTTTTGCAAGTGGAATGTTCCACTTTCTTTCCTCCTATCATTGATCTAAGACCCTTTCTATGTTTAGATCCAAATATCTATTCTTTTCTTTCAATGTATGAGGCCACTAAATTTCTCTGAACTGCAGTTCAACTCTCATAGAATTCCTCACGATATCCTCATAGTTTTCGTAGTATCAATTGGATATATTAGTCTGTATATGGGGTCTTAGTTAACTAAATAATATATAAACGTTGTTATAAGATTTATTACAATGTAATAGGTGTAATAGAAAAGTATTTTGAAGTTCATCTCATATATTTCAACAAATTCATTTTCCTTCTACATCAGCTCTAGGAATTCAATCTCTTTTTTTTGTTCTCATTGAATGGGGGGGGGGTTAAAAGGTTCCTCTAAACACTTCCCACTGCACATATTAAATATCCACTCTTGGATTCGTGTTTTTAACTAGGTTCCACCACTCATCATCTTCTGCCTATAATTGGTACACAACCAGGGTGACATTCTATTGTTCTAAACAACAGAGTACAGAAAATACATTTTTATAGAAATTATTCATTGTTCAGAAATAAATGGGTTGGTAGATTCCCTGAATTAAAGTGTTCATTGATGAGTAATGGGATCAATGAAATGTTTTTACATTCTAGGTGAATATGGTCTCTTTTCTTGATTCAAGTTATTTCCCACAACTCGAGTCAGTTGATTCATAATTCTTATGATGTTTTCCATTTTGTCTTCTATTGGAAGGTCTTCAATTTCTGGTTATTTTCCCTCACAAATTATGGGGTTTATATTATTTCACACCAATTTCCAAAATATGAAAACATTAGTGAGAAACATGTTTCATTTAATAATATTATAATTCTAAATAAATTTCATGTCCTAAAACATCATTCTTAAATATGTTATTCTTTGACATCATTTACATTTTCTATAAATCCTTCATAATGGTTCATAAGAATCTTGTGATTAACCAAACATATCTCTTGGGAGTGTCAAACCAAGAGTGTAGTATGTCCCATTTTTGTGTACAAGGTTATGCTAAGTCATACCCAATACACCTTTCACCTAGGTACATCTATGTCAGAGACACTTCCAGTTTTCCGTATCTATATATGGATATCATTGCTCATAAAAAACTTGCATAATACTTAAACAAAATACTAGTATGTTTTCCCTATATATAAAAGCTTATATATGTTCTTAAAAAAATTTCAAATCATAATTTCCATAAATAACTAAACAGTTTTTTGATACCAACTATGGCATCCATCCTTTTTCATAAACGGGGGATATTTTAATGCATAGTTTCCTGAAAAAAATGGTACATAATATGTGAAAACATAAAACAAATTATATTACACTTGAATATATTATTAAATATTCATACTAAGTACATTTATTACATCCCATATCCTATAGATATACATCAAAGGAAATGGTGAGCATAAGGCCCGGTAAGGGAAGAAATGGAAGCAAGGGATACTATTTACATGTGGTCATGATAACTATAAATAACAACTTGAAGAATATCATAAATTCATTAGAAATATTAATAAAATAAGAATAATTAAATTAATCAAATCATTTATATGTGGCTAAAAAATTTAAATGAGACATTCATAAATATCTCACCAATGTTTTTCACTAAGGTGTCATAAAATTTACAAATGTTATTCACCAAGGTATCATAAAACATATCATATCTATAGATTAAATTCTTTTACCATTGAAATGGATAAATATTATGGAGAAACCTAAATATGTATTTATTTTAATGTAATTCCCAAAGATTAAAATCCAAAATCTCACAAAAAACCTATGGATAATAAAAGAAATGGGTTTCCTATCAAAATCATGATATTTTATGAACTTCATAAAGACAAGTTCAATATGACTTTTTTTAACTGATGAAAAGGTAAATTGGTTGTCATGTTTGTTAACCCATGAAAAAAGATTTTTTTTGAATAATAGGTGAATTTACCCATCAAAATAAAGAGGATTTTGAATGAAATTTAGAAAATAAGTTAATCTCTGTAGAAAAAGAGAGAGATTTTGAAAAGAAAATATGATAGCATAAAAGGTGGGAAATGAGTTTTTAGAAAACATATAAAAGGTAATGGATTGGGGTATCACATTTATAAAATACTATTAAAATAGCAATGAGATAGAATAAAATCTATAAGATAACGTAGCTTAGATATTTTAAAGACATGCCACATAAATAGGTGACTTGAAAGAAATGAGAAGTTGAGATTTCCCTTACCTTGAAGAGTAACTGTTAAAACTAGAATATTTGGACCTTGGGAGCTTGAGTACACATTGGGAGTAATACATGGAAGGTAAAACTCTCAGTTATTCATGTTAAATGAATTGTTAATGAATTATAATATAGAAAATGGAAGGTATTTGTTGAAAAAGTGATATTTTACTAATTTCTTTAGACCCCTCAGTTGTGGTATTTTCAAAACAATGGGATTTCCCATGATATTTCCCAAAGGTATTGTCCACTTGGGACACATAATATGTATTTTATTCCATAACATTATATTGTAATTTTATATTAGTTATTACATCATTATGATTTTATTAAACATAACGAAATAACAAAAATGTATTTTTACTATTCACTGAAAAAGATAATATTTTAGAAACTTTTCATCCAATCACCCAATGTTAATTTTGAATTTTATATATAAAAAATGATGTTAATTTTCCCATAATAATTCTCTATGTATGAGAAATTTATCTTCTAAATATAAAAATCCTTATTTATTAATTATAATAGCAGATAGAAAATAAATAGAAATATGAACAGAAAAATTTCAAGTACATGAAAACTTATTTTATCATATAAATTAAAAAAATACTGTCTAAATAATACTATTTTGTTAAGATAATAATTATTAATAACACATTATTTTATTATAATGAATATAAATTTTCTAAAAAAATACAATTTCTGTTCAAAAATTAAATTTATCGAATTCAACATATTTTTATGAAAAACTATTCTCAAAACAAAATCTATGGAATAGTGGTTTTATTTATACATAAGGATTAAAAACTAAGTAACTATGGCCTCAGCACATAACCCCTTATAACACCATCATACGACCTGTGGTTTAGGGGTCCAATTGGGATAGATTCTTATTGCGAATTGGATAACATCAACCGAGTGGTAATTTCCACTAACTTGATTTTCCCCCATAGGCGATTTCATTCAAAATTAACATGTTGAAGCTTAGATTGGGCATGGTCAAGAGAGAAGCCCAATGGCACTAAATCCCTCCCATGTTCAGAAAAATAGGCTTCATAAGTCATGAATCTACTATTTGAAGCCATTTTTTCTCCATTCTTGAATAATTAACCAATAACAAGTCTATATATAACACTAAATATAACGTTAAAATTATTATTAAGCATATTGTTTCTAAGAGTAATTTTTTTTTGAAACCTGATGGTCACATTTCAATTTATATTTACATCATTATTAAACAGATATTTTTTTGAGTGCAAAATAGTGTAACACACATTTTAGGGAAATAATTACCATTCGAAATGTTTAAGTCATTACAAAAACATGTCTTGCAATTTATCCTTTGGTGTGATCCACTCTATAGATATATTTTTAAGTGTGATGTTATTTACACTACTAGAAATTTACCATATACCCACAGTTTGAAACTGTGGGTATAGACCTTAGAACCCTGGGATACCAAGGCATCAGTATAGCCCCTAAGCTATACCCACAATTTATGAAACTGTGGGAATAGGTCCATTACAAATTTTCACTCAACATTACATTATGTCATTCATATATACCAATGGTTTTAAAACTGTGGGTATTGCTTTGAGAAAAAAAACATGGCCACAAGATTTGATTCATGGACCGCTCGTTTATTCCTTACATGCCTTACCATTATCCCATATGTATTATTAGAATATAAATATATATCTAGTTATATATATATATATATAAACCATGGATGTATATAGAAAACCGTGGGAATAGGTGTTCCCACAAAAACAAATTTCTGCCCTGTGATGTTTTTTCACTCTATAAGGTGGGATAGAAATACCCATGATTTTGTAATACCATGGGTATAATCCTTCAAAAATTAGTTATATACCCATGGTTTTTGTTAAATAGTGAGTATGGGTCTCAAAAAACTACCTTATACACATGGTTTTTCTAAAACCCTGGGTTTAGTTCCCACACTATACCTATATCTACAGTTTCAGCAAAACCATGGGAATATATTCCCACACAATACATATACCCACATATTTGGTAAAACCATGCATATAGGGGTTGCTATACCCATGGTTTTCCCAAAACTGTGGGTATAGACCTGTTTTTCAGTAGTGTTAATAAATCTAAATTTGAGGATAATTCTCATCTGTATTTCAGATATATAATGAATATGGGAAATTATATATCTCACAGTGTATTTCCGGACATGAAATATAATGGAGTTTTCATGACAGAAAATGTTTTAATCAAAATTATATATATGTAGTTTAAATTCCTGAAACATATTTTGGGTATATATATATTATTTCAAGAATATTGTTTCGAAGGTGTAAGTGATGGTATTATCAATTTTCAATGATGATGAAGCTTCATATAATGTATGACTATGCATATATATTTATATACAATCTTATATGATTTCAATGTCATTAGAATCACAAATACATGTAATGTTATTTAGGAGAAATCATTAGTATATTAAATAAGGAAGAAGAGTTAGGGAGATTAATTAAAAGTTATGAATGAAGGGGGATGTTCCCAATTATAAATACACGGCCTCATGCAGACATAGAGATTTTAATACATGTTTTTATCTTGGATGGATAGAAGAAATAACGGTGTGATAATATTTCTTAAAAACGTTCTTGTTGATCATACCCAAATTGAATAATGTTATATTCAGTTATGAGGATGATCACTAATAGTAAAGATCTAGTTCTCGAAGATAGTTATAGATGATAATTTTTTTGATTTGAATTCAAAACATTCACATGATATCAAGTGAATATTAAAATAACGAAATTTGGGAGATAAGATGAAACAACTAAACATGTAAGGTATTATAATATATATATTATTTTTGGTTTTAAAACATATTAGATTATTTCAAACTATATCATAGTGGATAAATATTTTGTATTCCATGTAAAGAAAAATATCTCCAACCTTGGTATTAGTCTAAATTATTTTTTGGTGTAAAATAATATAGAGAAAAGGGAAGATCTAGTGAAACTTATCCTAAACTAGGGGATAACAAGGAAAATTTTGATGATGAATAATAAGTAGAAGAAGAAGCCGATTTGATATTGAAGATCCCTCTATAAAGAAATTTATGCACCCAAGTTCACATAGAAGAATATTAGAGTGCAAGTGTATTGGATAATTCAGTTTTCATAGTAAATAAGAGGAATAATAGGAAATAGTATATCATTTTTCTTACTGTGAAGAATAATAAGAGGTTATATTATGTTTATATATATATATAAGAAGTTCCGTTCTATAGTTAAAGGTAAGATGAATAAAGATGAAGAAGTGAATCCATAACAATAAAGTATTAAATATTGGTGTAATAATTTCTTGTTTTTATATATATAATTTTTATAATGGTATAACATATACTTTAGTGGGGGATACACTGTACCTAGTTAGGTGGGATGAAAAATTATACACTTTCAGGAGACTATATATAACAACCCAATTGAAATATATCATTATTTTATTCTATCCCTCTAAGAAAAACATTACAAATCACCAATAGTCACTCGATTTCATAATTATAAATGTATAGAATATTTGATGACTAGTTTGATAGGAAACTCATCTTACAGTACTTATGAATATTTCTCCATAATCAATCATATGAATACTCAGTTTTAAACTTCTTTTCGTTATACTCATATTTATAACTAAGTGATAAAAACATAACAAATGGGAGAGATTGAATTCTTAGTAATGTAAAACTCAACAATATATCGTCAAGGTTTTGATAATAAAAATGAAATAAAATAGAAGTTAGTAATGAATATATTATTAAAAAGAACATTGAATAATAATATTTTCCCAAAATCAATGATATAATGTCTTGTAATCTCATAAGGTAAACCATATAACATGGAATAAGAGTGTGGAAATAAGAGAAGATATACATGTTTTGTGGATCATGATAAAAGGTATAAATATATAGAAGGTTATATATATATATATAAATTGAAAAACATTACCCTATCATAGGAGTATAAATCATAAAATAACCAAGAATAAATGGTTACTCATTTCCCTTAAAATGGAAGAACATGTATCACAAATGGATTCCCATAGTTGAGTAAGAATACATAGATTATTCTCATAAAATTGTGGAAGAAAACATAAATAATTGATTTCTATAAACACAGTGATGATGGAATCACTACCCAATTACCTATACATAATTATCTTTAAATAAAATCTCAATTCTCATAGTATAGAGGGAATTAATATTTTATTACCATAAACATAGTGGAAAATGCATCGCTTTCAAATTCTCATATTGGAGAGAGAACAAATACTCGATTCAAACAGTCATTTCATTATACATATATCATTAATCAATGCATGGGAAGGTTATATAGGATCCCAAATTGAATATAATAATCACCCATACATCATTGTTTCATTTGGAAATGAATACATTCATACATCAAAATTAATTAATTAACCCATAGAAAAGATATGGATTTTATAGAAATGTTTATGTGATTCCCATAGTGGAGTAGGCATCACTGCCATATTCCCATAAAAAAAGTGAAGTAGGAATCACTACCCAATTACCTGTAGATAATTATGTTTACATAAATCCTGATTCTCAGAGTATTGAGGGAACTATTGCCTGATTCCAATAAATATAGTGGAGCATGCTTCACATTTATATTCCCATAGTGTATAGAACATCAATACTCGATTTGAATAGTCATTTCATTAGACATAAATCATTAATCAATGCATTGGAAGGTTATATAGGATCCCAAACTTCATAATAATAATCATCCATACATCATTGTGTCATCTGTAAATGAACACATTCATACATCAAACATTACTTTAGAAAACATTTAACTAAAACATATATTTTCAATAATGGATCCTTTTAATGTTTATAATTATCTTTCGGGGAAATGTGTACTGAATGAGAAAACATATTATATATAAATAAAAAAGTTTTAATACTTAAAAATACTTTTTATAAAAACCCATATTATAAAATGGGATAATAAAAATCATTTTTAAAAGGGGAAATAAAAAATTCAAATGTCACATGAGTTAACACAGAATTTAGTTTCCCTTTATAAATGAGAACAATGGTGGGAATAAAAAATATAGAAAAAAGGGAAACCAGTTGTTAAAGAGGATGTGAATTATTCTTAACAATGATATATTTTTTTATGTTGAAATTCAAAGAGGTATAATAATTTAATATAAAAGAAATAATCTCTATATATAATTATAAATTAACAGGACATGATATCTTAGGGTTGAAGCAACCATGATTGTAAGAATGAAATCTAACAATAAGAATCATAACTCTTAGAAAGGAGAAAATTTAATAAAGACCATAACAGATTTAGTGATAGTTTAATCAAAATAACTGGAAAATATATATCATTATATATTTTTAAATCACTTATATTTCATGAAATATTATTATAATTTATATCCACCATCAATATATACCACTAAAAAATGAATGATTTGGTGAATACATATAATATCTAAATGAAGAAATATTGAGATACATAAACCCATACCTTATATTCATACATACATAATAGAATTATAATGTAACTACAATAAACATAATTATATAAATAATATATTACATAATACATATTCAAATTTATTTCAACATATATATATATATATATAATTTAAAACCATTTAATACAAATATATTTAACGGTTTTGGTTTCTTTTGTCATCATATTCTTGAAAACATGATTACATTATTAGAGTAGTATACTAATGGTGTTTATTATTATTATTTATTTAAAAATTTAAATAATAATAGATTATCCAGTATACTAGAATCATGTTTTTTTAACGACTCATCATATTCCATTTTCATTTTGGAATGGAAAACATATTTTTTGTAAAAATGTAAAAGGTGAAGAACTTATTTTAATGTTTTTAATGATCAGAAGGTGACATATATTAATTAATAAATTAAATATCAAAGGTTCATTAAATGAAAAATTAAAACATATTAAATAAATTATTATTAAATTATATTACCCTTATATAACATTTCTTAACAATTCTAGTCCTAAACATTAAATCATTGATTTCACAGATTGTAAAAGCAACCCAAATAAGAGGATCTTTTATTGATATAATGAGTATGTATTTTTTATATAATAGAAAATAACTTTTATAGAATCCTAAACATGTCAAAAATATAATATATATTCATTAAATTAAATCGTATAACCATCCATAAATGGTTGTATGGCATATAAAATTTGTTCTTCTCGATGGCATTAGTCAATACATATGCATGATTAACATTTCCTTTTCATTATGAATGGTATGAAATGAATGTATATGAAAGAGTATAATTTATGAAATATAATTGTAAAAAATTTGATATATTTATTCATCAAATCTATATGCTTTACCATTTACATGGTACGGTGATGAAAAATGAACCATATCATTTCATACAAGAGGTAGTCCACACATATTCTTGATCTATGTTGTTTTATTTTTATTAATAGAAAGATGTAATTAAAAAATGAGTGGTAAATAAATATAATAAATTTTAGTATATTAATAATAATTCAATTATATTAGTGTTTCAATAAAATTTTTGGGGAAGTATGACTTGGATGAAAAGACTAAGGTGTACAAAATACTCACATTCATAACAATAGATTCCTCTTAGAAATATCCTTGTAAATGAAGAATTAATTCTAAATAATTGAGAAAAAATTAATCTTAAGTGGGATGATTTTATAGGAGAATAAAAATGGAAATTTTTAGTGAGGAAATTCTTATAAAAATGTATTACATGAATTAGTGGATGTGTTCAGCATTAATTAGTTAAGATAAGGGTAAATGTTAAAGTACATAATACATTTCAATAATAGTATGTCACTATTCAAAGTTCAAATAATTTAAATGATTAATAAAATGGTTATGTAGATGGTTAAGCTATTTAAATCTTTATCTGTACTTTTGAAAAAAAAATTATGTTAATTTAAAAATATATTTTTTCATTTTTCAATTTTTTGCTTTTATTTTTTTAATAATTATTTTCCTTAGTAATTTTAATTTAATGCCTAAAAATAAAGTGATACTTATTAAATAATTTGTATATATAGATTAAAAATATAAAAAATCTTTTATTAAATGATATTTCTATGAGTAATATATATTAATTTATTATTTAATCTTGTAATTCTTAAAAACCCATTTTTAGAAATAGTGAATTTTTAAGCATTAATTTTTTGTATAGGATAGAATTATCAATATTTTTTATTTCACAGAAATACGTTATTTTATTATAAAATTTTAAAATGTATTTTCTTATAAAAGATATACAAAACCAACTTTAACCCAAATAATTTTTAATTCAAATAATATATGTAAATAATTTCTTTTATTTCGAAAATATAACTTATGTTAATAAAATTTTAATAATCAGATTTATAAACTCATAGTGGTATTTTAAAATATATATATTGTATCATTAAATAAATTTCATATCATGAATAACTTTTTATAATAATTTTAATTATACTTTTTTTATAGTAAAAAATAAAATGGTTTTAGTAAAAACATTATTTTATAACTATTCACATGAAAATAAATTATTTTAGAAAAATTACAAAAACATTACCTACGTAGGATTTTGACATAGAAATTTAAAAAACTATATTTTATTAAAAAATTAAAATCCTAAAATTTATAAACATATCATAAAATGTTAGATAAAATAAATTGATAAAATTAATTTTTTTAGAAATTCCATTTAAAAACATTAAGAGTTCTCAATAATGTTTTTTCTACATTCTTAATCTTTTAAAAAATTATTTACTAGAGGTTTTTTTTGAAATTTTCATAACAAAAAATTATTTGAGGAATTTTAGTTTAGTGTTTCATTTGTATTAATCTATGTAACATTGTATTAATTTATAAAAAAAATATATTTTAAATTATTGGGGAATTACAATATATTTTAAATCTCACATGATAAATCATGTGGGCCATGGAATCATAAGGGAATTGATATAAAATCCTAGAATATCCTTCCCATATTGAGATTTTAACCTTTTATATCCTTGTTCCATCTTTGTGTGTGTGTGTGAGTTTGGATGTACTATAAGAAATAAAGAGGAATTCAAGAGAGAAAAAAAGAACCACTCATCTAATAGTGAAAGGGGTGAAAAGAGATAGGGATATCTCAATTTGAGGGAAAATATGAAGGTATTAGATTTAATTTCTAAATGTATGGTTTTATATTTTTCCGTGAACATAAAACTCTCACAATATTAACCAATTGAGATATGCATATAGATTCATCATGATAAATTAGAGACATTTTAAATCCCTGAAAATATGATTTTTGATTCGAGGAGTTTGTATTGGTGTCCCAAAATTTTCAATATTCCATTCGATGAACTAAGGTAAATTAGTATTGATTCTTCAACCTCAACTGAAATGAGATGGTAAAGAAATATATATCAATGTTACACATGCACTTGATATTTTTCTAACTCTAATTCATATGATGGATTAGTACCATGGTATTCATACCCATAAACAACAATGGAAATGAAAACACCAATGTCAAATGGGGAATAAAGATCATAACCTCTCATAAAATGGTAGTTGGAGGAATAAACATTAATACATCAAATAAAAAGAGCTGGTCAAATGGTATATTATAATGGTGTTTAAAACCCCTTTTCCCAATATTTTATTTTCCATTAAACCTAAATAATTTGGTCTTCAACACATCATAGAATTTAGTTTTTATCAAAATATATTGGGGCCCAACATGATCTAGTTTTTTATTTTATAATTGGTTCTTTATAAAATGGTCAAGTCTGTACATTTTATATTCTGAAGGCCTCAGGAACAAGTCACTTTTATATCTACCACCGAACTAGATAAAGATAGATAATGGAAAATATTCACCACCATGAATGCCAAAATGTTCAATGATTGTATGAATTTCAGATAGTAAACTAGGAACACTCAACCCTTAGGTAACTATTAAACATTATTGTTGTGGTCCGAAATCCTTTTATAGTGTTTGAGATTTTCCTATCGCAATTATCATTTATGATTTAACATATATTACGTAATAAGAATAAGGAATAATAGAAAGACTTTAGTCTAATTTTGAATCAATATTACACTCATTATGTCTTTATAACAACATCTTTGAGTAGATGGGAACTTCCCAATAAAATAGAACCCTCATTAGATGGGTAGTATCAATATGTCTCTATAAAGATCATTCAAATGGAATACCAACTTCATTAAAACTAAGATATATAAAACTGAAATCCACATTTAAAGTTGAGGAGGAGACCATAGAGACCAAGTAGGTTAAGTAGGTAAAAGACTAGGTCGACCAGAACTTTTACCCACATTCCTTTTAAATCCTTATAAACAATTGACTCTTGAATGAAGGTGATTCAACAAGGCTAATATTAACATTGATCTAATACTAAATAATATTTAGATAATTCCATCCTAATAATATTGGAGGATCATTTGCATGGTGTGAAATACTATAGTCAACCCCAAATCATAGTAAGTGAATCTCAAGTATTCCAAAAAAATGACTTGGATTCCCACTAGAAAAAATAGGAACAAGAATCACACCAAAGAAGATATTAGCTTCAGAATTATAGACTACTGATAGTAATCTATTGTGATGAACATACACCTAGTCAATAAGTTTGAAATCCAAAAATATTTATTTATGTTTCATTGTAATATCTCAATTTTGGATTTTATTGACCATTTAAAAATCTTAAATATTTAATCACTAAGACCATCTTAATCCCTAAAAATTTTGAGGCTAAAGAATTCATGAATGATGTGTTCCATGAAGAAACCAAACTCTATTGAGTGTCCCATGGTTTTATCTTCCTGGGATAATATCAAGATAAAGATTCACTCTAACATATCTAACACCTATATCTATATGAAAATATCAATGGAATCAATATTCATTGAGAATTGGTCAATAATGGATCTAGAATAAATCTTATTCATATCGAAACCCTTTCAATTAGATAGCTATGGGGATCCCAATATATCTCTTTCTTTGTAAAAATTCAAGGTTATGATAAATGTATGTAATTTTCATTCAAATATATAAAGTTTATGACCATATATGGATACAATATTTAAAAATAAAAGTTCAAGGTGGTTTATTAGGATATAAACATCAATATCATATTGTAATGGAAATAGATCTGCATAATTGGGAAAGTATATGTATTTTTTTGGATATGGTTCCCATTTTTATTATTTAAAAACACAACATTTAAAATAAAGATATATTAATAGTGGAGAAAATTAACATCAAATGGGTATAAATATCTTGGTTTCAACAGAAAAATGATTATATGACACTACTATAAATAAATCGAGGACACATTGTGAGGAATTCATTTTACCCATAAAACATGTCATGGTATATGCCTTTATGAAGAAAAATATACCACCAAAAAAGGGGTTACAACTTCACCCATGAAAATTAATATTGACTCCAATAAGCTCAACCCCAGTGTATAATTTCATTATGTTTCCATAACACAACCAAGAATATTCGATAATATAGACATCAATCCTTAGAGTAGGATGTAAGAATATAACATGGGAATATTTATCCCTTTTTCTAAAATATTACTATTTTTAGAAAAAAATAAATAATTTATTTAGGGGTAAAAACAATTGAGAGACAATGATACCCCCAAAAAACTTATCCCTACATCATATATAAAATTTTTTATTGTCAACACATCCTATTTCCTTGGATTTATTATGATTAACAAAAATCTCCTTGGCAACAACACTAAAATATCATATCATCATTCATTCCCAGTGAAAATGATGAACCAAATATCCAAGACATTATCCTAACTTGGAGATCATTGTGTGTTGATATTATTTTTTCACCTATTAATAGAACCCCAATTACATCTCCAGAATCTCAAGATGTAAATCCTACCTCTATATTTAATACAGATAATTCGTATAACTGTTATTTTCATATTCTATTTTTAGCAACTGATAACATAGAGGAGTAAGAGTATGGAGAGGATCAAATATATTTCAATACATTATTCAGTGAATTTTTCATTCCCTTGGTTGATGAGAATTAGTAGTTGAATATTTCTATAGGGGAAGATCTGTGACCTATATTGATTAGTTCCACCATGATTTCTAAGGATAATAAAAAAGAAATCTTTTTCTTGAAATATCTTTGATATTTATTTCCTATACCTATAAATAATTTATTTGGATTGAACCTAATGTTAATACCCATAATATGGTTCTACTTGACAATGACCATGTATATAAACAAACTATCAGAAGGATTTATCCTACCCTTTCTACCAAGAATGAATTTGAAGTTGACATGATAATTAAATCGAAGTATACTCGGGTAGAGTAATATCTACCATTATATTCCAAAATTTTTCTTATCAAAATGAAAAATCAGAATATCAATTTATTCATTGATTTTAATTATCTTAACTATAAATTTCCATAGGGGGAATTCATTATTCCATACATAGAATAATGTATTGTTTTAGTAGTTGGATTCCATTCCCTATTTATCATAGATGGGTTATCTCACTACAACCAAATTCATATATCACAAAATATAAAGTGTTCATGACCATTTAGGAACATTAAGGGGTTTACTAATATCTATTGGTTCCCTTTTTCATGAATAAAATCGACTCTACAAAAAAACATTCCATGCATCATATCATCATGCCCCTTCTAGGGAGGAGTTTTTGATAATACATTAATTATATAGAGGTTTTGTCACAAATAAGTTCTGATTTTCTATCAAAACATGATATTGTTTTCAAAAAACTATGAAAACACAACTTAAAAATTAACCGTTAAAATATTCCTTCAATGTGATATTATTAAACATAATTGGTTTTGGGTTACTCCATCATGGAATTGAGGTTGATCAATTGAAAATATGATAAATTCCTAATATTAGTCCACCTAAAAACATCAAGTAGATTTATAAGAATCAATGGATTCATTACCAATATCATCAATTTTATTTATTATATCATATGTGACTTATTAACAATTACAAGGTTGGTGAAGAATGTAATTATTTACCTTTGTGAAAAATAATACCTAAAACACTTATATGACCTTAATCAATAACTCTTGAGCCTATCAATACCGATAATTTCATTCGACCTTGAAGTCTCCCATCTGTTACACAGAATCCATAGAGTGGTTTTATGATATATTAATTTCTAAAAATAAAGATGTTATAATAGAAAGTACTTTGTATTATGTCACCAAGATTATGATAGATTCCACACCATATATTCCTCCATCAAAAATAATTATCTCACAATGAACTATTTTGTATAGAAATCAAGAATTTATTTACTATATAACGAATTTCACCTTTTGTATTATATTTGTTTTCATAAGTAAAGTTTAAGTTTAATAATTCTATACATTGTTATATCCTAGTGGGTAGTCATTACGTTGTAGTTAGACGTCCAATTATTTTGATTTTTTTTATAAAATGGTAGGTATTGGGAGGATTCATTGCAATACACCCAACTTCTAGAATTTCATTTTTGAACATAGAATTACCTAATGAATTATTGGTTGTTATGCATAAAACACCCAATACATATAATTTTTACATTGGTGGTTCCTCCATTATTTCAAAGTGAAGGGGAATTAAAGTCCTAAAATTAAATTTGGTTCTGTTATGTATTGTTTTTGTCTCCCTAAAAATGGAAATCCTTCAATACTATTTATTTGTTTAGAAGTTATTTCTAATAATATAGAATACTGTCAAGTTATCAATTCTATTTTAGTGTTTTACTTCTATATAATGAGGGCTCAAAAAAGTGTTAATGGTTGTTTGGAGATGGTAATCACAAAAATGAATTAACAATATTTTGTTAAATAATTAAAACAGACTCCCTTACCCAAGTAAGTGTGATGGATAGTTGATAAATTTACCTTGAAACTAATGTTGAATCATATCATGCATTTAAAAAACTAGCATACTGATGCAATGGAAAACAAAACTACATCACTTATAAATCCTAAGAAATACATAATGTTTATCCACTTCATGAAACATATGGTGGTCTCTCCATTAATTTGAAATTATATAAAATAGATCAATGATATAAACCCACTATTTCTCAATCTTTTCTCATATCCTTGTCAACAAAGACCATAATGGGCTAACTGTACCCCCATAAATGACTACCTATAAAGTGGAATTCTTCCATTTTATTGATCTATGAAGGAATATTTATGAAATGGGTTTTTAAATTTCATTTTTTTATTATGTGAATTCTTATTATTTCCACTAAAAATGTGGATTTAAAGGATTTTTCCATTGATTCATCAAATTATAAGATAAAATTACCATTATGAAAGAGTTATATTTCTTTTATTCTAATGTTCATCGGTGAGGCACCCGGATTTCATATACATTTTGGATTCATGTGTATTTATATCCATAAATGATGAAAGATTTCATGTTGTTTACCAATAATTTATATGTTATTCTGATATATGAAAATATCATTTATCATTCTCTAGAGTTCTTAAAAAATGAAAACTACTCTTGGATTTATACTATTTGGAGAATTGATGTTATGGGTCCATATTCCCCTATTATACCTAGGATGTTCAATTACATCATTCCAAATACTGACTTCTTTTACAAATGGGATGAGTCAATATCCTCAACTAAGTTAGTAAAATGATTTTCTTTAACATCATTAAGACTAAAATTATTATCATATTGGGTGAACCTTAAAAATTATTATTATAAAATCTCATGATGTTCTTCTCTTCTGATTTTAATAGGAAATATTATAAATGAAATATCAAGTATAAAACCATTAAATTGTTAATGGATAGATAAAGGAATCAAAAAAACATAATCCAAAATTCATTAAAAGATATTAGACAAGGATAAGAAGTCTTAATTGGAAACTCTTTGGTATGTTTTGTGGAAATTTCAGAACAAAACATGTACTATCACACATGTGAACTCATATTATCTTTTATATGGTTAAAATAAAAACATTCCATTTTATGTTTAGTTTCCATTGTTTCATGGTGCAATCCAAAAATGGTTATCTAACATTGACCAGCCACAAAAGAAGTTTAATCAGTTGGAGTTTCTAGATAAGAAATAGTTTATTATTTTAAAAACCTTAATGATCATCACAACAATATAATGTATCCATGAAATATGAAATTACAACTCCGATAATTCCTATAAGGATAATTATTTATTTCTATAGATACCACCTTGATCCCATGGAAGAAACCTTTGAAAACGGAACCAATGTGGGAGGGGCCTAATGTGATACACATGGTTAACTCTTTTAGAGCTTATTCCTCAATCACAATGGATGGAGAATGTATCACAACCACCACCAATACCATGTTCATTAATAAGTAGTTTTCATAAAAAAATTCCATAATATCATTTTCCTTGTTGAATGACATAACAGAACATGAAAATGTCCCTGCTCCAGGATGTTAAACTATGTCGTAAAGGTCCTCATCGTATGAAAAGTAACTATATAATTATTGGGTCTTGTTTTTATGATATGGAACTACATGAGAGATTATTTTCCATTACATAATAATTCAATATATGCATGTATTCCCATACTAAGGTTCTATATATCGACATATGAAAAGATAAACTCCCTCACACATCATAAGAAATACAATTTGATGGAATCTTATAACATTAGGTGTGTGGTTATTCTAGATCTCTTACACTTGAAAAATATGTCAAATCCCAACTCAAAACATTAGAGATATATTTTTTTTTGAAATTATATGTGCATTTATTATATTCTTCCATTAGTTTTCCCATGGAATGAAATTTCCCCATACGATAACTTTTTTACCATACGATGTTAGACTGAATATCCATATCAGACTTCATGATATTAAATTTCATTATCATATCCTTGTAAAATTTTGTGAAACTACATTAAAAATATTCTGTACATGACATTAAACTATGGGAAATATGGTCCATCCCATACTAACATAATATACTAAGAGTATCCTGATCCATTTTTCCTCTTTCACCCTATATGAGAGATCGATCAATGTGTGAATTATTAGTGTATGGAATCATTATCACTTAAGATTATAATTAATAAAAAGTTTTAAAATTAGTTAGAAATATGTGTGGCTTGATAACCAAATCTTGGGATACATAGTGATGCCTAGAATACCCATTTTGGGCCTAAATATAAATTCTACTAGTTTTATTTTTTTATTAGGTTTCTACTCATTATCGTCAATTTTAATATAATCATCTATCATAAATGGAAAACCTCATAATTATTCCCTTATAAATGAATTGAATATATGTGGAGGCTTCATAAGAAAAACAAGTGTCTTTTATTTTATCTTTATAGGTTATGTAATGATGTCTGAATTCCCTATCATAATCTAATAAAAAATCCTTATTAAAACATATACATCATTCTAGGGTTTGTTAAATTTTACTCATAATAGGATTACCTTCAATGGAATGGCCCTAACATGGATCCATTTTATTTTTTTCACATGTTATATCTACCAAAAACCCAATACTATGGTCTTCACATTATATCCTTTAACAAAATGAATATTTCACCCTTTTCTAGTGATGTGAAACCGTATGAAAGGTACTCCACATTTTGTGATCATAAAATACTTAGAGTTCCCATGTGAGTCCCATAAATATTAAAAATAAACAATATTTATATTGAAGTTTTCTAGTGTATGGGTTTTCCAGATCATGTTGGTTATTCTCCAAAAGCTCTACACTGGTAAAAATCTATAGCACCTTGTCATAGCAATGATACATCTATTAAAGTTAAGTTATATTCTTTCTCATTCTAGGACACCCATACATGAAATTAATAATTTATTAAACATGAGTTGGGTTAGCCTAAAATGAAATTCCCTCTATTCAACAGGAGCCTTAACATCCCCATTGATTATTCATTGTTCATTATTTTGTGTTCATAGGTATAAACTCCTTATTACGGTCACACACTACCAATCCCCAAACCTCTATGATTCCCCATTTTATGATTGATGTTATATTACAAACCCAAAAAATACCTACCTATTATGAAATCTTCTATAATATCAGTATTAATCCCATCCATCTCTCATTTCTGACCCTGAGCATAAATCATATGATTTTACGGATTGTGATTTATTGCATGTGTTAGTACAATTATGATGTATCATAACAAAAATTAGTGAGACCGAATACGTCACTATATAACTCTATACTATATTATATAGGTATATTTTTTATGTATTTAAACTACATATCACCCATGTCCTAGTATCAATATGGACATGTTAATGACATTAGGCCTACCATTTTAAATGTCCCATATTGTTCAAGATATTTAGTTTTTGAGAAATTAGTACTAACATAAAATCTTGATCCATGTTGGAATATCTTGTCCATGTATTTATCCATTCATCAATTTTCACTAAGAATAAGAAAAATAATTCCATTAAATCATGTAAATTACCCATGGGACCATTCTTTAGCCTGAGACTCAGATTCATGAAAGAGTTATTGATGCATGGTTTTCCCCATTCATCAATATATACTAGAGTAAAGTTATCCATATTTTCAGGAACTACTTATGGCATTATTATTTTCATTATAGGATATGTAGATACACATAAATATTATATATAATCCTTATATATCGGTTTTATCGCAATATAACTCTCTCCTCATATTAGTATTTAAGACATCATCCATCTAAATTTGGTTTTCATTAATTTTTCATATGCCATCTCGAAATTCCATACTCTATGATTATAAATTACACAATGTTATGTCCTTATAATAATACCATAAAATTACTGATATTGACTCATTACAACATGATTTTAAACTTCCCGAATAGATAGTCATTATATGTCCAAAAACTACATGTTATCATAGTCCTACCTATGTGACATCAAAATGAACAATATACAATTTATCCCACATGAATTTAACTATTCCTAGTATTTTATCCCATATGACCTTGTATTCATTATATAGTTTCATTCTACTTTAAATTAAACTATATAATACATGCATTTCAATGGTCAATCTACATTAGGGGTTCTTTTTCTTAGTGATGTGATGGTTATGGATAATCAGGTCAACCTAAAGGTCAGGGTTCACATAAAATATGAAAAAATAACACCATTCAATAATAATGTGGGGATCAATTACTACCCATACAAGATACATATATAATTCCAGATTATCTATCCTAGACTAAACTATGAATATTACTCTTATTCAATTTCCCATCAAATCATGTTCTTCCTCATATCTATTATATGACACCCTTCACATCCATTTTTTAAAAACCATGAACAAATTCAACAAAGTTTTTATTAAGACATGGGTTTATTGTCATACCAATGAGGATTTCAATATATATTTAAGAATCAAATGAATTACACATAACTTCAGTATTAATCAAATTCTGATGGTACTACTGTATGAAAATCAAAAAACCTATGGAAATATGTAATACCTAAAGATAAATGTCTTCATAAAAAATAGGAAATTTGATTTATGAATTACATATTAATTTTAGTTGTCTAAGTGAAGAACATTATGGGCACCTAATTAGTATGTCAATAGATATAGAAATAAGATATTTCTATCAATAGTTAATCGAGAAACCTTCTTCTGATACCATTACACCTAACCTCAGTATTTTTGATGTCCAACCATTAGAATATTTTTTAAAAATATATTTAAAACTCATGGATAAGTTGAAAAATAATACCTAAGTAGAAAACTATGAATTAATTTTGAAAGTTAATAATCATATTGAAGCGTTATTTATATTACTTCTTTAATGATTTCATTTAGTTGAATCTATTTCCTTTTTAGTGCTTCTACTAAGTTTGATATTTATGTGATCTATTCCTTTTATGCGTATTAATATTTTATTTCAACGTGTTTAAATTCCTTACATGTTATGTATTATGCTAGTTAATCTATTCTTAAAGTCATTGTAGGAAATTTAGATACTAGTTTTTAAAGAGGGTGAACCAAGATACCGATTATAATAGCAGGAAATTATGATTAGGTTGATCAATGATTTCCATGGTAAAGAAGACATATTCCAACATCAAACTTTAATCAGTAGATACCTTAGGGTATGTTTAAATACTTGGTTACCTCATAATAGTTCAATAGTTCTACCATTGAAATTTTTTTAAATGTGAGAATTTTGTAATACTTTTTATAGATATTTGGTTCGAAAATTCATAAACTAATTTCATTTAATACTTATATACTAATATTTTCATTAGAATATTAATTTTCAAATTTAGATAGTTTTATAATTATTTTTTGAATTGTATGCTGATCTGTAATTTTAAATATTTATTCTTAAACATTATGAAATTTATTTTATTTTTTGGATATATTAGTTGTTTGTAACATAGATAAATGTATTTTGGGCCTCTATTATTTTTTAATACAGATAAATTCATTTCTTGATAGGGATGAAAATATGTATTTTGTTTTAAAATATATATCAACCCTATTTTAGTATAATTTTCAGAAACTTTCTATCATAAATTTTCTATCAGAGAAGGTTATTATATCATAAGGTAATCATGATATTTCTATTTTTTATTTTTTATTATTCTGTAATATTTGTATATTCAAGATCACTTTCACCTAAAATGTGTGTATAGAATTTATTTTATGTATGGAAGGTATACACATTGGATCTATTGATAAAATAAGTCCAAATCAACCACTAATATTTAATGTGAATAACTATTTATACTAGAGAGATAGAATGTAAACATATTTTATAAACACTATTATATAAAATTCCATTATGATTATTAGAGAATATAAAGTTCCTAAAAACGTGGTTTATTTTTTACTAGAGAATAGCAAATTAAATATTAGTTAAATTTCATATTTAGAAATAATCAATAATATTCTATTAAAAAATTAATATAGTAAAATATAACTATGTCGAACTGTGTGTATCATATAGAAAAAAACGAAGTTACAAATTTATGATCATTATATGTTCTAAAGATGAGGAATTTTGTCTTACGATAAAATTATAAATCCTTATATCTTCTACTTATGGAATATGTTTCTGAAATTCATTAGAGATTCTTGAAAATTTTAAACAGTATGAAATCCCTTATAGAAAAAGAACTATATAATGATTATGTTTTTGATAAAGGAATAAATTTTATACCTAACTAATAGGAAAAATAATTGTTATTAATTACAAAAATAATATCAAAATATATCAAATATGATACTATCATAATATTGCTTCCATATGATATACATTTTAAAATACTTATAGAGAAAAATAAAAATAAAATTGATTGTGTCATTAATACTACTTGTAAATAAAAACTGGAAATGGTAAACAATCTCATTTAATATAATATAAATAAATCATTATAAAGAATGTGTATGAGAACCTAATGACGGTGAAGATGTTAATATTGAAATAGGAATGATAGAAATGAATAATTTCATAGGAAATTAACATAAGGAAAGATAAGTGAATGATAATATATCATAACAAATTTTTAATTAATATATAATACAAGGTTACATTTTACCTAAAAACAAAGAGTTTAAAAAATGAAAGGAAATAATATATATATTATTATAAAATTGAAAATAATAAAATTCTTAAATCTATAGACACTTATAGAAAAGGAGACAATGATATTACTTTTGAAAGCCCATCTAATGAAAGTGATAATAGTATAAAATCATTGGATTCTATTAAAATTTTCTGAAATAATAAAAATTATTTATTGGGTAATTAACAATTTAATCTCATAAAAATATTTCATTATATTTAAATTGATATTATACTTCGAAAATTAATATAAACTATGAGAAATCATTTATTTTAGGTGATGATGAAACAACTATAAAAAATAATAATGAAATAAAAGTGTGTTTTTATAAATGTTTAATAATGTAGAAGAAGTAGTAAAAAATACACATTGAGTTTAATGAAGAATTAACTGAACAAAAATTAATATTTATAAATTTCTAGGACTGGAAAATGTCAATATTATTTTGGAATTAGAAAATTAAAACAAGAAAGTTTTTATACTAGGTGTTGATCAAAAGGGAGAAGATAATGTTATATAATATGAGGGTCATAAGTCCAATAAACTAATAAATTTGAAATAAGAATATAATTTTTTTGACATTTCCTTAGGATTAAACTAATATTTTCAAACTAAAATTATTATTGAAAGTCTAAAAGATCAATTTTGTAAGTTCACTCATTAATGGAATGAGTTTGAAAATATGTATAGATTTACAAGACATAAGAAAACTATTTATTGATTATGAAGTAAATACTATACATGTTTTGGGTACTAAAATAGATATTATTTTTTAGAAAATATCCTTTCTATAATTAATTCTTACAAGGCATACATTATATAAAAAACTAATCCCTCAACAAAGTGAAATCATTTGCAAAACAAAAATTCATTATATCAAGAGAAAAATAGATACATATAAACATAATATATCTATTGAAATATGGTTTATAAATATTCAGTTTTAAAATAATTATAAAACAAAATATGTATATTTTTAAAATCAATAATTCTTAATATATAATTGTTACGTATCAGTAGTTGAATACCTATCACAAATGCACCTTAGTATATCTTATTTTTATTTGTAAAATTATGATACTTTAACTTTTTCTTATGAAATTTTATGTCTTAATTTTATTTAATGTGTGTATTTTATTAAATAATGTTAACTAGAATTAAAATAAATTAACAAAACTTCCAAATAATACGAAGCCTATATCAAATCATTTATGAAATCATATTCAAACTAATATTATCATTTCATTTATCAAATTAATATATGATAACATTTTTTACGACAACATTTTTTAGATCAATAAACTTTTATGACGTGCTATACATTTATAAGATTATCAAAATAATGTTTTTTTCCAAAGTATCAGTTCATCTAGATTATTTTTTTGGATTTATCTAAATTTACAAAAACATTTATCAATATTATTTGTAAAAAATTAATTTAATTTTGTAATGCGTTGAATATATATATATATGATATATCATGCATGTTTGGTCGGATTCAAGATGAGTCTCTTGATCATGAAAATAGAATGTGACCTTTCATTTATAGAAATTTTTTTTATAAATAGGTGGATATAATTTTCTTCAAACACATTTAATAAGAATGAAAGTAAAACCCATAAAATTTATCTAGACATTTTTTCCATTTTTTAAACTCTTATCGATCATCCATTAAGAATAATTGATTCTTTTAAATATCTAGCAACCATAAAAATTCAATGATAATTTTGAATATCTTTTTATCAATATAAAATTTATTATTTCTTCTTAAAAGATATAATAAATTTGTATGTTTTTATAATTTCTATTTTATCTTCTAAAGAGAATGTGCTTTGTCATCTATTTTTTCATTATAGAATTTTATGGTTGATCCAAATTTACTAATGTATTTTTGTAACATTATATAACCTTTTTTAATGAATTCTTTATCCCATTAATGAATACGTTTTATTCATGTTTTGTTTTCAAGAAATTATGAAAAATTTCGGACTTTTTTCGAGGAATTTGGGGATGTTCAAAATTATCGCATGGTTTTACCAAACCATGCACCCCATAGTGAAAATTGTACCCCCTTGTAAATTGGGGAATTCATGGTTTTCCTATGGTTTCCCTAAATGTGCACCCCAAATAGTAGGTGGTTATGCTTGGCATATAGTTTCACCTAACCATTCTATCACCTCCAACATACCAAGTATATGTGATTTTAAGGTTTTAAATATTATTCTAAAATTACTAAACACATATTTCTATGTAAATAATAACCCTTTTAAACCTAAAATGATTTATTATTCCTTGGAGGATCCTAATAGGCTACTTTGGCCCCTCCACACCCTTCCCATGGGGGACTGATGCATTGTTCATCTTGATCAATCACCTTTCAGTATGTGGATCACCTCTTTTATAGTTTCATACAGTCTCTCTATCTCTAATATTAATTTTTTCCATATCAATATGCAATTAATGGATCGAAACTATGTTTTATTGGATCTTGTTTCTTGGTTGTGTTCCTAGATATTCTGTGCCTTCACTCTTCATTTTCATGTCCTATTGCAGGTGTTTATATTAAGATCTTTGATTTAAATATAGGTGGTTCCACAATTCCATCAGACAAAATTGAAACCATAAATTAACTGATTAAATTTAAAAATGTTTTTAATTGTTTTAAAAACATTAAAAGGTTATTATATGATCATTGATCTAATTTTGGCATGAGATTTGAGAAAAACGACACTATCAATAGAATCGATATTATTAGGAGGATTTATGAAATAATATGTCTTGAAATAATTTTTTTATGAAATAATTTGATATTGATCTTTGTAAAATGACATAAATTGTAATAATATTTGAAAATTCATGAAAGGATGAAAACCTATTATTTGAGTTTGCAACGAAAAAGGAATGTTTGAAACTGAAAATGAGAAATATCATTTTGAAATGCTTTGAATTATTTATCACTAATTTAATTGATTTATTATTCAAAGAAAATGTTATCCTGGGTAGTTAGTGGTAGTTGGCATAATAATTATAGAACGTCAACTCCCTAGAAATGTATTTATGATGAAAACTTTTACTAAAACAACTATGGAATGACTACCCATTATCAATTCCCTTATTGGGGTGCACACTACCTATGATAGGTTCCCCAATTGGGGTGTATTTGTGTGTGCATACCTAAATAAAGCCAAGTTCATTATGATATGTGTGAGGATCATATTACCTAATAAACTAACATATCACTATTCATTTTTATATGATGATTTGCAATGAGTTGTTTGATTTTACATACATCCCATTGGTTATTGAACTCTTTTATTTATGCTAATTGATTTATATAGATTATTTTATATAAAGTAGTCATTCAATAATATTTGAATGTTTTTTAATTTGTATTCCATATATTTGAATGAAAAAATATTTTGGATTAAAATATGAAAAATTAATATCATTATTGTTTTATTTAAAATAATTTTTCAATTAGAATGTTTTCCTGTTTTAAATTTTGGAAAACCTGGCGATTTTCTACTAGGATCTATAGTTCACAGCCTACCTTTTACTTCAAAAGTTTTTAGACTTTTTTATGCTAGGTATGAGAAAATGGAAATATTCACTTGGAGATTGTGAATGTCCTTGATCCTTTATATTGTATAGTGGTGATGGGTGTGATCGATGGAGATGTTATCCTCTTGTTTCATGGGATGTTTTATTTCTTCATATAGTTTTATTCTATGTAATTTGATAATGTATTATTTTTATTTTTGTTATACCCATTTTTGGTACATTATCCTATTTGAGTGTTGAACAAACTGATTCTTAATCTTTTACCTTCAACTATTTTTTGGAAAATGCATCCCTTATTATACTTTTATGATTCTAGGTGGTAGTATCCAACATGTGGGGATCTGAATTCCATTAGAACTATTCTAGAGATGGATTGGGTATCGTGGTACCAGCTTATCCAGGATGGTTTATTGCAAAGTTTAATAATAAGAGTTGGTTAAGAATCTTTAATCCAAGTTATTATACTGTTTTTTGTCCTAGTAGACATGTGGTAGGATTTTCATGAAATATGAAGTATTTATGAGTGAGTTCCTAGGAAACACTCATTGTAATGAGCCTTAAATCGAATTGGGTGTTCAAGAAAATGAATCATGAGGAATAATTTTATCTGATTCATTATTTTTTTCCTTATATTAATTTAATGGTTGTTGAAACCAAAATAATGAAATCTTATCGTATGGTATGGATATTCCAAATGCTCTTATTTGAGTGGTTTTTCTGAGTAATATTATGTTGTATTTACTATTTCATGTTGATGTTGTGTAAAATCATGTCTTTATGAATATATTTGAATTCTGTTTAGAAGGATTTTTTTTGGTGAAACACAATCAGAGGATCCTCTCATGGACCATAATCTTATTGATAATGTTGTGTGTGCAGTCCAAGCTCTATGAAAGGAACCTATACCAATTCCCATTTAGGGTTTATTTGTGGAACCTCGAAGTGTTGAAGCTCAAAATAATGTTAAATAAATTCTTCACTATAATGACCCATACTTTACATACATTTTTATTACTTCGGAATTGAAGCACACTTGTTACAACATATAAAAAAACAAAGAAAGGACCGTATAGGTATAGTGTCTTTGGAAACTGGGAAACATAAACAACTGGTTCATAAAGCATCTACACTATCTCCCATTTATTTCATCATATCTAGAGTCCCTATTGTAATATCTTATTTAATAACCTTCTTCCCGACCTGGGGAAAGAAAACATACAAAAGGGTGAGCTCAAATGCTCAGTAAGGGTAAAAAAAAAAGAAATATCAATCACATCATATTCATAAGAACATAACATTTTGGAAATCTTAACCTGCAAAAGAGATCATAATTTCATAACATGGCATAAATCATAGTAGTGAAATGTAATCCCAATAATCATAACATAAAACAGGAAACTTTGTGGCATACACACAAAATCATAGAGAATCATTTTTTAGTACTCAAGACTCATTTCCAAGAATATCTTAGCGGACAATGTCCATTTCTGAACCGAGTTCACTCCTCATTTCAGTCCTGTTTTACTGAACCAGTTTAACCTGCCGTTCCAGCCATGTCTATCTCATGAGATATAAATCTTTACCCAATGCATTGGAGGGAGATATAGGTCCCACCCATCTCATAATGAAACCATTCTTATGTGTGTCACAAAATCATAAATCATACATCATAGCATAACCCATGCAATAAAAATGGTAATCTTAAACATCATGCCATCATTACATAATCCATATAAGATAAAAGGACATCATAACATAATCAAATCAATGTAAAAATAGGGATATAAACAGAATTCTATATTATCTTAGATGGAAAATAATTTTAATAAAACACTTGAACTCCATTCTTGAGGAAAATATCCTTTCTACTTAAAAACAATTTCCTTTCTTAAAATGTCACATGATTTTAAACTAAAAGAAGTTGATTAAAAATAAACTTGAAAACTTGTAAAGGAAGCTTTATAGAAATAATGTTCTAAAAATCCATTCATGCCGTATAAGTTAAAAAAATATTTTTCTCGTACTTTGGCCGGAAAAGTCAAAAAAGTACCTCATACGAAAAACGACAAAAGATTCCTTTCATATCTTTAACTAAAAACTCACAGAAGGGTAAAATTGGATTTAAAAAATTGCAGGAGGATATAAATAATATTACATATTGAGGAAACATGGATGTGGATGATAAATATTCCCCAGTAAATTCTGAAGTACAAACAATCTTGGATAAAAATTGAGATTGTGAGATTTTCCCTTACCTTAGGTCCGATTTGCTTCGTAAGTGTCCCAACCTCCTGTATAATGATTTAAATAATGTCATTGAATTATTATAGAATCATACATATTGTTATGATATCATATATGATCATATTCATAGCTTCTTATTAGTAATATTTCATTTCTACTTGTTATTCGGGTGTTTATTACTTTTTGTTCTCATGCGTGTTTTGTCGAATAAATTCTTATTCTTATTTTTAGGTTATAGATACCACATTTCTAGAATGTTATTAGTGTACTATATATCATATTTATTCATTCAATTCATTAATATAATCATTATTCAATGAAGATCATGTAGAACGAGTCGCATCACATTGTGGGGATAGTATTCCGTACGTACGCACGAGTGATGATATCATTCCCATGATCATGGAATTGTATTGCAGTGTATATATACTATGTAAAAGTCAATATCAATTTACAATAATAATATATAGTTATTATTTACCCCATTATACCCATCCAAGAAAGGTGGTGGTGGAAAATAGATTACACCACGGCGTGGAGACTGTATTCTGTACGTATGCACGCGCAGTGATTTCGTTTTCCGTAGGATGGATAGATGGTGAAATAGGGTTGTTTCATACTTATAATAAAATACCAGTATATTATTTATACTGATGTTATTACTTCGTAATGAAATAACTAAATACGAAGAAGTGGAAGAAGAAATAAAGTTGAAAGAATCGGTAACGGACATTACCTCTTCTTTGAAGCGCCTCTTTCAAACCTCCTCTTAGGGCACTAAAATTAGTCTTTGAAGAAGAGAAAGACCTCTAGGATGTTTCTAGGGAAGTGGATAAGGGAATTTTTCAGGGGTTGGCCGAGCATGAAGGCTCAAACTGATGTGAGGAAGAGAGGGAGGAGGTGCCCTTTTATAAGGGAGGAGAGGGGCACCTTAGGAAAAACTAAAAATATTATTTTATTATAAAGTAATATTCGGTTTTTAATAGCTCCAAATTAATTTATTTCAAAGATAAGGTGGGGATGGGTATAAATCCTTTCATACAATATAATTTAGACAAGTTTAGGTATCTATTTTAACCATATCATTTAGATTTAACTTTAAGTTAGATAATTTTACTTTTATCGTGTCTTCTTGTTTTCTTACACTATAAGGTTAATAAACATACTATAACAAGACAAACGAACCCCAAGTTGTTTATTATTAATATATATAACCTTATATAAGTCATTTGACCTATCCTTAGATTATTAGGAATAAAATAACAATTAATAATATAATATTTTTTTTAAAAACAATTTAATGTCAATTTTGACACTATTTGGTAATTGATTTTTGTTAAACTCATAAAAGAAATATTTGTTCGAAACAAGTTAATTAAATAAATGATAACATGTCATATTAACATTTAAAATTAGTGTAATTAATAAAAAGTCTCAAATTAAAATTATTTGGGTATTTATGACATCAATTATGTTAATATTTCATTAATAATATAATTACTACATCATCATTGTGTCATAAATAAGTTAACTTATTTAATGTCTAAAAATTATAAATAAAATATCATTATGTAGGAAATTGTTTTATCTTTATAATGAATATTTAGAGTCTAATTTACCTTTTATATAACCCTATATTAAAAATAATTTACTTATTAAACTTTGATTTTAACTATTTTAACCCTTCTTTAAATAAAGTAATAATAAATGCCCTAATCTAATCAAAGTGGGCCTAAATGATCATACTTTATTCCTAATGTTTTTTTTTCTTCAATTAAACTTATCCAATAGAATTAGGAAATGTGTTAGGGTAATAATAATAACATTTGTACCCTTAATTTCCCTATTTACTTTTAATCGTGCTAAAAAAAGTAAAAAGTTACTATTCACCAAAACTTATTTTCATCTCATTGAACCACATTTTAGTACTTGATATTAACCGTATCTCTCATAGTTTTGAAATTCCACTCACCGAAGCGGTAAAATTATGTTTTATGTAAATTTGCAAATTCTCCTAGGAGGTGGGTAAAAGACGGTGAAAAGTTCAAGAAAATTTTTATATATCAAAAATTATTATAAAATGAATCCAATGAATTTCATTGAACTTATATAGGTATTATGTATCAATTTTGACTAAAAATAAATTTAAATAAAATAAATAATTATTTAAATAAAAAGTCGGTTTTTAAAAAGTAACCTAGTGTTTTCACTATTCATCAAAAATTGAATGTTTTCAGAAAAATACCAAAATTTCACCCTAGGATTATTTCAATATTCCGAATCCAAAAATGAAGTCCATTTTGAAAAATAAAATTTACAAAATCTGAAAAAGTGGGTATTACTATTCATAACAGCTAGTTTAGTAATATTTTAATAGCACATCGTTGTTTAGTGAAACTCAGTATTACGTACAACGCAAGCTATCAAGGAAGGTCGCAATTGCATGTAAAGCAAGTCAAGCTAGTGTTGGGTGTAGTGAAATATTCCTTTGATGATTTATATAACATAAAAACAAAATATTTTTCATAAAAGTCTCAGGTGTTACATTCTACCCCCCTTAAAATGAATTTCTCCCTCGAAATTCGTCACTTTGTAACAAACAGATAAGGATACCTCTCCCTCATCATATCCTCAAGCTCCTATGTAGCTTATTATAATTGGTGGTTCCTCCATAAAACTTTCACCAAGAAAGTGGTCTTGTTCCATTGAACTTTTTCACTACGATCCAGAATCTCTATCGACTGTTCTTCATAAGAAAGATCTTGCTCCAGCGGTACAACTTCTAAGCTGAGTACATGTGAAGGATCAGGTATGTACTTTCTCAGGAGAGATACATGGAACACATCGTGAACTTTGGAGAGATTCTATGGAAACACCAATTGGTAAGCTACCTTCCCAACATGATCTATTATTTCGAAAGGACCGATATACCTACGGCTCACATTCCCTTCTTTCCAAATCTCATTACTCTCTTCAATGGAGATATTCATAAGAACACTTTATCACCCACTTCAAACTCTAGGTCTTTTCTTCGATTATCGGCATAACTTTTTTTCAACTCTAAGTTGCTCTAATGTGTTGTTGAATAGATCTGACATTTTCTTACATCTCATCAACAAAATCAGGTCCTAATAGCTTTCTTTCCCCAACTTCATCCCAGCAAGTTGGAGTCCTGTATTTTTTTCCATAGAGAGCTTCATAAGGAGCCATCTGAATAATGGAGTGAAAGCAATTATTATAAGAAAATTCCACCAAAGGTAGGTGTTGATCCCAAACACCTTTGAAATCCATAGAGAAATCTCTCAACATATCTTCTAGAGTTTGAATTGTTCCCTCAGACTGACTGTCTGTCTGAGGATGATAAGCAGTGCTGAAACTCAACTCTGTATCCAGAGTATGCGGAAGACTTTTCCAGAACTTCAAGATAAATCTCAGATCCTGATCAGATATAATAGAAAGTGGTACTCCATGCAATCATACCACTACTTTCACATATATCCTGGCAAGCTGATCTATAGAGAAATCCTCTCTAATAGCAATGAAGTGTGCTGACTTTGTAAGACGATCAACTATGACCCCGATAGCATTATTGCCTTTTGATGTTTTAGGAAGTACGGTGACAAAGTCCATAGTGATGTTTTCCCATTTCCATTCAGGTATGGTTAATGGTTGTAACATCCCCTTAGACTTCTATCTCTCAGCTTTAACGTGATGAAAAACCAAGCATCGAGAGACATATTCAGAAACATCTCTTTTCATGCCATCCCACCAGAAGTACTCTTTCAGGTCCCTATACATCTTCGTGCTTCTAGGATGAATAGAGAATGAAGAACTATGATCCTCATCCAACAACTCCTTCTTTAATTCTGGGATGGGAGGAACACAAACCCGATTCTTGAATTTTATTATCCCATCAAAATTAAGGTTGAATTCCGGAACATTTCTCACATTCTTTTGTAACTCTACATCTTCTTTTTGTGCCTCTTTAACCTTCACATGTGAAGATGGTAGAACATTTATTTGAGAAAGATGCGATTTTCCCCCTTCCATTATAATTCCAAGATCCATCCTTTGTAAATCCATAAATATTAGATCTTTTGTGATCCTCATTATGGATAAGCTAGCATGGTCTTGTCGACTTAATGCATCTACCACCTTGTTTTCTTTCCCAGGGTGGTAATGAATTTAGTAGTTGTAATCCTTAATCAGCTCCAACCATATTCTTTGGTGAATATTCAGCTCCTTTTGTGTCAAAATATACTTTAAAATTTTATGATCAGTATAAATGTCACACCTTTCTCCATAGATATAATGCCTCCAAATCCTTAATGCAAGGATTACCGTAGCTAACTCCAAATCATGAGTTGGGTAATTTTGCTAATTGATTTTCAACTGTCGTGAGGCATAAGCTATCACCATATCGTTTTTCATAAGAACACACCCCAACCCCTTAATGGATGAATCACTATATATCACAAGCCTTTCTCTACTACAAGGAAGTGTGATTACAGTTGCACTGGATAACCTTCTTTTCAAATCCTTGAAATTATCTTCACATTCCTCCGTCCACACGAACTTAACTCCTTTTCGAGTCAACTTTGTGAGTGGATTAGATAATCATGAAAAATATTTTACAAAACATCGATAATATCCAGCCAAACAAAGAAAACTTCGGATCTCGGTTACTGTTGTTGGTCTCGACTATCTTTCGATAACCTCTGTTTTTTCTAGATCCACAGATATCCCCTCTTTTGAGATTATGGGACCAAAAATGAAAGTTTTTTAAGCCAAATTCACACTTGGAAAAATTTTCATAAAGATTCTCCTTTCTCGGGGTCTTCAATATAATTCTCATGCGATCTTCATGTTCTTCCTTTATCTTTGAATAGACAAGAGTATCGTCTAAAAAGACTACCACAAACTGATCAAGAGAGTCTCTAAAGACTATATTCATTAGATCCATGATGATAGCATGTGCATTAGTAAGACCGAATGGAATCACTATAAATTCATAGTGTCCATACCTTCTACGGAAAGCTGTCTTTGGTATATCCTCCCTTTTGACCCTTAATTGATGACACCCTGAACGAAGATCAATCTTGGAAAAGTATTGAGCTCTGCGTAGTTGATCAAATAAGTCATCAATGCGTGGGATAGGATATTTGTTCTTGATCATGATCTTGTTAAGTTCTCGATAATCAATGCAGAGTCTCACAGATCCATCTTTCTTCTTAACAAAAAGAATAGGTACTCCCCAAGGTGACGCACTAGGGCGTATGAATCCTTTATCAAGATTCTCTTGGAGTTTATTCTACAATTCCTGCAACTCAATTAGGGCCATTCTATATGGTGTCTTTGAAATAGGCAATGCACCCGGTACGAGTTCTATTGAAAACTCAACTTCACGATTTGGTGGAAGACCAGGAAATTCTTCCAGAAAGACATCGTCAAACTCCTGTACAATGGGCATATTCTTAATCATGAGTTTCTCACCAACCATTTGAGATAAATAACATTCATTTAGTGGAATCAAAACCCATAAGATGGATGAAATTTCCACTGGAAGGTTATGTTCATCCTTGCATCGATAGACGATCATAGATTGATCTGGAATATGAAATGTGACTTCCCTTCTTTGGCAATTGATATGAGCTCCAAATAAAGAAAGCCAATCCATGCCAAGAATCACATCAAATTCCACTATACGATGGATCACAATATTTGCAGGAATCACTTTCCCACAAACTTCAATCGGAGAAGAATTATAAACTTTTGATGCGTCTGTTGTGCCATTAGGGGTTGTCACAGATAACTCAACATCTAATTGTTGAGGTAATACGGTGATACCCTTAGAAAATTCTTTAGAAATAAAAGAGTGGGTGGATCCAGAATCAAATAAAACATTTTCTACTTTAGAGTGGATGGTAAGTGTACCTTTTACCACTTCGTTATCATACTCCACATCACTAATAGAAATTGCATGTGACATTCCTTTTTCATTGGCCTTAAGAGTTTGTTGACATTGATCATCATCATCAACCCTTGGATTTGGGCATTGATTGGCATAATTCCCCATCTCCTTGCACTTGAAACATTGAAGGGTAATATGTTCATTCTGCACATCCCTTCTTTAGTTTGAATCATTAGACATCTTCTTCCCATTATTTTGACATTCAATTGCCCGATGACCTTACTTTCCACACTTATAACATTTTCTTGTCCCCTTAAGACAATTTCCTCCATGTTTATTTCTACACTTTGAGCATAAGGGAAAACTCATCTTTTTTTCAGTGTGCTCTTTAGATTTTACTTTGAATTCCATTTTCCTCTTCTTATCAAACACATATGACTGATGGGTTACTCCAATCTCTATCTCAACCTTGAGAGCACATCTAATGATTTCCACGTAGCTATTGAAGTCCCTTATGGATAATGCCCTTCGAAGACTTGGTTTTAAGCCACTAAAGAATCGATCGATCTTACTCTCAGGTTGGATAATAATACCAGAAGCGTACCTTGAAAGTCTTGTAAATTATTCTTCGTAGGTACCAACAGATTCATCATCCTTTTGCTTTAGATCAAGAAATTCCTTCTCCATCTTTTTTTTGGAGAATATGAGGGATGTACTTATTGAAAAATATGTTCTTGAACTCGTCCAATTCCATGGACTCAATTTCATCCCTTTGCCTTGTATTATTAATAAGATTCCACCATTGATCAGCATCTCCTTCCAAATGATACACTGCTAAGATGACTTTATCATGTTCAGAACATTGACAAACTAAAAATATCTTCTCAGTGGTACTGATCCATTGTTCAGCCACTAATGGATCAGAAGACCCACTAAATGAAGGTGGACGCTGCCTCATGAAGGATTCAATATAATGTTGCTCCTTCCTTCACTCTTTTGGAAGTCCTGTATGATTCATAGCTTGAGAAAGTTGTTTGAGAATGGATAAAAGATTTTTCATTCCAGCTCCCATAACGTTTGGTTGCTCAGGGGGACAATCATTTCATTGCCCATCGCATTCTGCATTAACACGATTCCTTCGGGTTCCAGCCATTGACTAAAAACAAGAAGAATAGTGTGAGAAACACTAATTATAATAGGAAAAACACATAATCAAGAATAAAATTTCAAACTTAAGGTCTTATTATAGGTTGTTCATGGCCATTTCTAAAACACTAAGATTGTGTTCTATGCTTAGACTTATCTTTAGGGTTCTTACTAAGGCTTTCACGTCCTAGTTTCCAAAGGTTGACTATACATTTCCTCTGATACCAACTATAAAGACCCATACTTTACATACATTGTTATTACTTCAGAATTGAAGCACACTTGTTACAACATATAACAAACCCAAGAAAGTCCTGTATAGGTATATTGTCTTTGGAAACTGGGAAACATAAACAACTGGTTCATAAAGCATCTACACTGTCTCCCATTTATTTCATCATATCTAGAGTCCCGTTTGGCATATCCTATTTAATAACCTTCTTCCTGACCTGGGGAAAGAAAACATACCAAAGGGTGAGATCAAATGCTCAGTAAGGGTAAAAAAAATAAATATCAGTCACATCATATTCATAAGAACATAACATTTTGGAAAAATTAACCTGCAAAAGAGATCATAATTTCATAACATGGGATAAATCATAGTAGTGAAATGTAATCCCAATAATCATAACTTAAAACATGAAACTTTGTGTCATACACACATAATCATAGAGAATCATTTCTTAGTAGTCATGACTCATTTCCAAGACTATCTTTGCGGACAAATTCCATTTCTGAACAGAGTTCACTCCTCGTTTCTGTCCTGTTTCACTGAACCAGTTTAACTTTCCGTTCCATCCATGTCTATCTCATGAGATATAAATCTTTACCCCATGAATTGGAGGAAGATATTGGTCCGACCCATCTTATAATGAAACCATTTTTATGTGTGCTAGGAAATCAAAAATCATACATCATAGCATAACCCATGCAATAAAAATGGGAATCTTAAACATCATGCCATCATTACATAATCCATATAAGATAAAAGGACATCATAACAAAATCATGTCAATGTAAAAATATGGATAGAAACAGAACTCTATATTATCATAGATGGAAAATAATTTTAATAAAACACTTGAACTCCATTCATGAGGAAAATATCCTTTCTACTTAAAAAAACATTTTCCTTTCTTAAAATGTCACATGATTTTAAACTAAAAGAAGTTGATTAAAAATAAAATTGAAAACTTGTAAAGGAAGCTTGATGGAAATTTTTTTCTAAAAATCCATTCATGCGGTATAAGTTAAAAAAACATTCTTCTCGTACTTTGGCAGGAAAAGTCAAAAGTACCTCGTACGAAAAACAACAAAAGATTCCTTTCATATCTTTTACTAAAAACTCACCGAAGGGTAAAATTGGATTTAAAAAATTGTAGGAGAATATAAATAATATTAGATATTGAGGAAACATGTATGTGTAAGATAAATATTCCCTATTAAATTCTAAAGTATAAACAATCTCGGATAAAAATTGAGATTGCGAGATTTTCCCTTACCTTAGTTCCGATTTGCTTCATAAGTGTTTGAACCTCATGTATAATGACTTAAATAATGTCCTTGAATTATTCCAGAATAATACTTATTTTTATGATATCATATATGGTAATATTCTTAGCTTCTTATTAGTAATATTTCATTGCTACTTGTTATTCGGGTGTTTATTACTTTTTGTTCTTATGCGTGTTTTGTCGAATAAATTCTTATTCTTCTTTTTAGGTTATAGATACCTCATTTATAGAATGGTATTAGTGTACTATATATCATATTTATTCATTCAATTCATTTATATAATCATTATGCAATGAAGATCATGTAGAACGAGTCACATCACATCGTGGAGACGGTATTCCGTACGTACGCACGAGCGATGATATCGTTCCCAAAATCATGGAATTGTATTGGAGTTTATGTATACTATTTCAGAATCAATATCACTTTACTATAATCATATATAGTTATTATTTACACCATTACACCTATCCAAGTAAGGTGATGGTGGAAAATAGATTACAACATGGTGTGGAGACGGTATTCCGTACGTACGCACGTGCGGTGATTTCGTTTTCCGTAGGATGGATATATGGTGAAATAGGGTTGTTTCATACTTTTAAAAACATACAATTATATGAGTGATACTGATGTTATAGCTTCATGTTGATAGAATCGGTAACGGACATTACCTCTTCTTTGAAGCGCCTCTTTGAGACCTCCTATTAGGGCACTAACATTGGTCTTTGAAGAAGACCAGCACCTCTAGGATGTTACCAGGGAAGTGGACAAGAGAATTTGGCAGGGGTTGGCCGAGCATGAAGGCTCAATGTGATGTGAGGAAGAGAGGGAAGAGGTGCCCTTTTATAAGGGAGGAGAGAGGCACCTTAGGAAAACCTAAAAATATTATTTTATTATAAAGTCATATTCGGTTTTTAATAGCTCCAAATTGATTTATTTCGAAGCTAAGGAGGGTATGGGTATAATTACTCTCATCCAATAGAATTTAGACAAGTTTAGGTATCTATTGTAACCTTATCATTTAGATATAACATTAAGTTAGATAATTTATCTTTTACCGTGTCTTCTTGTTTTCTTACACTATAAGGTTAATAAACTTACAATAACAAGCCAAACGAACCCCACATTTTTTAATATTAATATATATATCCATATATAAGTCATTTGGCCGAACCTTAGATTTTTAGGAATAAAATAAAAATTAATAATATAATATGTTTTTTAAAAACAATTTTATGTCAATTTTGACACTATTTGGTAATTTATTTTCTTGAAAATCTTAATAGAATGATTAGTTCGAAAAAAGTTAATTAAATCAATAATAACATGTCATATAAACATATAAAATTAGTGTACTTCAAAAAAAGTCTCAAATTAAATTTATTTGGGTATTTATAACATCAATTATGTTAATATTTCATTAATAAGATAAGTACTGTATCATCATTGTGTCATAAATAAATTAAATTATTTAATGTCTAAAAATTATAAATAAAATACCATGATGTAGGAAATATTTTTATATTTCTAATGAATATTTATAGTCGAATTTATCTTATGTATAAACCTATATTAAAAATGATTTACTTATTAAACATTGATTTTAACTATTTTAACCCTTCTTTAAATAAATTAATAATAAATGTCCTAATCTAATTCACGTTGGACTAAATGATCATATTTTATTCCTAATGTTGTTTTAGGTCGAATTACACTTATCCAATAGAATTATGACATGTTTTAGGGTAATAATAATAACATTTTTACCCTTAATTACCCTACTTACTTTTAACCGTGGTAAAAAAAAGTAAAAAGTTACTATTCACCAAAAATTATTTTCATCTCATTGAACCAAATTTTAGTCCTTGATATTAACCGTGTCTCTCATATTTTCAAAATTCCACTCACAGAAGTGGTAAAATTATGTTTTATGTAAATTTGTAAATTCTCCTAGGAGGTGGGTAAAAGACGGTGAAAAGTTCAATAAACTTTTTATATATCTAAAATTATTATAAAACGACTCCAATGAATTGAATTGAACATATATAGGTATTATGTATCAATTTTTACCTAAAATAAATTTAAATAAAATAAATAATTATTTAAATAAAAAGTCAGTTTTTAAATAGTAACCCAGTGTTTTCACTATTCATCAATAATTGAATGTTTTCAGAAAAATACCAAAATTTCACCCTAGGATAATTTTGATATTCCGAATCCAAAAATTAAGTCCATTTTGAAAAATAAAATTCACAAAATTTCAAAAAGTTGGTATTACTATTCATAATGGCTAGTTTAGTAATATTTTAATAGCACATCGTTGTTTAGTGAAACTCGGTATTGCGTACGACACAAGCTATCGAGGAAAGTCATGATTGCGTGTAAAGAAAGTTAAGCTAGTGTTGTGTGTAGTGAAATATTCATTTAATTATTTAGATAACAAAAAAACAAAATATTTCCCATAAAAGTCTCGGGTGTTACATTCACAATAACCCACCTACTCTACGTGTAACTAATAAGCCTTAATAGGCTGAGACATTTTTCAACAAGATAGATCACATTTTTTATTTCCTAGAAATAATTTATGCTACTAATTTTATATGTTTTACCATTAATATATATGGGACTATTTAAGATGATGGGATTCATTGTTAATAAAAAATAAACCTGAGTGTTGGGAGGGGAAACAATTTTTAGTTCCTGTCAATATTCAGTTCTATCTAGAATCTATGGTACATTTTAAGGCTATGGATTTTTCCAACCTCTAACAGGTTGATAGGATAGTGACGTAGTATGTGAAACACTATCCTTATATTTTTTAGTTTTTACTGAAAATTTTATTGAATGAGGCGATAAAGGATATAAATTTATAGGTGCATCATTAACCTGATATTCATTCGTATATTTTCTTAATAATGTCAATTTATATGCTAGCATACATGATAGGGTGTTTATGGATGATCTTGACCTGACTAGTATGTTAATATTGATGACATTTATGTGCTCTCATAGTGAATGTTCTATGAGATCATATAAAGTAATGTGGAATCGTGTTGAGTATCATGGAGGTTCTTGATAGTGTGAATCCTTTATAACAATTTTAGTTCCTGGAATATGACCTTTTAATTTCATCAATTGTGTATATTTTGGTAATTTTGGATGTGTTTATACTAAGGAACCAATGATCTTATGTTCTTATGGTCCCTTAGGACACCAAAATAAATTATTCCCAATTCCACTAAGTTGAATGGGATCATAAACACCAAAATATAATATGTGTAAATTTGATTCCTTAAGATCTAAGTGGTTCCAACATAAAAAATATAGAACAAATAATCTTCATGTAGTGGAATAGTCTCCAAAGGAAGTGATACATGTCCAATGACTATGAGAGGTACCATCACTATAACATCATTTTTATTAACTATTTTACTTAATAAATGTTCATCTCACTCTTTTATATTGACCCATATTTTTAACAAGCTAAATATTTCTATAAAACCATTACATTATCTTATTGATATTATTACTCCCCTTAGATTGAAGAGAGAGAAAGGTCTATGTTATCCTTCTTGTGTGTCCTGTTTATCAGAGATTGAATAGGAAAGGGGTTTTCATGTTGAAAAATAAAACATCTAGATATAAATTTTAGGGTGTATTGGATCATTTCTAGAAAGTCCTAAATTGACTTATAACTTCGATAGGTCTTCTTTAATGAAATTGATGGAGTGTTCCATGTTTGTCTAGGAGAATATGGGATGGGGTCGATTGGATTTAGGCCTTCTTATTTAGTGTTGGGAAAGTAATATCAGTTTTTAATTTTCTATCTAAAGAAATAAAAATTTAGTGATGATATCCATCGAGATATTGTTGAGTTTCCTGATGTTTTTCTATATTATTTTTCTTGTTTGACCCGAGTAATAGTGGGAGATATTTATATTAATTTAGTTACTCGTAATAAATCAGTATATATTTATCCATAATATATTAAACTAGATGAAATGAATCTTTTTAATAATTAGTTGTTTAATTTTTTAGAGAAATTATTTATATACTCAAGTTTTTCACATTGGGAGGCTCATGTTCTCTTTCTAATGAAAGATGACAGAACACTTTTCCACTATGATGATTAACATGATTTCAATTAAGTCATGGTAAGAAAAAATATATTTTTCCGTGGATTGAATATATTTTTGACTAGTCAAAAGGGTTTATGTGGTACTCTAAGATCGATCTTCTATTAGGTAGTCACCATTTTATAATAAAATAGCCTGACATTATAAAGACTACATTTTGAAGTAGGTATAGCCATTATGAGTATCTTGTCAATCCATTTTGTCAAAAAAATTCTCCTACATTTTTATAGAATTGATGAAAATAATATTCCAAGAATATCTTGACATGCTTGGTATGTACTATGTGGATGAAATTATTCTTTACTATCTGTCTAAGGAGGTTCATGTGCATTATCTAAGAAGAGTTCTGAATATTTTGAGAAATCACTGACTTTATGAAAATATATTAAAATGTTATTTTAGAATTCAAGAAATGAAGTTATTTGGGAACATGATTACTGAATATGTTATTTTAATAGATCATTAGAATGTGAAGGCTATTATTAAATGGGATAAACCTTATAGATTTTTTGAGATATGGAGAATCTTGGGTTTAGTAGGGTATTATCACTAGTTTGTAAAGGATTTCTCAAATTTGGATTCTATTATTTTTTTTTCATTTGAAGGGGGTTATTATTAACATGTAATGATAAATATTAGTTTATTTTATTCAGATTAAATTTATTTTGTCTTTTTTTGCTATTTTTGACTCATCTAGTAATTGGGAAGGCCTACATCATCTTCTGTTTTGAAATAGGTTTGGGTTTGGGTTGGGGTCTTATTGAAGTCAATCACATGGTTGCTTATGGTCTTCAGTAGTTTAGGCCACCCAAGATGAATTATATGACACATTCCATTGAAATAAGAGTCATGATGAGTCTTTTAAGAGTTTGGGAAACTACCGTTTTTTAGAGGTTCATACCATCAATATTGACCATATCTGATTGTGTAATATTTTCTCCCAAAAATATTTGAACCTCCATCAAAGTTATTGGTGGATTAGATACAACTTTGGATTTCAACATTTCCAACACTTTGAGAACGAAAATGTTATTCCTAGTGATTTAAGTAGGAAAATTCAAACCCATAAAATGAAGGAATCATCAGAAGAGTGGAACTTTATGGATATTTTCTCAAAATTTCATTTAGAATTCTAGGAGTAAGAGGCCTAGTTTTTTATGAAAAGTGTTAATTTGATCTCCTCACTTCTGGAGATTTATTTTTAGGGGAAGAATCTTTATTAGGAATTCCATGGCATAGGGGAGACTCTATATGTTTTGGAGACCATCAATGAGAAATATTTCTCTTTTTAGGTCAAACTATTATTTTGGGATTAGTTTTCTGTTCCTTTATTCAAGAGAAAATCCATTTTGGGTTATTTCCATAGTTCCAAATGGGTAGTTTACCATAGAACAAAAAATATTATGTATGATATGAAATGATGATTCTGGTGGATATTTTTGATATATGACATTAGTGACTTTTTTTTATATTATTATACCAACCAGTAGGTTAAGATTGAGAACGATAGACCATCGGGTATACATTAACCACTTCCAATGACTATTTGAAAGATTGATGAGATCTTTATGGAATGTTTTGTTCGGAATCCCTTAACCCTTCAAGGAAAAAATTATATACGGGTTTTGATCAATCGACTAACCAAATATTCTTTTTTTATACCCATTAATAATACATACAAAGTTGAGGAGTTGTAAAATATCAACACGAATGATATTCTTTATTTTTATAGAGTTCCAATGTCACAAACCAACCCGAGTCGGCCCTAAACTGTCACCCGAGCCGGTCCAAAGCATGGCCCGAAGGGTGTTCCTGATTCACATGGCCCTGAAACTTGTGTCATGCATAAAAACATACATGTGAGATTGATTTAAGACCAAAAATAAATGACTAGGAACAGATAAATAAATTGTACAAATGAAAAAATTATCAACACTAACAACTTAATCTATAATTAAGAGACAAACGATGCAATTACAATAGAAAAAATAACTAAGCAGAATAAAACTAAAATGAAACTAAATAAAATAGAACCAAACCACTAACAACCCGAACTCTATGTGACAACTTGGTCACCTCCAACCACAAGACAAACTCTGCTCCAATAATGAAAAAAAACCAGGAGTACCTGAGTGAAACAGAACCTATAATGGAAAAGATAGATAAGAGTGAGTATTGAAATGAATAGTAATGAAGCCAAGATAAACCACAATATCCAATTATTTCCTTTCCCAGTATAGTCCATTAACACCAGTTTGAAATATAATTATAAAAAATGTTTTTATACTTTAATAAATAAAATTTATTTTATTTTAAAAGATGCATATGAAAACATGGTGGTTGTAATCATGTGTAATTATGAGGCCCTGTCACACATGAATCACCATACCTGATGTCACTGCACTTTCCAACCCCAAAAACGGACACCATATACGATAACCCATAAAGGGATTTCCTTCCTATAGAGGTTAACAATATATATATATATATATATACTTGTATAGACCATATCATACAAGGTACCAACTCGGTCATCACGTCACATAAACATTTAAACCATTTCAAAAATCACGTTAAGTTGCCAATTGATCCCACACATTTTCCAAAACTTCATCATTTCTAAAAATTAACACAAATATCACCTTTAAGTTTTAAGTTCAAAACAATACTTTGTCTCGACAAACCCCTAATCCATTAATGGACAACATTTCCAAACCCCCTTTTTGTAAAAAAATATACAACATGTAAAAAATTACAAAAATCCCCTTAAGTCATGAATTAACCAAAAACACACACCCAAAAGTCAAACAGGCATTTCCCAGGAGATTCAATTTCAAAAGAAATTAGAAACCACACAAAGGATCCAACATCATATTTAATACGAAAACCATCTTCAAAAAGATACCATTTGTTTTCAAACCAAATCCAAACACACACAGAAAAACATTGCATCCATGATTTTCATTTCAAACATCATTGGATAAATCTTTCAGTCATTTTGTAAAATACTTAAAAGGCCAAACAAAGGCGTGCATAATTATTTCACCAACCTCACTGGAGAATTCAATTTTATAATCTATTTCATTTTCAAACCCTTCTAAAACTACTCTCGCAACTTTTATAACTTAACTCCCCCATCATGCAAAACCAAATGATCTATTTTCACAATTCAAGAAACCATTTTCGTAAATAAAAAAACCAGTATGAAAAATAATTCCAAAATTTAATGAATTAACACATGAAATAAGTCACTAAAACATAATCAAACCTTCATTTATGACTAAATACACATCGACTACCCACCAAAACATAGTTTCTAGTTCTTGCATAGTTGAATAAACTAATTTAATAGTTCATAAAACAATGATAAGTGACACACTATGTGTTTTCATCAAATAACACACTCTATATCAGATGACATACTACAAGTGTATGTCAACATATATTAAAATCCATAAATAAGAGTTTTCACTAAAAAAAATTCACCACAGAACATGCTAAATCAATTAAACAGGCGGAACAGTTCATTAAATAATATTTATATAAGGAATCCCCTACACGTAATCAAATAATTTTTCCAAAAACTATGATTAACATTTTTAACTAGCACATAAAATTAAAAAAATTATATATGATACTTATGGAGGTGAAAATGATATTTATAATTTTATTTAAAGCACAGAAGTGTCATGGGTTAGCAGGAAAAGACAAATTCAAGAAAACTCATACCTCAAATAATGTTTGGACACGACGAAACCTTAAACAGATGGAATAAAATCAAACTATAGACTAATCATACACCCTAATCAATGAGAAAATTGTTCGCAATTAAAACTGAGGCATTAGGGATTAGTTAATATGAGAGAAACATGAAAAATAAAGTAATATACCAGAGGAGGAGATAGTTTTAGACAAGGGGAAACATGGCCATGACGAAAGGTGACCAGACAGGTCGGGTCATAAGAGATAGGGCAATGCGAAAGGTGTACCAGAATTCAGGCCGACCGGACTAGGTGTTCACATGGGGTTTGAGCCACTGGAACAGGGGTTCCTGGAAGTATGGGATGAGGTTTTCAGTGCCTGGAAGTGGGAGAATGCTGGAGGAGGCTTGGTGCACTAGGAAGGAACCAAGGGGTAGGGGGTCAGGTTCCCTGTTGGTGGAGGAGGGTGTGGTTATCGAGCGATGGGGAGGAGGAGGGGCGGTGGTTGGGATGAGGCGTTAGGAGGAGGGGAGGGGAGGGGAGGTTGGTTCGGCTGAGAAGAGGGATCTAGGAAGGTCATGCTATAGGTTGAGCACCTGGGGGCGCTCTGTGCTTCGTGGGAGGAGTGGGGGTGGGAGGTCGTGACCCCTTAGGGTTTCCTCAAATTTCTTCATTTTATTATAATAATAATAAGAATAATAATATTAATTACAATAATAACAATAATAAAAACAATATTATTATTATTATTATTAAAAACCATAATATTATTACAATTATAATTATTAACCATTTTTCCTAATATTATATTTTATTTAATTTATCTTACTTAATTTAATTTTATTTAAAATTTGAATAATTTATATATTTATTTTGAATACTAACTAGCCGCATTGTTTCCCTACAGTCAAACACATGGTTGAGAAAACTATGCTTGAACCATGATACCAGGCACTACCCACTTATAGGATCAAGTTGCATGGTTTTCAGGTGGTTTTATAAACTGTGTACGGGTCACGCCCCATGACTCACACCCACTTTGAATATTCATGGGCACCACACAGTTAATCCTAACCATGTGGGTTAATCGTGAAATGATGAAAATCATCCAAAGCTCAAAATAATAATCTAAGAAATTAAAATTATAAATCAACTAGGTCAGGGTGTGATAATTCTCACCACCACGGAACCTTCTACCCCTGAAAAGTCACCGAGACGAATGTTGGTCAAGGATAGAGTCCATGCCCGAACTGAACTAGAAGAACAAAGGAGTTTCTAAGGTGAATATTTATTTTACCCCAAGTCACTCCTAATAGATCTAGAAAAAACTACAAACTAAATAAATTGGAGAACACAAGGGGGTAATCCTCATGATATGGACTCAACAAACTTTGGAGTTTCAAAACCCAACAACAACAACACCACAACTCAGAACTAGGTAACTCCTAACCCAAACTCCTTCAATTTCCCCACCCAACCAAACCATACTATCACGACATAAACAGAAAACCCAAACACAACTATAAGAATTTATCCTTTGATAGTTACATACATCTCTAGATGAACACAGGTAAATTGAGATCAACCCATACCAGGGCCAAACCAATTTTTTATGAAAAACACATGATTAAGAATATCACATCTAGAAAAATAGGAATACATGTATTATAATAGAACGGTCCCATCATAACCTCATGAAAAATGAACTTACAATAACGAAAAAACTTCAACAGTAGAAAAACCAAAATGAAATGACTTTAAATGATCCACTCCCAACATGAAACACAAAACTTGTAACGAGGATTCACACCCCTGGTAACTCTTGACCATGTGTGAGCTTCACCCCAAGAACTTTGGCTAAGGATGTGATGGTTGAATCATCTCCTTCCTCATAGTTAGGCACTAGAATCCTCTAATTAGAAATTATTCTTTAGTCTATTCTTCCTACAAAACTTATCTAGATGACCCAGACAGCTGCAACGATGACACATCTTTGGTGTGTTGTGACAAGATGGCTTTGAATTCCCCAAACATCCACACTTATGGCACACCATTAAATGTTATAATGAGCTGGAATCTAGAGCCACTACAGATGACTCTTTAGGAATATGCCTCTTTGGTATCAACTATTTTTCAGATGGTAGACCTTCATGATATCAAACCACCACTGACTACACATCAAGAACTAGCTCAGCCAAAATATTCTCATCGACCAAATTATCGAAACATGTTTCACTAGATGATAGACCTTTCTCAGCACTTTTAGGATGAAGATCCCAAATGAAAAATTGGAGCTTTCATTTAATCTTCTGACACTACCTCCAAATAAAAGTAAACTATATCATTAAAATGGTCAATATAAGATTTTATTAACATCCATCCTTACTGAACATTTTGCAACTATGATGCATTCTTAAACATAACCTCCAAATAAAGAACCCTTTGATGAAGGTGGCCTTAAACACATCCCATTTCAACACATATTGCATCATATATGGGAAAAAACTTCCACTAGTCTAAATCTGGACCCTCAAATAGACCCAAAATAGCATGCACGCTAACAACTTTGGTAGTTCCCAATTCCCTGAAGACACACTCGAAATTTTCATGCCACTTTTATACCAATAAAGGACTTGTATCACCATAAAGGATAAAAAAATTAGAAGGTCTAGATACTAGGGATGAATTATCAAAAACCTTTGTCACATTTCTAGTGGCATTTTCTGAACAAACTATAAAACAAAAATCCAAAACCAATATGAAGGAAGAAAAAATCCATAAAGGTACATTCATCTAGAAACAACCAATTAGACATAAACATATCCAAGAACATCACTTTCAAAAGAAACCCATTTTTATTTATATTTTAAAACAAACATTAGGAATTTTAAAACCATTTGAATGAAATAATTTTACATTTAAATACACATTTATTTTAAAATCATAATCACTCTTACCAAACCCACAACAATGAAAAAAAAAACCAAACCACCAAAATTAGGAACTAGTAGCCACGCTTAACCCAACAACATGGTAGTGAGCCATGCCCCATGAAAGCATGAAAAACTAGGAGGTACCTGAACCATGCACTCAAACTCCCCATTGTTCACTACTCTATGTTGGATTGTGATATGACTCTGGCATGCCTATGTTCTCATCCCTCAATCCCAATGAAAAACCTATACAGGATACAGACTCAAAACCCAAACTACCCCAGGTAACTTTGGTCTAGTCATGAGCGGTAATGATCAGGAACCAACCTATAAACTACCTCCCGATCCCCAACAATACTAATATCCATCTACCAAACACTCCAAGTACAAAGGTCCTCCTTTGATATAATTTTTTCATGAACCAACCCAAATCGACCCTGAATCGGTCACCTCATCCGATCTGTGGCACGACCCAAAGGGTGTTTTTGATCGCCATGGGATAGAAACTAGTGTCAGGAATCAAAACATACATGTGGGAATGATTTAATCCCAAAGATAAATTACCATGGCCATATAAATAAATGGTACAAATTAAAAATTCATCAAGACGAACAATTGAATAATAAATGAATAAAAAAAATATTCAATTATGAAAGATAAAAAATAGCTAAGAAGACTGTAACTAATCTGAAAATAAATCAAACAGAACCAAACCTCTATAAACTCAATTTTAATGTCACCACTTGGTCACCTCCAACCACTATACTGAATCTTCTCCAAAAATGAGAAAAATAACCAAGAGAACCAGAGAAAAACTGAACCTTCAACTGAAAAGATAAATAGGTGTGAGAATCAAAATGCTCTATATAGAAGCCAAGAGAAACCCTGGGATCCAACTATTTACTTTCCAAGATAATTTCATTAACACAAGTTTGAAATAAAATTATAAAACAAGTTTTAAAACATTAATAAATAACATTATTTTCTTTTAAAACCACTCATGCCAAATTTCCATTTTTCAAAAAAATACTATTTTATAACAAAACCCAAACCAAATAGTACTATGGCTATGCTGAAAATAGTTAAATTGGGTTACAAAAAAAACTATGTTTAGAAAAACACTAATAATAAAATAAAGAATGTAACCAAGTAGCATAGATAATAAAAATAGGTGGTCATAAGCATTCAAAGAAGTCCCTTGGACGTACATAGTTCAAAAACACCTATCGGCATATGGTAAACCTCCTAAGTCAATTACCAACTAGCTTTCCTAACCAGGCCTCACTAGTAGAACATCCTTTCTAGCCTATCTAAAACTCCAAGGGGTCCTCACGTGTCTAATAGGGTCTAGAAATAATCCATCACTCGATTATCTAAAATATTCTCAGGAACCCATGGTGGTAGTAATACTACGTATGTAGGATTCCCTCACACGCATAAGGAACCTTACCTGCCATCACCGCAGTTACCTACCCCAAACATGGACACCCTATACAATAACCCATAAAGTTATTCCCTCCTATAAAGTATCCCAATATATATATATAATAAGTATACGACATATCATCCAAGGTGCCAACTAGGACCTCATGTCACATGAACTGTTAAATCATTTCCTAATGCACTTTAAAATTCTAACCAGGCTCACACATTTTCCAGAACTCAATCCTTTCTAAAAATAACACTAACATCACATTAATTTGGAACTGACAAATGGGCCTTTTTCTCAATAGACCCCAAATCCATTTACCAACATCATTTAGAATCCCCCATTATGAAAAAACATAGAACTAGTAAAACATTCCAAATAGCCCCTTAAGTTAGGTATTTACCAAAAACACACACCAAAAAGCCAAATTGGAATTTCCCAAGAGATTTGATTTTAAACCATTTTTAGAAACCACACAAAAGACTGAACATCATTTCAAAAATGAGAACCATCTTCACAAAGTTGACATTCATTTTCAACCAAATCCCAAATGCACACTGAAATACTTTTCACCCATGATTCTCATTTCAAGCATCATTGAATAAATCATTCAATGATCTCGTAAAACACTTAAAAGGGAAAAACAAAGTCTTGAATTAGTATTTTACCAAATTTACGTGAAAATTATATTTTAAAATCTATATCAAATCCAAACCCTTAAAAAACTACACTCCCACCATTAATAACATAACTCACTCCACTTGCAAAACCAAATGAACTATTTTCAGAATTAATGAAACCATTTTCATAATTATTTAAACCACTATGAAAACTTATTCAAAAATTTAAAGAATTAACTAATGAAATGAAACACTAAAACATATTTGAATCTTATTTTATGATTGAATACACATCGACGCTACACCAAAACATAGTTTTCAGGTCTTCCACAGTTTAATAAACTAACTGCACAGTTCCTAAAACATTGATAAGTGACACACTATGGTTTTTCCTCAAGGAATGCACTTTATTTCACCTGAAATGCAACAAAATGAAGTTAAAGAAAATTAAACTCTCTAAAAGAATGATTTCGCACCAAAAAAATTCACTGCATAACATGCTAAAATAATTAAACAAGTAGAAGTGTTCATTAAATAATATTTATATAAGGAATCACCTACACATAATCAAATACAAATTTCAAATACTATTTTTAACAATTTTAACTGACACACAAAATCTAAACTAAATTAGAAAAGATACTTATAAAGGATCAAAATGATATTTAAAAATTTATTTAAAACACACAAGTATCTTTGGTTGTGCAGGAATGGAAAAATTCAGAAAAATCCTACCTCAAGTCCATTGAGGATGCGATGACACCTTTAACAGAAGTAATAAAAACACTATATAAACCAACCGAACATCCTCATAAATCTGAAAAATACATGAATTACAAACCGAGGCATTAGGGTTTAGTTAATTTGAGAAAAAAAATGAAACAAATATATTTAAGGAGGAGATGGTTATAGTTAAGGGTAAATGCAACCATGCTAGAAGGTGACTCGACAGGTTAGGTAGCCGGGGATAGGGCACTGCGGAAGGTGCACCAGAATGCTGGCCGGACAGATAGGGAGTGAATAGGGGTTTTGAGCCTCTAGAACATTTGATTACTGGAAGTAGGGGAGGAGGGGTTTGACACCTATGAGAGGGAGAAGGCCAGAGGTGGCCTGGTGTGCCCAGAAGGAACTGGGTGGTAGGGGTTGGGTGTGCCGCTGGTGGAGGAGGGTGTGACGGCTTGGATTCAGGGATAAGGAGGTGTGTTGGTAGGGATGTGACACAATGAGGATGTGTGGAATTTAGAGGTCGGTTCAGAGGGGAAGGGGGAGCTGGGTAGGTCGAACTGTAGGTCGAGAAGCTGGGGGTGCTATGTGCTTTGTGGGAGAAGGAGAGGAGGTGGGGTCGCTACCCCCTAGGGTTTCCTCCCCTTTTACTTCATTTCCTTATAATAATAATTATAATTATCCCAATAATAATAATAATAATAATCATAATAATAATAATAATCATCATCATCATCGTCATAATATAATTAATATTATTATTATAAACAATTTTTCTAAAATTCCATTTTATTTAATTTCTCATAATTTATTTTATTCCATTTACCTTTAAATTAATTATTTTATTTATTCTAAATACTAAGTAGCCACCTGTTTCACCTATTATCAAATACGTGGTTGAGAAAACAATGCTCGAACCGTGCAACTCGGCACTGCCTGCATACAGGGTCATGTTGTGTGCTTGTCGTGCAGTTTTATTAACCACGTGTGAGTGGTGCACCATGACTCAGACCCACATGTCATTCATCTAAGAACTGCACCGTTACTCCAAATCATGAGGGTTTACCATGCAAATGGGGAAAATATTTCAAAACTCAAAATGATAATTAAAGAAATTAAAATATTAAATCAACCAATTTTGGGTGTGAAATTCATCTTCTATAGTCTTTGAAAGAGATCCCTATTTTACCACTTATGTTTTGAGAGACCTTTTACAAGGAATGGGGTATGAGGTTCTCATGAGTATGAAATACCATCAAAAAATGAAATCTTGATAGATAAATATATTCAGATTGTTGAGGACATGATTCATGCATATGTCATTGAGTTTGGTGGAGATATCTACATACCATTGGGACTGGTTATGTTTTCCTATAATAATAGTTACTAGTCCAAAATTTTGGTTGATTCTTTTATGGCCTTGTATGTCCCTCTTAGAAAATATCATTTGTGTTTTTCAATGATAGGTGATTTTTATTTGATTAGACTGAGCTTGATCCAAGAGACAACAATAACGATTCTATTTATTTTTAAGAGAATTTTGATGACATGGATCATGTACAAATCTTATGTTGACCAACCTAGGAAAATATTGGACTTTTTAGCTTCTAGATAGCAGTTCTTGAGAGTTTTACATCATCTAGGTCATCATTCTCTTAGGATTAATGAGATTATTTCTCCTCATTTTGTGGGGTATTTTGAGTTTTTGAAAATATTTGGGAATTGGTTTATCATTTAGAACTACCACTACAACTTTCATCGATATAATATTTTTTCAACATATCATATATTAAAAAATATCTTAATACACTATCTCATGTCGTGAGTAGGGATGATCTTAATGTTAAGCCTAATTTATCCATGATAAAGCATCAATTTAGGATATTTTATTTGGAGGAAAAGCGTATTCATGGAAGGATGATACCTTTTGTTGTGGGCTATGAAAGCAAGTTTATTATTCATTTGATATATTAGATCATGATGAAAAAATTGGAGAATAGTGGCCCTATCTCTTTAATATTTAATCTTCTTGAAAGCAATTCAAGATACAGAAGATATTTATAATGAGCATTTAGCGACATCTTGTTACCTTATTTGAGGTATTCCATGGCCCTTGTTTTGGCCTCATTCGAGGCAGCTCTATTTTTTGAGATGTTCTATAAGATTTTGGAGGTTGTCAAAATCGTTTTGGGATGGTAATGATTGGCACACTATTTGACCAAACGATGAACCCCATATATAGTTTGGAATTGATGGTTTTTACATGATTTCACGTAACCATGTGCCTCCCTCTAGCTAACTATGCAGGTATGATGTTAATGTTATAAAAATTATTTTAAGTCTCAAACCCCCTAGTTTGATTTCTTAATCTCCCCATTCATACCTAACATGATTTATTCATCCTTAAAGACTTCCAATAGGTGATTTTGGTCCCTTCAAACCCTTTCTTTATAGGATCGATGAATCCTTGATCTCGATCGATCACCTATGGGTTTGTGAATCTCCTATAATGTAGTTTAATTAAATATATCATTCATCCCCCTTAGTGTATGATTGATCATCATGAAATTTTTGGATCTAATATCTATATTTTTGTTTCTCAATTCTAGGTTGTGTTCCTTGTTCATCTATTAATTTTTTATTCATTGGTGGTTCACATTATGGGTGTTTATTTCTAAATCATTGATTTAATGGTAGGTGGTTCCATAATTACTTACACTATAAGGGAATCCTTGAATTGATTGATTAAATGTTTTGATTTTTTAAACATGTAAAGGTGATTATTTGATAACTGATTTTTATTGGGATGAGATTTGAGAAAAACCCTAATTTCAATGTAATTGAAATTGTTGGGTGGATTTATGAAAAAATGTTTCTTGTTTTGGAAATATTTTTGACAAAATGATTTTAAACTAATCTGGGGAAAATTTATTAAATAGATATGTTAATTAAAATAAAATTTAATAATAAAAACCTATGATTTTATTTATAAATCAAAAAATTATCTTGAAAAGTAAAATTGTAAAATTTTATGTTGAATTGTATTATATGATTGATGTAAAATTTTATTGACTTATAATTGGAATCACATTGTTTCTTGGGTAGTTTTTTGTAACTAGGACAATCTCAATAGAACCATGGATCTTTATAAATAGAATAATGATGAAAACTATTACTAAAAAACTATTTAATGATTTCCCATTATAGGTTCTCATATTGGGGTGTTGACTTCACATGATGGGTTCCCATGTTGGAGTGTATTTGTATGTGAACACCTGGCTAGAGTCGTGATCATTATGACATGTGTGGGGATCATATTAATAGATAAAATTACTTAGGATGTTGATTGTTACATGTTTATTTACTATGGGTTATTTGATTTGATATATGTGTCATTAACTATTAAACTACTTTATTCATTCATATAGATTTATATAAATTGTTTTATATAAAAAAACTAATTATTTTTGTTTTACATTCATTTTGATATTTTTTTCCATCAATTTCATTGAAATAATGTTTTTGTTTAAAATATGAATCTGTAAGGACTTCCCTTATTTAATATAATATAATATAATAAATATATAATTGTTATGGTATAGACCGGGAAACACTTTTTGAGACACAACTGTGATTTATAGGTCACACCCACCCTTTTCATTCATGAGTTTTTATACTTTCTTATGCCATGTATGAGAAAAGTGAAAGCACCACTTGGTTGTGGTTTATATTATTTATCCTTTAGATGATGTAGTGGGGATAATGGTGACCTGTGGAGATGTTATCAACTTATTTTAAGAAATGTTTGATTTTATATCTATTTATAGACTGTGTATATTGATGATTTACCGCTTTGGGTTTTTTTACCAATTGTTTCTCGTACTTTTGTTCTTTTAGAGTTTTGAGAATACCAACTTGTAATATATTACCCTCTACTTTTGATTTTATAAAATTAATTCCCTATTTTTATTTATTATTCTAGGTTCTACTCACTAACCCATGGGGATCCGAAACACTCTTTCATCCATGTCAAAGTCATATAATAATTCCAGGTAAAACATTATGTGAGTTGGTTAGTAGAAAAGGGTAATTAGAGTAGTAGCTTAATCTTCATTCAATGATGTTAGTATTCATGTTGGGTTGTCTTGTTAGATTAGAGGTTAGATGATCAGAACTTATGAGGTATTTTTGAGTAACTTTCTGGCCATTTATTATCCTAATAAGCATTAAGTCACTTTTTTGTTTAGGTAAAGGTGTCTTGAGGAGTAATTTGATCTAATTTTAGTCTTTTCCCCACGTTTTTTGGATGTTTAAATTTGAAGCAATAAATATTGTCTAACAGAACTGGTATTCTGATTTCCCCAATTTGGATTATTAATGTGAGTAATATTATGATGTCTTCAATATTGTAAGTTGATGTTGTGTTGCATCATGCCTCCAAAAATACATTTGAATAGGATCTAGGACGAATATATTGGTCAGCCACATTTAGTATTTCTTCTCATGGACTAGAATATTTTTAATAATTTTTATGGTGTTTTACATGCTCATGGATAGAAAATCACTCATATTCTCATTCAGGATATAGTTGTGGAACCGCAATGGGATGAATCTTTAAATGGTGCTTCATATTTTATTCACTATAAGCCACCAAATTTTCAATGAACTAATGATCCTCAAGAGGATTAGTATTTCTTGAAATAGATGGAATTCATTTTTTATTTCCTCAAAAATATTGATATTATTATGGTGATATGTTCTACCTTTAATCTAGAAGTTCCTAGAAAAATATGATGGGGTTCAATGGTAAAAGATAGGAAGAAAAATAATTAGAATTTGAAGGACATTAAAGATATTGTTACTAATCTATTCCATCTACAATCTATTGTAATAGATAAGGAAATAGAATTTTTCAAACTATGGAAGGCTTATAATATAGTGAAGAAAAGTATGAAAAGCACTTTTTTGAGTCTGTAAACTTTTCACAAAATATTATATTTAATGAGAATATAGATCAACGTTTTGAGATGGGCCATCAAGATGATTTATGTTCATTTTTTTTCTTACTAAATGTCACTTTTAATGTTGAAATACTAGATATAGAGTTGATGTATTTTCTTGAACTAGATGGTAAGTTGGGTTTGGTGGGAGTATTTCCCATTTTATGCTTTATTAGTTCAATTAAATCAAAGAGGAATTTTGATGTTTCATTTATTATTTTTAGTCACCAATAATCCTCTATACCTCATGTAGTTCTTGCCAGATGCCCTTTGACATGCATCGAGTGTGCAAGGGTAGTGAATTTGAGACGTGTTCGTACTAAGGTGCCAAAGATCTAATGGTCTTGTGGTAACTCATTATAACTATATATATTCTTCAATTTATTTCCATTTATGTGTAGTGGAATGGACTCATCAACACCAAAACATACATTAGTGTAATCAAAAGCTTCGAGACCTAAGGGGTTCCAGCAATAGGTATCCGGAATGAAGCTTTTTCACATAGTGAAAGAGACTCCAGTGAAAGATGATATAAGTCCATCAACTTTTAGAGGTACCATCAAAATAGCTTCATATTGGATGACTTATTTATTTTATATTGGTGTTTCTCACACATTTTAATCAACCAATATTTTCAATAAGCTAAATCTTCCAATGATTTTTTTCATTTGTGATTGATATCATTACATCCCTATGCATAAAGTGAGACGATGTTCTCTATTGTCCTAGTTTTTTTTCCTTTTATGTTAGAATTTTACTGACTAGAATTATTTGGTATTTGACATGAAACATCTTGGTATCTTTTTAATGATGTATTTTATCATTCCAAATATGGTTTTAATTGATTTCTATAGTTGATGATTCTCCTTTACTTAAATTGATGGGGTGTTCCATGTGTTTCATGTTGAATGTGACCCCAGGTAAAGACGATATATAATTATTATCCATAGTTGGGGGATTTAGTATTAGTTTTTGATTTTGATCTGGATAAATAAGATTTGAGTGAATATTTTCTAAATTTTTATTCACATTTCTCAATATTTTATCATATGATTTATCTGGTATTCCATCAGAAATAGATGGGGAATTTTATATTGATTTAGTTACTTGTACTCAACTGGTGTATATTAAATATTATCATAAGGAACCTTATGAATTTAAAGTGTTGAAGACTAAATTGGATGATCTATTAGAGAAAATTTTTATAAGACTGAGTGTGTCGCATTTGGAGTTATTGTTTCTCTTTGTGAAGGAAACTGACTAAACACTTCACCTCTATGTTTATTACGAGAAGAAAAATCAATTTATGGTGAAGAATAAATATTTGTTTCCATGTATTGGTGATATTTTTGAATATTTGTAAGGGTATAAGTGGTTCTCAAATATGGATCTTTGATATGGTTATCACTGGTGGAGAATAAAATAATCTGACATTCATAAGAACTAGTTTTAGAGTTGGTATGACCATTATTAGTATATTTTCATAAAAATTGATCCAAAAAAATATCCTACAATATTTATGGAGTTTAGGTACAAAATATTATCTAATTATCTTGATAGGTTCATGGTGTTATTTATGGATGTGATCCTATTTTACTCTCAGTATAAGGAGAATCACATGCATTATCTGAGAGATGTTTTAGAAATTTTGAGAAATCACCAACATTATACCATGCTATTGAAATGATATTTATGGATTTTGAAAGTGAATTTTGGGGGACATGTGGTCTTTAAACATGATATGTCATTTGATATAGATAATGCGAGGGATATTAATGTATGGTTGAAACCACATAAATTTTTTTAGATATAGATCTTCATGGGGTTAGTGAGGTATTATCACCAGTTTGTAAAGGATTTCACAAATTTTGGATTCTCCATTGATCTAATTAACTCTATATCAGGTAATGTTTTATTGGAATGATAAGTAGAGGAGTTCAATTCTTGATATGAAATTAATTTTTACTTTTGCGCTGATATTGAATCTTCCAAAGGCTTTTTAAGGGTTTTTAGTATTCTATGACCCCTCAGGTTCATATTTCAGATGTGTTCTAGTGAAGAGATATCATTGTATCCAATAGATCTCAATATCATAGTTTTTGTGGGAAGAATTATAAAAACCATGACCATAAACTCACAATTTTGATTCATTATCTTAAGAGTATTTGGAAAAAAAAATTCAAAGAGAGGTTTTCCATGTTTTCTTGACCACAAGATCCTGAGTTATATCTTCCTTCAAATATGTTTGATACTTCATCAGTGGTAGTTGGTGGAGTACCTAAAGTATATTGATTTAAGCATTTCCTACACTTCAGGAAAGGTAAATTTCATTGATAATTATTTTCATAGGGAAATTTATACCCATACCATGAAGGATTCATCATATTAAGGAACTTTTTGGTTCATTTTTCACAATTTCATTTTAGAGTCAAATATGAATAGGCCAATGTTTTCTTTGAAAGTGTTTAGTTGACCTATGGTCTTCTCAATATTATTCTTTTGGAGAATAATCTTTAAGATGAGTTCTATGGCAGAAGGGACTCTCTCTATGATGATTATACTATTAGTGAGTAAAAATCATTTTCTGAGGGAATACTATGTTTTCAGAATTGGTTTTTTGTACCCTTATCTATGATAAAACATTTGATGGGGAATTTCTAATGTTCCAAGTGGGTAGTGATACTAGGAAAACAATGATGGTCAATGATATGTGGTGATGATTTTGGTGGCCATGTATGAGAAATGGCATCACTTCCCTTGGTTTATGTCATTATAAATGATAGAAGTTCAAGACCAAACACCAAAACATTTACGTTTACTTCATCCACATCTAGTTCTCACCAAGATTTGGGATGAGATATCTATGATATTTTTTGTTGGGTTTCTATGTACCCCTTGATGAACAGATTCAATATGGGTTATGATTGATTGGATGGAAAACTTGACTCACTATTATACACATTCGTGATACAAACGATGTTGAGGATTTGTAAATCTATACATATAATATATTGGTCATTTCTAAGTACTTATGTTTTCTATAGCTTCTAATAGAGATCTTTGTTTTACCTCTCATTTTGGAAATGACTTCAATAGGTGATGCGATCCTTGGATGGAATAAGTATTTAGTATCATCAATAGAAATATGGATACATAGATTGGTCTATCAATATTCAAGAAGAAATTCTTCCTTCATGCATCTTTTATTTTGGTGTATCTTGGGACATCCATTTTGGTCTCGTTGAGTTTTCATATAAAAACAGTTACTAGTTTGTAATCCGTATAGCCCTTTTTATGGACTTGTATTGATAAACTGTGAAATATTTATTATGTTGGATGGATATTGGTGAATGTTATTTGGTTGGACCAAGATTAGTCCAAGAGACAAGAAAACGTCTAATTTGATTCATCAAAATAATTTTATGGGAATGATCCAGTAAAAATCTAGTGCTGGCAGACATAGGTGATCATTGGAGCTTTATGATGGTGTCAAGAAATTTTTTAGAGTTTCACCTCATCTTGGTCATCTATATATTGGGTGGCATGGAACTTTTACTCCTCATTTTGTGGTATCTTATGTGGTTTCTGAGGTGGTGGGGGATGTGTCTTACCATTTAGCACATACATCCCAGTTGACATAGATACATAATGTGTTTCTTGTATCTTTTCTTATAAAATATCTTTATTTACCATCTCATGTTCTGTGTGGGGAGGATCATGATGATGAGAATGATTTATCTATGACTAATCTTCCAACTGGGATATTTTATTTTGAAATAAAGGTGATTCGTGGGAGGATGATTGTAACATCCCAGGTAAATAAATAATATTACATTCTAATATTTATCAATATTTGTGAATAAAATGTTAATATTACTTTAAAGGGAATTCTATGCTCAATGTCGTACCCAATACGCACCAACGAGTTTCTTGAAATCTTACATTGCACACTAATAATATAACAATATTATAATAGATAACGCCTAGCCATTATAATGGAGGGAATGAACAGAAATAACTACAAAATTATTACATATGTTTGTTAGATATTTTTACATTTATCCAATAAATGTTAGAGTCTTAAAATCCAAATGAATCCAATTTTAAGAATAAATTCTCTAATATTTTTAAAAGATTGTTTTCCCGCCTTTTGATGGCAATATTTTTTTAAATCTAACTTTTGACAATTTTATAACCTGTAATTTTCAAAATAAGCTTATTCTTTATTATTGGGATATTGAAATTTACTTTGGTTAAATTTTTGGTATGTTTCTGACGATGTGCATATTTTTTAATGAATAGTGAAAAATATTGAATTTTACATCAAAACTTCTTTTTCATCTAATTTAAATATATGGTTATATTATCTTTTTAATTGGTTTTAAAGTTCAATTAGAATATATTTTTACAATTTAATTCAATGGTGGTCATTAGAATTGATTTCACTTTTGAAATGGACATAAACAAGTGCCAAACTTTTCATAGATATTACTTCCAAAAAACCCGCTATTTGTTTTGACAGCGGGAATTAACTATATGATTTATTAATGAAAATTCTAAGTTTTTAATTTGGTAGAATGGACTTCATTTCTGAATTTTAATGATCAAATATAGATTAGGATTATTTTTTGTTATTTTTCTGATAATGCTTTTTTTAATAAATAGTGAAAAATACAGTTTTTAATTCAAAACTGCCTTTTCTTCCAATTTATTTATATATTTAGATTTTCATTTTAATTGTTTTTAAAGTATAATTGAATTATGGTTTTATCACTTAATACAATGTTGTTCATTGGAAGTAATTTCACTTTTCAATTGGATGTAAAAACAAGTCAATCTTTTGATAAATTTTACTTCTTAAAAACCCATCTTTTGTTTTGACAATGATATTTACTTTTATATTAATTACTACAATTTATTTGTTTTGAATTTGATAAAATGGATTCCATATTTGGAATCATAAGATCCAAATTACGTAATTAAGACTCTTTTTTGGACATTATGAATAGTAACGACAATAATTATCTTTAATTATCGTGTTTAATTTGTAATCGGGTAATTAAGGGTAAGAAAATAAGATCATAAAATTATAAAATGACCCCACCATGTGTACTAATGCTATTGGTGGTGTCATGTACAACCATGGGATGCCTTGTTCCAACCTTGGGACACCATGGAATCACTTTAGTGTGATAGTGACCTTTTATCATATTTTAAAAAAAAAGGAAAATGTAACCAAAGTATGTAACAGCTAAGTAAAATATATTTAATTTTGTCTAAATAAACGATCTCTTAGACTATAAATAGTCATTGGAATGCTAAAAATATTTCCTACATCATAGTATTTGTTTTATAATTTTTAGACATTAAATAAATTAAATTATTGTTGACATCATGATGATGCACTGATTACCTCATTAATGAACGATTTAAATAAAATGAAACTATAATGTAAAATCTAATCCTTAAAAATGGAAAAGGCCAATTGGATGAGTATATTTAGAACCCTTATCACCTTAGACTCTAAATATATCAATGTGGGACATTTAAAATACGAAAATAAATTTATAATAATGTAACGTTTCTTGACTTTCCATGAGTGCCCCTCCTCTCCTCTTATAAATGTCCCCCAACTCTACCACCTTAATCACACCCCTAAAGCCTTTGGCTCGGCCAAACCCTGCACATTTCATCTCTCCACATCCCCCTCTTCATCATTTAATCCTCACCATTGGCATAATTCTCTTCAAGAAACCCTTTTGGGTCAAACCAATAGGAGTTACCCGATTTAATGCTAATGTCTTCACTTGTGTTCTCTTGTTTTATTTTGCTTCTCCAAACCCATAAAATCTTTTTATTCCTTTATTTTGTAACAAAAACAGTATCTTCAATATACTAGGATGTTTTTATGTGAAGTATTCGAGCTAAACTTACACACACCTTTGCCTAATGGTTAAAGAACATACTGTTTCTGTGGATGGAGAATTACTACCTCACGAAACGATGATTGTTCAATATTTTCTTAACACCATTCATGGTGGCCATTATGATGTCACTGTATTTTATATATGATATATATGGTATTTATGTTTCCTATATTCTTCTTTATTTTATATTTAAAATATGCCTTTATGCTTTGCATGTTGTGAAAATGCGATAATTTCATACGAGGAAGTGTGGACTACGACACCCTCAAGTGATGTGACTCGTTCATGAAATACATGGAATGTATAAATAATGAAATTAATGAACTTATGTGAACTATATAACATATATATTATACTTGAATTATAATATATATATATTGAAGGACCCCGGGACACCCTGAGAGGGGAGGGGTGAATCCGGGTGACAAATTTTTCTTTTTAAAGTTGTGGATCTTGTTCCCATGTTGGTAGGGACATGTTGAACCTGTAAGATGATAAAGATCAGAAATCAAACATGCACATGCACAGAGAAGACATAGCCCTTTTTATTGGTTCACCACTAAGGCCTACGTCCAAGGAGCATACGCCGACAAGTTGTCGGTCGTACCAAAAACCACTATGCTTCACGAGCCGGTGATTACAAAAGTTCGGGCACAGTCACTCTGTCTCAGGCTCACTGCCTTTACAAAGGTTCTGAGATAGCTCAATGATTCCCTCGGGTCACTCCCGTTGACTCCCCCTGGCTCACTACCGTTGGTGAAGTCACACTCAGTTTATAGACATGAAGGTCTCTTCAATTAATAGTCATGAAGTTCATTGTCCCCTGTTCAGCATGAGAATTTGCTTGCATCAGAGTCCTAAGTTAATGCTCTATTAAAATCCAAATTCCAACCACTGATGAATACCCCCTTCTCCCTTGTCGACAGGGCAAACAACCTTTGGAAAAGGCCTTCGAAAAGTACCCTACTTCGCAGGGCTCCAAATTTTGCAAAGCTCAAACAAGCCTTCGCAGAGCCCCTGCCATTTCGCGAAGCTCAATCGTGAAGCACTCTCGCGATGCTCCAGCCTTCGCAATGCTTGGATATCGCGAATCTCTTGCCTCTTCGCGAAGCTCACTTAGCCAACGCGGGGCGCACGTCTTTCGTGGAGCTAGAATAGCTGCCGCGAAGCTCCTCTTTCACGAAGCCCACTGCCTTCGCGAGAGACCTTTGCGAACTGAGAGCAAAGGACTTTCACTGAAATTCTCTCTACTTCTCTGGAGGGGGTCGGCCTCTATTTATAGGGGATCCCACTAACCCTCGACCATTCTGCGCGAAGTCAGCACCACGTCAGCTCAAATCACGAAGCTCCGAAGTTCCCGCCAGAATTCTGTCCAAATCGCGAAGCACCACTGCAATTTTCCGTTCGCGGAGCATGACGTAATCACGAAGAATCACTGTCAACATTCCTTCGCGCCTTCGCCGCGATGCTCCCTCGAAAAGCCCTTCTCCGTCGCGATGCGCTTCAGCCTCTGCCGTTCGCAAAGTTTGACGTAATCGCGAAGACTCACCGCCTCCATTCTTCTGGTCTTCGCGATTTCCGAACCACGAATCCTATCTTCGCAAAATTCATGCCTTTTCCATATAAAATCATGATCTTCATGGAAATCATATTTTCGCGATGCTCACAAAATTCCAAATTTTGGACCCCAAAAATTTGGCAAACACTGGGAAATGGTGCCACCTTCAATACTGTTGTGTGCTTGAACGGTATGATCTCTTTGCTGGTACACGATCCGAACTTCCATTGATGATTGACAACAAACACAAACAACTCCAAATCATGCATAGAAGACCATGGTTCCAACATATATATCTCACAATTATTTTTAATTCCATTAATATGACAAAGAAATGAAAGTAGCGTTCGTGCGTACGTACTGCCTACCGTCTCCATGAACGGTGCATTTCTTTTCTTTTTATCTCAAAATGTTATGGAATAGTATAAAATGAATATGTAATGGATATATATGATATTCAAATCATTAATACTATTCTGGAGATGATGTACTTATAACTACATGGACAATTCTTTTCGAACATGTTCATTTTTGACTCATGTACCAAACATCGACAAAAACATTTGATATGAACTCACATAATTAACTAATTATTATAATATTATAATATGTGCTATGAATTGAATAATAAAAATTAAAGGAGTTCCTCAATAAATTATAAATTGACAAAATATTATTATTCAGGAATATAAAGAAATGAACAAGACAAGTCGGACTAGAGGTAAGGGACCCTACCTCTCTATTTCTTTTTAAGTACTTTTTTATGTAAGTTACTTTAATCTCCTATATCTTATGTTGGTGGATGTTCTTTTATATTACACTTTTTGTACTTTCTATGTTCATATGAAGAGAGACCCTATTTTATCTCATCAAACCATTTTTGGAAGTTTTAAGTGGCGCCGTTAGGCTGCCAAATTTTTGTAAGGGATTTATTATCTCACTTTTAATTCCATAAGATTTCCATTGTTCGCCACTTATTTATTGAATGTGGTGTATTGTGTACTTACTTTTGATATATATTATCATGAATATCATTATATTCATGGTATTCTGTGATTAATTTGGTGGTTATTAACTTTGGGTAATACATCTCGATAGATTACAATGTGGTAAGGGGTTTTTCATCTCAATTTTATTCCCGTGAGATTTATGCTACATTTGCCACCATTTCCTTTGAGTGGTGTATATAATTCCCACTATTCTCCTCTTTGGGTAATATAATTTCGTTTATGAGTATTTAAATCAAGGTTTTATAGTCCTTCTTTCATGGAGTGTACGTTTCAAAAGTTACCCAAGTCGGTAAGGGATCCTTTCACCCTCCTCTTTTTAAAATTCTTATTTTGTTATGTAATTTAATTTACATATTTTTATGTTGGGATATGTTATTCTATGTACTTATTGATGTAAATTTTATGTCCAAGTGATGAGATACCATTTTCTCTCTCATCAACTAAATTTATGAATTTTAAAGTGACGCCGTTAGGCTGTCGAATTTTACCAAGGGAGCTTTTTAACCCAATTTCGATTTCTTTGGGTTCAACTGGTAGTTATTAAATATGTCATCATTTGAATATGTGTGAATGGCCTTTGATTGTTTTACACTTAATATCCACATATATTGGGTGTATTTATATTTCTCACGCATAATTATGAGATTGATTTATCCTTAATTTAAGGAAACCTTCTTTATAAGGGATTTCATCTCATTTGACATTTCTATTGAGACTTCATTGTTGTTATGCACCAATTCACTCTTGTAGGGTGTACATACTGTCCTTTGGAATATTATATCATTAATCCATTTATTCTCCTAATATTATAAAGTTCTGATTAAATGTTATTCCTCAATTATTGTATTCAAGTGTCTCTAATTTTGTTAAAAACCCTTTAACTAAAATATCATTTTAAATGTTTTAATGATTTATTCTTATTTCTCATTAATATCCATGTTTTACAAATGGTTTTATGGATTTATTTATATGGATATTAATGGTTTAAAATGTTAAAAGCTTCAAAGTGGTATGGGACACTTTGATTCAAAAATCTCTTTATTAAATGTTTTCAATGGTTTCGAAAATGGTTTTTAGAATGGATTGATTATTTAAATATCTTAAAATTTTATATTGTTATGGAAATGTGGGAATGTTATATTTTTCTTTTGCATAAGTTATGTGATATGATTATGTTATGTTTCTTGGGCATTTTTTATGAAAACGGGTGGTTCCGTGATAAACTAATGGCGGATGAGCCCGATATAGCTGTCCAATGCATTGGGTAACGCGAAGGGGTTAAACGTTAAGTTTTTCTCCGAAGAGATTTAGGGAATATACTGTGATGGGTATTCCAAATGTAACCATGAGGGTTACCCCCTACGTAAGAATGTTATGAATTCCTCATGTTACCTATATGTCTTATGATTTCTACGAGTTATTCATAAATCTTATGATATCATGAGGTATGTTAATGTGATTATGTTTTATGAGTAAAGTAATATTTCATTGATTCTTATATATACATGGACTAATGTTTTCCTTCCGTATTGTTATAACCCTTACTGATCATTTTATGCTAATCCAATGGTTTTTTGAAATTTTTTTCACAGGACATAATGTTGAATAGGGTCAAAGATGGGATCAAGGAAATGTCAGGCTGTCTAAAACAAGGAACTGGACATGACTATTTTGTTCAATAGTTTTTTATTTTTGTGAAAAAAATGGAATCTGAGTAGATGTGTCTACTTTCTAACCTTTGAGATGTAATAGTTATGTCCTAATTCTCTAAAACTCTAAACCTGAAAAGATCCTCAATGTAAATTATTCATTTAATACAATAATAAGTAATGTTTAAGGTCGGGTCCTTATAATGATACCTTTGGTCTATTTTATTTGGAAATATGGGTTTTATTCTCCAAATGTGGGACTACGAGGTACTAATAAGAGAAAAGTGTGCCCATTTACCTGTTATGCAAATCTATTTATAGGTGTTCTGGGGAGAGAATTTTTTTGTGGTGGGGAGGTTGTAAAATCCTATTAGCTTCTTTTAGTTATTCATTGACACTTGTTTCGAACTGCTTTAAGTTAGGACTTGTTTCAGGGTTATTCTAGGATATCTTGGAGATTTTTTTTGGAGAATTTTTGGGATGTTAATGGTTGTATCATGGTTTTACCAAACCATTCTGCCCTAGTGAACACCGTTCACCCCTAGACCATACAGAATTCATTATTGGAACATGGATTCCCCTAACCATGAGCCCCTGTAGATAACCCTGCAAGAATGATTTTAATGTTGTGAAAAATATTTTAGAATTACCAAAACCCCAATTTAAATACCAAATCATCGCATTCAACCGTAATATTTTTTATTTATTCTTAAAGGATCGTAGGAGGAAATTTTGGACCCTCCTAACCATTTCCTTAAGGATCTTTGTAGTGTTAATCTCAATAGATCTCTTATAGGTTAGTTGATCTCCTGTCATGTAGTTTCATCCAATCTCTATTTCAATCCTCCTTAGATTTTGATATATACTCATGTAATTGATGTATATAAAAAAATAATTTAAAATAGTTTTTCTAAGATGTGTTCCTAGATCTTTTGAAAATTCATTCTTTGTTGGTGAGTCCTGTTGTGGGTGTTGAATTCTGGATCTATAATTTAAAGGTAGGTGGTTCTAAAACTCACTTCCCTACAACTGGAACATTGGATTTCATGATTAAAATGAAATGTGTTTTTAATTTTTTTAAAAATAGATAGGTGATAGTTTTATATTTCAGATTAATTGGGTATTATATTTTAGGAAATCCCCAATTTCAGTGGAATAGAAATTATGTGGTTGATTTATGAAAAAAATGTCTTCATCTAGGAATCATTTTGATGAAATTATTTGATGTTGTTCTTCAGAAAATGGATTAGATTTAAAATTAATTTTAAATGGAATGAAATGATGAAATGATATTATTTGTTTTTGAAAAGGGGAAGGCATTTTGAAATTTTTAATTAGTAAATTTTATTTTAATTTTTTTTTGAACAGATTGATTTCTGATTTGATTGAATGATTGTTCAAAGAACTTATTATCTTGGGTGGTTATTTCTAAAGAGGAAAATCATGCTATGACCTTTAATCCCAATAAATGCAGGGATGATGGAAAATATTTCTAAAACAACTGTGTTATACCTACCTATTATGGGTTCCTCTATCGGTATGTACACTCTTGGTGAATGGTTCCCCTATTGGGGTGTATTTGTGTGTGTTCTCCTAAATAGAGATTTGATGTCTATAAGATGTATGAGGATCCTATTTAATAAAAAACTGACTTGCCACATTTTTTTACATGGTGACTTACAATGAGTTAGTTAATATGATATATATACAATTTATTATTGAAATATTTTATACATGGAAAAAAATTTATATAAACTATTTTATATATAATATTCATTTAGTCACGTTCAGAAGTTGTTTTGATATATCTTTCATTTATTTTAATTAAACCTGGTTTTGGATAAAAATATGAATGTTTAATTCCATAACTTTTTTTAAACTAATATATTAATGTGTATGTTTTTATGGTATTGAATATGGAACACTTGGTGAGACCAAACTTGTCTATATAGATTCCAACCAACCTTTTACTTTGGGTGTTTTTAAACATTCTTATTGAAGGTCTAAGAAAATGTAAAGCACCACTTAGAGGTGGGGGTGTTCTTGAGCCTTTTGGATCATGGAGTGGTTATGGAGTTAATGGGTGGAAATATTATCCACTTTTTTCATGGTATATTTGAGTTTTCATCTTATTATAGAGTGTATACTTTGATGATGTACTAATTCAAGTTTTGTTATACATGTTATTTTGGGTAAATTATTCTTTTTTAGTGTTGATCACACTAACCTATAGCCTTTTACATTCTAATGTCTTGTGATAAATCAATCCCCTCTTTATTCTTGCCTGATTATAGGTACTAGACCCTAACCAGTGGGGATATGGAATTCCCTTTAGGCCATGTCAGAGTCGGATCACGTATCATATAACCAAGGTATTTATGATGGTTTTTGAAAAGTGGTATCATAATGGTAGGTTAATTATCTTTTCTTGAGGTCACTATGAAATTTCCATTGTACTAGTGGATTGGAGGAAGGAGTATTGGGACATAAGATCTATTTATGAGTGATATCCTAGCCACCTATTATTATAATGTGGCTAAAGTCATGTTGGGTGTTTCGGGAAATGCATCTTGTGGAATAATTTTATCTAAATATTGTCTTTTGCCTAATTTTTATTTGTTTATATTGAAATGTAAAAAATTAAATCTTATCTAATTGGATTGATAATCTCTTTTATCTTGTTTTACCTATTGATCTAAATAATCTATTAATGTATTATATATTTTATGTTGATGTGGTTTTGAATCATAAATTTAATAAGACATTTTAATAAGCTCTAGAAGGAAGCTTCTGGTGAACCACACTGAGCATATCCTTCTGTGGACTATAATCTTGTTAAGATTGTTATACATGTTTTTCGAGCTCCAGGATAGTCATGTGAACCTATTTCCATTCCGGATAAAATTTTGAAACCTCAAAGGGATTAGTCTTGAAATCATTATAAATAATTTATTTTCCATGAGACAACATATTTCCAAGGAACTAACGATCCAAGAGAGTTTAAGGATGTTTTGAACAATACAGAAAACCTTTTAAATTTTCTGGAAACACTAGGGGATATTTAAGTTATATGGGATACCCTTAAGCTAAAAAGTCCAAGCAGAAGATTGTTGGATTCAATGGTAATAGTGAATAATCATGAGGATTTGGTGTGAAGGGAATTTAGTGTTATTTTTATTAGTCAATTATATCCTTAATCTATGATACTATACAAATATATGGATGTTTTTTACCTCTGGTAGGTTAACATTATAGTGATAATTATGTGAAATTTTTTTCCAGTATTTTGCTGTTTTCACCAGATATTATATCGATTAAGATATTGAAGGCTTGGTAGTTCATGATGTGTCTTTGACATGATATCGAATCATATTTTTATTGAATGTCGTTTTTTAGAATTATGTACTAGATAGGGATTTGATGGTGGATTTTGACCTAGTTGGTAAGTAAGGGTTTATGGTAGTATAGTATTCTCCAAGTGAATGTTATTTGTATTCTACTAAAGGAAAGAGTAAGAATGATTAGTCTCATGGTAGTTATCACTAGAAAAAATCCAATATAACTCCTAGATTTAATAAAATAATCCCTATGAATTGTGTCTAGTGTGGAATGGTTTGGGATTGAAGATGTGTTTTTACTGAGGTGCCAAATATATATAGTTTTTATGGTCACTCATGACACCTATATAAATTCTTCCATTTTTTTTCTACCCAACACAGTGGTATAAGAACATCATCACCAAAACATTCTGTGGTGTAATCATATGCTTCGAGATATAAGGGATTCAATCCATAAGAATTCATAAGGAAAATTCTTCACATAATGGAAGAGTCTCTAGAGGACGATGGAAAAGTTCTAGTGAATGTGAGAGGTACCATAACTATAACTTCATCTTTCATGGATATATTATTTCATATTATTGAATCTCACTTGTTTATTTCAACCCATATTGTATTGTTTCAAAATATTCATATAATGTTTTTTTCTTATGTTATGGATATTACGATTTCCCTTGGAATGAAGATTGAGTGGGGTATCCATTATATGTCTTCTATTTTATTTTTTTCAGAGATTTAACTTGATAAGGATTTTTTTGGTTCTCAACATGAATCTTCTAGATGTAATTTTGGGATGGATTTGTTTATTTCTATTAAAGTCTTAATTGGATTCCATTATCAACAATTATCCTTTACTGAAATCGATACAGTTAATCCTAATTTTTAGGGTGAATGGGATTTGAGGTCAAGTATTTCTAGAACATGTTATCCAGATTTAGTGAAATCAATATCAGTGTTATATTTTGATCTGGAGTAGGAATATGTGATTGATGATCTTCCAATAGTTGTTTTCAATTTTACTAAAGTGTTTTCATATGATTTATTTAGTTTTTTTTCAATAATAAATGTATAGTATTCAATTGATATATTTCCTGGTACTCAACCGGTATCATTATTTCATATATTATAGCACCAGCTGAACTAAAAGAGTTGAAGACTCAATTGGGTGATCTATTAGAGAATATATTTATATGCATGAGTGTTTCACCTTTGGTGGTGACTATTATCTTTGTGAATAAATAAGACATAATAATTCACCTTGGTGTTTATTACTAGAATATAAATCGAGTTACAATAAAGAAAAAATATATGGTACCATGGATTAATGATCTATATGACCAGTTCAACAGGGAGTTATGGTTATGTATGATTAATCATCGATCTGATTATCAATATTTTAGAGTAAATAACATTGACATTTGGATGACATACTTCTATAGCTTGTCTGTCCATTATCAGTATCTTTTTATTACATTTTGTCTAACTAGTGCACCTACAATATTTAAGGAATTGATTAATAGAATATCCAAAGATTATCTTAATATGTTCAAGGTGGTCTCATTAGATTACATCCTACATTAATATTAGTCTGAGGAGGATCATGTCTGTCATGTAAGAGTAGTGATAGAAATATTGACAAATCATCAAATTTATTTAATGATTTTGAAATGTAATTTTGGATTTAGGAAGTGATGTTCTTAGGACACGTGTTATCCATGCATGGTATTTCAGTTGATCATGAGAAGGTGGAGGTTATTATGATAGGGTAAAAACTGCATTACACTTTTTAGATATTATGTGCCTTGGGTTTAATGGGTTAATATCACCAGGTTGTAATGGATTTGTCAAAGTAGGCTTCTTTGATGATTTACCTTATTCAAAAGGGGGTAATGTTCACTTGGAATGATAAATGACAGGGTTATTTTATTAAGATGAAATTCCAATAGACTTATACTCTAGTGTTGACTCTATTAAATGCTGGGTAGGCCTATGTTGACTTCTGTAACTTATATGGTTTTGGTTTGGGTTGTGTCCATAGGAAATGAGATAATGTGGTATCCTATGGTTCTCATCATCTTAGGCCACATGATAAGAATTATCCAAACAATGATCTTGAACTTTCTGAACTAATTCATGTAATTAATATTTGGAATCACTACCTTTTTATAGAGATGATTACCATGTTTTCTAACCACAATATCATTAGTTATAACTTCACTAAAAAATATTTGATCCTCCGTTAGAGGATTTTGGTGGTGTATGCACATTCCTTTCATTTATACATTGATTAAATACTAGTATAGGGATATTTAGTTAATGATTATTTAAATAGTAAAAATTTATACCATGCCACATTAAACAACATAATAAATTTCCTCTGAATAAGATATTAAACTATGTGAAAACATCTATATCAAGTGTTTATAACATTGGAATATGTTTAGAAAATTCAGCTATTATGTACCCTTTTATGATGAGGGTTATTATTAATTTTCATATTGATTCACACACCGAGCATGAGTCATGTGAGAATATAGGTATTTAATTTTCCACCCATTTTTTATAACTGGAATTAGTATGACAAAATACAGGATGTAAAATGGACTACCCTATAAGACCATTAACAACTTTGAGGGGCCACTCATACAAAAACATAACATTCCTATATAAGATCCAAATCTATGAAGATGTTATTGGAGTATAATATACATATACCTAGTGGATATCAGTGCACTATATTATATACATATTAGTAAAATATATTCCAGGAATGTTTTTCTACAATAATATATATGGATTAATTTATACCCTCACAGGAAACATAGTAACACCTAGAATTTCTAAATTGGTTCAGGCCACAAAGATTGAAAAAAATCACATCATCTTGGTTTCAGAGTAAATAACTATTCACTCAAAACAGTTCTTGTTTTTTCTCCAACAAAAATATGATTTCATTTATTTTGAATGAAAAATATACCTATATAAAGACAAAAATGTAAATATTACCCCTCCTACGTATGATATAGAACTTCACTATAGTCTTTAGCATGGGTTCCATCAATTAGGAACTTATGCATATAAAATGGAATTCCCAAATGTATGAGTCATATATATTAAGGGTTAAGTCTCTGCATTAATAATGTTTGAATTGATTCCTATCTCTAAAGGATACATAGTTATTCTTGGAACCCTTTCAATGGGACTAGAAATAATTTCTACCCCCTTCCTCTGTAGATGCCTATGATCATGTAGGGGAAATTTTCATTAAGAACACAATTTTTCTTAATTCATTTTCTTATAGGTTGCACAATGATGTATATATCAAATAACGTTTTCCTTGAAAAAAATTATATCAACCGAACTTCCCTCCTCTCCAACACATAGGAGTTACAATGGTGACTATTTTATGAACATTCAACCAAAAATGGGAGATGATAAAAATTCCCCTATTTGAGAATTAGTGACATATCCATAGAACTATTTTTTGATAAAATTATCCCATTTTCAAATAATATAATTGAATCCCATATCTCATGATGTTAAATTATGAATCATATGTTCTACAATACAAGTGTTTAATCTACTCAATGTGGATTCTAATACAAGGCCTAGTTTCTCTTCATGTGATATGAATCCATTTAAAGGTGGCTAATAGAATGTAGTACCCTAAACATGCATCAGGATAACATTACAATATCGTAATATTATGTCCAAACATCTGGATAATCCAACAAAATATATGATATATGCCTTACATAACTCCAAATATCATTGGATACACATATGGTGTATTTATTAAAGACTTATCCATAAGATATCATTAATTTTATCCAATTTTTAGGTAATCATATTGACTTGGTCATGATGTATTTTAACCCAAAATTCCACAACCATGGATTTAAAACAATTTCCTTTCATCAACCAGACTTCATGATTTAAGAAACATGGATTGTAATAAAAACATTATTTTATATTATTACTAAACACATTTAACACCATAGGTCACTTCCTCTTGATTAGGAATATTCTTCCCCTAATGTGGATTTTCATATGTACCCCTAATATAAAATTGCAACTAGAGACCTGTTTACCCGGAAGAATATAATCAACTAATTTCCACGTGCCTTCACAACATTAGAATAAAACCCATATTTCAAATATGGTCTACAACCATCCATTGTGTACCTTGTCCACATCACTAATCCTTATATAATAATAATTATTTATGATTTATGAAGTCGTACTCCCTGTGTTAAAAGGGTTTTGGGACATTTTTATCCTTATAGATTCATTTGAGTAATTATTCACATTCATTATGTCCATGAATTATAGCTATAAACTATATTCACATATTCTTTGAGATTATCTATATAGGCATTGGGAACTCTATTTATGTCAATTAAAATTTCTCCCTTTCCAAAAAATAGGTTTTATCAACCACTTATATTTTAATAATTATGACCTTAAACTATATGTACCCCCTCTATGAGATGATGTGGTCTATACAAATTGGGAAACCCTTTAAGTAACCAGAAACCTTCAAGAATATTCCTTACTTTAATAAACTTACTTAATCTCATAAGCATTTCAATCCTCATAAACCATTACTAGTATATTGGTAATGAGTACATTCGACATTAAAGAACACATTTACTTGATTATATATACTATATCCTAGTATAAAACTATATAAGAACCCTAATATAGATAGTAAATTTGAGAAAACATCATCATGAATAACAGAATCTTTTAAATTTCATACACCCTGGAACCATTATAATGGAACCCGTATTTTAAATATTATTTATATTCATCCCTAGCATAAATTTCTTATATCAATAACTTTGATTCAAATTCCTTATTTTATGACTTATAAAATTCAAAATAAAATTATTCATATATGTTCAATAACATTAATGTTATGTATTTATATATAAAACTCATTTTCTGGTTTGAGAATCTCACAACTCACCCTTGAAATTTTAATTGGACCACATCACGTAACATCACCCAATATGATGCACTCATATAAGATTCCTAACTATATACTTAATTTCACATCCCCCGTTATTCACTCTACTCTACTTTATCATTGGGTTTCTATTAACATTGAGTGTGCCTTTCCCTTGTTATGATAACTCCCCCACATGTTTGGTCAAATATATTTTACCAAAAACAATAACTATATATGGTCAAATCTATGAGACCATACACTGAAACATTACATGGTTTATGCATCATGACCGTAAACAATGTTCACTGATGTTAAAATTTTAGTACATTAAACATTATGAATACTAGTCTAACTTCCATTACTTAAAACTAACCATTGAAAGAGACACCAAACTCATTGAGTTAGAATCCCACAAATGTGTGACCTTTAAAAATATTGAGTATATACTTTATGTACATGATCATCACCCGTCTCTGGAAAAATAAATCATCTGTAGTTGAAAAAGATACAAATCATTTTAGGTTGAAAACCCATAAAGGGATTATTGAGTAAAATACGCATCTTTTCACACTAAGTCCCCCCACTAATTTGAGACTTAGAAAAAAGTTATGGGATCAAAATAAATTACTTATAGATTTTTGGGTCTATAATAGGATTCTAGTAGAGGTAATGTTTTTCTCTATAGTACCCATGGCCAAATCAAAATTCAATGCAATTGTTCATCATATCATTATTATTTTATTAGTCTAAATTATCCATGGGAAGTTATCGATCAAAAAATTTCACCATTTTTTAACCCTTTTGAATAATTGAATCCACGTTCCCATTCCTACCTTTGTGATCCTTATCACATTGAGTAAGATTAATAATCCTAGTGGGAAAATTATAATTTAACAGTGACTGTACTAATACCTATACATGTCTAAGAGACATTCTCAATAGGAAATTATCATGACTCAAATTAATAGTAATCATGGTTGTCATTATTATTTATAAATTAATTATATTATTAAGCTCAAAACATTTTGCATTATTTTCATGATATTTAATTAGTTATTGAAAAGAAATGATCAATGTAATGTTTGAATTCATAAAATCGATAATTGAAAAGTGAATGAGGAATATATTGTTTTCATTTATAAAAATATAAAGAGAAGTGCATCCATACTTTCAATTTTTTATCTTCGTTAAATTTATAAATTAAAAAATTCCATAAAAAAACTTTTGGATTTTCTGGATCAACACCCAAACCACATCACTACTCTGTAGAAGCATGACTAGATCCATAAATCCAGCCTCACCGATAAGAATTTTTTTCTATCATATTATAGTATATTTCCCTCATATTTGGATTTCTTTAAGTGACTAGTGGGGTTTTAATAACTCCAAATTTAATTAAACCAACAATAGTTGGAGATAGATCATCAGTATGGATTTCTCAACTACTCAGCATTGATATTCTACCAGCTCTTTAGAGTGGTTATATTTTTCTGGATACAATACATCTAAAACATCAGCATACTTATCTCTCATTATCACATTGATTGGAATCATTTTTTAATAAAACCCATCATATCCCACTATTGTAATCATTGTTTCGAGTTGGGACCAATTTTGAAGGATTATTTATTGATGTTGAATCCACTAAATGAAACAAAATAAGAAGAAAATTTAATGTTTTGGATGATAAGAAAAAATGTATATAAAATAAATCCAGGGAGTTATAGATACTTAAAAATGAAAAAAATTAACCAATAGGGCTAGGTTTCAAATTCATACCTTTATAGTCCAGTAATGTGGGAATCTCTTGAGGGAGAACACTTTCATGAGTTTTTTTTAAGGATTAACTCAGATAAACATTGATAGTGCAAATATTCAAGATTTAGGGCCATAAATACATCTTTTATTGCAGTATGATATGTCTCAATCAATTTATGGTGGATTTGTTTCATGATATTTTCTACATATAAATTTTTTTATATTAGTAATTTTGATCATCTCACTATAATGAAAAAGAATAATTTTTCCCAAATAAGGATACATGATACATTCAAAATAATTATTGAAATTTCCAAAACTATTTTTAGAACCATGTAAATACACTTATGAAATCATATATTTTATTTTTATTGGGGAACCAGGCAGAGTTTCAGGCCATTCCAAATCACTATTGAGGGAATCAACACCTGAGATGCTTGGAGTATGACCCAACTTTTCCTTTTCTTCATCCCAACCTTCCATAGACTGTATGGATTCTTCTTCAGAAGTCATTTTAGCCACAAAACCAAAAAGGGTTGGTAGATTAAGGTTCAATAAAGGATCAAAATATAGTAATATTTCCCATTTCTATTTCATGATATCTTCGGCAGTCATGTTTTTAAAAAGTATGATTGATAATGGTAGAGGTTAATATTCATCCAAATCAAAAACCACTACCTATATGTCTACAATTAAAATATAAGAACCTATATTATACATCATTTATTAACTATAAATTAAGCCTCAACCCCCCCTTTTTAATGGTATACACCTCAATATGTTGAGTAGGGGGTCCCAAATGGGCAGGGCTGTGAGTATAATGCCTAAGGCTCATGTTAGGTTATTTGGATTTTTAATCAGTCCCTTTTGAGATAGATGGAGGTATTGTGACATAAATGGTTTCTATGAGATCCTCCAACATGTGTCAATATTGTGGTAATTTAATCATCCATAATACAAAAATAGAAGTCAAATCATAAAAAAAATTAAACCATATAAAATTTTTATACATGGACTTCTTTCATCTCTTGTATTGATGAGTTGAGATGGGGTTATTTCTATTATTATATTTCCTACTATAGTAATGGCCTTTTCTGTAGATTTATGTATTCCATTCTATGAATATTCCTAAGGATACATATGATTAGCACAAGAACCTTTATGAAATGAGTTAGAGGTTGATTATATAGTAGATAAACCAAGTTATATATATTCGGAAAAGATAAAGAATGGTTTGTGAGAACTAACCATGATGAAAGACATGTTTGAGAAGTTAATTTTCTCATAATCAATGTTTGACTTTAGATAGTGGAAAACTAGTACAATAATTCTAAATTATCAGTATCAATGGAGTAAAGTTAGAATAACCAACCTCAATGTATTACTAGATAATTCTATGTCATGATGATTACTCTGCTGCATATGGAGGATAGACCTCTCCACCAAAATGGGTTTGCATGTTGTAGAATACATCAGTGATTTCATTGGAAATGATTATGTGTCTAACCTATTTAAATTGAGATGAATTATTTTGTAAAAAATAATTTCCCATTTTGAAGAAGAAAATATAAAGTACCTGGTCACAAGACCTACATTCTTGGTATTGACAAATTCATCCCATTTTCAGATGATCGGTCAACCTTTTTTTTGTTCCCCACTCCATCATTTCACATACTAATTTCATAGAAATGATCTAGAATTTGGAAGAATATAAGGGCATCTATATCTCGCAGACACACTTATCTATCTCCATGAGATTCACATCATAATTAATGTCTGGGGATGCCTATATTTCCCTGATATGAGGAAAACACACACTAATATAGAGAATTTTTATTAGATACGAAACATAAGAGGGATAGTTCTACCATAAATGGATTTACTCAATCCATACATTTTATAAGGAATCCTATACTAATTGTTATGAGGTCCTATCATACATTAACTTCACTAATTTTTTAATCCTTTCTTCCCTATTTAGTTTATAATAAATTAGGAAATGGGTTTCTTCTAGGTGAGGAAAATGGGACATTATTAATCCCATTTTAGGTATGGTAGGACATTATACCCAAGTTCATCGCACAACTATTAGTCGAGTTCATTTTTGGAATTTTGGGATTTACTAATCATCACTTTATTGATGATACCTTTTTTTCCCATTTTCTATTCACCAGAGTCATAATGGAAAGAACTCAAGGGGTTATTTTCACCCACATCCCTTGAGGATATGAATAAATATATGAAATGAAATATCTAGATGTTAAACTGATAGATGTTATCAATAGAGGCAACTTGATCACTACCTGAGAGATTCATCGACCATTATTTTCCAAATCCATCTTAAATGCATTGAATGTTTTTCTTATCATACATCCATTGGAAGAAACACAACATGTTTTTGAAGTAACCTAAATTCTAACATAAAATTATAATGAACGTAAGTCTCACATATGATCTTTTTGGTTATACATTTCACCAACAAATATTGTCTTAAATACATCATATATGTCATCATCTCTTATTCATTGAGACTATTGTCACAACTTATCCCCAAGGGCGAATAAAAATATATAAATTATTTCAAATTTTTTTATAATATTAGTATCTTTATAGCTGATATATACTTTAATGACATGGTAATGACACCAGATACATCCTGAATAAAAAGGGAAAAATAGTATCTTTGAATACTAACTTCTCTAAGTTCCACATATGAATTAAAGTTCACCACTATTAATCATCACATCACTTGATATGGACCCACAATATGAAATGATTCATTATCCATTTAAACATGCATAAAAAACTTCTATGTAATTTCGAAAATATGATATTAAAACCCATTATTCTCTTATTGAGATAACTTGGCCGCTTTATAAATTACCCCAACCTCACACCCCAATTTGAATTAGAGACCGAAAAAAATTGTTCTTAACAATATTTCAATGAATCCAACTAGTCTGGTACTCATATAGAGAACATAATTAATGGTATAAACCAACACTTAATATTAAAATTATTTCAGAACATGGTAATATTTGATTGTGAATTCCTACTTTTCCATTTGGGGAATCTCATTGGATTTTGAAAACATAGTTCTTTCACGTGGGGTTTCATGAATAAATTCATCCATTTTTTAAAATGAAATTCATCTCATTGGTGAGTGTTTTTACCCATTACATTTGACATGATTTTAAGAATTCATGGGAAAATCCATTTATTCATTAAAAATCTTCCAACATTGGTTTTGGATAGATGAATTCATCATATATATCCCCATGGATGGACACCACTAATTCTTTGTAAATATCCAATTAATGGGAACATACTTCACCTTGTGTTAGATGTAAATTTTTGGTATGAGAAATCCATTGGATAATCAATATTTTGACTATGTTATGGTTATTGATTACATTTTTCAGATAAACATTGGTGGATTCATAAATAAATACATTTTTAAGATCAACATTAAATTTATAACACCTATTACGAACCCAATTATCACACAAATATTTAGGATTGACTCTACCTACTTCAAGAAAGTTACAATATTCATTATAAGCATTTGAATTATTAATGGAAGAAAAATGAAGAATGGAAAGAAACAATATGCATTTGGATTGAAAATATGATGTTACATGTCTATGAACTTATACACTGGTGCATCAGACACACATAGTGTTCTATCCCTTAATTAATATTGGTAAACATGGAATAAATATTTCATTATATAATAATTATATACTTACTAATATATGATCTTGGAATATTGTTATCAGTTTAAGCATTGCATAAGAACATACACTCGAAGGAAAATTGGATAGTTATGCATTTTTCTCACCCAAGTAGTTAGTCAAACATTAGGAAGAAATTTTTTAAATACCAACTTCACACTACCATGTAGATAACCTAGATATTATTCCAAAATTCATAAGTTCACCTATGTTTAATGTTTATATCCCTCAACCTTGTTGATCATGTAGGGAGGGACCTTGTTTTAGACATTTTACCGACCAATGATCCTAACATCTATTTGATAAGTACACGGTTAGACACATACATGATCATATAAATTGAGTTGGCATAGTGGACTAGGGAACTAGAATGATGATAAATCCACTCCTTCTAGTAAAGGAATAGACATATTAGAGATCTGTACCCACTATTTATAGGCACTAGAAAAAAGTTTGTATTACACATAATCATGATACATTCACACAGAAAACCATAATGAATGGTTTGTGCATACACCTAGCATGAACCTTCTGAAACCAAAGTTGAATATCAGCCACTGTTATAAATTAATTTATGCTAGGGTCACTTTTACTTCAACATTAAATCCTCTTTGTTCTTGTTGTACCCAATCATGAGGGGGTTGAATTTGTTTCTACTATCCATTCATGGAAATGATATAGATCTTTAAATGGAGATACCTCAAAAAAATAAATAATGAGTAATATAAAAAGTTGATGTAATCATTACTAAATATTTTTAAGTGTAACAAATTAGACCCTACCTATGACACATATTTGACCAAGTACCCTATTTTAGTTTCTCATGTGGGACTCGCTATCATTGGGTACCACCTTGACATGGGGTCCGGTTTTTTCCTATAAATAGGACCCCCTGGATATTTTGTTAAAAGTTTTGGTAGAATGAGTGATGACCAAAATTAATGGTCACCCAAGTATCTCTTGCATGTCATCAAATCCCCAAAGTATCATATAATCCATATACAAATGTAAATTAACCAAAAGATATGGTATTTATGTACCCCCAAAGTTATAAATCACTAATAAAAATTTTGAGAAACCACTTCCTCCCTAGTGTAATAAAGCTTCGGTGAAGAAAACATATCAAAATATAAACATGCATACCCCACTTCTAGATGCATCCATGGAAACCCCCTATAACTAGGGAAAAGATTTATACAATCCTTAATACTAATATAATCACATCAATCTATCATATATTGGGTGAATCCCTCGTCAATTCACCATATCATAATTTTTTAAATTCCCTCACTTTATTCTCAATATTTTCACTTGGGTGACTCATTAATAAACTCTCTATAGTATCAATTGGTTTATGCATTTATACTTTCTCTAGTATTACATGAACAAGGTCTCTTACCATATTTTTTCTTATAGAAAATCTTTCACTTATGCACTTGTATCAAAAAACTGTGTTAACCATAGATTTGATTATAGATCACTTGTTTACCCAACTTTTCCATTGGGATTCCCAATTATCAAGGCCTCTAACAAATCCACTAAATTCGTAGAATCAAGTTATACACACAAGCATGCTCCTCTTTCGATCCTACATTCTTGTGATGAATGGTGTATGTTGTGTTTTTCCTTTAATAGAAATGTTCCATAGGGGATTATTAAATCCTCCGTGCCCTTGATAATGGGAGATGCGATCTTAATGACACTGATGAGAATTCCCCCAACCCATATAGTAGCACATGGATAACTTTTATTATATCTCAATCAGAATAGGCTCCAACTGGTAGTGTGAGATAATTTTTGAAGAGAGGCAGTCACAATAGAAATAATCCCTCGATCAACCCTGATAGACCCCTAATAGGGAGCCGACCTCCTATTATCTTCCAGAAATGTTCAACATCTGCATGTTCTATATTAAAAACACACATGTACACTATATTTTTAAGCCCCAATGGTGGAACTATAAATAGTTTTTTCCTTATAACATTCTTTCCTACACTCCTATGTAGAATATGAAATCCCTCATAGAGTAATACACTAGTATTTATTATTGTATTCCACCATCCTCTAGTATTAATATTATGTAACCATCCTAGACTAAAATCAGGAATGAATATGTAAGTACAGTGTCTCACTCAAGAAATGATACCCAATATATTCTCATTTACAATTTAATCAATCATGAATAATAAATGAGATTAGAAGATAGAAGATCCTTTTAAATCATCAGTGTGTAATCCTTATTAAAATGTAGTGTTCTACTCTCATGTAATGCACATGATCCTCCATTATCTATTATTTCTTTCAATAATTATGAATTATGTGAGCATATATTTGTGGGTTTATCATTCTATTAGTGTCATTAAAATTCCTCCCTAGGAATCCTTCCTTTGTATGAGCTCCAACAACCATATTAGATTCCCCCCAAAGGCTATTTTTTAATTTCATCTTTCCAGGGTAATACACATATGAAGAATCCCATCACTATTCTCTATTTTCATAACTTTCATGACAACGAAATCCTCAATTAATGTTGTCAAACAATGTGGAAAAAATCCTAGTTTCATCGCATTAAACTACATGATAATATATTTATCGCATGACGTTAGACATTATGATACATTCAGTCAACAGGACCATAAACTGTGTCATTATAACTCCATGGGATTAGATTCTTATTTTGATGGGATATGTATGATGACACTCTATGGTAAAATCCCGACTTCATCAATATTATCTCCCCTATGAAGGTTATATTCCATATAGTTAATCCCTTTATCATGTTATATTCCTAATGAAATCATACCGCAACTCGGAGGTCCATAATCCATCAACATCTCATCAGAATAATCTCATTAGGTCATGTTTATGAAAAAAACCTATCTTTATAGGGCTAGATCCCTTTTGATACCAACACAACAACATTGGTCCATATTCACATTATGTTCTAATAAAAAGGGCCATTTGTTCATAAGCCCAATGCCAACCATTGTAAGGAACCTTAATCTTATCCATCCTTACCACATGAAGTTAAACTACCTGGATAGAACCTTTTCACATGATCTTAAAATATATTATGTAACCTTTTATGTTGAAGAAAACTACATGGTTTCTTACATATTTTAGAACGATACATAGTTATCCCAATTTTGGGTTTAATCCCAATACTAAAAACATCCACCAGCTTCTTGGATGGTGATAAACTCAAGAGTTTCCAATAGTGTGACTTTAAAACATATTTACATATATAATAACACTAATATGTAATAATTGGAAAAATATATAGATCCTATGATATATAGTAATTGTTACATATATAGACAACCTATGATACAAATTTATGTTCATGAGAATGGAATACCTCTAATATGTGTAGATATTAACAAAGGCGTATTCTAATAACCTATTTCAAGTGTTTGGGTGACTATCCATGTACTAGGATGTGGGAAGGAATAATGAATGTGACCTAAATCTGTAATATAATATTGGAGTAGGTAATTATTCTCTTAAAATAGGGTGTTATTACCTTGAACTCTCATACTCTTGTCAAATGTGAGTTCCCAAGATTCATTACTGTGAAACCCCAACAACCACATGTCTTTGGAAAGAATTATTATAACTTTTCATAGATATATGAGTCATGGGATGTTTCTGGTTCCAATAATAATCCACATTGGAAATCAATTGATATAGGAGTAGTGAACTGATAAAAATATTGGGTACCCACAAACAACCTCTCATAGCCAGGTGTTGAGGCACCTCATCCAGTGTTGAAATAAGGATAATAAAAATTATGAGCAGCTAGAAAGGAAAAAAATACACCTATATCTTGTCAAAAATTGTTTTAATTTTATTTTCTATAAAATATGACTGATAATTATTAAATGGGTTTTGATCTATATATTATCTATCATATTATATGATTTTATCAATATAATTAAAAACAATTTGAATTGAAAAATGGTTATCATTAACTTAAATTATGAATTAAATCATATAATTTATAAATGATTTATAAATTATAATGACTGGTGATTGAAGAAATTTATTAATTTATAAAATATTTTAGAGTAGGATAAAATTATTAGATAATGATAACATCAAAATTCCAAATTTCTAGTCATAATATTTGAAAAATTCTCATATTTCCCAAATTAAAATTGTAAATCTTATTGTTAATTTTCCCTCCCATTTGAATTCCACAAATCCATGCACCATTCCCCTCATATTATCATATACCTTAAATCAATTATAGGGATTTGATTCACATTATGATGATTACTATTCTATTTAACATGTTATAAACATCCCCATGTATTATTATTTTTTCTTTTACTCATTCTCTCATTCCTTAATATGTTCATTGGAACCACAAGTTATTGTTTCACAATTTGATTTGGAGTGTTTTCTTAATTCATGTATTCAGATTAGATTATATAATTTGGTGATTCTACATTATAGGGGAAAAACATTTCTAGTTGATATAATGTATTGTGTTTAGTTTCTAAATGGATATATTATCCTCATAAATCCATGAGCTTTATTTATTTCAGACACTTTATTTAAATGTATTAAATATTATAGTATTTATAAATTTTTATTATTTATAAAAGGAATATTTAATTTTTTGGAATCTCACATGGAAAAAAAGGATTTCCATTATTTCTTATTTATTGAGTTCTGATGATTTTTCATGATAATCATAGTGTTATTTAAAATTCATTAGATGAATTTTCCAATGGAATTAAATAATTACGAGGGTGATTTTTTTTATAAAATTATTCTTATGAATAGAAACTAATGTTTTTAGAATAATGCTATAAACCAATGATTTTCATGGATTATTATATAGTTTATGGTTATGTTATTTTGATTATTTAATATACAATAATAATTTTTTTGACAATGTTTCTTCATTTTAAGGTTATATTAAAACATGAGGCATTTTACGAGACTTATGTTAAAAGGGTTTCACATCTGATTCAAATTCGTATATAAAACTATATATGTTATATATTATGTTGAACATAGTGGTTATGTTAATCATTTTGATATTCAGTTTACATATGTAATTCATTAAAAATAGGGGAAGCATTTGTAATGGTTATTTGGAGGTGAGATAATTTTTTTAAATATCATGGATATTTTTGTGTTCTTGATTGCATGATTAATGTTGGTAAACTTTATTATGTTGATCATGGGAATCTTGGTTACTTAAGAAGGATCCGATGATAATTACAAATTATGTATAATTGAATGACTACGTGCCCAACCTATAACAGGCTTCATGGAATTAATTCCACTCATCCTAGTCATCATTTGTTGCATATTATAATAAAACACTAACATTAATGTTATTAGACCCACTAGTTTAGGATACCAATATAGTTAGTGTTATGTTCATAGTTTAATATGATTAAATTTAGATGAGTATGTTTGAGGGTGGTATTGCTTCTAGGACTTAATCACCTAAATATTTCTTGTTGATATTGGGTATTTGTTTCATAATGCTTGTAGATGACATTATTGATTTATTATGATTAATATTTTATTTTTCCCTCATAATGATCACAATTTTGGTTATTTCAAAAATTAATTATTCTTTAATATTTTATGAATGATTATTAATATTTTTTGGGTTTTTATGTCACTTTTTGTATATATATATTTTTTGTCCAGAAAAAATATGGATACCGCTTACTGGTTTCAATTACATTAATTTTTGAATAATTTATAAATAATTTTTTTAATTTCATTACGTTGATATTAAATGTAATGTATTTGAACGTTTCTAGTTATTTTAAATACTTATCCATCATGAAAAACATTAATGTCTGTTTTGAATTGATTCTTGGAAACTAATCTTCATAAATGTGTGATTTTTTTATGGACTATTGATAATTAATTCATCTAAAATGAAACATCTTATCATTATATTATATTTTATAGAAGCATGAAATCATTTTACATTAAATGGTTTTGTGTGGGGAATGTGGAGGATATCTACAAGGAATATTTTCCCTTGATTATCAAATTATAGGTGAAAAATATATGTTCCATTTAGATGTACAAGTTATTTATTTAAACCTTTTCAGCTATTTTGGAGTTTATAAGGGAAGATGATTCACTTTATGTATGGGAATGTGTATAGTGGTCTTCTTACTATAGTCTTATTTAGTTTTATTTGATGGTGTCATTATATTTATCAGGCAACATTCACTCAATTCCCCTTTGGTTTCTTTGTTTTATAATTGCTTTATAATTAATGTTTTATTTTTTTTAATTTTGTGATTTATTAAGAATATGTTTACAATATTTTTCTTTACTAAATATATAAACTACATAATTTAAAAGTCTATCACTTATTCTTATGGAATGGTTATATAGAACATATAACTGTGATATTTATGTTTATTCATATTTTTTATTTTGAAATCACTCTCACTTCTGTATATAATGATTCCATGACCCTATTTTATATCCTCTGGTGATTATGAAGATCCTTTGGTCTCTGTCACATTCCTAAATTAGTAACCATATAAAATGTATCGGTTTATTGTTCATGGTAAAATGTTATTATACACTGGTTTCTATTTTTGATGTCATGATAGAAAAAACATATGATCATCACCCATCAAGGGGTGGGAATGAGTGATTGTCTAACCAACACTTATTGTATTGATCCCTAAGTTATTAAGGGTGTTTGGGAAGTGTTTCCCTTGAATTTTAGAACTGTAGTTAATTATTCCCATGATGGTTAGCCTTTATTTGAGTATGTTAATCATATATTGAGAAAATTAATGTTATGGAGTGGTAAATGGGAAGGATCCCAAGGTTTTAATACAACTATACATAGATTCAATTACTATTTACATACTATGTAAACTGATTTATGTAAATTCGTATAGCTACCCAATCTAAACATCACTTCATTTTACAACTTTTACATTATATAATCATTTTCTTTCATAAATAACAATATCCAAGGACATATAGGTTATGTATCTTTGGATAATAGATGTGTACTTATCTAATTTGATATTACAAGATAAAACATCCCCATACAAGACTATCTTCAAGATATCTTATGAATAATACTCATGCACATAACCCGGGGAATAAAAATCATAATGAATTTTTGAAATCAAACACTTAGTAAGGGGAAATGAAAATTTCATCAATTATGATTTTATAATAATATGAAAAATAATTATTATAATATAAATATCATAAAAATTTGAGAGATATCCATAAATTTAATTGAGGTTTAAAGTACAGTGATTAAAATCATAAATCCCAAAAATATCAACATGTAAGAAAAATAGCTATTACATAGATAATAAGAATTTAACATAAATCCAAAATCATGAAGGGATAATATCATAATGAATAATTTCATTTACATGTGGAATAAACATTATAATAAGAAATCATTAATGTTATGAGCATCGCCATCAATACCCGTGCTTATGAGAAACTAAAATGTACTCGTGAACACCTTAGCTCATGGGAAATGAAATATTATTCAATGATCTATAGTGATTTAATATACCCACCTATCATGGGTGTATATTTAAAACTATCACAAATCATCCTAGAGGGGTCCATACCATGACTACCCCAAGCCCATGTCTAATAGACCAGGGGCTGGTGACTAGTACTGAGTAAGAGTATCACATAAATGGGAGAAATATTCCAAAGTACTTGTACGCACGGACCTATCTTCAAGCCACAAATTTTAAATATAAAAGAACTAAGTAAAGAATTCATGAAAACCCAATATATCCCACATCAATAATACAAGGGTTAGATTACTAGAAAATAAACAAGGCCAAAATAATCCCACCAAACAAAAATAATATTCATCCAGAAGTCCAACATATATAGTAAGAGGTACTAGGAATATCATAAAAAAATCTTCTGGAACACACCATGGCTTGTCTGGTCTCACTAGGCACCGCCTGGTCTAGATCTACTTAGAAATAAGTCGATGATTTGATCATCTACACATGACATGACACGTGAAGACAAATCCCATGTATGGGTGAGTAAAACAATACTCAGTAGGACACCCTAAAACCACAAAGATTTACAAAAGAGAAAATACCACAAAGGAAATACCATGAAATAATAACACAAAAAATCACCATAAAAATAACATGAAGGAATAAAAAAAGGAAATACCATGAGGAAATACCACCAAAGAATACCATAAAAAATATGACAATGGAATACCACAAAGAAATTCACAATCATCTCCAAACAGATATATGTCTACTGTAAATATATCAAAAACATCCAGATATACTCAATCCAAAAATACAACCATTCTAAATAAACACATAGTCTTCAAAAGACACATAGTTTTCATAAGACACATAGTCTCCATAAGACACACATTTTCAAAAAACACACTACTAAAATTGCAGCCATTAGCAACCGCCAAAAGCGGTCACTAAAGGCTTTTTGCGGCCGCTCAGCGACCGCTTATGGCGGTCGCTGTTACTTCGTCGGTGAAGCTCAACAGCGACCACCAATGGTGGCCTCTAAAACCCCCGCATGAAAACAGCGGCATTTTGTGTGGCTTGCTGTCGATTAAACACGGTGACGCGGGGGGTGGCCGGGAGGGATGCCGAAACCTTCGGTCGCCGTCCATGGCGGATTCCCGGTGGTCGGAAAGAAGAAGGTACCTAGGCGGATGTCATGGGGAGGTCGGGTAAGGTTTACACAGCAGTTCAAGGACCTATTAAGTACAAAAACAGAGTTAGAGGTTTGTTTGGAGGTCACCCGTGGTGGCGTGGGCGACGGAGGAGGCGGTAGGAGGCGGCGACACCGTGCTGTTACAGGAAACCCGTGAAGAAGAAGACTGGAAGCGGGAAAAATCCCGCTAGATGTTTTGACGGAATTAGCGGCCGCCATTGGCGGTCGCTAATACCCCCTATAGCGACCACCAAAAGCGGTCGCTAATGCTAGCAGGCGCAGAAGCCTGACTTTCTAGTAGTGACACCAGTCTCTAGGTCACGGTAAGAAACAAAAAGTTTTCCCGAAGCATGCTCGTTCCAGTATAACATGATACTGAAGCCATTAGGTCATATGAAAACTACTAAAAACCCACTTAGGATATCTCAAAATTCTATTCTCATAATATGGGTCCCAAATATGTATATTTCTTATCAAAATGACATACCATTTGAAAGTCATGGGGGTTTGAAATTTTGACGGATGGGGAGTAACTTGGCTCGTGGACTGACTCACAGTCAGTCCATTAACCGTTGTGATCAACCACCACGGTTGACCACGTTGACCTGTCTCCATTGACTATCAAGGTTGAAAATCACTATTGAACGTGCCCCCAAATGGAATGGCCATATGGCAGTTGGATTGACCATGGATCATGGTTGACCATGCCTGAGTTTTGATCCAGTCACCCCGGGTTTGACCCACTCGACCCTGCTTGCTCCACCTGGACCCGACCCACTCAACCTAGTCTAGGCCCATAATTCGTGGACTAAAACACTAATGTGTGGGCCTCCTCAACTGGACATTCCTGGTCTATGGTCCATGTACCATGTGGTCACTTCCACATTCTACTTCCCCTCAATGTGTCCGCTTTGCGCATTCCACACGATCGCTATCATGATTCTTCCTGCCAGCTCCCCTGGCTCCCACACAGCAACTGCCACACCTCACACCGCCACTACCTCAATTATCCACCACCATAGATAGACACCAACTCCCCTTTCCAAACCATAGATCATTAACGCCTTTCCTCATCAGTCTACAACGTCGGGCCCATGATGGTGGTACCTTCCACGGACCACTGTACCAATCCCAATGGTTTTATTATTAATTGGTCATTGATATGGGCTCTGTGGATCCCAATATACAAAAATTAATCCTCTAATGTAAGTTTGCCTCTAATATAGTGGTCTGATCTCATTTGGAGACATATAACAAGTCGAACTATGGCCGTGGGGTCCAGCGGTGATGAATGCGAAGAATGGGAGAGAGAAAATTAGAAAGAAAACCCTAAGGAATGAACCTTTTCCATTGTTCATGTCGTCCGCAATCAGTTCTCATTAGAATGAAGAAATAAGAAGATTAAAATTAACATCTTTATAAAACTATAGATAAAAATATCTTCCTACAAAAATGGTCAATCCACATGCCAATCTATTTTTTGATCGGCCCACGTTCATCATAGAATTTAATAATGGGGGAAATAACCAATAAGAAACCACACTACCTTATTAGGTTCTATTTCCAAAAAAGATCAAAGTTGTGTCATGAACGTTGGTGATATTCATTGATTTCATCATGCGCTGATCATCGATACATTATCCAGTCATCGTTCACCAAGGGAAAATACTCAAATCTCTCCCTCGAGATTCTATGACATCCCTTTCATCATGAAGCAATCTCAGGGATTTATGAATAAGGGTAGTTTTTAAAGGAAAATTTCATTGTGTCAGCATAACATTAAAATAAAAAAACTCACAGTTTATTTTATTCATTAAAAATCTAAAAAACTATTTTTATAGCCAACCTGTGCCGACCGATTTTAGGTATCACCTAAGGAAAACACCATATTACAATATCTATAGTGGTATATGATTTCCAATTCTTATCATCGTTCATGATTTGTAAGGATTTAAAAATAAAATAATTTTATTTTGTTGATTTTTTTAATGCTATGTCCTTTTAATTCTGATTTAATCACAATTTTACAAAGTATTCCACTTTTTTAGGAAATATTCATGCACATGCTATTAATAACAAATCATTTTTCAATGAATATTTTGGGGAACACCAGGTCACAAAAGAGTACGCCGACTTAGTTTCTAGAGATGTAATTTTCAAAAATACTTTATAAATATAAAATTAGAAAAATAATAATCATTAAATTCACCCCACCTTTGGGTATTATATCCCTAAAAAGAAAAAAAATGGATAGTAAAAAAAATTATGGTACTGGGAAAAAAATCGAGCCTCCCACCCCCTTATGATTTCCTCAAGATTCTCGTGCTACTACCAGACAACCACCAAATTAATTCATAGCTCATGAAGTATCATCTCCTGCCGATCCTTGATAACTACGAGTACCCCATAAAATCTCCCCCTTCCTTGATGTCTAAAACACACGAGTTAATAACATGAGACGATTTATGCATGTACCTCCTCGACTACAACACATAGAAGATGTCTTGTACCCAATCTAATTACAATAGTAGAGCCAAGCGGTATGCCAGCTTTCCAAATCTACATAGTATCAGAAAAGGTCTAATGAACCTCAGAGATAGTTATTATCCTCCCCCAAATATCTATAATCCCCATCTAGGCGATACCCAAAAAACACATGGTGTCCTTCCTCAAAATCCAATGGCCAATAATTCATATCATCATAAAACCTCTATCATATTTTTTTATTATTCATATGCTTCTAGATGATCTTCACCTTCTCTTAATTTGCATACACCAGCTATGGGCCCATGAGTGTTGAATCTCCTTGGTCCATCCAACCAAGTGGGTACATGTAGGGTCTCTCATATAAGGCCTCAAATTGTGTCATAATGATGGTTGAATGGTAGCTATTGTTGTATGCAAACCCCACTATAGGATGTTGATCATCCAAACTACTGCCAAAATCTAACATGCATTCCCGTATCATGTCCTGTAGAATCCAAATGGTCCACTCTATTAGGTAGTCTGACTGTGGGTGAAATATTGTTCTCACGTTAAATTGAGTCTTAAAATCCTCCTATAATCTCTTATGAATCTAGTATTTAAAGTGAGCATCATGATTTGAGACTATTTGAAAATGGAACTCCATTGAGTTGAACTATCTCTTGTATAAAGAGTGCCCCAATCTCTCTATTTAACTCTACTTCTGAAGAGATAGGAAGTTGGCCGACTTGGTTTGTAAGTTAATGATCACCCATATGGTTTTATTTCCCTTTGACATATGTGGTAAACATGTCATAAAGTCCATCAATATCCCATCCCACTTCCATTCTGACACTTCATGGGGTTGAGTGAAACCTGCTGGAACCTGGTGCACGGCCTTCACCTGCTGACAAGTAAAGCATTGAGAAACAAACTATGTAACTCTTTTATTCATTCCTGACCACTAGAATTAACATCGGAAGTCCCGGAACATCTTTTTTACACATGGATATTCTACCAATGGGGATTTATGTAACTTTATCAAAACCTCCTTCCATAATTCCACTGGTACAACTGGGCACCCTCAGAAACGAATGACATACTCACTACCTTTTGAATATCTATCCTAGGGTATTCCCTATGGAAATATAAACATGTAAATTCTCATAGTCAGTATCCCCATGTTCAGCCTCACTTTCTTGTTATAAGAGTGGATGGGTGATATCCATCAAATGGTGGTTATCTGATCCATCTATATCCTAATGGATAAATGCAATTAGAAAAACATCTCTGATGTCTTGTTTAGAAACTGTGAACTGGATCTCCTACTGAGAGCATATCCTACCACATTATCCTTCCCAGGAGTATAGATAATCTCAAAGTTATATTCCTCAAGGAACTCTATCCATCACCTCTATCTCAAGTTCATAACCTTCGGAGTGGATATATAATTGACACTCTTGTGAATATAGTGGATGATAAACCTCTCTCCCATCAGGTAGTGTCACCACATCTACAATACGAAGACTAATAATACTAAATTTATATCATTTGTTTGTAGTTATTTTCATGTGTTCTCAATTAGAGTGAATTGGAGTGAAACACAGGTAATCCCTCCATTATTCTGAATCAGAAAACAACCATTCTGTGAACCTTATGCATCATTGAACACTACGTACTAGGTACCCTACCCTAGTAATCCCAAGATGGGAGAACTCACCAATCTCTTCCTCTACTGCTGAAAAGATTGGTGGCACTCCTATGTCCACATGAAATGATTCCCCATTCATGTGATAGATTTAAAGGATTCTTCTACTTTGTAAAATTCAAGTACAAACCTCATAAACTACCCATCTAATCCAAGGAGACTCTAAAAATCAGTAACACTCTTGGGTTGTTCCAAATCAAGAACCACCTTAATATTCGCTAGATTCGCTGCAACTCTAGACTCTAAAATTATGTGTCCAAGAAAATGGACCTCTATAATCCAAAACTGACACTTAACGATCTTATCATAATGATGTTTCTGTCAGAGTGTGTCTTAGACCATCCTTAAGTTTCTCGTCTGCTCCACCTCTGATGTTGAGTACACTAGGTTTTTATCAATGAATACCACCAAAAACTAGTATATGTATGGCTGAAAGATCCCTTTCATGTGTCTCATGGAAACTTTTGGGGTATTCATCACACCAAAAAACATCACTATGTACGCATTGTGGCTGTAATGAAATATAAATTTCAGCTTCGGTATATCCTTATACCATACTCAAAGATGGTGATAGCCATATCTGAGGTCAATCTTAAAGAACCATCGCACCCCTTTCAACTGATCGAAGAGTTCATCAATCCTTGTTAGTGGATACTTCCTCTTTACAGTCACCTAGTTCATGCATCGTAAGTCCACACATAACCTCAAGCTTATGTCTAGCTTCATGGAAAACAAAAATGGGGCGGACCAAGGTGAAACACTCATTCTCACAAATTCCTTCCTCTATAAGTCCTCCAATTTTACCCTCAGCTATAGAAAACCTATGGTAGCCATCCAATATGTAGGTGTAGATATCGGTCGAGGTATAGATCACTGCATAAGTCTACCTCCCTATGGGGAGATAATCATAGGATATCCTATCAAAAAATTACTTATTCTCCTCCCCCACTACAGAAAATAGAGGAATCATTTCATACACCTCAAATAGGCTGAGGCTATACAACTGATGAGTCATCAGCTGAACCCTCCTATTTGTGAGTTCATCCTTCAATTTATTAATTTACTTTTAACCATAAAATTATAACATGGAACTATCACTATGGAAACACCGTACTATGTGCCTAAAACAATCAATCTGAGCATGAATTATGGATAGCCAGTCCATATCGAGAATGATGTCATAAGGACATGATGCCTCTATAAAGGGATCCCAACTGAAACTCTCACCTCAAAGACTATGGTTACACTATCAGAACCATTGTCTGATAATCTAATCTCATACCTTTGTATTCTATAAATGTAAGGTTTGAGTCAACTGTTCAATCAAAATCTCCAAGTCTTGAACGCGGTTCATAGAAAGAAATGAATGACTAGAACATAAATCTATAAAAACTGAAACTAATGTGTAAAAGACAATAATAATACCTCTAATCATCCATAGATCCTCAAGTTCATAATCCTACATCACCTGTAGTTGGCCTCGTCCCTATCAACTAGCTCCCTAAGCCTGTCATGGACCACTGGGGTTGGGGCGGTTATAGCTCAAATCTCCGACACCCTAATGCCTCCATTCTTTCTCCCTTACCACGTTTGTTACCAAGAATACCACCCATCTCCATCCTCTTCCTATACCTCGGTGTCCCCTAAACCATATCCTGATTATTGGTATGATGGGTTTGGAAATGTGTTGAAATATGTCCCCAAGCACTGTATGAGTAATACATCATGTCCCTCAGCTTCCTCGAGCTACCCTAGGAGCCCCGCACCCCTGATCTTGTGTCCTGGGATAATCACCAAGAGTTCCCAAACTGATTGGGTTCCTGAGACTATTTTCGGCTACCTGATGTCAAGGTCTTAGCTACACAGTGCCTGCTGGTAGCTCACATTGTCTTCTATTACTCTTCTAGAAATGTCTCCACTAAAAGGGCTTGCTCAAGTACCCTAGAAAAAGTGGGAATGATAAGGGATATAATGGATTCTGTAATCTCCTAGAGTATTCCTTAATCTAAAGTCTATGCCTGGAAGAATGGGTCTCATACAATGTAGCTTGAGTAGCATGAATGATTGGTAAATATCTCTAAATAATCTTCCACAATCAAAAAACCCTGCTATATACGCATAATCTATTGTATGCGCACTGATTGCAATGTATCCAGAGAGAACTTCTATCTAATGGTATGCTCGATGTATAACCATGAGAGAGTCATATTATCATGTGTTTGGGTCACTAATATCCACCATCTCCCCACATATCCCTGAAAAAGACTCACAACATAGATTGTTATATGGTCTGAAGGGAACCTTGTAATGTAGAAGACATTAGTAACCGTATCCAGCCAATCCTCAACTTATTGGGGGTCTGGCTCACCCTGAAACCTAAGAGGTAATTACCTATGAAACATGTAAATCTCACTCAGTTTGTGTGCATCCTCAGTTCTTAGTGTTGGTCGTAGCTACTTTTTTATGGGTGGGGGAATAGTTGGTAAACCACCCATCGGTTATATCTTAGTAACATTCCCTTGTACTGATTCCCTCTCTCTAGGTGGATCATCCTAATGATCACAGAATGGAATCTAAGCTAGATCTCTATGTGGAGGAATCCTGTAATAAAATAAGATGTACCACAATCAATATAGTATATCTAGAGAGCCAACTCAATAATGGCATAGAAGACACAAACCATTAATATATCATTCGTGTGCTATTATTTTCCTTTTAACTAGTGTTTTCATGTACCATGTTGAGAAGCGGGTTCCCAGAGTCCTGATGTATGGATATGATAGCCACCGCACCAACACATGATTCCCTGTACTAAAATTCTAACTCAAAACACTTAACTCTATTACCCCAAACCAACCTCCTCTGATAAAACTCAATCATGACACATCCTAGAGGGTCCCAAGTTGCGACTATCCCATTCCCACAACTAATATTCCAGGTAATGGTTACTAGCACTGAGTAGGAATATCCAACAAATGGGATGAATTTTATTATGTACCCATATCCAAGACACAAATGCTAAAAATTAAAACCACTAAGTAATCAATGCTTGAAAGAACACTATATCTACAACACCCAGAACATAGTTATCTAGAGTTAGTTCATTATTACATAACATTGGAATGATCACACGATATCAAATCCTAAAAGACCGATCAATTTAGTTTCCTTGGACGTACTAGTTACGCACATAAGTTTTATGTTACATTATAAAATTAGAAAACAAAAACATTGTGTCCCTTGGAACAAACTCATATTCCTTAGCCTATTCCTTTAGGTAAATCATAATATAATACTTCACATCCTGGTAAAAATAAAACAAATGAAAGGGGTGAGCTTAGATTCTTAGTAAGGATAACAATATAGCGGAAACTATCATAAATAAGCATAAACGTTTAAGGTAATGTATAAGACTAAAACCCAAGCCTTTTAAACATAAACTTCTATATAATATATAAAAGATAAGTCAAATAATTCCATTTACTTATTCACATTGATATTATACTAGTTGAATAATCATATATAATACCAATAGCTAATTTCATAATTATGGAATTCATAATGTCGGACGTCATAACCATATTGTCAATGCCCCGTGCCAAGAATAAAAATAAAGATTTTTTGAAGGCATATTTACAATACACTAGTTTGTCTTATGAGACTTATTTATGCATAGAGGGGATATAACAAGCCTTGTCGATCACTTACTATGTCCAATGAATTCCTCATATGAAAAGGTTGAAACATAACAAAAACATTCGTATTAAAACAAGCATAAAGAATGTTAATATATCTATCCTAACCCTTGAATGGTATAAAAATAGAACATCAATATTCAATCATATTACTAAAAAATCTATAAAATATAGACTATTGTATCATAATAAATCAATTTCAAACAAGTGTAAAATCAAACATAGGATGTTGACATTGATGAAATCAATCCTAAAATCTGTTTGAGTGAAATATATCTTTGTAATTTGTATTCATTTAAGAGTTACATAATTATAAAAAGAAAACCATTATTTTTAAAATATTATTATAATATTTTAAGGGATTCATAGAAGGGTTTATAATGGTAGAAAATAGTCACACTCTCCATATATGTTAAAATCCATTATTTCTATAATTTTGTCGAAAAGGTCAAAAAGTACCTTGTTTAGAAAATGGCAGAAAGATTCCTTTCTAAACATTTTTTAAAAATTAAATCAAGGGTATAAATGAACATAATCATAGTCTAGGAAATAGTAAAAATGTTTTGATATAAATTTTTAATAACACAGATGTGGACAATAAACATGTCCTAGTAGATACTCACTTATAAACAACCTCAGAGAATAAAGAGATTATAAAATTAACCCATAACTTGTAATTTTTCTTTGTAGAAGGTATGTTAACCTCCTGTATAATGGTGAAATAATTGTTAATAAAATATACAAGAACCACATACATATATATGGTATCATATTTGATCTTCTAATATTTATTTGTTAATGATATTTCAGTTGTATCATTGTTTTAGGTGTTAACTAATTTGTTTTACTGGATATGTTTTGTTATGTAAGTCATGTTTGTTATGGATATCATATATTTGATACATATCCAGATTGATATTAAGTTCCTTAAAAATTATTTTTAATCATCAAATGAAAATTCTTCTTGAATGGTTATGATGGGGAATGAAAACTCATCGCTTTGTGGAGACGGTAATCCGTACGTACACATGAGCGATAATATAATTCTATTAGTGGTAAAATCAAATGTAATTGGATATTATATTATATATAAAGAATAATTAACATGTTATATTTTTTATTTACATAAATTATAAGCATTATTATTCCCTTCCAAACAATGAAGTGTTGAATAACAAACTTCACCACGATGTGCAGACGGTAAGCCGTACGTATGCACATATAGTGACATTGTCATTCATAGGATGGATAGAATAAAGAATATGGTTTACCATATTTATAATAACATCACAGTATGTATGAGGAATATTAGTAATTATTCGGGTATGGAAGAAACAAATAAAGAGGAAGTGGAAGAAAAAAAAGAACATTGAAAGAGGTGATGATATAATTACCACTTCTTTGGGTGCTTCCTTTGGATTAGATCAAAAGGGCTCCTTAGGATTGATATAAAATCAAAGTAAGGCCTCTAGGATTAATTAAGTGTGGTCGGATGTATATTTGATCAGGGGTCAGTCTAGATAAATTGATTTGGATGTGAAAAATTAAGAGAATGGATGTACTGTTTTATAAAAGAGGTGATGGTCACTTTAGGAAATGCTTGAAATATTATTTTATTATAAACTGATTTTCAGTTTCTAATGGCTCAAATTGGATTTATTTTGAGGATATGGTGGGGATGAGTAGAAAGCTTCTAAAACAATAGTTTTTAGGAAAGTTTATGTCACCATATTAACCACATCAGTTATATTTAACTCTTAGTTAAATAGTTTAACTTTTACCATGTATTCTTGTATTTTTGTATTACACGGTTACTGAACATATTATAAAATTCCCAGAGGACCTCAAGTGGTTACATAATGATATATATATCATTAAATAATTCTTTTTTATAATTCATTGATACTTAGGAATATTATATCATTTAATAAAATAGTATTTTTTTTAATCTCGTTTATGCCAATTTTGACACTATTTAGTATTTGGTTTTTTTTAATGTCATAAAAATATGATTTCATCAAAAAATATTTATTTAATCGACCCTAAAAAGACATATTATCCTCTAAAATTATTTTAATGTATCAAAAGTCTCATTTTTCATTTATTTTAATATTTACAATATCAATTATTATAGATTTTCATTAATATGGTAATTACTGTATCATCATTGTGTCATAAATAAATTTAATTACATAATGTCTAAAAATTACAAATAAAATACCATGATATAGTAAATCTTGTTATATTTTTAATGAATATTTATTGTCAAATTTATCTTTCATATAACCCTATATTAAAAATGTTTTATTTATTAAAATTTAAATTTTTCACTTTTAACTATTCTTTAAATAAAATATAATAAATGATCTAATCTAATCCAAGTTGATAAAAAAGGATCGTATTTTATTCCTATGGTTGATTTTGGTCGAAATAAACTTATCTAATATAATTAAGACCTGTTTTAGGGTAATTATAATATCATTGTTACCATTAATTATCCTATTTAATTTTAACCGTGGTAAATAAAATTTAAAAGTTACTATTCAAAAAAATTATTTTTATCCAATTAAACCACATTTTACTTTCTGATTTCAACTGTGTCTCTCATATTTTTGAAATTAAATTCATAGAAGTGGTAAAATTTCATTTTATGCAAATTTTCAAATTTACCTAGAAGGTGGGTAAAAGAAGTTAAAAAGTTCAATAAAATTATATATATATATATGTAAACATATCATAAAATGACTACAATGAATTAAATTGGAATAATATTGGTATTATATATGTATATTGAATTTAAAATAAATTTAAATAATAATAATAATTATTTAAATAAAATGTCATTTTTAAATAATAATGTAGCGTTTTTTACAATACATCAAAAATTGAAAGTTTTCAGAAAAATACAAAAAATTCAACATAATATAATTTGATATTCCAAATCCATTAATGAATATAATTTTGAAAAATAAAATTTATAAACTTTCAAAAAGTGGGTATTAATATTCATTACTTCTTTTTAAATGACTTGTTTGATTGTTCGTGGTGTGCTAATACTTGAAGTTGCATACAACGCTAGCTATTGTATTATTAAAAGAGAAACATACCATTGAATAATTGGTGTTACATTCTCACTCCAAATAATCTATTCCTCAAAATTTCTATAATATTACTATATAGAATGATTTGGGTGGTTCTTCATCATAAGTTCCTCAGGTTCCCATGTTGCCTCATCTGTTTTATGGTGTCTCCAAATATCTTTTACTGGGTGAGTCATCTGGTTTCTCAACACTTGTTTTATGGTATCCAGAATCCCGATAGGAACTTTATAATAAGAAATATTGGGTTCCAGTTCTCTATCTATATAGGTGAGTACATTCATTAGGTCGTGCATGTATTTTCTCAACAGTGATATATGGAACACATCATGAACTTTGGAGAGACTTGGCAGCATTTCCAAACAGTAAGATACAACTCTAATTCATTGTATAATTTTTAAAGGCCCGATGCACCCAGGACATAATTTACCCTTCTTACTGAATCCTATAACACCCTTCCATGGATATACCTTCAATAAAACATGATCACATACTTGAAATTCGAAATCATTTCTTCAATTATCAGCATAGATAATTTTCATACTTTGAGCTGATTGGATGTGGGTTTGGATAATATTCATATTTTACATTGTTTCCTCAATATGTGCTGGGCCTACGAGTTTTGTTTCACTAACAGAGTCCTAAAAAGTTGATATGGGACAACCCTTTTCATATAATGGTTTATGTGGTACCATTTGAATACTTGAATGGAAACTATTGTAATTGGAAAATTCTACTAAAGGTAAATACTGATCCCACATACCATAAAATTCAATCTAGAAAGATATCACCATGTCTTATAAGATTTGAATAGTCTATTCTGATTGTCCATCAGTTTGATGGTGGTAGGTAGTGCTCAAACGAAGTTCAGTATCTAGGAAATTCTGACGACTTTTCTAGAATCTTAATGTGAAATGGGGATCATGACCTAATACAATCGATAAGGGTACACCATGAAGTCTTATAAAATAATTAATATATAGTCATGATAAACATTCTAGTGGTAAATCTTCTCTTATAGCAAGATAATGTGCTGACTTGGTAAGACAGTCAATGATGACCCATATTTCTTCATTCCTCCTAAAGAGTCTCTGGTATCCCCATGACAAAGTCCACCATAATATCATCCCATTTCCACTCTGGTATGGGAAGAGGTTAGAAAACTCCTCCATAATGTTGCCTTACATATTTCACCTATTGAAAAACCATACATCTTGACACATAATCAACAATCTTCGTCTTCATGTTGTCCCACCAAAAATGTTCTTCCCAATCTATATACATCTTAGTGAAACTAGGGTGTATAGAGAAATTGGAACTATGACCATCATCCCACAATTCCTTTTTTAGACTAGGTATTTTAGGAACATGAAGCCTCCTCCCAATTTTCAGAATTACATCTTCGTATATAAAGTCAATCAATCTTCCACCATTCACATATTTCATTTTCTTTTGAAACTCCACATCATCAGTCTGATAACTTTGTTTCCTTTATAGTAAAGATGTATTAGAAACCATTTGAAAAATTATTGATGTTTCACCTTCCATGATTATTCCCATATCCATCTTCACTATATCCAATAACATAGGATCCCTTTCAACTCTCTTCTTGTTCTGAACTCCATGATCATTTATGCCGAAAGCATCTTCCTACTTTTTTCCCTTCCTTGAGTTGTAGTGTATTGTGAAATCATAATCCTTGAGTTGTTTGAGCCAACAAATTTTTTTCAGGTTGAGTTCTTTCGGTGAGAAAATATTCATCAAACTCTTGTGATCAGTATATATCTCACATTTTTCACCGTAGAGATAGTCTCTCCATATCTTTAAAGAAATGAGTAAAGCTAATAAATCAAGATCATGAGTATGGTATTATTGTTCATGAATTTTTAGCTTCCATGATGCATATGCAATAACTCTATCATACTGAATAGGGACACTACCAAGTCCTTTCTTTGAAGCATCTCTATACATAAAAACCCATCATTTCTTGATAGTAGAGTCACAATAAGAGCATTGTCTAATCTTCTCTTGAATTATTTAAAAAATTCTGCAAACTCTTTTTTCCAAACAAATTAAACCACTTTATGTGTGATCGTGGTTAATGGGTTAGCCAATTAGGAAAATTTCAGGACGAAACACCAATAGTAACCTACTAAACAAATGAAACTGCGTACCTCAGTTATAATCATCAGTGTTGGAAATTATTGGATTTTCCTTGTCATTGAATGATCAAAATAGATTCCATACTTATAGAAAATATAACCATGAAATGAAATATCCTAAAGCCAAAATTCACACTAGCTAATCTTCCCATATAATTCATTTCTTCTAAGAGTCTTTAGAATAGTGCGCATATGATTTTCATGATCTTCATTGCTTTTTGAGTATACTGAGATATCATCATTTAAAACCACTATAAATTCATCCTGATATTCATTGAAAACACTACACATTAGATCCATGAAAATATATGGTGCATTACTCAGTCCAAAAGGAATTACTGTAAACTCGTAATGCTTGTACCTGGTTCGAAATGATGTATTTGGAATGTCTTTTGTTTTCACGCACAAATGATGGTATCAAGATCGATGTTCAGTCATTGAAAAATATTGAGCTTTATTAAGTTTATCAAATAAATAATCAATTTGAGGTAGGGGACACTAGTTCTTTACTGACATAACATTTATCTCCATGTAGTCAATGGACAACCTCATAGATCAAACTTTATTCTTATCCAAAAGAATAGTGGATCCCCATACACAAACACTATGAAGAATAAATCCTTTATTACCCAATTAATCTAGTTGTTTCTTTTTTTATACTAATTCCACATTGACCATTCTATAAGGGGTCTTTAATATGGGCCTTGAACCAGGAATTAAGTCAATGGAAAATTCAATTTCCCATTCTGGAGGATGTCCAGGTAAATCCTATGGAAAGACATTAATATATTCTTTCACGATAGTTACATCATCTATTTGAACATTCTTATCCCCACACATAGTTATTATTCTTTCTTCCTCCCTAATAATTGAATTTAGTAGAGCTATTGGGGGTGGATCTAAATGAGAAATAGATGGTGATGTTTCTGTTCTAAAGATAGTGAATTATTTATCATCATCAAAAATTGTAACCTCCATTTTCTTATAATAACTTTTCGCATCTTGGTGTGAAATCCAATCCATATCGAGGATTATATCCAATTAAATCATGGGTATGCTGATGAAATCAGTAGATAAAGAACATTTATATTTCATATTGGTAACTAATTCACAAAACTTTTTTTGAAATGATACTTCACTTAGGAGTTTTGACTAATAACTCCCTTGTTAAATCAAATTGGAAATATCTAATTTTGTTAGAAAACTTGGATGATATAAAATAATCTGATGATCCAGAATCAAATAGAGCATTGGCTAAATTTCAGGAAATGATTAATGTACCTGCCATGACGTCATTATGAGGTTCAACCTCAGCAGTAGTGATCACATTAGCTTGGCCTTTCTCCCTTGGCATTTTCAGAGGTTTGTTTACTTTGTTCTTAGGACATTAATTTGAAGAATTCCCCATTTATTAACAATTTTATCATTCAACACTGAAAGCCTCTTTATATTCCTTTCAATCACGAGCTTGGTGTCCTTTTCCCCCAAACTTGTTACAAACTCTCATCCCCTTCTAGCAAGTACTGGGGTGTTTTTTCCCACATTTACTATAGGGTGGTAGGTAAATATATCCCGTCATCCACTTATTTCATTTTTTAGAGTTTTCAACATATCTCTTCTTCTCTTCTATCACTTTAAAGTCATAAGACATAGAGAATTCGTTTTCAATCTTGATAGCATGTGAGATTATATCTTCGTATGATGAGAAGGATTGAGAGACTAATGCTACCGAGAAAAATGGTTTTTACCCCTTAATGAATCGATCAATAATACTTCTTGGGTTATGTAAATAATCTGCATCATGCCTTTCTACCCTTGTAATGTTAGCCTCATACTTTGCGACATTATCATCTTCATTTTCCCTTAGACTCAGAAATTTCTTTTCCAAATCCACTCGATGGACGCGAGGAATGTATTTTTATATGAAATACTCTTTAAACTCCCTCCATTCCGTCTTTGATACTTCTTCATCCTCCTTTGTGTTTTGAATTAATGACCACCATTGGTCTGCATCTCTTGTGAGGTGATAAACTTCCATGACAACTTTTTCCCTTTCACAACACCCCGAAGCAAGAAATATTCTCTCTAAGGAACTTATCCATTTCCAAGCTACAAATTGATTTGTAGTACCATTGAGTGTTGGTGGTTTTTTCCTCATGAAATGGTCAAACTTTGATCCTCCATGTTGTGGATCAGGGTTCTTCATACAGGTAATGTTATTATTCCTAACCTGAGCGAGTTGTCCCTGTATGATTATAAGTTTTTCAGCACTGTTTTTATCACCAGCTCCACTATAATCATCATAAGTAAAAGGGAAATCCCTACAGGGATTATGTGCATTGATACAATTTCAATTCCTACCAATAGACACAATTTATAAACAATGGAATACACTAGATTAGTTTAGGAATTGCAATACAGGATTCCAAACTAGTAAAATACATAACATAAATTGAACAATTTATGCATATAATCCATAATCATAAAAAAAATATTTTCTTTGAGAAAGTATGTAATCATAAATACTTCATAATGGTTTGTAAGGAAAAGTTGAATTATCATAAGAATATCCCCTGGGAGATTCATAACCAAAACTGAAGTAAGGCCCATTTTCGTGCACCAGTTCCCGATCGAGTCTTGCCCAAAGAGGTGTTTTTAGGTTTTAACCCTAGATACATCTATACCAGATCCACCTCAACCTGATCGTATCCTAACAGAGATTTATTTCTTGGAAAATTCACAAAATATTTACATTACCAAAATTCTTGGAAGTTCTTATATACTAATCCTCAATGTTTATCTTATGTTAATGTTCTATAATCATAATTTTTCTAAATCCAGTTTACAAGGTTTGTACTAAACTTTCTTTAATACAAAATATAACGCCCCAACCCTAGTTACCTAGAGCTTGTGCATTATTACATAACATTTCAATGATCACAATATATCAAATCCCTAATGACTGATCAGATTCGTAGCCTTGGAAGTATTAGATACATACATATGTTTTACGTTACATTATGAAATGGAAAAACAACTACATTGTGTCTCCTTTGAACACACTCATATGCCATATAAAATTCATACAAATCAATCCTAATATACTTCTTCTCATCCTAGAAAAAATAAAACATGATAAAGGGGAAAGATCAGATGCTCAATTAGGATATCAATATAGTAGAAACTTTCATAAATAAGCCTAAACATTTATGGAAATGTATAAGACAAACACACCACACTTTTAAACATAAAATTATGTATGATATGGTAAATATAAATCAAATAACTCTATTTACTTATTTAAATTTATATTAAAATATTCAATCTATCACATTTAATATCAATAGCTAATTTAATAATGATGGAATGTGTAATGTCGGACATCATAACCAACTAGTCAAGGCCTCGTGCCAAGACTACAAATAATGATTTTTTCAAGGCCTTATTCTAAGACACTAGTTTGTCTCATGAGATCTACTGATGCATCGAGGGGATATAGTGTTCCTCGAACATAACTTACTACATCTATTGCATTCCTCATATGAAAATGTTGAAAAAGAACATAAACATTCTTATTAAAACTAGCATAAGAAATGTTAATATTTTAACCATAAACCATGAATTCAATAAAAATAGCACATCCATATTCAAACATATCACAAAACCAACAACACAATATAGAATATTATATCATAATAAGTCAATTTCAAACAAGAATAAAATCCAACTAAGGATGTTTACATAGATGAAATCAATGAAAAAAAAATTTGAGTGGAGGACCTATTTCTACTTTGTTTTCATTTAAAAGGCATATAATTATAAAGGAAAATATTTATTTTGATAATATTCTTATAATATTTTAATGAAGATTCGAAGGTGTCATAATGGAAGAAAGTATCTTCACCTGTAGTATAAGTTAAAAAAAAATTCTTTCCTTAATTTGGATGAAAAGGTCATAAAGTGCCATGTTTGGAAAATGACGGAAGGATTCCATTAAAAATATTTCATAAAAAGTAAATCAAGGGTAATAATGACTTTAAACATTGTCTAGTAAATTTTAAAAATGTTTTGAAATAAATTTTTAAGAAACAAGAATGTGAATGATAAAGAGGTCCCAATAGATACTCACGTATAAACAACCTCGTATAATAAAGAAATTGTAAAATTAACCCTTACCTTGTAATTTTCCTTAGTTGAAGGTATGTTAACCTCTTATATATTAGTGAAATCATTGTTATTAAATTATAAAATAACCACATTCATAAATATAGTATCATATATGATCTTTGAATATTGATTTGTTAATGATATTTCAGTAGTATCATTGTTTTGTGTGTTAACTGATTTTTCCCTTTACATGTTTTGTTACGTAAGTCATGTTTATTATTGATATGATATATTTTATTGTTATCCTAAATGATATTAAGTTTTTATGAATTATTTTTAATAATAAAATTAGAATTATTTTCGAATGGTTATGATTGGGAATGAAAACTCATTGTGTCATGGAGACAGTAAGTAGTACATATGCACGAGCGACAATATCATTCTATTAGTGGTAAAATCATATTTAATATATGGTATATTATATATATATATATATATAGAATCATTAACATGTTATATATATTATCTAAATCAGTTATACTGATTATTATATGCATCCAAATAATGAAGTTTTGAATAACAGACTACACCATGACGTGGAGACGGTAAGTCATACGTACGCACTTATGGTGACATTGTCATTCATAGGATGGATAGACTAATGAATATGGTTGTACCATATTTTTAATAACATTTCAGTATGTATATGGTACTAGAGTTATTATTTTAGAATGGAAACAATAAAGAAAGAGGAAGTGGAAGAAGAAAAGAACTTTCAAAGAGGTGATGTAACAATTACCTCTTTTTCTAGTTATTCTTTTTGATTTGATCAAAAGGGCTATTTAGTTTTGCATTATGATCAACGTAAGGGCTATAGGTTTAAGCGAGGGTAGTTGGTAGGATATTTGAGTAGGGGTTGGCTAAGAAAAATGGATTTTGAGGTGTTGAATGAAGATATGGGGAAGTACTCTTTTAAAAGAGAGGTGAGGGTCACTTTCGTTAAAGCTTGAAATATTATTTTATTATAAATTATTTTCGGTTTCTAATGGATCCAAATGAATATATTTTGAAGCTAAGATGGATATTTGTTGAAATATTTTTAAAAAATATGTTTAAGACAAGTTTAGGTCGCCATATTAATCTTATCTTTTAGATTTAACTCTTTGTTAAATAGTTTATCTTTTACCATGTCTTCTTGTAATATTATATTACATGGTTAATAAACATACTATAAAATTTCAAGATAAAAAAAGTGGTTAATTAATGATATATATATATCATTATATAAGTCCTTTGCCCGAACATTTTATTTTTAGGAATATTATATCATTAAATAAAATAATATTTGTTTTAAAACTCATTTATGGTAATTTCGACACTATTTAGTATTTGGTTTTTATTAATGTCATAACAATATTATTTCCTAAAAAAAATTAATCAACCCTAAAAAGTAATATTAAACTATAAAATTCATTTAATTTATCAAACGTATTAATATTTATTTATTTTAATATTTATAACATAAATTATTTTAGTTTTTCATTAATAAGGTAATTACTATATCATCATTGAGTCATAAATAAATTTAATTATTTAATGTTTAAAAATTATAAATAATAAACGATGATGTAGTAAATAATTTTATCTTGCTAATGAATATTTATAGTCGAATTTATCTTATGTATAACCCTTTATTAAAATTGTTTTAATTATAAAAATGTGAATTTAACAATTTTATCTCTTCCCTAAATAAAATATAATAAATGTACTAATCTAATCCAAGTGAATCAAAAAGGACCATTTTTATTCCTAAGGTAGATTTTTTTCTATATACACTTATCCAATAGAATTAGGACATGTTATAGAGTAATTATAAAATCATTTTTACCTTTAATTACCCTATTTAATATTAACCATGGTAAATTAAATTCAAAATTTACTATTCATCAAAAGTTATTTTCATCCCATTGTACCAAATTTTACATAATGAGGTCAACCATGTCTGTCGGATTATTGAAATTAAATTAAGAGAAGTGGTAAATTTACATTTTATGTAAATCTGATAATATGCCTAGAAGATGTGTAAAAGATGTTAAAAAGTTCAATAAAATTTTACATATCTAGTATTATTATAAAATGACTCTAATGAATTACATTGGACAAATATAGGTATTATGTGTCTATTTTGACTTTAGAAATAAATTTAAATATTAATAATTATTATTTAAATAGAAATTCGATTTTAAATAACAACTTAGGGTTTTTTTCACTATTCATCAAAAATTGAACGTTTTTAGAAAAATTAAAAAAAAATCACCCCAATATAATTTTGATATTATGAATCCAAAAATGAAGTTCATTTTGAAAAATAAAACTTTAAAAGTTCAAAAAATGAGTATTACTATTCATAACTTCTTTTTAAATGGCTATTTTGATTGGTTATGCTGTGTTGGAACTCGCAATTGCGTTCAACGCAAGATATTGTATTATTCAAAGAGAAACATACCATGGAATCGTGGGGTGTTACAATATACTATAACCAAAATACAACAATGAAAGAAATGGAATGTAAATAGGGTACAAAAATCTCACCAAAAGAAAAGAGTCTACTGCCACAAGCCCATCTTGTAAAGTAAGTGGCAGTTGGATTTTGATTAGAAAATCATCTGAAACACACCTCGACCTATTCTGTCTCACAAGGCACCACTTGGTCCTGGTCTTCCTTGAACTCCATCAAAGATTCGATTGTCTTCACAATACATGAAACATGTCGACAAAGACCATTTTGAGTGAGTAAAACAATACTCAGTGGGACAACCCTAAACCATAAAGTAATTCCACAAAGTAAATATCATAAAGGAAATACCACGATGAAGTACTGCAAATGAAATACAATGAAGGAATACCATAAAGGAAATACCCCAAATGAATGCCTCCATGGAATACCATAATTGAATGCCAAATTGGAATACCAGAAAAGAATACCACAAAAAAATTCATAGTCATCTCCACATAGAAATATGTCTATAGAAAATATAGAAAGAACATCTAGGTATACTCAATAAAATAAGAAACAAAGTCTCAACCTAACACATAGTCTCCATAAGACACATAGTCTCCATATATCACAAGGTCTCCATAAGACACACCATCTCCATAAGACACACATTCTTAATATGGCACAGAGTCTCTAGATCACATCCCACCATAGAAAAGTATTCTCAAAGTGCACTCATTCTAAGAGAAATAACTCCTCAAGACATTATGTCATATGAATACTCCCATATAAAACCACTTAGGGCATCTCAAAATTCACGTCTTGTCATAAGGGTCCCAAATCCAAATATATCTCTTCAAATGGAAACACTATTTTAAAGTGAAGGGGGATTGAAGATTCAAATGATGGGGGGTCAATGTGCCCATGGACCTACTCATGATCGGTCCCTCAACCTTCGAGTTCAACCTCCCAGACCTTCCAATCCATGGTACCTACAATCAACCATTACGTTCGACCACACCCCTAGATTAAATAGTCACACAGTAGTTAGATCAACCATGGCTCATGGTCGACTGCCATGGTAGACCATGTCCTGGTTTAGACCCTCATCCCTCAGGTAAGAACCTCTTGGCTCGTGCTGCTCCAACTAGGATCATGCCACTTTGACCGCCCTAGTCCCATCACACCTTTCCCAACATGCTCATGCATGAGCCTCTACTCGTTGTCTTTCCTGGTCAACAACCTTTGCTCAACGTAGCCACTGTAGTGTTCTATGACCACCCCACTTGGCCACCCTCCCTGTCCCATGGAATCTCCATCGTGGTTCGTTCCCTCCGGATACCATGTGGCCTCTGTCCTATTGCATTATATCAATGTCATCACTGCCTCTGTTCATCTCCGTCGCTGATCACCTCTTCCTCGCCTCGCTGAATCGTTGATCATCGTCACCTCGCCTCACTGGACTGCCACACCAGGCCAACAATAATGGTCCCTTCCAAAAACCACTAAGACACCCTCAATGCTTGAAATTTGAAATTTTACAAATTCGGATCTTCTTTTCATGTATTTTTTCCTTTTCAGGTCGTTTTTGAGAAAAAGATGAATTTATGGATATTTTCTAAGTACATGATGTGTACTTTATAAGTACACGTTGTGTACTTCTTTACCGTAGGAGGCCGTGTGCCGGCCATGTAGTATCCACACACACGACCATGTGGGAGTGACCTAGAGGCTGCTTAAATAGGAGTATAGAAATGGCGAGAACACACCATGTACTTGAAAAGTACACGTCGTGTACTTTATTTTTTCATTAAATGCACTGGGGTCACGTCTAATCACCATAACGCTCTTCTTTAATGAATTGTTCGACCGAGATCTCTATACGGCCATAGATCTTCGATGAACCCCCGAGCGTGCATCTATCCTCCGAATCAAACACGGTCTATTGCGTTGGAATCGCATCGGTGAGTTCTATATTCTCTTAGAGAACCATCTTTTGAATTCTCCTCTCTCGTGAGATCTAGTCGGTTGAAAAGTTTAGATGGATTTGTAGATATTAGATGTTCTCAATAGATTTATGCTTCTAGGTTCACTTATATTGATCTCTTAATGCAGAGGTAGGTGGATTGTGCCTTTCTATTTAAAGTCTTTGAGTTTTATGTGCAAAATTGCCCAATACCCATGAATGGGGTATTGCGCGTTTACCATTTTAGACCTATTGTTTTCCTGCTATTCTTGTATTCCTGATTACATGATAATTTATTGTGAATAAAGATAATTTTTGTGCTTTGGATGTGTTTCTCATGCATGTTTTTCCTATTTTGACCTTTAGGTCTAGTTTTTCTGAGAGGAAGCTGTTTACTTTCCCATACATAGTATCATAGGATGGTGTGACTATTGTTATGTTATGTTGTTTTTCTGTAGAATACTATACAAGTAGTTCTAGAAGTTTATCTTGGCCGATACAGGTTGTTACACTTGCTAGACTTACACAGGGCTGTGAGAGCCTACTGTATAGACCACGAGGAGAATGGACATTGAGGGCTTCTCCAGAGTGACTTTATAATTTTACGATGTCACACCACATGGGAAATTGACATTGAGTTCTTCATATGAGTTTATGTAGTTCCTAGACACGGGCCATAGAGGGAATGTGACTTATGTTTTTCCCTAGTGAACCTTTAGTTATGATACGAGACTATACGTGGAATTTTTAGCGAGTGATTCCTTAGAGAATCTATGCTTAAGCCGAACTAGAGGGGATAGACTGAGTGTACTCCCTAGAGGGTTGCTTGTACCTGTTAGGTAGGACAAGAGGGGTTAGACTAAATGTGCTTCCTAGAGGGTTACCTTTTATGTTTATATGCTTGTTAGTTGTTGCCTAATATTGAAACCGTGCATTGTTTACTATTGAGTACTCTCCTGTTTACTGTTTCCTATACTTTTACCTACCATACACTCATTGAAAATTAGGCACGGATCTCGTGGTGGTTGCCTACTGAGATTAGTCTCACACCATATTTGGTCCATGCTTTTGGGCCCAAATAGATTATATTGTTGCAGGCATAGATAAGGGAAAGCCCCCTTATACTTCAGGTACTTGACATGTTGTGGAGTTGGAGAGAATGGGACCATGCTTAGGCTTACGATGCTCTGGATATGAATACTGTTTTTTGTACTTGATTTATTACTATATTTCAGCATTTTGATTTGTTTTTCTGCTTTCCTAGACATATGTATCATGCTTCAATTTATATATATGCTCCAGTTTGTTCTATTAGTCTTCCACTATTTATTTTTGTATGATATTATTACTTCATCCACTCTTGTATGTATTTTATTACTTTGACAGTGTAATCTACCTATGAGGGAATAATTATCCCACTATCACACCCAAGGTCCTCACTGCTAGTCAACAGCCTTTGGCATTCAGGTTAATGCGCTTGAGGCCTTTGACCAACCGGGTACGGGGCACCACTGGGTGGCTTCTAGAACTGGGACGTTAAAAAGTGGTATCAAAGGGAGTTATTTTCTCTTGACTTAATATTTGGAGCCTATAGTCAGTGATATGACGGAATAGGTACTTGGTAATAAGTTCTGCCCGGGAGTAGCTAACCTATGTATAGGGAAAAGTTAATATACCTCATTAATGCAATTTCCTAGTTTTCCAAGTTTATGGTTGCGTTGATTTTCAGCGTTAGGTTACTCACATGTTTTGTGCTGGTAATTATTTAGGTTATTAAGGTTTTATTTCTGTCACAACCCGATGAGGTGAGGGTATGACATCTTATGTATCATATAGGCATTTACTAGAAATCACATGTCATGCATTGCTTCCATGCCATCTAGGATGAATTAAAAATTTCATATTGTTGTGATAGATGTTGTGTAGAATATGAATGATGTTGAGATAGATGCCTTCATAAAATACCTGGTATTTAATTGGGTATTGTTTGTATAAATTTTGTTTGAATGAATTCTAAACTTTAGTTCTTGAGGTGTTATGGGCCCTCATGGACCAGAATATGGTGGATCATTGACTTATTTACCTTGTTATAACATGTTCAAGATGCGAGGTTCGATTCGCGGGGAGTATGGTCCCTCACAGATTAGAATTTGGCACTTTCAATTTTCGTTTTAGTGTTTTCTAGGTTTCAGAGTAGTTTCTGAGGCTTACTATCCAGAAAAACCCAGAATACACACCGTGTAGTTTTGACTACATGCCTTGTGTTCTTCTGTTCATGAGGAAAGAATTTTTCTTAAGTGCATGTTTTGTACTGTATCTGCACGCCATGTTGTCTCTAACCATGTCATAAGCCTTGTGGGCAGAGACACAGGATGGGGATTTTCTTGTAGTAACACATTATGTACCAGAGGAACACGTCGTGTAGTGTCATCCGTGTAGCTGGCTGTGTAACTAACAACACGGGTCTGTGTTATCCTTTCACATACACACCATGTCTGCCATGAACATGCCGTGTAGGGTGATCCGTGTCTCTGGTCGTGTCACTAACAACACGGGCCAGGGGAAACTTATCTAGTACACGCCCTGCCTACTGTGAACACACCATGTTGTATTGTTTTAGGGGATCAGTGTGGCTTAACCATGTAGAAGGACTCAGGCAGAGAAAGAGGACTCAAGTACACGCCAGGTGTTAAGACAACATGTCGTGTGTTTGGGTGTTACACGACCAATTTTTCCTGGAGTACATGCCAATGTAAATGAATTAAGGGAACATGCCTTGTAGTAATTGTACACGCCGTGTAGTCATGTTTTGTAAAACTTGAATGCCTTACTTCTCATGTTCCCTTCTTATGCTTCTAGTTTTCAGTCCTTGATAATCTTGTTTTAAGTTGTGCGCTTGGCCTTGCATTGTCAAGCCACCGAGACGACCTCTGGTTGTACGCCAGTTTCCAGGTGGTGATTAGACACCAGACATGGTTGATCAGGGACTCCCAGAGGATCCTCCAGTTGTGCCAACCTTAGCACCAGCTGTTTTACCTGACATAGATGTTGATGCACAGTCTAGAGAAGGATTTATGAGGATGATGGAGACCATTCAGAGGGCACCACCTCCTACCCCGTCGATGGCTGATTTCATGCGGGTCTTCTAGAAATAACATCCTCCCAATTTCTCAAGGAATTTAGTATCCTAGGCTGCAGATTCCTGGCTTGAAGCAATTCTTAAGATCTTTGAGCATCTGGAGATGCCTCTAGAGAGGAGGTTCATGCTCACTACCTATATGCTTCGGGACTCCGCAAAGAGGTTGTGGGATGTGGTCTCATAGGTGGGACACCAGTAGGTTATGGCATGAGATGAGTTTCAACACATCTTCAATGAATAATTCTATCCAGAGACCTTGAGGGCCAATCGATCCAAAGAGTTTATGAGTCTGGAGCAGGGTACTCTATCTTTTATAGAGTATTCCACCCACTTTACTGATCTGTAGCACTTCATGCCTATTTTAGGAGGTGATTAGTTATTCATGGAAAGGAAGTTTGAGGATGGTCTGAGGCACGCCATCTGATCACAGTTGTACATCTTTAGGTTTACTTCTATCACTTCTATCGTCAACCAAGCACTGATCACGGAGCACAATCTGAGGGATTACAGAGTTTGGAGCCATGACAACTCGACATCTGAAGTTAGCATCCCTCGTACTAATATTAGGACGTACCTCAGGGAGTCTTCGCATTGTGATACAAGTAGGTGAGAAAGTTCTTCTAGTATCCAGGTGGTGTGCTAACATTGAGGGAAGAGTGGGCATACGAGGCCACACTATCCGAGAGACCCAGTGGATTTCCACTTATGCGGCAAGTTGGGTCACCTTCAGTGCTTTTTTTAAATCTTCTCACCAATATCTGGTGATAGGGGGTCTTCTATGACTCTGTGTTTGAGAGAAACACCACTAGTTTCTCATCAGTCAAGGAACTGGAGTTCTTATGGTCGTTCTGGCCGAGGTGGATGTCATGTTTGTTGTGGTCTATCGCCTGTCTTTCAGTGACAGCAGAGTGGATCAACTCAGAGTGGTCAGGAAGGGTCATAGGGTCTTGGAGCAGGCCAAACCATTGCAGTGGAGTAGACCCAATAGGAGCAGGATCCCGTACCTTCTACAGTTCAAGCTATGATCTTAGTTGCCTCAATTTTAGCTTCTTCTCTTTTCGATAAAGGGTCTTCCCATAGCTTTATATTTGTTTTGGTTGTGGAGATCCTTGGGCTCTCCATCTTTTCTTCTGCTGATATCTTGACACTAGACACTCCGTTGGGGACTAGAAAGGTGATTGTACATTAGTGTAAGGAGTGCCCTCTAGAGGTTTGTGGGTGTCACTTTTTATGGTACCTCTATGTCCTATAGATGATAGGCTATGATGTAATTCTTGAAATGGACTGGCTAGTTCCCTTCCAGGTAGTCGTCGACTGTTATCGCCGCAGGGTGAGTTTCACATCACTAGAGGTTGTATCATTTCTTCATAAGGGCAAGTGGGATGTCTGAGCGAGTAGAGAGGGTCCATAGAATCATGGGTTAGGAGGAGTTATGGACCAGATTGCTAGTTTATATCTGGATGATCAGGGGACTTCTCAATTAGACATTCCTCTAGTGGTGGATAGTTTTAGGGATGTCTTTACAGAGGACTTTTCAGTATTTCCTCCGAAACATGAGCTAAACCTTCCTATTGAACTTGTTCCAGGAGTGGCACCGGTGTCCATTCCTCTTTATAGGATGGCTACACCAGAGTTACATGATCTCAAGAAGTAGTTGGAGGAGTTGTACGAAAAGGGTTTCATCTGACCCAGTACTTATCCTTGGGGTTCGCGTGCCCTATATGTGAAGAAGGAAGCCAGTAACCTCATCCTTTTTGTCGATTATCAAAAGTTGAACTAGTTTACAGTCAAGAACTGATATCCTTTACCAAGGATTGATGATCTCTTTGATTATCTTCATGGAGCCCGAGTGTTCTCAAAGATTGACTTGGGGTTCATCTATCATCAGTTGCACGTTATACTATTTTATATACCTCTCACAGCCTTCCAGAGAAGGTATAGTCTATAAAAGTATATGGTTATGTTTTTCGGTCTCACGAACGCGCCTGTAGTTTTCAGGGCACTGATGAACCGAGTGTTCCATCCATACTTGTATTCCCTTATGGTGTTATTCATGGATGATATCTTGGTGTACTTTCACACTCAACACGACCATGCTACACATCTTGATATTTTTTTGAGTACACTAAGAGAGAATCATTTATATGCTAAGATCTCAAAATGTCACTTTTGGATGGATCATATTCACCTCTTGGGTCACGATATCTCAGAGAAATGAGTGTCAGTAGACCCAAAGAAAGTGAGAGTAGAAGTCTCCTGGGAGGAGTTGAAGAACATATTTGAGGTGCGTAGTTTTATAGGGTTTGATGGATACTACAAATGATTCATATAGGACTTTGCACGCTTAACAACACCACTGAAAAGTCTGACTAAGAAGGGTGCGATGTTCTTGTGGTCATATTCTTGCGAGTCAGCCTTTTAGGATCTGAGGGAAAGGTTGACTTCAGCACTGATCCTAGTCTGGCCAGAGCCGGGAAAGAGCTATACTGTGTATTGTGATGCTTCAGGTATTGGGATGGGAGTTGTGCTTAGGAATGGAGATTGAGTCATTGAGTATGGGTCTCAACAGTTGAGGCCACATGAGAAGAACTACCTGACACATGATCTTGAGTTGGCTGCGGTTGTTCATGCCTTACGCTGTTGGAGACATTATCTTCTGGGGGAGCATTTTTTGGTTTTCACCGACCACAAAAGTCTCAAGTACATCTTCACTCAGCGTGATCTGATATGGAGACAGTGAAGGTTGGTTGAGTACCTACAGTCCTTCGATTTTGAGATTGCCTATACGCCTGGGAAAGGCAATGCAGTGGCTGATGCATTGAGAAGTAGGACTCAGATACAAGCAGTTCAAGAGGCCAGCAGTGAGTATAAGATAATGGCTTTATACTCCGAGATACATTTGTAGGTGCATGAAAGATAGGGGTAAAATTTCTTTTCTTCTGTAGCTGTTACCTATACCCTTATTGATCGAGTACGAATGAGGCAGCTATCAGATTCTGAAGGCCTAGTCCTTCGGCAGAGCGTGTCAGGAGAGGACCTTTTTACTGGATGGACCATAAGTGAGGATGAAATCTTGAATTTCTAGGGGCTCATATGGGTTCCAACATAATTACGTGAGGAGATGATGCAGGAATTTCATTCCTATGTTTGGGTAGTTCATCCTTGCATCACCAAGATGTGTCGTGATCTACACCGTCAGTATTGGTGGTGTGGTATGAAGAGGGACGTTGCTGGTTTCTTCATGAGGTGTTCTATTTGTTAGCAGGTGAAGGTGGAGCATCATAGACCAACATGGATTTTGCAACAGTTACCTATTCCCAAGTGTAAGTGGAATGATGTCATGTTAGATTTCGTGATAGGTTTACCGAGGTCTCCACGAGGGAATGATGCAGTTTTGGTTTTCATTGACAGACTCACGAAGGTTTCTCACTTTTTACAAGTCAAGGATACCTTCATTTTTGATGAACTGGGATGGTTGTACATCTGTGAGATTGTACATCTTCATGGAGTTCCACACTCCATTTTTTCAGAAAAAGATGCTTGTTTTACCTCTCGAGTTTGGTAGGGGCTTTAGAAGGGTTTCGGTACGTAGGTACTTTTGAGTACAGCTTCCCACCCACAGACTTATGGCCAGTCTGAGTGTACGATTCAGGTGCACGAGGACATGCTCCGATCATGCATTCTATTTTTTGGAGGTTCTGAGGAGATGCATATACTTCTTGGGGAGTTTTCCTACAAAAATAGTTTTCAAAAAACTATTCAGATGACACCTTATGATGCTTTTTATGGTAGGCCATGCCGATCACCCTTATGTTGGTTGGAAGTAGGAGAGGTAGTTATTCTACGACCTCGTCATGTCCAGGAGACCATAGAGCAGATAAAGACGATTCAAAAGAAGATGGATACTACACATTATTGACATAAGTATTATGGTGATCAGCGGAGATGACTTCTGGAGTTCGAGGTTGGGGATCCGGTTTTCCTACGTGTCACACCATGGTTGGGACACACAAGGATTAAGAGACAGCGTGTGCTTTTTCCGAGGTAATTCGGGCCATTTGAGTTGCTGGAAAGAGTTAGGTCGGTCGCTTATCATTTGTAGTTACCTCAAAGGTACCAGGAAATGCATGTCGTTTTTCCTATTTCTCAACTCTGAAGTTATTTTTCAGACCCATCTCATGTCATTAAACATGAGGATGTTGAGATTGAAGTGGATGCATCATTCGAGGAGTATCCTATCTGGATTATTGATTGCAATACAAAGGTTCTCTATCTCTAGTCTGTTCCTCTGGTATGAGTGCTATGGCAGTACGGACGTGTACATGACAAAACATGGGAGAGGGAGGTCGATGTACGAGCCCAGTGGCCGGAGCTGTTCGGGGATTATTCTTCTATGCCGTGATAGGTAAATTAGGGGACAAATTTATTTAAGGGAGAAAGATTGTAAGAACCCAAATATTATTTTCAGGTATGTTTTCCTTTTTTGGTTGTTTTTGAGAAAAAGAATATTTTATGGAAATTTTTGAAGTACATGCCGTGTACATTATGAGTACACATTGTGTACTTATTTACCGCAGGAGGCCATGTGCTGGACATATAGTATCCACACACATTGGCATGTGGGTGTGACATGGAGGCCGCTTAAAGAGGAGTACATAAATGCCGAGTACACGCCGTGTAATGTTTTTAATTAAACGCACCGGGGTCACGTCTAATCACCAGAACATACTTCTTTTAGGTCTTGTTCGACCGAGAGCTCCATATGGTAGCAGATCTTCGATGAACCCCTGAGCATGAGTCCATCATCCAAATAGAACACCGTTTATTGAGTTGTTATTGAATAGGTGAGTTCTCTCTTCTCCTATAGCACCATCTTCTAATTTCACATCTCTCGTGAGATATCGTGGGTTGAATGTTTAAGACGTTTTTGTAGATATTTGATGTTCTAAAGAGATTGTATCTTCATGTTTCACTTATATCAATCTTCTAACGTCGAGGTAGGTGGTTTGTGCCTTTCTATTGAAAGTCCTTGAGTTTTATGTGCACAATTTCCCAATACCCATGAATGGGGGATTGCCCATTTACTGTTTTTGCCCTATTATTTTCCTGCCATGCTTGTATTCTTGAGTAGACATTAATTGATTGTGAATATGGAGAATTGGAATGCTTTGGCTATGTTTCTCATGCATGTTTTACTTGTTTTGACCGTTGGGTCTAGTTTTCCTTATAGGAGGATGTTTACTTTCCCATGCCTAGTATTGTACGAAGGTGTGACTGTTGTTCTGTTATGTTTTTTTCTATAGAATGATATATGAGTAGTTCTTGAGGTTTACCTTGGATGATACATGCTGCTACACTTTCATGACTTACACGGAGCCGTGAGAACCTGGTGTATAGACCACATGGATAATGGACATTGAGGTATTCACCAAAGTGTCTTTATAATTTTACGATGCGAGACCACAGGGGGAATTGACATTGAGTGATTCCTTAGAGTATCTGTAATTACTCAATGCGGGCCGTAGAGGGAATGTTACATAATTGATTCCATGGAGCGGCTTTAGTTATGATACGAGACAATATGGGGAATTGATGGTGAGTGGTTCCTCAGAGAGTCTATGATTAAGCTCAACTAGAGTGGTTATACTGAGTGTACTACCTAGAGGGTTTCTTGTACCTGTTTGGTAGGACAAGAGGGGTTAGACTGAGTGTGCTTCCTAGAGGGTTACCTGTTGTGTTTATCTGCTTGTTTAGTTGTTTCTTGGTATTGAAACTGTGGATTGATTACTGTTGAGTACTCTCATGTTTACTGTTTCCTATAATTTTACCTTCCATATACTCATTGGCTGTTAAGCACAGATCTTGTGGTGGCTACCTACTGAGATTAGTCTCACACCCTGTTTGGGCCATAATATTGGGACCAAATAGATTATATTATTTCCTGCATAGATAAGGGAAAGCACCTTTCTACTTCAGGTACATGACATGCTGTGGAGCTGAAGAGCACGAGACCAAGCATAGGCTTGCGATGCTGTGGAGCTAATTACTGTTTTATTTTGTACCTAGTTTAGTACTGTATTACATCATTGTGCATTGTTTTACTGATTTACTAGACATATGTATCATGCATAATTTTATATATGGGCTCCAGTTTCTTCTATTAGTCTTCCACGATTTATTTTTGTATAATATTATTACTACTTCTGCCCTTGTATTTATTTGTTTACATCCGCTGTGTACTCTGCCAATGAGAGAATAGTTACCCCACTATCACACCCAAGGCCCCCAACGCTAGTCGGAAGCCTCTAGAGTTCGGGGAAATGCGCTTGAGGCCATGTGACAAACCGGTTATGGGCCCCCTCTGGGTGGCTTCCGAAATCGGGATGTTACATAAATGATGACATATTTGGGATCCTTGGGTTCTGATCATCCCTGATCAGTCCTCTGCCATCAGGTTCCCTCCAATCCGGGGGTTTGAAACCATTTAGAGCCACCAGATAGGTCGAACTACGACCATGGGGGTCCAACGACGAAGGATGTGAAGAATGGGGGATAGAAAATAAAGATGAACACCCTCAGGAATGAACCTTGTTCTTTGTTTGTGTCAGACTCATTCCATTCTTGTTCGAACATAGAATTAATAAAAATAAAATTAATCTCCTGATAAACCCACAGATAATAATCCCTTCCCACAACAATGATTGATCTATGAGCCAATCTATAAGTTGATTTCCCCATGTTCATTTTAGAATTAATGAACAAATAAATCCCAAAGAAATGACTCCCCTATCTCATTGGATTCGATCGATGACATAGAACAATTTTTTTTGATCGTTGGTGAGATCCTTTGATTTCGTCGAATGTCGATCGTCGATCCATTATTCGGTCGTCGACTCAAATGAAAAATCCTCCATGCCCTCCCTAGTGATTCTCTATCATCCCTAGGGTTATATAGATAACCCTGATATTTCTTCCTTATGATACTTTTAAATTAAGTTGTCTCTAATTCAACATAACAATAAATTAAAATAATGTTATTGTTTATTTTATTCATTAAAATGTCCAAAATCTATTTTTCAAAGACGACCTGCACCGCCAGATTTTCGGCCTCACCTAGGGAAAACACCACATTTAAAACTAATGGTGTTCCCATATTTCCAATACGAGTCACCTTTAATGATTTATTAGAATTTTAAAATAAAATATTTATTTTAATTATTTTATTTACAGTGACGCCCTTGGTGGCTTTTTTCCGAATACCCATGGCGACCAAATATATGTCACACATAGTAAATTCCCCATTCCGAGCTCAGTAGTTCCATCATATTTCTGATCCAAGAACCTATTTAAAAGATATTCCACTTTTTTAGGAAATATTCATGCATGTGCTATTATGAAATTAATATTTTTTTTACGAATTTTTTCAGTCACACCATGACTTGGAATCACACTCCATCTCAGCGCCAGGTGTTATAATTTTCAGCAATAATTTCAAAAAATAAAATATGTAAATATGAGTGATTATATAACCACCCATACATAATTTATAATGGAACCATGCAACTTTTGTTTATAGCGAAACCACTCGTATTTTGTTTCTAACGGATACTCCCATAACTCATCCATATACATGTGTTCCACCTAATATTCATTCATATTTATCATCACAAAGAACCCTAGAATAAAATTGTTTTCACCAAATACTTAAGTAGAATTAATTAAATTTTCATTAATAACCCGTGTAAATATTTTTGGTTTCATAAAACATCCAACTGGAAATCATTCCAACTCCATAACAAGCCAACATAAATAAAATGTGTATCATAATGGTATAAAATATTATCATGAACAAAAACATTTGACATGGAAAACCTAATTATCCAAAATGATACCATAATTTCATAGAATAACGGTTGAAACATGAAACTTAATCCCAATCATGAAAAATAAATCATGAAAAGGTATTTTTCAAATAAAAATTATTCATCATTATAGAAGTCATAATTATTATTATCTCTTCAAAAAAAATCTATTGTTTTTTATAAAATGTTCAGAAATCCTTTCATAAAAATGGATTTGGATCAAAAACGGATTCCACGTAATCATAAATAGAACATCATTTAAAATAGAAATTATTGTTAAAAAAGAACAAAGAAAAACATTTCTAACTCAAGTAAATGATTTTGAGTTACCAAGTCCATTAAAATTACCCTTTGTTACCACACATGTACTTTATCCTCTTGTATTATAAAGATAAAAATCATACATTCCTATTTTTGAACCCTTTTTTTATATATTTACATTTATAAAATTCATTAACTACAATTCTATCTAATTATTAGATTTATATATTCTATTTTCAACATCGGCTATTAATAATATTAACCGTTCTGAAATGCTTTCATAAAAGCAGTTTAGGGCATCCGTTTTCTACAAAATATTATAATTTAGAAACTAATTAATATATTATAATATATGTTTTAAATAGTATAATTTTATAATTCCCATACATGTATGTTTTACTTACATTTTTTTAAAATGAAAATGTTAGTAGACTAGTTTTGGGTTGTATACCGATAACAATGGTTTACCTTATAAAAATAATTAGTTTTTGTTTTACCAAAAAAAACATATCGATGATATAAATTAAAAATAAATATTACATATACTCATAAAATATAAACTAAAATATTCTATTTTTCATTGTTAAGGAAAAAAATGTAATTTTAATCATGTAGGCAGTTGTGCACACAATGCCAAATCCACATTTGAGATTTTATTAATGGATTAAGGGGATGGTAGTTAATGATTATACTATAATTATAAAAAAATAATTTTATAATATTGATACATAATTTATAATTTTAATATGGTCAATAGAAATTTGATGAAGAAAATAATCACATAATGAATTAGAAAAAAATTATTTGTTAGGAACTTTTATATTACTTCTTGGATTATCACCATTGTAAATATAATTAAACCATTAATTGATGCCCTTTTTAGAGTACCATAACCTTGTTAAGGTGTATATGAGCATGTATTAAAGGTTAGATCTGCATTTTTGTAGAGATTAAGAGTCTTTTTGTGTAATTTTAATTGAGGACATGAGTTCTCCTTTTATAAGTGTAAATGAGTGGTGTTTTTTAAAATACACAATACTTATCAATAGTGGTCAGTCAATCTCATGGAATTTCACTCCAGAATTGATGAATAATAGATAGGATGAAGATAAAATCAATTAAAACATCTTCCACTTAATTATAAGTATTTTTAGACATGTTAGGTACTTTAACTCTACAGTTACATATATTTACAATATTTTCCCCACGATAACTAGTTTTTACCAATGTAATTTATCCTTTATGAAAAAAATTAAAATTTACATTATAAAAAATTTGAAATAATAAAACCAAATTTAAACTTCACTTTATTGAAAAATTTTCTAAAAGTGATAAAAATTAATTTTAAAACACTAAATGTATAATCTATTGTATGTTTTTCTGAAAAATGTAACTCAAATTAAAAAATTTTAAATATAATTTTATATATTTAAATAATGTTTTTTAAAATTATAAATTGACATATAATATATATTTTTTCTATTATAAAAAAAGGTTTCAAAAATTTAAAATTCATAATTATATACAAATAATGTCATAAAATACCTATTATTTCAAATAAGAGAATTTTCTCTTATTCACCTAACAATCAATATTTTATAAAAATTTAAAACAAAATTACCTATAGATAATATAATCATGGTAAATAAAAAATTATATTAGTTGTTTCAATTTCACATCCTAAAATTTGTAAATTTAACTTTAATGTAAAAGATAATGAAAAACAGTTGTTTATAGGAAATTATTTTCTCTTTTATTAATTATTACTCAAAAATTATTTCAAATCATAAAATATATCAAACTGGGTAAATTATTTATTTTATAAAAATTATTTCAAAAACAATATGATTTATTGGTTTCCTAGTAGTACTAATTATGTCGGTGTTTAAAATGAGTTTTTTGTTATTATATATATATATATCATGATTTTGTTATAGCTATTTATACTTATTAATTATCTGGATTCCTTAAAATAGTCTATATACCTTTTTTGGGTTTGTTTATGGAGAAATCCATCAAACAATGTATTTATTTGAGGATTAGAAACTTGGTTTGTCACATTCTACTCCCCTTAAAACTAATTTGGTCCTCAAATTTTCATTACATGGAAGAAGAAAAGTGATAGTATTTATTCCTCATTACATCCCCAAGATCCCACATGGCTTCTTCAATCTTATGATTTATTATTGTAAATTATACTATATGAGTGGACTTATTCTATAACACCTTATATATTCAATATATAATTTCAACTAGTTGTTCCTCATATGAGTGATCATGTTTCAGTTGTACCTATTCTGATAACAAAATATTTTAAGGGTATGGTATGTATATCCTAAAAGGTGATATATAAAACTCATCATGTACTTTGAAGATGAAATGTGATAATTCTAAGAGATATGATATATCCTCGACATTATCAAGGATCTCAAAGGGAGTGATATACCTAGTGATCAACTTCCATTTCATCCCAAATCTCAAAACTAGATTAAATAGAGATATCTGAAAGAACAATTTGTTACAAATTCAATCTGATGATCACATTGATGATTGTCCGCAAAACACTTCTATTGAACTTATGACACCTTCATATACCATTGAATGGTTTGAACCTTCTCTGTAATTTATTAGACAATGTATTGACATCTCAGCTTCCTCACTTCAGCACCAATCTAGTATGTTAGAGTCTAACATATCTTTATATACATTGCTGCATATGGTTCCATCTGAATTCTAGAATAGAAGCTATTGTTATATGAGAAATATATTAGGGGGATGTGTGGTTCCAAAAATCCTAAGAAATCTATCTAAAAATATCTAATCACATCCTCTATATTTTGATTGTCCTATCATACTAACCATCTCTATCTAAGGATGACATGTAGTTCTAATAACAAGGTCTTTCTCTAACTATTTCTGAATAATTCTCCAAAAACCTCAAGGTAAACCTTAGATACCAATAAAATATAATGGATAGTGTTTTTATATGTATCCCCACTGCTTCTGTTATGTATATCATGGAGAGTTAATCAAGTGAGAAATATTATTTGATGTAAATAAAAATCATTGACATAATAATGTGATCAACAACATCCTGATTAAGATTAAAACCTTTAGAAGTCTAGGAAGCCCTACAAAAAATACATTTATGATATTTTCCCATTTATATAATGTAATTTTTAATGGTTGAAACATACCATTATAATTTTTTTATTCATCCTTAATTTGTTTGAATATTATGCATCAAGATATTTATTCCACAATTTCTTCTTTTACTCCACCCACCATAATATTTGTTTTATATAACTATAAATCACTATAAATCCTTGATGTATAGAAAATTATTACCTATTTGAATCATCTAATATTTCACCCTTTAAATTTATATTTTTTGGGGCACATATCCGTGTTGAAAACCTTATAAATCCATCTTTATCAATGATCAACTCTAAAATATTAACTTCGTGTTCCTATATATCTTCATCTTCATTCAAGACTTATTTACTCATTACGTTAATGTAAGGTCGATATTTAGGTTGGTAAATATTGGATTAATATACCCCATTATGACTTCAAGATCCATATTCTACAATTCCATGAGTATTGGGTCATTTTCAATCTTCGTCATGGATAAAGTAGAATGGGATTTCCTATTTAGAGCATCTCCAACATTATTTTCTATCCCATAGTGGTATTGTATTAAGAATTCATACTATTTCAATTCCAACCATCTCCTTTAGAACACATTAAGTTCCTTCTATGTGAATATATATTTCAAGATCATGTGATCAGTATATATATCATACTTTTCTATGGGGGGATAATGTCACCGAATCCTCAATGCAATGATTGATACTAAAATCTCTAAATAAAAATTTGGAAATTTTCTCCATAATTTTTTATAATAATTAAACACAAGTAATTACCATTTCATTCGTTATTTAGATGAAACACATAAATGTTTTTCGAATCATAACTTTATATTGTAAACCATTCCCCATTTTAGTGTAATTCGTGTACAAGAGTAGTAACCAACCTATTATTCAGCTCCTTAATATTTTCCTCACATTACTCTATCCAGACTAACTTTACTCTCTTCTATATAAACTTTTTCATTGATTTTATTGGTGAGATAAATTTCCAACAAAGTGTCTACAATTTCCATCTAACCCAAGAAAAAAAAAATCTTCGTCATAGTGGTAAGTTTTGGTTATTTCTCAGTAACATCCATATTTGATGGATCTATCGATATATCATTTCTTGTGATTACATGACAAAATAATGACACTGATTTATCCATAATTCGGATATTATAAATTTTTTTAAAACTTATCAATTATTAAACTCATCAACCTAATATATAAATTATCTTCAAGATCGTCCATTCTCTTTGAGTATATGTTAAAATCGTATATAGAGACAACAAAAAAATTGATCAGTGTAGTCTCTAGATACTCTATTCATTAGATCAATGAAGATATCATGATAATTCATAAGTCATAATGGAATCACTATAGATTAATTTTTTTATACCTAGTATTAAAAGTTATCATGGAAATATCCTCCATTTTAACCCTTCACAGAAACTATCCAGATTAAAGTTCAAACTTCCAGAAGTATCGATATTTTATGAGTTTATTTAACTGATCTTTGTTATGGGTTAGAGGATACTGGTTCATGAAAATGATTTTATTAAACATAAGATAAAAATGGAAAGATGTATTGAACCATGCTTTTTTTAAAAATAGAACCATTTCATCCTACAATGAAGCACAAGTACATATAAACCCCTTTTAAAACCTGTATTGCAATTTCTTTATTAACTCTTCCAATTCAATGGGATCCATTTTATACCGACTCATGGAGATAGGTGTTTATCATGGTAAAACATTAATTTAAAACTAAACCTCATGATCCTTTGGAATACCATGTTGTTCATCTTGAAATTCATCTATATATTCTTATATAATAGTCAGGTAATAAATGTTGTCTTCCTTCAAGATTGTTTAAATTAAATTTCTCACATTATTAGGTATTATAAACCACGTTATAAAATTTTATTCCAAGGGGGGGTCATTCATATACTTATAGCTTATAATATGATTGTCTAGAATATGAAATCAGATCTCTCTATACAAATAATTAATATGGGATCTTTAATGGGATAACCAGTCCATATAAAAATAACATAAAAATTAACCAAGAGTAGAATAATTTGATCAACAGTAAGTATCCTCACATAAATATCAATTGAACAATATTTATATATCTTAAATTTGATTGTTGTTCCACTAGGTGTATTTATAGATAGTTCTATTTCCATCACTTGAGGTGGAGATTCCACATTATTAGATATATTTTAAAGATATTAAATATTGTGACAGACCAGAATGACATAATGTACTTGATGATCTAGAATAAAGAGTATGTGTACCTCACATAGATAGTTTATCATGATCTACATCGACAATAGTGATAACAAGTTCCCTTAGTTTTCCCTCTATTTGGGCGGTTTTTTGGTCTTGCATCCATTCTTGTCATTAGTTTTTGGGAATTGATTCTTATTGTTTCCAAAATCCTTTCACTTGAATCATTTTCATGTGCCTTGATCATTAGCTAGGACTTACCCCTCCTCTACTTTTTTAACCAGCCTCCTCATTTCATCAACATATATATACATAATGGATGATTTTAATACAGTAAAAAATATTCAATAATTATTTAACAAAATTACTTGAGTGATTCCTCCCACGCATTTGGTGAGTATGGGTTTAAATAACCCCCCTGGTGACTTACCATCAGGGATCCCATTGTATTTCGACTTCTATTTTCCCTCTCTGGAGTACTAAGAAACCCCAAATTCCATATCCACTATATGAAAACATCAAAAAAAATATTCAAACCTTCCAAAGTCTCTTATATTTAATCTGTTTTTATGAAAAGGTTTTATTCCACTAAATAGATGACCAATTTCCCATTCTAGATTAGATATAAAACTATATTCACATCTTTATATCCTCATGATTTTATCTTCATATGTACCAATGGATTCATGTTGCTTTTGTTTCAATTCCAAAAATTATATCTCCATCATTAGGTAATTATCTTTAGGAAAATATTTGGTATAAAATGATTTTTTTTAAATTCTTCCCATTCCATGGATTCTATTTCTTTATTCCTCATTGTATTGTTAATAATATTCAACCATTAGTTGGCCTCACATCTCAAATTGTATGCATTCAAAATAACCATTTTGTCTTCAATTAATATTATAATGGAAAATATCTTTTCTGTCAAGCTTATTCATTATTTGATGATAAGTTAATTTTATGATCAACTAAAATATGGTGGTTGTTTCTACATGAAAAATTAAATGGTATGATTCTCCCTCCTTGATGTGTTTTAGAGATCAATTTGGTTCATGTAATTATTCATATCTTTATATTGTTGAGAGATTATTATTATGAGGACTTTCACTCTAGTTCCCATTCCATTTGGTTTTTTATTGGGGAAACAATCTTATTGTCCCTCACACACATTGTTAACCGAACTCCATCTATTTAAAAACATTTCTAAAACCAAAAAAAATCTTATCATGAGTTGTTAAAATTAACATCATAAGGTAATAGTAACATAAAATGAATTTATCCAAAATATGTAATATTTTTTAACACTATCAAGTTAGTCTAAGATTTTCTAGTTTAACCTATATCATTCTTGGATAAATATTTTGTTGATTTTTCTCATAATTCATAGCATAATCCCTCAAAAAATCTAGAAAATATTTCCTCCATAGTGTTTATGAAATAGTGTGTGAATAACCAAAGACTATCCCCTAGGAGTGTCAAAACAAGTGTGTGATTAGGCCTCTTTATCATGTCCCACATGATGATCAAGTTAATACTGCATCCACAATTTTTTTGGTTATTACCCTAATGAAAATATGTGTTAGATCCTATATAAATAGTTAGTAACTACATAGAGTTTTAATTTCTTAGAGAATCGGAAACTCAAAACTTTTCCAATATTTCAGGATACCATCCTATATTTTGACTCATATATAGGGGTTTCTCTGTGGTTCTATAACCTTAATTCTAAAAAATATCTTCTCTAATCACCATAAAAAAACTATTCGGTACTTATTTTGGAGATTATCTATATAATAATATTATATTAATATACATTAGAAAATATCCCCTTAAAGGTACCATAGTAGACTATCTTTAAGATATCTCATTTGGGAGACTCATCATCATAACCTATGAAATAAAAAACATAATAAAGTGGTAAGATTAAGCACTAAATATAGGGTAAATAAAAATTTCATCAAGGGTGATTTTATATGAATACGAAAATTACATGCATAAGATAAATTAAAAAATTTCATAGAATATAACTATAAAACATAAGTGATATTAGAGTAAAAAAATAATAAAATCATATTTCTACAAATGGTCAAAATGTAAACCAAATAGTTATCCCATGGATTAAAATAATTTTACCTAATCTATGAATATTTAGTGTATAATATCATTATGAATAATATACTTTAACTATGGAAAAAACATTAACATAGGTAAACATTACTCTTTTGATCCACATCATAAGTTCACTTGTTTATGAGAAACTAAAATGTACTCCAAAATATCTTATCCAAAGAATTTGATAGATTTAAATGACATATCCACGTAATGTTTATAACACAACCACAATTCCTGGGTTTATAATAAAACCACTCATCCTTATCTTATAATGGAAACCCTTATCCTTTTTTTATAACAGAACCACACATCACTCATCTGAACATATGTTTTCGAAATAACAATAATTAAAATTTCACATCATAAAGAAACAATATAAATAAAAATGGATTCATAAAACAACCAAATGAACATCATTCAATATTTATAAATAATCCTAGAAAATAATTTATTTTTTATAAAACATAAAATTATGAATCATTCACTTTTCATGGAGAACCCATGAAAATAAAATTGTTTTCATAATGGTAAAAATTATCATCAAGAAAGAGAACATTAGATGTGAAATAATTTATTTACAAATATAATAATTTAATTAAAGAAAATATATAGTAAAACATCAAATATAAACCCATTTGAGATATACCATACTGAAAACCATTTCATGAAAAGATCTTTTTGAATACATTTTTTATTACTCATGGTAAAAGTGGGGGTTGAGAGTATCATTTCAAAGAGTCATATTTGTTTTTAATAACATGAAAAGAATCCCATTCACTAAATTTGTTTTGTTTCAAAAATATATTTCTCCATTAATTAAAATGAAACATTATTTTAAATTTAAAGTCATTGAAAAAATATATCAAATAAGATGTTTTATAATGCAATGAAAGGATCTTGAGTTACCAAGTCCCTTGCCATTACCCTTGATTTCCTAGTATGTAATTTTACATCATATATCATGAAGAAAAATATCTTAATTACCATTTTAGAACCTTATTCAAATGAATTTTCATTTTTAATCTTTATTAATAACAATTCTCTCCATTTATTATATTTTATAAATCTCTTTTCAACATCGGTTGTTAGTAATCTTGACCAATTTGAACTAGGATTCAAAAATATATTTCTATATTACATTTTATTCAAAATATCATCATTTAAAACCCATTAAAGGTACTAAAATATATGTTTTATAAATTTTATAATTTCATATATCCATTTAAAGGGATTTTTTTATGTTTTTTAAAAATAAAAATGTTGATGAAATAGTTTTAGGTTATTTACCGATATTGAGGGTTTACCTTAAATGATTGTTATATTTTCTCATTATCGAAAATAATAATTATAAAATATATATATTAATTGTAGATTTTATATACACTCATAAAATATAAACTAAAACTATTCATGTTTGGGAGTGAAGGAAAATGAAGCATATTTATTCTTAGAGCCAGTAATCTGCGCAGTTCATGATTCATATTTTTTTCTTAGTGAGAAAACGGAAGGGTAGTTAATTATTGTGTTATAAAAATTCAAAAATTTATTCCATTTTTTGAATGAATAAATTTGATAACTTTTATTGTTGTTATATAAAATACATTCACTACCTTTTCTATTTTAGATAGTTATAGTTTGTTAGAATTAAAAGGTCGTTAAACAACATGATAAAAGATAATATAGTCATTGTATATTGACTATTAACATTTGTATATTAAGGATTAAGATAATGTTACATTGAAAAAAATGGAAGGATTGATGGGCTAGAACAGTAGAATCATACCCTATAAATACCATTTATTAGGGCTTCCGAGAGATATAGTTATATCTCTTTTTTATATACATCTTTTGATGTGTTTTTATGTATTTACACTTGATATTAATTGATTTAATATGGGATTCTGACATGGTATTTATTTTTTCTATATTCTTATAAAGGATTTGATTTTGGATCATATTATTGAAAACAAAGAAATGGAGGGATGAAAAAGAAATTCAGGCCGAGCTGCAAAGCGACTCAATGTAAAAATTAATAATGATGAATATGTAAAGGTTGATGGTTGAAAAAAATAGAAAAAGGTATGATCTAGATGAAAAAACATAATATCTGTGGCATAACTGGTCTTATGGATGATTATATTGAATTTCAAAGTGGAATGATCATTACCTGTGGTGAACGAATGAAATTTGTGAAAGAACTATAGGCTGGTTAGTTGATAAAATAATCATAAATTGATGTTGACATGTGTCACATGGTGAAAAATATATATCTCACTATGAAAATGGTGACGTATAAATAAAAAGGGAAAATATCATTAATTTCATACTCATGGTGTAAAATAACATGTTGTGTAAACTTTTCATGTCATTAAAATTCCCAACACAACATAAAACGCGTGATTTTTTTCAAATGTTTGACAGAAGTAATTACATTTAACAAAAAAATTACTATTAAAAGATATTTTGACCTAGGAAAGCCCCTTAATGAACATTATAATTAAAAATAAAGAGAAAATACAAGTTATTAAAGAATTTATTCAAGTTTTGAGGCTCAACCACCGAGAGGCTGTTGTAGGGTTTTGCCCTATCATAGTTATGTTGCAATTCTGTTTTTATTTTCTTTATTTTCTTTTCTTCCAAGTAACCGAAAATGGTGTCTAGTTTAATTAAAATATTTCCCTTTTAATAATTATTTTCTTCCTTCAATTTCTTTATTAATATATCTCCCATAGTTTTTGTTTTAATTATCATTTTCAATCACCAGACAATGGTGGCTAAAACCCATAGGGGATATCCAAATCAGTTAAAGTGGGTGTGTACCATCATTATTTGATTTTATTTCTCTCATAAATACGATTGTATTTAAAATTATCATGATGTCACTATGTTTCTATTTTATTCATAATTTATCCATTGGATGTATTCCATAAGTGATAAACTAACCCCATTATGATTGAACTGATTTATTCATGACTATTAAATAGAATTTGTCTTCTACTATTCGCAATATGAATTTAATTAACTTTAGCTATTTTGATATATCTTTCCATGATTAATTCAGTTTTGTGGTAGTTTGAAAGAATATGACCATTTATTCTATTGATAAAATTATTTGGTCATATAACTATTTTATAAAGTTGTTTTTCAAGTGAAGTTTATTTAATTAATTTAGTAAAACCATCCCTGGAATCTAGTTCCCCTCTCTTCTATTTTTTTATTTTCATTAATTTATATTAGTTAAATCATTAGTTTAATGAAATGAACCAAAAATTAGAATGACCTAACATTATTATAATTTTATCATTACTGAGTTCCATACACTTTTTTGGTTCAACCCCATACATCCTCTATGTTGAGCAATTGCAGCTAGTATTTTTCGGGTTTATAAATTTTTTTAATTTGATCGTGCCATGAGGATTTAACAATGAATTTTGGGTAAATTAGATAGAATCACTAGGATTTTACCTTAACCATTACCAAGCTAAGATTAATCAACTAAGGAATAATATAAACTGTTTAAGGGAGAAGTTTATGACCATTGAGTCAAATCCAAAATAATGTTCACTAAACCACCCTAGAAAACTTTCGTCATCGCACACATTGAGTTCATATGTGTAATAAAGATATATGTATATCACCCCAAATATTATAATTTTGTTAATAAAATTTTTATTATATTTATCATTTATTACATTATAATGGTTAACTAATAATGTTTGATTAAAATTGGATTTTGATATAATGAAACCCAAATTTTATTTTGAGGAAATATATAGTTTAAATAAAGTTGAATATTTTGATTAATTTAATAAATTATTAAATAAAATATATTTTAATAAAAAATTATTGAGAAATAATTTTTATTATATAATAATAATAATATAATTTTATAAAGTAAAATTTATTTTTTAGAAAGTTCTGAAAACTATTATTGTGAGAAAATAAGTATTTTTCAATAAATGGGGATGTTTGAATTAAAAGTGTAAATTATCTTATGAAGTGAACTATATTCGTAAAATCAATATTATTTCTTAAATAAAGAGTTAAAAATTATCTGTTGGGAATAATTTTATAATTTTCTGTGACATTCATATTTTGGGTAAAAATTTAATATAGTATAAAAATGATGTGTGTATTATGAAATTATAAAAGTAAAGAAAATGATGAAATAATTACTATAAAGATTATCCATGGCCAAAATTATGTATCCCCTTTAAAATACTTTCATTTTTATGTTATTTGATTAATTTTATAAACCCTTAAAGAATCCCTCAAAACCTATATTATATTTTAAGGTTTTAAAAACAATACATTATAAACAAGATTAGATTCCACATCACCAGTGGTATTATATTAATGAGTTGAGTTTATATCATTATAAATTAATTAAATAAAAACTTATATGGGTGAACCATTTTTCGTATACCATAGGATGATTTGTTTTATTATTATATCATATATATTTCAAAACCTATGATTATAAATTAATAAATAATTTTCCTCTACATTTATATATAAATATGACCAACCTACCATTCCACATCCTTAAAAACAATTGGATCATGAATTTAATGTGATCATACCTTTTTATAACCAACCCAATGTCCCCTATTATTTTTAGAATCTCTTCAAAAGTTATAAGAAGTTCCCTCTTAGGGTAAGGGATCGTCTCTTTATCCTATATATTCAAGAACCATCATTATATTATTACATTCGATTTCTAATTTTTTATGTTGTGAAATATTTTTACATGTATATATTAATTTATTAATAGTTTCCAAGTAATTAGAGGCCTCATTAGCTCTCATTATAGTCTTTTAGGAATTTTTTTATTCCTTTGTTATGCTACTAAAATTAACCTATTATTTTCCATGAAAAACATTTGTGTAGTCAGTACCTATTCTCATTTCCACTCAAGGGTGTTGAGATGGATGTACCTATACTTAATTTATTTTGCTCTTACATTTATATAATCTATATTCATTGGTATTAGGTTTAAATGTGATGAAAAATATCCTTATGTTGTATAATATATTCAGAAAACACATACATGTTCATGATATGAATGTGATGGGTAGGCTAGGAATTATATATCCCAACAATGAATTGGTTAATGTTTTTATCTCATGAGATTTTAACTATGGTTCATAGGATGTTATCTTAAGAACACTGTTATAATGTCTTTGATTCTGTCCATTACTTATATTTATTATTCCATGTGTTATGCTATTAGTACATTTACATGTTTCCTATATTAGATCATATTGTATCATTCTTGGATTTTCATGTTTATGATTCTCACCCCTATTATGTTTCTTATATAAACCTATTGACTCGCTTTTATTACTTTAATCATGTTTGTATTTACCTATTCCCTTTCTAGGATTTTAATCCCACCCATTTCTTATGTATGTCCCTAGGTTATCCCATGTAGTTTTAGAAGATCAAGGGATATTATGAGCATGTAATGAGGTTTTTAGGTAATTTAGATTTACACATGTTTCATGTTGTAATTCTATGAACCTAATAAACCAAATACACTAGTCCTCATGATCATATGGGTTTGTATGAAGTGTGTATTTATGTAATAGATCATGAAATAAATTTTATAAAAGATATGATTTTTCATAGTTCGTATCATAGAAATGTCTTGTTATTTTTTTGGTATTAGTATTAGAAAACCTATGTAAAATCTATAATAATGAGAATAAATATAATTCAACATATTTAAATTTTTTGAGGTATATATTTAGTGGTTCCTAAAAATATATATCCATTTCTGAATACAAAAATAGTATGTACCTCTAGAATAGATTTTCGTAGTCATAATAAAACAAAAAATGGTACATTGATCTAGAATCGATCATCACATGGTGTAAAAAATTTGGCCTCACTGAACACATGCTTTGACACTCCCAGGGTATACTCTTTGATAAATTCAAAAGCTCTTTATTTACCATTATTAATGGGTAAAATTGACCATGAGAATTTATGATAAGAAATTGATCAATAATAACATATATTGGTATGTATAAATTAAATGGTTTCGGAATACATATCATTTTTGATTTATCCCATTAGTGTTCATAGTTTTTATTTTATGTGTTTAATAGCTGGAAATTTATAATTCCTAAGTCTACTTTGGATGATGTAAATAATTAGAAACTAATTATAGTAATGAAATATAGTCTTCTCATACATAGTTTTATAATGTATTTTATATCATGAATGTTTAGAATTACTGTTGAATCACCACCTCAAACATAGAAGTTGGGTAATCGGTGAATATTGAAAATGGTTCAATTTGTGGAATCCCAAGCATATAACTAGTCCCCAATAAAAATATTTGGGGTGAAATTTCTAGAAAACATTTTGATACTATCTTTTATGGACTTTTTTGAAATTATGGGTATAGATTCCCTTCAATATATAGATACAACAACAATTTATTCAAGAAGGAAATCAGCCTCCATATAATGAATCTCTATCCAATCCTACACAATTTTAAGGAGGAGGAAAAATCACCTTTGGTATCATTCTCTAGAGCATGGATATTATTTAATTATGTGAAATCATATGTTTCTCAGATTATAGAGTCTAATGAAAGGATCCTTATTAATGATATTTCCATTGTAAGGGAATTCACTTATGTGTTTCTTGACAAATATCATGTTCTTTCTATGAGACAATAGTTTTATTTCTCAATATAACTTATACCGAAACCATTTCCAATATCCAAGACTTTATATGGAATGATAGTTGTTGAACTTGAGGATAATAATAAATAATTGTTGGAGAATTTGGATAATGGGATTATATTCCCAATTGGTTCATTGTGGGTATTCCAGTACTTCATATTAATATAAATGATGGTAAAACTAATGGAACACCCTAATATTATAACATAATAAATTTTATTCAATTTCATATGTTTCATGAAACACCATGAGTAGAATAAAATATAAAATCAAAGACATTATGATATATTTAATGGTGTAAATAAATTCAATACATTTTATAGCTTTAAATGAATGATGCACTGAGTTTATCTTTAATTACATATAAAAGGTTTCTTCGATAGCTTGTGTTTCATGCATGACTGAGCTTTACTGAACAATAATATAATATTTCTATTATTATTTAATATGAAAATTATCTCTACGACTTTTGATTTTTGGTTATGAAAAGGATTGAGTAATTTATGAGACTTTATAGATTTACCATTTTTATTAAATATATATTGATTTATAAAAAAATTAATGACTTTTAAATTAAAAATTAAATGTCTTCTAAAAAACAGTATTTTTCTCAAATAAGGTTTAATCATGCATGGCACAGATTATATAAAATTATTTTTTACACCCTTTCGAAAAATTATTTGAAAAACAAATAAAGGAGGAATATGAATATTAATGTAGTGTGGGTGTTTTTTATATAAAGTTTAATTTTTGATGAATATTGAAAAACTACATTTTAATTGAAAACTACATTTTTGTTTAAATAATTTATAATGATAAATATATCTTGAATTGGTCTTAAAGTAAAATTATTTAAAATTTATATCAAGGAATGCAATTTGTATCATTAAAATAATATTGATGTTTAATTTAGGTATAAAAACATTTAAATCTTTTGAATAATTTCACATTGAAAAATAGTTATATCATCACATATACGGGTTTAATTTTAAATTTAATTTTTCCAGTTTCGTACGTTGAATTTGGAAACATAGATTCCATATTTTTAATTAACATAATTTATATTATCTAATATGGTCTAATTAATTTTTCAAAACAATTATTAGTGAAAATAGTTCAAATTAATTACACTGATTTTGATTGAAATAAGGTTCCCTAAATTACATGTGTATGCATTATAACTAATTTTACACATAGATATTATTTTATAATAAATAAATTGGATTCTATATTCGAAGTCAATATGTCAAAATTATCTAAGAAATTTCATTTTAGTAGTATTATTAAAGGATAAATTACATAGTTACGTACAGAGTGACATGTTTCTATGGTAAAAAAACTAGAAGGGTAAAATTGATTAATCTTGAATACTATGGAATAAAATAGGTAAAATGTGTTTATTTTTGAGTGGTAGAGTATTTTCTCTTCCAAATCTACCCTCCCCACCATTTTTATACAATTTTGGATCCACGTGAGGTAATGGAGACGTTCAAATAGTAAAAATATTTGAGTATTTACAAGAATTCCATTCCCCCTAAACTATAAAATTGATCTCACCCTCCTCATTCTTCCATCATTCAAAAAACATTGTATCAGAAAATCCTAGCCCAAACCACTTCCCAACATCCATCACCTATTCCTATAATCCTTAGGTTGGGAAAATTCTAACCAAGGAAGTATTCAGTCCAAACCCAAGGAGATTACTCAAATAAGAGGAGGTTACGTCACATTTAACCAAAAGGAATTGAGAGGTAATGGATTTCATCTAAATCTAAATTCCATTGATTCTTATTTTTTTTATGCACCAACTAAATTTTTTGTGGTGTATATACTTTTTCATCAACATAAAATATCTTGTTTCATTCATACTTCAAGGTATTTTAAGTTCTAATTTGAATTATTTCATCCAAGGGGATGTGACATGAAAATTTCCAAGTGGTAAAAGTTACAGAACAATATCACTTTATATTGTGATTTTTAACTTCTTCTTAAGGTAATTAATTTCTTGTAATAATATTTATTTGTAAATTAAATTTATCTTAAATTTAGATATTCTTTCCTAATGGTTATGATTATTTCTTAAACCGTATACCAATTTTAACATATAGTGTTTACTTTGAATGTTATTTGACCACCTATGAAAATATTAATAAATCGATATCTTTTACTCAGTAAGGATATTTGATGATAATGTAGTTTGATTATTTAATTAATTATGTTATTTGATATATGAGGGATGTTTTTTAACCTGATGTGACTGGTGTGGACCAGAATGATATAACCCCTTGATAAATAGGTATGTCTCATGATAAAAATTATGTTAGTTGAATTACATGGGTTTCGACCCATAATTCTTAATTTTTCTTGTAAAATATCATGAAATTAAATATGTGATTTCTTTTATCTAATTATAGAGTAAATAATTAAGGCATCAGAATTGTGATACTAGGTTTCATGTTAATACAGTCAGTATCAAAAGAATTTTAATGGAAATATTTGTAACTGGATTTAGGAAAATGTTGATTAAGAAAACAAAACCTAAGAAATACTATATGGGTAGGTATAAAATAACATACTAAATCTTTGGGATTATATATTATGTTTCATAATGATATGATCTAATCTAGTGTATTTCTATATTTAGAAATGGTTCCTAGAAGATGGAATGGGAACCAAACCATTGAATCTAATCCAAAGAGTAAGAACAGTCATATAATTTATTGGTTTAAGATAATCTTTCTAAGAGTAATGTTCTCCAAAATATCCTCATCACATGAGGACATATTATCATGTGATAAAATGATTGGGAAATAAATATCTCTAAATTTTGAATTATTATGGAAGCATGTGAACAATTGGATGACTGTGAAAATATGGATAAATAAGGAAGAGAATGAAGGATTATCATAGATGTGATAATTGTGGAATGAAATAACCTAGTACTTTCCAAAAATTATTTGGCGTTTTCTACAAGTGTTGATTAAAAGGTCTCTCTAATATTGATTTCAAGGGAAAGAAAAAATCTTTCAGTGTACAATTATTAGACATTAAGTAGATGGGGATGTATTCAAATCATGGTTAGAAGTTTCAATCGAATATACATCAAAATAAGCTAATAGATCATGGAAAATATTTTGTTATTAACGTAGTTGAATTGGAATGATTATTGTTCTAATGTTTAGATTCATGAATTACGTAATTTTATTATTTTATGAATTATGAAATTAGTGTAAGAATTATGATGTATAGAAGTAATTTACTTCATTACTTTTTTCATTAATGATATGAAATCGTACGTTGAATGGTAATGATGACCAAGAAAAATGATTTAGTAGAAAATTAAACTCCATGTAAAACACATGATTGAAGACCCTTAAAATGTTCTTTATGTTGATATAATGATGCTATGATAAATAGATAATTGATATAGATAAATTAAATTATATAGTACTAAATACCATAAAAATAATTATTGATTTCTCAATAATGTTATTTATGATGTCATTTATGGAGTTGAAACCATTTTTGTATTTAAGGAATATATCCAATAATCTATGTTTTATTTAATGTATAATGAATCATGCATGTTATCAATATGGTTTTATGATTATTTAGGTTATAAGAATATTTTAAATGAACACATGATGAAGGTATTCATATGTATGGTACGTGTTCATTAGGAGGTAGTTCATGTTGTTTAGATATTAATTGTAGGTTCATATTGTAAATTCAGTGAACTTCTTTCTAAAGTTCTCAATCATGATATTGTGGAAGGTTCATATGGTTACCCATTTATGAAATATATTATGTTGAACTTTGGAATGTTTTTTAATAGAATAATGTATCACCTCACTATATTGATATTTATTCATATTAGGTATCTGGTGATAAACATATTCATTTTAGAATATATTTCAACACATATGAAAATAATTTTTAATCATTAATGGTTCATATGATCCTTTAAAAGTAAATTTTAGTTCTTTATTCATAAAAGAATAATTTTGTGATATTCATTTCATAGAGTAAGGGAGGAATCTAAAATTAATCAAAGCATAACCAAAGGACTAAGTTATGTTGATGTCTTAGTAAAATATCAAGAAACAATATTTTTTTATTTTATTATATAGTTAATTAATTCATCAACTATAAGAAAATGGTCTTCAAAATTTTTTGTCCAATTATCATTATTTTTGATGATATCAATGACCTTATCCACACCTATGGTTTATGGATTTGTGGATGTTTTAATGTCTTTTAAACATGTCCTCTATCACTCTCCCTTAGTATTTGGGTGTTATTTTTCACTTCCACATCTATTTTTCCTTTCCCTCCTATTTTATCCTTTAAGAAATCCTTACTATGTGACTATTCCACATGACTTTGGTACTTCTCTTTCCCTTTTATATGGAGGGTAATTTATTAATGCTTTTATGATATGGGTTTTTTTTTACAATTTTATTTATCAATTTTAAACTCTATATTACTAAGTTCATGTCTAAACTGTGAGGATACAATTTAATTAATATGAGGACAATGTAACACCCCAAAATACTAAAAAAATAACATTTTATTCAATTTCATATGTGACATGTAACCCCAAGCATAGAAGGGAATATTAAATCCTGATACTTTATGATAAATATAATATTTTATATAAATTAAATATATTTAAAAGATTATAATACATAAAACAGTAGTTTTATCAAGTGTCACACACAACATCAAATTTCTTTTATATATTGTGTTAAACACAGCACAAAGTTTTACTGAACAACAATATATTATTAATTTTTATTATTTAAAATGATAATTATCTCCTAGTTGTTGGAATGGAAGTTATAAATAGGATTGAATAATTTATGAATGTATATATTTTTAGTATTTTTATTAATTATATATTAATTTTTAATAAAATATGTATCATTTAAAACAAAAAAAATGTGTTCATAAAAACTACATTTTCTTGAAAGATGGTTCAACCGTTCATGGGACACAAAATTTAGAATTAATTTATATAAATTTTATAAAACAATTATTAAAATATAGATCATTTTTTAATATGGAATATTAATATTATATTAGGGTGAATTTTTTGTGTTTTAAAAAAAGGTCGATTTTTATTAATATAGAAAAATAGTGAATTTTAATTGAAATATTACTTTTAATTAAAAAATATTATAATGTTAAATTACATATATAATTGTTTTTAAATTAAAATTAATTCCATTTTATATTAATTAATCCAATTTATGTTATTGTAATCATTTTCATATTAAATTTACATATAAAAACAATGAATTTTTTTGAACATTTTCACTTTAAAAACTTGCATTCTCCTCACATCTACATGATTAGTTTTAAATTAAAATTTTCCACTTCTATGAGTTTAATTTTGAAAAATTGATTACGTATTTAGAATAAGAGTGATTTATATTATCTAATAAGGTCAACATAATTTCTCTCCATAATTATTAGTGAGAGCATTTATAATTATTTATCTTGATTTAGGTTTAAACATGGATTTGTGCATTACATGTGTTTTTATTAATACTTATTTTACACAAACATAGTATGTTTAAATAATAAATTTTATTTACTATTAAAAATAAGTTGGTATAAAGTATTTAATAAATACCATTTTAATTGAATTTTTGAAGGGTAAATTGACTAGAAAAATTAAAAGATACAATTCACAATGGTAAAAAAATAAAATTTTATAATTGAGTAAACAAAAAGGCTAATGAATAACTTGATAAAAGTTTTATTTTATTGTGGTGGGGATATCTATTGACAAAAATAAATATATCCTCCATTATCATGAAATTTTGGATCCACATGAGGTTATTTATACCGCCCAATAGTGAAACATTTTGAGTATTTACATGAAGTAAATTCCTCCCCATCTATAAAAGGACACCCACTCTCCCCCATTCTTTACACATTCAAACAACATTATTTTGGCCAATACTTTCCAAAACCACGTACCAAATTACCTCCCCTTATCCAAAAATACTTACTTTGTTCCTAAATCATACCTATGAATGATTTAGTGTAAACCTAAAGCTAAAACCTGAATAATGGGTGGTTAAATCAGGTTCAACCAAAAGGAAGTGTGATGTAAAGAATTTAATCTCAATTTTCATTCCATTGAGAATTATTTATTATTATTCACAAATTCACTTTTAGGTGGTATATATATATCCCCTCTGACATGTAATGTCATGATTTATTCATACTTCTGGGTATTTTATGGTTTAATTAGATTTATTTCTGTTAATGGGATGAGACTTAATAATTACTGTGTGGTGAAAGTTATCGAACAGTGACACTTTATTTTATTATTGTTAACATTCTCCTGAAACAATCAATTTATTGTAATAATTTTCATTGGATGTTAAATTTATATCAAATTAATATATTACATCATGATGTAGATGATTATTTCTTAAAAATTATATAATTTTTTATACGGTGTTTACATTTAATGTTATTTAATTAACTATTGAAATATTGATAAATACTTACCTTTTACTCAATACAGATATTTGATGATAAGGAATATAAATTTTAGGATTAAATCTACTATTTAATACATGAGGAATGCTTTGGACCTAAATTTATGGGTAGATATCGGTATAATATAGCCCCTTGATGTATTAGTTTGTATCATGTAACAATTAAATTACGCCAAATTATTTTTTTCCCATATCTAGTATTTAAATTGTATTGTTAAGTGTATTGAAAGTAGAGGCACCATGATGCCTAAGATCATTGTGTCCAATAATTAATCATTTCCTTAATTCATAATTCAACTATAATTATCCATGAGATTGTTTCTATGATATTATCTAAGGATGAATTTAATTATCTATTTATTAATTAAATGGAATATGTTTTCAGTTATTTATCTTTATATATTTATTTCTACTTATATTTTCATTCATTCAAGTTATTTAAATGGAATTTTGGACATGTTCTTTACCATTACATATTGATTAGATTATTTTTTGATGATTTCTTTTATGGTACTTAACCTATCCTAAGAATATAAGCTCACCCTTATTTTTTTTACTTTCCCTAAGATTCCTTGAAGAGTATTATTTTTTATATTCCAGGATATTGTAGAGGGAATAATTTTATTCGCAAAAAACATTTGTTGTAATCTTTTTATTCAATTGCAATTCTAGACTCAGGTGTGTATCTAGTCCTCCAAAACTAATAAACCGATCATTTAATTATGATTTGATTCCTTTTATATTATTCTAATATAGTAAAGTAAGGAAGATGATCAGGGATATTAGGGTGGAGGTCATTACAATTCACCTCTACATTTATTTTAACAATCTCTATATGTTCATGAAAAATAACAAGTATCATATACCACATATTGAAGACTTATTTGGTTATCTATGTTGGGAACAACACCTTTCTAATTTGGATCATACGTAAATATATTATCATATAAACATAATAAAGTAGGATATCCCCACATCTTCATTCGGTACATGATATAGGCCCTATGTGTTCATAGTTATTCCATTCAGATCCACTAATTCTCCAAAATTTATTATGGACCTGATGAATAGAGTATTTAGGGAATACCCCCAAAAAATTATGGTATTATTATAGATGATATTCCTCTCTACTCTAAAAGAAGGGAGGAAGGTGAGGTGAATATGAATTATATACTGAATATGCTTCAAATGGAAAATTTATTTGTAAAGAATATTAAATGGGGGTTTTGGATGGAAAATATATCATTATTGGGGTATGTTATCATAAAAAAGGGATATCTGTGGATCCATATAAAACAAAAGTTATAGAAGTATGGAATCAAAAATCCTCTAGGAATAAAATTCCTAGTTTCCTTTGATTATCTAGGTATAATCATCAATTTTGTCATAACATCTGTTGATTTTCAAGACCATTAAAAAGCTAACATGAAAGGGGGAGATTTTTTCTACAATGATAAATGTAAATAAATATTTAAAGATATTAAGAAGAGGTCAATCATTATAGTGGATCTCTCACTACCCACCAGTGGGGAATTATTTGTGATCGACGGTGATGCACCTAAAAATGCTAATGTTATGTATTCAATATATTTAAAAAATGGAAACCCTATTTCGACTAAAAATTAAATTTCCATGAGTAATAATACCCAAATAATGATCTAAAATGGGTTTTAGTTAAATTTTCATTGAATATTTTGAGATATTATCTACACAAAGAATACTTTGACATATAAATGGATCATAAAAGCATTAATAATATATTCACATAGAATGAGTGTAATATAAACAAACGAAGGTGGTTGAATCTGGTTAAAGATTATGATTTTTCATTCTATTACCATCCTTGGAAGGAAAGAAAAGGTGTGGATTCTATGAGTAGAAATATTCCTAAAACCCTTCTACCATGACAATTAAAAGAGATCCACTAATCTTATACATGGAAAGGATGAATATATGAATAATAAAAGGATATTAATACTACCTTTCCCAAATAATTTCTCAACCCTATATTATTAGAAGTATTAAGGAGGATAATAAGATTGATAATGTGTTATAGAATATGGTAGTGAATATTTCTGAGTTCAAATTTACTAAATATGCAGTTATAAGATTTTGAACCCAGATATCTGTCCCATAATAGCATGAACTAGATAAGGAACATCTTCATGATGTGCATAGAACTGCCTTTTCTAATCAACTAGGTAGTAGAAACATATATATATATATATATATATATATATATTTGAAGCAAAACATCTAGTGGGATAACATGATGAGGTATATTCTGGAGTTTGTATATTCATGTTTTATATGCCAAAAAGTAAACATAGAATGAAAAAAGTTAAAGGGTATGACAAAAACATTTCCCATTCGTGTTTGAAAATGAGAAAACATAACCAAAAATTTTATCTTGTGACTAACTACAACACCTAAATCTAATAATGTCATCTTAGTAGTGATCAATTTCCTTACAAATTCAACACATTTCATTTTAATGAAATAATATTTCTCTACTAACCATGAAACCGAGATATATATATATATATGGGAAGTGAAAATAAGATATGGAGTCCCACTCCCTATATCTGATCAAGATATAAGGTTAACCTAGAGATTTTGGAGAATCCTTACGCAGGTGTGGGATGAAAAACATGGATTCATCATTTATTATCACCCAGACATAGATTGTTACTATGAGAGAACTATTAAAACTCTATAGGATATGTTGAGTTTATATTGAATTTATTTTAAGTAAGTTAGGATCAATACTTTCTCATAATTTAATTCTCATACAATAACATTTTTCATTCAAGAATTAAAATATATCTTTATGAGGATCTATGTGGGAATGGGAATTAGACACCATGATACTGGGATGAAGTTGGGGAAATGAAGATGAGGGGGTGAGATATTATACAAGAGATCAAAGAGATTGTTCAAACCAATCATATTTATATTAAATCTACAAAAATTGAATAAAAATATATTCAAAAAATCCTAGACATGATCGGGATTCCGAGTTTACAGATAAATTGTTCCTTCTTATATATTTTTGGAAGAAATTTATGAGTTTTGGGAAGAATTTGAAGCTTAGTCCCAAAAACATTTTCCCCTTCGAGATCCTTAATGACATATGAGAGGTGAACTATCAACATGAAATCACATAGAACATCATTAAAGTACATAGTGCATATAGAAATCCAATCTTAATTTTCATATACATTACAACAATTTTTCAAAATACATAAGACATTAAAAAAATAGATGTCCAATGACAATGTTAGTTTAGTGCCTTTGGAAACATGGTAACATAAACACTGGAACATAAGCAAGCTATGTTATCTCCCAGTAGGTTCTTCATTACCAACACCCTTTTTAGACACAGGTTACTTAATAAATATCTTCCTAAACTAGGAAAAGAAACATAAAAGGGGTGAATATAGATGTGCAGTAATTTAAACTAGGTAAACATGTTTACATAAACATGAGAATGGGGGTATGAGAACGTGATCATAACATTAAGAAGATCATACCCTATATATCATTGTTCATAAACATTAATCATGGAATAAATCATGGAAGTTCGTAATAAATTAATAATAAGGGTATAAATAACATAATCCTTTAAAGTATAACATAGGAATAAGACATTTTATTTTGTAGAATACACAAAAAATATAAAATTATATGTTAAGGCTACCTGTCGATGCCTTCACAACATGATAGCCTGGGGATAAAACCCATGTGCATTCTTTGGTATTTGGATAACAACCCAGGTACCCCATTAATTTTTGTCTTAGAATACATCCCGCGTTCCCTCTTACTTTTAATCATGGACTATAACCCATGTAACTTCTTGTTTTTTAGATTATGGTACCACCTGTGTACCCTCTTACTTTCAAGATTCGGTTAATACCCATGTACCTTCTTATTTCTGGGATTAGGCTAAAACCCATGAACCATTTGAGATCATATAAAATTCATCATCACCTAATGTATTGGTGGTATATATAGGTCCCACTCATATCATAATTAAATCATACATACATGTGCCATAATATTAAAAAAATCATCATGTCATAACCCATGAAAATAGATGGGTTTCATAAAGACCAATCATAACCCATGATATGTGTTATAAAATAACTATATAATATTAAAGATATAATATGTATCAAAATATAACATATAAAAATAGTATTCATCGTAATTCCCACAATGAGAGTTTTTAAAAGAAAAATTAACAAGCACCGTTTTGTGAGTCGGTAGTTCGTCGTATATGTAAATAGTATATTAGTTACCCATTAGATGGAGGTGTCTGTAAGTGTAGTTATGAAACTTAGAAAAATATATATGTATATTTAGTATACAAGTTTTTTATAATATTTGAATAAATATATTTCAGGGGGTGGTGAAATAAAATAAATCAATTGAGTTAGAGTGAGTATGTTACATCTTCATTGGGTAACTCCTTTTGGTTTTCACCAAAGAGATTCCATGGATTTATTTTTTAAAAGAGGTAGGATAAAAGAAGGAATATAGAGATATTTGGAGGTGTATTTGGCATATATTTTCTGATCCCATGTAGTTTGATAGGTGTGAGGATGGGGGGAGGTGGTGGCCTTTTATTAGAGAGGAAAAGGATTCTGTTCGTATTTTTTAAAACATGTAAGGTGTACCCACGTTTTTACAAAAAAGAATAAATACAAAAATAAAATAAATAAATAAAGGATGTTTAATTGCCGAATAATTTATATTAATTTCATTTTGGAAATGTGGATAGGTCATTTGTATGCTTAATTTTAAGGTTTCTTACCTTATTAAGTTTAATTTTTTAGTAAACTACTATAATTAATTATAATTATTTTCACTAATAATATTGGTAAAAATAAGTTAAAATTATTATAAATTATAAATTTATCCTATTATATATATGGAATCCATTTTTAGAAATCTTAATTACATAAGTGAATGAAATTAATTTAAAATTAATATCACAGACAAGACAACAAAACAATTTTAAAGTAAAAATATTCAAAAGATTGATATCTTTTTATATTAACATTAAATGTGAAATTGAGTCCAATTAACTTCATTGAATTAGTTTATTAAAATTTACCCAAATTAATCATTAAAGAAAATTTAAAATAATACTTAACCATATAAATAAATTTCATGAAAATGTCTTTTTGAATTAATGTTCACTATATTTCATTATTCATCCAAATATGAAACTTCATATAAAAATACAAAAAATTCAGCCTAACCATATTTTAAGTGCATATTTAAATGATTATGTTTATATCGACATATAAGATTTATAAAAGTTCCATTTTTTTTTAAAATTGGTTATCCATTAAAGGCTATAAAAGTACCTTATTAAAAATAAAGGGTTTTTCGGTAAAATTGGTTATGTTCATATCTTATGTTTATCATATCAATAGGACGAATATTTATAATATTTGATTTTATATATGATATATATTCAGTAAATTTTACTCCCTATTTTTAATTAATTTAAAATATTATGATAAAATAGATTTGTGATCAAAAAATTAGTTTTCCATAAAATTATTTCATTTATATTCAATTGTTTCTTTTATTAATTTATAATTAATTTGTAACTAATGAATTAAACCATATATTTTTATATGTTATTTAATCATATCTATAACCATAAAATTAACACAATGTTTATATATTTTTATATTAAATAATACAATTTTTAATAATATATTATAGTTTTTTAACACTTGGTCTTGCGTGTTGTGCCAGCCATCTCGAAAATTCAATTTTCATTTAATATATGATAACCTCGGTGTTCCATATAAATAATTTTAAAAATTATGTTTAATTTAGTTCACAATAACATGGTGCTATGTATAAATAAATCCTAACATGGTTTACTAATATAAAATAAACTGTTTTCAGTGTTGTCTAAAATAAAAAAGTATAAATAGAATAAATTAATTTGAAAAAATTAAAAATCCTTAAATATTGTGGTGTTACATGCTACCCCCCTTAAAATGAATTTCACCCTAGAAATTTTTAAAGTTTGTCAAAGGATTAATAAATTAAATTTCCTTTCTTAGAAACACAAATTGATAAAAGGAACACTAAATCTCCCTTAAAAAAGTTGGAACCATAAAGGTTAGCCTATGTAACTCATAACTAGATTCCCACAAAGGAGAACATAAGTGGGAAGTGAAAACCTGGACATGGTAGAGAAATATAACCATAATGTTGTGTATAATAGTGATATATAACTTGTTAAGGAGAAATGTAATAATCAAAAATACATAAATATGTGATTATCTAAGGGACCATTTGATTTATTGGAAAAGAAGGGACTAATATAACATTTTTTGTTTCAAGATCCTTTCCCTATGGTTGAATAATATTCCTTATAAGTTATTTATACATGATTTAATTGCCTTTAATAAGTAAAATATCACCCTTTGTTCATGTCTTGATTAATTTCCACTTCACCTCTTTCTTAAAAAAGGACTGTGAAGTTTTTTATTCCTGAAAAACTAATAGATCTTGAGAATCATTATAAATCATCACATGTATCTTCAATTACCATCAACACAAAATTTTATGAATAGGTTATCCAATATGATTAAATCCTCAAGTTGTGAGACTATAATTTAGTCACAATAACATTATTAGAAGTTTAAATTAAAATGTCCATAAATTTTTAACCTTATAACCCTTGCAAAATATAAATCATCATTTCTCCCTTAAATATTCTCTTATCTTGTAAAAAAATTTATTGTATAATTGGTTTCCTACTTGAAATGATAAAACATTAAATATGATTTTATTATCCCAAAATACTTGAATATAAATATAATCATATGAAACATCATTAATGGATGAACAAAAAGATTATCATAGGGATTATTTTAACAATATCCCATAGGAAATTTCCTACTGTAGAGATCCCCAATTATCATGGTTCACTTCATCCATTGTGATTGATTATGATTTCCATTTTTTCCTTTATCTTCAAAGTTTATTGGTTCTGATCAAAATTATTAACCCTTGGAATTGCACAATTTATTGTGATATTCCCCCACTCCCTGTAATTGAAGCACTAAAGTGTGGGAGGTGAATTCTGGGGAGTTTTATCAAAATTCACCTCATTATATATCTTTTTTCAATTAATTCAACATTTATCCACTCTATTTCTTTCCATTATACACTTAAAACATTTACTAGTCGTATTAAGATAATACCATTTATGTGTTTCCCCACGTATAGCATAATGGAAGGCTCATCTTTTTATCTTCTTGGTTTTTAGATTATTACTCAAACTCCATCTTCCTCTTCTTAATAAAACCATGAGATTTATAAATAACTCCAAATTATATTTCAAAATTGAATTCACAGGGAGATATATCTTCTTATATACTATGTATTTTACGGAAAAAATCTTTATAATTCTTGGGTTTAAGCCTCAAAATAACCTATAAACCTTAATTTCTAGTTGGATGGTCATTCCAGAAGTGTACCATGAAAGTCTTCTGAAATTATCCATGTATGTACTGGCAGATTTATTATCCTTTTCATGCAATACATGTAACCCTTTTTCCATATCAATGTGAACTACATGATAAAATTACTTATTGTAAAATATTTTTCTTAAACTCTTCCCAATCCATGGATTCAATTTCATATTTCTTCCTCAAATTTATTTTTAGATTATATCACTAGTCTGATTCACCTTCTAGCCAATATAAAACAAGAATAACTTTCTCATGTTACAAACATAGGAGAATAGATAATATATTTATAGTGGTACAGATCCAATGTTTAGGAACAAGTCGATTAGACCACCCATTGAAACAAGGTGGACGTTTCCTTATGAATGAATAAATAAGATATTGTTCCCTCCTTTTATCATTTGTAATTTAATCATGATTAATAACTTCAATAAGCTATATGAACATAGAAATTTTGATTCTCATTCCATATCCCATATCATTCGGATGTTCATGAGAAAAAATATTTCATTTTGAGTCTCAATCACTATTAACATCATTCTGTTGCATTATAACCATTGACGAAAACAAAAAAATATAGAGTAAGAAACAATTTTTATATTGAGGAACCACATAATAATGATAAAACACCCAAGATAAATTTATATTATAAAAAGTACCTTAATTTTTGAATCCTTAGTTTTACCCTAGGTTATTCACAGACAACATATTTAAATCATTAACGATGGTTAATGATGAGTTTCTGAATTCCCAAGGAATATCACAAGGGAGTGTAAAACTAGGTGTGTAGCAAGGGTTGATGTTGTGTACCAAGTCACACCACGTAACGCTCAACACACATTTTCAGAGTTGTTACTCCTAGGTATATATGTTCCAAATCCACATCTAAATTTATTATCCTAATAGGGATGTGTTTCTAGGAAACCACTCACTCTATCGTTCACCAAAATTCTAGGATATTTTCCTAAACATTAACACATCCTTATACTTATCGATAGATACATCCATAAACATACCTGTAGAAATATTCCTAGAGATATCACTAATGATTTCACATATTAGTTTCTAAATGATGACAAAAAATTCACTCTGATACTAAATATAGTAACCCAGTCTTAACATACATAGACATTATGTCACTTTTTCAGAATACAGAAGAAATTACATAAACAGATTCCCATAGACCATATTAGTTTAGTGGATTTGTAAACATAGAAACATAAATTCAGGTATATAATGGTTCCATGTTTTCTCCCACTATATTTTTTATGACTATAACCCTTCTTAAACACATCACACTTAATACATATCTTTATAACCTGGGAAAGAAAACTGAAAATGGGTGAGTTAAGATGCTCAATAAGTGTAAACAGTGGACACATCTAATCATAAACATAATAATAGGTGTATGATAATGTGATCATTTCATTTTAAGATAATATCTTTTATAACAATATTCATAAACATAAACCATATAAAAAATAATGACAGTTAATAAGATACAAATCATAAGGGAATAATGAACATAATCCATAAATCCATAATATAGTAATAAGACAAGGATTTGTGGCATACACAATAATATAGAAAATTATATTTTAAGGATAACTACCAAGACCTTCACAACATTTTATACTTGGGATATGACCCATGTACCTGCTTTGGGATTATGATAACAACCCTTTTACCCGCGTACATTTCAACATAGGCTACAACCCTTTTCCTTCATAACCTGTAGTCTTATGATACAACCCATGTGCCCTCTTTTTTGGGCTTGGGATAAAATCTTTGTACCCATTTACTTTTAGGCTTGGTATACAACCCCTGTACTCCCTGGTTTTTTGGTTTGGGATACAACCCATGTACCCTTTGAGCTCATATACAATTTATTATTATCCAATGCATTGTAGGAAGATATAGGTCCCACCCATCTCATAATGAAATCATAAATACATGTTCACCAAGAAAACAAAACATCCATCATATCATGACCCATAAAGTATATGGGTTTTATAAACATCAAATCACAACCCATTAAATTAAATAAGAATCATTATTGTTTCATCACATCATAACCTATGGAAAATAGATAGTCTTCTTAATAATTTCATTAAAACATAACATATGAAAAGAAGTGGGTTTCAAAGGCATATGAATCACGGAAGAGTAATAGGTTTTATAATAATAATTTCATAAAAATATAAACCACTTGCAAAAGAATATGAATGAAACCTTTGGATCATTTCCCATAAGGGAATTATTAACATCCACGGTTATTATCTTACATGTAAAATAACATAGATAGATATTTTGAAAACACTTCATGATGAAAATATCTTTTATTATTTGGAAAATTAATTTTAAAAACATAAAACCTTTACAAAAACCATTTTACTTGAAAATATATAAAAATAATCTTGAAAATATTTTTCAGAACTGTTTTCCTTAAAATCATATAAACTAATCATGATAACATTTTAAAAATATTTTCAATTAAAAACACAATGAAAACAAATAAATAAATCATGAAAGAGTTTTGAAAACCATTTCAGGGAAAATACATTGAAAAAATGATAAATCATTCATGAAAACATAATGAAAAAAATTTAATTTTAAATTATTTTAAAACATATTTTGAAATACTGAAAACATTTTGAACCCGTTTTATTAGAAAACATGGTTTTGAGTGAAGATAGATTTATGACCAAAGAGTGTAGTAATGTCAAAAAAATTTAAAAAAAAATTTCTTATTCATCTTATGTACCAAATGGAAATAATGGTACCAATACATGAATTTATCATTAATATATATAGGGAAATAAATTTTATGATTTTCTTTAGAAATTGATCATAATACTTAATCAATGGAAGCTTAATCATAAAAAATCTTGATAAATGATGACATTGTTTCAATAAAATCATTTAACTTGGTAAATTTGATTTATACTCCCATTGTATGAAAATGAAATTTAATTAAGCTTAAAATATCATGAATATAATTATTTTCATTATTTAACATTTCAATGGTATTATATACACCGCATATAAAAATATTTCTTCATAACATGGCATATGTATCAAATAAGTAAAAGTTTGAAAAAATTACATTACCAATTTGGCAACTTTTAAAACCTAAAACTCGTGGAAGGGATATCAATAAATAGAGATTTAAATACCCATAAATTTAATTATAAAAATAATATAAAAAGTTTATAAGAATTTTCCAAATCAAACATAATACATATGATGTGAAAATGGCATGTATCTAATAGAAATAAAATGTGAGATCAAGTTTCCTTAACTTATGCATTGAATCTCTTCATACTCATAAATGAATCATGTATAATAAATGTAAGTTTATTATAAATATTTTATTGAATAATATTATTACATAAATTAAAATATATGGGTTTATTATTAATATATATTACCCACTTTTTAACAATTCTATGTTATGGTTTCACATTGGGATATATCATATTTATTCGTTTCATGTGTCTTAATTTGTTATAAATTTTTTCTTTATAGTTATATCATGATTTAAATATTTAAAAACAAGATATAAATATCATTTATATTCATTATATCTGTATTATAATAATTAATATAATATAGATGTATGAAATGGAATACACTTTTCATGGAGATAGTAGGTCGCACATACACATAAAGAGTGTTATTGTTTATATTATCATATTAAAAGAAAGGAAAGGAACAGAAATGAATTATATGTATATATGTATATAATATAATTAAATTATAATTATAATGTTATATATATGAAATAATATCACTAAACCCATTCTTAAAAAATTCCTTGTAGTGCGTGAATGAATCACATCGCTTCGTGGGGGCGATAGTCCATACTTTCTCAAAACTAAATTTCATATTTACACAAAATAGAATGTTTAAAAATATTTAATGTAAAATAATTGAATATGATTAATATTTATCATATATATCATATATAAACATATTTTTCATCATTATTCCCACTATGAGAGTAGTTAATGGAAAATGAACAATCATTATCATCTGAGGTGGTAGTTCGTCCTACACGTAAACCGTATGTCTAGTATCCATTAGATAGAAGTGTGTGTAAGTGTTGATCGAACCCATATAATCACAAAATATTACTATATTTATTAATCTTGTGTTTTTTTTATAATAATGTAATAGGTAGAGTTTAGGGGGTAGAGAAAGGAAAATACAAGAAAAAAGCATGAGGGAGGATGTTACCTATTCATTGGGTAACTCCTTCAGGTTTTCACCAAATAAATTCCTAGAATTTATTTCTGCCCAAATGGAGGATTAAATGAAGAAGGTAGGTATTATTACAAGTTTATTTGGTAGATATTTTATGAACATAATTTTTTTGAGAGGTGTGAGTAAAGGGGAGAGACAATGGCTTTTTATAGGGGAGGAAAAGGACTCACTTTGTATTTTGGAAAACAAGTTAGGCGTACTGACATTTGTACCTAAAAATTCATTAAAAATACACTACATAATATTATATTAACAACCTAATAATTTCCAAAAAATCTGTCTTGGACAACTGGTCAAGACATTTATGACTTTAATTTTAAGGTTTATTCCCCTGTTATGATTAAATTTTCCTTAATAATTGTAATAAATTTTAATTACATTCACTAGTAATTTTGGGAAAAAATAATTTTATATTATTAGATTTTATAAATTATAATGATTCCAAATATTTAATCGATTTTCCTAAATTCATATTATACAAGTGGTCGAAATAAATTTTAAAATAACCACACATACGGGATGTCAATGTAGGTTTTTTAAGTTAAAACATCCAAATGTTTGATGTGTTTATATATAAAATTTCAATGTAAATTTTATTCCACGTAACTAAATTACATTATTTAAAAAAAACATAATCTAATTATACTTTAAAAAAAATTAATATATAATTTAATGATATATATAAATTATATGAAAAATAATTTTTGAATTTAAATTTTGTATTTTTCAATATTCATAAAAATATGAAACTTTATAGAAAAATACCAAAAATTTACCCTAACCTAATTTTTATGTTCCAATTTAAAATTTTAGGTTTATTTTTACATATAAGAATTATTAAAAGTTTCAAAAAATTTATTTAAAATAGGTTCTTTATTTAAAGTATGTACACATTTCTTAAAAAATATATGTTTTTATCTATAAAATTGTGTTTATTGGAATGTTATGTTTATCATATATATGGGATGAATATAAAAAATATTTTATTAGATATATAATATCTATATATATTACATTAATATCACTCACTAATTTTAAATAATTTTATTTTTGGGATAGAATAGATTTTTTATCATGAAAATAGTTTGCAATTTAAACATACATTTTATATTCAATTGCTTTTTATATTTGTCTCTAATTCATTTTTAACTAATGAATTAAACATTGTATTTTCATAATTTATTTAATCCTATTAATAATCATCAAATTAATATCTATTTTATATCTTGTCATGTTACATAATAATATTTTTAATAATATATTATTTTTTGCTAACACTGTGTCTTGTGTGTTAAACAGGCCATCGAGGAATGTAAATTTGTCTGTAATATACGCTACCCTTGGTGTTCTATATAGATCCTATTAAAGATTTATTTTTCTTATATTTAATTATAAATTATTGTTGTGTATAAAAAAGGACCTATATAGTTTTTTAATATAAAATAAAATATTTTCAGTGTTGTGTGAAATGAATAATATCAAAATGATTAAATTGATTTGAAAAATAATTCCCAAAATCTTAGGGTGTTATATTATACCCCCTTAAAATAAATTTCTCCATCAAAATCCTTCTAGGTTATCAATTATTTAATATTTGAAATTTACTTTCACAGAAACCCAAATCAATAAAATGAACATTAAAACTCCTTTAAAAATTAAATGTTGAACCATAACAATTAGCCAAAGTAACTAGTAACAAGCTACCTAAATAGGAGAACATAGTTATGAAGTGGAAGCTTGGACCCGGAATAGAAATATAACTATCATGTTCTAGAGGATAATTATAGGGAACTTGGTTAGGATAATGCTGACAATCAAAGAATCGTTAAATATGTGATTATATAAGGGGATATTTTATTCATCGGAAAATAAGGTACTAGGATAACCTTTTTGGTTTCAAGATCTTTTCCCTAAGGTTGAATAATGTTCCTAAGAAGTTACATTTACATGATTTAATTCCCATTCATTTTTAAAATCTCTCCCTTTGGTCATGTCTTGATCAATTTTCTCTTCACGTCTTTCTCCAAAAATGAAGGTGATTTTTTTATTCATGATTAACTAATAGGTAATTAGATCCACGATATTTCATCTTATCTCTCTTAAGTTACCATCAACTATAAATAGTTTGAGTAGGTTATCCAATATTAATAAATCAGTATGTGGTGAGACAATACATTAATCTCAAAAACATTTCTCAAAGTTTAAAATAAACTTTCTATATATCATTTTCCATATAACCCTTCAAAAATATAATTCATCATTTCTTACTTAAATATGCTCTTATATTTTACAAATTTTTTGGGTTACATTGGTTTATCCTTGCATTGATATAATATTTATTGTGACTTTCATATTCCAAAATCCATGTAGAGGGATATAATAACAATAAACTTTACTAAAGGATAAACAATAATATTATCAAAGGGATTATTTGTATAATATCCCACCTAAAAGTTTCCACTATGGAGTTCCCCTATTATCATTGTTTACTTCATACATTGTGATTGAATATTATTTCTCTTTTCCCTTTTTATTTATAGGGTTTTGGCCCTGATCAACATTACTAACCCTTGGATTTGGGAACATATTTTAGAAATATCAAAACTCCCTACAATTCTAACAATGATTTGTGGGAAGTTCCTATTATGAATTTTTCTTATTATTAGCCTAAATATATATATTTTTTTAATTATATCAACATTCATCCACTCAATTTCATTCATTTCCACACATAAAACATTCACTAGTCCTATTAAAAAAATTACCTTTATTATAATTTTCCCACTTATATCATAAAGGAAGTATCATATTCTTATCTCTATGGTTTTCAGATTGTCCTTATAACTCCACTTTCCTCTTCTTATTAAATCCATGAGATTAATATGTAACTCCAACCTCTCTTTAAAAAGTTATTACAAAACAATAAATATCCTCATAGATAGTGATTTTTCTCACAGACAAATCCTTTCTAATTCGTGTATTTAAGCCAATAAAGAGACTATAAACCTTACATTCTAGTTGGTTGAACATTCTGGAAGCATACCTTGTATGTCTTCTGAAATTAGCCTCATATGTACAGACAGATTCATTATCCTTTTGATTAAACTCAAGTATCTCTTTTTCTATCTTAGTATGAAGGAAACTAGGTAAGTAATTATTGAAGAATAAGTTCTTGATGTCTTACCAACACATATATTCATTTTCATCATGCTTCCTCATATTCTTGATTAGAATCCTCCATTTTATTACTTATCCTTCTTGTTAATATACAAATCGAAGGAATTTATCCTACTCCAAACATTGAATAATGGAGAATATATTATTAGTGGTACTAATCCAGTGTTATGAAACATGTGCATTATAAGACCCATTTAAAAAGGTGGATGTTTCCTTATAAAGGACTCAAAATAATGTAGTACCCTACTTTTCTCTTTTGTAATATCATCGTGATTCATAGATTGAGAAATATGTGTGAGCATAACCATGAGTTTTTTCATTCTATCTACCATAGAATCAAGATTCTCAAGAGAAAAATCATTTCATTTTTAGTCATTGTCATCATTATTGTGGTTCTTATGGGTTCCTTTCATTTATGAAAACAAAAATGACATAGATTGAGAAAAACAATTCATAGTGAGGAACCACATAATCATTGTAAACACATATAGAATATCTAAATTATGACACCTTACTTAATCTACAACACCTTATGATTAACATAGGTTATTCATAGACAACATATTCAATTAATTAGTGATGGTTCTTTATTAGTTTTTGAATTCTGAAAGAATATCCCCCAAGAGTTTCAAACAAGGTTTCATGGAAGGCCCATTGTCATGTACTAGGTTATGCTAAGTCAGGACCGACATAACTAGTCAAAGTTGTTACTCTGAGTTACATTTGATTAGAGCCACATCCACGTGGAGTTTCCATAGAAGGATTTATTTCAATGAATGAAATAACCCTATCCTTTACCAAAATTTTAGGATATTTTCCTAAACGTTAACTCATCCTTATACTTATCCTTAGATACATACCTAGATATATCCTTAGAAATATTCATAGCGATATCACCGAAGTTTTCTCATCTTAGTTTCAAATGGTTGAATAAATCTTCACTCAGATACCAACAATAGAAACCCAATATGGATATTCATTAAAATTATATCACTTCTGTGGAATACTAAAGAAATTATACAAACAGATCCCTGAATACCGTATTAGTTTAAGGGATTTGGAAATATGGAAATGTAAACATTGGTATAGAAGTGAGCTACATTATCTTTCACTATGTTATTAATTACTAGAACCCTTCTTAGACACATAATACTAATTACATATCTTTATAACATGGAAAATGAAACATAAAAAGGTGTGATATTTGATGCCCAGTAATGGTATACAATGGAGATATATAATCATAAAAAAGAGAATAGGGGTATGATAATGTGACCATAACATTTTAATATCATGCCTTGCATTTCAATGTTCATAAAAAGAATCATTGCATAAATATTGGTAGTTAATGAGACTTAAATCATAAGGGGATAATGAACAAAATCCATGAAATCAAAACATAATAATATTATATGGGATTTTTGGCATACGAACTGACAAAGAAAATCATATGTAAAGGATACCAACCAAGACGTTCACAACATGTTAGGCTTGGGAAATAACCCATGTACCTACATTCAGATTGGTCCAACAAGCCATGTACCCACTTACTTTTAGGAATAGTTTATAACCATTTTACCTCAATTTTTTTTTCTTGGGCTATAACCAATGTACCATCTTGTTTTTAGGTTTAGGATATAATTTGTGTAACCTGTTACATTCATGCTTGGGATACAACCCATGAAACTTCTTATTTTTGGTTTTTAGATACAACCCATGTAACATTTGAACTCATTTACAATTTATCATTACCTAATTAATTTGAGGGCTATATAAGTCCTTCATATCTCATAATGAAATCACATATACATGTTCCACAAGATAACAAAACATTAATCATATCAAGACCCATGAAAACAGACTGGTTTTATAAATATGAAATCATAATCCATTAAATGAAGTGGGTATTATTAAAATTTAATCACATTATGGGCTATGTAAAATATATAGGCTTCCAAATAATTTCATTAAAGCATAAATCATTAAAAAAATAGGATTCAAAGGAATATGACACGTGGAATATTAACTTATGTCATAAGAATAATTTAATCAAAAGATAAATCATTCAATAATGAATATGAATGGAACCTTTGGATAATTTCCCATAAGTTCATTATTAACATCAATTTATGTCATATTATATGTAAAATAACTTGAAAATATATTTTGAAAACACTTCTTTAAGAAAATGTCCTTTACTCATTGAAAGAAAAATTTTAAAAACCTAAAACCTTTAGAAAAAACATTTTCCATGAAATGATATAAAAGAAGTTTGAAAAAAATTGAATCCCATTGAAAAATTATAAAATAATCTTCAAAAAAATATATCCTTTTCCTTTGAAAACACTTTTAATACATGTAAATAAATATTTAAAATGTTTTCAAAACCATTTCATTGAAAATAATTTTAAAAATTATAAATTAATTTTGAAAAATTAATGGAAACCATCTATATTGAAATAGTTTAAAAAAATTAGAATATGGATAAAATTATGAAACCATTTTTAGAGAACATGGTATTTAATGAATATATATTTTCGACTGAAGAGATAAGTAATGTTGGAATTTTTTTAAAAAAACCTTCTTAATCATCCTATGTACCAAAAATTAGAAAATATTTACCAATATATGAATAAATAATTAATATACAAAGGGAATGAAATTTTATGATTTCTGTTGTGATATGGATCTTAATATTTATTCAATAGAAGCATAATCATAAACAATATTGATAAATAATGAGATTGTTTCAATAAACATTATGCACTTGATACCATGGATTTATAATCCCCATGAAAGAAAAAGAAATTAAAATAAGATTAAAATATCATTAATATAATTATATTCATTATTTTACATGAAAATGGTAGTATATACACCTCATAGAAAAATATAGGTTCATAACATGGCATGTATCTCAAAGAAAGAAAATTTAGACAACATTACTTTACATATTTTGTAACTTGTGAAACCATAAACATGTGATATAAATTTCATGAAATGGATATATAAATACTCATATATTTATTTATAATAATTATATAATACATCTATGGGTAATATACACACCATAAATAAGAAATATGGGGTGAACATGGCTAGTATCAAACATAAATAAAAAGGTGAGATTAAATTACCTAATCTTATATCTTGCCTCCCTACATACCAATACAAGATTCTTGTATAATAGATATATTTTTACTATAAATATTTCATAGAATATTATTATTATCTAAAATACCACATATGTTTTGATTATTAATTTATATTACCCGCTTGTTAACACTTATATGTTAAGGTTTCTTTTCGCGTAATATCTACTTTGTTTTTCGCATGAATCTTAATTAGTTATATCTTTGGTCCTTGTAGTAATATCATGATTTAAAATATTTAAACTATGATATATATATCATCAATATTAATGATATTTTTATTATCATAATCCATAGAATATAGATGTACTAAATGGAATACGCCATTTATTAAGACGGTAGACTGTATATAAGCATAAACATTATTTCCATTTTTATTATCATAATGTAAATGAAATATTTTTATATATGTATATAATATATTTAAAGAATAATTATCATTTCATATATATCATATTATTTCACTAAACCCATCATTAATACATAACATGTGGTGTGTGAACAAATCGCAACTCATTGAGGTGGTGGTAGTCCACACTTCCTCAAATAAAATTTTCATATTTAAAATTGGAAAGAATAAAGATATATGTTTTAAAATAATTTAAAAGGCATAATATGTTTCATATATATCATAAATATTCATAGTTTCCATCATAATCCCCAATGTCATATTCAGTAAATGAAAATGAACGATCATCATTTCATGATGTGGTAGTTCACCGTACATGTGAATAGTATGTCTGTTACCCATCATATAGAATCTCATGTAAGTGTAGGTCAAACCATTAATATCAAAACATCTAATTATATTTATTATAATAATTTTTTTTATAATAAGGGAAAAGTTATATTTTAGGGGGTTGAAAAAAAACAAAAAAAGAGCATAAGAGAGGATGTTACCTCTTTATGGGTAACCCCTTTTGGTTTTCACCATAGGGGTTCACACGATTGATTTATTCCAAATGGGAGGATTCAAGTTGGATGTTTGGGATGTTGGTAAATTTATTGGAAATATATTTTTCAAAAATTAGTGGTTTGATATGTCTGAATAAGTGTAATAGGTGGTGGAATTTTATAGGGAAGGAACATGACTAACATAGTATTTTTGAAAACAAGTTAAGTGTACCAACATTTTTACAAAAATAAAGTCATAAAAAACAAAATAAAACTCAATAATATAAGTTTAATATACAAAACATTTCTATAAAATGGGTTTTGAAAAATTTCATAGGTCATTTGGTCCCTTATTTTTAGGCGTTATTTCCTTGTTAAGCTAAATTTTTCCTTAATCATCGCCATTAATTTTAATTATAATCACTAATGATTTTTGTCAAAAAACATTATATTAATATAAATTATAAATTATGATGAATATAATATGGAATCCATTTTTCTGAATTCAAATTACCAAAGGGGTATAAATTAATTTAAAAGTAATCTCACTACGTGGATGACAATGCGAGTTTTTAAATTAAAATATCCAAAATATTAATATGTTATTATATTCAATTTCAAAGTTAAATTGATTATAATGACATAAATTGGATTATTTTATCAAAATTTAATCTAATTAAACTTCAAAATCAATTTTAAATATAATTTACTATTTTAATAATTTAGATGAAAAAGTAGTTTGGATTTAAAATTTAGTGTTTATTATTTTTCATCAAAATATGAAAATTCATCGAAAAATAAAATAACATAACCATAATCAAAGTTTTATGTTTATATTTCAATTATTATGTTTTTCAAACATATAATCCTTTTTAATGTTCCCAAAATTGGATTGAAAAAAGGTTCTCAATTAGAAGGCGGTTAACAAGCCTTAATAAAAATATAGGTTATTATATGTGAAATTCGGTTTGTTACCATATTATGTTTATCATATATATGGGATCAATATACCAATTATTTAATTGTATATATATAATATGTTAGGTCCACAAGGCTAAATACCCTGAGAGGGGGGGTGAATCAGGGTATGACTAATTTAAAATAAAAGCCTGTTATGATCTTGTTTTGCTATTAAGCAAAACACTCTTCTCTCTCTTTCCTGTTGCACAAAGTAGACAGAAAGTGAAGCATGCATAGGACACACCAATTTTACTTGGTTCACCGTAAAGGGATACGTCCAAGGAGTATACGCCGACAAGTTTCCAGTCGTACCAATTCCACTAAACTTCACTAGCTGTGGATTACAATGTTCAGGCTAGATCACTTCTATGCCCAGGGTCACTGCCTTTACAAAGTTTAGGGTCAGCTCACTGCTTTCTCAAGGGTCAATCCATGTTTCTCTCTCTCTGGCTCACTTCCGGTGGAGAGGATCATCTTTTTCCTCTTCCTAAGCTCACTGCTCTGTGAAGGGATTCACTCACAGTTTATAGACCTGTAGGTCTCTTCATTTCCATTAAGGAATGCATCTTTCTCTATATTTAGATGCTTTGTTGAAGTTCAACTTTCATCCACTGATGAATAGAACTTTGTCTCTGACCACTGGGAAACAACCTTTGGAAACACCTTCGCAAAGCACCCTACTTCGCGAAGCTCCCAATTTGGCGAAGCTCAACAAGCCTTCGCGAAGCTCCTGCCTTTTCGCGAAGCTCACTCGCGAAGAACCCTCGTGAAGCACTCTCGCGATGTTCAAGCCATCGCAAAGCAACGACCCTCGCGAAGCTAAGTAAGCCAACGCGGAGCTCACAGGTTTCGCGGAGCTACAATAGCCGCCGCGAAGCACGCTGGCTCCGCGAACCACCTTCGCAAATCAAGAGCGAATGATCTTCTATGAAAAATGGTCTCTCTACTTCGCTCGAAGGGGTAGGCCTCTATTTATAGGAGATTCCACCGACCCTCGTCCCTTCCACACGAAGTCAACGCCATGTCATCTCAGATCGTGAAGCTTCAAAGTTTCTGCCGGAATTCTGTCCAAATTGCGAAGCTCCATGGCAATTTTCCATTCGCGGAGCTTGATGTAGTCACGAAGAATCACCGTCAACATACCTTTGCGACTTCTCCGTGAAGCTCCCTCGCGAAGCCCAACATTCCTTTGCGCCTTCACCGCGAAGCTCCCTCGCAAAGCCCTTCACCACCGCGATGCGCTTCAGCCTCTGCCGTTCGCGAAGCTAGACGTAATCGTGAAGCATCACCGCCTCCATTTTTCTGGTCTTCGCGATTTCTAAACCATGCATCCTATCTTCGCGAAATTCATGCCTTTGCCATATGAAATTATGCTCTTCATAGAAATCCACTTTTCGCGATGCTCACCAAACTCCAAATTTTGGACACCAAAAATTTGGAAGACACTGGGAAACGGCGCCACCTTGTACTGCTCTTTTTGTACCGCCTCCAGATCGTCCTTTCCTTTGTCATTGTTCTTTGTCAACAAGGATTTGTCAACAACTTCTTGGGAACTCGACAAATATCCATGAAAACCTGCTTCGTCAACAAACACAATCAACCCAAGAATACTTCAATGTTACCTTGAGGGATTTTTTCCCAACAATCTCCCCCTTTGGGTTTGTTGACAACTCTTCACAACTCTGCTCAGAATGATTTTCTGCACTTTCATACCTCACTGAGTCTTCTTCTAGTCCCTACCACCATTCGCCTCTTGCAATTCTGATAGCGTTAAAGGATTCAATTAACACGTACTCTAAGCCCACATGAGCAATGCTGGGCGTGAGAAACAAGAGTAGTATGAAAAGTTCATCAATGAAACACTTCTTGTCAGACCCCAATTGTCGATTCCAACCTGATACCAATTCTTAAATTGATACCAATTGTTGAACCACACTGATACCAATTGGTGAATAGTTGGAAACCGTCTCACACCATGCCAACACCATTGTTTTGCTTTTATCACGATCCTCAGCTGTCGTGATTTCAATGCTTTGATCGATCACTTATAGCATCGTCAGATTTAAAAATCTCCCCCTTTCTCATTTCTCCCCCTATCTGGCTTCTCCACTGGTCAGCTTCTCCCCGTATCATTCATGATTTGTAAAATCTCTACACTTTCTCCCCCTTGAACAATCACTATTTTCTCCCCCTTTGTCAACGAACCCAAAGGTCACTCCTTTGTAGTCTGTAACATAGTAGAGAACACATATCATCACATTAGGGAAAAGCACATCATACCTCAGGGAGAGGGGGGGGGGTCCCACATCCACACTATTTCAAGTGCGGGGAATCGACTGAACTCCAAGAGCTAGTCGATGCCTTTCAAATGCTTCCTTGGGTAAGGCCTTTGTTAGAATGTCTGCAACCTGTAGCTCTGTAGGCACATACTCCAACTTCACGATCCCCTGCTCAACCTTCTCCTTGATAAAATGATACTTAATCTCAATGTGCTTTGTCCTTGAATGATGGATGGGATTTTTGCTCAGATTTATAGCACTTGAGTTGTCGCACTGGATTCCGATCGAAGACTTCACTTCAACTCCCATATCTTCAAGCTGTTGCTTCATCCACAATAACTGTGTGCATTCTTGAGTGGCCGCAATATACTCAGCTTCTGCGGTGCTCAATGAAATGAAATCTTGCTTCTTGATTAGGCAAGAAATACACAATCCACCAATATAGAAAGCACCACCCGACGTTGATTTCCTATCATCCGTTGAACTGGCCCAGTCTGCATCAGTATATCCCAATAACTCTGTCTGAGATTTATAAGTATATGTCAAGCCAAAATCCATTGTGCCCTGGATATACCGAAGTATTCTTTTCACTGCAAGAATGTAGCTTTCCTTGGGATTTCTCTGATATCTCGCTACTTGTCATGTGGCGAAAACAATATCAGGCCTTGTTGCAGTCATGTACAACAAACATCCAATAATTTGCCTATATTCTGTGATATTTACTGCCTTGCCATATTCATCTTTCGATAATTTCATCCGGGTGGCAACCAGAGTCTTCATCTGCTTGGAATTATTCATTCCAAACCTTCTTAAAACCTCCTTGGCATATTTGGATTGAGAAATAAAAGTTTCATTCCTTCCTTGTGGCACCTGTAGACCAAGGAAAAACGTTAGCTCACCAATCATTGACATTTCAAACTCATTTTTCATGAATTCGGAAAACTGTCTGCACTGAGCTTCATCTGATCCGCCAAAGATTATGTCATCGACATAAAATAGAACCATCATCCTTTGATTATTGTCGTTGCTGAAATAATGATTGTAATCAACTCCTCCATGCTGGAAACCAAGCTTCCTCAAGTACTGATCAAGCCTTGAGTACCTTGCCCTTGGTGCTTGTTTCAGCCCATACAACGCCTTCTTCAGCCTGCAAACATTGTTCTCATCCTCGTGAATGAGAAAACCATCTGGCTGCTCAATATACACCTCCTCTTCCAGAACACCATTCAAGAATGCAGATTTGACATCCATCTGAACACTTTGAACTTCCTTTGCACTGCAATGGCTAGGAATAATCTTATTGTCTCCGGCCTTGCAACCGGTGCAAATGTCTCATCAACATCTATTCCCTCGATCTGGGAGTACCCATTGCACACTAGACGTGCTTTGTTCCGAATCACTGTGCCGTCTTCATTCATATTGTTGCGATATACCCATTTGGACCCAATGACATTCTTGTCTGCTGGCCTCGAAACAATCTCCCATGTCTGGTTCTTCTCAATTTTACCAAGCTCTTCATTCATATCCTGAACCCAGCTTTCATCTTTAGCTGCATCGGAAAAACATTTCGGCTCCACCTGAGATAAAAACGATGTTTGCTGTAATGATTTCATTCTTCGAGTCTGAACTGGAGCTGTCTGATCACCAATGATATTTTGCCTATCAATTTAAGCTCGACTCTTTGGCTTCCTTGCAGATACAGACTTGACACTTTCTTGTTTATCATCAGTATCTTCTTCTGAGTCAGCCTCTTCCACTTCTACTCCCCCTGTGTTGCTTACCTCATCATCACTTTCATCCAGAAACTGTTCACTGGGTCGTTGAGCGGTCTGTTCATTTTTCGACTATAGTGACATCATTGCTCTCAACAATTTTTCCCAGCCTCTTGTTGAAGCATTTATATGCTTTGCTTTTCCCTGAATAGCCAAGGAATATCCCTTCATCTCCTCGTGCCTCAAACTTCCTATGATGTTCTTTGTTGAGAATTAAACACTTACTTCAAATGATTTGAAAGTATTTAAACGTTGGCTTCTTTCCGTACCACAGTTCATACGGAGTATTCCCTTGCTTCGGACATAAAAGGGACCTGTTTGAAACATAGACCGATGTCAAACCTGCTTCCTTCCAAAATTTCTCTAGTAGGTCCTTATCGATAAGCATTGTTCTGGACATGTTGTTGATGATCCGATTTCTCCTTTCAACCATCCATTCTGTTGGGGATTTCTTACTGATTAAACTTGATGTCTTATCCCATTTTTCTCGAGATAGTTTTCAACCTGACTATTTGTAAATTTTGTACCGTTATCAGTAAGAAACATCAGAATTTTCTGCCCAAGCATCTTTTCTGATTCCCTCCTGTACTACTTTATGCAACTGAACACCTCTGTCTTATGGGTAATGATGAATACCCAGGCCATTCTGCTATAGTCATCAATGAAAAGAACATAGTACATTTTCCCATCTATAGATCGTGGTGAGATAGGTCCACATACCTCAGCATGAACCAATTCGAGCACTCGAGTTGCTTTTTGTTCCTTTGACTTGTTTGTCTTTCTGATGATCTTACCTTGTTGACAAGCATCACACGTATGAGTGCGATCAAATGATAGTCTGGGAAGGTCTCTAGTAGCATCACACTTTACCAGATCTTCCATAGATGGTTGACATAGATGACCAAGTCGCTTATGCCATAGCTGATTTTCTTCTTCTCTGGATAAAAGGCATGAATCTTCTTCCCCGCCTACCAGGTAAAGATTCCCCTTTGTTCGTTTTCCCTGTAGAATGACTATTCCATCTTTTCCTTTAACAATACCCATCTTCTTGGTAAATAGGATAGAGTGCCCAGAGTCGCATAGTTGACTGACGCTAAGAAAATTATGACTGAGACCCTCTACCACCAAGACATCAGCATGTCTCATTTCTTTGCCCCCAAACATGGATTTTCCTGAGCCAACAATCTTCAGGCCTTCATCATTTCCAAATTTGACAACTCCTTCTTTGTCATATTTTATCCCTGTTACCAGATCCTTATTACCCGTCATGTGGGATGTGCAACCACTGTCAATGATCCAAACACCAGAACGATCTAATGCTTTAAGGGAAATTTCAGCAACTACGGCTTTCTCAATTTTCTTCTTCCTGGTCAATACTTTTTCTTTCACACTCGGCATGGATTGAGGCTTCTGTTCTTTCTCAGAGTATGATGGACCAGCTTCATCTTGCAAAACTGCAAATCTGTTCTGAACTATTTACTCACTTGTCGGTTTACTGATCTGCTGCTTGCGAACATTTTTATTCTGCTTTGGCACATTTTTTTGAATGTTCGGAGTGCAGTACCTAGCCATGTGTCCAAATCTTCCACACCAAAAACAGTGTCCTTCAAAATATGTTCTGGAAAACCATTCTCTGTTTGGCTTCCATCTCTGTTCGTGTTCCCTTCGATATCTTTTGGCTATGGAACACACATATTGTGAATGTCCCATCTTTACACAACAATAACACCTGATATAAGGTGAATTCATTCGTGTTACTTTAGGACTATGAGTTTCCCCTCGGGATCTCTGAGTATTCTGATTCTGCTTTGTGCTCAAATCCACTTTCAATCTCGGGACAGGTGCTTGTGGTCTAACTTCAACTGCAGCATATTTTTGTTTCTGATTAAGCCATGAATCAGCCTTAACATCTGAGTTCAATTGATGCTTCTTTCCTGCTGAACTACTAGCCTCTTCTTTCTTCTTTTCAGTCTTTTTAACGACTTTATTTCCCAAGAATGTTTTGGGATTCAAAGGTTTTTCTTGGTCTTTAACTTTTCTCCGCAGACCGACAACTTCCTCTTCAATCTCTTCAATACGCTTGACGTGATCTTTCATTTTTCGACTCAAGCAATCAATCTCCCTTTTCTGCTCTTCAATCTTGAGCTTATTCTCATCAACCTTTTCTGTGCGCTCTTTCCTGTAAGACTTAAGATTTTCAATTTCTTTCTCAAGCTCAGACTTCTCTTCTTGTTGTTGTTGCATGTAGTGTTTGGCATCACGTACTATCTTGTTTGCTTTCTTTGTTTTTGCTCGCCGAAAATCTATCTCTTCAAGAGCTGCTTCTAATTCAGCTTCCATGTCAACTCTCCCTTCAATTTCTTCTTCTTCTTCTTCAGTTTCAGGTTCTTTCTTTTCTAGAGCACTACTGGAAATAGCCACCATCGCATTTTGTCCACGATCTTTGCAGTTTTCTATCTCTTCAACTTCTTCACCCTCAGACTCAGCTGAACTGTCTATTTCTTGTGAAAGAAGATTCTTCTTCTTAAATAAATTTCTCTTGAACTGCTTCTTCCCTTTCACAAAGGTTGAAGATTTTTTCATGGGAATCTAAACTTCATCTTCATCGCTTTCTTCTTGAAACTTTTTGGGGCATCTTGCAGCAAGATGCCCAACCTTTCCGCATCGGAAGCATGCTAGTGGAAGTTTCCCTTTAAACATTCCTTTTCCTCTTTGCAGATTTGAAGAAAGGAATGACATCGCCTCATCTGACTCTTCTTCCTCCTGATAATCTTCAATAGTGAGACTCTTCATGGACTTAAATGCCACCTCTTTGGATTTCCCCTTTTCCACAGCATCGATGTCATCATTTCTCATTTCATATGCAACAAGAGTGCTGTGTAGGTTATCCAATGTCAGCTCTTTCGGATCTTTATCTTCCAAAACAGAAACTTTCGGATTGAACCGAGGTGGAAGCTTTCTCAGGATGCGCTTTACGATTTTAATGTCTTCGATAATTTCTCCAAGACCCCGCATGTCTTCTACCACAGCATTTACCCTGTCAAAGAATGCATCAATAGACTAATTCAGGTTCATTCTCAGATCTTCATACTTGTTCCACAACACTTGCAGCTTTGCCTCTCTGACTTTTGTATCCCCTTCATAAATATTCAAAAGCTTTTCCCACATGGCATGTAACGTTTTGCATGACATCAACTTTGTATATATGGAATTAGAGAGGGCTCCCCCTAAGGCATTGATTGCTTTGGAATCAGCATCCAACTCTTTGTGCTCAGCTTCTGATAATGCACCACTAGTAATATCAGCTGTGATACCATGCATAGCTGCTGAAAACACATCTATTCCCAAAGATTAGAAATAGTGTTGCATTCGATTCTTCCATATCTGAAAATTACATCTGTCGAAGATCGGAATCCCTCTATGATTAGTGACCACCATTTGAGAGAAGAACAACTGTCAACATTCCCTCTGATACCAATTGTTAGGTCCACAAGGCTGAATACCCTGAGAGGGGGGGTGAATCAGGGTATGACTAATTTAAAATAAAATCCCGTTATGATCTTGTTTTGCTGTTAAGAAAAACAATCTTCTCTCTCTTTCCTGTTGCACAAAGTAGACAGAAAGTAAAGCATGCACAGGACACACCAATTTTAATTGGTTGACCGCAAAGGGCTACGTCTAAGGAGCATACGCCGACAAGTTGTCGGTCGTACCAATTCCACTAAACTTCACTAGCTTTGGATTACAATGTTTGGGCTAGATCACTTCTATGCCCAGGCTCACTGCCTTTACAAAGTTTAGGGTCAGCTCACTGCTTTCCCAAGGGTCACTCCCTGTTTCTCTCTCTCTGGCTCACTGCCGGTGGAGAGGATCACCTTTTTCCTCTTCCTAAGCTCACTGCTCTGTGAAGGGATTCACTCACAGTTTATAGACCTGTAGGTCTCTTCATTTCCATTAAGGAATGCATCTTTATCTGTATTTAGATGCTCTGTTGAAGTTCAACTTTCATCTACTGATGAATAGCACTTTGCCTCTGACCACTGGACAACAACCTTTGGAAACACCTTCGCAAAGCACCCTACTCCGCGAAGATCCCAATTTCGCGAAGCTCAACAATCCTTCGCGAAGCTCCTGCCTTTTCGCGAAGCACACTCACGAAGCACCCTCGCGAAGCACCCTCGCGAAGCACTCTCACGATGCTCAAGTCGTCGCAAAGCAACGACCCTCGCGAAGCTAAGTAAGCCAACGCGGAGCTCACAGGTTTTGCAGAGCTATAATAGCCGCCGCGAAGCACCTCTTTCGCGAAGCACGCTGGCTCCGCGAACCACCTTCGCAAATCAAGAGCGAATGATCTTCTATGAAAAATGGTCTCTCTGCTTCGCTCGAAGGGTTCGGCCTCTATTTATAGGCGATTCCACCAACCCTCGTCCCTTCTGCGTGAAGTCAACGCCACGACATCTCACATCGCGAAGCTCCAAAGTTTCTGCCGGAATTCTGTCCAAATCGCGAAGCTCCATGGCAATTTTCCGTTCGCGGAGCTTGACGTAGTCGCGAAGAATCACCGTCAACATACCTTCGCGACTTCTCCGTGAAGCTGCCTCGCAAAGCCCAACATTCCTTCGCGCCTTCGCCGCGAAGCTCCCTAGCAAAGCCCTTCACCGCCGCGATGCGCTTCAGCCTCTGCCGTTCGCGAAGCTTGATGTAATCGCGAAGCATCACCGCCTCCATTCTTTTGGTCTTCGCGATTTCCAAACCATGCATCCTATCTTCGCGAAATTCATGCCTTTGCCATATGAAATTATGATCTTCATAGAAATCCACTTTTCGCGATGCTCACCAAACTCCAAATTTTGGACCCCAAAAATTTGGCAAACACTGGGAAACGGCGCCACCTTGTACTGGTCTTTTTGTACCGCCTCCAGATCATCATTTCCATTGTCATTGTTCTTTGTCAAAAGGGATTTTCAACAACTTCTTGGGAACTCGACAAATATCCATGAAAACCTGCTTTTTCAACAAACACAATCAACCCAAAAATACTTCAATGTTACCTTGAGGGATTTTTGCCCAACATAATATATATATATTAAATTAATACCAATCACAAATTTTAATTAATTTTATTTATTAAGATAAAATATCTTCATGATCATGAAAATATTTTTATATTTAAACATTCCCTTTATATTCATTTAGTTATTGTATTCATTTCTAATTCATTTATTACTAATCAATTAAGCCATGTATTTTCATACGTTATTTTATCGTATTCATATCCATCAACTTAAAATATATTTTATATCTTATTATATGAAATAATAGTATTTTTCATCATATGTTATAATTTTGTTACACTCGGTCTTGCATGTTACGAAATCCATCAAGTAAAGTCAATATTTCGTATAATGTATGCTAATGTCGATGTTCTATGTGGATCATGTTAAAAATTAGTTTTCATTTAGTTCGTGATAACTTTTTTTTATAACTCAGGACATACATTTTGATTTGATATAAAATAAACTATTTTTAGTGTTTCGTGAAATAAAAAATATCAAAAAATTTAAATTACTTCGAAAAAATTAATTCCCAAAATCATGGTTTTCTTAAAACGTGTTCCATGTATTCTTATTAAGGTGGTATTAATGTACCTCTTAAATGTACCGAATCATGAGGTGTTTCCATTTTAGAATGATCATTCATATGATGTGAAGATGGATATGATCTTAGATCATAGATACAATGTTATAAAAAACAAGGTAACTCACCTAGAAAATGTGTTGTGGCAGATCCACATGTTTTCTAAAGAAACATGGGAATTAGAATAGGATATTCAATATAAGTACACTCATATGTTCTAGTGTATTAAATAGAAATTTCAATGGTGAATTTTTTAAAGGCTGAAGAATGTAACTACATAACCATTATTCCATTTTTGAATGAATAAATTCCTTTTCATGTATTGTATTTATAGAAAATAGATGAAAAACATTATATATTTTGGATTGTTATATTATGTTGGATTTATAATGCTATTAACCATCATAAAAATATTTATTTAGTCATTTAAATTGAAAATTATGATTAGCTTATTAAGGATTATTTTAAAGCATCATTGATATATACAGAAGGAGAGATGCCTTTTACCTACAGGATCATAAAATATAAGCCAATTTAACATATATTCTTAGTGAGATACCATCACATGGATTTCCCCTTGACCAATGAAAATAATAGATTGAATAACTAAATCATGATAGAAACCATTAATAGTATACTCTCAAGCTCATCCAGATCACATCCCATACCATGTATACTAAACCATCCCAATAAAATATGACCATCGCACACCTCACCCTTTTGGTAATTCACATGTCTAATAAAGGGATATGTATATAGACCCATATAGTGTCAATTTTTTAATTTTTTTAAAAAATAATGACTGTATTTATCTTTTAATAAATTATAATGATTAAATAATAAAATTTGATAAAAATTATATTTTGATGTGATGAAACAAAAAAAATATTTATCAAAATTATATAGTTTAAATCAATATAATTCCCAAGACCAATTCATGATTATTTTGAACTAAATTATATTTTAATAAAAATTATTTCTAAAAATTATTTATTAATTATAAATTATAATATAATTTTAGGATGTCAAATGTAATTTTTGTAAGGGTCAAAAAACAGTTATTGTCAAAAAACACTATTTTTTAATAATTTGGGATCGTTGATTTAAAAGCATAAATTATCATATTTAAGTAATTTTATTTATAAAATAATTATTATTTGAAAATTATGGCATCCAAATTATATAATGGTGAATATTTCATAATTTTATGAGATAGTAGAATTTTTGGGTAAACAATAACATCTCTATAAATATACAGAATGTATTGTATCACCATGACATCACGAATGTAATGTAATAAAAACCATAAATAGTATCCATGAAATTGATTGTGTTTTCCCTTTGAAAAAATATTTTTTTTATTTTATTTGATTGTTTATATAAACCCTTAACGAATCTTCCAAAATATAAATTAAATGTAATTCTTTTAAAATAAATTATTTATATACATGACTCACTTCTACATTACCATGATTATTATTTTAATGAGTTAGCTTCTTAAACATATATAGTAATGAAAAATCATCCACATTGGTAAACAATATTGAAAAACCTATGGTATGGTTGGATGAATTTATCATATAGAGTTCAAAACCTATGTGAAAAAATTACTAACAAATTCTACTAATTTTTTCTATAGCAACACACCAGACCATAAATTCCTCTTGACTATAACACTTGAAGTATAATTTTACACTTCCTTTACCACTCTTGTTCCCTTTTAAGGTTACTTCATGATCATAATAATCTCATACTAGGATTTAAGATGTTCCCTATCAAGTTAATAAATCCTATCCTTATTCCCTTTATTCAATAACCATCTACATATTTGTTGACGTCGCAAAATGTGTTTTATGAACTTTTCTGAAGAATTCAAGATGTGAACCTCTCTTTGAAATAAAATAATGTTTGAGCAGAGTGGTTTATTCATGAAGGAAGAATATTAATATGATATTTTTTTTGTGCCAATAGACTACTCTATGATGAGTAATAAGTGAAAAGAACCCTCCATCCCCTCCTTCATGAGTAGGTTGTGGGTTTCTATCATTGATGAAAAAAGGTTTTAATGAATTAATGTAAACTTTATGAATTTATGTTGACAACATTTGGTCTATTAACCATATTGAAAAGTGTATATCTCTTCGAGGGTTTTTTTACTAGTTATAGATCCCAAAAAAACCCTTGGATCAAAAGTTATGTCTATCTAAATTTGGACAAATTTTGTAAAAAAATTTACATCACCACACAGTCCATCCGTATAGGCCCTTTCGTGTAGGCCAATCTATGTCGACCTAATCACACTTTCCAAGACACAAAATCCCACTCACTTAGGCCCACCCCTGTAGACCTATCCATGTAGGACAACTCATGCAGGCCAATCCACCCAAAAATATTCATAATGACCCATTCACATCTTCCCACCCGGGGGTCTATAAATTGACCCCTCTGACTCAAATTTTCAAAGGATGACTGAAATCCGAGACAATGAATCCAGGGGAGGGATCTGGACATGTAGCTCCTTCACCCCAATATTTTATCCTTACATTGGAAACCAACCATTGATCTATCATAGTAGGGGGACGTCCTCATCCATTCGCCTAGGAAACCCACACTTGCGAAAGACTAACCTGGGTGAACCATACCCAAGAGACCCAAACCTGGGAGAACCACATGGGTGACCAACCTGAGCGGCAAACAAATGGGAGAAAATCCCTTGGTTAAACACATAAGTGACCTACCAAGGTGATACCACAAGCCCATATCACTAGGGTTGTGCCCCTGTACCCCCAATTGGGATCACTATCGGGATGCGGCCTTGGCCCTTCAGGCCAGTCTCATCACTACCGTCACTGAGCCCCATGAAAAATGGAGAGTCGCACCATGAGCTTTTCAGGTTGAATCGATGTCATTTTTTGTTTTTTCCATATATGGATTTAATATAAACCCTAGAATACCATTATTTGATATACTCATACACACTCCCTAAATGTTCTATAAGTCGGCATACTCCTGTTGGTTCCTTTCTCCTTCTACGAGTAAATATTTTCCTCTTCAATTTCTTGAGGACCATAAGTCGATACACTCCTCATGAAACTCCTAAAACATCATCATTGAGATACTATTATAGGTTGAAACTACATGGAATCCCTCAATGATTAATACTCTATTCTTTACTTGTAGAATGTTACATTCATTCTTCTCTATGTCTCATATACATTGGGTTAGAGAAGGGATAGGCACCACAATCCTCTTATTTCCCTTCAGATCCCTTCCCTCCTCAGTCACCATAAACTGGAATCATCTTAATGTAATGTGAATAGAGAGAAGAATCATATCCATGGAATTTTACATTATCAAATGAATCTTCAAAGGAGGTGGGCACACTGAACACCCCATCCCTCCACCTTGGGTTTATGTCATCGTGTCCACTGGTGGAAAAAAGTAGATAGTGTGGTTTTCTGAATATTTTTCTTCATGTTGTTTCTCAGATGAAGAATGACTCATGTAGACTTAGAGGTTAATGGTGATTATGAAATCTTCAAGATCCAGAAAAAAATTGAACTATGAGAAATTTGGTTCCTACTATAGTTATGATATGTATGACTCCTTCCTAGGTCTTAAGATCAATGTGAATCCTCCACAATAATAAGCCCTAATAATAATCAAACCAATTCGGGCATCCTTATTAGAAGTAAGCACCAAATTAAACCTCCAAACCATTGTGATATGAGACATCCCTCAGGGCCCCTTTATAGGTAATCCCCTTCAGGATTATGCCCTAATTTATTCCTCTCAAAGGTCAATACACCCCTACAAGACAACCCTTTGAGGACCCCCATAGGCGTAGGTAATCAACATTGAACTATGATAACATTGATTCCTTCTATATTCAAAATACATTGGAATCCCACAAGGGTACCAAGCTTAGTGGGAATCTTCCTCAGGAGTAATCAATAGTCAGAAACCCCTTAATCTAAGTATCCTCATTATAAGTAAGCCCCAAAAATTCCTCCAAACCACTATAAGTGAAAATATACCTCATGGTCCCATTAAATGGAATCTATTTCAAGATAAATCCCCCCACTTAATCTTCTAAAAGGTCCATAAAACACTATGAGATGATCCTTTTGAGGAAATACATAGCTATAGTTCCTCATAACCGAACTATGTGGGTTTTGATTCCTATCCAAATGGGATACATAGGAATCCACATTGAGGTTCAAACCCAACACCTCAAACCAAACCGTTTATCTATATTCCACATTCTCAACAGGGTCTAATTAATCTTGTTAATACATACTCCATACAATATCCACGGGTTTCCTCGATATATGTCCCACACCAATATTAAACTAGAACCCTTTCTCCATGATTTCCTTTCCACATTACTTTAAATTGTATGGTTTGGTCCTTATCACATGACTCTAAAAGGTATGTTGTTACCCATTAAGTGACTCCAAAATATATGGGTTCTTATTTCATTCATACATATATTTATGAAACCCATCACAAGGGTTCTATCCCAACATCAAAGCAACTCTTGTTTCCCTGGATGGTGATACACTCCTGAGTTACCCACTGCGTGGCTAGAAATATAGCATCATCATCATAATGACCAAAGAGTCTATAATCTGTACATAACAGGATACCTTTGATGTAAATACTTTGATACATATGGATGTCTCTATTTATGAATATGCTCTAATACATAAATATGATTCCAAGATTAATACAATCTATTAATTGGTTGTTAATTCAAAGGTGACATACATAATACATGGGTATATATAAATGATTCAGGAACAAATTTTAAATCTATAAGGGAGTCCTATAGTAGGTAATAATTCCCACCAAAATGGTGTGATGAGAGCGAGATCCCATCCTCTTGACCAATATGAGTTATTAAGAAACGTTTTCCAAAGTTCACAAAGGGAAGATAACTTTTTAATTCATGTCCCCATGGATATAGAATCATTTGGTGTTTCTAATTTCAATAAAAAAACTCATTGGAAACAGTTTGAGAATAATTATTCCTAACCCAGAAATATTTTCTGAGTGAAAAAAATGGTTAACCCAACATTAATATTTAACCAAGAAAGTGATGTCACCCATTTGTTAGGCCCCTTTCACTTGATAAAAGACTTCCAGTTCAGATAATCAATCATGAATGTGTTCATTCAAATGAGATGATACTTAGAATGTTTTTTACTATGGGAGTTTTCCAACATTTATGAACATACTCTCATATATCCTATTGATCCAATGATTTCCTTCCAACTTTCACAGATGAATACCATGGAACCTACTTAGGTTGGGTCTTTATCCATGTGATGTATTCAATCACCAACCCGGCGTCTTCCACCATGGGTCTCTAACTCACCAGTTCGAAAGTATCATTAGAATTTAATAATCCCTAACCAAGAGGCTGCCTAATAGGCCCTCCACCTTGCGAATCCCCACCAATCATCTTGTTATAAATGACCAATAGTCCTGATACTAACAACAGAAACCATCATCTTCCATCATTTCGGGAGCTTATCCCCAGAACACTATAACTATTCCCTTTCATATCTCATGTTGGTGCATCAAGTGGTAACATAAAACTTCATCTAGGAGACACACAGATCCTTATCAAGGGATACTAACTATAATCATAGCCACCAACACCATGCGGCAGTGAACCCTCAATATGATGAGGTTGTTTTTCTCAATTCTGCATCCGTGGACCATCAAACCATAGAAAGTAATATGGCCCTTCAGGGATGAAAATAATCCCACATAGAAAACTATCACACCTATTACCCTTTGGGAGAAGCCCACCGACCCAATTTGGCATAGAATAATGAGTGGGAACAAACACCCATCCGCCCTCATTGGTCCATCCAACAGACATGTCTAGAAATATTCTAGGGATCACAATTTTAAAATCCATTAGTATATTGTGAGCATGGACATACACCAACCTTCACCCACCAATACTACAAGTATCATCGTTTAGTGGAACATAAAGAAAACACCAATCAAGTTTTGAGGAAAGCTATAAGAATTCCCACACACCTTTCTACATTCATCAATACTTCTATTATCCTATTTTGGAATCACCTGAAGAAGACAGTTGGAATATACCAAGGAAAATAAGGGGTAATACCCATCTCTAATCTCCCATGCATGAGTACTATCAATATCCACCAGTACGAATGGGAGGATAAGAGAAGTAACATATACCTACTACAGATAAAAAATTAGAATATATCCCTATTCCAATACTTGAATCCACCAGGAGTATCTTAATGATGGTGAAAGGGCAGACACAAATTCTTCCCCACATCCTACGATCATTCTAAGAAATCATATTAATGGGGAAAGTAGTATGCGATGGATGGAAACAAATCATTGTCCCCAAAAGTGGGGTGGATCATTAACATGTCACCCTGGAGCAGATACACACCTCTACTCTTGTCCAGGAGGGCCATGGGAAAATGTCACCCATAATATACCAATAGACAAATCGGGAACATGTACCCACTTCAACTGGAGGTAATCATACAATAATAATGGAAACTCCAAAGAAGTTATAGATATATTCCTATATAAATCACATACACTATCTTATTTTCACATTCTTTCACAATATGGCATCAAGAAAATATGTCTCATCTAAAATGATTGGAAAATATAGAGCTGATCTATGATCTGCCTCTGCCTAATGCTAGAGTTCTTGGTTCCTTGAAATTATTTTCTGTGATATATTAAGATCCTACTCTATAATTTAAAAATTATTGAAGTAGTAGTTATAATTTTGAAGGTACTCCTAAGACACTTCACCATGAAGTCTTGTTTCATGAACAAAATCAGATCGATATTGAGAGCCCATCTCCTAATGAAATCTCAAACATCCCTCTATGTGGCCATAATATCATGATGAAAGAGGATATTACCTTTTCTATAATCAAATATAGTGGTCCTCCACATGTTGTAAATCTATGACAAATTTCCCTCTACAGTAGTGTTTCACATTTTCTAGAGAATTATCCAATTAACAATATAGTAATGGGAAAGCCCTCCTACTGCGAGGAACTTGAGAAAACAAGGCTAGTCATGTTAGATTCCCATTCATCTTATAGTGAAATAATTTCTCAACCAAAATAAAAACTATGGAAACATTTTTTATTCAAACCTCCTTTGGATTTTCTCCCTTCCAACATGGAAGTGGAAATCCAAACAAATCTCACACTTATGAAAAAAATGATAGGAAATGTCTACATTGGTGGGACTAGATAGAGGAACCACTGGAAAATGATAAAGAAGACATTATAAACATGAGGAAATAGTTGGATGAATATGATATTTGATTCACAATTTGGACTTTAAAAACCCCTCAATAAATAATTTTAGAGGCATTTTTTGATGATTGGTTGCATGAAATCTACCTTGACATATAAAAAAATTTAATCCCTTAAAATAAAATTATTACCTTATGATTAATATCAAATTCAATTCAATGTAATGGAAGGGTAAAAATCCCAATTCAACTGGATTCTCTAATAGAATCATGACACCGGAAGATTAAAAAATATCAAGGATCTCTTCAATGTGTGTGCCTAAAAACATTAATAAGGGTATTACATATGATCATTGAAACCCCATATAGTGTTATCATCAGATAATGGGGTGCACATGGAGCACTACATTTCACCATGATACCTAATCAATAAATACCACGAATGGTTGTAGCTGAAACTTCATAGCCTTAGGACATTTCCGTTAAACATAACATATCCATGATCGAAGATATTATCAACAAAAAACAGGCCCCGACTGACTCTCTTCAACCTCAGGATATAAGAGATAAAGTTTCTGGGAGACTATTCAGTCAAGAACCTAAGAATATTGATGAAACCTCCATCTTATATGATGTTGGATATCAAATATCACAAATTTCAGAAACAATGCAATGATCTTTTTAAATTTATTATCCAAGTGAATATTGAATGATGAAACCATTTGATGTTTAGAAAAAATCTATAAAACCAGAATGGAAGATGTGGAAATAGAATCCACAACAGTTCAGAAGAAACCCCATCCCACAAGGCTGGGGTATTTTATAATCAAACCCTTGAGGATAGAAAAACCAAACCTGGAGTGTTGTGTAAGAATAACAGGAAAATCACTAACCCTTAGGGTTTGGGAATTTTCAACTCAAAAATCCCTTCCTCAATGAGAATCAACCATCCACTGATTAGGGAAAATGTTATAATGTGGGTCCTCTTAGATGGTCCAATTATAAAATCATGTGTCCTCATTACAGACTTGTACGACTAAACTATTTTGAGATTCCCATTGGAATACGGTCTTCCAATAATATTCTAGAAAATAAAAAAAAGGATCGTATAACACCTCATGAAGGTTTTACTAGAGTACAACCTCATAAACACACAAATATAATGTGTGAAATGCGTTCTTCATCTGTGAATTTCATCAATGGTGTGGAAGATGATTCTACATAACAAGAGATCAATTCATAGGAGGACTCAGGGGAAGAAGTTCCAGTTTATAATGTGGTCCACCACAAAATAATTAAAGGAGGTGTTCATACCCAAAACTAGAGGCTTGTCCTAAATCTAGGAATTCTTTAGAACTATACATCATTACCCTCTGGAAAAAAACCCAATAGGAAAAAGGGTAAGGGTCAATTTGTACCTTTCCCTCCTTTTTTATAGGTTAAAACCCTTTAACTAGAAAAAATATTTTATTCAAAATAGGAAGAGATAAATAAATTAACAAGAATAAATATAGAATTAATCAAAGGTAGCCTTCCTGATTAATATGTTTTGCAAAAAGATCGTCTACTCACACTTCCAGATAGCACACCTCAACAAAGAGATTTTTCCATAAAAATGATATTAGATCTAGAATATTTTCTCAACATGGAATTCCATCCCCTAATATATTTTTATCCTATAATAGTAGATCGATAATTTCCTCCATTGGGTGAGAAGCCGTAACAGGCCCACAAATATCCTTACAGGATTTCCCCTATAGGATACCCATGAAAAATACCAGTAGGCCACACCCCTTCCCCATTCAAAAAATAATTATAATTAAATTTTGAATAAAATAGAGAATAAGAAAATACCCCTTCCTATACTAATCAAGTCTTCCAGTAGTCTCATCTTGCATCATCTAAATAATATTGCCAATTTATTTACTGGAAAATAGAGAAAAGGATCATACACATTCCCACACTAATTCATCCTTCTAGTATACTTATTTGGAATCATCCAAATAATCCCACCACTCAAGTCTTGTGGATCACTGTGAGTAGGAACAGACACCTAACTAGGCTAATCATGGCTTACATCAGACTCACCTGACAACATCCAAATAAGTCATTCATTCAAGTTTTTGGGCATATAGTGAGAAGGAATATAAACTTATCTACACCAACTAAGCCTTCGATTTATCTCATCAGGCAACATCCACTAAAGCACACCAATTTCACTTGGCAGTCATCGGAAAAAAGGAATATAGAACTACCTAAACTAATTCATCCTTCTAGTAGACTCATCTAGAAGCATCCGATGAATCCCACCACTCAATTTTGATGGAACAATATGATCAGTAACATACCCTTTCCTACAATAATCAAGCCTACTAGTAGTTTCATATAGTAGTATCTAGATAAGCCCGCCAATTTCATTTTTTAGTAATTGATGAACATGACCAACCCCAGCCCATAGGTCTAGGGTATTTTTCTAAAAAAATTACATTCATCCTAACTGCATGATATTAAATGACATAGAACCATATAAATCCCAACTGCAAGACATTAAAATGTGTAGTTGGTCTTTGTCACATTACCTTAAAATTCATGACGTACACTCTACACTAAATTATGTTATACTTTATTGTATCATCATTATTTTTAGATGATGATAAACATCTTGACCCTAGGTCCTATTCATATGAATTGAAACTACAAGACACTATTTTTCCTTACCACAATATGCTAAACTATATGGTTAATCTCTCTCTAATTTTACGTTATGAAACCCCAAAAACACCACAGGGTGACACTCCTTGTGGTCTATAAAATAAGGTAATCTCATAGGTGTAATCCCAGATCATATCAGTGACACTCCATAATTTAATTAGGATCCCCTATATTTAGGTATAATCCCCAACATTATCACATCCTTACAACAAGAAAATAAATTGCACAGCCAACATCCTTATCGTATGATGTTGATTCGCAAAATCGATTTAAGAACAATGTGTGGATTGATTCTAATTCCAATGGGATACTTAGTGACACCCAGATATCCAATAACAGGTCCATCCCGAATAAAATATATATATATATAAGACTCTTTTCATTGTGTTCAAGTCAGATAACACATGGACATTTTTAGGAGCAATGTGTGGATTGATTCTCATTCTAGTGAGATACATAGTGAAACATGAATCTCTAATGTCAGGTCAATACACAAATTAAAAGAAATATAATTCCCCATTTCTTTGTGTACAAACAATAAATACACAAGGAACTCTTCTAAAACATGTATCCTAATTCTTATTTAAATGAGATACATAGTGATGCCAAGATTATGTGTGTGGGCCCAATAGAAAATATGGAATATATTAAGTCAAATTTCCCTACATCAAAGATTCATTGATGTGGGGAAAACATCTCAAGAACAATGTATGGATTCATTCTCATTCTAATGAGGTATGTAGTGATTCCAGAATCTCCAATCTCAACCATAGCCACAATAAAAAAATCCCTCACTCCCTGAATATGAATCATACTTGCACGAGTACCCTTTCTTGAACTATGTATGGATTGATTTTAATTTCAATAAGATACATAGTGACTCTAAAATTTCCATCCTCGAGCCCAACCACAACATTTTTATATTTTCACATCATTTCATCCCAGTCCTCACCATGTGACGTTAAACTACAAGGGTTCACAAGAACTATGTGTGGATTTATTCTCATCCTAATGAGATATGTAGCATTTCCTAGATCATATCTCATGGACTAGCTACCAAAAAATCTAAATGTCCATTATCCATCACTTTTTCTTCCTTTATTCCATGGAAAAAACTTTTGACACACCTAATTTCTCAAACCGATCATATCTCACATGGGCATTGGGGTTTGGGTAAAATAGATCACTATACAAGTAAGGCATGTCAATCCATAATTGGGATATGTTGGACATGGCTGAAAGTCCCTAAAAGGAACATAATTTTTTTTTCCATGACTAAAAAATGAATGATTTCATCAAGAATTAAATGTGGCTTCATTCTTATTTCAATGAGATACATAGTGATATCCAAATAACTACCCCCAGTCCCAGCCACATCACAAAATTGGAAATACTCCCTCTCTCCCTTGTACAAGTCATATTTATATGGGAAAACCAAAAATGAGATCTCACCATATGCATTCACTCATATCAAAACTAAAATCCAATTTTCCTCCACTCACTAATTCAATCATTGTAGGGCCTTTATTTCAAAACTACATGTTGCTTGATTCTTACTTGGACAAGATACATAGTGATTCTCGGGCCCTATTCCCTAGTCCAGCTGCAATATTATATTTCCTTATACATCAAGACACCTTTATCCTTACCACATTACATTAAACTACATGTCGAATTTCCTTTTTTCATGAATTTATCCTTCATGGTACCCAAAGAACAATATGTGGTATGATTCTCATCCCATTGAGATACGTCATGACACATTGGACTCACCTCATAATTCACACTAATAAGTAAAGAAAAATGCACCATATTTTTCAAATGTTTCATATATATGAATGATATCAAAAAATTAATGTCCAATATCAGTTCAAACAATTATTTTATGCATATTCTTACTATTGGTACACATCATAATCATATTCCAAATCCTTTTAGATCTTCATAATACTTTTCCAACTCCCATCAATAGAAGGTATAATACCAAAATTCTCTTTTTTATGACTATTTATTATGTGCCCCAGTTGGACTCACATAAATCATCCCACAAAACATGGTTTAAAACTAACAATAATATAACAACTCAGTATTGAAATACATTAAAATTACATCACTTTTTTAGAATAATTGAAACATTAAAAAACAACCACCAAAATTTCATAATAGTTAATTGCTTTTGAAAACATTGAAACATAAGAACTAGTATATAAGTGATCTACATTATCTCCCACTAGGTTCTTCTTGACTAGAAATATTCTTAGGCACATGAATCATAATACATATCTTCGTAACCTGTGGAAGGAAAAAAAATAGGTGAGATTAGATGCTCATTAAGGGTAAAAAATGGATATATGTATGAATAAAAATAACCATAGGAGTATGAGAACGTGGTCATGAAAAAAAAATATCATACCCATTATATTAAAGAACATAAACATGGATGATGGAATAATGATTTTCAGTTATTAGGGCATGAATCATAAGGAAATAAATAACATAATCTATGAAATCATAACATAATAATATAACATTGTGGGAAAAACAAAAGAATATATAATTATTTCCATTGTAGTCAAAGCATTGCTGACAAGGCCATATTAATAGAGAATGTCCTTTACTAAACTGGGTTCACTCCCCATTCTAGCCCTGTATTACCGAACCAATTTTACTCCCTTTTCTAGCACTGTAATACTAAATGGAGTTCACTCCTTAGACATATCTATCTCATGAGATATAAAATCTTTACCTAATACATTAGAGGTAGATATATGTCCCACTGATCTCATAATAAAATAATACATACATGTTCCACACAATCATAAACAATCATATCATAACATATGAAAAAAATTGGTATCATAAACATTTAATCATATCATAAACTGTGGAAAATGTTACATCATTTTTATTCATTTCATCCAAAATATAACCCATTAAAAAAGAATGTTTTAAATGAATATAAACAATAAAATAATAAATTGTTTCATAAACATCATTCAATCACAAAAAACCAATTAGAGAAAAAATTTGAATGGAACCTTTAGATCATTTCCTATAAAGGCATGAGTAACACCAATGGATTTCATATTAGATGAGAGATAATTTTGAAAGATCTTTTAAACAACATATAGAGGAAGTTATCCTTTCTCCTATGAAAAATTATTCTTAAAGAAAAAATCCTTTTTGAAAACCATTCTCAAGAAAATCTACTTGAAAACGTATAATGAAATCATTGAAAACATTTTGAAATCTCTTTTCCTTTGAAAGATTCTAGAATAATTCAAAAAACTTTTGAAAATATTTTTTTCTTTGAAAACATATAAATAAATTCGAAGCCCTTATGGAACTCATTTAATTTAAAATAACTTTCAAAAATATTATTAAACATTATTCTTATAAAAATTACATGGAACCTTCAAATAAATAGTGGCTCGTAAATCCGTGCACGCTGAAAATTCCTTTTTCAGAAAAAAAAGTTTAGAAGAGTGCCTCGACCAAAAAATTACAAGAAGATTATTTTTAAAAAAATAATTTAACCTAAAATGTAGAAAAAGGAAAACAATTTATTTTAAGGATCCTGGGATAATAATAGATTATTCTTGAAACCTTTTTAGAAAACATGGTTTTGATAAAACACATATTTCTGACCAAATAGAGAGGTAATGTCATATTTTATTAAAAACATTTTCTTAATTATGTTAAGTACCATAGAGTAGACAAATGTCACCAATACATTAATACATCAACACTAACAAAAGGATAATAAAATTAATGATTTTATTGAATGATTTATCATAATATTTCATTAATGAAAATTTGAAGATAAACAATCTTAATAAATGGAGAAATTGTTTCAATAAAATATTACCACGTGGTAACTTTGAATCATACTAACCATATTAGAATATGAAATTACATAGAAATTTACAATATCATGAAAATAATTATATTCATTTCGTATAATTTCAAATTAAATTTATACACCTCATCTAAAAATATAGGTGTATAACATGGCATGTGTCTCAAATATGGGAAATTGAGAAAAAATTACTTTATTGATTTGGTAACATTTGAAACATAAACCCTAGGGTAGAATGATCCTAAAATGGTTATGAAAATGACCCTATATTTAAATATAATTTTAATAGATTACATTTTTGGGAATTATATACACAACACAAAATAATTGAGCGGTGGATAAGGCATGTATCTCACGAAAATAAAGAGTGAGAAGAAATTCCATTACCTTGTATACTGACTCTCTTAGTACTCAAAACATCCTTGTATAATAAATTTATGTTTATTATATATATTTTACAAATGAATATTCTTATATCTAATATCAAACATGGTTTCATTATGGATTTATATTACCTGATTGTAATCTATTTTATGTAAAGGTTTCGCTTCGGGTAATATCTTTTTGGTTCTTTTCCTGTGTCATAATTTGTTATATCTTTGGTTATTATACATATATCATCATTTGAATAATTTAAACCATGATATAAATATAATTTATATTCATTATATTTTTATTATAAAAATATATATAATATATAATTGTTAAATAGAATACACTATTTATAGAGATGGTAGGATGTACATTTGCATGAATGCTATTTCCGTTTTATTGTCGTATTGTAAGAAAGAGATTAAATGACATTTAATTATATATATTTATATATATAGTAATTCTTTTAGAATTATTATATCATATATTTCATATATATTCACGAAACCCTTCTTTAATACATTTCATGTAGTGTGTGAATGAATCATGTCACTTTGAGGGGGTTGTAGTCCACACTTCCTCAAATGAAATTATCGTATTAACACAAAATGGAAGGTATAAAGATATGTGTTATTAAATAATAAAAAATATTCAATAAATAATTAATATAATATATACCATATATAAATATATTTTCTATAATAATTTCAACCATGATAAGAAGTAAAGAAAAAATTAATAATCAATGTTTTGTTTCAGGCAGTTCACCGTACACGTAAACAGTATGTTCAATACCCATTAGATGGAATTGAGTGTAATTTTAGGTTTAAAAAATATAATAAAAACATCCTAGTATATTTATAATAATATTCTTTTCATTAAATCATTGAATTAGAAGATTTTTGGAGTGGATAGTGAAAATAAAAGCAGGATGTTTGACGGAGGGCGTTATCTGTTAATCGAGTTACTCCTTTTGGTTTACACCAAAGGGCTTACATTGAGTGATTTAATACCATTAGAGGATAAAGTATGAATTGAAGTATTTTTGGAATCTATTTAGAAAGATTTAGTTTGATCCAATGTGTCTTAAGATGTGTGAGGAAGTGGGAGGAGAGGATGCCTTTTATAATGGAGGAGTGACACTCCTGTAATATTTCCGAAAAGGTTACTCCACCAACATTTGTTATTGTAAGTGGATACAATAATTTTAAAATGTCAATACAAGGTAGTATAAGGTCTAAATATGGACATCCAATGGATTTTGGAAAAGTTTTTAGGTATTTTTGGTCCTTAAGGTTATGGTTTAGTCTTTTATTATGCCTAATTCAAACTTAATAGTAGTAATTATTTTTAATTACTTTCACTAATCATTTGGCACAAAAACTAAAATGACCATATTATAAATTATAAATTTTTTTGACTCAAAATATGGAGTCAATTTTTCCAAATTCCAAATAGATATGTGGCAGAAATTAATTTATATATAATCATGTAGATGGGATGACAATGCGTGTTTTAAAGTTAATAATGTTCAAATGTTTGCTAGGTTTTTATAGTCAATTTCATAATATAATTTATTAAAATGATCAAAATTTAGCTGATTGATAAACATTTAATACAATTAAACTTAAAAAACACAAAATATAATTTTACTATATAAACAAATTATATGAAAATGCTATTTTGGGTTAAATTTTATTATTGTTCACTATTCATTAAAAAATAAAACATCATTGAAAAATACCAAAAGATCAGACTAACCAAATTTTGATGTTTCTATTTATAAAATAAAATTTATTTTGACATTTTAAATTTATAAAAGTTCAAAATTTTAGATTTAAATTAGGTTCTCCATCAATAGGCAGTAAAAGTACGTTAATAAAAAATATAGGTTTTTATGTGTGTAGTTGGGATTGCTCTTATCTTATGTCTATCTAATATATTGGATGAATATCAGAAATATTTTATTATATATCATATATATGTTATATTAATATCTCTCTCTAATTGTAAATAATTTTATTTATTAGTATAAAATAGCTATGTGAGAAAGAAATTCTATAGAAATATCACCTTCATATTTAATTGGTTCATTATAACTAACGAATTAATTTTATATTTATATAAACCATAGGATATTATAAGTTACTTAATATCATTCATATCCATTAACATAAATTCTAGTATTATTCTTAATATATTAAATAATAATATTTTAATAACATATTATTTTTTAGTAAATCTTGGTCTTGTGTATTACGTAAGACATCATGGAAAGTCAGTCTTGAATATAATATAAGCTATCCTCAATGTTACGTTTAGAGAAAACTAACCTTTATTTTGTGTGAAGTGTATGATTAAATTTTCATTGTGTTTAACACAAGAAAAACTTTGTGATTTAATATATATATATATATTAACTATTTCTTGTGTTGTGTGAAATTGAAAATATCAAAAAGAATAATTTAATTTGACAAAAAATAATTTGTAAAATCTCAGGGTGTTACATTCTAATCCCCTAAAATGTAATTTATCCCTAAAAATTTTTCTAGGTTATTAATGTTTTAATACATGAATGTTTTATTCATAGAAACCGACATCGAAAAAATTTATTCCAAAACTACCCTTAAAACTGGAATGTTGGGACCATAATGGCTACCCAATGTAACATATAACTGGGTTTCAACATTGGAGAACATAGTTTGAGAGTGAATATTAGACATGTAGTAAAAGTGTAAACTATTATAGAGAGTTATTGAGTTTATATATAAAAAATGAGTGAATCATCCATGAAAATATGAGGGCCTAAAAGTCATAAATCTATGATGATTTAAAATGTCATCAGTTTGAATAAAATAATTTGTTAGGGCACCATATTTTTATATCATTATCCAATAATTGTGTAATTATTATATTGAGAATGAATTTAAGGAAATATACTTAATTTATATGTTTCTATAAAAAAATTAATTCTTTGGTTTTTCTTTTATCTTTATCTAATTCATCCATAACTTCATGAAATAGATGTAAAAAAATTAACATTGATGCCTGGAACATGAAAATATACTTTTATCAGATCCTAAGTCCCATAAAAGAATTAAAATATAACTATTTGTCTAAAACTATCCTTAAAAATATATACGGTTAATACCTTAATCTTTGAAATAAAAAATTAACACTATCGTTTCATCATTAATATTTATAAATTATCCAGGACATCGCATAGGCCAATGGTAGGCATGAAACCCTTATCGTCCCTCAATCATTTTTTCAATACCTGTGGCCATTCTATACATGATTTAATATCACCCGAAAAAAAATTATCTTTTTATAAAACCATAATAATATAATTTCCAAACTAAATATGATGGACATCCTGTAAAATAAGATTATTCACTAAATATACTTTTTAACTAGGGTTATCAATACAAAATCAACACATAAATACTTCATTTGATGTTTAACTAAAAATTTACATAAATGGTAATCCTTATAACCCTTCCGAAAAATCCAAATCATTACATATAAAGTCATTAAATCACATTAACATTGATATCATGTATGTCAAAAAGTACAACTTGGTTGTCACATTCCAAACATGAGAATACCCTTATCATATATTCTCTTGAAACATGGAATAAACTGAGTTACCATATATACTATTGGAAAACATGTTTTATTCCTTACTCCAAAGGGTAATGGATATATTACATAAATCCAATATGTTTTTAAAATCAATCATGATGAAATAGAGCATTTTTACAACAAATCTATAATATAATTCTAGGTAATCGTTGTTATCCAATTTACTTTATCCAAATCAATTATATCTTTATCCAATCGAAAACAAATTTCTCAACATCTTGATCCCATTAAGGGTTACCTACCCTTAATCATAATATCACATTTCTAATTATTCATCACTTGTAAACATATAATTTTCAATCCTTAATGAAAATTTATACTAAAAATAATTATATATTTCATGATTCATTTAACATGATCTTTGAATTCCAAAACATAATTACATCATTCATTCAACATTATTTTGAAACCATTACTTAGGATTTATCTACATATTAATTAATACCTCTTTCTGAGAATATGGAATATTAATCACGTATTAAGGTTCCTCAATCTCTATCTAATCATGCATCTTATGATTAATATAAATGGTACTAGGAGAACATCATATACCTTTCACATATTGTTTGTAGTCTCTTTATCTTCATATGTATAACCAATAATCAAACCACCTTCCTGATTCTCATTATGATATTTCCACTTGGGAAATATATTTTCATATTTCTTATACATTACCCATCTAAAACATTCAATTATAACCATCTTCCTTCTAGTTATCTCTATTGAGTTAAAACCAGAATGAATAGGGAGATTAACACATTTCATAAAAGAAAACCTCATAGTTGTGAAAAATATTTATGGGATTCCTGAATCGTAACATATAGTTTTTAGATGATGTCACATTAGGTTTGTCATAGTTTATTCATATTCATATTACATTTAAATCCTTCATGATGGTCCTTGAGGAGATCCTAAATTTCCAAAGCATATCCCTTGGGAGTGTCAAACTCGGTGTGTAGAAAGGCCCTTTATTGTGTACCAGATTACCAAAAGTGAGGAAAAAATATTATTTTTAGAGTTTTTAATACTAGGTTAATTTGTGTTAGATCCATAACAACTTATAGTATCTAGGAATTGATTCATTTCTTGGAAAACACATGATCTATCCTTATCCAAAATTCCAGGATATTTTGATAAATGATAACTTATCCTTACAACTATCCCTAGACATTTCCTTAGTGTTCTCACTAAGTTTTTCTATCACATACATGACTTATATTAAAGGTATTTTTATTTAATTTGAATTTTTTCTTTGTTTTGGAGGTTTCTGATGCATTTTGGTGGAAATTGTTTGTTTTCAAAATTTCGTCCAAACCGTGAGCCCATTTCCAAATTTAAAAATTAATTTTTTTCTTTTTTTACACCATAGTTATTATAAATTTTTCACAAATTTTCCTTAAAAATTGTAATCCATGAAATATTAAAACCACCATATCAATTTGGACCCCATAAGAATCCATAATAATGATGGATTTGGGTATTCTTATTATGGTATTGGTCCAGCCCATAATCCCATTTCCTGCTTTAATTTTTTTAAATATTTCAATATATCAATCATTCTTACTATTATATTTTTTGTGATTCCAGCTCCCACTCGAAGAGAAAAACATAAGGCTCACCCCTATTATTGGGTTTGCATCTTTGTAGCTTATCTCCCCTGAGGATTAGGGAAATCTTTCTTAGTCATTCTCTAATCACCCAGATTTGAAGATGTATAATTTATATTCCATATCTTATTCAATTTTACCTATTTTCCACTATTTTAGTCCCAACATGACCTAATAAGACTTATTAGAGACTCCCTTCCATTTTTTACTGCTTCATGATTCAATTATTTTGATGGTTCCGGGCGCAGCGGAAGCACGTGGGTGGATGTGTCCACTTGGATTTTTGTCATTAAAATGATCAATCCGGGATCAATACAACGATAAACGTCAGTCTCCACAGATCGAATCATATAAATGAAAAATGAAAAGAAAAGTCCCAGAACCATAAAGTAGGATCGTTACAGGTTGATTATAATTAATTTAATAAATTTAAAAGAAATACTTTTTGGGATTTCTTTCTTCGTTGATGTTATGGATCACATTGAAATGTGATTCGTCATTGCGTCACAGAAGCCATGTGTAGACTTCCTCTAGCGGTGATCCAAACTTGTACATCGTATCTCGGGACGTCGCCAAAGGAGTCTCCAGGTGCAAGTGTGGAGAAACCTTTTCTTGCATTGTCGGCCTTAGATCATGTTGATCCAATGGAAGAGGATCTATCTCGGTCTTGAGAGAGTTCTTGGAAGAAGAGGTTCTTTCGGCCTTGAATGAATTCTCCAGATTTGTTGTGAACAATGATTCTCTTGTGTGTTAGAAAAGAGTTGGTGTTGTGAGGATTTTTATAATAAGTTTTGATGTTGTAGAGTTATGACAATAAATAAATGCGTTACACGTTTTATTTATTTCATATACTCTTATTTAAAACTGTCATGTCGAATAATTAATTTCTTGACATGCGCCCATGCTGATTATAATAAATATCATTTAAAACAATATTATATCCTCAAAATATCAACTGGAAAAACTACACGGCGTGTATTAATAAATACACGGCGTGTACTTTTTTCATTGAAAACTACACGGCGTGTACATTCAATGTACACGACATGTATATCTGGTTTTCATTTATTCATTTCCTTTCCATAAGGATAATTACATGGCGTGTAATTATTAATACACGGAGTGTACTTGTTTTCCATGGAAAACTACATGGCGTGTAATCTTTAATACACAGCGTGTATATATTGTTTTTCAATTCCATCTTCCTCCACCATTAAAATGATTTAGGCGTCCTTGAATAATTATTAAATCATGTACGAGAATAATCTTTATTCTACTTGAGATACTTGAATACACTTAGTGTGTGACCCTCTAGGCCTCTTTCTCACTGGCATTAGACGGGCTTGCCTAAAGACCAAGATTACTGTCTAGCAACGGGTCAAGGTACCCAAGAGAAATATGTTAATTCCTCATTGACGTATCACCTCATACGAATGATTACTGTGTAATTTAATCCCTTTGTCTCGGTATCTCATCAAGCTGGTTTCATGGTAGTGTCATAAACCTATATTCTTGATCCGTCGTTCTTTGACTACCTGAAATAAACTCATCGTTTACACCATGGACATGGAATTTAATGTGACAGTTCTATTTCAATGAAAGGTCTGAGATATCAACTTCCATAAATGGAAGGGACAAATCCTTCCTTGACTTATCCATTAACGACATGTCACTCGTGACGCACCCAACGTACCCTACTTTCCGGAAACTATCTACGTGACGGTTTTCATCAGTAAATATGTGTGTGCGAGTCATGAAATGATTTAATGATAATCTTCAAGTCTAAAGACCATTACACACGCTCGTAGATAGAAATTTCCGATGACACCAAGACATGCAAAATTTATACTGGCGGGTCTATTCACATAATCTCCCATCTTAGAGATTACCAAGTGAGAACTCAATGAGAGAGAGTCTCGTCTTCTTACGAGTACTCGCACATGATGGTGTGTATACTATGTGTCCTATCATAGAATGCCATCCAACCGTAGAACTTTATTTAAGAATATTGTTATAGCATTTCAAGGTTCTCATCATAGTAGGCATCTTCCATGACCTTATCAATGCAACAAATATTCCTGGACATTATTAAATTATAGTCATGCAGAACAATGAACAACATATAATAAATTAACATTAATGTAATCAAAGTACAAAATAGTTGGTTCTTAGGACACCAACCCTTACAAACTCCCACTTGGACTAGAGGAAACTGCCTACGACTTATAGTCCGCTAGACCTCACATGATGATCTTGTTTCTGCTGAGTTAAGGCTTTAGTCAAGGGGTCTGCCACATTGTCTTCCGTGGAAATACTACTCACTGCAACTTCACCTCTCTGACAAAAATCCCTCAAGAGATGATACTTCCGAAGTATGTGCTTTTTCCGCTGATGTGACCATGGATCTTTTGTAAGTGTCACCAATATAGTATTATCACAATAGAGTGAGATAGTATCTTTACTGATCGGTACTACATCCAGCTCTTGGACGAAGCTTCACATCCTTACTGCTTCTTTAGCTGCTTCATAAGCTGCAATATACTCGGATTACACTGTAGAATCTACCACCACACTTTTCTTTGAGCTCTTCGAGCTCACTGCACCTCCATTCAAACTGAAGATGTATCCAGTCTGTGACTTCATGTCATCTTGATCAGTCTAGAAACTAACATCTACATGTCCTCTAATAACTAGTTCCTCATCTCCTCCACAATCCAGGAACATATCCTTAGTATGCCTCAGATACTTAAGGATAGTCTTGACTACAATCAAATGGAGGTCTCCTAGATCATCTTGATATCTTCCTAGTGCACATAATGCATAAGAAACATTTATCCTCATACATAGCATAGCATATATGACTGAACCAATCGCGGATGCGTAAGGGATCCTTTCCATTATCTTTTTTTCCTCATGTGTCTGAGGATACATTTTCTTGGAAGGATGAAAGAAATATGACACTGGAAACAATCCCATCTTGGATTGTTCCATACTGAATCTCTTCAGTATCATGTCAATGTATGTACTTTGACTCCGGCCCAGTATTCTCTTGGATCTATCACGATGGATCTTGATCCAAAGAATATATACTGTTCACCCAAGTCTTTCATGGAGAAGAATTTATGCAACCATTCCTTAGCTGACTGTAAGACATGTACTTCGTTTCCAATTAGTAATATGTGATTAACATATACTATTAGAAAAATGACTACACTTACACTAAAACTATTGTAGACACAAGTCCCACATTCATTCTTAACAAAGCCAAATTCTGTTACATATTCATCAAAACGAATGTTCCATGACCTTGATGCTTGGTTTAATCCATAAATGTATTTCTGAAACTTGCATACCTTGTCGGTATCCTTTGGAGTCACAAACCCTTCAGGTTGTGTCATGTAGACATCTTCCTGGAGGTTCCCATTAAGGAATTCTGTTTTGACATCCATTTTACAAATTTCATAGTCATGGTGAGCGGCAATGGCCAATAGGATTATGACAGATTTCAGCATCGCAATCGGTGAAAAGGTTTCATCATAGTCAATTCCTTAACGCTGTCTAAAACCTTTTTCAATCAGTCATTCCTTATAGGTGCTGACTTGTCCCTCCATGTCCAGTTTCATCTTGAATACTCATTATTACCAATAGGCTTTACATCAAATGGAGGATCTACCAAAATCCAGACTTGGTTTTGGTACATGGAATCCATTTCAGAATTTGTGGCTTCTTGCCACTTGGAAACTTCTTTCCTTCAACTGCTTCTTTGTAGGTAAGAGGATAATCAATTTCAACAAATAATGATTCACCATCCTCGGTGATAAGAAAACCATATCGTTCTGGTTCTCTTACCTCTCTCATGCTCCTACGCAGTTCTTGTGTCTCTGGAACATATTGTTCTTCCACGTGGCTTTGTGGAATCTGTTCTTGTACCATCTTTTGTGTATCTTGAGGCTCGACTTCATCGAATTCTATCTCGCTCCCACTATCTCTTTTTGAGATTTTCTCCCTCTCAAGGAATATGGCATGTCTTGCCACATTTACCTTTTTATCTAAGTGTTTTTATAGGTAATATCCCCTTGTTTATTTGGGATATCCTATAAAGATACAGTTTGTGCCTCGGGGTGCAAGTTTGTTACCTGAAGAGGCATTAACAAATGCTTCGCTACCCCACACATGTAAATTTGATAACATGGATTTGCGTCCACTCCATAACTCATATGGAATACCATTTATCAATTTAGTTGGTACCTGGTTCAGTATGTGTGCTGCAGTTTGTAATTCATATCCCCAAAAGGATATTGGAAGACTCGGATGACCCATCATTGATCTCACCATGTCTAATAGGGTGTGGTTCTTCATTTCACTTACACCATTCCACTGAGGTGAATAAGGAGGAGTGAGTTGAGATTGAATACCAAACTCTCGTAAGAAATAAATGAAGTCCTGATTAAGATATTCTCCTCCTCTATATGAGTGGAGTTTCTTAATATTCTTACCAAGCTAGTTCTCAACTTCATTCTTGTATTCTTTGAACCAATCAAAAGAATATGACTTATACATCATTTAGTAGATATATCCATATCTACTAAAACCATCAGTAAAAGTTATGAAGTACGAGAACCCACCCCATGCTTCAACTGGAAATGGTCCACACACATCTGTGTGAACTAATTCTAGAAGCTCTTTAGCCCTTTCAACATTCCCACTAAATAGGGCTTTGGTCATTTTTCCTTGTAGACATTCATGACATACACCAAGTGGTTTTAGTTCGAAAGAATCTAAATACCCATATTGATGTAATTTTTTCAAACGTTTCTCATTGACATGACCTAGCCGGTGATGCCAAATTTGGGTGTAGTATGAGTCATGTGAATTTACTTTGTCATCGATTTCCATTACTTGGTTTGTGTAGTCTAACACATAAAGGCCTTTATATGAATGTTCCCTAATAAAACAAATGTTATCTATATAAAGTAGCAACAATAATTTCCAAACCTGAATATGATTCCATAAGTATCTAATCTGGATACTAAAATAATGTTTTTAGTAACAGAAGGCACATAATAACAACCCTTTAACACCAAGATCATCCCAGTAGGCAATGTGAGGTGTTATTCTCTAATAGTTACAACAACAAATCTGTCTCCATTGGATGCTCATAGATCCAACTCACCTCGGTCAATCTTTCTGAATCTACTTGGTTCCTATATTTGGATATAGATGTTAGCACCAAAATTAGTATCTAATAAACAATTAGTAGAGAATGATATATTTCATTCGATAACAAACTCACCTGAAGGTTCCCCTTGCTTCCTTGGCTGGGTGTAGTTTTTCTTCCAGTGGCCCTTCTTGCCACATGTGAAACAAACAACATCATGTTCCTTTGCCTCCCCTTTGATCATCCTTTTTGTGGATGGCCTTGAATAAGCTTTGGGCTTAAATCTCTTCGCCTTCCCTTTACTTTTATTCACCATTATGACAGAAGTCTTTTCATGCTTCCTATTATTGTCCACTTGGCGAATGAGGATAAGATGATCAGACAGAGACTTCTCAATGTTGTTCATGTTGAAGTTCACAACAAAGATTGATAATCTCTATGGATGTGATGAAAGAATAAGATCAGTACCCAGTTCCTTAGGGAGTTTAAACCCTAAAACCTCCAAGCGCTCAATGTATCCATTGATCTTGACTACATGAGGCCCAGCTAGGGAACCCTCTCCAATCTTGATCTGGAATAGTGCCTTGGAGATCTCAAACCTTTCATGTCATTCTCTCTCCTGGTATATACCATAGAGGTGCTCGATCATGTTATAGGAATCCATGTCCTCATGAGACTTCATGAGCTCACTTGACATTGATGATAGCATGAAACATCGAACATCAAGTGAATCGCTCAAATGTTGATCATAGACTAAGAAATCTTCATCCCTTGCCCCTTGGGTAGGAGGATCAGAATGTGAGGACTCCAGCATGTAATACTTTCGTTCATGGCGTAGGACAACCCGAAGGCACCTTAACCATTTCTGAATTTTACTACTGGAGAGGATATTGTCTTTATCCAGAATTTATCATAGAGAAAATGTGGTTGATGAGTTTGTAATTTTGATTCTACAAATTGAAGATCATTTTTATCAGTACATTTTGATTACATTTTATGAAAAATAATAAATGAATTTATTAATTCTCCCACTATTTTATCAAGTCCTAATGGCCCTCACCATTGAACTCGGAATGTCCAATTTCTTGGACATTCTAGTGGAAAGGATCCATATTCCCCTTCAAATAACCCCAAAATGGGTAGGTAAAGCTATTTGAAGGTATTTAGGTTGTCCGGTCTTTTCGAACTATGAGCTTATAGTTCCTTGATCGGTTGAGTGGACTCCCCAATCATGAAATCCTAACATGGATTTCCTCAACTCTAGCCTCTAATATTACATCATGTCTAGAAAGGGCTACTTCTCTTGATGTAATATGGTTAAGTCAACCTGAACCCTTTCCTAAGGGCTTCCTTTATAAAAGTAAGTGTCCCAACAAGGGTTTCTCAAACACATAGTTTTATTGAGTCTTGCCCTTAATTATGTAACAAAAGGCTTGGTCTAACTTAACATGGTATTTGAGGGATTTTATACTTTATACATTTTTTGCATCATCACATGATTATTAATATTAAGTGATGCTTTCTTAAGTGATTAACCATGTTCCGATAATGTTTACGCATAGTATGGTTTTTATTTTATTCCATCTTTGCATGCTTGTTTGTTTTATGTGATCGTGAAAACACATACATAATAAATAAAACATGCAATCAGACAGAAATAAAATAAGTTGGCATGATCATGAGATTCTATTGGTTAGATTATCTAGAGGTTTGATAATGTCACCCTGACCTTGGAAAAACACCTTGAACCAGATGGTTCATGTTTTGCAGCTCCCACTTGTCCACCTTTGTATCTTCTTTGGTTGGTTTCACCTCAGCTTTGGGTTTTGAACCGTCTCCTCCGGCTTGGGAGGTCCTCTATTACATAGTGTTTACATTAAAGAAACCATGTGCATGTAGGCCCTACATTTTATTGGAATAAGGCTTGAAGTCCAACAAATTTAAATAAATTTAAATGAAACCAAACACACATACAAAGGGTATTTGGTCTAGCTCATGATCATCCATAGCATACAATGATATTTACGCATATTTATCATTTAAATTATTTTAATCATTCTATTATTTAAGATAATTTGCACTTGAAAATAATTAATTATAATATTATAATTAATCAAGTATTTATCTTAAATTCCTTTCTAAATTTCCTTGAGATTCTTCTCATCCATATCCCTTGTACAGGTCGTTGTACTTTTGGAGGAAACCTAGTGAAATTAAATTGCTGGAAAGTACACGGTGTATAGTTTATATTTACACGGCGTGTATTTCTTTTCACCTTTTATCCAAAGTATACGCCGGGGGCTTTGGCATGTTCTCTGTACTTTGGAAATTTTTGGAGTACACGGAATATAGATAAATCATACACAGCGTGTACTTCCTTGTTACGCAGTAACCGGCCTGGAAATCCCGTGTATGCGGAACACAGCTTCTCCTTGTAAACAGTTTCACCTTGGCCAGATCAGACTACACGGCGTGTTGCTCCAACATACACACCATGTATTCCGGTTTCCACACACCGTGCAATTCTGGTCAACACAGCGTGATTAAAACTTAGGCATAATCAATTCACACGGTGTGGTTTGGCGGACCAATGCTGGTTCGTTGAAACTAAGTACATAGCGTGTAGTTTTAATTACACGTCGTGTAATCCTGGGTTATACAGACAGAAAGAGCTTCTCCTCTGGATGAGTTCCTCATTTTTATTTTAATCAAAATTAAAATTAAAAGGCCATTTCTGTGATATGAATCAACAAATGAAAGTGGAAGAATAGATGTCGTTTATTCAGATTTATAGAACTATTTACTTCGAATTGAATCAAATATAAATTCGTAAATTACCAACAAAAATTAAATAACTATAATCAATGTGGTAACCTCCCTCTGATACCATTTGAAGGTTCCGGGCGCAATGGAAGTGCGTGGGAGGATGTTCCCACTTGGCCTTTTGACATCAACAATGATCAATTTGGGATCAATACGATGATAAACGCCAGTCTCCACGGATCGAATCATAGAAATGAAAAAAGAAAAGAAAAGTCCTGAAACCACAAAGTGGGATCGTTACAGGTTGATTATAATTAATTTAATAAATTGAAAAGAAATGCCTTTTGGGTGTTCTTTCTTTGTTTATGTTCTTGATCACATTCTGATGTGATTTATCGTTGCGTCGTAGAAGCCAAGTGTAGACTTCCTCTAACGGTGATCCACACATGTACCTCGTATCTTGGGACGTCTCCAAATGAGTCCCCTAGTGATAGCATGGAGAAACCTTTTCTTGACTTGTCTGCCTTAGATCGTCTTGATCCGATGGAAGTGGTTCTCTCTCGGTCTCGAGAGCATTCTTGAAAGAATAGGTTTTTTCGGCCTTGAAATAATTCTCTAGAGTTGTTGTGCACAATGATTCTATTGTGTGTTAGAAAAGAGTTGGGGTTGTCAGGATATTTATAATCAGGATTGAGGTTGTAGAGTTATGACAATAAATAAACGCATTACGCGTTTTATTTATTTCATTGACTCTTATTTAAAACCCCCTTGTCGAATAATTAATTCCTTGACATGCGCCCACGATGATTATAATAAATATCATTTAAAACAATATTATATCCTCAAAATCCCGACTGGAAAAACTATACGGCGTTTACATTCAATGTACATGTCATGTATATCTTGTTTTCATTTATTCATTTCCTTTCCATAAAGAAAACTACACGGTGTGTAATTATTAATACACGGCGTGTATATCTTGTTTTTCATTTCCTTCTTCCTCTATCATTAAAATGATTTAGGCTTCCTTGAATAATTATTAAACCATGAATGGGAATAATATTTATTCTACTTTAGATACTTGAATACACTTGGTGTGTGACCCGCTAGGCCTCTTTCTCATTGGCATTAGGCGAGCATGCCTAAAGTCCAAGATTACTATCTAGAAATGGGTCAAGGAACCCAAGAGAAAGAAGTTGACGCTGAATTGACGTATCACCTCATACGAACACTTACTATGTAATTTAATCCCTTTTTCTCGATATCTCATCTAGCCGGTTTCAAGGTAGTGTCATAAAACTATATGCTTGATATGTCCTTCTTTGACTACATGAAATAAACTCATCGTTTACACCATGGACATGAAATTTAATGCGACAGTTCTATTTTAATAAAAGGGAAAAGATATCAACTTCCATAAATGGAAGGGACAAATCCTTCCTCGACTTATCCATTAACAACATGTCACTCATGATGCACCCAACGTACCCTACTTCCCGCCAACTGTCTGTGTGAATATTTTTATCAGTAAATATATGTGTGCGTCATGACATGAGTTATTGATAATCTTCCAGTCTAAGGACCATTACACACGCTCGTAGATAGGAATGTCCGATGACACCAAGACATGAAGAATTTCTACTGGAGGGTCTGTTCTCATAATCTCCCATCTTGGAGATTACCAAGTGCGAAATCCAAGAGAGAGATTCGCGTCTTCTAATGTGTACTCGCACATGACGGTCTGTATACTATGTGTCCTATCATGGTATGTCATCCAACCATAGAACTTTATTAAAGAATATTGTAATAGCATTTCAAATTTCTCATCATAGCGGGGATCTTCTATGACCTTATCAATGCAACAAATATTCCAGGACATTATTATATTATAGTCATTCAGAACAATGAAAAATATATAATAAGTGAAAATTCATGTAATAAAAGTACAAAATAGTTGGTTCTTAGGACACCAACCCACACATATTGGTGGATTTGGGCAGATTTTATCAAGATCATTCAATTAAGTGGGTTTCTTTCCTTCTTCCTCCCATTTGATTAGGGTTATCTTATATTTTCTTGAGGTTATAAAATGTATAGAAGCTAGGTTTCATACCTAGGGTTTAAAAATGTTTCTTTTTGATGAACTATTGTTTATTAGGGATTGATTTCACTTTCGTATGGTGCGGCGGTGGTGTGGTTGAAGTTTCACACAACGGTTTGTAGTTTTTGTCCCAAATGGTACGTGATTCCTTATGTAAGCATTATTCAATGAGTTAGTTTTGTTTGATTTATTTTTTAGCATTATTCTCTTCCATTGTGTGTGGTGAAAAACCTATATTTGGTATAATTATTTATGTGGTTGGTTTTTAAGTGTTAACTTTGTGCAAAAATTTCTTTTTTATATGTATTTCCTATTTTATCAAGTAGGGTTGTTCTATGATTCTTGAAATTGTTTTATTAAAAGGTTTTAGGGCTGAAAATTATGGATTTATGTTATATTGGAATGCATTTGGACTAAAAAGGATTAATAGAAGGATTTTTTTCAAGACTTTGTTACACTCCTTGAAATTGTTTTGTGATGGTTTTAAATTGTATCTTGATTTAGGTGAGAGTTGAAACTATATTTCCAAAAACATTTCATAGGAGTGGAATTTTTAAATGGTCTATTTTAAAGTAAAAGGGATTTTATGTGATGTGTATTATCTTCAAAAAAAATTATAATTTTGTTTAAAGGTTTTTTTGAAATGTGAAATTGAGGTGAAACGTGTTATGGGATATTTTGGTGTGAGTATGATTTCCAAAATGAATTTGAATGAAAAATGGGATCATGTGACATGTGTGTGTGTGTGTGATTTTTGGTGTGTTTGTGACTTGGAAGTGGTATTTTCATGGGAAAAGTGTTTTTCATGGATTGTGGAACGTTTTTTCTCATAATAGGGAAAACCCGGGTATCTAGGTGGGTGGACATGTACTAGTATGCTAGTGATCATGTGGGGTTTGGCCCCTGTTTGGTGTAGAAAGTTTGATGATGACAACACTAACATAACTAGGATGTTTACTATGATGGGGGACCACTAGGTTATGGTTATTATCCCTATTAGTGGCTTGTGATCATGAGAATAGATATTTGTATGGTTACTGTCACTGAGATTCGAGGTACCTGGAACCCACAACGAGCTAGTACCTAGGGTTGTTTCCCATTGCTAGTTATCATTGGTTATCTTATAAATACCATCAACATACAGTATGTTTGGATGGAAAATTTCAGTATCGTTTTCATTCTATTTATATCTGCTGATTTCATTTAAATTATCCCACTTGAAAGCTATTTTTATTTAAAGTTTCATCTTTAATAAATTGTTACTATCATTTTTCATTTTAAAAAAAGTCACGATTTTTTTCTTATATTGATTATCACATGGAATTTTTTAGTGGTGGAATTCTACAGGTATTTGAATCAAACCCGAATTACACCTTTGGGTGTTGGTAGACTACATTATTTTGTCACGAGTTTTGGTAAATCATTTAGAACCAGTGGTTTGGGATTCTAGAAGTCCTTCTTGGTGCACTATCATAGAGACAGATTGAGGGTGGTACCCATTTCCATGAAGAGGTTTTTGGGATTTTCTTTTTTTTTCTTTTTTACTTTGTTATAGTATTTGGGTTTTGTTCTAAATTATGTAATTCAATTCTGAATTTTTCTATAAGATGTTTTTTTTAAAAAATCCTAATTTAATTTATTGGATTTTTTTCTTATATTATCATATAATCTCGGTTAAATTGTTCCCAAATTTTATTTTTTTATAATTTGGATCTTGTGCCAGCCCATGGAGATTGGGAACACCTTACAGGCCTTGTCAGAAACGGTGTTGGGTGCCAGTTTGATGGTGACTAGATTCTAATCATGACAAAATGGTATGAGAGGGGTCAGGTTCACTCTTTGGGCCATGTTGTTTGGGGAAGAGTTGGGATAGTTTAGTGTTAGTATTGTTAGGGCATGAGATTCCAATTACGAGTAGGGTTCCTGGCCAACACACCTCGTGACATGATTCATTTCACTAGGTTAATTTGGGTTTTATATGAGTCCTTTGGTTTTCTTAGATTGATGATGATTAGGGGAAATTAAAAGAGATAAGGGTTAACGGTCTTAGTGAGTTTGTAGGTCCTAGAAAGACATGCGGAGCCAGGTTTATTTCTCTTGAACACTCTCTATGATGGTGAAGTAATTGGCGTATGGCCTCCAACCATATATGCAAGTCACCCACTGAAACTGTTTTCCTCTCACATTGTTATGTGTCTTTTAGTTTTGAAATATTGGATGATTAGATTCAAAGAAAAATGGATTGGTTTTAAGAATTATAATGTTTTTGTGAGCTGATTTTCTAATAAATAGATAATGGTTTGATTTGTGAACTAGTGGAACTGAATTTTTAATTTTTTTTGATATGGTAAACGGTCTATTTAAAATCTTTTGAAAGTATAAATTATGTCAAAGTGGAGTTTGAAAATATATTTCAAATGGAACATTATTAATTATTGAAAGATTGTTTTGAATGGAATAACGTGTTTTTGAATTTGTGTGTGGAGTTCAGAAATTGATTTTTGATTTGGTAACTAGTGATAAATTGAATAGTTTTATGAATCATTGGAAACTAGTTTTAAATAAGAATATATAAGTTTTTCAATGAATGGGTGTTGATCGAATGGTGTTTTTCATAAAATATGATGTTTTTTGAAAGGAGTTGAGATGTTTTGAAATTTATGTGAATAACATGAAGGTGATTTTTTATTTGAATGATTATTACTTTCTGAAAAGTTTTGTAATATTTAAATTGGGTTTCATTTTGTGGATAGTGGGTTTGAGAAAAAGGGAAGTGTTAGTTGAATGTTTTTGTTCTGAAAAGTTGAATTAATTTTTTATTTTAACCTTTGGGATTTATGTGAGAAACCACATGCATGGTGTTATATGAGATGATGGATGGTTAATAGAATGGTTGTATTAATGCTGGGATGGATATGAGGAGGTTACCTGGTGTGACACAGAAACATGCATGTGTTAGGAACATGGGGTACCATTGGTGGATATGCTAACCACTGAATTGTTAGTTTTCAAAGAGATGATTTTAAAGGAAAACATGATGTCTTGATAACAATTTTGGGGTGGTGTGTTTTATTTTATTTTTTTGAACATTTTTTTTTGGATGTTTTTTTCTAAGAACCCCTCTTGTTTATGGTGTCTTGGGTTTGTGTTTCTTTGGTATGTTGGGTTGAAGGGCCGGTTGGCAGTCTCTTCTGATAAATGTTTGGGAAGCATTTATGGTGGTTCCCCTCATGTTTTCGGTTATAGTTTGTGGCATGTTATGAACAATGGACCTGCTTGGTTAGGTCCTTGGGTTCTCTCCTTGGATAAGTTACTCCTCCATTAAGAGTTTGTTGATGACTGAAGTGTAGCCCAAATTTTTACTTTGTTGGAAGATCCTCTAATTGATAAATATAATGAATATTTTTCTCAAGATTTTGTAGATTGAGTCTACACCATTTCCTTTCTTGGTTTTTCAGATCTTCTTATATTGGGAGATTTCTATTGGAAGGTTGAAAGAGACCTTAGTTTCTTAAGTTGCCTGGTTTTTCAAAGTTGAAAGTAGTTTGGGGTTGTTAGTGTGGATGGTGTCTAAGAGGGCCTATGGGTCCTTTATTGTCTCTTCGAAGTAGGGGTTCAAGATAAACCACCAATGTTGGAAATTTGATCATGAGAGGATGTTATAGCCACATGCTGGAATTGTGTTCTATTTGGTGACATGGAACAAGGTCCCTTTCCTTGTATTGCTTCTATCAGTCACAATGGTCATGTTCAGTGACTCCTTTTGATGTCTTCTTCTCATTTGACTATAAAGGTGAAGTTTTAAAATATTTTGTGAGTATTGTTTTCTCAGATGTGTGTCTACTTAGAAGAAATATCAATATCCATTTTTAGAGGAATCTGTTTCCATATATCCTTTCCTCTTTCTATTTCTCATTAAAAGAAACAAGGGGCCATGTGTGTGCATCTTCTAAGAACACTATTCAGTGAAATGATGGGTTAGGGTAAAGTGAGTTGGGAATGTGTTATGTCTTGGTGAAGCCATCTGGGATCAGGGTATAGTTTTCATGGCACCAAAAGGAGAAGTTTTGTTGAAGGGATTTTTAGAGCCTAACTGCAAGGCTGAAGATTCTTCAATCATTTGAGCTCTAGCCATAGGTCCAGGAGTGAAGCCGGCGTGTTGTTAGGGGAAATCCCAGGGTTGTTTAATCCTTGGGTCAAAGTCCTATCCTCAAAATGAAATATGGGAGTAGTTTAAACCTTTGCTGCCTTCGTCTTGTTTCAGTTGTTCCCATTCGATGGTAGAGGTGGGAGGGCCGCTTTCCATGTTATAGACTAATTTCATGTCATTGCCTTGGGGTTCATTTTAATTTTTAGAGAAAATTATGGAATTTTGGTGAGGCAGATTTAAAAGCATGGTTTGCACATGGTTAGTAGTAACCATGCACCAACCTAGGAAATCATGCAATAAGAGAAAGTAGTAACCACACAGTCTCTGCACGGCCATGCTCCTCAGTCCATGTAACCATGTGAATCTTTTCCTTTGGATAGAATTATCTGAATGGTTAGTGCATCGTTTCCGAAACTGTGTGGACTACCTATACGGTTGTGCCAACACTTTATATTTTGGGGTCTTTTCATGACGGCCCATACTAGTCAGTTATGTTGGTTGGTGTTTATGGTGGGGAGACCTACTATTAGTCTCATGTAATTACTTCTGAAAAATTATAATGAAATTCTACCCCTTATTCAAGGATTTCATTTGGGCCTCCCCTATTAGTGTCTTGATTCTATCATAGAAAAAAAATTAGTTTCCCCTTATGGTGGGGAGTTTGTTTGTGTATTCCCCTATCAGTAACCTGGTTTTTTCCCTAGTGTTGGTCTAGAAATAGGTACACTTGTTCAGAGTTATTTAACCTCCAAATTCATCCTTGATTAAATGTTGGGATTGGAGTGTTCCAAATAGTTTTTTTGAAGTAATACAGTGTTGACCTCTTAATTTTCATTGTTCATTCTAGGTAAGCTTCTTGAGGCTTCTTTAGATAGTGTTTGAGGTGTGTTGTTTTGGGATATAGTATGAATACGATTGATCATTTCAATAAGTGGTGTGTGTTTTGGTTAGTGAGAGTATTCCATATTTGATTGATCAATTGGAGTTTTTTTGGCCTTTTTGGGGCAGGCAAAACATGGAAAAGGATTCCATTTTGGCCTTTTAGATGGGTTTGGTTTTTTTCTTTTGGCCTTGTTGTGGCTTTTTTAGGACGTAATTGTTTCATGGTGGGGAGATTTGTCACATACATGACTTATTATAATGTTTTTTTCAATTAATTTCCATTCTTGATTTGTTTTGGGGGTTTCCCATGCATTTCAGTGGAAGTGGTGGGTTTTCAAAATTTGGGCCCAACCGTGGGCCCATTTCTAGATTTAACAATAAATTATGTTTCTTTTATGAATAATTTATGTTTAAACAATTTACACACATTCCACTTCAAAATTTTCATCCCCTGAAATATTAAAACCACAATAACAAATTGTACACCATAGGAATCCATAATAATGATGGATTGGGGTTTATTAATAAGGTAATGGGAAAACTTATAAGAACATTTCCTGCTTTAATTTTGTTTTTATGTTTTCAATATATCGTCTATTTTTTAATTTTTTTGGTGATTCCACCTCCCAATCAAATCTGAAATCATAAGGTACACCACCATTATCATGTTTGCCTCTTTGGAGCTCGTCTCCCCTACGGATTAGGGCAGTCATTCTTAGTCTTTCTCAAATTGCCCATGTTTTAAGAGGTAAAAGTTTTTTCATAAATCATTCAATTTTCACACTTTTCCCCCATTTCAGTCCCCAGATGACCTACTAAGACTTATTAGAGCCTCCCTACTAGTTTTTTCTGCTTCAAGATTCAACTATAGGTGGATTTTGGCCGATTTATTCAAGATCCCTCAAGTAAGTGGGTTTTCATCCTTCCTACTCCCATTTTATTAGGGTTTCTCTCATATTTTCTTGATATTATAAAATTTCTATAATATAGGGTTTATACCTAGTTTTTAAAATTGTGTATTTTAATAAAATATTGTAGATTAGTGCTTGATTTCACTTCCTTGTCGTGTGTCGGTGGTGCGGTTGATGTTTCACACAATGATTTTGGCGTTTTTCATACAAATGGTAGGTGATTCCTTGTGTAATTATTTCACAAGTTAGTGTTGCATGATTTATTTTTTTAGAAGGATAATCTTCCATTTTATGTGGTGAGAAATTATATTTGGTATCATTTGTTAAGAGGTTGGTTTTTAAGTGGCAACATTGTGTGAAAATGGTTTTTTCATATTTATTTCATATTATATCATGCGGGGTTGTTCTATGATTCTTTAAATGGTTTTATTAAAAGGTTTTATGGATTTGAATACTATTTTTATGATATATTATCATGCATTTGGACGCAAAAGATGATTTTTAGAAGCATTTTATGTGCAATACTTGGTTACGCTCCTTGGAATTGTTTTGTGAATGTTTGAAATTGTTTCTTGATTTATGTAAGAGGTGAAACTATATTGCCAAACTATTTTGGTAGGAGGGTACTTTTGAAATGGCCAATATTCATTTTAAAGGGATGTTATGTGATGTGTAGTATCATGGAAAAGTTTTATAAAATTGTTTAATGGTTTTGTTGAAATGTGAAAGAGAGGTGAAACATGTTGTGGGCTGTTTTACTATGAGTATGATTTCCCAAATGAATTTGAATGAAAAGTTGGATCATGTGACATGTGTGTGGGTTTTTTGGTATTTTTTTGTGTGAATTGGAAGTGGTATTGGAATGTGAAAATTTTATTTCATGGCATTTGGATCTTTTTTGAGAAAAAGAGGGAAAACCTGGGTATCTAAGTTGGTGGATGTGTACTAGTATACTAGTGATCCCGTGGTGTTTGTCCCATGTTTCATGTAGAAATTTATAAGGTGAAAACACTTACTAAACTATGATGGTGATGATGTTTGGGGACCACTATGTTATGGGTATGATCCTTACTAGTGGCTCATCTGCACAAGAATGGATATTTGTAGGGTTTACTTTCACCGAGATACGAGGTACCTGGGACCCACAGTAAGCTAGTGCCTAGGGTTGTTTCATGTTGTCAGTGCTCATTGGTTATCTTAATCATACCATTGTAATATAGTCTATTTGGCTGAAGAAATTCAGTAGCTTTTTTATTCAATTTAGAAGTTTTGATTTCTTTTAAAGTGACCCACATGAAAGCTGTTTTTATTTAAAGTTGCATCATTTAGAAATTTTTACAATAATTTCATGTTTTCAAAACATGAATGATTTTTTTCTTATAATGATTATAACATGAAATTTTTTTAGTGTTGGAATACTATGGGGATTTTGATCACACCCTACATACACCATAGAGTTTATGTAGACTAGGTTATTTTGTCACAGATTTGGGTAAATATTTTAATTCCAGTTGTTTAGGTTTCTAACGGTCCATCTTGGTGAAGGGTTGTGTAGATTTCTTGAGGGTGGTGACCCTTTACATAAGGAGGTTCTTGGTCTATCCATTTTATAAATTTCATTTGTTATAGTCTTTTATTTTTGTTCTAAATTATGTAATTTAATTATGAATTTTTCTAAAAGATGGTTTTTAAAAAAAATCCAGATTTGGATTTTTAGATTTTTTTGTTTTTTTGTGCTTAAAAAATTGGTCAAATAATTCAAAAATTTTAGTTTTTTGGATACTTGGGTACTTATTCCATCTCTTGGGGATTAGGAACCCCCTTAGGCCCTTGTCACAAACCGAATCGGGTGCCAGTTTTGACGGCAATCACATTTGGTTTGTGACATTTTATCATCCTAGATTCGAAGGGTCAGATAAAAATTTTCACTAATTGAAACAAAATAAACCTAGTATGGACATACATTAACATTACATCACTTTTTTTGAATACTTAAAACATTACAAAAATAGATTCCCAATGACAGTAATAGTATAGTGACATTAGAAACTTAAAAACATAAATAACTCTACATGAGTGAGGTACATTATCTCCCATTAGTTTCTTATTGACTATAACCCTTATTAGACACATAAAAAATAATACATGTCTTCATAAACTGGGGAAGGAAATAGAAAAAGGGGTGATCTCAGATGATTAGTAAGGATAAAATAGGGATACATGTAAGCATAAATATGGTTATAGGGGTTTGATAACGAGATCATGAAAATATAAGATCATGCCCTATATAGTGATTATCATAAATAAGAATCATGTCAAAATTATTGGAAGTTCATAAGACAAGAATCATAAGTATATAAAGAACATACTACTCTAATGCATAACATATGAATAAAATAATGAATTATGTCAAACACATAATCATATAAAATAATTTTCATAGTATTCAAGGCATCACTACCAATGAAATAATTGTGGATAAAGTCCTTTACTAAACATGGTTCACTCCTCACTCTAGACCTGTATTACTAAATCAATTTCACTCCTTGTTCCATCTCTATAATATTAAATTGTGTTAACTCTTCATTCCATCCATGTATATATCATTTGATATAAATCATTACCAAATGCATTGTCGAGAGATATAGGTCCCGCCCAGCCCATAATGTAATCATACAAAAATGTTCCGTAAAATCATAAAAAATCATATCATAACCCATGAAAAGAAGTGTTTAACATAAACATGTAATCATATAATAACCTATTGTAAAGTATATGTGCTTTATAATAAATTCATAAAATTCATAACCCATCAATAAGTTATCTTTCAGAAGCATATAACCCATGAAAGAGAAATGTGTTTCATAAATATTATATCATCAAAACATAAACCATTCAAAGAATGAATATGAATGGAACCATTAGATAATTTATCATTAAGGAATGAGTAATACCAGTGGATTTTATATTCTATGGAAAATAATTTTCAAAGATCATTTAAAAACACTTCAGGAGGAAGTTATCCTTTCTCATTTTAAAAATTATTCATATACCATAAAACCATTTGAAAACCATTTTCATTAAAATAAACTAGAAAAATTATAAATGAATCATTGAAAACATTTTGAAAACATTTTTCATTGAAAAAATATAGAGGATCCTGAATTTTTTTTGAAAATCCTTTTTCCTTGAAAACAAATAAAATAAGATTGAATTTTTTTTCGGAAAACATTTATTTTGAAAGAAATTTAGAAAAATTGTCTTAAAAATTAACCTTTAAAACCTACAAAAGAAGCTTCAATTAAATGACATCATGCAAATTCATACATGCCGATAATTTCTTTTTTACCGTAAAAATATTAGAAAAGTACCTCATCTAGAAAATGACAAAAATATTTTTTTTTAAAATCTATTTCATTTCAAAATATAAATATTTGTAAAAATTAATTTAAAAGATAATAAGGTATTATATAATATTTTTGGAAACCTTTTTAGAAAAAACTATTTTGACAAAATGTTGATTTCCAACCGAAGAAGTAGGTAAGGTCATATTTTTTTAAATAAATTTTCATAATTTTATTAAGTACCAAAGAGTGTAAAAATCACACTAATAGATGAAGACATCAAGACTAACCAAAGGGGATGAAATTTAATGAGACTTATTAAATGATTTATCATAATATTTCATTAATTAAAATTTGATCATAAACAATCTCGATAAACGGTGAGATTGTTTCAAAGAACTCTTATTGCATGGTAATGTTGAATCATAATCCCCATATAAGAAATTTAAGTTGAATGGAACATCAAAATATCATGAAAACAAAGATATTCATGTTATAAACATTCAATATTAGTTTATACACCATGTATAAAAATATAGGTGTATAACATGGCATGTGTCTCAAAGAAGGAAAATTGAGAAAAACATTACTTTACTGATTTTGTGAATTTTAAAACATAAACCCCATGATAGAAATATCAAAAAATGGTTTTGTAAATACACATATATTTAATTATAACATTCTTAGATAAAATTCACGCATAGTATATATAACAAATAAACTAATTAGTTGGTGATTAACGAAGGTTTCTTATGGAAATAAAGAGTGAGGTGGAATTCCCTTACATTGTGGATTGACTCTCTTTGTAATCGTAAAAGCTTCATATATAATAAATTTGAGTTTATTATAAATATTTTAAAGAATAATATTATTTTATCTAATACAGTATATGGTTTTTAATGACTTTATATTACCCACTAGTTAACAATTTTATGTTAATGTTTCTTTTTTGGGTAATATCTGCTTTGTTCTTCGCATGTGTGTTAATTTGTTATATCTTTTGTCCTTATAATTATATCATGATTTTAAGAATTTAGACCATGATATAAATATAATTAATATTCGGTATATGTTTATTTTAATAATCTATAAATTCTTTAATTATGAACTGGAATAAATATTTCATGGATATGGTAGGTAGTATGTACACATGGATACTATTTCCATTTTATTTTCATATTAGAAGAAAGAGAGTAAACATGTAATGTCCCTGACCTAGAAGCCACTAAATAGGTGCTTTGTGCTGGGTCTTCACATGACCCCAAGCACACCTCCCCATACTCTATAGTATGCTGACTAACATCGAGGGTCTAATAAAACACATGGGGAGACTATACCCTCTTTACCAGAGTAAGCCATAATAGATCACAATAAAAATAATGGAAACAATAGGAAATAACCAACAAACATGCGTAACCAAACGTTTTCCAAATAGGATACTACAAAAATCAAATACAATAATTACATTCCATACTATTAGTACAAGTGAAGGAAATCTAGAATAAAACAAAAAACCAAAACTCCAAATGGGTCCCGACCCTAAGTTCTGATCCTTCTCCATGTACTTACCAAGCCCAAATCAACATATTAGTGTAGTGGTTCATCCCATGTCTAGACCTAAAACCAATAGATCTTCTCAGGTACCCAACGATGGCCCAAGCAGGGTGTGAGTGAAAATCTCAGTAGGCCACCACTGACGGAGTCTATAAAATATCAAGTCTAACAGATAGTTCATGCAAGTAAAAAATAAATGTAAGTAAATAATGGAAAGTTCGGGTGCCATTAGTTAACAACGTACTTTTAATTCACGAATAGCATTCATGCTAATTCCATTTTTTATACCATATTCAATACTTAATTTGTTTAATCACAAGTTACATGGGTTAGGCATAAATATCATATACACAATGGTCTAAGGAAATCAATCACAATTCATAGGGGAAACAAATAAAGTCCTTATCTCACTAGGGATACTCATATCACATGAACCCATTATCCTCAACTCAAAGCCTCAGTCTGAGTGGAATGAAATCGACACAATATATTCACCTCAAAGCCTCAATCCTTTTGGAATGTAACTATTAGGGGAATATTTTCTTTTTCCCCTTCCCTAACTAGTGCATTTTGGGGTGGAGTTTTGAGCCTTAGTCTAACTCTACCTGTGGGCATAGTAAGTCAAGTTATTACCCCACTCTACCAGGCCATGTGCAAATGCGTTTTTATCAATAACCATAAAAAAACCATAACACAACATAACATAACCAATTCCATTTGAAATATTCATTCACAATGCATAGCAAACAACATGAGAATTAATACTATGACATAACCCATTAACACATTTTATAAATTACAATTCATATCAACTTAGTCAAATTATCATTCTCATGCCTTAATCCATTAAGTGTATTCAAAAACCCCAATGCTATAGTCCATTTCCTCAATTCCCATACATTTACCCACTTATCCCATTTTTCATTTCACAAGCATTCACCAAAAAACACTATATCACAACAACTTACCCAATAACCATTACAACACAAAAATAATCTCAATAAATGGGAATTTATTATTATTCCACAATCCATTATCAGATCCTTTATTTATAACCCACGAAATTCATCCCTCTTTCCCATGCCTATCTCACAAAGCATAATCACGTATAAAGTTAATCCCTTAGAATTTCAACTTATATCACTTAACGCCTTTTATAATCCATCCAGAGCCCCACATAGGTCATCTCCCAACCAAGGTGTTTTACTAAAACTCCCATTCACATCCTTCAAGATTAACATCTTATTCACCCTGGGTGCTATGTTCTCACATGATGACCCTATATTTACATAGAAAAATTTTAAGTCTGGGAACGTGGTAACACCCCATGGGTGGCCCTAAAATAGGTCACATCATCCTCCATGCATCTTGAGTGGATCATGAGGGTTTCATTTGGTTTTTTAGACACCCTAAACATCACATCACAACAATTTCAAGACGAAATCTTTATAAGAGGGTAAGAATCAAAACAACACATGTAGAAATCACTATAAAACTCAAGGGATATAACTTATAGACCAACTACCTCAAATATGAAGATGAACACACTCTTAATCATGGAATTAGATTCGAATTAAATCACCCCTTGTTGGCACATCCTAGGTTCCACAAGAAAACAAAGGGTTTCTAGAGCTTCGGCAGAAGATGGGAGAAACGACATGCCCTAATCCGAAATAGAGAAGGGATGAGAGGATTATTACTACCTAGGTCTTCGATCCACAAAAAAAATATCCAATATAGCCAAGAATATATGGAGAAACACCTCTAAGAAGCATGGGTCATCCATGTTTGTCACTTGGGTTGACAGGGGAGCAATGGAGGGAATTCTTGAGTTGTGGTTTAAAACCCAGGAGTGGAAATCTTGTAATTTTTTCAATTTTTCTAGGAGACACAATTTTCCAAACCGTGCCCAAACCATGCGGAAGCTATATCATGAAAATCACCCCTTTGCTCGGTTTCCTGGGAATTCCTCATGGATTTCTTAACCATGCACGAATCATGTGTAAGCTTCTGTCCATGGCAGCATGGTTTCCTACGTTGCTTTGCATGGATTGCTCTAAACCATGTGCAAACAATGCAACATATATAAGAATTCCTTTTTCTACCTCTTTTATTTCTGGAACCCCCAGAACACCCTGAAGTCTTAACATGAATGTTGGGAAACACTAATTTAGTAATGAATAATAGGCCCAAACCAAAACAAAAATGAAAACATACCTTGAGAAAATCTGGGACTATACAACCTCCCCACCTTATAACGGCTCGTCCTTTAGCCTCTCTTCTGAGCATCACTAACATACATAATAAGGGATCATGCCACATAACCTGCCTATCCATTCCCACATTACATGTTCCTGGTTACCCATCACAATGCCACTGAACACAGACTAAGAGAACAAACTTGTTCCACATGTCTTTCTTACCACAACCAGAACACAAACTGAAAACTCCTCATGGATGCATCAACATCAACCATTCACATAACAAAAAATTCATGGGGAAACATAGGTAAAAACACATATCTCACAACACATGGAAACAAAACAAACGACATCACATCATCATAGAGGAACCAATCAACACTTCATCAGGACGACCATCTTCAAAACTCATGACCCAAATCACTGGGTGTCATTTTCCTCTCGTTTTCTTTTACAAACTCTAACAGTGACCCAAGCCTGATATCGCCTGAAAGAAAACACAAGATCCTTCCAACTAGTTTTCCTGAAGATTTAATTCCGCAACAATACGACTAAATTCCACTCAACACTACCAGGTACTCGACCAACTAAAATCAGGCCAAGGCTCTCTACCAGGGCTAACTCATTTGAATGGTGACCAATAGAGTCCTTCCAACCCGAAACCATGCTCACGTCATCAACCAACAATTTATCTTGTATGGTTATGTCAACCATTTCTGATTACTTTGAACTTGCTCCATCGATGAAGGACCACTACAACTCAACCCAACATCCCATGTTCTAACATTTTCCAATTCACCACTCCCATGAATCCATACGGGATTACCCCAAATTTTCATTTATCCGCACCATGGAAACCATTGTGAAGACATCCATACATAGTCCATTCAATTACTAAGATCATCTTGACCTCACTTAAGTATAGCTACATTTCAAAATACTCGATCTTCTAGAACCTGAACAGAGATGTGGTTCACTTCAATTCATGTTTACCATCTTAGGTCAGACCACCTTCGACTGGATGTCCCTAGAACAACAACCTTACAATGATGGTATGCTACCCCTTTATCACCTTCCGAAGGTTCTCACTGACTTAAATCCTATCATTACCATCCCACAAACCAACTGAGTTTGTTCCAAAAATTTAATTAGAATTCCATAATCATGGAATTACCCTCCCCCACCCCATAGGAACATCAGTCTTTACCCTTAGAATGAAACAACATGACATGGACACGGTTCACGCAACATCACAACCATGAAAAACCACCCAAGGGAAAATTACTCGAGTCTAATCCCAATCTTCGTTGGAGTTATAGTACCCCAGCTTCTCTTGCCACAACCTGTTGTCATATCCAACCACATCCCCCTAGAAATTCAACACAAACTTCACAAGCTTCACATGGATCCACCTCGAGGTTGAAGCCAACACTGGGCTCATCAGTCACCACAACCAAGGCCCACATGCCACTCTGAGAAACCTAAAAAGAACCTTACAAGTTCCTTACTGGAATCCTAGTACTAGTACATCATCTCGATGTTCTCCTCTCCACATGTAAGACAGACTTATCACTCCCTGTATTAAAAGTGTTGTTACCACTAATCCCAAGAGGGATTCTAACCACTGGATATTATACTCGGTCACAAACCAAACACCAAAACCATGGCATGTCTTTCTAGTTTCTTCAAAAAAAGAAAATGAACGTCACCCAGCGCCTGTTCCTGGCTTTAATGAACAACACCCCTGTCGTTCATCCACATTAGTTCCATCCGAGGGTCCTCACCCCAAGCCATTGAGGGTGTACATCCCATCCTCAGGCTTCACGCATACAATTTCCATGAGAATAAACAATATGATGTCCCTCATACAACCAAACACATTCATGTCTCTTGGCATGAGGTCGAGATTGTTAACATACCTGGGACAATGTCAATATACTTGGAGAGCTGATCACTAGCTGAGGCATGATAAGAAGTTTTCAAAGAACACCACCACCAAATTATCCATTCTAATAATGAAATTTGGGACACCACGACCTACCAAGGATTTCAGGCTTCCCGGTCAACCGCATTAGATAAAAACATAACCCCACCACTCAGGTATGATTGCCAACAAAGTTTAACCCTCGCTCCATGACCAAATAACCAACATCCATGAACCAACATTTCATGTGTCAGTATTTCCACCACACCACTCTAGTACTTAAAATGTGTCCATGATTGCTAGAAAATGAAGCACAACAGTCTTCTGCACTAATCAAACCATCGGTCTCACAAAACAACCGTAACTTGTGTTTAACCCACCGCTAGCATACTTGCCTAACCATGTATATTGGTTAGCCAGTGTCATCAGACCTGAGGTGGCCTCTTCATATCACCCACCAACCAACCCATTCTTACTAAAAATATCAGCCACATGACCACTGTAACTCTAGTGTCACCACAGAGAAAAATCATACAACCACACTTTCGCATCCCTTGACTTTTTTCACTCCAAAACAACATCAAGACTCCATCAATCACCATCCCAACATGGGAGTTAGGTATCCATACTATACAAAACTTAGAAACAAACCTTAACTCTTATCGCTAACACTAGGGTGCCCTTATGAAAGAACCAGGTATAACCATACCATTTACTAAAACTTGGTGGTACTCGGTATGTGTCGACACCACATTTTGAGCATCTCCCATGCTCACATTCCAAGGTTCCTACATCACAGGGCTATCTACCTAAAAGTTCACCATTGATTTCATGAGATTATCAATTCATAACCACAAATCATGTAGCACAAACATACATCAACCTTTCCACTTAGCCCTCAAGGCCACGTCAACACCATGGGACACTCTATGTCCCACTACCAAAGTCCAAAACATCGACATGCGTGACACACACCCGAAAGCACTAGATGATCTATCTGTCCTCTCTTATAGGTCACCTGGAAGGTTGAATGATACCGACTCCTTAGTCTAGAGTCACCACCAGGAGAATCCATTGGTCCTCTCTCCAAACAATACTTATCATGACATGAACAAAGCAATCCTCATTAATGGAATTATCACTCCCATTTTAATTCACACAATGACTAGCACACCAAATAACCATATACTCTAGGTTACATGCCAATGGTGTACACATTCAATATAACTTTGAGAAAAAAATAAACTCTAGGATTCAAGATACAACTTGCAAGGTCTAGAACTATCAAAATTAAACAACCCATTCTTCATACTCTACCCCAATGATCAACATCACACTTTGAACACTACCCACCACCATACCTAACATGGGTCATGGTTAACATGGGGGTAACAAATTTACTTAATCACAAGTATTTCATCAATACCTCTTTAAACCCACTCTTCTTTTACGACATGATCCCTTCCCCTTATGCACATTTCCCATTTCACGTCTTGTTAAAATCATCATTTCAACTCTTTTAAACATTTCATTATGCAAAATATGTTTACATTTTATCCATCATTATGCACAAGTTATATTTTATACACTAAAACAGCCTTTAAATTTTATTACAGCCATAAATATTAACCCAGTTATAAAATTTACTCATTTTTATTCACCCACTTTCATTAAAATTTTTAGGCATCATTTTATTTAGATTTATCAAGCGAGTAAAATTCACAATACTCTCTATTCCCCAAGCACCCATACCATGTATGTGACTATAATGATGCATGCCACCTATATCCATAGGTTCCTAAAATGATGTATGAATGCACAACCACATTCTATTCCATCCATGATAAAAAGATCATAAATCAGTTAAATCACACAACATGCGCATCACCCAATGGTGAAATATCATCCAATAGTATCAACAAAAATCATGACAAAAAAATCCCACCCAAGAAAACTAGGGTTTTCCATCATACATGGTTTAGCTACTCCCAAGAACGAGCTCATTACCAAGGCCCGACACATCCTAATCTTTTGTCTACCATCCCCAAATAGTATGAAGAGAAAAGAAATCCTCTGATACTACTTTGTAATGTCCCCAAACTGGATGCCACTAACAAGGTGCTCCATGCTAGTTCGTCATATGACCTCAATCGTGCCTCCCCATATGCCAAAGATTATAGACTAGCGGTTAGGTCTAATAAATTACACGGGGAGACTATACACTCTTTTCCTGAGTAATCCAAAACAGATCACAATAAAAATTACAGAAATAGTATAAAAAACCAAAAAACATACATAACCAAATGTTTCCCAAACAAGATACAACACATATTGAATACAACAATCCAATTGCATACTAGTAGTGCAAGTGAAAGAAACCCAAAATAAAACAAACATACAAAACTACCAACGAGTACCGACCCTTAGTCTGGATCCTTCTCCATATACATCCTGATCCCACCTCAATATCATAGTATTGGGCCTCATCCATTATCCAAACCTTCAACCAAGAGATCTTCTCTGGTACCCAACGATGGAATGAGTAGGGTGTGAGTACAAAACTCAATATTCCACCACCAATGATGTCAACCAAATATCTAGTCTAACAGATAATTCATGCAATTACAAAAACAATTAGGTAAACAAGGGACAGTTTGGGTGCCATTAGTTAATAAAGTTCATCTAATTAAATGCTAGCACTCAACCCAATTCCATTTCTTATACCATATACATTACTTAGTCCATTTAATCAGAAGTTACAAGTGTTAGGCATAAATATCATATACACAATGGTTTAGTGAAATCAATCCCAATGTGGAGGGGAAACAAATCAAGTCCTTATCTCACTAGGGATACTCATATCACATCAACCCATTATCCTCATCTCCAATCCACAGTCCGAGTGAAATGAAATCAATACAATATCCTCACCTCGAAGCCTCAGTTTGGGTGGCATGCAACTGTTAGAGGAATAAGGCCTCAATCCCTTTCCCTAACCCATTAATATTGGGGTGGAGTTTAGAGCCTCAGTCTATCTCGACCTGTGGGCATAGAGACTCAAGTCAATACCCCACTCTACCAAGCCATGTGCAAATTCTTATTTATCAATCACCAAAACCATACCATAACAAAAAATAACATAACCAATGTCATGGGAAATAATCATTCAAAATTCTGAGAAAACAACATGGGAATTAATACACAACAACATGGAAATTAACACATTTTTTCAATTACAATTCATATCCATTTAAAAAAATTATCAATCCTATGCCTTATCCCATTAGGTTTATTCAACAACCATTATTCCATAGTCAATTTCATCAATCCCAATACACTAACCCACTTAGCCCATTTATCATTTCACAAGAATTCACTACAAAACACCTTATCACAACAACATAGCCAACATCCTTTACAACACCACAACAATATCAATAAATGTAAATATAACATTATACAATAATCCATTAAGACATCCTTCATTTCTAACCCATGCCATTCATTCCCATTTTCTATGCCTATCTAACTAAGCATAATCATGTATAAATATAATCCCATATCATTTCCCCTTATCTCACATAACCCCTTTTTTAATCCAACCAATCCCCGACACAGGCCACCACCCAACCAAGGTGTGTTACTAGGACTCACATTCATATCCATCAAGATTAACATCTAATTCACCCTGGGATCTATGTTCTCGCATGACAACCATAAATTTACATAGCTAAACTCTATGTTTGGGAATGCTGTAACACCCCATGGGTGGCCCTAACATAGGCCATGTCATCCTCCATTCATACCACATGGATCATGAGGGTTCCATTTTGTTGTTTGGACACCCTAAACATCACATCACAATAATAGCATGACAAACACTTCATAATAATGTAAGAATAAAAACACCACCTACACAAATATCTATAAAAAACAATGGATATAACTTATAGACCACCTATATCGTATCTAAATATGAACAAAATCGTAATAATGGACATAGATCCAGATTCAAGCACCGCTTTAATCCCCAACCTAGGTTCCGCTGGAAAACAAACAGGGGGTTTAGAGCTTCGGCAGAAGATGGGAGAAACCGAAAGCCCTAATCCGAAAATAGAAGGGATGAGAAGATTAAACATACCCCTGGATTCAATATTCAACCAATGAAATTCATAACGGCCATGAATTGAAGGATAAACACTCTTAGAAGCTTGTGTTATCCATGTTCTTCACTTGGGATGAAGGGGAGGAATGGAGTAAAATCCCAACTTGGGTTTTAAAATCCCAATGTGGAATTTTTTTAATATTTTCAACTTTTTTAGGCCACACGATTTTCCACACGGTTTTCCAAATCGTGAAAAAACCGTGCAGAAGCTGCTACCCAAAAATCACCCCTTCACATGGTTTCATGGTAATTCTGCATGGATTTTTTAACTGTGCGCAAAATGCGCGAAAGCATCTTTCCATGGTTTCAGGGTTTCCAGGGTTGCTTCACACAAGTTTCATTAACCATGCCCAAACCATACAACATGGGAAGAAATTAATTTTTTTCCTCTTTCATGTCTCAAACCCCCATAACACCCCCAAGTATTCACATGAACTTTAGGAAAAACTTATTTAGTCAAAAATAAGAGGCCCAAACCAAAACATAAATAAAAACATACCTTATGGAAATATGGGACCTTACAATATGACATATATGTATATATATAATCATATATCATTATTATATTTTAATTTAATATCATATATATCATATATATTAACCAAAATCATTCTTAATACATTCCATTTAGTGTATGAATAAATCACATCCCTTTGAGGGGGTGGTAGTCCACACTTCCTCAAACGATAATATCATATTAACAGAAAATGGAATGAATAAAGATACATGTTTTAAAATAGTTAAATAATATTAAATACATAATATATAAAATATATAACATATATAAACATATTTTATCCATTAATTTTCACCATTATAGGAGGTGAAATAAAAATAAAAAATCATTATTTAGTGAGGCAGTAATTCATCGTACACGTAAACCCTGTGTTTTTTAACCATTAGATGGAAGTGTTAGTAAGTGTAGGTCAAAACCATAGAATAAAAAAGTCCTATTATATTTTGGGTACTATTTTTGGTATAAAATAATTTAATAAGACGAATTTATGGTGTATATAAAGAAAGTAAAAGAAGGGAGTTTGAGGGAAGGTGTTACCTCTTAATTAGGTAACTCTTTTTAGTTTGCACCAAATCGATTTCATAGAAGGATTTAGGTATAAGTGATGATTCATGGAATAATTTAGTGATGTTGGGGATCTATTTTGGAAGAGTTTTTTTTATACAAAGAGGATTTATAGGTGTGATGAAGTGGGAGGATAAGATGCCTTTTATAATGGAGGAGGTGTGTCCCTCTTGTAATATTTTGGAATAGGCAAACCCAACCCTCATTTTTTTAAATGAAAGTGGATAACATAATGGTAAAAAGTAAAAAAAAAAGTTATGATAGATTCTAAATATAGACTTACAATTTCTTTTTCAAAAGTATATATGTCGTTTTGGGCCTTAAGTTTATGATTTAGTCCTTTAATAAGCTTAATTTAACCTTCATCTTTGTAATTAATATTAATAATTTTACTAATATTTTTTGTCAAAAACATTATCTTATTATTAATAAAAACTAATGATGGTTAGAATTATGTAATATATTTTTTAAATTCATAACATATAAGTGGAATAAATTAATTTAAATATAATCCCACTTATGGGATGAAAATGTGTGTTTTTTATGTAAAAATGTTCAAATGTTTGATATGTTTTTAAAGTAAAATTTAAAATAAAATTGATTCCAATGACCTAAATTTGATGGATTGAAAAGTATTTAATCTAAATACAATTTAATACAAACTAAAAATATAATTTAACTATATAACTATTTTTTATTAAAAAGAAGGTTTGAGTTAAATTTTAATATTTTACATTATTCATTAAAAAATAAAACTACATAGAAAAATACTAAATATTCACCATAATAAAATTTTTATGTTTAAATTTAAAATATTAAGTTTATATTGACTTATAAAATTTATAAAAGTTTTAAAATTTATATTTAAATTAGATTCTCGATAAAAAAGTGGTAAAAGTACCTTAATAAAAAATAGGATTTTAGGTGTAAAATTGGGGTTGTTCTTATCTTATGCCATTAAAATGTATTGGATGAATATAAAAATTATTTTATGGAATATATATTATATATATTACATTAATATCACTCATTAATTATAATTAACTTAATTATTTAGGATAAAATATCCTTCTACGTATAAAAATATTTTTCTATAAAAATATTTCCTTTATATTTAATTGGTTCATTGTAACTTATAAATTAATTTTATATTTTGTGTATACCATAAGTTTTAATAATATAGTTAGTAATATTAATAAATTCTAACATAAAGTCTAGGTTATGTTTTAATGTATCAAATAATGAAATTTTATCAATATATTGTTGTTTGGTAAATCATTATCTTGCGTGTTACACAAGACGTCGAGGAAAGACAGTCTTGTATGTAATGTAAGCTGACCTCAGTGTTCCGTTTATATAAATACATCCATTATATTACATGTAGTTTATAATAAAAATGTAATTTCATATAACTCAATCCAAAAATAGTACATTAATATATATATATATATATATAATAACTATTTTAAGTGTTGAGTGAAATGAAAAATATCAATAAGAATATATTAATTCCAAAAGAAATAATTCGAAAATTCTTGGGGTCTTATAGGTAACTTTTCCCTTGGGATAATATTATTTTTTACTCATGATGATTGGTTAAAATATGTTGAAACCCATGATTTTAAATCGTTTATGTTACCCAATTACATATTTTACTTACGCTCTTTCTCCTTATCTGAGAATCCGTCAGACAGTGGGTTATGATCTCCCCGCTCATGCATGAAGTATGTCAGAAGAAACCGGGTCTGAAACGCCATACATCCTAGTCATTTCCATGGTATAAGTCATACAACCTAATACTACAAGAACAATATTATATATGTCATATCAACCCTATATATGGAAGCACTTGTCTCCTTTCCTAGGAAAATTTGACTTGAAATTCCCCTTCTATATTCAGGTACATTCCTCCCACAAACCAAACTCAGTGCTTGAGAAAATCGGAATATCTACAAAATTCATTCAGTTTTTAGAGATATAATGTCATAATTGTTGAATAATTATTTGTTTGACTATGTTGTAACATTCCCCAGGTGGATTTTTATAAGTTTCTCACAACATTTCGGGCATATCAAGTAGATAATTCCACTATTGACTTTATAGAACACACCCTAGTTTACCTTAAATAAAAAAACCCACAAATTGGTATTTTAATTAGCTATACCTTTTTTCTTATGATATACCTTCTCTAATTTCATAATCCCTTTTCCCTATACCAATTTTTTAATCAAAGGATCCCCAAATCATAGCTTACAATTTTCTCCTCTCACACTTGAAGGGGGTTGCATGTTTCCAGATATATTACCAATAATAGAAGAACCATCAAACCCTTGGTAAGTTCTAAAGATGTTAAATTATAGACCCAATTATTTTATTATTTTATGACTTTAAAACAACATAAAAAAAATACTAGTCACAAAATGTTAGGTTGTATAATAACATATTTACCTTAAGACATTAAACTATATGGACAATGTCATGATGGCACATTGTTAAACGGTATGATACTTTAACCGTTTATAGGGGGACCCTTCCCCCTAACATCGACCATCGAAAATAATTTATCCTCCTTCAATCAAGGAAAATTCATATAGGATTGGTTTACCATTCATGTCCCATACTAATATAGATATTCCATTTATTCTTAAATATATCCCTTTGAAAAAACTCACCATCGTGGTCTTTAGAAATATAAATCTTAAACCTAGTTAATGAGTCATATAATGTTATAATTTATAAGAAATCATTTTCTTATATTTTAGAAAACACAACCCAGTTTTCGTTTCATATGTCACTCACAATTTTCATGGGTTTTCATCCAAAGGATTACATTATTTGACTATGTAGTACTCATCCTAGTTGGAATTTCTTAAAACTTCCCACAAAATGGGTCTGTCAACCATTGGTAACTGCATCCTTGGAAGAGGCCTTATATATTCTCTAATATCGTGTTTTAGATCTTATAATAAAAAAAATCATGGATCAAGATTCTCTACATGATATCCAAAGAATTTCATAACATTATTAGCTTGAAATCCCTATATGTGTCATTATTTCAACATATTCGGTCAAATATGTTTGATTTAAAACACAAGACTCATTAGGCTAGTTGACATGACTTTAAACTCCCCATATAAAGTGACACAAAACTCTCCAGTTTTTAAAACCACAAAGTAAACTCTATAAGAAATTTTAGTCTGAGGTCACCAGACATGCAATCTGTGCACTTTAGAAAACAAATATAGAAATAAAAAAATGCACAAAACATGTTAGGATGAAAACATGAAATGGGTGGAAAATTAAAAATTTACTTCTTGACCGTTGACTCTTACTTATAACATAATTAGGAATAAAAATTTTAATTATTGAAAATACACACTTTTTGTAGGGTTGTCCAAATGTCCCTAAAAACACTCAAACTATTCTCACTAGTCCCAATGTAATAGGAAAAATTTAGAGAATTCTCCAAAAATTGAGGTTTCCCCAAGGTCTAACAAGGGATTTCAGAATGCGTCAATGTTCCCTATAGTTACCATAGAAAAAAATTATTTTCATTAAAAAAATATAATTCTGAGGGGGTGGGATTTTTTCGACACTGAAAAATGAATTTTATGCACATTACTGTAGAATTGAAGATGTGAAACACACATAGAAAATAAATTCCATGTTTGAGTAGATTGGTTTATCGATGATAGAAGAAGTTGAAGAATATATTTCCATGTCCCAAAAGACTAATCCATAATGATGAATATATGGAAAGATCCTCCTTTATGGTTACACTATGGATTTATATGATTCATAAAATAATTTTTAAAAAGAACTAAAATTTAATTTATGTGTTTACCTGGAAGAAATTTGTTGTATTCACCATTCCAATAGGCGTAGATATATTCTAGAGCATCTATTTGATTGGTCATAGAGCTGAAACAAACTCACGGATCAAAAGTCATGGATATAGGAATTTAGAAAAAAAATTGTATAGGAATGTGTGTCACCACATTGGCCATCCACACATGACCATCCACATAGGTCCATCCATGAATTCCCATCAGTGTAAGACCAATCATGCATTACCATCCGCGTAGGCCCATCCACATAAGTCCATCTGTATATTCCCACTCATATAATCCCATCTATGTAGGTACATAAGTAAATTCCAATTCGTGCAGTCCCACTAATAGGTCTATAAATAGACCCATCCACGACCAATCTTTGGATGACAACCAAAATCCTAGACAGTGAATCCATAAGTGGACTTTGTTCATGTTTATCCTTCACCAAAGTAGTCCATACCTACTTGGTTGACCTACCATGGACATCTCTCACAAGTTTAATGTCGCCAACCCATCGCATGGATGACCACACTTGAGAGATACCCACCAAGGAAACCCATTCCTGGGTGAACCACCTAGTAAAACAACCTCAAAAATCCACCTGGCTGGCCCACCTGGGTCACCGAGACCTGGGAAACCCACACCTAGGCTACCCACACCTGGGCGACCCACACATATGTGACCCACACCAAGGAAAACCACCTAGGAAATCTACTATGATTTTTCTAGTCCATACCATATAGGATGTACCCCCGCACCCCTACTCGAGGTCATGGATGGGTTGGTCTCTCCTTCCTCGGGTTCGGTGCCTTCTCTACCGTCACTGACCCCCATGAAAAATAGATACTCTCACCGTGATATTTTTTGGCTGAATCGCGGTAATATTTTGGGTTCCACGTTATATGACATTAATTTCCACCCCTAAAATACCATGATTTGACATACTCCTTAATTCTCCTTGAATGTGCCTTGAGTTGATATACTATTGGTTCCTTTACCATACTAATGGTTGAGAATATCTTATTGGATTCATAAAGTACAATGAGTTGATACACTCCTCAAGAATCACCTGAAACCTCATCAAATAGATCCTATCAGTGGATAAACCTATTAGACCTCAATCCCGGAGTAATCCACTAGCCTTTCTTACAAAGGTTAAATCAGTCATACATATCTCTTCCTCTTATATATTGGGTCATAGAAGTGATGGGAACTAGAGTTATCTCTGTCCCTCCTTCTCACATCCATCCTCAGTATGCAAACCCTATACCCATCCCATGGTATATTGATGAGTGGTAAGTGTTTTACCCTCATCATCTTCCATTATTGGAAGAGGATTCATACGAGGTGGGCACACTCAACACCCTATCCCTATTCATTTGGGATTGTTCATCATTTACATCAGTGGATTGATGTAGAAAATGTGGTTTTCTAGATATTATTCTTCCTCTTATTTCTCACACTAACCATGACTCGGGTGGGATTGGATGTTAATGGTGATCATGAAATCCGTACGATCCTTGAAAAACATTAAAATATAAGAACTATAATTCTTAATATATTCAGGATACATAGGAAGCCTACATTGGACACAAGATCAATGAGAATCCTCTTCAAAAATTATTACCAATCATAATAAAACCAATTAGAGAATCCTCTTCAAGAGTAGGTCTCAAATTATTAATCAGTTGAGAAATAGATCATGATACCTTTATAGGTAATTACCTTTAGGATTAATCCCTAATTTATGCCTCTAGAAGGTCCATTCTTCCCTGTGAGACAAACCATTGAGGGCCACCATAGATGTAGGACCTCAATATTGAACTACAAGAACTCTGATTCTTACTATAGTCAGGATATGTAGGATTCCCACCTAGGGTCTGAGCTCAATAGGAATCTTCCTCAAGATTAACCCCTAGTCACAATACACTTAATCGTGGAATATTCATCAGTAGTAATCCCCAAAACAAGACTTCAAACCATCATGAGTTGAGACATCTCTCATGGTCCCATTACAATGAATACGTTTTTGAAATAATCACCAACTTATTCCTCTTAAAGGCCCATAATTCCATATGAGACAAACCTTTTAAGGGCCTCTAGAGGTTTAGGTCCTCATAACTGAACTAAAAAGTATTTTATTCCCATCAAAATGGGATATGTAGAAATCCAATTTGAGGATGAAACCCAACACCTCCAACCAAGCCTTTTCTCTCTAGACCACATTCTCAGTAGGCTCTAATAAATCTTTGAAGTCCATACATCTTCCAAGAACACCAGGCTTCCTAGGTTGAAGTCCCACAAAAAAAGATCACTAGGCACCTTTCACCTAGACATCATTTCTACATGACATTAAACTATATGGTTTGGTCCTTATCACATCACCATAAAAGGTATGATTTTCCCCATTATATGACATGAATCTATGTGGGTTGTGATTAATTTCATTAGGATATGTAGGAAGCCAATCACATGGGTTTGATCCCAACATCAAAATAACTGCCATTTCCTTGAATGATGATACACTCTAGAGTTCCCCACTATGTGGCTAGAAAACCGGTGTTATCATAATAATGACCAATTAATATCTAATATGTACATACGAGGGTACCACTAATGGGGAACCTTGGATACATATAAATGTCTCCATTGATGAAGAACCTAAGATACATATAGACGATTACAATCTCCATACATTCTAATAATTCATTATTAATTCAAGGGTGACATACATCATACATGGAAATAAATAAAGGATTCATGAACATATATTAAATCAATAAGAGATTCCTACAGTAGGAAATAATTCCCACAAAAATCATTTGATGAGACTGACTTCCCATCCTCTCAACCAATGATAGTTCCCAAGAATCATTGGCTAAACATCCAAATGAGCACCTACCTTTTGAAAGAAGCTCCCCGTGGATATAAAACCATTGGGTGTTTATGGTTCCACAAACAAACATATTGATTTTAGATGAATTGATTTATTTTATCGGATTATTATTGTAACTAATCTTTCATGAATTTATTTTTTCATGATAAATGATTTTTTATATCTTTAAAAGGGTTGAGATTTACAATTTTTATAGGGTGTTAACAAATGGTCTATGTTTTAAAGATTTATTACTTTTATAAATTTTATAATTAATTTAAAGAGGGTAGTTATGTACAAATTTTCTGAATATCTTTATGTAATTTTAGAAAATGTCTAGGTGTGTGTATTTATAATTTCATAAAGTAATTTGAAGAGTTTTTTGTCATCTTATCTTACATTTTTCAATTTTTTAATATAATTAATAACATTGGGTATTTTTTTATTACGATTTAAATTTAAACTTATTTATAGACCCCTACACCACCAAATAATTATTTATTTTGAAAAAATAATCCATGAGTTATTCTGTATATGTAAATCCACTAGTTGATCAACCTAGATACTACCTTAAACAATATCATAACATGATCCCTTCCATCTTATCTGGGTAGTATACTTCCCATGAAGAGATATAGTGTTCATAGAGAAAACTGAAGATATTAAATAATATGGAGATTTATAAATCACATAATAATAAATTTTTTACCTTTATTCTCTAGGGTCCAATTTTGATGTTTGGGAATTATATCATTTAATCAAAGAAAAAATGGACCACTCATGGGATTGTTTTAAGGTGTTTTTCATATATTAATATTTCCCTCAGACTGAAAATTTATATGGTATGACGTTTTATTACTTTGATTAGTGTGGTTGGTTATTATGGGATTATTCACATAATTTCAGTTAATTTTAACCATATTTTCCTAAATAAGAATTTTATAATCCATTAAAAGTTTAGTATTTTGAAAGAAATCATTATTCAAAACATCGTTTTAATGTTTCTTTTTTTAGCCTAAACTCTTACACAGAGGTGGTGACGAAATACAGATGATTTGAAGAAGGCATGGGGAATATTCTTGAATTAATTTATATTTTAGTTATTCCAAGGGCTGTAGATGGAAATTCTAATAGATTAAAATGATGATGGAATAATTCTTATCATAAGAGTGGAGGCCTCAACAGGAAAACCTATTTCCAATCATTGGATCATTTTTTAATGTAATTCCATTGTATAATACTAGTCTTTTCATAAAGGGTAAAATAATCCTTTTTGTTAGGAATATACTAATACATGTTTTTGATTTGTAAATTTAGATCATATTTAAATGTCTTATAAAGGATTTTTTTGTAAAAGAGGCTACCTCGTTTTTCAACTTTAGAAGATCTCCAAGATCATCATGTTGTGCCTGATATTGATATAGTGGTTGGTTACTGTACATCCATGTATATTTTTCATCCCCTATCAAGATTATATTAGTTATATTTTAAATTAGGTAACATTTTTATTGGGTATTTTATTTTTATGAAATGATTAAAAAAATTAGTAGTACAATATAAAAATATTTATAAAACATTAAAAATAATATCTGATAATTGTTTGTGTTATGAAATTATTACCACTTAAGTGATTTGGGATCCCTTTTGGAGGAACATTATTTTAGTTTTTTCTTCATGTTGATATTTTTTATCAGTTCATTGGGAGTAATAAATCATTTTTTGATCATTTATGTATTAGAACAATTGTTAATATATAGGATAGTCTATAATGGATAAGTATTTCCTTATTTAATTTAGTCCTTTCTGGTACACAAATCTAGAGTCTCTTATGGTTACCCATTTACGAGAGAATAAGGTTTGGATTGTACACTTCACATTCATTTCATGAAAAAGTATATGGTTTTTAGTTGCATCCTTTGATGTTCCTTGAGGATTGTATTTGGTCAGTTTTATAAGACCTATCTTAGAGAGTGTCTAAGAGTTCCTTGTTTTCAAATTTTTGTTTCTAATGGGGAAGAGAATATTGACTTTTTATTGATAAAATTTTTAATCTATGAAATATTTATGGGTATAAAGATATATTGGGAGGATAATTATATAAAAAATAACTTAATTCCCATGTGTGAACTCTATAATTTATTCATTTTTATCTATATTTCTTAATTAGGGCACGATCTTGGGTTTTATAACATATTTATTATATTTCTAGTGCATTTATTATAAAATAAATAATATTATGTTTTATTTTTTGTATCCTAAATATTTAAATTTTTTATCAATTACACATGCATTGAAAAATATATTAATGATGAATAAATATATTTGAATACCTTTTCCAAAATATGTAAAAAAACCTTGTATGAATATTATATTACATGTTAAAATATATATTATGTATATAATGAATATATTATATATAAATAAAACATATTATGAAATTATTTATATAAGTGACAAACCATATGTATGTGAAATATATTTCATAAGATAATTAATGGTTTTTTTCAAAGGGAAAATCCTTATATATTAAAAATATATTATATTTGAAATAATTATTTCATAATGGTTTTTAGGGGATAATATATATATATATTCTTTATGTAATATATATTATATATTTGGTTCTCTATCTAAGGGTGGAAATGTTATCTTTTGGAAAAATATATTACGTATTGGTAAATTATATTCCTTGTTAATTTTTTCTAATATAATTACATTATAATTGAAAAAATATATAATAAGTATTAAGGATTCATGTTACATATCATAGTGGGAACATTTCATTTTCCTATTTTTAGTATATAATAGTCTTAAATATTATATATAAGAGTAAATATTTAACACATAATCGATATCCAATAAAATCCAAATTGGATAAAATGAAATGTATTTTATGGTTGATATAGCTATTTTCAATATTAAGCCACTATGGCTAAAAAAAATTGCTCATACGAGTTATCAAAAATGGAGATAGAATTATCAGTTTTAATGTATAACTAATAACATTTAATCAATTTGATAATTATAAAATATGTATCATATTCTCTTATTATAATCATATAGCTAGAAATGAATTTAATTAGAAAATTATTTTTCAAAATATTAAATTTTGAATTGAATCATATAATTTATAATTTTTTTTATAAATTATAATTAATAATATTATTTAATATTTATTAATTTTTTGATTTTTCAAGGGAGGGATAATTCCATTAAAATGGGGATCACGTTGTGATGCCAAATGTCTTATTTTTAAATTTTTTTATTTTTCATTTTTACCATATTAAAATTATGAAACTTCGAGTTCCTTTCTGGCCATTTGATCCCCTGACCTTCAGGCAATATTCCCCTCTCTTTCTCATCTCTTTAATTTCCATGAATTACCTTTAAATTTTTATAATGGTTCTTATAGATAAAGTGTTCTAAACAACCTCGTATATTCTTATTCTTCTTTTTCCTCATTATTTCATATCATAAGATGGTCATCAAAACCTTGGGTTATTGTTTTTCATTTTAGACGTTGTGGTTTTCATGACTTACGGGTCAAAATGATTTTTTAGAAAGTATTTACAAACTATTTAGTGTATAATAACACCATTTATATGATATTAAATTAATTAAAATATATTCCACCGTGTGCAGGATTCTAAACCAAAACATTCACAGCATATCCCTAATAGAAACCACCCCTGCACTGACAGTGAGAATAAGGATTACCCCCAAGACCCAACTCCAATTAACCCTAGGTTGGTGACTATAAAATATGGTATAAAACATTTTAATGTGATGCATTACCATTACATGACTCCATTAAAACTGAAATAGAAGAACAACCACTCATTAACACCAAGATTATTTTATTCAACCAAAAATAATTTCCTTGACCAAGGTCTTACAAACATGCTTAATATATAATTATAAGAAAATTATTTGAAGACTAGATCTAAATATCCATGAAATCTCCTAACACCAAACGTGATAATTAATTTGAACTTTCAAACTCTAATGATTTATCCAACAAAAAAATTAGAAATTTTGCTGGAGTGGGAACTTAGAAGTACTCAGTATAATCATCCTTCTAAAAATAAACTTATATGATAAATATTCAAGAATTAAAATGAGGGAAAACAAACAAGTAGTGAAACAAAACATAATCATATAACAGGTAAATCCTGAAAATCATAGTAATAAAAACAAAAAAAACACAACCATCACTGCCTTTTTTTTCTACAACCACCATATCCATCACAAGTGAGAAAACCCAAATCCAACCCCAAAACATTCACCATAACAGCACATATTTTGGGCCCAATAATTTCCATCAATGATCTTAATTTTTAAGATATTCATCCACCCTCTAAGAGTTATGTAGTTAGTAGGGTCTACTCCACCAATATATGATAAAAATGTGATAATAGAACCATATAAAATTCATAACATCATCATATATCCACATAAAATATTATCCTCGTCATATCCACAATAAGTAATAATTACATCTAGTACAACTACATTCTATATATGTCACCAATATATATACCGAGCCACTTTACCACATATCTATAAATGCACATCATAGCTATAACCACATCAGAATAATCAAATTAGGGTATTGTGAATATATAGATCATAAACCTTGTTCCCTCCCCCTACCATGCACATCCCCCATCATGAATCAGCATCATTTCCCCCACCACCACCACAAATCATTACCCTAACAATTCTTAAAGTACACCTCATTATACACCTTAGGTCTCTACATCTCTCTTGATAATTCTAACTATGAACTATTACATCCCATAAATATGTGGTAACTATAAGACATTAGGAACTATAAATCTACATTTTCATATATATTCCCCTTATCAACATAACTACCCCACCACCACTTCCATAATTAAATACAAAAAAAAATATATGAAGAAAAATGTTTCTCCAAATTAACACCAACCACAGTATGTATAGTTCTTCCAGGAAAAAAACCACATCCATAATAATTTCACATTTCTATCGTATTTTTCTCCCCACCAATTACCATTTACCATCCTCTTTAGATTTATTATTCCGTTAATCCATTCCAAACCACTAAAAATTTAGTAAAATCAATTATTTTATTTAATTACATCCTACTCTATTTCTATTTCATCAATTAATACTTTTCAAATTAAGATCATACATATATTATAATTTAATTCCAAACCACATATCCATCCAATACCATCCTAAAGCTTTAAACGATCATTAGGAACATTATTTCCACCTTTATCTTTTCATATTATTTAATGTTCATTGACAACACTTTCACCTTTACTATATCTATAATTCCTACTATACCCCATTCATTTTAAACAATTAGATATTTTTCACAACTTACCACATTTAAATCTAGATGTATCTTTTAAAAAACCAAACACATATTCAAATTACCATCCACCATAATAACCATCCACAGTTTCTCACTTAATTTCCTTATTTAATCAATTATAGATTTACTTTTTTTCATCCCATATAATACCCATTATGTTGTTTATCATATATTTTTAATGATCGGCCATTTATAGACCAACACCCGCACAATCTCATATTTCTCATCTTCTAATTTATCAAAAATATGTTCAATAAATAATTTCATCATATTCCACTCCATCACACAACCCATCAAATATATCAAACTTTTCAATCCATTAACATGAAATAACCATATTTTGGGAATATATAATAATATGGTGTAGCATATGCACCATTTTAGTCCTAGATTATCCAAACAACCATTTCTATTAAAAACATTAATTATTATTAAATTATAAGAGGTTATATCAATATTAAAACTCAATAAAAATTCTTATATTTTGGGAAACTAGTTTCATAGTGTATAAGGGGAATATACAAACAAGTTAGGCATATAGTAAAAGTTTCTCATTCCCATAAGTATTAGATTTCAAAATTCACATTATTAAATTATATTTTCAATCCAATTTTCTATCTTAATTCCCTACAAGGATTTATGCTATTTTATCTCAGACCATTAGAATAAGTATCATTACAAAAAATTATATTAGGACTTGTAAAAAATACATGTTCAGTACTTCCCCATTTTAACTAGGGTTTTATATCTATTTAATTTATCATTCTTTAGATATTTTATAGTAATTAAATAAAGAATATATTATTTTAAAATATATAATATTTCATTAGATATACCCTACCTTGTGAGAAGATTCATTATTTGATGCACCAAAATAGAGAAAGAGAAATGAATGACCAGGGGCCTTGGAAACATTTAAACACATTGAGTTGATCATATAAGGATAGTGGATATTGAAATGATATCCTCAGTTTATATAGGTTTAAAGTAAAAACAATATTTTCAAAATAGTAAATAACTAACTAATTTTAAAATTACATATGGTGGAATTCATATATTTTCCCATAAAACTTGGTCGAATGATTGCTTTTTAAATTTTAATTTATTTTAACATGGAATATAAACCTCAAAATACCCATTAAAATCCTCATGAATTTAGTCATTAATTAATAAAATTTAATAATAAATCCATATTATTTGTAAAAGGTACTGAATACCTCAATTTCAATTAATATTTTCATTAATTTTCTAAAAATAGGTTGCATAATAAATATTGAGGGAAAACAGAATTTACTATAAAAAATTACATACCAATAATTAGTAGGGGTAACTATATGTAAAGGTCATATAGTTTACCTTCACATGGAAACGAAAAGAGTTGACATGTAATGGCCCTTATAATTTACACATATACCCCATGCTTGGTTATATGACCTTTCTGTGAATGAGGTTATACGTATTGGTAATTCAAATTACCTATACACTGTAGAAGAAATACAAATATTCTTTTACATAAAGTGGGTTTGGTAAAGGGTAAAATAAATGGAGTGTGATGACCTTTATGTATGGAAAAAACACAAAAAATACCATTATGCATATAATTAGTGATAAGAATGGGTAGAGCCATATAAAAAACTAGTGCATAAGGGTAACAGATTAACCAAAAATAATTTTAAAACCCATGAATCAACTATTTTAAAACTCCTTCAAAATTTTCTAAAAACCTCTAAAACTACTTGAATGAATCCATATACATGTTCAATAACTGAGAGATAATATTGGATAGGGTTTGGAAAAATTAATTAATTTTTATCGGATACCTCTCAATCTGTTCTCAACCTCATGAATTAAAACTCGTCTTAGAGAAAGAATATATCTCCCTAATGTGTAACTAAGAAACCCAACCATCATATTATATTCCAATAAAGAGAACCACTCTCTAGAAATTCTAAAAAGAGATATATGAAAATCACAAAACATAATAGTCATAAGGAAGATTACTCTAAAATAGAATGAATTCACCATCATAATCATCAATAAGGAATGAATAGAGATTAATATAATAATAAGAAATCATCAAAAAAAAAATTTAATATGGGATATACCTATCAAACAAGAACACTTACACTAGTATAACAAAGCACCATCCACCCCTACTCACACTAACACCTCCCTAGATATATCTTGTACCTCAACTATACTTCAAAAAAAAATGAAAAACATCTCCTCTATCGATTTGAAAATTATTTGATAGGAAATAGTTCAAAGTAATTACAGAAACAATATATACTTTAAAATTTATATATCATTGAATCCATAATTTTAAGATGAGATAAAAATCTATTATAATGGTTTGAATGTAATTATTTTTTTCATAGAAACCATTTCTAGAGATATATGTATACTAAATATTGAGAAAAATATGTTTCTTAAAGATTTCATATTTATGATTTTGTACAACATAGCATGAGAAACAATTAATCCCTCCATACAGTTAACATCTCAAGATACTGAAGATCAACGCTTGAAACCATGCGCTAACATTAGATAACCTCATGACTCTCCACTTCCAAATACCCCAAATTCCATAAAAATAGATCATTCATCTCAACCTTCACATCCAACAAGGATTTTCATTTACTAGAATAGTCTATCATAAATAACATTTTTGCTATGATATTCACATTATCTTTCATCACTTCTTAAGGATTCAACTGAATAAGCTTGGTACATCATTGAATCAGCAACCTCATGGTGAACTCAAAAACAAATGCATGAACCCTTTCATCTAGAAGATAATGTGTGATCCAACTTTTCGTATTCATAAAATAAGTTCAAAAGATAAACACACTCTAACCCCCTTTAAAAATAATTAGAATAGTTTTTATATGATTTCGCATATACATATGGGAACGGGAATAATTATTGAATAATTCATGATATCCCCCAATATGTCGCTCCTAGATCACCATGCTTTATCTACCACCATAAGTTTATAGACCCAATTTTCTATCTGTATGGAATTGAAATATATCTAAAAATATTTTCGAGCTACGAACTAGGAAGACGCACAATTTCGAGGCTCAATGTACCCAAAGTTAATTTTATCAAAATATTAAATATATTTTATATCATGTATGCATGAGTTTTCAGAAATAATGAGGTAACTCTTAAATGGAGTCTCAGATCAAGAATTTGAGCCCACTGTTGAATATGAAATGTGAAGTTTACCCAAGTCCTGACTTAAATTTGTTGGCATGGGGAATTTTCATAAAGCAGTGTTGGAAGATGCGTCTAAATAAAAATAATAATTCATTCAATTTCTTTCAATTTCTTTATTAAATGAACTAAACCAACTTACATCAATAAATAAACTATTATAGATGATATCTAGTGTTAGATGCATAACCATAGGACTACTGAGAGGTGAATTTCACCACCTTTCATTGGTGAATTTGGATTGTATGAGAATGAGATTTCAGATACGTGTGAATAAAGGAATAACGAATGCGAATAATAATCTCCTTCATTGGAAGAAACATTATTCATAGATGAATAATCAAATCATGAGGTAGGGCTTATAATTTGTGTATTCCAACCCTTATGATAAAAATATTGAGCATGATCAACTCAATCTCTTTGACCTTTGTAAAATTGACTCTTTGAATGCACAAACATAGTATATTTAATTTTTTTATTCGATTTATTCCATTGTATCAGGAATTTCACCACCAATCCTCCCCAATATATTTTCATTAGTTATGAATTATTATCCAATGAATTTTTAAACCTATTTTATTTTTTATTTCCCCAATTATTATTTTTGTTTTTAATTATTGGCCTATGCGGACCACTATTTGACATTATCAGGTGGGATCGAGCACAATCAGACCACGGAATTCAAGGATGATTCTATTACAATTACTGGGATGATGATTTTATGATATATCATGATGTTTTGGGGTATGGGATTTCTATTAATGGACCTGGGACTCAAATCAAAGATGAATATGATTAGAGGAATTTTTGGCGGCATTGACATCGTACATAACGGATAAAGATCGAATTTTAGACCATTAGAGGGACATAAATGATAGTTAATGAGGTTTCCACCAATCCTGAGTATTAAAATAGAGGAATTTACAATATAGAATTTAGATCATAGATGCATAGAGTGGATCAAAGATTTTCTGAAAACCCCAACTTCACAACACGTAGTCAGAAGTACAGACAGCGTGTAGACCCTTGGTTGTGGTGGTTAGGTTTTTTGGTTGTGCTAAATATCACACATCATGTAGAACCTTAACATTTCATATTACCTAGTTCTAGAGAACCATCATGTACCCTGGGAGTATAGAGAAACATGAATGTCCAAGAACACAACCAGTGTACACCAACATTGCCTAAGGGACACAGGAATGGCTGGGAGAACGTGGATTGGTCCTGGGAGGCTGTTATATGTCATGTAGTCCCATTACATATTGAATAGGGATACAGGGATAGTGAGTTATGTACTATAAAGGACACATCTAGGTAGAAAGGTGGGACCACGTGCTGTGTGGTTCCCCTTACATGTTGTGTGCCCTTCTTTTTTATAAAACATATTCTTATTATATCTTCTTCATTTGAACAATGATTTTGGCCCATGAGTATCCGATCCTGACTGTTGTTCCATGTAGAAAATTTTCGCGTCCTTTTTAGGGGATTTTGTTATACAATATGAAATGTTTCAAGTGGTACACTACTTTACGTGGTGCTTGATGATAACATTTATTAGGCTGGACCTATAAAGGGAAACCCTCCCATATATACAAGGTATGGGTCCTATATATTAGAGTGGAACCATTCTGTGAAGTCATGGAATAGTTACTCTACTGTTACTGTGGAACCCTCCAATATAGTTAGGGAATGGGTCCACTACCGTTATAGTAGAACCCTCTAATGGGTTTAGGGCATGGGTTCCCTATCATTAGTGTGGAACCCTCATATGAGGTTAGGGTAAGGGTCCCCTGACGTTGTAATGGAACCCTCCTATGGGGTTAAGTAATTGTTATTATACTATTACAGTGGTACCCTCCTTTGGAGTCAGGTAATGGTTCCTCTATCATCAGAGTGGAGCCTGCATACGGATTCAGGGCATGGTTCATCTTCATAGGAGTATACCCATCCTTTTGAGTAAGGGAATGTGTCCTCGATCTATCTACTGAGTGAAACCTTTATACATTACCAAGAAATGGTTTATCAACCTATAGATTGTGGTCCCTTGACTGTGTTTCATAGTTTCAAGGTGTGTCTTCACATTGATGTTTCTACGGACGGTTGTCCAAGATGTTGGTAATCATTGATGGACTTTGAGAACTGATTGTAGACTCATTAAATGGGTTAGGTTATGGGACAGAGATCCCTATTTTTCTCATCTAGGTTTATCTTATCTTCATATATATATATATATATATATCCTTGAGGATTGATATTTTTGGACTCTCTTACTATGTTTTGATATGTCTTCTTATATTGTGTCTCCTATTACTCCCCGCCCCCCGCCCAAACCTTTGGAGGCATCCTTATGGGTATGAATATACTCACTCTTGTATGGGTTTTTATGACACATGTCATGTCTTTTGTAGAGGATGGGTAGGTTAGCAGTGATTATAAAGGATCATAGGGACACCTTGGTGCATTTGATGATGTGTGGTGGTCGGTTCCTAGAGATTCCAAGATTGGATCTCTATGTTTTTACTTTACATTTATTATTATGTTGAGAAATTTTTCTATTTGGGTATGTATTTTCCCCTTTTTCATTTATAGTTTACATTTTCATACTCTAGTATTCTATAGAGGTTTTACATGAATGGTTTATTCTCTATATGATTCATTTTTATTAATATTTATCTTTAATTCTTCATAAAGATGTTTGTCTGTGTGCACATGGGTACTTAAGAAAAAGACACCTATATTATTTGCGACTTTCGACACTTGTCTTTATCCCCTAACCTATGTAGATAGGCTTGAGGTATTTGGTGATCAATCTCTATTGGGGTGGGTTGCAGAAGATTGGTAGTAAAGGTGGTTCATTCATTTGGATGGTACTTGGAGTTGTCTCCAAACAATGATTTTTTTGGATCTAGGGAAACACTATAATTTTGTCTTTACAATAGCTCCCAATCCATAGAAAACGGTTTTAGTGTGGTTGTCTATGTATCCATATATCAGGACTGTGACTACCTACATGTATGTACTGAAAATGAGACATTGGATGTAGGAAAAATCGATACATGCCTCATAAAATATTGGGTATTTTATTATCCTTCTTGATTAAGATCTCTCTGTATATATATGTATATATATATAATAATTTGACCTTGGTATGTCTTGATTACATTTTCAGGATTCCTCTGTGATGACAGCCATCCAGGTTTCTATTTCCGTATTGTGATGATGATTCAATGTGTGATGAGGCCACACTTCAGGATCCATCATGTGAGATTCTCTTTCTAGGTGTAAAATTATCATCCCCTGCACCATCTAGAATTATATAGTACCATCAAATAAGGATGAGGATTCACGTAGGCTCAATACCCTTCACGAGTTTCAGTACCAGATACCACTGAGGATCTATTGGGAGCTAAAACCCCAAGTGGATGATGATTATATAGAATTGATAATTTATGTTTATTGTATTATTTGAACACCAACTAGTCAATTAATTTCACTAGAAGACTACATTTTCCATAGAGTGCCATGAAATTTTTGGATCCTAGTCACATAGATGCATGATGAGCCGATACTCATAAAATGATTTCTAGCAGCTAGTTCCTAAAGAGTATTAACACTCATGCTTCTGCTCAATTCAGATTTTGGATATTTTGGAGTTGTAACAGGGCGGAATAATGGTTTATGAGTATTCAATGAAGTTCATTAGCCTTATGGAATTCTTGATCGACATGATTATTTATGGATATTTCCTGGTGTATAAGTTTGAGATGTGTCTCCACAACAACATCTGTATTATTGTGGTACACAAAATTATTCCTACTTAAGTAAGAGTGTTGGATAGGACATTGGTGATGGATATATTATTTTCATAGTGACGCTATGCATCTATATATGGAATAGGGCATCATGGGGTAGATTTATAAACAATAGATAGAAGGTTACAATCGATAGGATCTCTAAAAAATAGAAATTTTTAGGATTAGACTTAGACATATGGTAATGTGGCACAAGGACCACACATGGGACCATGTTAGCCCAAAGATTAGTGTTGATATGCATGTGACAGTGAGGTAACATGGAATTTGATTTCCTGACATAACATATTGAGTAGAGTTGGAAGAGAGTGGATGAAAAACCACAGACTTGGAAGAATCATGATCATGGGTCTCCCACATCACCCTCAAAGAGATTGTGGTCAGGGCGACATGTAGATGTAGGCTATGGATAAATATGACCTAGCATCTCACTAGTTGATTAGAGGTGCGATATGTTTTTATTCTAATCCCGCTTCAATACTATTAGGTAAACATGTGATTCATTCCATAATCTATTTATGCTCAGTGTGTGAAAATGAGCTCTTTGTTGAGGCTTTAACCAATTATCATTTTATGGAGGTTTCTATAGGGGACGCATCTTAAATATCTTGTATCTTCTAGTAGTGTGAGATATCACTTGGTGGGGAGAGGTTCCCAAAAAACGATTTTTCCATTTTTGTAAAACCTTATGATGTCAACATCGATATGGGTTATTTTTTTCATGATCTGATCCTAGATTTACTATCAAAGAAGACAAAATAAATTCCTTTACATTGATGGGATGAGATTATTTATTTGGGTGAGAGAGGTCTCAGGGAAAGAGGAGTGGGTTTCTTGAGAAGATGTTACAAACCATAACCCATCATTCGGACATTATATTCCTTGGAATAGAAGGCTCTTCTAGCATCTATATTACTTTATTTGTCGAAGATTTTATGGATTTCATTCACAAGGATGGTATGAGACTGCCTATGTGGAAGGAAATGTATTTTATCAGTAAATTTTACCCCAGGGATTATTTTATTTTATGTGTTTCATGTCGAATGACCCAAAAAGAGATCTGGGAATTGTTGTTTTAATTAGAGGACCTTCAAGAGAAGGGTTTTATTAAACTGAGTGTGTCCCCCTATGCCTCACTGGTGTTGTTCATGAGAAAGGTAGATGTGATCCTGAGACTTTTGGTAGGGTATGGTCACTTAAACCAAACCATAATAAAGAACAAGTACCCATTTTTTAGGATTTATGGCATCTTTGGTCATTTTTTAGGTGTGAGTTTGTTCTTGACGAACAACCTTAGGTCTAGCTACCACCAGTTGAGAGTTAGTGAGGATAATATTCTGAATATGGAATTCTATTGTCACTATAGACATTATGAGTTCCTAGTTATGACTTTTATTGTGATGAGTGTTCCCACTGTGTTTATGGAATTGATGAACCAGATATTCTAGTCATACTTATACTAGTTTTTTCAGCATTTACTATATAATCATACACTTTATTTCAGTATAGAATAATAATCAAAACTTAAGGATAGTTCTAGACTTTCTTCAGGAGACCAAATTCATATTAATCTCTCAAAGTTCTAACTCTTGATCCAGAAGTTTTAATTCCTTTGGAATTTAATTTTTTTCATCGATTAGTTGTGGACCCAGTGAAGATCAATACAATTATTTATTCAGATTCAAGGAATAGAGTGTGATACATGTGGTGTTTTCATAGCTTTGTAAAGAAATATAAGATGTTTGTGGAATAATTCCATAGGATATTTTCCACTTTGACCACCCAAACATGGAAAGAGAAGTTTTTTACTTAAACTTATTATTGTGATAGTTAATTTTATTTTTTTAGGAATAGGTTTAAGAGTGAAAATATTTTGAGACTATTGGATTAGGGAATAGATTACATAGTAAATTTTGATTCCTCTTGTGTTTGGATCGAATTCATGTTGATGAAGAAGCAGAAAATGATCACATATGGTTCATGGTTTTTCATACCCCACTTGTGGAATTACATGACTCGCAACCTAGAGTTGGGAGTAGTAGTATTTTCTCTAAGGATGTGTAATCATTAACATCAAGGATAAATTATTTAAATTTAATCATACCATCATAATGTCATGTATCTTTTAACACAAATAGGCATGAACTTGAGATATGTGATATGGTTATCGTTCGTGAAAGATTATTTATTTTATTGAGTCTATACTCCAGGGAGGGATTACAAGGTCGAATATGCCCTTATCATGAAGTTAAATGCTCACTCAGTAGAGGAGGCATCTGATTAGTTAGCTTCATTATATATCAACCTAGATGATGATAAGGTTATAGTTTTTATTTAGTTATTTGAGTTTTCTCCATAACTTATATAGTGTGAGAGATTTGATTAGTTAGGATACTTTTACTATGATATCTTATGTGACTATATATCCTCATGAGATTCACTGGATGTGTTTTTTGTTGGGGGGAATCATGTCATTATTTTCCATGGATGGATGGTGGTCTCAGTCACAATGTGGGAGGAGGTGATGTGGGAGTTTCACAAATCTCATTTGGTTGTTCATCCCAGTACGGGTAAGATTTATAGATACCATCAGTTCTAATTTTTGTTACCTAGCATAATAGGGACCACGATTGGGTTTATCTCTCATTATCTCACCAATCCACAGGTGAAGGATAAGCAATAGAATCCAGATGGTTTTTTGTAGAATCATGGGATATTTTAGTGTAAATTGGATGAAATGTCCATGAAATTTATGATAGGTATTCAATGGGGAGAGAGTTTCCATTATTCCATCAAGGTGAAAATTGAATGACTTATGAAGTTGGTGAACATCAATACTATCAGGGAGTAGAGTCTGTAGAGTGTTTAGGAATGTCTTATGTATGGAAATATTTTTATCTTTGTGGGGTTAACTAAATTATTTTCTAATACCATGATGTGTGGTTTACATTATGGTTGTGGAGAGGCCTTTAGGAGGAAATATGAACCAAAATGTGGTTGAGTACAACATTCCACCCCAAGACAGATTGACAGACCAATCACTCAATTTATGTGCTGGAGGATATGACGAGTGATTTCATTTTAGACATTATCTAGTGTTGGGATTATCAATTTTAATTTATAAAATTTTCATATAAAAATATTTACTATTTTACAATTATCGTGGAACATTTATAGGCCCTCTATTAGAGGAATTTCATGTCACTCTTATGCAAGAGTGATATCAGTGAGGCCTCTCTTGTTGGGTCAGAGATAGAGTAGGAGATGATAGAGAATGTCCGGATGATCCATGATTAGATGTGGTAAGACAATAATATTAAAAAATATTATGTCAATCAACATTGTAGTCCTTATATGTTGAGTTAGGAGACCTTATTTTCTTGAGAGACTCCCCACAATGATGATTTAAGATATTCAAACATACTGTAAAGTTATCCCTGGGGATCATCAGTCCATTTAAGATATTCCTGAGTCTTGGCTTGATTGTCTACTACCTCACCATACCCCTAGAGATAGAGTAGTTTCACGACATCTTCCATGTTTCATAGTTGCTGAAATAAGAGCATAACTCAATGCACATCATTGACTAGGGTGAGATGAAATTCAAGGATGGATTCACTTTTACAGAGCACCAAGTGCTGATCAAGGACCAGTTGAAGAGGATTTTGTGTGGACAAAACATCACCTTGGTTGGTGTCTTGTCGAAATTTAGTAGCATATACGAGAGATCATGAGAGTAGGAGTTCCAGATGGAGACTCATTATCCTGAACAATTCTCTTATTTTTTTTGTTCAATAAAAAATCCTTGAAGGATAGAATAATTTAGAGACCATTTTTATAACACATTGAAGTATATGTTGAAATATATTTGGACCCAATCTTTGAGGTGGCACACAATTATCAAGCTTGATGTTCCCAAAGTTAGTTTTATAAGGATAATAAAAAAAATTATATCATGCACACATTGGATTTCAGAGATAATGAGAAAACTATTAAACAGGGTCTCAAATCAAGTATATGAGACCACTGCAGAACATAGAACATTAATTTTATCATAGGCATGACTTAAATTTTGTCAAACAGGGTGTTTAGATGAAGTGTCCATTAGAATTTTCATTTAATTAATATAAATAATTTATTTTATTTATTTTATTAAATGACCTAAACATAATTCCTTTTATAAATATGTTGTTATGGATGATCTCCAAGGTTAGCTTCCTAAAATTTAGACTGTTGAGAGGATAATTCCACGAACTATCATTGTAAAATTTGGATGAGATGATTATTAACTTCTAGATCTAGGTGAATCAAGCCACAAAAAACACAAATAATATTCTCCTTCATTGGAAACAGTGTTCTTCACTAGTGAATGATCAAATATTAACGTATGAGTCATATTTTGTGGATTATATCACTTATTATCAAAATATTTAGAATGATCAGGTCCTTCTCATTGATCATTATTAAATTGATCCTTTTCATGAATCCACATATCATATTACATTTTTATATTTGATTTATCCCACAGCACAAATATTTTCTCATCCAATATTCCAGGATCTATATTTTTTTCCATGAACACTTGGAAAATGATTATTAACCTTTTTTCATGATTCTTCATCCATATTTATTTGTGTTATTTAATGTTGGCCTATGGGGAAAATGGTTCGACATTATTGGGAAAGATAAAACATTATTAGACTCATATATTCACGATGGATTTTCTTACCATGATCAGGATGACGATTTCATCATTGATCAAGATAATTTCTGTGAAGAGAATTTGTATTCATAGATCTGGGATATGAATACATGATAACAATAATGAGAGGCACTCGTGGAAATGATGACATGGTGTGGAAGGGCTGTAGATCAAATCTTTATCCACCGGAGGTCCTAAAATGTTGATTGGAGGAGGTTTCCACTGATCCCATGTGGTAAAACCGAATTATTAGAATCGATGAATCCAAATACGATATGCATTGAGATGATATGAGATTCCTTAAAAACCATAGCTACATGTTCTGTATTCTAAAGAAAACATGATGTGTAGACCCCTGGTTGTGGAAATCAGGGTTTCCTAGTGTGTTAAATACCACACACCCTATGGAACTCCTAAAAACCATGTGACCCAATGCTGGAGACCTGGAGTGTACTCTATGAGTACACAAACATGGGCATGTATAGGAACATGACGATTGTACACTGAAAAGGTATGAGGGACACGATAATGGCCAGGAGAACATAGATCAACCCTTGATTGCTGAGGCAGTCCATGTAATCCCCATAGACACTATATAGGGATACATGTACGGTGATATGTGTACTAGTGAGGACAAAAACAACCAGTAGGTTGGGACCACACACTGTGTGGATTGCCTTACATGTAGTGTTACCATCTCCTTGAGAAAATATCTAACACTCATGTATCCTATGTATGGATTCAAATTATGGCCCATGAGTAGCCTATATGGAATATTTTTCAAAGTAGAATGAAATTATTTAATATATAGGGAAATTTGAGGTATGATAAGTGATTTTCTAAGAGGGATGATACTTTATGTGGAAATCGATGAAGGAAGTGATCGGATGGGACATATAGAGAGGAACCGTTCTGTGGAAATTGGTAATGGGTCAACAACCATTAGATTAGAAACCTCCTATATATTTAGGGATTCGTTCCTATACCATTAGAGTGAAAACCACATGCAAGTTTAGGGAATGGGATCCATATAATTAAATAGAAACTCTCTTGCAAGGCCATGTAAAGGGTCTTATACCATTTGTGTGGAACCCTCATATGGTGTCAAAGAACAGGTCCTCTTAATTTAGAGTGGAAAAATCCTCTAATGTTAGGTAATGGTTCATCTACCATTAAAGTGGAACCCTCCTATAGTGTCGGGGAATGGTTACTCTACAATTAGATTGGGACCCCCCTATGGAGTCAAGGCATGTGTCCTCTACCATCTTATTGAAACCATCTAATCTGGGATAAAGAATGGGACATATATCTATCTAATGAGTGGAACCCTATTATTGTAACAAGTAATAGTTCCTCTACATATATATTATGGATCCTTGGTCCTTGGAAAAAATGGTGAGTAGTGGAATAAAATGGATTTTCCTTCAAACAGTTAGAGGCGATGTTGGTCATCATTCATAGTCCTTCATAACTTATAGAAGACACTTTTCCTAGGTTAGGATATGATATGGTGATCCCCTTTCTCTCATGTATGTGTTTATTTTAGGAGAATATATATATATCATTATGGTTGGATTATACTATTCTCTTACTATTATTTAATTTTTCTACCTATATAATTTCTTCTATTTCTCTCCCCCCCTCACCACAACATTTAGGGAATCCGACTGGATAATTATATACACACCCATCCATCAGCTTTTCCCGCACATGTCATGACCTATACAAATGACAAAAATGTTGGGGGAGATTGCATCTAAAAATATACATACCTTGGTGAATTCGACCACGTATGGAGGTCAGAGATGGAGATTCGGAGCCGGTATATCCTAGTATTTTCTTTGGAGTTGTTTTTAGTATGATAAATTATTCTATTGGGGTGTGTGTTTTCCACTTTTTTCTTTATCAGTTTATGATTTCACACTCTTAAAGTCTCTATAGTTTTTTCAAGAATAGTTTAATCTATAGACATTTCATCTTTCATATTTTTCTAAAATTCAGTAGGGATATAGTTTTATTTATCTATACATGTACCTAGTAAAATGCCTCTAAATTTTGTTATTCCATTCAGCACTTATCATCATCCCATGGTCTATAAAGGAGGTTTTAGGGTAGTTGTTGTTCGAGTCCCATTAGTTCGGGTCATGAAAGTCTAAAAGATACTATATGAGGAAATATAAAAATAATTGTAACATGGAATCAATATATACAATTTGACAATGTAAATGTGTCCTCAACATCCTCTAATGAATCATTGACATTAGGGCTAAAGGATCCACCAAAGAGATTTGATACTTCCTACCACTATAATTTCACCAAGGATCAATCAAAAGATATCCCTTTCTCTTTTTCATTTCTAATATACCAATGGTGTTTATATGGCATATATGTAGATAAAAAAAATAATAAAGTAATAATAAACCACACAAAGTACATCAATCATCACCGATAATAGAAAAAATTTCTTATAGGAAAAACATCTACTCAAACACAACCCTTTTCAACCAACTCACCCCTATAACACCACCACATGGACACATAACACTACTTATTAATTATATCACCAAAACACATCTATCACATCACCCACATTTCCTTAAGCCGACCAAGGAATAATTTAAAATAACTATCACCCACTTCTAAATACATACCACCACCCGACCCATCCACAGAATCTTCCAATCCCTTCCAAAAACATCACAACAGAAAAATATAATTAATCATAAAAAATCCCTTAACCAAACTCAATAATCCAAGACCTTTTCATCCTCATTTTAATGGGAATTAAGTGAGAATATAAAGACATCATTAATAGTTTCCATTTTTATATACAAAGTCATTCATTTTGTCTTGTAAATTAATATCCTTCTTATAGAAGGTGATTTTATTAATTCAATCATGAAAATAATATAACACAATAGTAAAAAAACACTATTACATCACATAAATTTCAAACATGGATCATATAATACCATGTAATTAGTTATATGAGGTGAAAATTTCATATTATACAGCCTTTATCATGAAAATTTATAATTAAAAAAATATATTCTTTTTAAAAACATATCAACATTTCAGGAAATAATTCATTAAAAACACATTATATATGACACTCAGTATCATCGAGTCACAATTTAAGGAAACTTGTATACTTCTTATTTCAATAATAACACTTATACATGCATTAAAATTAACATTAAAACTTATTAATGTTATGTTTTCATATTTCATGTTATTCATGCTCAAATAAAATTTTACTTTAGATTCATACTACCAATGGACACAATGGACTTTTTTTCAAGAAGGGGGAAATACTTCTAACTCTATACTTTTCTAAACATTATAACTGCATAATAAGTTTATGAAAATATATTAAATTTTTGTTTACATTAATATATATAAATGAGACATGGAATATATTTTATCATTGTGTCTTTATGTCATATCTAGGGGAACATACATTTAATTTCATATTTAGTTACAACATGGTCAAAACACAATATTCCTAGGAAATAAATCACACAAACATCTTTTAATTCTTTATATATTTCTCATATAAAATTATCGAAATTTTACATGCTCATTTATACCATAAAAATTACACATGGAATGTAATTTGTATAATACATAACATTTTACCATTATAGAACATTAAACTTAATTGCTAAGGGGGAAGAAAATTTATATATGTACCTTTATACATGTTTTAAAGAGACTATAACTAATTATGTTTATAATTTTTCAAGAATTTTAGAAATTATTGGATAATATTTAACCATGAAATAAACAAAAAAACATTCTTAAATTATACTATGAAAATAAGGTAACATATAGAATAAAAACTTATAAAAATATATATATCTATAAATGGGTTCAAAAGAATTAATTTTAGTCTAATATTATGGAACATAAAAATAGAAAAAAATATTATAAAGGATCAGAAAATAATAAATTAGATATAGAATGTAAACTTTAAGAGTTCAGTTTTAACAATTCAAAACATCCTAAAAATAGTTCAACATGATTCAAAAATCATGATGAAATAAATTTTCAATGAAACATATTGTATAATCCATGGGAATTACATTTAATAAAATATTTATTAATAAGCATGAAATTGTTTATTTACAAGTTATTATTTTATTTATGGTTATGTAATTGGTTCAATAAGATAAAGAACAATCCTCAATAAGAACAAAATAGAAGTAAAATCATAAAAAAATATCATAAATGAAATGTTGATGAATATAATAAAAATGATGCATTCACCACCATATGATTTCTAACCCCACCAAATTTACACTTTCACCTAAACAATTTAGTAAGATATCAACTTCCTTTTATTTGATCGCATGGTCCCTTAGATATCTATATAATAGGTTGTCTCTTTGGTTTATATCACATGTTATTCTTGAGGTTCACCTTTACCATTCCAACCCCATGAAATCCTTGCATATTCATGACACTAAACTCTATCCTAACTCTAAATAAATTACTCTGATGTCATCTGTCATAACCCAACCCTAGTAAAAACCCTTCCAGATCTAGTAGTGAGAATGGGGATAACCCCCAGGGCTCATCTCTAATATACCCCAGGTTTCTGGATAGCACATAAGGTTTAAAGAACTCAAATAAGATGAATTTACAACCTGATATCCTTGATAAAAGGCATAAAAGAATGAACATTAATAAACTCAAATATGTTTTTATTTAACCATAAATAAATTACAACAACCCAAATTATACAGACATATCAAATATACATAAATAATAAAATACATGAAGGATTATCTCTAATGATCTATTCCATTTACCAACCATCCTTTATATCCGAATAAAAGTTCCAAACTGCAATGATTTATCCTAAAAATACTAGGAAAAAAATGGTGGGAGATAACTTTTTATTACTTAGTAGAATGGTCCATTTTAAAAATTCAACATCAATGTGTAATAAATATTAAATAGTATATATGATTGAAAAAAATCATGGAAAACAAAAAATTTACATAATCAAGGGAAAAAGGTAAATGAACAAGAATAAAATAAAAAACCAAAATACACCTTCCATTTCTATTACCACCTTATTCATTAATAAGGACCAAAACCAACTAAAATCCCATAAACTAAACCAAATTTCCACCTATCCTGGGTTTAGTAACTTTTATCACCACTATTACCAATCAGAAAATCCCTTCACCTCTAAGTGATATCTATCCCTCATGGTGTACTCTCTCTCTCTCTCTCCAATGAATAGTGTGATAATTAAACCATTTCAATTGCATAACCTTATCACATATCCATATACCATATCATCCTATCCATAGATACAATATTATGTAATCACATCACACACTGTTACCATCTTTATATATCACCACCATATATCCACAACCTATTTACAACATATCCATAATCACACATCAAAGCTAAAACAACATCATAATCATCATAATATGGTATCATGAATGTATAGAGAATCAAAATCATGACCTCATCCTACTATTCATGACCTCACAATAACTTATTCTCATATCTCCCACCACCAAATCAAATCATTACCTCGTGGGGTCTTATAGTACAACACATACTATATCTTAATCCCTTATTTCCAGCATCATCATACCTATGGAGACCCATGACCACCCATAAATATATGAAAACTATGATCCATTATAATCCAGAATCTATGTTTCACTATATTTTCCATTCTTACACTTCATTCTTAAAATATGACATCCATAATTAACAACATAACTATAATATATCAAAAAATATGTATTGTATCCATAACAACAATAACATTATAACCAAAGCATCATAAATAAGAACCCCCATAATTAATAATTTTCTATTTCCACATTTATTCTATCCTTACTAATTGAAATACACCAAATAATTGGATTTATTATTCCATTCATTCATTCTAACCAAATTATCATTTAGTAAGAGTACATTCTTTATTTAATTCCATCCCAATGTCGTTCTATTTCATCCACAGAAACTATTCATATTCATCTCATCCTTGTATTCCCATTTAATTCCAAACTGCACATCTATCCACCCCCATCTTGATCCTTTAAATCATCATTAGACACAATATTAATTCCATTAACTTTTCATATTATTAATGCTTCATTAACATCCTACTCCCCTTCACCATAATTATTATTTCAAACATATCATGTTCATTTTAGGTAATAAATGATTTTTTATAGCTCCACTATTTTTTAATAATGAGTGTTACCTACACACAAATCATCTAATCATAAAATTCACATCCACTATAATAACAACCCATAGTTTCCCTATATGTTTTATTATATTATAAGTTCTATAATTACCATTTTCCTTCCCATATAATACCAATTATTTAATTTATTACCCATATTTAATTAACAAATATTTATAAGACAACACCCACATAATTTACACCTTTTAATATCTCAATTTTTCATCAACCGGTTTATTAAATAGTAAATATATATTCAACTCCATCCCATATCCCATTACACAAATCATCCCTACCAACATAGTAACAAGTAACTACAAAATTTTTTGGAGATAAAATAATTTGGGAAAGTTCATGACTCATTTCATTCCAAGATAATAAGACAACCATTTTCATTTCTAGTTGTAATTACAATTCAATCATGAGAGGAAAGCCGATTATTTTAACTTAATAATAATCTATATGATTAATAAACCATATTTAAAAATATATAAGCGGATTGAGCTTATATGAAAACACAAACAAAAAGTTCCTTAATAATAGGAAGTATTAGATTTTATACATCACTCTATTCCAATATATTTTCTATCAATTTTACTATCATAAATCACTTCAAATATTCATGATATTTTTTATAAAATAATTATCAATAATAATATTTCATAAAATAAAAAAGGGCCATGAAAAAACACACATGTGTAATCCAACCACTTATTTATGTGATATAAATCACTATTTATTGTATCTTTTTTAAGATATTTCACTAAAAGTAAAAATTATATAGAATATTAGAAGATAGCGCAAACATTTTTAAATCTCCTGCCCTATGAAAAGATTCATGATGTGATATTAAAACATAATGAAAGATGAAATAATGGGCAGGGGTATTGGAATCATGATAATACATTGAATATATTTCAAAAGCCTCATACAAGTGAAATAGAAATTATTAAGTCCTCTATATTCAATGGAGAATCTGGAAGCTAAAATTAGAAAATAACATACTGATTTTAGAATAAAATTCAATAGAATTCTCATATTTTTCAATGAAACTTTGTCAGATCTTTCAATTTAAAATTTTAAATAATTGAAACATGGATTAAGTCCCTAATAATTCATAATGAAATAATATAAAATTTATTTATTTATTGATAAATTAATATAATACATATGCCTTATATATAATGTTTATTAAATTCATCAATTTTAATTAATATTTTCATACATTTCATAAAAATAAGTTTTATAATAATTATGGAAGAAATATAGAATTTTTTACATGAAAACACTTAATTTTATCTTGAAAGGGAACTTTTTATAAAGGTCCTTTGGTATTCCTTTTCATAGAAAATAAAATATGTCTTAGATAAGGGTTATTCTAATTTACCCTTACAAAGCCATCATCAGCCAAATAACCCTTAAATAAAATACATTCTATATAATGGTAGTTCTAGAATCTTTTCTAAATGTTAATAACAATACAGGATGTCATTTTATAAATAAGAAAATTTATGAAAGGATAAATTAAATGGAGAGTTATTACATTCATATATGGTGATGTTCTTCTATAAGTATAAAAAAATACAAAAACTTTTATGCATTGAATTGGATCCGTGTAAGGGTAGATCCATGTATATAATTTTTTAATAATAGTAACTCCTTGAGCCAAGGTGTATTTTAAGGGTACTTCTAGGTCCGACCTAAAATTATTTTAATAAAAAATAATCAAAAAATAATTTAAAATTCATTGAAAATACTATCAAATAATAAAATAATATATGAATGAACCCTTGAACATGAATACAAACTGATATATGATAAAGGAAAGGGTTTAGTAAAATCTTTGAATTCACATAAATCCATCAATAATTTTTTCAATACTTTTGTGGAATATTTTAAATTTAATAGTACAAATGTTGATTGATTATTTTTCAATGGAATAATTTTTCGCTAATGTCACAATTCACATAAGGTCGTTCCAAATTTCCTCATTCTTGAAGTCTAAATAATTTTTCATCACAAAACCAAGTATTTTTTTAAATACCGTGGAAAATTATTAAAAGGGAGTTGAAATACATGTTAGGTTATTTTCTTCTTAAATTATTCGTAAGTAAAATAATGATTTTATTAAATGTTTATAAACTAATAGTGCGATTTTACACTATTTCATGGTTATTCATTGATTATTTGAGATGATTTGATAATTGTTTTATGATATGGTTTCTATGTTTTATAAAGTCATGTTGAAAATAAAAACTTTTTTAGAATCATCAAATTTAAGGTTTATATAGAAATATCTATATTTTATTTTTTCCCATTTATTATTATCTTTTATATTTATCAATTTGGTTTTTTTATACTTGACGATTTTCACATGATATATATTATATATGGAAAATAATGGTTCCATTAGTAAAGGGTGTCCAGAGAAGAGATGAGGGTTATTTTATATGTCACTAGCGTTCTTATGTTCATTATTTCTTGATTTATGTTACCCACCTCTATTTGGTTTATAATAGAACCCACAGGTACATAGGCCAACACTTAGAATATGTACATACTGAGTATTGATTCCACTCTACCTAGCCTATCTTGGTTCATCTTCTGGGCATTTATTCCACTCTTCCAAGCCACCTTGGTCTATGTACTATTTATCGATGCCACTCTACACATTTGTATTTCTATTACATCACTAGTGATGATACCACTCTGACTGAGACTCTAATTTACTAGCTACGTTATGATTCCACCATATCTAGTTGACTAAATTCTGTAAGGAATCTTGGATTTGGTTGAGTTAATATGTGGCCAATAGTGTCTCCTGACCTAAGTCCCCTAATTATTTTTCCTATGATATTGGGTTGTTTTTTCGTCCTGATAGTAGATGTTATTATTGTTTCCATTATATTTCATATAGTAGTTTATCTTCATGATTATTATAATTTTATTTATTTCTATAATAGTTGATTTCTAGATATTTCTTGTAAGTTTATTACTATTGTTAATTTGATTTTTATGTTAGTGTTGATTTACATTGAAGTCTACCCTCATGGAAGAAAATATGTATACATATTACTATAGTTCAATTCATTTAATTTTTAGAGTTTTAAATGATTTATCCTTCTTATTTTATATTATATGTTAATAGTTTATAATGAAATTTGTATAAATTTTCTCTTTAATTTAAATTTATGGTATTCATGAAAATATTTATTGTGTGTTTTTTTATAAATCATGGAAACTAAAAATCATAATAGGATTAATTTTTTATTATATCATCTCATTAATTATTTCACAAATGAGGAATATATTATCATTTTTGTTCTGTTTCAAACTAGAAATGGAATAATTTACTTTTAAGGATTGTGTATAGAGTATGGAGAGGAAATGTTCTAGGAATTATTTTCTTATAGCTATCATATCACATGTTTATTTTAGGATCTTCTTGAATACATTATTTTCTTATTATGTCATTTTTTTATATTGTAGTTGGTAAGGGAAGATAATTCTATTTTTCTATATAGATGGATATCATGGTATTAATCCTGAATTCTATGTTACTTATGTTTCAAGGGGTATTCATATTTATGAAGACACATTTACATCCTCTATGGTTAATTTTTTATGTTAATTTTGAATTAAATGTATAATTTTTATTTTTTTGGGATTTATTGGGAATATTATTTTGTTGATAATTTATGATATATGTTTCTACCTCATTTAGGATTTCTTTTTATTGAAACTACATATTTAATATACGTGACCCTCGAACATACAAAATGATTATGGAAGTCTTGAAAGTGGGATTTACGTGTTTATTCATGTTTTATTTGGTAAAATTGATCAAAAATGTGTATATATTAATGTATTGAAACCATTTTTTCCATGGTTATAGGGATCATCCTTTGGTTCATGTTTCATTTCAACACGAGTACTTGTATCATGGGTTTCCTTGGTTATTTATTGACAATAAATGTTATTTGGGAACTCTAATAATGTTTGTTTGAATATAAATTCAAGGTAATTAAAACTTAAAGGTTGTGTTAGTAGGTAATAAATGTGATCATATATATTATATTATCTATAATACCAGAACTGGTTCGAGAAACTCTATATGATGTATAAATTTGGGGAAAATTAAACCTTTGATTTTAATTCTTATATAATAGAAAATGTATTATACAAGTTTCATAAGTACATAGGAGTTAATGTTATATTAAGCTATAGACCCAAAATGTTTTATTCAAAATAGGAAAAAGGGTTGTTAAAACAAAAATTTTAATGAAAATGAATATGACACAATTATACGGATCTATTTAAAAGATGTGTATTGATATAAAATTTCACTTATGGAATAAGAGATGCTTTTTATTAACATTGAGTTATTTTTACCAATATGGGATGATGGAATTAATATTAAAGGTTTATAATTCATAAAATTCTATAGGTTTTTTGAAATTATTATATTTGTTGAAGAGTTTTTCAATGATAAAATATTTTATATGGATATTTTCTAAAATATAGAGGATATGATCCAACTAATATTTAGTTGAATATTTTATTGAATAATATTCTGTTCAAAAAAAATATCCAAACACATTTAATACTATATGAAATGTTGATATAATGGTTTATTTGTAAAATACTACCACCCAGAAGAAAAGAGTGTTTTGGCCTTACACAATTGAGTTCGTGAATCATATAATGATACTTTGACAAGAATATAGTATCTAATAGGATAGTGAGAGTATACTTTTTCCTTTTGAGGTTCAATGCTATAAAATTATGGATTATGTTTTTTAAAATAGAAATTTAATTTAATTTAATATCTAAAAAACATTTATATGATAGTAAATATAAATATAAAGTGTTATATTAAGTTAATATATCAAAGTGTGTATCACTCAACCTAAAAGGTGTTTCAGATTTTTTTGAAAAAAAATATAAGGTGTCATATATTATTTCCAAAACAATATCAAGGAAAATAATAATGGTAGAGGTTTGAATATTTACAATGATGGTGAACATAGATATATTTCTATGTAGGAAACAAAATTTATCAATATCATAACAAATGATTATGTGGAGATAAATAGTATTGAGTACTGTGTTCAAAATGATAAATATTATGAATATGAGTCCTATGTATTATCATTATTCTGACTAGAATTCATTATAGATGTTTCTCACTAAATTATTTTAGTGGGATTGTTTAATTAGATGACCATATAGGTATTTTATAGGAATTACATATAGATATAGTGAGTTTTAACAAACAAATAAAAGTGTAGAAAACAGAAGGAATATTTTGTTTCTTATTATATGTTAAATCATTATAGGGGAACTGATGTTTTATTTTTATAATATTATTTAAAGAGTTTAGGAATAAAAAATATATCATTTTATAAAAAATTTAGTCTCTTATTTATCATTTATCAGGTTTCTTGTAAATACTTATAATTATAAATGATCATTTTCCACTCAAGGCCTGATATTAATTTAATTACTGACCAATAATTTTTATGGATTTTTCTAGGTTGTGATGAAATTATAAGATATGAATATATATGAATCTGTACATAGATACATAATATGTTAATTAGGAAAAAATTTATTTTTGTGCACTGGATCCCCCCCAAGTATACCTCCTAATGAGTAATACAGTTTTTTCGGTATACTTGTGCTGTATTTTTCATATTTGGATCTCCTTATACCTAAGACTAGTTAGGATTAGATAATAAAGAAGTATATCAGTAAATGTTTTACTATTTTCTTAGCTAGAGATAAATAAGGATGTGATATTTCCTCTCATAAGATGTGTGTGACATTTGGTCCCTGATTGAGAGAGACTAATAAATTGTATAGTTGTATGTAGATAATGCATGTGATTTTATTTTCTATTGGATTAGTTGTATATGATATATAAGGTGTAATAACATGTGATATATTTTTCAATCTTTCTAGTATATTATCTTGTAATCAAGAATATATTAGGACATTATACGTGATTGAAATACTCTTTGTAACATTTTTTCATGATATTATGTATAAGGGCATGTTACTTTAATAATCCATAGATAGGAGTTTAATATAAATGATTTAAAATTTTACATTCCCATGATATTTTGGTATTATATTTATAGTTAATAAGCAAAATTTAATTAAAAAATATGAAACATCTATATAGGGTACATTTAACCTATAAAACAAGGATTTATGTTTACACTGTTGTTTTATTCAATACATTTTTTCAAATTTTAAAACGATTCCAATATAGAATGATCAACATTTCTATAGTTACTAATCATCATAATATTATGGGAGATTCATTTGGAAACATTTAATGGGCATAAAAATATTTGTATGGTACATAAAAATAATGGAATCTTATTATTCTAGTAAAAACATGAAAACCCATGAGAATAATAGAGACCCAAAAATATTCCTTACCTCATGAAATAAAAATATTTCCCTAAATACCCATTTTCATGTTTAATATATTTATATTGGAGGATTATATTTTTAAAATAGTGTTAAATTTTTTTAACCCATTTTAGAATAACTAACGCACAGTGAGTAAAAAACCTACTAATCTCCCTCATTTTTTCTTCGAATACTATAACATTACCTAATGTATTGGAGAGATATATAAAGATCACCCATATTTATGGGATATATCGGGCTCACCCATCATTATATATAATTCATAAGTATTGAATAATAAACAAAACATTTGTAATATTTCCTTTTTTATCATAAAACACATGAAAAACTCATTTTATCCCATAAGTAAAACACATTCTATTTTTTCAAAATCATAAAAATAAACATCATTTTCTTTGAAAACTATTAAAAATGAAAAATTATTCGAAGAGGGAGAATATGATTTAATTTAAAAAACCAATTTCTCATATAGAGGATTCTTGATAACAAAAAAACATATATGATTGTGTGAAAAGTTGTTCAACATATATAAATTAAAAACATTAATTTTTCACTTTTAAAAAAATAAAAATTAACCCATATATAAAATGTTGAAAAGATTATTATTTAACCATTTTAAAGAAAGTAAAATATAGTAAAAAATTAAATTTAAAAAAAATTAATCAAAAATAATAATTTTCTTAAAAAATTAAAAATGACCTTTAAAATGAAGAAAATATATTATAATAAAAACATTAAAATATGTTTCTTAAACAAAGACTCATAGCCCGAGTCTTAATTTTTTTTGATCATATATTTACCATACTAAGTGATAAACTTATATTATTTTCATAATTTTTTAAAAAAAAATTATTCTTCATCCCATTATCATTAGTCAATTTTTTTTATATTTTTACCATGATTTATTTAGTTTCCAAAATAGTAATATTAACATTGGACATTTTGATTACATTTGTATTATAACCTCAAAACAACATTTGTATATTAAATATGGTCAAAAGGGTGATGGTTTTAGTACCAAAATATATTAAACATGATATATTTTAATATTTATATTTTATATATACTTTTAACACCAATCATTTAAATCGGTCATGAAAAATGAACCATGTTGTTTTATGAAGAATGTAGACTATATATACGCATGAACAACATTTTAATTTTTCTTCTATTGATAAAAGAAGTAATGTAGATAATATTTTAATTTTCATGAATTGTTAATATATTAAAACATTTATATCTATTAATCATTTCCATCATTATGAACATCCTTTTAAGGAAGTAATTAAAAACAAATCCCATCGCTTTGTAGAGGTGGAAGTCCACATATACGCATGAGAAACATTAACCTTTTATAAATTATTTTAAGGTAATACCATAAATAATATATTATATTTATTAAATAATAAATATTCTCTCTATTTATTTGACCCATCTTTTTAACTGTCCATATGACCTGATGATGAAAAATAAAAAAAAATCACTTTGTGGAGGTGGTAGCCCATATACACACATGAGCAATGTTTTCATTTCCCATTGGATTGAAAAGGATATGAAAAATAATTTTTCCAACAACATAATAAAACTTATTGCATTTGATATATTTATTTTATTCTATTATCTTGATTAAATTATATTTTATGGTTTTAAAAGATTAAATAAACATGAAACACTCGGTAAATAATTATACCGATTAATTGGGAAATCTACCTTTTCATACACATTAAAAAATTATAGGTTATACTTTTGGTGTGAATATAACATATAGAGAATTGGTATGGGTATTGAGAAGATATTTTTGCAGTGATATTTCAAGATAAATGGATCAATCTGTGTGATGAAGTGAAGAGGGGAGGTTCCATTTCATAAGTGAGGGGAGTTGAGGAATTGTTTTTTTTTGAAAGGTTGAGGGTCAATCCCACATTACTAAACATAAAATAGTAAAACATTTTTATAATTGAGATAATATGGAACCCATTACCATTAAGGGAAATTTCTATAAAGAAATTATACACTAAAGAAATTATGGTCATGTAAGTCCAAAGGGAATTAGACACGAATTCCAGAATAAAAAATCCTCATCACCCTCGTCACCAGATTGTACAGCAGTGACATCACTCATAATGATGTGCCGACCCCTCTTCCAATATGTTTCACCCTGAAGGACCAATATAAAATTTTTAGAGAACCATCTGAACCATTATGTGGATGATATATGGATGGAAGCTATTATCGCACCCCTATCTCTTTGGAGCTTCCCACCAAAAAAAGAATACAAGTAAAAAAAACAATGCCAAAAAAATATAATGCAGAATCAGAATAAAAACAATGAAATATAGAAAATGAAAGGTTTACATCCAACCACCAAAAAATAAAACATATGGGTGAATAAGGTGTTTTATCACCCCCATCCTTAATTTGAGATCTCCCACCCAGCGGTATCGAGAAAATGCAGCACCATTATTTAAGTGAAATGACACATAAACTACCACATGAAATGAGATATGCATCCAAATAAAAAATTATAACCATGAACATAAAATGACCTGGTTGAATGAGTTATACATCACAAGATTAGAGGACATACCATTGACTACCGTTGATCAGAGGAACTAAGAGAAAAGATCACATCCAATAATCACACACCACTGGGGATCTACAAGTATACTATACAAGAATCCTAACCAAAGACCGAAGGATGGACACTTCTTGGATATGAAACAATTTTTGAAGACCTCCCCACAATTTCCATTGACATATAGCCTATGAATATGTGTCTATTCAAACCCCCATCATTAACCCAACACATAACATTGACCATGAACGGGACCAAGATATCGGTAATTGTTACACGTCATCCTCCCCAAAGAATGTATTGAAAACAAGACCAGATCTAAAGAGAATAAGCCGAGATCTAAAATAGATAAGTATATCCCACTGAAAAAAAACCACAAAAGGTGACACCAATGTCATCTCCATGAGATTGGGGATTCAATGCAGAACACATGGTGGAGGTTGTAGAATAGGCCTGATGAGGACAATACAATTATCATATATGAAGATGAAACTAAAACTGAATAGATGCGAGATCAAAACATAAAAAGAATATACCCAAACAGTTGTTTCCAAAAAACACATAGTAGAGTGAATAATCCTTTAAACATGTAATGGTTAGATGAAAACCCTAGAAAATCAAAATTCTAGGGGAGTGTGGCACCATCTGGAAGACATGTGAACACTGAAAAAAAATTAAATATATTATATGACTTTCTCAAAGTTGGTAGAAATATATTTAAATATTTATAAAATTGGATAATTATTTGTCACAATCCATTCATATGATAATAATTTAAAAACATTTACTTATATTTGAAAACATATCTATTTTCGTAACTACTTATGAACTCTTGTAATAGTTACCATGGCTACAATGGTTCACTAATATTACTATTCATAATAATGAAAACATAAATTAACCATATTAACAAATTTAAACCTCATGATTATAAATATAAAATTAATTTTACCATATTATGTTTATAGAAGTGGTAAAAATTTATTATAAAATAAATATGATAACTGCAATGAAAATAATTCTCCAGAAAATTACCATTATATGAATAAAAATGATTTTGTAGAAAATAAAGTATAGTAATGAATAATATATAATTAATTAGATTATTTTTATTCAATGGGTAAAATTTTCACTATAAATATAATCCAATAAAGAATAATCCTTTCTGAATATTTTCAATGATATGACAGTTTTAATGAAAATATTTTTGTTTCGCTATTCACCTATAAATCAATATTTTTAGAAAAATTATAAAGCTTCTCTATAACATATATTTTATATAATGGAATGAAAATGTTGTCTATTTTATCATAGTCACTTTCTAAAATAGAAAAAACAACTCTTAGAGAATACCAGGTAATACATAAAAAATTTAGTTAAATAATTCTAATACTCATTAAATTTAAATACACTATAAAATTAATTATAGAAAAAAATGAATATTAATCCATTAAATGAATACTTATATATCATTATATTTATTTCTTTTACAATTACCTACATTTTCTCATTATCCCCCCTATAAGAAATTATATCCTCATAATTTCTTTCATTACTAAACACGTGAATGTATTTTTCATGCATAATTTTTTCTGATTGCCACATTGCTTTTTCATTCATGTGAGTATTATATAAAAACATAACCTAGTGAATCACCTTATTTTGTTTTACCTACACTATTTGATCCAAATCTAAAATGGATTTTTCTCACATGAAATATTCTATTCCTACTAAAATTGTACTGATATCAAAACATAAGATGCCTTTTGTTTATATTTCCTTTGTAACAAAACATAAAATACATCATTTTACTAAGATAAAATATAATGTAAATCTAATTGGTAATAAAAAATACCACTTTTTAAAGAGTTTTATAAAGTCCAATAATGTGGATTTAACTTTTCCCTTTTACAAAAATGAATAATAATTTTATTAGAAGTTACATTATGTAAAACATGATCTCCAACCTCATATGGTATATCCTTCCTCTATTTATCTGCAAAATTAATTTTTATAATCTATATTTTCACCATGTCATTATAAATTACCATTACCTTTTCAAATATCTATTCTACCAAATATAGTCCCTATAACTTATATTCATCAATATCATCCCCAAATAATGGAGTTTTTAATTACATTATATATAATTAGTTGATATGTGACATCTGTATTATGGAATAAAAATTATTATTATAATAAAATTTAACCATTAATAGATATTGATCTTAGTTTCCTTGATGATCTAATGAGAAATCATGAAGCATAACTTCCATGGTACGGATTTTTTTCTATGTTTTCCAATCAGATTGAGGATAAATAGTTGTATTGAAAATTAATTCATTACCTAATGACATTTAAGGCCCTTTTAAAAAAATTTAAATAATCGATCACTATTAGGTACAATCTAGATAGGGAATCCATGTAATCAGACTATCTATTTATGATAAAATATATACATTTGATATAAAATCATGATATCTTTAATAGAATTGAAATGATTTTTTTGTCAAATGATAAATAATAACCCAAATTGAAATATTTCCCAAATATATATTTAGTAATCCCCCTATAAAATCCATGTATATATTCATTAATTTCCATTCATGTCTAGGAAATACATATGCATCCTATTCAAGTGATTTTCCATCAATAACCTTTTAACATGTCTAATATTTTGTGGTAAAATTTTTAATATCATTAATTATTATTCCCACCAATAATATTATTGAATGTATTTACACATTTTCTTGATATCTAGATGTGTATAAAACTAAGAGCTATGAGTATCATGTAACAAATACTTATTCAAATGGGAATCGCATGGAAAATATGACTACTTTACTAAAAACATAACACATTCTTTTTTGATGATATGTTCAAAAAATAGATCCTTCTTGAAAAATTTGACAATTTATTGAAAATCATTGTCATGTTTTTGAGAATGATTAATTTTTTATAATAAATATGAGTACATTAATACATAGTAAAGTGGTACTTCCTAGAAGACAATCATTAAATAATTAAATATGGGATCCGGATTTTGAACATATCATATATAATGAAACATTATATTTTTGAATTAAAAATAATTGATACCTTGTTTTATTTTCTTTGATGCTAGTGAATTATGATGTCTTAATCCTTAATTTTTTCGCACCATATTCTCTACCTCGTGATAAACTTTTCTTGATTTAGTATTAACTTAATAATTTTATGATCAATATGTAATTAAAAATTTACATCTTATAATATATTCTTCTATATTTTTAATGTACATTTTTTTATTGCATTCTCAACATCATTTGTAGGTAAATTAAACTTAATTATTTTTAATTGACTCAATGAAAATTCAATTTCCAAATCATCTTGCATCAGGAAATATTCATGTCCCTTAAATGAATCATACCTTTGAATAAAAAATTTATAATTACTTTTTGGTAAGGATAACAGTGGATCATTAACCAATATTATTTTCAATTCGAGAAAACATTCTTCATATTCCTTTGTAAGACTAATTTTAACTCATTTTTTATTAATTTTGTTAATAAGATAGAAAATATATAAATTTTATCAAAATACCATATTTTGTAAATTGATAAACCTAAAAAAAATTCAAATTAATTTGATATTTTTAGGTCTTTTACACTCTCCCAAGACTATTGTTTCAACATAATCTATATCTATTACATATATAGAAATAATATTTTGAGGCAATGAAGTCTGGGGAAACCAAAATTCAAATTTTAATAAATTTCGAAACAACTTGTTTACTATAAAATCCTATGATAAATTCATAGGACATTCTCATGTTCCTTATAATGTCATGAATTAAAGCCACAATAAATTATTGAAATACTCATGGAAGACTCTAATCATAAGATTCATAGATAAAATGGGTGAATTCTTTAACCATAATGGCATAAATACAAACTCATAATTCCCAATCCTAGTATGAAAATATATCCTCATAATTTCAACCTCCTTCACCTTCAGCTGGTGGTATACAAATATGCTGATAATTATTGAAAAATGCTAAGAACCATGGTGATGATCAAACAAGTGATCGATATGAGGTGAAAAATACTTGTTCATTAAAGTGATTCTATTGAATTCGATATAATAAAGACAAATCCTCATGAAACCATCATTATTTTCAAGAGAAAAAATTGGATCACACTGGGGTTGTTTGCATGGAAAAAAACCCCTCCCATGTAACTCTTGTAATAAATTTTTCATTTCCAAAATATTTACAAGAGAAATTTGATAAATGAGTCTTGAAATTTTATTTTTAGATATAATTCAATAGTAAATTTAACCTTATGATCAGAAATAACACCAATAAAATAATCATGAAATATATCAATATATCCATTAACTACTTTACTATCACTAGTTTGAGATGTTCCTTTCTTTTAAACGATATGTGAAAGGTAACTTTCACTTCCATATTTTATTAGTTTCATTGATATTTAATATGTTATTAGTGTTATTAATTCATTGTCATAAGAAAACTGAAACTCATTCTAAAAGGTATATTCATTATCTCAATATTCTATCTTATCATGAAAAACTGAAATTTAATTCGTACCATTATTAATATCAAATCAATTAATGAGAAACGAAACCCTATTTTCATGAAAAAAATTATATCTATTAATAGAAAGATATATATATATTCGATTTCCATATATGAAACCCCATTATACTTTACAAGGATCTATAACATAACTTCTTCATATCGTATTTCTATTTCACAAGCAAATTTCTGGAATATGAAAGAATATATGAGTTATAAATCAAACAAGGTATTGTAATAATATAAATAAAAAAGGTAATGTATGTATCACAACTTCATTTTTGGTTTTTGAATCTTTTATAGTAGTAGAGAAATACTTTTCTACACATTTCTATTTCTAATATTGATGATTTACACCTTGAATATCTAATATTATACATGTGTTATCATAATTTCCCAACTCATTATAATTAAAACATCTTAATATTTTATAACTATCTATTTTCCAATTAATATTAAAATCAGACCTCTTTTCTTTGCATTAATAAGACAAATGATTGATCTTACTACATCAGTAACACTTTTATAATTCTATCAAACATTCATTGTAATGATTTCTACCTAATTTAGAACATTTTGGGTGCTTAACTCAAGATTTTTTGGTCGAATATTTCTCTATTTTGTACCACATATACCATTTCCTACTCTTTTTTCACAAAGTTCATAAGTGTTATAAAACTCCATCTTATGTTTCATAGAATTATGAAAACATCATCAAAATATTTAAATTAATGAGATTACAACTCCCTTAGTAATCTTGGTTTCAGACCTACATATATCAATACATTTTACGCTCATTTCTCAAAAACAATACAATGTATAGCTATCCATTTTTGTAAAAAATAATTAATCAATCAAGGTGTCTTCTTACTTATACTTAAACTCTAGAAATATCATTTCTATTCATAGTATAAGAACTATAGAAAAGTAATTATTATTAAACGGATCTTTAAAGAAACTCCAAATAATGAAATCAATCTCATACTTTTACTTATTATTCTTAACCAATTATCATCATCGATCATTGTCACCATCAAAATAATAAATTGAAATAATTATCTATTGATTTTTTCTATATCCCAAAACATCATGTATCTTATCTAATGAATTTATCCATCATTTATCTTTCACTAGGTTAAAAATTCCATTGAATGTCAAAGGGTTTTATTTCATTAAATGCTTCACTATAGACACGTTCCTTTATTTAGAATTCAGTTTTTCAGTTTCATTATTGATTCTATTAATAACATGTTTCAACAAAAATAAATCTTCAAAATACTCTTCTATTATAAACATTCAAGGTTTTTGACTTGGATGGTTATTATTTGATTGATGTATTCCTACTTCAACTACCAAGTTTTCTCTACATAAAACCATTATGAAAATACATATATTAGGTAAAGTAACACAGAAATCCTTAAAATCATTCTCATGATAATATAAAAATAAAAATTAATCTATTAAGATCATATTCTATAATTCTCATAACCTCTAATGGAATTTAACATTTCTATGATACTAGCCATAATAAATCATTATTTAAACATCCCATAAAAATGAGTTTAATATCAAGAATTTAATATTTTTATATTAAAATGATATTTTGGGTAATAATAATAGACAATTGGGAAACAATTATAAAAAAATGTTTAAACTTCCATAGTGAGTACATTTTTTATTGAAAAAAAGAGTATTTATTTTTACACCATTGTTTCATTCATGAAAATTTTCCTTCCATTAAGATAATATCAAAGAAGTAAATTTAACCTTATTATAGTTTATATTATTACTTACATCTGATGAAAAACATTTGAAACATGACATTAGAATAAACAGCTCAATAAGGGATATAAAAATAATGGAATCTTATTAGTCAAGTGAAAAAATAAAAATCTATGAATTTTTTACCTTTTTCAATAATAAATTAATCACATAAATAATATATTTATACATATGAGTATAATCCATTAATAAAATAAAAAATTTGTAAAACATTATTATAAATTATAAAACCATTTGGAAATCATGAGGGATATGGGAACGCATTAAAACATTTCAAAACCATAACCATAAAAGGTACATAAACATTCCTTACCTCAAAAACAAAATTTATTTTCACAAAAAACTCTTTTCAGACCATAATATATTTTCTAGGAGTATCATACTCATAACATTTTTAAATCATGTTTAAATAATATTTAAATAAATATATCCAATATAGTGAAATAGGAATTGTCAACCCGGTTATCTCCCTCATTTTCATCTTCAAAGGCTGTATCATTACCTAATCCATTATAGAGCTATATCAAGATCATCCATCATCATAAGCTATATAGGGCTCACACATCATTATATATAATTCTATAGTACTATATAATGAACCAAAAGGTTTTATGTTTTCCCTATTTCATCATAAACCCCTTAAGTCACTCACTCTAACACATAATAAAATCAAACTACATTTTCTTATAATAATTACAAGAAATATCATTTTCCATTGAAAACATCGAAAAAATAATTCAAAGAACAGAATAATTATTATCTACTATAAAAAACCATTTGACATGTAGAAAAATCATGATAAATAATAATATCTGTGATGGTTTTCATATTAATTTAATTTATATATGCTAAAATACATTCTTTTTTCACTTTTATAAAATGAAAAAAATAGCATACATAAAATGTTGAAAATATAATTTTTTAACCATTTTAATGGAAGTAAAATATAATAAAATTAAACTTTAAAAATAATTAAATAATAAATTAGAAAATTATTTTAATATTTAATAAAACGTTTAAATTAAATAAAATTGTGTGTATACAAAATTAAATGATGTCTTTTTCAAATGAAGTCCCTTACCTTGATTCCAAAATAATTTCATTCACATGTTTACCCATGGGTAATATAATTATATCTTTTGACTTGATTATAATATTTTTTTTCATGTTCATTACATATCATTATTCCATTTATTTCATTGATTTTTATGTTTTATTTATTTACTAAAATGGTTAATTTCACATTGGAAATTATATGGATAATCAATTTATATCCTCAAAATAATATCTGTTAATTGACCGTAGTAAAATGGGTTTTGATTATGTTCCCTAAATAATCTTAAAAAATATATAATTATCATATTTATACATTACAGAATATTTTAAAACCATGATTTTATAAAAATAATGAAAAACAATCCACATCATTTAATAGAGACTGTACTCTGTACATGTATAATGACGCTATTTTTATTTTTCTATTAAGTGGGAACAAAATAAATTAGATAATATTTTAAATCTATAAAATCATAAAGCTTTTATTTATTCCATATTTTTCATTAGTTCTATCCTTGTGAATATACTGGTATGGTGGAAATTAAAAAAACATTTCATCACATTATAAAGGTGGTTGTCCACACATATGCATGAGTGACATTATAACTTTCCGATTATTGGTTGGTTAGAAGGTATGTATCATCATATCTATAAATAATCATAATTATTCAATATATATCATATAAATTCATTTGATTAATAATTTAACCATCTATATGATCATGTGATGGAAAATAAAACACATCGATTGGTTCAGCTGGAGTCCACACATCCCCATGAGCGAAGTTTTCATTTCACATATGATGGAAAAGTGGATAAAAAGTAATTTTAACATAAACATAATGACATTTAATTATATGTATGTTATTTATTTTATTATATTATAACTGCTAAAAAATATGTATGTATGGGATTAAACAAAAATGAAACACTCAGTTAATAATTATACCTCTTCTTTGAAAACACTCCCTTGGTATAAACCTATAGCCTTTTTAGGTTGGTATTTTCATTTGACCAAAAAAAAATTGGTAATGGGGTGTGATTTTGGAACATTAGTGGGGTAGATATTTTTACAAATAAATTTCTAAAAATGTGTAAATAATTTAGGAGGGTAGGAACCCTTTGATGTGAGGTGAGTATCACACATTTAAATACATAAAAAAATTTAAATATATTCTATATTTTTCTCAATTTATATATGACAAACCTTATTTTTAACACACTTTATTTCATGATTTGTTATATAATTGTACACATGATACAATAAAAAAGAACCATTAGTTATATTTTGTTTGGGAATTAGGTTCCAAACAAAACAACCTGATGCAAGGATTTATCAACATTATTGAAAACATGCCTAATATACTTCAAAGATTCCATTGTATTTGAAGCTACATGGGGTGACCATGGGATATACATAAGAAATGAGGGAAATATAAATCAATGTAAGGTAATATAAAACTCATTCCATATGTTAATGAAATACATCTGACCCACGAAGCATAAAAATGTAACATAGGAGTAGAGAATCATTATCATGTACATTGAGGCATTATATAACATGATAGCAGAATGGAAACATGAAAATGTGAAAAAGACTTAAAACATGGAATCATAAGCATAATTCAAGGTTAAAAACAAAAAAATCATATCATAGTGTTCTTAGGGTCACAACTCATTAACCTTTCACATAATCTCATGAGATTCATTAATTACCCAATGCATTATAGCATTATCTAGGAACACCCACCATAATCTGATCATGTACATGCAGAAGTGTTCCCCAAAGATCATATAAACTAAATATTAATTTCATAAATAATACCCCAATGAATGATGAGTGAGGGTTATATACATATAATTCCTAAATAAAATATTTATAGGTACATATAAGTGAATACCCTTCCCTGGGAATGGGTACAAGAAACCACTTCACAATCTTTTGGTATGAAAAATCACAGTCAAATTTCATCAGCATAACATAAGTACATAAATATTTATAAAAACTTTATGTGATAGAAAGGGGTTATCTCATAATTTTTATATAAAATAAAATGTATGAGAGATGTGTAAAAATATATCCCAAGATTATGAATTTAAAATCAAATGGCATAAAATAACGAAGGTTCTTGAATAAAGAGGAGAAGGAGAGGAAAACTTAACTTGAGATGGAGTTTTAAAATTCGTGAGAGAAGATTCATTATAGTTTGAGGAACATTATGAGGGATATGGATATAAATTGTTAGAGTCTGTTCATGATAAAATTACTATGAGTGAAGAGAAATTATAGCTTGGGTGGGTTTATATAGGAAAAGAGAGGGGGTATTTTATTTCCTAATATTAAGTATTAGACTCTATAGATGAATTTTTTGTGTGTTTAAATAGTGATCTTCCTTATTTTGGTAAGACTATAATATTTTGGATAATATATGATTAATACATATAAATTTTTTAATGTATGTTTTTATGTGATTGATTTTATTTGGACATAAAAATAATACATTTCCTAAATGAATATGTGATCAAATAATTATAGTAATTGGATTTCTATTTTGGTTTTTCATTTTTTGAAGAGTTTTAAAGTTATATATTTATGATTTTTTTTCTTTTGGGGTTATAGTTGTGGTTTTGGATATTGATATATTATGGTTTATTCATAATGTATAGTTTCATAACATGTGTTAACTATTTTGGTTTTCTATAACATATCTAAATTGGGGAAATAAATTGTTATTCTTTTTTTTGACCTTGTTCCCCATTGAAAGACAATTTTGGTGCTTTAGTCATGAAAATTTCATAACAATTATTTATCCCTTAGAATGTAAGATGAAATAGAGAAGAAAAATTGTTCTCAAAACAACCAATTGATGACATATTTTTATATAATAGAAACAACAAAAGGTATGTATTTCATCTCATATTCTCTACCAATATGGTAAATTAATTAGTAAACTAGAGAAAGATTAAAATAAATATATGAAGTATTATGTGGAAAATATCTCCACTTATTAAGTTACACTTTTATAACCTTATTCAGAAGTACATGTCGCATAATACTAAATCAAAGGATTAATAAATATTTAGGATATTATTAGTTTATTGGTCATAACATATACATCAATGTTATTTTAAAAATTAAATGTTATCAATGTTGATTAAAATGTATTTAGTTACATATATATATACATCTTCCCCCTTCATAGTTGTTTATGAAAAGATATTAAATTTTTTTATTGGACATAAGATAACATTAAGAGGGTGAAATTTATAAAATTTATGCAGAATGTAACAACAAAATATTTTATTATAAAATGTACTATGTTCTATTGTATATACCATATGAAATAACTTGAATAAGATAAACAATGATATATAAATAAAATATTATTATTTAAATACGACCATAATAACCAAAATATTAGATTTGAGGGTATAAATACAAGTAATAGATTTATGAAATGTATTTAAAAATTATTCCCTGACAAAATATTTTATTGGTGAATATGAAATAAGAGCTCAATTTTAAATATTACAATATAATATTAAAGGATATATTTTTCAGAATAATAATGTATGCACGCAATACATTTTAAATAAAATAAATAATGTTAGTCACTATTGATGATATACTTTATTCAAATATTCAAATCACGTGTTTAATAAAATAAATTAACATTCATATAATTTTTACTAATATATAAGGAATCATTATAAATTTATTTTACACTTAAAAGAAAAATGTTTTAGGAAAACAAATTTATTGCATTTTTTAAGAAGATATTATGACTTTTTTCTACCAATTTTATAATTTTTATTTTATAAAATGAAGTAATTTTTGAAAATATCGCGTCAAATAAAACTTAATATTTTTTTTGTATTTTTCTAAAAATGGTTGATTTTTAGGAGAATAGTGAAAAATACTAATTTTGTAAAAACACTATCATTTCTAGACTTTTATCCAATTAAATTTCAACATTACATTTTTAATATATTTAAATAAAAATAAGATTAATTTTATAAAAAATAATCAAATTAATTCTAGGTAAACTAATATTATACTTTATTTTGGAATAAAATTATTTTTTTGCTTAAATAATATTTCTAAAAAACTGTTTTTCATTCTATTTTTCAAAATTATATTAAATGAAAATAAAACCAAATTATGAAATTTAATATTATAAAATGAATTAAAATTTTGGAATTAGAATATTGAAATTATTTAACAAGGCCCATTTTTTGTCATAAAGAATAGCAACCATGGTAAAAACAATTCACTAGGATTATGGGTAAAATTGGTTAATCATGGTTGAATATATGAGATAATGGTACCAAATATCCAATAATAGTAATTTATTTAATTTAATGAGTTTAATTATTTAGTAACCATCCTATCTTAAAAAATATTTCATTTTGGGACCACTTTCCTTTGATTACAACCTTTAAATTATTTTAGGTTAAGAGTAATTAAAAAATGTCACCCTCCACCACATAATATGTTTTCATAATGTGAATATAGATAAAAAGGATATATAAAATATATATATTAAAATATTTATGAATAATATATTATATTTATGATATTTTTTTAGTTATGGTATAATTACATAGAATGTGTACACAACACTTATACAGCACATGTACAAGTCATATAAAAATCAAATAAATGATTTTAAAAATATTAAAAGTAAAGTTTTTTAGATAAATTATGATATTAAATGAATAAATTGTATGTTTATTATTTATTATTGATGTTTAATTTATTTAGATTCAAATTCCATTGTTATCTTGAAATTATTAATGTAAAATATATAAGAATAGTCTTGAAAATGACTTTATTTATATTTAATGTTTTAAACTATTTTCAAGTCATTAAAAATTACTAAAAATATTATATTTTATAAGTTAGAGGGAAAATTGTATTTCCAATCATAATGGTCCTCTAATGTTCCACTTTATGTTTTTAAAATTACATTTATTATCATTACGGATTTATATTTTTTTGAAAATATCCTTGACTTTTGTTTATAAAATGGGACATACTTTAGTATTTTTAAACAAAACAAGAGATCAATTTTGTCAAAAAATATAACAAAATATTCTCCAAACATTCATTCCCACATCCCCCACCCCTAAGAGTGACCATAACTTCCTTAATAGTATAAAAACTCAATCAGAAGGTGAATCTCGAAATTGAATTTATTTTAATTAATAAATGTATTTTAATTTTATTTCATCTTAAAACTAATGAAATATATCACAAACATGATGATCTAATAAAATAATATCTAAAATATATTGAAATTTTATTATTTATATGGTAAAACCCATTTTAACATCATTTTCCATCAAATGGAAAAAAGAATGTTTCGCTCGTTCTTACGTTTAGACTACCACCTCCATAAACATAATAGGTTATAAAGATGTAATTAATTAAAATATAACAAGTTTATGAAATATTTATTCTTCTAAAAAATAATATATTTCACACCTTAATATCATTCCATCCATTAGAAAATGTTATTGTCTCAAGTGAGTACGTGAAGACTACCACCTCCACAATGATACATGATTCTTTTTTCATTACCATATCACATGTATGTTAATAAGGATGAAATAAATTAATAAAAAATAAATTTATAAAAAAGAAATTATTATTTGAAATTAAAATAATATTTTCCTTTCTAATTTTCCACCAAGTAGAAAAATGAAAATGTCTGTCATGCATACATTAGGACTACCATTTCCATGAAACAATATAACTCATTTTTTAGGTCCACCATTAATGGTTGTTTATAAGTGTATTTAATGAATAAAAATTATAATTATAAAAATACTAAGAATTTAGAGATGTTGAGACCATGAACAAGGTGAAAGTACCTAAACTAGTGAATCGAAACACAAATGGGAAAAGGGACAGTTAACAATTGAAACATGATATTAATAAATAACTATAAGTAAATGGGTAAGTAGATGTAATGTTAGATTGGTAGCCTATAATTTATATATAAATATGGATATTATATGGATGCATAATAATTATAGATTTATTTAATAAATAGGTTATAATTGTTTCTACTAAATGGAATTCTAATATAAGAGATTACTCATCTCAATTCCCTTTATTTGACACTTATGCATTCTTCAACACTTTGTTTCTAAAGTGTAGTGCGTAATATTAAATAATAGTTTATATAATAACTAATATACTGAAACTAGTATTTTTTATAAATATTTATCAAGTTATGTTATAAAATTTTCTTTTCATTCAAAAGTCACTATAGTCATAATGAGTTTTTTTTAAACCATGTTTAAAATATGTTTAATTTTTCATTCCAACAATTTTTCCTCCACATTTTTGTTTCTTAAATGATTCATAAACAATAATATTTATATTTATAATTGTATTAATGTTTATTTCAAAAAAAATTATTATGTTCACAAATTTTTAAAAATGAATGTTTTTACGATTTTTGGTATGGGTCACTTTTGACTATTTTCTATAAAGTGTAAAAGAATGATATTTTATGTATACAGTAAAAATTAATTCCACCACATAATTTCTATTATTAGTCATTAATAATACTCTAGAAATTTAAATAGTTTTTAAAAATAATAGATTTAACCTATTTTATAGGGATTTATACATTAAAATTTATTTCTAAATAAAATTTTGTTTCTTCTCGTTTTTTGAGATAAATAAAAGTGGTTTTATTGTGGGGTGAAATGAAACATTTTATGATGAAATGTTATAATTTTTTTAATTTTAAAACATGAAACATAGGAATTAATTTTTAATTTCATAGATGGGAGTGAATATAAACCAGAATAGGATGATGTTCATTGTTTGATGGGTGGGTCTGTTAAATATATCCATTATATTTGGTAATGCAAAAATGTTTACTACTATAATTTAATCTAAAGAAAATGTTGGTAGAGTTTATTAAAACTATGAAGATAAAAAGTTAATTGATTTAAATTAGTCCAAATAGAATATGGATGACTTTTAATATTAATAAGTTTCTCTTATGAAGTGAAAGAGTTAATTGATATTAGTTAATCCTAATATAAATATGAAATTATAAAATTTTTTGATTCTATGATGAATATATAATTCCAAATGGTTCTTTCATAGTATCTATATGTAGAAAAACTATATTTCCTAGAAATCATTTGATTTTAAAAATTAAAAAAATGATTTTATGGTTTAAATCAAATTATAATACATTTTCATGGTGAAATGATTATTCTCAGGGTAAAGATTTCAAAAATTATGGTTTTCATTTTATGCTTTATTACAAAATGTTTTATAAAAACGTTGGTATTTAATGTTTATCTCGTGAGTAAGTAAGTGATTATTTTTAACTTAATGTTTTATTATGTTACAAAGGAAAACTTTTTTTGGGTGTTCAAGAATCTCAAATGGATCAATCAAGTTCCTTTATTTTTATATCCTTTATTATGATTTGTTTTTATCATCCTATATTTTTATATGTCTTTCATAGGGTATAAATATGTGTTGAAATTATAGAGACTTAAATTGTGAAACTTATTAAATGAATAATGTTTTATTAATGAAATGTGAGTGTAAAAATAAGAACATATTTTTATGAATGAAATTGGGCATTGAATAGAAGAATCCACTTTGTATTGTTCACTAATACCATAAGAAATATAATTTAAATTTAATCATGTGAAATACCTATTATAAATCAGGTAATAATTGTTTTTTTAGGATATGGGGACTTATATTACTCATTTGAAAAAAATTATTAAGTTTTATTGATTCTTATTATATAGCCTATTTATAAATGATTTTATAGACACATCAATTCATGTTTGGTTCTTATGCACATATATATGGGTTCATATATATATATATATATATAAGTATCTACATTTTCAAATGAGAATATAAAAATATTTGACTTAAGAAATTTTTCTTTAACATATGTTCATAAAATTAAAAAGGTATGTTTTGAAAGTTAAAGGTGATGTTTAAGTTTGGTTATTTTTAAATATACCATCAAAGGGGTGTTTTTAAAATGGTTTTCTTTTCACATAAAAATAGGTTCAGTCATTCCCAATGTGTAAATGTAGCCTCAAGTAATAATTAATATTTTCTTTTCAAGATCCTTTAAAAGGGGGTTTTGAAAATACGTATGGTTTCAACTAATATTCCTGATTATAGGATGTTAATATTTATGGAGTGAATGTTGGATGTGTAGTCTGTTAAACATAGATGAAGCACATGGGGTTCTCAGGTACCTAGGTTTAATTATTATGTTAATTATATATGAATAGGTTTCTCACCCCAATTCTTTGATCTATGAGGAAATTATAACTAACCAATATGATGATATGGTTGTGGTTAACACTAGAACTTTGGATTCATCCTTTCTAGTGACTCATGTATGAGAACGATTATGTATGGTTTGATGAGAAATAGTATATGGATCCAAGAATGAGGATATACATGAATGACCCTAGGATTAATAGTGATTCTTGGTTTTTTCTTACATATTTTTTATTATTTCTGTAATTATTTAAATTTCCAAAATCATGGTTTGTTTAAAAATGTTTTAAAAATATCATGGTGAAGTATTTTGTCTGTTTAATTTCTTATATAAATTTTCTCCAAATGTTTTTTTAAAAAATGTTCTTCTAAAATTGTGTATAAATTGGTTTTAAAAGAGTGATTTTAATAGGAGTGGCATAAGAGGGAATTTTTTTCCAAGTGATTTTTTCCAATTAAAATCAAAATAAGAATGGATTTATAAAGAATTAATAATGTAAAATGGATTTTCTTATAAAATAAAATACATATTTTCTATTTGTATTTCAAAAAATTTATACATTTCTTTTTGGAATGAAAATTCATAGAAAATGTAGTGATTTTATATTTGTCTCTCTATGACATCACCCTACTCACAGTACTCATTGTTTATGGATTGAGTGGCTCTACATGTTTTGAATTTTATTTTTATTATGGGATCCAAGATGGATGGAGTGTGCTGTCATTTCATTTGGGATTATTTTATTAAGTATATACATGTTTATTTTTAGTGATTTTCATGTTTTGAATAAATAATATTTTTCTTTCTTTCAGTAATGGTAATGGGTGGACACACTATATTTGTATGGGTTGGAGTATAAAAATGGATTGTTTCATGTGATTGTATTAGAGGGTGATTTGAGAGATTTTTTATTTTTCTATGTAATATTTTATACTTTGATAGAATTATTTAAACTACTTATATAATTATTATTTTTGCATGAAAATTGGGCTTACAGAAGAGTCATGAATGAATTTCAATATAATTCTATTTACTAAATATTATTTAACTAGTAAAAATCAGCACAAATATTATTTTTTCAAGGATACTTTTCATAATCTAGATGGGGTGTAATATCATCACAAGTGAGTGGAATAATGGGGTGGGTGGTACTTCAATTGGCTTCTTGAGATGGTGTGTGAGAATTAGTATTAGGGCTGATGATCATAAGGGGATTTAGGCTCAAAATTTACATTTGTTATTTGGGTGTATTTGGTAAATATAGGATATATTATTAGAGTTTCAGATATATGAGTGGGTGGTTTTCATGATATCGTCCTTTTCTTGAACCTCGAGTCGCCATAAAAATGAGGGTTTTGATTCTTGGTTCATTTTATTGTTATTTTTTTAAATTATGAAAATAATATTATAGTCTATATTAATATTTTATAGATTTATTTTTTGGGGATGAAATTATAGTTTGTTTGTTAGTGCATAGTGAGATCCTAGTAACCCATATTGAGCTCACATATGTGGTTCATTATTACTTTTATTGACCATTCTCTGATTAAAACATATTCAACCAAACCATACAACTAATTCATGTAGGGTCCCTAGAACCTTTTGGTCTGACCTTATGTTGTGTGATGATAATAAATTGGGTTTTGGTTAATGTTTGATTAATATATTTTAGAAATTTATTTTTTTAGATAATGGTTAAATATTTTGAAATTAAATTAAATAATATGTAATTTTATTGAAATGGTTTTGAAAAAAATATTTATTTAAAATAATGAATAATTTAATGGAGGGGGTTTTATGATTGATGTATATTTCATGGAGGGATTATATGAGCCTTTCATATTGGAAAACATAGTTTGAAATAACAAAATTTGTTGTCAAGAATTAATGATTTTTTATAAAAAAAATTACGAATAATGTTTGTGTTTTTGAACATAGAAACATTTTCAAAAGATGAAATGTGGTGTTTCAAAAGGGAGTCTCAAAAGGGTATTTAATATTTAAAAAAATTAAAGTTTTTATTTTTAAATTATTTAAATGGGTACTTTTATGTTTTTAAATATTGTAGCTCATTTGGGTGGTGTTCTTGGATAATTACTTTATAGATGTAATTTTTATTATGAATATGATTTTTGATGTGAATATGATTTTTATTTTAGTTTAAATGTTTGGTGTTATATTATTTAATTTTCATCATGTGTTATTCCTAGAATAATCTTGAGCATTACTGGAATTTTATGATCATTTATCCTGTGGATATATTTGATTTTTTTAGGTGATTATTTTGTCGAGTTTTTTATTTGGGTAATTACCTAGTGTATTCTTCTCTATTGTCACACTTTTAGGTTTTTCTCATATCTTGTTAGAGGGGATGTACACTTTTGATTTTATGTCATTGTTTGGTATGGTTTGGCATTGGATCTTGGAGTATGATAGATGACCATGAGTTTGCTTTGGGTACCAAGGATGGGTGATGAACAATATTATATTACATAATAACTGGGATACATTTCTTTTGATGGGATCGTAGTTATCAATATCTCATTTATGAGGTCATATGTTACCATTAAATTATTTTGTTCCTGGGGTTCAGGCTCAGGTTATTTAAAGTCTAATATTCATGGTTATTCCTTCTTCCTTTTTCTCCACATTAATGTGTTTTGGGCTTATTTGTTTTAGAATTGATAGAGTTTTATTAATTCTATAATCTCATATGGGAATTGTTGGATGAAACTTATAATGTTTACCACCCATATTTACCTCTCCAATCGATGATTGGTGACTCATATTTTGGTTTCTTCCTTGGATTATTCATATTCATACTAACTATGACAATATATATAAACATATCTGAGTCAGATAATGTGACCTTTATTGAGTGGTTTTCAATGTATCGTCAGTTAAGGGTTTAGTTTTTGTCTCATTGAAAAAAATTGAGAATGATTTTATCATTTTGTTCTTCTATAATAGTTGAATTATTAAATGTTGGAGAGACTCTCTATGGGAATTCGTTTCTTCATTTAACTATTTATGGTTAGGTGATTGTTGTTCCATAGGAATTTAGAAAAAAAATTAAGCTTTTAAATAGGATTTCTAGGGATATAAGTTTCTATGGTGTGGAGGTTATAACAATTCATTACCATTTTCATGTACTCCTTAACCCCTCTTTTGATCATGCATTGTTTAGGGATTTTTTGTGCATGGTTTGAAAATACATTTTCCATCCAAGTATAATCTTTTCACATATTTAGAGGCGTGTATGGTTTGGAAAATTGTATGGCCTATTATAGATAACTATATGGACAAACTTTTTTATTTTTAAAAATTATTAATACCATCCATGACCCCAATGGTAGATCCCTTTTCAACCCTAAATCTTGGTTGGATGATTTATTAGGTATTCGGAGTTGCAAATGAAAAATTTTGGAACCTCCAAACCCCTTATAAGGTGGATCAAAGCATGAAGAATGCCATTCATTCTCTCCCTAGTAAGAGTAATTATCCTTCTATTTATCTATAGCTTCCATCCTCTCTCTTCCTTAGGGTATTTTAGATCTCTATATTGATGGAGGATCTAATTTCCATTTTAGATCCTAAATCTATGTTTGATTCTCATATCTCCATTAATGATGTGCTTTTTTAGAGTTTCCCATTACAATCATTATATAGCGTTATCACATGATCCCAAGGTAGGTGGTTCAATATAAGTTTAGCCAATTTATTTATCCCTAAATTTATTAATTTTAAAAGAATTATTTCAATTGGATTATGAAAAAACCAATTCACATCAAAATGATATTTGAATTTTCTATGGAGTTAAAATTGGAAAACCCCCAAGTTCTGTTGACTTTTCCCAGTGCTCTCAGTGATCTTTCTTCATCCACTTCCTCCTTAGGTATTTCTTTCCCCACATCACTTGTCTTAGTCTTCCTTTCCATGTACCTTACTATCATTTTTTCATAGCGATCCATCCTTTATTTTCATGGATTCATTTTCTCTTTATTACATTAATTTCTTCTTTCCCCCTCTTTGAATGATGTCTCTCCCTTGTGTGGGTACTATTCGACTCTAAATACAACTCTTTTTGTCTATCCCTGCGCTTTGGACCTCTATATCCAGGTATTAGTGTCGGTGCATCAGGAGTTTTGGGTCGACATCAGTGGCCGTGTACGGTTCCCTTCCTCTCCATTGCCGTTATTGGCCAACCCATCGCGTGCGACCACATTTTGGTTAGGATCGATGATGGTTTATGTGTATCATTGGATGGTGATGGAGGGTGACTGGTTATGGTGTCATTTCTATTTCTCTTTGGCGGTGTATTCTTCATTTCTTATGATTTATATGCTCATTTTGTGGAGTTTCTTCCTGAGGAAGTTCTTCAGTTTTCATTTGGTTTAACTATTCAACTTCTATGGAGTCACCGAAGCAAGGGAAGAAGATCTGTAAATTCCTTGACTCTACCAAGGCCTTCACCAACCAACTCTTCTCAGAAATCCTGGTCCATCACTCATTTCCAAGACATTCTGGCACGGTGGTCTCTAATAGGGTTTTGGGATGTGTTGTAAGGAAAATAATGGTTTTCAAGAGGCACTTATGGAATGGCTTCTCCCCCATTTTGGACATAAATGACGATCCTTCTTGTAGATTTCATGTTTCTGATATTTTTTTGGTGATCTTGGGTTTGGGGTCAGATGAGAGGTTGGTACATCTCGACTAGAGGCGATGATGATGAAAATTTTTGGTGTGGAAAACAACGACGAGATGATAACAATTGTGATGTTTTGATGGCAGGCGATGAGGATGGTGTAGTGGACTCATCTTGTCATATCTCAATTCAGGGTTTCTTTGGCAGCTCAAGTGATCTACAAGTGTGGTCATTAATACAACATTAGAGCTATGAATTCTCCAACTTTGATTCTTCTTTTGGTCTTTCAATTTTCATTGGATTTTTGAATTTGGAATCTGTGATCATTTACACGTTGTAATTAATACTGTGAGGGTTGTACTATTCCCTTGAATGTGGATTTCTGAAAACAAAAAAAATGATTCGAGAATAGTGAATTACATTGCTATTTTGATTTTATACAAATTATAGAATTTTATTTCTATAAATTGAACTATAAATTTTATTTTTAGAAAAATAATTAATTTTTTTAATAAGAACTCACTTGTTTTCCCATATAAAAGGAATTAATTGATTAAAAACACATGTTTTTAAATAAAATTTTTAATATTGAAATGGAAAGGTAGGGAAATTATATTTGAATATATTTGAAATAATTTACCCAATATTTATTTTTGTTTGAGGACACGAAAGACTGTGTATTTTGTGAGTTATTTGGGACAAAAATTCTATTAATTAAAAATTAAAATACTGATGAAGACATAGTGCATAAGATATTGTGCTCAATGTGATGTTGATTATTCATATTTTACTAGTGTCTTGGGTACATAATTAAATATATTTCCATGATCACCTATATAAATATGGGAGGATTTCATAAGCTGAAACTATCTTACCTCTTAGAAAATAACCAGGTTTCTCAATTTTTATTATTTGATATATTTTCCATTTATTGTGAAACTTATTTTCACATACCTTGGGAATTTATATAGACTTTTTTATAAAATATTTTTATCAAGCCATTGTTAAAAAAATTATTAATTGAAATGAAAAGAATGTTTTGTTTTAAATATTTTCTTGTACTTCTATGCCTATTTTATTAAAAAAGATAAGTTTTATTTGGTTTATTGTTGTTTCCTCTTATTATGGAATATATTGTGAGGTCTTACTTGGATGTTATCTCTCACCCTTCATTTGCCTTCGAGTGTTTGTAGATTTTCTCCATCCAATTTATAACATGGGGAAAGTGTCACCTGAAGGTGGTAGTTTGTATTGACTATTTAGGCTTAGATTACCATGTACATTAAGATAACTGATTGTTTTCCTTATTTCCTTTTGGGTACTTTTTGGTTTCACATTAGGGTTTTTTATACATATTTGACTTCTGGTACTGTTCTCCTTGTGGAGTTTTCTTTTATACATACTAACCTATTTATGTTCTTCTACAATTTATATAGAAAACCCATTCCCAAATTATATTATATGATTCTAGGTGATAGTCTCCAACACAAGGGAATTCAGAACGTACTTCAGGGTTTGCATGGATCGGCTCAGGTGTCAGGGTACTAGGGTATCTGGGTCGCTTCATGACATTAATCTTGGTAACAACATTTTCACACTTAAATTGTAATAATATAATATATAACATCATAACATACTAATGAAATTTCAAGGGATAATATTTTAGACTTTATAATATCCACCATAACCTATTTGAATATTTTTATATCTTTAATAAATTTAAAAATATTTTATTTTAATAAAATATAACTAATGTAAATTTTTTGCATTATTCGTTTACTTTTAATTTAAGGACCTAAATGAAATGTTTTTTTTAATAATTTTAATAATCAATTATATGTTTTATTTTTCAATTAAATCTATGTATCAATATAAATCCCACAAATAATACAACATTAAATATTCATAAATTCATTTATTTTAATTTTCTTTTAATTAAAGAAAGGTATGTCGGCATTACATAATAATTTGAGAAAATTGAAGAATTTATGAAAATGGTATATATATTTATACTATAAAAATAATTTCATTATCCTCAAAATGTACATTTGTATTCATTCATGGAATTTTTTCCCTTATGGGGATAGATAATAATATTGAAAACTAAGAGAGTGAAATTTTGTATCATTCTTTGGTTTAACTAATATGCTGGTAAATATATCGAAAAGTGACCATTAAACAAATAAATTTTGAGAAAAATGATAAATGGGTTGAATTCCATTTATTTAATAATAATTTGGATGAAAACATATACACTTTTCAATTAATTTTAACCAAAATAAACCCGAGGTACTTTATAATGAGATGATATATTTTACCACTATTACTATTAATAATGCCTATAAATAAAAAAGTGTCTATTTACAAAATTGAATCCTGAAAATTTATAATATAGAATACCTTTTGTTAGATTCAGTACCTATAACAATAATTAATTAGTTTTAAAAATATTGCAAAATATGATGAATATGTTTTTCAAAGTAAATGTTTCAAAAATAAAAATAAATTTACTCTTATCCTATGCATAGAAAAAAATTAGATGACTGTTAAAATATTTCATTGAATATTTAATATATAAATTTATTCAAAATAATTTTCTAATATTTATTTAATTAAATTTTTATTATAAAAATATGTTTCATGCAGAAAAACAAAGAAAAAATTATTATTTTACTTATCAAAATTTTATTATGTAAAATTAAAACATAAAGATAATTATAATGAAGTTATTTGTATTATATAAATAAATTGTGAAGTTATTTTACCCCTAAACAGTTTAATAACAAAATATAATTTTTTATATGCTTTAAATGTATATACGGTTTTAAATAAAATAAGTATTTTTTAAAATTCATTGAACAATCATTATTTTTATAAAGTTAAAAAAACACATCCTTAGTAGAATTTTACATAATAATTTTAAAAATAATATCATATTTTTAAAATATAATTTATAAAAGTTCCAAAAATTAATTATAAATTTTTCACACAAAATAAATAAAACCCATTTTTAAGGATAAAATGAATTTAAAAAAAATTGATTATTTACTATACATTTTACAGTATATTTATATTGAGTAGGACCATTATATATATTTCATAGTGGAGTAAATATTATTTATACATTCCAATTTAATGGATATGTTATGGTATTCATATATATGTAATAATATTTTATGGATTGTTTGGACTTAGTGTTTCTAATCTTCTTTGTTATTAAATTTAAACCTATTTTAGAATATCAATGTTTCGTAAAAGATATATTTAGAATCATGTTTTCTTATAAGAAAATATCGATAAGGGAACATTAATGGATGTATATCCTAAAAAAATTTATAAACAAGATATATAATTAAGGTATGTATATAAATAATATAGGAAGTTTTCATCACTAAATTAATGAGAGAATGTGAGGTATAGAGAAAAAAAATTGTAAACAAATTAAAAGTGGTTGTTCTTTAGAGTTACCTTTACATAGGCTATGTTACACTAAATACGTTATCTAACTTTTATAATAAAAACAATAATTTTATAAGATACATTATTAAGAATATCTTGTATATATATTTCACTTATTATTATACTATTATCTATGTTTATGATTATTTTCATATAATATTACATCCATTTCTCTTTAGACATTTGTTACACAATTTGAAGGTCAAATTAGTTTTTATATAATAATGATAGTTTTAATGGTATTGTACCATAACTCTATAAGTGTGATTACATTTTTTCATTCTATTCCTAACGTTTTAAATGGTTTTTAATTTCAAATAGTTTTAAAATACACACAGTTTATAGAGTACAAATAATATCATTATTTATTTCCCTGAGGTAAATGTTTGGAAAAAAGTGAACTGAAGTGGTTTTATTTTACAAAATTCCCATTTATCCAGTCTAGAATATGAAAAAATATAAGATATAATGATTTATATAATTTTTAAAAATAATAAATTCATTAAAATCATCCTTGATATCAATTAGGATGAGAAGGTACATTTTTCATGGAAGTGGTGAACCGACCAAAATGTGAACAAAATTATCATTTTGGAAAGAAATGATAAGAGGTTGGATAATTATATTAAATTAACGCAATAAAATTTATTATATTGATTATATTAGAGTCATTATGACTTGTATTTTGGAGGATTTATGGAGAAGGTATAAAAATAAATGATTTTAAAAGATATAGATTGAAAAAAATTTCTGTCTAAATGTAGGCTCTTGAAATACACCATAAAGAACCTCAGTTTTTCCTTTTAGTGAGATTAGAAATATGAGATGATGGTGGAGGGGTTTTGGAATATTAATGTGATATGAATTGTTGATCTTTAAGGCTTATACAATGGGAGGAGAAGGGTCTATATTTGTAAAGGGAGTGACGGGGTGTTTTTAATATAATATTCATTAGTTTATTATTTTATAATAAGAGCACTAATAAGAAATATAATTATTACTAAATGAAAAAATTGGTTCATTTTAGGACAATACAATGGTTTTTAACATCTTCCAAAACTCAATAATTCATGTATTTACCTAATAATTGTCAATACATTTTTTTGTCGTATTTCACTATTCATAAAAAATTGAACTACTTAACAAAAGTACAAAAAAATCACCCATACCATTAGTTAGGATGTATATTCAAAAATGAAATCAATTTAATGAATATTTTTTTCTAATTATGAGAAAATTATTTTTTAATTAAAATCATTATTTATTGGTAAAAATATTGATTTTTAAATTATGATAGACATTTTTTCCTTTTAAAAAAATTATTTATTTTCAGATAAAATTATTTTTATCATTATAATTCAGAATAATATTGTTTATATTATACAATTATTTTAAAATAAATTATATTTATATTTTAAAATATACCAAAAAATTGTACATAAACCCAATATGTTTTTAGAAAAATATGGAAAGATATTTTTTTAATAATTATGGATTAGATTGATGATAAGAATTTTCTAAATGAATAGTTTAATATAGACCAAAATATTATTTTACAACTTCTTCATTTAGATTACATTTATACTGTATAAGATACAATTACTAATAGCGAGACTAATATTTCAATGATCAGATTAGTGTTCCAACAATAGTATTTGTAATAATCATATGGGTTCCCTAAATATTATAATTACCTCATATTTCATTCTTCAATAATTCAATTATAATTTTTATCATATGTATATATATATATATTTATTCTAAAAATGGGTATTTCATTAAAAATATTTGGTTTTTCTTTAATTTTTTTTTTGTGAGTGCTGCCAATCTTGGGGATCAAGCATATCAAATTTTTCATATAATATCTATCTTATTTTCAAAAAAATTCAAATTGTAATGTTTGGCCTTTTTTATATTTATACTCAAAATGAATTTTTAATTCAATATATTCGAATTTTGTCGATTATATCTTGTTTTGAATGTTCTTTATACAATATAAAATTATTATATACAGAACACATGTATATTGAGAATAATAATTCTGTTAATAAAATCATGGGTCATTAAATTAAATCCATATTACTAGTCGACAACCTCTAGCATATGGGGAGGCACAATAAAGGTCATATATACTCTTTGGTCAAGTTATTGTATTGTGTACAGGGGTAGGGTATTATATTTTCAAATTTATATGTAAAGTAATATGATATCCTAATATTGAATTTTGTTTTCATAATAATATAATTTTTCATTGTAGTACCAAAAATAATATATGGTGATACCTCAAAATCATAATCATCTATAATCAAAACATTTATAAAAAATATACCCATTTTCCAATTGAAAAATTTATACCCTTCATTGTTTTATTATGCCACAAACTCGATCAAATATCATGACATCATACCCAGAGTGGTTTACCATAGACCCATGGGGTGTTCCAAATCCACATAGGCTGAAACAACTACCAAAGGTATAATTCTGAATAATTTAACATATTTCCACTTTATATACAATGATAAATACGTGAGGAATTTCAAATATAATTCTATCATGATATATCTATACATCAAACCTCACTGGTTTAATCTAGCAGAATAAAAAATAAAAATTAAATGAAACAAAATATTTAATAACCAATAAAATATTAACAAATAATAATAAATTTATTATATGATGTATCCTTACATTATAAAGTATTAAAAATAACAATATAAATTCAAGCTTAAATTTCCAATACACAGGATTAAACATTCAAAATTGAATAAATAACTATCTTTTTGTGGCATGCGACTAACACCAAATTCACAAACCAATATATCTTAACATCACATCCTATTGAAATATTTGTAATAAGGAATACATCATCAAAAAAATAAAAAATGGAAACATACATGCATGTTATAGGTATAAATGTTTAGAGTGAGATCAATTCCCAACATAATAACCATTCTATTTCCACAAAAAAACCACTCCATGTTTTATAAAATGAAAAACAATAAAAAAATATCATAAATTATCCCACATCCTATTGAATAAAAGTGTAACTGCCTAATTATCTATTAAATGTACATAAGAAACCCAAAAAAAATACATAATTTCACATAGGCCACGTAAAAGAGCATAATTTCTAAGTAGTAAGAATTCCATCAATACAACTAATTCAGGTGGAAAACTAAATTGTCATAGTTTTTTAAGAGATTAATACTATGGTAAATTAGTAAAGTCTATTAATAAGGTAATCTTGACATAGAAACATACTTCTCTCTAGACTCTGACATAGATTCCCAGTTTTCACTATTCTATTTTTCTAAATCAAAATCATCAAATTCAATTAATAATTTTATAAACATGCATATCACTTGTAAAACCCCTTTTATTTTAATATATATTATTCAACATTTCACAAATAATTATTTCATTATCAATAAAAATGTGAATGTAATTAAATGTGACGCCCCAGGTTTTATGAACTGGTTTATGTAAGAAGTGTTATGCCTTTAATAATGTATCTTGTTTTGTTTATTTTTCTAATAAGGAATTAGAAATGAAATAAAACATAGAGAATAAGGTAAACTGACATTTATTAAAACATTACTTTATTACGAGACCCATATAATTGAAAGTACCCTGCACAAGACCTAACACGGCCACAGCAAGACTACAAAGAACCACAACACGGGCAATCAGATAGTCGTCGTCTTCGGGATCCATCAGTGTGAAAAGTATAACCGCCAGAATCACCGCGCACACACTCAGCACTAGAGGTATGAGGAGAGCCATCCGCCAAGGGTCCGGTGTTTTGAAAATATAAAACAACCTACCCCTTGCTTTTATAATGGACCTCTAAGGGAATATGACCGTTTTTTTTGGACCGTTGGGTTCCAAGGGATAAAGTGCATCTTTTTATAAAATTTGGTCTTTATTACGCTTTTATAATATTATGGTATTACAATATTTTAATAAGTACAAAATATTAGAATTATATCTTCAAGTATTAAAAATAAAATATTATTGCAAATGAATCTATTTTGATTATGATGATATTTATATGATGGAAAACTTGGTATTCTTTTAAAATATGACGAACAGTGGTATCAGCAATAAATGAAAAAAAAATGTATCTTTTCGGATCTCTAAAACTATGTGTTTTAAATTAGAGAAAAACTACGGGTCTTTTAAACACAATTTTATCAATAAACAAGTAAAGCAAGTTATAAATTGGATTTTTATGGTTATAAGATCCTAGTTTTTATAAAAGTGTTGTATTAAAAATGTTTTTTTTAAAAGAAAATAATAGTTATGTCAAACAGTATAATTTGTTTACATAAACTAAAATGGGATTTTAGATTTATGAGTTAAAAAGTACTTATTAGATATTATACAAATTCCAAAATTACCGGTTATATATATATATTGTGAAGTAGAATAATTTTAGCATTTATTAAACTGGTTTTTTTTTATATACAACACGCAACCCAGGCCATCTGGCGCCCCCAACCGCAGCCGTCCGATCTCGCGATGTCGGATCCCGACCGTCGTTTTTTTCCTTTCTCAGCCTTCACGTTATCTTCAACCTCGCGTCGAGTTCCCACGAACCGGTACCTGGATTGCCTGAGACGCCTCCTTCACCACTGATAGGTTGACCCTCGCACACCCCCTACCTACCTAGGACGCCATAGGACCGGCCTAACCCCTGGATCATCTTCCTTTAAGAACTGAGAAACCCCGGTGAAAACAGGACCTCCGGAGCCAACCCGCGCCACCGCGACACCAGAGCTTCTCCTGGTTCACCGGCCACCCAGCAAACCTCCGGCGAGCTTCTCTCTTGTGCTGTAAGGGTGCCACGTTTATACGTTTTTTTTTCACCCATAGTTCTCGGTTCAAGCTTTTATATACATGAGTTTATATATATATATATACACCTAATGGTTAAAGGTATATATATATAACTTTATATACATATATATTCCATGCAAACCATACAAAATTAAGTTTCTAAGACTTCCTTATAATTCAGTATTTTATGATAAGAATTATGACTATGAAAGGGGTTATTTTTAAAGCAAGTCCTAACGTGTACAATTTTTATGTAAGCCTTATATATATATAATTATATAATTTTATTAGTTATGTATTTAAATACAAATCAGTTATTTATTCTTACTTTGTCTATGAATGATATTGGATGCGAACCGGGTCTTTGTGTTAAGTGCAAACATGTAATAGGTGTAGTTGAGGTTTTATATATTTACAGTTTCTTGAACACTTAAAACCCATAAGGTTTTGTTTTTTTTTAAACTGAATAAATGATAGATTGTTAGAGGTTTCAGATTTCAAGTGAACCATGTTTAATTTATGAGAAACCCTATTTGTATATATTGTGTATATATATATCCCTATGTATGTATGAGTTTTTAAGATTTATATCTGAAAACCCTAGTTTCAAGAAATGGTTATGCATATAGAATTTTAGTACCTGTCTATGCTTTTTTATATTGCTGTGACTAAGGGTACTCCAATGAACTTGATTAAAGTCACCCTTGAAATGATTTGTGTTTTTTTTCAAAAGGATATGCCCTTGACTGTTTTAAACTTGCATTAAAAGGATATGGATTTAAGGGTTACGTTAATGTGTAGAAATCCTCTATTATTTTTATACCAAACTCGTTGCAATGATTTTTAGTGGGCAGAGTGTAACATCAAATTCTATGACCAGAGAAGAATAATAATTAATGAAAGGTATTATTTTTAAAGTGGTTTATTTCCAAGTGTCAGAATTTTAAAGATTGCAAGTGTTTATTATTTTTATACCAAGTATGTCGCAGTAATTATTAGCGGATGGAGATTTGTTGCAAGAATTATGACCTGTGAAGTACAATATTTAATGCCAAGTAGTTCTTTTCCATGCACTGGAATTTTAGAAACTCATCATTTAATAACCCTTGTGAGCAAGTCTCTCACATTCATCATTTTATGTGCTTAAATAATTGTTCTACACACATAGTATGCTTGCTTAACCATGCCTTCTTTTATTCTATATTTTCATGTTTATCTGTCATATCATGTATTTGTAAACCAGTTATGTAATTGTTACCTTATTAATATTATTCATGCATATGACCTAACATGAAGAGGAACTAAGAACTAATTACCCAAAGTGGTATGGGACACCTTGGGTAATGAGAAATAAAAATGGTATTACCCAAAGTGGTATGGGACACCTTGGGTAATATGAAATGAAAATTTAATATTCAAAGTGGTATGGGACATCTTGAATATATGAATGATTTCAGTAAAGCATGAACGATGTGTCTCACATGATAATAAAGGAAAATTTAAGGGTGCGCCCTGATAGCGCTCCAATGCATTGGGTAATGATGTAACCACTAGAGATTACAATTTTCATGATACCTTGGTGAATAACCTTGGTAATTTTCAAATGACACCTTGGGGATAGACCTTGGTGAAACGAAACGATTGTCAATATTAAATGTTGATGCCACATAATTCAAGTCATATAACAAGTTTTTCCAAGATAAAGTTCTTTCATGACTGATGCCTTTAATGTTTGTATAAAGTTCATAATTCCCTAGTTTTAAGCTTGAAGCATGCCTAGTGTTATCACATAATAGAATAGTAACCAGCATATGAACATTTAGTTGTTTCCTTGTGCGCAACTCTGATTATGCATTACTTTTAACTGTTTAAATTTTATGCTCAAGTAAATCACATGTAGTACTTGTTTATATCAACCATTATAAGTCCTTCAAGAATTAACGTATTCGTTTCATTTTTGTCGTGAAAACTTTGATTAAAGCATTGTTATGTTTGGTGTGTTAAAATCTTTCTTAGTGGATGCTCAAACTCTTTAAAAAGAATGTTTTCAAATGTTACTGTATTTTTAAATTTCTTTGTAAAACCCCCTTACTGAGTATTTCAATGCTCACCCTATGTTTTGGTTTAAAATTTTCAGGTGTTAGCTTTTGTAAGATGGATGGTTTCAGAAGTTTCCGGTTTCCTAGAACCTGAACCGCACACGATCCTCTGTATGGGACATGATGTGTTGCTAACAAAGTGTATTTTATTTTAAGATAACACACCATGTTCAGAAGGCACCGACTCCTATGGTTATCTGGGGTTGGGGTCTCTACAGTTGGTATCAGAGGTTCGGTTTGGATAACTCTGGAAAGCCAGAAACTGAAACAAAAATATATATGTATATGTATTTCAATTTTATTAAAAACTTGGTTTTCTTAATTTTCAGATGGAAAATGAAGGCACAAATCTCTTATCTCTCCCCACAGAGGCCCTAGAGACCATTGTGTCTTTAGCAAGCCGTGAGGACTTTCTAAACTATGCCCATATCCGTATGACATGCAAATACCTTTACGATGTATCCAACTCACCTCGAGTGCTTAGTCTGCACCAAGGGTTGGGATTGGATTACCTCCTTATGATAATAACCCAATTTCCCTCCTATGTACGTCGAGGAAGGTACTACGAGGGACTTTTCCGGATTTTCACGGCGGGTGAGAACTTTGGAACTATGCTTGATAATCCCTTTCAAGAAGCTGCTGCTGACGGAGACCTCCGAGCGGGCTACCTTTGTCAGATTTTAAACTATGGCTTCTGGGGTCAGTTGTTGGACTTCGGAAGGTTAGAAGGCGAGTCCACCCGATTGTCTTACAGACGACAAGTGTATGAAGATGTCTCTCAACTTCACGTCCCCCATGCTAGACTCACAAGACGTCATAGGTTTCCTCATGAGTTTTTCCCTGAATGCTCGGCCTGTGTTTGGTTCGAGGAGTTAGGGAGTTTTGCTTCTCTGTGTGGAGTTCGTTTAGTCAATGAGTAAGGGAAACTCAAGCACTAATAATAATGAACGTATGTTTATTGTAATGTTATCTTTCTCCTTTCCTTGTCCTTACCTTGTTTTTGCCCTTGTATGATTTTCAAGTAATGGAACTCCTGTCTTAAAACATTCAGATGGAAGGACAAACCCACCTGTTATCTCTTCCCACCGAGATTTTGGGAATCATTGCGATCAAAACATGTGAGGACGAGTATGACCCCTTCGCAAATTTGCGAAGAACGTGCAAGCAATGGTTTGAGATAACAAACGGTCCGGAGATTCTTCGCACCTGCCAGGGGAATGCCTCCATCTATTACCGCATTGGCTCTGCTCAGCTAGCCGGACGTGAACGACGAGGAAGTTACCACGAAGGGCTCTTTCTTTGTTTCACCCGAGGCCGAAACTTCACGGCCAGAGTGAAATTCCAGGAGGCTGCGTTAGAGGGAAATCTTTATGCAGCTTATATGCTCCAACTTCTCAGCTTTAGCCTGTTTGACCATATCTATGGCTTCGATATCCTCAACCGAGACATAATTCGGAAAGTTCTTCGAACGTTGGTCTGCAAATACATTTCAGAACATTGTACGGTTCGAGCTCCCCTTTGGAGGCCTGAAAGCCCGGAACATAAGTGCTACCCCTCCTGTCTTAGGTGTTTGTGGATTAGGGAGCTGGAAGAAGTGAGCTTCGCTACGGGGATCCCTCTAAATACACATGTTGACCCTTTTTGTTGGTGGAGGTGGTAGGAACGTTTCTGAACCTTGTAGTGTCGTGAAATAAATTGCGAGGACGCAATTTTCTAAAGGTAGGGATAATGTGACGCCCCAGGTTTTTTGAACTGGTTTATGTAAGAAGTGTTATGCCTTTAATAATGTATCTTGTTTTGTTTATTTTGCTAATAAGGAATTAGAAATGAAATAAAACATAGAGAATAAGGTAAACTGACATTTATTAAAACATTACTTTACTACGAGACCCATCTAATTGAAAGTACCATGCACAAGACCTAACACGGCCACAACAAGACTACAAAGAACCACAACACGGGCAATCAGATAGTCGTCGTCTTCAGGATCCATCAGTGTGAAAAGTATAACCTCCAGAATCACCGCGCACGCACTCAGCACCAGAGGTATGAGGAGAGCCATCCGCCAAGGGTCCGGTGTTTTGAAAATATAAAACAACCTACCCCTTGCTTTTATAATGGACCTCTAAGGGAATATGACCGTTTTTTTGGACCGTTGGGTTCCAAGGGATAAAGTGCATCTTTTTATAAAATTTGGTCTTTATTACGCTTTTATAATATTATGGTATTACAATATTTTAATAAGTACAAAATATTAGAATTATATCTTCAAGTATTAAAAATAAAATATTATTGCAAATGAATCTATTTTGATTATGATGATATTTATATGATGGAAAACTTGGTATTCTTTTAAAATATGACGCACAGCGGTATCAGCAATAAATGAAAAAAAAATGTATCTTTTCGGATCTCTAAAACTATGTGTTTTAAATTAGAGAAAAACTACAGGTCTTTTAAACACAATTTTATTAATAAACAAGTAAAGCGAGTTATAAATTGGATTTTTATGGTTATAAGATCCTAGTTTTTATAAAAGTGTTGTATTAAAAATGTTTTTTTTAAAGAAAATAATAGTTGTGTCAAACAGTATAATTTGTTTACATAAACTACAATGGGATTTTAGTTTTATGAGTTAAAAAGTACTTATTAAATATTATACAAATTCCAAATTTACAGGTTATATATATATATATTGCGAAGTAGAATAATTTTAGCATTTATTAAACTGGTTTTTTTTTATATACAACACGCAACCCAGGCCATCTCGCGCCCCCAACCGCAGCCGTCCGATCTCGCGATGTCGGATCCCGACCGTCGTTTTTTTTCCTTTCTCAGCCTTCACGTTGTCTTCAACCTCACGTCGAGGTCCCACGAACCGGTACCTGGATTGCCCGAGACGCCTCCTTCACCACTGCTAGGTTGACCCTCGCACACCCCCCTACCTACCTAGGACGCCATAGGACCGGCCTAACCCATGGATCATCTTCCTTTAAGAACTGAGAAACCCCGGTGAAAACAGGACCTCCGGAGCCAACCCGCGCCACCGCGACACCAGAGCTTCTCCTGGTTCACCGGCCACCCAGCAAACCTCCGGCGAGCTCCTCTCTTGAGCTGTAAGGGTGCCACGTTTATACGTTTTTTTTCACCCATAGTTCTCGGTTCAAGCTTTTATATACATGAGTTTATATATATATATACACCTAATGGTTAAAGGTATATATATATAACTTTATATACATATATATTCCATGCAAACCATACAAAATTAAGTTTCTAAGACTTCCTTATAATTCAGTATTTTATGATAAGAATTATGACTATGAAAGGGCTTATTTTTAAAGCAAGTCCTAACGTGTACAATTTTTATGTAAGCCTTATATATATATAATTATATAATTTTATTAGTTATGTATTTAAATACAAATCAGTTCGTTATTCTTACTTTGTCTATGAATGATATTGGATGCGAACTGGGTCTTTGTGTTAAGTGCAAACATGTAATAGTTGTAGTTGAGGTTTTATATATTTACAGTTTCTTGAACACTTAAAACCCATAAGGTTTTGTTTTTTTTTAACTGAATAAATGATAGATTGTTAGAGGTTTCAGATTTCAAGTGAACCATGTTTAATTTATGAGAAACCCTATTTGTATATATTGTGTATATATATATCCCTATGTATGTATGAGTTTTTAAGATTTATATCTGAAAACCCTAGTTTCAAGAAATGGTTATGCATGTAGAATTTTAGTACCTGTCTATGCTGTTTTATATTTCTGTGACTAAGGGTACTCCAATGAACTTGATTAAAGTCGCCCTTGAAATGATTTGTGTTTTTTTTCAAAAGGATATGCCCTTGACTGTTTTAAACTTGCATTAAAAGGATAAGGATTTAAGGGTTATGTTAATGTGTAGAAATCCTCTATTATTTTTATACCAAACTCGTTGCAATGATTTTTAGTGGGCAGAGTGTAACATCAAATTCTATGACCAGAGAAGAATAATAATTAATGACAGGTATTATTTTTAAAGTGGTTTATTTCCAAGTGTCGGAATTTTAAAGATTGCAAGTGTTTATTATTTTTATACCAAGTATGTCGCAGTAATTATTAGCGGATGGAGATTTGTTGCAAGAACTATGACCTGTGAAGTACAATATTTAATGCCAAGTAGTTCTTTTCCATGCACTGGAATTTTAGAAACTCATCATTTAATAACCCTTGGGAGAAAGTCTCTCACATTCATCATTTTATGTGCTTAAATAATTGTTCTACACACATAGTATGCTTGCTTAACCATGCCTTCTTTTATTCCGTATTTTCATGTTTATCTGTCATATCATGTATTTGTAAACCAGTTATGTAATTTTTACCTTATTAATATTATTCATGCATATGAACTAACATGAAGAGGAACTAAGAACTAATTACCCAAAGTGGTATGGGACACCTTGGGTAATGAGAAATGAAAATGGTATTACCCAAAGTGGTATGGGACACCTTGGGTAATATGAAATGAAAATTTAATATTCATAGTGGTATGGGACATCTTGAATATATGAATGATTTCAGTAAAGCATGAACGATGTGGCTCACATGATAATAAAGGAAAATTTAAGGGTGCGCCCTGATAGCGCTCCAATGCATTGGGTAATGATGTAACCACTAGAGATTACAATTTTCACGATACCTTGGTGAATAACCTTGGTAATTTCCAAATGACACCTTGGGGATGGACCTTGGTGAAACGAAACGATTGTCAATATTAAATGTTGATGCCACATAATTCAAGTCAAATAACAAGTTTTTCCAAGATAAAGTTATTTCATGACTGATGCCTTTAATGTTTGTATAAAGTTCATAATTCCCTAGTTTTAAGCTTGAAGCATGCCTAGTGTTATCACTTAATAGAATAGTAACCAGCATATGAACATTTAGTTGTTTCCTTGTGCGCAACTCTGATTATGCATTACTTTTAACTGTTTAAATTTTATGCTCAAGTAAATCACATGTATTACTTGTTTATATCAACCATTATCACTCCTTCAAGAATTAACGTATTCGTTTCATGTTTGTCGTGAAAACTTTGATTAAAGCATTGTTATGTTTGGTGTGTTAAAATCTTTCTTAGTGGATGCTCAAACTCTTTAAAAAGAATGTTTTCAAATGTTACTGTATTTTTAAATTCTTTTTAAAACCCCCTTATTGAGTATTTCAATGCTCACCCTATGTTTTGGTTTAAAATTTTCAGGTGTCAGCTTTTGTAAGATGGATGGTTTCAGAAGTTTCCGGTTTCCCAGAACCCGAACCGCACACGATCCTCTGTATGGGACATGATGTGTTGCTAACAAAGTGTATTTTATTTTAAGATAACACATCATGTTCAGAAGGCACCGACTCCTATGGTTATCTAGGGTTGGGGTCTCTAAAATAAGGGTCTAAATCACTTATAAATTGTAATACAAAATGTTAGAAAAGTCATTTTCTATTATAACCATTTATAAAATATGGATATCATTACTTAATAAATTCTGTTAGCACATTTTATAAAATTGATATAATTTTTTCCTTACAAAAATAGAATTGAATTTATTTCTAAACACATTTTATACAAAAAAAATAAATGTATAATTTCAAAACAATCCCACAATGATCAAATTTTATTTTATATATAAATTATGAAAAACCCAAAAATATTAATATTTATTATATAATTATTTAAAAAATAATTTCTTTAAACTAATAAATTTAACAAAACAAAGTACATTCATGTTTATTTCAATAGAATAAAACATATATAACCTCATACTTTTATGTATATTAAAAAAATTAGTGAGTATTCTAATTATCATTACATACCTAAAAACCCAAATAATCATTATAAAAAATTAAAAATACAAAAACACCAACAATATATATTTTTCTAGGTTTAATATGGAAATTAGATTCTAGTGAATGATGTGAAAGTGAATCCACTCCAAATATAGTGCCAAAGACTATTAGAATACACCCTTATCTGAACATTAAAACACCATCATTCATGATTGTTTAATTTATAAATGGAGAATACCTTGTCTTCAGTTAACTATAAATGTTAAGAATATAACGCACCCAAACCTAGTATCCCATAGCCAGTTCTTTATATTATTACACTATCATGATAATAAGGAATAACATCTTGAAAGATCGAATAATTTATTATTCCTAGGAAAATCGAAACATATTTGAAATTAAAATTATTTTTTAGACATAAAATAAAAAAAGTCTTTTCTTTGAGAATAGTGTTATCCCCATTAGAATAAACATGCATATAAATCATAATAAACTTCCTTAAAACCTTGGGAAAACTAAAAAATAAGAAACAGGTGAGATCAAATTCTTGGTGAGGGTTAAGTATAACAGAAAATAATTTGAATCAACAATAATTATAAACATGTTATGGTAAATAACTGATCACACACATTCCATTTAATAAAGAAACTCCTAATGAAATTTATCCATTTATTTTTCCATAGTGAAAATCCTTTAGATAATGATAACTAAATACTGAAATATGGGAACACTTAATTATTAGATTCCATGATCCCAGGCATCATGGTACATGTATTATCAAGACATTTCACAAGACAATGTAATCATTGTTATTAGGAACCCATTTATTTTTTCCAAATTACTCATCTCATGAGACTATAAATACATAAAGTGGTTATTTATAATCAGGCCCCACCCATGTCTACATGTCTAAATCATTCATTATATATCAAATAAATGATTACATCAAAGTGTACCATGAAACTTTGAGAATTTTAAATCATAATACCAATGAAGTAAAATAATTTCATAAAATGTAAAATAAAATGAGAATAAATAAATTCAGGATTTTTTATTTTCATGTGGCCATATATACACCTCCTAAAATAAAGTTTGTGTATTACATCAAAATATACCTCAATGAATGGATATTAAAATAAAGTCCCATACAAATGCCATTTCATTAATCAAATAGATCGATTATGTGTATTCATTATAAATTCACATAAATCAAGTGGAATTAAAACATTAAATAATAAAAATTCATTTCCCAAATAACCATAGTATGACATAATCAATGAAATATAATTTTAACCCAATGAATGAAAATTGAATTAAAAAATCCCTTATCACTTTTAATCTGTCGAATTATATTCCCCATAAAAGTAACAATTATAAAATGAAACATTGAATACCATGAAGGTAATTATATTCATGATATAATATAACAAATTTAAATATATACACACCACACATAAGTAATGAGTGGTGAATAAGGCATATACCTCACAGATGTAAAAGTGAGATAAGAAACTCCATACCTCACTCTTTCCATTAGTCTAACATTATATGACATTCTATATGATTTTAAAAAAATTATTAACACATTTTAGAAATATATTCATATTTATAATAACTTATGAGAATATTTTTTAATGTCATATAACCTATTTTTGAATAATATTTCCTTATTTTAATGGTTTCAGGTTCGTTCGTTTCATGGTATCATGACCGGTTCATTTGTGTTTTATTATGTATCTTATTGTAAGTTGAACATAAAACCCCATAAATGTAATGAAATAATATTAATACAATTATATAAGTACAAATTTTTCCATTTATCATTTCTATTTTAAACAAGAGGATGATTCATTTGATAAAATGTTAATGACAAAAGATGGTTTTATTTTGTTGGTTTTTCCGAACATCCCAAACTTGTATCGTTTTATTTACTATTATGATTATATATTATGTAAAGAACATGAAATATTATATAATATTACTATTAAGGTCTTATTTAACTAGAAAAATAGTTTAATTATCTGCCGTTAATGTGGAAAGATAAAATGAACAAAATCAATATTCATAGAGATGATTAACCAGTATAATGTTGACAATAGTTTCATTTCATTGGATATGAGGAGGTGATAAAAGGTATGTATATTATATATTACATTATAAATATAAAAATCTAGTATATAAATTATTTAGGATATATAATTCCCTGGTGGATGATGTACGTGATGATAAATTAGAAAAATAAAATAAATTATGAGAGTTGATTTGAAAATATTACCTCTTGAATATCACCTCCTTGAGAGACCATTGAGGACCATAGATTTGGTATTTTGGTGAGAACAAAAGAACTATGATCTGGGGAGAGTGAAGAAGAGTGTTTTCGTAAAATATTTTTGTAGATTCATGGATTTTTATTCGAAATGGGGTTGTGAGAGATGGTATTTACACTTGAGTATAGGTTAGTTTAAGTGATTATAATAATATATTTTTATAATTAAAGCTAACCACATTGAGGTGGAATTTATTTCAATTAATTATATTGTTAATTAATGTTTTTTAGGATGGTAATAGTCTATAAATACCTCATCCAACCATTAATTTTGTTATTTTTTAGTTATGTTAATATTTTTACCTTTTAACATTAACCCTTGTCAATATTTTACTTACACCGTGGTAAATAATTTTTTCAAACATGGTAAAATTTTTATAAATAAAAATAAAATTAAACATAGAACCTTTTTAAGGCCTTATTATTGAAAATACTTAATAAATTTTACCTAATTCAATACACATAATTGGATGAATTGTATTAAAAATTAATCCTCCCGAAAAATGAAAATCAGGTTTTAAATTGAAATGGTAAAAAGTTTGAATTTTTTCTATACCCAATATCAAAGTGAAATTGATTTAAATGAAATATATTGGTTTGAATTATGAATAATATAACTAATTATAATTTAATCCAAAATTTAAAACATTTCATAACTATAGATAATAATTATATGAAAATGTATTTTTTAATTAAAATTAAGAATTTTTCTCTATTCATCAAAAAATGAAACTTCTCTGAAAAATAAAAAACTTTTACCTTAAGATGATTTTGATGTTCCTATTTTAAAAATTGACAATATTATTTTAAAATAAAACATATAAATGTTTCAAATTTATATTTAAATTATGTGATCCATCATAAGGCGGAAACATTTTTTTAAGAAAAATATATCTTTAATGCTAGAAACTGGATTTATTCTTATCTTAAGATGTTCAAACTTATTTAATGAATTTAATAATATTTATTAGAATATATAAAATATAATTTTTATTATGGTATCACAATAATAGTAATTAATTTAATTTATTAATATAAAATTCTACTGTGTGCATAAATATAGATTTTTACAAAAACACTTCTTTTAGGTTCAGTTGGATTTTATTTTCATATCTAATTTTATAGAAATCAATGAATTCATTTTATAAACATTTTAAACTATATTTACATAATTTATTTAATCTCATTCATTATAACCATTCCAATGGCTAGGTGATAACTATCATAATCAAATATTAATATTTTAATTGTTTATTTACACTCGGTGTTCAATGAAACATAATCTATTAAAATGATTGAATTTAAAAATAGAATTACCTTAAAATAATTGGGTGTTATATTCTCTCATCCTTTAATAAATTTCATCCTCTAAATTTGAAATATCAATTCAAAAATCAAATGTTCATACTTTTAAATACCTTTATGGGAAAATCACATCATAAATATGGATAATAAAATATCTCCTAAATAAGAGGGAAATAGAAATGATAATATCGCCAAAAAATTGGTATCTTGAATATGATAAAATTAACATGATTTCAAAATTAGGATAAGGATGTGAAATAAAACTATCATGTTCTTATGAAGAGTGATAGAGAATAAGGTCATCAAAATGTCTACCAAACAAAACTATAAATCTGTGATGGGTCAAAAAGGTCATTGATTTCTCAGTAAGAAAATTAAATGAATGAAAATTTTATTCTAAAAGTATTTTATTATAATTGAAGACTCATCTTACTTTCTATAGTAATAAAATAAGCGAATATACTAAATTGATTGGTAGATCTCTATCATTAAAAAATCCATCAAAAAATAATTTATTGCTCCAAATAACAATTTAATGTTTTTTAATCAATAAAATTACAAAATATTATATTTATTATAATCATATAGGTTTCCCAAAAATGAACTCGTACACTATAATTCATACCTCATAAATATATAAAATTATGTTGTACTAACCAGGACATCGCATAGGCCATTGGTAGGTGATGCACCCTTATTGCCCTTTGGTAGTGGGTTCGAGTCTCGTAGCCTTTCTCGATGCAATGGGTTATCATCCAACCTGTGTATTGTCCTTTTTATAAAACTATATAAATATAATCCTTAAAAAATAAAACAAATCTTAATATATTAAACATTAAATTAGATTTTTAACCCCAAAGGTTATCTCGTAAGTTTTATTTTTCATTCCCATAATTCATCATTCATTCTATGAGTCTTGGGTAAATAGTTTATAGAGTCCATAGTAAGGTTATCCCTTACTAAAATAAATAAACATCCAATAATTATCTCTTTTATTCTTAGAGCACTAAAATTCACTTTTAATGGATCGTAACATCCATAAAAAGAGAAAATGTTTCCCTTATGTCTCAAATATTTACCAAAAAATATTATTGGAACCATTTATCCAAAATACATAAACACATTAATCATTAAACATATTCCAATGTTCATCATAAACTTTTTCATATATGGTTATACTTGTGATCCTTTTAAAAGATTAAAATTGAAAACATTCTAAATAAGGTCCCTAAATTTTCAAAACCAACTTATCATTAATCTTTCAAATGACATAAAGTATCTCTAAATTATCTCATGAAAAATCTACAAATACCTTTATCATGTATTAAAGTGAAAAATGTTAATCACCTGAATAGCTTAATTAAAACCTAGAAAAAATATAAGCTTATTGATTATATTCCTCAAATTTAAATATGTAGTAAACTATAGAAAAGATAAAAATATCAATATTACTAACCAATTTCAAGGATAGTATTTCAATCACATATCATCTCTTTATTATGAGAACATCGAGAACATATTAATGGATATATTTAATTCAAACATATATTTTCAAATCGATTCACTTTCCACTGAATTAGTTTTCTAGGTCAGTGGTTCTATTCAAGAGGTTCTGTCAAATCCTTAAAGAAAATTTACTGGATTACAATCCTTATACATTTCATAATTCTTAAAATGATAAAGTTATACAGACTATTTCTTGTATCCAAAAGCACATTCCAAAAAACCATTCCATTTTGGCTATATTAGTGTCATAAACTTGACCATGATTCCATAACTTCTTTTGATTTATACTCCCTCAATTATTTGTGAATTAATTTTCATAGTGCCCCATCTCCTTTGAGTTAAAACATAGAATATGAGCCTTTTTATCCTTCCCTTTGAATTATTTTTCTTAGTGACCCCTGTATTTACACATATGAAAAACTCTTAATCACATCATGTACTTCCCAATGTGTTTATTCACACAATTATCACATGTGGGAGAATACTTTTTTCCATTTTTACTTTTATCTATATCTTACAACCTCATTCCCTTCTTCTCATTCATTCACATAATGTCATGAGGCTTAGAAAATTATTTATTTTCCATGTTATAACATATCATTATGTCCTCATTTAATGAGAATATTTGGGATAGTACATACCTTTTAAGGATTGTCTTATACACGAAAAATATGTTATTATTCCTACTCTTCATATCACTTGCATTTGTTTGGTTCACATTATTTCTTCTAGGTTTCATTTCTAAATAATTACATAAACTAAATTATATCACATCATTATGAAACATAATGTATAATCCCAAAACTAGTGAAATACTTAACTTAAATTTAAAAATATATGTGTAGATAATATCATAATCATAAACATGGTTTGTTTGGGATGTTTTATTATTCATATTCATAAATTATATCATTGGGTTATATTCCCTACTCTATGATTTCCTAAATATATCTGCAATGGTTTCTACCAAACATCCTCTAATACAAACATTAATGAGCTCGACCCAAGTAGCTCAGAATCGGTTCTTTAATTTATTACATTATCATGATTTCACGGAATTTTATCCAGATGTATAGGGCTAGTAATATTGGTAAAATAGATACATATTTGAAATTATAATTACAATTTAAACATAATATACAAATTTATTTTCTTATAGAACACCATTATCACCCTTATTATAACCCTACATGAAAATAATAATAATATTCTCAGTAAACTGGGTAAAAATAAAACGTAATAAATGGGTGAGATCAAATTCATAGTAAGGGTTAGGTACAATATAGAATAATTTGAATCAATAATAATAATCAACTAGGAAGGGTAAATAACTAAGTACACACATTCCATTTAATAAATAAATTTACAATGAAGCATCCATTGTTGTTTTTCATAGTTACAATCATTTAGATAATGATAATTGAATACAAAGAGAAAATAATTCTTAATTATTAGATGAAATGATATTAGGAATCATGTAACCTCCCCTGTCAGGACCTTTCACAATACGGTTTACTCATTATGGGTAAAAACTAATACAATTTTGATACATCCCTCCTCTCATGATACTACAGTTGCATCGAGGGGATATATGTAACTGGACCCTGGGTTCCTGGTTCACCATTCTCTTGGATCCTTCTCTTATATTCAAATTCTTCCCTCCTAGGTATTTTTCCTCCTTAGCAGTGATCAGTCTCCTCCTCCTCTCCTACCTATTTGGATTTCCTTATTTTGTGTTCTTATTCATTCCATATTTTCTTCCCTACTAGGGTTTTCTTTTTCTTTGTTCCAGTTCTCCCTACCATGGGTTCTCATCTTATGATCATTTGGAATATCCCACTTTTCATGACCCCATTCATAGTTTGAAATAATTTTAATCAAGGCCACATGGTATGTGTTGATTGTAGCTTATAGTGGCCAGAACTCTATGGCCTTTCCCTAGATTCTTCCCTTTTGGTTTTTTATGTTTAGGCTCTCTAGAGTGGAGCCTTTTTATCCTCTCTCACACCTAAACTTCTTGCCTATTCTGACACATAGTACAACATATTGGTTGGGTGTGTTGGTTTTTTAGGTTTCGTTGGGATTTTTTTGGTGGGAGGAGTGTGAATGTGGGATTATCTGTTTGGATGTTTGTCCCTTTCAAGTGGTTTTTTTGCTTTGTGTTGGTTCCTTTAGTAGGAATTGGGATTCTATTTGTGAATATTTTAAATATCATGTTCAAGGTTTTATCTTATGGTGGTTTTTATAATTTATTTTGGAATTCTTTTTTCAGTTCTCACCAGTGAGTTGAGGTCAATTAAGGGTACGGTCTATGTTAGGGTGCACATCGTTAGGCGGTATGTGGCCTAAGGAATGATAATGGTCTCTGTTTTAAAATTTCAATTATGGGGTATGATTAGTTTTTTGATCAATGATATGATGAAGGTAATTATGGTATCCATATGAAGTTAAAATCAGTGTGTGTGATTGGTTTGGGTTCCATGACATAGATTATGGTTTCGTTTGATATTTTAATTTTGTAATTTGAAGATTGAAATTTTTATTTTTAGGGTAGGAATTTTATGTGGGGTTTTTTATGTATTGTTGTAGGGATTCTTCTATATGGTTCCCAATTATTCTTAATTTTTTTATAAAATACAAATAAAATAGATTGTCGACATTTACTGGGCCCCACCCATGTCTGCATGTCCAGATAATTTATTATATATCAAATAATTTATTATATAAAAGTGTCCCAAACCACTTTGAAAAATTTTAATAATAATAATAGGGAAAGGATATAATTTAAAAATATATTAAATAACATGAGAATAAATAAATTAATGACATGATATGTCAATGGGGATATATATACACCTCATAAAATAAGGTGCTTGTATAACATTAAAATAAGCCTAAATGAAAGGACATTGAGATGAAATCTCTTACAAATATCATTACATTAATCAAATGGATAGATTATGTGTATTCACTATAAATAAACATTAAAATGGTGTAAATAAAATATTTTATAATCAAAATTAATTTCTAATATGACCTTTTCATGAAATAATCAATGAAATATAATTTAATCCTAATGAATGAAAATTGAGTAAAGAAATAACTTACCACTTCTAATCAGTCAAATAGTATGCCCTATAAAAGTAATAACTATCAACTGAAACATTTAATAACATTAAGATAATGAGATTCATGATATTATATATCAAATTGATATGTATATACACAAAACACAAGGAATAAGCGGTGCATAAGTCATATATATCGCAGAGGTAAAAGTGAGATGAGAAAATTATTACCTCAAACTTCCCTTTAGTTTAGCATTATTTAACATCATGTATGATGGTTTAACGAATTTCATTAACTCATTAAACAAATTTATTCATATTTATAAATCCTTATTTGATAATTTTATAACATCTAATGGCCCATTCATTAATAATATTTCATTATTTTTTTGGGTTCTTTTATTTAAAGGTTTCATGATCGATTCATTTTTGTATAATTACTGATTTTTTTCATTTAAAAATAAAATTTTATAATTTTAATGAAATTCTATTAATTCAATTCAGAAAATTTAAATTTTTTAATTTAACATTTTTCTTTTCTACAATATTATGATTCATTTGATAAAATTTTAATAGTAAATTTTTTGTGTACTTTAGCAGTTCTTTTGAACAACACGAACTATTTTTATTTTATTTACTATTATAATAATATATTAGAAACAACACATGAAATAGGATTTAATATACTGTTAAATTATTTTTTATCTAGAACAATCGTTTTTATACCATCCATGATGGTTGTAATGGAAAACAAATAAAATCAATATTTTAGGAGACAATTTATTGGCATAATTAGGAAAGTAGTTTCAATTTCATTGAATAAGAGGTAGTAATAAAAGGTATGGATATAAATTATTCTATTATAAATTTATAACATCAATATATACACGATTACATAGTTATTATACCTTGATAGATTAATTATGTTAGGATAAACTTTAAAATGAAAAAGAAATTATGACAGTTGTTTTGAGAAAATTACATCTTGATTATCACCTCCTTGAGAGATGCTTGAGGAGTTTGGATTTGGCCTTTTGGTGATACCATAAGCACTAATACGTGGGGAGAGTGAGGAGGAGAGTTTTGGGAAGATATTTTATGATCAAAAAGGCTTTTTATTGAAATTGAGTAGTGAGTTGTGGTATTTATACTTAAGTAGAGGTGGGATTAAGTGATTAATATAGTAATTATTTTAGAATTAAAGACAACCACATTGAGGTTCCATTAATTACAAAAAATTATATTCTAAAATAATGTTGTGATGGATTTTTATAATCAATAAATACATCAATAAACAATTAAAAGTTTTAATTTTTATATATCTTTTACCTTTTAACTTTAACCCCTGTCACTATTATACCATTACAACTATAAAAAAAATTAAAGGGTAAGTTTTATATAAATAAAAAGAAAAATATCCTCAAAAACCAATTAATAATTTATTATTACTAATATTTATATAATTTTATCTAATTAAATTCACATAATTATAGAAATTATATTTAAAATTAATCTCACAGATAAAATGAAAAGATGGGTTTTAATTTGAAAAGTTCAAATATTTTTATATTTTTATATTATTTTTCATTGTGAAATTGATTAAAACAATCTAAATTGATTTTATTTATGTATAATAAAACTAATTATACTTTAAAATAAAGTTAAAACATTGTTAAAATATAAAGATATATTAGCCGAAAAAGTGGTTTTAAAATAAAATTCAGTATTTTTCAATATTCATCAAAAAATTATACTTCACCAAAAATAACAAAATTTAATTTTATGATAATTTGGATATTTATAATTAAAAAACTAACTATAATTATTTCAGATAAAAATTATATTTTATCAAAATTTATATTTAAAATAGGTTCATTATCAAAATGAGGCAAAAATAATTTCAGAAAAATATTGGTTTTTTCTAAAAACTAGATTTATTCTTATCATAAGACAATAATATTTATTTACTGAATTTGAAAATAATTTATATAAAATTTAACATATAATTTTCATTAATAACTCAAAAAATAGTTGTTAATTTTAGTAATTCATATATATTCCACTGTAGTCATAATAATTTTTTTTATAAAAACTCTTCTTTTATGTTCAATGGGAATTTATTTTCATTCCTAATTAATTGGTAATATATGAATTCATTTTCTAAAAATTTGGAAATATTATTTTATAATTTCGTTAATATCATTCATTACCATCATTCAAATGGCTAGGTGGTACCTTTCATAATTAAATAATAATATTTTAGTAGTGTTTTTTAATCTCGGTGCTCTATTTATAATAATATATTGAAATATTGAATTTAAGAAGATACATAACATAAATTCATGGGGTAATACAAATATTACCGTTGGGAAATATATAAAACAGTATATGTAAACGAATTATAAAATATGTATGATTAGGGAAAAACATAACCACCTATTCTATAGAAATATTATCCTCGGAAAATGGAGTTGAAAAGTAGAAATTATCATTAAGTGTAAAAAAATTATTTCTGATAGTTCTTTAGTGAGGAAAATTAAATGTGATGGTTCTTTAAATTATAAATCTAATAATTATTCAATGGTACTAAGAAATTCATCACACATTATTATTAAACACAATTTACAATACTACACATCAAATTATGCAACTCATTTTTTTAATAATATCTAAATTATCACCAAAATACATTAAAACAATTAATGTAAAAAAATCAATTTTTTTAATTCTCCCCCAACATAAAACTATCTACCATAGTTAATTCCCCGAAATTTAATTATATACAAACCTATTTTGGACTAAATTCGAATAAATTATTTACTTTTATAACATATGAAAGATATAAAATTACATTCATTATGATAAAATATATTACTATTTAATCTCATTTTATTGGAATTTACTAATTTTATTTTTGGAAACTCATCACCCTAATATATTTCTATATATGAATCAAATGTATATTATATTTCCATATTACATTATATACATATATTTAAATTCCCCTTAAATGAAATGCTTTAAGGTATATGTTTTCTAAACAAATAAAGTTGAGTAAAGATATCATTTTTTTCACAGAGTTTCAAAAAAAGTTTTTTCTTAAAATGTAATTCCATAAAAAAATTATGATAAATAATTTTTTGACTAAAAACAGGTAAAACAATTAATTGTCAATTTTTAACACTCCATGTGTTCTAGTGAATTTGTAAATTTTACAGTACAAATTGAAACACAATTTGAATGTCCTTATAGACCACCTATTAAACAAAAACAATATATATTGTGTACTTAAAAAAGGTAAAATTATTGAAATTTCTTATATTATTTGATTTTATAGCTTAGGGATCAAAAACATGAACATGGATCAAATTTTATGGTTGTTTGAAGTGTAATTATTTTTATCATATTTCACTTAAGATTTGTATCATGTTAAAGGTCCATAAAAATATTTTGGAGATTTTTTATACCTAAAATAGATCCCTCAAAATATGAATTTTTATTGTAATTGTCTTGGTACTATGATCCTAACACTGAATCTATTATATTTTTAAAACACTATAATTTTATTATTATTCACTTTTAGTGAAACTGCCCTTCAATTTATATGATCCACTCTAAAATTTCACAGTGCATAAATATTTCTCAATTTCAATCTAAATTTATAAAACATTAGTTCAAAATTTACTAAAATAACATAAAGAAACAAAATCAACTTTTTAAATGTGATATTTGTTCCTTATAAATTTTATCTATTGAGTTTTAATCATTCGACACCTTTTCCCTTGAAAAAATTACAACTTCCGTAGTAAATAAATAAATAAACATTACATTTTTCAGAATTCATAAGAAATGTAAGTAAGACCCGTTATCAGTATGATATTTAGTAATAATAAAATTATTTTATATATAAATTATTAGTTTGATTCCAGGTATATTTCAAACCTATTGATTCACATTAGAAAAAGTTTGTTATTATTAAATTAATAAATTTAATGTCGTAATCACAATCCAAACTTATCCAAACATGAAATCCCAATATGTACAATTGAAATTTCAAATATAAAGTTTTAAATCCAAAATAAATTAATATAAAGAAATAATTGTATAATTAAATATACATTAAATGTGTTGAAGGAGTAATAAAATAATCAATCATCAATTTAAATCAAGGAAATATCATTCATGAAAATGACACAATGTTAACTCCAACCCATTTTAAACCAACAAAACTACTCAAAAAATTTTAAATTTATTTATATAAGTTCTAGATTCATTTTAATACATAGTTTGAAAAATAAACCAAATATGTACCAAAAAATAATTTTTAAAACCATAATAAGGTTGATTTCCATTTTTTTAAAACACAATTAATTCCATATATAAATGATGTTAAAAATAAAACATAGATATTTTGAAATTATAAATCCTACTAACACTTTCATCCTAAATAAAGCTACAAAAATAAAAATACAATAATAAATGAACATATACAATTATTAAAAACCACATAATTTTAAAATTCAATAAAATTTACATATATAAATAAAAAATAAATATTTTTAACACATAAAAACAATAAATTATTCACACAAAATCTATACAATATCTCTTTTATATATATCATTAAACATATTCTATACCTATATTGTATAAATATAATTTTTTAATTACCCAACTATATTTTTTGAGAATAAATAAATTACTTCATTTCACTTCCAAAATTCATTATATAAATAATCCATTCAATTAAAATATCATTTTCCTTTTTTAAAACATATTCTATTTCACTAACACAAATAATTCAACGCTTTTTGAACATATTTAATAATAAGTAACTATTAAGCAGTTTTTAATTATAAAATTTAATAATAAACATAAAAAACATTTATAGCAAGTTGACACCCATCAGTCCAAAAATGATAATTTCTAAGGGAAATAAATAATATGATATCCATATACATAATTTAGAAAAATATTTACTAGGTAAATGAAAAATTAACTACATTTAAACAAGACATCATATAATTAATTTAATTTTTAAAAACATTTAATAAGAAGTAATTATAATCAGAGAATATTTTTTTTCAAACCTATCTTGAAATATATAATTCCAACCTGGAAGTTTTTTATTACAATAAGATTTTTATATTCTTTAAATCCCCATTTTAATATATCTTTGAATAAACCCACATAAAGACTTTAATAATTGTTTTGTAATGTAATATTTTATAAAAACAATTAATATAATTTTCCATTCACATTTTTGGATGTTTTTAACTCAGAATGATTAATATAACAAAACATACAGAATTCCTTATTTTTCATCCATAAAACCAAATATTAAATAACATTGAAACATATAAATAACTGATGGTTTCAAAAGCATCTATTTTAAACAAAATGACAATTAAATTAAATTCTAAAAAATCATTAATAACATTGCGTGTTACTCATTATTAATATTTTGTAAAATCAAATAAAAGAATTTTTCATGTTAAATATACAACATTATAAAACAAAACAACTCAATCATAACCTTCAATAAATTAACAATCTAATTTAATTATGAAATAACATTTTCACTTCAAAATAAATTGAAATGAAACCCCTTGTCATTCTTTTAAACAACTTGGAAAAAACCACCCCTCATCATTCAAAATAAACTTTAAATATATTTGGGTGTATGAATATGCCCCAACTAAAATTATAATATTATTAAAAAATACCATTTAAAATTCTAGTTTTATAAAAATAATACATACCTGTATCTAGTGAATTATATGTATCCAAAAAAATTACTTTAATCCCATGAATTAATAAGGAGTTCATGAATGTTCTAATAACTCTAAATAGATTCATTTAACCGTGTGAAATTAAATAAAATTATAAATTAAACACTAATATGAATTTAATGTATAGGTATCCCTATTATAATTAAGTCTTTATAAAAAATAATTTATAATTTACGAAGACAATTTTATAGTGTGTGGGAAATTAATGAAGATCCAATCATATTTTATGATATCCAAATATCCATGAACACACTTACTTAAATAAGTGTGCATCACAAACAGAAAATGTACAAATAAACAAGTATTTAGTGAAATACCTTCTATGAAATAGAGGTTGTGACTAAAACCAACTCAATGAGTTCCAACCATATATTCAACATCCAACATTATCAAAATGGGTTAAAATAAAATTATCTCCCTTTAATAATATTCAAAGACTCATTCTAATAAAAAATTACCATATATCAATTAAAAATATTTATATTGTCATATTATAAATATGAAATGATAAAAATTAATCGATTTGGAATTAACATTTATCATTTAAATTATATTATATATATTTAATAAAAATTGAAAATTCTTTTTTATTGTGTCTAAAAAAATACCAAGAGCGCCACATAACTATTTTTTCACTTAAAAATAGGAAAATAAAAATGATTTATATTTATTGAAAAATTTCATCATATATATATTTTAAAATTTCAAACTGTCAAAAAAATAAAAATAAGATAGAATTCAATACATCCATGTATCCAAATAAATAATTTAAAAATCATTAAATCAGTTTATTTAATATCATTTATACCCTTAAATAAAAAAATAAGACATAAAATGGATTTTTCAATCAACTAGATATCCTATAGTAAACATTTTTTAAATCCATAATTGTATATAAGAAGAATCTAATAAATTATGAAATTATATAATATATTAAATATTAAATAGCGTTTATTCTCTTGAATAAAAATTTTCCAAACTCCTCTACATGGAAAAAAATGAAAACATTTCTCAATGAAATTTTAACTGTAACTACTGAATCCTAGACTTATTTTGGGAAACTAAATTTTTTCCCATAAATATGTTGATCACATATATATCTAGATTACATCCCAAGTTGTAAAACTCATTCTTAAAACTACCACATACCCATATACCACCTCATTCTTAAAATCTATTTTTTAAGAGAGAGACTTTAATATCATTCCATTATACCCAAATTGGCATACCTTAATCGTAAGAAGTGTTCATGACCTTCTTATACTAGTATAAGTGACAGGGAATAGTGGAAATTGTTTTCCCTTTATCAAAAATTGATAATAAATATATGGTTCTTACTGATAATACAATATTATGTATCCACAATTTTTATACTCCCTATTAAATGGAATAAAAGATAAAATTTAATATGTATCTAAAATAAAAAATATAATAACCCACAGGATCCAAATAATTAATCATTAAACGAATAAATGTATGATCTATACAATATATAATTTTTCAAATAAAAATATAAATACATTTCTATATATCTATTAAACAAGACTAAAAATGAAAAAAAAATTAAATAAACATGTATCTTCATGTGGAATATGACTGAAATCGAAGGCGCCCACCTATAATTCCCCATGTTTCATCCTATGGTATTACTCTAAATAATTGATATTTTATCTTCATGTTTTAGAAAAAGTCATGAAAGGTAACCTATATGCACCCCGCTGTTAAATATATAGAGAGTGATAAATATCCCAATAGAATACCCTTGAGTATTTTATAAACATATATTTATAAGTCAAAACAATATATCAAGTTTAAAAGTAAATAATGAAACTAAATATATTATATCACGGTGAGTAATGAAGAAAAATAATATTAATTATAATTACTTAAAATTATTATGAATTTTTGACATTTTTTTAAATTATTTCATGTCATATAAAAAATTTAAGTCTATTTAATAAATTATATCATATATCAAATATCATAGGATAACTACCAAAGGATATAATGAAATAATTTGGGATTCTTATACCTAAATGACTAAACATATGTAGCCAACTATCTAAAGTGTAATCCTAAACCAGTGAGAATTCCCAAAATAGAACTAGACATAATAAAATATTAAAAACATCTATAAATATTAGTGATGAATTCTAATCACGATTAAATGAGAATTTTTTGAGGGATATCTTAATCCTGTAATGTACATTTCACTACACACTCTCTAATATACCCAAGTTTTTCTCTTTAATTATTCCATATATAACTATTCAATAATTTTTAATTACCATTAATAAACACTCATTTCCACTTCAAAATCCATTTAATGAAATATCCCCATTAAAATAAATATCTTATAATAAAAATGATACAATTAAATTTTTTTATAAATACTAAAGAAGGGGAATGATATCAAGGGTGTAAATTGCATAATATTCCATGTATTTCATGCAAAAAATCCATTTTCCTTTGAAAAACGAAATAAAATAAGGATATTTTTCGTTTATAGTTCATAATAAATCATTTCAAAAAATAAAATTTTCTTTCATGATAACAATAAATACTTGAAATATTTTTAAAACATATGTCCTAAAAAAATACATAAAATATAATTTTAAAGATTCCCAATTTTTTTCATTTTATCATATATAAATTATAAAGTAACAATAAAACAAATATATAATTCCGCAATACAAATTTAATATAGGATTAATATAAAGGAAATCTCTATTTATAATCCAGAAGTACTCATGGTTATTTTAATAAAAGTAAAATTGTAGAACCATATACATATAGATTAATATTTCCATTTTAGAAGGTATTATAATCATAATACTTAGAAACCCTAATAATAATTGGAAAAAAATAATATACACAAAAAAATAAAAAATATTAAAATATAGAGGGTCTAAATTTTAGAATAAAAAACAAGAGACTAACATAGTAGTCATATACCAATCTAAAAATAGTATGGAAGATGAGAAGAAAACTCCTATATAATCACATAAAAAGGCTCCATGGTATTAAGGTTTTAATCTCATATATTTTGATACAACCCTCATCATTCGTGATTCCTAGATTTCAAGGATTTGATTCAAAAGGAATAGAGAAGAAATAAGATATGGATAGTGATATGAAGGAATGTTTGTCGATAGAAAAAATATAACTTCTTCATCATAGAAGGAATGACAATAAAAATTTTAGAAGATAATGTCCCAAACCCCCCACCCCTAAACCATTGTACATAGTAAATTGAATGGGAAATGGTTATGTATAATCCTATTTTAAATTAAATAAAAATGTATAATAATATTATTATTATTAAGAATCATTATCATCCTCTTAATTTTCTTCATCAACATTTTCTTCATCATTATAATTAATCCTAAACTCAGTATTTATTAAAGGGGTATGCAATTTTAAAATATTGGGGATCGAAAACATATTCATGTTATTAAATCATTGATATATGAGTTATTCTATAATTTATTTGGAAATGGAAAATTATATAATTAGAAACATATAATAATTACCTTAGAAGCTATGGTGCATGAAAAAAGTTTTCCATAGATGTTTTGATGTGTTTTGTTGATGAAGTATTGATATTTTTTAAACAAGATGATAAAATATCAGGGATTTTAAAAGTGGAAATCGTTTAATTCATTCATGAGTGTAAGTTTGTCCAATGACCATGTGACGCTACACTTTTCTTGTAAATTGTTTTAAAAATGGTAGATAATTAATTTTGTATAAATGATTATAGGAGAGAACAAATAATTTTTAAAATGTGTAGCTACATTGAGAAACTGATTGTGAAGAAATAAAATATAATTATGTTGATTTTTATGGCCTAATGGCCTTTTTAATCATTCAATGTAATGGGTTTATTTAAATAATGGTCCACTATGATCATTAAAACAAATATCTATACTTTGTGTGGATTAACTATATAGGTGGGTTCCTGCCCATTTGTTGTGGATTTGTGTGTGCTGCTTTTATTGGTTTCATTCCCTCCATTCATACTAATAATCATCACACAAAAACATTTTTAAATTATAATAATTTTATTTGATTAATTATAATAACATATGTGTCTGTAAAACTGATTTCATATTAAAATTTTCATTTCAATTAGAAGATATTTCTAAATTTATGTTTTATTAATTTAATAACCAAATATATAAAAATCATGAGTTTATATATATTATAAAACATAAACAAAAATATTTAAATAATTAATAAAAAATAACTATACATAAATACTCAATAATTTTACTACATGAATACTTATATAAATTCATGAAATAATTAAGAGGTATGGATTTTAAAATTTTATAAGAATTTTTAAGAGATATATGGTCTCTAAACCATTAACATAACCATGTTTCCAATCAATATTGATAATAAATGTAATTAGAAGTAGTTTTAAAGACAATGTGTCAAACAAATCTCTCTCATTAAAATGTTTATAAATTCATAAAATTTTCTAAGATACACAGATAATAAAATAATTTTAAATTAAAGAAAAATGTGTCATCAAATATTAACATAGAATTGTTTACATAATCCATTAGATTATATTCTCCCTAAGAAGAATTTTATTCCTAATTACTATTCAATAGTGATATATAGAAACTTATAATTTCATTAAATTAATCATTATTCTAAATTAATGAAAAGGTTTTGTAAAAATAGTCCAACGAGTTCATACATGAATGTTTTCACAACAATGAAATTATATTGTTAACATCCCACCTTTAAAAATATTTGATGTCGCCTTTATAAATTTCATTACTAAATAATTACACTTATATTTATAATTATTGACTAAACTCACCCCTTGACTATGTAATGAATGATGTCAAAATTTACATCTCTGTAATTCCATCTTATCCCAATTCTTACCTACTCACTAACACTATGAAAGTATGTAATTTAATCCAGATAATTCTTATAAATATCATTATATATGGTAACTCCTCAAATATTAATTCTTTAAACTTATTATTTTTTCAAAAAAATCATCAAAACAACACAAATCAATGACTACTTATATCACCATTCTATCAAAATCACATAAACTTGTTCAAAATAAAAAAACATAATAACATTTAGTATCCTCAAAATCCTTAATAAAATAATTATTGAAGTCCCCCTATATTCCCTTATACTTAGGATCCTTATGTAGTATTTCTTTATGGATTAACGTAATTCAATTAAAAAATAGATCATCAGATAAAGAAGATTTGAATTTACCCTTTAAGGATTTTAAAATCCATAAGAAACTTCAATATCTACAACTACAAATAATTTTTTATTTTATTTTAGAAGCACTTTTAAAAAAATGTGGGAAACCAACATTATTCAAAATAAAAAATCAAACTTCATAAGAAATTATAAACCCATTCTAGGAAAAATTAAAGAAATTAGAATTTTTAACCTTAAGAAGTCACCATTAAATGGAGTTAACCTCCATTTCTGAATTGTCTTTAAATAGATCCTCGAAGTGAGTATCCATTTTTTCGCATGTATGTGCATTCTCCTCCAGGTTTCTTCCCCACATTGAAATGACAGGTCAATATCTTTTTCTGTATGTCTATCCACAAGGATTGTTCCTCATTCAAATAAACTTTCAATGGTCTTTTAAAAAATCAGTGTGCATCTTCATTTGATATCTTGATAAGGAAAGACTCCTCTAACATTTCATCATTCGAGTTCATGTGAATCTCCTAGGTGTTGTCATATTCAAAAGCCTCTTTATCAACATCCACCAAACCATGGGCAGATGGTTCCTCTGGTCATGTTATAGTAGCCTCATCAGCTCCTAGCTCCCCAAGTATAATCGAATCCATGCACTTATTCTTTAGGATGTCAACAGCTGCATTCAAACTCACTAGGGAGGGTTTACCTTTGTTGCAGACATAGTAATAGGAGGGCTAGGAATATTTGATTAGTCTTTCCATATATGTGGCCTCCGCATATTCTGAATAAAGCCATCTAAATCCATGAGGGTTTTTATTCCATTATTTAAAGTGGATTGAAGGAACTCTTCAGCGAGCTCTGATTCCATGGTCTCTGAGGACCAAGATTCGAAGGCAGAATTGATATCCACACCTATTTCACCCATCCTAGCTCAAAGAAGATGATAATCTTCATATCCATCATCCGCAAAAATCCATTCTATAGATGAGGGAGGTCCACCTTATCCATGAACCGCAAAACGGTTATGAGAATCAATATATAAAATTCTAGTTTAACCAATAACAGATTTAGAGGGGGCTTTCTGGCATCACCTATAGCTTTTCCTTGAGCCCTTTTTAGGCTTGACCTGTGCACTGATCTCCATCTAGCTTCGCGTCCCACTAAATTCCTCTATTGTGCATGTTCTTAACTATTGACACTGGAATATCCATGCATAACTATTTAATGTATCATGACCTCTTGAGAATCATTACACATGGATATAACAGCATCTTCCAATGAAGAAGATTTATTTGAGCGGCTTCTCAGCCCCACACACACACCCTCATACTCCCTAGAACCCCCTTGGACATGCCTCGACATTGATCCAACACCCAAATCACACTTCGAACGAGAACTAATATTATCAACCTATTGTTATGAAACCAAAACAATAACCTCCTTCTAGGAAATTGAAGGATGCCCCAATTACCCTACACCTAGTGGATCCACTACATGAGTGTTGCAAGCTAGACTAGTGTTCATGTTAGTACCAGCCTTCCTTGCCGGCAGATCATCACCCACTGGTAGAGGGATATTCTGATAATTACCAATATCATTCCCATGTACATCCTCATTGATCATAGATCCATCCACATTAAATAATTTCCAAACCGGAATAGCATAAACTCTATGATGACATTGCTGGGCAGATTGACCTTGGAGGAAGCTGGAGGAATAGTAATGAGTCCACAAATCATAAACAACCGGCTATTTGAGTCTATATTCTCCTTTGATCTCAAACCAAATGAATTCCAAAGGAGGTTTAGAAATGTCTACCTAAAAAAAATACAAGGTTCAATGGAATGGAAGACCTATTTTGTCTTAGTATTCATAACCAAGAAACAACACACATGATTTCCTAGAATCTGAAATATAGAACGATTTTGAAAGGAGAGCGGAAAACCTGTATAATGGTCCCAAATCGTCATTGTATTCAGGTCGCATTTCAAATTCATATCAAAGGACCCGTGTAGGATAATGAAAAGGAATTTTTTTCCTGAGTGCGATCCGCTAAACCACGTGAGGGATAGATCTTCATTAGAGGAAAAACGGATCATCATTTGTGATGAGTCGACCAAGACAACCACCGTGTGATGACCAATGCCCCATATAGAGTTAATGAATCGGTTGACAACATCCCCCAAAGTCTTTTACTAACTGATGCGAGCATCCAAGGTAATTTTATGTTGGGAAGAATCTTTAGAAAACTCATTGCGGGAAATCAGAAGCGAAGGGGCTCCAATAGCAAAGATGGGAACTTTGGGGTTAGCGCAATACAAGGGAAAACAGGGATTAATCCTCGCTTGGGGAATGTAGAAAAGCATAGGGAAGAGCTATTCAGAGAGGGTGAGATGATTCCATTACCTCCCTCCCCCTTAAGAAGGGGAGGGGCCGACCAAACAACCATTGCTAGCGAAACCCTAGCGGGCCATAAGGATGGAGAGAATCATCGTGAATCACATGGACTTCACACACCAAGAAATTCCTGTCACGACCCATCCCCTGGGTTCCGTATCATGACTACCCCGAGCCCGCCTTCCATAGACCAGGGGCTGGCGACTCGAAACAAAGGCGTAAATCCCTAAACTATGAAGGAATTTCCTTTATAACTGTAAACAAACACATCCAAGTACACAACTAGAAGAAAAACACTAAGTAAAATTGTATACAAAAGACTTGCTAGAATGTAAAAGGGGTTGGAAATACAATCCGAACAGGACAATACAAGTACCATTGAAAGAAATTACAACTGAAGAAAAGTAAAGCAGCTACTGGGTCATCCTCTGGGGGTTCCTACCTGATGGGTAGGTACAGATGGCCTCCTCCGCACTCCTGTCCATCCATTTCATCCGTGTACTGTCACACCGAGTGGTCCACCTCCAGGTACCATCCAGTCCTGCTACTCTCTACCTCAGTCAACGTTGTCTGTCATCTGCAACCAACACAATGTGGTGCGGGCATAGCCAGTGCTAGGGTGAGTATAACGATACTTAGTAGGTATCCCAAGACCCTCAAGGTCTCACAAAATCAAACTAGGATAAACCACAAAGTATGAAATCAATGGATAACCATTACTTAGGTATATGCCCATACATATACCTATGTTATCTAGTAACCAATCTCAATCATGATGAAAACACAAAAGTCATTGACTCAGCTCAAACCAGAATTTTATTCTAGGGGTATTATTAATCTGAACCCTCCAATACTAGAGAACTCCTTCTCTATCGAGTACAGTGGGCATGCCACGTCACATAGAGGCACATCCCACTAACATGGACTGCTGAGGTACTCCTCCTGTCGAGTACCGTGGATCTACCATGCTCAAACAGAGGAGCTCCCCACCGTGGGTCTGCTGCGCTCACACAGAGTCACTCCCCCTCATAGACAATTGAGGTACTCCACATGTCGAGTACCATGGGTCTTCTGTGCTCACACAGAGGTGCTCCCCACCGTGGGTCTGCCGCGCTCAAACATAGGCACTCCGCACTAGGCCAGTTGAATCACTCCGAGTCGAATCAATTAGTAGTCGTCAAGTCTCATCCAGCTACTGGAAGATCCACTCCAAAAGCTACTGTTTGATACTCAAACTGTCACAATGTTCCACGAAAAGTATCTCAAAGGTCTGCCACACCATAGTGGTCTCAACACAATAGACGGTGCGTCAATCGGACGCCCTGTCTGTTGGTTATTAGCCTTTTCATCCTAGGGACCCTGTTGGATTTGTGTACGTTCCAACCTGATTGTATCCCAACTATACCTCGAACTCCAGTGGGGTATTCTCAAAGGGATGGATTCGCTCCAAGAATACTGGTTCCACTGATGGTTTCTCAATCTGACGTCTAGTGCCAAAGATATGGCCCAGAATGTTAAAGGGGTCGGTAATGGGACTAGGCCTGGTCCGACCCAATCTGACCGACATGGACCACCCTCATCTGGCCTGACCTGGTTAGACCCGCTGGGTCTGACCCAGTCTATTGGGTGGGTCATCTTTTTATGTTCAGATCAGTCTACTGGGCCACGCCCAGCGGACTATGATGGCGGTTCAGCTCGGATGTTTCCACATAGGCGCCGCGAACCGAAGGTCAGGGTCAGTTCAGCCAGCACTGCGAGGGGTGCGGTTCGGGCGCGGGTTGGCCGCGGGCAGAGCGTGCGGGGCGAGGGCAGACCACGAGTGCGCCAGATAGGGAATGGCAAGGGCTGGCAGGTCGTGGGGGTGTTGGCACCGGGCAGGCCGCTGCGGCGGCAGCAGGGCACGGGGTGGGCCGCGGGGGCGCCTGTAGGGCGCCTGGCGGAACACAGTAGTGGCTAGGTGGGCCGCGGGGGCACCGGCAGGGCCTCGGGTATGGCGCGGGGTGCCATACAGGGCGCGATAGTGGCCAGGCAGGCCACAGGGGCACGGGCGGAGCACCGGGAATGGTGCGGGGGTCGCGGGCAGGCGGGTTTCCGATGGGCAGGGCATTGGGAGGCCGCAGGCAGGCGTGCCGCGCTCCGGGCAGGGTGCCGGGAGGCCGCGACCAGGCCGGCCGCGCATCGGTCAGGGCGCCGAGAGGCTGCGGGCAGGCTGGGCGCTCGCCGAGCAAGGTCTTGGGAGGCCACGAGAAGGCGGGCCAGGCGCCGCTCTGTCCAGTGGTGTTTTTCTGGAAGCATCGATGCGCCGCAGGGGTGGCACGATTTGTGTAGGCCACGAGTAGCATGACCTTCATCGTTGTTGCCTTCTTCATCGTCGCCTCATCGACATGTTGTGGAATGTCACAATAACATAGAAAATGACGGAGGATGTCGAGCCATGTTAGGTTAGCTCGCACCCTCCGTGATTAGAAAGGTATCATTTGGCTCATCATGAGAAGAAGATGATCATTAATATATCCACATCAATAATATTTTATCCTTTGAAGAAGGTAATAAAAAGGGTAAAACATCAACAAGTAATAATCCCCCTACATTTGATTCAATGTTCATCGTTCGTTGACGGATTTGCTAAAGGTATACGAATGAGCTCGTCGTTCATCGCGTCTGCCACGTACTTCCAATCCCGAGCTGCGTTGGCTCATGGAAGATGCTTTACGTCGGTAGGATTTGAAGAAGGAAGTAGAAGAATAATTGTCGATAGCGTTCTTCGTACTCTTCATTTGGAGGGGCGTTCTTCATTGGAGAGGGTAAGTTTCTCCAAGAGGTCTTCCTCTCCCAAGTCTCCACCAAAATGAATGTGCCCAAAATAATAGTCTGTCTACTATTTTAATCGTTGGATAAAAAATTCAAAAAGGTGAATTAATTGAAAAGGCTCCTCCAATTAAATTCAAGAGGTTGGCACAATAATTAAAGGGATTTGGATCCATTTAATTAAAGGGAAAGGTAGAGAGGCTCTCCCTCATTAATGATGGAGAGTTGAGAGGTTTTATCCTCCACCATCAATTGGGGTCAGGTGGTCCCCACCCCTATTATTCAAAAGAGAGGTTATGCGGTCTCGGGTGGTCCCCACATCGTAACCTCTCACGGGAGGTTATGTTTAGGTGGACCCAACCACCATAACCTCTCATGGGAGGTTGTGGTGCGGTGGTCCCACCTCCAACTCCTAGGAGGATGTTTTAACAACCAACACTCTCTTGGCGGCTTAAATAAAATAAAGTGTAGCTACACATTATTTTATTATATTTTTTAAGAACACCCAAAAAGTAACCTCAACTCTCGACTCACTACCGTCGAAGTGAAATTCTTCTTAAGCGAATATATGTGCTGTGAGTTCAACGGTGTCCTCAGATTTTAATTCCGAGAACTGGTTCAATAGTTATAAAAACCCACTCGTACGTTTACTAAACGTACCCGAACAAAACTTCATAAATTGATTTCGGGTGTATCAGGCCATGAAATCAAGTGCCGTAAAATTTTTCAGACTCGTAAAAATACCATTAATTTAAGAAAAAAAATGTTCACAGAATTTCTGGTTCTTTACATTCTCCCCACATCAGATCTTTACATCCCTGTAATCTACAACTTGAAATATGGGAACAAATGGGGGTACTGAGCATGTATCTGAGCCTCCCGCTCTTATGTGATCTCTTGGAGGTTCTCATGCTTCCAGCGTACATGCACAAAAGGTTTCGACCATTCATGTAGGACCCACTCCTATCGATCCTCAATCTCTACTGGAACCTCCGTAAAATTCTCCCCATCGTCGACGTCCAACTCTCCATGGTCGATGATGTAAGGAAGGGTCGTTCACGTATCTCCTCAACTGAGATACATGGAAGACATCATGCACTCACTACAAATGAGGAGGAAGATCTAAGAGGTAAGCCACCTTGCCTACTCTACTGAGGACCTGTAATGGTCCGATAAATCTCGAAGATAACTTTCCGCCTCGGCCAAATCTCTGTAGACCTCATCGAGGTAAGTCCCATAGAAAGACGTGCTCTATATCCTCGAACTCTAGAAGTCTCCATCTCTTGTCATCATACGACTTCTGCCTTCTCTGTTCAGTCTTCATCCGCTCCTGAATGATCTAAACCTTCTCTATAGTAGCTCGTACCATCTCCAGTCCCACTAGTGCTGACTCCTCTTGGCCAGTCCAGCATATGGGTAATCTGCAAAGTCTCCCGTATAAGTCCTTAAATGGTCCCATCCCTATGGTGGAGTGATAGCTATTGTTGTAAGAAAACTCCACCAAAGTAATGTTATCATACCAGCTGCAATCGAAGTTGAGGACAATTGCACGTAGCATGTCCTCAAGGGTCTGAATGTTCCACATAGTCTTACCATCAGTCTGAGGATGGAAGGCGGTGCTCAAATGAAGTTGTGTCCGGAAAGCCTCCTGCAACCCCTTCCATAGTCAGGAAGTAAACTGTGTGTCATAGTCGGAGACAATAGAAGAAGGTACTCAATGTGGCCTCATTATCTCCTGCACATAGAGGAATCTTATGCTCTCTACTGAGCCCTGATCTCTGGTCGGTAGGAAGTGGGATGACTTGGTGAGTCGGTCGACAATCACCAGGATAGAGTCCTGTCCCAGGGACGTACGTGGAAGACCCATCATGAAGTCCATGGATATCCCATACCACATCCATGCTGGGACCTCTAAAGGCTGAACCAAGCCTGCTAGTACCTGGTTCTCCGCCTTCACTTGCTGACAAGGGAGCCATCATGAGACAAACCCTACTGCTACCTTCTTCATACATGGCCACCAATGCTGAAGTCTGTTGTCCTAGTATATCTTTACCACTCTTGGATATACCACTAGAGGGGAAGTGTGGAACTCCCTCAACACCTCCTCCTGATGTGCAACTCATACCAAGGTACACCCTCTGAAGAGGATGACGTGCTCCCCACCTTTAGAAAATCCATCAGGTGCCTGTCCTAAGGATATCTGAGCACATCATGTCTCGCAGTCAGCGTCCCCATGCAGAGACTCTCTGACTCATTGAATAAGTAGAGGAATTGCTGTAAGAGACTGTAGGAATGATGCTCCATCTCTATCCACAAAAGATATTTGTAATGCAGCCAGCTGCTCTGCCGCCTCTCCTAGAAGCTTTATACCAATCCTCCTGCTGAGTGCATCAGCAACAACGTTCCCCTTTCTATGAGTATAGACTATCTCGAAGTCATGGTCCTGGAGGAACTCAATCCATCACTTCTGTCTCAGGTTCAGGTCCTTATGAGAGAATATATACATGAGACTCTTGTGATCATAGTACACGGTAAAAAGTTCTCCCATCAGATAGTTTCTCCACATCTTCAAGACAAAGACCACTACTAATAATGCTAGGTCATGTGTAGCGTAGTTCTGCTCATGTTGTCTCAGCTACTAAGAACCATATGAGATCACTTCTTGCTCGTGCATCAGTACATACCCAAGTCTGGTCCTTGATGCATCGCAGTAAACTGTGTACCCTATGCCTTCCTCTAGAAGCCTTAATATGGGGGCACTAGTCAGTCTCTTCCTCATCTTTTGAAAGATCTGCTGGCATCTCTCTGACCACACAAAGGGTTGCCCCTTCTTCGGCAAGGCTGATAGTGCTGCTGCAACTCTGGAGAAGTCTGGAATGAACCTCTGGTAATATCCATCCAAAGCAGATGTCCCTCCCCCTTTGGGGGGTGGGGGGTAATCCTGGAAAGATCTTTTGAAAAGATGTCCCCATTTATTGTCACTCTTTTTTGGAACTGAAAACTCAAAACTCATTCTGCCACAAGGGTAAGGCTGGCCGACTCTAATGTGATCGGCTGCACCCTCCTATGCATGAGTTTAACATCTGTTGCTTGAGATTCCTTTTTCTCCAACTAAAGAAAACAGAATCCCAACATTGTAGATAAACCACAAACTTTTTTCCTAATACATTCAATCTGTGTATGAACTGTGGTTCCCTAGCCTATAACCAAACTAACGTCGTAAGGCCTCGACGTTGGCACCAAGAGGTTCCAACCGAAACTCTTGCCTCAAGGGTCAGATCACAACATTGGTGTAAGCGTGATTATCGAGTCTCCTCCCAACGGTATCACCAGACATGAGGGTCAAGTCAATGGTTTAACTGGAAACTCTAGGTCCGGGACAAGATCCTTGGAAGGAACGAATGATTGGTACCCATGTCTATTGATACTGTAGCTATTTTTAGACACAGAACATACCTCGAATCATTCCTAGATCCCTTGGGTCACTCTCCTTGACCGGATGTAGTTACTCTCTTCCCCCGCCCTTCATCTCCCTGAGCCTAGTGGGAACTACTTTGGTGGGTGGTTGTAACATGTAGAAATGCACACCACCTCATGCTTCTCTCCTAGCTCTACTTCCATGTCTACTGCCCTAAAGATTCATCTATCTTTAACACTTCCTCTTCTCGAAACATTTGACACACTGATGTCTCTGAGACTAGCACCATTTTCATGCTTTCCAACTGCTAAAAATCACTGGTTGTATCCACTCATCCAAAGAGAATTCAACCGTAAAGGTTCTCACCAGCATTTAGAGAAAAGGTGTTGGCTCAGATGTCCTAAAACACACCTCGCTTGGTAGTCTGATCCCTAAAGCACTAATCGTATTGTATTCATTGAGTACTAGGAATGATCGGCATGCCTCGATGAATACTAAGCTACCGACATGTCATCCTGACGAAGCTGTACAAGCTCTAGAGAACTCTCAGCCACCTCTTCAAGTCATTCCTTAGCCGCATGTGAGTTGGGCTCTCCTCATAACTTGAGGGTTATCTGATGCCGAAACACGTTTAAGTCACTAAGAATACATGTTTCATCTACCAATACCACGAGTTGTAACTAGTGACCAACAAGCAGTGATATAGCTAACACACTACCTGAAAGAACAATCTCGGGCAATGGTCCACATACCGAATCCTCATCACTATACAGACCAGCCTCATGGTCTCACTGGAAACACTAGTAGCTAAGATCACGAACTGCTCTACCGGTATCTCAACGAGGCAGAGAACTCTAGAAATTGCCTCCAGCCAGTCCTCTACTTCCTGGGAATCTATCTCACCTTGTATCCTCAAAGGCCTCTACCTATGGAACCCATGCAACGCGCTCAGTTGGTGTGAACCATCTTCCAGTGCGGCTGGTGGCATTTTCTGCCCAGTGGGTGGTGGTGCTTCTAGTACACCACTCGAAGGTGCCAACATTGTAAGAGGGCCATGGACCGGAGCCTTGTCGCTTGGTGGGCAGTCATCAGGTACTCTCTCAGAACTCTAACAGGCTGTATGCGTTGAGGCATCCTGAACAGATGTGACACTGTCAAAATATTATACCTGGTGAGTTGACCAGGTTGATATGACTTAAAGAAAAGTTTTGAAAGCACACACGCAATCAGTGTTTTTGTGCACTGAGTCAGAAATCAGAATTCAGGGTCCTGGTGTATGGATACGTCGGCCGCCACACCAATATTGGACTCCCTGAACTGAAAACCACACTCAGTACCCTTAACACTATTTCTTCACAGAAGATAATGATCTGAGTCCTATGTTCTATGGTAGAACATACTCCAATGATACCAATTTGTCACGACCCTTCCCCCGGGGCCCCTATCATGAATAACGCAGGCCCGCCTTCCATAGGCCAGGGGCTAGTGACTAGCACCAAAGTCATAAATCCCCAAACTGGGAAGGCTATGCTTTTATAACTGTAAAAAAATACATCATTGTACACAACTAGAAGAAAAACACTAAGTAAAACTGTATACAAAAGAAGTGATGGAAAGTAAAAGGGGCCTGAAATACAAGACCAATATGAAAGTACAAGTACAGCTGAAAGAAGGTACAAAAGAAGAAAATTAATGCAGCTACTGGGTCGTTCTCTAGGGGTTCCTACCAAATGGTTAGGTATAGATGGCCTCCTCAGCACTCCCTTTCGTCCATCTCCTCTGTGTACCATCATACCATGTGGTCCACCTCGGGGTACCGTCCAGTCCTGTTACTCTCTACCTCAGACAGCGTTGTCCGTCATCTGCAACCAACACAACGAGGTGCAGGCATAGCCCATATAGGGGTGAGTATAACAATACTCAGTAGGGACCCTGAGACCCTCAAGGTCTCACTAAAACCAACAAAGATAAACCAAAATGTATGAAATCAACAGAAAACCATTACATAGGTATATGCCCATACATATACCTATGTTATCTAGTAACCCATCTCAATCATGGGGAAAACACAAAAGTAATTGACTCAGATCAAACCATGATTTTATTCTAGGTTTATTATCAATCTAAACCCTAAAATGCTGCAGAACACCTTCTCTATCGAGTACAGTGGGCCTGTTGCGTCACACAGAGGTGCTTCCCACTAACTTGGACTGCTGAGGTACTCCTCCTGTCGAGTACCGTCGATCTACTGCGCTCACACAGAGGTGCTCCCCACTGTCGGTTTGTTGTGCTCACACAGAGGTACTCCGTGTGTTGAGTACCACGGGTCTGTCAGGCTCACACAGAGGCACTCCCCACTGGGCTAGTTGAATCACTCTGAGTTGAATCGATCTGCAGTCGTGAAGTCTCATCCAGCTAGTAGGGTCTTGTGAAAATGTCTGCTCATCACTGGAAGATCCGTTCCACAAGCTACTGGTCGATACTCCAACTATCACGAAGTGCCACGAAGAAGTATCTCAAAGGTCTGTCACGTCATAGAGGTCTCAACGCATCAGACGACGTGTCAATCTGACTTCCGGTCTGTTAGTTATTAGCCTTTTTCCCCGGGGCCTGGTTGCATTCATGTATGATCCAACTTGACCGTATCTCAACTATTCTCCGAACTCCAGTGGGGTATTCTCAAAGGGATGAATTTGCTCCAAGAATACTGGCACTGCTGATGGTTCATCAAACAGATGTCTGGTGCCAAAGATATGGCCTAAGAAGGTAAAGGGGTCGGTAATGGGCATGGTCCTGGTCCGACCAGGTCAGACAGACTCCGACCTACACAGTCTCTGCCGACCTGGTCTGGGTCAACCCGGTCAGACCCGCTGGATCTGACCCTGTTTGTTGGGTGGGTCGTCCCATTAAGTTCGACCCGGCTCAGCGGACTGTGAGGGTGGTTCCGCCTGGATGTCGCCACGTAGGCGGCTCGGCCCGAAGGTCGGGGCTGGTTCGGCCAGCGTTGTGAGGGGTGCGGTTTGTGTGACTCGGCCGATAGGCCAGTGGGCAGGTCGCGCGGGGCGTGGGCCGGCATCGGGATGAACGTGTGGGGCACGAGAAATTCTGCTGGACTCTGGGCAGGCCGCAGGTGTGTCGTGTATGTTTGCGGCAGGGGCCGAGCAGGCTGCAGGGGTTCCGGAAGGGTCCAGGCAGGCTGCGGGGGTGCCGGCAGGTCATCGGGCAGGCCGCGCAGCGCCGAGCAGGGTGCGACAGCGGCCGAGTAGGCCGCGGGGTGCCGGCAGGGAGCCGGGTAGGGCGCGGGGGGCCACGAGCAGGTGGGTGCTCGCCGGGCAGGACTCAGGGAGGCCGCAGTTTGGAGGGTCGCGCACTGGGCAGGGCGTCGGGAGGCCGCATGCAGGTGGGCCGTTCGCCGGGAGGCCGCAGGTAGCATGGCCTTTATTGTTGCCGCCTTCATCTCCATCGCCTCATCGACATGCCATAGAACTCCACAAGAGGGGAGAAAATGACAGAGGATGTCCAACCATGTTAGGTTGGCCCACACCCTTCGTGATTAGGAAGGTATCATTTTGCTTATCATGGGAAGAAGATGATCATTAATATGTCCACATCAATCCCATTTTATCCTTTGAAGAAGGTAAGAAAAATGGTACAATATCAACAAGTAATAATTCCCCTACCTTTGATTCGACATTCTTCGTTCGTTAACGGAGTTGCGGAAGGTAGACGAATGAGCTCATCGTTCGTCGCGTCCACCACATACTTCCAATCCTGAGCTGCGTCGGCTCATGGAAGATGCTCTACGTCGGTAGGATTCGAGGATGGAAGTCGAAGAAGGATCGTTGCTGGTGTTCTTCATGTTCTTTGTTGGGAGGGTTGTTCTTCTTGGAGAGGGTATTTTTCTCCAAGAGCTCTTCCTCTCCCATGTTTCCACCAAAATAAATGATCCCAAAATAATATTTTGTCTATTATTTTAATCTTTGGCACAAAATTCAAAAAGGTGAATTAATTGAAAAGGCTTCTCAAATTTAATTCAAGAGGTTGGCACATTAATTAAAGGGGGTTGGGTCCATTTAATTAAATGGAAAGGTGGAGAGGCTCTCCCTCATTAATGAGGGAGAGTTGAGAGGTTTTATCCTCCACCATCAATAGGGGTCGAGTGGTCCTCACCCATTTTATTCAAAAGAGTGGTTATTGTAACACCCCGAGATTTTATGAAAAATATTCTTTTTAATTTCATTAATGTCTTGTGTTGTACGCTACACCAAAAGGATCTTGCACAACACGCATCCTTGACTTGCCTTTCATTACACGCAATCACGACCTTCCTTGATAGTGTGTGTAGTACGCAATACCTAGTTTTACTAAACAACGATATGCTATTAAAATATTATTAAAACTAGCCGTTATGAATAGTAATAACCACTTTTTGAAAATTTGTAAATTCTATTTTTCAAAATGGACTTCATTTTTGGATTCGGAATATCGAAATTAGCTTAGGGTGAAATTTTGGTACTTTTCGGATAACTTTCATATTCTGATGAATAGTGAAAATTACTAAATTTTAATTAAAAACAACTTTTTTAATAGAAATAATTAATAGTGATAAATTATTAATTTGAGTGGTTTTAAAGTATATTTAGAATATATTTTTACAATTTAATACAATTTTGGTCATTGGATGTAATTTCACATTTAAACCAGTAATAAACTAGTGTCAATCTTTTGATAGTTATTATCTCTTAAAAACACGCTATTTGTTTTGACGACGAGAATTAATTTTTAAATTAGTTAATGCAACTGATATGTTTTGAATTTGGTAAAATAGACATCATTTTTGAGTTCATAATATCAAATATAGCTTAGGCCTAATTTTTGGTATTTTTCTGAAAACATTCAATTTTCGATAAATAGTGAAACCACTAAGTGGTAGTTAAAAAAACTGAATTGTTCATAAAACTTAATTTTACCACTTCTGTGAGTGGAATTTCGAAAATCCGAGAGACACGGTTAATATCAAGGACTAAAATGTGGTTCAATGAGATGAAAATAATTTTTGGTGAATAGTAACTTTTTAGTTTTATTTACCACTGTTAAAAGTAAATAGGGTAATTAAGGGTAGAAATGATATTATTATTACCCTAACACATGTCCTAATTCTATTGGACAAATGTAATTCGACCAAAAACAAACTTAGGAATAACATATGACCATTTAGGCCCACTTGGATTAGATTAGGAAATTTATTATTAATTTATTTAAAGAAGGGTTAAAAGATTTAAAATCAAAGTTTATTTACTAAAACATTTTTAATATGGGGTTATACATAATATAAATTCGACTATAAATATTCATTAGAAAGATAAAATGATTTACTACATAATGGTATTTTATTTGTAATTTTTAGACATTAAATAATTTAATTTATTTATGACACAATGATGATGCAGTAATTATCTTATTAATGAAATATTGACATAATTGATGTTATAAACACCAAACTAAATGTAATATGAGACTTTTTATGAATTAAAATAATTTTATAGGTTACTATGATATATTAGTGTTGATTTAATCAACTTGGTTTGAACATATAATTCTGTTATGACTTTCACAAAAATCATATATCAAATAGTGTCAAAATTGACACAAAATAGTTTTTAAATCAAATATTATATTATTAATTGTTATTTTATTCCTAAAAATTTAAGGTTCGGCCAAATGACTTAGATAAGGATATATATATTAATAATAAATAATTTGGGCTTCGTTTGGCATGTTATAGTAAGTGTATTAACCATATAGTGTAAGAAAACAAAAAGACACGGTAAAAGTTAAATTATTTAACTTAGAGTTAAATCTAATTGATAAGGTTAAAATAATAACCTAAACTTGTCTAAATCCTATTGGTTTATAGGATTTAGACCCATCCCCACTTTAGCTTCTAAATAAGACCCTTTGGAACCATTAGAAACCGATTTTGACTTTAATATAAAATAATATTTTGAGATATTTCTAAGGTGCCCCTCTCCTCCCTTATAAAAGGACACCTCCTCCCCCTCCTCCTCACACCAATTTGAGAACTCAAGCTCGGTCAACCCCTGCCAAAATCCCTTCTCCACTTCCCTAGAATAATCCTAGAGGTCCTGGTCTTCTTCAAATACCAATCTTAGTTCCCTAAGTGGAGGATTCAAAGAGGCGTTTCAAAGAAGAGGTAATATCCATTACCGATCTTTTCAATTTCTTTCTTCTTCAACATCTTCTTCTTTAGTTGTTTCATGAAAAAGTAATAACATAAGTATTACTTACATACTGATATGTTATTATAAATATGAAACAACACTAATTCACCTTCTATCCATCCTACGGAAAAATGAAATCACTGCGCGTGCGTACGTACGGAATACCGTCTCCACGCTGTGGTGTAATCTATTTTCCACCACCACCTTAATAGGATGGGTATAATGGTGTAATGAGTAACTATATATTATTATTATAAAGTGATATTGATACTGAAATAGTCTACATACACTTCAACACAATTCCACGACCATGGGAACGATATCATCGCTCGTGCGTACGTACGGACTACCGTCTCCACGACGCGATGAGATTCATTCTCAATGATTAACCATTCATGAATGATTATAAAGTATATATAATAAGTACTAATGAAATATATGACATATTAATGATACTGTATTTATGTAAAGTTATATTTATGTCATCTACTTAATTCCATTCACTTCAATAAGGAAACGAAAATAGCGTTCATGCGTACGTACGGACTACCGTCTCCATGAACGGTGTATTTCATTCCATTTATCGATATTATATATATATATATATTCTGAATATATATTATATATAAATCATGTTTTACATTCTGGATATAGGTAATCATGATCCAAGTAATCATATTAATAATTACAAGTTAAAAACACGAATGACAAATGAGACGATTTTACCCAAAACGCTACTTTAACATGAATTTACAAAAGAACAGGTAATATAAAGTCATAAGTGGACCATATATGATATAATAACAATGAATATGATTCTGTAATAAGTCAATAACATGATATAAATCATTATACAGGAGGTTCGGACACTTAGAAAGCAAGTCGGACCTAAGGTAAGGGAAAATCTCACAATCTCAATTTTTATCCGAGATTGTTTATACTTTGAAATTTACTGGGGTGTATTTTATCATCCAAATCCATGTTTCCTCAATATTTAATATTATTTTTATCCACCTACAATTATTTAAATCCAATTTTACCCTTCGGTGAGTTTTTAGCAAAAGATATGAAAGGAATCTTTTGTCATTTTCGTACGAGGTACTTTTTGACTTTTCCGACAAAAGTACGAGAAGAATGTTTTTTTAACTTATACAGCACGAACGGATTTTTACGGTTTTATAAAGTCTTATTTTCATGAAGATTCCTCCAAAATATTTCATGACTATTTTCAATAAAATCTCTTTCTTTTAAAATTACATGACGTTTTGTGAAAAGAAATTGATTTTGAAGAAGAAATGATATTTTCCTTAAGAATTCATTTCAAGTGTTTTATCAAAATTATTTTCCATCTAAGATAACATAGGGTTCTGTTTCTATCCCTATTATTACATTGATTTGGTTATGTTGTGATGGAATTATTTTTATGAATTCCTTTATCTTATACGAATTGTTTTATGTTGTCAGGATGTTTACGAATCCCATTTTTACTACATGGGTTATGAAATGATGTATGATTTATGATTTTGTGGAACACATAAGAATGGTATCATTATGAGATGGGTGGGACCTATATATCCCTCCAATGAATTGGGTAAAGATTTTATATCTCATGAGATAGACATGGTTGGAATGGTAGGTTATACCGGTTCAGTGAAACAGGACTGAAACGAGGGTGACTCGGTTCAGAAAGGGACTTTGTCCACTAAGATAGTCTTGGCAATGAGTCTTGACTAAAAAGAAATGATTCTCTATGATTATGTGTGAATGCCACAAAGTTTCATGTTTTATGATATGATTATTGTGATTACATTTCACTGCCATGATTTATCCCATGTTATGAAATTATGCTCTCTTTTACAGGTTAAGATTTCCAAAATGTTATGTTCTTATGAATATGATGTGATTGATACTTCTTTTGTTTACCCTTACTGGGCATTTGAGCTCACCCTTTTATGTTTTCTTTTCCCCAGGATATAAATAATTGTTTTAGGTAAAAAAAAGGAAGATCTTTATGGGAGATGTTTAAGATCTTTCACCACGATTTGAAGATTATATTCCGAGTTTCCAAAGACACTAAACTATTACGGTCCTTATGTGTGTGTTTTTGTAATGTACTAAGTATTCCGCGAAATTAATGTAATGTACATGTACGTCAGGCTCCGGGTCTCCACAGTTGGTATCAGAGGAAAGGTTTAGTCAACCTTTGGAAACTAGGATGCGAGAACTTTAGTGAGATCCCTAGAGATATTTATAAGGTGTGTCTAGAGATGTCTCTAAGGTTAAGTATACTTATAGGTTATAGTACTATAATTACACTAACGATCATAGAATTAAACCTAAGATGTTAGATATTGAAGGTACTCCCCCTTTATTATGTTGTTTTCCCTAGCATGATTTTTTCCTCTCACACTATTCTTTTTGGGTTTTAGACGATGGCTGGAACCCGAAGAAACCGTGTTGATCAATGCAATGGACAATGCAATGATTGCCCTCCTGAACAAACAAATGTTATGGGAGATGGAGTGAAAAATCTTATTGCTATACTTACACAAGCTATGAATCATTCTGGACTTCCAAATGAACAGAGAAGGGAACAATATTCTATTCAGTCCTTCATGAGGCAACATCCACCTTCATTCAATGGGTCTGCCGATCCACTTGTTGCTGAACAATGGATCAGTACCACTGAAAAGATATTTTCAGTTCTTCAATGTTCTGAACATAATAAATTCATCTTAGCAGTATATCGTTTGGAAGGTGAAGCTGATCAATGGTGGATTCTTATCAAGAATACGAGGCCAAGAGATGAAATTGAGTCCATGGAATGGGACGAGTTCAAGAACTTGTTTTTCAGTAAGTACTTCCCTCGTATTCTTCGAACAAAGATGGAAAAGGAGTTTCTTGAGCTAAAGCAGAAGGATGATGAATCTGTTGGTATATACGAAGCGAATTTTACAAGACTTGCAAGGTATGCATCTGGCATTATCATCCAACCTGAAAGTAAAGTTGATCGATTTTTAAGTGGCTTAAAACCAAGTCTTCGAAGGGAATTATCTATAAGAGACTTCAGTAGCTATGAAGAAATTGTGCGTTGTGCTATCAAGGTAGAAATGGAAGTTGGTGTTACATATCCATCTCATGGTTTTGACAAGAAACGAAAGATGGAGTTCAAGGAGAAATCTCAGAATAATGGTGAAAAGAAGATGAATGTTTCCTTATGCACAAAGTGTGGAAAGAAGAATGGTGGAGATTTTCTTAAAGGGACTAGAAAATGTTTTAAGTGTGGAAAAGAAGGTCATCGAGCAGCTGAGTGTCGAAGTAATGGAAAAAGGGTTTCTAATGATGTGAATAAAGAAAACACTGCAGAGAACACACCACCAACACTTCAATGCTTCAAGTGCAAGGAAATGGGGTATTATGCTAATAAATGCCCTAATCCAAGGGTTAGTGATGATCGACATGAGAAACCGCTTAAGGCAAAGGATAAAGGGAAGTCACATGCGATCACTATTGGCGATGTTGAATATGACAACGATGTGGTGGAATGATTAAGTGTTTATGTAATGGGATTCCAAAATAATGTTGTATGATGGAGTATTGGAATATTTATGTATTGGTCTAATGTGGTATTCAAAGTGATTGAGATATTTTTGGAAATAAGAAGATATGCGCATAATGAAGGGAAAATGAGAAAATGAAATGTTTAACAGTATTCATGATCTCATGATTGATATAAGGACTAAGTGATATCATGGTTTGATTATAAAGAATTTTGAGGATTTTGGTATGTGGAAAGTGTTAACGTTTAACTGCATTCATGTTTTCACTAAGGTTCAATGGGTATTCAAGAGAATACATGATTAAGGACTTTGAATGTTTAGAATGTGACCAACAAGACATATCTTATGATATATGGGGATCAACTATGGTATTAAATCTCTGGTAATCATTTTCACTATATTATGAGAGTGGACTGCAGTATTATGGGTAAGCCTAAAGATTGGAATGGATTATGTTGGACATAAGTTAGTATTGTTTAAGGATAGAAGTTTTTTTCGATATTATTGATGGGATGTTATAGTAATATAGTTTTAGAAAAAGGACAACCTACAGGACGGGCGACAGCCCATCGCGTCGGACAAGGCTGTGGGAATCGAACCCACAACCGAAATGCGACTGGCCTTTATCGCCTACCACTGGCCTACAGGAAGTCCCTGTTTAGTAGAAACTAGTTTTTATTTTATTAAGCGGTATGATATATGAAGTATAAGTTCATTTTTGGAACCATATACGATTAATCTAACTATAAGATGAACTTATAACTTTTCAAACCTTTTGTTTGAGACAGATGGAATGACCCATCATTCTATTACATGATCTGCTAACACATCACGAATGACACATTCAACTTCATTTATTTAAGAGATAAAGTGGAAATTTTCCAATGAACGACCAACGGTGAGACTATACCGAAATCACGAAAGTATTTCTTCTAATTCCAATTTCATCAACTTTAGGGAAACGATCTTGAAAACCAAAAATGTCATCCTAGTGCTCTTATATATGATTAATCAGATGGTACCTTAGATCGTCACAAATTTATGGATTTGTGATTGTTGGATTTTCCATAGCCATGTTCTCTACCACTCTCCATCAGAACATGATGGTTAGATTTTTCTTCCATATCCATATTTTCACCTATGTGGAAACCCAGGGATTATTTTATTTGGGTAATCGTTACATTTAATACTTTAGTTTTTAAAGCCATGTTTTGGTATTCCTTTTTACGATGTGGGTTTCTATCAATGAAAATTTCGAATAGTAAACCATTTATAACCCCGATGAATTTCGAGGGCGAAATTCATTTTAAGGGGGGTAGAATGTAACACCTTGAGATTTTATGAAAAATATTCTTTTTAATTTCATTAATGTCTTGTGTTGTATGCTACACCAAAAGGATCTTGCACAACACACATCCTTGACTTGCCTTTCATTACACGCAATCACGACCTTCCTTGATAGCGTGTGTAGTATGCAATACCGAGTTTTACTAAACAACGATATGCTATTAAAATATTATTCAAACTAGCCATTATGAATAGTAATAACCACTTTTGGAAATTTTTTAAATTCTATTTTTCAAAATGGACTTCATTTTTGGATTCGGAATATCGAAATTAGCTAAGGGTGAAAATTTGGTACTTTTCGGATAACTTTCATATTCTGATGAATAGTGAAAATTACTAAATTTTAATTAAAAACAACTTTTTTAATAGAAATAATTAATAGTGATAAATTATTAATTTGAGTGGTTTTAAAGTATATTTAGAATATATTTTTACAATTTAATACAATGTTGGTCATTGGATGTAATTTCACATTTAAACCAGTTATAAACTAGTGTCAATCTTTTGATAGTTATTATCTCTTAAAAACACGCTATTTTTTTTGACGACGAGAATTAATTTTTAAATTAGTTAATTCAACTGATATGTTTTGAATTTGGTAAAATAGACATCATTTTTGAGTTCATAATATCAAATATAGCTTAGGCCTAATTTTTGGTATTTTTCTGAAAACTTTCAATTTTTGATGAATAGTGAAACCACTAAGTGGTAGTTAAAAAAACTGAATTGTTCATAAAACTTAATTTTACCGCTTTTGTGAGTGGAATTTCTAAAATCTGAGAGACACGGTTAATATCAAGGACTAAAATGTGGTTCAATGAGATGAAAATAATTTTTGGTGAATAGTAACTTTTTAGTTTTATTTACCACGGTTAAAAGTAAATAGGGTTATTAAGGGTAGAAATGATATTATTATTACCCTAACACATGTCCTAATTCCATTGGACAAGTGTAATTAGACCAAAAACAAACTTAGGAATAACATATGACCATTTAGGCCCACTTGGATTAGATTAGGACATTTATTATTAATTTATTTAAAGAAGGGTTAAAAGAGTTAAAATCAAAGTTTATTTACTAAAACATTTTTAATATGGGGTTATAAATAAGATAAATTCGACTATAAATATTCATTAGAAAGATAAAATGATTTCCTACATAATGGAAATTTATTTGTAATTTTTAGACATTAAATAATTTAATTTATTTATGACACAATGATGATGCAGTAATTATCTTATTAATGAAATATTGAAATAATTGATGTTATAAACACCAAAATAAATGTAATTTGAGACTTTTTATGAATTACACTAATTTTATAGGTTACTATGATATATTAGTGTTGATTTAATCAACTTTGTTCGAACATATAATTCTGTTATGACTTTCACAAAAATCATATATCAAATAGTGTTAAAATTGACACAAATTAGTTTTTAAATCAAATATTATATTATTAATTGTTATTTTATTCCTAAAAATATAAGGTTCGGCCAAATGACTTAGATAAGGATATATATATTAATAATAAATAATTTGGGGTTCGTTTGGCATGTTATAGTAAGTTTATTAACCATATAGTGTAAGAAAACAAAAAGACACGGTAAAAGTTAAATTATTTAACTTATAGTTAAATCTAATTGATAAGGTTAAAATAATAACCTAAACTTGTATAAATCCTATTGGTTGATAGGATTTCGACCCATCCCCACTTTAGCTTCGAAAGAAGACCCTTTGGAACCATTATAAACCGATTTTGACTTTAATATAAAATAATATTTTGAGATATTCCTAAGGTGCCCTTCTCCTCCCTTATAAAAGGACACCCCCCCCCCCCTCGTCCTCACACCAATTTGAGCACTCAAGCTCGGCCAAACCCTGCCAAAATCCCTTCTCCACTTCCCTAGAATAGTCCTAGATGTCTTGGTCTTCTTCAAAGACCAATCTTAGTTCCCTAAGTGGAGGATTCAAAGAGGCGTTTCAAAGAAGAGGTAATATCCATTACCGATCTTTTCAATTTCTTTCTTCTTCAACTTCTTCTTCATTAGTTGTTTCATGACAAAGTAATAACATCAGTATTACTTACATACTGATATGTTATTATAAATATGAAACAACCCTAATTCACCTTCTATCCATCCTACAGAAAAATGAAATCACTGCGCGTGCGTACGTACGGAATACCGTCTCCACACTGTGGTGTAATCTATTTTCCACCACCACCTTAATAGGATGGGTATAATGGTGTAATGAGTAACTATATATGATTATTATAAATTGATATTGATACTGAAATATTCTACATACACTTCAACACAATTCCACGACCATGGGAACGATATCATCGCTCGTGCGTACGTACGGACTACCGTCTCCACGACGCGATGAGATTCATTCTCAATGATTAACCATTCATGAATGATTATAAAGTATATATAATAAGTTCTAATGAAATATATGACATAATAATGATACTGGATTTATGTAAATTTATATTTATGTCATCTACTTAATTCCATTCACTTCAATAAGGAAACGAAAACAGCGTTCATGCGTACGTACGGACTACCGTCTCCATGAACGGTGTATTTCATTCCATTTATCGATATTATATATATATATATATATATTCTGAATATATATTATATATATATATATATATTCTGAATATATATTATATATAAATCATGTTTTACATTCTGGATATAATTAATCATCATCCAAGTAATCATATTAATAATTACAAGTTAACAACACGAACGACAAATGAGACGATTTTACCCAAAACGCTACTTTAACATGAATTTACAAAAGAACAGGTAATATAAAGTCATAAGTGGAGCATATATGATATAATAACAATGTATATGATTCTGGAATAAGTCAATAACATGATTTAAATCATTATACAGGAGGTTCGGACACTTACAAAGCAAGTCGGACTTAAGGTAAGGGAAAATCTCGCAATCTCAATTTTTATCTAAGATTGATTATACTTTGAAATTTACTGGGGTGTATTTTATCATCCAAATCCATGTTTCCTCAATATGTAATATTATTTCCAGCCACATACAATTATATAAATCCAATTTTACCCTTCGGTGAGTTTTTAGTAAAAGATATGAAAGGAATCTTTTTTCGTTTTCGTACGAGGTACTTTTTGACTTTTCTGACAAAAGTACGAGAAGAATGTTTTTTTTAACTTATACGGCACGAACGGATTTTTACGGTTTTATAAAGCCTTATTTTCATGACGCTTCCTCCAAAAGATTTCATGACTATTTTCAATAAAATCTCCTTCTTTTAAAATTGCATGACGTTTTGTGAAAAGAAATTGATTTTGAAGAAGAAAGGATTTTTTCCTCAAGAATTCATTTCAAGTGTTTTATCAAAATTATTTTCCATATAAGATAACATAGGGTTCTGTTTCTATCCCTATTATTACATTGATTTGGTTATGTTGTGATTGAATTATTTTTATTAATTTCTTTATCTTATATGAATTGTTTTATTATGTCAGGATGTTTACAAATCCCATTTTTACTACATGGGTTATGAAATGATGTATGATTTATGATTTTGTGGCACACATAAGAATGGTATCATTATGAGATGGGTGGTACCTATATCTCCCTCCAATGCATTGGGTAAATATTTTATATCTCTTGAGATAGACATAGCTGGAATGGTAGGTTATACCGGTTCAGTGAAACAGGACTGAAACGAGGGTTACTCGGTTCAGAAAGGGACTTTGTCCACTAAGATAGTCTTGGCAATGAGTCTTGACTAACAAGAAATGATTCTCTATGATTATGTGTGAATGCCACAAAGTTTCATGTTTTATGTTATGATTATTGTGATTACATTTCACTTCCATGATTTATCCCATGTTATGAAATTATGCTCTCTTTTGCATGTTAATATTTCCAAAATGTTATGTTCTTATGAATATGATGTGATTGATATTTCTTTTGTTTACCCTTACTGAGCATTTGAGCTCACCCTTTTATGTTTTCTTTTCCCCAGGATATAAAGAAAGGTTTTAGGTTAAAAAAAAGGAAGATCTTTATGGGATATGTTGAAGATCTTTCACCACGATTAGAAGATTATATTCCGAGTTTCCAAAGACACTAAACTATTACGGTACTTGTGTGTGTGTTTTTGTAATGTACTAAGTATTCCGCGAAATTAATGTAATGTACATGTACGTCAGGCTCCGGGTCTCTACAGTTATGTAGTCTCGGGTGGTCCCCACATTGTAACCTCTCGCGGAAGGTTAGGTTTGGGTGGACCCCACCACCATAACCTCTCATTGGAGGTTAATGTGTGGTGGTCCAACCTCAAACTCTCAGGAGGAGGTTTTAACCACCAGCAATCTCCCGACAGCTTAAATAAAATGAAGTGTAGCGACACATTATTTTATTATATTTTATTTAGAACACCTAAAAATTAACCTCAACTCTCGACTCACTACCATCGAAGTGAAAGTCTTATTAAGCGGATTTTGGCACTACGAGTTCAATGGTGCCCTCAGATTTCAATTACGAGCACCGGTTCAAAAGTTATAAAAACTCACTCATACGTTTACTGAACATACCAGAAAAAAAACTTCTAAAAGTGATTCTGGGTGCACCGGGCCTCGAAATCAAGCGCCATAAATTTTTGCATACTCTTAAAAATCCCATGAATTTAAGAGAAAAATTTTCCATGGAACTTCTGAGTCTTTATAACTGTAATATATGTTTCATATTTTCCAACTATTAATATTACTATTTGGTTATAATATCACACACAAAAAATAGTGAATCTTTTCCTAGAACCTTATGGAATGACGATATTCCTATGACTGACTCTCCTGGATTTAGTTATAAAAACACTATCCATAACATATTTTCATTGATACTGCCTCATTGAGACCCTAAATTATCCCTTCATAATTACCTTATTAATAACATATAATGAGTAAATTTTCCTTCAATGGACATTTTGGTTTAGATTTTAAGAAAAATATATAACTATTAAATGACTAAACACATATATCTCTCATCAAGTAATAATTTTCCCCATTAAATCATAAAATCCTTATTTTATAGTAATTCCTCAATATATCCAATAAACTTATATAGACATGAAATCATTATATACATATCATATATAAAATTTTTCTTTATTACCTTGAAAAATAGAAAAGTGATTTGGGTGAACTCAAGTGCCCAGTAAGGGGAAAAATATCAATGATTCATAAAAGGATAGATCATAAGCACACAGGAAAACGTGAATATGGGTGAAAAAACTAATAAAAATGAACATGGAATCAAATTTTTTTTCAAAATGTAAGATTAAAGGATATATAACCTCTAATGTTCATAAACATAAAACATCTTAAGAATTTAGCGATATAAATTAACAATCATGATTTAGGGAGAATAACATAAGCTTGTCAAATAAAATAAAAATGTAGAACACAAACAGGAATAAAAACCACATAATATAACAAATATATTCTACAATGACCATAATTTCATAGTATGTCATACGTCAATACTTGTTTCTCATAATAGGTTTGAAATTATTACATGTTTATTATTATAGATAGAGAATAACAATAAATATCCCATTATATTAGGGGATATGAACAATTATTTTATAATTTGAGGGATATATTGGTCCCAACCCAAAAATAATGATGTTCCGTAATTTTTTTTCCACTTTGAAATAATCATATATCAAATCATTAAAAATAAATGGAATGAAAATCGTTTTTTAGCATTTAAAATGATATTTAGTAACAAAAAATAATAATATGATTGATTGATAATAAAACACATTACCTAGAAGAATAATGAATCATAATGTAGAAGATAATAAGGAATATTGAACTATAAGGGGCATAATACATTGTTATAGAGAGGAAAATAGAAGAAAACCAATGAAAATGAGTTTTTAGAAATAATTTTTTTCATTCCTAACAAATTAAAATTTATATTTAACATTCATGAAATAATGCTATAGAAGGGGAGGTGAATTATATATATATAATATCAATTTAAATCAATCATATATAATTGAAAACTAAAATTAGTTAATGATTATCAAAATAAATGTGGATTTGATGATATTAAATATATGAATATAAAATTAAATTCTTTTTTATCTTTTTGGTGGTATTAAATAAAAACACAAAATGAAAAAATATTTAAAAATAATATATTATGAAAAGAGATAAAGAAATATAATATTAGAAACTATAAATAATTTTTTATTTCATGTAATGAAAAAACATAATTGGTAAGGAAAAATATGAACATGTAATAAAATGATCCATTTAGAATAATAGTAAATATTCATTACATTGTTAAATGTGCTTAAATATTAAATTTAACAACAAATAAGTTTTTCATTAAATATTTCATTTCCTATAATAGAAAGATAAAACATAATTTAATAAATTTATATGTTTGATTAAAATTACCATATAAAGTTGTAGTCAAAAAAGAATGTATGTGATTCGATGAAGAGGAAATTGACTCCACAATACACTTATTCCTTCAAAAACCTTTGAACCAAAATACCCATGAGAGAATGTAAATTTAATGTAAAATTAAATACCATGAGGATAAGTAGTGTAATGATATATTTTTTTAAATAGGAAATATGCACACAATATAAATGAAAATGTTCACAGTATGATAAATGTCATTATAATGTGTTCTTGATATGAAAATCCTTAAAATTTTATTAAATGTGGAGTATACACATACTAAAGAAGATATGATGTTAAAAAATAATAATCAACATAAAAAATGTGACAATAAAAAATAAAAAATCATATGATATTAGTGAAAAATAAGAAAATAATATATTCAGTGAAGAAATAATATTAAACAATGAAATAAAATTGAATTTAAGAAAACCATTAAAAAATTGTTAATGAGGTCAAATGAATTTAACAGGTGGCTAATGAAATAATAATTTAATGATTATATATAAAAGAGTATTTATTATAAATTAATGAAATATTGACTTAATTGAATCATATTAAAGAAAATATTGTGTATTATATAATACATATTTCAAGGAATTAAAATTTAGACAATGTACCCCTACCTTGGATTCCTTCATAATTGGACAAGTTCTAAAATCATTTATAATAATCCGTGAATTATTGAACATTTATTTTGAACAATAAAAATATTTATTACATTTCATATTGATTGTTTATATTATTTTATTTAGTAGTTATTACTTAGTTTTCAGTATTATTTATCATGAATGTTAGTATATTAAACCCTTATTTATCAGTATTGGTATAAAATATTAAGTTATAATTCTATGTTCTGGTGTTATAAATCTATATAATAGTAAATTTTTTAGAATAGAATATCAATAATGTGGTATGAATCTCTTTTTATGTTCTATGGGAGTTTTGGGTATGTTTTTTCAAGATTAAATCCATAACATGTTCATTTTGGTAAATTTTTATGAATAAAAGGTTGTATTATAATAATGAATGAAACCATATTTTTTCATAACATAACCAAGAAATTATAAAATTTTTAATATCATTTGATAGTATTAATTTGGTTTCCATTACAATCCATGATAAAAGAAATTATAGCATAGTATATGTTGGTGCTAGAACTTACCCAAATAACAATATAAAACAGACAATGGAATAATATGTCTATGAAATGATATTGTCACGACATCATCATTGAAAAATTGTAATGGTATTTTTAGAAATTTTAATTATTTAAATTTTAATTGAAAATTTGTGGAAGAATAAGTTAAAAGAAAAGTAATGGTAAGAAGTTGAAACGGAAAAGAAGAATTTGTTTCACATCTAGGGAACCTTCTTGATTTTAATGGAATTTTGGAAATATATAGGGATCCTAAGACCACCATTGTTATATATGATTGATAAAGAAGTATTTTTAATAGTTTAATGTAATGAATTTTAATTATTTATATGTCATTAAGAGGGTTTGGGTGATCTATTTTTATATATGAGGCGAGTGTAAATTTCACTAATATTAATTTCATAATATAAAAAGTAATGTTATTATCTTGTAATGTAAGTCCAACTAAGAAATAATGGGAGACATGTTAAAAGTTGAGTCATGATATACCACATACACTCATTTAATGATAATCATTTATGATGTTTTAGTTTTTCACCCCTTGCTTTAATAAGTTTTCCATATTTAGGATTTACCGTGGTGATAATATTTTAAATTTTTAGTTAATAATTAAACATAAAATTAAATATTACCTTATTACATATTTTGAAAATTATATTTTCAAATATAAAACATGTCACAGGCCCCTCCTTCCAAATATACCCCTCTTGAGATGGAAATGATGTAAGAGAGGTAATGGCCAACTATGTTCGGCTTCCAGTAGGCCTCAAGTTAGTGACATGGAAAAAGATAATAAGATCTAAAAAATGAAGGAAATACTATATATATAATAATATCAGGAAATATAATGGTAAAATAGCTAAAAACCCCTTTAAAAATGTTAATGAATGGAAAAAAATCACCCACAATGTTTGTATAATGTACAAAAATAAAATGAATCTAAAACTAATTTCCAAAATGAATATCCTATGGAAGTGAAAAAAGAATAGCTCCAATGTTCAAGATATTAATGTTCAAAATTGTTTATGAAGTCTTTCAAGAAACCTTAGATATATTTTGTACATATTTATGGTGAGATTACATGTATACTCAGTAGCGTAACAACAAAAGTCTCAATTTCACATGTGAAAAAATAATACTAACATAGCATTGAAAAAAAAAGAACAAGAAACACCTAAACAGGTCAAAAACCAGACCCTATACTCACTATATAAAGCTCGTAAAATAATGCATCCAAGTATAATAATAATCATATTTATAAAAATGATACCTCTAAATTCTTTCCCAATAGTTTTCTTCTCATACAACCAAATATCATATTTCTCTACACTCTTATATCTCACATATAATAATCCTACCCAAATTCACATGACCCATCACATAACATCTCATTCAATGAAACTTGTTCCATCACATAATGACTCCACCAAAGACACCTAGGCCAATACATCTACTATCAATCAAATAAACCCAATTTATCACATCAATTACTGCATTTACCAGAATAACACAGTATCATGAACATGAAGGACATTAACCTCATTCCCCTCTCTAACCATGAATGACCCATACTACAGTCACCTCATCATCACATAAACAACCACCACTAGTACCCTATTTAATTTTGTACATCACAACCACTATATATCAAACATTCTCATAAGAGAGGGGGGAGGAGTCGGTAGTTAGTCATTTTTCATTTCCACTGACATGTTCGGAAAAAGCCCCCCCCCCAAATCATTTGGTTTTTATTACATTGTGCTCGACATGGGTGGAATTCAAAAATTAATCACAATGAGCATACAATGTTTATATATATATATCAACAAATAAGTGTACAATATGGGTTCACAACAAATGTACCAATGGTCTCATGACATCTCCACCCATACTAAGAACATTTTAACTTCTAATATCACCTATAAATAAAAATAACCTCTTAATAAATCCAAATTCTACATTCTAAATTCTTCTCTTCTTTTATGTTAATAAAAGTTTCATATTTTCCAATTTACCAATAAATTTTATTTCACTATCCCATTTACATCATTTTGAACAAAATCATCTTAAACCACACATCCAACTTTAATTCAAGATTTCATTTAACCATTCAAATCCATTATCCATTCAAATTTCATTATTAAAAATTTATTCCATCACTACTAGAAACAAGCACAATACATCACAACACAACAACCGAACCTCCTTATGAAATCCACCACATTACAACCACAATAGACTATATCCACTTCCAAATCATAATAGTCATTATCCCACCTACAAATATGAAATTCCACCACACATTCCATAACCAAAAATCACAAAAATATTAAAACAATTCACATATCTTACTGTAGGGTAAAATAAGGGGTTTCTCATGACATTTACTTTTTACATTTCATGGGATTTCTCACACAAACCATAATTTATAAGGGAAACCATTTAATTGCATGGAAAAATATGATTATCCATTTCATTAATTGTGATGTAAAATAATCATACGCTAAAGGGTTCCACAAAAACAATAACACCAACACATAAAATTCTTCCAACATCTATTATGTTTTGTGAGACATTAATCATGTATAATATCAATAGAAAACATTAAAATATAAAACATTCAATTCATTTCACATTTCACTTAAATTAAAATTAAACAAATAATTTTTATTCATTAAGATAGTTAAAATTATATCCACAAAGATTAAAAAATCATGATCCCCCTCCCAGGTATATCTTTATGAAAGAAAAAGGATACCTCACCTAGATGACGAAAGCTTCACATGATTAATTGTACAAAAATATGGGTTATGCACATATGATGGAATCACCACAAGATGAAATCAAAACAATGCAATTAGGGTTCCATAACCCTTAGGGAATGTCACTTGAACTCCCCACCTTGAGAGATAATAAATTGGAAAAAAAGGATGGTGTTATCATCAAATTAGTATTAATGATATGAATCCATCAAGATTCCATATCACAAAAAAATTATTGACTGATTAATTTGGATCTCATTAAAATACATACAAAAAGACTCATTAATAACCTTAATCATTATATAATTTCAATAATATAATTATACTGATTGAAATGGAATTTAAATACCAATAATTAAATTATTAAATACCACTTTTATATTTAAGGTTTTATTTGAAATTTTTAGGGGTATTCTAGAAAAAACAATAAATTTTAATAAATTTTCTATCTCTTTAATTGATCTCACCAACAAACCAACCACATGAACAGACAAGTGACCGCATGAAAGAAACATGTGACTACATGAAGGAAACAATTGAATGTATAAACAAAAAAGTGTTCACAAAAAAGAAAAAAGTGGCCTTACCAAATGAAAAGACAAAAAACTAACTTACCAAAAAATACCAATGTGACCATAATAAGGGAATAAGTGATCCAAGTAAAAAACAAGGGACTACAAGAAGAAAAAAGTGATCACATGAAGGAATCAGGTGATCATTCCCAATGAACATAACACCATCAAACCTACCATATAAAGATAAAAATGACCATATAATTGAAAATGGGGACTTTATTACCCATCACACAACCCACATTCCTACGTCTTGAAAAAAAAGTGACCACAAGAAGGAAAAAAGTTACCACAAGAATGAAATTGGAAAAAAGACTAAAAGATTCTATATACAATATTTAATCTACCAGTACTCTAATAAAATAAGGGGTTTTTGAAATATGGTACCATATATAAAATATCTCCCAAGTAATTATCATCCTCATGAATCAAAACAAACTTAGTTCAGATAAAAGATAAGAAGGGTCCAAAAAAACATCCTATGATATACCCCATAAAGATATTGTTAATACTAAAATACCACTACCAACCAAAAACTCTAATCACTAGAAAATTATTCCAGATAACTAATTTCACAACCCTTTGAACCCTAATATATCACTCGAAAACATCTTACATAACTCTCATGGAACTCAAATCTGAGAAAACAATCATAGAAATCGACTCCCTACAACAACAGATTATTCTCTTTGGGAGGCACTAATTCACCCACATGGTTCTAAAATGTTCCATGTGATAACATTTCATGGTTTATAAATGGTTATGTTGTTATCTAATTTTTGAATCAGTAATCACATACCATCATCAAATAAATTAACCTTTTATAAATCAACAAGATCCAAATATAACTTCATCAAGAGAAATTTAAAATTTAAAAACTATAAAAAATAATGGGTATTGGCCACACATCTGTATCTCACACATCTAGGTTCTCTCCCCCAAGATAGAATGCCTCCATATATAATAATTGAAATTCATGGTTTATCAATTTATAAACCTTATGTTGATGATATTGGATATTCACTTGTCACTCCATGAACATTATGTTTTCCTTGATCTATAAATCTCAACATTCAATAACATTAGATACATCATATTGATACTGATAGAGCACAGACATGTTAAAGACATCACATATATTATCTAGATATGGAGTTATAATTAACTGATAAGTCACCTCACATATGCTTCCCAATACCTTGAAAGGTCCCACGAATTGAGGAGAATACTAAACCACCCTGCTAAATTTTAACTTCATACATCATAGAAAACACATTAAGAACACATTATCACCAAATTTAAATTCAATGGGAATCCCATTTTTATCTGTATAAGATATTTTCTTGTCATTTAAAACATTCATCCTACCATGAATAGCCAGATCATTCTCTATTATGTAGTTCACCACATAGGGGCTATGAACTGATGACTAACCAACCTCAGCCTAGCCCAAACGATAATGACATTTCAATTAAATTCATCAAATGGGGCCATAAATATGGATGGGTGGTAGTTGTAGTTATAATAAAACTAAAACAAATGAAATTGATTATTCTAAGAACAAGAAATATCTATGATTCATTACTGCAACATATACTCCACTGTTCAGATAGTCTGCTTTGTATGTATGTTCTTATGAGGTCGAAAATCAGTGATGAGATATAACTGTGTGAAAACATATGTTGTAATCCCTTCTATACTCATGAGTAAAAATTATCATCCCAATATGAGAAAATGGACCTCATAAATTCATGTATCCATGAATCTGCATCCATGTAACTCCTTGTCTAAACATCCTCAACACCCAGCTCCTTGATTTCTAGGAAGTAATCAAACATCATCAGATGATCTATGATTACTAAAATAGTTTCAAATCATCCCTAATATCTGGGTAATACCATGATGAATTCCATTGATATGTTATCCCACTTTGACTCAAAAATATCCAGGGGATACAAAAAAACTACTTAGAATGTGGTACTTAACCTTTAACTAATAGAATACCAGACCACAAGCTATAAACACTACTACAACCCATTTCATCATGGGCCACTAAAAATGAAACCCCAATATATGATACATCTTAAACAATTCTAAATAAAACACTAAAGTTGTGATTTGAAACACATTTGGACACTATCACGCATCACAACTTGGATGAACCACTTCCCTTGAAAAATAATTTTTTTTCTGAAAATACTCCGACCATACTTCTAGATAATTTCCATGAATAACTTATTCATGTACCACCTCTACCTATATGTCCCCCATAGAGACTCAGCTACCAGCTAAATCCTAGAATAATACCCAATCATCTAAAAAACAAATTCCACCATCAATAACTGTTGAATCCATGTGAGGGGAGGTAAACACTTCTATTTTCTTCTAATCATCCTATGAATCTTGAATAACATTAATTGATGAATTCCATATCAAATATTAATCCTCAAAATTATCATATCATGAGTTGTAAGAAATATCAAAGTAAATGTATAGAAAAAGCTTTGTCAACCTCCACTACTACAGATTCAGTACATGGTGACAAAAAGATATACCTTAAGATATTTTGATATGTGAAGACCAAAAAGTGTTCTATGGTGAGGTATTGTCACAAAATATTTAGTGAAATGAAATCCACAACTAGCTCTAGATCATGGGTGGGATATTAAGACTTGTGGGCATGTAAAATCATATACCCATAACAGATAACTATTTTTTCTTCAGGAATATGCATCCTTACAAAAAATGGGAAGCATAACTAAACACCTCAAACATTACACCATCTACTGAAAAATGTAGCAATATATCACTGAATAGTTTATTCTTCATGTGATCAAACACTTCCTGACACAGATCTTTCTATAGAAATTCCCAATACACGATAGTAAGTCAATAAACATTGGTAAAATATATTAGGAATGAAAAATAATCATTTATAATATCATGTGATATAGGAGAATCAGTAAAACACTACCACATTCATGGGTTAACCCCGAGAAACAACTGACTTAATATTTTATGGGTCCATGTCCTCATACTATTGGGACACTACATGCTAAATCAATTTCACCTTCCATGTCTAAAACATAAACATTAGAAACATTCCACAAATTTAGTGTAATCTATGAACATAAAAAAATCCCTAATATGTTCAAAATGCTACTCTAATGAATTCACGTAAATTGAAATATAATTGATAGTCATGACTTCAAACCAGTCCAATAACTCATGTATCATAGAGTTCATAAAACACATGAATATATTTGGTTTATTTGTGTCACTTAATTACATGACTATAAAATAGAAGTCTAGTTACAAGTATCTAAAGGTAGTCTTCGAGATATAATCCTTATTCATGATCAATATGTGATATCTTATGTATAGATAAATCATCGAAAACCAACTAGCCCCTTTCAACAAGTCAAAAATATAATCAATACTCATAAGATTTTAGTCATTACTGATTTTCACATGGTTCAACCATGTACTGTATATAGATAGACCCGGTATACCATATGTATTCTAGGATAATATAACTATTTCATCCCATGAAAAAATATGAAATATGGAAACCTTATGCATTGGGTCATTTATATCAACCCCTGACTACTGAAATTCAAAAGTTTCTATCTGATAGGGATCTATAAATATTAGAGAAGAACCAAGATGTATAAATATTCCAAAATAAATATAAAATAGAGGGTTAGATTCGCAACCTCACTTATAAAAACTTATAGGAACTCCCTAAATACCTTGAGACCATCCAATGTTTCCCTATCTATAGATTCCATAGACAACACAAACATGAAATAAATAAAGGGCTCCATATAGTAAGTTTTGATACCATTATAAGGGCCATATGGGTTTTTCCTACCTTTTTATTTTGTCATGATCAATGATTAAACTGAGATTTAAATAATGATGAACTCCATGGTAAAACTAATTGAGTCAACAAATATATAAAATGTATTTATGTTGGAACCTATGTAGAGGATCATCACTTATTAATTATAATTCATTTAAACATTTAAACGATTACCTTTTGAGAATGAATTTCATTATTGATGGAACATATACAGGATCATCATCATACAATCATTATGTTGTATAAATCAATGATATATTACCTCTAGTAGTGATCCACATGGGTTCCATGACTCTCTAAATGACACCATAGGAATCTCTGGGTGCTGGCATGGTAGATTTTGTAACTTGAGTTGTTCTCCTTAGATTTCCTTGAGAATCACTTCCAATGAATTCTACATAATCTCTCTAGAATCAAGTGTAGATATTGGAGAAATATAACTCTCCATTTATGGGAGGGTTCTAGGAGAGGGATCTCACTAGGGATTAAGAGGATTATCTCTAGATCTCATTATGTATGACACATATTAAATTATATCTCTCTAGAAAGTAGTATTATTGTTTAGACCCCTATAGAATTAAAAAATGAAAATTTCACATGCACCCTTATTATTTCCTTAATCTCTAAGAAAACCCATGTTTATAAAAATAATAATAATTTTTTTTTATTTTTTCTTATTCCTTAAGTGTTTGCATAAGATAACATTAGTGTCCTGCTATATTCCCAATAATAAAAATGTAGAAAATATTTATAGAGGATTTAACTATATGGGATGGCATGTGGTGTCTTTTGAACATTATGTAAAATTATAAATTAATGAAACTTATATCCATTACTTAATATATTTTTGGAATTTAACATAAACAATGTTGGGGAGAGTTTTCTATCTCTCCTCTCAAAAATTTCCTTAGAAATACATTTTATTTTAAAACCCCCATTTCACTCGTCACCTTTTAATAAATTTATTAACATCAAAAAATTCATTTAAATACCATGAATTCACGTTTTTTCCAAAATATCAATGAATCTAAATAAATCATTTTTTAAAACTATTTATATTAAACTCATATGTTTTATAATAAAAAATTTGTAATTTCCACAATTTTTCAAAATAATAGGGCTTGATTTTAGTTAGTAATATAAAACTGATATTGAATAATTATTTTAAATCATTGATCAATATAATATAGAGTAATTAGACCTGGTCATGATCAAGACTCGGAAATAGAGACTTCAAATGTAATATTTCCCAACTAATTTCGAGCATAAATTTAAATTTTGTATACCATTTCATTCACATTATTAAATGTTTTATGTATCTATTACAATGTAATAAAATTTATTTTTTTTGTAGTTCAGCCTCATAATGTGAGTCATTTTATAGACTTATCCCTTTTATTTATTACTTAAAATCCTTGATAAAGATTTGGGAAAAATAATAAGAAAATTATATCATTTAGAGACTGTTTATAATATAAAAGAGGTCCAATATTACTATTTCTATAATTATTTAGAATGTATAGAGCCATTGGGAATTTACTTATACTAATATACATTAGATAATTTTTTTGAAAAAAAATTATATTATTTTTATAATCAAATGATTGTTGAAAACGTTGTGTGTACATTTGTAATGATTATATGATTATAGGGACTATATAATAATTTCACGTGATACTATAATTATTGATTTAGTGGTAGAGTGGGATTATATTTTATTGGACCCTATATTTTTGGGACTTATGTTTTTTAAGATTATATGAATCACGTACTATGATTTTTAGGTGGGAAAATATATTTTTTAACTGAATAATGTTTAATGGATTTTGAAAGAAATATTATTATATGTAATTTGACCATATTTCTTATAAAAACTAGAGAAAAAAATAGTGGCATTATTTTTCACTAAATATGAAGATATTCATGGGAGGAAACATGTGGAAATAGAGGAAAATATATATAATAATAATGGGGATACTCCTAGAATTTAAAGAATAATGGATGAAATGGTTTTTGATATATAGTGACTTGGAAAATTGTTTTCTATATCATATCAAATCTTGTGATCTAGAATAACATTTTAAGTGGGGAAAATAAAGGAAAAATGACATATTATATACATATTCTATAATAAATCATTAAAATGTTAGATACCAAGGATAAATTTTATGTTTCATCATAGTTTGTGATACCAAATATATTTGAAAAAACATTTGGATTAATGGTTATTTGTTTTTTATGAAAAGATATTAAACAATAGATTTAAAATTTAGAATCATAATGATTATTTGAGGGTTTTTTTGGGGCAATGATGTGTTTAAAAATAGAAATAATCACCGGGAATGTGATTTTAAATGAATTCTGATGGAATTACCATGGGATTAAGACATTAGAGTTATAAAAGGGTGTAAGGTCTACCTTAAGACACAATAAATAAATAAATGTAATGAATGCTATGAAGTTAGACCATCATAGGTAATAATAAGGGTAAAATACTTACATTATTATGTTTTTAATTAATCAAGGTATATCACATGTGGGTTTAAGGGTAAATTGGGTAATTTGATATAACTATGGGTTGTAAAATCATGATACCATTTTTTATGTAATGTGGTTTTTTTTATGAGTAATGGAATGTGGTTTAACATAGTTTATGAAAAGAAGAATCATGAGTGGAATGAATAATGGATTTAGAATACAATAGAAAATATTGAAAATTATTAAACAATATTATAGGTCTTAGTTTGTGGTATTTCCATATCATTGTATAAAACAATTATTGATGAAATAACATAAAATGTTATTAGAATATCACCATATGTAATGTATATAAATGTTATTTTATTATTTTTACTATGTCTCTCTCTATTGGATTGGGAAAACATTCAGAATAATCAATGTAATGTTTTTATCCCTAAATATTTGGATTGAAGTCAAGTATAATTTATACACTTCTAGAGTTATTAATATACTCACTAAAAAAGAGAAAAATTTGATCTGTGTTGCTTTCAAGAAGGTGTCTATATATAAATCTAGAATAAGAGGTGTAATAAAGAGATAATATATTTTATAAATAAATTTTTCCATTTTATATAAATTCAATGATATAAATCATAATATTATTTACCCATGTGATTATATCCCATAAATAGTTATAAGTTATTATAAAAATATGCGGGTTTTCACATCCATTAAAGAATATATTTGTGTGAATTAATCATAAACCATTAATAATTATTCATTGAAAAAACAAAATAGAATATAGGAATGAGTGAATAAGGGGAAAATTATAGTAAATAAGACTATAGGAGTCTAAAATGGAAGTAAGATATATTTACTGGTATATATATATATGTGTGTGTGTGTGTAAATACATAGGAAGAATGAAGTGGAAGTAATAAATAATATTTTGTAATCAGGTGTATATAGAGGAAACCAATTTTGGAGGATTGGTATGTATTTTAGTGCAAAAAAGAGTGAAAATCGATGGTTTAAGAGAAAATCATAACTATTAGATGCATCAATACTCTCATATTATTAAGTGTAATTTCATTTTTTTCATATTTTGTTATTATCCTCTTACTAACAGTAACCCATACATTGAGGTTTTATTTTTTTTTATTAGTAGGTATATCCTACTATAGGTAGTGAAAATATGTTTTAAACATTTTATGATCCCTTAAAACAATTCGTTTTCAAAAAATTTGTTAAAAGGATAATTATGTATAATTTTATTTTTTTAGGAGTAGGTAAACTCTTCACAACCCATAGACTAACCTCTATATTGGAAAAAATCATGCAAAAATTGGCCATGTATCTACTTTTATGCATCCATTTCAATTTTATCATGTTCAATCATCATAGTATATGATCTATATACTCTAAAAAATAGGTTAGGTGGGTATTAAACATGTGACAACATTTTTATGAACTATATAAATTATATTTGATAGGGATTCTATAATAGTTAATGTAACTGACTTAGCACACAAGGACCCCACCCAAGCCAACGGTAAGATGAGTGTGCCACCCCATTATTTCCTCCATTAGGAGAGAGTCACATGACTAGAACCAAAACTTTATAACATATATTAGAGTCCTTATACTATATCATCCTACCATTTAAATGTATCACCAAAATGAAATAACCAAAATAACCAAACATACATATACAGAACATAAATTTATAAAATCCATGAATTAAATAATAAATGATACTTACAATGTAACATATCCATATTCCGACGAATAATATTTCTAATGAGGTCCACAGAACTGAATCACATAGAATAAAGGAAATATCATTGTCCATACAAGGACTCCAAGATCAACCCACAACTAAAGTGGATTCTAGAATAAACAACTATATGAATTTAAAAACTATAACTAATATACCCTATAACTATATATCAACCAAGGAAACATCCAAAATGACACATTATCAGTATAGACACATCTTTTTTGGGAATAAATCCCATGTATTTTTGAGTATAAACACACTACATTTTATAACTAAAAATGAAGAGTAAAGATGAATCAAAAAGTTAATTCCTTCCTACGATTGATGGATATAAATAACGAACCCATTTATTCTATATATGTGATAAAATATTGATAACCATGGATAAATAATAAATCCTAGAAATCATATATCAGCTCTACCATGGATCACATTTTAGAAGAAACCAGAGTTATTATGAATGTAATTACCACAAAACCAAAAGTCAATAACCCTATTATAAATCACATCTAAAAGGAAACCATTCATTACTAATATGACTCAAGACCAAAAAAAATTACATTTTAATATTCACCACAACTACCATGGTATATGAAACCCACATTACTTCTCAAAATATATAGTGTGGGATCCATATCTTATGGAAATATATTTATCTATCAAGGATTTCTGAAACCCCAAGAGGGGATCATTTGTTTGTTGAGTAGTGATGGTAGAAAGAGAGAGTACCTAAATCTTTTGGTGGAACCGATACCCATTAAAGAGGGATTTCATGATTCTATTTTCATATTGGATACCTAGAATAAATTGGGACCAAGGGTGAACTAAACCTAATCATGAATTTGGAGGACCTACACACCAATGTTATGGGGTGTTAAAACACCCAAAATAATGTAAATAACCAATAAGAACCATGTTTTTAATGGGAGTACTAAAATATAGTAAGATTTTTGGGGAACCACCCCTAATAATTATCTCATTACCAAAGGAGTTTCTAAACCCATTTTTAATTTAATCATCATGGACAAACCCCATTATTTTCCGTATAGATTTAAACAAATAATATTTTTAAATTAAATGGAAATTTCATTAAAATAAAAATAAATAAAACCATCATGTTCTATGTGATAAAATATATAGGATAGAATGTTCATTTATAAAAAACTAACATATAGTGAAAACTAAATGAAAAAATCCACATAGAAGAATATAAATCCACATTGAGGAAAGTGGAAATATAATGTGGCATGTTATGATAGGGGGTTCGATTCACTAAATGTTTTTCACGTATTCCATGCATTCCCTATGTTATTTTGGGTCATATTTGACCAAATCCATCATCCCATACAATAGGTTCGTCATGTAGCCCGGTGAGGGAGTCGACCCAAACTATACGAGTTAGTTCATCATAGTAAGAATGATCCATTACCACTACCTGAAACCATTACCAATTCATTACCATGCATTCAGTTATCCTAGAATGTTGGGTTGCATGTGCCCTAGATTGAGGTGGGGTTGGGTTGCTCGACCCACCACTGGTGAGAATGTCCCGCTATTCCTTTTAGATATTTCACACCATATGATCAATGGTTTTCTATTTAATAATTATAAATCATATATATGTGGGTGTAATTATATATATACAAACTCCTCTACATCTACCCTAATGTAATTGAATTATTGGATCACTAACTCTACTATAAAATCACCAATTTCCTGGCCCCATCTTTGACACCCATCAAGAAACATTACACTAGGAAACCACTCCACATTTACTACCACAACCACTCGATAACCCTGATACCACCATATTGAACAATGATTCATGTAATATTATTTTCATGATCTATCTCTAATGATCATAGACATCACTTATATTAGAGAAAAATAAATTCAAAAAAACATCATATACAGAAGAGTAGGAGGGTTAGTGAGTGATGGGGAGCTCAAGATCATGGGAGAGGGTATATTTGTTGAAATATAGTGATCCAATCACCCTGATTCATTCCATTAGTATCCCCATACCAAACTATGATCATAGGATCCTGTTTTGGCCAATGGATATCTTTCCAATAGTCGAACCTTTTCTGATAACCTATAATCATTACACCATTGTATTCCTCCCTCAGTTTCCACAACATCGCAATGAATAAAATTTGGGTAATAAAATCTAACATGAAGAATATAATTTAGAAATATAATTTTGACATGAAATATCATGAATAAAATAAATATAAAAATATAAAAACCTAGCTCTTCGTGGATTGTTCTACTTTGTGGAATTCAATACATTATTTCCTTTTGTGATCTCATTTGACCACTTTTCTAAAAAAATTCATATTTTGATTTCATTTTCTTGCCACAACACAAAGATATTTTTTCTTGGATAATAGATTCAAAAGAATATAAAATTTATTTATATGTGTGGCAAGGTAAAAAAAATTATTTCACAATATAATTTTCCATCTCATTTTCCATTCCTTATATACCCCTAAAAAATCATGAATCACATATCCCATATTTATTATATAAATCAATGATTAAATTTAAATTTTTAAAAGTCAATTTAAATATTATAATTTTTTTAGTTAACTAATTTAAACAATATTTATTTTTATTTTATTTTTTTTGTTTTTATAGAAACACAACACAAAATCATTCATCACACATAATTGATTTATTAAAAATTCATAATTAAAAAGAGTTTATTCAATAAATATTATTAATTAAATTATAGTACCACCAAACATATATGGGAAAACAAACCATCATAGAAAATTATCACTAAAGGAAAATAATATCATCATATATCCAACATCATTGAAAACATTTAAATCTAGGGATTTGTTAAGGAGTTATATAATATTCTACAAGATCTCACTCAGGATCTAAATGAAAAATACTATATTATATTTAACCTAGCATACTCAAACATTTAACATTATGAATTAAAAAGTTGAGTCAATGAACACATCATGAAATATTATTTCATATATGCCAAATTCTTGATGAAATATTGAATATCACAACATCAACAATGATTTTAATTAAAACCCAAAAAATATTTTTTTGGGGAGAGAGACTCGAACTCATAAACTATACCACTACTAGAAAAACCACACATTTTAGACACAACTATAGTGTCAATATGTTTATAAAAGACTTTTTCAAAAAATTTAAATTATGCCCCTCATAGAATAATTATATTTTTTTGTAATAAATATTACATATCATTTAAAATTCCAACACATAAAAAATTCATCAAAATTATACCTGATGGTTATAATAATGTCTCTAGATCAATGAAATGCTCACAAAATATTTTCCTGGTGGATAACAATGGTGAAATTTCCATTTCATGATTTTATATATCTGAGAATCTAGAACATATAAATAAGGTTATTTTTTCATGAAAATAACTCATGTTAGTACATTTCCATCACTATTAAACTTTATATCCTCAAAAAGAAAACACTTATGTCTATTAAATAATGAATCTCCAAAAAACATCACATTAGTGGAAGGATAATATTTCTAAATCTCTATTTTAATACAGATATCTAAAATTAATTATTAATATAGAACATTAATTTTAATAATAATATCCTCACATATTATTAATATCCCCAACTTCAGTTTCAATACTCCCATATCAGTATAGTAAATAATTAGATCAACCCTAATTTAGAACCTGCTCAAAAAAAATTTGGCTCGCCTTATTCATATTAAAACTGGGATTCTTAACCAATACCTTTTCCATATAAAGATTATCTTTTTGTATGGTAGGAAGGGAAGATAGGAATCATCGATGCACAAATTTAAATATCCCTCCACTATGGATAACCTTTTAAAGGGATTTATATATCTCACATTTAAAGACATGACCATGTAACCAATATATGGGCAAAATTAATCTTTATAAAATCATGTAACTCAGAAAAATAATGAATAATCCATACTGAATCCAATTGAGTTGTATGGTGTCATCACTTTTTTGTTTTCTTATGCTTTTCTCCATATTTTTTTACAATGTACATACTCTAATATTGTCAGCAAAATGGATCAAGTAAAATCCATATCTATTTTCTTATCATATCTATATAACTAGAGATAACCATACAACCACATCTCCAAATTCATAATATATATCATCCTCATCCATAGATAAACTAGTATGGCCATTTCATTTATTTTTGAAAAAAAACTAAAGATAACATCAATAAACAACACTAACCACCATAATCCAAAATAAAATAAAATCTTATATTTTTAGTAACTCATTATTCTATAATATGATGTGAATGGTATTGAATTATTCATAAGAGTATTTATTTTAGCTATAGACCACCTAACACGCCAATTAAACACATGATATATTAAAAACATAAACCTATAGTGGAATATCCATTATTGTATAGCTAATTTCAATACATTGTTAAAACCAATGTAATGTTAGTCCAACAACATCACCACCTTTGTAACAACCAGATATTTTTTTAATAAAATTTCCTTTCATTTAATTACTTATTAAACACAATGAACTCTTTCTTTATTATTATTATTACTATTACTAGGATGAAATGACCATTAAATATCATTATCGTTGATAATATATCCTTTGAACAGTGATAACACGACTGATACAAATTTAAGGTTATTAAAAAGAATCGTTTAGACACATACAAAGGAGTGGATGGAATCATATAGTATACTTGGACCATACGAATCTCATTTTTAGAGCTTGGAAAAGATTTAGCATCACTGGGCTTTACTCTTGACCAATACCAAGCCGATCTTCAACACGTTAAGGTCGAACAAAATCTCTTACATGACAAGTTCAAGTAAATAGATATTACCTCCCGTGAGATGTTATCTAAGTCTCCCCAAGAGTCTGTAACAATCACACTATTTACTAATAGGTCATACTCTGGTGTTATATGGGGTTATTTATTAAATAATTAGTTAATTATTGTGTAATACCTAATATAAATAAAATTTTGCTTCCATAAATTCCTTTATAAGAATAGACTTTCTAAAAACATGATGAATTTGAAAAATTGATTTCTCAGGTAAAATGGTAAATTTAACATATATATTAATTATCATATAAAACTACATTTTTTATTAATAATATTATAGAAATAATTCTTATAAATCATGATTATATCATTTCCTTAGATGGAAATTATTAGGAAATCTGTTTGATAAGAGTTTCATTTTTTATACGATAAAATATAATGTGTATCATTAAGGAATTTATTTTATGGAGTTAAGGAATTATTAAAATAATTAATATTTTAATAAATTTCATTATAAATTTAATTTTATTAATAATAAATTATTATATATTTTTTATGATGTTAAATGTAATTTTCATTGGGTTTGAGGAAGGTTTTTGTCAAAACCCAATAATTTTCAATAAATGGCAGTTTCCATTTTAAAAGTGAAAATTCAAATATTTAGGAAATTATTTTGATAAAATTAATATTAATTTTTGAATCATAATTTCAAAATTATCCAATGGTGATTTTTTCATAATTTCTTGAGGCACTCGAGTTTTTGGGTAAAAATTAAATACTGTATAAATAAAAATATATGTTTATGACATCATAATGACATAAAAATGTAGTAATAAAAACTATAATGGGTATTATAGGTCCAATATATGTTTTACCATTATAATAATGTTATTTTATATTTATTTTACTTATTTTATAATTTCATAGTGAATCCTCCAAAGTGAATAATATATTTTATGATTAAAAATTCATTTCCTTGAGCATGTGACTCACCTACACATAAGAAAGGATAATATTTTGATATGTTCAGACATTGGAATTAGAAAATATTTTTCACCACTGCACTATGGAAAAAACCATGGGAAAAACCATGGGAAGGATTGTGGTTTTCAATATTTAATTATATAGGTTCCAAAACCTATGTTTGTAAAATATTAACGAATTACCATATCATTTCATATATAAACCCACCTAAGCTCCCACTTCTCTTTACTAAAAAACCTTAGAGAACGTCCCTACTCTGCCCTCATCTCTATAGAATCCTCTTATGGGACCCCATTCTCTCAATAATCCCCTCTTCATTCTTTTCAATTAACACACTCATTTAAGGTATTCCTTATTTTCTCATTTTTTATCCATGTTTCATTATGTTGTAATACACATTTACTTTCAATTAAAAATTTTGGGGTTTGATTTCAAACCTCTCCCATAATTCCCTTATTATTTTTAATGATGATGGACCTATTTCTCTATAATTTTTCCCTCCAATTTAAACCTGTTACCATGCTGAAATTTCGCAAGGGTAATTCTATTTCTCCTCTTTCTTCAAATTTCTCTATTATGTTATGCCTTATATTTACAAATAACTTGTGTCGGGTTACATATTTATATGACCCCCTTACTTTAAACTATATATATATATATATATGATGAGATGCACCTTTCTCTCTCATTAACCATTTTGTTGAATTTTTCTGTCACGTCATTAGGGTACCGAAATTGCTCTGTGATTTTCCATCCCAAAAGCATTATGTAGTGAATACTATGCTGATTTATCTATCAAGGGTATTCACCTTTTTAAACATATACACAGTGAATGGTACATACATGTATATATTCCACATTCCTTAATCGTGGAATAACTTATGATGTTGAATGATTCTATGTTATACGATCCATGTTTCACAGTTATGCATGAAATGAAATATTTATAAAGGGTGTGCCATTATAGTGCTCCAATGAATTGGGTAATGTTTAGTATCATGATAATCCATGTGAAATGAGTTTTTACTCATTCTAATTCATTTTCAATGATTATTTACTAATTATAATTCATTTTCAATGAGGTTTTACTCATATTAATTAATGTGAAATGACGGTTCAGTCATTTTAATCCATGTTCAATGAGACTTAGTTCATGATAATATCATGTTTTATGTTGTTTCCACATTTCCATGTTATGATAATCATGCTATATAATTCATTTAAATTCATGTTTCTCTTATTCTCCATTGATATACCTATTTGTTAACATTTGTTTTATTCTTCATGTTATGCCTTGTTTACTCCCTTACTAGCCTTTATAGATCACCATTTTCTTATGTATGCCCTCAGGTAATCCCATGTAATGCTAAGTACGTAGGAATGAGTTGGTCAGGTAAAAAATTCTTCTAATACAGATTTTGTATTTTTTGTTTTATGTTTTTATGTAATGGTCCTAATTTTCAATGACACAAGGCCTCATGATCCTCAGAGTTGTCTTTATTGTAAGTTTATGTAATAAATCATGTTTAAGTGTGTAATAAATATAATGGTTGTTATAGTTTGTATTAGAGGATAGGTTTAGTAATTATTGGGATTTGAATTAGAAAACTCTAGTGAAAGGCTTACGTATAAAACTATGTATAAGAAAACCATCCCTAAATTTTTGTGAGTGTTGAGAAAGTGGTTTATCAATAAAATACATCCATGTATGGATACGAACAATTAGAGTTGGCTTTGGAATAGATGTTTCTAGGGGTAAAACCTGAAAATACCACTTTGATCTAGACTCGAACGAGAACTGGTGCATGACAACGGGACATGATGAGCTATTCCATCAATGCTCCTTGGGTATATCCTTTGTTAAATTCATAATCTTAGTATGAACTGTTATTAAGGGAGAAAAACATTACATAAGAATATACATTTGGAAATAGATCATGGATATCTTAGATTGAAGCCTAGAAATTAATAAGTTAAGAAGATAAATGTAATTTATAAGTTATCCTTTTTTATCATTGGATTATGATTTATGTGTTTAATAGTTTAAAATACATACCCCTAATTTTACTTTTATTCTAGCCAATGGCCAGTAATAGGAGGACTCAGGCTATCAACCGATGAAAAGACCAATGTGATGACTATTCGAATGGGATTCCCAATCTGATGGGATAAGTAATCCAAAACATTATCATGATACTCTGTTAGTTAACTCCTGTTTTTAATAGAAATATGGGTCAATAGGAAATTCCAACTCCCACTATCCCCCTAAGAAATAACAAGCCACAATCAAGTGCTTCATGAGACAAAAGACTCATACTTTTAATGGATCATTTGATCCCTCAGTCTCCAACAATGGATCAAATCCATAAAAATATATTATCCATCCTTAAATGTACCTAATAAGAGAAGATTAATTTTGATACTTATCGTATAGAGGTTGAAGCTGATCAATGGTAGAGATTGATCAAAACTAAAAATCCAAGGGAAGGGATTGAGGCGTTGGAATGGAATGATTTCCAGAAAATGTTTTTTGATAAATATTTTCCATGCACTATTTGACTTAATGTGGAAGGGTAAATCCTTTCCCTTAAGAAAAAAGACAATGAATCCATCATATCGAATGAAAAAAACATCACAAGGCTTGCATGATATGCCTCCGGCTTTGTCGTTACCCCCTAATGAAAGGTTGACCGCTTCATTGGTGGGATAAAACCTAGCCTACAGAATTCCCTAGAGATCTGTGACTTTTTAGCTATGATGAATTGTTTTGATGTGATCTCAAAGTTGAAATGGAGATTGGTGAATCTCAAGGGTGTCATGGGGATAATAAGTGGAATGCAGACTACAATTTTTCAGGTCTGATGGATAAATCCAATTGTATTAAGAAATTACAGCACCCCACTTTCCAAAGGTGCGGAAAGAAGCACCCCAAAAATTGGATGAAGTGGGTGAGGAAATGCTATAGGTGTGGAAGATAAGGGAACATAGTAATTAATTTCCCAAGAAAACTAGATGACATGACAGATGAGAGGAATGCTTTTTTTCACCCTCAATGTATTGATCATTGGTAAAACTATAAAGAACCAGGGAAATTTGCAAACCAGTTCCCTAAGACTAGGTTTTCGAAAGAAACCAACAACCTCTAAGGTAGAAAGAGTGAAATTTTTCCACCACTACCACTGAAGTGAATCCTGAAAATGAAGTGGTTATAGGTATGGTAGTTATTCATTAAAAAATTGTGAACGTACTTTTTGATTCTGGATCTATACTATCTTTTATTTCCCAAACATTTTGTTGAACAATCCAAACACCAAATCATGGAAGTAGAGAAGTCGGTGAGAATGGAAAATGGGATGATTATTACATCCCATATATATAACTCCTCCCCTGATACAATTTGTTAATTGAACTTCCTGGAGAACCTCATCATACACCCTATAGTGAAATTTGATTCAATTCATGGATTGGATTAGATTTTTTCTATATAGAGCCAACATAAATTGTTGTGTGTTTGAAATCACTCACCATACAAAGAATCCACCCCTGATTATGTACATTTGTAAGGGGAAGGATGAATCTTATTTAGTGTCATCCTTTCATGTGTGGTTATTACTACCCTATGAGCATATGTATCTTTCTCAGATGATTGAGTCTATAGAATAAACCATCCTCGAAGACATTACTATTGTGAGGGAATTCACTGATGTGTTTCCTGATGAATTTTATGGTCTTCTTCTTAGAAGAGAGGTTGAATTCTCGATTGATCTTATTCTTTGTGCATTTACAATGTCCAAAACTCAATATAGAATGGTTGTTGTGGAGATTGAGGAGATAAAGAAACAACTACATGAGAATATGGGAAAAGGGTTTACACACCCAAGTGTTTCACCATGGGGTGAACCAGTCCTCTTCATCATGAAGAAGTATGGGTCAATAGGAATTTTCATTGATTGTAATGAACTCAAAAAAAATCACGATAAATTAGAAGTATCCTTTTCCACAAATTGATGACTTCATATTCATCTATGTGGATCACAATAATTCTCAAAGGTGGATTTTCTGTCGGGATATTACCATGTAAGGGTGAAGAAGGAGGATATCCCCAAGACTAGTTTTCAAACAAGGTACGAGAAATATGAATTCACAGTAATTCCTTATAGACTCACTAATTATCCAGTAATATTCATGGTCATGATGAACAAAGTCTATATAGATTAGCTTGTTATATTTGTGTTATTATTTATAGAAAATATTCAAATATACTCTAAAACCAAGGAAGAGTATGTAGAGTGTCTAAGAACTGTACTAGAGACCTTGTGAAATGAGGACCTCTATGAAAAGTACAACAAGGGTGAGTTCTGGTTGAAGGATGTCTCATTATTAGGGAATATCATCACAATCAATTGAATATCGATGGATCCCTTCAAGACAAATAAAATTTAGGGATGGTCAGGGCCAACACGTGTGGCGAATTTCTATAGCTTCCTTGGGTTAGCTGGATATTACCACCGATTTGTGAGAAATTTCGCATGATTTTCAAACCCTCTTAATAAAATAACTCAGAAGGGAGTCAAGTTTTCTTGGAATGATGAATGCGAAGAGAGATTCATGTAGTTTAAAAAGAGTCTTATCACTACGCCTGTGCTCGCACTACCCACAAGTGGTGAAATTGTTTGGTTTTCTGTGATGCTTCGGAGAAGGGAATGTGCTGTGTGTTAATGAAAAATGACAAATTCATTGCCTAGGATTCTAGGAAATTGAAAGTTCATGAGTATAACTATCCACAAAATGATATGGATTTGGATAAAGTGATCATATATTTGAATGTTTTGAGACATTATCACGTTGGGGGAAAGTGTAAAATATATACGGATCATAGAATTCTCAAGTATATATTCACATAGAAAGAGTTGAATATGAGCCAGTGAAGATGGTTAGAGCTGATAAAATACTATTACTTCTCAATTCACTACTGTTAGGGGAAAGTGAATAAAGTGGAAGATGATATATGTATAAAGGTCCCAATGATTCTATCATTGATGAGAATTGAAAATTATCCAATCTTCTTAGACTGGATAAATATGGACATGGGAATCAAAATGAAGGTAACATCATCAATCCTTTAACAAATAATTGCTCAGCCGTCTCTTTCAAAATGGTTAAAGGATGCTCAAAATGATGATGTGGGAATTAATAATAAAGTATAAGCTATCATAAAATGGAAACCCTTGTATTTTAATGTTAATGGATAAGGAATTGTGAAATTTGGGTCAAGAATATGTGTTCCATCAAATCTGGAGTTAAAGAAAGAGCTTTCTGATGATGCACATAGTTTAAATTTATCCATTCACCCAGGAAACACAAAGATGTATCAATATCTCTAAGATAATTATTGGTGGGATTACATGAATAAAGAGATCGTTGAGTATACATAAAAGTTTTTGGTATATCAGCAAGTAAATGCTGAGTGGAATAATTATAAGGGTATGATTCATCCTTTGCCGATACCGACAAGGCAATGGGAAAACCTCACCATGTACGTTGCCACTGAACATCTGAAGACATCCAAAGTAAACAATTCTGGTTATTTTGGGTCATCATAGAAATACTGCATACATCATTGCAATTCGGGAGGATTTCTCATTGGATCAATTGGAATGAATATATATAAGATAAGTGGTAAGGATTCATGGTGTACCAATATAGATTTCATCAGATCGAGATCCACGATTCACCTCTATGTTTAGGAATAGTATCCAACACAATCTGCATACTGAGCTGAACATCAGTATGACTTATCATACTTAAACAGATAGCCAATCTGAACAGACTATCCAGACACATGAGGATTTATTGAGAGCATGCTCAATGGACTTCAAAGGAGGATGGGACCAATATTATTATTTGTTGGAGTTATTGTACAACAACAATTTACACTCAGGAATCCAAATAGAATCTTATTAAGACCTTTATAGGAAGAGGTGAAGAACACATGCATGTTGGGATCAAGTTGGGGAGAGAAAACTTCTAGGTCCAGAAATGGTTGAAGAAATGGTGGATATGGTTAAGACAATCCAACATCACATAAAATCTATTCAGTGTCAAAAAAAGAGTTATGCTTAAAATCGTTGACAAGACCTAGAATTTGATTTTGGAGAAATAGTTTTCCTCTGCATATCACCCTGTAAGAGAGTTATGATATTTTCGAAGAAGGGAAAGATTAGTCCAAGGTACATCGTCCCTTTTGAGATCCTTGATCGCATTGGAGTAGTGGCCTATCGACTAGTACTCACATCGAACATGTCTTAAGTACATGATGTATTCCATGTATCAGTCTTGAGAATGTATATACCTAAACCATTGTATGTGCTCAATCCAGATGTGGTACCATTAGAGAATGACCTCTCCTATGATGAGAATCTAGTGAAGATCATAGATCATAGGTAAAATTTCTACAAAATAAGACAATTCCATTAGTCAAAGTATTGTGGGAAAAACAGAAGTTTGAAGAAGCAATATGGGAACCAGAGGAAGTGATTAGGTAGGGTCACCCTAATCTATTTTACTATTGGAAAAGGAAATTTCAAGGGAAAATTTTCTTAAGGGTAGAATGTTGTAACAACCCGATATTTTATGAATAAAATTTCCTTTATTTTAATGGATTATTGAAAAAACATGCTCCCTTTATTATTATTATTATTATTATTATTATTATTGGGTTTAAATGATCATTAAGTACCATTATCTTTAATAATATAGTTGATAAATAGTGATCACATGATTGATATAAATTTATGGGTTTTAAAAAGAATCCTTTCGACAAAGACAAAGGAGAGGATGGTCTCATCCAGTAGACTTGGGTCGTATAAAGCTCATTTATCAGATCTCATAAAGGAGGTATCATTCCTATAATTCTCTCTTGAACAATCCCAAGTCAATCTTCAACATGTTATTCTTGAACAGAATCCCCTACAAGAGTTGTTCAAGTTAATAGAGATCACCACCTGGGAGATGTTATCTGAGCCTCCCCAGATTCTGTCACAATCTCACACCTTACCCATAGGTCTTATGTGGGTGTTATAAAGGGTTATGTAATAAAGAAATAGTAATTTATTATATAATCCCTTTTTATAAATACAATTATTATTCCATAAATTTCTTTATCAGAATAGTATTTCTTTAAAAAATAATGAATTTGATAAATTTATTTTTCGGGTAAAAATGGTACTTTTGAGAAATATATACATTATAATATAAAACTATGGTTTTTATTAATAATATTATAAAAAAATATAATAAAAGACAATTATTTTAGTATCGTATCTATAAATGATTAGGTAATCATTTTGATAAGAGTTACATTTTTATACGATAAAACAAACACTGTATATTTAAAGAATTTATTTTATGGAATTAATTAATTTTAGAAATAATTATTATTTCAATAAAATTTTATTATCAAATTAATTTTATAAATGATAAATGATAATATATTTTTATGATGTGAGATGTAATTTTTATTAAGGTTTGAGGATTTTTATTTTTCAAAATCTGTTAATTTTCAATAAATATCTGTTTCCATTTTTAAACTGAAAATTCACATATTTAGGAAAATATCTAGATAAAATGTATATTAGTTTTGGAATAGAGTTTCCAAAATTATTCAACTTTGAATTTTTCATAATTTTCTAAGATAGTCGAATTTCTCAATAAAAATTAAATACCGTATAAATAAAATATGTATTTTATGACATCATAAGGACCCCAAAATGATGTAATAGATACCATAATGGGTATTATAGTCCTAATATATTTTTTCTCTATTAAAATAATATAATTTTACATTTATTTGACTTATTTTATAATCCTTTAGTAAATCCTCCAATGTGTATAATATATTTTATGATTTTAAATTCATTTCCATGAAGGTGTGACTCACCTCCACATAATCGAGGCTAATATTCTAATATGTTTGTAAATTTTTCTTATTAAATATTTTTTACCACTCCACCTTGGAAAAAACATGAGAAAAACCATGGTAAGTTCTGTGATTTTGAATATTTAATTATATAGGTTCCAAAACCTATATTTGTGAAATATTAAAGAATTCCCCTCTCATTATATATATTAACCCACCCAATATCCAACTTCTCTTCACTCAGAATAATTATATAATATCCCTAGTCTTATATAATCTCTATAGAATCCTCCCAAGGTTCTCTGAGCTCTCAAAAATCCCCTCTTTAATCTTTTGATGTCACACACTCAAGTAAGGGATTCCTTCCTTTCCCATTTTTTCCATGTTTCTTTATGTTGTAATACTTATTTACATTAAATTAAAAATGACGGGGTATGATTTAAAACCGTCCCCATAACTCCCTCTTTATTTTTTAATGATGAGAGACCAATTTCTCTCTCATTAATCCCTCCCATGTACACCTGTTACCATGTTGAAATTTCGTATGGGTTATTACATTTCCCCTCTTTCTTCAAGTTTCTCTACTATATTACGCCTTCTATTTCCAAATAATTTGTGTTGGTAAATGTATTTATATGACCCCATTACAGAAAATTTCATATATATATATATATATATGATGAGAGACCCATTTATCTCTCATCAACCATTTTTATTAATTTTTATGTCATGTCGTTAGGCTGTCCAAATTGCACTGCTATTTTTGATGCCAAAATTATCATGTATTGATAACCATAAACATTTCTCAATAATGGTTATTCACCTTATGCACATATACATATATAATTTTACTTAAATTTATGTATTAAACATTCCTTAATCATGTAATAACTTTTGATGTTGAATGATTCCATGTTATATAATCTAGTTGGCACACTTATGCATGAAAGGAAATATTTATAATGGGTGTGCCATGATAGTGCTCCAATGCATTGGGTAATGTTTAGTATCAAGATATTTTCTGTGAAGTAGGGGTTTAGTCATGATAACTCATGTCTAATGAGGGTTTACTGATTCTAATTCAAGTGAAATTTGGGTTTACTAACGCTAATTCAGGTGCAATGATGGTTTACTCATGCTAATCCATGTGTAATGAGCCTTGGCACATGCTAATATCATGTTTTATAGTGTTGACATGTTTCCATGTTATGATAATCATTCTATATCATTAATTGATGTTCATGTTTCAATTATTCTCTATTTATATTCCTATTTCCTAACCAGTATTGTTTTATTCATGTTATGCCATGTTTACTCCCTTAGTGGTCTTTATTGCTCACCCTTTTCTTATGAATGTCGTTAGGTTATCCCATACAATTCTATGTACAAAGGAATGAGTTGTTAATTTAAATTATTTCTTCAATAAATATGTTGTATTTTATGTTTTACGTTGTTATGTAATATTCCTAATTTCCCAATACACTAAACCTCACTATCCTCAAAGTTGACTTAAGTGAATGTTTATGTAATAAATCATATCAATGTGTGTAATAAAGACCAGGGTTGTTATAAACATCCTTTTTAATAGGTGTATAAGGATGGAACACATTAATACAATACACACACCTCAAGAGTTCAAAAAATATATGGTTCTCTCAAATAAATAAAAGTTAAAAACTAAAATACACAAATTTTACACATTATGGATATTCTCAAATGAGGATATGATCAAAAAAATACCACAAAAATGATCCACTTTTATAAAAAAAACTAATGCAATTCTACAAATCCAAATAAAGTCAATAGTATTTTAAGTGGTTCATAGTGATTCCAAAACATTACCCATATAATTCCTCTACCAATAAACTAAAGATGATTTTAATTTGACCTCAACTAAACCCCTAGGTTCCACCTCAAAGATTGACTTGTGTTAGGAGCTTATAATTATACAAATGATACCATTATTCAATTAGTATCTTGATCAAACCTTCATCACCTTGAGCTTGGTCAAACTAACCAATAGATGACAGAAGATGTTGGTACAATATTATAAATTAATTCAATATAGCATCAAATACCCTGAAAAGGGAAACCTGAAAACATCCTCCATAAAACAATCTACATATTCATCCACCAATACCAAAAATGTAACATCAATAGTATATCAAGATAAACATTTCAATTAATGGGTAATCATCATTAGTCATCTGATGGTTGGATCTTCTCATCTTACCTGAGTGTCCTACTCACCATTTAAGTTGAACCTCAAACCATATTCTTGATTTTATACTACCTCACTCAAACCCCCAAGAATAAATAAAGCTGACCTGAGTCATATTAATTGATTTCATAACCTATAAAAATTAACATATATTAAGTTATAGTTTTACATTCTTATAGAGTGTCTAACTACTTCATAAATCAATCCATCATCATCATTATAAAATAGAATGTATTAAAAACATATTAAAATCAAATATTGGATAATAATTATTCTCATGAGCCTAATTAAATTCCAAATAATATATTACATTGATGTAATTACATCTCAATTAATAATCCAATATATAATTTACATGTGTTGAAACCAGATGGGAAAATGAGTCTTATATTATTATTAATCCTCTATCACAGAAGGATCGATATCACCTATAAAACCATGGAGGTCTTAATCAAATTGATGCATGGAACAAATTTAATGCATTGGTATCCCAAAATAGACTTATGTTATGAAAAATCATATCAACATGAATGGATTCACTATGTATAAATAGTGTAGGTTCTTTCATATAATAATAGTTGGGATACCTCTCAATCAGTTCATTGAATTGATGCATTGACACTTAACTTATTAGTGGTGAAATTATAAAATATTGTCATATGATCATAATTACTCTACCTAGAATATTAAAATTTCTATATATGAGTGAAATCATCTATTATATAGGATATTCCATAGGTTACTGTACATATCTTAGTTACATTACCTAAGAAGGACATGAAAACCACAACAGTCCATTATATGATATTTATACAGTCCTAAAATTATGGAACAACAGATTCCATAATGCTTCAAGATTATTAAAACATTATCAGTGTCATAGTGAATGGAAATAATTTATAAAACACAAACACAGGTTTCCCTAGTCATAAAAGTGAACTCAATAATCCTTGACATTGTTTCACTAATTATTCAAAAAAATATCATTGGTATCTTAACTCCAATCTCCATTCTTTTGAATAAAAAACTCTAATACCACTTTGACATGACTTAGTCCACTGGGACCCATCTAAATATGGAATTAATCCATGTTTTCCACCCATGTCCAACCATTAATAAGATAAGGGATAGTGACCGGAACTAAGCTTCCATAATAAAGGGGAGACCATAGCCTATATCAACCAATCACATACGAATATCATTGATATGAAAAAATAAAAAAATCAATATATATAAACAAATGAACTATGTTTAATTCATGTATGAGAAATCAAATTAAATATACAATTCCACATAATAATATTTAAAGTAATGAAACATCTAAAATGGTCAACGAACCTAATAAGTGTTAAATAAAGAAATATAACCTTTCTATAACGACTCTAGGATTAACCCCCAACAATATTGGCCACCACCATAGTCCATAATAAAAAAACTATTTACTAGTACTATCAGTTCCTCTATATAATTTAACCTATAAAAAATGAATCATATAAATAAACAACATATTTAATGGAATAAATTATACAAAGGAATTATTGTAAATAAACACTATAAAAAATAACAAAAACATAAATTAAAGGTGAATTAACAAGTAATATACAACCCAATACTGAGTCAAACAAAAATTGAACCCAATGCTTCCAAATATATGATATAGTCTAGAAAACCATGGTTAAATAGAAAATTCCAATAATCTTAGCCTAGATCAACCATGGATTATATCTCACAATAATCATTATTTACATAGAATATTGAAAGTCCAATATTCCATTAAGTAAACATCCCAACTATAAGTAATATCATTAAGTAAAACAACATTACTAACATGATTTAAGATATTCAACATTATTATTAATCTTATCCATGACATTATAGATTTACCAAACCCTAGTCATGTCATATAAACAATTGTGGGGGTCCTTATCTGAAAATTTTATTTATTTTCAGTTATGGCAGTATTACACCCTAATATAATATTTCATTCTCATTAAGTAGATTTCACTAATTGAGTGAGTACCTAAATATATTGTAGGACCAACACCACATTAAAGGGTAAATTATAGAATTTAATTCCATGTAGTAGATCCCCACCAAGGGAGTTCCATGGCTATTGTATACATTTATTGTCATACGTAAACCACATCATTATCATTATGTAGAAAAAAAATCTGACAACAATTCCCCCAAAATGGCCTTAAATGTAAAAGAATATTTCATCATCAAATTATATATGTGTAAAAATAAGATATGCTAATAATTCTCTTGGAAACAATATATGGTGAATATTCGATAAAATGATCCATGTAAGTGAAGAGTGGGCCATATGGTGTTCCATGTGCATGAAATGTCACAAACTGGGATGGGAAATTTGGAACCCCTTAGGGATCCTGATCCCACACATCCCCATAGTCATTTAATGTTAGACCAAACATGATCCATTGTCCCACCCAACTGGCTGGTAGAGTCACCCATTCAGTGAAAAAACCTACACATTGTGTTTGAGCCTTGGTTAGAATGACTAAACTAATAGAATATACCCAACAAACTATGTGGGTACACAAATTGGTCCATCCAATATGGATGGTCTATGCATCTATCTAACCATTACACATGGGAGATTTATGGATAACTATTTGGAAAATACCTATGATCCCCCATACTAACTATAAACCAGTTTGTTTTTGGTAAATTGTCTGATACTAATAGATCATATGCTCATGGGTGGAATAATTGAAACCCCTTCCATTTAACCTATATTTTTACATAATGGCTTACTCAAGATTCTTTCTCGACATTGTCAATCTTCTCCTACACAACCCCATCATTAACTAAATTTTTCCACTACATCATAAGGAAACTACCTAGAAATCATTGGCTTCTACCATCAATAACCCAACCACCACCATATTGAATTGTGTATCCATCATTGAACTTCACTCAATCCATCTCTGATCATTGATTTTATCATCCACTACTATGATTGGTGGAACATTTTATATACTATGGAGTGAGTGATAGATAGAGAGGGAAATAAAGGTGTTAAAGAGTGGAGATGGGTAGGCTTCAGGTTATTTGAGATCCCTAACTCATTCCACTAGCATCAACCAACAACCTGACACCATTTATTATAGGGAGGTTTATGGGAAATCCATGGGAGATGGGTATAGTGGTTGACCCTCTTTTTTCCAACAATCAAAATTGCAAAAGAATATTCCACAATCAATAACAAATCATGTTGGCACAAAAATATGTTCCATGATATTATCTAAGGAAACCATGGCAGTTTTGGGGCACATCCAAGCTCAAATGGCCCCAAAAACCATCCAAATAGTATGACTAATGATGCTCCTTCATAAATATCCCTCACCCCCATGAATGTGCGAGGCACTGAAAGGACTATTGTGAGTCTGACAAGCCCCATAGTTGGGCTAATGAATTGATAGATAACTTCTTGAGTCTGATGGAGCATCACCCTTTTGTAGATATCACATTTTCATCATAGAACACTTCAGAGAATCATGAGATCATGTTGCCTATAAATATATAGGCCATTCCACTCCAAATTTTAGCTACCCTGACCATTCATCTACCAATATGCCATTTTTTGAAGCACCTGAGCATCATGACACAACTAAAAAATGAAACATCCATGATATTGGAGCATCATTATTTCCCCTTCCCTTGTTCCTCATTACCCCTTTCATATGGTAGGTATTCCTTTAATGAAGCTACGCACCTTTCTTGGAGGAAGTATACCCTTTTGGGTACTCAAGGTATTGTGGATCACCAATCCTTCTTGAAAGAATATATTTCTAGCTCTTGACTTTCTACAATGGTATATCCACTCTGCTTCATGAATCCATTTCCTTCAAGAAACCCATTTTCTTCACGAAGCACATCTCTCTAGGTCCCCTTTCTTCATGAGACCCTCTCCTGTGAATCTCTCTAAGATTTTACATAGTGGTTTCTGATTCCTTCATGAGACGTGCTTTATTATGGCACTATACCTATTACATTTCATAAGAGGTTTTCTAATTTATTTTTCTTTTCCGCATAGCTATGCTAACATGGACCCCACAACTGAATGCACCTCCACACCATTCCAATCTATAATTTTTGGTGCCTTATCTCCCCCATGGGTTAGTGAAATTCAGTTACGTATTCCCAAAGGGTGAGGAGTGAGTCCTCCTTTGTTGTTCTATAGGATGTAAAACTTTATATCTCCACTATCCTCAGCACATTATGTTAAGTTGTTGCCTCACCCCATGCAATGTGTAAGGGGTTCCATGACTGAGGCATTTTACATGCCCAATAATCTCCATCATTGTAGGATCTTTATCGCATGGAATGAGATCCTTCTATCATATAATGAAATTTATTGGTAAACTTCTACACATAATACTCTCACCATCTATGATTGATGTATCTCTCGTGATGTGACATTATGGTCTACTAAGTAATCTTGTTTCTCATACCAATCATGACTCACATGGTATTAATGGTTTGTATTCACTTTTACATCTTCCTCCACCATTGGAATACCTCCTATAGTGATACCCAGTCTCCATCACCATGGGCCTTTCTTATGCATAATTATCACACCATTTCTGAACTACATGGAATTTGATTTCATACTAACTAGGATACATAAGAAGCCTCTCTGAGGTTCAAGCCCATAATCAACATCCATCCTATTCTTCTCTGGAAAAAATCATTAGAAGGCCATGCCCCTCACTTGGGAGACCTCATCTCTTCTAGGCCCATCAAGAAGCTTCTATGTGTAATCCCCAATTCCCCTTTTCATATTTATGTGGATTTGGATTCCTGGTCACCTAGGATATGTAGGAAACCACTTCGGGGTTCAACCCCAGCATCTTAATGTACACCCATTTCATCCATTCCACCCCAACACTTCACTCATTTCCATCTCGATTCTTACCCACGCCCCTACATCCTGGTGAGATCATGAAATACATCTGGTTCATTCTTACACATAATCCACATCCATGTCACTGCTTCTTCTAGATGCACTTGGGAAGTGAACCATACGTAATCCCAACATCACAGATCATTCAACCAAGATCAATATTCTTGTGATCGGTAGTTCCTATGGGTAATCCCCACACCATACAGTCTTGAACTATGTATTTTTTGACACTTATATTATAAAAATGGTATATAGGATTCCTCCCAAAGGTTCAATCGTGACCAATGGTATTCCATGGGGCCTCCTCCATTGGTATATACCCATTCACAATGTAACATATCCCCTTTATGGGACACACCACCCAGGGTCTTCCCTCATTCGGCATTTTTACCAATCCATCATGTAAACCTTGGTTCCTACCTCCTAAGAACGTACCCCTTTATGGTGTGATATCTTCCCTATATGGGACACACAACCTTGGGTCTTCTGTCATTGGGCATTCTTACTCATCCATCTGGTAATCCTTGGATCCTCCCTCCTAGGGACATACCCATTCATGGTGTTTCATCTACATTTTAGGGGACTCTAACACCTTTGGTCTACTCTCATTAGTTTTCTTGGACCGTCCATCTGATAAAATATGGTTCTTCCATCTTATGGATGTACCCATTTAGGGTGTGATATCTTCCCTACATGGGACACACCACCTTGGTTTCTCTCTCATTGGTCATTCTGACCCATCCATCTGGTAAATTGTGGTGCCTCCCTCATAGGTACATACCCCTTCATAGTGTGACAACTTTCTTTTAGGGAACACACCACCCCATGTCTTCTCTTAGTGGGAATCCTTTTCCATCCATCAATAAACCTTCTAGGTGCTCCCTCTTAGGGATTTACCCCCTTTGATCTGCCTCTATGAGGAGTCCTAGTCAGATTATCTATATCGTTAAAATATGTAAACTTTATTTATACTTCATATTAAATATGGGATGCTTAAGTAAAACCATTTAATACATAACTTCAACATATTTTACCCCATGATAGGCATGAGATGCCTCAAGTTCCACACCTGAGATGACTCCATGGGAATCCCTCTTATGAGGATGAATACAGGGGTTCCAATGTACTAACATCCAGACATTTCATTAATTATCAACATGAATAATCTTCTAATAGAAGGTTACTTACCTGACAAGACCCCTTGGATTGTCTAGATAGAAGAAACATAATTAATCAGAATCTATAAAGATATGGCATCCAGAATGTGTTTCATGAACCACATCTTAGTCTATGAGGGAGACCCATACTAGGTGATGAATTCTGTTGAGGAATCCATGTAATGATGAATCAACATCTCATAATCTCATTTAGATCAATGAAAATACATCATGGAGAAAGTGATGAAAGTCACCCACCTTTAGGATGTGGGAATGTGGGGAAATAGAACATGCCCCATTAAATGATGACATGGGAGGCAGTGTGCCTCAACGAAAGTGTTGGAAATAGAAATGGTGAACCTGATGTGAAACTCTTCTACTCAATGTGGGGACTAGTAGCATTAGATACATGAATATATGAGCATGTCACAATATCCAAATATCTAATTTTGGAGCCCGCTAAGAAAAAATTGTTCCTTGTGTGGAAATCACCAGATATTGGGGAAGTTAATCATTGGGCATTCCAGTCTTTGACATTGTCAGTATGGATCTCTCTCTCTCTATCTAGGGAATATTATATGGATTAGGGGAATTGGAAATTGATTTATTTGAATCTATATTAAAGTATTAATCATCCTAATTTGTAGGAATTCGTGTATAGAAAATAAATCACCCCCACTCACATTCGTAGGGGTAAAAGGAACGTCAATGCGAAAATCTTGCATGACTACATCTCTTCCACGACTTCAACCACAAAAATGTTTAATGGGCACCCCTGTCTCATCTCACCCCTAGATACTATTCATAGGATAGTGATAGACACCCTCATATGACAGTATCTGTAGTATGGGGTCATTCCAATGAGAAACATGGCCCAACCTTACTTGGAAGATTTTGCACCTCACTGACACCTCTATCCCCTAGGACCATGAAGGGAGTCATTACTCCCCACTCCCACCACCAAAAAAATTCAGAGTCTCTCCATGGAATGTTCTTATGACTCAATCCCCTACACCAAAAATGTAGGGGATGCTGGAGTCACCCTAGATACAACTATCAACCGAGAGCCTCATAGGTGGACTCCTATTATGTTTCTTTAACACCACCACCAACTAGCCTCTCACGCTGAAGAATATTTAGTCTACACACTAGCTCTACCTGCCTCGATCTGGAAAACCTCATGTCAATGTCAGGAAAGAATAATAATAATGCCTGTTAGGGGGTATCATCTTCCACAGATTCATTGGCCTATTCCATCCGTGATTCATTCCACCAGATCACTTCCACTGCATAGAAGGGACTCTCTAATACACGATCAGGATGGAGACCTCAGCCACCCCACAAGCATACTAGGTAGACACTTTCAATCACTAACACCATTAGAAACCATCACAGGCCACCCATGATGACGATATATAGTATGGAGGTCATCTTCATACCATCTCCAATTAGAGTGGAGGTCCTTCCCACTCTCACTCATAGAATAGAGGTCCTCATCATGTTCCCAGTATCTGTCTATGTGGAGGTCCTCCTCATAAAATCTCTAATCAGATCAGAATTCCTTCCTACTCTCATGATTAGCATTGAGGTCCTCCTCGTATTTCCATTATCTATCCATGTGTAGGTCCTCCATATTTTCGTGACATCCAGCACAGAGGTCATCCTAGTGCCTATGGTTCCTGATACAAAGGTCCTCCCTGGGTCCAGGTCATCAACCCGGAGATACTCCTTAAAAAATTTCTATCTCAATCATAGCACCACCATGTGATAGCATCAACCAATGAGAATGAATTCCTCACTTCATTCCCATTCATTATGTAGGGCCTTTTCATGCTACAACGAACAAAATTGGAGGCCCTTTCCCACACTCTCAACCTTCAGCATGGAGGTCCTCCCCATGTCTCCACCAGCTCAAGCAAAGGATTCTGGTCTCTAGAGACCAGAAAATCAGAGGCCATTCCCTCTTAATTAATAGATAAAATAGAGGTTCTCCTTATGTCTTATTTGATATATGTGAATGACCTCCTCTAACCTCATCTCATCCCAAATGATGTACTAAACTCTCAAACAACCGATAAGGGGTCCTCTCCATGCTCTTGGAGACTCAAGAAGATGTCCTCCCTACTACGCCAAAAACCAGAGTGGAGACCCTCCCCACTCTCATAGTAGTAAAAGAATAGTTTATCCTCACTCTGAAGATAACTAATATAGAGTTCCTCCCCATATCCCGAAAAATTAATGTGGAGGTCCTCTCTACATCACCACTCACCAGCATGAAGTCACTTTTCATGTTGAAGCACCTCCCTACCCTAATGAACCGACATGGGGATGAAGGTAAAACTATCACCTTTAAAGGAATAACTATAGGAAGCGTCATTTCATTGTAAATCTAGTCCACTTATTTAATTCTAAAGTTTAATGTGACCAAATAGTTCATACTTCACCCTGATCCTCTATATCACAGTCTAGGTCAGGAGCCTGAAGGGTGATAATTGTTATCTCGAAAGGTCATATTCACAAGATTCCCAAATACATTGAAAGGTACATGAAAAAGGAGGAAGATTTGTATCCCTTTTAGGGTCACTTGGTGAATTCCTCTCTAGAATCATGAGTTTCATTATCTAGATCTACTCAAGATCATGGATATTTTCCCAATAGTTTGATAGATAATGAGAACCTACCAGATTTACTATTGATATCCACTAACCTCACTCATGAGGCACTGGTAAATACCCCATATTATAGTGAAATTATGATGTGGTTGGTACCGCTTATAAGTGATGACCCCACAAGTGACAACCACTCATCTCACGCAATAGCTTCTCTGTCGGCCTATCCACTATAGCACCGACATAGATCAATGTCGCTTCCAGTTTTGTGCCCAGAACCAATCAAAGACTGGGGAAACCAAGAGTCGAATCCTAGTTCTAAGACACAAATCTTCTGTAACACCCTCACTGTGGATCAGTTCTTCGATATGTTCTGGTCAATTAATACCCTTGACTTCGACATTCTAGAGCCACTCATCCAAGACGAGGTCATGGGCTTCTATATGACAATTTCATTTCAAATTCTGTGGTTTTTTGTTGGTCTACCCAAAAATCTGGGACCATTTTGAAGACATCGACCAATAATGTCATATGGTTTAATTGGCATCACTCCTAGTGGCCCAACACTCTGTGTCACCCAATAATCATCAGATTCTCAAGGAAATTTGTGTTCAGAGTTTCATCGTTCTCCACATAACTATTAAGTAGTTGTCCCCACATGTGTAGATCTGGATATGGGGGTAGTATCATGCTCCCCTCTTCATCTCTATCCCACCCCAGTTATACCTAACCGATGAAATTGATGATTTACCTATGGGTATAAACACAGTGAATATGGATGAGCAAGGAACACTATAGGATACAAAGACCAAAGTAGACTCCGACGAAGAAGACCTTCCACCTTGGACAATTCCAAATTAAGTGGCCACTCATGTGGGTATGTTTAATCAGCCTCAATGGTAGGTTCATGGCCTCAGAGAGCCCTCTTCCTCATTTCCTATCAGTAAGAAGCCCAAAAAGGTGTGAAATAGATCGAGACCTCCAAACCACCTGACCTGTCTAATGTTGCACAAGAGATAGAGTTTGTTCTCGCTATGGACACCTTGCTCCAAAATATCATAGTTCAATGGATTATCATTGACAAACTATATGATGAGTGCCTTACAGAGACTATGGTGATCCTCAACACAATCTCCTCCCTCCCTTATTGGGGATGTAGGGGTAGCCATATATCCTCTAAGACTATCTTCGCTAGACTGATCTTTATAACCCTATGAATTCCAACTTATTATAGACTATGGTTTATGTAAAATGATCATGGTATGTGTCATTGAGTCCACCCAAGAAATAGAATAAACTACCACATTATCTAGATTAAGCCACTCCTCAAGATGTTCCATACGTATCTCTATAGGACACACCACTAGCTACTCCATGTGCCACCAATACTACCAATCATATTGACGATCCTATCAATGTAGTGGTGTTTATGAATCCCCATAAAGATTGTTATCCCCACCAGTATGATAAGATATCTACTCTCACTATTCAACTTGAATCCTTTATGACATAGTAGGTGGAAGTCTCACCTGATGGAAATTCATATCTGGTATGGGTAGATGATTTAAGAGCACCCCCAAATTTGGGGAATCCTACCTTCATTTCCTATAATGGGATGGGAGACCCACTGCAACATCTGTCCCACTACATCTCAAGGTGGAGCCCTATGTTGGGAACTCCAGAGTAGTAAGAGGACGCTAACCTCAAAGGTTTTTTGCAGACATTGTATGTGCCTATATTTTTCTAGTACATTTAGTTACCCATAGGTTCAATATCCAATTGGAAATATCTTTGTAAGTAGGTTCTCCATTATTTCAGTTATACAACCCACAATCCAAGTATTTACAACCTCTTCATGTTTAAGCAGCAGCCGAATGAGCATATTACAAACTTCGTTGCTAGGAGGAAGGGCCTCACGTATTCACTCAATATGAAATTGACTCAAAAATAGATATTGAATATGTGTGTGGGGAACATCCAGACTGAGATGGTCTCATCCCTCATCACATATATTTTATAAGTTAGATTTTTTTATTTTAATGACAATGCTCAATGCCTAGAAGAGGCCATGCAGAAAGCCGGGAAGGTGAGTTTGTTTCCTGGTTTATCTCCTACAAGAAGAGACACCAAGGTAGAGACTATTTTTGTCATATAGATAGATACCCCTAGGTCTTTAGATTTTTTTCTGACATAGCCTCACCCATAGCCTAGCCAATGTAAACAGCCTCAGGCATAGAAATTCTCGATGGAATATCAGTGGTAACTAAAACGTAATGCACTATCACTACATAGATGAGAGAATCATTATATATCCCCTATCCAGGATACAACCCCTCATCAAAGCATAGGCTCCCAAATATCCCTTCCCAGGTAATAGAAACCAAACATAATCATTCAATGAGGCTCAATTTTCTTGTTATTTTCATAGTGCCCATGAACACAGAGTTCTGATGCTTCCAAAATGAAGGAAACCCTAGGATGATGATCTCACTAATCACCCCGAATACTACCCTTATCACAGAATCCTTGGAAATATCATCATGAAATGATATGTATTCAAGGAATGTCTCTTGGACCAGGTTGATAGAAGTGTAGTTATCATGGGTGCTACCCCAGAATAGGTGGAATGGATCTTTATAAATATATATAGTGACGGAAAAGGTGAATAACGGCAAGTTTCCATCCATGGTATACATAAGTATGATGACCGGTTGGATCGCATAGTAGTAGCTCATTCCCAAGGTATCATCTGTAACCATATAATTTATCTCAAGCCTCTTAAAGTCATTTTTTATCATTCGGCTACCAATTCTACATCCACATCACATCAACCTACTTCTCAAAAGAGAAGGAACTGATGGTGCAAGGGAATGAAAATTCCCCTAACAGTGCCAAATCCATATTGTAATATCAGATATTTCATTCCTCTAGAGATGGGAATCTCTCTCATTGTTTGGACATCATTGGATGATTCCTCATATGTGGGACAGAAGTATTCCTCTGTGAACACCAACGTGTTATGGATCTCTACATGATTCCTAGTAGTGAGGAGGATTATCAGGAAGGTACTCTTAACATCCCTGGTTCGTTACATCATTGAACATTCCATGGATATGTGACTCATTGGAATGCTTAGTCTAGTACTTCAAGACATGTGATGTATGATTCTGATACTAGACTGTATGTTCATCTTCAAGCTTAGTAGACATAGTCCTCTCATTCTTTCTTGTCAGATTCACTACCATCATTGATCATGCTACTTGAAAAGACAAAATATTTGTAACTATATAATGATCATCTACTTCCTACTATATTTAGGCCTTATCAATTTTCTATTCATCACATAGTAATCTTTCATGGTTCAACTGATGAGAAGTAGGACATTTCCAGCACTATCTAGAATCCACTTGTTTGACAAGAAAAGCCCATCATACCTCCTTTCAGTATAAATGTCCAGTTGACACAGAATCATGATGTGCTTAAGAACCTCACTAGTATTCATGAAAAGATATATATTATTAAGTCCCTCCAGCATTCAAAATATATTTGTAAAGCACTCATAGAATACTTTAAGTGCCCCCTCTAGTTTGAGATAGAGGTAGTTGTTGTAGATACCTTCCATGCTGAGTAATTTTAGCGAGATGAATTCCAATCCATCATCTAATTCTGGATAGAAGTTGAAGGATCTCTTGTATAGGGGGAAATCATCATGAAATACATCACTAATTAGTTCAATGTCATGGAAGTCCATTGTTGTCTCATCAACATAGGTTCTAAGATCAATCTCATACTTACCTAGATGTTCTACAAGGTAGGACTAACAGATGTAGATCTGAGTCCCTCTAACCTAAAGATTAATAGTTATGATAATATTGAGAAAACCCCATGTTGAAAAATCCTCTTGAAGTCCCAGTTCAGTGTCCTAGTTTAAAACAATAAATTCATGGTTGTACTTCAAGATACCACCTATAATGCATCGATTGGTAGACACTGGATACATATGCTTGTAGTGGTTCCCTCCTCGTATCACCAGTTCCTCAAGTACTCACTCAATGGTAAAGTGGGAATGCTCCTAAGTTATTATTCACTCTTCACCAATTGTGAACCCCACTTTCTGGATGCAGACTATTACAAGAGTAAGGAAAAAAGCAGTAGACTGATGAGGTCGATAACACTACCACTTTGGCCAACCCATGGATGTATTTGGATGATTATTTTATCCTCTGGATTCACTGGTTAGATGCTATGATGCAATACTTGGGACACATCTTTTTCATTTTTTAGAAGATGGTAAGACTCATTCCCATGTATCAAGAACACCAGAAAATCACCTCGTACTCCTATACGGGTCGAGTTCGAGTGATACTAGAAACCATTACCCCAGTAAGATAATAGAATTTTTTTCCCATTGATAAAACTATAAACCATACATTCATATCCTCCTAAGACGGGTTTAACAAAAATATGTCGACCCACCACCACTGCTTTGACATCAAGCGTGGAACTATTAGTTGAAGGCCTAATGGAATTGGGCCGAAAACATTGGTCTCCATGGTTTTAGTAGAGCATGAGTTCCCTAGTGATGATTTTATATCATTTTATATGGGCACTAGTATTCCCCCAGATTTAGTCAACTCGAATGATTCGTCTCCTCCCATTGATCCCCTTAACACAGATGATGAGGAAGATTTGGAATATTATCCTCTTGCATTCGAAGAGGATTTCTCTATCACTGTTGATGAGTTGGTTCAGGTGAATATTGGTACTGAGACATATTTGAGGCCAACAATGATCAATTAATCCATTCTTATAAAGGACCAACAGTACTACATGGATTTCCTGATACATCATTGTGATGTGTTTTCCTGGACCTATGATGAGATGTCAAGACTACACCCTCAAGTAATCAGCATCTATCTATGTCTTCCGGAGAATCATCACAGGTTAATGTTTCCTGCAAGAACAATTCCCCACTTTATTGGTACCATGGTCTAGGGTAAAGTAAATAAGCAATTCAAATGTAAAGGATGGTTTCCCCCTTCTAGTGATAGAGCTACTGATTGGTTCCAGCATTGGGCTCTAGGGTATATCATTTATGTATGGGTATTCTGAGTACAATCAGATCTGAATGGACCCCGAAAATAAAGATTTCTTTGCCTTTAGGGCACCATAATGAGCATTCTTCTATTAGGTAATTCCATTTATCTTAATTAATATATGTGCCAAATATTAGTGATCCATGAGAAGTATATTTAAATTGATCCTTGGGACACAAGTGGAATTTGGCAATGAATGATTTGTTGGTCAAATCCCGCAATCATCAGAACCATCTCAAAGATCATCAGAAAGTGTTCAGCATCCTCCGCTTACGCCATATGATAATGAAACCTCTTATGTGAACATATGGGTTTACCTATAGGAAGTTTCTTAGATTTTTATTTAGATATAGAGGGACAGAGATTTGTCTAAATAAGATCAGGACTATCGTCCTGATGACTTCTTTGAGAAACCTCTAGTATATCTGAGGCTTTCAAGGGCACTTAGCCTATATATTCTAATTCATTGAAAATCTAATCAAAACATTTATGACCTTTTCCAGGATCATGATGAAAGGCCTTTTCTACAAATGGGATGAAAATTTATAGACTCCCTAACAGGAAATCAAGTAGTATCTACATCAACCATAGGTCCTGATGCCACCCATCTTAGGGAAGCCTCTTGTACTCTACCGGACCACCTTAGAAAGATTCCTCAGTGCCCTAGTCACCCAAAAGAACAATAAAGGGACCAAAAATATTTTTTATTTTCTCATTATCATTCTACTTGACATGGAGTCCAGATGCTCTTTTATTGAGAATAGATGTCCCGCATTGGTTTTCGCAATGCATAGTGTTTGACACTATCTACAGCATCATGAGATATAGTTGGAAACCTGTGTGGATCCACTAACGTGAATCCTTAATTTCCCTATGTTGATGGTCCATTTAGCTCATTGGTTAGTGATCCTTCAAGGTTTTGGCATTAGATCCGTTCCTTAGAAGGATTTCAAGGGTCGTGCATTAGAAAACCCTTTGTCCACCCATCTGACCCCCACAGAGCAGTCCATGGATCTTGATTTTCCAAACAATTCATTCTTCATAGTGGGTAAATCTATGCCATATTGGCATATTAATTTCTATGTGTCCTCCTAGATCCTGGTCGATAGAAGGATCAATAATCATAGACTCAATAGTGTAGGCATAGGTATTTTCTTCATTATTCCCACAACATTTTTCTTACCATGTTTTTTCTTTCTATCATAAGTCTTCACCAACAATGAGGTAGAGTATAAGACTCCCATTACTGGTCTTGAGCTACCTCTCAAGATTGATGTTCAATATTTACATATGAAGGGGGACTTTAATTTAGTCATTAAATAGTCCAATGGTGATTATACTATCAGGAATCCAAAGTTCATTCCCCTATTGGAATGCACTCACCAACTGATGGATCAATTCCATTTTTAGAAATACATGACTTGTGTGGTACATCAATGGTTCATCGCTCCAATCACTCTAGATGATGACGTTAGCCATTAGGTAAACCACCTATCTAATGGTTCTTACACATCAGAACCACCAGATCACACCACAACTGAAGAATACTTCAATTGGATTACTCCCTTTATCGATTATATTCATTGTTTTTCTCTCCCACTACATATAGATGAACTCAAGTGAAACTATCATCATGTATTACAATTCACCAACCCGAGCGGTCTCAACCTCAAAGATTCTCTCTAGATATACAGGTTTGATGGAATTCTCCTCCATTTAATTCAAGGAGATGAGATTCATTGGTGTAAGAAGGAAGATCATGTCAAGTCATGTGGTGCTCATTAAGTAGGGATGAATCTCGCACAACAAATTTTCTGGTTGGGCTACTTCTAGCACACCATGGTCCATGACTACATAAATATTTCAAAGAGGTTCAATAAATGTTATATCCATTAAAACATCATGCATCGACCACTCGATCCCCTCCATCTTACCATGTATTCTTGGCCCTTTATAGTATAGGGACTCGTTGATATCGTACCATATCCAATAGCAACATATCATCAATATAGGTTCATTCTAACCATGATGGATTTATTTTCCATATGGGAGGAAGAAATTCCTCTCAATGAATTCAAGGCCTAATCTGTTTTTGAATTTGTGATTTGGGAGTCTGTCGTTCTATTCTCGCTGCTAATGGAACTAACTTCTGGGAATCTAATATTAATAAATTTTACGACAATTATATAATATGATCCAACTATACATTTCACTTCCATGTGTATGAAAAGGGAATGATTTAGTCTTTTAATAAAATCCTATCCAACATTCTATAGAATATGGAGGGGATGAACAAGAATATTTTCTTAGATAAACTCCACAACACTCTCTAGTATTATCGTATGAAAACCCTCGATTCCACCCAAGTGAAAATATATTCCTTGGTATACAAAAGATAGATAGAATTTCCCATAGATATTTAGCTTCCATCACTATGAATATATTACTATGATTAGAAGACATCATAACCAATAGTAGATTTCTATCTAACTGAACTAGAATCCCTAACAAATAGTCCTTGAGGCTCGAATAATCTAGAGAGGTGCAATAAAAATATACCTAGATCCGTCAACAAGAATTTTCATCTATTCTCTATCCTTCAAGGTGGAATAGTACTATCTCTAAGGATATCGATGATACCTAGAAGGAATAAACCTTAGTTGGAGACGAAATGGGATGGACCTCATATCATTTACAAGTTCTATCCCAATAGTGAATACTCATTGGTCACCATTTATGGGGATCACCACACTCCTCCACCCAATGATAAGTTCCAAAAATAGTACTTCACATAAAGAATGAGACATATCAAGCACCATACATTAACTTTGAAAAAACAATCAGAATTCTACAACTATAGACTAATAACAATACAGTTCAAACTGCATGAATTTAAACAATATAGTACAACTATGATGTTCTTTTCTGTGAGTATATCTCCTACATCACCATTCATCTACCATGTCATGTTCAAGAACTATTGGGGAATTGATTCCCATTCTTATGGGATATGTAGGAATTTCTAGACACTTAATCTTTATTCCCAAATGAATAATCCATCAAACCATCATCCCCTTGGCCTGAGTTTTCCAGGGGAGTACATAGTGATGCTGGGCCTCTATGTTCCTCATTTTCATCGGGTTATAATATCTATTTCATACACCTCCCTTGAGAACACTCCTTTAACTTGAAGTCCCTGCAACATGTTGTTAAACTGTGTTACATCATCCTTACAACACGAAAATAAACTATGTGATTTTTTCTCCAAAACAAGACACAAAACTATGTCGTATTTTCCTAGATTCATAAAAATAAACCACGTAACATTTTGTGTTTTTACCGCATGACATTAATCTTTATGTACATTTCCAGGGAACACAACATTAAAATGGGAACCAGTTGTCTAAAATATATGACCTTAATCTAATAGCATTTCATCCAATAAATTTAACCTTAAACTATTTTAAACATCAAGGTATTTTAAACTATGTTTAATTGGGTTCTACCACCTATATGCTCTAATACACTGGGTCTTGAAACACATGGTTTTAATTTTCATGTTGAAATTTCCCTAACCCATTACCATAGTTCATGTATTTCGGAGTTCAGATTTCCACCATATTTTGATTCCATAATCAAACATTAATGTTTATGGTCTCATGTCGTATCAGTTTACCTCCAATATTGGGCCAATGCCCGAATGGGTTCTTAGTAAATAAAATTATGGATCCGTTATTTCAAACATGGTCAATAGCTGATTATGCTTTTTTACACCCCACCCTTGACTAGTGAGGTTGTGTGTCCTATGTTTCAAACATAGTCAATTGTATTCTTACCCACCAGTCATCCCTTCCATGATTTAGATCTTGGGAGTATCTATTTACCACCTTCCCACACCCCATAGTTCAAGTGGAACTCTAGCACCCCCGATGTTCCCCCTCGGTGCATCAGTTCACATTGAGTGGGAATGTTAGTGTTGTTGGTACATTATCAATGTGGTATTTACTCACCGTGGTTTTATGATTCTACATGTGAAATGGGATCCTAACATCACTCATTGTTTCTTTAACTAAGCATGGCTCATGTAGGATTAGGAGTCTTGGAAGGGTTTGTACACACATAGAAGAGCTACACAATATCATGATCGAACTCAATGACCCTAAACTATGATCCATTATGTAAAATATCTACAAATATAAGCTAATATCTCATTCATTGTTCTTTCAAAAACTTTTTCTATGGAATTAGGTCTCTTCAGTCCTCATTCATGTTAGTTTTACCACTCCTTCACATGGTAGATATCTGTCATAGATACCCACTCTCAGTGGCTAAAATTCTATTACCTAAAACTAATAAGTGCACATTCATATCTATAATGACCTTAAACTACACAATGTCATCTTGGTTTCTCTCCTTAGAGGACATAACTTTGGGAATTGTCCATTTACCCTTTCATGATCATGAACTGGTGTGGCTTATTTCTCATCCATATGAGATACATATGAATTTCCAAACATTTCTTCCTTGGGCCTAGCTACAAATTCAACATTTAGGACCCTTGGAATGAGTTTACCTTTAGAGTAAATTGTGTATTATAGGTCCTCTGTGGTAATCATTCCCATAAGGATATAACAGATGTTCCATGTACCTCATTTGGGAACACATATCTCCCCCCAGTGTTCAAGTTTCATGATGATAAACTGTGTAAAATATTTCTTCTTAGGAACATGAGTTTAAACTGGGCACTTGAGTCAAATAATCGTGACATTAAATGGTATGTGGATTCTCTTTGGGAACATGTTACATGTTTTAAGACATTCAAATTCCTCATTTATGCCAATTTAAATCACTCCACCTCCATGAATACATTTTCTCAAGCAGATTCCCCTCCATGGTCTAAACTCTATGACCTTAAACTAGGAGTCTATAGTCTAGGAAACATGAGCTTAAACTATTATCAGTAGGTCCAATCATCATTAATTTAAACTATTTTCATCCCCTATGGTCCAAACATCATTACTTTAAATTGTATGATAGTTTTCTCCACAGAGTGTGTGGTGTGGTGTGTACCTCTATGGTCATTTTTCTTGTCAAGTTACATTGTCAAGCCATACACATTCCCTATGGGATACCTCTACCAACAATGTCATTATCTAGTTATGTTATGCTATATGAAATTTAAGAACTACATGTATCTTGATTCCCATCCTTATGGGATACATAGTGACTCCCATGTTTCTATCCTTTTGTCGAGCCACATCACTTCCCCTTTTCATGTTGGTTAATATATGTCCTTATCATATTATTTTTAACAACATGGAATTTTAGAAATATGTTTGGCTTCATTCTTATCCTAATGGGATATGTAATGATTCCCAAACATTTTGACAGTGGTCCAATCCTTAGGTTTACCAACGCTTTGGCCCCCTGAACTCATCATAGTCTAAGAAACATGAATTTAAATTATTTTTCATGGTCCAATCTCTCTGACCCTAAATGATTAGTTAATGTCCTAGATTATTGATATTCAGCTATTCGAATACCTTGAACAAGTTCAAGATTCCCCATGATAATCATTGGATGCTTTAGATTCATCGTTGGTGAGGATTTCCTCCATTGGGGTTGGTCTGTCACTACACTATGTTTTGAAAACTAGGTGTTGATTGATTCCCATCATTATGGGATACGTAGTGATTCTCGGTCATTTTTTCGTCCAAGAGATAGGTTAATTAACACCTTCTGGCCCTTTTTCCCTAGTTATAGTCTAAGAATTGTGACCTTAAATATTATATTGTTCGTCATAAGGTGATTATGCAACATATGAACCTCCTTGGATTCATTCACATTAGGTTTTACCTACCACCTATTGTATTCATACACAAAGACTAGAAATTTTCCTTTAGTCTAAGAAACATTACTTTAAACTATTTTCCATGATCCATGCAATATAACCTTCACAGCTGGGTCGCACTCCCACCCTCTGATACGGTAAGTCCAAAAATTGTGTCATTAATGCTTTAAGCTTCCCTCAATCCTTAAAATATAGTTTAACCTCCTAATATGGATGGTCTCAAGTCACTATGGCTCACCTACCATCCTAGTCCAACACCTTAATGGATATTCTTTAGAAAATGGCAGATCATGTGTTTCAAACGTGGTCAATAGTTGATTCTTTATTTGATCTCCCCATTCTTGACTGGTATGGTAATGATCCCTATGTTTAGAATATGGTCAATAATCAATCCTTATATACTAGCATCCATTGCATCCCGAATCTTAAATTATTGAAATAATTTCCTTTCTATTCTCTTTAATCATTGGGAGATTCCATCCTTTGTGTCACCCTTAGCATGCACTCCCACATGTGATATAAACCCTAATATCATTCCTTGTTTCCCACAATAAAAATTGCTCATGTGGGCTTTGGAGTACTAGTATGGTGTGTATTTATTTGATCGAGGCATGTATGAGCCCCCCGATCTGAATTCCATAACCTTAAACTAATAACCGCAAAGGGAAATTTTTATGTGTCAGGTTTTACACTCTTCCACACCACATATACCCAATTTTAGGAAGGATTATTCCCATATGATTTTTATGTTTGTATGGTAAACATGAGCCTATTTTTACTCTTTTACATCAGGTTCATTCTCTCTATACCACACATATACCATAATAAATTCCTTAGACTTTGCAACATAACCATAAATTGTTGTTAAAACACAAGAAATATGACATTAAACTATTTGCAATGTCCCGGTCACATTATTTAAAACTATGGGACAGATCTTAATAATAGGATGTTAAATTGTACCTTGCATCATCCTCACCATACGATGTTAAAACTATGTGTTCTTCATCCTCTATTGCATATTTTAAAACTGTAATGAATCTTTGGTCCTCGCATGAGAGATCAATTTCTTATTTTTTTTCATCTACCTCATTATTCACATCATCATATATTTGTCATTATCTTAGATGATTCTCCCCTATAAGATGGATTTGATCTATGTTTTGACCAGTAATATCACACCATTGTGTTCTAAGCCATGATGGTGTAACCCTAATATTTTTGGAATCCATTCCAACATTACATCACTCCAACCCCATAGTTTTCATGCCACTTCCTTGGATCCTCATCCTATTTCTTGTCTGAATGGTCCCCTAAAATGGTGTTTTTACAAGGATCTATTACAATCATGGGAAAAAGTTCCTAAAGACTTTGGGAAACAATTTGAGATTGGCCTCGTGTTTCAAACATGGTCATCCATCTACCCTCATTTTTGTGTCCCAATTTCAATCTAAGAAATCACAATACTATGTTGCAAACATGGTCTAAATTTATTCTATATCATGATGTTTCTCCCATTATGCTCTAGACATTGGGTATTGTGATTCACATTTCCCATACCACTTTGTTCATATAGATTCCAACACCCCAAGAATTATCTCGTTCATGCATTATCACATATTAGGGAAAGAAATTTGGTTATTATGAGAGCCTTTTTCTCATGCCATGGCCTCTCTTAGCCCAAACACTCTGAGTGGTCAGTCAACAATAAAATAAACCTAGTATAGAAATGATATCCAACACTTTCTTACAAAATTATCAATTATGTGGTCATCCTTGGCTTATCACACTAAGCATGACCCACATGAGCTTAGGGATTGATCATTAGTTTTCTTAAGAATTTGATTGAAGTGTGATAATTAGATCAAGAAATTCATGTGTCCTTGTACACATAATGTTTCAAAGGAATTGGTAGCAGAAGGGAGATTCACATGTTTGTGCCTCACGTGGGTCCTAATATATTACCCTATAGATCTGCCCATTGAAAATAGAACTTTAGCTATGCCACCTTTGGGCATGTAGCCTCTAGGGTCTATTTTATTCTATTGATATCTCTTTTATCATCATAATCTATAGGAAATAGCATTTCAACTTTTACCTATGCATGGTCCCACTCATCGCAGAGATCAGATACTTGATGAGATTCGTGTCTTAGCTTTCCTTGGGATTCTGTCAGCTAGACCCTTAATCATATAACAAGTTATGATTGAGTTGTAATGATGGAGGAATTATTGATTACCTGTTTTTCTAGATTTTGGATCTCTTGTTCATGCTTTTAAATCTTCTGGGTTCTTCCAAGATTCTTCTAGTACCAAGAAGCCTCAAAGTATTGACTATTTTCTCAAATATTTTAATCATGATATTCAGGGACCAGCACATATAAATAAAAAGTGTTTTCCTAGTTATGAAAGAGACAGTGCATCCAGTGGTAGAGTGACCCCACCTAGCTCACCCATTGTTTTTCTAGTGTCTCAATGAATATCTTGATACACACCCATTCCCTATATTGGATCCTGAGACTTTCTTCAACTGAATTGATGTCAGAGTCATCTAGATCATCAAGATCTAGAGGTTCACACTCCAAGAATACAATAAAGAGTCAAGCATCAGGATCCTCCTCCAGCATTCTATTAGATGGGTTGGGCTTCTTGTCTATGGTTGGATATCCTCACTTGACCCCACCTTAATGATTTCATCCACCCCATCACCAAGTACTACACTAGCAGTGGCGTCACCAACAGCCATAACTAACTATTTTCTAGAGGTCATAGACTATTTATCTTGAGTGGTCAACTCGGCATGGACTATTCCCCTACCAAGAAAGGTATCTCGGGTCCCCTAACCATGTCCCATAGGAAAGTGACCACTACTCTTAGTACTATTCAGATAGGAAGCACATTAATCAACATGGTTGGTAAATAATAGATGTGAATATATAAGGAAATGGATTTACAAAATCCGAGTGTGGGGGTATCAAACTCTAGATTTTTCACCGCTGGGACACCGAGATGTGGCCCCCCATATATGAATGAGGGGTCCGGAGATTCCAGGGTGTCCACACTACACTCCTCAACTCCGGTTGACCCTACCATTGCCTCTTCCCTGGACACAGGTACTATGTATTGGTCCTGTATTATTTCTATTTTACCTCCATCCCCATCAGTTGGGGTCCCTTGTATAAGACCCTCCTTCACAAAAAGATTTCATTCGGAGGATATAGATAAATAATGAGGAAATTAATAGCATAGGGGAATGGAAAAATAATTACTATGGAAGATTCAATGAATCCCTCCATGGAGGATTCATTTAGGTATATAAACTTATTATCTTTTGGGGATCCCTTCATTGGTGTCTTCCCCCATAATCAATTTGATTCATCAAGCAATGGATAGTGCTCTGCTAGCTCAGAAACTGATTGATTCAGATGAAAGGTCTTGACTAGAAGAACCGTTACTCAATCTTCAATTGGATGTTTAGTTCCCTGATAATGCACTAGGTCCTTTGATTCTTCCATGATTTTTTACCTCTTCCTAAGATGCATGGGAGATAGACATTGCATAACTGATCCCCATAATTTCTATCCCTACTTGTTGAGATGATCCAACATCCTGCTAGGGTCAAGGAACTACATTTTGACATCCCAGGTTTCCGAGGCCTTAGGATAGATGAAATCATCCAGAATATTTACTTGGTGAAACCACTTCATAGGTTCTCAGCTAGGCATTCTTCGAAACCCTATTGAAGGTTCCCCTTCTTTCTTAGTCTTCTCAGTTGGTGCTTCCTATCCCGTATAACTTCTGGGTGGTTTAGGCCTTAGAACACTTGGATATGCAACTAGAGATTCACTACAATGAGATGCCTCATCCCTGCTTCCATGACACTCCCATGACACCATTTGACCACAACCTCAAGGTAGAGGAACCACTCCCTTGTTGGCTTAGATTTTCCACTTACTCTACATTTATATTGGGTAGGCATCCTCCCTACACTTCGCATAGTTGTGAACCATCCCATATGGAGTAGTGGATGGATACATCTCATTCTTCATCTTTCAATCATCTATGTGAACATGATCTAGAGATGAATCATTACACATGGGTGATCTTCATAAAATAATACTTGGTATACCTTCAAAGGAAATATCTACATGAACCTAAACTATATCACGAATCGATGTTGGTTTTATGGTTCACATATCAGTTAAAAATCCACACTCATGACAAGTAATCCACTTCAGAAGGCCATGTGATATTACAAATTCTCATCGAATCCCATTCCATCATCAGTTATTATCCATTTCGGTAGAGAGAATGGGTAAAAATGGAATCTCTCTACCAATATGACCCTTCTCAGCACATCTGTCAAACCCATATTCAATGGAAAACACCCTAATATGTTCAAAATTGTCAAACTGATGTTCGTCTCTAGAGGGGACATGGGATTTAGATATTCATAGCATTTCATGTGCACTACCACCCTACTATAGAGGAAGTGGATTGGTCCGAACACATGAAACATCTTCTTCCCCTCAATAATATGTTGGAGAAACTTATACATCTTTTCCAGCACTGGGATCCCAATATTGTTGTGTCTATTTTTCCCTATCATTTCCACCATGAAAAACATGCTCAATAATGGCCCCATATATTCATCTCTCACTGGTATCATCCACCCACAGATGAGTACCACAATGAACCTGGCTGACATGACTATCGGTTGAGCCTCGATGCTGACATAGTACCCCCATAGTTTCTATTGGAGATCCTTTAGGATCCTCCAGTAAGATACTTCCTTACCTCAATGTAATCCTCTTGAGTAAGTGTGGGGTCATGTGGGAATCTTCTTCATCGATTATTCTCCATCAGTAGGGCACTTCATTGAGAAATTCAGAATGTGGGAAAACCACTAGTTGAAATTGATGTCCCGCATCCCCTTATTCTCCTCAGCAATTTCTGACACCTAATCTAGAAACACCTTCTCCAGACATAGTAGCTTCTTCTGATCCTCCCTTGCATTATCCACCGGGCGAAACTCTCCCTACATGGACCCGTAAATTGCGAATACAGAAAAATTAGGGGTCCCATAGGCTAATCCTGACCTCCCAATGATGAATATGGAAAGTGTTGGTCCTCGAAAATAATATTTTCAATTATTCTGGAATGGTCTCCCTTGGCTGGTAGACATGGAACTGGGAAGCCCATGATTCTTCATACATGAATACTCACCTCAGTTCTTCCCCAAACTCAGTGTAATATGTGCATCACCTGTCGCCTTAAACCCATTCCACTATGAAGTTTCTACCCTCGTGCAGATGCTAATCATCGGTCCACCCCTTTTCTGTGTTTCCAAAACCCTCCTTGATGATTTCCTTATATTATGGTGAAAATACCTCAATCTACAAAACCTTCCCATAAATATCATCGGGGTGTTTGTAAATCATTCGTCTGTGATTTAAGAGTGATACTTCTAGATATATCCATCAGTATCTCTATTCCATCAGTACTGCCTTCGTGTACCTCTAAACCAGTAATTCGGTTCATCTATCCTTGAAAAGGGAATAAAGATATCATCTCTCAAACTAAATTCATAAAATAAAAACTTCTTTCATAGGGGGGAATATTTATGGGATTCTGACAGTAGTTCAAGAAATTATTCTTGGTCATATTACCTTCAAATGTACTCCTCAATCATGATGTGGTTTCCCATTTCTTCCCTTCAGTCATCAACCATAGGGACCTACCGAGTATATTCTAGAGTAATAATTTATCTGGGACATAGATTATTACCCTAAAAATGATGATCGTAATTGAAGGTCAATCTTAGAGCACCGGATTGGAGAGCCTCTCTAGAATCTATGCATCTTGTTAAACAATAGTGGATCAAAATTAACTGGTTAACAAAGAATTATTCACAGAGTTAATGTCTGAGAGACATGGTTCACAAAGTTTCATTCACAGTTCAAAGTAGATTCATAAAAGGAGATATTTTAAAATGTCCTCATGAAGTTATTGTACATATAAGGGGGCCTTTATAGTTGTTTATAAGATTTTGGTTGACTGAGATTCATAGGGATTGCCCGATAAATATGGTGTCCTCCACGCTAGTGTGCGTAACGAATACTTCATCGCAATCCATCATCATGATTGTTAGCTTTTTCTATGATTCAACCTTAGAATCTGACCCTACTTTTCCCATCGCCTCCCATTAATATGGGGGTCAATTTATTGTCCTTGAAATACATGCCATGAGATTAGCCGAGGAAACAACATCTGGTTTAGAGCACATCCAATATCAGAAATCCCCAAAAATCATCCAATCCATCTTCCTTGAGAATCTCCTTCATGGATATCCCTCACCCCCATGAATGAGTGAGGCACTAATTGGAGTCTTGTGAGTCTTATGTGCCCTGAAACTATACTTATGAAATGAAGGACAGCTCCACGAGTCTGATGGAACCATACCCTTTCATAGAGATCACTTTTTCTTTGAGGTTTGCTTATAAGCATCAGGACACCATGTTTTCTATAAATATTCATCCCATTACACTTCAAATGCATAGTTACACCAAACATTAACCTTTGAATCTCCCATTTCAGGAAGCACATGAGAATCGTGACCCAACTGAAAAATGAATCGTCCATATTATTGGAGCATTGAAATATCCCCTTCCCTTGTTCCTCATTACCCCTGCCAATCGTATGGATTCCTTTTGCAAAGGCCCCTAACTTTCACTAAAGAAGGAGAACCTTTGTGGTATTGGAGGCTTCATGGAGCACCCATCCTTACTGAAACAATCTTTTCTTGTCTATTGAATTTATTCCAAGGTCGACAACACTGATCTATGAATCCATTTATTTTGTGAAGCCCTTATCCTTCGTGATGCATCCGAGAATTGTGAATCACCTCACAGGGAGGCCCCTTGCTTCATGATAACCTCTTTCAGGCATCCCTCTAGGCGTGTACAAAGTGATTTCTTGGTCCCTCATGGGATTTCCTTTATTTTGGAACCCAACATATTTCTTTTCATCATAGGTACGCTAATGTATTTTTCTTTTCATCATAGCTAAGCTACCATAGACCCCAAAAATGGCCACTCCTCTATACCATTCCAACTTTTCATTATAGGTTCCTTCCCTCCCCTGATGGTTTTTAATTTTTAGTTATGTAATATCATGTGTAAATGAGTGAGCCCACCCCATCCATGCAGTTGGACATAAAATTGTCTAGCTCAATCATCCTCAACACATGATGTTAAAATGTATCCTCACCCATGCAATGAAGATGGGGTGACACACCTTGGGTAATTTCCATGCACATTCATCTCCATGGGAGAGAGATATTCCTCACATGGAATGAGATCCTCCTCTCATGGAATAAGATTCACTGAGAAGCTTCTACATGTAAAACCCACAGTATCACTCCCTAAATCATCTCTTGTGATACTACCGTTTGGTGTACCTATTACAGTTATTACTCACACCAAGAATTAATGATGTGGTCATAATGGATAGTAGTGATTATTACTTCTAACGCCTGAATGGGAATCCCTCCTAGAGTATGCCTCAGTCTCTATCACCATGGGATGATCTTATATATAATCCCCACACCATTTAAAAACTATGTAGACTTTGATTCTGAACTAAATGGGATATGTAATAAGCCTCTATGAGGTTCAATCTCATCATCTATATCCATCCTAATATTCTTTGGGAAACATCTCGAGAATACCATTCCCCTCACCCTGGATACCTCATCTCTTCCAAGATCATCTGGCAGCTTCAATGCATTAGCCTCAATGCCACCATTTAAAGCTATGTGGACTTTGATTCCTAGTCACTTGGGATACATAGGAAATTGTTTTAGGGTTCAAGACCAATATAATCATGTTCATCAATTTTATCCATTCCACCCCAACACTTCATCCATGTCTATCTTGATTCTTACCCAGGCCACTACATCCCATTGAGATCATTACATCCATATAGTTCATTCTTACACATAATCCCAATCCATGTTATCATTTCTCTTAGCAATACTTGGATATATAACCTTGTGCAAGCTTCATATCACTCATCATACAACCAAGATCAATCCTCTTATGATAAGAACTTCCAATTCATAAGCCCCACACTATTCCATTTAGAACCACATCTGTTTTGATCCCTATCTTCTAAATAGAGTACATAGGATGCCTCCCAGAGTTCAATCTTGACCTATGGTAAACCTTGGTTCCTCCCTCCTAGAGACGCACCCATTCACATTGTGGTATATTCCCTTTATGGGACACACCACCCAGGGTCCACCCTCATTGGACGTTCTAACCAATATATCCAATAAAACATGGTGCCTCCCTCATAAGGACATACCCCTTCATAGTGTGGCATCTTCTATTTACTAGACACACCAACCAAGGTCCGCTCTCATTGGGAATTCTGAATAATCAATCTGGTAAACCTAGGTGCCACCCACCAAGGGATGTACCCCTTAATGTTGTGACATGTTCCCTTTATGCGACGTACCACACTAGGTATTCTCTCATTAGGAATTATAACCCTTACATCTGGTAAACCTTCGTACCTCCCTCTTAGGGATGTACCCCTTCACAGTGTGACATCGTTTCATTATGGGATACACCACCCTGGGTCTTCTTTCATTGATCATTCTAACCCATCCATGGGGTGAACCATGGTGGCTCCATCCTAGAGACCTACCCCTTCATGGTGTGACATCTTCTCATTATGGGACACGACACCCTGGGTCTGATCTCATTGGACATCCCAATCCATCCATCAGTAAACCGTCTTGGTGTTCCCTCTTAGGGATTTACCACTTTGATCCTCCTCTATAGGGAATCTAGGTCAGCTTCTTGATGTCTCTTCAAGATGTTAAAATCATTCCCTACCTCATTATAAACATGGTATTTCTATGGAAAACCTCAAAGAAATTCTTTTTGCATAAATTTCTCCATGATTGACTTGGGATTCCTTACTTCTATTCTTGAGATGCCTCCATGAGAAGACCGATTATGAGAAGGAATATTAGTTTTACAATGTTCCAGCCTCCAGACATGCTAGTGGTGGCCAACGTGACTGATCTCTTAACATAAGGTTGTTACCCTGACTAGAACCCTTGGAATTCCTATACAAAATTAATGTAATTAATCAGTATCCACAAGGAGATGGAATTGGGAATGATTTTCATGAAGCATGCCTTAATCTATGAGAGAGACTCGGACTAGGAGATGAATTTCATAGAGGAATCCATGGAATGAGGAAATAATATTTCATCATCCTGTTTCAATCATGGATTAGGAATCGACCAGAATGTGATGAAATCCTCCTGCCTTTGGAAAGTAGGAATGTGGGGAAATAAAACATGTAACAGGAATGATAACACGTGAGGAAGCATGCCCCGTTGAAAGTGTTGGAAATAATTCCATCTGTCACAAAAATTAAATGGTAATAAAATATTACTAAAACTATGGAATTAGAATCATGAATAAAATATAAAATTCATTAATATAATTATGAAATGGAAAATAATAAATAATAGAGAAGGAATAAAATAATAGGCTCTAACTATGGGATGGTTCATCATTTTATAATGCAACACTATATTTCCTTTGATAATCTACACTAACTAAATGTATAATCCTGTTATATATGATTAATTACATTCTTCATATTATTCCAACATCATTATAGTTTTTCCTCCATAATATAAGAGGTATAGTGTGGATATTTATTTAATAATATAATGATTTATATACATTTAATTCAAAACTAATTAATCCTTTGTTTAATTACTTCCTCATTATTACATTTTATAAATCCTCCTCACAAATTCTCCCATAATTTCTCCCTTATCTCTATCATGAATCACTAACATTTTATTAAAATATCATTAATTCATCTAAATTCCTTAATCAATAAACTTAAAATATCTTTCCCCATAATAAATAGAAATATTTCCATCTCATTGAAACCCCTAAACCAATATCCCACACACACGAATTACTTGAAAAAATAATATTACATAAACTCCACCATCACAATGTTTCTACAGGAAAAATCATCCAATCCATAAAACTACCAAATTTCCACCAAAATTTAAGTATCATATCCAAATTCCAAGTGTGTTAATTAAATTCCTATATGAGGATCCATTTAGTAATTATAGAGTATTATTCATGATCAACCATGAGAATTAAAAGAAAATATTATTTACATTTTAATATAGAATTCTCTAGAATCCACATCATAAACTAAAAAAATGAGTCATTGACTATGTAATATAATATTTTTTACAATATTCTCAATGCTATGTGTAAAATTTTAGGTCACTACATAAACCAAAAGTCATAAATAAATTCCCAAAATAGTTGGGTTTGGGGCCCAACACCTAATCAAATAAGCTATATTATTCCTAGGAAAAATGACTCATTTCAAAAAAAATAGTGTATAAAAACATGAAACAAAAAATTAATTAAAAATATTTCAATTTTCACAATCACTGAATAAATAGGTGTTTATTTAAGTAATATTATGTATCCGATAAAATTTGACCATCTTAGAAATTAACCAGAGTCTAGAATTGTGGTAAGAATGATGTCTTGAGATTAATGGAAGACAAAGAAAGGTTTTTTTTGGATTTTTTTCATTGGTAAAATTTCCATTAAAAACACTTAGGCACCCTAAAATTCAAAAAAAAATGAGCTTAGTCATTTCAAAGGAAATATATGGTCGAATAACTGGAGAAGAGAAAACAATTAATGTAATTTTTGACCGGATTCATTAATCCTTAATAAAACACTAATTAAAGGGAATTTAGAAGTTCTTTAACAAATATTTATTAGATAATAAATATTTTTTTTAATATGACATTACTTTACTATGTAAAAGATTATTAACTCGATAATATTCAATCTTAGGTATTTTTAGATGAGATATTTTGAAATTGGTTTTTAATAATTTCTCAAGATATTGATTATAATAGGTACTTCTACATGGTTGATTGTTTTTATTGGTAATTTTCTGACATGGGTGTTGAAATAATTTCATTTTCCTCCCATGGAGGTTTCAAAATGTTTCAAAAAGTTGAATGTTTAATTAAATTGAATGAATTGATGATAGTAAATTAATGTGATCTTAGAGAAAATAATTCTCTAGGATTATAATATTATTCATCTATGGTTTTTTATCATATTCATAATAGAAAAGCTATTTATTAACAATTTATTTATATAAGTGAGATAATATTTTCCATGTGTTTTATTTACTATAATTTCCTCATGTCGAATGAGGTTATTCAATTTATCGGTAATATTATTTTAACTAAGGAATTAAATTTTTTTCTTATCATCAGTGATAATAGACTAATATAATTCATTTATATTGTTTATATGGAAAGGATTAGTTGGATAATTATGGATGCATAAAAGATGATTTTATATACTATAAATAAAATTGTATGTGATCCATGAGAGGATAATGGACATAAGAAATTTTTAGAGGGTGAAAGTTAATCAGTGATAAACTATATTGAATTTTTAATTCATGGTGATAATTAAGTTTAGAAAATTATAAATACTCTTTCTATTTACTCAAAAAAAATGTATTTGGTTATTATTTGATTTGAAACTCCGAAAGATAAATTATTTAAATATATATGAAAAATAAAATGATGATAGTGAACTTCAAAAAAAAGTAGGATCACTTATGAAGTATAAAACACTAAGATAGAGGTGAATCAATGTTTATGAACTATTAAAAATGAAATCTGTGACATTATAATTTAATATAGTTCTATAAAAAAATAAAAAATCTATTGGAAATATGAAATAAACACAATGAATTTTTTAATGAACTTTAGATCCTGAAATAATCACTACCTCCCAAGTATATTGTATTTACCATACATAAAACCATTCTATAAATATCATGATTATTATATAGTAAAGGTAATGATAGTTAACCTATAAAAACTAGATTCAAAATTTATCATTTTAGAACTAAAATAATAGTATTATTCCACTTGAAGAACATCTCCGATATATAAGTCATCGCATAGAGTAATAAGCAGTGGATAATCTTCCTATCATGATTTATAATTCTTATACAATTGTATTCCTTAGAATTTAAAATTTATATTTTTATAATCTTTCTATCATATTTATAGAAATTTTAAAAATCATTATTCTTCTCATTTATTAACATTAATGTTTCAAGCTATGTTATAAAACTTCCATGTTTTAGTATAGAAATCCTTCCTATATTTTTTCTGATTTTTTACACTAGAATCCCATTAAAATATTGGTAAATATATTTAATAAAATTTAAAATAAACGTGGGATTTATTCTTTTTCAAATCATTATAAAGAATAAAAATTAAAATATATCATGTGATATTGTATTTATCTTGATTTTATCCTCTAAAAAAATCTATGATTATTTTTTTATGGTAGAATACATGGGAATTCATGGTGAATCTCCTAACATTATGTTCTAAGATAATATTCATTAATCCTTTAGATAAAAATATTCCTGGAGATATATCCCCCTTCAGAGCATAATATCTCCATTAATAAATTCATCATGAATACGATCTTGAATATTGTATTAGTCAAAATTCTATGTTAGTTCGAAATCTTCATTACAAAACAAAATTGTTTTGTTTACATGTATAGAGATACTATAAATTTATCAATGTGTAAAAATAGACAAAATATTATTAGTAACTAATATATCATAATAAGTCTTATTAATTTTTTTATATTCCCAAAACAGTTAATAAAAAAATAATATTTTGATAATATTTTTTTATCTTTGTGAGGTTTCAACATTGTAGATTTTATTCATGTATTTATGAATATTTTATGTATTCATAATTATCTCAAATTCCATAGGTTGGGTATGAATTTCTACAATTATAAATATTTATCTATAAATTTTATAAAAATATAATACATTTCATAGGCTATGAAAAATGTTTTACTTAATTTTTAGTTACTTCTTGAAGATTGTCTTATCTACTCACTATTATATTAAATTTAAATTTGTTTGTATAATGTTTTACTTTTCCATATTTTTATTGATAATTAATATAATATATTTTTTATTAAAAAATATATTGATTCATCCCTACCATTGAATAATTCTCATAGGTATTAAAAAAACATAAGTTTGAACTTAATATCAAATATCACAATTACAATAAAAAAAATAGCATATCTTATGTATGAACACATATCATACATGTGAATTCATATTCCATTAAAACTACTCATACCCTCTTAAATGATTCTCAAAACATATCCAATGTATTTAATTAATATAAAAATGATTTAAATTAATTTTGAAAATATCATTACATTTCTAGGAATCTTCGAGACTTAAGTTGTCTCCATCCTATCAAAAATAACATTAAAAACTCCATCAACTTGTATTGATAAAAACCAAATCATCATCCTCATATAGATTTAATATTCTCCCCTTTTATATTTTTTTAAAATATTAATGCCAATAATTTTGAATTTTATCTAAATTTGAAATATGCTCCCCTTTAATAAAATATACTAAAATATGAAACTCCTTTATTTTCTCCCCCATATTGATATTAAATATAATGTGAATATGAAGGATGTAGTATACAAATATTTATTTCATTGAGTGATGAATAAATTAACTATAGATCTATATGAGCTTGATTATTTTAGAACATAATAGAAATTGAATCAAATATCAATGCCATCATTTATAAAATAAATAAGAGATAATAAATCATAATATTTTGTCAATAAATTAGAGACAAATTTATCGATGAAATTACTAAACTAACTCAATAAACATATAAAAATATTTAACAAACATGCATGTTTCTCCCATTAAAGATCACTTTTATACATATCTAATGAATTTAATAATATGTAGGAGTTATTGAAATTAAAAAAATAAGATACCTTAATTATTGAAAATGGGATACAATCCCATTTGAAGACTATACTTATAAAATAGTACAATTGATAGTGTCTTGGTAGGGATATAAACACTCTATTCCTTGGATAGAACATATTCCAGATCAGGATGCCTTCAACCATATTTTGCTCTATAAAATAATATTTAATAACAGTTTTTTTAAATATGGAATTTTATATAGTATTATTATACACATTTCAATCACTATGGTTACCATATTATCTAGAAAGTGGATATCTAGTGATGTAGTCTATATGATTCATCTATATCTCTACCAAAACCATTTATGTAGCTACATGCAATGTGTACATTTTTTCATCCTTAGTTGAGATTAATATAAATAATTATTTTTTTCATTTATTATCATGTAAGAGATATATAAAGAATAATAAACTATCTACAAGAATAATATTTTCAGAAATCCATATTACCTACTCATCTAATATCCATAAACACTTTTAGGTTTATCTCGCCATTATTTTTATATAACAATACATAGTTATGAGAATTTGAATTATATCTCAGTATTTTCTTTGAAAAATGAATATGATATTCCCACACATTAGATTTAAATCTATCATAAAGGGTTATAAAAAAATATATCTACCCTAAAATTAGTTAGATATAAGCTACTCATGTTTGGACCTAATGAGAATGGTCGAATTCTCAATAGGGGAATGAATTGACCTTTTGAAAATAATTATAATAGATTTTCAAAGTTAATATAATACTACAAAAATTATAAATGAACACAATGATTTTTATTTTAGTTCATATCTAAATGATTGTGTCATATTGTTCACCACTCTCATGAAATAAGAGACATTTTACCCACTATTAGTTACTCTCTTCCTTTTAAAGGGTGATAAAAACCCTTTATAAATAAGTTTTTAAACTCAGGAGGAACAACCCAAGATGACAAACTTTTTTACACATGGTGTGTTAACAGAATCACCCATATTTTCACACATTAAGAGCGAAAACCCAAATGTCACGACCCATCCTTGGGGGCTGTGCCGTGACTACCCCAAGCCCGCCTTCTATAGGCCAGGGGCTAGCGACTAGCACCAAAGGCATAAATCCCAGTAACTGGGAAGGCATTGCTTTTATAAAAGTAAAAAAAACACCACAGAGTACAAGAGGAAGTAAAACACTAAGTACAAAAGAAAGTGCTGAAAAGTAAATGGGCCAGAAAAGAAACCCAACTAAAAGTACAGCTACAACTAAATGAAATTACAACAGAAAAAGACAAACAGCTGGAAGAAAGGAAGCAGCTCCTGGGTCGTCCTCCTTGGATCCTACATGAAGGGTAGGTACAGATAGTGCATCTCTTCAATGTTCTCGCCAGTCAGCTCCCTCTGAGTGTCATCTCGCAGTGAAGTCAACCTCCAGATACTAACTCGTTGTGTGGTCCACCTCTAGGTACCGTCTAGTCCTCGAACACTCGGCCTCCTTCAGCTCTGCCCGTCGTCTGCAACCAACACAACGAGGTGCGGGCATAGCCCGTGCAGGGGTGAGTATATCGATACTCAGTAGGGACCCTGAGACCCTCAAGGTCTCACTAAAACCAATAAGGATAACCACAAAGAATATCTCAACAGATAACCTCTACTTAGGTATATTCCCATAAATATGCCTAAGTTATCAAGTAACTCATCTCAAACATGAGGTAACACAAAGATTATGAAAACAACGGATAACCACTACCCAGGTATATGCCCATACATATACCTAAGTTATCAAGTGACCCATCTCAAACATGCAGTAACACAAAGATTATGAAATCAATGGATAACCACTACCCAGGTATATGCCCATACATATACCTAAGTTAACAAATGACCCATCTCAATCATGAGGTAAACACAAAGGTCATAGACTCAGCTTAAACCAGGATTTTCATTATCGAAACTGTAACTGCTGAAGTGTCCCGCCTTTGGAGTGTACAGTGGTCCTGTCACGACTCTGAGGTACTTCTCACTAACCTTAGACTGTTGAGGTACTCCTCCTGTCGAGTACCGCAGGCCAGCCACCCAAACACAGTAGTGCTTCCTACCGGGGTATGCCACCCAAACACAGTAGTTCACACCCCCTAATAGCTTGCAGAGGTACTCTCCGGACGAGTACCGCGGGTCTGCACTGTCACACAGGTAGTGCTCCGTCCGCCATGGGTCTGCACCCAACAAAGTAGTGCTCTGTCCACTGGGCTGGTCGACTCACTCCATGTCGAGTCGGTCAAGCAGTCGTCAGGTCTCAGCTGGCTACACGGTCTCTGTACTCTGAACGCTCGTCTCCGGGAGGGTCCGCTCCACGAGCTACAGGTCGATACTCCAAGTATCTCAAAGTCCCATGAAAAAGTATCTCAATGGACCGCCTCGTCATAGGGGTCTCAACACAACAAACGGCGCGTCAATCGGACTCCTGGTCTATGAGTTATTATCCTTTTCATCCTAGGGGCCCGGTTGGTTTCGTGAGCGAACCAACCCGGCCGTATCTCAACTTTACCCCGAACTCTCATAGGGTAAACTCTTAGGGACCGTTTCTCAACGTGATCACCAACGCCGCTGACGGTTTGTCAAACGGACGTCCGGTCAGAAAGATATCAGCTTTTCCGTTCCAAGGGCCCGGTTGGTTTTCAGGTACAATCCAACCCAGCCACTATCCAACAGCTACCAAAACTCGGGCGAAATATGCCAAAAGTTCCGTCTCATCAAAAGGAATTCAACGTGACAGACGGCGCGTCAATCGGACGCCCGGTCTGTGAGTTATTGGCTTTTTCGTTCCAGGGGCCCGGTTGGTTTTTAAGACAAAACCAACACGACTGTACTCCACCTGCATCCAAACCTCGGGCGGAGTAAGCCAAAAAATCCGTCTCACTTAGATGAACCCTAAAAAATCAACGGCGCATCAATCGGATGTCCGGAGCTCAAGATATGAGCGTTTCTGCTCCGAGGGCCCCGTTGGTTTCGTGTATGAACCAACCCAGATGAACCCAAAGTATTCCGAAACCTTGATAGGGATATACCGAAACGGCCGTCTCGATCCAAGGATCGCATCGCCACTGACGGCGCATCGATTAGAGGTCCGTAGCCCATGATATGGGCAAATGACCGAAGAGGACCCGAAAACAGGGGTTTCTGGCCCGGACCGACCCGGCCCGAGACCCCCTGGGTCGACCCGACCCGGGTCCGGGTCGGCCCGGCCGCCCGGCGCCGGCTGGTTTGGCTGAACGGCCGAGCCGTTCGGTTTGCGGGGGGGGGGGGGGGGGGGGCTGCCCCCCCCCCCCCCCCCCCCCGCGTTTTAGAACCGCGGGCCCCCTTAATGGGGGTCGCTAGCTGGCCGGCCAGGGGTTTGAACCCCCGGCTCCTCTCCTGCCCGGCCGGTTTCTGCCACCACGGGACCGGCGAAGACCGGTCCCCTCCCTGCTCCAACACCGGCGGCCCGCTTCCAGTCGCAGGTTCCCATGCTCTGTCGCGGCCCGGTATCGGTTGCGGCCTTCATTTGTCTGGTGCGGTGCGACGGTGCCGCACCCCTCCGCTGCGGCCCCGCTCCGGCCGCAGTGTTTTTGCAGTTGTTCGGCGCGGCGCGACGGCACCGTGACTTGGTTCAATTTCACGGCGTGGTGCGACGGCGCCGCGCATTACTTGCTGCACGATCCCGCGCGGTGCGACGACACCGCGCCATTCTCGTTCCAACCACATTAGAAACAATAACATGGATAAGGGAGGAGGGTCGGCCATGTTTGTGCAATCCGTCCCCCTCTCGTTAATCGATAGCAATTGGTCGTATTTTCACAAAGAACGACAGGGTAGTATTCACGAACAAATAAATAAATAAACTCCTACCTCGAGCGTAGCTTGAACGGAGGTTCGTCGAACAAGGATTCGTCGTGGAAAGAGACGTCGTCGGCATCGCGGTAAGAGGCGTCGCGGAAGGAGACGTCGTGGAAGGAGACTTCGACCTCCGAGGAATCCTCCGTTCTTCACGTTCTTCACGTTCTTCGTGTTATTCGACGAAGAGGATGATGGAACTCAAGTCCCTCTTAGCTTTTCTCCCAAAGATCTCAAGCAACAAGTCTCCAACACAAAATAAAATAAGTCCCTTACTTATTTTATTAACACAACTTAAGGTTTGAAATTCGAGAGTTTGAAATTCAAACACACACATTAAACAAACTTCATTAATATCATAAGTTATCAAAACTTAAGTTATCAAATTTAATTGTGAGTTGAGGGAGTTAAGGAATGTGAAGGGGTGGGGTTCATGTGGGCCCCACCACTCTCATAACCTTCCATGGGATGTTGGGTAGTTACCCAACTTCCACCCAAAGCATAAATCCACTTAGAGAAAATAAAAAATGTTGTAAAATTTTTATTCTATCTTCCACAATTTTTACCATCCTCTCTCATGAAAATGAAACTCCGGAAAAAGGTGTTTCTAAGCTATTACTGGCGCTGCACTTTCATCGGCGCCCTCGGAATTCGATTCCGATCACCGGTTCAAAAGTTATAAATTCTCGCTCGTTCGTTCACTGAACATACCCGAGCTAAACTTCGGAAAAATGATTCCGGGCACACCGGACCTCAGAATCTGGCGCCGTCAGAAACTGCGTTCTTGTAAAATTCCAAATAAAATTAAGAAAAAAGTTTCCTTCAAATTTCCGAGTCTTTACACCAAAAAATATTTTTTGAAGTGGTAGAAAAAAGTTTTCCATCCTTATATCCAATGGAAGGAACAACTAAATCCCCAAATATTTGTTATTATTAGAGAACAATAATTACCCTTCATTTGGTTCACTTGTAAACACAACCAAAATCCTAACTATTGTATGAGATTCAAACCCCACTATCTTACGTTTTAATGGGTAGTATAACCCGATAAAATTTCAAATATAAAAATAAATATAAATAATTAAAATCATACAACTATATAAACACTTCATGGCCTGAGTGTCAAGGTTGCAGTTAAGTTAGCACCAGTAAAGGATCGAATTATTGAAGATTATTTGAGAATATCAGTTGATCATGAGAGTATGTCATAATAATACAGTTCAATAATATCATGAAAATCATATTACTTGATTTGGATCCATCAAACTTCTTATATAGATTTCTTCTATTCCCATCAGATTCGAATCATGGATCATGTTTCAATTTATCATTCCCAATGTACAATATTATTTCTTTAATAAATTCACATAAAAAAGCATACCCATGTGTGTTTGTTTGATTATATATAACATTAAAATCGTGTTGTAAAGTGATAAAATATTAGAATAATTAATAATGTACCAAAAAACAATAATAAAAAACACTAATGTCTGATTGAACACTCCAATAATGTATGCAAGATGAATTGTTAAAATTTCAACCACATTGAATTTTGCTCTTGATTTTTCCCAAGAAAGAATCACGATTTTTTAACCAATGAGTTGATAATTTATACCTATATATAATTATTTCAAAAAATAATTATTATTATTTAAATAATTAATAAAATTTTAATGAATAATTAATTAAAAATACACCTTTTAAAAATTAATTAATTTGTAATATAACAGTATAAAAAAATAATTTTATGACTAAAAAAATTACAATTTTATTAATTGAATTTAGTAAAAAAGTTAGGTTCCCCAATTTTATATAAAGATCAAATTTTTCATGTGTTTGCTTCAATTTCCCCATGTGGTCTATTCATTTTTGTTTATGTAGTACCACTTAATATTTTTTCTAATAGTTGCTTTACTTTTTTTAGGCAGACACTTAATTTTATTTCCATGGTCAGTTCATTTTTCGTCTCACAGTAACTTCATTTTTGTTCAATTTGTCACCTAAGGCTTCATCATGTGGTACCTTTACAAGGTCACTACACAAGTTCACTTCAAAAGGTCACTTGACAAGGTCACTTCACATGGTAACTTAAAATGTTCATATCACAAGGTCACGTCATATTGTCACTTAACAAGGTCACATGAAAAGGTCAGTTCAATACTCATATAATATTTTAATTTAGATCATTTTATCACTTTAGAGGTTTTCCATGTTCCCACTCATAGTTAGGATAACACTCATATAATCACATAAACATTTAACCAAAATTTGAAAAAAACTAAAATAGAAAAATATGAAATTATATGAGTAATTATAATTATTGAAATTATTAAAAATACAAATAAATAAAATGGGTTTAAATATCCCTTTCCACATTCTCAACCATTTTGATAAATTTAATATATATATATGTTATAATTTTTTTACACTTTTTAAAATTTTTTATAAATATTATACAATAGTTTGTGGTTAATGATTCTCTTCTTAAGATAAATATTCATGTCTGGGATAAAACCAAAGGATACAAATTTTAAATATTGAACATGGAATGATCCCCTTTACTATAAAATAATATCACTCTAAAATTAAAATCTAACATATAATAAGGATTCCCACAAATTTATACATTTTTAAATAGTATATACAGATATAAAAAATCTACTTTATTGTAATAGTATTCATTTGTTTAAAATGTTCTGATAGAATCCTTAAGGATACGTGAAATCATTTAAAGGGTTTTAATGAATGATTTAATGATTTTTAATGAATTAAAAATTATCCAATGATATAAAACATTCTAGTGAATGAATAGAATAAAACTACGAGAAAGATAACATTGAAAAAATGGAACATATATAATTTTTAACTCAAAAAGAAAGTCAAAATCCCCTTGAAAATATATTTTATGATTAATTATCCATCAACAAAAGTATAAATTATATTTTGTTGAAATTATCTAAATAATGGTGTTTAGTAAATATGTTAGTATATTGATATATTTTATAAGTATATTATAAAATAATATTTTTTCTTTTATCATGATTTCTAATAAAGTGATATCAGGAATCAATGTGTTTTTTCCTAGAATATTGTAATGGATTTTAGGAGATATAAATTATAGAAATATTATCAAAATAAATTTTAATATTATAAAATTTTAAAACAAAAGTGATTGATTATTTGATAATGGATGTAAACAATAAGAAGTAGTTGAAACATACTCAATTTCAACAGATGATAATGATATTAAATTTTTTTTATTAGGACTGAAAGAAACTAACCATTTACCAAGAAAGTGACAAATTTTTTTTTTTACTTTTTCTATCTATTTTTCATCCACGGAAATCATAATATGAAAAAATTGTTATCTCAAATGATGTATCTAGAGGATGAAATAAAATGATATTAATATATCCTTTAACAAACTTAATTACTCTTTTAACTAATTTTAAATGAGTTTCCTTAGGATTAGATTAAAACTGGCATATAAACATAATGAAAACACTTAATCTGGTCAAGATACTATCAAATAATGAAGTCTACCTATAATATATCTAAAACCTTATTGTCAAAAGATTTTACACCTTCATCATAATCTAACTTATAAGTGATACTCATCAAAATTCTTTAGAATTTACAACCATAAATAAAAAATATATTAACTAATACTTTATTATATTTTGAGTAATTAAGAAAAATACCATGATTTCGTTGAACTATTTTAAAACTCTAAAAGAACATAAGTTCACTTATAAGGATCATCTAATATTGTGAACCCAATAACATTGAAAATTCATTAAAAATAATATATCTTGAAGAAATAAAGATAATATCATCAACATATATTTTTACTATCATAATAGCTTTTGACTAACTATTCTATTTTCAAAAACATTATTAAAAAACATAGGAAACGTCTTATAAAAAACTCAAGGTGATTGTTTTATATTATAAAGATATTTTTCTAATTTTAAAACAAGGGTAGATTGAGATTCATTCACAAAACAAGTAGGCGAATTTTAAAAAAAATATGAAATAAATCCAATCGATATATTTTAATTTTGACATAAATTTAAAGAATATTAATACCACAAGGATATAAAAATTACAAAATAAATATTATAAATTGAAATAAATCAATAGTGGAAAATGATTCTTTTAAATAAACTCATTCATCTTGATATTAACATTGAGACATTAACCTTTCCTTGTTTCAAATTATTTAACCAGACTTATGAAAAGTGTTTGTAAATATATACGTCGTTCCATTAATATTTTGATGCTATAGAGGTTCAAATAAGCTATAAAATGTATTCCTATAAAAAAATTAATTGTAGATTATTTACTATAAATCAATTTGAATCTGACAAAGCTTCATTAATATTTTTAGGAATATATTTATAAAAAACTTTTGATAAGAACAAACATTTCATAAGGAATTTATTATTTTAAAACTAGTAGTTATATGAACAATTTATTTTTCAAATGGAATATATTTATATATTTCTATTTTTTATTTATGAGAATAAATTGTGTAACACCCCAATATTTCAATAACTTACATTACACGCAACATCGAGTTCAAGCGCACCACGACTTACCAAACAAGCCGTTATGAATAGTAATTCCCACTTATTGAACTATTATAAATTTTCTCATTCAAAATGAATTTCATTTTTGGATTCTTAATTTCGAAATTAGTTAAGGGTGATTTTTTTGGTACTTTTTTGATAACATTCATATTTTGATGAATAATGAAAATTACTAAATTTTAATTAAAAACAACTATATAAAACGAAATAATTAAGTGTGATAAATTATGAATTTGAGTGGTTTTAAAGTATAATTAGATTATATTTTTACCATTTAATCCAATGTTGGTCATTGGACATAATTTCACATTTAACCTGGACATAATAGTGTCAATCTTTTGAAAGTTATTATTTCTTAAAAACATGATTTTTGTTTTAACAACGGGAATTAATTTTAAATTAATTTCTACCACTTATATGCTTTGAATTTATAAAAATGGATTCCATATTTAGAATCAGGAGGTCCAAAATGTTTAAATAGGTAAATTTTATTTTTAGAAATTTTGAATAATTACTTCGGTAAATATTTTATTTACTATGGTTAAAGGGTAAATCCGGTAAATAATGGTAAAACATTTATATTATAATAACATTAAATTAATCTAAAATATGTCCTAACCCTATTGGAAGATACATGTCCGACCATGGGCATCTTTGGGTCGATTTTGGGTCCCCATGGAGCCACATGTAAGTGATAATGACACTTTATATTAATTAAGTTAAAGTAAATACAAAAAATATATAAGCATATATATTTTAGTAAAAAATTTACATAGGGTTATACATGTTATCTCTTCAACTATAAATATTAATTAGAAAGATAAAACGCGTTCCTAAATAATGGTATTTTATTTATAATTTTTATACATTGAATAATTAAATTTATTTATGACACAATGATGATGCAATATTTTCCTTATTAATTAAATAATCAAATACTTTGTATTATAAATGTTAAAATAAATATAATTTGAAAGTTTTGATGCCATAAAATAATTTTATTGATTAAAATTACATATTAAGATTTATTAAATTAATTATTTTTGAATTAATAAATTTTTTAAGACTTTAACAAAAATCAATTATTAAATAGTTTCAAAATTGACATAAAGGGGTTTCTAAAATAAATATTATATTATTAATTTATATAATATTCTAAAAAACCTAAGGATCTGAAAAATGAATTATATAAATATATTTTTATTATTAATGAACCACTGGGGGTTCTCTTGGATGTTTATTGTACGTTTATTAACCATATAATATAAAAATACAAAGAGACATGGTTATTGTCAAACTATTTAACAAAGAGTTAAATCTAAAAATAAGGTTAATGTAGTAAACCAAACCTATCTAGAACCTATTTTTTGAGTGTTATTCTACCCCTCCCCACCTTAGACATTAAATAATCCACTTTGGAGCCATTATAAACCGAAAATAACTAACTCTTCTTAAGGTGCCCCTCACTCCTCTTATAAAAGGTCACTTCCCCTTATCTCTAATTCACACCTACAAAGCCTTTTGGATTGGCCATCCCCTACCCAAATACCATATCAAATTTCTTCCCTTCATCATAGAGGCCTTACATTAGTCATAAATCAAACCTATGGATCCCTTTTTATCAAATGAGAAAGAAGAACCCGAAGAAGGGGTAAATATTTCATCACCTCTTTCAAGTTCCTTTCTTCTTCCCCATCCCTTTTATTTGTTGTTTCCATTAAAAAATAATAAATCCAATATATTCTATTTACTGTAATGTTATTATAAATTTGGTACAACCAAATTCATTATTCTATCCATTCTTTGAATGACATGTCACCATACGTGCGTACGTACGACTTACCGTCTCCACGTCGTGGTGTAATTGTTATTCAATAAATTATTTTTTTGATAGGTATAATAATGTTGTGTAACTGATTTAATAATAAATATTACATTATAATGATTCTGTATATATGATATAACATAAAATTATAATATATTTTAATATCAAAATAATGATATTCTCGCTCGGGCGAACGTACGGATTACCGTCTCCACGAAGGCGATGAGATTCATTCCCCATCGTATCCATTCAAGACTAATGTTCATTTTATGATTACAAATAATGTTTAAGGACTTGATATAATTATTGATATGAATAATATACAACCTATCCATAATAAACACGGCTTATGTAACAAAACATATAAAAGAAAACGAGTAAGTGAACACCTGAAACCACTATAATACTAAAATATTATTAACAAAACAGTATTAGAAGATAATATATGATATTATATTTATGTATATTATTCTATAATAATTTAATAAAAATGATTTAAGTATTATATAAGAGGTTAAATTACCCTCGATCAAGGAAAAAATAAAATGTAAGTGGTTTCTTATCTCACTTTTAATTTTGTGAAATTTCCATTGTTCGCCACTTATTTATTACATGTGGTGTATTGTGTACTGTCATGTGATATATTTATTATCATGATTCTAATTATGTTCATGGTATTCTGTGATTTATTTTTTTGTTATTAGATTTTGTCCATATGACTCGATTTCTTACAACTAATTAAGGGTTTTCATCTCACTTCCTATTTTTGTGATATTCATGCCATATTGCCATTATTTCCTTTTGTGTGGTGTATGTACTGACCAATGATTGTATTATTTGTGTAATTTACTTTAATTTATGAGTATTTACATATTATTTTTATGATCCATCATTCATGGGATGTATGTTTTGTAAGTTACCAAATTGGTAAGGGAATTTCAAATTTCATTTTCCACTCATTCGACTTTACGCATTCTTCATTTATTATATTACTACATGATTATGTGTGGAATCACTATTTATTATTTGTGTAGTAATTTACACTCCCCTTTCTGTGGGTATAATTTTTATACACATAATCAATCCATTTATAAATTCTCATGTCAACAACATGAACTTGATAAGAGTAATTTTAACTCAATCTCTATTTATTAAGTTAAACATCCAATTCATTGGTATTGTTTTTACAAGAATATGTGGGAATGTAATCTGATTGATTTACACTGAATATCCAGCCATATTGAGTGTATTTATATTTTTCACACATAATAATGTTGTTGATTTATCCTTAACCTAAGGATATAGTCTTTATAAGAGATTTCATCTCAATTTACATTCCATTGAGACTTCTTTGTTGTTATACGACAATTCAATTTTATGTGGTGTATATAATATACATTGGAATAGAATATCATGAATCCATTTATTCTCATGATATTATAATTCTTTTATTACCTCAATTATTTGTATTCATGTTTCTCTCTTTTGGTTATAAACTCTATAAAAAATCTCATTTGAAAATGTTTTACAGATTTATTATTCTAAAAATTTATCATTAATGTCCATGTTTTAAAATGGTTTTAAGGATTTATTTATATGAACATTAATGTCATAAAAAATTAAAACTCCTTTTAAATGTTTCAAATTTTAATGAGACACTTTTGTTCAAAAATCTAATTTTAAACTAATTCTTGACAAATAGTGTGGCTTTTAAATTTTTTCATGAAAAAGGGGGATATTTCTCTCAAATAGTTTTGATGATTATTTTCATCTATGTAAAAATCCATAATTATTTTTGATTGAGGTGAATCTATTAAAATACAATATTATATGTTGTATTGAATGAGATATGTTTACGATGTATGTGCTATTTTTTATACCATTCATGGTTTGTGGATAAAGTATTGACATTTAGTATGCTAGTTTTAATACGAATATTTGTGTTATGTTTCCAACTTTTCATAAGAGGAATGAATTGGAATTAGTAAGTGATGGGTGGAGCCTGCTATAGCTCCACGATGCATCGGTAGGTCTCATGATACCAACTAGTTTTTTGGCACAAGGCCTTGACAAAATATTATTCGTAATCTTGGCACAAGGCCTTGACTATGTGGTTATGAAAGTATGGCATTATCCATTCCATCATTATGAGTGTGGCTATTGATATTTCATGTGATTATTCGACTAGTAGAATATCCATGTGAATAAGTAAATGGAATTATTTGATTTTATCTTTGCAATATTATGTTGAAGTTCAAGTTTAAAAGGATTTTGTTTTAGTATTATGCGCTGCCTTAAATGTTTATGCTTATTTATGAATGTTTCTGCTATAATGTTATCCTTACTGAGCATCTGAGCTCACCCATTTATATGTTTTATTTTTTCCAAGATGCAAAGAAGTATATTATGACTGACCTGCAAGGATATTCTATGGAATATCAGTGTTGTCTATGGAAACAATGTTGTTGTAGTTTTTCATTTTAGGATGTAATTTAAACCTTATGAATGTATCTAGTTTTTCCAAGGCTACTAAACTAATCGGTCTTTCGTTACATAATCTTTTGTGATCATGCCAATGATACGTAATAATGCACCGACTCTGGGATTTTGGGGTCGGGGCATTAAAGTTGGTATTAGAGGAATTTTAGTACAAACCTTGGAAACTAGATTTAGATAAACTTTGATTAGAGCACATAACCCTAAGATAGAATTTGAGGATTAGAATAGAATAACGTCCTAAAATTTTTGTATTGTAGATATTTTATGATTTTTCCTAGAAATACATTCATGTCTGGATACGAGCTGGTAGAGGCGGCTCTGGGATTGTTGAACTAAGGCGTAAAACCCGAAAACACCGCTTTGAGCTAGAATCGAACGAGAACTGGTGCACGACAATGGGCCTTGCCTCACTCTTGGTTATGACACTCCCAAGGGATATGCTTAGGATAATTTACATTTTAATTACAAACTGATTTTATGGGTTTTAATATAATTTGATAATAAATATCCTTGGTTAATCTTAAGGTGTTTCAAAATAAAAATATGGTGTCATGATATTATCTAAATGATTTTATGGATACTATTACTCACACAATGCTTTCTGGTTTTAGAAAATGGATGGATTCCAAGGAATTCATAGTAACATTGAGCATGATGTACAAGGTAGGAACAGTGGGGGAAATGAGAAACAAAATGGAATGTTGACAGGTGTATAAGATATCATGTTCATGGAAAATCAGTTTTCCAATAATATGGTCAACGACATATATATTAACTAACTCCCAGACTCAACAAAGAAGAGACAGGTGATGAATAACAGGAGCTCCAGTAGTGGAGACCATGGAGAAAAGAATCCTCAATTTACATCATGCATGAAATGTGGAAGGAGACACCCAGGAATGTGTCTCAATGGATCAAAGAAATTTGTTACGTGTGGGAAAGAAGGACATAAAGTAAATAATTGCTGACGAAAAATGAAGAGTACTATGGAAGAAAAAAAATGGTCCCAAGAATCCATTTACAGTAATTTTTCGTAAATGTAGGGGACCTTGAAATTACCCGAGTGAATGCCTTATTCTATAGGATATTTTCTTGCTCAATGAATAAGCTATGTGGAAATAAATTGTCAGAGAATTGTTTAAAAGTATTAATGCTCCTTGTTGATGGGATTACTTTGGAATAATTTTCTCTTCTATTTTTAACCCTGCAGTTTCTCATGTGAAAATAATATTTGAGGTAGAATTATATTTTCTCTTTTAGATAGAGTTATAAATAACCATTTGGTTTTATATGATCATTGGTTTTGAGGCAATTAAAAGTTATTATATTTTGGGATGAAAATGCAAGGTATGAGATAAAATTTGTGGTTAAATTATGTTTTGGTTATTTTGAGGAATTTATCTAATCGTTTTAATGTTATAAAATATATTTTTCGAAAAGGAAAACATGCAGGCCGTGTGATAACCCGTCGAGTTGGAAAAAGTTGTGGGAATCAAACCCACAACCAGAGTGCAACAGGGATTTATCACCTACCACTGGACTACGTGAAGTCCCTGGTTAGTGTGACAAATTATTTTTAGTTCAATGATTTTATTGATAAATAATAAGTTGATTTGGGATCTTATGTCTTATCAAATGAATACCCTTAGTACAGGAAAATGAATTGGTGATTAAGTGATAAATGATATTTTGGATGATGTTCACTCTTTCGGGAACACTATATGCCTTAGGAAAATAGAATACTACGGGATTTCATTTGAGGAGTAATGGTGGATTTTTATCTATGTTTTTATTGTGTATTTATAGTGATTTGAGTTATTATGGAAATGATTAACCTAAAATAGAGAATATGTGATTAGGTTAATTACTTTTAAATATGTGACTTTAAGAGTAGTCGATGTCATTTGGTGATAAAATTTAACGTGGAAGACTACATAACCAAATTCCTCTAAGTTTTGGGTTTTAATATTAGTATGAATTATATTGAAGGATTTTAAGGATGATTTTTTATTGAATGGTATTTATTTAACTTTGAGGTATTGTTGGATTAATTTTATAAATTAATATTAATGTTTCTTTCTCTAAAGTAATATCATTTTGGGGGATCATCTAATCTTGTAATATCCATTTTGGTTTTGATTAATCTCTAAATGCAAGGTAAATATATGGTTTATCCTTTGTGGATCATGTGATTCTCTATAAATTTATTCTAGCTCTTCCAGTGTGAACAAGTCTTCTTGAATTCTCATAGTTTGAAGAAAATGAGTTATTAGAAGAAATTTATTAAAGAATGAAACTCTACTTAAAAAGTAAGTATATATTTATATGTTCTTAGTCAATCTCATAAATAAATTCCTCACTTTATGAAATGTAACATTAAAAAAAGTTGTCCGTTTACTTTTCCTACTGGGAAACTAATGACCGTTTATCCCATCACATGTTTGTTGTTTGCTTGTTGTTAAATTTCTCCTGATCGTGTTTTCTATCCCTCTCCATCAAAACATGACACTTATTTTATCTCCTATACCCATGTTTTCCTACATTGAATCCGAGTTTGAGTTATCTCAGGTGACCTTTATACTTCTCTTTCTTTATTTTAATGTGATAGTTTTATTGACTATTTTTCCGATATGGGAATTTCCATTATATTTCCAAGCCCAATTTTAAAAATTTTGAGGACACAGTTTATTGAAGGAGGGAAGAATGTAACACCCCAAGATTTCAATAACTTACACTACAAGCAACATCGAGTTTAAGCACACCATGACTTACCAAACCTGCCATTATGAATATTAATACTCACTTTTTAAAATTTTATACATTTTATCTTTCAAAAAGGACTTCTTTTTTGGATTCAGCATATCTAAATTAGTTTTGTTTGAATTTTTGGTACTTTTCTGATAACATTCATATTTTGATGAATACTGAAAATTACTAAATTTTAATTAAAAATAACTTTTTTAATCGAAATAATTAATAGTAATATATTATAAATTTGAGTGTTTTTAAAGTATAATTAAATTATATTTTTACCATTTAATCCAATTTTTGTCATTGGACATAATTTGACACTTAAACTGGACATAAGAAAGTGTCAATTATTTGATAGTTATTATTTCTTAAAAACACACTTTTTGTTTTGACAACGGGAATTAATTTTAAATTAATTTCTTCCACTTCTATGTTCTGAATTTAGAAAAATGCATTGCATATTTAGAATCAGGAGTTCTAAATTGTGTAAATAGGTAACTTTTATTTTTAGATATTTTGAATGATTACTTCGGTAAATATTTTATTTACCATGGTAAAAGGGTAAATCTGGTAAATAAGGGTACAAAAATAATATTATAATAATATTATAGTACCTTAGAATGTGTCCTAAACCTATTGGAAGATACATTTCCAACCAAGGTAATTTTTGGGTTGGTTTTGGGACCTCATGGAGCCACTTGTAAGTGATAATGACACATTATATTAATTAAGTTAAAGTAAATAAAAAATAACATGAGCATATATCTTTCAGTAAAACAATTTTTACATAGGGTTATACATGTTATATATTCAACTATAAATATTCATTCGAAATATAAAAATATTTCTTACATAATGGTATTTTATTTATAATTTTAAGACATTGAATAATTTAATTTATTTATGACACAATGATGATGCAGTATTTTACTTATTAATGAAAGAATCAAATAATTGGTATTATAAATGTTAAAAAAATATAATTTTAATGTTTTGATGCCATACATGAATTTTATTTGTTAATATGATATTTAAATATTGATTAAAGGAATTGTATTTGAATTAATAAATTTTTCTAAGATTTTAACAAAATCAATTATTAAATAGTGTCAAATTGACATAAATGAGTTTTGAAAACAAATATTATATTATTAATTGATATAAAATTCCTAATAGTATAAGGTTCTTCAAAATGACATACATAATGGTAGTTGTATAATTGAGGAACCACATGATGTTCTCTTGGAAGTTTATAGTATTTTTATTAACCATATAATATAAAAATACAAAGAGACGTGGTAATTGTCAAACTATTTAACAAAGAGTTAAATCTAAAAGATAAGGTTAATATAGTGACCCAAACATATATATAACCTATTGGTTGATGTGGGTTTGACCCATCCCCACCTTAGACTTTAAAGAATCCACATTTGGAGCAATTAGAAACCGAAAATTATTTTATTATAAAATAATATTTCTAGCTTTTCCTAAGGTGCCCCTCACTCCTCTTATAAAAGGGCATTCCCCCTTCTCTCTAATTCACACCTTAAAATCCTTTTTTATCAGCCATACCCTGCCCAGATACCCTTTAATCTTTTCACACTTCATCCTATAGGACTTACGTTATTCAGAATGTGAACCTAAGGAGCCCTTTTGATCAAATAAAAAGGAAGAACCCGAAGAAGAGGTAAATATTTCATCACCTCTTTCAATTTCCTTTCTTCTTCCACTTCCCTTTTCTTTATTGTTTCCAGTATAAAATAATAAATATATTATATTCTATATACTTTAATTTTATTGTAATTTTTTTACAACCAAATTCATTATTCTATCCATCCTTTGAATGACATGTCACCATACATGTGTATGTACGACCTACCGTCTGCACATCGTGGTGTAATTGTTATTCAATAAATTATTATTTGGATGGGTATAATAATTATGTGTAACTGATTTAAATAATAAATATAACCTGATAATGATTCTATATATATGATATACCATCCAATTATATATTATTTTAATATCAAAAGAATGATATTCTCACTCGTGTGTACATACGGATTACCGTCTCCACAAACGCGATTAGATTCATTCCCCATCATATCCATTCAAGATTAATATTCATTTGATGATTAGAAATAATGTTTAAGGACTTGATATCATTTTGGATATGAATAATATACAACCTATCCATAACAAACACATCTTATGTAACAAAACATATAAAAGAAAACGAGTAAGTGAACACTCGAAACGACGATAATACTAAAATATTATTAACAAAGTAGTATTATAAGATAATATATGATATCATATTTATGTATATGATTCTTGTATAATTTAATAACAATGATTTAACTATTATATATGAGGTTAAATTACCCTCGACCAAGGAAAAAAGTACAATGTAAGGGGTTTCTTATCTCACTTTTAATTCTGTGAGATTTCCTTTGTTCACCACTTATTTATTGCATGTGGTGTATTGTGTACTATCATGTGATATATTTATTATCATGATTATAAATATTTTCCTGGTATTATGTTATTCATTTGGTTTTTATTAAATTTTGGCCATATGACTTGATTAATTACAACGAAGTAAGGGTTTTCATCTCACTTCCTATTTCCGTGAGATTCATGTCATATTGCCATTGTTTCCTTTTGTGTGGTGTATGTACTGCCCAATTATTGTATTCTTTGTGTAATATACTTTAATTTATGTGTATTAAAATCATAATTTTATGATCCATCTTTCTTGGGATGTATTTTTCGTAAGTTATCAAATTGTTAAGGGAATTTCAAATTTCAATTTCCACTCATTCGGCTTTACGCATACTTCATTGATTATTTTAATACATGATTATGTGTGGAATCACTATTTATTATTTCTGTAGTAATTTACACTCCCCTTTCTATGGATATACTTTTTATACACATAATCACTCCATTGTTAAATTCTCAAGTCATCAATATGAACTTGATAAAAGTAATTTTAACTCAATCTCTATTTATTGAGTTAAACCTCCAATTAATTGGTGTTGTTTTTACAAGAATATGAGTGAATGTCCTATGATTTATTTACACTAAATATCCAACCATATTGAGTGTATTTATTTTTTTCACACATAATTATGTCATTTATTTATCCTTAAACTAAGGATACAGTCTTTATAAGATATTTCATCTCAATTTACATGCCATTGAGACTTCTTTGTTGTTATACGCCAATTCAATTTTATATGCTGTATATAATGTACATTGGCATTAAATATCATGAATCCCTTTATTATCATGATATTATAAAGTTATGATTACCTCAATTATTTGTATTAAAGTGTCTCTCGTTTGGTTAGAAACTCCATCTAAAAGGTCATTTTAAAATGTTTTAAAGATTTATTATTCTAAATCTTTCTCATTAATGTCCATGTTTTAAAAAAAATTTAAGGATTTATTTATATGGACATTAAATTTTTAAAATTAAAACTCATTTTAAATGTTTCAAAGTGGTATGGGAGGCTTTTATTCAAAAATCTATTTTTAAACAACTTCTTGGCAAATAGTGTGAATTTTAAATGTTTTCAAGAAAAAGGGCGATATTTCTCTTAAATAGATTTGATGATTATTTTCATCTATGTCAACATCCTTCATTATTTTGATTGATGTTAATCTATTACAATATGATCTTCTATATTATATTGAATGAGTTATGTTTGACTATGGATGTGCTATTTTTATACCATTCATGGTTTGTGGATAATTTATTGACATTTCATGTGCTAGTTTTAATATGAATGGTTATGTTAGGTTTAAAAAATTTCATATGATGAATGAATTGGACTTAGTAAGTGACAGGTGGATCCCATTATAGCTCCTCGATGCATTGGTAGGTATCATGAGACAAACTAGTGTCTGGGCACAAGGCCTTGACAAAATCTTATTTTTAGTCTTGGCACAAGGCCTTGACTATGTGGTTATGAAAGTTTGGCATTATGCATTCCATCATTATGAAAGTGGATATTGATATTGTATTTGATTATTCTAATTGTAGAATATCCATGTGAATATGTAAATGGAATTATTTGATATTATATTTTCCATATTATGCTAAAGTTCAAGTTTAAAAGGATTTTGTTTTATTCTTATATGCTGCCTTAAATGTTTATGCTTGTTTATGAATGTTTCTACTATAATGTTATCCTTACTAAGAATCTAAGATCACACTTTTCTATGTTTTATTTTTATCAGGATGAAAAGAAGTATATTATGACTGACCTATAGGGATAGTCTATGGGATCTCAGTGTTGTCTATTGAAACAATGTTGTTGATGTTTTCCATTTTATGATGTAATGTAAACCTTATGAATATATCTAGTTTTTCCAAGGCTACTAAACTAATCGGCCTTTCGAGAATTGATCTTTTGTGTTCATTCCAATGATACGTAATAACGCACCAACTCTGGGCTTTTGGGGTTGGGGCATTACAAATTTCTCCCTCAATAGATTCATTCAACTTTATGTTTTTAGGTTCACTAAATTTGAAATATCTAAACACTTCCCCAACCTGTTACAATTCATATTTATATTTATTTAAATGGTATTTATGAAATATTCAATTACCATATTATATAATGAGTAATTTTATTTCTTAATAAATCATTTTTGGATAATATAAATTATAATATACTAGAAAAAAAATATTCATCTAATTCTGAATAAAAATTTTCTAGTGAATCTTTTGTATTAAGAATTAGAACATTATATCCAAATACTCTGAAATAACCAATTATACTATTCTATCAAATAATGTGTTTATATGATCTCTTCAATAGAAATGGAGAAAAAATAATTCTACTAGATGTATAACAATAAGAGATATTTCTTCTATCCAAAAAATATTTTGTAAAGAGTCCTCAATCAATATTTTCATAGACATTAATTATACAATCATGTTTTTCGTTTATAAAATAATATTTTTTTAGAGTCAAAAGGTATGAGTAATTATAAATACACACATTATCTTCATCGAATTTAATAAATTAAAGATATAAAACCTCTCATACTCTACCACATTTAATTGATAAAATATATTTACCTTTTTATTTTGGGTGAAATTACAACATGAAATAAATTTATTAAAAGTATTTAATTTATTTACATGAAAATAAGTCTATGAAAATCTAAAATAGTACTAAAAAATTAACACATAACTTTTTCCTCAATGACAGGTGATTTTGATTGGTTAAAAATATCCAAATTTAAAAGTTTATGTAGTCCAAAAGTTTTTACATATTGAATAGATGATAATAAAAATTTATGCTTCTTACCTTTTAATAATGAATCATATATTTATATGTTTTCTTGTTTTAAATTGTATAGTTAGTTCACCTTTATAATTTAGAAAATATTTCACAACAAACTGATATTTTCATTTTGGAATTTCCATTCAAAAAAAATTGTCATATTTTATGAAATATAAAAATTTTAACTTTTTTCCAATCAAATTAAAATAATTAAATAAAATTATATTATATTTTATTTTTTGAACAAAAAAATGGAAAATTGTCTTTGAAAAAAAATATTTTTTTCATTTTCAGATTTCACATTCATATTATCATTATAAAGTGGTGAGATACTTGTTAAATGATGTTCTAGTCCTTTAAAAATTTGAAATTACAACTAAGATTTACATTCCAACTTCGCAAAAACCTTATTACTTTTGTCTTTGAATTATCACCAAATGTAACACCACCCCTATCACAAATATTAAATTATAAAAATTTAGAAGAATCACTGGTTTTATGTCATGAATATCTAGTATCTAGGTAACAATGATCCTTTTTTATACTTACAATAAATGTTTCATATGGAAACTATTTTTAGATGTATTTGGTACCCATATAAAGTTAATTCCAATTTAGATAGGAAATAATTATTGGGAACTCAGTATAATGGTATTCTAAAGTTTACTAGCGATCTATAAGAAAATAAATTTTAATGAAATGTCTTGGAGTGACCAAGAGAATGTTTAATTTTAAAGGAACATTCATCGGCATATTCACCCTTAATTTTACAAATAAAATAGGCAACCCTTCAAAAATTACATTTGGCGATACTGAAAAAAGGTTTTATACATTCTGTGTAATATATTATTATCCCAACACAGAACATTGATTTATTCAATTTGTTTATTCTTATTATATATTCACAACATTTCTATATTTGAACGCATTGAAATTGATCAATTTTTAAAATTTCACTTATATTTATAAGCCTATTATTTTTATTGAAAACATTTATCAAAATTAGTTATTTCATCTTCTTTAGATGTTGTCTAAAAATATTTATGCTTGATATTTTCATATAGAAAAATTTCTATATTTTCATGTAATATATCATTTTCAATCAATGGAATATTTTTAAATCATTTTTTAGAAAGAACATACTAAAATTTTTCTTAATATTTTTATATAATCTAGTAATTTTCTAGACATAACTATTAAGTATATAAATATCATTATACAACTAAACATTATAAAAATTAGATTTATAGTATAAAGTCTAATCAAATCCACCTACCTATCCTGTATAATCTATTAAACAATGGTTTATTGTCCCTCTTTTAGCTCCATATTCATTATTAGAATCTCAAATGTGTAAATAAAACCAGCTACCATTGATTTCGTTCTATATTGCATTACTCCCTCTTATTCATGTAATTATTGAGTCTTGGGATGTTTGCATGTATTTGGCAACTTTCTATACACTCCTAATAGATAAATTCATCATTATCATTACCCTTTTTCTTTTTTTGTTTTGAGGGAAATTATTTTTGTTAATAATTTATTTACCTTTAGTTCTTTAAATTAGTAAACAAGTAAAGAATTTTCTCATTCACTTTTATTTCATTCATAATCAAAATAGTGAGTCCTAAAATTCTTTTTTTAAATCACTACAATACATTATAAAATCTTATTTTTGAGAAATATTTTTCAATTCTAGTTCATATTGTATTAAATATCCAATAAGCCCATCTAATGTATATTATTTAAAATTATAACTTTAATATATTAATATCATCTTAGAATAACATTTATTTGGTAATTTAATTAAAAAAATTCATCTAAAAAAATATTATCTATGATTTCAATAAAAGGAATACAATACTCATGAAACAATGAAACATTTTCTTAACTATTTATTCTTCTCCCTTTTTGAATTCTAGATACTAAAAAATTAACAGGCCCAATTTAGTTCTTATAATATTTTAAGAACCCAAATGAGAAAATTACTATATTTTATAAATTTAATTTTTTATTTTTAAAGATTTCTTATGATTATACACTTTCTTATTAATTTTCAGAATAAAAAATATTCACCACCTTTTCATTAACACATGATTTACCACATCAGTTCCCCCTGATTTTATAACTTAATATTATTATGTGTTTAAGAAAGTACTCCATAAAATACTATCAATACCCATAATTGGTTCCATCAATGAGTTAATTACTTTTATATTTCTATCCATCATTCATATTTCTTACTACCATCTCTGAATATATATTTTCCCCCTAACTATTTATATTTATATTTGATTATCAAAAATAATTGAAAAGCATTCTAAAGCTTGGGACCCCCTGACCCCACTTGAAACTAATTGTCATGAACATATAATAATGTATAAATGGTATATAGGGTGACACTTTACATTTTAAAAATAAATTTAACTAATTATGATTGTTAAGTTAATGTAGTTGAAAAATATACAGAAATAAAAATATTGATTTTTCTAGTAGTTGGAATATAAATAATAAAACTCCACTCTTCACCTCTCTCATTAACTAAGAGATATGAAACCATTTATAATGGCCTCTCTTACTTTTTAAGGGTGATAAAAACCCTTTACAAATTTCCATTTTAAACCTGTATAGGAACAATCTATGAAAATGGTATTTTCTACATCTAGTGGCCTATCCTAATTACCCGACATTTTTCACACATGGTGAACAATTTAGAAACTACATTTTGAAGTTTATTTAAAAACCAAACATTCCTTTTAACTAGTCTAATGACCCAGTGAATCCCATTACTTTTTCATTTATGATAGAACATGAATTACCCTTCCTTTTTCTCATATGAATTCATAAAAAGAATCTAGACTTTCTTAAGGGAAGAATAATTCACTATCATACCTTTAAATAGGTAGCATAACCGAGTAGAATTATACATACATAAAATATTAAAAAAATAAAACCATATAACCAAATGAACAAATTAATGTATTCATGTCAAGTAAATAGATAACTCTCCAACATCAAATGATTAAATTATTGAGGTTTAGTTGATGTAAAAAGTTGATCTTCAAAGTATGTAAGACATATATAGTTCAAGAATATCGCAAATGTCATATATCATGACCTGAAACATTTAAATTCCATATATAGAGTTATTTTATTCATGGTAGATTCAAAACATGAATCCTGTTTTATTTAATTGTTCCCAAAAAGGAATAAAATATTTTATTGAATACATAATAAACAAATACGCATTTTGGGTTACATAGATAATATAACAAATTAAAACCATGTTTTATGATAATACCATATTATAATAATTAATACAACACAAAAAAATAAACATTAATGTCCATTGTAACACTGCCATTATGTATATGAGATAAACAATTCAGATTCCAACCCCATTAAATTTAAAATTCATGTTTTACCAGGAATCCAATGTGAAAGAGAAACCAATATAATGATCATTTAATATATCATATAATTCTCCAAAATATATTTCCTTCAGATTAAAATATTTAATAAATATTTAATTAATAATTAAATCATGATAAATTTGTGAAAGAAACATGAAATACTTCAAAATATGAAAGTATAAATAAAATAGGGCATATTTTTAACTAAAATAGGTTAATGAAATTTATTTTTGTTTATGTAGTCGCATTTTTTGTTCGACAAGATCACTTCATTTTTCCTCAATTAGTAACTTTATTTCTTTTTCCTGTAGTCAGGTCATTTTTTCATGTTGTCACATCACATAGAAACATGACATGGTCACATCACGAGGTCACCTCATAAGTTCACTTGATCGGGTCGCTTCCTAAGATTTCATAATAAGTTTACTTCATAAGGTTATTTAAGCATGCATAGAGACACTTGATTTTCGTCTTGTGTTCACTTCATGAAATTTCAAAATTCTCACTCATGTTAGGTTCAATAGTGGGACTCTGACTTGATGATTTAAGTAGCATTGGAAAAAACCTGAAAAGGAAAATATTTATAGAATATGAGTAATTATAAATATTGTAAGTATAAATAATATTAATAAGTAAATTGGATCAAGGAAAAAACTCAGTAACTCCAAATTATATTCTTATATTCCTTCTTATTAAATATTATCCATTAATATTTTATCATCAATTTTGTGCCCACTTAAATAATTTTAGACATTCCACTTTTTATCTCTATCTAGAATTTATCAATAATTATTTTGAATATTTTTTCTTATTAAATGAATACATAAACCATTGTTTGGGCTATGTTTAATCCAAAAAATAATTTCACATCACCTAGAAATGACTTTAGAGAATTATTTATTATCTTTTTAGAAACGTTTTTAAACAACATCACTTCATTGGAAGAAAACAAATATCATCAACATTCACTATCAAAAAGAGAGATTTAGGGTTATTATTAATTATATATAAATTTTTTTCCAAGGTCTTTTTTATAAATTCCATGTTCCTTCTATATTCATCAATCTGGGCGTACCATGATCCTGGGTATTTTTTTTAATACACAAAGGCTTTTTTTATTTACACTTGTTTCTTCCATTTAATACCTTCATAAAAAATAGTTTTTTAAATGTATACTTATTTATCATTCCCAAAATTTATGAAATCATATTTATTATCCATTTATAATACATTGAATAATAATTATGCAATAATGGAATGATATTTTTAATGTTTTATATTATGGAAACCAGAGAAAATGATTCATCAAAGCTAGTTCCTTTAATCTATTAATACCCTTTCAAAACCATCCTAGTTTTATTTCAAGAAGCATCACCCTTATCATCATTATTATTTCTTAAATCCCATTTATCACCCATAATGTTTTTCTCCATGGTATTTAAAATATTCTATCATGTATCATTCTTTTTAATTTTCTGGTGCACCTTAGTCCTAGATCAAATCCATTATTTATTATCAATAATAACTTATATATTATGTGGTTTATCATTTTATATAATTCTTATGGGACTAGTTTCCATGGTCATTATCAATATATAAAACCCCTGAAATTGATATATACTATAATTTTCAATATCAATTTCTTCCTCAATCTATAATTTTTTCTTATAGATTTAGAATCCTCATTATCACCATAAGAGTAATTATATCCTTCATGTATAGTCTATATCTTGGTGTTCTCTATAGATTTTTTAGTAAAATAATAATTTAAAACATAATCCTCCTCACCAATAATTTTGGTATTCTTTCATTTTTTATGAACAATTATAATCTCACCAACTATAATACTATTAGTCATGTTACTGTGGCCTTTGTATGAGCTTCTATTTGGTCTACAAATGTTGAATGTTACATCATTAAATTTATTATCAAACTAAAATAAATTATCATTTATTTTTATCAAACATGGATTCATATAAAATTTTAAGATATTTTATGTTTGGATTGTTCATGAACCACATTTCATAAGGAGTCATATCTAGGTTGGGCCTCAGAATTCATATTTTATGGATAATTAAAGTTATTTTAATTACTGATATAAATAATTTCATTTAAATATTAGGTTGTATAGAATTTTTCTATACATATTCACTAAAAATTTATAATTCCTATAGGACTCCCCATTATACTAATGTGTATATAGATCTTCTAATTAATTTCTAATTCCATGTGTATCAAGTTATTCATAGAAACATAAGTTGGAATATTCTCTACCATTATCAAACATTAATATAATTAAATACATAACTATTTTTCTCTCTTCAAGTATTATGAAACTTTGGAAACTATCCAAGGATTAAGATTTTCTTGACATGAAAGTTTTTTATTTCATTATGATGATATCCTCCAAGAAAGTGATGACATATCTTTCTCTACTACAGGAATTATTTTGTTGAATTTTATTCCCTTGAAACAATATCTATATTCATTAGGATTAATTGATTTCATATTATTAAATATTAATAAAAATCTTATCACATACTCATTTTCTATCTTTATGTTATTGTATATGATAATTCCCAATGATAAATAACCACACTGAAAGGTTGTAGGACTTCCCTGACATGATGAGAACTTAGATGATCCATGATAGTATTCCAAAATATATTTTATATATGCAACTCACCTCATTTTATGGGATGAAAATGATTCAAGCTATTTTTGATGTAGATTCATAGTACATTGATTCAATTTCTTATCATACATTAAATCGGTAATTTCCAATGTAGTATGTTATAAAAATATGACCTCTTAGTAGGAAATCCACATTTTTATGTGATATTAGATGTTCCTATCTATAGATATGTTTATTGATTCTTATAATTTATGAATAGTATTAAATCATATCTTCATTCATGTACTTAGATATATAGGTAAAATCCTTATTGACATATGCTCATGATGATGTAGGATGCTTTGGGTGATTCAATATAAATATTTTATTAATTAATAATGTGATAAAGTATTTTTCCCTTACATTTTGTAATGAAAGTAAATAATATAGGCCCTTGAATAGAAATTAAACAGGCTAAATAATTCCATGGCCATGTTGTTCAATGGGAATGTTAAATTATCTAAATATGTTGTATTATTTATTGAGCATATAGGGTGATGAAACCAATATGAAACCCACATGATTAGTTAAATCATGATAAAGATATTATATTACAAAATTAGAATTAATATGAAGTTGTATATCATTACATAATTTACTCATTTCCCTATGGGTTCCCTAATGTGTTATTAGAATATAACCTTAGACTTTAGGTAGTTCTACCTAATCACAATAAGAAAGGGGATTAGAGGGTTAGAAACTAAGTGTATTCTGAATTTCAATTCTATTATATTATAAATTTAACATGTTATAATAAATATTATTCTTATTATGTGGTTCAATAATTATTCAGGATATGTTAATTGATAGGATTTAATCATGAGTTATTTGAAAGAACTAATATGTGAGTGAAATAATAATATTTATCTATTTACAAGATTTCATGAATATAAAAATTATTCTAATTATCAATGAATAATGTTATAAAATTTAAATATTAAATATATTGTCATTATTTAAGGTTGAGTAAATATATAGGGAAATAAATCAATAAATTTTAATATTCTATATGGAAGTGATATATGAGATATCATTTAAATAAATAATAAGTTATTTATTTAAAAATAATATTTAATTACCTGTGTGTATTTAACATATTTATAAAATATTATTATTATTTATATATTAATTATACATGGGTATACTTATGAAATAATTAATTAGCTATGAGATCATGTGAAATTACCAACACTAAACTAGCTTTATAAATACACTATTATAACACCATCAAATATTAGTAACTTGTTGTTTACAAAAAAACTACAATTCTTTGAATCCTTAGATGGAATCCACTCGTGGATCCACTAAAAGAAAAGAGAAACAATCCTCCACTCTTATCATATAAATTTTGTAGAAAAAAACATGATTCATATTTCCATGAAGGGGTTCTTCATGGTATTAAAAAAAGGATGAAAGTGATAAAAATTTACCATACAATAACTCGTTGATTATATATTGGCATTAGGATATTTCATAGCACATTTTGATCATCTTTAGTGGAATTATACACTTGTATCCTCTGACACAATGATAATATGATGAGGGTTCTCTACTAATTCATTCATGAATAAATAATTAAAACCAAAGGTAGCTCCTAAACTATTGTTTAATTTATTATAATTTATATGTGATCATATTTCCTTCCTAGGTTCAGCATTCTAAGTTAATAAATAATTGTTTTCATTATATTTTTTCAAAGAATAAATATTCATGTATATTTTATATTACATAATAATTAAGACAAAAATCGTAGTTGTATATACCCAATAGACACTTTTTTAGTACTCAGAACCTTAAACTAGTATCAGACTGGTCAAGTAATTAATTTATAATTATTTATTAACCATTGATTAATAAATATGAATATGTTGTTATCTTTTATTATTGTTTATTCATTAATTATATCATAACATTTGATTATTCTCCTATATTCCCCACTCTCACTGATATAACTAAGAAAATGATAAATCAAGTTGAAGACCATTCCAAGACACCATCAATATATGTTTATTGTTCTAGTCGGATATCATAATATTACACAACATGTATCCTAAATTTATACTCCATTTATCATTTTTTTAATACCCCTAATTCACTCTCATTAAACCCGATTAATCATAAATTAACAACATGGATAATGTATTTAATGAACACCATGTGTTGTCAAGGATATGATGGCATGAATTTTTTAGGAATATACTTCATGTAAATCTCATTCACACATTTTAGTTTTTTTTGTTTTCCCGGTGGAATGAATAGGGTCTAATTCATGAAATGAATTTACTACATAACACAGGGAATAAATACCATTCAACATCAAGGAAACATGACATAAACCATTCATATATTTCATGTTCCTCATACATATCTACAACTAAATTTTTTTTCCCTCCCTAGGCCTATACAGAAAATATAAGAAGAAGTGATCACACATAATTTATCCCAATTACACACTGTGTAATCCATTGTAACTCATTTAATTAATTTAATACTATGGAAAATTTTATTATAAATTTATAACAAGTTAAATATTTTCTGTTTGACATTTATTAACTATAAAAAAAATTGGGATTATTATTTTTACATTAAATTAATTTTTGTCTTACATTTACAACTACATGCTATGTATGTTCAATTATTTTATTTTACTCCGTGTTCATTAATAACATCACATTCCATGTAATTTACATATTATTTTGCAGCATTTAAGGAAACAACAATTCATAATAAATATATTCTAGGAAATTTATACTAGTTACAATGTGATTTCAAAGTACAAGGACCATGTTGAGTTGTTTTGATTGGTATATTTCATTGCCTAAAATTATACATGTGTATTTTATTAATTTTTTAAAAATATACTAAGTTTAATTAGATTTAAATTGTATCTGATGTAAATTTCCAAGATAATTTTGATGTAATTTTGATAAGTTGAATTAATTAATTAACCAAATAATTAATTTTATTACTTTGATTAATTTTATCTTAATAAATTAATTAATTTATGTGATTGTGAGATATATTACAAATATACATTCATTTCATGTGTGTGGGTGACCATGATCTTAGATGAGACCTGTTTATGTGATTGGTTTCCTTTTAATTTATTATAATTATTAATAGAAATTTATGGCATGTCTGTCATCCCTTCCTCTCATTATAAAAGGGAATGCATTCCAAATGTTTATTTTTTTTAAACCCCATAACCCAATTCTTTGGTTACCCTCACCTCTATGAGTAATTATTATATAATAGATGGGGCTAGTGGGAGAGTAGAGGTGGCACAAGTTTGGATCTATAGTGAACCCAATCCAAAAGGTTAATAGGAGGATATTTATAATTCTACAACACAAACCAAATTATGGAAAAATGAGATTTCCCCAAAAGTTAATGGTCATGTACTAGATAATAAGATCATTATTAATGCTCATGATCATACAATATTCATTATTTTATTTCAGTTAGTCGCATGTTTGACTATTTATAAATATTTTATTACAATCAATTAATAAATAAGTAAACAAGCATAAATGATTGAATTTAAATAAGTTATACTATATGTAAATTATATTTCATACACGATTAATCACTTATGTATAATTAACTCATTATTAATAATGGTATGATAAGATATAATTAAAATTTTATATATTAATGATAAAATCCATAAAATAAATATTAATTTGGTACATCCTTCCCCTATGTATGTTATAAAAAACCCATCATTCATAGTAGTTGACTGACCCATGTTTTGTATATTTCACTTATCTTGGAATTTTAGCATAGTTTTTTGGGCCATCTGAAACATAGTTCACGTAAAGTGTTGACTTCCCAAGTAGGATATTGTGTAAATGAAATGAAATTATTAAAGAAATCCTTATCTAGGATTTCAGTATTGGGGATCCCACTCAATATATCAAGGATCTGCGAGTTAATAAATATAGAATGTTACTCCTATATAAAACACTTCAAATAACCATTATGTCCTTTATCTATTTTATTATAATGGGATTATAGATCATTGCCCCTATAATATCTATGTGATGAGATATTACGAAATCCATGGTGAGGATATTTGATTTTTGAAAAATATTTGGAGATTAATAAATTTAGTTTTTATTCAATAATTTAATCTAATGAAATTACAAATAATTTTATATTACTTACTTATAATAGTATAAACCTTCACAACTTTGACTTTATAACTATAATACAACTAGAGAATTATAACCTTCTAACCAACATGAATTTTTTGTAATGTTATAGGCTCTTTCTCGTTATACTAGACCATGAATAGAAATTACACTTTCTAAGAATCCAATTTCTCTCGTTACTTGCTAAAGAGGCCTATGAGGAATAAATATATCCCATCACAAAACACATGGATGATGTCAATTATTTCCATTGTTTCAATATATCATCCATTTCTACTGATTTGTTTTATAAGATGAGCATATATATATATAGCACATTTTCTCACTTCCATGATCATTATTAAAAACAGAGATAAAAAAATATTTGAGATATCTAATGATTTATTCATATATAAAATTAGAGATTCATGGTCAGATAGTCTTCATGTAGTGATGATGATTGGATATATATATATTAATGATACATCTTCGGGTTTATCATCCCTGATGAGATGCACATAGATCTCATTAGATCCTATCTATATAAATGATTTTATAATTTTATTGTGAAATATAATAGTATAAGACATGAGTGTATTATCTCATAACTTCTTACAATTTATTCATTGGGTTAATAAATATATAGGTACGGATGTCAACTTTGAATATATAGTGAATAAAAAAGGAATATCTAGGAAAAGGGTTCCAAAACTCACTCCAAGTACAAAAATCCTGCGTACCATCCTTTCAAGTAGAATAACATGACCCAATGATAATCAATGGAAAATAGGTGGTATGTTTTTCATAGGGAATTATATTCCATAAGAAGAAAAACTAAAGGTTGATAAATAATCTAGGGATGATCAATGTGTGTTATTTATTGAGTGAAATAATTATATATATATACATTCGCTATTTAGGATATCTTTTGGCTCTCCCTTTTGTACCAAATATCGGGACCAAGTATATTTTAGAATATTTCTATAAGAGAGTTTTATTTTTGACTAACCAATAAAGAATGAATTATGGATTTGGATATATGATACTACCACCTAGCATTGTATAAAAATGATTTTGGTTTTAATGAAATGTTATTTTATTCTTAGTGACATTTAGGATATAATATTTATTTATTTCCTTAACAGAATAAGATTTATTTTCAAATTTAACAATAATGAATGTCACTTTTACAATGATGATATTTGTTATGGTATGATATAACTGAATAATAATATTTATATAACAATTTTAAAAAACCAAATACTGGAAATTGATGATGATTCTAATTTAAATGAATAATTTAAAACATATCATTTTTATCATTGACTTGGTCACCAATGTGAGAAGTTTCTTATAAATCCCTATCATGATTTTTATTTAGAAAACCTTGAGGTAAAACCACTTGCCTGATGTCATTCCAATTTACAAGGATAGATGACCAATCAAGAATTTCATGGACATCATGAAAGAGATAAAAAGATTCTTAAATTAGTACAAAATGATATGTATGGAACTATTCTAGTAGAGTATAATGCTAGGAATTTCTAATTGAGAAATTTTACTGATGTATTGAGTTGATATAGTTATATTTACTTAAGGAAGTATAAGTCTGAGTACTTAAAAAACTCAAATAAATCCAGAATGGTGTAGAGAATCAAGTTTGAAATAAGATAAAAAATAGTAAACTGATTTGATTTTATGAATATCTTAACTAATATATTATCAATTTTTTAGGGGAATAAGAGATTCTATCTCTATAAATTCGACTTTATACCCTACAGTGATATAATTCCACTAAAATGAGTAAATATTCCTTTCCTAACGTGATGATGTTGGTGATGAGTCACAAATATCTTCCATTGTAATTTTGGGTAAATTAATTAAAAACTATAGTATAGATAAAAAAATATGTATCAAAAGAGAAAAAAATTAAATCACCTTCATGTTATGTAGAGGAATGATTCCCTCTTTTATATACCCTTGCGTAAGGATGAAAATAGTTTGTTAAGGCTCACTTTGTAACATACAATCACCCTAGGGAATGAAATGCATCTTTATACAGTATCATACTGAATTAATTTTATATTATGTATATTAACCCTTGAAAAATAGGGTGTTAATAATAAGATAATCCATCTTTCTTGAGAGGGATCATTTCCTCAAGAATGTTAGTGGGGGATAGAATGACTCTGATAAATCTTATGATTAAGGTACACAAGGTTTGGTAGTAAACAAGTCCATATTAACATATAGAAGATGTTTTTACAAAAACAAAATAAATACATTCGGAACCATAGAGGTTATATAACTAGAAATACATGATTTTATATTATGTTATGATGGTGAATCATTATTGATCGAAAATGATGAAACTTTTTTCTATAAGGAGGCAATAGGGAACTTACAAGTAACAAGATGGTAGAAATTTATGCATTATGAGATGAATATCATATATTAGAACCATGATTGTGTTTGGATGAAATTATAGCTGATGTTAATCAAGTATTATGTAAAAGGTTATCCAAATGAATTTTATCTATGGGAGGAAATTTGAATTCCAATAAATCATGGCTAGTTCCTGAAGGGATTAAACTACATAAGGGAATTGATCATGACACAACCATCTCTCTAGTATCATTGTTTATTTGAATTATAATTATACATTCAATACAAACCATACATGATTATGGTATTAGTTATATTAATGTCAAAACAACATTCCTTACCTATAAAATTAATAAATATGTCTATATGACCCAATTGGAAGGGTTTCAGACATCAGGTAATGTGAAAAGTTAATAAAGTTTCAAAAATCATATATGTATTGAATTTTGCTTCTAGGACATGGAAAATTTAGTCCAATGAATCTATAAATTAATTTCATTTCATTAATAATGATTATGGGCCATTTTTTACATGAATATATATCAATCAAATATTACATATTATAAAAAACATTCTACTAAAAATCAGTTATTGACTGGTTGAATATGTTCTTTTCTATGAATGACTTGGGTGAAGTAACCAATATCCTTGGAATCATGATCATTCATGGTAGATGAAAGATGTTTCTTGGGATTTCTCAAAGTATATACACTTAATATATACTAAAGATATTTATTGAGAAATAATCCAAGATGAGATTGGATAAAGTGTTATATGGTATACATCTTTCTATGAAACTTTTTTATTAAAAATTGTTATAAAGAGGGGAAAAGAGTAATATTCCATATGCTCCTTTTATAGGATGAATCATGTCTCCCTTGATATTTAGTAGGATTTATATTACATATTCCTTGAACATGATAGGAATATTTCATGATGATCAAGATGAAAAACATTTGAGTGTTATTAATGTTATCCTTAGGTATCTGAGGAAAAATAAGGATATATTCCCAGTATATGGAGGAAATAAGGAGCTACTCATAAAATTTTATACATAGGATATATTTTTATAAAAATAAAATGGTCTGAAACTATATTAAAGAAATTTATTTAGTCTCAATGGAGGGGATGTAAGATAGAGGATCTCAATGTTTCTAATTACCACTGATTCTTTAGACTTATTGAGTGTATATTGGATTTTTATAAAGGCAAAGAACCATTTTTGATATGAAAATATTTCCTAGTGGTTAATGTTGTTCCTATAATTAAATACCCAATAATACTATATTATCATAATATTATAGTTCCTTCTCTAACAATGAATCCAAAGTCACACCAATCGATAAAACACAAACTCTCAATGTTTTATCCCTTGAGTAATTTTTCAAAGAGGGATGAAGTTTTTGTGAGTAGAGTTTACATGGAAGAGAACATTGAAGTCCCCTTACCTAATTCCTTGTCTAAAAATATGTATGAATATCATAGGATATCTCATGGACCGATGGTTGGTAGCATCTAGCTGTAGTGAAAATGATATCTTTTTTGAGTTAGTTCCCTAGAGGCAACATTTATATTGTTTATAATTACTTATATTTATTGTATTGAATATTAATAAACATCAAATAACATCATGATTATTATTATATATGATATTGTATCTAAAAAATTCCAAAGTGTAACTATCCCACTAAAAGTTCATAAAAGTTCCCCTCCATTAACAGAACCTATAAGTTCCATAATAATATTCTTAAATAAATAATAAATATCCAAATAAAATATTTTTATTGGATTCAAATGATATAGTCTATCTGAAATAGAGGCTCATAGGATTTTTAGAAACATTCTCATGAGGTACTCCCCTAGTAATTCTCACTGTAAGAGATTAATTGAAAATTTTAAAAAAGTATAACATCCACATTTATGTGTTTAATTAGATGTTATAATATACATAAATTTTTATTGGTCCTTATACATTATGATTATTATTAGTTTATATTATGAGTTTTATACATTGGTGTATTAAAAAAATAATGATGACATATTATTTAGATGGTGTAGGATACATTGGGTGTATCATGAGTGATATTGTAGTACTAAATAAAGCAAGAAAGGATTTGACCCTATTGTTCACTAGTGGATATTTTTATCATAGGTTCTTTAATGGTAATGGAAAAATTTAAATAAATCAGTTTCCAAGTTATCTTATGGGTTGGTTCTATTCAAAAAATTCAAAGAAATATTTATTAATCATATAGTTTAATACGAAGAGCATAATATCTGGTTGATTAGATATATTATGATAAATGGATAATATTTGGGAATGAGAACTCATATGGGGTTATATGTCATCATAAAATTTAGTTCTTTATAAATGGGTTCCTTAGATTTTTGCTAGATGCAAAGCATATAATTTTGGTGAGTCCGCCTAATTTTATAGAGAATGGGACCATGAGGGTCATAGAATAGGTATATTTAGATGTTAAATTAAATTATAAAATGAATGTAACGTATTGGAATAAATTCCTTTCTCACATTATGGTTTATCAATTATTTGGGAATTATTGATCACCGTGATTTAATCAGGAGTTATTGGGAATAATAAATATGTGAGTAAAATATTCATAAATATTTATTCATAAGATTTGGAGAATATAATATTTAAAATATTTATCAGTGAATTGATTTGTTACATTTATTTATAAAGTAAATAGTAAATATTTAAGGTTTTTTAAGTAATGAGGATGATAAATAGACCAAGTTTAACAGTCCATATAGAAATGATGTATTAAATTTTATTTAAGTAAATATTAATCTATTTATTTGGAAAATTATATTTATTTATCCATAGGTATTTCACATGTCAATAAAATTATAATGTTATTTATATTATTATTATATATTGGGATCAAAAAGGAATAAGAATTTATAAAATGGTTCATATCAAATTACTAACCGTAAAACATCATTATAAATATCTAGTTATATCACTTTCTTGGGTTTCCTAATTATTGTTCCCATCAAAACAATAGATAATTATATCAATCCTAAGAAATAATATTTTTAAGAATATATTGAATATCTAGGGTGACCATCCAATACTCTTCTCCCAAGCCTTCAAGAGAATGAAATGGAATAACTAATACCTAAAATGATTCTTATTATGATAAAAATGAACAATTTATGCAATCAAGATCAACCATTATACCACTAAGAGATTCTAAGTCACCCTTCTATAATTTTGGAGCATGTGTGGATCATCACTAGTTAGATTTTACCTTTATATCATATAATCAAACAATGATGTGATGGGAGTGGTATACAAAATCATCAATAAAATAATTAATTAAAAGAAAATTAAATTCTAAAAAAATCAATAAAATAATTGTAAATTGAATTTGAGGATCTCACCTTCCTAGTACTATAATTTTCATTAAAATTAATTTATGATTTAATTACATTAGCCATGATGTTCTTTTTCTAGCACATATAACATTACTGATTTATTATGATAAAAGGTTGTCTTGGATATACCCAATAGATTCCTTATAAAGACCACAAAAATTCATTTTTTCATAGGTACACAAAAAGTAGAGTCGATGAGATCAAGAGGTCAAGTAGTTTGAATATCAACTCTTTTTAGAATCTGGTTTACCTTATTTCATAGATGAAACATTTTAATAATAGTGGTAGCGCCTTCTTTCAAAATAAGGATCTTTCATAAAAATTATTTTTTATAACATTTCAATGTTATTTTGAATGATGTGTCCATGTTTCACAGGCTATACCATATTTGTTTCTTTAGTCTCTATAAACAATCTATCTGAGATTTTAAAAATTGTAATAGGTTAGCAGGGATTCTTAGACATTTTGTTAAAATTGCTCTATCTTTTAACCTAATTAATAAATAACCAGTTCTCATTAATATCAAATGACTTAAAATATCAAAAATCTATGATAAACACACTATAAGTTTCATTATTAGATCAATAAATAATATTTTTTTAGGATTAATCTCATTTTTAAAAATATTAGATATTCCACTTCATTTGATCTTTAATAAGTTATCATTTCCAAGATTAAATCCCCTTTTATATAGCTATGTATTTTTATATTTTTAGAAAAACATAAAATGTATGAATAATAAAAAATGTACCTGATCCATCAATTCTCATATTTACATTAATTATATGAAACTTAAACCCCATTTTATTGTATTTTATCAGCATTTTATCGTGAAAATTATGAAATTTCTAAAAACTAAATTAACTAGACTGTAATAAATGTGATACATTCATCTAAAAGTTTTACTTGTTAGTAAAATATCTTAAAAACATCTAGATCACTCATAAAACAATTCATCATTTAAACATTTTTCTTTGGCTATTTTTTCATTTAGGGTGTAACACCCTGGGATTTTGTGATTTTGTTTTTCGAATTAGTTTCTCTTTTTTATATTTTTCATTTCACCAAACACTAGAAATAGTTATATATATATATATATATATATATTAAAACAACAATTCAAACATTCCTTTCACACAGTACCGACTTAGCATGCAGTACGCGCAATACCGACTTGGCTTTCACTACATGCAATACCGACTTGTCTTGCGCTACCTGTAACACCAACTTAGCACATGTTAAATGAAACACCAAGTTTACACGAAGCATAATTTTAGAATATTTTTTTAAATGATATAATTAAAAATTATCCATTTAAACTAGTGATATTTTTATGAATTACTAATTTTCAAATATTATTTATAATGGTTTTATAGAAATAAAATGTAGTAATAATGAAAGATTTAATTTTTGGTAAAGTCTTTTTTTGTTTACAAATACTATGAACTACACTTAAGTAATTCCATGAAAAAAAATAAAATTAATTTTATACATATCTAGAAATTTAATTGGAAAAAATAAACATCATTTTTTAATTTAAAATTATTAAATTATCATAGGGGTAATACTTCGGATTTTTCTAAGAAACCTCAATTCTTGATGAATAATAAAAAATATAACTTTTTAGTTAAACATTTTACTTTTAGTTTAAATAATTATTAATGATAAATTAAAATTTATATTTGTTTTAATGTAACATTAGTTCAATTATATTTCTATTAATAAAATTTAGGTATTTATATTCCATTTCACATTTAAATTTAATATAAAAACTTCATAAACTTTTGAACTTCATTCTACCTTAAAAACCTGTAATTGCATCCCATCTGTGGGATTAGCATTAATCATAATTTTTCCACTTCTGTGAATTAAATTTTATAAAACCAAAATACACCATTTTAAACATTATATTATTTACATTCTAATAATTTAAATTAAATTTTTACTAAAAATATTAGTAAAAGTGATTACAATTAATCATAATGATTAAGGTCAAGTTAATCTTAACTGGGGACAAAACCTTAATCAGAGGAGCCCAAATAACCTATCCACTCATCCAAAACCCATTTTATGGCCATAGTTAGTCAATAAACCTTCCACTATTGATTTTGGTATGTTTTTATGACTTTTTTAGGTAATAACATGTGTTCACCTAAATTGTTTGCAAAACTTCCAAGTGAGTTATTTTTCATCACTATAAAAGGCCACCACTATTCCCACATTCTCACACCTCTAAAAACTATTAATTTCATATAATATATACCTAATTCAATTTAAAAAAATCCATCCCTTCCTTCTATAATCATTCACATTAGAATAGGTAAATCCAAGGGATCTTTTTTTCACAAATCGAAAGAAGTTACCTAATTTAGTGGTGACATCTTCTCTCATGTCCTTTCCTTTATTTTATTTTACAACCCCCTCCATTTTATTTTTAAAATTCTTATATAATGAAACCCTTATCCCGAATATTATATGATGTTTTTATAATAATGTTTAAAACTATACTTACACACACCTCTATCTAACGGATAATGAACGTACTGTTTACGTGTACAACGAACTACCGCCTCACTAAACGATTATTGTTCAATTTTCATTACAACATATCATGGTAAAAATTATGATGGAAATTATATTAATATATGTTATATATTATATTTATTATTTATTTAATATTTTTTTCCTTTTACAGCACATATCTTTTTACATTCCATTTTGTGTTAATATGATAATTTCTTTTGAGGAAATGTGGAATACCCCCTCCTAGAAGAGATTTGATTCATTCATACACTACATGGATTGTATTAATGGTTGTTTTAGAGAATATGTAAGAAATATATGATAACATAAATCTAATGTAATAATGGTATATATATATATCTCATTTACATTCTTTCTTTCAACAATATAATTAAACGGAAATAACGTTCATGCGTACGTACAACCTACCATCTCCATGAATGGTTTATTCCATTTAATGCATATATATTTTATATATTATTGTTATAAACATATAATATATATAAATGATATTTATAAAATGGCTTAAATTCTTAAAATCATGATATAAATTATAAATACCAAAGATATAACAAATTAACACACATGCAAAAAATAAAGAGAATATTACCCGAATTGAAACCTTAACATAGGATTGTTAACAAGAAGGTAATATAAGTTCATGATAAAAAATTATATATATGAAAATGGTTCTATAAAAGATTTATAATAATTTTAATTTATTAAACAGGTTTTTTGAATAATTATGATGAGATTCCAGACACAAGGTAATGGGATTTCATCTCACTTTTTATTTTTGTGAGATGCATGTTCTGTTCACCATTCCTTTCATTTGTGTGGTGTATGTGCTGCCCATAATTGTATTCAAATTATATTATACATACATTTATGGGTATTCAAATATCAATTTTATAATCTTTATCTAATGTGGTTTATGTTTCAAAGGTTACCAAATCAGTAAAATAGTTTTGTCTCAATTTTCCTTCTTTGATACTCATGTTTTTTCATGAATCTAAATTATTTTTTTAGTCTATATATACATACAGTTAACATATTGTATCATTTATTTCCTTATTTTCATGATATTTTAAGCTTAATTTATTTTTATTTTATTACATGGAGAGTATTATACCATGTAACCAAGTGATAAGAGTTTATTAGAACATTCTATTCACTTTTCAATATTATTAATTATTATGCACATTTGATGAAATATTTCGATCCATATATTAATAATAATAATGAATTTTATTATCCTCTGGTTATTCAAGATCAATTCATGTGTTGGTATCATTTTTAATCTCATTGATACTTAATATATATTATAATTTTTTTTTAAGAAATCCCACCTTGACCCTCTCTTCGGTCAAAAATCTATATTCCTTCAAAACCATGTTTTATAAAAAGGGTTTCAAAGAATATTATACCGTTATACTACAATATTTAAAATAAATTTTTACACTTTTTGTCTTTTACCAATATCTTCAAAGGAATCTTCTTGTCTCTTTTTAAAAAAGTCATTTTTTAAACTTTTACCATTTAAATGAAAATTTTCTTTTTACCTCATAGGAATGTATGGATTTACCCAACTTCATTTCCTGGATTATTCCTTTGAGTTTTTAAATGTTAATTTTTAATAAAAATTTTTAAAAGTTATTTTGATAGAAAATTGTTTTCAAAATGTTTTCAAATTTCTTTTATATGTTTTCTTGGAAATTATTTTTAATTTTGTTTTCAAGACTTATTTATATGTTTTCAAAGTATATTCAAAGAAATTATTTTCAGAACATTTTTAAGATACAATCACATGTTTTCAAAACATTTTCAATATTTCTTTCTATGTTTTCAAATTGTTTTCTAAGAAAATGGTTTTTAAACAATTTGGAATCTTATTTTTATGTTTTCATTGAAAATGGTTTTCAAGATGATTTCAAGACTCCTTTATACATTTTTATGTTATTTTCTAATAAAATTATTTTCATATGGTTGTATGTATTAAAATTCATTTTTAAAAGAAGAAAAGATATTGTCTGTAAGAACTGTTTTGAAACAAAATTTCAAAATTATTTTTCATCTAATGTTACATTCGTTTATATTACTCATTCCCTTCTAGGAAATGATTTAAAGATTACCTTCATATTATTTCTATGAATAGGTTATGCTAAATTTCATGGTATTTATGAAACCCATTTCTCTTTCATGGGTTATATTTTTGTGAAATTTTACTCTCTTTTATGGATTATGTTTTTTATGAAATGATTATGAAACCTATCGTTTTCTACAAGTTATGATATGATTAAATGATTATGATACCATTATATTTCTTTTGTTATGATATTATTATTTATGATCTTGTGGCACATGTATGTATGATTTCATTATGAGATTGGTGGGACCCATATCTCCCTCCAATGCATTGGGTAAAAATTTATGTCTCATGATATAGACATGGAATGAATGATAAATGATCTCGGTTTAGTAGTGCAGGGATAGAATGATAAATTTACTCTGTTTAGTAATATATGGCTAGAATGAGGAGTGAACTCAGTTTATTAAGAAAGGGATTGAGTGGGGGGTGTTAACCAATTTAGTAAAGGATATTGTCCACTAAGATGGTCTCAACATCAATGCCTTGACTACTATGGAAATCATTATATATGCTTATGTGTGGTCTATAATTCCATGTTCCATTATTATTTTATTTTTACGTGGCTTATGTTCTTTATTTCCTTATAATTAATGTCTTATGAACTTCCAATCTTTATTATAATCTCTAATATGTAGGTTATGATCTTAAAATATTATATTCAAGATCAATACCCCTTTGGTCATGTTATGCTTACATATTTCCTTTATTTACCCTTAATGAGCATCTAAGATTACCCCTTCTTTATCTTTCCTTTTCCCAGGATATAAAGAATTTTTTTGAGTTGAAGTACTAAAGGTGGGGATATTTATGGGATATGTGGAAGATCTTTCACTAGGATTAATGTTTTTTCATGATACCAAAGACACTAAACTATTATGGTCCTGGAGAATGTATTTTTTTAATGTATTGAATATTCATCTAAAACATTGTAATATTCATGTATTCCAAGCCTGGTTTTCAATATTTGATATCAAATGGAAGGTTTAGTTAAACTTTGGAAACTAAGATGATAAAACATTAGTGATATCCCTAGTCATATTTATATGGATATTTCGATGGATGTCTCTAAGGATTAATATAACGATGAGTTAATGTTTAGGAAAATTTACTATAATTTTGATAAAGGATATATTGAGTGGTTTCTTAACAATACATCTCTATCTGTATACAACGAGGGTATGTGGATCTGAAATAGATTTACCTAGGGTTTGAAATTCCGAAAAGATGTTATGCGCCTGACTTGATTTAATTTTTTACATGAAAATGGGCCTCACTACACACCCATTTTGACACTCATGGGGGATATTATTTGGTGATTCACAAACTCTTCATGAAACATAATGACATATTTAAATATAAGTTGGTTGTCAATAACCTAGGATAATCCTAGGGTGACATAGATTAAAGAATGTTTCACAGTTTAGGCATACTATAAGTAAATATTTTTATGAATATGTGGTTTTATACTATGATAATAAATGATCACACTATGAATTTTGTTTTAGTCAATGTTGGGAACCAGAAGGAACTAGAATAATGTTGAATGTAATAAATGATTTTATGATGAGCAGTCTAGTGAGATGATAATTGGAGTGAATGGTTTTGTGATCATTCCTAATCAATTTTCACAGATCATAATTAACAATGTGTACCTTAACCACCTCTCGGAATCACCAAGGAAGAGAAAGAAGGATTTCACTGAGAGTTTGTGTAAAGATCCGAAGCTTAATGTACATGGACATTACATTACATTTGCGGAATACTTAGTACATAACAAAAACACACACAGAAGGACCGTAATAGTTTAGTGTCTTTGGAAACTCGGAATATAATCTTCTAATTGTGGTGAAAGATCTTCAAAATCTCCCATAAAGATCTTTCTTTTTTTTACCTAAATCCTTTCTTTATATCCTGGGGAAAAGAAAACATAAAAGGGTGAGCTAAAATGCTCAGTAAGGGTAAACAAATGAAATATCAATCACATCATATACATAGGCACATAACTTTTGGAAATCTTAACCTGCAAAAGAGATCATAATTTCATAACATGGGGTAAATCATGGCAGTGAAATGTAATCTCAATAATAATAACTTAAAACATGAAACTTTGTGGCATTCACAAATAAGCATAGAGAATCATTTCTTGTTAGTCAAGACTCATTGCCAAGACTATCTTAGTGGACAAAGTCCCTTTCTGAACCGAGTCACCCTCGTTTCAGTCCTGTTTCACTGAACCGGTATAACCTACCATTCCAGCCATGTCTATCTCATGAGATATAAAATCTTTACCCAATGCATTGGAGGGAGATATAGGTCCCACCCATCTCATAATGATACCATTCCTATGTGTGCCACAAAATCATAAACCATACATCATTTCATAACCCATGTAATAAAAATGGGATTCTTAAACAACATGACATCATAAAACAATTCATATAAGATAAAGGAATTCATAAAAATAATTCCATCACAACATTATCAAATCAATGTAATAATAGGGATAAAAACAGAACCCTATATTATCTTAGATGGAAAATAATTTTGATAAAACACTTGAAATGAATTCTTGAGGAAAATATCCTTTCTTCTTCAAAAACACTTTTCCTTTCTTAATATTTCATACAATTATAAACTAAAAGAAGTTGATTAAAAAAAATCTTGAATACTTTTAAAGGAATATTCTTGGAAATAATGTTTTAAAAATCCATTCATGCTGTATAAGTTAAAAAAAACATTCTTCGTACTTTTGTCGGAAAAGTCAAAAAGTACCTCGTACGAAAAACGACAAAAGATTCCTTTCATATCTTTTACAAAAAACTTACCGAAGGGTAAAATTGGATATAAAATATTGTAGAAGGAAAGAAATAATATTACATATTGAGGGAACATGGATGTGGATGATAAAATACACCCCAGTAATTACCAAAGTAAAAACAATCTCGGATAAAAGTGAGATTGTGATATTTCCCTTACCTTAAGTCTGATTTTCTTCGTAAGTGTCCGAACCTCCTGTATAATGATTTAAATAATGACATTAACTTATTACAGAATCATACTCATTGTTATTATATCATATATGGTTCACTTATGACTTTATATTATCCGTTCTTTTGTAAATTCCATGTTAAAGAAGCGTTTTGGGTAAAATCGTTTCATTTATCGTAGGTGTTTGGACTTGTTGTTCTTGAAATTATTATTACTTATATCATGATTTACTTACTTCCAGAATATAAAACCTGATTTATATATCATATATATTAAGTATATATATATATATATAATAGATAGATAAATGAAATGAAACACACCGTTCATGGAGACGGTAGTCCGTACGTACGCATGAACGTTGTTTTCGTTTCCTTATTGAGTTGAACGGAATTAAGTAGATGAAATTCATATATATACACATAAATCCAGTATAATTTTTATGTAATATATTTCATTATTACTTATTATATATACTTTATAATCTTTCATGAATGGTTTAAAGTGGAGAATGAATCTCATCGCGTCGTGGAGACGGTAGTCCGTACGTACGCACGAGCGATGATATCGTTCTCATGATCGTGAACTTGTGTTGAAGTGTATGTATACTATTTCAGTATCAATATAAATTTATAATAATCATATATAGTTACTCATTACAACATTATAACCATCCTTGTAAGGTGATGGTGGAAAATAGATTACACCACGGCGTGGAGACGGTATTCCGTACGTACGCACGCGCGGTGATTTCATTTTTCCGTAGGATGGATAGAAGGTGAATTAGGGTTGTTTCATATTTATAATAACATATCAGTATGTAAGTAATACTGATGTTATTACTTTATCATGAAAAAACTAAAGAAGAAGAAGTTGATGAAGAACGAAATTGAAAAGATCGGTAATGGATATTACCTCTTCTTTGAAACGCCTCTTTGAATCCTCCACTTAGGGAACTAAGATTGGTCTTTGAAGAAGACCAGGACCTCTAGGATTATTCTAGTTAAGTGGAGAAGGGATTTTGTCAGGGGTTGGCCGAGCATGAGTGCTCAAATTGGTGTGAGGGGGAGGGGGAGGAGGTGCCCTTTTATAAGGGAGGAGAGGGGCACCTTAAGAATATCTCAAAATATTATTTTATATTAAAATAAAAATCGGTTTATAATGGTTCCAAAGGGTCTTATTTCGAAGGTAAAGTGGGGATGGGTCGAAATCCTATCAACCAATAGGATTTAGACAAGTTTAGGGTTTTATTTTAACCTTATCACTTAGATTTAACTCTAAGTTAAATAATTTAACTCTTACCGTGACTTTTTGTTTTCTTACACTATATGTTTAATACACTTACTATAACATGCCAAACGAACCCCAAGTTGTTTATTATTAATATATATATCCTTATCTAAGTCATTTTGCCGAACCATAGATTAATAGGAATAAAATAACAATTAATAATATAATATTTGATTTAAAAACTATTTTGTGTCAATTTTGACACTATTTGATATATGATTTTTGTGAAAGTCATAACAGAATTATATGTTCGAACCAAGTTGATTAAATCAACACTAATATATCATAGTAACCTAGAAAATTAGTGGAATTCATAAAAAGTCTCAAATTACATTTATTTTGGTGTTTATAATATCAATTGTTTCAATATTTCATTAATAAGATAATTACTGCATCATCATTGTGTCATAAATAAATTAAATTATTTAATGTATAAAAATTACAAATAAAATACCATTATGTATGAAATAATTTTAGCTTTCTAATTAATATTTATAGTCGAATTTATCTTATTTATATCCCCATATTAAAAATTATTTACTTATTAAACTTTTATTTTAACTATTTTAACCCTTCTTTAAATAAATTAATAATAAATGTCCTAATCTAATCCAAGTGGGTCTAAATGGTCATATTTTGTTCCTAAGTTTGTTTTTGGTCGAATTACACTTATCCAATAGAATTAGAACATGTGTTAGGGTAATAATAATATCATCTTTACCCTTACTTACCCTATTTACTTTTTACTGTGGTAAAAAAAAGTAAAAAGTTACTATTCACCAAAAATTATTTTCATCTCATTGAACCACAATTTAGTCCTTGATATTAACCATGTCTCTCGGATTTTTGAAATTCCACTCACAGAAGCGGTAAAATTATGTTTTATGAAAAATTCTGTTTTTTAACTACCACTTAGTGGTTTCACTATTCATCAAAAATTGAAAGTTTTCAGAAAAATACCAAAATTTCACCCTAGGCTAATTTCGATATTCCGAATCCAAAAATGAAGTCCATTTTGAAAAATAAAATTTCAAAAATTAGTTATTACTATTCATAACGGCTAGTTTTAATAATATTTTAATAGCATATCGTTGTTTAGTGAAACTCGGTATTGCGTACTACACACGCTATCGAGGAAGGTCGCGATTGCGTGTAATGCAAGGAAAGTCAAGGATGTGTGTTGTGCAATCTCCTTTTGGTGTACCATACAACACAAGATATTAATGAAATTAAAAAGAATATTTTTCATAAAATCTCGGGGTGTTACATTCTACCCCCCTTAAAATGAATTTCGCCCACGAAATTCGTCGGGGTTATAAATGGTTACTATTCAAAAGTTTCTTTAATAGAAACCCACATCGTAAAAAGGAATACCAAAACCAATCTTAAAAAACGAAAGTATGAAACGTAATGGTTACCCAAATAAACTAATCACTGGGTTTCCACATAGGTGAAAATATGGATATGGAAGAGAAATCTAACCATCATGTTCTGATGGAGAGTGGTAGAGAACATGGCTATGGAAAATCCAGTAATCACAAATCCATAGATTTGTGATGATATAAGGTACCATCTGATTCATCTGGTATAAGATCACTAGGACAACATTTTTGGTTTTCAAGATAATTTCCCTAAAGTTGAAATTTTGAATTAGAATAAATACTTACTTCATTTTGGTACAATCTCACTGTTGTTCGTGCCTTGAACAATTTCCACTTCATCTCTTAAATAAATGAAGTTGAATTTGTTATTTGTGAAGTGTTAACAGATCATGTGATAAAATGACGGGTCATTCCATCTGTCTCAAACAAAAGGTTAGCAAAAGTTATTAAATATACATAAGTCATTATATAGTGATATTAATCATATATGGTACCTAAAATGGACTTATACTTCATATATCATACTGCTTAATATAATAAAACTAGTTTCTACTAAACAGGGACTTCCTGTAGGCCAGTGGTAGGTGATAAAGGCCAGTCGCACTTCGGTTGTGGGTTCGATTCCCACAGCCTTGTCCGACGCGATGGGCTGTCGCCCGTCCTACAGGTTGTCCTTTTTCTAAAACTATAAATCCCATCAATAATATCGAAAAAACTTCTATCCTTAAACAAAACTAACTTCTGTTCAACATAATCCATTCCAATCTTTAGGCTTATCCATAATACTGCAGTCCACTCTCATAACATAGTGAAAACGATTACCAGAGATTTAATACCATCGTTGATCCCCATATATCATAAGATATGTTTTGTTGGTCACATTCCAAACATTCAAAGTCCTTAGTCATGTATTCTGTTGAATACCCATTGAGCCTTAGTGAAAACATGAATGTAGTTAAAAGTTAACACTTTCCACATACCAAAATCCTCAAAATTCTATATACTCAAACCATGATATCACTTAGTCCTTATATCAATCATGAGCTCATGAATACTGTCAAATATTTCATTTTCTCGTTTCCCTTCATTATGCGCATATCATCTTATTTCCAAAAATATCTCAAGCACTTTGAATACCACATTAGACCAACACATAAATATTCCAATACTTTATGATACAACATTATTTTGGAATCCCATTACATAAACACTTAATCATTCCACCACATCGTTGTCATATTCAACATCGCCAATAGTGATCGCATGTGACTTCCCTTTGTCCTTTGCCTTAAATGGTTGCTCATGTTGATCATCACTAACCCTTGGATTAGGTCATTTATTAGCATAATGCCCCATTTCCTTGCACTTGAAGCATTGAAGTGTTGGTGGTGCATTCTCTGCATTGTTTTCTTTATTCACATCATTAGAAACCCTTTTTCCATTACCTCGACACTCAGCTGCTCGATGACCTTGTTTTCCACACTTAAAACATTTTCTTGTCCCTTTAAGACAATCTCCACCATGCTTCTTTCCACACTTTGAGCATAAGGAAACATTCATCTTCTTTTCACCATTATTCTGAGATTTCTCCTTGAACTCCATCTTTCGTTTCTTGTCAAAACCATGAGATGGATATGTAACACCAACTTCCATTTCTACCTTGATAGCACAACGCACAATTTCTTCATAGCTACTGAAGTCTCTTATAGCTAATGCCCTTCGAAGACTTGGTTTTAAGCCACTGAAAAATCGATCAACTTTACTTTCAGGTTGGATGATAATGCCAGATGCATACCTTGCAAGTCTTGTAAAATTTTATTCGTATATACCAACAGATTCATCATCCTTTTGCTTTAGTTCAAGAAACTCCTTCTCCATCTTTGTTCGAAGAATACGATGGAAGAACTTATTGAAAAATAAGTTCTTGAACTCGTCCCATTCCATGGACTCAATTTCATCTCTTGGACTCATATTCTTGATAAGATTCCACCATTGATCAGCTTCACCTTCCAAACGATATACTTATAAGATGACTTTATCATGTTCAGAACATTGAAGAACTGAAAATATCTTTTCAGTGGTACTGATCCATTTTTCAGCAACAAGTGGATCAGAAGACCCACTGAAAGAAGGTGGACGTTGCCTCATGAAGGACTCAATAGAATATTGTTCCCTTGTCTGCTCATTTGGAAGTCTAGAATGATTCATAGCTTGTGTAAGTATAGCAATAAGATTTTTCACTCCATCTCCCATAACATTTGATTGTTCAGGAGGAGAATCATTGCATTGTCCATTGCATTGATCAACACGGTTCCTTCGGGTTCCATCCATCGTCTAAAACCCAAAAAGAATAGTATGAGAGGCAAAAATCATGCTAGGGAAAACAACATAATAAAGGGGGAGTACCTTCAATATCAAACATCTTAGGTTTAATTCCATGATCGTTAGCGTAATTCTAGTACTATAACCTATATGTATACTTAACCTTAGGGACATCCCTAGACATACCTTAGAAATATCTCTAGGGATCTCACTAATGTTTTCACATCCTAGTTTCCAAAGGTTGACTGAACCTTTCCTCTGATACCAACTGTAAAGGCCCGAAGCTTAACGTACATGGACATTACATTACATTTGCGGAATACTTAGTACATAACAAAAACACACACACAAGGACCGTAATAGTTTAGTGTCTTTGGAAACTCGGAATATAATCTTCTAATCGTGGTGAAAGATCTTCAAAATCTCCCATAAAGATCTTCCTTTTTTTTACCTAAAACCTTTCTTTATATCCTGGGCAAAAGAAAACATAAAAGGGTGAGCTAAAATGCTCAGTAAGGGTAAACAAAAGAAATATCAATCACATCATATACATAAGCACATAACTTTTGGAAATCTTAACCTGCAAAAGAGATCATAATTTCATAACATGGGGTAAATCATGGAAGTGAAATGTAATCACAATAATCGTAACTTAAAACATGAAACTTTGTGGAATTCACACATAATCATAGAGAATCATTTCTTGTTAGTCAAGACTCATTTCCAAGACTATCTTAGTGGACAAAGTCCCTTTCTGAACCGAGTCACCCTCGTTTCAGTCCTGTTTCACTGAACCGGTATAACCTACCGTTCCAGCCATGTTTATCTCATTAGATATAAAATCTTTACCCAATGCATTGGAGGGAGATATAGGTCCCACCCATCTCATAATGATACCATTCTTATGTGTGCCACAAAATCATAAACGATACATCATTTCATAACCCATGTAATAAAAATGGGATTCTTAAACAACATGACATCATAAAACAATTCATATAAGATAAAGGAATTCATAAAAATAATTCCATCACAACATAATCAAATCAATGTAATAATAGGGATAAAAACAGAACCCTATATTATCTTAGATGGAAAATAATTTTGATAAAACACATGTAATGAATTCTTGAAGAAAATATCCTTTCTTCTTCAAAAACACTTTTCATTTCTTAATATGTCATACAATTATAAACTAAAAGAAGTTGATTAAAAATAATATTGAAAACTTTTAAAGGAAGATTCTTGGAAATAATGTTTTAAAAATCCATTCATGCCGTATAAGTTAAAAAAAACATTCTTCGTACTTTTGTCGGAAAAGTCAAAAAGTACCTCGTACAAAAAACGACAAAAGATTCCTTTCATATCTTTTACAAAAAACTTACCGAAGGGTAACATTGGATATAAACTATTGTATAAGGAAGGAAATAATATTAAATATTGAGGGAACATGGATGTGGATGATAAAATAAACCCCAGTAATTACCAAAGTAAAAACAATCTCGGATAAAAGTGAGATTGTGATATTTACCTTACCTTAAGTCCGATTTTCTTCGTAAGTGTCTGAACCTCTTGTATAATGATTTAAATAATGTCATTAACTTATTACAGAATCATATTCATTGTTATTATATCATATATGGTTCACTTATGACTTTATATTACCCTTTCTTTTGTAAATTCCATGTTAAAGAAGCGTTTTGGGTAAAATCGTTTCATTTATCGTAGGTGTTTGGACTTGTTGTTCATGACATTATTATTACTTATATCATGATTTACTTACTTCCAGAATATAAAACATGATTTATATATCATATATATTCAGTATATATACATATAATAGATAGATAAATGAAATGAAACACACCGTTCATGGAGACGGTAGTCCGTACGTACGCATGAACGCTGTTTTCGTTTCCTTATTGAGTTGAACGGAATTTAGTAGATGACATTCATATATATACACATAAATCCAGTATAATTGTTATGTAATATATTTCATTATTACTTATTATATATACTTTATAATCATTCATGAATGGTTTAAAGTGGAGAATGAATCTCATCGCGTCGTGGAGACGGTAGTCCGTACGTACGCACGAGCGATGATATCGTTCTCATGATCGTGAACTTGTGTTGAAGTGTATGTATACTATTTCAGTATCAATATCAATTTATAATAATCATATATAGTTACTCATTAAACCATTATACCCATCCTTGTAAGGTGATGTTGGAAAATAGATTACACCACGGCGTGGAGACGGTATTCCGTACGTACGCACGCGCGGTGATTTCATTTTTCCGTAGGATGGATAGAAGGTGAATTAGGGTTGTTTCATATTTATAATAACATATCAGTATGTAAGTAATACTGATGTTATTACTTTATCATGAAACAACTAAAGAAGAAGAAGTTGAAGAAGAAAGAAATTGAAAAGATCGGTAATGGATATTACCTCTTCTTTGAAACGCCTCTTTGAATCCTCCACTTAGGGAACTAAGATTGGTCTTTGAAGAAGACCAGGACCTCTAGGATTATTCTAGGGAATTGGAGAAGAGATTTTGGCAGGGGTTTTCCGAGCTTGAGTGCTCAAAGTGGTGTGAGGAGGAGGGGGAGGAGGTGCCCTTTTATAAGGGAGGAGAGGGGCACCTTAGGAATATCTCAAAATATTATTTTATATTAAAATCAAAATCGGTTTATAATGGTTCCAAAGGGTCTTATTTCGAGGTTAACGTGGGGATGGGTCGCAATCCTATCAACCAATAGGATTTAGACAAGTTTAGGTTAATATTTTAACCTTATCACTTAGATTTAACTCTAAGTTAAATAATTTAACTCTTACCGTGACTTTTTGTTTTCTTACACTATATGTTTAATACACTTACTATAACATGCCAAACGAACCCCAAGTTGTTTATTATTAATATATATATCCTTATCTAAGTTATTTGGCCGAACCCTAGACTTTTAGGAATAAAATAACAATTAATAATATAATATTTGATTTAAAAACTATTTTGTGTCAATTTTGACACTATTTGATATATGATTTTTGTGAAAGTCATAACAGAATTATATGTTCGAACCAAGTTTATTAAATCAACACTAATATGTCATAGTAACCTAGAAAATTAGTGGAATTCATAAAAAGTCTCAAATTACATTTATTTTGGTGTTTATAACATCAATTATGTCAATATTTCATTAATAAGATAATTACTGCATCATCATTGTGTCATAAATAAATTAAATTATTTAATGTCTAAAAATTACAAATAAAATACTATTATGTAGGAAATCGTTTTAGCTTTCTAAGGAATATTTATAGTCGAATTTATATTATGTATAACCTCATATTAAAAATTATTTACTTATTAAACTTTGATTTTAACTATTTTAACCCTTCTTTAAATAAATTAATAATAAATGTCCTAATCTAATACAAGTGGGGCTAAATGGTCATATTTTATTCCTAAGTTTGTTTTTGGTCGAATTACACTTATCCAATAGAATTAGGACATTTGTTAGGGTAATAATAATATCATCTTTACCCTTACTTACCCTATTTACTTTTTACCGTGGTAAAAAAAAGTAAAAAGTTACTATTCACCAAAAATTATTTTCATCTCATTGAACCACATTTTAGTCCTTGATATTAACCATGTCTTTCGGATTTTCGAAATTCCACTCACAGAAGCGGTAAAATTAAGTTTTATGAAAAATTCAGTTTTTTTAACTACCACTTAGTGGTTTCACTATTCATCAAAAATTGAAAGTTTTCAGAAAAATACCAAAATTCCACCGTAGGCTAATTTCTATATTCCGAATCCAAAAATGAAGTCCATTTTGAAAAATAAAATTTATAAAATTTCAAAAAGTGGTTATTACTATTCATAACGGCTAGTTTTAATAATATTTTAATAGCATATCGTTGTTTAATGAAACTCGGTATTGCGTACTACACACGCTATCGAGGAAGGTCGTGATTGCCTGTAATGCAAGGAAAGTCAAGGATGCGTGTTGTGCAAGATCCTTTTGGTGTATCATACAACACAAGACATTAATGAAATTAAAAAGAATATTTTTCATAAAATCTCGGGGTGTTACAGTTTGGGTAATGGGTACCATAGAGGGAAGAATATTCAGTTTCCTTTGTGTTAAGAATGTGGAAATAATAACCTAAGTGAATGTCTTAATGCAACAAGAAGACGTTTCAACTATGGAAAATTAGGACACAATGAAATTGACAATAAGGGAAAAATGAAGAGTTCAGTTAATTAAATAGATGAGCATATTTTCATCCCTAATACATCATTGAATGTCAAGTGTTTTATGTATGGAGTAAAGGGTCATTATGCAACACAATCTCCTAAAACGAAATCTCTTTAAGGGAACTAGTAAGGTGGTGTGATTAATACTTACATTTCATGTGATAAAACGACTAAAGATGAAATGTGAAAGGAATGAGATATTGTGTAATAGGATGAGGTATCCATGTTAATGTCATAAGGATGAAGTGGATGAATAATAGTTTTATGTATTTGGATTCAATAATTATGTTATATAAAATGTGAAATATATAAGTATTTTCAGGTTTATTTTTATCACTAATGATTTCCAAAAATATGTTGAATGGTTTGGATGGAATAGAAAGATGATTTAAGGTAATGGTGATGGAAAACACATGATTAAGGGAAATATAACATATAATATTTTCCTTATATTTTGATAATGTTGTTTGGATAAAGATTTGTGGTATATGAATAAGTAAATATCACGGTACCGATTACCTTGTGACTAATTAAGGACTTGTTGAAATTTGGATTATACTATCATTGACGAAGATTAGAAACTTTTTGTGATTTATGGAATAAATCCTATATACTTTGAATAAGTAATTATGTATGTTTTAAATAAGTATTTATGGAAACTCGTGTTATTACCATGTTTCAAGAAAATATATAATGGGGGTATTCACATGTTTAGAATGTGAAAACTAATAGATACTTTCTAATATACAAGGGATTCAATGTTAAGATGATTTCGTGACTTTCTTTCTAAATATTTGTAGTTTCATATTTCATCAGGGTTATAAGGTTAACCATTCTTGAAATATTTTTGTTAAACTTCAGAGGAAGTATTATTGCATTGCTTTTTTATTAAAACCTTGGATAAATTGCATTTTATTGATTAACCTTAATTCAATGATTTTCACCATATTTATTTTGGTAATTATATTAGTGAAGTTTTAGAAAATAACAGCATTTATGTTTGGGGACAACCAATCAAGTCTTGGAAGGCTTTAGGTCATGAACCTGTGACTAAAGGATGATAAGGGTTTCATGCCTACCACTAGACTATGTGATATCTTGGTTAATGTATAATTATTTTTGTTGAATAATTATTAATGATGAACTAGTAGAATTACTTTTAATGCTTAAACATTAATGTATTTACCATATTGATTTTTAAGAATAGTTATAGATAAATAGTTATATATTTCATTATTTTATGATCCCTAAGATCTGTTATAAGGGTTTTTAGAATATCGGGCATAAAATTTAATTTATGGACATCCATTACAAAAAGTAATGGATGAATAATAAATTGATAAAAACACAAATAATGAATGAATTTTTTTATATAAATATATCAAGTAGATATATTTACTTATATTCTTAGTCAATAAAAGAATTAATAAACATTTGGATAATGAAAAAAAATTATATTTCCCTAATACCTTAATTTTGTTGAATCGATGGACTTTTAAATCATTACAGATCTATGACTTTGAGGCCCTCCATGTTTTATTGATCATTCAATTATTTGTGATTGAAGACCTCAATCACTCACTATAAATATTTATGCCTTTCCTCTACGTCCAATATTCACTCCCAATACATGTTTTTCTATATGAAAACCTGGTGATTTTTAACTTTGGGAAACTATTATGGTTCCAAATTTCCCTTTTAAGGGAGGTGTTAGTTTTCATTTTTAAGAAGTTGGTTTCTATGAATAAAACATTCAAGTATTAAACCATTCATAACCCAAATGATTCTAAGGTAGAAATTCATTAAATGAGGGGGTAGAATGTAACACCCAAATATTTTGTGGAATATTTTTTTCAAGTTATTTTAATTTATTGATATTTCTCATTTCACATGAAACTAGAAATAGTTCTATATATTTATATATATGTTAAAACACTTAGTCAAACATTCCATTCACATAGAACTGACATGGCATGCACAACTTGCGATACCGACTAGGCTTGAGCTACATGAAATATAGACTTGGCTTCAACTAATTTTAAAATATTTTTTATAATTTTTTTTAGAAATAAAAAAATTTTATAATGAAGGATATATTTTTTGGTAAAGTCCTTATATGTTTAAAAATACTATGAACTACAGTTTATATCCTTATATGAAAAACTACCAAATTAATTTTAGACACATATACAAATTTAATTTTATAATATAAACGTCATTTTTGAATTTATAATGCCTAAATTATCTTAGGTTGAATTTTATGTATTTTTCAGAGAAAGTTCATTTCTAGATGAATAGTGAAAAATACTACTTTTTAGTTAAAATACATCATTTCTGTTTAAATAATAATAAATGTAAAATTATACTTTAAAGTTGTTTTAAGGTAACATTACATAAATAATACATATATTAATATAATTTTGGGCATTAGAATCAATTTAAAATTGAGATTTAATCTAAAAACATGAAATACTTGTGAACTTCTTTCTACCTTATAACCCTATAATTTCATCCCGTCTACAAGATTAGCATTAATCTTAATTTTCTACTTATATAAATTGAATTTCTAAAAATAGATATAACCAATTTTAATAAGTATAATATTAATAGTCTAATAATATCAACTGAATTTTTGACCAAAAATATTAGTAAAAGTGATTAAAATTAATCACAATGATTAAAGTCAAATTGAGTTTAATTGGTGAATAAACCTTAATATTGAGAGCCCAAATGAGTTATCCACAAGTAAGAACCCCATTTTATGGACATAGTTTGACCATACACCTTCCATTATATATTTATATTTGTTTTCTATGACTTTGGATAGGTCAATACATGTGTACACCAAACTTGTTTTCAAAAATTCCAAGTGAGTCATTTTCCTTCCCTATGAAAGGCCAACACCTATTCCACTTCCTCAAACCTCCAAACCTCTTAGGTCCATCTCAGATCTACACAATAAACTTCAAAACATCCCTAAATTCCTCAAATAATCATTATAATTGTAATAATTCCATCCAATGAATCCTTTTAGCACAAACCAAAATGAGTTACCAGATTAAGTGGTAGCATCTTCTCCCAAGTCCATTCATTTATTTTAATTCACCGCCCCCTCAAAATTATTTTTCCTTGGATTATATAAAAATACCATTATCCCCAAAAAACTATTTTGGTTTTTTGTTAAAGTTTCAACCTACACATACACACACCTCCATCTAATGGTGAGCAAACATGTGGTTTATGTGTATGATGAACTCCCTCCTCACTAAACGTTGATTGTTCAATTTTTCTTAGTGCCTCTCATGGTGGAAATTATGATGGAAAATATATTTATATATGTTATATATTATATTTATTATTTTTTTAATCTTATTTATTCCTTTTACGACACATATATTTTTACTTTCCATTTGGTGTTAATACGATCATTTTGTTTGAGGAAGTGTGGACCATCACCCCCGTCAAAGAGATATGATTCATTCATACATTACATGGATTGTATTAAAGATGGATTTATAGAATATATAATAAATATGTGATATCATAAATATAATTTCATAATATATATATACATATATTTTTTTTAATTTCTTTTATTCAACATGACAATTAAATGGAAATAGCATTCATGTGTACGTACGACCTACCATCTCTGTGAATGGTGTATTCCATTTCATACTTATATATTATATAAATTATTATAATACACATATACTATATATATATATATGATATTTATATTATTTTATACATTCTATAAATTATTATATAATGTATTAATACAAAAATTATTACAAATTAAGACATGTGGGAAGAATAAAATGAATATTACCTAAAGTTAAACCTTAATATAGGATTTTTAAAAAGCAGGTAATATAAGGTGGTAATAAAACCATATATATAATAATATGGTTATGTAAAATATTTATAAAAAATTTATATTTATTATACTGGTGGTTTGAATTATTATGAAGTGATTCAAGACACAAGTTAAGGGAATTTCATTTAACTTTTTAATTCAATGATATACATGTAATGTTTTCCACTCTTTCCTTTAGTGTGGTGTATGTAATGACCATGATAGAATTAAATTTATATAAGACATAAATTTTTGTTTATTCAAATATCCATTTTATGATCTTTATTTTAAGTATTTTAAGTTTAAAAATTTACCAAATTAGTAAAATAGTTTTCTCAATTTCCCTTCTTAGAGACTCATATTTTGATATGCACCAAAATTATTTATTTGAGGTGTATATAATTCCATTTTACATATTATAAAATGAATTTACTTATTTTAATTATATTTAAAGATTAATTTCTTTTCTTTTTCATACATATAGATTATGATTATAAGGCCCCAGCCTTAAACCTTTCTTAATCTTGAGATATTACAAGATTACACATTGAGGATCTTTTCGGGTGTAGAGTTTTAGAGAATTAGATCATAAAACATGCATTACATTCCACATATAAACAAAGTGGTTACATAAAGATAGTATTCATTTTTCCCATCAACGGAAACATATTTAAAATAAAACATGGATTCATTCTTGACACTTCCTGGACACTATCATCATATCATGTTCATTTCCCTTGACCTGTGAAAAACATTTCAAAAAAACTTGGGATGAGCATAAAAAGCTCGGTATGGGTTATAAAAATATGGAAAGGAAACATAATTTCATATATACATAAGAATGAAATCATACTTTACCCATAAAACATAGGCACTTTAACATACCACATCAAATCATGAATAAATCATAGAAATCATAAGTCATAAAGGTAACTTGAGGCATTCATAACATTCTTACGTAGGGAGTAACCCTATTGGTTACGTTTGGAATACCCATCACAGTATATTCCCTAAATCTCTTCGTAGAAACCTTAAAGTTTCACTTCATCACGTTACCCAATGCATTGGAGAGCTATATCGGGCTCACCCGCCCTTAGTTTATCACAGAACCACCCGTCGTCATAATAATGCCCAAGAACCTCAACATATTCGTATCACATGAAACGTGAATAAAGGAAACATAACATTTCCACCTTTCAATCAAAAGATATCAATACAACACATTGATATAAAAACATTATGAAAACCATTTTCAATACCAAAATAAAAGAAAAGTAAAACATGGTATTTATTTTTCTTTTAAAAAAAGGTATGGCTTGTAGAGGAAGCCGAAACTCAAATAATGGTCACGGCGGCGGAGAAGTCGTCGTCGCCACATAAGTACAACAAAAACATTCCCTTTTGTCGTTTAGTAAACGCTTTCTATGAAAATATTCCTTTTTGAATAAATATAATAGTCAAAGGGGTTTATACACCATATAAAAGAAGGTTGTGTATAAAACAAAATATGCCTCAATGAAAGGAGATTGAGAAGAAGTCCCATACCTCGGGCCCGACTTGACTCGATCGTTCTTTAATGTGCAGAATAATAAACATGAGTTAATTTCTACTTGCTTAAGAACCTTTTTCAAGTTCATTATTCCTTTTATATCACTTATTTCCATGTCATGAACACTATGTAATTATTTAAGTTAATAACGGTCGTTTTAACGATCATTGGTACTTGAGTCAAAAATAAACCCTTTATAATTACAAGCTGTTCATGTATCCATTATATCCAGAATTATAATCATGATGTATATATAATATATATCCAGTATATACATGAATTTATAATGTTACATAATCATTTAGAGGTAGGAAATGAAAAGCACTGTTAATGGAGACGGTAAGCCGTACGTACGTATGAACACTACTTTCATTTCTATTTCGTATTTTATAGAATGGGATCATAATGATATAAAGGTATATTATAATTCCAGTATAATATCATATATAATATCATAGTTCCATCCTTTATACATCCCACATATGGTATTTAACGAATCAAATCACTTTGAGGGGGCGGTAGTCTGCACTTCCTTAAATGAAGATATCGCGATTACCCATAATGGAAACCATAAAGGTATTCCCAAAATGAAAAATAAAGAAGCTTAAGGAAAAAATAAACATATCATATATCATATATAAATATAGTGACATCTCAATGGCCACCTTTGATGGTGTTAAAAGAATGTTGAACAATCATCGTTTCGGGAGGCATAAATTCGCCCTCCACGGAAACAGTATGTTCTTTAACCCTTAGATGTAGGTGTGTGTAAGTGTAGCTCGAATACTTATTATAACAACATCCTAGTATATTTAAGATTCTTTATTTTTTACAAAAGAAATGAATAAAAAGAGTTTAGGGGGTTGGAGAAGCAAAATAAAACAAAAGGACTCAAGTGAAGACATTGCCTTAAAATCGGGTAACTCCCTTTGGTTTGAGCTCAAAGGCTTCCTTGGGAAGACTTCTGCCCAAAGTGAGGATTCAAGGAGTAAGAGAGGGATGTGGAGAGACAAAATGGGCAGGGGTTGGATGAGCCAAAGGCTTTGGAAGTGTGGTTAAGGAGGTAGAGGTGGGGGCCTTTTATAAGAGGAGAGGAGGGGCACTCTTGGAAAGTAAAGAAATGTTACTTTATTTTAAAATAAATTTCGGATATTAATGGTCCCACATTGATGTCTTTCGAGGATAAGGTGATAAGGGTTCGAAATCCACTCATCCAATAGGTTTTGGACATTTTTAGGTCTTATATTTTACATTATCTTTCAATTTTATTTAAATCCTTTATTAATGAGGTAATCGCTGCATCATCGTGATGTCATAAATAATTTAATAAATTTAATGTCTAAAAAATATAAAAAAAATATCATGATGTATGAAATATATTTATCTTTCTAATGAATATTTATAGTCCAAAATATCATTTATGTAGACAAAAAGAAAAATATTTTACTTAGGTGATACATTCTTGGTCTCATTTAACATTCTTTAAAAATAAAAAGATAAAAAGTCACTTTCTCACAAAAGAGATTCCATGGGGCCCCCAAGTTTGGCACAAGGCATCCCATGGTCGGCCATGAGACAACCAGTAGCCTTAGGACTCATGTTGTGGTCTTTTTTTATTATTATGATATCATTTTATTATCTTTAACTACCAGATTACTCATTAATCAAGATAATTAAAGATAATTACCGTCATTACTACTCATAATGCCCAAAAACAAAATAGTCTTGATTACATAATTTGGACCTTCTGATTCCAAATATGTAATCCATTTTACCAAATTCCAAACACAGAAATTGCAATAATTGATTTAAAAAATAATTCCCGTTGTCAAAACAAATAGCGGGTTTTTTTGAAACAATATCTATGAAAAGTTTGACATTAGTTTATGCCCAATTCCAAAGTGAAATTAATAATAATGACCACCATTGGATTAAATGGTAAAAATATATTCTAATTTAACTTTAAAACCAATTCAAAAGATAATCTAATCATATAAATAAAGTAGATTAAAAAGTAGTTTTGATGTAAAATGCAGTATTTTTCACTATTCATTAAAAAATGAACATTGTCAGAAAAATACCAAAAATTCACACAAATTAAATTTTGATGTCCCAATCATAAAGAATAAGTTTATTTTGACAAACATAGCTTATAAAATTTTCAAAATATAGATTTAAAAATGGTTTTCCATCAAAAGGCAGTAAAACAATCCTTTAAAAAATATTAGTGTATTCCATGCTTAAGATTGGATTTATTTTCATTTTAAGCCTCTAAAACACTATCTAATTAATTAATTGTCATAGATAAAAATATCTATTATTCATTACATACATGGGATGTTACATCCTTCCCCCCTTTAGAAAATTGTGTTCCTGCAATTTATTTACTTATCGAATAAATGGGGGTACTTATGCCTCATTGCATTTTCAGATTCCCATGTTGCCTATTCCGTCATGTGGTTTTTCCACAAAACCTTTACCTGATTAATCACCTTATTTCATAACACTTGCTCCCTGTGGTCAATAATCTGGATCGGTTGTTCCTCATAAGATAGGTTCTCTTCCAGCTGAACTACCTCTGGACTCAAAACATGAGATGAATCTGGCATATAATTTCTCAACATCGAAACGTGAAAAACATTGTGTACCTGAGATAAAATAGGAGGTAAAGCCACACGGTATGCAACTGATCCAACTCTCTCCAGAATTTCATATGATCCAATGAACCTTGGACTCAGATTTCCTTTCTTACCAAATCTCATCACACTTTTCCATGGTGAGACTTTGAGTAAAACATGATCACCTACCTCAAAAGTTAGATCCTTCCTCCTGTTGTCTGCATAACTCTTCTGCCTACTCTGAGCTGTTCTCATGTGTTTCTAAATCAGCTGAACTTTTTCTGCCATCTCTTCTACCAATTATGGTCCCATCAACTTCCTTTCACCCACTTCATCCCAAAAAGCTGGAGTTCGACACTGCTTCCCATATAACGCCTCAAATGGTGCCATCTGTATACTGGAATGAAAACTGTTATTATATAAAAATTAAACCAAAGAAAGATGTTGGTCCCAACTTCCCTGATAATCCATCGAACAAGCTCATAGCATATCCTCCAAGGTCTGAATTGTTCGTTCTGACTGCCCATCTGATTGAGAATGAAATGATGTACTAAAATTTAATTCAGTACCCAATGACTTCTGAAGGCCTTTCCAAAAGATAGAAGTGAACCTGAGATCACGATCAGATACAACGGAGAGGGGAACTCCATGTAACATGACTATCTCTTTAAGATACAAACAGTAAAGTTGATCTAGGGAAAAATTATCTCGTATAGCAAGTAAATGAGAAGATTTAGTCAAGCGATCAACAATAACCCAGATTGCATTATTACCTCGAGATGTCTTCGGTAATCCCACAACAAAGTCCATGGATATATTCTCCCATTTCCACTCTGGCACTGGTAAAGGCTTAAGCATCCCTTTCGGTAACTTCCACTCTGCTATAACTTGTTGACATGTCAAACACTTCATAGTAAAATCAGAAATATCTCTTTTCATTCCATCCCACCAGTAATACTCTCGTAGATCTCTGTACATCTTAGTACTGCCAGGATGAACTGAAAACAGAGAATTATGAGCTTCACATAACAAATCTCTCCTCAACTATAAATCACAACGCACGCACAATCTCTTCCGAAATCTCAAAACACAATCATTATCAATGTTGAATTCAGGCAACTTACCTTTCTGAACCAGCTCTACCTTTTTATGCAACTCACTATCTTGCTTCGTTGCTAGCTTGATTCTATCTGATAGAGATGATCTCACTGATACCTGAAACAAAACAGAAGAACTTCCTACACCAACAAATTCTATGCCAAAGTTCATCAAATCCTTATCCAAAGGATCACGTTCCAAACGCAAAATTTCTAATGAAGCATTACTTTTTCGACTCAAAGCATTAGCCACTTTATTTGCTTTTACCGAATGGTAATGAATTGTACAATCATAATCCTTGATTAATTCCAGCCATCTCCCCTGTCTCATGTTTAACTCTTTTTGAGTGAATATATACTTTAAACTTTTGTGATCAGTATATATTTCACACTTTACTCCATACAAATGATGCCTCCAAATTTTTTAAGCAAAAACAACAGCAGCTAATTCCAAATCATGTGTTGGGTAATTTACCTCATGAGTTTTCAACTGTCGCGAAGCATAAGCAATTACCTGATCATTCTGCATTAGGACGCAACCAAGTCCTTTCAATGAAGCATCACTGTATATAACAAACTCACCATTCCTGGAAGGTAGTGCCAAAACTGGAGCATTCACCAATCTTCATTTCAATTCCTGAAAACAATCATCAAATTCTTTTGTCCAGATAAACTTAACACCCTTCCGAGTTAGCTTAGTCAGTGGACTAGATAACCGTGAAAATTTATAACAAACCTTCAGTTATAGCCTGCCAAACCAAGGAAGCTACGAATCTCAGTTACATTTGTGGGTCTTGGCTAGTCTTCCACAACTTTTGTTTTTGCAGGATCAATAGTTATCCCATATTTAGAAACAATTTGACCAAGGAAAGAAATTTGTTGAAACCAAAACTCACACTTTCTGAATTTTCCATACAGTTTCTTTTCTTTTAAGGTTTGTAAGATAACCCTTAAATGTCTTTCATGCTCCTCTTTACTTTTAGAAAACACCAAAATATCATCAATGAAAATCACCACAAACTTATCCAAGAATTCATGGGAAATTCTATTCATTAAGTCCATGAATACAGCAGGTGAATTGGTTAGCCCAAAAGGCATTACAAAAAATTCATAATATTTTATCTCTTGTACGGAATGCGGTCTTAGGAACATCCGCTTCCTTTACCTTCAGCTGATGGTACCCCGATCTTAGGTCAATCTTTGAAAAATACTGAGCTCCCTGGAGCTGATCAAACAAATCATCGATATGAGGCAAAGGATATTTGTTCTTAATAGTGATGTTATTCAAGGCTCTATAATCAATGCAAAGTCTCATTGAACCATCTTTCTTTTTAACAAATAAAATATGAGCACCCCATGGTGATGTGCTAGGTCGAATGAAACCTTTCTCTAATAAATCTTGCAATTTCTCCTTCAACTCTAAAAGTTCAATTTGAGCCATTCGATAAGGGGGTTTTGAAATTGGCTTAGCATCAGGAACTAAGTCAATAGTAAACTCAACTTCCCGATCTGGTATTATTCCAGGCAACTCATCAGGAAAAACATCAGGATACTAATTTACCACTGGCACATCATTAATCTGAACAGTTCCTTTATTTTCAACGATGTGTGCAAGGTAACATTCATTTCCATCTTTTACAAGTTTCTTGGCCTCTTGATAAGTTATCAATAGTAAGGGTTCATTCTTGTACAAAAACTGAAATTCTTTCTGAAAAGAAACTTCTTTAGCTCTACAATCAATCTTAGCATGGTAAATAGAGAGCCAATCCATACCCAGTATAACATCAAACTCTACTAGAGGTAGAACAATAAGGTTTGCAAGTAGGTTCTTTCCACAGTTAAGGATAGAAAGATTCTTATAAATTCTTTTTGCCTCAACATTTCCCCCAGGTGTTTTTACCAAAAGTTCAGGAGTCATTTCTTGAGTTGGTATTCCCATTTTACTAGAAAAGGTTTCAAATATGAAAGAATGTGTGGACCCCGAATCAAACAACACACTGGCATAATCTGAAAAAACAAACAAAGTACCTGATACAACTTCATTTGATGGCCCGACATCTGCTGAAGTAGTTGCAAAGGATTTCACCACCCCTTTCTACTTGTAGTCTAACTGCTTCCCATCACTCAAGCTCTTTTTCGGACACTCGTTTGCATAGTGACCCATCTCATTGCACTTAAAACATTTCACTAACTGTAAATCAAATTTTGTCTTACCTTCACCTTGATCTTTTTCGGTGCAATCACAAGCCTTATGTCCCTTCTTAACACATCGGTAGCACTTTCCAGAATTCAGAAGACATTCCCTAGCATGCCTTTTGCCACATTTCCACAAACTGGAAACTTAGATTTCTTACCATCAGACTTTTTTGAAGAATTCTTCCCTTTCTCCTGCCACCTTGGTCTCTTCTTCTACTGGTTGTTATAGAACACGTGATCATCGGCAAACTCCATTTCCACCTTCTCAGCACATCGAACAAGCTTTTCATAACTTTTAAACTCACGAGAAGCTAATGCCCTTCGATATTTTGGCTTTAATCCTGAGTAAAAACGATTGATTTTACTATCAAGGTCTTGGATAAAATTTGGAGCATACCTTGCCAATCGAGTGAACCATTCTTCATAGGTAGCCACTGAGTCTTCCTCTTGCCTCAATTCCAAGAATTGTTTTTCCATCCTAAGTCAAACAGCCTTAGGAAAATACTTTTCATGAAACATACCTTTGAATCCATCCCAGTCAAGGGCATCGATCTCATCAGCGTCCCTGATATTTTTAACCATCGACCACCACTGATCTGCTTCACCCTTCAAACGGTAAATAGAAAGACTAACCTTTTGATTGGCTGAACACCCCATGACATCGAAAATCTTCTCCAGTGCTTTAATCCACCCTTCAGCTAGCACAGGGTCAGATGATCCTCTAAATGATGGGCGATGTTTCCTCATGAAATGTTCCACCACTGCCATGTTCCTATGCAGTTGATCTGGCTGATCTCGTGCATGGATACCACCGCCATTTATCGCTTGAGTCAACTACGCCATTTCTATAACAAACTGTTCATTTCAAATTCTGACCATCTCAGGATGCTGATTCGGAAGGTTATTTCCTTCTATATGCCTTCCTAGCACTGCTTCCCTATTTCCTCTGCAGAAAACCATTCTGAACAAACATGTCTTAGATGAAGCAACAAGGTAATCTTCAAATGCTCTATCACTTCAATTTGACCATAAAATAAATATTTTTGGATAATCATTCAATAGAATTATAACTCCTAAAGTTATCTAAACCGACCTCTGATACCAACTATAAGGCCCCAGCCTTAAACCTTACTTAATATTGAGTTATTACAAGATTACACATTGAGGATATTTTTGGGTTTAGAGTTTTAGAGAATTAGATCATAAAACATGCATTACATTCCACATATAAACAAATTGGTTACATAAAGATAGTATTCATTTTTCCCATCAACGGAAACATATTTAAAATAAAACATGGATTCATTCTTGACACTTCCTGGACACTATCATCATATCATGTACCTTTCCCTTGACCTGTGAAAAACATTTCAAAAAAACTTGGGATGAGCATAAAAAGCTCAGTATGGGTTATAAAAATATGGAAAGGAAACATAAGTTCATATATACATAAGAATGAAATCATACTTTACCCATAAAACATAGGAACTTTAACATACCACATCAAATCATGAATAAATCATAGAAATCATAAGACATAAAGGTAACATGAGGCATTCATAACATTCATACATAGGGAGTAACCCTCTTGGTTACGTTTGGAATACCCATCACAGTATATTCCCTAAATATCTTCGGAGAAACCTTAAAGTTTCACTCCTTCAGGTTACCCAATGCATTGGAGAGCTATATCGGGCTCACCCGCCCTTAGTTTATCATGGAACCACCCGTCTTCATAATAATGCCCAAGAACCTCAACATAATCTTATCACATAAAACATGCATAAAGGAAACATAACATTTACACCTTTCAATCACAAGATATCAATACAACACATTGATATAAAAACATTATGAAAACCATTTTCAATACCAAAATAAAAGAAAAGTAAAACATGGTATTTATTTTTCTTTTAAAAAAAAGGTATGGCTTGTAGAGGAAGCCGAAACTCAAATAATGGTCACGGCGGCGGAGAAGTCGTTGTCGCCGCATACGTACGACAAAAACATTCCCTTTTGTCGTTTAGTAAATGCTTCGTATAAAAAGATTCCTTTTTGAATAAACGTAAAAGTCAAAGGGGTTTATACACCATATAAAAGAAGGTTGTGTATAAAACAAAATATGCCTCAATGAAAGGAGATTGAGACGAAGTCCCATAACTCGGGTCCGACTTGACTCGATCGTTCTTTAATGTCCTGAATAATAAACTTGAGTTAATTTATACTTGCTTAATAACCTTTTTCAAGTTCATTATTCCTTTTATATCACTTATTTCCATGTTAGGAACACTATGTAATTATTTAAGTTAATAACGGTCGTTTTAACGATCATTAGTACTTGAGTCAAAAATAAACCCTTTATAATTACAAGTTGTTCATGTATCCATTATATCCATAATTATAATCATGATGTATATATCATATATATACAGTATATAAATGCATTTATAATATTACATAATCATTTATAGGTAAGAAATGAAATGCACCGTTCATGGAGACGGTAAGCCGTACGTACGCCTGAATGCTACTTTCATTTCTATTTCGTATTTTATAGAATGGAATCATAATGATATAAAGGTATATTATAATTCCAGTATAATATCATATATAATATCATAGTTCCATCCTTTATACGTCCCACACATTATATTTAACGAATCAAATCACTTTGAGGGGGCGGTAGTCCGCACTTCCTTAAATGAAGATATCGCGTTTACCCATAATGGAAACCATAAAGGTATGCCAAAAATGAAAAATACAGAAGCTTAAGGAAACAATAAACATATTATATATCATATATAAATATAGTGACATCTCAATGGCCACCTTTGAAGGTGTTAAAAGAATGTTGAACAATCATCATTTCGGGAGGCATAAATTCGCCCTCCACGGAAACAGTATATTCTTTAACCATTAGATGTAGGTGTGTGTAATTGTAGCTCTAATAATTCTTATAAAAACATCCTAGTATATTTAATATACTGGATTTGTTACAAAATAAATGAATAAAAAGAGTTTAGGGGGTTGGAGAAGCAAAATAAAACAAAAGGACTCAAGTGAAGACATTACCTTAAAATCGGGTAACTCCCTTTGGTTTGAGCTCAAAGGCTTCTTTGGGAAGACTTCTGCCCAAAGTGAGGCTTCAAGGAGTTAGAGAGGGTTGTGGAGAGAAAAAATGGTCAGCTGTGGCCGAGCCAAAGGCTTTGGAAGTGTGGGTAAGGAGGTAGAGGTGGGGGCCTTTTATAAGAGAAGAGGAGGGGCACTCTTGGAAAGTAAAGAAATGTTACTTTATTTTAAAATGAATTTCGGATATTAATGGTCCCACATTGATGTGTTTCAAGGATAATGTGATAAGGGTTCAAATTCCACTCATACAATAGGTTTTGGACATGTGTAGGTCTTATATTTTACATTATCATTCCATTTTATTTAAATCCTTTATTAATGAGGTAATCGCTGCATCATCATGATGTCCTAAATAATTGAATATATTTAATGTCTAAAAATTATAAAAAAAATATCATGATGTAGGAACTCTCGTTAGATTTCTAATGAATATTTATAGTCCAAAAGATCATTTTTGTAGACAAAAGTAAAAATATTTTACTTAGGTGATACATTCTTGGTCACATTTAGCATTCTTTAAAAATAAAAAGATAAAAAGTCACTTTCTCACAAAAGTGAATACATGGGGCCCCCATGTTTGGCACAAGGCATCCCATGGTCGGCCATGAGACAACCAGTATCCTTAGAACACATTTTGTGGTCTTTTTGTATTATTATGATATCATTTTATTATCCTTAACTACCAGATTACTCATTAATCAAGATAATTAAAGATAATTATCGTCGTTACTATTCATAATATCCAAAAAAAGAGTCCTAATTACATAATTTGGACCTTATGATTCCAAATATGTAATCCATTTTACCAAATTCCAAACACAGAAATTGAAATAATTGATTTACAAAATAATTCCCATTGTCAAAACAAATAGCGGGTTTTTTTGAAACAATATCTATGAAAAGTTTGGCATTAGTTTATGCCCAATTCCAAAGTGAAATTAATCCTAATGACCACCATTGGATTAAATAATAAAAATATATTCTAATTTAACTTTAAAACCAATTCAAAAGATAATCTAATCATATAAATAAAGTAGATTAAAAAGCAGTTTTGATGTAAAATACAGTATTTTTCACTATTCATTAAAAATGAACATTGTCAGAAAAATACCAAAAATTCGCACAAAGTAAATTTTGATGTCCCAATCATAAATAATAAGTTTATTTTGACAAAAATAGCTTATAAAATTGTCAAAAGATATATTTAAAAATTGTTTTCCATCAAAAGGCAGTAAAACAATCCTTTAAAATATATTAGTGTATTCCATGCTTAAGATTGGATTTATTTTCATTTTAAGCCGATAAAACACTATCTAATTCATTAATAGACATAGATAAAAATATCTATCATTCATTAATTACTTGGGATGTTACAATGATCCCATGTAACCATGTGGTAATAGTTTATTTAAACAACCTCGTCGCTTTTCGTGATTGTTATTGATTATACTTCTTTGATGAAATATTACGACCCATATCTCAATAAAATTCATGAATTTTCTTATACTATTTTACCCAATATATATTCAAGTATTGGTACAATTTTTCTACTCTTTGGTACTTAATATAGTTAATAAATAGTCTTTAATAAATACTTACTTTATCCTCTTTTTAGTCATAAATCCGTGTTTCTTCGAACCCATGTTTTATAAAAATGGGTTGAAAGAATATTATAACATTATCCTAATAACATTAAAAGACATTTTTACCCTTTTGTCTTTTACTAATCTCTTCAAAGGAATATTATTGTCACATTCCAAATGAGGAATTTTTCTATCCTTTTTACTGTACAAAAGGAATGTTCCTTTTGCGTTATACGACATGTATAGATTTTCCCACCGTCATATCTTTGAATCTTTCATTGAATTTTTAGAAGGTTAAATTTTATGAAAACGTTTTTAAAATTAATTTTCTATGAAAATTTTTTCAAGCCTTATTTATAATTTTTCAAAGTATATTCAAAGACATGATTTTTGAAAATATTTTCAATCTGCATTCATATGTTTTCATGTAAAAATGTTTTCAAAAAATTTCCAAGATTTATTTATATGTTTTAAATGTTTTTTCGTTGAAAAAGTTTTTTAAAATTTTTATGCTTATTTTATAATTTTTCAAGGAAATGGTTTTCAAAATTATTTCAAGCCTTCTTTATATGTTTTCAAGGTATTTTATAAAAAATTATTTTTAAATGATTTTATGTATTTAAAATAATTTTTAAAAGAACAATGGATATTTTCTACAATAAGTAATTTTTAAAGATATTTTAAATTTATTTTCCATCTAAGATTACATCAATTGATATTACTTCTATCCTTATATAAAATTTTCTAAAGGTTCCATTAATATTATTTCTATGAATGGGTTATTCTTAATGTCATGTAATTTATGAAACATGTATCCCATTCAAGGGTTATATGTTTATGAAATTTGGTTCTCTTTAACATGTTATGTTTTTAATGAAATGATTATTAAACCTGAATTTTTCCATAGGTTTTAATATGATTACATATTTATAATACCCATTTCATTTCATGGGTTACTATATGATTATTTATGATCTTGTGTTATATGTATGTGTGATTTCATTGTGAGATGGGTTGGACCAATATCTCCCTCCAATGAATTGCCTACATATTTATATCTCATGATATAGACATATTTGGAATAAGAAATGATCTTCGTACTGTATTACAGGTCTGGAAAGAGAAATTTACATGGTTCGGTAATGCAGGGTTTGAATGAGGAGTGAACTCGGTTAAGTAATACAAGGCTGGAATGGGCTATGAACCCAATTCAGTAATGTAAATTCTCTCCTAAGATGTCCTCAACAACAATTCCTTGACTACTAAGTAAATCATTATATATGATTATTTCTACCACAATTCCATGTTTTATTCCTAGGTTATGATTTCATCGATTATTTTCTTTATTTACTTATGATTCATATCTTATAAACTGTTAATCAGTTTTATGATCTCTCTTATAGAAGGTATGATCTTCAAATTTTATTCTCATGTTTCATACCCTTTTGTTCATGTTATACTTATGAATTTATTTTACTTACCCTTACTAAGAATCTAAGCTCATCTATTTCTTATGTTTTATTTCCACAGTTTATATAGAAAGGTTTTAGGTATAATTACATAATATATAGATCTTTGTGGGAATTGTTGAAGATCTATCACCAGGATAGAATATTTGGTTTCCATGTTTCCAAAGAACCTAAACTGTTATGGTCCTCAGGCAAGTATTTTTTTAATGTACTAAATATTCATCTAAAATGACATAATATCCATGTATGTCATGATTGGATATCTATATGGAGATTTTAATTTGTTATTTCTATATCCTTGTTGATTCATTATAGACACTTTAGTCTATTATATACATGTTATACACTCAATTTTATTGATTTTTTTTCTAAATACACCACAAAACCAACAATAATGTTGAAACATAATGTTTTGATAAATGTTTTAATGTTGAAAGGGTTGTGGTCCAGATTCATTATCATCCACCATATGTGTTTATAACAGAAAAACCCCTTATTTAATTTATTCTTTAACTCTTGAGACTATTTTGAACTCATTTCCAAAAAAAATATGTTTCCCAATCTCAAAATATAATTCTTTTCTTCAATCCATTTAGTTAATCCAGATTTCCATTTAATATTATCTCATTTTGTATGTGATTAATTATTTTGAAGAAGAGATTATAAATATTTATCCCCCACATATCGTTCATTCTAGAATCTAAAGGATCAAAGTTTCTTTTTTGGAACCCTTAAATTTTCAGGAAGAAAATTATATTCAATTCAGTTATATATTTCTCTATACATTTATCTATTTCCCCAATATTTATTTTAATATGTAAAATTCTTTGACTCCAAGAATTAATACCGGAGGAATACCATCATTTATTTTCATTTCTTATATATTTTCCGGATTCTAATTTCCAATTTACCCAATTAGATCCTCTTCATGAATTTCATTGTGTTTGTTTGAGTTTTTTCTTTGGATGAAAATTTCATTCTCGAAGATGTCTAATTTATTTCTAGAAAATTATAATCCCCATTTTCAATTTTTATTAATTACTTTTTTCTCATAATTATATAATATACTAAATATTTATTTGTGTTTAATTTTATTACGACTCAGCATTTTTGTTCTATGATAACATTCAGAGAAACTTCTCTAGGAGTTTCATCATCATTAATACTTTCTTCTCCATTTTTCACATCTTCTTCAGTTGACATAAAGTTTCTTCTGAATAATTTGTGTAACTTTTATCCATCCCCTTTGACTTAATTATCGTCATATAATCTATATTTTTTGTGGCCTTCAAATATACTTCTTTATCTTTACATAAATTCATTATTTTTGATATATAATTGACATATAAGTGAGAAATTATTCCATAAATAAAAAATTCTAATGAAATCTTAAATTTATAATTATATTTACCATTATAAAAGTTTATATATTTCAAGGAAATTTTTTCTAAAAAAATATTATACACATTTATTTTCATCATATAAACCATTATAATTTTCAATATTTATGTATTTGTAGACTTGGAATGAGCTGTATTTATCCATCATGGATTTTATTTTAAGATAAGTATATATTCTAGTTTTACTATTAATAATTGTGATATGATTTTCTTCAATGGTAAAATCATAATAACTCTATCTTCAATTGATGAGAAAATAGAATCAAACATATTTAGAAAAATAAAAATTAGTTTCAAGAAAATAGTAGAGTCTTAAAGACACCCACCATATCATCTAAGTACTAATAATCATATTAAATCTGGTAAGAAATTCAACAATTGTTTCTTTACCATGAATTTTGTTATTTTAAAATTGATGTCTGTTAATATAATATATTAATTTAATTACTTTTTTAATTATAGATAAAATGAGGATTTATCCAAACATTAATTTCTATTTTATACCCCATTAATTTATAACATCATTTTTGAATAATTTTGAAATTATAGAATTTATTTCCTTTATATCACTTAAGATTTTATTTTTATCCATAAAATAATATTTTTAAGTTCTACTTGGCGTTTTGACCCCATAATAGAAAGAATATAAAACATCATTCCATATTAATAAGTGATTGGGTAGCATTCTTTATTTCCAAATATAAATTCTTTTTCAATTTAATGTAGGAGTTCAAATTATATTGATTGAGTTGAGAGTATCCAAAATTAATTTTAGATTGGTAATATATAGAGAACCTATGAAATGATAATAATTATTACAATCACATGTAGAATGGAAAAAAATCGGTGTGTGGGAACCAGTTTTTACAAACATTTCAAAAGAAAATACCCCTCATTCATGTTCCGCATAATTATCTAAAAAAATCCCAATGATTCATGAAATAATAAATAAACACAAAAACAAAATTTAACGAATTTCATATCCTAATAGTATGACTACATCCCAGTTTTGTTTTGTTTATATAACCTAAACACTCAACCCTTATCTTATCGTAAACAAGTCTCTATAGGAAAGGGAATAGCTTTAAAAATAATTCAAAGGATGGATTTCACCAGTTATAATTCATATAAAATAAAATAAATTTATTCCCTAGAATGAAATATTTCCACTATAATCTTGATTTTCAATACATATTACATATATGAGTATATTTTTCTTCTTTATCATTAATATTGTTGTAAAACTATTTTCATCATTTGTTCAAAAAATAATATTCAAAATTATTCTCTCATGGTTTTAAAAAAAGTATAATTTTCTTATTATCATTTCATTACATATATATTCCCAGAAATATTTCTAAATTTACATATTAGAATATTGAAAACCTTCCATTATTTTCAAGAGAATATTTCCTCATTAATTTTTATAGAAATATTTATCAAAATATCTATTTAAATGTCCAAGAAACTACATATTTTTTCTTTTTACAATAATACATGACACTTAGAATTAAAATACTTTACATTTAATTATAATTATCATGGACTTAACATACTCTATGAATTATGTAGTCATATATTCCATGGAGGAATGATTGGAATCTTGTGGTGAAATTTCAAACATCACAGTATGAGAGACATTTATTTATTTCATTACCTAAAATAGTTGTGGCATGAAATCCCTAAATAAAAAATGAAATATCCCTTTATAAATTCCTCATGAATATTTTCACAAAACATGGATAAATTTTATGTCTATGATATTTTGAATTCTTTATATCATCATTACATTATTTGGTTTAAATCACTATAAATCTAAAAAATTTATCAATGTTTGTAAACTATATAAGATAATGTATATCCTATGTACTAAATTGTGTGATCATCCCTCTTCCATATCTGTTAAACTATAATCTAATGTCTATGCTTATTTTATAGTCTTATATTTAATTTATATATTGTTTTCTCTTTTCAATATTTTAGACTTGGCCACCATAAAATCTAAGGTAAGTTTAATTATTTTACATTTTATTGTTTTTTAAGATATTTTACATTCATAATTTTCATCGAGGTCTGATATATTATCATGTGTATTCAAAAATATGTTATGTATCATATTCTATATAATATGTTTTAATTTAAAAATTTATTATATTATTTTGATATATTGTATTATATACTCAAAATACCAATACTTTCGTGGGTTTTATAGGATGTTATACTTTGAAAAACTTTTAGTGAGATTTGGTATAATATCCAATATACCCACAAATGTCTTATATTTTTACAACCTTTGAGAAAATCTAAAAGTTCATTAATAAAAATCATATTTATAGACATAATATCATATTTATGGATCATAATCACAAATAATGACATACCTTATATATAGGAATATATTGTGTGTTTGAATTATTCATCGTTTAAAATTTCTCATACCGTCACAAAATATTATTTAAATAACTCTACTTGATTCAAATAATCACAAATGGCATTAAATCACTTCAGAAAATATTAATAATATTTCAATTATATTATATCCACATGTTACCTTTAACTACTCCAAAATATATATATATATATAAACATCATCAACATGTATTGAAAAAAATACAACATCATTCCCATGTTGGTTCACCAAAAAACATCATTAAAATAAAGCGTAGAAAGAAATTGAAAATCTACAGTCATGTACTAGTGAAGTAAAAAATACTATTCAATAGTCATGTTGTTATCTGAATTCGGCTTAATAAATTATACGATCTTAGTTATTAGTCTTTAATTCAATAATTCCTTTTTTATGTTTGCATACTTTTCAAAATAAAATAGATAGGGATCTAAACACCATATTTAAACATACTACCTAACTGACCTAATATCCATGAATATGGCTAAACATTTATGATTTAATTAACAAAATATCTACTCAAAATAAAAGATTCATGATTAAGAAGTGAGTAAAAGGTATAAATAAAGAATAAATAAAAAACATGACAATATTTAGTAATAATAAGATACCCCACTAGCATAATACATCTTCATTACATATATTCGACAGAAAACACACCCCCTCATGCAATACGTGAGTGTCTGGATAATGTCAAAAATTGAATACTGTTGTATTAAAAACTAGTTGAAAGAACTGTAGATGCTCCAAACCTGATATATCATGATAAAAACATTTCGTCAAACCTTAATCCTCTATTTATAAATATAATCACCCTTATGAATCTAAATAATATTTGGATATATCTCCACTATCTATCTTCTTATGTATCCTAATCAATATCCTTATAAATATTCACAAAATTCAATATTCAGTTTTTCATGAACCTGGATGGGCTTCCATCTAATCTGACACCTGAACTGGTCTATGACAAGGTTCGATAGGCATTCTCGATCCTCCCAATCTAGTAACTAGATTTGGAAATCAAATATATCACATTGGGAATACTTTATCCTTGTAAACAACTAAGACAAATAAACTATAATGATGATGTATCATATTCGAAAAATAATTGAACATAAAAATATATATAATCAAGTCCAGTTAAAATAGAATAATGAAAAGTAGAAAACTAAAAAAAACTGAACATATCCAAAACTAGACAAAATCTCTACATGTCCTCATGATCATCACCATCCACAAGACCAACCTGCTCCAAAGGAAAACCCAAAACAGAAACCAAAAACTACAAATAATATTGAGTCTACTAATGAAGAGTGACATAAGTAGGGTGTGATAATAAAAATACTAGTAATAAATAACCACAGATTCCATACTTTTTTTCCCCAAATAATGTGTAAATGATAGTTTGAAATACATATAAATACCAAGGTTTTATCATTTCAAGGATCCACCCACGGCTTTTTCGTAAATTCATATTTTAAAACAAAACCTAATTTTCAATTTCAAAAACCTAGTATAATAACAAAAAAAACAAATACACATCAAGAAATCAATACTGTTTTATGGGAAATAAATTATATAGTTCAAATAAGAAAATACTAGTAGAGTATGTAATCAATGTATAGAAAGATAAAATAGAATATACAGATATGTAATCATTTTGAATTTCTAAAACATATCTAGAAGAAATCTCTATACATACTCGATCCAGACTCACCTACCAATGCATGGTTTGGATTCATAGTCAATAACCAATTGGATACTCTAAACTAGACTCACTAGTGGAAATTCCCACCTGACCTCTCAACAAATCTCAGGGTACCATTCTGTTTAATCGGTACCAACAATAAATCATCACTCGAACCTCTATATGATGTCTAGGAATCCAATAATAGTATAAAAAGGTGTATGGGTAGGTCATAACATGTGTGTCTTTATATTCCATCATTATTTCCTATCCTAATATCCAGCACCACCTATGTGGAGGCCCTCTCATCGAAAATTCAACAATTGGTTTCCCATCACACAAGAATCCATATACAAGTTAAAAATAGGACTACACATCATGAGTTTTAAAACCAATTTTAAAATTACAATAATGTTCCAATCAGTCCTTTTCATTTACAAATCCATGCTCATTTCTAATCCATTTTCAAGACTGATATGAAAACATACAACATACACAAAATGTTCCAAATAGTCTTTTATGTTATTTAAAAACCAAATTCAGAGACAAATTTTCAAGTCATTTTGAAAACAAGTAACAATTTATAAAACATTAATGGGTTTAAAGGAACCATTAGAGATGAGGTGGATTGAAGAGATAATAAAAGGAGAAGAATAATTTTGAAAAATGGGTTGAACAGGGACATTTTCTATAGAAATCTATTATCATTTATAATCCCTTCTATATGTGTAACTTATGCACATATTCCCACATCCAATGGAACATATGTGGTGAACAATAAAAATACCAAAAAACCAATTTAACATGTAGAGATATTCATTACCACCAATAATAACAAATCATCACATAATAATGAATCCAACAAAAGCACAAAAAACCACATGCCAATCTCAACTTCCTAGTAACCAAATACCAAATCCTAACCGAGTCTAAACATAATTCAAAATTCTAAAATTCATTTTTAAAGATCAATTGGTATTTCATCAAACACTTTGTATACATACATGTATGGCCATAGTTATTGAAAACCCATTTTCATAAAATTAGCCACATGAAAACACCATAATTAATAAAGAAAACACATCACAAGAATGAGATAAACATTTAGAACCAATTGGAAACAAACAAGAATCAAATAGAATGATCCAAAAATCAAATGGATGGAAACACATACCTCAATGATGTGAGAATTAAATGAAACTCCAAGAGAGGGAAGAACTAAGCCCAAGAGATGATCCACACTCCCTAATATTAAAAAAATCATCCAACATTGTCCAACCTTTGGATGGGGGTTTTTCTAGGAAGGATCTATGCTAAGAGAAAAGAAGAAAAAATAAAAAGAATGAATAAAAAAGAAGAAGAAATCTTAACTAAGGATAAATCCACCCAAATAATGAAGGAAGAGAACCAAGTAAGTATAAGAATTCATGAGAGCGGGGCTTGGAATCCATCTCCTACAATAAAAATGAGAATGGGGGAGGTGAAAAAAGAAATTGGTTAAAATGAGGGAGCTAAAAATAGGAACATCATGTTTTTAATAAATCTAGGAAAGTCATAGGATTTTTTATCACAGTTTTATAAGTTGTATTCCAAATTTGTGCACCATACTAGTAGAGGAGGACACCCACATGGGCTGGCTGCATGGTTTGGGAAATTGTGTGCCAACTATTCCACTAAACTCTATCAAATGATAGAGATATTTATAAAACCTTCATCATGTTTTCCTATAACCATGTGGAAACGCTGTGATTTTTCCTAGACACTAATATCACACTGTATAGTTTCTCATGGTCCTCACACAATTAGGATAAAATAGTGTACAAATCATGAACATTGCCAAGAACCCGCAAAAAATAAAAAACTCAATAAATTCTCATATGAAACTAGACCTAAACTTCAACCAAATGAACCAAAACCAAGAAAAGAATTAAATAAAGTGGAAAATGTGGTCAGGGTGTGACAATTATCCATACCAAAAACAATTTCATCCCCCATAAAGCCACCCAACCAAATGAGAATAAAACTCAAATTCAAAATCAAACATGGAAATGAAAGACCACAACACTCAGGGGGACCATTCACTCCACAATTCACACTCGACAATATCTATGGACAACCAAATTTTGTAGAACCATAGAAAATGAAATTTTAAGGGTTCTCCCCGCCATAAAAATGCATTTAACACCATGAAAGACTAAAGTGAAACACAACACAAGGAAATCTGCGTACTCCCAACCCAAACCAAAAACCCCTCACACATGGTAAAACCTACTAAAAGAACTAGAACTAAATAGAGAACAAACCATGATACATAATTTCGAAAAAGAAATTATATAAAAATTATGAAGAAATGAAAACCAAATGCAATCCATAAAACGGATAAACACAAACAAGAGAGAATAATTAATCAATGACCCATGTCCAAAAAGACACAACCACTAGAATTATAAGAGGACAATAATACCAAGATTTTTACAATAAATATAAACATACAAAAACCAAAAAACTAATATGGGGGAACATAAACTGTTATTACTGTTGTACTTGAGCTAAAATAGATAACAAGGTTTCTCACACCCAATGACTTCTGATTTCCTGGTAAGCATCACTCTAAGGCCTATTATTGGAGCCCTAGTACCTTGAATCAACTGTTTCCCCACAATTAAGCACTGGTAGTCACCAACCAAGACTTACACATTCTGTAAAATATTCCTATAGAACTTCCCCAGGTGACCCAAATGGCCATATTGCAAAGAAAACATCATAGGAATACAATAAGAAGGATTTGAATTCCAAAAATAAACACACTGGATGCACGCGAACGAATAGTTAGATGAATGAGAAGCCATAAAAAATAAAACTTATATGAAATGGGATCCTCTAGTACACCCTTCTCACTAAATGGGGAACCATCATGAGGTCCATGATACACCAGATTTCCAACTACCAAAGACTGTGCTCTAGAAACCAACTCATCCAGAAAATCCTAATCCACAATATTTCTGAACAAAACGTAATTGTATGAGAGAAATCACACCTTAACCTCCTTATAAAGACCCAAAAAATAGAGGATATTTAATCTAATCCTCCAAATTCTATCTCTGGAGAAAAGGACACCATATCTTTGAGATGATCAACATAGGACTCCATCGTCTATTGACCATGACGAATTCCCAATAGCTTTACCGATTTCCTCCCCTTTAACTCCTCAGTTATAAACCATTATATGAAATTGGCATTAAAATTTTTTAATGAAATCCCAACAAGCAATTATGTTGTGATGATCATATTACATTAATCCAAAACCATACCATCAAATGAAAAAAAATTCACACACCCTTACAGATTTGGGAGTTCCCAATGACCTAAACACACCTTCAACTTTCTCAAGTCACTCTGTAACCTTTAAAGGATCTTGTTCATCATGGGATAACATAAAAACTAAGAATAAATAGACTCTACCATCCTACTAGGTGTTTTTTCAAGGTCAGAAACTATAATATAACCACTGATAAAATTTGGAACCTTTCTGAGTGGTATATTGAATACAGCATAAAAACAGAAAAATGAATCATATAAAACCAAAAATCTGACAATACTGGATCAAAAAAACACCTCCAATAAAAATAACAAACCCATGAACCAAACATCTCAAAATAATAGCATGTTCCACATTTAGAAACACAACTTCCATTCTAGTTACAAAACTATTTTTCTCCATGGTGACATTTAAAGAAAACCCAAACCCCAAAATCATATTCCTTATTAAATACCTTTTTCCAAAATGTATTTTCTATTTTAAAATTGACTCATGATGATATAAACTGAACTAAAAAACTCAAAACAAAATTCCTGACTGAGGAACTAGTGTCCTTTCATAACATGACAACATGGTATAGTTGACAATGCCTCAAGAAAAAACTGACCATTGGGACCATCCTGAATCATGCACTCGGGATCCACATGGGTCGCTAGTCCATGAAATCCCATCATTTAAAATGAAATCACCACCATTTTCATTGCACATCCACATAAAAAAATAAAATAATCAATTAATGGACTACCCCTGACCACCTGAGGATCAGAACGAGTAGGAGTTCATGACGATCTTAATATATATACCTCTTTGTTCAGGATAGTCTTAATATAAAAATTAATTTACACCTTAAAAGAATGGATCCCGGGATTCCATTTATTCATGATCTAGGAAAGGGTTACAACTAATCAGGCACCCAAACTGGTCTGGGACAAGGCCCAAGAGGCATTCCCAATAATTATCGGCTGGTAACTAGCATCAAGAATCAAAGATATCAAAGTGGGAAGGATTTATCCCAGTAAACCAATGAAATTAATAAACCAAATATTAAAAAAAATATAACCTAATAATAAATTAACATTATAAGATTCATAATGAAATATAGTTACAAAAGAAGAACGATAAAGCATATACTAAAATCACTAAACAAAATCGTAACACAAAACGATCCTCACATGGCCATTTGGTCACCACCATCCACAAGACCAACCTGCTCCATAGGATAACCCAAACTAGAAACCTAAACTAACAAAAAAGATCAGGTCTACTGATGCCGAGTGACACAAGTTAGATGTGATCATAAACATCCTAGTAGGTATGGACCAAATAGTATATACATTTCCTTTATCGAAAAATTCTAGAAATGATAGTTTTAAATAAATTTAAAAAATATGGTTTTTTTCTTTTTAGTGATCCACACATGGTTTTTCAAGAAATTTCCATTTTAAAATAAAAATCAATTTTCCTTTTCTTAAACTCTTATTAATAAAAAACTCAAAAAACAAGAAATATATAGTGCTATTTATGATATAAAGGAGGAAACAAAAATGGAAAAATAATAGTAGAGTAAGTAACCAAATTATAATAAGATAAAATAGAACATATTGATACATAATCATGTACATTTCTTAAACATCCCTAAAAATAGTCCCTTTAAATACTCAGTTCAAAATCACCTACCAATGTATATTGTAAATCTAGAGTCAACAGCCAACTGGATTCTCTAAACCATCCTCACTTGTGGAAATACCCCCATGGCCTCTCAAAAATATGGGGGGTACCAGTCCATATAATTAGGAATATAAAGAAGAAATCACTCTAACCTAAGAAAGGAATCCTTTTAATCCCAAGATTGTAGTACAATGAGAATGGGGAGTTTATCACAGGAATAGATTAAATGAACTACATAAAGATTCCACCATACTTTCATAGCCCAAACTCTGACACAACCTATGTAGAGTCCCCCTCACTAAAAGGTAAACCATATGGTTCCCATCACACATCAATCAATTTAAAATATCCAAATAGTCCTACACATCATTATATTTAAAACTACTTTCCAAATCACCAAAACATTCCAACTAGGCCTTATCATTTAAAAATTCGTGTCCATTTCCAATCCACTTCCAAAACTAATATGAAAACATAGAACATGTACAAAAGGTTCCAAGTGGTCATTTATGTTACTTAGAAACCACATTTAGAGACCATTTTTCGTGTCATTTTGTAACCAATGTAACATTTACAAAACACGCAGGGGTGTGAAGGAACAATTTGAGATGAGGATGTTAGGGAAGATAATAAAATAAGGAGAAATATTTTGAAAACCATGTTCAATATTTAAATTTTCTACATGAATCCATTATCATTTGTGATCCCATCTATATGTGAACCCCATGAAGATATGGATATTCCCACATCCAATGGAACATCCAAAGTGAACCATAAAAATTCCGAGAAACCAATTTAAAGAGTTACAATGTGCATTAACACCAATCAAAAAAAATCATCACATAAACATGTAAGTAAGAAAAGGCCCCAAAACCCATACACTAAGCTCAATATCTAAGAAAAAAATATTACAAATCCTAAATAAGGAAAAACATAATCAAAATGCTTAAATTAATTTTTAATGATCAATTTTATTTTAATCAAACATTTTGTATACATACATGTATAAGAATTGTTATAAAAACCCTTTGGAACCCCATTTTCATCAAATATCCAACATGAAATCACCATAATGCATCAATAAAAAAATCACAAACATGAGAAACATATTCATAACTAATTGGAAACACACAATGATAAACTAGAATGTTTTATAAATGAAATTGATGGAAACACATGCCTCAATGATCTGCGGATCAAATTAAACTCTATGATAGGGAAGAACAAAGCCCAATAAATTATATACATTCCCTAACATAAAATAAATTGGCCAAAAATATCCAACCCTCACCCTAGGGTTTGGACAATAGGGAACCAAACCAATATAAAAGAATAAAAAATAAAAATAAGCAAGAAGAAGGAATAAGAAATCATACCAAGGAGAAATCCACCCAGATATTGCAGGAAGAGAACCAAAAATATAGGATAAATCAAGGGAGAGGGTCTTGGGATCCCTCTCATGTTCCAAAAATGAGAAATGGGGTGGAGAAACACAAAATGGGTTAGAAAGAGGGAGGTAAAAAAGAAGAATTTCACATTTTTAATGAATTTGGGAAAGTCACACTACTTTGTTACAATGTTTTCCAAACCCTTCACCAACTGATCACAAACTACTAGAAGAGGAGGAAATCTGTATGGGCTGGATACATGGTTTGGGAAATAATGCACCAACTGTGAAACACACCTCTGTCAAATGATAGAGTCGTTTTTCATAATTTCTATGTAGTTTCTTCAAACCATGCACAATCAATGAACTTTGTCCCAAACACCAACCACGCACTACATGTCTTATCCTGGGAATCACATAGTTTTTTATTAAACTATTCACAAATAGTGCATAGGGACAAGAACCTCCAAAAAAACTCCAAAACTAAAAAACTCTCATTGAAAACATGACCAGAAATTTGGCCAAAAGAACCAACACCAAGAAAAGTATAAAATGATGGAAAATTCATTATTAGGGTGTGACATATATACTTTAGTATCTCCCACAAATATATCCTCAAAAATATAATAGGGATAAAATATAGTTGATCTATATATTTACTATAGATAACTAACTCACAATGTGATTGAGTGCCTCATGACATGACACAATACTCTTCCTTGCAACCTCTACATGGATGATGTTCAATAGAAGGAACTCATGACAGATCAACCATCATCATATTTATTTTACATTTCTAGGTCTATGTGAGAATATGTTTAACCTAAAAAATGGAATAAAATTTTCCTTAATTTTTGTAAAAAAATAATCTTTGGAAATAAAAAATTCCCTCACAATATAATATATACTAAATAACCTACAGAATCACGATAAACGACCACCACCATCAACTTCATATTGTTCACTCATAAAATATGACATGAAAAACTGCATCAATACTCCATAGGTCCCATGTAACAGATAATTAGAAGTGAATAAATAGTATACAATTTCAGATACATACCTAAATCAACTTTTAGGAACTACTTGTACACATTTATCTTCCCCTATAATGAAAACTCTTACATATCCTTTTATATCCTCTAGTTACTCATAAGAATTGCATATTCGGTCATATTAAGGAGTGTATCCTTTTTTTATGATGTTAAATACATTCATGATTCAACATCATCTATTTGTTTATAAAATATAGGACTTATTTATGAATACAATGTGAATATTATATGTGTTTCCCCATTTTTTAGATACAGTTACATTACACAAATTAAGTGAACAATGGTGTGACACATGCATGAATTTTCTAAAGAATAATTATTTAATGTAATATATGTTATACTATATATGGTGGGTGTCTTATAGCCTTCTTAAATGAGTAGTTATGAGCTTCTATTAACATCCATTGAATTTTATATCCCTCGTATGAATATCATTGTCTCAGCATGACAAACCCTAGCCTTGAAGAAGATGACACGAATGACGTTGAATCACCGTATCTCCACACTAATTTTTTTTACTTAAATAGTGTTTCTTATATAAATCTCATATTAATGTTATACGTTTATAGTCCGTTCATGATAATACAAATAATTCCATCTCTTTTTTGGTTCTATCCTATCTTTTTTTCTATAATATGGAATGTTATATCCTTTTTCTAAAACATACATGTGATGGTATATTCTCTTTTCTCTTCTATGCATCACTGGCCATTTTCAATCAATAATGTCACTACAACTAGCTATCCATGATTTAGTGATCTAGTATAGGATTGGAAAAATATTTTATGTAAATATATATATATATATATTATTGAGAATAAGAGGTTTCAAGTTATTATTATTGATGTAACATCCTGCCCCTCCTAGTTGGCTTGAGTCGAGGCAGAAGTGATACGTGGCCTTAAGTGACATCCCTAAGGTGCCAAAGGCTAGAAATATATTCCATGGTCATAAAGAATGGTGGGGGATGATTTACCCATTAAAATAAAGGCAACCAACCAAACCTGTCATTACAAAACCACTATATTATTCATGTCAAAAATGAAATACAATTCAACCTCATACCAAATGAAAATAATACAAAACAATACCAATGCAACATCATATTACCAAGAGGAATACTAAAAGAATAAAACTCAAGACACAATGACATACCTTCACATCTCCATGTCAAACTCCATACACCAACTACACATCTACCTAAGAATCATGATATTCTACAAAATAAATGAGATGCTTTTCTTTTACTTGTGTCCCATAATTAAACATCTAAAAAAGAACCTAAGTGCCAAAGAAAGGGGTGAGCAATAATAAATAGTAGGTTCGCCCCAAATGACATCCCAACTCACGCAACTAACAAATAAAAATTTATCAAATTTATATAAAACAATATATATAAAACCAATAAAACATTTAAATAGTTTCCAACAAGCCAAAAAATCCATACCAACTGGTTTACCCTCATAAGTACACTTCTAAAAAATGCAGAAAAAAATCCATTAACCATTTACCAATTTCATATTAGCTCAACCCATCCCATTTCACATGACCCAACACAAACACCTCTACCACACAGACATCTCAACCACACAATCTTGGTGTTACCATTGACAGGGGGAACTTCACATCCAACAACATCCCATTTTTGTTGTGGTATTTCATAACAACATTACTATTCATTGATGGTGGTACTTCACACCCATTACCCATCCCAATTTAAAATCGTGCTTAATTGTTTAAGCCAGCAATTTCATACTAATAATTTCCAACAAAATTTCTACCAAGTATCCCCAAACCATTTCCATAAAACTCAACCATTTATTGAAAACACCATTAAGACAAATCAATGACAAGTATCACTTCAATAAAAACACATTATTTTTTAAAACAATTTTTAAAATACATTTCTATAAATCAAATCAAGAAACCTATTTGAAAATTTCCATTTTAAAATAAAATAGTGAAACATATTGCACAACAATATAACATTTCCTTTAAAACCCCAAAATCATCACAAAATGGATTTCAACAAAGCTTTTCCCAACAATTTCAGAATAAATTTTAAAAAATATCTAATTTGAAATTTATCCATGTTGTTATACCAATAAGAGTTGAGGGTGAAGACACCTATCTTTAGTGTTTTGTAGAAAATGACCAACGACACAAATACTCACCAAATCCGGATGAAAACTCCCCCAACCTACCTTATAATCCTTCCCCTAACAACAAAAAATCCAAATATCATCATTATTAGAAACATAACCCCTATATATATCCAAAAAGAAACTAGATATAAGAAACCTAGAGATATAGAAGAGTAGATCTATGAAAAACCAAGAAACTACCATGAAATGAGACTTACCAATAGAGATCCTCCTTCAAAGCATTAAGAAAACCCTTTGAATCACCTCCAGAATTAGGGGGAAAGGTTCCCTAACATTGGAGAAGAATAAATTAAGATTTAGGTGTGCATGGGAGCTAGAGGGGGTGTTTAGGGAAAATCATAACCAAGACCCATTTTCAAAAACCTCAATTTTTATGATGTGCACGATTTACCCTCACAGTTAGACAAACAATGTGCTAATTGTGCACCTGCTACTGCCACAAGGGGGACCTCTCACGGTTGGCCCACACTATCAGAAAAATCATGCACCAACTTTTCAAAATACCACTACCTCATTGTGAATTCTTTTTTAGATATTATTCATGGCTTTCACTAAACGTGTTCAAATCATTCACCCTTATAAAAGCCCCAAAAACCTTCCCAAAAATATTCAAAACTCTCCCAAACATAACCCAATCACTTTATAAACATAAAATGAAAAATTAAATGGTTACAACCTTCAAACCATTGGTTCTAAATTATCCCCACCAATATCCTTCTGTCCTTATAAAGTAGAAAACCATTACTTCCTCAAAAGAACTCAGGCTATTTCTTGGCCATTTTTTTCTACCGTTTCCCAAGTCACCTTCTGAATCTAATTATGTTTCCACAAAACCCACATTAAACCAATTTTTTTACACAATACTTTTATTACCTATTCTCCATTTTTACTTTAATTTGCACCAACAAAGAATCTAGATCTATCTCAACATGATCCCATAGAATCACATGGTCAGGATCCTGCAGACACTTCTTCAACTAGGATACATAAAACACATTGTACACTATAGTAAACCTTGTTAGAAAGGCCAACTGATATTCCACTCATCCAAACCACTAAAGAATCTCAAAGGCCCTATATACCTTAGATACAACTTTCCCTACTTTACAAAATCACAATGTCGAAGCCTATGAGAGATTCTCAAGAACACATGTTTACCCACCTTGAACACCAACGATTGTCAATGATGGTCCGCATATGATTTCTGATGACTCTGATCTATCTCCATTATTTTCCTAAACAACATAAACTTATCTATATTCTCTGGGACAAGGATCTACCCAACCAAAGAAATATCTCTTGTTTCCACCAAATAAATTACAGAATGATATGGACGCCCCTATAATGCCTCAAATCGATCCATATGTTTCCATGTTTGATGAGTGTTATTAAATGAAAATTACACTAATGTTAAGTGGTCCTCCCATGAGCCACCAAAATCCATCACAAAAGACCTTAACATTTCTTCCAACATTTTTATCATCCTCTCAGACAAACCATACGTTTGAGGATGAGATGTCATACTCAAAGTCAACTGAGTCCCAATGGCTTATTGCAAGAATTTCCAAAAATTGGATGTGAACCTTGGATATCTAACTGATACAATTGAAAATGGTACATCATTCTTCTTTAAGACCTCGTATATATAGATTTTGGATAGATCCTCCGCCATATAGGATTCATGAATAGGGATGAAATGGATAGACTTTGTGAGCCGGACCACAATCACCCATATGGAATCACGTTTTTTGACCATTCTCATGAGACCTATAACAAGATCCATAGTTACTACTCCCATTTAAACATAGTGATAGGTAAAAACTACAACATACCTAATGGTCATTGAAGCTCTAGCTTGACTTTCTGAGTCAAGTATCTAGATACAAACTCTACCAATTTCTTTTTCATACCCGCCCACCAAAAATGTGCTTTCCACACATTATACATTTTTTTAATTCAAGGTTGAACAACACATTTAAAATGAAGATATGTAATAAGAAGTTATTCCTGAGAAGACACTCGTATAATGAACCAATTTATAAATCACAAAACTAAATTCACATCCATTTTGCATCCCTCAATGGTCTCCCCACCATTGAGATTCAACCTCACAGTTAAACATTATAAATCAGACATATATGCCTCTTTAACCTGTCTAACCAAATCAGGAACTAATGAAACATGAAAGAAAACCACTACATCATTACTATCTTCACATTTCAAATTCATGTCAGCTATGACCAATATCATATTCCACTGATCTGAACCTTATTTTTCTATCTGAATGTATGAATTTGTGATCAATGCATCTACCATATAACTTTCCTTGCCTAGTGTATAAATCATGTCAAATTAAAACATCTAGAGATACTCCATCCATATCCTCTTTCTCAAATTCAAATATCTCTATGAGAAAATATTCCTAAGACTCTTATGATCAGTAAAAAATATTAAAATATCACCAAATAGATAGTGATGCCATGTTTTAAAATCACGCACCAAAAACCACTAACTCTAAATAATTTTTTTGTGTAGTTCTTCTCATGAAAACTCAATTGGAGTTAACCATATGCAACCACAGGATACCCTTGCATGAGAACAAAGCTCAACCCTAATTTCAATGCATCATAATACAATACTACCCTCTCCCTGGTTTTGGAAAAACCAAAGTTGGTAAAATTTAAGGTGACCCTTAAAGTCTTCAAAAGACTTATGGAATTCCTCATTCCATTGAAATGGAACTTTATTCCTTGTAAAATCTATCATCGGTGAATCAAATCAGGGAAATTAATGAATGAATATTTGGTGACAACCTGCTAGACCCATGATGATTCATATCTCAAAAACATTATTTAGAAGTTTCCAATAGATAACCACCACTATCTTATCTAGATCCACTGAAACACCATACACGGAAATAACATGGTCAAAGAAACATACCTCATGTATCCAAAAATAACACTTTGATAATTTCTCATTAAATAAATGGTCACTCAAGATTCCCAACACTATTACAATGTGTTTCTCATGATCATCCATTTTCTTGGAATACACCAATATATCATCGACAAATACCACCATGAAAGAATTGAGATATCTCTGAAATTTATAATTCATAAATGTCATGAAGACCATTTGTGCATTTTTAAGACCAAAGGGAATTACCACATACTCATAATTTCTATATCTATTTATAAAAGCTTTTTTTGGGATTTATTAATTCTGCAACCATAGTTCATGATATCCTAATTGCATGTCAATTTTGGAGAACTACTGATCTCCCCTCAACTGATCAAAAATATCATCAATATGTGGGAGTGGTTATTGATTCTTTATTGTAACTTCGTTAATATTAAGATAATATTTACATTACCAGAATGTTAGATCCCCATATTTAATGAAAAAAATAGGTATTCCCCATAGATATCTGCTAGGATGGATGAACCATTTGTTTTATATGTCTTCCAACTTCACTTTCAATACCCTCAATTATATTGGTACCATCTAGTATGAAAAAATTGAAATGGGACTGATCCCCTAGAGTATATTAATCATAAACTCAACTTACCTTATAGGTGGAAACCTTGAGAAATATTTGGGAAATATATTCGGAAACGGATTAAAAATAGAGAAAAACTACTTCTTCTAATATCTTTCATCTATTCAAAAGACATATCTGCAAACTAATTTGAGATCGTCCCAATAGCTGCAGCTGAAAAGACTATTTCACACACCTTTTCATTATTCTCCCCCTATAAAGAGATCCTTAACACCATCTTCAATCAGGAAACTAATCGTTCATTCATAACAGGCTGTGTGGGAATTAAACATCGTATACCAATCCATAACTATTATTATATCATACACGTCCATCTAATGCACTGAGAAGTTCTATATCAACTCAATCCCATTAATATCTATATGAAATGCTCTACACATTAAGGATTAACAATCTCTTTTACCCATAAGAGTTTGAAGTTTCAAAACAGAAGGCATCATTTCCATGCGTAAACCCAAAAAATCAACATCTTAAGAAGTAATGAAAGAATGAGATGCCCTAGTATCAAAAAATTCATTCATAAAGGTAGAATTAAAAAGAATCATACCTATCACCATGGATGGTCTTGACTTTTCATCGACCACTACTTACTCAATACCAATATCCTACTTAATTTCCAAACTCTTCTATTTATTACCCTATAAAAACTACCCATGTTGAGGATTCATGGTGTTTCTAGAATCCCCAAGTATAAATCTATTTTACTTATTAGTGGTATATCGATGCCCTCATCCCATGGATGCACAAGATACCTACGACCCCTGAGAAGTGTCACAAACAACTGGCCTCAGAGTATTCTGATAGTAACACAGAAGATTTCACTTCCGATTAAAATTATTACATGCTCTAGGTTATGTCATACATTCACTGTTCATGTGGCATAGAGATAAAAATTGAAAATATCTCGGCTGACTATTTGGATTCAAAGGAATATTCAGTGATCATGTCTACCAATTTTAAACCATAATCCCTCTTTGTAAATAAGTTTCCCTCTTCCACTTACTCCCCACATTAGAGTTCCCACTATTTCTTATGTGTATAAACATACATCCTCCATTCATATCCCCCAATATATACCTTTCATTATTTTTTTCTCTATTTAACATGTGTATATAATATTTTATACATAACACAACAATCTTCCAACAAATTTCATACCTCATCCAAAATTCAAAAATATTTTCCTTCAACGATGTACTAGTGGAAAACTCTGGATAAAGACTGACTAAATTTATAAATTAAGCTTCATATTTTTTCAAAGAAAGGTTATATTTTTTCAATATTAATAATTTTTTTGTTCACTGAATTCTGAATGTGGGAGGATAGAATTGTTTGTTAAACAATTCCTTAAAATCCTCCCTTGTAATACATTGGTCCGCTCTAGCCTAAACTACTAACTCCCACCACTGAAATGAAATATCAAACAACATGTACATCGCTAAATTTAATTTCAACTCATCTAATATTCTTGGGAAACAAAATATTTGATTCATCCTATTCATCCTCACCTCTACTTTTTTGGGATCTGAATCACACCAAAAGATGGATGGATTATGATTTTTAAACTCAACCAAATGACCCACATTCATCAGCTCATCCCTTTTATTTAAACTATTCACAATTTAAATGTATTTTATTATTCTATGAACTAGCTACTGGTTCACTTATGAATCTGGTGTAACCACATTTTCAGCAGCTCCCTCCAGTTTGATTTATGACTCCTACCCAGTTTCATTTCTATCAACACAACACAACCATCATGAGTCTCACTCTATAGCGACAGAATTCTTATGATTTCAAGTTTCATCACATTGATGCTACTACAACCATGATTTCACAATTTTCTAACAACTAAGTATTATTAAATAAATATGATATAATTATTTAAATCCTTTAAAAATAATATTCCAAAGCTTTTTATTCCTATTTTGATATCCACGTTTACTGTATATGTTATAATGGTAAACAGTATTTGAAAAATATAATTAGTATATTGTGGCTAATTAAAATTCAGTGTTGTGTATAACACAAGCTATCAATGATTTAAAATTTAATAAAAAAAATCATAAAATATCAAGGTGTAAAAGGAAATATAATGTGAAATTATACAATAATTAATGATAATGGAAGAGCTAATATTGAATTCAAAATAAATATCTAGAGTTTGGAATAAAAAACCTACAACATTCTGGAAAAGAATAACCTATGTGTAGATAAAGAATAAGGATAAAAAGAGGTAGTGGGAATATTAATCTAACCAATGATATCCTTATGTCTTAAAATAATAAGGAAAGGAATAATAATAATTATAATAAGTATAAAATTATTATCATATATATACATACATACATATATATATCATAGAAAATGATCTAGAAGAAGAATTAAAATGAGGAGAGATAGTTCAGATGGTGCACTATTAATTTTAGTATTATATGAACAAAATCTCGTAGATATAGAGTTGGTGTGACTAAATAATATTGTGATATAGAAATAAATAATATAGATGAAATTTATTCTACTATTGGTTACTATATTCTAGTATTAGAAGATTTGTTCATGGGTAATTTCATCACTTATAGTTATTGTAATAATATAAAAAGAAGAAAGGAATGTTGTTTTAAGGAGGTTGAAAGAAGAACATTGGTAGAATGGATTCATCAAGTAAAATAAAATCCATTCTATTCAAGTGATTGGAGATCTATTGGGAGATATCGTTTCTGGTAATAAAAATACTCAATCATGTATTCTTCCATTATCATTTAATTACCTAGATAGTTTTCTAGGAGTTGAGATTTAATAATAACATCCTCTTATAATATTTTCTATAGTAATATAGTTGATATATTAGTCTTAGAACTCAACCTAAATGTGGAAAGGAGTTTGTACCTACATTGGGACCCAAAATTGTAAAAAACTATTTAGTTCAGATTCATACTTTTTGTCACACATATACTGTGAGTGTGTTCATAGAAATCAAAATCATATCCAAAGTGAATTTAAAAGGTTAAAATTATAGTTTAAAATACTTCATTATGATTACATTAATTCAAACACCCTTCCTTCACATGGGAATACACAAATCATTGGTCATTTCAATCTTAATAATTGTTATATATGTGATATATTACCTTCTAGCAAGAGTAAAAATATCATATGGTTCAAAAAATCCTATAATGGTATTACATACCTATCAAAAAATATATTACACATATCTAGCGGAACCATTATAAAGACATGATCTCCCACCTAAAAGGTTATTTATATCCTAATATAATTGATATCTCAACATCATCCATTTATTTCTATTAATATTCTTTTGATTTTATTTTTTTATTAATTATTTATTCCCAGATAAATGTGTTTTAATTAGATTTTTATAGGAACTATTTATATTGAATATTTGGGATCTTTTAATGTATAAGAATCATTATTGGAGGCCCAAATATATAAATGGAATATATATATATATATAATATTTTTCCTGTAATTTGTTTCCATCCGTAACCTAGACAACTAGGGAAAGGCCAACCCGTGGTGAAGATAACCTCGATGGGGGATGATCAAGGTGACATGGAGGATCATCTTGAATATCTTAGCATGTTTTGATGATATTAAATGCATAGAAAGGGTAATAGTGTGATCTGGAACAATAGGAGATCTACATATCTTAGATGGATCAAATCATATAATCATGCGGGCTTTAGATGAGTGTAACATCAAAGTGGACTACTATATATGAAACAGTTTTTTTGAAATAATGTTTGTGTAGAGATTTAAGGATATAACATCCCATAGGTTATCTTAATTGGGTATTTTTTATCACATAATTAATGTGGTCCTCACACCTTGATTATGGAATACATTCAAAGGTGAAAAAATCTCCATGCCAACATTATGTAAAGAATAGAAGACACCTGACACATGAAGCATAATATGTTTCACTTGGAACGATTATTCTTGTGTGATATCATACATATGTGATGGTTGTGTATAAATTTGCTTCAATAAGGTTATCCCAAATAATTAAATGTAAGAGTAACTTTAAAATTTGTTATACAAAGGTAAGATTCATGATTTATGAATAGAGAACTCCTTCCCTTTCCACAAAAGAAAGTATTTTGATACATCAAATTATGTTATTGCACAAATAAAGGGTTTACATCATGAGTTAATGATATAATGAATTTTTAACAGTAATTGGATCACATGAAAGGATTCTTAAGATTATTTATTCTCATGGAGGAGTAATTAAAAATGGTATTACTATTAAATATTTTAGAGATTTTAGCTTATTCTATGGCATGTTTCATCACACTGCATTGTCTTCTACATGGAACAGAGAGAGTTCTAAAAACATTGGTCATGCCACATTAGATATGACCACACATTATGGTTGAAAATAGTACTTATAATACATAGAGTTTAATATTCACGGGGATATATCATGGTGTTAGTTGTGGTTTTTTTTCAAGGAGGAGTTATTCATATTGTGGAAGGGATAATAGTCATTCTTTTTTTGAGTATTCATATTTTATGAATTGTGAGGTATTTAAAGTCAAATAAGATAAATGGGGATACACCATTACTGCATAATATTGTGTTCCCTCTATGAAAAGATAGTGAGGAATAAAATTTTGTTAGTATTAGAAGGACAAAACCACACTATAAATTCAGTATCTATATATTATATATAGATTTATTATCTTTCTCCATATGATATTTTTAGGAACTATTTAGGTGATAGAGAGTACTGATCACATATATACATGGGATCATATATATATATATAGTTGGACACAAAAGAGGATATATAGTGATGATATAAATAGATATGATCGATATAAAAGAAGTGAATTTGTTTCTATAAATAATGGTATATTTCTCCACTAAAATTATTGTTTTATGGAGGGATCAATTATAAATAATCTATAGTTCCTTTAGATGGATTTTGTTTCTATTGTGTCATTTTTTAATTTTATAAGCTCTCAAATTTATAGCATGATGGGGATAGTTTTTAGTTCTATGTATATAATAAATCAAGATTATGCTAGTGTAGTATTCTTTTATGATCAATTCATTTTTGGTTTTTGAATTTATCCTTTAATTCTATGTCATTTTCAAAAATATAGAATGTTTATCATGTTTTTAAATAGTTGAATCCTTTTAATGAAATAATTTTTCTTTTTTACTTCATTGTGGCCATTGTGTGGGTTAGGTTTGACATATAAATATGGTTTTGGCTTACCTATATCTTTGATTAACCAATGTCATCCACTATAAAAAAGGGGTGTTTTTCAGTAATATCTTGATGGGAGAGTCTAATGAATTTCATAAACCATATTATAACAAATATTAAACAATTTATTTTCCTTTTCACTTCACATGTACATGAGCATAGATTTGATATTTTTAGTACACTTTCTCGGATTTATTTTTTATGTATACATTCAATATTCTATTTATATTTAGTGTTAATAGAATTTTTCTTCATTAGTTCATCCTTAGACTACTACTCACAATTCCATTTTGGTTAGTAAATAATAAGAGTGTTTATAAATTAATAAACTTGATTATACATACAAATTAATGATACATTGTGGGTTATTAGAGTCTGTAACACTATTTCTAGGGAAAAATCTATGACTTGTGATATTTTCAAAATTTTAATTTTCCTTTAATATTATTTTCTCTTACAGAGTTTGATTTCATATGTTTTTATTTTCAAATTACAACTTTTATTCATGAAAACATAACTTAGGAAAAAGTAAAAGGTCTCTTTAACTATAATCATAGGATAAAATCATCTTACAGAATGATAACAATCAATAAAAAAAATTATGGTATGAACAAAATTAAGATAGAACAAGTTGTGTAGGGGAGAGAACTGAGGAAATGAACATTTATGGAGTATCGTATACCTTAATTTTTTGTGGTAAAACTAATAAACTTATGTCATATGGTATCTATTAACCACATTGAGATAAATCCAAAAATCATCCAAACTACATAAAATTCTATTTATTTTTTTGAGATACAATATGAAGATACAAAAACCCATGTAGGATGTTTCCTTTAACTCTATTACACATTCATGATTAAAAACATTTCTAGTTATGGTGAAAGGTTAATGTTATTTATATTTTCATTTAAAGATAAAGAAAGATTATAGATCAAAATATTAGAACCACATCCATGAATATTCACACATATATATCAAATATAATTCAGTGTGATGGTGAATCAATCGACAATGCATGGGGCATGTTGAGGACTTGTTAAGGAAGTATGCCTATAATGGAATAGAAATCTGGTTATTATTCCTTAATTCTATAATTCTATAAATAAATTAAACAAGTCAATCATGAATTATAATATAGGAGGATATTTGTTAGTGATGTTAACATGAAATTTATATCACTTTTTAGATGAGATTTCTAGTAATATATTACAATAAAAAATAGAAGGACTATAATGTAGATGAATCCAAAAGGTATACAATAATGGCTAGCAGGATATGAAAATAGAATACAACAGAAATATGATAGATGAGATGATGTCTATGTACCATCCTAGGGTGATGTACATGGAATATGATAATTATACATTTTATAATTATAAAAATAATATTTAGGGTTGGATGACACAATAATTAAGTCAATGATACTAGTAAAAAGCACCAAGGTTCAAAAAATAGTAAAGAAAATATCTTGAAATTCAATCCATTTCATTAAATACGACCATTTCAATATTTTGGAAACCTTCTAGTGTGACCATTATCTAGTTGATAGCTAATTCTAAAGGATAAAATGTATTTATAAGAAATTTAGAGTTTAAATTTTGGAAACATTTAAAACCAACACAATTAAATTCTAATAGGAGTGTTACTAAGTGTCATGGATGTCAATATTTCTGGGATTAGAGAGTAATATCCATGATGAGTTGTAAAATAGTAGAGGTTAGTAACAAATAAAAGAGAAAATGGTAAGATAAAAATGCAGAAAAAATAAAATTTATGTGAAATATTAAGGTAAAGTAAGAATAATCTCCAACGGAGGACAAAGAGGAATCCCCACCGCATTACAAGCCATTAAATTAATTCTCTAAAATGTTTATGTAAGGGAATATGGAGTAAAATTATATAACCTTATATAAAATTTCAATAAATTTCATATTAACTTCTATTTTACTAAATATTTCTTTAATATTCCAAGATATGAAATGTTTATTAAAGAGTTGGTTTAAAAAAATGAATCTGAAAGAGATATGAACCATTCCACTCCCAAGAGAATGCTCAGAAATGGTTTTAAGGATTCTATAAAAGATGAAAAAATAACTGACTAGTTTTCCAATCCCAGTTAATATTTTATATAATTAATTTTGAATCATTTTTTATGATCAATGACCAGCTATGAATGTGAGTCAACAGTAAACATTCAAGAGCATTATATTAGAGTAGATTAATCCCAAATTTTTTTATAATTTAAGGATAGAATAGTGAGATATCTATATGTTTTGATAGAATATGTTTTAGGTAAATTGATTAAATTCTATTTCCTAGTGGATTCAATTGTGTTATAAAAATATAAATAAATCCCATTAATATAGAAATTCTATATTGAGTAATGGTAAGAGACTTTATTGACTTTAAAAATGGGTAGTTTTCATTGAGGGTAGTCAGTGAACTTGTGATGCTCGTGATTCATCAGGTGGTGAATATGTTTAATAAAAAGAGGAGGACATAAATGAAGATTGAAATATATAATTATAGGTGTTTTCTATAAATGCGTAAATCATAGAAGTTGAAACTATAGAAAATGTATAAAATTTGTGAAATTGTAGAAGAAAAGGTGAAAGGATTACTACGAGAAAGGAATAAGGATACTGGAGAAACTATTGTGAAAGAATATTTTGATAAAGGATAAAACATTTTATTACTCCATAATGTGGTGGGGATTCATCTTTCTCCTCCTTTTTGAGATTATTTTTACTTTACCTTAATATTTCACATAGATTTTATTTTTTTTAATTTTTTATCTTACTATTTTCTCTTTTATTTATTACTAACCTCAACTTTAGTCCTACTAATCATGGATATTACCCTCAAATACCACATATATTGACCTCCATGACACTCAGTAACACTCCTATTACAATTTATATTAGTTGGTTTAAAATTGTTTAAAATTTTAAACTCAAAATTACTTATATAAACATTTTATCCATTTGAATTAGATATCAACTAGATAATGGTCACGTCGACAGTTATCTAAAATTTGGAATTTTCTCATTTAATTAAATGGTTTAGATTTCAAGATATTTTCATTACTATTTTTTGAACCTCTGTGCTCATTACTAGTATCGTTGACTCAGTTATTGTGTCACACAACCCTAAATATATTTTGATAATTATAATCTGTATAATTTTCATGTTCCATATACACAACCCTAGTATGGTACATAGACATATTCTCATCCATCATATTTTTCTTGTATTGTATTTACATATCCTCCTAGCCATTATTTTATACCTTTGGGAATTTTTTACATTATAGTCCTTCCATTTTCTATTGAAATCTATTACTAGAAATCTCATCTAAAAAGATATATAAATTTATTGTTAACATTATTAATAATGATAATCCTATATTGTAATTAATGATTGACTTGTTTAATTTAGTTATATAATTATAGAATGATGGATCAACAACCAGATTTCTATTCTATTATAGGCACACTTCCTTAAAAAGTCCTTTACATGCCCCGTCGATTGTTGATTGATTCACCATCACCCTAAATTATATTTGATATATAGATGTAAATATTCATGGATATGGTTCTAATATTATGATCTATGGTAATTCTTTATATTTCAATGAAAATATAAATAAAATTAACCTTTCCCCATAACTAGAAATATTTTTAATCATGAAAGTTTCATAGAGTTAAAGGAAACAACCTAGATGGGTTTTCATATCTTCATAATGTATATCAAAAAAATAAATATAATTTTATATATTTTGGATGATTTTTGGATTTATCTCAATGTGGTTCATAGATACCATAAAAAATAAGTTTATTAGTTATACCACCAAAAAATAAGTTATACCATAATCCATTAATGTTATTTCCTCAGTTCTCTCCCACACAAAACTTGTTTCTCTCTTTATTTTGTTTATACCCCAAAAAAAAATTATTTATTATTATCATTCCATAAGATGATTTCTAAATTATGATTATAGTTAAAGAGACCATTTCCTTTTACCTAAGTTATGTTCTCATGCACTAATGGTTTAACTTGAAAATAAAAACATATGAAATCACACCATGAAACAGAAAATCATATGAATGGAAAATTAAAATTTTGAAAATATCACAATTCATTGATTATTTTCCTAGAAATAGTTCTAGAGACTCTAATAACACACAATATATCATTTATATATATATTAATAATCATGTTTATGAATTTTTAAACAATCTTAATATCTAATAACAAAAATGGAATTGTGAGTAGTAGTCTAAGGATGAACCAATGGAGACAAATTCTAGTAAAAGTAAATATAAATAGAATAATGAAAGTGAACATCAAAAATAAATCAAATAAAGTATACTAAAAATATCAAATATATGGTCATGTACTGGTGAAGTGAAAATGTAAATCAATAGTTCAATTTTTGTCAGAATAGGGTTTAAGATATTCCTTAGACTCTCCCATCATGATATTACTGAAAAAAACCCCTTTTTGTGGATAACATTGGTTAATCAAAGATATAGGTAACCCAAAACCATATTTAGATGTAAAAACCAACCCACACAATGACCATAAACAAGTAAAAATGAAAAATTATTTCATTTAAATGATTGCACTCTTTAAAAACATGATACACATTCCTTATATTTGAAAAATATATATAATTAAATGATAAATTCAAAAACCTAAGATGAATTGATTAAAAGGAATACTACACTAGCATAATACTACTTCATTATATACATGGAACTAAAAATTATCCCCATCATGCTCTAAATTTGAGAGTTTATAAAATTAAAACATGACTCAATAGAAACAAACTCCATCTAAAGGCAATCTATATTATTTAGAATTGATACCTTTATAATAAAATATTTTTAATGAAGAAATATAACTTAATTTATATAATCAAATTCACCTCTTTTATATCTATCATATCTCTTTGTATCATTACTATATATCCACTTTTGTGTCCTAATAAATCTATATATTTGTATATATATATATATATAATCCCATTTTTGTATGTGATAAGTTCTCTATATCACCTAAATAGATCCTAGAAATATCATAAGGGGAAAGATAGTCAATATATATAATCTGTAGATACTGAATTTACGGTGTGGTTTTTTCCTTCTTATTATCACAAAATTTTCTTCCTCACTGCCTTTTCATAACGGGGCACAATATTATGTTGTAATGGTGTATGCCCATTTATCTTACTTGTCTTTAAATACTACACCATTCATAAAATATTAATACTCAAAAATAGAATGATTATTATTCTTTCCACAATATGAATAACTCCTCCATAGAAAAAAACTACAACTGACACCATGATATATCCCCATGAATATTACATTATATGTATTATAAGTACCAATTTAAACAATAAAGAGTGAACGTATCTAATGTGTCTTGACCAAATTGATTCAAACTCTCTATGTTCCATGTACCAGACACTGTAGAGTGATGAAACATGCCATATAATAAGCTAAAATCTCCCAGATAATTAAAAGAACCACCGTTATTAATTACTCCACCTTTTTAGAATAAATAATCTTATAAATCCTTTCATGTGATCCAATTACTGTTACAGATTCCTTATATCATTAACTCATGATGTAAACCCTTTATTTATACCATAACATAATTTTGTATATCAAATCATCTATCTTGTGTAAAGGGAAGGAGGTCCCCATTAATCAAACATGAATCACAACTTTGTATAACAAATTTTTAAGTTACTCTTACATTTAATTATTTAGAACATCCATAGTGAAAAACATTTATAAAAAAGCATCACATATGCATGATGCACCCAATAATAATCGTTCGAGGTGAAAAAAATTATACTTCATGTGTTAGGTGTCTTCTATTCTTCACATCATGTTGGAATTGATATTTTTTCACCATTGAATGCATTCCATAATTATGTTTTGAAGACCACATTCATGATGTGGTAAAAAATACCCAATAAAGATAACATATGGGATGTTAGATCCATAAATCTACACACACACACATTATTTTAAAAAAATAGTTTCATATATAGTACACCACTTTGAACTTACACTCATCTAAAGCCTGTATGATTATACGATGTGATCCATCAATGCTCTGTAGTTCTCCTATTGTTCCACCTTGCACTATTAACCTTTCTCTCCATTGAAAATCATCAAAAAATTCTTGTATATTCAATAAGATCCTCTATGTCACCTTGATCATTCTCCATCGAGGTTATTTTCACCACGGGTTGGCCTTTCCCTAGTGGTCTATGTTATGGATGGAAAAAAATTACATGAAAATTATTGTATATATATATATTCCATTTATATATTTAAGCCTCCAATAATTTTTCTTATACATTAAAAATCCCCAATATTCAATAAAAATATAGTCCTATAAAAATCTAATTAAAACACATTTAACTGGGAATAAATAATTAACAGAAAAATAAAATCACAAAAAAATATTAGTAAAAAAATGGATGGTGTTGAGATATCAATTATATTTGGATATAGAAAAAATTTTAGGTGGTATATCATATATTTATAGTGGTTCCTCTAGATATGTGTAATATATTTTTGGATAGGTATGTAATATCATTGTAATATTTTTTGAACCATATGAGATTTTTCCTCTTTCTAGAATGTAATATATCACATATATAACTATTATTCAGATTGAACTGAACAATGATCTATGTAGTCCTATATGAATGGAGGGGGTTGAATCAATGTAATAATTTTCCTGAATTATTTTAAACTAAAATTTTATCCTTTTATACTCCCTATGGATATGATTTTTATTTCCTTCAATAAACTCACAATATATGGGTGACAACAAGTATAAATGTGGCCTAAATAGTTTTTACAATTTTTGTACCCAATGTAGGTGCAAACTTATTTCCACATTTGGGATGAGTTCTATGATTAATATATCCACTATATTACTATAGATAATTTTATTAGAGGATGTAATTATTCTACCTCAACTCATAGAAAACTATCTAGGTAATTAAAAGATAAGGGAAGAATACATTCTTGAGTCTTTTTATTACCAGAAAAGATATATCCCAATAGATCTCCAGTCACCTAAATAGAATGTATTTTATTATACAAGATGAATCCATTCATACAATGTACTTTCAACCTCCTTATAATGACACTCCTTTCTACTTTTTATATTATTACAACATCTACAAGTGAACAAATTACCCATGAACAAATCATCTAATACAATAATATAGTTACAAATAATATAATAAATTTCATCTATATTATTTAATTCTGTATCACTATGTTCTTTACTCACACCAACTCTATATCTCTAATATTCTATTCATAAAATACAAAAATAATTATTGCACTAGCTGGTCTATCTCCCCTATGTTTATTTCTTCTTTTAGATCATTCTCTATGATATATATGTGTGTGTGTGTGTCATATGAATTTTACACATATTATAATGATTATTATTCATTTCCTTATTATTTTAATATATAAGGATATCATTGGTCTGATCAGTATGTCCACTGCCTATTTTTATCCTTATTCATTATAAACATATAGGTTATTCTCTTCCAGAATGTTGTCAGTTTCTTTATTCCAAACTATGTTTCTTTATTTTTAATTCAATATTAGCTCCACCATTATCATTAATTATTGTCTAATTTCACATTATATTTCCTTTTACACCCTGATATTTTTTGAAATATTTTTTTTTTAAATTTAAATTCATTGATAACTTGTGTTATACACAACACTGAATTTTAATAAGCCATAATATACTAATTATATTTTTACTTAATGTTTACCATATAACATATCTAGTAAACCTGGATATATGAATAGTAATAAAAACCTTATTAATATTATTTTTTAATGTATTTAAATAATTAAATCGTATTTATTTAATAGTACTTAATTTTTAGAAAAGTCAATATATGCTTTGAAAATACCTTTTTTTAAAAATTAATTTTTCTTTGATTTTGTTAACAAGAAAATAAAGTAATTTTGGAGACTTTTAAAAATTGTATTTGAAAAAATTACATCATTTTTTGAATAAAAATGTAAAAATTAACTTAGGATGTATTTTTTGGTATTTTTCATAAATGATTAATTTCTTATAAATAGTGGAAATACTGGTTTTTATTGTAAACTTATTTTTTAAAAAGAATTTATATTTTTTATATATTATTTTAAAATGGTTTAAAAATTAAAATTATATAAATTATATCATTATTAATCCAATATAGTCCCTTGTAATCACTTCATATAAAATTCTCATATAGAAAATTTTTAAACTTTTTAAACTTTTCTATTTGGAAGACCACTTTTCATCTCGTATGTAGGATTAATCATAAATTAAAATCTTCCATACATTTCATTTGAATTTATAAAATGTAATTCATATTTAGAATCATATTATTTTATTTAATATAATAATCTCTAATTAATTTCTTCTTATATTTATTAATAAATAAAATAAAAAATAATTCCCATGATTAAGGTTAAAATGATGTTTTATATGTTACATTATTTTTTCTTAAAATTTATTTTCCACAAAAATAGGTTTTTTTAGTAAATTTGATTCAATATTTGGACAAATTATATCCAAATTTTCAAATAGGTATGATTTTAATTTTATTCTTAAAGGTTAAATTACCTAGGTAAATAAAAAGAATCAAGTTACCATGGTGAAACAAAAAATGGTAAAATTAAATAAACATAAAGGTTATGGAATTACAGGTTTAGAATTTTTTTTATTATAGCTTTTTATCAATCATATAATCCATATAATCCATTATTTATAAAATATTTTGAAGTATGGGGTGACAGTGACTTCCCATTATTGAAAAGTATTGGGTATTTAAAAAATCGCCTCTCCTCCCCCATTATAATATGACACCTCCTCCCATCACTTATTCACACCTATTATGTATCTTGGATTAAAAAATCCTAAATAAATCCCTAAAAAACTTTGTATAGGTTCTAGAGCTTCCTCCATTCCAAAAAGTCCAACCCTTGGGTCCTTAATAAGATAACTAAAAGTGTTTATTCTAAGAGAAAGTAATTTTCTTTACAGAACTATATATTTTTAATTATACTCTTATCACCTTTATTAATGATATGAAATTTACCAAATAATCATAACATTTTATAAAATGTACTAATATGTAATTATTTTCCTAGAATAACCTATATCCATATCCCCTTCAATCAAATGGAAAATAAAACTGGTGATCATGTGTACCGTGGACTACCGCCTGCAAACCAATTTAAATAATTTTCCATCACAAACTCTAATAGCTATAAATAATTATTTATATAACATATTTGGATTATATTTATTAAATAATTATACTTTTGGAATTATAATATCATATATACCTTCTTACATTCCATTTGGTGGGAATAAGGAAATGTCGCCCGTGTCTATATTGGAATACCTCCTCACGAACCGAAGTGATTCATTATTCACATACTCTTTATGTAGATTGTAATAAGGTTAGTTTTAATGAAAATATGTGATATATATATCATAAAAAATATTCTATACTTTTTATATATTATTTACCTTTATTTTTATTTATCCATCAAAAAATCGAAATAACATTCATGTGTACCTATGATGTATTATCCCCTTAAACAGCGTATTTCGTTTTATATCCCTAAAATTTATGGAATACTAAAAATAAATATAATATATCTATATATTATATTTATATCATGGTTAAAATTATAGATATTATGGAACCACAATCAAATTAAAAGGACCAAAAATACCGAATCAAAACATACATGTACAATAGTGAAATTATTACCCAAAAATAGATTTTAATAAGGAAAAATTAATAAACTGATAACAACAAGTCTTAATTAAATAATATATGGTATGATATATATAATTAGGGTCTTTAAATATATTTCTAATAAACTTATATTTATTATACATGTTTTTTGAATGTGTAAAAATGATTTTGATACTTAATGTAAGGGATATTCATCTCACATTAATTTTTATGGGACACATGTTTTATACACAACTTGTTTTCATTATGTGGCATATATACTCCAAATGAATGTATTTTATGATAACTATCATGATAATTGTGGGATATGAAAATCCATTAAATTTAATTTATTTCATGGGTATTACAATTCAAATAATTAAAAGGTGGTAATGGTTTAATGTTAAAAACTCATTGTTTATCTGGATTATTTATAATATGCATCCAATAATGAGATATTATATTATAACACTGAATAAAATGATTTATTTTATTATCCAATATATATTTTAATAATATACATGGTTTTCCTTTATATTCATCTCTTTACGCACTCAATAATCCAAAAAAAAGTTAAAAGAAACCCGATTTTATTTATCTCTTAAGTCAAAAACCCTGGTTCCAATTCCATGACCATATTTCAAAAAAAATTATTTAAATATAGTTTTTATATTACCTCAATATTATTTAATTTCATTTTTATCCATTTTTTCAATTTAAAAAATGTGTTAAAACTAATTCTCAAGACATTTTCGAAAAAAGGCTCTTTTTGTTTTATCAAATAATTTTAATGGAATATTTGTTTTAATGTGTTCAAAATAAACAGAATTTCCTAATATCATTACCAATCAATGTTTCAAATAATAATTTATAAGTTTAGAATTTTATTGTTAAATAATATGATTTATGAAATATTTAAATAATTTTCTTTTGAAATTTTTTAAAGTGAAAATTTTATTTTCCTCATCAAATGTTTTTAATGAGGTTTAAATATTCCATCATACATTTCCAAAATTATTTTCAAATAAAATGGTTTTGAAATTGTTTTATGTTTTAAAAAAATTAAAAATGAAAATTTTATTTTCATCGGGAAATGTTTTAAATGGTCTTTAAATATTTTTTCAAAATTTTCCAAGGACATTTTATAAGAAAAGGATTTTTAAAATGTTTTATTTATATTAAATAATATTAAAATGTTAAATGTTATTTTCCTCATGAAATGATTTTAATGGTCATTATATATTCCTTCTTAGGATTCCATGGTTAATTTAATATGAAATGAATTTGAAACTATTTTATAACTTAATTTTTTTTTTCAAATTGAAAATTTTATTTTCCCCAAGAAATTTTTTAAATGAGATTTAATGCCTCATTTATATGTTTCTATAGTTACATTCAATGAAGAGTATTTTAATATTTTTTTATGTTTTAGAAATTTATTTAAAAATTGGAAACATTTTTTTACAAAATAAATGTCCCAATTTATCTTTTAAAATCAATTTCCATCTATAATGGAATAATTTGATGTTACATAAGCTTTATTGGAGATATGGTCCAATGATACCACCATTAGTATTTATCTATGTGGTTTGTGTTTGTGATGAAAATAGTTTCTTTTATACGAGTTATTATATTATGAAATATGAATCTTATTTATTTTCCAAAGTTTATACTATGATGAAATGTTAATGAAACCCATTTTTCCTCATGGGTTCTGATATAATGAATGTTTTTATAATCTTGTGGCACAAATATGAATACTTTTCAATTTGTAAAGTATGGGACCAACATCTACATATTATTTATTACGTGAGGAATTATATCTCATAATAAAACAGTGGGAAGAAGTCAATGGTCTTGATCTATAATGGTAAATGGGCTGATGGACATGATCCACAATGGGAAACAAGTTGATGCTCTTGATTCATAATGGAAAATAGGTAATGATGCATGGTCCCCTATGTTTGATGGTCTTGGTAGTTAACCACGAAAGATAAAATGATTTCTATAACTACTTTGGTGTTACAGTCTTATAAAATGTTCTTATGGTTCATAAATTATGATGATTTATCACTTTTATGAATCGTGTCTTTTAGAATGGTAATGCTTGATGTTATGACTCATTTGTATAATGTATGAAAGGTTGGGTATGAATTGTTTATGTTGTTTTCATGATATAATACTATTATTCTTATCTTATTCTTTAATATGATCATAGAATTACATATCTCGTGTTTTACCTTAATGAGGATCTAATCTCACCCTTCCATATGTTTCATTTCCCTAGGTTATGAAGAGATATTGTAGGTAGGGTATGTTTATAAAGAGTAAAATATGGAAACTCCTTATGGGAGATATTAATGATATTTCACTAAATAATATGGTTGTGTACCTAGTCACCAAAAGAAATATACCGTTATGACCCTTAGGTAGGTATTTCAGAAATGTATTTAATATTCATATAACAATATATAAAATTTATATATGTGAATCTTGCGTGGTTATAGTTAGTATAAGAGGATATTTTTAGTTAATCATTGGAAACTAGGGTGTGAAAACCATAGTGTGATCCTTATGGATATGTCTAGGGATAATTGTAAGGATTAGTGTAATGATAAGGGAAAGAATAAGAAAATATCTTAGAGTTTTGGCGATGGAATGAGTGAGTGGTTTCCATAAATGTACATCATTTTCTTGATATTATTAGTTGATATGGTTATGGAATATTTTTACCTATGGGTAATAACTCTAAAAATGGATCATTTATCTCTACATGTTCATAAACTAGTGTACAACAATGATACTTTCTAAACTCCTAGTTAAAACTCTAAGAGGATATTTTTTACAAATTTAAAAACTATTTATAAACCATCATAAAGTGTTTAAATAGTAGATGATCAGGAATGTTTTTGGTTAAACATAAGGTGTCTTATATTGAAAATAATGTGTCATTATTTAAACATCCTATAAATTATTTTTCATCATTTTGTGGTTTCCCACCATTATTAGTATTGGTCAAACTATTCATTTTGGTTTAAGCAAGTATCTATATTCTAAATGAACCATGTAAATGCTTAATGTGATAAAAAATGAAATGATTTTCCACCAAAGAAACAAAATTCTATGGGATATAAGAAGATGAAATTTTTCTATCCTCCCACAACTTTACCAAGTCCTAAATCATGTTGACTATTCGAATGATCAAATCAGAGAATAACATTTTGGTTAATCCTTAATGATATAGTATCCAACCTCTATTAGTGTATCTTAGGATGCTCTAGTGGCTGACTAATGGATTGACACCATTAATAATATATTTTATATTTTCTAATATCATAACATGAAATATTTTTCCTATCTATTTATTGATCAAAAGATGAAAAGGATTAATGGTGTAACCTTATTAAGAATACAAGGAAAGAGGAATAAATTGACTCTACAGAATGTGATGAGTTAAATGGAATTTTTATCATTATGTACTTCCCTCAAATTATAAGTAAAAATATAGAAAATAAATTACTTGAGATTAATAAAATTGATGATGAAGCTATTAGTTAAAATAAGTATAATTTTACAACGCTTCCAGTGTATGCCTCTAGTTTAATCGACTAACTTTAAAGATAAATTCATTTATTCTTTTGTTACATAAATCCAAGTCTAAAAAAGGTGTTATCAATAAGATACATTTGTAGTTATGAATAAATTTTCAGATGTGAGCTCGTGGTATTAATTGAAATTTAAGATTCACGCCATTCCCATTGTTTTGATAAGAAAATAAATATTGAGTCTCATAAAAACTCAAATAAATAACATGGTGGAGAGAAATTCTAGTAATCATCATGCTAGAAATGTGCAATGATACATAAAAGTTATTTTTAATGGAATTGGGAGGTAAATTAAATGTGTAAGGGAAGGTCATAAAGACTATGAATGTTGAAATATGATGAATTATCTAGTTAATTCAATATAGGAGTAGAGAACACCAACTGATGAACCAGCCACTATATATTACTTCACGTGCAAGGAGTTTGGGCATTGTGTGAATCATTAACCTGATCCAAGGGCTAATGAGAATGATAAGACACAAAATCATTTGAATAAAAAAAATATAAATAGAAATATTATTTGATCAAAATAGATGAAGTAAACTATGATAATTAGTGAAAACGGATCCTCTATTTTTTGTTATAAATTTTATGTTTGTTTTTTTATGTAGGGTCTCTCTAAAAATCATATTTTTTATAATTGAATGGAACATTATTTGATTCTATTAATTGATTATCTCCCCCTTTAATGGTTCTAAAATAATTAATTACAGTTTTATATTCTATTGGTTCAAGTATTAAATGAATATTCCAATAGAACTTTTTTGTATGAGATAATGTCTTATTTACAGAATAAAGGGTGAATTGTAATTTTAGAGAATGAATATCTCCATCTAGTCTTAACTTATGATTTATGGATGAAATCATTATTTTATGATTTTAAGGTTGATAATATGTTCAAATTAACTTTTTTACATTTTATGTGATGGGTTTTTTTCATGATTATGTATATTTTGGGTGAAATTTATGGAAATAAAACCCTTTGGATTTATATATATTCTAGTGAAAAGGTTATTTGAGGATCAATGCATTTACATTTAGTGGAAATAATATTAATGTAATTGGAAACCATTATTTTTTATCTAATATTTTAGTTTTTGGTAATTATTAATGTTATATGAATTATATTAATATAGTTTTCTCAAAATATAACCTAGGTGTTGAGCATTAATACGTCACATCTGGAAAGGCCATAAGGCTTGAACCCATAATTAAAGGGCGACAGGGGTATATCATATACCACTATCTAATGTGATAGAATATTTCTATTGGGAAAACATGAAGATATATATTTCTGAATATGCATCACAATTTTTGTTATGTCATCATGATAATACGAAGAAAAAACATTATAAGGGGATTATAAATTCACTATCCATACCAGAATGAGAATAATAAAATATCACAATGTATTTTCTCGTAAGACTCCCCAAAACATCTAAAAAAAATAATGGTATATTGGTTTTCGTGAATCTACTTACAAAGTCAGCACACTTTGTCACTATCATAAAATATTTCTATATTGATTATATTTCAATGATATATATTATGGAATTGGTAAGGTTTTAAGGAATACCACATTATATTCTAACCAATCAGGATCTAAGGTTTACCATGATATTCTGCATAGTCTTTATTAGGCTATGGATATAGAGTCTAGTTTTAGTAATGTGTGTCATCCTCATGTAGATGGTCAGTCTAATAGAACAATTCCAACCCTATGGGATATGTTTATTTATTGTTATATGTATTTCAATGTTATTTCGGATCAACATATTCCTCTAAATGATATTTCATATAAGAATAATTTTCACTCAAGCATCCATAAAGCTCATTATGAATTCTTCTATGGAATGATGTATAATACCTTATGGTTATGCGATGAAGTTGGGGAAATAAATCTATTGGGACCGGATATAGAATATTAAACGGAAAATAAGTATAGAGATATTTATAATTACATCAATTATATTCAAATTAGATGCAAATGTTTTTCTAAAAAGCATCAGTGTGTTCTAGAATTTGAAGTCAGTGACAAGATTTTTCTATGGATTTAACATCGCATGAAAGAAGGGAAAACTAATCCCTTTTTATATTTCTATCTTTTAAATTGTTGATCATATCATTATGGGATCTTATCATTTAGTGTTTCCAACAAACCTCTCTCTTGCTCATGATGTGTTCTAAATAACTCTCATAAGCATGTGTATACCTGATACAACACATGTACTAAATTTAGAGGTCATACTAATGTATCATTATTTTTCTTATGACGAATAACCATTGTAGGTTATGTATCGTATGGATAATTTTATTTGAAGTAAGACTATATACTTGAGAAATTATTTGTGGAGAAGCCACAATCCAAAGGAAGCTATGTGGGAACCTACGGATGTAATGAAGAAGAAGTATCCTTAGTTATTTTTACTAAAGTGATGGAATTTTTACGGAGAAATTAAATTTAATGGTGTTAGAATATAACAAACTTATATTCGATGAAATATATTTTTTCTATTAAATTGAAATTCTTTGATATCTTCGGTTATACATAACACCTAGTTCTAATGAACTATAATATTATTTTATGGTATAACTTAAATATTATAGTTATAACCTTGACATCAATCTTTTATGTATGAATTTGAATAACCAGTTATTATGTATTAAGTTTAATGTTTTTATATAAAAATATTTTTTTATTGGAAAGTACTTATTTTTTAGTAAAGTATTTTTATGTTTAAAAAATAGCTTTTCTCAAAAAAATGTATTTTTATTTCTTCTGTGAACAAATATCAAAAATTATTTTTAAAACTTTTAAAAAACATTATTTAAATAAAATAAGAAATTTTTTTAAGAAAAACATAAGAATTATCTTAGGTTGAGTTTTTAGTAATTTTCTATAAAGGTTAATTCTTTGATGAATACTAAAATTTTATTTTTTATCAAACCACCCTTTTTGAAATGAATTTTTAAGGATATAAAATATTTTAAATTGATTTAATAAGTAAAATTAGATGAATTATATTTTAATTAATCTAATATATATTGTTATAAAAAATTTGATATTATATTTTAGTAAATAAACATTTTAATCTTTTTATAATTATCTCTTTGGAAAACTTCATTTTCATCACATTTTTGAGATTAATACTAAATTAAATTCAACCACTTTTGTGGTATGAATTAAATTAAATAGATTGAATATTTTGAATCACCATATTTTTTATTTCAGAATATGGTACAATTACATTATGTTCATGAAGATTAATTATTATAATAAGAAACTAATTACTGTGAGTATGGTTTAAATGGTGTTTTACGCGTTACATGATCTTCTATTAATTTAAATTTTCTAGAAACAAATTTTATTTATTTATTAATGTGAATTTAAATTTTTTTAAGCATTGGGAAGATGGTTTCTAAAAAATTATATCTTAATTTTATTCTTAATGGATAAATTACATAGGTAAATAAAAAGATATAAGTAACCGTGGGTAAAACTAAAATGATAAAATTAACTAAACATAAAGTCTAATGAATAACATGTTTAAAATATTATTTTTTGTGTTAGTGGTTTTTATAGACCATATAATACCTTAAATATACTATTTATCAATTTTTAAGGAATATGGGGTGAGATTGACTTCCCATTATTGAATAGTTTTTGGTATTTATAAAAATGTCATTACTTCCCATTATAAATGGCCCATTTACCCCTCACTAATTCACACCTATTAATACATTTGGATGTAAAAATACCTATAATAAACCCTAATAAAAATCCTTATCCATGTTCTATAGATTCTAAAAGACCAAACATGTGTTCCTTAATAAGAGATTAAAAGGATTTGTTCTAAGGGAAGGTAATTGTCTTCACTAAACTCTATCTTTTTAATTCTTCACTTACCACCTTCATTCATGTTATATTAATTAAAATATAATAACACCAGTATATAAATTATATTTATATGTTATTATATTTATTTAATAACATATATAAATCCCATGTTCTATTGAATGACAAATGAAACTGTCGATTGTGTGTATAATGGATTACCACCTCGCGAACTGATGTAATTATTTTTATAGACCACCTATCATAGATAGATGTAATTATGTATTCAAAAACAAATTATGATATTTATGAAATAATTATAATTATATAATTATAATATCACATTTACATTATTACCTTCCATTCTGTGGAATATAATAATTTCAGTCGTGTGTACGACAGACTACCGCCTGGTGAAAAGATATGATTCATTCATAGCATATGATTGACATGAAAGTAATAAGGATTTTGTTTAATGAAAATATGTGATATATGTGACATAAAAATGACTATATAAGGTTAATATATGATTTAATATCTTTCTTTTCAACAATAAACAAAATTGAAATAGTGTTCATGTGTACGTATGGCGTACTACCTCCATGAATGTTGTAATTCATTTTCTATCTCTAAATTTTATAGATTTATCTAAATACATATATATTGAATATATATTTATATGATATTTAGATAATTTTTAACCTTTTTTATATGATGTTACCATGATCAATGTAAAAGTACCGAAAATACTAAATCAAAACATACATGAAAAACAAAGCAGTTATTACTCGAAACGTGATTTTAATAAGGAATTATTAATAAATTGGTACGAAAATTTAATAAGTAAATAATATATGGTATTATATATATAATAATTGTTCTATAATATATTTATAATAAACCTAGGTTTATTATGATTTATTTTCAAACATGTATGATGGATGTTTAGACTTCTAAAAAGGGATTTTCTTCTCACTTTTATATCTTTGGAACACATGATTTATACACCACTTGTTTATTTTTTGGAGTATATATACTAACCATGAATTTATTTTATGATCCTTATCATGGTAATTATGGGATATAAATATAAATCTAATATGATTTCATTCAGGGGAATGACAATTCAAAAGATACCAAAATTGTAAAGTTTTAAAATTACAATCTCATTGTTTATCCGGACTGTTTATGATATTATTCCAATAATTAAATATTATGATTTACCTATAAATAAAATTACTTAATTTTTTATAATTGGTTTATTTCTATAATATAAATTTTTTCCCTTCATTTTAATTTATATATTCACTCAATATTCTAAAAGAATGTTTTTAATAAAAAAACAATCATTATTTATCTCTTTATTCAAAACCCATTTTCTATTCCACATCCTCGTTTTTAAAAAAATTATTTATTGGAAGTTTTAATATTCTAAATTTATTTTTTAGTTTCATTTTTTCTAATTTTTTTATTTTTTAAAAAAATATTAATATAATATTGATGTCATTTTCAAAAAATAGATCCATTTGGATTTTATAAAAAATATGAAAGGAAGTTATGTTTTAATGCGTATGAAAAGAATAATATTTTATGATGTAAAGAAAACTAAAATTTTCAAATATTCCTTTATAAGTAATAAATATTATTTTCAAATAAAATTATTTCGAAAATATTTTAGGAATTTAGGTTTAATTTTTTTGCAAAGTTAAAATGTTATTTTCCATAATAAATGTTTTAAATGATCTATAAATATTCCTTTATAAGATTTTAACATGATTATAAATAAATATAATTTGAAAAGGTATTATTGTCTAATAAAATTCAATGTGAAAAATTTATATTCATCCTAAAATGTTTTCAATGATCTTTAAATATTTTTTCATATGTTTTGAAGGTTATTTTTAATGAAAATAATTTTAAAAATGTTTTATGTCTTAAATTTATTTTAAAAGTGAAAATGTTATTCTACTTGGGAAATATTTTAAATTATGTTTAAAACATAATTCCTAAGATTCCAATATTATTTTCAAAGTAAATGATGTTGAAAATTTTATACACATTAAAAAAAATCAAATTGAATGTTGAATTTTACTCAAGAAATAATTTAAATGATATTTATTGATTCGATTATATATTTTAGAGATTACATTAAAAGTAAAGGATTTTGAAAATGTTTCATGTTTTTAAAATTTATTTTTAAAGTGGAAAGGATATTTTTGTCAACAAATGTTCAAATTGATCTTTCATAATCATTTTCTATATAATATGTCATCCATTGATGTTACTTAAAATTTATTGTAGATATAATCCAATGATATTGTTTTTATTCTTTTTCTAGATGTTTTTTGTTTATGATGATAATATATTTATGATATTCATTAATTTTTTCAAGTTTATAAAATGATTAAATGATGAAATATGAACCTTGTTTTATTTATAGAGGTTATTCTATAATGATATGTTTATAATACAAATTTTTTATGGGTTCTCATATGATAAATGTTTTAGGATCTTGTGAAACAAATATATATGATCTTAATTAGGTAATTTGTGGGACCTATATCAACTTCCAATGCATTGGGTAAATCATTAGATCTCATGAGATTGTAATTGGAATCAAGTTGATAAGAATGATCCATAATGGGAAACAGACCGATGGGTTAGATCCATAATGGAAAACTAGCTGATGGGGTTGATCCACAATGGGAAACATGTTATGAGTCATAGTCCACTATGTTTGATGGTATTGGATGTTAACTTTTAAAAATGTAATAGTTTCTAAACATATATTGGTGCCACACATTTATGAAATGAGATTATGGTTCATGAATTATTATTATTTCACCCTTTTATGAATCAATTCATTTTCAATGATAATTATAGATGCAATGACTCTTGTTTGTGATATCTGACATGTTTGGTATGAACATTATAAGTTATATTCATGATCTCATACACTTTTTCATATCTTATGATTTCATATTTTCATAGAATTATATCCCCCAAGATTTCCATTACATTTCATATAATCTCACCCATTTATATGTTTCATTTACTCATGATATAAAGAAATATTTTAAGTAGGTTATGATTATAATGAGTAAAAATGGGGAATATCTTTGTGGTATATGTTAAATATCTTTCGCTGAATAAAAATATTGTGTACCTAGTGTTCAAAGGAACTAAACCATTACATTCCTTAGGGTACATTTTTTAAATTTTTTTAATATACATCTAGAAATATTTGACATTTATGTATAAGAATCTTGGGTCATTACATGTACTATATAAAATATACTTGATATATTATTCTATATTTGAATATGAAAATATCATTAATTTATATAATCTCATTCTTATCAAAAAATATATATTTTAAATATTTCAATAATATCATCTAGTTTTTATCTCATTAAATAAATGTCAAATATTTCTAGAAACTCATGGTAATACTTCATAAAAGATTCCATGAATTACAAAATAACATATTCTATTATCATTTTTTTCATGAATTCATGTAGGAATGTCACTAGGGTGTGGATTCTCATCAAAATTGGATACTTCATCTCATATTGTGAATGGATCTCAAATCACAAAACAATATTCATATTGTGTTTTATTCTAATATAGCTTTATTATATGTTATTTTTCTTATAGTCATGGATATATATTAAATATAAGATCAAACGTCAACTTCTTCCTTGTATTTATGTTGTTTCCATGCAATTACTATCTTATTAATGGCACAATGAACATATTAGTTATACTCATCTCGAATGACAATCCAATTGAATAAATGTGATGGGTTATTTTTTGAATAAAATATTTGATAGAATATAATTTAACATTAAAAAATAAATGTTATAATATCTTAAAGATCCTAAAATTTTACAAACTATATATAGATTTGTTTGAAATCAAAATTACGTATCACTTATTTGGAATCAAAAATAATATGCATGCTATAAAGTACCTTATGAATTTTATAATATTTAGTTCCAATAAAAAATACTCACCATGATATCTAAAAAACATACACATTATGCTGAAAGAATCTTATGTATACATGAAATCTCAACACATTGGATTTTTCTATTAGAAGAAAACATACGAATGTGTTGTATTTATCAAATGTTAACATTCAAAATTGAAATTATCAAATTCATTAAATGACATCAAACCCTATTGAATTTATCTCTAGACTTATCCATCCACTCTACCAAAAATAAAAAACATTCAAAACAATTAAAACAAATTTTTGAAATATTAAACTATTTTCAAAGATCTTCTACACAATTTCCCAAGTCTTATATATCCCATTAAAAATTAATATGAAAATTTTCAATATATCTTCAATTCTTATATAATTATATCCTTAAAAACATAATTATAACATGTTAATCTAAAATATATTATTTTATAAGTTAAATTAGTTACATTCTTTGTAATCTATTGATTATTTATTACACTTTAAGCATGCAATGTTCTTTACCTTTGCAGCTTAGGATCTCAATTATTTATCAATCGCAACCAGCTCTTATAGCACTTATAAATCTATAGTAGGTGACACTCTCATAATTAAAAATTACTTGAATATTATCCCTTATGATACATATCAACAATCATTGGATATATACTTAGATCTAGAATATATTTATTTTGAAATTATTTATAGCACATTAGTTTCCTTTTTCCACTATCAAGGGTAGTAAATAAAATATTTTATTATATCATATTAATGAATAATAATGAAATAGGGACATGAATCATTTCAATCATTAGATTAATTAATTGGGATATTTTACCATAAACCATCTTCTAAAAATATTATCATTACCCCTCTTTGTTGTATTTAAGAAATATATAAGCAATGAATCTATTTATAACAATCCATTTGGGAACTTTAATTATTTAGATTTAATTATTTTATATCATTATTTATACCTAATATAATTATAGTATACTAAATATAGGATAAATTATAAAACCATGTGACTTATAAAACACTTGTAAAAGATTAAATATGAGAATATATGATCAATTCTTAGTGGATTTATAAAGTATCGTGGTTGAAAGATTGCTTCATGAATGTAGATTCATTTTTAAAAGATTAGATAAATAATGTTGATTTGTTTAAAGTGGATGAAGATCACTTCAAAATTGGGTTTTTAATTTTTGATGTCTTTGTAAATATGATAAATTAATGTATTTTCGAAACATAACATGTATTTTTTCTTTTAAAATTGTTTTTTATTGAACATAATACCTATCTTAAAGTAAAAAATTCAGGATTTAATCATTTTTTTATTAAATCAAGTAGTGTAAAAAATTAGTTTTTAAAGATTAATGAACAGATTATCTTTATTATACAATCCCATTTAACGTAGTTTAAATAAAATTTCAACTGAATGTCTGGTAGATATGGGAATTTTAATTTAATAAATCCAAAGGTACAAATTAAAAATATATATTACATGTGGGTATTGTTTTTATTCCAAGCCATGATTTATGTATCGTGGATTTATAACTAGTCAAGAAGATAAAAATTAGGACTAGGAAGTTTGTGGTTTCTAGGGTTTTCTAAAGATATAGTATAAATAAGAAAATTACACCATTTTTATGTTTAATATTTTTATATCTTTTCAATAATGAAGGTCATTATAAATTTAGAACATTATTGTTATTGATTAGAGGTGGAAACATTTATTGTACATATGTGGATATTTCTTTTAGAAGTAGAAGAATATTTCAAGGGTATTTTAAAATAGATTAGATCCTTAAAAATAGTTTAAAATAAAGATATTTAGTTTTTAATGTTTGGTGAGATATTTCATTATATTTTTATGTGTAATCACAAAAACATGGGTGGACAATAATTCTAATAATAATGTTTTTATTAAAAGTTGATTAATTTATTTTCTGATTTTTTTTAGTGGTATCTAATTTTTATTAACATGTTTGTATATATTTCATTATGAAGATGAATTTATTTAAGGATTGAAATAAAATATCCCAACTTTATGATCCGTGTTAACTCATATGCATTAGGTTTCCTAATTTTATATTAATTAAATATCCATAACATTGAATGAATCATTTTAAAGACTTGAGAATAAATAAAAATATCAATTATTTATTCAGACTTAATCCCCATTATGATAGATTATTTTTTAAAATTTATTATATTTACTCAATATTTATATTTGATATTTTACTCTTAGAGTTTACATTTTATTGAATTTTCCTATTATTTTTTAATGTTGTTTTAATAAAAACATAAATAAGTGCACTGTAACTTTTGGATCAATGTATTACTTCTAGTATGACTATTCACTTTTGGATCAAAATTGTATTATCAATATGTAATGTACTATTAGTTTTTTAGTCATGATTAAATATAAATTTATAAATTATCATTATTTGTTTGTGGTAATGACCCCTAAATGTTTTTGGAGTTTTGGTATTATTCTCAAGCAAGTGTTGAAATTAGATGACTATTAGATATTATTTTTTTATAAAGGATTATTTTTATCATTTTTTAGTTTTTTTCCATTTTTAATATTTTTATTATATTGTATGTGTTCTACTTGGGAATTGAATATTAATTATTCAATTTTTTACAAACCGTTAACCCACACAAAAATTTATAAATTCGGGAGGAACTTTTTTATTTAAATCCTTATATATTTTGGTTGATTTAGAGTGACAGAGTACATACTATCATAGTTAGTGATTATTAATAAAATTATAAAAATACAATTATGAAAAATGTGCAGTAATGTAAAAGGATATAAATGTATTAAAGAGTACCAAAAAGTGTAATGCTATGGAAAATGAAAAATTTATCACATTTTTCTTTAGACTATTTCATGATTATGTTAGAAATAATTCATATAGAAAAAAAACTTTCCCACGTTATCATGTAACCAAATGAGAATCATATTGAAAATTTTCATTTATTTGTTCATTTTATGATAAATTAAAACTCAATTATGTAAAACAATAAGAGTTTAATATATCATTTCCTTCAAAAAAGTCAATGTGTCTGACATCTTTCTTCACATGAAACAATGAACATAAAAGAAACCATGATACATTAAAATAAAATATTAATATTTATTTATTTATATGCAAAACTTATCCCATAAATTAGAGAGAATTAAATGAAGTAACCATTTTATGAAATAACTATTGAATGTAAATAATGGGTTCTTTTAATATGGGTGAAATTCAATTAATATAACTAAAACAACTAAGAATATTATTTTATGTAGAAAATTAAATTTTCTAAAAATAGTATTTTATTTCAAGAAACTAAGTATATTATGATTATATAATAAAATGTATCTTGATAATATAAATAATAGATAAAAATAAATTAATCAACAATTGATAGGATATTATAATAAATAATTGTTATAATTTTGAAAATATATTTTCTCATATGAACATTTCTCCACTGTATATTAAGACTTTATTTAAATATTAAACAATCATGTTTTAGAAATTTAATTTGACAACATGAACTTCATTTTTTTATTATGCATTAAAATGTTTTATTCAAATTAATTATTATGATTTTTATAAAAAAACGGGACTCATACATGAATGTATTAAAATAAACTCTCCATACAAATGTTTTTAATTTGATAGAATAGAGATTATATATAGAATCAGTTGGTACAAATTATTTAACTATTAAAATATTATTTAAGCCAAGGAAAAATAAATTAAATTTTATAATGCTTAATTATTATGTGAAAAGTAAAATAGTTGTTTTCCAAAAAGTAATTTTATAATAGTTATATACTTTTTAAATAAATAAATTATATTAATAAAAATTAAAATATAACTCTAATATGATGTTGAAACATATAAATAAATATATAAATTCTTGTAATTATATTTATCCTATATACTTTATTAAATTTTGAATATTAATTTTAATAAATTTAGAAATTTAATATGGTTAAATTGATCCAAAATTCAGATTCATCACATTATATATTTTTATTAAGTGTAATATTATATATTTTTATCATAAAATAATTAGCATGATTAATTTTTAATTTAGATTAAAATGGGTAAATATGTAAAATAGATATCTCAAATTTTTAATAATTAAAAGGTCACATATACCTTTTTGAAATTATTATAAGTTATGACATTCATACCCACATGTCCTACCCTTCATTTGTCCACCTAACTCACCAAAATCACATAAAATTTCATTATTATTCCTTACCTGACAATATTTTCCAATAATTTTTCCCTCTTTTAAACTATAAAAGGAGATCAGTTCATCTCACTTCAAGATATACCTATTGTTCGTAATACTAATGAAACTTCTCCCAATATAGATATTCTAGATCATCTTTATATGTTTCATTCCCTAATCCTCAAAAACATTCCTCAATTCATTCATTTTTATATGATACTTAAAAATGATATCCAAATCCTCAATATCAGTATTACTTACCCATTTATATTTATTATTTATCCTTACCTTCATCCCTTATAGAAACCCATTCTAATAAAAATAATAATATAACTAGTATTAATAGTAAAATAAAATGTTATTATATTGATGTTATATCAATTACCTATTCTGTATGCATTCAATCAAAAAATGAAAATGATTCTCATTCAGCTGTGTGGACTACTACCTCCATAAAAAACATTCTATTTTTCATCACAATAATTCAAGTATGGTTCTAGAAATTGGTTCAGAGAATATATATGTTTCTTATGTCATGGTTTATATTATGTAAATATAAATTAGACTTTTAATAATTAATACTAGGTATAAGCGATCATTGTAACATTAACTGTTGTGAATAATCATAAAAAAGGGATATATTTTTATTCCAGCAATGTAATATTTTTATATTCATTATATATTCCTATAATTCTGCATAATTTTAACATATCAAACTAATAAAAACTAAATAATAACATTATTTTTTTATAATGATATTACAACTAAAATTATCATAATACTCCATTAATCATGGTAAGTTCATGATTGGCCAGTTTAGCCCTAAATGTAATGACCAATAATTTCCATACATATATAGAATATCTCTTTAGATGAATATTAAATACATTATATAATGATCCAAACCATAATCATATAGATATAGTTCCATTTTATACTTTTACATATAAATAACTGGTTTAAAATTTATCGAAATTGCCTCCCCCTATGTTCTTCATAACTATAACCCTTCAAAGACATATCATACTTAGTACCTTTTTTCAAAATATGGGGAAAGGATACAAAAGAAAAGGTGGTATAATTTTCCAAAAATGGTAAACAAGGGAGATATAAAAGATCATTTCAGCGGAAAAGTTAATATAAGGGTATGAGAATATGAGTATAACATTTGAAAATTATACCCCATATATCATAGATCATAATATTATGTTAGGGAATAAAGCATAGTAGTTCATATTACATGAATGATAAATGAAACAAAAAACTTGATCCATGGCAGTATATCATGTTAAAATACATATGTTACTGGAATAAACATAGGTCCATAAATTCTATTCATTAGTATTCAATGATTACTGCTAAGGCAATCATAGCGGAAATGGTTCATTCCCCAAACTATAATGGTAGTCAAGGTTAACACTAATTATAATCATATTGGAAAGATTCCCTTACTGAATTTAGTTCTCTTATCATTATGGTCTTATCTATCTCAATTGATATAAATATTTACCTAATACATTGGAGGCAGATACATGTCCCCTCATCCTTGGTTATAATGTGACCACTACTTCGGGATAAAATGTAACCACCATATTTGGATATAACATAACCACCATCCCTAGTTATAACATATATGTAATAATATAATAAATTATATACATATGTGGTCCACAAGATCAAAAAAATTAATCATATTATAAACCATGATAATAAATAGGTCTCAAAAACATTTCGTTGTAGAATAACTTAAAAAAGGGAGCAGGTTCCAAAAACATTTTAATATTTCATCACAACATAACCAATAGAAATGGAATGGTTTTTAGAAATATCTTATTATAATAAACATAAAGCATAAAGTGAAAGAATATTAATTTTATATTTGGGTCATATCCCTTAAAAATCATAGGATAAATCATGTTTTATTGTCTTTAAATAATAGAAATTCCATTAAAATGTCATTAAAACATTCTTGGGGAAAATTATATTTCCATTTTGAATTCATATTTTTTAAATATAAAAATTTTAAAAATATTATTGAATAAATTTTGTTTTAAAATAACCATCTAATCATATAATGGAATATTTAATTAATTGGTTATTCATGTAGGTGATAAATTCCATTCATTCCATATAAGTTCACAGAAAAAATTCCATTTACACTTCTGTCAAATAAATCAAAAAGTCCTTTATTCAGAAGATGAAAAGAAGATTCATTTTAAAATATTTTGTAAAAATTGAAATATGGGAAAAATAAAATTAAATAATCATTGTGGGATTTTAAAAAACTTCTAATAAAACATTTTTAAAACATATATATGGAATAAAAAAATTCCACATAAGAGAGAAATAAAGTGGATTTTCCTTAAAACCAATTTTCATTCTTCTGAGAACATACGATGAGAAAAATAATATGAAAACATTAATTTTCAGAAAGTAAACATAGGAGGATAATATTTATTAGTTTCATGATATTTATGTCTTATTATATCATTGTTGAATAATAAATCATAAACAATTCATATAAACAATTAGATTGTAACATTAATCCCTTACTACTTTTGTAACTTTTGAATCATAAGTCTGAAAGAATAAATAGGATAATATTGATATTTAAACCCCATATTTTTTATAATAATAATCATAAATGATGTTCATGAGAAATATATACACCAAAAAAAATAAACAAGAGGTGTATAAGGTATGTGTCCCATAGAAATAAAAGTGATTCCACCATAGGTTCAACATCCATAATACAAATTGGTAACTCCTGTATATATATATATATCTGTATATTTATATGTATGTATAAGTATATAGAAATAATTTATAGTACCATAAACATATATATCCTACCATATATCATTTACTTATAGCCTTTTATCACCAACTTGTTAATACTTCTTCATTAAAATCACTATTCTGGTTGATATATGCTTCATTTTTCTTATATGTTTTGGTTGGGTAGTTTTGGCCCCCATACATTAATCTAGATTAAATTGAATATATAATTTTTATCTTGATATAAATATAATATATAATTATTTTATACAGGATTATATTCATTCATAAAAATAGAATTAGAAAAATTAATTACACCATTTATAGAGATGATAGGTCATATGTATGCCTGAATACTGGTGTGATTTTTTTGAAGGAAATAAGGAAATAAAGATAAATAATAAATCACCATTATATAATAATTATTATATATTATATATAGTATACATTCCTTAAATAAAAAATTATTATCATTAAAGTGAAATAAAAATGAAAAATACACCGCATTACTTCATAGAGGGTGTAGTCCACACATACGCATGATCGACCTTCTATTTTTTCAATGTTTTAGGAGTCAAGAATGTAGATATGATATTATCATTACAAAAATATAAATAATTATAATATATAAGCATTAAATACATCATAATACACGTCCAAAAATATGATGATGGGAAATGAATGGTATCTCTACATAGAGATGATAAGTGTACGTATGAACAAGATAAATATTAATTTCCCATTTGATAGAATCAGGGTGAATAAAAGTAGTTAATAATCATTGTAATATATACATCAATTAAAAATTATAAATTCATAAATTTATTAATAATATAATAGATTTTTAATAGGTAAAAAATAATTAAAAATAACGTAATCGGTTTTGGTGAATACCTCTTCTTTGAAATAACTCTTAATCTCTACTTAAGGACTTTAGGGTTAGTATTTTTGAAATACCAATCATTCTATAATGTGAATAAGGAGGTTGGTAATGGATTTTGATCAGTTATAGTAAATATATAAGGCTCATGGTGTTTTAAAGAATAAATTGAAGGGGTGCCCCTTTATAATTGTGGGGAGGGGTACTCCTCAAAGATATTAAAATATTAAATTACTATAAATTAAATTGATGTGCATATGCATCCAAACTGATAATATTAAAAGCTAATATTAATATGTGTCTATATTTTCACATCCAATAAAATTTAGATAAAAATGAATCACATTTGTATCCTTATTTTTTATGTTTACCTATTGATAACCCTTTTGATAACTACCGTTATATTAATGTTTTACATATTTTAAGGCTTATTAATTTCACTATAAAGTGACAATATACTAAAAAATGGGTCATAGATTATGTTAAATACCTTATTATTTTAATAAAATATTAGTTACAAAAAATATCATTAATTTAGTTTTAAATACTATTCATTTAATTTGACTTTAAATACATCAAGATAAAGAGAGATTTTAAATCTAGTCGTTTCAACCCACACTAATATATCTTATAGATCTAGAAAATTTATTATTCATATTAACTAATTCAAATTTTATCATTTTTTATATTTTCAAATTCATTTATATTTCTTCTATTAATATAATAAATATTGTTTTAGAAAAGCACAAGATTTTAATAGAATTATATAATTTATAAAAATTAGAAATAAATTTATATCATGAAAATAATTTCATTAATCTCAAAATAGAGATTTATATTATTTTATAACTTATAACATCACTTTATTCCTTGTTGTATTGAGAAGAAACGGTGGTGTTACTATCCCTTAGGTCACATCCCTAAGAAACCAAAGGTTGGCAATAAATACCCTGGGAAACAAGAACATTCAGGATAATATTTTCCCTTATAAATATAAAACACAAGAAAATTTAATAAATTAAAATCCTATCCTATATATGATTCTTGAGTATATAATAAATATAAAACATAACCAAAATATTAAAAAAAATTATACATATGAAAAAAAATACATACATAGAAAGAACTAAAATATGAAAAGAATCAAAAACACTACAGTGGAATCAATTCATGCAACACCAAACATACTCCAAGATCCAACTCCACATGAAAGTCCCACATTATCATGATGAATCACAAAATAAATGATATACCATCCCTTTACAAGTGTATTTATATATGACATCTGCAAACACGCAGTAGTTCTCAAGTAGTGGGTGATTCCAAAACCTGTAGGATTTCATAAACATACTTCCCATCAAACACCAATAGGAAAAGTATAAGTAAAAAATTTAATATAAATCATTTTTAAAAGTAGATAAAATGGTTTACAATAATGTAGTTAAATAGTTCCTTAAAATCATTTTTTTTAATCATAAAACATTTCACACTTATTTTTCACACCCATAACCATGTATCCACATACACACACATATATATGCTTAGGTTATAGTTCCATACTCATCAGTGGTATTTCTTCATTATAAAAATTATCACACAAGATGACCAATTGCATGTGCCCCAATGGAACATTCCCCTTCCATAGGTTCATGTCTATGAATGAACTCACACCAACCATGTATGTCAAATTCCGAGAAAAATCATTTCAGACAGATACTTTCATTATTTAAATCATTCCAACACAAATTTTCAATGCATAAAAGAGAACCCATAATTTTAAAATCATATTTTTATACATATAACCAAAGAACATTTTCCAAGAAAGTATCTAATTTCCCAAATTCAAAAAACAGAACTCAATTGTGGTTTCTATCAATAATCACACATGGATTTCACATCATTTTTAATAAAATTATTTAATTAAAACAAAATCTTCATTTTTTATGTTTACTAAAGAAGAGGGAGAAACCATTTACCTCTAGATGGTTGAGACTCCCGAAGAAGGGTAAAATAATTATCTAGCTCTAGTAATGGATCGATTTTCCTTAAATATATAAAACCAAAATTCGTTAATATATTCTTAAAGGAATATAGATCTATCCATGGTGGACTATATATCATAATATAAGTGAGATAAATGAAGGGATATAATGGGAGAGATATAGAAATTATGACTTACCAAAGAATTGGGATCTCCAACGCAATTTAATTCCAAAAAATTTCACCCTTTATCGAAGGAAATATCTAAAGGGTCCTTGTTATGGAGGGGAGTTTGAGGACCATATATATTTGGGTAAGAAAAAGGGTTCCATTCCTTTAACATGAACATTTATAAAAATAAATCATCAACCATTACTTTACTCACATTATAGACATGCATGGATACCCTTGGGAATTTACATGTGTTAGACAAACCATTCACCAGCTTTAGTTCAACCTAGTAACAAGTGTCCTCTATTGGATGTTTTCCTAGAGGTGGTGTGTGGTTTATACTACACATGCACAAATAGAGAACCCTGAGATATTTCAAAAACCATCATGACAAATACCCTTTTAACCTCGTAAATAAAGAACCCAATAAATAAATTTACTCATAATATATGAATAAATGACCATGTACTAGAAAAAAAACGGTGATACATTCTCCCCATTAGTATTATTTCCATCTCTAGATAGTAGAAAATCGTTTTTTTCCTAAAAGAGTTAGGAATATTTCTCTAACATTTCCTTCTTACACTCTCATATTTCTTCCTAGACCTAACCATGATACCATAAAACCCAAACTAAACCAATTATATTCTCTTACATTATCTTATCTTAACGATCCATAATTTATACTAAAAAATGATTCAACATAGAATCTATCTCTAGGTCAAAGTGTTCTTATGGAATCACATGGTAATGATTAGGTTGGTTCTTATTAAAATTAAATACATAAAACATGTTGTAAATTTAACTAAACCATGGTACCAATGCCAAATAATATCCCACCTTACCAACCCATAAATTATCTCAAAATTTCCTATGTAAAATTAGGGAAACTTTCCATGTCTTACAAGATACCAATGCCCATGTCTCAAAGAAATTTTCAAGAATACTTTATCACTCTCCAAAAAATGATAATGGTCACAAATTGTTATCCATATATGATTTATATTGATTCTGAGACATATGTATCCTCTTTATGATCAAATTAATCTTTTATATTGTCTCTAACACGTGGTTGGGTTCAATTAGTGAAGTCTCTCCTATTTCCATCCAATATATTGTAGAATTAAATAGATACCCATAAAATGCTTTAAATGGATCCATATGTATCGATTTATGATAACTATTACTGTATGATAACTCTAATAAAATAAAATATTCATACCATGAGCCATCAAAATCCATTATAGATGAAATAATAATATACTCTAAGGGATTTTTGTAAGGGATTCAAAAAATAAGTGGTGAATTTGGGGTCTTGATATAATTCAATCATGATTATAACAGCATAAAATTTACAATTTTCTCATTGTAGATTTTAACATGTACTCAATTGTATTGGTTACACGATACTGTTGAAGTGATTCAATTTTGTGATTTGATCCATAATAACCCATGTAGAATCGGGTATACTATCCATTATTAGTATAAATAAAGAAAAATATATGGCTATCTTCTCCCATTCCTACATTATAATCAATAAATATTGAAATATAATTGGTGGATATTAATTATCACTACTAAAAAACCAGACTATAACAGTGCTAGAAATTATCTATGCTTGAATATTTTGCTAATAAAGGTCATCATTATCAGCACTAAAATAAGAACATATAAATAATCCTTTTATTAGTGCTAAAAAAGTGTTGATAAAATAAACCATGTATCAGTGCTTCTTTTTCAGAATTGATGAAACCTAACATTTATCAGCGCTTTATTTTAAGACTAATAAAGTAAACCTATAACAATGCTTCATTTATAGCAATGATAAAAGGTTTCCTTTATCAGAACATCTTTAGAAATGATAAAATATTCCATTTATAAGATCTTTTTTAGCACTAATAATGGTCCCTAGAAACATTAAAAATTAAACAAATAAAAATAACATTAGTAAATTAATAAAAATATCAAACATTTTATTAATTAAATAATTATTGATCAAAATGAATAAATTTAATATACATATATATGGATTATAAATATTAATAAATATTATATATTAAATATAGATATATAAAAAGAATAAGTGTAATATATATATATATATTGTCAGTTAAAAACAGAATGTCTTATTCATTTTTAATGTTGTATCATTTTTCAATTTAACCTATATTAAATTTTAGGCATTGTATTTATTTCAACTGTGTGTGTGTGTGTGTGTGCATGTGTGTGTGTGAGTTAATGCATTTTTATACACAAACGCACACACAAATATATTTATTGAATATATATGAACACATACACCTAATATTTATGTAATTTATTCAAATTTTAGTATATTTTAGAATTTCATTATAACATGATACATTTAATATATATTATTTTGTAAGTCTGTCAATTTTATTAAATTATTTTAATACTATAGTTAGGGTATTAATTTTTAATGCTTATCATTTTTTATTTTATTTTATGAATTTGATCAATTTTTATTATTTATTTATTTAAAAGTTTTTAGGATTTTTTAGTATTTTCAATACATATTCATCCACTTTAATATATTTGTATATCCATATTTTTTTAATAACTTATATTTAATTAATAAAACATATCAATTTTTTCAATATTTTTAAAGTGTACTCATTTGGAATTATTCAACTTCACTCATTTTAAAAATGAATGTATTTAAGATTATATTTCTATTAATAACGCTAAAAATATATTTGTAAATAAATATCTTAAAATAAATAATAAATGTATTTTTATTTTGTTTTTTTAACTGAAACCACAACACCCCCCATTACACATATTCAGCTTCTAATTGTGTTTTCCACCCCCGCTAAACTGGTTAAAGAGCCTCGGTCTCGCCCTTCAATGCACGGTTGAGACTGCGTAAAACAACCCCACCCCATGCCACCAAGCATTGAAGAGGGGATTAAGTCAATAGTGGTGAAATTATGATGTCGAAACACAACTAGTAGGAATCAAACCCCCCACTCGGTGGAACTAGGTGGCGACCTCACAACTGGGCCACCCCCTTTGGGGAAATGTATATTTTCTAAATTAATAATTATTATAAATAAATTATTATTATTTTCTAAATAGGTATTTATATAATTATAAATAAATGATTATATATATTTAAATAAGTATATTCTTATAATAATGTTATTTAACAAATTATAATAAGTTTCGTAATGATATTAAAATAATTTTAATTACAAAAAGTTTAATATTGATTGTGTAGTGCTGATAAAGATCAATCATTATCATCACTATTAAAAGATAAATTTATTAGTCCTAAAACTATAGATCTGATAAATAAGTCTTTAATCGATGTTTTTACTACTGATAAAGCTCGATATTTTTCTGCACTAAAAAGTTCTGATAAAAGTAATATTTATTAGTGATAATAAAAGTGATATTTATATGAAATTTTTTAAAAGAATTGTTAAACCTGTCCTCGGTCTATTTAAAAAAATCCTAACCAAGACTGTGATGTATCAGACCCAAATTCCACTCAATAGGTTTTTCGAGCCCAGTGGGCCACATGGCCTTAAGCGCATCTCCCCGAACACTAGAGGTTGTTGACTGGCAACAAGGGCCTAAGGTGTGTCAGTGGGGAGACTATGCCCTCATTACCAAAGTGTAGTGTTGTGGAAAGATGTAAACATAGGTAAATAGTGGAAGAAATATATATCTATATATATATAAACACATGGCGTAGAATAAAAGCAGAGAAAACAGTAATAATAACTAAAACAATTATAATAAAATAGAACAATACAACAACTGATGATGAGAAGTCATGTCACTATAAATCTATAAGACATGGAGACAATACAGTTGGGATAATATGGTCCAAAACAATATAAAAAAATCAAATACAATTCCAAGCATCCCAATCTCTGGCTCGGTTATCTTCTATAATGATCTTTCCTAAACAACTAGCAATCAAGTGTTTGAAGTTTTATGCTTCCCTTTATCAACACTTGTAACCTTGTAATCAACTTTGGGTACCAAAAAGCACCCTTAGTGGGTGTGAGATAAATATCAGTGGTCCACAACCAATGGTGTATATAACATACAGCCCGTATAGTGTAATATAACAGTGTGAAAGAATGTATTTATAAATTTAATCCATACAATGTAACTAAATACCCAATTACCTTCTTCAGACCTCGAATGGTGTTTGAAAATATAACCAATACTTTACATGATTGTTACCAATTTATCAATATGTCACTTTTTATTAATAGTAAAGGTTCCAATATGTCACAAGGCATCCTACGAGGTTATATAATAGGGAAGATCCATTGTAGTAACAAAGAAAACATAAGCCTCAAGGGCTGCTAAATCAGTCGTATCTGAGTCTAGATATAGGGTAAGAGTGTGATCCATGGAGTATAGTCCAATCCATTCCACAATGATAAACCTACTAAGTCCAAGGAGTGCATCCAAGGTAAAATGGGGCTAAGCAAGGACTGAGCCTAAAGGGATTTAACCCTGGCACCAACTTTTCAATATTGGATCCAATGAGTGTATCCAAGGCATATTGGATCCAAGGTGTGTATCCAAGGCATCTTGTATTACTACATGAGGTATCCTATGGTGTTTTACAGAGCATCAAAAACTATGAAAAGTATCAGGTTCTAGGTGGCTCTCAACCAAAGCAAGCTATATCCTTGAATCATAATGGGGTTCCTGAGTGCTCATAGCATTCTACGATCAGAATCCAAGGAGATCTCGAGTCAATCCATTCCTATTTGATAGGGAATTCATATAGTATTTAATATGGTTAAATCCTTTGCTTTCATTAGTTTGACAAGGACATGTACCATGTAACCATTTTTTCAAGTCATAATTAGTCATTAAGTTCATTTGGCTCAAGCCCTTCCATTCATTAGCGTGGCATGGCCAAGTAGCATACAACCCTTGTTAAATCCATTAAAGGAATATTCAATCATTAAGGTTCAATATGTTAACATCTGTCAAAATGGAAATAGGTGCTATGGATATGAATCCTTTTATTCATTCACATTCAATATGGTCAAGTCATATACTAAATATACTTTCCAATTTAAAATTAACATTTAATTATCAATTGAAGAACTTAACTTATGCGGGTCATGTGGTAAGAAAACATGGTACCTTCCATTATACAATTCACATCATAAACATACCATTTAATATAGAAAGCTTACCCCTTGATAGGTCAAGCGAAGGCACATCTGAACGGTGGCTCAAACGGGTCAAAATACTAAGAACCCAAATATAGCATAACCTTCAACAATAAGAGGATTGATTTGTGGGTGTAACTACTAACAACTAATCAAATATTTGTAAAGAGAATAACTATATGGTTCAAGAAATTATAATCATGGCATATGAATTTATTAAACGGAACCCGAAGAAATCGGTGTGCCCCACACAGTAATTCCAATGTCAATGAACATTAGGGACTTATTATAGACCACCCACCTTAGGGTTATATGATACTTCTCCTCTGATATTGGCCCTTTATTTGGATCGGAACAGAGTAGATATAAGAAAAATAGAAAAATAGTCATACCCTGATATCTCAGTTGAGAGAAAAAAATAGAAAAATAATAGATTAAGAGGACACAAGTACTTACCATTTCCCATCCAAGGTGACGAACAAAAACATGATCATTTGTCAAATGAAGGAGATCTACTGATACCATGTTTATATCTTCCAAATGATCTAAAATCATAGAAAATAGGTTTATCCCACTTATAATCGGATTATGGAAGATGGTGGTGGATTAATTAGATCATTAAATGAAAAGAGGACAATTTGTACTAAAAATATCCCTTACATGGTTTTTCCGCATGGTTTGAAAAACTCTATGCAAACCATGCATAGGTACCTGTGAAAAAGGTCCGCTCACACAATTAGGCTACACAGCCATGCTCCAACTTTGTGAGATGGCTCTGTATGAAAAAACACAATCCGAACTGTTTTCTAAACCGTGTGGAATTCTTGTACGGTTTACTCTAAACAATGCACCAATCTTATTTTTTACCTAAAAGAGGTGTTATGAGCTCTGAAAAATCCTTGGACACCCTCAGAACCTTTTCAAACTCCTTAGGCATCCAATAAATGTGCAAAGTGAAGATTTTGACCGAATATTAAGGGATCCATACCTAATTGAATACCCAGTTTCTTACAATCTTCCCACATTAAAAGAACGTATCCCTTAGTTCACTTTCCAATGTTGTAGAAACATTATTTGAGAAAAACTATAGCCAATGGGCACATACATTGGCTTCTCTCTCCCAAGTCTCATCTTGTACTTAGTTGTGCCACCATATCACCCATACTAGAGGGACAGATCGGCCTCGAAGATCCCTTCTGTTCTGATGAACGATGCATATAGGATACTCTTCAAAGGTAGCATCATCATCTAACTAAACATCCTCAATATCAAAGTTATGAGATGGGTTAGAATGATATTGGTGAAGCTATGAGATATGAAAGATTTTGTGCATGGCATTATACCTCTGAGTTAGTAGTAACTGATATGATACTAGCCCAAATCTCTCTAAAATTTTAAACTTTCAGACGTAATGGAGAAACAACTTTTCCTATTTTCATAACCATCTATGCCCTATCCTGTGTGATACCTAAAGAAAAACACGTTCCCCAACCTCAAAATCAAGAGGTAATAAATGGCGGTTGTCATAAGATTTATGTTTATAATGATCAGTAGTCATATGCTTTCTGATTAGCTGAACCATCTCTCAAGTCTTCAAAATGAGATGAGGACCTAGTATGGCCGCCTCACCTGCCTTTATCCATCACAAGGTTAAACAACATGTCCTACCATAAAATGACTCAAAAGGAGACATATGAATTTTCACATTAATGTTATTATTATAGGAGAACTCGATAAGAGGGATATGAATCCCCCAATAACCATTGAAATCAAGGAAACATGCTCAGTGCATATCCTGTAGAACATGTATTGTCTACTCTAAATTTCCATCTGTCTGAGGGTGAAAATTTATGCTTAGAAGCACATTTGTTACCACAACTTTCTGCAAACCCTGTCAGAACTTGGAAGTGAAATGAGCATCCCTATCTGAAAAGATAGTATGTAGAGCCCAATGTAGTTGTATAATCTCATGAAGATACAGTCTTACTAGCTCATTTGTTGAGAAATTCTCCTAAATATGAATTACTTGGGATGATTTCGTTAGTCGGTCAATGACTACCCAGATAGAATCTCTACCCCTCAGTGACCTAGGTCATTTGACTAAGAAATCCATTGCAACATCTTTCCATTTCCATTTTAGGATTGGAAGTGGTCATAACAAGCCTGTGGGTCTCTGTTTCTCCACCTTCACCTACTGATAGGTGGAGCACATAGTGATAAATCATGTTATCTAACATTTAATTATAGGCCACCAATACTGGCATCACATATCTCGATACATATTAGAGATGCCTGGATGAATTTCCCAATTTGAAGTGTCTAACTACTTCCTCAACTCCTCTCTCATATATGTCGGAAACCAGATACTTCCACATATACAGAGGATGTCATCTCTATCCACATACCAATCTAGTGGTGGATTATCTACCGACAAACTCTCACAGGGAACCAAGACTTCATGATCTGAACATTGTCCACGCTTCACCTTCTCTAGGGGGAAAGAGGTAACTATCAAGGATGAAAGGTGATACATCTCATTACTATCAAAAAACTCTAGTTTCATCTTAGAGAAGAGGGTCGTTAACTTCCATTCATCACTAGCATCTCATATGGCTTGTGCTTGATTTTTCCAACTCACTCTGTCTGTAACTACATTTCCCTTACTAGGTGGATATGAAAGATCAAAATCATAGTATTGTAGATATTCGACCCATATCCATGGTTTTAGGTCAAGTCACGCAGAGAAAAGATAAACTTGAGGATCTTGTGGTTGTTGTACACCACAATGCGTTGACCCAATAGATAATGTCTCCAGCAACGTAAGACATGGAAAACTTCTGCTAGCTCAAGGTTATTTGTTGGATAATTTCTCTCATGAGGCCTCAAATACTGATATCTATATGCAACAAGTCTGTCTTCCTACACTTGTACTACTCCTAGTCCATTTACTAATGCATCACATAAGACAATTTAACAATTACCTAGCCCTAGAAGAGTCAGAATAGGTGTCGTCACAAGACTCCCCATTAGCTCTGGAAAGGATTTATCACATTCTTCTAACCATGTGAATTTGAAACCCTTAATTGTATGAATAGTAATAGGAGAAAAAATATGAGATAAGTCTTATATAAAACACCTATAATATCCAGTTAGCCCTAATAAATTTCTCATATTAAACATGTTCTTGGGTTACTCCTAAGAAACTATAGCACTAACCTTTTAGGGTCAACAGATACTCCTGATTCTGAGATTATATGAACCAATAAGTTGACTTTGTCAATCTAGAAGGGGAACTTATAAATCTTGTCATAAATTTTATGCTCTCTCAGTGTACTCATAATGATCTCAAAATTTTTGGAATGGTTTCTAAGAGTACGAGAATACACCAAGATTCTTTCCACAAAGACCAAAAAATAGATTCCAAATAGGGGGGAACCCTATTCATCAAAGCCATGAAAATGGATGGTGAATTTGTAAGACCGAATGGCATAACATGGTACTCATATAGACAATAACAGATGTGGAAAGTTTTACTAGTTATTTCTGATGGTCTGACTCGCACCTGATGATAACCCAATCTCAGGTCGATCTTAGAGAAGACCTTTGCTCCTTAAAGCTGGTCAAAGAGATCATCTATTCAAGGAAGTGGATACTGGTTCTTGATAATAATCTAGTTCAACCTTCTATAATCCATGTATATATGTAAGGTTCCATTTTCCTTCTTAGTGAAAAGCATAGGTGAACCTCAATAGGATGAATTGGGCTGTATAAAACATTTGGACTCTAAATCTTATAACTACCTCTTGAGCTCCTGAATCTCAACAAATGTCATCCTATAATAAAGACTGGACACTAGAGCTTCTCCTAGAACAAGCTAGATTGTAAACTCTACCTCTCTCTCATTAGGTAATCTAGAAAAATCATGGGGAATGAAATCCTTGAAACGATCCACTACTGGAGGAAAACTAGCTTGTTGTAAAACCTTAACCTCCAAAAAGAGATTTGTGATCTAGGTGGTCACTCTACCTAGCCCCTGATGCTCTAGTCTAGCTCTACTATCCTAGACATCCCACTCACCCTTTTCTTTACAACTGCTACCCTCTGGTGATGTAAAATATACTCTTCAAAGATATTAGTATACAAAAGAATGATTGTGAAATAACCAGTCTATTCTAAGAATGACATCGAAACCTATCATCTAGAGGATAGTGAGATTCCATAAGAAAACGTATCTTCCTACCTCAAGGGGACAGTCCATGCACTAGTGTATTCCCTCTTTTTTACCCCTAATGGTGTATCTAGGGTCATTGCACCATAGTGATATTGTACCTCTAGTTTGAGTATTTACACAATGGATACAGAGATAAAGGAGTTCAAACAACCTGTATAAAACAAAGAAGATACAATATTATAGGCCACTATAATAGTACCTCATATTGTATAAGGTCATGTAGCCTAATCCTCGAGTATTGGATGTAGTTCATGCAACTGATCTAATCCACGATTCTCTGCAATAGATGGACTACCAGGATCAAAACTACTCTACTAGAACTGTTGGTGATCAGTGGTCTAGATAACATGACCATTACCTCCTCCACATCTAGAACTACTGTTGTTATTCCAATTTACAACATAATGTGGCATAAAATAACTCTCTCCTGAAGGTAGATCTGGTATAGATCCTTTTCCACTCGAATTTTGTGGAACGGTCTAGAAGAAATGTTGAAGGTGCCCCATACGGCTGCAATCCCAGTACTCTAGTGTGTCTCTATCACACTAATGCTTCGAATGAACCCATCATCCACACTGATGAAACACCATAGAGCTATCAAAATGAGTACTCTCGTTGTCACTTCCCTGATGATAAACCTCTATAGAAGATTTCCTACCACCAGAAAAACAACCGGCATGTCATGGCAGTGATCACTTAAACCTTGTACTATTGTCGTCTTTTCGGTTTTTCTGAGTGATAAGATATTGATTGATAGTCTGGTAGGATAAAGACATTGACTGGTGTATGGATGGCGTATGGATGCCCATCCTCAAAACATCTATCATGTGAAATCTCATCACTAGCTAGAAGCAGTGTGAATCACTAAAACTCTGTGAAACGTGCGGAGTACTCCATAACTAACATAAAACCCTGGTCGAGATTCATGAACTCTTTGGATCTATTAGCTCTCAACGTTTGAGGAAAAAACTAATCATATAATATAGTCTTTATGTCATCCCATATAATTCCTTGATGGTGTTCATCCTGGTTAACCACATCCCACTAACACTTATCTGAATCCTGAAGAATGTATGTATCAATCTTGACACTTCACTCTAGAAGAATTTCCATATGCTCAAAGATATATAGGATGGCCCTTAGACTAGACTCAGTAGCCTGTGGACCACCATCCCCCAAGAAGATAAGAAGATGGTACTATTGGAACTCATGAGTTAGATCATCCATCGTAGGTGCAAGACATGGAGCACCATGCATGGACTACATGAGACGTAGGAAACTGTCACGAAGATGGGAATCCATGTCCAGATCAGGTATAGTAGGTAGTGCCTTGAGTGGAAATCCTAGTGGTAAGACTAGCGGCTTAGGGCCCACCATGTATACAACATGGTCGTCGCCACTCTCCTAGCATACGATATAAGGATTTCATGGCGGTATTGTCCTACAATATCCAAGCACACATCTCAGAACAAGATTATAAGTTGAAAGATAGCATCACTAGCGGACGCTGAACATAGGGAAACTGACTACCCAATGCATACTACCCCAACTACCCACTTTGATGGTAAGGTACCGATAAGTGGTCAAGTATAAGATTCATTTCACTTTACATTTAATTTCCTAGTGTACTCTTTTACCTTTCATAAATATGAAAAGTCGGGATAAGGATGTGCAACCACATTATTTTAGATTTCCATATTCACTTTATAATGGATTTCCATTTTTGATGAATCAGTACCCATACATATATCACCATGAACGACACCCATTTATCTATAGTATAATGGGCCAATTTGGTAAATTACTCATCCCAACCCTTGAGGGCCCTTACACATCATGAATTGAGATAGGAAACCACTCAATCACAGCTAAGAGTAACACAAGAATAATCTAACTATCACAACATCACCCATAAATCATAAGGCATATCAAGGAATGAAAAGTAGTGGAATAAACCTATATGGCATGGAAATATACATTACATATGAATTCTGGGTGCCTATAATGATGCATGTAACAATTATCCTTAACCTTATATCATCAAGCCAAGGATTAATGAAAATCCTTAAGAAGAGTAATAATCAACAAAACCACACATCATGTGTGTTACCCAATGGTGAAAAAATATCAACTGTAATAGGAAAAAATAGAACAACAATTATAATTTAGGAAACATGGTTTTTGCCTCGAACATGGGTTCACGATGCCCAAACACAGCTTATGACCATGTCCCAAGAATTCCTATTCTCAAATCTATTGTATCCAAATAGTAAATCAGGAAAATAAACCACCTCTAATACCACTTTCTGATGTCATGGACTAGGATTCCACTCAACATGTGCCCCGAGCCTGGGGGCCACATGGCCTCAAGTGAATCTCCCTAAATGCCCGAGGCTTTCGATGAGAAACTAGGACCTAGGGTGTGTCCATGGGGATATTATTCCCCCATTACCAAAGTGTAGCACAGTAGATAGATGTAAACATAGGTAATTATCTTAATAAAAAAATATATAAATAGAATTCACATCAGAAAAGTAGAGACAACATTATTAATAACTGAAAAAAACTATAATAACATTCAACAATAAAATAACTAATGATAATGATTAATGTCACTAGAAAACATAAAAGCATGGATACAAGACAGCAATCATAATATGTTCTTCAAATATATAAACAAAACCAAAGACTATCCCAAGCATCCTGATCTCTGGCGCGATCATCTACTACGAACCTCCACCCTAAACAACAAACAATCAAGTGTTTGAAGCTGTATGCTTCACTTTTTCAACACTTTCAACCATGTAATCTACTCAGGGTACCATAGAACACCCAAAGAGGGTGTGAGATAAATCTTAGTGGGCCAGGACCAATGGTGTCTGTAACATCCTGCTCATGTAATGATATATAATAGTTTGCAGACATGTATATATAAATTAAATCAATATAAAGTAACTAAATACCCCAGTACCTTCTTCATTACTCGGTTGTTGTCTGAACATGAAACCAATTATTTAATTGATTATTACCAATTTATCAATAATTCACCTTTTATTAATATTAAATTTTCTACGATTTGACTAGGCAACCTACAATGATATCTAATAATGAAGTTCCAAGGTAGTGACCAATGCAACATAAGACTCAAGGGCCATTAACTCAAAAGTGTCTAAGTCTTGGTAAATGGTAAGAGTTTAATCCCTAGAGCTTATTCCAAAAAATACCACAATGAGATACATACTAAGTACAATGAGTGTATCCATTGTAAAATGGGTCTAACCAAAGGCTGAGCTCAATGGGATTTTACCATGGCACTTACTTGTAAATGCTAGAACGAATGAGTGTATCCAAGGAATTTTGGATCCAAAGAGTGTATCCAAATAATCCTATGGTACTACATGAGGGATATTATGGTGTTCTAATAGGAATCCAAAGCTAAGAAAATGATCAGGTTCTATGTGGGTCTCATCCTATGAAGGATGTATCCTTGAATATGAATGGGTTTACTGAGTGATCATGGAATTCTCTGATCAGAATCCAATGAAATATCGATTCCGGAAATTCCTATTTTATAGTGAATCCATATAGTATTTCATAAGTTTAAATCATTTCCTTTATTTAGTGTGAAAATGATAAGTATCAGGAAACCATTTAATCAAGTCATAATTAATCATTAAGTTCATTTGGTTCAAGGAATTCCTTTCATTAGTGTGACAAGTCCATGTAGCATGAAATGCTTATTAAATCCATTTAAGGTATATTCATTAATTAAGGTTTATTATGATACCTTCCATCGATATGGAAAGGGATTCTACAGATATGAAACCTACTATTCATTAACATTCAATAGAGTCAAGTCATATACTCAACATACTTTCCAATTTCCATTTCACATTTAATTTTCAATTGAAGCACTTACCATAGGTGGGTCATGTGGTGATCATAAATGGTACTTTCCATTATACAGTTCACAACATAAACATTTGATTTAATATATAAAAATTACCCTTGAGAGTTCAAGAGAAGGCACACCCGGACGATAGCTCAAACATGTCAAAACACTAAAAACCCAAATATGGCATAACCTTCGACAAAGGGAGGGTTGAGTTTTAGGTATAACCACTAACAACTAAATAAAAATTTGGAAATATAATAACTATATGGTTCTAACAAGAATAGTCATGGAATATTAATTTAATAAATGGAACCTGGTGAATTCAGTGGTCCCCACACGACAATTCAAAAGTCAACGATCATTAGAGAAAACTTATAGACCACATAACTTAGGGTTGTATAATCCTTCTCCTCTAGTATTGGCCCTTCATTTGGATCATATCGTAGTAAATCTAAGAAAAATATAAAAATGTTTATACCCTGATATCTAAGATGAGAACAAAACAGAAAGAGAACGGCTTAAGAGGACTCAAGTACTTGATTTTCTACATCCAAGGTGACAAACGGAAGCCTAGTCGGTTGCCGGATGAATTAGATCTCTTGATCCCAAGTTTATATCTTCAAAATTCTCTAAAATGGGAGAAAATAGGTTAATCCTGCATAAGTTCTGATTAGGGAAGATGTAGGTAGATTATTTAGATCCTTTAGGGAAAAAAATAAAATTTAACCTTAAAATATCCCATGAGTGGTTTTTCCACATGGTTTAAAAAATCATGATCAAACCATTCATGGGTAATTGGGAAAATGGGACACTCATATGGTTAGGCTGCATATCCATGCGCAAACTACGCAAAGTGGCTCTGTCCAAAACAAACACAATCTGTATGGTTTTCCAAACTATATGCCAAACCTATTTTCCCCAAAAAGAGGTGTTTTGAGCTTTAAACAAGCCCCAGACACCCTCAAAACCTTTTATAAATCATTAGGAATCCAATAATGGTCCAATGTAAAGATTTAGACCAAAAATTAAAGGACCCATACCTGAGTGAAAAAGTGGGTTCTTACAACAACTGAGTCGCTTGTGATTCTCAGGCACCCACGAAACTCCTCTACTACCAGCGTGACTCTTTAATGTTCCCTTGGATTAATAAATTTTATAATCCAATGGATGTTATTTTATATTCTTCCTCTACCATTATTCGATGTTTTGGGTTCTAAATTTTATGTTTTTGCGTTGTTCTTAAACATGTAGAACCCTACATCTCTTCCCATCACTACTGAAATACTGCATCTCTGGTTCTATTTCATCATTTTTCTCATTTCACATATATTTTACTATACAACCCCTTTTTTCCTAGATACACACATATATGGTTTACTATAATCTGGACATTAACAAAGATACCTCTCATACCCCCATGGTTTTCTCATCATTTGAATAATATAGGTTTCCAAAATCTAGGTAGTTTCTCAAATTTATTCATCCTATATACTAGATTATAAATACCAAAGGATTAATTATGAGGGTTTTTAAGGATTAGGGGATACCAAGTTGTGGAACTCATTTATAGGTGATGAAAATATAGCGACCAAGGTAAGTATAAAAATCATTAAAACATGTTTTGTGGATTTTTTATACATGTAAATTGTAAAACCATGAAATGGATTATTTAGATTTATGATTTTAATGAATATTTTTTTATTTAATTAAAAGAAATTAATTTATTATTCACATTTCAAAAACAATCAGTGATACATGTCGTAAGAGTTTTTTTTAATTTATTTAATATTATTATTAAACATTAACCATGGTTTACAAAGACTGATGAAGAATTTCATTGGTGAGAAAATTATTCTCAACAAATTTTTTAAAAATTACCTAGATTAGATTGAATTGAGAAATCATTAGGTAAATGGACTTAGAAATACAAAACAACATATAAAGTGTCTATTTAATTATATTGAGTTATCCATAGTTGGATATTGGATCAAGAAAAATTTTAGATGTGATTTGTTAATAGATTTACTAATTAAAATAAAGAGACAATCCCCCCTATTATAGTTAACCCTTTTTTAATTTTATAGCCAAACATCTATTATTATTTGATCAAATTTTATCACTAGGTTAAGGTGTTATCACTCCTTCGGTGATTGAGGGAACTCAAGAATATTTCTTTTATTGAAGGCTAGTGTAATCTACTTAATGTCTAGGATACTTTGTTTTCTTATTCAGTGTTATAAATCAAAAATATTACCTTGAAGCTTAAAGATGGATTCTCTTGATACAATATTATAAATATTTTATAGGTGTTTTTTCTTTGTTTCCATTCAAAATTATCCTTGAGATAAATCATCGCTTTTTAGGTTTTTTATCCCTCTAATGATCATAGGATGATACCCTAAAAATCATATGTGTTATTTGAGACTTGTTCTTCAAGGTCAAAATGTATTAATCAATTATTTTTTGAATAAACAAATGTCATATTTTATTATGGTAGTATCATATATTATGATATGAATGATTTCCTTTTTCAGCCATATCATATTGCTATTATATATCAATTGAGGAGAATTTTTGAGTGATTCAATTAGTGTAGGTTCCTAGGAAACATTTATCCTTAGATGCTCGATTCTCTTGAATCTATTGATTATAAATTGGACTCCCTATTTCATACTAGCCTTCCTCCAATCATCAATAGATAGATGGAAATCAAGCGTATAGGGAAGGATTAAATAAAGTTAGTAAAGGTTTGTTGTACTATAGTATTGAAGTATTATATCATTTTTCAAGATATCATCCAAGATGAATGAAATTTTGGAATTTTATGCATGGATTGTATTACATTGTTGTTATTTAAGACAAATTAAATGTTTTACTACACATGCAGGCAATAGATTCTAAACATTATCATGTTTCTAATCCCAAGAAAGAACAGACTGTTGATAATGAAAATAAAAAATTATTAGGGGATAAAAAACATGTTGATCAAAAAAATGAAAAACAACAACAACGATGTCGCATTATAGTTTTGAATAAAATTATCATGTTAAGAAGTCAGGGTATAAAATTTGAGTTTCATTAGAATAAACATGCCCAACCAATTGACCCCAAAAATTAAAAGTTCATTGGTTATCTTGGGGTTATAGTGAGGATGAATGTGCATGTTGATATTGACTAATGTGGTCTCATCTAACTTGTAACTGAGAAAATAATTTGGAAATATATAACAGTAATGTTACCGTATACTTTGTATATTTTACTGAAAAATTATATAATGAAACATTGATTTTTTTCATTATTCCTTTTAGAATATCTTTATTTTAAAAGTTTTTTGTTATAAATTTATCCAAATGGACACTGGAAAAAACCGTAGAGGATTTCAGACTCCTCTAGAGAAGTTACATTTTAGGGATGATGAGGGTAAAATAAACCCCCACCCACGACTTTGTTATCCACACATTATAAAGTAGGAATCGTGGACTAACTTTAGAAGTTATCACAATGAGAAATCATTTCAGGTTATTTTTGATTAATAATATATTATTTAAAATTATTTATTTTATCAAACTTGATTCAAAGTTGTTAATTTAGGGAACAAAAAAAGAGTACTTAAAATAAAAAACGTGCATTAAAACCAGCATACCCTTATCACAAAGTAAGGATGGGGTACGCTTCATTAGAGAAGAAATTGGTATGTATTTTAAATAAACAATAAAATTTTAATAATTTGATATGAAACAACATATATTCCTTTTTTTATATGTAGATGATCAATCAAAAACTGAATCCACCTCCATCCCACGTCATGTGCTATTGAAGGGGATCATGTAAATAAGAGTGGTATTTTAGTTGATGAAAATACAAAAGAATTTTTGGAGTCATGTGTAAGTATGAAATAATTCTAATTTGTTTTGATTATAAAAATATTCCTTAAATAAATATTTTCATAATTTTATATATATTTTAGATACAAGAATTAGCAACGATCGTACCAGAAGAAATGAAAAATTCAGTAGCTTTGCAGTGACCTGAAAACTATAGTCGCGTTAGAGGATTGGGTTTTAGATCTCTCCTAAAACATATTTCGACAATATAAAACCACATAAAGATACATATAATATAATGATACAAATATATACACAAATAAACTCACTGCAAGATATTAATTTTTTGTCTGGTTTGGCATACCAATGTATAAGAAAAGATCAAATCATGCCAGTGGTGGAGAAAAGATCCTCACATGATCCAAAAGATCCCACTAGATTTTATTCTAGTCATTTCCCAAAAACTTTCCCTTGGGTAATCAATTTTTTCTTTACTGTTACTCTTAAATATGAATCAAACCACTTCTGATAACTTTATATTACTAAAAAATTTCAGGGTGTAATTGTATGTGATTTTTTTCTATTAATACCCATGTATCGCCATGTTGTGATGGGTATAATATATAATATCCCTGGAGAAAATCTACACAATAAACCCCTCCAAAAATATCACATGATAGTGGGGATTGAGGTAGCTTATGAGCTGACTACTGAGTTGGATGTTCCACATGATGATCTTGATATTAAAATTGTCAAATATATTATTTGATCTTTCATATCAGGTTTGTATAATATTATAACGATACATGAGCTATGTCTTTAACAAATTTTTTCATATGAAAAAATGTAATTGTTGATGATAAAAGGTCTCAAGTGAGGTATGATATTACTGATGAATAAATCGGTAGAGAAAAGAAAGGTAGAATCAAGAAAATCTATTGAATTGACCAAGAAAAAAAAACTTCTGAAAGTATATTATGTCCTCCATTTCCCGAGAAACATTTATTGACATTATAAAATCATAAAGAGACCACATTTAATGATAGATCTATAACTTAAATTCACAGTGAAGAAGAAATATTTGGAGTTTCTATTATAGATGTAATTGGTCTCGAGTCTCTAAATGAGATTCTCAAGCATGAATGGTTGGGTGTCTCAATTTTGAATACATAAATAAGGTACATTTTCGTAATTCATTTATTTAAATAGTGAGATAAATATGTTTATTAAAGTTAATAACTATTTATATTTTGTATAGGAATTTATATTAGAACTATATAAATGGAAGATCATGTGAAGCATGATTTGGATTCATTAATCCCAGTATCATTTCTACGAAAAATATTACTTTGGAAAATAATGAAAAAAAGAAGAAAAAAATATGATTTACTCGAAGTGTTTAATAAAAAACATTAGAGGACAGACTCATTTTTATGACTACAATGCAATGGTGAAACTCTATGATCTAATGATGTAAAATATATTTTTAATTTTTTCATTACTTAATTGTTTTTTAAGAGGCATTGGATACTGATATCAGTCAATATACACACCATGAATATTTATTTTTAGGATTAAATGCATGGATTTACAACCAATCGACCACACATGATGTGTATTGTGAATATTTAATACAACATAAATAAAATTTTATATATAATCTTTGAAGTATATGTTCAGCCTGTGTTTTAATGATAATTTTTTTATGATAGGGTGGTCACTAAATATAGTCTAAATCATAGCATGAGTTCGGTGTCTGACAAGCTAAAGGTTGTGTATTACTATAAATGGAAAAAAATTTAGGAAGATATATATAAACATTTAACTATAAAAACATTTCTAAACAATTAAATTATTTTGTTCAATGTTTTTACATTGTCTAAAAAAAGATAATGCAATCGATTATGGTTGTTATGTTTTCAAATTTATGATAGAAATCATACAGCATGAAAATACCAACATCCACCAATAGGTAATTACCGAAGATAATTAAAATTTCATTAAATATATTTAATATTTGTTTTATTGTTTATATTTTCTCAATACTATAAATATTTTTAGAAAAAAGAGTTTCTTAAAACAATAAAAAAAATTTAGAGAAGAGTGGGCAGAAATATTTTTGTCAGAATGTATCCCGAAAAAATATTATATACTTACATGTAATATTGGTTATATAGTATGAGTTATGGCATTCAAATGATATTTGTGGTGTGAATAATTAGTTTCAGAATTCTTATATATTATTTTTTTATCTCTTTCTCAAGGAGAATATTAATGGATGAAATCAATTTGTTCATAAGATATGACTTGAAAACAATACATTTTTTGGGAAAACACAGAGGCAGAGGTGGAGGTACATGCAAAGGAAATGCCAGAGGAAGAGGATGAGGTGAAGGTGGAGGCATAGTCGGATTCAGAGATCGGCATGGAGGAGGAGGCAGAGTTAAAGACTGAGGTGGAGACCGAGGGAGAGGGGGATAAGAAGCACTGACGTGAGAATAATATATTTTTTTGAAAATAAATTAGAATAAGGATCTTATCAGGATTGTGTTTGATAAAATTGTTTAAAAGTTTACACCACCATTATCACTTAATATAATATCCATTTTTCATTTTTTCAGTTTAAAATGACATTTTAGTACACAAACACACGTGTCATACTAAAAATAGAGAACAAACAATTGGATTTTTTTTAAGTATAGTAAAATTATCCATACATCATTTTTGACATGTTGGGATCATCCTCACCTCAATCTGACACACGGTGCGACCAATATAACTCCAATTGTGTCTTTTTTATTCAAAAGGGACATTAATTTTCGAGAAAAAAATAATTGACATACTCAAAACCTAGAAAACGCATTTTTATTGTTTTGGTACTTTAAGAAAAATATCCATACATCATTTTTGATGTGTAGGGATCATCTGCACCTCAATCTGATGCACAGTGTGACTAGTATGACTCCAGGTGCATCTTTTTATTCGAAACTTACATCAATTTTAATCAAAAAAACAATTGAAATACTCAAAACCGAGTAAAAACTTTAAAATTGTTTCGATACTTTAGGAAAATGATCCATGAGTCCTTTGGGATGTGTATAATTTATCCACACATCAATCTGACGCACAGTGTGGCTCCAAGTGCATCTATTTTATTTAAAATTCACATTAATTTTAGTAAAAACAATTGACATACTCAAAGATAAGAAAATGTATTAATATTGTTTTGTTACTTTAGGAAAATTGTCCATATACCATTTTTTATGTGTGGGAATCAGTCACACCTCAATTTTATGCATGGTTTGACCAGTATGACTCCAAATGCATCTTTTTTATTCATAATGGACATTGGTTTTAGTACAAAAAACAATTGACCTAATAAAAACTATGAAAATTCATTCTAATTGTTTAGGTACTTTAGGAAAATGATCTATATGTCATTTTTGACGTATAGGGATCATCTGCACCTCAATCTGATGCACGGTGTGACCAGTATGACTCCAATTTCATATTTTTATTTAAAACCGACATTAATTTTAATCACAAACAAATTGAAATACTCCAAACTAATCAAACACATTCTGATTGTTTTGATACTTTATAAAATGATCCATTAGTCATTTAGGATATGTGTCAATTAGTTGTGCCTCAATCCGACACCCAGTGTGACTCCAAGTTACTCTTTTTTATTCAAAATTGATATTAATTTTAGTAAAAAACAACTAACATACTCAAAACTGAGTATACGCATTATTATTTTTTTGTTACTTTAGAAAAATGATCTATATGTAATTTTTGACATATAGGGATCTTCCACACCTCTATCTGATGGAAGGTGTGACCGGTATGACACCAAGTACATCTTTTTTATTCAAAAGTGACATTAATTTTATTAAAAAAAACAACTCACATATTCAAAACTGATAAAACTCATTCATATTGTTTTGGTGCATTAGTAAAACGATCCATATCTCATTATTGATGTGGAGGGATCATCTTCACCTCAATCTGATGCACAGTGTGACTAGTATAACTCCAAGTGCATCTTTTTATTCAAAATTGATATTAATTTTAATAATAATAAAAATGACTTACTCAAAACTGAGAAAACACATTCTATTTGTTTTGATACTTCAGAAAAAATATCTATGAGCCATTTGGGACATGTATCATTAAGTCGTGCATCAATAGGATGAATAATATAACTCCAAGTGCATCTTTTTTATTCAAAATTGACGTTAATTTTAGTAAAAAAACAACATACATACTCAAAACCATGTAAATTAATTAATATTTATTTGGTACTTAAAAAATGATCCATGTGTCGTTTTTGACATGAAGGTATTATCCATACGTCTATATGTTTCATGGTGTGACCGATATGACTCCAACTGTAGCTTTTTTATTCAAAAGTGACATTGATGTTGATAAAAAATCTAACATACTCAAAATCAATAAAACGTAGTCTGATTGTATTTATACTATAGGAAAAATATAAATGAGTCATTTGGGGAATGTAGAATTTATTCATGCCATAATATGATTCCCAATGTGACCCCAAGTGCATCTTTTTTATTTAAAATCAAGATTAGTTTTAGTTAAAAAAACTGACATGCTCAAAACTGAGAAAACACATTCTGATTATTTTGGTACTTTATTAAAATGATCCATGCATCATTTTTTATGTGTAGGGATTAGTCGCACATCTATCTGATGCATAGTGTGACTGGTATGACTCCAACTACATCTTTTTTATTCAATTGTGACATTAATGCTAATCAAAAAACAACTGACATATTCAAAAACAAGAAAAAACATTCTGATTGTTTTGATACTTTAGGAAAACTATTCATGAGTAATTTGGGACATGTAGCATTCAGCTGTGCCTCAATCTGACACATGGTGTGACTAGTATGACTCTAAGTGCATCTTTTTTATTCAAAATACACATTAATTTTATTAAAAAATAATTGACATACTCAAAACCAAGAAAACACATTCTGGTTAATTTTTACATTAGGAAAACAATCCATACATCATTTTTGACATTTAGGATCTGCATCACCACAATCTGATGCACGGTGTGATCGGTATGACTCCACGTGCATCGTTTTTTCAAAACTTACATTATTTTTAATTAAAAAACTGACTTACTGAAAATAGAGAAAATGAATTCTGATTGTTTTATACTTTATTAAAATGAACCATGAATCATTTGAGATGTATATAATTCATCTGTTCCTCTATCTGATATACGGTGAGACCGGTATGACTCCAAGTGCATCTTTTTTATTCAAAATTCACATTAATGTTAATCAAAAAAATAATTATCAAACTCTATAATAGTGTTTTATTTTTCTTGTTTTTGTGTTAGAAATTTTATTTCAATTATATTCAGTATTTTAATCTTATTTTGGTAATTTGTGTTTCTATTTCTACTGATGAAATGTGTTTTTTCAACAAACAACACCTGTTTCCAGTGATACAGTGTGTTGCAACATCACACTGTAGTTTTCTCCTTTATTAGTGCTACTAAATGTGCTAATAAATATTTCCTTTATCAGATCTTTTATAAGCACTGATAAAGGAATCATTTATTGGTGATTATGTATGAACTAATAAATTCTATCCATGTCATTGCAATAGAAAGCACTAAGAAATCAAACTTTTATCAGTGCAAAACAATCCCTGATAAATCATAAGTTTATTAGTGCAAATAAAAGTGTTGATAAAAGACACCATTCATCAGCACTTTTAAAAGGGATGATAAAGGTTATATTTATGAATTCAGAAGAGATTCACTGATAAAATTATGATTTATCACCAAACTTTTTTGTGATGATAAATATACCCTTTATCAGTGCTTTTTTAGCAATGACAAAAGAATTGGACTTTTAATTATGCTAAGGTTATCACCACTTTATAGCGCTGATAAAGGCTGATTCTAGAACTGTTAAAAGCGTTTTTAGTATTAGTGGATCTTACTTTACCTACTAACAGGTTAAGAATCTAGAGAAAAAACTCTTTCACAACTCTTTTAATGCTAACCTGTAAGAAGTATTATATCAACACTTTTTACATCTTCTAAAGATCAGGATTGAAAATCCATCTTGAATAGTGCTAGGAAGATTGAATATGTTCTTTCTAAACAAAAGGTTAAATAATTCTATATATAAAACATAATAGTGAACTCCCATCCAACATCCATCACAAAGTGTCCTCCCCACCATAGATGTTTTACCTAATAATAATAAATTTGGGAGGAGAATTTTAAAAATCTCTTACTTTTGTAACCAAATTAGGAAAAAAGAAAATTAGAAATAAAACTATAATATTTTATTTATATGTATAATTTGGATGCATATCATTTATTTCATACAGAATACTATATTGATATGAATCCTCTTTATCCAACTAGACATATTATTTTTTACTCAAGTAATCTTTTACATAATTTCCTTTGAATGGGGTATATAACAAGTTGAAGTGAAAAATTTTAAGATACTCCATCCATCGTATTTTCCTTAGGTAATTTTCATCATTATTGTATGATCCAAATACATTATAAATTTCTCTCTAAAATGATAGTGGATTAGTGTATTCAAAAAACAGACAACTATAGCTAACTATAAATCACTCATTGGGTAACTTTTTTCATTCACCCATAACTATCATAATCTATAATTAACAACATGATCACTCTTCATGATAAAACATCCCAACCTTGATCCTAATGCATCAAAATAGACTACATTGACCTATCTAGATTCTAGAAAAATTCGAATATTGTATTATTTAATCCTGACCTTGTATTCATAAAACTATTTCTGTATTAATCATTCCATTGAAATGGAATGCCTTTCATCATCAAAGATATCATTGGATCAGTAAAATGTTAAAAAACATGAAATAAACAAATGTAGTATCCTAATAATCCAATAAACATACATATATCAAGGAAATTAATCAGTGGTTTCTAAGGGATAAAATATTTTATCTTTTTAGGATTCAAAAAACTCCTTTTTCATAAAGGACATTGCTATGGAAACACACTGCTAGTATTCAAAAATAGCACTTTGATAACTTATCATACAAGAAATTCTCTCTTGGGGTGACCATCTTTATATCTATGTGTTTCTCATGGTCCTATTTTGTATTAGAATACTCAAAATAATCATAAAAAATTCAAGAAAAATAGAATCTAGATACCTATGGATCTTTAAATTCATTATTTCCTTAAATATGGTTGGTTATTTTGTAAGACCAAAAGGCATAATAATATATTCATAATGGCTATATCTACTTCTAAAATATTTCTTGAGAATATTCACCTTCCAAAATTATAGTTGGTTATATCTTGAATGTAATTTAATTTTAGAGAACCATTGGTCTCCTATTAATTAATAAAAAGGTTTTAGATTCTTTAAATATGATAAGAATTACATATCATAACATGGTTAATATTATGATAATTCAAATAAATTCTATGTTTTTATCTTCATTTTTCGAAGAAAAAAATTAAGTGATACTCATGGACATGTGCTACGTTGAATGAACCCTTGTATTTCCAAATCATCCAAACTAAAATTTCAATTCCATAAATTCTATTAGTTATATCTAATAAGTTGGAAGTTAATTTGGTCTGTTCCTTAATAGTAGAACAATTATGAACCCCACTACCATTTTTATTTTAAATATTGATCAGTTTTAATGAAAACTGTCAGGAAATTAGTCAATGATGTTTGGAGAATCTTTATTTATGATATCCTCTATTGATTCCAAAGTCCATACTACCAATTGATAAGAGATAGTTCTAACCACTGATTCGAAAATCCCTTCTATATCTATCTTTACATCCCAATCCTCTTCAAATATATGATTGATGCAATCACATTATTTGACACAAACCTTTCCTACATAATATTCGTTGAAGCCTTAAATTTTGCAATCTAATCTGTATCCAAAATCAAGTCATAGAAATCCATCTCAAGAATAAATAAATTCCAAATTAACTCATTCCCATTGATACTTATAGAATATGATACACACTTAAGGGTTTTAAGCACTCTTTTTCTAAGAGGAGTTTTTATTTTACAAACATAATTCATCACGTCAACATTAAATGGAATATGATCCATAACATAAGAAGTAATTACAAAGTGGGACATTTCCATATAAAATAAATGATTCATAAGCGTAGAATTTAAAGTAATTTTACCTATCACAATTTAAGGACATAAGTTATCATCAATGGTTACTTTCTACGATCTATATAATTTCCTATTTCACTTTTCTACTTATTACCATATTGAGATTTCGTATGATGTGGAGTCATGGTGTTCTTATAATCCCCATGGATTTCTAGATTCTAATGATGATAATTAATCTACATTACTCATAGTATCATATAATACAATTTATAATAAACATGAGATGTATCTCTTGTACCAGACCTTAGAGCTTAGTGAAAATAGAACTAGGAATGCATCATCTGATTATAATTATGACAAGATCTGGGTGGTTCATATTCTCAATATAACCACATTGAAAATATCTCGTATTACTCTTCAACTGAGGGGTAATGTTTACTAATCCAATTTTCTAATTATAGGATATCCCACCACTCTAGAAGTAGGTTTCCCTCTTCCAATTATTCCCTATATTAGGGTTCTCACTTATTCTCAAATGAATAATCATTCTTCCTACAACTATGTTTCCAGTTTTATCCCATTCATCCAAAGTCTCCCTATTGATCATTTTTATATAGTACATAATACAAGGAATGAATATATTTTAGACAATATCTAGTCTCAACACCATCTACAAAATCTATGCCTTCAATGATTCACTTGTGGCAACTTCTAGGGAAATAAAATTAAATTCTTAAATTTAGCAACATAATTATTCATTAAGAGAGTATCTTGGTTCAAAAAGAAAAAATATATCATTACAGACAATTTGAACTTATAAGGATATAATTATTTGTGAATATTTCTTCAAAACATTCCCACTTGATTCCATGTTCAAATTTAGCCTTAACTTCTAAATCCCACCCTTGGAATCCAATATCCTCCAATATATATATTACCATAAAAACTATCAACTCATCCATTGATCTTAAGAGTTAAAAAATTCGATTCAGAATATTCAAGAAATTTTTTTATTTATCTTCCTCTAAATCCCCTCAAAATATGTGTGGATTATACTTTATCATTTAACCCGAAGGATCAACTTACCAAATCTCATAATTTGGTTACTTCAATCAATAGCCTGAAAATAATGGAAATGATTTGGAAAAGTTGTTTATTAATCTAATGTTCATATGAAAAAAATATTTTTATCATCCTCTTATAGATTATTCATTCAACATCTACTGGGTTTCATTCTCTATAACCATAAAAACATTTTTTAGTGTCACTCACTAGCAGCTGAGGGCTTATAAATTCAAACATACCACATAAACACCTTTTACAATCATAAATTTCAAAAATCCAACCATTGTAATCATTTTAATAATTTTTTAAAATACAAAAACCAGTCTTTTAAAAATAAAACCATTTAAATATTTTAAAATTTTCATAGTATTTCACCAATTCATAAAACATTAAAATTAAGATAAAAAAGTCACTCATAGAGAGAAGTCTTAATATTAATTATTTGAATGGAATTATAATTGTCTAAATCCACTATAATGATATTTCAACTCACCTAGAAGTGTATTAAAACACTTTCACAACTCAACACCATGGTAATATGAATTTCATCATAAAAAGGATATATTCCTCTTTTAAAGATATAAATGAAATCTTCCAATGATATTATATCCTTGCTACTATCCCTATGACAGACTAATACTATTTCCAATGTAAGGTTTGAACAAGATGATACCATTTTTTCGAAAATTAAATATATAATGGCCAAGACTAATACCATTTGAAGAATCCCTCTCCTCCTCATCTTCATAATATGATACGATGGTGTTACGAAGACTTTTGTGACATCCTCGTACCAAAGGGTGGAGATAAATGTTAAGGGACTAAGAAAATTTCGAGGATGATTTTACTTTTATAGACTCAACAGTAGAAATTATTAATAATAAAAATCCAATCCTTTATATGATACATAAGTACATAATAAAAATAAAATAATAACCAAAACATTAAAAACTATCATAGTACAAGAGGAAATGATATGACATAATTGGAATGAACTAAGAAATCAAAAAACATTAAAATTTCAATGTGGAATCAATATAGAAACACCCAACTCAGTCTATGCTCCAACCCCACATTCCAAGCCCATTATATGATAAGCATAACTAAAGAACTGGGATACATTTTCTTTACCTATGTTTCGATAGATTTCATTTGAAAAAAGACAAAAGTGTCCAAGTATATGGTGAGTCTAATCTCTATAGGATTTTCCCAATGAGTTCCTAACTCAGGGAACCTAGCTATGAAAAGTTAAGAACATTAAATATATTGCATTTATAAAATCATATAAAATGGTTTCAAGTGAATAAATTAACAAGTCGCAATTAATTTTATTTCCAAATCATAAAATATTTCTCAAATATACAGTATACCCATAACCATGTCTCAAAACACATACACACTCATTCAAGCCCAGGTAACAGTTCTATACACCTGAGTTGTCTCTTATTGATTGAACAATTTTTTCAATCATGGTCAATACTATGTGCCCTAATAGAACATGTGCCTTTAATGGGGTCAATCCAATGAATGCAATCACAACAACCATTTATGCCAAATTCCATAAAAATAATTTCAAATAAAACCATTCTTTTTTAAAATAATTTCACTAAAAAAATTCCATCAATCAATGAAAAACAATAATTTTAAAATCATTATTTTTAAATTATCGCCAAATATAATTTTCCTATAAACCATCTAATTTAACCAAATCCAAATATACAACCAAAATGATGTTTCAATGAATAATCAGACATGGGTTTCATATAAAGGTCTAGAAAAAAATAATTTAATTGAAACTAAGACTTCATGTTCTAAGTAATGTAGAGATGACTGAGAAGAAACCTACCTGTCAAAGGTAGGTGAAAACAAATATTGACACAACAATTCTCTAGATTCATCCTTGGATCTATTTTCTATCAATTGGTCTAACTATGACTCATAAAGATATTCAGCATGTAATATTGGTTGATCCTTAATCAAATAGATCTAATAATCTATGTGAGATAAATGATAGGATCTATGGAAAGATAGATATATATATATATATATATATATATAATTAGTTATTAGAGAATCCATATTTCTAGTGTACTTCAATTTGATAATAGAGCTTTCTGGTTTGAAGGAAATCACAAAAGGAGCCATGGGTGGGAGGGGAGTTTAAGAACCTAATAGATTATAGGATTAATGAGGTTTTTGTCTTTAAACTAGACTAAAAATATAATTTTATATTAATTAACATCCAACACATGGTCAGGCCACACTATTTGGGAAACTATGCGCCAATATTGTAGTGCTACTTTCTTAAGGCCATACCTTGCACTACTAGTTCATACATTTAGACAAAATGTGTGCCAAATGTGATTTCCCTCACTATCCAAACATGAAAGGTTTACCCTTATAATTATTAGTGATTGATCCAACTATGGACAAACTGTGTACCTTCCTATAAACCATTTTCCACCTTTACACGATTTCTTAAAAATGGTTCATGGTTTCTACTAACCCTACACAAATAGTTTACCACCATAAATTCCACAAATAAAATCCAAAACCCCTTGGAACCTCCTAAAAAATAACCTAAGAATTAAATAGACTCAAAATACAAGAATAAGTGGTCATGAACGTAAAATATTATGTACTATATATGTTTATGTGGTTCATATATAGTAATATAATAGATATATAAAACTAAAAGAGTTATATATTGTACCATTCATTGCTTTAAATATTATATTTTTAATTTTCATGGAAAAGTGATCATTAAACAAAAAAAATTATACCCAAAGGAAGGGTGGAATAAAATTCATCCAATAAGAATTGTGTTGAAAACTTATGGCCTTATCACTTAGTTTTAACCTATATTAACCAGATTTACCCTTTATTAAATACATAAATATTTTCATAGTTACTATTCATACTGATGAAAAAAATGGGTCTATTTATGGAACTTTAAACTTATAGTTAAAAACATATAATACATTATATAAAATTAAAAAAAATTAAAAATAACATAAAATAATTTTAAAATAAGTGTGAAAAACCTGATTAAAACCACTTTTAGAAAAATATGATTTTTAAAAATAAAATTAGATTTATTATTATCCCATTCCTTGAAAAATAATATAACAATCCTAAAACATTTGATTGAATATAAAATAAATAAATTTCATTAACTATAGATATTATAAATAATAATATTTTAAAATCATATCATGTTTTGTTTTAATACGGTGTTGAGTGTTACACAGGATTTTAAAAAATTAAATTTAATTGAAAACATTATTTCATAAAATATCAAAGTATGAAATTCTCTATAAATTTAATAAATTGGGTACACATAACATTAACATTTTCTCAGTAATTTAGGGTTTCTTATTTTGAAATTCCATTGTTGAAAACAAAGATCCTAAAAATGGGTAGTAAAACTTCTTATTGATAAGAGGGAATGAGATATAAGAAGGTCATATGGATTAATAAAAAACCATGTCATTGAATATGAGAAAATTAGTGGGAAGTAGAAACATGTAAATAGAATAGAAATAAACACACAATGTCTAATAAAGTTTGATATATAACATGTTCAAGATAATGTTAAAAACCACAAAACCATGAATTTTTTATGGTAGAAAAAAACCATTGTTACATTAGAAAATAATTTAATATGATAACACATTTTTAAAGATCCTTTTTTATAGCTTCGGTAGTACATTTATGATCTAGAATAATAACATAAGTAATATACTATCATGGAAAGTATAATTGCATTGTTTAATAAATTTTCACCAAATTCTAATCAGTTGGACCCAAAAAATGAATATTTGAGATGAATTACTTATTCCTGAAGTAGTAAAATAAACTTATAAAAAATCAAAAATGTATAATGATGATATTCTTCCTAACATTAAGTATTAATCAAAACCAAAAATGGTAATCATAAGGTATGATAATTACAATAACTCATAATCCTTTATATGAATAAATACCACATTAATCTTCAAATCCATAATAATAGCACTAAAGGTCCAACTCAATAAATAATCTGTTATCACAAATAAAATCAATAAATTAGAAATTAATGAATATTTTAACCTCAATGTCTATGTCATACCCTTAAAATTACATCTTCAAAAATTTAATTACATTCATCTCAAATAATCGAATATTTTTAATCACTTGTTAAGCCTATATCCAAAGAAACATCACTGAATTATCATTAATAACTAGGATAAAATATTATATAATCATATAATATATTTAACTTCACTAAAAATTTCATGAATCAAATATAGATATTAACCTGAACGAAAAAACATAACTTGATCATAAATATATCTGAAAATATTTCCTTGTCAATTAATCAATTTTAATTCTTAAAAATTATCTATATTCCACTATTGAATTTATAATAATTAACATAATATAAAATCATATTCTTACCCAAAGTGTTATTTGAACGTTGATAGTTTATTAATCCTAAAATTTTTCAAATCACCTTAAAATACAATAACTTAAAACCAAAAAAAAAGGTGTTTATGCCTTTGAATTTATAATCAACCTTAAACTTATAAAACTATAACAGTATCCACAACTGTTAAGTTTACCACACATGATAAATTAAAAACACACTTACAAAAATTAACATTGTATTTATTCCTTAAATATGTCCACAAAAAATTGTAGATATTATTTTAAAAAAAATTAAATAAGAATTTTCAAAGATGACCTAAATCAGTTGGTTATAAACTAATTAATTTCACAGTCACCAATATTATCCTACCGGTGTCAATTATATCTTTATCTATACTAAAAATATGTTTTTAAAATATACTTTAGAAAAATCCTTGGATGTTTCATGATTTGTGTATCCAAAATATACTTTATATGACACTTATGAAACATATTTCTTGAATCTTAATCATAAACATATAAATCATGTCACATATTAGTTCCTTCCTTAGTCAAGGAGTTAACCCTTTTATTATATAATTGGATCAGATAATGTTTATATTCACCAGTCTCAAAGCATTGAACTTTAAATGGTACAATAATTTGATCATAATTTCCATCAATCAAAATATTAATTTTTTCTTTTAAATTAGTTACCATATTCCCTTAATTTTCACATAGAAAACACCTTCTTGTTTCTATGAGACATTTACTTTATTAAAATCTTCCCTTAGTTTTCTATATATAGGAAGATTAATATTATTTACTTAATATTCTCCATTAACCAAAATATCATTAAACTCAATCCTTCTCTTATTTTATGACTCATGGAGTTGGTTAAGGTGCATGTTTTTATTCATATACCATGAGAAGTTATTAGGAATAATCACAAGGTTTCATATTCCATCTCCCATTTCATTATTCTTCTCATGAGTAACATCATTCTACCGTCTTTTTGTGTAAAAAATAATTCCCCTATTTCTAACCATTAACTAAAAAAAATAAGCATAGTGTGAGAAACAGTATTAATAGTGAGTAATCCTAAAAAATATTTTATGGGATGTCTAAATCATGAAACATTTTTCTCAATCTATGACTTATTAGGTTTTACCTAGATTATCCATGATCATTTCCAAAACACTAGGATGTTATCACATACATGGACATATTCCAAATTTCCCCACTAAATATTTCTCATACTATTTTCCAATGTTTAACTAAACTTTATCATGACACCAAATATGGTGAACTAGACATTTTATATAAATATATCCCATATTTTTAGTTAAAAATTCATTACATAACATGATTATCTATGAAAAAATATTACAATTACAGTACCTTTAGATTATTTAGAACATAAACAAATAGTTTATAAAGGATCTACATCATCTTCCACTAGGTTATCTATAAATATAATTCTTCATAGAAAAATCATATGTAGAACCTTCCTTCATAATCTGGGGAAAATAATCATGGGGAAGGGTGAGATCAGATGGTTACTAAAGATGAAAAAGGGATATATCAATGATCACTTAAGAATAATATGAACATAATTGTTTGAGAAGATTATCATAACATTTTGAAATCACAAATTACATTTCATATACCATAATCTTGATTCATGGCATGAAACATGGAATTTCATATGATGTAAATGATAAAGGACTCAATGAAAATGAGCCTTGATAGAATAATATTGGAATAATACATAAGTTAATGGAATATAAAGAATCATAGAAAATCAATTCTTTAGTGTTCATGTATTACTACAAAGGCTGTTATAGAGGAATGGGATCACTCACCAAACCATCATAATAGTAAAGGATCACTCTCAAGACTATTATAGTGGAAAGATTCCATTACTAAAGTGGGTTAAATATCTATTATATTCCTATTTATATCTTGATATATCATTCATTAACCAATTAAATGGAGGGGTATATAGGTCCTACCCATCCTTGGTTATAACATAACCACTATCCTTAGTTGTAACGTAACCACTATCTTTGGTTATATTGTGACCAATTTCCTTGGTTATAATGTAACAACTATTACATAATGAAAACTATATGTATGGTTGACACATGATCATTAAAAAATCATCATATAAGAACAAATGAAAAGAATTTGGTTTCATAAATATTTCATCATAGCATAACCCATGGAAATGGAATGGTTTTCATAAACATTTCATCATTTCAAAATTGTATTACCCATGGATAAGGAATGAATTTCATGAAAATATTTTCATTATAAACATAAAACATCCGTAGAAATAATAAGGATGGTATCCCTGGATCATATTTCCATTAAATAATTAGTGAAATCATGGTTTATAGTACTTGATGAATATAAATACCATTAACATTATATTAAAACAATATTAAGGAAAATAACGTTTCTATATTGAAATCACTTCTTCAAAAATATAAAAATTTCTAAAATATTTTAGAAAACATTTTACGTTAAAATATCTATTTAATTTTGTAGACGAATGCTAAAATCATTTAGTGGTCATGATGGTGGTAAATTCATTTTATGTTGTTTAAGATAAAACAAAATTTTCCCTTTAAAATTTCATTAAAAATAAATAAGTAACTCGTTCAAAAAATGATAATAAATTATTTTTAAATAATTTTAAATAAACGTGGGTTAAAATTAATTTTAAAAATAATATTATAATATTAAAAAACCTTTTTAAAACATTTTTATAAAACTAGCTTATGGAATAAAAAGATTCCAGACCGAAGCGAGAAATAAAGTTGAATTTTCTCAAAAATAAATGTTCATTATATTGAGAACATAAGTTATGGAAAATAAAATAAATAAATGTATTTTCCTAAAATAACCATAGAGTATTAAATTTTATATGTTTCCTATGAGGTGTATCGTAATATTTCATCATTATAAACATAATCATTAATAATCTATAAAAATAATGCCATTGTAACTTAAAAAACATACATCTTTGGTGAAATTTAAATCATAAGTCACGTGATTGAAATATTGTTATATTTATATATAAATCCCCATTATTTTCATAATTATCATCATAAAATTCATTCATTGTTTTTATATATAGTACCAAAAAAGAAACAACTGGTATATAAGGCATGTGTCTGAGAGAAATAAATGTGAGATGAAAATCCATTACCTTATGTCCAACATCCTTCATATGAATTTGAACCTCATGTATAATAAATATATATTTATTATAAATATAATACATAAAATATATATATATATATTCAAATAATATTTACTTATAACCATTTATCACCTGTTTGTTACAACTTTTTTACTAAAATCAATATCCTGTATGGTTTCAGGTTAATTATTTATGTATGTTCTCATTTGATGGTTTTGGTACTTGTATTTTGATCATGCTTCCATAATATACATAATTTTAATAATGTTAAAAATATAATATATGATAATTATATATATTTTTTAAGTCATTCATTAAATATAGTGAGAAAAAAATGAATTCTTCCATTCATGGAGATAGTAGGTCGTACGTATGCATGAACATTGTTTTCATTCATTTAAAAGATGGAACCAAAGAAATGTAAATAATTACCATAATTTGACAAATTATTATTATATCAAATATATAAAATATATTCATGAAATATATCCTTATTACCACCCAATTGAAGTAAAAATGAAAAATAAACAACATCTCTTTGTGGAGGTGATTGTCCACATGTACACACAATCACGTTATCATTTTATTATGGTTAATAATGTAAGAATGTATATATTTTATTATTATTTTATAATTATAAATATGTCCGAATTATAATATTTAAATATTAAACCTATAATAATACCCATCCATAAAATATGGGGAGCATAAATGAATTGTATCACTACGTGTAGACTGTAATCCTTCTGTACACAGGAGAAATATTTTCACTACCCATTTGATGTAATGTGGATAAATAAAAGAAGACTCATAATCATTATAAAATTAAAATATATTTTGAATATTTAATTAGTTGTTTTTTTAAGAATATAAATGATTTATAGGAGGTAAAATAATAATTAAAAATAATGTGATCAGTTAATGTGATTTCCTCACCATTAAAATAACTCTTTTAGATCACCTCTTAAGGGATATAGGGTTGGTATTTTGGGAATACCGACATGTCTATAATATGAATAAAGAATATTAGAATTTATTTAGAAGATAATTATTCATATTTATGGTTCAAGGTGGTTCTATGAAGAGATAGGAGGGACACCCATTAATAATTGAGCAGAGGGGCACTCTATGAATTTCATAAAATATTAAATTAATATAAACTAATTTTGAAGTCAAAATGGATCCTATTTAATAATATTTTAAGATAATATGGGAATGACTCTAAATAATCACATAAAATAAAATTTTCAATTGTTTGGATCATATCTTTATCCTTATAATTTTTTTTAACCCTTTTTTGACCCTTTTGGAAAATACCATACAGTTATTGTTTTCTACCCTTAGGGATAATAATCTACAAATAAAATATCAAATGCCTAATAAATGAAACATGAATTATGTTTTAAGTCATATAAAATTCATTTTCACAAATATATTTTTTTTATGTGTTTAATATAATTTAATATATTATTATTTGTTACAAAATATCATTGATTTGATTTTAACATTATTCATTTTATTTGATTTTAAATACCTCAAGAGAAAAGGGGATTTTGAATAAAATTATTTCAAACCTCAATAATATGTCAAATAAATCTATAAAATTTCTGTTAAATTTTAAATAAGTAAAATTATATCTATTTTTATATTTTTTAAAATCATTTATATAAATTTTTTATTATTTGAATAAATATTCTATTAGTATTAAACAAGCAGTTAAAGATATTATATAATTTATAAATATTATAAATAAAATATTATCATGAAAATGATTTCATCAATATTATAATAAACATTTATATTACTAAAAAAGTTCCCTTCATATGGACATATAAGAGATATTTTAAACTAAGAGAGATGCATTTTCTAACTATATTTTCCTTAAATATTATATGGGTCATTTCCAGGAAAAGTCTCCATTAAAAAACTCTATTTAAAGTATAAGAATATAGGGGCCTAATTAAATTAATTCATTAATAATTAGTGTAAAATGCTATGGCCTTATCACTTAGTTTTAACCAATATTAACATGATATACCAGTAACCGAGATGATAAATTTTAACAAAGTTACTATTTATATTGAAAAAAAAACTAAAGGGGGTCTATTTAGAAAATATGAAAATCATGATTCAAAAAATTGAATCTAATTGAGCAAATTAAATAAATATATTTTATAGAAATTAAAATTTAAAACGAGTATAAAAACATAGAAAAATGTGTTTAGGAGAATACAGTTTTTAAGCATAAAAATGGATTTATTATTATCCCATGTCTAGAAAAATATTAAATAAATGAAAGTAAATTATATTAGGTATAATATATATATATATATATAATTAAAGTAATTTAAAATTATAGCTCAATTTAATTTATTATGTTAAAAAACCATTTCATGTATAAAAACAGTTTTTCCGAAAAATGCCTTTTTACCTAAAAAAATATTTTCAAACTAAATGAAAACATAAAATTGATTAAAATGGATATAATTGAATTATTTAAAATATAAGAAAACTAATTTTACTTTGAAAACATTTTAAAAAAATTACCTTTTTATATATTATTTTTAATAAAATCGTCATTTTTTTTAAAATACACTGGAAATCCATTTTTTTACAAAATTATCAAAAATTAATCCTAAGATAATTTTAATATCATAATTTAGAAAATGATGTTTTTAAGATCATGAAGTTTTATAGAGATGTATAATTCTTTTTTTAGGTAATATTTTAACTTGTTTTATTATATCTTGGTAGGTTTTTTCTTCTAGGTTGTTTCGGGTGCAAATTGAGAAGTTTGGATGAATAAGAAGAAAAGGTAATGCATAGTTGGCACAGGGTTTTCCCAAAACATGTGCCTACCCATAGAAAACTGTGAAAAGCCCTACATAGCGGATTTACATGTTTTGTGCACAATTTTTCATTCTATGTTCCTCTTAGTAGTAATCGTGTGACCCCTATGAGCAGTGCACAGTTAAGGCACAAGGCTTATCAGACTATGCACCCCTACCTAGGAAAATGTGCACTCATTTTTTAATCCCACAAATAATTATTTTAAAATTCCCGAACACCCCAATATTAACCTCAATTTTATCCAGATCAATGCTAATTTTTTCATTTATTTTTTGGATCTACCAGATGGATTTTTAGGCCTATTAAACTCTTTAATTTATAAACAAAAGATCTGATTAAAGGATCTACACCTCTTCTGATATATAATCTATTCATGGGTGGTTTCCCCTTACTCATTCCCGCATTTCCTTCTAGATTAAGTGGGTTGTTTTATTCCCCACAGGATATGGGTTTAGATATATTTTTTAGTGATATTAATATATTTGATCTTTATCTATTTTTTAGTAATATATATTATTCTTTGGTGTGAAATTGATTGTTTTGCTTCAATTCTGGGATTTTCCATTTGGAAAACCATCATCAATGAACCTAAGGTAGGTGGTCTGAATTTATATTCCCAAAGACTTGAAATATATTTCATGTATGTAATTTAGGAAATTCAATTTTTATTTTTTGAAATTGAAACATGAATTGGATTGCTTAATTTTTATATTAACTAATGGAATTTTAAAATTCTTGGGTTATTGGGATTATGTAATCAGTGGAATATGGATTTATTAATTCGGTCAAATAATGGAATTATAGGATTTATTTATAATTGGAATTAAATGGATTTTTTGGATTAACCATGAAGGGTTAATGGTGTTTATGATTAAATGTTTTTAAATGGATTAATTATGAAATGACCATATTATTTCCATGTGATTAAAGTGATGAACCTTGACAATTTTTCTAAATTTAAATGGTGCACCATTGTGTAAATAATTGATAAGAAGTTTAATGATGATTAATCATGATGAATGCGATATATTTTATGTTTTTGATATATGTGATATTTTCATATATGAGATAAATGTGTGTGGGAAAGGTATTGATTATTCAAAAGACCAAATGTGAAAACAATAAACGTGGGACACGTAATGATGATTCAAAAGAACATATGTGATAATAATGAGGTGTGGGATGGGGATTGATTCTTTAAAATCACATGAGGTTCTAGACATGATGTTTTTGGCCCAAAATATTAGCATTGGGATATGGTTCCAATTAGTCATGATATTGAAGTGAAATAAATTAAATAATGAAATCCCATGTCATAATGAATTTTTTTTTCTGTGTGATATGGTTAGGAATCCAGCATGGGCCGAAGTAGGTATTGATGGTTTGGTTATCACCGTAAACCCAAGGAATTATTTTGTTAATTATAGAAAAATGAATTGTGAAAATTGTTTTCCTGTTTTATTATAAATTATTCTTTATACAAATGCATACACTTTTACAAACTAGATATTGTTCTAGAGGCCATTGGTGGTGCCCTACTGATTTTAAGTCATGTCTTACTAGGGTATCTTGATCAGTACCCAAAGAGACTACATGTTTATAGGACCAAATAAGGGAACCAAACATGACGTTGATAACTGCTTGAGAATTTTCAGAGTGTCTTTATTTTAGGTTTTCATATTTAAACATGACACATGTTTTAAATGACATATATACTACTTTAGTTTGGATATTGTTTCCCGGTTTTGGTTTATCATGTGATACTAGTCTATACTAATTATGGTATTATTAATTTATTTTTGTTATATCAGTTTCTTATTTTATTTAATTCTTATGTTGTGAAGCTATGATAAAGAGGTTATATTCTTCCCATGATATATATTAGACACTTGTTCCTAGTCAATAGCCTATGTAGTACGGGAGGTCCCACCTAAGCTCACTCAGAGAACTGGATCGGGGCACCAATCTATAGCACCCATGTCTGGATGTTACAAAGTGGAATCAGAGGAGTTTTCGTCTATTTTATTTTGTATTACTATTTTGGAAAGGTATATAGAATACTAGGAAGAGTCTTTCTTTGTTCATGAGCTTTTACATGGGAGTATTTTACCCATATATGGTGGAAATCCCATGTATCTAGGATGGGATTGTTGTTACTGATAATTCAATTGTAGTTGGACGTTATTTTAACTTGGTTTATGCAATTGTTGTGTGATGTTATTGTTTTCTAGTATTTTTTCATATATTAGTATTTCATGAAGGTTGAGTATACATGAATCATTCTTGTTACTTTGGAATTATTTTTATATTCATCATTTTACGATGGCATTGAAAAACAAGTATTTGGAAAGTTGTTTAAATGAAAATGATTTTCTTTATTTGTGTAATTTAAATGTGCCTAATATTAAATTGATATTTGTAAATGATGAAAAATGTGATAATTTTAAATGAATAAATGGGTTTCTAATTAGAAACATGATTTTTGAAAAAACAATTACTCTTTTTTAGCCATTACCTAGATGAGGGATGGTTGAGGGTAGTGATAGAACCTCGATGTTGACCTTGTGGTGGAATATGGGGGATTAATTTTTTGTAGTTATGTGAATCCCTCTTATTTAAATGTCCTAATGTTGTTTTATGTGTCCATAGAATTGTGTTTTGAATTTTAGAGGTATACCTCCATGAAGAAACTTGTTGATAGGATGATAGGAGGATATGGAAATAAATGATCCTCCAATAGTGGGACTAGAGGCTTTGATAGTACTAGGTGAGTAATCTAGAGAGAAATTATATGAGAACTATTCTCAGTTTATACAGTATATGGAATGACACCTAGGTCAGGTTGTAAAAATTATCCTTGATTTGACACATGAGTTCTTATTGCAGCACCCTATAACTTTCATTAGAGGGGGTGTACCTAAGGAAAATGAGTTATGGATTGATTCTATCCATATGGTTATTGACCACATAGATACTTCTACTAGGAGGAGTGTCAAAATTTCTACTTATCTGTTACATTTTTAGGTAAAGAATTTGTGGGACGTGCATACTCAGTATGTATAGCTTAATAATATGGATTAGAAGGACTTTTAGGAGAATATTTCAAAGCACTTTTAGGGTAATATGCTTAGGTAATATAGGGTAAATTAGTATATGAGGTTGTACCCGGAGAGTATGTCTATGATGGACTACACTAGTCAATTTACATATTTTCAGTGCTTTGTTCTCGTGTTGGTGGGATAAAAATGCATTGTAGGGAAATGGTTTCAGTATAGGATTAAATCTAAGATTAAGTCCTAGGTTAAGATCATTCTACTGAAAATGGTTTTAGTAGTGGTGAATTAGGCTCTCATATCTGAGGTGAACGTAAAGGAGGATTTCAGTGAGATGTAGGTGGTTTCTTCTAGATAACCTGGTGGAAAATATTCCTAGAGTAGGAAACATTTCTATGAAAATATTTACCAGATAAGTGAATGGTTGAATGACTAGGGGGAAGGATCAGTTACCTAGTACATTTCCTGAGTGATATTCAAATAGTGCGGTAGGCTGGTTCATAATCATAGATAGTTCCCTTAACCATCGTTAGTGTGTCGAGATTATGGCCAGATGGGACATATCCAACAGTTATGTAGGAACCCATGACAGGAAGTTAATAATGAAGGAGATAGGTAAAATCATAGTGTATAAAGGGGTGTTATAGCCCATATCAGCGTGGAAGTTGGAGTTCGGCTAGATGTTGAGGTCGAGGTAGTGGATGTAGTAATTTTAGGAAAGATCTCTTATATTAATAGAGAGGTGTAGCTCAGGGGACTCTGAATGCATCATAAGAAAGAGGGTTAGGATAGATGCATAGAGTTCACCCTACACATACAGATAGTAAGGATGGGCTATCAACATTCAAAGGAACTATTATTATATCTTCACAACTTATGAATGGGTTGGGTCTAGCTATGGAGTTTGTGAGTGGGGTTATGAAAATTGATACACCATTGGGAGTACGGTCGAGAGACATATGCTTATTCAATGGGTGTTCTCTTAAGGTTGGGGCATATAGTTGTAGTTGGAATATTTACATACTTCACATGTCAGTTTTTTAGTTGATTTTGGGTATGCACTGGCTAGTAGTTTATAGATATCACATAGACTATTATCTTTGTAGAGTGACCTTTACGTCTCTTTAAGGTAACAATTATGTTCATTATAGAGTGTGGGATATCAAGGCGAGCCATATAGGACTAGTTCACTAAAAACTAGGGGATATCACCTCCCAGGTTGAAATATTGTTGTAGGATGATGGGGGTGTGAGTCTGATGTCTTTCCACCCATAGTAGATCGGTTTCAAGATATTTTTCCTAAACACTTATTAGGTATTTTACATAATACAGATGTCTAATTTATGATTGAGCTCATGCCATTGGATGATCTAGATTCTAATTTACCATACTTAATGGAACAAAAATATATTAATAAGTATAAGAATCAAAAGAAATAATTTATGGATAGGGGATTTATCCATCCAAGTACGTCGCCTTTGGGTTCTTCAGTTTTGTTTGAAAAGAAGGTTGGTGGAACCTTTTGTTGTGTGTTGATTACCATAAGTTGGATTGTATGATAGTGATAAACCAGTATCATCTTCTCCATAACAATGATATCATTGACTAGTTGAGAGGAACTTGTGTGTTCTCTATGATTGACGTGTTATTAGAGTATCATAAGCATAGAAATTTACCATCTGATATAATGTGGGATACTTTTAGAAGAAGGTATGGCCTTTATGAGTTTGAGGTGGTGTTTTTTGGGATGATGAACACTCTGATAGTGTTTATGGAAGTGATGAACCGAATCTTCTACCTATACCTGGATCAGTTTTCATTTTTGTGTGTGGATGATATCTTAGTGTACTCTATGACTTGTAATGATCATGACCAACATCTTAACATCATCCTGGGTACACTAGGGGAGCATTGGCTATAATCCAACCTATATAAGTGTAAATTTTGGATTTATCAGGTACATTTATTTGGTCACATCATCACATAGTATGGTTTTTTAATGGACCAAGATAATGTGCATGTAATGGTTTATTAGTAGCATCCCAAGAAATTTTTTGATATCTGCATCTTTCTAGGTTTAGTGAGATATTATCGGAGGTTCATCCATGAATTTTTTCACTTGTAAGAACCACTTATGGTCTTGAAAAAAGGTAGTTAACTTTTATTGGTCTAGATATTTTAAATATTATTTCTAGGAGTTGAATAATATTTTCATTAAGTCACCAATTTTGATCCTAACTAAACCAGGTGGATATTATGTGATGTTTTTTAAGCTTATGGTATCAAATTGGGAGTAGTATAGATGCAGGGGGATCATGTTTTGGTATATATTCCATTGTAGTTGAGGCCACATGAGAAACATTACCCTATACATGACCTTGAGTTGGTAATAGTGGTTTATGGCTTAAATTGTTAGAAGAATTATCTCTTGGGTGAAAAGTTTTTTGGGTATACTGATCATAAGAGATTAAAGTGTATCCTTTCACAATGAGATTTGAATATTCAGAAATAGTGTTGGGTTGAGTATATAGATTCATTTTACATTGATTTGTAATATATGCTCAGGAAGGGAAGCATGGTTACTGATTATTTGTGAAAGGAAACATAGAATTAGGTATTTCATGGTTCTAGTTATTAGTAAACGATAATGACTATACTGGTAGGGATTCTTGTTGTGGTTTATAAGGTCTAACTAAATATTACCTCTATATTGGTATCTGTTGAGCCCACACATTTGATCCAGATCGGGGTGATTAAATATGAATATCCGGAGTGTTTTTCCATGAGGGAAATCCTTGCTGGTGTAGAGTCACCATTTTATTGGACTATAAATGATGATGAGATCATCAATGTTTGGTGTCATGCTGTAGTTCCTATGTGTATGTGAGAGGAGATGATGTGTCAATTTCATTCTTCGAAGTGGGTAGTACATCCGTGTTTTACCAAAATTTTACATAACCTACATCGATAGTATTTTTTGTTGGGTATGAAAATGGTAATTTCAGGGTTGGTGACATAATGCTACACCAACAATAGGTGAATGATGAGAATCAAAAACCAGGTGGTTTACAATAACCATTACCAATTTTATAATGGAAGTTGAATGAATTTACCATGGAATTCGTGGTGGGTCTCTTGGAATGATGTTTTTTAGGTGGTTGTGGACCGACTGATGAAATTAGCTCATTTCATGAATGTAAGGGATACTTTCTTAGTGGAACAGTTGGGAGACTTATATGTTTGAGAGATATTTTTTCTCCATGGGGTTCTGCAGATTATAGTTTCATACTATGGATCACATTTCAATTCATGATTCTATTAGGGATTATATAAGGTTCTAGGTAAGTAGGTATTTCTGAGTACAGATTTCTACCCATAAACAGATGGGCACTCATAACATATTATTCTGGTACCTAATGATATATTACGAGTTTGAATTCATGATTTTTGTGGGTCTTGGGAGAATTACATGTTACTCATTGAGTTCTCTTATAATAACATTTTTCAAGAGACTGTTAATATGGAATCATATGATTCCATTAATGGTAGGACATACATATCACCTTTATGTTGGATGGAGGCAGGTGAGTTAGAGATTTCAGGACTGAGCCTCATGTAGGAGACATAGAAGCAGGATCAGCTAATTGGAAAATGTAAGGTTATGTCATAGAGTACGTATTTGTCTTATTTTGATAGATGTAGATAATCCCTTGAGTTTATAGAGGGTGATTTTTTATTCCTTTGGATTTCAACTAGATTGGGTCATCATAGGATTCAGAGGTAGGGAAAGTTGGTGTACAGGTTTGTTGGACCTTTTGATATTGTAGAGAGAATTGAGCTAGTGGCATACTGATTGTCTCTTTCATAGAGGTATAGTGCTATGCAAGATTTTCTCATGTGTCACAGCTTCAGTGGTATCAACCTGAACCTTCTCATGTGATCGATGTGGATAATTTTGAGCTTTAGACTGATGCATCCTTTAAGAATAATCTGATGCATGTTTTTGGATCATAGTGAGTAATTATTGTGGGAAAAGATTACTTGGATATTTTGTTTATTGTGAAATCATTTTCAGTTTCAATAGGAAAATTGGGAGAGATAAATAGATAAGTGGGCTCAGTGAACCAAAATTTTTACCTCGAAATCATATAGATTCTTTGAAGTACATATCGGGGATAACCTAATATAAGGTGGATAGATTATAAGATCCTAACATTTTATGGAGATGCATCGTTCTTATTTGCATGTTTTATTTTACCTTATTTTGAGTATATATTGGATGGGTTTTTGTTTGGGGTTGTTTCAGGTGAAAATTAAAAAAATTGGAAGAATAAGGGGCAGTGCATGTTTCGTTCACAATTTTCCAAACCCATGTGTCTACCCCCATCAAACCATAAAAACCAAAAAGAGGGGTTTTTCATGGTTTGTGCGTGGTTTTTCGAATTTTTCACCTTTTAGTAGTAACTGTGCGAACCCTATGAGAGGAAAGTGGCTAAAGTGCGCAATTTGGGAAACTGTGACCCCTTGCCCAAGAAACCATGAAAGTGGTTTTTAATCCCTCAAAAAATAACTTTCATATTCCTGAACTTTCCATTATTAACCCCAATTTGACAAAACTCAGACTTAATGTTTGTTTTTCATTTTTGTGATCTCCCATATGGATTCTTAGGCCTCTCGAACTGAGTTCATGAAAATTCAATGATCTAATAAAGGATTTTCAACTCTTCTGGTATGTAATATCTTCATGTGTGGTTTTCTCTCTCTCTCTCTCCTTCTATCCTTCTGAATGAAGAAGAATGTTTTATTCCCCATTAGTGATGGATTTATATATAGGTTTTTATATATCTTAATCTATTTGATCTTGATCTATGTTTTTCTCTAGATCTCATTCTTTAATGTGAAATTTGTTTTTCCACTTCAATTTTCAGATTTTACATTTCATGAATGTTCATAAATTACATTGAGGTAGGTAGTCTAAATTTCAATTATCATATTCTTGAATTGTATTTTATCTTTGTAATTGTGGATGTTTAATTACCGCATATGGAAATTAAAACATAAATTGGATTAATTGTTTTTTATATTTATTAATGTAATTCTGAAATTGATGGGTTATTGGGATTATGGAATTGGTGGAGTATGGATTTATGAATTCAGTAAAATAATGGGACTATGGGATTGATTGAAAATTGTAATTAAAGGTATTTGTTAACTTAACCTTAAAGGGTTAATGGTTTGTATGATTAAATATTGTTAAATGGATTAATTAGAAAATATTTATATTAATTTCATGTGATTAAAGTGATGAACTATGATTGTATTGTTAAATTGAAATGGTGCACCATAATGTGAGTAGTTTATAATAAGGATAATGATGATTATCCTTGATGAGTGAAATATTTTTTATGTTTTTTATACATGTGATATTTTTAAATATGTGATAAACATGTGTGGGATAAGTATTGTTGCTTCAAAATACCATATATGATAACAATGAGTGTGGGAAACAGGTTGACGCTTTTAAATCCCATATATGATAACAATGAGGTGTGAGACCGAGACTAATGCTTCAAAATCCCATGAGGTCCAAGACATGACATATTAGGCCCAAATTATTGGAATTGAATTATGGTTCCAAGTGTCCATGATATGAATGTGAAATGAATTTAATAATTAAATCCCATGTTATAATGAATTTATTACCATATGTGATATGGTTTAGACTTTGGCATGGGCTGAAGAAGGTATTGATGGTTTGGGTGTCATCGTGAACAAGATGAAGTATGTGGTTAATTAAATATTAACGAATTGTAAAAAAAATTACTTATATCATTGTAATTTTTTCTTTATACAACTCCATACATTTTTACAGACTCGATATTGCTTTAGACGTTATTAGTAATGACCTATTGAGTTATACTCACACCCTAATCTAATTTCCTGGATGGAAACTGATAAAATTCATGTTTATACGAAATGATACGGGCAAGTTCCATATGTTAGATGGCTGAGTTGTGATGGGGAATGGATGAGGGAACTGAACATGATGTCAATAACCAATTGTTAGTTTTTAGTGTGTCTTGATTTTGGTTTCTTCATATTAATACAAGAAAATATATGGCATGACATATCATTAATTTAGTTTATATTTTGTTTCCATATTTTGGTTTATCATGTGATACTGGTCTTTATTGGTTATGGTATTATTCTAGTTATTGGTTATATCATTTTTTCTTGTTTATTTATTTCTATTCTTGTGCTACTTTAATAAAGAGGTTATATTCCTCTCATGTTATATATTAGAACCTCACTATTAGTTAATAAACTCTGGATTACAGGAAGGGGTGCCTGAGGTCACGAAGAGAACCTACACGGGGCACTAGCATATCGCACCTAGGTTTGGAATTTAAAATTATCATTTAAAAAAATAAAACATCTATATTTTACAAAGAATAATCCTAATATTTTCTCAAAAAAATAAAATAAAATATTTTTTTATGAAAAAGAATTTTTGAAGAAAAAAAGGACTTTACCAAAGTATTAATATTTACAAATAATTTTTCAATACATTTAAAATGAGCACTAGGTTTATATATACTTTATAAAGTAGTTATTCCTATTGATATGCACCAATTTAACTACTTTGTTATAACTATCTAAAATGATAATATTTTAATAGTATATCTCCATTATTTTAAACATGGTCTTATGTTTAATTAATGTTATCGAAGACATTAAATGAGATTGAACAAAATATTTCACAGAATCTTTGGGTGTTAAACTAGAACAATTTTTTTTATCATTGATGATAATAATAATATACCTAAAGGTAAAATATAATATAAATTAGTAAATAATGTTTTTTGTAGGTTTATATCAACATTTAACTCATTAAATAATAAATCAATTTTAATTGGTTATGATTCACAGAAACATGATCATCACTGATTTCATTTACATTTTTCATAATAAAAATTAATATGAAATGAAATTATAGGTTTTTACAATATATTTTAATAACTATTTTCGTATCTTATATGAGAAAATATTTCTGGGAATAAAAAAATAATATGCACCAACACCACTGTTTCCGACGCTTTTACGCCAGGGGGCGCGCGCGTGTCCGTCATGCATGGGAGGACGCGCGGCTTGTTGCCCCGCATTCCCGCTTTCCAAAGGCGGGCGACATCCGTCCCTTGTTCAGGGGCGTCTGCTCCTTGATCAAAACCGGGATGATGGGATGTCGGTTCTTCCTTCTGTGGATTCCTCCTCGGAGCTCGTCACCTAGTCAGGGTCTCCCTCTTAGATTTAAGACAGGTTCGTGAAGCTCGTTCCTGATGCCATATCTGCATGGACGCTAGTTAATTACTCTACTTCCGTCGAGACGCTCCAAGGGGTCTTATCGGGGTAGAAACCTTCGGTGAGGAGAATGGTCACGTTGGGGAGTTGTTGGCATGTCTTGACGCTGGGGGATTGGCATGTCTGTCTTCTATCCCTTATCGTGGGGTTTCTCGAGGGCGTGAAAGCCTGAGGCATCCCACATCGAACGCGGGGGTTGTGTACCATCTGAGGTTTTCCTCAACTTCCCATGTTTAACACGGGATACGCCGCGAGTTTAACGTCTAGCGAAGATGGATCAGACTGATAGAAACACTGAGAGTGGATCAGATTGAAGGACCCCCTAGGGGGAGCACCGATGTTGGGGCCAGCACGTGGGCAGCTTCTCGGATACTGTGGAGAGGAATGAGGTGGCATGATCTCACCGGGATGTGGCGGCCCGGGTAAGGATCGGGATGGGTGATGGAGTGAGGGGATTGAACCTCGTGGAGGCTTCCTACGTATCCCCATGGCAGGGAATCAAAGTCCACGTAGTTCAGTGATACGGTGGGACACCTGAAGAGGCTAACCATGAGAATGAATGCATGGATTGGAGCCTCGAGGAAGTAAGATATCTGTGCTAGGGCATGAGCTTCCCAAGGCATGTGGGCTCGAGGGGGAGGTCGGGATGAGATTTGGGTGTGAGGCATGGGGCTTACACTCTAAGGCGGCCCAAGATGGGGAATATGGGGCTTACGCTCTGAGGCGGACCATAATGGTGCTGGTGAACCGACGCAAAGGTGTCGGAACAACTGAGTGATGGGCTTGAACCTCTTGGAGGCATCCTACGTACCATGCGTTAGCACGGATCAAAGACCACGTAGTTCGGGGCATATAGTTTAACGTCATGCGGGACGTGGGCATATAGTTTAACATCATGTGCGATGAGGGAATTCGAGGCTTACACTCTGAGGCAGCCCATGGTGGTCGTGGAACTGACGTGGAGAGGCCGGAATGACCGGGTGGTGGGTTTGAACCTCGTGGAGGCTTCTTACGTACCATGCGTTAGCACGGATCAAAGTCCACGTAGTTCACTGGTATGGGGCTTACGCTCTGAGGTGTCCCATGGGAGGATGTCATGGTCGATGCGCACTCTAGGACCATGTGAGTCATGCTTGGTGTGGGAAACAAGTGGCAGCAGGGACCAGAAGATCATGTCGCGAAGGGTGCGTCCGTGAGAAGCAGAAAGGGGATTACGCGTTGAGCGGCCCAAAGAGGAAACAGGGGCATACGCATGGTTAGTGGCCCTTGGTGTCGGGGATTACTCCAGGATGGAGGCTTGTGGTGCGAAAAATCGCAATGGGAAAGGGAGCCCACTGGCCTTGGTAGTGGGGAAGTACGGAGGTGCATGGGTGCAACCTTCCACAACAGAGGCTTGGGGCTTACGCTCTGAGGCAACCCTTCCCCCGTGGACAAACGCCACTCCGACAAGGAGGATCTCATTCCATGTGGGGAAGATTCCATTACCATGGAGACGAGTGGGCATAAAGAATGTCTGAGATGGGGGGGAACCTGCGTGCGAAGCACGGGGTCGGACAACAGTTTAACGTCATGTGTTATGGACAAGGTGCTTAGCAGTTTAACGTCCTGCATCTTGGACGAGGTGGGATCACTCCACACCCCAAGGTATTACATGCCCAACACCCTCTACCCCCTATGGGAGGGATGGGATCGGCAAGGCCGTAGTGAAGGCGGCCGCAGGGCGAACCATTGAGGGGTCCACGTTAGCGTGGCTATGCGAAGAAGCAATAGCCGTTAGCGTGCCTATGCGGAGAATCATAAGGCAATGAAACGCAACAGGAAACACCGCCCAAGGGACCTTGAGGTTACTTCGTACGAATCTGGAAGGCCGTACGGGAAAACAATGCATGGAGCACATGCCCAGCAGGGAATACATCAGGTGCCGGCGGGGAGAGGCAGCCAAGGGGCGTCAAGGTAAAGGGTCTGGGTGTTGCGCGCAAAACACTGGGATAGTGTGCAATTGGGGATTGCATGCAATGGATTTGGATTGCGCGCACAGAAGGGGATTTCGCTCACGGGGCAAGGATTGCGCGCAAGGGAAGAACCTGGAGGAGTGGGCAAATTCACTTAAGCCAGTGGAGTTGCGTGCAAAGGCAAACCCCGGGGCAAGGTTGCATGAAAAGAGGAATTACCTGGAAGTCATATTGTGCGTGGGGGAGTCCGAATTGCACGCATGGGAGCCATTCCGAATTCCACATCCCCAAACCGTTTGGGTTTTCCATCTATTTATAGGTGCCTTCCAGTGCGGAATCCAGGCGGCGCGCGAAATCTTATGCATCGGGAACAGTCGGTGCGCAAGACTTCACCGCGCGGAATCTGGCGCACAAAATTGCGCACACCACCGGCTCGATTTCGCGAATCCCAGGGATGCTTCGCACGCACAGCATTATTTCACACCAACCCTCCTTTATTTCGCACACCACTTCCAGGGCCTCGTACCGGGCCTCTGATTCCGAATATGACTTCGCTTTGTCATTTCGAAACTTCCTCTGGGAGTTATGGACTTTTTCTGCATCTACAAATTCCCCCCCTTGAAATTTGATCGGCGAGAGGTCGCAATGGTCGGATTCCAAGGGAAACGCCGAAACGTCGAAGCAGGGCCTCTCCTGGGCACTTAGCGCACAAACAACCGACAGGGCACGCAAAACGATGGATCAGCGCGGAATTTTCATTCCGCGCGGCGCGGAACCCTGGCCTCGCCTATAAAAAGGGGTGCTGGGTCCCATGTTCTGTACTCAGGATTTTCCACGCGATAGGCTTACCGCTATCATGTGAGAAATTACTCCCGCAGCTGCACGTAAAAAAGCTCTGGTAGCGCGTAAGTCCTTCCGAATTTTGGCCGCACTTGCGCGCCTACTCGGGATATTCCCTGCCTAGCGTGCCGATTGCATGCCCAACTCCAGGATTTCGCGCTGCCACTTCAGATTTCGCACAGCACTCTCTGATTCCGCCCACTACATTCTGATTTCGATCAACTCCCGAAATATTAGAGATGGCCGCAAACCGAGTTGATGAGGGGGAAGCTGCCGCTCGTAGAACCGAAATGGCGGCGAATGAGGAGGTTTATGGAACCAAGGTGATTGTTTCCAACAACCTGACCTTGTTCAATATGCTGACTCCAGCCCAGAAGATGTATCCCCTGTCTGACAACCTCCTGCTCTGGAACATTGGCATCCTGGAGGAGGTGCCCTTGCCGGGCTTCGAGGTGGACACACCGCGGTCATGGGTGACTCGGGAGGACGAGCTTCCTCGCTACAACATCACCAACAACGGCCATCCTACCATGGAAACCAGACATATGGATGTATATGTCCTGAACCCAAGGACCAGGATCATTACTGAGGATGAGCCGGTCATAGAGAATTCATCGGCCCTCTTTGCGAGCACGTTCCGTCAGAGCGTCACGGATGACATGAAGGGCTGGCTGAAGTATTGGGACCTGCGGTCCGGGGGAAACTTTACCAGCAAGTGGGCCTGGGCGTTCTGGGTTCACCATACTTGCGACCAGTTTGGGGATGAACTACGGCATATTGGCCTATTCGAGGCGGTATGGACGTCATAGTTCCACTTCCACCATCAACCTGAGCTCGGTCCGGAGCTATTCACCCGGTGGTCTCCTGATACCAACACATTCCACCTTCACCATGGGGAAGTTGGCATCAGCCTCTGGGACGTTCACTACATCGGAGTTATCCCACTGGAGGGCTACCAATATGATGAGTTCATTCCTCCAATGAACACCTGGGAAGACAGGTCACGGACCCCCATGCTGATGTGGCACCTGTTGGAGCTGGCCAAAGAGAGGCTAGGGGTCAAGGACCTCTTGAAGGACATTGCCTACAAGGGCTGGTTCAGCCAGTTCCTTGAGAAGGATCCGGTAATCAAGATGTCAGGATGGGGTAAACGGTGCCCAACTGTGGCTCAGAGGAGCAGGGATGGGTCATAATAGAGGACCCTAGAGGCGGGGCAATACCAATCATGGGGCTACCGCATCATTGAGACCCAGGACCCGAACGTCCGGTATGCCGGGTTCCTCATCGCCTTCCTGAGCGGGTGGATCCTGTCGGTGCGGGACACGAGGATGAGTGTCCGTCCAGCAACACTGGTGATGGCGGGCACCATGGCCACCAACAAATGGTTCAACATGGGGGGTCCCTGTTCTGGACAAACTGTATGCCATCCTGAGACGCATCTCACGAGGGGGGTCACCTCGAAGAGTATGTGGCCCCTTCCAGATCTTCCACGGCTGGGTGGCGTCTCATCTCGGTGGGTACACTTTCCCAAACGCCATCCGTCCTCCGGGCAATGGCCTGCGACCGTCTCTGCTGAACATCACCAGGGTGGCGCCGATGATGCTCAATGAGGAGGGTATGAGAATCCGCATCGGTAACCACACCAACTTCCACTTCAGCCCGTTCCCACCCTGGTCGTCCAGATGGTGGACAATGGGCGAGGCTCTTTGGAACAGCAGGAGTATTTACAGAGCATTCGGTGCGTGGTGCTCATGGCTCGAATCGACGGGAAGGTGATCTGCGAGCCTTACATGACATCCCAATTCGCCAAGAAATTTAGGTGCCTCTAATGAATGCCAAAGACGGTATTAACGGTTGTCTGGTTGGAGAAGAATCCATGAATTCTGCGCCAGATGTTGTTGATGTTTACAACTTTCGGCTCCAGCGAAGTCATTACTCTTCCGCCCACTGGGGTTGATGTTGGCCTAGCAACCGAGTATTCCGAGAACTTGACCTTCGCATACCCTGAGGGGATTTTACGCAAGCGAGTCTGGCAACTCGAGGCTACCCGCGCAGAAACCGGGTGATGTGGGAGAAGGCAAGGTCCTACTGGAAGTGGGAACAAGGGGTGCGTCAGGCAGCGAGGCCTGCAGAGTTCGGGACTTCAGCAGCGGGGACATCACATGGTGCTGCCGTGACCTCGTTTCCCATAGGGGGAACATGAGGCGGCCAGGGAGCTGCCCGGGAAGCAGATAAGATAACTGCTTGAACCTTCCCAAGATACAATTTTCCCGGCACTATGGTCGACCTGGATGACCATGCGACAATCACTGGGTGTTGAAGCCATCTGGAAGAAGATAATGCAAAACGGGATCCAGCTGCAAGAGTTCGGGCTCGTTCTAGTTACCAACCGGGTGAACTTCCATAGGTGGCATGCTTATCTGACAGCCATGGACACATACGCGTGCCAAAGGAGTCGGTGTGCAGAGCCACCTTTCCTAGTGAAAGTCATGCTCGGCCAGGAGCATGATCCGGAAGTGATGCGGTCGGGAGAAGGTGACAGTGACGAGGATTCTGAGGGGGAGGAGGAGACTGAAGAAGGAAAAGGCGAAGGAGAAGAATAATAAGAAGAACCCGAAGGTGAGGGGTCGTAGGGGGTGACCCACCAAGGGAGTCTCTGGGAGTGCGGCGAGATTGTCGGCTCTGATCTCAACATAACCGAGATACTCGAGGTCTGTCTCTGCCTTCATTCATTTCCCTTCTTCGTCCATCCCCCTTTGCAATTTCCAACCCATCTTTATACCTCACTCATGAGTGCCTAAGTGTTGGTCAGGCATCCCCACTAGAGGAGAGAGTAGAGGAACTGGTGGGACGAGATGGGGATCTGACACCCATCATTAAATTGACATGCGCAGAGGGGTACCCCATCAAGGAGGCTCCTGTAGCGGCCGGAACACTGGATACCGATGCTCTGGGTTCCTGTAAGTCTCACGCTTCACTACTGGCGCTTTCTATCAAAAGATCCTAACCGATCAAGGTACGCCTTGCGCAGTGATCTCATCATTGGAGGCTCGTCAGGCTGCTATGCCCGGGCCGTCCATGAGCGAACCAGGGGCGGACATACCACCTCGTCCAGAACATACTTCCTACACTGAGTCGACCCGGTAATCAGTGAGAAGGGGGCAGCGGGAATTAGCGGCGCTGTTCTTGAGGTGAGGTCGGAGGCTGACGGAGGCACCGTCACTGTTGGGGTGAGAAAGGAAGTTCGCCCGGACGTCGAGGATCCTATTCCTCACGAAGACATCCTTGAGGCAGATCCTGCTAGAGAACTGCTAGCTACCTTTCCTACATACTGACCCGCTGACCCTGAGGAGATAGACGACTCAGACTCAGAGGCAGCCGAGGAGAGCCGGATGACGTGGCGCAAAAGGTGGAAGTGTATCCATCGCTTTCTCAGACAGCCCCAGTCGGATTGGATGAGGCGGATGGGATCACTCCAGACCTGGTTGTGCTTCCTATGTGTCGGAGGGGATGACGCTCAGCGCCTTCATCTAACGGTTCGTGATTACATGGCCGAGAAGATACGCAAGATCAGCCGTCGCACCGATGTTACCGAGTGTTGGGAAAGATCGGAGAACGCCCGAGCGTTGTTGAGGGCGTATCGGGAGGTCTGGCACCTTGAAGGGTAGGGGGAAGATAATGAGGCCTTCATTGAAACATGCTCTGAGCTTGTGGAGCAACTGATGGCCCAGATGGCTGATGCGCAGGAACAACTGATGGAGGCGAGTCACCTAATGACCGTACTTCGAACCGAGCGGGCGCAGGCACAAGTTAGGGTTGGCGAGCTATGCTCTACGGTGGCTGATGAGGAGAGAGACTACAAGGAGCGAGAAGTGGTCCTGGAGGCTACCATCCAAAGGGTAATAGCGTTGGAAAGATCGATCCATCATGCCAACCCTTAGGGGCTTTGTTTTGACCATCTCATGAACTTCCTGCTTGTACTACTCGTCATCTCAATCTAATACATGGACAAATCCATTTATTTTTACCTTTGGTTTAATATGCTCAACCATAATTCTGAAATGAATAACAACTCACCCCTAATATCCTATGGGTCACACCCAACACGAGAAGCAAAGGATACTCGTGTTATCATTTCGTCCAACTGTGGGGTATTAACCAAGCTTCAGGCATCCGAAATTGGGCCTGGATTTCTGAGGAGAAGACCTCAGACCGATTGATATATCACCTTCTCAATTTTCTCTGACACACGAGTGGGGAAATGTCGGGGGACATTGAAATCCATCCGAACATAGGGAGATGGAAAGGAAAGGTGAATCACACAACCCAAATTCGGAACACTATAGGGCGCGACGATGGAGGATAACTATTAACTGTGGTGGAAACGCATCATCCATATCATGTTGGCCTGGAATGGGGACAATAAATGCGGGCTGACCACTGACCATGTTCGCAACATGGGGCCTAACTCAAATATCGTCAGACAGTCTTCTGGAACGTTGGCCCAGGACAGCAGGCGGACTATTGGCCTATCATCCATACTACTACAATAGGCGGACCAAAGGTCTATCATCCATATTGTGGCAGCATGCGGACCAAAGTCTATCATCCATACTGTTAGGGGGTCCCATTAAACATGACCAGTCCTCTGGAACGTTGGCCCAGGACAGTAGGCGGACAGTAGGTCTATCATACATACTGTTAGGGGGTCCCATCGAACATAAAAGAGAATGAGGATCCGAATAAAGGGGAACGCAAAGCGTGGAAAGTAGAGTGGTGTTTTGTTAAAACAGATTCCAACACTCCCTAAATTGTGCCACCGTGGCGGAGGCGCATTAGGCGGACATACCAACCTGATCACGGATCGTCCCAATTTTCAGACAGGACCTCTCTGGCGAGAGAACTGCCTCTTCCCATTATGGGGCATCCCGAACTTATTCGGGGTAGATGTCATGATTACACCACTTCCCAAGAAGTCAGGTTGAGGGGCCGATAATAATGAGGGACGGGATTTGGTAATCCCTGGGACTGGACCCAAGACGAAATGTCCGGGAATTCCTATGTATCCCATAAGGATGAGAATCAAGCCACACGTAGTTCTAGAAGCACAGTTTAACATCGTGTAAGAAAAAATACAGTTTAACATCGTGCGGGACGGGGGACACATCTCATATGGGGATAGGCACAGTACGGCGAGTTACCTGACGTGAATGAGGGCCTAATCCTGCACCACACAGTACAATCCAACAAGAGAGACCAAGTCATGGAAATCCAAGGGTCCTGAGGCCGGGCCTCGGCCAGGGAGGCCTGACCAGCTTGCAGTTTAACGTCTTCCAGTGAGGAAGATCATGCAGTTTAAGGTCATGCTGGACCATAAGGGTCATAGTTTACAGTCTTAGAACTCAGACCAAAGGATAAGGGGAATGGGAGACACACAATAAAGTGGTTGAAAAACCCAACGTCAATGGGGCAAAGCCCTGCTTACTATGTGATCCTAGGGACGCGTTTAGGCCGAGAGACCGAACACGAAAAGTTAGTCTGGGCCTGTGGGGAAGTTCCCAGCGGCTCTTACGTATCTCACAAGTATGAGAATCAATCCATACGTAGTTCTTGAGAGGTATCGTCTTAATGGTGTGTAGCCGGGACGATATCATCACAGTTTATAGTCATGTGGTTGGACCTGGCAGCAGAGTTTAAGGTCGTATGGCTTGGACCTGGGATCACAGTTTATAGTCATATGGCTTGGACCTGGCAGCACAGTTTAAGGTCGTATGGCTTGGACTCGACAGCACAGTTTAAAGTCCAATGGCTTGGAACTGGCAGCACAGTTTAAGGTCGTATGGCTTGGACCTGGCAGCACAGTTTAAGGTCGTATGGCTTGGACCCGGCAGCACAGTTTAAGGTCGTATTGCTTGGACCTCGAAGCATAGTTTAAGGTCATATGGCTTCGACCTGGGGGAATACACACGATGCGATAAAGCATACCTGATGTGTGTGAGGGCATAATCCCATACCATCACCGCACGTGATTCTGAGAGAGGAGCCTCGGGCCAAAGGGGCCTACGAGGGTTCAACAATCAGGGGGTAGGAGATGCTAGCTCCAAGCTAAGCTGGGCCCAAAACGCAATGTCTGGGAAACTTCTCGTTCCCCATGGGGATGAGGTTCAATCTGCACACAACCTTTAAAGAAGAAACCCAAGAACATACTCTAGCGATCAGATCGCGGGAGCCCCGAGAGACACTGCTACGCAGCTTGGTCCGCCTGACGTGTGGGGGTGTACTGACGGTTAGTACAAGGAGTGTCGAGATTTCACCTTGACATGGCAGGGCGGAACATAATGTAAATCATGAAACTAAAATTTAGGGCCTGAAGAAGCTAGCATAATGACTGAGGATTACTTCTGACCATGTTCGCAACACAGCATCCTGTCACGTTATCCTAGAGATAGGGGCAAACAAATGAGCATCAACCATTGACCACATTCGCAACATAGGATTTGTATCAATTTGTTTCCCAAAACCCTCAAGGGCATTGGCCTGTGACGGTAGGAGAGCCCTTAGGCATTGTATCCAGGCCGTTCTTGGGGGTCCCTATGGGTGTGAAAGATGGTGGGGCCCGAATGAAGGGGAACACGAAGCTTAACAAGCAGAAGAAAACTTGCCTAAGTTGAATCTGACACTCCAGGTCCTATACCAGAGTACTCTGAACACATTAGTAGACCACTGGAAAGGGTCTAAAGTCTCAGTCTGAGAGTGGCCAAAAGATGGCGGATTCCCGAGCGAAGGGTAGGCCAAAAGAACAAGGCAAATAGGATATCATGGGATCTTTTAAGAGATGGGGATGGACCTGAAATCTAAGTGTTCAGGCGGTCCTACATATCCCATAAAGATCGGAATCAATCCACACGTAGTTCTAGAGACGCAGTTTAACGTCATGTAGGATGAAATACAGTTTAACGTCATGTGGGACGGGGAAAGGATCTTAGTTTTAGGTCTTAGAACTCGGATTGGAAACTGAAAGAGAAAATAAATGGAAAGGGGCTGGACCCTAGACAAAATGTATGGTTGTTCCTACATATCCCATAAGGATTAGAATCAAGCCACACGTAGTTCTAGAAGCACAGTTTAACTTCATGTAGGACGAAATATAGTTTAACTTCATGCGGGAAGGGGAAAGGATATTAGTTTTAGGTCTTAGAACTCAGACCATGGGGGTCAGGCAAAATACCGTTTGAGGAACCTGGCATTGGTGAGAGGAGTGACATGCTCTCCATCCGTAGTCACCGGGGAATACACGCCATTGGGATAGACCTTATGGACAATGAAAGGCCTCTCCCATTTGGGATCCAACATGGGTGGTTTCCTGTCGGGAATCATTGGTGCTCTGAGAGCCAGCACCAGGTCACCTTTCATGAAGGAGCGGAGGAGAACCTTCTTATTAAAAGCTCGAGCCATCCTACTTTGATGCCTTTCCAAGTTATACAAAGCGTGAAGCCTACTTTCATCCAGCGCTTCCAATTCGGCTAGACGGATTTAGGCAACTCTATCTAGCGCTTGCTGATCATAGACTATCATGCGCAATTAGGGAAACTAGATCTCGATGGGCAGGACGGCCTTAGCTCCGTACACCAGGAAATACAGAGTCACCTGGGTGGAGTTATGATTCATCATCCTATAAGCCCAGAGGTCATTGGGGAGCTTGTCCGGCCAACTTTTCTTATTCTGACCAACCATCGTTGGCAGAATGTTAAAGGGGGTTTTGTTAAATGCCTTGATCTATCCATTTTCCTGTGCATGATAGCGGGAGGTGTGGTTAGAGCGAATGTTGTACTTGGCATAAAATTTCTTCAGCTTGGCTGCTCGGAAGTTGGTTACGTTATCTGTGAGTATAGAGTGAGGTACTCTAAATCAATAGATGATATTGGAGCTCACGAAGTCGGCGATAGAACAGGCTTTGACTTCCTTGAGCGGGATTGTCTCTGCCCACTTGGAGAAGAAATCCATAGCGGTCAGGATGAACCGGTACTGGCGGGCCATCGTCGGCGGGTAAGGTCCTACGACATCCAACCCCCAGACTGCAAAGGGCCAAGAATACTTGGTAGTATGGAGAGGCTCCGGTGGCTGATGCACAAAGTTAGCGTGAATAGGGCATGCATGACACCTCTTGACATACTCGATGCAGTCATAGATCCTGGAGGACCAGAAGTATCCCAGCCTCCGAATCTGGCGGGACAACTTCAACCTGGCCTGGTGGGTGCCACAGGAACCAGTTTTCACTTCTTGCATGACCTGTGGGATCTCGACTCCTTGAAGGCAATGGAGGAGAACACCATCAAATCTACGCCTGTAAAGGAGCTGCTCAAGGCTGGGACCACTCTGAAGGGTGAACTATGGCGCGTGGCGTCGGATTCGCTCACGTTCGGCTCGGTCTGACGGATGATTTCTGTGATAGAGATATTCAACCAAGGACGTCCTCCAGTCAGGAACTGTCTCGATTACCTTACCTGAAGCCCTCAGGGATCCTGACATAGGGGCACCAGTGGTGAGATGGTTCACTCGCGGGCCACGATCGCCCTCCGGAATAACAGGAGCAATGACTCTCTGGTGTCCCACGTGGATAATTGGGTCATCCTGTTCGGGCTCCGCAAGTGATGCGGCCAGGCTGGGGAAAGCATCTGCTCGACTGTTCTGCGACCGGGGAATGTGAACAACCTCTGGCCGGGAGGGGAACTTAGCCATTAGATGGAGGGTTCACTCCAGCAATGGCACAAGTTCTGGATTTCTAAAAACATAGTCACTATTGACTAGCTTGATGACTAGCTCGAAGTCCCCTTTTACATACAGATGGGGTACGTCAATCTCGAGAGCCAACTCAAGGCCAGTGATGAGGGCATGATACTCTGCCTCATTATTGGTGCAGCCGTCTGACAACAGGAATGAATACGGCAGAACGGCTTGCTCTGCGGTGATAAAGACGATACCCAGGCCCACTTTGTTGAGACTAGGATCATTGAGCCTTCTACCGGTGGGGCTCTGGGAGGCACCGTCAATGTGAATCTGCCAGCATGGGATGGCGTGATCGATTGAGAGGATTGCCTCATCAGGAAAGCCTAGACCCAGTGGCTGGTATGCGGAGGTTGCGTGGGCAGCTAAGAAGTCTGCCAACGCCTGTCCTTTAACGGCCTTCTGAGGTACGAACCTGATGTCGAACTGCTAGAGGATCACCACCCAGCGTGCCAACCGGCCAGTCAACATAGGTTGGTTCAGAATATATTTCAACGGGACTACCCGAGAGACCAGTTGTACCTCGTAGTGCTGCAAGTAGTGCCGAAATTTCTGCACGACAAATATGAGTGCTAGGAAGCTCTTATTGATGGGAGAATATCTTATTCCCGCTTCGAGGAGCATGTGACTGAGGTAGTATAGGATATTCTATGTTCCCTCATTGTTCTTCTGGGTGATAAGTGCGCCGAGGGATTGCTTCAGGGCAGTCACGTAAAGGACCAGCGGCTTTCCGGAAACGGGTGGAATCAAGACCAGAGGTTAGAGAAGATACTACATGATTTCCTCAAAATCGATCTGACACTCTTCATCCCATTCATAGGTGGCGCCTTCTTCATGATCCGAGAATAGGGATTACACTTGCCATCCAGATTCGCAATGAATCGGCATATATAGGCTAAGTGGCCTTAAAGGCCTCTCATTTCCTGAATTTTATTCGGGGGATGTATCTAACTGATGGCCTTGATCTTCTCTGAGTCGATCTCGATGCCTCTATATCTAACAACGAAGCCAAAGAAACTTTTCGGGGGTGACCCCGAAGGCACACTTCAACGGGATCATTTTCAAGTGGCGAGAACTGAGGAAGCCGAACACTTTCTCAAGGTCTTTGAGATGGTCCTGGCGCTAACGAGATTTGACCACTAGGTCGTCCACGTATCATTCCACCAGTGTCCTGCGAATCGGCTTGAATATGCGATGCATAGCCCGTTGGTAGGTGGCACCTACATTCTTCAGGCTGAAGGGCATAACCTGGTAGCAGAAAGTACCATGGGGGGCCCTGAAGGCAGTGAACTCTTCATCCTTGGGGGCCATCTGGATCTGGTTGTACTCAAAGTACCCATCCATGAAGGAAAGGGCTTGGAACCCAGCCGTGGCATCGATCAATAACTCTGTCACTGGAAGGGGAAAATCATCCTTCGGACAGTGGCGATTAAGATCGCGGAAGTCGATACAGACCATGATCTGCCCATTCTTCTTCCTGACTGGCACAATGTTGGCTAGCCACCTAGGGTACTGGACTTCTTTGAAAAAGTTTGATTTGATGAGCTTATCAACTCCGGCCTGAACGATAGCACTGTGAGAGGGGTGCATCTTTATGGGAGGCTGCATGAACCCGTGATGGTTTGATGGAAGGCCATGGCGGTGGATGGCTACCTGGGGATCTAGTCCTGACATCTCGTCATAACTCCAAGCGAACACATCATGGTGCTATCTGAGGAAGTCTACGTACTGTTGTTGTTCCTCGGGGGGCATAGCGCACTTACCAATGTGGGTCTCGGGTCCGCCTTGCTACCGAGGTTCACCTGCATTAACTCATCGACCGTGGTGGGGATTCCCTCCTCAAAGGCAGGAGGAGCATCCTCTATGTCCTCCTCTCCACTTGTGGAGGGATTATCCATGGTGGGAGCCGTTTCAGGGCAGCCAGACCCTGATGGGAAGCTGGTGCCGGCTTGGACGGCAGAGGTCATCACGTCAGGAGACACATGCACTGCGGAGACCATGGCGACAAAGGTGGTTGATCCAATCCCATCTGGCATTTAAACCAAGGGGCCACACTTTTCGACATCAAAGCAGTAGTGGCGCGTTGGATTGAGCAGGTCGATTCAGGCCCAGCGAAACAGACACGTATGATGTACTGTCATTTCCATGAGCCTAACGTCCCGATATCATACAAGGGTAGGGGGCCCGGGGATCACCAGAGCCTGGTTGGTGTAGGAGTACGAGGTGATTTCCTGCCGTCGCTTGGACCCGGAAATATGCCTTCCTCTGGTACCCGAAACAACAAAGCACTGCCCCATGTTGGGGGGTCGTGGCCTCCAACCGATGGATTGGGAAGACATATGCCTCGTCCAAACCTACCCAGGGATCACTCGTGACAGTGGAGGGCTCAACCTCACCTTCCAAGATCTGCTCATCCTTGCTCTGTTAATAGTCAGCGTCCAGATAACGGGCTTCACAAGAGGCAAAAGGAGATGCATCTCCTTAGAGCGGGCCCAATCGACCCTTAAGGGAGTATTTTATGCACTTGTGATACGATGAGGGGACCGCTGCGTGAAGTTGGAGCCATGACCTACCCATCAACGCATTGTAGGCAGTGTCCTGAGAGACAACCATGAATTCAGTATTGGCAATTAGGCCACCGAACTAGGTCTTCAAAAGAATCTTGCCGAGTGGAGTTTTCTCGGTCCTGTCATAACCCTGGATCCTGAGGTCGGAGGAAGATAGATCATCCTCAGATATGCCCAGTTTCCACAGCGTCCGAGTTGGGATTAGGTTAATCTCAGAACCCGTGTCAACAAGATAGCAGCAGACTTCCATGCCATTGAACTGGCCGGTGATATACAGTGGGTGAATGTGCCCCTGTATGGAAAGGTCTTCATCTTCACCAGAAAACGAGATAACTGCCTGACATTCGGCATCCTCAATCGCCTTGGTATGGAAGGCTTCTGCGGCTACCACCTCCATCTCAAACTGGAGGGGGCTCCTTAGATCCTCGGAGAGCGCCTCACGCATTTCAGACGACAAGCGAAGGGATTTCTAGGATAGAAAGCCTTTCCGGAATGCCGGCTAGGTGCTTCAGAACATCATACATTCGATCCAAACACAAGCTTCTGCTTACAGGAGGCCGCTCTGCGATTGGAGGCATGACGGGCCCTACCAGCGGGACCGGTGACTGACTGGTACTAGGCACGTATCGCTGTTCACTAGTCGAAGCCCGGGATGTGGCTGTCATATTAGGACCGGAAGGCTGTAGTCGAATAGTGGCAGGGCAGGGCTGGTCGCGGCACAGCCGAGGTGGTCCCGCCTGATCCAGCAACACAAATGGTGGTGGAGGTGAACCTGTCAACACCGAGTGAAGGGGTCGTGTGTGCTGAGCTCCGTATCGGGCCTGCTGCCTGGTCTCAGTAGTGTGCACGGCCTAACTGGAGGTGACGACTGCCGTTCCCCGGTGATTCATGTAGCCACGGATCTGCTGACTTTGGTGACGGCTGGGTACATTGGAATGGCCCACCTAGCGTTCCTCATAGTCGGGAGTCAAAAAGGGATTTACCAACTCTACGGTGTTAACCAAAGTGTACCCCGGGCTTTCACTCGAGGAGTCATCCACTACCGGACGGAGTCTCGGAGGGATCCCCATTTTTGGGGCATAAAATCGCCAAGCGTGCGGGATGATGACGGCATTGGCAGGGTGCGTTCATTTTTCTTGCACCGCCACTTGCTCTTCTGGGAAGAGGTAGGCTGGGACGACGATGCCAAAGTGGCGCTCATAGATTTTGAGGGCTCTGGCTGACTCAGGAAAGCACAGATGATGCCATGGGCACGAGCAACCATCCTACGGGACATCCAGTCATTATAATTCTGGGACCCACGGTTGGAAACCTGTTGCAACTCATCCACATTGCCACTGCTGCCATCTGATCTCACGAAGACACCTGCCACTTGCGCCAGGGCTGGGCTCAACCTGACTATGTTGTTGTCAATATGGTCTTGGAGCCAGTCCTTGAACACATAGCATCGCTGGATGGTGTGCCCCAGGGTCCGGTGATAAGGGCAGTAGTTAGGGTGATTAGTGAGACACGCCTCTTCTGGCTTCTAGCACTCAGGCAGCAGCACGATCCTATGCTCCAAGGCGCTATGGAAATAACAGAGGACATGGACCTCGTCAAACGAGTAAGTCTGATTCCTTCTTTCTGGAAAGGGGGCTCTTGGAGGCTGTCCATGACAAGGGGCTGGAAGAGAATGTCGAGGAGGCATAGCCTGATTATCTCGCCTAGGTGGTGGCAGTGCATTATGCAGAGGCGCCTGCCGATTTTGAGGTGGTTACTGCTGGGCCGGAGGCTGTGCCCGTGGGAGTGGACCCCTATGGGGCTGCTGAGATGGCCTTACTGGTAGAAACTCTAGCTATCTGGGGGCCTCTATTTGGGCCACAGCAGTGGGTTTAGCTCTGGCGGATCTCCATGCAGGGATTACAGGAGGCAGCGGGTGTGCCTGACTGGCCTGTTGGAGGGCTTCTTCGAGGGGATGAGCCTTGTCTGAGAAGTCCAGGAACCCTCCGGGGAAATTCTGAGTGATCAGAGAAGGTACCAGCTCTTCCTTGACATTCCCTACACACATTTTCAGTAGTTTCTTCTGAGTTAGTGTCATGTCAAGGGAGTACGTGAGCCCCTTCCACCGGGAGACGAAGTGCGCGACTCGCTCATCGGGCCTTTGTTTACACCTGAAGAGTTCTGCAATGTTCATCTTACGGGTTGTGGAACTGAACTGGTAGAGGAATTGTTGGAGAAGGTCCTCCCAGCTAGTCACAGATCCGACAGGGAGCTGGCTGTACCAGACGAATACTGGTCCTTCCAGTGTCTAAACGAAGCAACGGGGCTTGGCGGCCTCCTGTTGTGCCGGAGTCCCTAACATAGGCCCGCAACTCGAGTTGAAGTGGGAGAGGTGCTGTGGTGGGTCTCTAGTCCCATTAAAGGGGGAAAAAGTGGGGTTCCCAAATCTCGTTGGGGCCGGCATATCATCCACCCACGCTGGGTATGGCTTTCCGTCCGGTGGGATTGCCACCTGCCGAGTTTCCAGGGCCTCTAAGCGGGCGATGATTACTTCCATTAGATCGTCCGGATGCAGATTCATGTCTTGATGGGGATCTCTAACTACAAGCGCATTGTTGGGCTCTTCAATCCGGTAGTCAAGCTCAGCAGCTCGCGGGGCAGCTGGCAGAGCGACTCTCGGGGCAGCGGGAGGAAACCGAGCAGGGTCCGCCAGGTGATCCCGCCACTGAGGAGGGTTCGGTGAAACGTATCGCGCCCACTTTCCATGGGTCCGGCCTATCCCTTGTCGGCAAACGCAACATGGTCGCGGTTTCCCGGGGGAATCTAATCAAGGGGTAGGTGCTCCTGCCCCTACTGTCCTGGCCTAGGGTTACTGTAGTCAGGCCACCACTCTACAATGCGTTCGGCCAAGATCTCATCAACCAGCCTCTTTTACTCAGCAAGCTGTTGGCATAGCTTGGCCTTCTCGGGGTCTTCCTCTACCTTTTGTACCGAGGCAAATGGGTCGGTAATCGTGACAGACCCGACGTGCTCTTTACCCTTGCCGATGTTTCGGCTCAGTTTTAGTGCCTCAGTGGGTGTGGGGAGACCTGGGAGGCTCCTCTGTTGGCGAGTAATCCTACAAAATGGGTCCAGTAGTGGAATGTCCTCAGGGGGAAAGTCCCCATCAAGGAGCTCCACACCGTTTCCCTCACCTGAAAGGTCAACCATGTTGACCACCACTGCCCTTGGTGACATTCCCTTAGGGCCACCCAGTGAGCGGGGCTGGCGGAGGATCACATAGAAAATAAGGGCAGCATAATTCCCCCATCCGCGGACGTGTGTGTTGGGGGTGGCTTCCTTGATAACCTTGTGGAGTAATTGAAATCTCTGGATGCATTTTTGCTGGAGGGCCATGTGGTGGCCGAGTGACTCGAGGTGCCGAACCATGGGGAGCGCAGCCAGGTCAACCCGACGGCACTGCTCATCGATATCCTGGAGATGTGCTTGACTCCCATGATAAGGCGCTCGATGATGGGGAAGATGGGAGTGAGTCACCCAGAGAGTCTGGCGGAAACATTCAAACTCTCCTAGGGTGAGTGACTCTGGCATATCAAAATCCAATCCTATGACCGGCCAAAACTTCTCATAGAAATGGCCCGCTGCGAGGACGGTCCAGAAGCTCCACGAATCTGGTTCGGGATCCGGCCCATGCTTCCCCTGCTCATCAACCGAGAATGTCCGGGGAGCTAGAAACAGCGCCGAGGCAGGCTGCTGGGTCGGTGGGCTGGCCGGCGGGGAATACGGCGAACAGGCCGATTGGCCGCCGATCCCCAAGTCGTCCTCTGAGGGTTTCAGTGCCCTGGCTGCCACGTCACGATAGGATGGGCATGCAAGCAGGCCTCCTATCACAGTATCGGTGCTCTCCAAGGGTGTGTCACATCGCGACTCTTCCGTCGGTCCCCAGAAAAGTTATCCACCCTCCCTGACTGAGGTGGAAGGTGATTTTGGGTAGGCCAGTGGTAACTGTGGGTTTGACCCTTGGGGGTACTCCATGTCCTTGTCCTCCTAGATATACCTTTGGAGGGAGGAGGGAATCATACAGATCTCGCATTTGGGGAGTACAAGGCGGACGCGCCGTGTCCCCATCCCTGCCCTCGACTCAAAGGGTTCGGGGAAGGTTCCATCATCGAGTCGTACTCCGCCTCAGAGTCTGAGAAACAGACTGGTATAATTTCCATCCGGACTCCCCTGAAATTCCTCTTACGGCGACGACGCCCCGCCTTCCTAACCCTGGGTGGCTCCTCAGGGTAAGGATGATTTCCATCATGGAGTCCCCTGGCCGCAATAGCGTTGGGGCAGAGGGGACTGAAGGACGGCGTGCGAGCAGCACCAGGATAGATGTCGAAAGGGACATGGGGAGGACCTCCAAGTGAGTGAGCGACCGGATATGCAACGGCTCCATACTCGCGGCCAGTGGTAGGGGGAGTGACCTCATACCCATTGTAGTGGGCGCTGGAAAGAGTCATACCCAGAGTGTAGTTGTCGCGAAGAAGCCTTCAGCTTTCTAGATCAGTGGCATGGAATGAGCCTTCATGGTGGGTGGCACTACCGCGGATTGGTCCGCGGTGACCATTGCCTGTGCCCGCGATCGGGAGAGTCAACCCATCCTGCCTACATGGCGGTCGGGGCCTCAATCCCAGTCGAGCATGTGAGTGCCCCTGCTCAACGTGTGTGGGGGTATGGTAACTAGAGTTAGTAGTGACTCGGGTCATAGTGGTTGCTGGAGTTGGTTCCCCAGGACGGGCATTCTCTTCTGCTCGTGCCCGACGCTGGCGTCGGGTCCGATGGGTTGGAGCCAGTGGTGCGGGAACGGAGATTGCCTGCTCCTCAGCACGGGGAGTTGGCCGGTGGTGTCGACGCAGCCTGGCGGGGGTTCCTTCCGTTAACCCCAGGGACGGGTCTTCGATCGGGTGGACCTGGACATCCTGCACCTCATTGGCGTAGGGGAGGGATGTGTCAAGTCGCTCTGGGGATAGGCTCCCAGAGCGGTTGAATGTCAGAGTGGGGAGCAGTGTATCCCTGCGCAGCCCTCAGGAGCGGTGATGATGGTGAGGCGCAGCCGCCTCTTGATCCAAACAGGCCATGCCCCTAGTGGGGATGATCCCTTCCTCATCGTACCTACAGACCAGGCCGTTGATCACCCTTTGTTGGATGATCTCTAACGGGGAGAGGGGGCATGAGTGCCTAGCAGTCATAGAAATCGGAGCCGGAGTGACTGTGGAAAAGGCGGGACCACGTGGGGTGGCTGCGTCGGTACTACCCCTGCCCCTGCGCCGGTGGGCAGGTGGAGATCAAGCTCCAGATGCAGTGATATGATTCCTGGAAGTAGGGAGATGAACCCCTTAGTAACAACATGAAAATATATCGAAAACCAATATCCCGACGTCATTCCGTCTTCCGTGGTCAGTGAAAGGGATCCACGCAGATGACGTCGTAGAATGGAGTGATCAACATCCTGACTGCCTCAACCCCTGGCGGGTTTCACGTCCCGGTGATAGGTGGCCGGACCTGGTGATATGCTAATCTTCTGACGCCCTAAAAACTACCAGTCTCCGTATTGAGTAGAAGATCATTCACGTCGAGTTCACCATTTTCTGTTTCCGACGCTTTTATGCCAGGGCGCGCGCGCGCGTGTCCATCACGAATGGTAGGATGCGCGTCTTGTTTCCCCACATTCCCTCTTTCCAAAGGCAGGCGGCATCCGTTCCTTGTTCAGGGACGTCTGCTCCTTGATCGAAACATGGATGATGGTATGTCGGTTCTTCCTTCTGTGGATTCTTCCTTGGAGCTCGTCACCTAGTCTGGGTCTCCCACATAGATTTAATATGGGTTCGTGGAGCTCGTTCCTGGTGCCATGTCTGCATGGACGCCAATTAATTATGTCACTTCTGTCGAGACGCTCCAAGGGGTCCTGTCGGGGCTGCAACCTTTGGTGAGGATAATGGTCATGTTGGGGCGTCGTTGGCATGTCTTGACGCTGGGGGGATTGGCATGTCTGTCTTCGGTCCCTTATTGTAGGGCTTCTCGAGGGCGCGGAATCCCTAGGCATCCCACTTCGAACGAGGGGGTTGTGTACCATCTGAGGTTTTACTCAGCTTCCCATATTTAACACAGGGTATGCCGCGATTTTAACGTCTTGTGGAGACGGATCGGACTGATCGGAACATAGAGAGTGGATTAGATTGAAGGACCCCCTAGGGGGAGCAACGATGTTGGGGCCAGCACGTGGGCGGCTTCCCAGATACTGTGGAGAGGAATGAGATGGCGTGATCTCACCGGGATGTGGCGGCCCAGGTAAGGATCAGGATGGGTGATGGAGTGAGGGGCTTGAACCTCATGGAGGCTTCCTATGTATCCCCATGGTGGGGAATCAAAGTATGCGTAGTTCGATGATACTTTGGGACACCTGAAGAGGCGACCCGTGAGAATGAACGCATGGATTGGAGCCTGGAGGAAGTAAGATCTCTGGGCTAGGTCATGAGCTTCCCAAGGCACGTGGACTCGAGGGGGAGGTCGGGATGAGACATGGGTGTGAGGCATGGGGATTACGCTCTAAGGCAGCCCAAGATGGGGAATAGGGGGCTTACACTCTGAGGCGGCCCATAATGGTGCTGGTGAACCGACGCAAAGGCGTCGAAACAACTGAGTGATGGGATTGAACCTTGTGGAGGCTTCCTGCGTACCATGCGTTAGCACGGATCAAAGTCCACGTAGTTAGGGGCATACAGTTTAACGTCATGCGGGACGAGGGCATACAGTTTAACGTCATGCCGGACAAGGGCATACAATTTAACGTCTTGCGGGACGAGGGCATATAGTTTAACATCGTGAGGGATGAGGGCATATAGTTTAATGTCATGCGGGATGAGGGAATTCAAGTCTTACACTATGAGGAAGCCCATGGTGGTCGGGGAACCGACATGGAGAGGCCGAAACGACTGGGTGGTCGGCTTGAACCTCGTGGAGGCTTCCTACGTACCATGCGTTAGCACAGAACAAAGTCCACATAGTTCGCTAGTATGGGGCTTATGCTTTGAGGCAGCCCATGGGAGGATTTCATGGTCGATGCACGCTCAAAGCCCACGTGATTCATGCTCGGTGTTGGAAACAAGAGGAAGTAGGGACCAGACGATCACATCACGAAGGGTGCATCCATGAGAAGTAGAAAGGGGCTTACGCGTTGAGCGGCCCAAAGTGGAAACAGGGGCTTACACGTGGTAAGCGGCCCTTGGTGTCGGGGCTTACTCCAGGATGGAGGCCCGTGGTGCGATAAAGTGCAGTGGGAAAGATACTCCACTGGCCTTGGCAGTGGGGATGTATGGAGGTGCATGGGTGCAGCCTTCCACAAGATAGGCTAGGGGCTTATGCTCTGAGGCAACCCTTCCCCTGTGTACAAACGCCACTCCAACAAGGAGCATCTCATTCCATGTGAGGAAGATTACATTCCCCTAGAAATGAGTGGGCGTATAGAATGTCTGAGACGGGGGGGACCCTGCGTGCGAAGCATGGGGTCAGACCACAGTTTAACGTCATGTGTTAAGGACGAGGTGCTTAGCAGTTTAACGTCCTGCAGCTTGGATGAGGTGGGATCGCTCCACACCCCTAGGGCTTACATTCCCAACACCCTCTACCCCCTGTGGAAGGGAAGGCATCGGTAAGGCCGTAGTGAAGGGGGGTCGTAGGTCGAACCATTGAGGGGTCCACGTTAGCGTAGCTATGTGATGAAGCAATAGACGTTAGCGTGCCTATGCGGAGAAGCGTAAGGCAATGCAACGCAATGGGAAACACCACCTAAGGGACCTTGAGGATACTTCGTATGAGCCTAGAAGGCCATACGGGAAAACAATTCATGGCGCGCATGCCTGGAAAGGAAGACATCAGGTGCCGGTGCGGAGAGGCAGCCAAGGGGTGTCAAGGTAAAGGGTCCTGGGTGTTGCGCGCAAAGAGAAGGTTTGCACACAAAACACCGGGATGGCGCGTAATAGTGGATTACGCACAAAGGATTGGGATTTGCGTGCACAGAAGGGGATTGCGCACACGAGGCAAGGATTGTGTGCAAGGGAAGAACCCAGAGGAGTGGTAAAATTCACTTAAGCGATTGGTGTTGCGTGCAAAGGAGAACCCCGGGGCAAGGTTGCGCAAAAAGAGGAATTACATAGAAGTCATCTTGCACGCGGGGGAGTCCGAATTGCGTGCACAGGAGCCCTTCCGAATTCTAAAACCCCATACCGTTTGGGTTCGCCTTCTATTTATAGGAACCTGCCAGCGAGGAATCCCGGCGGCGCGCGAAATCTTACGCGCCGGGAACAGTCGGTGCGCACGACTTCATCACGCGGAACTGGGCGTGCAAAATTGCGTGCACCACCGGCTCGATTTCGCGAATCCCGGGAATTCTTTGTGCGCACAACATTATTTTGCGCCAGCCCTCTTTTATTTCGCACACCACTTCCAGGGCCTCCGGACCGGGCCTTTGATTCTGAATATGACTTCACTTTGTCATTTCGAAACTTCCTCTCGGTGTTACGGACTTTTTCGGCATCTACAACCACTAATGTGAAGCTTGTTCAATGTGATAAAGATTACATTCACTTTGTATGTAATGTAAGTGAAAACTGACTAATATATATGTTTATAATGATTATAAATGATTATTATAAATGGTTATTGTTATGAATAATTCTATTAAATATATTATTAAGATATATAAGTATTTTTAAATAGTTTATAGCATCACCATGAAATCAATCAAGGTATGGGTATTCTTTTCAAATTCTTCTATTTAATACATGTATGGTATTTTTCACATAATTTCATTTATGTATTGTATATAATAACTACTTTAGATATCATATCATAAACTATCATTTAAAATAATTCTCTTTTAAGGGGTTTTGATAAAAGTGTTACTAAATCAACAATGGTTTTATTGGTCACAGTTATGAATCACTAAGACATGTTACTTGTTATCAACCATGATTCCTTTGTATGGTTTTGTTATTGATTTACTATCACATGAATTTTAAATGAATTATTTCCTTATAATACATAAATAAAAATAATCAAAATCCATTTCTTTTCATCATATTTTTTTTACTCAAGTGTTACATTAGTCATAAGAGTTTTTGGCATCTAAATTTATTTTCATTGAGTTTGGATTTTTCATTTGAACATACTTTATATGTGTTAGGTACATTTTTATCTTTTGTTTTATTATTTCATATTTCTTATTTTAATCATTTTTTAATACATAAACCCCTTATCAAATATTTCATTCTTCATGGTGTATGTTTATCATAAAGGATTTTGATAACCCAAATATCATTTCTTAAAGTTATAATGGTTTATCATGAACTTTGTTTCTCCATGAGTTTATTATCTTGTACTAATATTTTATTTTATTTTATTTTTTAATCCTAAATAGAAAAATAAATTATTAATAAAAATGAATTTTTTCCAATATTCATAAAATTTTAGTTCAAAAAGGTATTTTGAAAATAATAAAAATGGTTTTTTCCAATCACTTTTCCATGTTCTTTCTTCTTCCCATATTTTAATTAATATTAAAATTATTTCTTTTAAATAATCCATTATTATAGATTAATTTCAAATATAATTATTTTTAAAATCTTTTACATCACCTTTTCAATATTTATATTTTAATGTGACATGTAAATTTGTATTTTAAATCAATGATGAAAATGTTTTCTTAAAGATATTTAATTTTTTATTTAAATATTCCTTCTTATTTTCAAAAGGATTTATTCTAAAGGGGTTTATAATTAACTATTTTTCCTATAATATATGTGTATATATATTATAATTTGGTTGATTAAACTATCATTATGAAACAATCTTATTTTTTATCCCTTATATTGTGACACACTTCGAAGCATTATTTTTGAAAGGATGTGTTTTTATCTATCTTAACATCCTTCTAGGTTTCATTTGTTTCATTGGATTTATCTTTATTCAAAACTATCCACCTGAAATTTATTTAGGTATTATGACCATGCTATTCTAGTATTTAATTAGTCATATAATAATTCTTTAATATGTTGTGAAAATAACATTTTACATATTCTAGATTAGATACTGTTCACCTAGAAATAATGTTATTCTATTAACATGCATAAATGTAATAACATTTTATATATTTTTATTCCAATACATATGATTATTATCAAGTTTAATATGTTTTATTTTACCATACACCATCTTTTTAAAGATGGGTTATGACCATGTTATCCATTATATTTATGTGGAGAAAAGTATTGATATTATCTATGATTATTTATTTCTAACATAGGTTGATCATGTATTAACATTTGATATCATTAATTATAAAAATAACAATGTTTTTATTCAGTAAGAGGTTCCTTAGGGAATGGTATAAAAATACTTGTTAACTATTATTGTTAATGCATTATAATTAAACAAGATACTTTTAGAGATTAGAATTATATATCCCCTCAATCCATTGATAGGTCTAATAATTAATAATAGGTTTGGGAATCTGTTATATACCTATCCACTTCAGTAATATTTATTGATTGTGTCCTTGAAGATAAGTAAATTATTTGGCACAAGCACATGAAAACATGTTTTTTATAACTAAAATTATATATTCTATCAATATGAGATTAGTATTATTAATATCCATGTTTCCATTTATTTTTAGAGTTGTATAATTTTTTTAGTTTCATGTATATTGTGGATTCATGTTGTTGACTTATTCCTAACATAATATTTATGCCATTTTTATGGAATTATTTCCATAGTAGTATGTCTCCCTAACCGTGCATTTAAGAACACCCGTTATTATGTTTCTATTTCTGTAGGATATGAATAAAAGTATTACACATTTTATGTCTGACATGATAGATTATGTTTAGATTATTTTGGGAGATGTTGAGTCATCAATATAGATTAAGTATTTTTGTATATAGTGGAAACCATTTTCTTACTAATACAAATAATAAGGGTTTTGGTAGCTTCATATATGTCAAATTCCATGAATCTCTAAGCCTAAAAAGATCTTAAAAATGTAATAAATCAAATAATTGTTTCAAATTATGTAATTCTTGTTTTTATATCCATATTTTTATAGTTGGTATCAATGTAAATAAGTAATGTTAGTATTTATGGAACCATTTCTTGGAGATCGAGTAAGAGTTTCACAGTTTGAATTAAGGGAAAGTTTTACAAAACCTTAGAGGTTTGTATTTTTTCTATATATAATTTAAGGGTTGGTATGTTATGGTAAATAATAATTTCAAAAGTATAGATAACTCTTTGGGATAGTATATTAATTCATGTTAAGTTAATATTATAAATTTTATCTAGGTATTAGGATAATAGAACATTAGTGAAAACCCTTGAGATAATTTTATGTGATAATTATATAAATAGGATAATGTCATGATGTTTTGGTAAAGTAGAGATTGTTTGAATATTCATGAAATTAAATCCCTCTCTAGATACTACAAGTGGATGTGGGATCTAGCACATATGTGCATAGGGGTGATAACCCCAAAAAATGATGATTGGGTATTTAATTGATTGTGACTTGTTGCATGATAATGATGCCTATCTAAAACATATTTGGACACTATAGAGGGATATAATTTGGTTAATTAACATTATATTTATGAAAATTTATGAAGAATTTTAATATGTTTAGATGAGATAAACTAATGGTAAGGTGAAAATGGATAAATGAGATTTAAATATAGAGATTCAAAATATAGTATTTTGACTCATTAATATTTACTTAATTAAATAAAGGATAAATTGTAATTTGAGATGATAGGGTTTAGTGAATTTTGGGTGTTGAATATTTTATGAATGTTCAAGGTAATTTGGGATTAATAATTTGAGTATTAGGCAATGAAGAATGGGAGAACCACGCTCAAAACTAACCTAGGTTGAACCAATAATGATATAGAAAATACTATGATTGATATAGACTGAACTAAAGGAAATACATGCTAATGTGGTTATAAGGGGAATATGTTTTAAGGTTGAATCCATTTTATATCATTTATTATAATAATTCCACAGTATTTTTATTGGTTTATCACTGGTGTCAAACCATTTGGCCTTAGTAAATGATAAAATATGCTTGAATCATTGGTGTGAGGTACAATTCATAGATTACCAAGATGAAAATAACCCATTAGAATGAGATATGGAGTGAAAATTTGAGTGATTATTCCAAACTAGCTATCACAAAATATGAATTACAATGTGAAAATAATTGGAGTCTCAATGAAGCTAATCAATTCAAGGATAGAACCTCATGAATGATAAGGTGATGAAAATGATTAAGGAAATAAGACTAAATTTTCTACATTTCAAAAATATGGGAAAAAGCATGGGGTAATTTCCTTAAATAAAAAGTTAAAGGAAATAAGTGTAGAGATAAAGGTCGTCATACTTTCAAGTGTAATGGAAAGTGATCATATATATATTTCTATAAGCCCAAGAGAGTTAGAAATTATGTGAATTAATGTCCCAATCCAAGGGAAAATTAGCGAAATAGTCACCAATAACCATGTGAACAAGGAAAAACCTAGACAACTTCTACTAAATAATTGAATAGTGGGTTTTATCGCAAGATTTTATAATGTCCTATGTCATGTATTTTTTCACATGCTACTGGATATTGAGTTATAAATAAAGACCCCTAATGGTATGATTATCAAACAAATCATTTTCAGTGTTCTTTAGAAGTTATTTCTTATGGATTTAGATCTACATCCATTAGAATAATTATATGTGAAATTTGGAATGGGTTTTCACTTTATAAAGATATTATAATAATTCATTATATAGAAAAACATTCTTTCAAATCCTAATCAAACCCATGATCATATTATGGTGTATCATTAATTATGAGTTCCATATATAAATTGCATTGATCATATGAGTTAAAATTATTAGGAAACAATTTATTTTAATTGAGGAATGTAACACCCTAAGATATTAATATACTATTTCTTTTAAAATTGGAAATTTGTCTAATAGACTACTCTATGTGGAGCCCCAAACCTATAACAGAACTATTCTATATTAATTGTAAATATAAATATTCATTTATGACCATTAAAAATAGAGTTATTGAATTAACTGGAATGAATAGTAGTAACAACATTATAAAATATTTAAAAAGTAAAATTATATTTACTTATAATATGAGTTAAATTCAATTGATATAACAAAAACAACTAATAAAACCATTTTACAAATAAAATATGCTTTTCTAAAATCGGATTTTTTTCATGAAATGTTATATATTACCAATAAATAAGAATAAAATATATTAATAATATAACTAATATATTTCCAAGAAATTATATATTAATTGATAAGAAATAAGAATTTATTTTTTTAACATTTTAAAAATATATATTCTGATATAAACATTTCTCCAAAAATATTTTTGATTTTAATTAAATATTGAATTATCAAATTTAATAAATTTAATTAATAAAATTTAACATAATTTTTGGATTAAAAATAATAATATTTTACTAAAATTAATTTGTTATATTTTTGTAAAAAATACGTTTTATGTACACAAATTTTAAAATTCATTTTTCTTATACATATTAATTTTATTTGATTCAATTGAAATTATATTTATAATCATTAGATAAGAATAATATAACTATTCCTAAATTACATTGGGCCTACGGGTCATGTATTGGGCATGTTATGCCTCTGGGCCTTCATGTCATGTATTACAGGTCATGCCGGGCCTTGTGCCTTGGGCCTACTGGTCATGTACGGGTTCCCCTTCAACCCTTAAAAAGGGGGATTATCTATATAATAAAATAAAAAAGAAGGCCTTCAGGACATTCGGGAAAATAATTACTTTTATAAGATTCGTATAATTGTTTCCCTAAATAAATTAGATTATTCAATATTGAAATATGACTCTAATATGATATTTGAAGATAGAGAAAAATATAAAATCACCCATTCACTTAATAATTAATCATAAATAAGGGTAAAATTAATTAATATATAAAAATAAATTTTTTTATAAATACATTTTTCCTATATCTTATGTTTAAATTTAAAATTTCACTTTCTCATATTATGAAATTTCATTATAATAAATGGATCAAAAATTAAATTTCAACACATAAAAAATTAGTGGTGAGGGTTATATTATATTTTTATAATAATATGAATTCCATTGATAATTTTTAATCTATATAAATAATTATAAAATGGGTAGAAGAGGTATCTAAAAATTTCTACAATTAAAAGGTCACATACAGTTTATAGAAATCATTTTTTAGTATAATAGTCAAACCGACATTTCTCACTTACCATTTTTCCATCTCATCACCTAACTGTCTTAAAATTATATTTGTATCCATTACATGAAATTCTTTTCCAAATATTTATTCCTCATTTTTTCCTACAAAACGAGCTCACCTCCTACCACTTCAAGTCACAACATGGTTCTAAATTCCCCTAAAATACCACTCAATTAAATTCTTATAGATCCCCAATACATTGTTTTTTATCTCTTAGACACATCATATTTCCCCGAGTCCTTAATTAATAAAGTATAATTCCATGGAAGATTTAAATTTTCAACATAATTATTACCTAAACTTTTTCTTTTATCATTTATCCTTATTATCTAACCTCTTAAAAATCATTATATAAATATTTACATATTAACATAAATATAAATAATATAATAAGATATTTTTATAATTATGTTAGAAAAATTATCCATTTCCCTCCCATTAAAAAGAAAAAATTGAAATGTTTCCCATGCATATGTGGAGACTTCTGCCTCTATGAATGACACGTTGTGTTTTTCATCACTAAGATTAAATTATAGCTCAATAAATGGGTTTAAAAAATATAAATGTTACTTTTTTAATGATTTATATTCAATTAATAAGAATTAGGTGTTTAATAATTAATATTAGAAACATGTGATCATTATATCATTAACCATTATAAACAAGCATACTAAGAATAAAATCATTTTAATTATACTAGGTAATATTTTCATATCCATTACTTAGTCCCCTAAATCCTTCCAATTTTAATATTATAAACTATTAAACACTAAATAAGATCATTATTCTTATCTTATAATTATTTTACAACCAAAGTATCTCAAAATCATCTATTAATCATGGTAAGTTTATTTTTGGGTCAATTTAACCACCTACTTAAACAATTATATGCATTTTTTCATGGATTACTATGAGAACAAATATTATACTCTAATATGATTCATGTAAATAAATAATGTTTTTTGGTTCTATTAAAGATATATAAACATTTAACTCATTGATTTGGAAAACACCTATTGTTCATTAAGAATCACTGAAACATTTTCATTATCAATTACATCTTCATGGTTTGTAACAAAATATGACATGAAATTAAATTATAACCTTATAAAATATCATGGGACATATATTATAGTATTCTAGTTGATTTAATACTGATATAATCGAAAAATATTATAGGCACAAATACTAATTATATAAACAAATTTCAAAATGATAATGTTTACTTACACATGATGCTTAATATAGGTAAAAACTAACTAATATATATAGGCATATAATGATAATAAAATAAGAATATAATTTTTTATATTTATGAATAGTTTTTTTGATTATATTTATAAGGTGTCTTTATTTTTTTATAGGTGTCTATATTTTCATCAACAATGTAAGAGTTTTCATCTTGAATTCCTCTATTTGAGACATATTTAGTATTATGAACAGGTTTTCATTTATGTTGTGTATATAATTCCAATTTGATATATCATACCATTTTTTATCATTTAGTATAGTTATTTTATATTTTATTTCATTCCCTCTCTTCCAAGGGGTTTTTATTTAAGTGTTACTCAAGTTGTAAGGGTTTTATTGGTCTAAATTTTGATTCTTGGAGACAATTTACATGATATGCACCATGATTCCTTTGTGTAGAGTTATATCAATTAAATATACATTTAGTGTTCTATAAATTATTTCTATTCCATTCATTGGATAAAATATTCCAAATCATATTCTTTCTTTCATATTGTTATACTCATGTGTCACCCCAGTTGTAAGAGTTTTTTGTTACTTTATTTTGGTTCATTGAGTTATGGTCATTCACTTGAAATTATTTCATTTAACATGTCTACATTCTACCCTTTGATTATATTATTCATTATTCTCTAATTTTATTACCACATAAACATATTTTCAAATGTTTCACACTTCGTGAAGTATGTTACCCATAAGGGATATTTATAACACAAATATCCTTTCATTGGGTTATAATATTTCATCTTGAGATTTATTTTTCCAAGTGTGGTTTCTCCAAAAAAATATTTTATTAGATATATATTTATAATATTTTTTTGGAAAATAATATTTCAATAAAAATTAATTTTTTCACTCACCTTATTATGTTAGTTTTAAACAAATGTAGTCTTCAAATAATAAAATGGGGTAACGTTTCAGTTTCACATGTTTTATCTTCTTCTACACATTTCTCTAGGATAAACATTATGTATTTTCAAGGATCAAATATTAGATATTATTTTTAAATTTAACTATTTTTATAATAATTCATGACACATATAACTACCTAATCTTTTTTAAAAAGAATACTATGTTTGATGGTATATATGACATGCAACACATAGACAAAATGCACCTAGATATATTATTTAAATGTGATAATTATGACCTAACCCTTAAAATTGGTGGTTTAAATAGTAATAATAACTTTTTTAAAATCATGAATAAGTATTTTAGATTAACAAAACATCATGGTAAATATGGACTCAGTTTTAGTAAATTCATTAACTACTTTAAAAATATCTTTTTCATCAAAAGTGTTTTAATTGAATTATATGATATATTAATAAAATTAATTTCATAAAATTTTATAAATTATATCGTAAAATAAAAATTTATATTTGAAAAAATCATGTAAAAATTAACTTAGGGTAAAATTTTGTGATTTTTTAGAAATAGTGATTTTTTATTGAATAGTGACAGATACAGCTTTTTTGTAGAACTATCATTTCTTTCTATTAAATTAAGTATTTTAGAAGTATCATTAAGCTATGAATATTATTAAAAATTTAAATAATTATTATTTAGTTAGATTTAATTTAAATAATTAAATTTTATTCATCGTTGTACCTGATTTTGGTATAAGTTTATTTATATGATTTAAAAAAAATCTTGAAAACTGTTTTTAAGTACCTAATGTTTCACCTTTTTAAAATGACCCATAATGATGAATTATATAATGGAAGTTTAAAAAAATATCCATATATATATTAATTTTAATTCATATAAATATTATTAATAGTTGTAGATTATTAGAAGATCATAGTATACTTAAAAATATATATCTTGAAACTAGTTTATTTACATGTTTTCTGAGTTCATTTTAAAATTAAATTTTACCTCATATATTAATTGATTTTGAAAAAATATATTCTATATTTTGAATAATAATTATTAAATTTTGGTAAAAGGAGCTACTTAATTTTTTTCAGAATGAATAGTGAAGACATTGTAATTTTATTATTATAGTTTAAGATAAAACCGGTTTTCGCCCATTACACGAGTTTGTGTTAAAATACATTTTCCAAAAAAAATATCATTTTTATAGTATATATTTTATTTCATATTAAGAATAAATGGTTCAAAATTATCTAATACGTATCATTTTTTTTTATTAAATTATAAATTATATTGGATAAATAAAAAAATATCATGGTGAAAACTATAATGGTAAAAGTAAGTAAACTTAGAGGATAAATGAATAACTTGTTTAAAAACTGATTCTGTTAATGTAGTGTAGTTGTTTTTCAAACTTAAATTACACGAACTCTATTTATAAATTTTTAAGGAACATGGTGTGAGTGTGACCACCCATTATTGAATAATGTATTATATTTACAAAAACACCACTCCTCAGTAATTTTACAAGGAAACGCCATCCCCTCACTTCTTAACGCATCTAAAGTAATTTGGATTCACCGAAAATAGAAAGCATATCTCCCCCAAAATAATTATCCATATTATAAAACTTCAGCACTTTCCAATAAAACCCACTATAGGGTCCTTAATAAAGGATATAAGTGTGGCATTTCTAAGCATATGTAATCATATTCACTACTCTCCTCGCTTTTTAATTATTATTTTTCTACATTAAACTGTGTATTGGTAATTAAAATATAATAACACCATAATATCTCATATAATGAGATATTATTTTATTCATGACATAATATTTATCCATCTCCTTCCTCTATAATTAATATTATATTTTATTAACCCATTTTATAGTGTGGGTTTTCAAAAATGAAATTTTCAAATACCCAAACTTAAATCAATGATCGAAAGATCAAATTGCCAGGATGAAAATTAATTATTGTGAGGATAATTTAACATCCCAAATTTTTATATGAATAAAATTTTGTTGGATATATTATGTGGAACACAAAACTAAACATAAAAAAATCAAAAAAATATATATTTCTTTAAATTTAATCTCTTTGATAGCTTGTAGAATGTGAAACCATGAGTCTAAATGAACTGTAATATAGAACACCATTATAAATTTGACATTAAATTAGAAGTTTTGAATAGTAATAAATAAATTAAAAAAGATATATGGTTTAAAAAAGTAAAAAAATATTGGTTGTCTATGGATTATAATTAAAATAAAAATAATTTATATAAAAAATAATTTTTTTTCTGAAAAACCCATATTTTTTCTAAAATATTGTTCAGTTTCTCCACGCACACATGGTTAATAATTACTTTTTAATAATTTTAGAAAATTTATTTAAAATAATAATTATTATATTTTTAAATCAGGATATCAAAATTATATTAGGGTTATTTTTTATTTATTTTTTCTGAAAAGTTTTTTTTTTGACTAATAGTGAAAAATATTAATTTTTATTAAAATCTACCTTAATGATTAAATAAATTACAAGGTGAAATTAAATTTTAAATTATGTTTAAATTAAAATTATTTATATAATTTTAAAATATTACTAATATAGTTCAATTTAATCAATTTCATATTGAATTCTCTTATTAAAACGTTCTACATATATGATAATTTTTTATTTGAAAACACGTGTTTTCATCATGTCTGTAGGAATAATTTTGAATTGGATTATAAAATTTATATTAATATAATTATGAAAAATTTATTAAATATTTGTATTTAGAATGATTTATATTATTTAATATGTTCAAGATAAATTTTAAGAAAAAAAAGAATAGTGAAAATAGTAAAAATTAATTTCCATGGTTAAGGTAAACATGGATTACTAAGGGTTAAACTAAGAGGATATATGTTGAAATGTCCTACCAACTTTTCTATAACCCATTTTAAGGAATTATGAATAAAATATAATGTGTAATTATTGGTAAAAAATTATTTTTTACCCTTTTGTCATGTGGAAAACAATGGTACGCCTTTTTCTTTTCAACAATTACAAGAGTTCCACTCACCACACCTATAAAAGGCCACCCCTCTCCTCTATTATTCACACCATCAAACCTTTTTTTTCATCCAATACCAAAAAATTGCATCCCAACATCCATTACCTCATGATATAATTATTTTTTATTCTTAAATCCATTCTATTAATACTTTAGGGATAATCCAAAAGAGGTGGTCCAAGAAGAGGTAAAATTCATAACTATGTGTGTTTATTTTTATTCTTCTTCTATATCCTTCAAATATTCCCCATTTATTATTATATAATATAAATATTATCTACTATATACTTTTATTTTATAATTTAATGGTAATTAAATATATTCATATCCAATTCCATCAAATTAGAAACAATAACATCACTCATTTGTATGGCGTACTATCGCATCACGAACAAATATGACACATTTTCCATCAACACCTATCACGGTTGGGTTTGATGATGGATATAAAGAATATATATGATATTTATGTCATAATTATACCTTTTAATTAATTATATCATATAAACCCTCTTACATTAAATTCCTTTGGGGATATTATAGCATTGCTCGTGTGTACGACAGACTACCCCCTCATGAAGTGATGTGAATCATTTTGGACTAACTCTTTACATAAAGGTAATAAGAAAAATTTTAATAAATATTTTTATTTAAATAAAATAATTATGATAAAAATTACATATCTATCATTATAAAAATATAATATATCATTTTATTTCTTACCTTTTTACTCACTAAAACATGATAACATCATTCATGTAAGTGTGGACTACCAACTTCATGAAGGTATGTGGATCTATTTTCATCACCACACCACATGGATGATATATATAAGTACATTTAAATATATAATATGGTATTTTTGATATTTTGATAATTTTGTAATTATAAAATATTAATTACCATATTTTTATAATGATCCTTAGAATATGGGAATGTTACTCATCTGTATGCATGACCTATCGTCTCTATGGTTGTAAAATATATCATTTCAGAAAAAATATATTTCATGATTCATCCTAAAAGTATAATTGATATATAAATATGGAAATTATTTTATGATTATTATTTTTTATATGATGTAACTATATAATATTCATAATAAATGGAACTTTTTTGACAAAGAACTAATGAGAGAACACGGCAAATAACACATACATCAATGAAAATAATTGAATGTTATAATAAAATGAGTATTTTGATGTTGTAAAATGGAAATATATGATATTATGAATATTAATATGGTAATGTTATAAGTTAATAACATGTTTAAAACGATTATACATGAGGTTAAATTGTGTTTAACTAAAAGGAAGCTTGAGGTAAGGGACATTGTCTCATTTTCCCTTCCTTAAGGCATATTGTAATGTTATGCAGATATTTATTTTATATGGTGTATAAACTACTCTATTGAAATTTAATATCATTAATACTTCATTATTAATGGTATATTAAGATTCCATTTTAATTATTTCATCTATTCTTATTTGACTTAAAAGTTTCCAAGTGGTACGGAATTTCATAGCATACTTTCTTTTCATAAGGTAACATTATTTATTCATTATATTTGATATTCTAATATAATTTTTGTAATGTATTTAGAAAAAATTATATTTAATTCCCATATTTATAATGCAGATATACATTTTCTACACATAATCGATTCATTGGTTAATTTTCACTTCAATTTTATGATCTTTGTAAGGGTTTACTTCCCAATCTCAATTTAATTAGGATTTTTTATGCATGAATTTACATTAAATAAAATAATATGATCAATGGATAATAAACCCATTTAATTTTTTCACATTTTTTATTCATGATATTTTTAGGTAATAGTACCATTTTTCTACTCCTTGTTACTTAAAATGAATAATAAATGTTTTTAATAAATTCCAAAATTATTTCTCTCTTCCATCGAAAATACTATTTATTCCAAAATAATAAATTCTAAAAATTCTTTCAAATATTTTTTTAATATTATTCAAAATTATTTATTAATGAATTATTTCCCATGTTTCAATATTTTTAAAAAATGTTTTTAAAGGAATCTTTATGTCATTTCACATACAAATCCAATTTTGATTTTACAAAAAAAGTGAAAATGTTTATTTTAACTTGTATAACATAAATAGGATTTCCAAGAATCATGTCCATTGAATGTTTTAAAAATTAATTGATAATTTTGAAATGTTATTTTCAAGAAATTTGTTTTCAAACATTTTTTTGAACTTTTAGACTTAAAAGGGTATTTCCAAAGTGAAAAAGTTATTTTCACAATAATGTATTAAAGGTTATTTTCATGGAATTTCAATTAATAAATGACAACAACACATATTCAGCTTATGCTATATTAGGGATATTCTTTATTGATTCCATATTTATTAATTCTATAAATAGGATATGAACATTTTGATAAAGGAATGAATTTAAATTCACTTTATTTATATTTTCATTCATTAACTTTATCTTGAAATATTCACTTTATTGTGATAATTTAAAACTAAATTTTCGATAAATATAACTATTATTTATAAAATATATGTTTATTGATTAAATGAAATATCATTTTTACATACAGTGTTCTATATTTAAAGTTATTTATTTTTCTGATGAAATATTAATAAATATGTATTCTTTTATCAATATATATATTTAATGATAAGACATATTAGAAATAAATTAAATCAATTATTTGATATGAGAGTAATTATTTGGAAATACAGTGATGGGTGGGGCTAGAATTATATATCCCCTCGATACACCAATATTCTCGTGAGGTTAAATAGTATGCTAAAATTAAATTTGTTTTTACCTAAAGTTTTAAAACATCTTATAAAAGGTATTGATAGTATATGTATCATGTTACTGAAAATATAATGTCCAATGATTAATCATTTCCATCATTTAGTATTCTTTTATTATTTTCTATTACATTTTCACAATGATATTATCTTTCGATTCATTTCATTCTTAGTTTGTTGATTAAAGGCATGAGTTTTATGTTATTTACCTTTATGTATTAATAATGCCTTATCCGTTTATGATATTCATTTTATTGATTAAATGGTAAGTTTTTTATTTATTTACCTTCCCAAATTGATTATTCTATTCAAATAATTTTAATGACATGTGTGTTTGGTTATTTACCTTTCTATGTTGCTTATTCTTATTGATTAATGATATCATCTACTTTATATAATATTTACTAAAAATTTGATCTCAACCTTCATTTCCTCCCTTTATATTAATCCATGGTTTGTACTATGATTTATATATAAGTACATTCTAGAGTGAATAATGATATTGTAAAAAAAATGTTTCAATTTGTTTTTCAAATTTAATATTGGAATAATTTAGGTATCTAGTTTACCAAGATTGCTAAGTAATTCAGTACATTATGATGAAATTACTTGTATATTATTCCAATGTAACAAATTATACACTATCACTAGTTTACTAGGGTCAGGGTCGCAACATTGTTTCTCACACTACGCTTTTTGGTTTTCTTCAATGGCTAGAACCCATTGGAATCATGTTAACATTGAATATGATGAAAAATATGGCGATTATAATGAACTAAATGGTATGATGATTGTTATTAAATATATCATGATTATTCCAAATAATTTATGATGATATATGCTTATCATACTACATCATAAACAACTCTAAAACCCACCAAGGAAGAGAAGGATTGGGTCTACTAAGAGCTTGAGCAGTGGTTACCATGGAGGAAAGAAATATTGACTTTTTCATTATAGAAATTTGGAAATATAAACCTAGAAGAATGTATCAGAATATACAGAAAGTATTTTATATGTGGGAAATAAGGTTATAAGGAAATTAATAGTCGAGTAAAAGTGAGTATTTTAATGGAAATAAATAAATTTAAGCCTAAAAATTAGTTTGTATTTTGTTGTATTGTATGATGGTAACCAATACACTATCTGAGTTTATGTCCTTGTTTAAAGTTGAAATCCATGAACAATAAGAACCTATGTTAAAATGAAAGGGATTAAGTATTTATATTCTAGTATTCAATAATTAAATTGTATAATTATTTTTATCAATGTTATTTTGGTTATAATAATCATGAAATATATAAGGAGTATGTTAAACTTTTTGGAAGAATATATTACTTCATCTAATATTATCTTACAAATTATAGATTGCATCTTCTATTTATATTTTTATGATTGATTATAAGTTCGAATTCTTATACACCCCTTTTGAGGTTTTATGTGATGGGATTTTCATGTGATTAATGGCATTTTCGAAGAGGATTCATTAAGTTGAGATATATATAACCCAAATGTTAAACATGAAATATTATTTGAAGAATAATTCTATCTTAAAAAGTTTATATGTATTGATATCCTTTAAGGTTAATATTATTATTTATGTGAAGGAAATAATAGTCAATTAAGATTATTTTATTTCATGTAAAAAATAAGTCGTATAGAAAAACCATGTGGTTAAAAATTGAATTGACGATAATGTGAATGTTTAGAATTTTCATCAATATTTTTAACATTATAGTAATTATATGATTAATGTTTAAGAAAAATAAATTCATATATTTCGATAGACAACCCATTATATCTGGTGAGGCAATTAGGCTTGAACCCAAAACCTAAGGGTGATATGGTTGAAATGCATACCACTGGCCTATGTGATGTTTCATTTAATATGACATTGTTTTTAACTAAATGATTTTATGGATAAATATTAAGTTTATCATTTTGTGTTACTATTTATTTTTATATATTAATGTATTATATTATATTACTCATCTAACCATTTTGGTATTGGTAAATGTTTAGAGACATTTGGAAAGGAGTGTACCTCATTTATGGATCTTATGATCTATTTAAAGTAAGTTCAAGTGCTTCATGCACAAAAAATAGATATTCATTCCATGGCATAAGATGTGAAGTGGATATTGATCAAAGAGAAACTAAATGGTTAAATTTATCTTATGAAATATAAATATATAAAGTCTTTTTACCCCATATTTTTATATTCTAGAATGTAAAGGAATTACTCAAATATAGACAAATGATATGGAAATAAAAATGTGTTCATTTACCATTGTTTCTTATAAATTTGTTATCTCTTCAACCATCACATATTAATGGTATTTTGGTTGTTCACTTTCTCCTAAAAATTCTTTGATTCTCTATTTATTTTTTCTTTGGGGTTAGTTCTCTATTCCATGTCTATATTTCCACTTCACACTAATTTTATCATACTTGGAAACCTAGTTATGTGTTATTCTAGATGACCTTTATACTTCTTTATCTCTATTATCAAGAGGAATCGTTATAAACCTTTTATGGTGTGGGATTTCAATAAAGGTATTTACATATACGAAACCATTATTTTTTTAGTTAAAGTTTATATTATATGGTAATAATTTATTGAAGTTGGGGAGAATGTAACAACTGGTTTTTTTAAATTAAATACTATGTTCAATAGTGTATAAAACATACAACATTGATCCTAAACAGAAAAAAATATATAATTTTAATGTGAATTTTATCACATAACCATTAAAACTAGATGTATGAATAGGAATAATTCTTTTTGAAAACAAGGCATAAATATTTTTGATGAAACAAATATATTGCATTATAAGGAATCAATATTTATCAATGTATTTACTCACTTAAAAAATATATTTTTCCTTAAAAATTTATTTCATTATTTGTATGAAAAAATTATATAATTAATTTCTAAAAATTTTAGAAATTTTATAGTAAAAAAAAATCCATTTTTGAAATAAAAATTTCAAAACTAATTTATGATGAAAACTTGTGATTTTTTTGAAAATTTTGATTTTTTATTGAATAATGGAAAATTTCAAATTTTGTAAATTATCCATTTCATTTCAATAAATTAATTAATTTAAAGTAAAGATTATGATTTTTAATTTTATTTCAATGTAAGATAATTCTTATTTATTTATATGTAATAAAATTAATTATATTTTAATTATCATAATACAATATTTTAGTATAATATACTTTGTGTGCTTAAAAAACGAGTTTTTTTGTTACATACTATAGTGTTAAAATTAATTTTCCACACACATGGAATTTATAATTGATAAATTTTATTTCATATAAATAATTATTGGGTTTAAATTATGTAATATGGATATTTTAATTTTAGGTATAAAGGATAATTTCCTAGGTTAATTGCACTAATTTCCTTGGTGAAAAGTAAAATTTTCAATGTAAGTTAACTTATAGGATAAATGAATAACATATTTAAAAAAATTATTTTTGTGTTTTGGATAAAAATTTAATTCAATAAAATTCATTAGATATCAATTTTCACTTGCGGTAAGAGAGACTTCCCATTATTGAATAGTTTTCAGTATTTGTAAAAATGTCACTCGAACCGATGTAATTTATTTTCCATAATCGACTCACAAGGATAGTAAAAATGATATAAATATTGTACATATTTTATATGTATGAAATTATATTAATTATGAAAAATTAATATTCCATCCACTTAGTCACTGATTCGCGCATTAAGTGAATGATAATGTCACTCCTGCATACGTACGACCTATTGTCCCCATGAAGTGATGTGACCTATTTTTTAGGTAAAACTAAAAATAATGATTCTAAAAGTGTTTAAAATTAAAAAATATGATATTTATAAACTTAATATCATTTTTTATATGATAAATCTATTTCTCATGCCCAAGAACCAAACATTCTGTGATAAAACATACATTATAAAATTAAGAAGTTGACACCTGAAGTAATGGTTATAATGAAATATAACTACAAAATGTCATACGATCATATAAGAGGATAATATATGATATAAATATTCGAATATGGTTCAATTATTAATTAAAAACATTTTTGAAATTATTATAATGTAGGTTAAATCACGTTTAACTAAGGGGAAGTGTCACACCCCGACCTCGGATACCTATTATTTTATTATTCATTGGCTTTGATTTTTTTCCAATTGAGGTTTGGGTTGAGTCTTGGGTATGATTTTATAATTTTACAAATTTCGAGAGTGTTTTTGGCCTGCGCATAGTTAATGCACAGCCTGGAAAACCATGTGGCCAAACTGCACGGGTTTCTCAGTGTCTGAAAATAATAAAATTTGTTACAAGATAAAAAAATTATGGAGTGATTAATAACAATATGATTATTATTATTACTATTTTTATTTTTATTTTTATTTTTATTTTTATTTTTATTTTTATTTTTATTTTTATTTTTATTAAGAACAATGATTATAACTACTACTAGAATTTTCATTATTACATTATTGTTATTATTATTATTATTTTATTATTATTAACATTATTACTATTATTATTATTAAATTATTATTAAGTTATTTATTTTTTTGGCTTTTAAAGAGAAAAAATTAATTTAACCACACCCCCTTACCTATTCATGAAACCACATCCCTCGCCACCTCTCTTTGGTCTCTCCCTCTCCAACAACACTTCTGTTGGTTCCTCTTCCCTACCCATTCAGCCTGCCGGTGCAAGCCCCATCCTTTAGCTGAACAGCTTCCCCCACCCCCCACTCTGAGGCACGGATTTGATACACCTCCTTCTCTAACACCATCTCCAGTCACACCCCTCCCTCTCCAACAGCATTATTGTTCTTCAATGTTTTCTATTCTATCCAACCTTACTGGTGTGTGGTCCTCCTTAGGGGCGTGTTTCTGTCGATTTTTATGGGTTCTTTCAATATCCAAACTCTAATTCCTAGGATAGTGATTGATGAATTTTATCAATTTCTAGGGTATAAAGATTAATCTTTAGTGCGTTCTCTCCCTTCTATGAGTGTTTTGTCACATTTTTTACCTCTGAGGTAAGTAAATTTGTGTGTATTTCTTTCCAAATCATTACTTTAATACTTTATTTCTTTCAATTAATTTTTAAATATGTTTCTCACCTTAATTATTCCTATGGATAGTTTATGGTAGTGTTTTCTCATTGGTAGAAATTACTAAAAATAGGTTTTAGATAGATGTTGGATTATATGTGTTTACATACTAATTGGTGTTTGAGAATTTTTAATAAAATGATAAACATGTTCTACACCCCTATGATTCATTTTTTTAGCCTATATTAGTTCTTTGGTGTTGGTTAAAGTTGTAAAAAATACTACTTATTAAATTATGCTTGGGTGTTGGTGTCATTAAAGTTTTTTTATTAAATATCAATTTAGCATTTAAAAGGTCGAATTAAGTGTTTTGTGTAGTATTATCCTTTTATAGTTTTCAGTAAACTGGATGATTCTTTTTGGTAGCATTTTATAAATTGTGCAAGTAGTTTATTAAATTGTGTGGGAGTTGTGAAATATATTTTAAAAGGGATTTAGTATGTGTTTTATTTTAAAATATGATTTTGGGTGTATATTCGGTGGAAATATTTGTTGTGTGACTTATCAGTGTTTTATAAATTATTTAAATTATTGTTTTCAAATGACAAGGAATCCCATTTGGAATATCCAAATATGTTTTGTGTTTTCATCATGTTTTGAAATATAATTTGTATTTAAAAAAGGAAAAACCCATTTGGCATTTGAGGTGTGTGTTGGTGAAGGTTGGTTAAAAGGCCTTTTTGGAAATGTCAATATAAAAGTGATGATTGATCTAGGATTTGGAAATAGAATTTAATGTTTTTTTGGAAAATGTTTTTGGAATGTATAATGTTTTAGTTCATGTTTTGGAAGTGTTCATTTAAAATAAATTTTTTCTTTTGAATTTGAAAAATAATGTGGTTTGGAAAATGTGTGTGTGCCCAGTTGGTATCTTTAAACATTCTGAGGTATGTTTTAGAAGCAATGTGATGTGATATCATGGTTGGAAACTCAAAGTGTTTTATACAATGTTTTGATATTGATATGACATGCCAGAACGGTTGGAAATTTTGATGAGTATTGAAAATATGTATTTGTATATAGTGGATAGGTCAATCTAGCATTTCCATTTATGGGATTTTTTATAGGTGATGTTTGGGTTTGTGGTAGGCATGTACAGTGGCGGCAGGTAAGGTGAGCCACATATGTGAGGGCCTCCCACTTACATAGTTTACTTTTACCATGGGTTCTTGGGCATATTTTATGGGATCGAGTGATAGTCCCTAACTAACCCCGATTAGATCGCTCGCTACCTTATAGATTGAAGATAGGCTAGGAGGGATTTCCATTGTATTGGATAGTTTAGGTTGTCCAATGGTCATTGAATTAGGGGATTCACCATACGTCAGTAGGTGGTTCTGAACCAAGTACCTCTAAGGGTATTACAGGGATATTTATAAAATTACATGGTGACTTTATTACTTATGTTTGTTTACATTATATTTCGTTTATTTATTATCCATCACTTTATATATTTACTGCACAACTTATTTTTTATTGTTTAGGTCTTGGTGTTGGGATTTTGTTTTGGGAAGATATGATTGTTTTAAAAATGAAGGTGTGGTGTCTAGTGTTTTTGGGAAAAAATGAAAATTGTATTTATTTGTGAAAATGTAAATATCCTTATTTTTATAATTTTATTTTTAAACTAGCATTGATGGAATGTTTTCATGAAATGAAACACATGGATTATTTGGTGATTTCCTACTGATCTATTAGCTCACACCCTACTTTATATTTTTAGTTGTAGGATCTATTTTTTCGGGTTTCTATTTTGAATGCTCGTTTTTGGATCACTTTGGCCCTATGGTTGGAGGTGACATTAATGCCATGTTAAAATTTGGTTGGTAGTAGTTTAGTTCAGTTTTTTTTTATTTCATTTTAAGTTTTTTTCTGTTCAATCATCTTTGTATCTAGACTAGCTGGGTATTACATATGAGCAGTGGTTTTTTATCTATGTGTTTAGTTTATTTTATTTATTCCTAGTTCTTTTGGGATTATATAGTTCCCTTTGGGTTTATATTTTATGCTTGAGACTAATCACCAGTCCGTGGGGATCAAGAAAGTCTTGTGGGCCATGTCGGGGGCCTGCTTGGGTGACTGGTTCAGGGTTGATATGGTTTGGTTCATGAAGAAATGCCGTCAGAGTAGTCCCTTGTTCTTTGGGTATTTGGTAGTTGAAGATTAGGATTTTTGGGACTCAGGGGGTAGGTCATGGGTAGGTTCCTGAACACCACCACTTGTGATGAAACCTAAGTTACCATGGGTAGTCCCAGAATATAGTCCTTATCTTCTCTTGTTTTTTTGTTATGTGATTGAGGTATGATAATGGAGGAAATCTAGAGTCGCTTCATGATCTCACATAGAGTAGTGACCCATGTAGAGTCTTAGTGAACAGTTCAAGTACCTTCTAGTTGTTGATGATTCCATGGGGCATGGCACACTACCATGTCATCGGGTTAAGTGTGACTACTAGTTCATCATTCCAGTGGTTTGGTGTAAGTTTAGATTTATTATGGTTCTAGTTGGTGTAAGTGTGTTTTTGAAAATGAAATAGAGTTTTAAAACCAAAATTTTCCTTTAAAATGGATTTAAATAGGTGAAATGGGTTTTAAAGGAAATATTTACACTTTGAAAATTTGGTACCTATTTGGAATTGGTAAAGAAATGGTTTGGGTGTAACCTTGGGTAATCCTTATGAACATTTGAAAATTTAAGGGTGTGTATAGAATGTGCATGTTTTCGCGTATTATTGGAGGAAGATAAACATATGTGCAATAGCTTATGGGATTCCATGGGTGTTTATTATAAACTAAAGGCTTGACTTTGTTTTTTAGAAGTGTTTTTTAGAAAAAAAATTATTTCAGAAATTGGTTTTCATTTTGTGATGTGGGTTTTGTTTTATGATAATTATTTTTGTGTTTGGAAAGTATCTTTGAAATGAGGTGGTTTTGAAAATTATAAAGGAAATGGGGTCTTTGAAAAGAGAATTTTTTGTTGTGTTTCGATGTGTTTGGTTTGTGTGCCAGTCATTTTGGACAAGATAGTCTTGTGGTTATGATTTGGTTGGATGTTGATTTTTGGATTTGTGTTTTGATGTTGTTCAGAGAATGCTACCTAGAAAAGTCCCCAAAATTTCCAATTAGTCATGCCCAGTTTCTACTTCTTCTCAAACGTTTCCTATTCTTCTTGATGATTGAGGTCCATTAGATGAATTTATGTGTCTTAAAGAGGTAGAGAATGTCTTCAGGGTATTGGGAACTCCTGGCTCTGTTAGATTGTGTTTCGTTTTGGGTTTGTTAGAAGGTCCATCTCTAGACGAATGGGAGTTGTTCACCCCACTGTCAATGTAATTTGGGATTATGTGAGATGTCTTTAAATTCGTCTCCATCTTATGGTTCATACCTGAGGAGGTAAAGATAAAGAAAAGGGACAAACTCATGGATATTAAACAAGGGTAGTGGTCAGTAAAGGCCTATGATGACCACTTTAAGTAATAATTTTCCTTCCCTATGGAGGTAGCTTCCTAGAATTTGACAATGACTTCTCTCTTAATTATGGGTTTTCACCCAGATATTAGAGAGTGGGTCCTCTCTTCTATGGAACATTGTTTTTAGAAGCTGGTAGATGAAGCGTATCTAACAAATTTGGTTTCCTAAGCATAGGAAGTTGGTAATAGGGCATATCTAGTTGCTCATGAAGGTTCCCCATTTAGTGAGAAGCACACACTAGAGGAACCTGTTCCTAATGAGTTGTTCGAATTAGTTCTAACTTCTAGTCCATCAAAACGCTATCTTGTGTGCCATCAGTGTGCTCAGCCTGGTAATTAAAATCCATCTTATTTCATCCCTTTGAAGGCCTTTCATCATTGTGACCATTTGGGTCACCCGGAGAAGTTTTGCAGTAAGTGTTGATCAAAGAAGGGGTTATGACTGAGTGATTCCCATACCTGACAATAAGGCAAGAGATGCTTAATCCATCAGATCTCCAGCCACAGTTCTCAGGGTGAAGCTCACGCACAGTCAGGATTATTAGTGGTATGTGAGACCTTTTATAGGTTCTTTATCTTTCATCTTGGAAAAGATACCTTTAAGGTTTCCGTATTCTTTTCCCCTAACTTTGTATATTCATCATGTAGTTGTAAATTCGTTATGGATTTGTTTAGTTATTATCCAAATAGTTCTGACTATTCAAATTGGGCTTTTGGATTCATTTTTATTTGTTATTAGGGGATGTTTGGCCCTTGCATGGTTTGCTTTCATTTTTTATTTTGGTTGTGCTAGTTTGGAGATGTAAGTGTTTGGTAAGATCAATGTTTGAAGGTGTGTTCAGGTTTTCTATTTGGTTCGAGTTTCTTTTTTTTCAAGTGTTGGGAATCAAATTTTGGTGGTGGTGTGGTTCCGCTCATACAATGGGAGTTGAATGAAGTTCATGTCAAGAGTATCCAGCATTGTTGGGGGTGTTTTTTTTCAATTGTTATGGAGATAGGGTTGTGATGGTTCTATTTTATTGTTGTTCTAGTTTTCCAACATAAATCATATTGTATTTACAATTTATGTCTTGGTGGTATGGTTTGGATGTGCAGAGAAATTAAAGGATTTCAGGTTGGGAGTTCCCTAGTTCCTGGTTGAGGTGGTGGCATTGTTCGGTTTTGAAAATCCCATAATTGTTGAGTCTTTATAGTGGGAATAACCCCCTATTGTTTTCCAACCATTATCCTGATGTGTTATCTTCTTGATTGGTTTGGTGTGACTTGTGGAATGAATAGTCGCCCCAAGGTTTTTGGTCTCCTCTTAGTTTTAATGGTCAATGGACTCGAATTTTGGTTGACTTTTGTCTTAGTGACTTTCTGGGGGCAGAAAGTGTCTACGATAGGGAGAATTGTCACACCTCGACCTCGAATACCTCTAATTTTATTGTTCCTTGCCGTTGATTTTTTCCAGTTGAGGTTTGGGTTGAGTATCTTGTAATATTTTCAGATTTGAAAATTTTTAGGAGAGGTTTCTCCAGCATACAGTTAGCACACGGTCTGGCAGACCGTGCGGCCAAATCTCACGGGCAGCTCGGTGTCCGAAAATAATAAAATAAATTTTGAAATAAAAATAAAATTTAAAGAGTGATTAATAATAATAATAATATTATTATTATTATTGTTGTTGTTGTTTTTGTTTTTGTTTTTGTTTTTGTTGTTATTATAATTATTATTAAGAAAAATGACTATCACTGCTGTTAGAAATTTCATTATTAAATTATTAGTATTAGTATTATTATGTTATTATTGTTATTAACTTTTTTATTGTTATTATTATTATATTATTATTAAGTTGTTTATTTAGTAGGTTTTAAGATAAATAATAATAATTTAAGCCTAACCCCCCCCCATTCTTCCCTATTCATGTAGCCACCACCCTCGTCACCTCTCTCTTATCTATCTCTCTCTAATGACACTTCTGAAGGCATCTCCACACTATCTGGATAGGCTATTGGCACGATCCCCCTCCTCTAGATGACCAGCTTCACAATGCGGACCCCCTGCTCTAGTCTACTTTCGTGCAAAACTTCTGTGTGTCTCCCTTATTGGAACCATATCTGGTCTCACCCCATCCCTTGTCAGTAGCATCCTTGTTCTCTGGCGTTCTATGTTTTGGCCAACCTTACCAGCATGTTGTCCTCCTTAGGTGCATGTTTCTGTTGATTTTTAGGGGTTATTTTAATATCCAGGCCCTAATGCCTAGGGCTGTGATTGATGTGTCTTTTCAATGTTTAGCGTATTCATATTGGTATGTGGAGCGTTCTCTCCCTTCTCTGAGTGTTTGGTCACATTTTCACACCTCTGAGGTAGGTGAATTCACGTGTTTTTATTTTTAAAGTATTCTATTCATAATTTATTTCTTTCAATTAATTTTTAAATATTTTTCTCACCTTCATTATGTATATGGCTACTTTATGGTAGTGTTTTCTTTTTGGTATAAATTACTAAAAATTGGTTTTGAGATAGATGTTAGTTTATGCCTATGTTTTTTCACACTAGTTACTGTTTGAGAATTTTTAATAAAATGATAAACATGTTGTGCACCTCTATGGTACATTTTTACCCTATCTTAGTGCATTGGTGTTGATAGAAATTGTAGAAAAATAGTATTTCAATTATTCTTATGTGTTGGTGTCTTTAAAGTATTTGATTAAACAAAAATTTATAATTTAAAAGGTATAATTGAGTGTTTTGTGTAGTACTTTCCATTTGAAAGTTTTTAGTAAACTGGTTGATTCATTTGGAAGAACTTTATAAATTATGAAAGTGGTTTGTTAAATTGTGTGAAATTTGTGAAAATTATTTTGGAAGGGTATTGGTGTGTGTTTTATTTAAAAATAGAATTTTGGGTGTGTATTTGGTGAGAATATTTGTTATATGACATAGTCGTATTTATAATTTGTTTAAATTATTGGTTTTTAAATAAAAAGGAACCCCATTTAGGATCTCGAAATGTGTTACGTGTTTTCATCCTGTTTTGAAATAAGAGTTGCATTGGAAAAAGGTAAGATCCATTTGGAATTTAAGGTGTGTATGGGTGATGGTTAGTTCAAATTCCTGAAAGTAAATTTCAATATAAAAGTGATGTTTGATCCAGGTTTTGTAAATGCATTTTCCAGTGTTTTTGGAAAATGTATTTGGAATGTGTAATGTTTAAGACCCCATTTGGTTTTTTGTATTTAAAAAAATGTTTTCTGTTGAATTTCGAAAATAATTTGGTTTGTAAAATTTGAGTGTGTCTGGTTGGTATATTTGAACATTTTGAGGTATCTTTTATAAGAAATGCAACATGAAATCCCGGTTGGCAACTCAATTTGTTTTATAAAATGGTTTTATATTGATATGATATAACATCTCAATTGGAACATTCAATGATTAATGGACATATGTATCTGTATATAGTGGGAATATCTATCTAGGATTTTTATTTATCTGTTTTCATATAGTCGATGTACGTGTTTGGGGTAGGAAAATACCGTGGCGGTAGGTAAGGTGAGCCATGTGTGTGAGGGCCTCCCACTTACACAATTTAATTTTACTATGGGTTCCTCAACATCTTTTAAGGGATTGAGTGATGGTTTCTGACAAACCCCAATTAGATGGGTCGGTACCCCCTGGATCGTAGATAGGCTAGGTGGGATTTTTCCACTAGATTGTTCAGTTTGAGGCGGCCAGTGGTCATTGAATTAGGGGCTTCACCATACGTCAGTAGGTGGTTCTAAACCGAGTACATCTAGGGGTATTCTAGGGATGTTTAGAAAATCCCATGGTTACTTTATTTCATATATTTATTTTTACTTTATATTTCATTTATTTATTATCCTTTACTATTTATTTATTTCCCACACAACCTATTTTTTACTGTTTAGGTTATTGGGTTGGGTGATGGTTTTGGAAATATAGTCTTGTTTTGAAAATGAAGGTGCGGTGTGTAGTGTTTTTGGAAAAAGAGAAAAAAGTATTTATTTGTTAAAATGTAAAAAAAAATATTTTTATAATTTTATTTTCAAACTATAATTGATGGAATGTTATTAAGAAATAAAATAAATGGATTCTGTAGTGATTTCCTATTGATCTATTAGTCCACACTTGACTTTAACTCTATAGTTGCAGGGTCCATTTTTCTCAGGTTCTAGTTCGGATAATTATGGCTGGATTAGTGTGGAAATATGGTTAGAGGTGAAATTTATGTCATGGGAAAATTAGGTTAGTAGCAATTTTGTAACATTATTTATTTCAGTTTTTGTTTGTTTCTATTCATTCATCTTTCTATTTGGACCAGTTGGGTATTTTATAGGAGTAGTGGTTGTTTATCTGCATGTTCAGTTTATTTTATTTTATCCTAGTTATTTTCAACTGAATTCATTCCCTTTGGGTTTATAGTTGATTTCCATTAGTAGTTTCAAGCTTTTGGGAATTGGGAACACCACAAAGGTCATGCTTTGGACCGACTTGGGTGACCGATTCTGGGTCAATCTGGTTTTGTTCTTGAGAGGAAGAGTGAGTTAAGGGAACCCAACTCAATTTCATTTCATTTAATCACATTTTAATATTAAGAAATAACTTATTTATGGTGGTGTTCATGATATATATTTTACATATTATATCATTAATCCTTCATAATTCATGGTATTTTAAATATTAAATTAAATTATTTCATGAGATTGTGATTTGACTTGAACTTTTCCCAATTTTTAAGAAATTTTATAACACAACATCATTTCATTGGGTTATATTTCTTCTTCATTGTTTTTGTTATTGTAAGATTATGTGTGTAATTTATTTTAATTACTTAAGGTTATATTTCAAATTTTTTTATTTCTATCTATATTTGATCCACATTGTAAATTCATTGATTAATTCTCATATCAATGGTATGATCTTTATAAGATATTTCATCTCAAGTTTCACTACATTGAGAAATATTTGGTATTATTTAACAATTTAATTATATGAGATGTATATACTACACATTGATATGTTATATCATAAATATATTTATATTATAGTGTTTTATGGTTTCATTTGAGGTTATTTATTTCATGGGGTTATGATTTAGAAGTTACCAAAGAAGTAGAGGTTTACACTTCAATATCATTTTAATCGAGATTGGTTATTCTTGAATTTCCATTGAAGGAAATTATTTGTTCACTGTATAACAAAGCCCATTTAATTTTATGATCCTATAATTATTCATTAATTATTCATTTAATAGTATCATTTTCCTTTCTTTGGTACTTAAAATTATTAATAAAATGTTTTTAAGAAAATTCCAACCTTATTTCTCTCTTTTGGATAAAAATAATGTTTCTTCAAAATACGTGTTTTAAAAAAATAATTTTCTTAATATTCTCTTAAAATTATTTAATATCATTTTTACCCATTATTGTATTTTTTTTAAACCATTTAAATTTAATCTTAATTTTTTTATAAAAATTATACTTTTTCAATTTTCTTACAAAAATGTGAAAGAAATATTTGTTTTAAAAAACAAGACTTGAACGAATCTTTCCCCACACCCTATCCCCTCATTATTGTAAATATTTCTTTCATAATTTTCAATAATTTTTTTCAAATAAAAATATTTCCCTAATATTCTGAATTTTTTTTAGCTTATAAAATTGATTTTCAAACTAAAAAAAGGATATTTTCCCAAAGACTAGTTTTAATGATATTTTAATGTTATTTATATTTATTAATGAAAAAAACTTTATTTTACTTATAATTCACTAGGATTATTCTATAATTATATCACACTTATTCTTTCTAAATATGGTTGATGATTAGTTTCACTACGGAATGTATTGAAATTCATCTTCTAGATTAATTTTTATAGTCATTAACATTCACATGAAACATTCACATTCTTGTGATCATGGGAAATTATATTTCAATTTTATATCTATATTCCTTGTATCATGGAAATTATTATTTACTAAACCATATACAAATTTTATATAGGGTGTTTTATTATGAAATTAATTTGATTGACTAAATAAAATCTTGATAAATCCATATTCTTTACTCTATAAAGATATTTTTTATAGGGTATATTATTCATTAATTAAATAAATTATTTGATAAAATATTAATTCTTTATACATGAAGTGATAGGTGGGGCTTGAAATTTTATATCCCCTTTATGCGTTGATGGGTTTAATGAGACAAATTAACAAGATAGAATTAAATGGGGTTTTCCCATTATTCTAAATTGTCTTGGAAAAAGGTTCTAATGATATAGATATAATGTATCTTTAGATCATGTAAAATAATGTTAATTATTTCCTTTATGGGGAATTTATTTATTATAATCCATGAAATTATTGTACTGATATTATCCATTCATTAACTAAAATATTGTGTGAATATATATCTAGAATTATTTAATCATCATTTATTTCTGTCATATTATTATTCCTTCTCAAGTTGTTGATTAAATTGAATGTGTTTTCAGTTATTTAATTTTACATATTAATTATTCCTTATTGATTCGTGATACAATCCATTGTACATAACCCTAATTGACAATTTTAATTCACACTTATTTTATTTTTCTTTCACCTAGATATGAAGATGGAATCTCAGAATGTGTTCAAGGATGAAGAATTGTTACTTTCACTTTTTTATTTCATGTTTTCAAATGTAATATGAATTTAAATTATGTATCTAATTTAACAAAAATAATAAACTATGCAAACCTTTAGGATGATATTTCTTGTACCTTATACCAATATAGTAGGGTAACCACCAACTCAAGGAAACTAGTGTTAGGTTTGAAAACCCTTGAATTTATTGCACATTAATTCATGATTTATTATTTAATAATACACATAATTCATCCTATAATATTGATAATAATTTTTTTTTTTTGTAATTAGGTACATTATATTGAAACATAAAATAGGGGGTACCCATTAACAATGTAAAACTTTGTTAACATGCTCATAATTTTTCATCATTCTTAAAATTTCATGGTATAACTTGGGGACATACAAAAGAAAGGGGTGACCTATAAAACCCAATAAGGGAATAAAAAGTAATTATAGGAAAAAGGGATTACATGTCAAAAAATATACATTTAAATGGGAGACCAAATGGGTGATAATCATAAAAATGAACAATGAGGAATGATATAACAAAAAACATAAATACAATATGGGAATGTAGAAACAACAATAAAAATGTCATCATAACAATATGTTATGTTTAAAAACCAAGAAATAATTACATAATGTTCTTGGATAACCTCTCATGAACCATACAGTTCATCTCATGTGAGTAGCATATTTCCCAATGCATCGGAGCACTATTAGGGAACACCCTTCATAATCATATCATGTACATGCATAAGTGTGCCACATAGATCATATAACATAAGAAAATATTTCAATACAATTAATCATATGATTATGGATTTTGGTTTACATAAATTTAATACCCTAATAAATTATGTATATGTATAACTAGTTGAATAACCTTGAGTGGAAATGGGTATGGGTATACACCTCACAAATGTTCAACTAGGAAAATTGCAGTGGCATTTCAGCAGTGTAATGACAATACATGAAGATTCATAAAATGGTTTAATGAGAGAGAAATGGGTATCTCATAACTTGGTAGTAAATAGGATAGTATTTCGGATATGTTATAACATAATCCAACATCAAAATTTGTGAATTAATAGTAATAAGACAAGGAGGGTTCATGAATAAAAATTTGGCATGAAAAAATTGCAGGATAATTTTGGCAGCGTAACGGGGGTACATAATGATTCATAGGAGGGATTTATGAGAGTAAAATGGGTCACTAATAATTTATACATATTCATTTAAGTAATATATATTTAAGATTATATCCCACCAGTAGGATTTTTATGACAATGTGGATTACATAAATAAGGTGCTTGAGTAAAGAGGAGAAAGAGAGGACCCCTTACTAAATTTTAGCATAGTAATGGATTAGATGAATGCTATAATGAGAGGTGATAAATGATATAAAATTTTAGGAAATAAATTTTTAAGTATAAGTATCTTTACAAAGTCATGAAAACATAACTAATTGAGAATAAAATGGCTAACTATAAAGGAGGTTCTTGAATGGACAAGAAGAGTGGAAAATCCCTTACTAAATTTACTCATAGTAACAGCTTAGATAAATTCTATAATGATAGGGGATAAATGATCATTCATTCTCATTAAATAAATTTTATAGTTGAGGTATATTTATAAGTCATGAGAAAGTAACCAATTGATATAAAAAAGGATAATTATAAAGAAGGTTCTTGAATGGAAAATTGGAGAGGTAAATCGCTAACCTTGAAAGGGTGATACAAAATGTTTGGGTAGAGATTCTTGAGAGCCTCGGGGGAACCTTAGGAAGAATTTATAAAGGGTAGTGAAGATTAAATAATTGATCAAAGGTTTTTTAGTGTAGTGGAATGGGATCATGGGTGGGTTATATAAGAAAATGTAGGGGTGTTCTTTATCATTTCCAAAACATAGGTTTTGTACTCTATATAGTAATGTAATAAAATCCGCAAACCTTCCAATGGTTTATACCAATGAGGAGTTTTTTTCTTTATTTTATATTATAAAGGGCCTAAATCAATAAAATATTACACTTGGTGACGTGAAAGTGAGTCATTCTTATAAATAATGTAATTTAAAAACTAAAAATAAAATATTGGTTTTTGAGGATTCATAAAGGATTTATAAAATTAATAAAATAACCAAAAACGGATTATTTTAAAGGGGAAACATAGATTTGGATATTCATACAATTTATAGCACTTATTTCATCATGTTTGGGTCATTGTGATTTTATAATACACATTGTATATTTATAACGTATTTGATGTTTACCCAAAAATTAGACTATCTTAAAAAATTAGCAAAAATTCATTGTTGAATTATTTTTATTTGATAATTAGAAATATTATATATATTTTATCAAATTAATTTTATAAATATTTTAATTTTCACTTTTAAAATAATAATTGAAATTTATTGAGAAATCTTTAATTTTTTAACAATAAAAATTTTCAAACCTTTATAAAAATTACATTTGAATTAATAAATATTATGTTATCAATTAAATTTAATAAATATTATTTAACTATATTATTTTATTAATATATAATTTATTTTTTTAAACATATTTTCATCAAAAATGAATATGTTAATTGAAATTGCATATCACCAAAAAATACAATTTATGTTTTATCCTATCAATATCAAAATCACTTACAAAGTAACGAAACTAAAAAGTAAATATATTCATTATTCTATATAACATACATATTCATATTGTTAGGGTCGTGATAAATATCCCTTTGTTACACCAGAAAACACCATGAGGGTAAGGGGCACGATTGTGTGATTTTTGTGGGGTTGTTCGATGTACATGGTTTGGGACATGATCTCAATGGTCTTGAAATTATCCCATAAATGGTGTCCCATATGATTTAGTTATTAGATCGTTACTTGGTATTATTTGAGGGAAAATACAAGTGATGAAATCTCACTTGGAAGATTTGATAAATGGGAATCTTAGGGCATGATTTTACTTGTTGACGCCACTACTTCTTTGGTCTATGTCAATTAGAATTATCATAACCCTATATTTATACAAATCATATGATCACCATTAAATATAAATTTTTTCAATAGTTATTTTTCTTAATGGTATTTTAAATTAGATAATATTTAATAAATCCAAATTATTTCATGTGATTTCTATAATTATAGTAGGGAATTTAAATCCATCACAAAGGTAATTCTATTTATAAAAGTTTGGGTTATTAAAATATCCCCCCTTTATAAATTTATCCACAAAAATCATTATTTCACACACTAAAATAGATGAGGTTAATTCTTTTTCATCACCTCCTCCAGTTACCATATAAATTATTCAAACTTCTGGTTTCTCGATAGCACTTTGAACTGGTGCATTGTCTTATTTTATAGAACATTGTATCTATAATTTAAGATCTTCACATGATTCTATTCATATGAAAGATCACTCTACAATTATTGAAACTATAGATTCAGAACATGTAGTGGTATCATATGTAATTTATCAAGAGGTATACATGGAGCACATCATGTAATTGAGATAGGTTAGGTTTGACTTCTAGTCAATAGGCCACTTCTTCAGTTCGATCAACGATATCAAATAGACCATTGCATCATGGACTAAGCTTTACCTTATTACAAAATAACATGAGTTTAATCCATATAGTTAAGAGGAGGAATACCTTATCTCCATCCACAAACACCAAGTCTCATCAATAATTTCTATTATATCACTTCTATCAACTCTGAGTAGCCCTAATGTGTTGTATAATGGTATTGACATTTTCTACAGTTTCCTTGACCATTTCAGGGCCCAGTTTTTTTTCACAAACATTATCCAAGCATTAAAGTTTTCTACATATATTCCCATAAAGGCCTTCATAGGGATCCATTTAGATGGCTGATTGCAAACTATTATTGTTTGAGAACTCGACCAAAGGATAATGTTGATCCCATACTCCTTTGAAGCTTATTGAACATGTTGTAAACATGTAATTGAGTTTCTGGATAGTCTTCTCATATGAGACTATAGTTTGAGGGTGATAATCTATTCTGAAGTTCAACTCAGTATTTAGAGCATGTTGGAGACTCTTCTAGAATTTGGAAGTAAATCTTGGATCTCGATCCGATCAAAACAATAGTGGTGTTCCATGCATCCTTTACACTTCTCTAATATATATCCTTATAAGTTGATTGAGTCATAAATCATATTGAATTACAATGAAGTGAACATTCTTTATAAGATAATCCACCATAACCCATATTGAATTATTTTTTCTTGATGTCTTTATAAGACTAGTGATACATTCCATGGTTATGTTTACCAATTTTCATATAGGTATGGGTAATGGTTGCATAATACCCCTAGATTTTTTCCTTTCATACATAACTTTATGAAATATAAGACACCTTTATGCCTATTCAATGACCTCCTTCTTCATATTTTCCCACCGATACTATTCTCTAACATCTTGATACATCTTTGTGGTCCCTGGATAGCTTGAGAAGGTAGAGTTATGTGCATTATCCAATAGATCCATATATATTTGATGGTAAAAATATTCATGAAACAAATATTAAAACCCCTAACTCATTAATTTTGAACAATGAGGATTTCCATTTTCTTATATCTTCCATCTTATTCTGAATTTCTATATCATCACTTTAATCATCCATTATCTTATCCTAAAGGGATGTTTGAGAAATCATTTGGTAAAGGATTGATGATATTTATTCCTTTAGGATTCTCAATGATAGATATTATATTTAAAGTATTTTTTATATCTATCTTAATGATTTAATGCTTACCAATTTAACATTTTGTTTTTAAATTCATTGTTTTTGTATTTTAAGTATGTTTTAAAATTTTAATTGAAAATTGCATCATTCTTGAATTTTAACTATTTTTAATAGCTTCTCTATATATGGTATATATATTTCCATATTGCTAAAAATTGATTTATTATTTTTTTATAGGCTTTATATTTTTATGGTGTACAAATTTTTAAACCGGTCCAAATCTTTATTCGACCTTCTAAAGGCCCCAAAAATTAGTCTTTATAGAAAGATTTCCTGACCAGTAGGATATGACCCACCACATTTATTGAAAAATAACTATCCCTAAATGACATCAAATTATATGATTATAGTTTTAATTAAAATAAGGATCAATGGAAGATGAAGGGTCTCCTCGAGTAGAAAATGTTATCCTCATTAGTCTATTCATAAATGTTTCTCCACATGTCCAAATCTATTTAAGCATTTAGGGTAAATAGAATATTAACTTTGTAAAAACGTTTTTTTAAGTGACCAATGGTATATTCGGTCAGTAAGAGCCCCCAAATAGGGAAAAATTTATGGGAAGTAGATTCTAGAAAAGCCATTTCAACCCCCTTATCCTTCAAATTTTCTACATCACTTTCATTTGAAGGGGGTGGTATTGAAGAGTGGGATGTGATAGAAAATATATGATAGATAATAAGATTTTAGTTGATGTTAATCAAGTCATAAAGTTCTAAACTCTATGAGGTGGTGGGTCGTGGAGATCTGAGGTTTCATCCCTTTTGAGTTTGCGTTTCTCATTGTAAACTATTTTCTTTTAAATTATTCAAGAATTTGTTTTCATGATTTAAATATGTCTCTTTCATTATTATTTTCAATTTCTTATATTTTTTTCTCGATTATTTATCATCTTATTTCTGTAAAATTATTTCCTTGTAGTTTAAATTTAATTCGGCGAGGTCTCCCCATTGAATAAAACATGGTCAATTTGCCTCAGTTTCTCAGTGGTCTTTGGGAAATCATATCAAATTAGTAATCAGATAATTGCCCATAATTGAGGTATAATTATGGTTTCGGGTAAATTATTTATATACCTTGAGGTATTTAGGTGTGTATTGGAATATTTAATTTGAAATCAATTGTTAATAATGATAAAGGGAGTGTTAGAGGTCAACATTGGTCCACTACTTCCTTATTTGGTCTATTTTCTTCACTCGGGTTTGCTATTGATTTCTAATCACTAATGTATATTTATTTTAGAATTATTATTTTCTATAATTTAGCATAGTTTAACTCATTTAAAATTCCCGATTTCAGTTATATCATTAACAAAGTTACAGTTTAATAATATAGCTTGCATCCACCTCATGAGACAACCATGTGGTCACCACTATGATACATTTTAAGTGGAAATTATTGAGTGGAGTTTCAAGAAACAAATCCCAACATCAATTTGGCTCCACTTCCAAGGAGTTTGCCTAAGTTTTTTTTTAATTTTTTTAATTTCAAGTATTTTAGAAAATAATTTATATTCTTAAAAAAACAAATAAAAATAGATTTTTACAATGATTAATCCTATGCTTGGCCGGATTATAAACAATATGAATATTCCAATCATGAAAGAAGTTTAAATTTTAAACTCAATTAAAATTCTTTATAAATTCATTAAAATTATTTGTAGATTCAACATTGAGCTTACATGATTCTATAATTAAGAAAACAAATGGATATTACTTCAAATTCATTAAAATAATTAGAAGAATTTGAAGCTCAAGAATATTCTCATAAAATGGAAAATCAATTCCCACCCACTTTTTATATTGATGAAAACTTTGTGGGTGATTTTAAAACTAATTTGTAAGCACATTTTTTAAATTTCAGGGAATAATTCATCACTTATTCACCAAATGATGCAACTTCTGTAAATAAGAACACTTTAGAAAATAATTGGGCTGTATTTGCTAAAAATTAAATTTAATGTGAAGCCTCATCTTTTGAAATTTAAAATTAAGAAACTTAGTATTTTTATTTGGATAAAGAGGAAGAGAAACCTGAGAAATTAATTTTTAATATCATATGGAGGAACTTGAGTTGCTACACAATTTTGATACAACTATTTTTTACTCCCAAACAGAGATGAAAAATGGGAATACATAGGGAGAAATATTATATTTTGATCTATATTTTATAGAATATTTTGAAAATAAATTTCTAAATGTTTCTCCTTTTGTTAATTTAGTTCCCACTAATTTTGAGTGGAATGATTTTTCTAATGAATAGGATGTTAAGTTTGAAGTAGAATAAATAATGGTGTTCCCATTTGTTTACACTATTTCACATGAGGATTGTGGTATCGAACGTTTTTTCAAAGAATAAATCATTTTTTAAAGAAAAATTTAAATATGAACCACATCCTAAAAATTTAATTTCAAAAACTATTGGGGATTTTTTTTAAGGATAAATTGTTAGGAAGTTTCTTCTAAATTTTGTTCCCTCTTCCACTGCATCATTGGATTCACAATTTCCTGGAGGATAACACATATAAATATGTTTTTTGGAGCTTATAAAATTAATTTGAGCTAAATAATATTGGAACAAAATCAATTTGCTGGTTTATGAGGAAGAAACTACACCCACCATAATATTGGGGATGATCATCTATAACTACTTGACTAGGGGTAGTGAAATCCTAGAACAGACTTGGAGGATTCATACCAAGTCATCTTTCCATTATTTTTATTTTTATTTTTATTTACTTAATTAAAAAAAATTGATTCCTTGTTTTGTTTTTTCTTATATATTTACAAGTTGCAGCTTCTAAGAGGCTAGCTCAAGGCTATTGTACTTAATAAAAAAGCAGGTTGTGTCTTTCCTTCCCACTTGTTGTGTCATGTATTATCTACTTTATTTTCATTTCTCACATAAAATATACACAATTAGTAAATTGTAAAAAAATATGTGTGGGGAGGATCATCGTTTTAATATTAGTATTTTTATTTTTTCAATTTTATTTTTTTAGTTTTCCTTTTATATTTTGTGCATTTTCTTTTGAAATTTTGTTTTCATTATTTCAAATTTTGTTAAAAAACATGTGATTTTAAATTATGATATTTTTTAATTTTTATGCTCTTTTAAATGGTTGAAAAAATTTATCCCTTGAAAGCAAACATATATGAATACATAAAATGAATTTTTTTAAAGTTTATGATTTTGAAAATTTCATGAAAAGACCTCTGATTTTTGAATCTTATACCACATATCACTTTCTTTATCATTGAAATTCTCATTCATGTGAGTCTTATGAACCCATTTCAACATTTTATTAACATTCACTAGACTTATTGAGAGAACCAATCCATATTTGTTAGAACTATAATTTGATTAATTTCTTTCAACACTTGAGGTTTGAGGTGTTTGTGATTTAGATGATTGAGGAAATTATTTAGATTTTAAATTTGCATTTTTAAGTGAATCATTTTTATTCATGTATTCCTTTAACATCTTTTCATTATGATACCTTATTATTCATGTATATCGTGTTATGTTAGCCACATTACAAGATAATATATTATTTCTAGTCTTATTTATAATTTAAAATGAAATATATAGCTGAAATTAAGTGTGTGGGGAGATGACTTGTTGTGTGATATATTATTTGGTATTTATTTGGGAGGAGATTCCAATTTTTAATAGTTTTTTTTACTAATGGAAAATATTTTTCTGAGATTTTGGCCCATCTGGAGCTCTCAAATAAAATTGATTTGTGCATGTCTGAATCTCTCAATGGAATAAAGTTGTGCCCTATCCAGAGAATACATGAAAAAAGGGGTGAATAAAAATGTAATTTTTTCTACTAAAATATTTATATTATAGGATGTAAAATATATTTTAGATGTTTTTTTGAGATTATTATCTTCCATGGAGATTAGAGAATAGTATATAGTTGAGTAAAAATTGGAATCCTTCATTTTTTTCTTCAAAAAGAGCCAAACCCTCCTTATTTGGCCTCCAAAATGTTGAAATATAAAACCCACCAACCTTAATAAACAGAAAATCCTTGAAAATTACTCATGATAATCACATGTCCTTTGACCACATCTATTGAATATATAGAAATTTTTCAAGCCTATGGTGATTATTTCATGTGTTTGGATGAGATAATTTTGTTGAAAATCCACATTTGTGTATTGAGAGAAACTTTATGTGAGGTAAGTGTATTGTGTTCAAGAAAAAAGAAAATAATTGAAAATTAATTAAATTATCTAAATTGAGAACTAGATATATTGGTTTTTTATATAACATGTTATCTTTTTTTTCTTTGTTATTAATTGATGAATCTCATTGGTATGTGTTTTGAATTTTCCTTGATTTGATTTTGATTCTCACTTCTCTAGGAGTCCAAGTTCTAGGTGTGGATGAATTAATAGTGATAATATTTACACTATTATTTATATCTATTTTAATGATATAAACCTCACCAATTTTACATTTTGATCTTAATTTTACTGTATTTGGATTGTAAGGATTGTATTGAGCTTTTAATTGAAAACTGAACAATTGTTGAATAATATTTGTTTTAAATAGAAATAGTATTTTGTGTATATATTTTTCACTATTTATCCAAATAACTGATTACTTTTTCATAGGTTTAATATTTTTATTAGATAGAAATTTTTAAACTGGTAAAAGGCTTTATTTTCCCGTATAGAGTCCCCAAAAAATAGGTCTTTGTGGAACGTTTTTCTGACAAGAATGATGGTACCCACCTCATTTATTGTGACATAACGTGGCCTACATGACCCCGAATGAGGTTTTTCCAATTTTAGGTGAAATAATACTCAATTTTTTGTTCCCAATTTGAGTTTCAATAAGAAATTGTAGCATTAAATCATTATTTGAGCGAGTCAAATTAGAGGAAGATGAAGGATCTCCTCGAGCATAAAAATTTATCCTCAGTAATTAATTCATAAATTTTTTAAAACGTTTCCACATGTGGTGATATTTTTTTGGTAGATGGAATATTTACTTTATAAAAAAAATTTAGAAGGTGATATGGTGATATTAGTCTGGTAGGAGACCCAAAATAGATCCAACATTTGGGAAAGTAGATTCTAGATAGAAAATTTCAACCCCTTTCTCCTTTATATTTTCTACTTCGCTTTCATTTCAAGGGGTTGGGATTGAAGGGGTTGGATATGATGGATAATTTGTGATAGATAATAGGATTTATATTAACTATAATCAAGGAATGAAGGTCTAAACTCCTTGTGATGGTGGAAATTAGTGATCCACGGAATCATCACTTTTGAGTTTGTGTTTCTCTTTGTAAACACTTTTCTTTTAAATTATGATCGAATTTGTTTTCGTGGCTCAAATAGTTCTATTTAATTCATGTATTCAGTTTATTTAAATTTTTATAATTTTTATCATAACATGAGTATAAAAGTATTTCTTTTTTGTTTAAAATTCTTCGGGAGAGGTCTCCCTATTTAGCACAACAAGGTCAATTAGGCTTGGTTACTCAGAGGTATTTCAGAAATTGGATCACATTCATAAATGGTTAAATATCCATAATTTAGGTATAGTTATGTTTTGTGGTCAATATAGTTGTATATATTGAGTTATTTAGGTTTACATTGGATAATTCAATTTGAAATCAATTGTTGACAATGATAAAGGGAGTGTCTGAGGATCGAAGTTTATCCATTGTTTCCTTCTCTGGTTTTTCTTATTCGGTCATTTTTGCTTTATATTACTAATCACTAACACAGATTTATTTTAGAATTATTATTTTCTATAATTTATAATTTTTTAACTCATTTAAAATCCCCAATTTTCGTTTTGTCATTAACAATAAAAAATTTAAAAAGTGACAGTTTGATAATTTAGCTTCCAACCTCCTCGTGAGACAACCTCATGGTCACCATTGTACTTAATTTTAAGGGGAAATTATTAAGTGGAGTTTCATGAAAAAAACCAATTTCAACCATGTCCTTCCTTTTCATGTATATTAATATTTTACCCTTATCAATTCTCATCAATGATAAAATTGTTGAATCCTTTCTACTTAGAGCATCTTACAATTTATTTTCCTTCTCAAGATGGTAGTTGATTGAGAAATCATAGTCTTAAATCATCTCTAACCAACTTTATTGGAACATATTTAGATATTTCTATGTGAATATATACATGAGGATCTTACGATATATATATATTTCAAAACTCTCCCCAGATAGATAATTCCACAAGATTTTCATTGTGAAGATTATTACAGCCAACCCTATATCAAGTGTTGGGTACTTATATCCATTAACCATCAGTTCTCTTGAGACATAGGCTATCACATTTTCATCATGGATTAGCAAAAAACCCAATCCATTTTTCAACGAATCATTTTATACAATGAAATGCTCCCCAATTATGGGTATTATATGTACAATTGTATTGACATGACTCTTTTTCAACTCCTTTAGCCTCTCTTCACACTCATTATTAAAAAAGAACTTGAATCCCTTTTGAGTTAACATACTTCTAGGGTTTTTTGATCATGATATATCTCTTATAAATCATCAATAATATCCAGTCCATCCAAGGAAAATATGGATTTCTATCACATATGTTTTCCTAGGCCATATTTCAACTAATTATGTCTTATAAGGGTCTATATATATCCATTTTAAGGTGATGATATTCCCTAAAAATGTTACTTAGTTCAGGTATATGTTTTATTGTTAACTCAACATCTCATTTAATAGGGAGACCAAGAAATTATTTGAGAAACACATCAACATATTCCCTCATAATGGTAGTGTCTATAAGGATGATATTTTCTATAGTCTCAACAATTTGAGGTAGATATGATTTCATTTAGAGAACTAATATCCATTTTTTAGAGGAATATACTAAATATGATTCATCCTTCTCCTTGAAATTATATGGAATCGAATAGTGATTTATTTTATGGAGGGTGAATTCCTTATCCCGACAATTTATGTTGGCTTTATAAAATTAATACCATTCCATAACTAGGGTAACATCATATTTAATTAAAGTAAGAATGATAAGATATTCAAGAAGAACATTCCCACAATCATTAACATTTGATACAATAATCATAGAATTTCTTTTCTAATGATATCAAATCATTTCAGGTGGTGACTCAATGATATTAGAAAACTTACAGGATATTTTAATATGGAATGAATTAAAATACCAAATAACATAAAAAACTATTGAGTGAAGGTTACATGTACTTCAGTCATCAAGATCCATCTCAATAGAGTACTTTCCTTATTCCCTTAGTCTTAGAGATTGTTGGTGCTCATCATGCTTTTCATCACTTATAATAGATAAATAAATTTTATAATTCCCAAATTCTCCACATTTATGACATTGGACTACTTATGATTCCTTATTTAGAAATTTTAATCCATGCATCATGTTATTAATTTTCCCATGGTAGTTGGATAATTTTTTCCCTATCATTACACACTTAAAACATCTCCCATTTCCTTTGTGAAATTTCACTTGGTCACTCTTTTAAAAAAAATTGAATAATAGAAATTGGGTCTTCTTTCCTTCATCGCCTTTATTATATAAACTTTTTTTATAAGCCATAATTAACTTATTTGATTTTTTTAACATTAAACTATGCACATATTGTTAATCATTATTGTTTATAGATACTATGGAGTAATCATAATATGTCATACTTCAGCTTCCATCATGTCAAGAATTATATTTTGGTAGTCATAAAATTCCCCATAACATTGGTTTTTTACCCAGTTCTTCTTATTTACATTCAATAGCTAGAAAAAAAGTAAAATTAAGGATACATACTTTTAAACTATTAAACATATAAATGGTAAGCCAATACAATTTAATGTATCGCATATAAATTGATGTAGTTCATTAAAATATGAATCTCTAGGTTTCAATATATATTACCCATGATCTATTTCAATACATAGAATCTTATCATAATTTTTTCAAATTATAATTTTTTGTAATAGGATTAGGAATTTACCAAAACATATCCCCTGATATTATCAAACTAGGTGTGTATAAAAGCTTATTTTCATGCAGGACATGATGATAGAGTCAATCTTAATGCACCCTTTTTGTGATTATTACCCTGGGTACCTCTGTGCTAGATCCACAAACACTTTTAGTATCCTAATGTGGATGTATTTTCATGAATACCACTTAATAAATATTTTACTCCAATATAATGATATTTTCTAATATTTTTTCTAATATCTTAGTGTTTCTCTAGAGTTTCCTAATTCTAATCCCAAAAATAACTACACTTTCCTCTAATACCAATTTTGATAACACTAGTCATTATTACACATTAATCCATGACTTATTACATATGAATAAATATAATAAAGCCTAGATTATTGAGAAGACTAGTGTATTTGGGTAATTTGGCACATTACAGAATAACTTAAAATAGGGTGGAATATTGTCACTATTGAAAACTTCCATAACATCCTTGTCATTTTTCATCATTATTAAAATAGAATTGTATTTCCTAGGGATATATATAGTAAATTGGTAAGATATAAATCCCATTAAGGTAATAAATGACTAATAACCTGAATAAAGTATTCTGTTTTAGAGAATATGCTTTGAAATGGGACATAAAGGGATTATATTCATAAATATGAACAATGAGGCATGATATAGCATGATATCATAAAGGTGACATTGGAATGTGGAAACCACATTAAACATGCAATCATGAGAATAATTAAAGGATAACCACCAAGTTATAAAAATATAATATGATTAGATTAAACTCCCATGAACCATATATGGAATCTCATGAGACTAAAACATTTCCCAATGTATTATAGTGTTATCTCGGTACACCCTTCATAATCATATCATGTACATGTATAAGTGTACCACATTGATTGTATAACATAAGAACATACTTCATCAAATTTAATACCACAATTAATTATTGTGGGTTGAATTCATGTAATTACCCAATAAATTAATTTTAGGTACAACTGGGTGAATACCCCTGAGTGTAAATTATTATGGGATAAAACTCCCAAATGTTTGGCATGGAAAATTGAAATTCCATTTTGACAGCATAATGGTAGTACATAAAGGATCATAAAATCGTTCAATTGGAGATAAATAGGTATATAATCACTTGTAAGCCAAAATTAATGTATGAGAGATATGTAATAATGTAATCCAATATGAAATTTTTTAATTATTAGGCATAAGACAACAAAAGTTCTTGAATAAAAAAAATGGAAAATCACAGGATAATTTATGCAATGTAATAGGGGTATAAAATGAATCATGGGAAGTATTAATGAGTGTTAAAGGGGTATCTAATAACTTTAGAATTATAAAATACATAATAGTAATGTTTAATATCATATACCATAAATAGGAATTGGATGAAAAAATGTATTATATAAATAAGGTGCTTGAATAAATATGAGAAAGAGGGGGTCCCATACTAAATTTCAACATAATAACAGCTTAGATAAATTATATAATGAGAGGGGATAAATTATATATCATTGTTATAACATAAATATTATAGTATATTAATCTTTAAAAATTAGTGAAAACATAACCAACTGATATTCAAACAGCTAATTACAATGAACGTACTTAAATGGAAACAAAAGAGGGAAATCCCTTTCTAAATGTTGTAGTAATGGATTTGGTAAATAAAATACTGATATGGGATAAATGATCTCTAATTATTAGGAAATTAATTGTATAGTATAGGGATCTTTATAAATTCATGATAACATAAAAAATTGAGATTCAAAAGGTTAATTACAAAAAAAAGGTTCTTGGATGGAAAAGAATAGAGGGAAACCCATTACCATGAGAGGTTAATTAAAAAAATATAGGAGCATCTTGAGAAATGGGGGGAATACTAAGTGGAATATATAGAGGGTAGGGAAGAGTAAGGATGCAATTTATGGTTTCTTTTTGTGAGGAGTAATGGGTGCATGTGTGGATTTATATAAGGAAAAAGAGGGGATTTCATTATTATTTACCAAAATTAGGTTTTGGAATTTATATAGTAAAATAATAAAAACCAAAAACCATTCCATGGTTTCCATAAAGGATGAGTGGATTTATTTATTTTTTAATAACAAGGTCTTAAATTAATAAAATAATAGTCTTGGTGATGTGGATGTGAGTCATGATTATAAGTAATTGATTTCAAAACTTTAATATAAAATATAGGTTTCTTAGGATTCATAAAATATTTATAAAATTAATAAGATAATCTAAAAAACACATTATCTTAAAGGGGAAACATATATTTGGTCTTGGATACCCTTTATATAGTTTATTACATCACTTTTGGGTCATTATGATATCATAATACACACTATATATTTATACAGTATTTAAATTTTAACCAAAAAATTGACTGTCTGAGAAAATTATGAAAAACTCACTGATGGATAATTTAAAAATGAGTATTTTAAAAATAATATTTATCAATAAAAAAATAATTTTCTTAATATATGTATTTTCACTTTTAAAATAATAATCAACACTTATTGAGAAATGTTGTTTTTTTAATAATTGTTTTCCAACCCCTATAATAGTTACATTTAATTTCATAAAAAATATATTATCATTTATATTTAATAAATATAAAGTTATTTTTTTATTTTATTAATATATCATTTATTTTTGAATTTCATGGTTTCATCAAAAAGGAATGTCTTAATTGAAATTTCATATTACACAAAAATATAATTTTTGTTTTATCATATCAAAATAAAAGTCATTTATAAAGTAACGATAATAAAAAGTAAATATATTAATTATTCTACAAAACAGACATATTAATATTATTAGGGTCTTGATACATAGCCATTTATTACACTATAAACTTCCTATATTGTAAATTGTATGATGGTAACATTTTCATGGGGTGGTTTGGCATACATGGTTTGGTATGTGATCCTGATGAGATTGAACTACTCCCGTAAATAGTTTTTCTTTAGTTATTATATCTTGGATTGGTCTTGGTAAATTGAAAATCCCAATGATGATATCGCCCTCATATTCTATGATAAATGGGCATCATTGGCTATCATCCTACAAATTGATGACATTTATTCTTTTGTTTATGTCAATAAGATTTATCATAACCATATATTTATAATATTCATATGATCATTTTTTAACGGATATTTTATCAATGATTATGACGCATAATAGCCTTTTAAGTCTGAAAAGATATAAAAATTACAAATAAGTTCATGTGTTTTCTATATATATAATATTTATTTAAATCAATCATAGAAGGAATTTGATTTATAAAAGTTTGGTCCATTAAAAATTGGTCTTGAAAACACCATTTCCAATGTTACCTTTCAATGTGGAATAGAAATTTGTTTTTTATATTAGTTTTAAAAATTGTTTTCTAAAAGTATTTTTAAGTTTTCACTTCCATTAAACTTTTTATTTTCAAAATTGTTTACCCTAAAGGGATCTATTTATCATTATTTTTCATATTTAATATATATATATATATTATGATTTCATGGAATGAACTCATGGTATCACAAAATTCAATTATTGATCCATTCTTTTGTGATACCATTCAAATAACTATTTTTTAAGGATGTTTTTTATTTATGTTAACATAATTTAATTTTCATTTGTTATATTGGGATCATGTTCTTTTAATTGCATTCAACTTATTTTTCTAGATGGATTATGATCATGTAATTCTAATATTTATATATCCTTATACTCATTTCCCTATATAGTGTGAACATCACATTTTACATAATCTAAATTCGCTGATGTTCACCTTAAAATAATGGTATTCTGTTGACATGGGGAAAATTATTTCAATTCCATATATTCTTATTCTAATATGAATGATAATTATAATGTTTAATATGTATTTTTTTACTAACCATGTAAGATCCCATCTTTTTTCTGGTATGTCTTTCAATTTTTCATTTGAGCCATGATAGTTGAGTATTATTCTGAGATGCAGATCCTTTTTTTGGGTAAATTGACTAAATTTCAGTTACGTATAATTGTTTGAATTAATGTATTATTGGTATAAATGTGTTAAATGGTGTTTTAATGGTTTCCTAAGAGTTGGATGGTTTTAGAGGTGATTCAAGATCTTTTTATAGGAAACGGGTTGAAGGCTACCTATAGAAAAATTACATGCCACGTAATGAAGTTAAAAAAATGTGTAACTATTTCTAGAAACAATTCATTATCCTAGTTCATGAAATGAAATTTATACACACTGGGAAGACATTACACATCATGTAATGTTCATACAGTTTTATAAATCAATGGTGATTATTGGTGAATCTCATAAGTAAGGATTATACACTATGAAATATACTTAAACATCATGCAAGTCATTTAACCAATGGTTTTAAGTAGGAAATACGGATGTTTTACTCATTAATATTGCATGAATGTTTTCTATCTCGAACCTATGGTGGTTTCCATGCTATATTGGAGTGGATTTCTTCATTCTGGATGTCTAGATCTTGGATTTGATCCATGGGTAGTTCTTTCGCTTTAGTTTTCCCTTCCCTCCCTTTTTTCTCTAGTTTTTCCTATGTAATCTCTTGATTGTCAGTTTTTTGAAGAGTTTTGATATTGACATTGTTTTATCTAGGTTATTATTCAAATATTTTTGGGCTTCATACTTGTTGGATTTTTTCATTATAAGAGGTATGTTAATCATCTTTAAAGGTAGGTGGTCTAAAACTTTTCTCTATGGTCTTTTTAATTTTAAATTATATGAAATATTGTAGTTATTCCAACATATCATGTGCTCTAATTAACTTATTCATTTATAAATCATAAATCAAGGATTAGAAAATGGTTTCTCTCCCTTTTTATTAAATGGATTTTGATATAGAATTTGACTACCCGTTGGGTGATAAAAAACTTGATTAAAAGCAAACTTGGATAATGTATAAAAGAATGTTTAGCATGAAATGATACCTTAAGTTATTAATTGATATATAATCCATAGGTAATGGATTATTATTTTGTCTCTTGAGGATCATATGGATATTCATCTTCATAAAAGTTTCCTGAAGGTCATGTGATCTATGGAACAGGAGACTATTCACATCGTTCATTCAATGTATAAGCTGGTGAGAGTTTTCCTACTACAACATCTTCCAACATCAACTTGGTAGGGAGGCCCCTATGTATCCAAGTTCTAGATGAAGTTATTATAGATGATCTTCAATCATCTTGAGTCACTTGTATATAGGAGGGTAAATCTGGTTGGGTATATGCTTTGTGCACCTTCCTAACATTGGTGGGATATTCTAGAGAAGGATTGGTAGTAGGAAGAGTTATCTTGGAAGGAAATCTAGGCAGTTTTCTTGAGCCACTAATATCTAAAGACATTGAGGTATGAGAAGGCTCATGTGTTTATGCACATTTTACCAACTTGTAGCACATTCTGTTATCTTGGGAAATTGATGATATCCCTAGGGTGAGACATTTTCATGACAAGCTTCAATATGATATTAGGTCACTGATGATTATTTTTTATCAGAGTGCTTTTCAGATGTGATGAATTAGGAACTCATCATAGAAGTAAATCGGAGATATGCCCTGAGTAGTGGCTATGATATTTCAACAGTGAGAATTATGATCTCCTCTTCAGGAGGTATGAATCGTTGCTATGATATTTTTTTCCAAATCACTAGTGGATAGATCGGTCAGGGAAGTGGGGTTTCATTTTAGGACCGTGTTCTTTTACTATGATTCTAATGTGTAATGTTAGTAAGAAATTAGAATCAGTGTCTGTACCACACTTTGGAGTGTCGTTATTTTAGCTATATGGGACACCTGTAGAGGTTTTGTAGGGGCATGCAGTAGTAGAGCAGTGGAAGAAGTACCACAACGTAGGAACAGTAGTACCAGATAGAGGGAATATCTTAGGAGAGTTTGGGTAGAACCAAGGGTAGAGGGGTTTTTAAAATTCATGTTATGAAAAATAATCTTGCTATTTTGGATATAATACCTTTTACCATCAGAGGTACGATTCGTGTACCATCAACACTTGCATGTGTTTTGTTTGATATAAGAGCATCAAAATCCTTTTTACCTGCACATTTTGAAAATGTTATTGTCCATCTATTTTTTTATATCATGGATGTTACTTTGACCATCGACACACCGTTGGGATTACGTTCATAGAATATCAAATGTTTCAAGGCATGTTCTCAATAGATCAGAATATTCCAATTCCTGTGGAAATTTTTATTTTTATAAATGATAGTTTTGATTTTTATTTGTGGAACGGATTGGTTATTCCTATACCAGACACATATTGACTATTACTGAAGTATTTTTACCTTTCTATCCCCTAAATAAGGTAGCTATTATAACTTGGGTGAGTAGGATATTCATGTTGTTTTTGCAGACCAATTCATTATATATTGGATTGTCTCAAGTAAAAAATTGAAATTATTTTTTTCATGATGGTGGAATGTAGTAGGGTTATTTTTCTATAGTGTTCAACCATATTCATGATTTATTTTAGGATGAGTTATATAGTATACTTCTTGAGAGAGAGATCAATTTCATGATCAAGTTGTATTGGGTGTAGAGAGAGTTTCTATTCATCCTTATAAGATGGCACCATTAGAGATTCAGGAGTTGAAAGTTCATTTGGATGATCTGGAATATAATGGTTTTGAATGGTTTAGTATGTATCTATGGGTTTATATAGTTCATTACTATAATAATTATGATGTAACCTTGTGATTATGTGTGGATTCTTGGATATTGAACTAGATGATGATCGATAAATGGTATCATCTTCTAGGCATTGATGATCATTTGATCATTTGACAGGTTCCATGATATTCTAAAAGATTTTTTTGAGATCTTCACATAACCAGTTGAGGTTTATAACTTCATACATAACTTAAATTTTAATTAAGAGTATGTATAGATTGTATGAGTTTATAGTGATTCCATTTGGTTTTACCAACACACCATCGGTATTTGTGGCCATGATGAACCAGATATTTCATCCTTTTATAGATCTTTTTTTATTTATTTTTTTGATGAAATTTTAGTTTACACTCAGTCGGAATATGATCATGAAAAACACCTTGACCTCATCTTATGTATATTGAGACATCTTCGTATTTACACCAATCAAACCAAATAAAGTTTCTAGATTGATAAATTTCTCTTTTTGGGCCATGTCATCTTAGAGGAAGGAGTGTCAATGGACCCAGAGAATGTGGAATCTTTGGTATATTTGGAGTGAACTAATAATGTCTTCTATATTCATATTTTTTAGTCATATATGGTTATTATAAGTAATGTATCTAGGAATTATCCCATATGGAAGCACTGATGGTAGGTCTTGCAAAGAATTTTCTAAAGTTTTCTAGGTTAAATTATTACGAGAGATATTTTTAAAATATGAAAGGAAGGGTGAGTTTAGAACCAATCCTAAATGTTCCTAAGTTGGGTAAATATTATTCTATGTTATGTGATGAATCTGGAGTTAGACTCAGAACAGTTCTAATGCTAGAGGATTTGGTGTTTTCTTATAGATCTAGACAGCTAAGACCGCACAAGAGGAATTACCCTATTCGTAATCTAGAGTTATCTATGGTGGTACATTCCCTAATATTTTGTAGGTATTATATTATGGGTGAGAGGTTTTTGGTGTACTTGGAACACAAGTTCCTCGGGTACATATTCTCTCAAGGTTACCTGAACCTTCGGTAGATGAGGTTGGTTGAGTATATACAGTGTTTTGACGTCAAGTTGGCTTAAACATCTGGTAATGGAAATGTTTTTGTCAATGATTTCATATGGAATATACATACATAGGCATTATATAAGTCTTACAATAAGTGGTGGATGATGTAACTCTTTGTAGATAAAAATCATGATGTTTAGAAGTATCGGGGACTAAGGGATCACACTTATTACCTATTATGGAGAATTGTACTATTGATGAATTGGGTAGTCTTTAGGTGCATGAGATAGTTCATTTTCATGGTGTTCTAAGGAGTATCATATCAGACAGAGATCCTTATTTCTTATCTCGGTTCTAGTAGGGTCTTCGTAGGGCTCTGGGATCATAGTTTATTTTGATCACATCCTATCATACTCAAACTAACAGTCAATATGATTAGACTATTCATTTTCTAGAGGATATTTAATGAGACTATATTTTATATTTTAGTGGTAAATGAAAGAAACATTAGGAGCTTGGGAAAAATTTATATAATAATATCTTTCAAGCATCGATCCTGAGGGAACCTTTTGATATTTTGTATATAATTCTATGTTGCTCACATATAAATTGGTTGGATACTGGTGATTCAATTATTATTGGTCCTATTATTATTCAAGAGACGTCCGATTAGGTTCATTTGATCAGGAGGTGGTTGGTGACCACATCAAGTAGGCAAAAATATTACACTAACTATTAGAGAACCTCTGGAGATTGAGGTTGGCCATCATGTTTTCCTTTGGGTTTCACCTAGGTTGGGGAAACATTGTTTTAGGATTCATGTAATGTTGGGTCCCTATTTTTTGGGCCATTTTTTATAGTGGATATGTTTGGTATAGTGGCCTACCGATTATCACATCCATAGAGTTACAATGTGATGCATGATGTGTTTCACATGTCATAGAATCAATGACATTATTCTAAAATTTCTCATATGATATACATTGAGGACATGGACCTCTATGCTGATGAATATTTTAAGGAGCATCTGATACAAATTGTGAACCATCATGGGATGTTGCTACGGGGTAGGACTATACCTCTAGTTTGAGTATAATGGCAGCATGGTCATGTTCAGGAGGAGACCTAAAAGAGGGAATCTGATATATGAAGATAGTGGATAGATGTGTTCACAAAGACCCTGTAGTGATTCATAGAGTGGCTTAGGGAAGATTTTTTATATGGTTTGGAGGTTGTAAGATCTCATCTTTCTCCAGGTATATCTCCCCTTGAGTTTTTCATTTGAGCCTTAGTGTCTTAGTCCTATTCGGAGACCGAGATCCATTTTTAGGAAAATAACATAATGTTTAAGGATATATATTTTTTAAAATTAATGGGGTCTAGTTATAAATGTGTTAAACGAGATATTAAGGGTTTATCTATAGTTTTATGTCTTTATAGGTAGTTTAGGTTCTTTATGGGGGAAACATGACAAAGGATGATTGTAGAGAAATTACAAGCCATGTCATGAGGTTACACAATGTGTAAGCCTAGAATAATCCATGATCCTAGTTAATAATTTTTAATGGATAAACATCATGAAGACATTACATGTAATTTAATATTCTATAACTCTTAAAATTTACTAGAGGTGATGCAAATATTTGCATCAATAAGGCTAACACATCATGTAATATACTTACGTGTTATGTAATTCGTCGACCCATCATTGTTAATTGTATGATGCATATGTTTTACTCAATCATCTAACATGAATATTTCATATCTCAACCCTAGGGAGTTTTCTAGGTGATTTTGGAGTGAATGCATTCATTTCAAATGTCTAGTTCATGTATATGATCCCTTGTGAGTAGTTTTTCTTCAGTTGTTTCTTCTCACCCTCTATTCTCTGATCGTTGTGGTGTAATATCCTAATATTGGTTCTGTTTTGGGGTTCTAATCCTGACTTGGGTTGATCTAGGTTCCTCTTGTGATCTTATGTTCCTTTATCCTTATTATAGTTTTTTATTGGAAGAGCTTTGTAACTCTCTATTTAAAGGTAGGGAGTCTAAACCATAACCCTATAGTATGTTTAATTTCAATTTATATGAAATATTCTTATTGTGCCAACATAATGTTCACTCTAAATTAAATAATTCATTTATAAATGATAAATCATAGATTACATTATGGGTTAAATCCCTTTTGATTCAATTGATTGTGAACTGGATTTTGGCTACCTATTTAGTGAGAAAACCCTAGAATAAAAAATGATTTAATTAATGAATTATAGTATATTTATCCTGAAATGAGTCCTTAGGTGATTGATTGAAATAGTACCCCTAGGTAATTTCTTATTTATTATTGATATGGTTGTTTATCATTGAGATAAATGAAATTTAGATTGAAAGAAAAATGATAATTTTCATAATTAATCATTGAGGCATATGATGTGATATTTTGATATCCTTGATGTTATGAATTGTTTTGTTATCATTTTTTTAATACTTATATTTAGCAGGCTATGCCCAGTTCCATGTTGTAATGCTTATATTGAGTGAGCTATGCCTAGTCCCATGCTTTAAATCTTATATTGATCAAGATCAACCAAGTCCCATGATGTAATGATTATATTGATCAGGCACTTCCAAATCCCATTTCATAATACTTATATTGAGAAGGACATGCCTAGTCCCATGTTGTAATGCTTATATTGAGTGGGATCATCCTAGTCCTTTGCTAAAATGGTTAAATAGCGAGCTTGGACTAGATTTGTGTGATTATTTTATGTTTATGTTTATGGTTGATTCTACCCATTATATATGGTTTTTGGTTGGAATGGTTGTGCTACATACTCAAAGAAATTCCATCATGGTGCCAAAACATGGTGGTTTTCATATTTTATTTTTAAATTAATTAATAAACTTGTTTATCATTCATTTCATTAAATTATTATCATAATATTTTTATTAGACACAACGCCCTATAGATTTATACTCACACCCTATTTGGGAACCATTTGGTACCTAAAAAGATTACACTGATGAATATTTGGAAAAGTTAAAGGGACCTTGTCACTTGTTTTTGATTGCTAGTTGGGATGGGGTTTTGAGATGGGTTTAACACGGGGTTTGGGGATGTGTTATTTTGGTGTTTTTTTCTTCAACTGATTATTTGTTTGTAATGATTTTATTTTTACATTTAGATACATATCATCTTGTCATTACATGATTCTTCATTATTTATTTTTTGGTTTCTTCTTTACATCCCAGTTGTATGATATATTGTTTTTGTAGTTTTTTTAGTTTTTGTAACACTGATATTTATCATACCCTATTCATTTATGTTATATTGTACTTTATACTAGGGGGTTTAGTCTCCCCACTATATATATCACACCCCCGTTTCTAGTTGGAAGCCTCTAGCGTATGGGGAGGTTCACTTCTGGTCTAGTAACTAACCCGATTTGGCCACATGAGAGGGTGTTGAATCAGGGGACATTACAACCCACCTTCTTTCTCTGGACGAGTTATAATGGTGTTATCACTTTTATTGACTTAGAGAAAACTATTGATAATATTGAGGATTATTAACTATTTACATAGCTTGATCATGTTTTTGAATTACGTATCATTCATTATATGTATATAAATTTTTTTAATTAGTAAGAGCTTCCTTAGGAAATGTTATGAAAAGTATTTTTGACTCTTTTGGGGAATACATTAGATAGAAATTAGTGATGAATGTGGAATAATATTATACATCCCCTCAATGCATCGACAAGTTTCATATGAAAAATAATATTGTTTTGTGTATTCCATCAAAATTTAGCAAGATTTCTTAACAACCATCTTGACGATGTGTAAATGTATTGGAACAAGGATTTGGAAACATTTTTTTGATGTTCAAAAATATGTATCCCAACATTATGAGAAGTGTATTACTGATATTCATTTTGTCATTTATTTTTAGGGATATATAAATCTATTAGTTACAAGTATATTATGGCTTCATGCTATTGAATTTTTTCCTACCATAAAATCAGTTACATGATTATACCCTGATTGCCTCAATTTTATATTTCACTTACTAATAATTTTAACTCACTCCTTATGTTTTTATTTCCCCAATATGTGAAGAAAAGTATTACACATGATATGCCTATCAAGATATCTTATGTGGAGAATTTTTTAGGAGATGTTAAAGATCCATTATATATTATGTAGTTTTGTATATAGTGAAAGAAATATCCTCTTGATAAAAATTACATGAGTTTTGTTAGACTATGTTATTTTTTCAATATTTAATGCTCTAAACCTAAAAAGATCATCAAAATGTAAGATATGAAATAATTATTCTTTATTTTTTAATTTAATATAGAAATATATATGATATTATAACTAGTATACAACTGAGAATGTAATGTATGTGTTTATGGAATTATATTTGGTAGAGAATGTTCTGGGTGTCATAATAGTGCTTCAAATGATTTAGTAAGGTTATATTTTTTTAGTTTTTATTAATAGATAAATCTAAAATATGAAGAGAAATATTGTCACCATATTCAATTACTATATGTGATGAGATATATATATTATTCTTAAAATAAGATTTTAATTCTTCAATATATAAAAATTTTAACCTGAATTTTTTAAATTCAAATTAATATAAATAGGATTTTATTTGTGAATAATGAGAGGCTGAACAGACCAATCCAATTCAATTTTATCACTAAGAGGGGGAGGGGTGAATTAGTGACCCACTATTTTTGTTTTTTCATACTTAAGAAACAACTTTCACCATTGGTTGTGAGAAATGAATTATCTGAAAAAATAAAGAAGCACACCCACTTGAACAAAATTATTTACAAGTTTCACTACTAAATATGATTAGTTAGTCCAATTCATAGTTCTAATGTAATAAAAGACCATAAAATAACTATAAAACCATAATTTATTTAGTTACCGCCATCAAGTAATATCCTTTCACTTTCAAAAAATGACTTTGAATTGACATCACATGTTATCCTCACATAGATAACTGATATAAATTTTTTTTTAAACAACAGTATGAACCTTTACCAGTAGGATTTAAAAATTTATTGTGCTTATTGAACATGATTCACCAGTGGATTCCTAAAATTAATTTTTATTCCTATTCACTTTCTTGAAAAATGTAAAAAGAATATTCTTTTAGGACTTATGTAAAAACTTTTTTTCTAATCACTTCTCCATCTAGAACCCTTTCTCTGATTAAACTCACTCTGATTATTTGTTCATATGACCACTTTTGTTTGGTCAAATATTTATTTTTGGCTAATAATTTTTTCATACTTTTCAACCTATACATTTTCAACTTATTCCCCCTATCACTTTTTCACACCATTCAAACAATACCAACTGATATCAATCTATGTTGGGAAAACATGAGACTGATTCCTCTTCATCCTATTTGTTTGATCATCATTCCACTTCTGAAGAAATCAGCCATCTATAATAAATCTAATCAACATTCTCAGTGAAAACCCCCCATTTTTAGGTATAGTTTTCCCAAGAATTAATTCTGATGTGTGAACTTCAAATTTAAGAATCCTGATTAATACTTTGAACATCCAACTTTCTCTATTTGACCACATTTAAACATTCTAAAATATAAGAGTCATAGTTTCATAGGGAAATTTTCTTAAAGATCTGAGTCAATAATATTCTTGGAATGTGTGGAAATATTAGTGAGAATCATGATCTATACTTAATGATTATTGTAATATTTAATGGCATGATCAATAACCTCTTGTTTAAGACTTTATGAAAACATCATAAAAATCATAAAACCTTCCATTTGATATGAATTTATAAAACCTATTCTATTAAGTGAAAACACTATTTCTTATTCCCTCAAAACATCATATTATAATCATGGGATATTTTGTAAGTCTGTTCCTTCAACCAATGAGTTTAATAATAGACATTAGTTTTTTTTCATTCTCTTAAAAACATATATTTTATATATATCATTCATAAATATTTGTGTGATTTCTTTATAGGAATATTATTTTCTAATGAATTAAAAACTTCTGTTTGATCATTATATAACTACTACACATCATAACATAATAATTTTATAAGTCCATATAATACAATTCATAAATAAATAAACATTCTTATATCTGAAGAACTTATAAATAGTGTTTGGTGGACTATGTTAGATTGTAAATACCCCACTCTAGTGGCCTAGAGATAGTGGTTACTTTGATAATTTGGAATAAGATACAGGTGACTTTATCTAAATGGATAAAATAACTTAATAGTATTTCTAAATTAGATACATACTCCAATCTCATATTAAATTTGAAAACATAAAATACATCAAAGGGAATGTAAAAATTATGTATCCTTTCACTCTTTCAAGAATTCTTCATCATATCATAGTGGGAGGAAAAAAATAATGGTGACTTAAAATTATTATTATGGGTTAAATAGAGTGGACTATCAAGAATAAATAAGGAATGATCAATATAAAATGGTAAATAACTAAAATAATTCAATTTAATCAATAATAGGATCGTGATGAATAATATCGAAGGAATAACTGATGATGAAATAATGACCTATAAATAATAAAATTATCTTGAAGCTAGTATATTTATAATATAAATGATGTAATATCAAGGAAAATAATAACTAAATTCTCAATTAAGGAAATGGTTAATATTGGACATTAGGATCATAGACATCATGATATTTATATCATCAAGACCTTGCACCAAGATATTATAAAACAATGGGTAGATAACAATTTAATATAATCTTATTGATTTTTATCATGAGACATATTGATACATTGAGGGGATATATATTTCTAGTTCCCACCAATCACTACCTATCAAAATTATTCCTTATATATAGAATGATATATTTAATACATTGAAAACATTCCTTATCAATATATATCCATATTCTGTAAAGAATATAGATTTATGAAGATTTTACCCATTCAATAAAATAACAATGATAATAATACACTATATGTGAAAATATTAATAATTATTAGATATAATAATATCCATGATACACTAAATATGGATATTTAAAAGAAATCTAATTTATAATGATAATAAGAAATTTAATATTGCAAGGTAATGTTAATGGCTACCAAAAATAATCATGAATATGAATATCAATACCTTCCCTGGTCAAACTGATCAAAAACCATAAATAAAAAGAATACAGATTTTATCATTATAATGCATTCCTAGTGTATTATTGCTAAAATAATTTTTATTATCCTTGATAAACAGAAATACAATTAATAGATCATTAAAAAAATACTGATAAATATATATTTTTTAAATTGAAAATAAATTTTAAAAAATATATATCTAGAATATTATGAAAAATAGTTTGTTTTAAAAATAATCATGAAAAATTATTAAGGATGTTTTAATAAAATTAGTGTTTATAATAGTGGTAATGTTCCATTAATTCTAAGTGTTTCAAATTAATTATTCCTTTCACATTTTTTTGAGAAAAGTGAAAAATTGCCTTATTTTGAAAATGATAAAAATATTAATTTTATAATATTCTATAAAAATAAAATCATCAGTAAAAATGGAATTTTACAATAAAAGGATGATATTAAAAACATTCCAAAAATCAATTTTTGAAAACATTGATTTAGAAGAATGAGGATTTTCGTCTGGAGTGACTAATAATGTATTATTTTCTTGAAATCATTTTCCCAATAATTTTATGTAATAATGATAATAAAATTGTACTATTAACTAAAATTTAATAAATAATTAAATTAAAATGTAATGAAATAGGTTTATTATATAATGATCCAATAATGTTTTTCAATAGAAATTCAATCATAAACAACCCCAATTAAAATGAGATTGAAGAAAAAACCTTTATTGTATTGGTAACATTTAAATTATTACCCTCATGAAAGAGATAACTAAAATTAATACATTATATACCATGAATATTAATAAATTAATTATATAAATTATCAAAGGAAAATTAACTACATATTATAAAAACAGATATGTGAATAATTTCAAATATCTCTCAATGGTGGTGAAATTGAGATGGAATCTCCTACAATGATAATACCATTGAAGTTGGGATTAATCAATGAAGTTATTATATTTATCAAATTTAAATCCACATAAAACAAATGGAAACACTATAAAAAATATTTAAATGACATTACACCCAAAATCTTATAATATCAAAAATAATAAATATGTAATTTATTTATGAAATTTCTTACCTCTTGGTAACACTCAAGTAAAATCCCCAGTGTATGAAATAATTCATATTTAAACATAACATAAAATTAATTATGAAGGATATATGATATAATATGTAAAAAGAGAAGTATTTACACCCTATAAAAAATTGGTGGGTAACATTAAAATATTCCTCAATTAAAGGAAATTGAGACGAAATCTCTTACATCATATATCTCATTAGTTGAAAATGGTTTAACCTCATATGTAATGGTTTTATGAATGTTATTAATTTATACCAATATAGTATTCATATTTATAATATCATATATGATCCTATTATAAATGTTAGTTCTAATAAAATGATGACAGAAGGTCAATTCGGGTGAATATACCAAATTAAAATTTATTAAAAAAAATTGATTAATTGTCTAGTTAAATGTAAAAGTTAATTACATGAGACAATTGGAATCAGAATAAATGAAATAACAAATGGAATTTTCTCATAATAGTTCAGTCCATAGTGGACCTAGTATACTCTTATAACTCTTTACTCGGTAAGAGATATATTTTTCACTACCTGATTTTTAAAGGGGAATAATAAACTGATTATAACCTACATTTTCTAGTGAATTAATAACAAGAGATGTGAATTTTTATGAGGAGTAACAAAACAATTACAACCGTGAATTTAGATACCAGTATTCATAACTTATACAATCCTGACATTAGAATCCATGAGTCATAACCCAAATAAAGAAAATTATTTTTTATATAAAATCATAAAAAGAAAGTGAGAGTGTGAGTGATATATAGGAAATGGTATTAAATACACAAGAGAACTTGATGAAAGAGAATATAAAATTGAGGAATAATAGTTATAGGTTCTTGATAAATAGATCATCTTTTCTCATCAAGATGGAAGAAGTCTATGAATATGTAATTATACACTTGATGGATTTGTTAGATGATGAAATAGAGTATCACATGTAACTTAAGATATTGTAGAACACTTTGGAAGACCACATATTTTTATCATAGAAAAATATAGTTTCAAATATGTTATCAATATACATTTCATATAACCTCTATGTAATTTATATGAATTCTACAAATATTACATTAGAAAAAAAATTCATTTTTAATCAGTTAGAATAATATAAAATGATAATAACAATGTTATCCATAAATATCACTATGATAAAATTATTTCTAGAAATATTGAGGAATTAAAACTAATTTAAATACAATTTTTTAATATATTTAAATGAGATAAATATTTTAAATAAATGATTCAATCTATCTCCCTCAAACTTGATCCATGATTTCCATGAAAATTTCTATAGAGACCCTGACCCGAGTAGCCCAAAGCCGATGATTGCTTTATGACAATGACATGAGATACAAGGATCCACATCCCAAAGAACTGAATATTCTATTAGTATTGATAAACTAGATAAATAATTTTGTTTATCATTACATTTTAAAACAAAAATTACAACATAATTTTATTTTGGAGAATAACATTATTCCATATTACATATCATTTCACATCAATCCTAGTAAACTTCATATAACCTAGGGAAATTAAATAGAATAAGTGTGATCTCAAATTATCAGTAATGTTTAATTATAATGGAATCAATAATTAATCAATAATAATAATCGATATGGAAAGGAAAATAATTGAACACACATGTCGTGTAATAAATAAATTAAGAAGGAAGTAGATCTAGAGGTAATGTTAATATGAAAATATCATAGATAATAATAAATATAGAAACATAGATAACTGAAAAAAAATATTTCATTTAATCAATAACATAACCATCTTAACTGGATAAGGTATAATCAATATGGAAAGGTCAATAATTGGAAACACATTCCATCAAATCAATGACTAAGAATGGAATCCATCCAAAGTTGAAATAATTATTAAAATATCATGGATAATAATAATATAATTTCTAATGAGGGAAATACATAATTATTGGATGTTATAAAATCATGATGATGATACCTCAACCATCAATACATTTTACAAGAAAATTTGAAACTATCATGTACAAACTCATCTGGTTTTTCCAATTGATTTTATGTTAGCTTACTAATTTTTCTCATTACACTACTTATGCACCAAGGGGATATCTATAATTATTCCACACCCATGTATATATTTCCAAATCATTCATTGTATATAAAAGTATCAGTTCAATTCATGAACAGTGTTTCTTATCATCAAATATCCATATTTAAAAAGGAATACAAATTTATGAATATTTTCCCAGATAACCAAGTAACATTCAAATTAAAACAGTGTATATGGAAATGATATATGGTTTAAGAGATTAAAATATACTTGACAAATAATTTGGATGTTTTTGTAAAATTTAATGTCTAATGATCAAAGGATATTTAATAATTCAAGTGTAAGTTAATGACTACAAAAATAAATCAAGGAAGTGAATTTAAATACTTTAAATGGTCAAAATGATCATAAACCATCCATAAAAAAATAAGGATTTAATAAATACAACATGTAATGTATTGGATTTTCCATTTATTATTTTTATAAATTATATGGGAAAATTATGAGACCAGGTTTTGAGATGGCGTGTGATTCTAAGGATCAATGTTCTTGGAAAAATTGTTTGAAATATTTTAAGATTTTAATATCACACGCATGTGAATTTCTTGTAAAATTTAAATAGTACTTAAATAGGTGCCAGGATTAGAAATATGATGGCACAATTAAACTCAGAGTAGTGGTTTTACCCAAACTGTCACATAACTTTGGTCGGAGGGAGTTGTCTGTAGAAAAATTCCCCAAGGACGTGACTTTAAATAAAAGTATTTAATTTTGAAATCCTTGTAACTAAAAAATGGTGACTATGATAAGAAATATAGCATCACCATTGAGTTATTAATGTGGTTTTTCCCCGATGCGTAACATGACTTTTTTTAGTGTGGATATTATATGGAAAACCTAAAAAGGGTATAATCACCATTAAATAATTTAAAGATAAATTCTTTTATTGATGCGGGGACTATTTCCATTAAAAGGGATCCTTTTGAAGAAATACTAATGTTAGCTACATAACCCTGGTAATGTCGGAGAATCGCTAGAGATAGATTGGAGGAATTTCCCTTGGTGAGTGATGACTGGATCATGGATCGATGATCAACATGCAACGAAATAAATGGATCTCCCCAACCATCACAGGGAGAATTCATTCTCCATCGACAATTGAACCCAACATGGTAGGGTGGTTGATTTCCTTTTTTCACCATTTTATTAATTTCACAAGAAATTTGGGTCAATCCATAAATTGGTGGACCCTCAGTTGGATCCTTATGGTAAGGGTGTTGAATTATGGGGAATATTTTATTTTGAGAAGATTTATTGAATACCTATTGGTTTATCCTTCTAATAAGAATGAATTAAGGCCAACACGAATGGATGTTGAGGTTTTTCCTTGGTTGTTCTTGTAATTTTCTTACCCATGTTCACGGATTTATTCATAATTGAACCATTATGGTAACAGATTTACTTTTCGGGAGGCTCTGAATGTGATCAAACCCCTGGAGGGGTGATAAGATGAATTAGAACCCTTGGCAGTTTAGATCACGACTTGAGGATAGCAGAAGTAACCCTATTTTGAATAACAGAGCACTGGAGGGAAACCAGCGGCCAGCGGAAGCAACAAAATTAGTGGAGAATTGTGGTGTGATGCACTGGTGTTGCGTTTGAGTTAGAAGCCACGTGGAACTTGAATTAGCCACAGAAAGGGATTATGGTGGCGGTGAGGTCGTCGGATGGCAGAGTTCATGGGGTGTATGCAGATGTAGTGGGCCAACAACATGGGATGCGATGGGACATTATTGTGACCGGGGGGCATGTGGTCTGGGTGGGCTGCGTGCGGCGGACAAGTCGGCCCGCATGTGTGCGGGCCGAAACAAGGCAGGGAGGTCACACCAGGTGACTGAGTGGGATGGGACGGGCCAGAATGGGCCCAGTAGTTTGGGTCTGGTCGGGTCAAATGGACCAGACCTAGGGCAGACCTTTTCTCTAAAAAAACCATATCTATCAAACCGTACATCTGTTTGATGGGAGTCTATGGCATTGATACCCTACTATTGAGATGATCTGTTTGAGACCAATGGTGGGTTTTAAAATAGGCTTCTAGTGACAAAGGCCATTTACACGGGTAGTACTCAGGGTTAGGGGACAAGGTGGGTGTGACCACTACTCATATTTCACCCTTCTTTCCTACATGGATTGATATGCTCATCCACCGTATCATGGATGAGTTTTGTTCGGGTCTGTTCCCTTTATCATTTCCTTAATAGTTTTTTGGTATCCTTTCTTATGAATAGAAGTATAATCCCTTTAGCAGTACTTTCTAGATAAATTTGTTGGAATCCTCTAAGAGGCTTAATATAGGATCCTCTATTCATTCTTCATTCCCTACTTATAGTCCTTGGTATTGATGCGACCAATCCTATCTGACGTCGATCCTCTACTTAGAGGGTTAATCCCAATATAGTTGCTTGTATCGCCCCATGGCCCTAGATGTGATACTCATATGTTGTATCATATCTCTCTCTCTTCAGATCTATTAGCATATCTCTCTCTCATGGCAATTCTCGATGAACAATACTTCTTAGACAGACGTAATTAGGGCTATTAGACATAGGAGTGTGTTCTCAAAGATGAGTTCTTCATGGAATCTTTGAAAAAAAATCCCTAGTTGTGGTATGTTGTGGTTATCACATACCCTAGACTATGTGGTATGGATTGAGTATATAAAGATATTATTATTATATGTTGTAGACACATAATTGTGTATAGATGATTATATCTGTCCTTTTTTTATTGCTTTGTGATTTCTTGGTGTCCTTATAAGTATTTTTATACTCACCTGTGCAAGCTATTTTCCAGCACATGTTGTGTCTTATGAAGACGAGCGACCATTTGATGGAATCCTGGGCAGACCAGGACTCGGACCAGGATAAGACGGTACTTTGTGTGTTCAGATAGGTCGAGGTGTTCTTGTATATTCATACATCATTCCTAGTACCATTTTGTTTACAGGTTCAAATTTGTGTTTTATAGGATTTGTTTTTTATGGTCTTTTTTTATGGCCATGTTTAGTCTCCAGTACATTCCCGGTTGTACATTGGTTGTGGTATATAGTGGTTTTCATGCATTTGTTTCATAGAGGTTTTTACTTTTCAGTATTTGTGAAATTTGAGATGTGTGCATATGTATAGGTACTAAGGAAATTACTCCCAGGATAGTGATATGCCTACTCATTTCTAATCACTAGCCTATGGAATATTGGAGGAGGGATTGGGAAGTCACGGCATGGGACCCACTAAAATTGGCCATGATAGGGTGGTATTAGAGGTGGTTGATTCTACCGTAGTACATAGAGTCTGTGAGATTGGTTTGGGGAAATATTGTTATGTTTTTTGAGTTCGGATCGTAGGTTAGGCACTTTGGTGGTTGTGTGGCGGATGGCGTATCCATACACTAGGACTCTAATAACCTATTTTCAACTCAATAGTTGAGAACACTGGTTGCATGAAAAATAATGGTATGTTCATCATATAGAAATGGGTTGTGGTTTACATATCCTTCTTGAGTCAGCTCTCTAGATATACTCATTAACTGTGGCACATCTTGTTTTCTCACAGGATGCCTCTACGATGCATACCAACTAGGATTTAGCAGCTCAATCATGAGTATGACCCCACAGTGATGACGCTTTGATACAGGTACTAGTTCCTAATATGCTACCTCTATGTGGTGAACCCTCCATACATCCACCTGTATAGCAGCACATGGTACTCGCATTACCATCGGATGAGGTGTGCAGGATGAGAACACTTCACAAGTTATAGCAGTAGATACCCCCTCTGTTTTCAAGGAAAACCCGACACATAAGTGGCTGAGGAATGTCTTGATGTGGTGACCCGAGTTTTCCATCTATTCAGGACACCAACAGATTATATGGTGGTCCTGGCAGTGATCCTTCTACACAGATCAGCGAGGTGATAGTGGGGTTTGGTTACCCGATCATATAAAGATGTGACTCTTTTGTGGGTAGATTTTTAGAACGTTTTTAGGGAGGAGTTCTCACCTTATAAGCTTAGGTTTGTGCATATCTAGGAGCTTATATAGATCCATCAAGACAACATGTTGGTATATGAGTATTCATTGTGCTATACCAACCTCTCAAAGTACTCGATGGATATGGTACATGACCATTTCTTCAGGGCTCAAACCTTCGAGCGAGGTTTTCATAGAGACATATGATCCAACGTTGCACCTATGTGCAATCCTACCTATGATGGGGTGATTTTGTTATACTTGTGATTTGATAGTTCCTTGGATGAGTAGATACAGCTGGTGACAGTCAATAGTGGGAAATAAAGAGTAGAGACCTCTGCAGCATGGGGCTGACGTCAGCCTCGGAGACATGTATGTATGATATGTTTCATGAGGAAGACCCGGGATAGAGGATCTACAGTTCATGGATCACAAGGCGGGTCTGGTCATCCTGGAGAGAGGCGGTGTTACTCAGAGGACGGTGGTAATGAATTAACCCCATAAGCTCAGATTTGGTTAATTATTTTAATATATTGGCATGATTACAAGGAATCATGTCCCGAAAGACCGATCAGTTTAGCAGTCTTGGAAAATAGACTACATACATGAACATTACATTGCACATTAGAAAATAAAACACAACATAAATGATCCCTTGTGAACTCCATTAATCCCATAGCTTAACCCTACTTATCAATCATAATACACTTCTTAGAATCCTAGGGAAAATAAAACATAGAAATGGGTGAGCTTAGATTCTTATTAAGGATAACAATATAGAGGAAACTTTCATAAATAAACATAAACATTTAAGTAAATGTATAAGACTAAAACAAAAGCCTTTTAAACTTAATCAAAAGAATAATATGGAAAAGATAAATCAAATAATTCCATTTACTAATTCACATGGATATTCTACTAGTCGAATAATCACATGCAATATCAATATCCAATTTCATAATGTTGGAATGCATAATTCTAGACTTCATAACCACATTGTCAAGGCCTTGTGTCAAGACTACAAATAATATTTTTTCAGGACCTTGTGCCATGACCCTAGTTTGTCTCATGAGACCTACAGATGAATTAAGCAGCTATAGCATGCTCTACCTGTCACTTACTAAATCCAATGAATTCCTCATATGAAAAGTTTTAAACATAACATAAACATTCGTATTAAAAATTGCATACAAAATGTCAATACTTTATCCTTAAACCATGAATGGTATAAAAATAACACATCTATAGTCAAACATATCACAAAACATTAAATACAATATGGAATATTTGTATCATAATAAATCAACTCCAAACAAGTTTAAAATCCATCAAAAGATGTTGACATAGATGAAAATGATTTTTAAAACACTTTGAGAGAAATATCCCTTTTTCATAAAAACATTTAAAAGGCACACAATTTAAAAAGGAAGAAATTTAAATACATTTTTGAATAAAAGATTCCCATACAGATTTGAAACTTTTGAAAGGAATTAACATTTTAAAAACATTCATGTCCATATAAATAAATCCATAAAACCCATTTTGAAAACATGAACATTAATGAGAATGATTTAGAATAATAATTATTTGAACCATTTAAAATGATGATCTAGTTAAAGAGTCCTTTCCATATAACCATAAAATATTCTTTTTGAGAATATTTTTAGGAAACACGGATGTTGATGATAAATATGTCCCAGTAGATACTCATGTAGAAGCAACCTTGGATAATGAAGCGATCGTAGAAATAACCCTTACCTTGCACTTTCCTTCAGTCGAGGGTATGTTTAACCTCATGTATAATGACCATAGTATGTTATTAAATTATACCAGAACCATATTCATATTTATTGTATCATACATGAATCATTTATGCTTTTATACTACCCATTTAACAATGATTTCCATGTTAAATTAACATTTCATGTAATAATCGTTTTCTTTATCATATGTGATTTAACTTGTTATTCTTGATCATATCATTTAGATCATGATTTAAATACATGAAGAATATAAACATTGATTTATATATCATTTATATTTAGAATATATATATTTATAATAGATAGATATATTAAATGGGACGCACCGTTTATGGAGACAGTAGGCCCTATGTACGCATAAACGTTGTTTCCTTTTTCATATCGTATTGAACAGAAGTAAGTGAATAAGATTTATGTTTGTAGACACACACACACACACACACATATATATATATATATCCAGTCAAATTATTTTTTCATATATTATATACTTATTAATAATATATATTTTTATAATCATCGTTGAATGGTGAACGTGGAAATGAATCTCCTCGCGTCATGGAGACGGTAATTCGTACGTACACACGAGTGACAATATCATTATATTAATGGTGGAATCATATGTAATTGGATGTTATATCATATATACAGAATAATTAACATGTTATATTTATTATTTACATCATTCATACTCATTATTATACTCATCCAAATAATGAAGTTATTGAATAACAAACTACACCACGACATGGAGACGGTAAGCCATACGTACGCACGTATGGTGACTTTGTCATTATAGGACGTAATGAATAATGAATATGGTTGTATCATATTTATAATAATATCACAGTATATATAAGGTACTGGAGTTATTATTTTAGTATGGAAACAACAAATAAAGAGGAAGTGGAAGAAGAAAAGAACTTGAAAGATGGTGGTGAAATTATTACCTCTTCTTTGGGTTTTTCCTTTTGAGTTGATCAAAATGGATCCTTAGGTTGACTTTCTGATCAAATTAAGGACTTTAGGTTTAAGGGAGGATTGTTGAGAAGGTATTTGGGAAGTTTTTGGTCATTCCAATTGGCTTTGGAGGTGTGAAATTAAGAGAAGGGGTAGCCTTTTATAAAAGAGGTGATGGTCACTTTAGGAAAAGCTTGAAAATTTATTTTATAATAAAATAATTTTCGGTTTATAATGACTCCAAAATGATTTATTTCTAGGATAATATGGGTATGGGTCAAAAGCCACTCAACCAATAGGTTTTAGACAGGTTTCGGTCACCATATTGACTTTATCTTTTATATTTAACTCTTAGTTAAATAGTTTAACTTTTACCGTGTCTTCTTGAATTCTTACACTATATGGTTAAAAATATTTCTCTAAACTTACAAGAGAATCTCAAGTGGTTCATTAATTATGTATATAATATTATTTAATCCCTTTGGCAGAACCTTATATTTTTAGGAATATTATATCCACCAATAATATAATATTTTTTAAAAAAACTAATTTATGTCAATTTTGACACTATTTGGTATCTTTTTTTATTTTGAAGGTCATAATAACCTTATGAATTCGAACAAAATTTATTTTAATAAACCCTAACATGTAATATTAAACTATGAAATTAGTGGAATTCATCAAACCTCTCGAATTATATTTATTTGGATGTTTATGATATCAATTATTTTAATATTTCATTAAGAAGGTAATTACTGCATCATCATTGTGTCATAAATAAATTTAATTATTTAATATCTAAAAATAATAAATAAAATACCATTATGTATGAAATATTTTTATCTTTCTAATGAATATTTATAGTAAAATTTATCTTATGTATGCCCCCTTATTAAAAATGGTTTAGTTAATAAACATTGAATTTAACACTTTTTACTCTACTTTAAATAAAATAATAATAAATGTCCTAATATAATCCAAGTGGATCAAATAGGATCATATTTTATCCCTAAGTTTATTTTTGGTCGAATTACACTTATCCAATAGAATTATGACATGTGTTAGGATAATTATAATATCATTTTTACCCTTATTTTCATCTTATTATACCACATTTTACTTACTGATGTCAACCGTGTCTCTTGTAGTTTTTAAATTCAACTCACAGAAGTGGTAAATTCAAGTTTTACGCAAATTTGTAAATGCTCCTAGAAGGTGGGTAAAAGACGGTAAAAAGTTCAATAAAAATTTATACATCTAATTTTATTATAAAAGGACTCCAATTCATTACATTGAACTTATATAGGTACTATATATCTATTTTTACCTAAAATAAATTTAAATAAAATAAATAATTATTTAAATAAAAAAGTTAGTTTTAATCAATAACGCTGTATTTTTCACTATTCATCAAAAATTGGATGTTTTAAGAAAAATACCAAATATTCATCCTAAGATAATTTTTATATTACGAATTCAAAAATGAATTCCATTTTACCAAATTAAAAACATAGATGTTGCATTTATTGATTTGAAATTAATTCTTATCGTTAAAACTAAAAAGTGGGTTTTTTAAAAAAGTAAAAACTATCAAAAGATTGACATGTGTTTATGTCAAAATTAAATTTGAAATTACTTATAATGAACTAAATTGTATTAAATGATAAAAACTATAATCTAATTATACTTCCAAAACATTAAAATGAATAATTTATCACTATAAATTATTTCGATTAAAAAAGTTGTTTTCAATTAAAATTTAGCATTTTTCACTATTCGTCAAAATATCAAAGTTATCAGAAAAGTACCAAACATTTATCCAAACAAAATTTTTATGTCCTGATTCTGAAGAAGAATTTAATTTCATTAAATTGAATATATAAAAGTGTCAAATATTATATTTAAAAAGGGTTCCGCATTTAAAGGCATAAAACTGCATTTTTTGGAAAATACCTCTTTTATCATAAAAATTGAATTTTTCATATATTATGTCTAAGAAACACAAAAGATGAATTTTAAAGTTATATAGGATATATAAAATTTAAAATGTGGTTAATAATATTCATAACGTCTTTTTTAATGGCTATTTTGGTAAGTCATGGTGCGCTCGAACTCAGTGTTGTGTGTGGCACACAAGTTACTGAAATACTTTGAAGAGATAACATACTATGAAATCATGGGGTTTTACATTCTCCCCTCCTACAATAAATTTCATCCTCGCAATTTTAAATTGTTATTTTAAAATAAAAGGTTAAAATATAAAAATACCTTTTTTGAAAACCCACATTGAAAATTGGGTTAATAAAATTTAGTCTTAATAAGAGGGAAAGAGAAATGAAAAAGTCACCACCAAATTATGATCTTGATTAGAAGTACATTGGTGGAAATTAGAGACACATAATTGGTGGAAAAACTTAAATATTTATAGGGAGTGATTGAGGTCATTAATCACAAACAAATGTAAAATTCAGGGCCTCAAAGCCATCAATTTATGATGATTTAAAATGTCGTTGAGTAAACAAAACATAAGTTATAAGGATAACATATTTTTTGTTTTAAGAAACCATACCTAAATTTTAAGAATAAATTTATTCATATAATATGATGAAAAAAATATACTTTAGAAATATAGTTTCATCCTTCAAATAATTCCTACAACAAAATCATCTTTCACTCCAAAAGATAATGGAATTCAAAAATATTATATTTATCATAATCGTATAGGGTTCCAAAAATAATGAATTTATAATTCATTTGTCAGACTATTTAAAAAAACATCATTATACAAACCATGACATCACGTATGTCAGGGGTAGGTGATCCACCCTTTTCACCCTTCGGTTGTGGGTTCAAGTGTCGCAGCCTTTCCAGATGTTACGGGTTGTCACCTGACCTCCGGGTTGTCCTTTTTATAACAATAGAAAAAATATTAAAAAGTTTTTTTAACCTTAATCAATATTATCAAATGTTTAACTTAATCCATTCCAACCTTTAGACTTATCCAAAATACTTCTATCTAAACTCATAGTCCAAAATTTATAAGGAAGGTAAACACAATGAAAATCATTTTTGCCACGTAATAACATGTGAAAAACTTCATCATGTATTCTTTTAAAACACGGTAACACACTAAATTACCATAAAACCTTATTGATTACATTAATTCTCCCTTATTTATTATATAATACTGGATATACTCCTTATATCCAAAAATTTCGTAAACTCCAACAATGATGGAATATACAAATCATTAATCAGTTTCAAGGTAGTCAAGAATATCCAATATAATTTATCCAAATCAATCATATCTTAATCCAAAATCACTACCTCAGTATCAGAACCATATTAAGGTATATCTTTCTCTCAACCATATATTTTCCAAAAAAAAATTAACCTCATATTGATTCACTTTTCTTGGTTACACACAATCTCAAGTCCTTAATGAAAGATTATTGCAGTACAATCCTTATATACTCTATAATTCTTATAAAATGTACATCATTAATACAATACTCAAATGACACAATACTTTAATAACAACAAAATAACTCTAATCATTCATGTTCATATTCATTAGTATCATGACTTAATTATTATCTAATATCAGCATTTGGGGTATACTCTGATGATTTGGACATTGATTTGTGTAGTGTCCCAACTCCTTGCAGATAAAACGTTGTACATTTGAAGCCTTTTTCTTACACTTGAAATCACATACTTGGTGTACTTTTTCTCCACACTTATAACAAACTCCCATTACCTTTAATAATTTACCAAGGTGATTATTTACACAGTTATCACCTATGGGAAAATCCTTCTTTCCCCTCCTCCCTTTATCTATGTTTCTCTCTTCTATCCTTTTCTTCTATTTCTTCCTTTGAAATCCATAGGACTCAAAGAATTATTTACTTATCTTATTAACACCTGATACTATTTCTTTATATGAAGATAATATGTGGGATATTATTTCCCTTTTAAATGTTGGTTTAATACCATGAAATATATGATCCTTCTTAATCTTTCGATCATGTGTATTGTTGAAATTATCATTCCTTCTACTAGGAACGATTTCTAAAGAAATGTATACACTATGTTAGTTTATGAATCTCAATGCATAAATCCAAACTTGTAAAATATCTAACTTATGTTGAAAAGATTATGCATATAATCTATATTCATAAAATGTTTTCTTTGAGGAAGAATCTACTCTAAATCCTTCATAATGTATTCTAATGAAATTGTGAATTATCCAAAGCATATCCCCTAAGAGTGTTGTAACCAAGAGTGCGGTAAGGCCTGTTTTCGTGTACCAGGATACCTTAGGTCAAGACCAAAACTTTTTGTCAAAGTTTTCACTCCTATTTACATCTGTTCCAGAGCCGCCTCTACCTGCCCGTATCCAGACAGGGATGTATTACTTGGAAAATACACAAAATCTCTACATTACTAAAATTCAAGGAAGTTCTTCTATACTAATCCTAAAAGTCTATCTTAGGGTAATGTTCTCTAATCAGATTTTATCTAAATATATTTTTAAGGTCGTTGTTAAACCTCCCTCTGATACCAACTAAAACGGCTCGACCCTAGAAGCCTAGAGTCAGTGCATTATTTTAATACATTGGCATGATTATAGGGAATCAAGTCCCGAATGATTGATCAGTTTATCAGTCTTTGAAAATAGATTATATACATGAACATTACATTACACATTAGAAAATAAAACACAACAAAAATGATCCTTTTAGAACTCCATTAATTCTATAGCTTAACTCTGATTATCAATCAAAATACACTTCTTGGAATCCAGGGAAAAATAAAACATAGAAAGGGGTGAGCTGAGATGCTCAGTAAGGATAACAATGTAGCGGAAACTTTCAGAAATAAAAATAAACATTCAATTCAATGTATAAGACTAAAATACAAGACTTTTAAATTTAAAAATCAGCATAATATGGAAAATATAAATCAAATAATTCCATTTAATTATTCACATGGATATTCTACTAGTCGAGTAATCACATGTAATATCAATATCCAATTTTATAATGTTGGAATTCATAATTCCAGACATTATAACCACATAGTCAAGGCCTTGTTCCAAGACTACAAATAAGATTTTTTCAAGACCTTGTTCCAAGACACTAGTTTGTCTCATGAGACCTACGGATTCATCGAGGAGCTATAGCGGGCTCCACCTGTCACTTACTAAGTCCAATTCATTCCTCATATGAAAAGGTTTAAACGTAACATAAACATTCCTATTAAAACTAGCATATGAAATGTCAATACTTTATCCTTAAACCATGAATGGAATAAAAATAACACATCCACAGTAAAACATATCACAAAAACATTAATACAATATGGAATATTTGTATCATAATAAATCAACTTCAAACAAGTTTAAAATCCATCAAATGATGTTGACCTAGATGAAAATGATTTGTAAAACTCTTTGGGAGAAATATCCCTTTTTCATAAAAAAAAATTAAAAGTCATACAATTTAGAAAAGAAGACATTTAAAGACATTTTTAAATCAATGTGTCTCATACCACTTTGAATCTTCTGAAAGAAATTAACATTTTAAAAGCATTCATGTCCACATAAATAAATCCTTAAAACCCATTTTGAAAATATGGACATTAATTAGAATGATTTAGAAGAATAAATATTTAAACCTTTTAAAATGATGATCTAGTTAAAGAGTCACTTCCATAAAACCTTAAAATAATCCATTTTAAAATATTTTTATGAAACATGAATGTGGATGATAAAGAGTTCCTTGTAGATACTCACATAAAAACAACATCGAATAGTGAAGAGATTGTAGAATTAACCATTACCTTGCACTTTCCTTTGGTCGAGGGTATGTTTAAACTTCTGTATAATGACCATAGTATGTTATTAAATTATACCAAAACTATATTTATATTTATTATATCATACATTATTCATTTATGCTTTTATACTGCTCGTTTAATAATTATTTCCATGTTAAATTAACATTTCTGGTAATAATCGCTTTCTTTATCGTACGAGTTTTAACTTGTTATTCTTGATCCTATCATTTAGATAATGATTTAAATACTTCCAGAATATAAACTTTGATTTATATATCATATATATTTAGAATATAAATATTTATAATAGATAGATATATTAAATGGGAGGCATCGTTTATGGAGACGGTAGATTGTACGTACGCATAAACGTTGTTTCCGTTTTCATATCGTATTGAACGGAAGTAAGTGAATAAGATTTATGTATGTATATACAAATATATATATATATATGTATCCAGTAGCATTATGTTATTTATTACATACTTATTAATAATATATATTTTTATTATGGTCATTGAATGGTGCACGTAGAAATGAATCTCACCGCATCGTGGAGACGGTAATCCGTACATACGCACGAGTGACAATATCATTATATTGATGGTGAAATCATATTTAATTGGATGGTATATCATATATACAGAATCATTAAAATGTTATATTTATTATTTACATCAGTTATATTAATTATTATACCCATAAAAATAATTAAGTGTTTGAATAACAAACTACACCATGACGTGGAGACGGTAAGTCATACGTACCCACGTATGGTGACTTTCTCATTATAGAATGGATAGAATAGTGAATATGTATGTACCATATTTATAATAACATCACATTATATATAATTCATTGGAGTTATTATTTTATTATGGAAACCACAAAGAAATAGGAAGGGGAACAAGAAAAGAACTTGAAAGAGGGTGGTGAAATTATTACCTCTTCTTCAGGTGTTTCCTTTTGAGTTGATCAAAAGGGATCCATAGGCTGGATTTCTGATAAATTTAAGGCATATATGTTTAATTTAGGATAGTTTATAAGGTATTTTGGCAGGTTTTGGCTGAGCCAAATGGCTTTGGAGGTGTCAAATTGAGATAATGGGATGTACCCATTTATAAGAGTGGTGAGGGTCACTTTAGGAGAAGCTTGAAATGTTATTTTATAATAAAATCATTTTCAGTTTATAATGGCTCAAAAAATATTATTTCTAGGCTAAGGTGTGAATGGGTAGAAAACCACTCAACCAATAGGTTTTAGATAGGTTTAGGTTACCATATTAACCTTATCTTTTATATATAACTCTTAGTTAAATAGTTTAACTTTTACCGTGTCTTCTTGTATTCTTATGCTATATGGTTAATAAACAAACCCTAAACTTCCAAAAGAACCTCATGTGGTTCATTAATGACATATATAATATTATTTAATCCCTTTTTTATAACCTTATATTTTTAGGAATATTTTATCAACCAATAATATAGTATTTGTTTTAAAAACTAATTTATGTCAATTTTGACACTATTTGGTATCTTGTTTTTTTTAAGTCATAAAAACCTTATCAATTAGAAAAAAAATTATCAAATAAACCCTAACATGTCATATTAACCTATAAAATTAGTGTAATTCTTCAAAAGTATCAAATTATAATTATTTGGATATTTATAATATCAATTAGTTTAATATTTGTTTAAGAAGGTAATTATTGTATCATCATTGTTTCATAAATATATTTAATTATTTAATCTCTAAAAATTATAAATAAAATATCATTATTTAGGAAATATTTTTATCTTTCTAATAAATATTTATAGTCGAATTTATCTTTTTTATAACCCCATATTAAAATGGTTTAGTTAATAAACATTGAATTTAACACTTTTAACTCTTATATAAATAAAATAATAATAAATGTCCTAATATAATCCAAGTGGACCAAATAGGATCATATTTTATTTCTAAGGTTTTTTTGGTCTAATACACTTATCCAATAGAATTAGAACATGTTTTAGGGTAATTATAATATAATGTTTTCCCTTATTTACCCTATTTACTTTTACCGGTGGTAAATAAACGTCAAAAGTTACTATTCACCAAAAATTCTATTCATCTTATTGAACCTCATTTTACATACTTATGAAAACCATGTCTCTCGAATTTTCGAAATTCAACTCACAGAAGCAGTAAAATTATGTTTTATGCAAATTTGCAAATGCTCCTAGAAGGTAAAAGATAGTAAAAAGTTCAATAAAAATTTATACATCTTATTTTATTATAAAATGACTCCAATTAATTAAATTGAACTTCTATAGTTTCTATATATCTTTTTTGACTTAAAATAAATTTAAATAAAAAGTCGGTTTTAATCAATAACGCTGTGTTTTTCACTATTCCTCAAAAATTGGATGTTTTCAGAAAAATACCAAAAATTCATCCTAAATTAATTTTGATATTTCAAATTCAAAAATGAATTCAATTTTCCCAAATTCAAAAAATATATTTTGCATTAATTAATTTAAAATTAATTCCTCTTGTCAAAACCAAAGAGTGGGTTTTTAAAAAAAAGTAAAAACTATCAAAAGATTGACATGTGTTTATATCAAATTTAAATGTGAAATTACTTATGATGACCTAAATTGTATTAAATGATAAAAATATAATCTAATTATAATTCCAAACCATTCAAATGAATAATTTATCACTATAAATTATTTCAATTAAAAAATTTGTTTTCAATTAAAATTTATTATTTTTCACTATTCATCAAAATATGAAAGTTATCAGAAAAGTACCAAAAAATTTATCCAAACTAATTTTTTATGTCCCGATTCTAAAGAAGAATTTAATTTCATAAAATTTAATATAAAAAGTTTCAAATATTGGATTTAAAAAGGGTTTGTCATTAAAAGGCATAAAACTGCATTTTTTGAAAAATACCACTTTTATCTTAAAATTTTAATTTTTCTTATATTATGTCTAAGAAACAAAAAAGATGAATGTTAAAATTATATAGGATATATAAAATACAAAATTTGGATAATAATCTTCATAACCACTTTTTTGAATGGCTAGTTTGGTATGTCGTGGTGCGCTTGAACACAATGTTGTGTGTAGCACAAGCTATTGGAATACATTGAAGAGATAAAATAATTTGAAATATTGGGGTGTTACAATAGTAGGGAGAATCTTTCATGATATTTCATAACCCTTTTTATAGATAACTGAGAAACCATATATGGTCCTCCAAGGCATAAGTAGCTACAGGAGCAGGTAGATTCGCACGGCGGCGGACGTGGTAGAGGAGCTAGAAGAGCGGTAGGTGGTTATCGGCATTTCGGCATGTTACCACCACACCCCTAGGTGGTCCACCCTAGGATCATGGATTTGGAGGATGGGGTAGGGGATAGCTACATAGGGTCCAGGATTATCACCTAGGAGCTCCAATAATGATTCGAGGTACGATCTGTGTCTTTTATTTTTAGTTGTAATATTGATAGATGCAGATGTTGGTCATTCTTTTCTTTCCACAAATCTTGTTAGAAAATTGAATATTATGGTTAAACTATTGACTCAAACTGCACACTTGGAGACTCATATTTTAGGAGACCCAATAATCATGCACTAGTTCTAATAGTGTTACAAAACTCTTGTAAGCAATAGTTTTGGTTGGGTATCTCTTGGTAGTGGCATTGAGGCCTTATGATTTCATTATTGGTGTAGAATGGTTATCCACAGCTCATGCTTAGATTGACTATTTTATGTGAAGAGTGTGGCATGTTTGTAATGATATAAACAACTTTTTCTTTGTTGGTGAAAAGGGAATACAGGTATTGCAAGATGGACACATGCATATGAGGGTGAAGCCGATTACTCATAAGTTGGATGGATTGACCCTTAGTCCAGTAGATGTTGTGACTCCTCTGTTTCCTACTGTTGTGGAAGAGTTGCATCAGAATTGGGTTCAAAACTAAGTGGGATTGAATTTCCATAGATATTGTTTCAATATTATATTAGATGATGATGCATGCATGTCGCATTTCGCAGGTAGGTAGTGTTAACATAGGATCCACCTAGGAGCATGAAAAAGGTGCAGAGATTATACAAGATAGAAAGCTATTACCATAGATTCATACCTTATTTATTTAGGATATCATTACCTATGGAATATTTTAATCGAAATGGGAATCATTTTGTGTGGACAGAGAAGTTCCAACAGTCTTTAAAATAGTTTAGGTTGAGTTTGACAAGTGCTCTAATCTTGGGATTGCTGGATGAGGGCATTGAGTATGCAATGTTCTGTGATGGATTAGGGACTAGACTTGGTTGTGTTCTGATGCAGAGGAAAGTGATGATTTCTTATGGTTCACACTATTTGAGACCATATGAGTAGAACTACATGACCCATGATCTGGATATAGCATTGGTAGTTTTTTCATTAAAGACGCAGTGACACTACCTGATGGGAGAGTGGTTTATCAACTACTCTGATCACAAGAGTGTCAAGTATATATTCTCTCATAATGATCTAAACATGAGATATAGGAGATATCTAGGGTTCCTCCAAGACTATGACCTTGATATTGTCTATACTCTTATGAAGGATAATGTGGTGGCAGATTCTCTCAGTAAAATATATTCCTTGTAGATATTGTACAAGGCATCATAGAAGTTGAACTCATTGAAATTATCACTTATCAATAGAGATGGAGAATCTTACCTCTAGTTATTGGTTTTAACACCTCCACTCTTATAGAGAGTCAGGGAGGCACATCATGGGGATACTAACTATGAGACCCTACATGCTCAGTTGTCCACAGGGAATTCTTCTTATAGATATTTGAAAGGTAGGGAGCACATCATTCTTTTCAGAGGAGACACAGTTCTACCAGTGGAATTGCGGGAGATGGTTCTGAGGGAGTCCCACACATCCCATTTGGTGGTATATTCTAGTGTTAAAAAAGATGTACCAGGACCTTAAACGTCAGTTTTGATGGTTTGGGATGAATAATGGAGTTTTATAGTTCATCTCTTGATGACTCACTTGTCACCAAGTGAAGTCCGAGCACCAGGTTCCAGCAAGTTTAGCCCAAACCCTTTGAGGTACCAGAATGGAAGTGGGATGGGATATCGATGGACTTCATGATGGGTTTACCACATAATTCCATGGGATTCGATTCCATCTGGGTGATCTTCGTCTAACTCACCAAGTCATCCCACTTCTTATCTATTCAAGAGTAGAGTTCATAAGAGAGCTTGGTACGCCTCTATGTGCAAGAGATAGTTCGACACCATGGATTCCCATCCATGATAGATTCATATAACGATTCTCGTTTTAAATATTCATTGTTTAATGGATTACATGAGGCATTTGGGGCTTAGTTACACTGGAGAACAGCATTCTACACACAAACGGACAGCCAGACAGTGAAGACCATTCAGGTTTTGGAGGACATGTTGTGGGTGTGCATGTTCAATTTTGGTTGTACTTGAGAGGATCACGTACCACTGGCGGAGCTTTCATACAATAGCATCTATCACTCCACTGTTGACATAGCACCTTTTGAGGCCTCGTAAAGGTGACCATGCAGGTTGCTGCTTTGCTTGACTCACCCAAGAGAGTCATTAGTCATGGGCCTAAAGTTGGTGCAATCTACTACTGAGAATTTTCATATCATACAGTAGTGGATGAAGATGGTGCAGAGCTATCATAATTCTTATGCTGACAAGTGAAAAAGGCCATTTATGATCAAGGAAAAAGACCATGTATTCTTATGGGTCTCACCTCAATGTGGATTATGGAGATTTTTTCAGGGAAAAAAACTATCTTCGAAGTTCATTATCCCTTTCCAGATATTGTATAGAGTTGGAGAGGTGGCTTTCTTCTTGGCTCTACCACCATAGTTATATCAGGTACACAACGTCTTCCACATGTCGTAGTTGATGAGGTATGTTCATGAACCATCACACATCATCGACTGGGGTGAACTGGACATCGAGGATAGAGAGAATTTTTTAGAGTGCATAGTAGAGATCGAGGATCAATAATAGATGATCCTTTATGAGTGATTGATTCCTTTAATTCATGTTTGGTGGCAGCATGAGAATCTGTAAGATATCACATGGGAGCGAAAGGATCAGATTCATGAAAAGTAACCACATTTTTTAAGTAGCCTTGTTTTTGGATTTTCAGGAACACAAATCCCTAAAGTGGGGATAATTTAATGTCTCATATTTTCCATGTATTATTTTTAGAAATAATTTTTGAAATTATAAGATTGTGCGTTAAGAAATCGTGTGATTCTGAGGCCCAGTGTTCTTGGAAGAATTGTTTGAAAATTTTTAATATCATAATATCCCATGCACCCGAAATTTATAAAAAAGTAAAATAACTCTTAAACATGTGCCTATATCAGTAATACGAGGTCACCATTTAACTCATATTTGTGGATTTATCCTTGTTGTGAGATAAATTTGGTTGGTGCGAGTCTTCTGTAGAAAAATTCATCAAGTACATAACTGTAAATAAAATAATTATTTTATTTTATTTTATTTTAAAATCCCTATAACTCATGAACGGTGAATTGGATAAGAAATTAGATACCACTGTTGAGTTAATAATGTGGTTTTTTACTAGGTGTTCCTTAACTTTAGTCGGTGTGGGTCTTCTATGGAAAAACCCGAAAAGGACATAATCGCCATTAAATAATTTAAAGATAAATTATTTTATTGGAATGGAAACGATTCCCTTCAAAAGGAATATTTTTACAAAAATACAAGGTTAGCCGCATGACCATGGTAATGTCAGATAATCTATAAGGAGATCTTGGAGGATTTTATCTTGGATCATTGATCAATGATCAGTACACGATGAAATCAAAGGATCTCACCAATGATTGTGGAGCAACTTCATTCTTCATCGGTGATTGTACCCAAAAAGGTAGGTCGGATTATTTAATTTTCTTCCCTTTTCTTTATTCTCATGATGAGTGCGGGTTAATTCACAAATAGGTTGAACCATTGTTCAATCATTGCGGGATGGGTATTGAATTGTGGGGATTATTTTATTTTCATAATATTTATTGAATACCACTTCATTTATCCTTATAATAAGAATAAATAGAGTCTGAAATGAAAAAATATATGAGGTTCATTACTTGGGTTTTCTTGTACTTCAATTACCCATATTTTTTGTGTTCTTTTTTTTGAACCCTTGTGGTTGTAGCTCGACTTTCTGGGTGGCTTCAAATGCGATTAGACCCCTATAGTGGTGAAAGATGAATCTGACCTAGGGTAGTGTTGATCGTGACCCAAGGATCATAGAAGTAACCCTATTTCAAAGAATGGATCGCCAAAGGGAGACCAGTGGCCAATGTTGTGTGGGAGGCGACAGCTACGTTTAACGCGGCTCGACCGTGGAAGGAGCCTGCAATGGAGGCAAGGCCGCAGCCAAGCACAGCACAGGGGGCGGCAAAGACACGGGCAGGTGAAGTGCATGTGGTGAATGTGGACATGACAGACTGACTTCATGAGATGTGGTGTGGCTCTACGGTGACCGGGGGGCACACGGATGGGGCAGACTGCCTGCGGCGGACCGACCGGCCCACGTGCATGTAGGCCAGAACATGGGATTCAGCCCGACCCAATCAGCCTAGTAGGCTAGGATAGGTGGCCTAGCAAGCTGGGCTGGATTGGTCCCTATAGGTTGGGTTGTGTTGGGTCAGCCGACAGGTCAGGTCAGATCTGGACCGGACCCAACTCAGACCTTTTTCCTAAAACGATCATGTCTTTCAAACCATACATCAGTTTGATGAGCCATCTATGGCATTTGACCCTAACATTGAGATGGTTCTTTTGATATCAATGGTGGCTTTTAACAGAAACCGTCAGTCTCATAGGCCATTTACCCAGGTAGTACTTAGGGTCAAGGGACACAACAGTTGTGATCATTACTCACCATGCACCCTCATTTCCAACGTGGATTGATTCTCTCATCCATCGTATCTTGAATGTGTTTCATTAGGGTTTGTTTCCTTCATATTTTATCTAAATTTTTGTTTCTATTGTTTCCTATGCATAGGAGTATGATCTCTTTAACAGGACTTCTGAGGTAGAGTTCTCATAATCTCCTGAGAGGCCCGATGAGGGATCCTTTTTTATTCTTCATTCCCTAGATAGATTAATTGGTATTGACACATCCAATCCTACCAAATGCCGATCCTCTACTTAGTGGGTTGATTTATATGGATTTGTGGGTATCACCTGATGTCCTTGGATGTGATCCTCATTTAATGTATCATATCTCAATCTTGAGATCTATCAGTGTACCTCTCTCTCATGGATGTTCCCGACAAATAGTACTTCTCACAAAGACGTCATTAGGTCTATTAGACTCAACAGTGTGTTCTTCTAGATGAGTGCTTCATTTAATCTTTTAACTAAATCCCTAGTGTTTCTATGTAGTGGATATGTGTAACACCCCGACCCTAGTTACCTAGAGTCGGTGCATTATTACATAACATTGGCATGATCACAAGAATGATCAAATCTCGAAAGACTGATTTGTTTATTAGCCTTGGAAACACTATATATATTCATAAAGATTACATTACATCAATAAGTGAAAAACGACAACAACATATTGTCTTAATATCCCCTCATATTTTCCCTGTAGGTCATTCATAAAATACTTCTTCACATCCTGGGAAAAATAAAACATAGAAAAAGGGGTGAGCTCAAATGCCCAGTAAGGATAACAATATAGCGGAAACATTCATAAATAAGAATAAACATTTAAGGCAATGTATAACTAAAACAAAAGCCTTTTAAACTTGAACTTCAACATAGTATTGAAAAAATAAAATGAAATAATGCCATTTACTTATTCACATGGATATTCTACTAATCGAATAATCACATGCAATATCAATAACCACTTTCAAAATGATGGAATGCATAATTCCAGACTATCATAACCACATAGCCAAGGCCTCATGCCAAGACTACAAATAATATTTTTTCAAGGCCTTGTTCCAAGACACTAGTTTGTCTCATGAGACCTACCGATGCATCGAGGAGCTATAGCGGGCTCCACCCGTCACTTATTAAGTCCAATGCATTCCTCATATAAAAAGGTTTAAACATAACATAAACATTCATATTAAAACTAGCATACGAAATGTCAATACTTTCACCATAAACCATGAATGGTATAAAAATAACACATCCACAGTAAAACATATCACAAAACCATCAATACAATATGGAAGTTTTGTTTCATAATAAATCAACTTCAAATAAGCTTAAAATCCATCAAAGGATGTTGACATAGATGAAATCAAAACTGTTAGAGAGAAATATCTCTTTTCTTGAAAGCATTTAAAAGTCACATAATTATAAAAGAAAACATTTACTTTGAAAATATTCATATAAGCTTGTAAGGTAAGCTTCAATGATTTTATAATGGCGTAAAATAGCCGCATCCACCGTATAAGTTAAAAAACATTCTTACCTTAATTCTGTCGAAAAGGTTAAAAAGTACCTTGTTTGGAAAACAATGGAAAGATTCCTTTATAAACCTATTATAAAAAGTCAAACAAGGGTATAAATGACTTTAACAAATATTCTTTTAAATACTAAAAATGTTTTTAAATACATTTTTAAGAAACATGGATGTGGATGATTAAGAAATCCAAGTAGATTATTACGTATAAACAACCTCAGATAATGAAGAGATTGCGAAATAAACCCTTACCTTGTACTTTTCCTTCGTTGAGGGTAGGTTAACCTCCTGTATAATGGTGAAATAAATTTTATTAAATTATATAAGAATAATATACATTAATATGATATCATATATGATCTTTTAACATTGCTTTGTTAATAATATCTTATAATTATCGTCGTTTCGGGTGTTAACTTACTCGTTTTCTTTTATATGTTTTGTTAAATAAGTTGTATTTGTTATGGATAGTTTGTATATTATTCATATACATAATTATATCAAGTACATAAACATAATTTTTAATCATCAAATGATAATTATACTTGAATGGATATGATGGAGAATGAATCTCATCGCGTTCGTGGAGACGGTAGTCCGTACGTACGCACGAGCGACAATATCATCCTTTTGATATTAAAATAATATATATTTGGATTATATATCATATATACAGAATCATTATCATGTTATATTTATTATTTACATGAATTACACATCATCATTATACCCATCCAAATAATAATTTATTGAATAACAGTTACACCACGACATGGAGACGGTAAGCCGTACATACGCACGTATGGTGACATGTCATTAAAAGGATGGATAGAATACTGAAATATGGTTGTAACATATTTATAATAACATCAAAGTATATATAATATACTGGAGTTGTTATTTTAGAATGGTAATAACAAAGAAAGAAGAAGTGGAAGAAGAAAGGAACTTGAAAAAGGGTGGTGAAATCATAACCTCTTCTTCGGGTTCTTCCTTTTGATTTTATCAAAAGGGCTCCTTAGCATGGATTTCTGATCAAACTAACGACTCTAGGTTGTAGTTAGGGAAGTTTATATAGTATTTGGGCAGAGTTTGGCCGAGCCAAATGGCTTTGAATGTGCGAATTAATGAGAAGGGTGATTTCCCTTTTATAAGAGAGGTGAGGGGAACCTTTGGAAAAGCTAGAAATATTATTTTATAATAAATTCATATTCGGTTTCTAATGTCTCCAAAGTAGATTATTTAATGTTTAAGGTGGGGATGGGTCTAAAACCACTCAACTAATATAATTTAGACAGGTTTGGGTAATTATATTAACCTTATCTTTTAGTTTTAACTCTTAGTTAATTAGTTTGACACTTACCATGTCACTTTGTATTTTTATATTATATAGTTAATAAACATACTATATACCTCCAAGAGACCCCCAAGTGGTCCATTAATGATACACCTATCATGATATAAGTCTCTTGGACAAACCTTAGTTTTTTAGGAATTTAATATCAATTAATAATATAATATTTGTTTTAAAAACTCTTTTATGTCAATTTTGACACTATTCAATAATCGATTTTTGTAAAACTCACAACAGAAGGATTACTTAGAAAAAGGTTAATTAAATCATTCCTAACATGTCATATTAACCTAAAAAATTATTGTAATTCATAAAAAGTCTCAAATTATATTTATTTGGGTATTTGTAATATCAATTATTTTACTTTTTCACTATTATGGTAATTACTGCATCATCATTGCGTCATAAATAAATTAAATTATTTAATGTCGAAAAATTATAAATAAACAATCATTATGTAGGAACTATTTTTATCTTTCTAATGAATATTTATAATCTAATATATCTTATGTGTAACCCTATATTAAAAATGTTTTAGTAAATAAACATTGATTTTAACTCTTTTAACTCTTCTTTGAATTAAATAATAATAAATGTCCTAATCTAATCCAAGTGGACCTAAATGATAATATTTTATTCCTAAGGTTGTTTTTGGTCGAGATACACTTATCCAATATAATTAGGACATGTGTTAGGGTAATATTTATATCATTTTTACCCTTAATTACCCTATTTAATTTTAACCGTGGTAAATAAAAGTAAGAAGTTACTATTCACCAAAAATTATTTTCATCTCATTGAACCAAACTTTACTCCTTGATATTAATCTTGTATCTCGGATTTTTTAAATTCCACTCACAGAAGCGGTAAAATTAAGTTTTATGAAAAATTCAGTTTTTTAACTACCACTTAGTGGTTTCACTATTCATCAAAAAATGAAAGTTTCCAGAAAAATACCAAAAATTAGGCCTAATCTATATTTTATATTATGAATTAAAAAATGATTTCTATTTTACCAAATTCTAAACATATCAGTTGCAATAATTAATTTAAAAATTAATTCCCGTCGTCAAAACAAATAGCGTGTTTTTAAGAGATAATAACTATCAAAAGATTGACACTTGTTTATGTTCTGTTTAATTGTGAAATTATGTACAATGACCAACATTGTATTAAATGGTAAAAATATATTCTAAATATACTTTAAAACCACTCAAATTCATAATTTATCAATATAAATTATTTCGATTAAAAAATTTTGTTTTTAATTAAAATTTAGTAATTTTCACTATTCATCAAAATATAAATGTTATCCGAAAAGTTCCAAAATTTCACCTTAGGCTAAATTCGATACTCCGAATACAAAAATGAAGTCCATTTTGAGAGATAAAATTTCAAAAATTAGGTATTACTATTCATAACGGCTATTTTTATTGGTTGTGGTGTGTGTTAGAACTCGAAGTTGCGTACAACACACGCTATTGTATTATTCAAAGGAAAGCGTACCGTGGAAGCTTGGGATGTTTCATTGTAAATTTTTGATGTCCCCATTCTAAAGAGTAAATTTATTTAGTCAAATTGAATATATAAAAGTTTAAAATATTGGATTTAAAAAGGGTTCACTATTAAAAGTTGGTAAAAGTGCAATACTGGAAATGAATTTGTTCTTACATTATGTCTAAGAAACTCATAATATGGATTCTAAAATTATAAGGATTTTATAAAGTTTGAAATTTAGTTAATACTATTAATAACCTCTTTTTAACAACTTGTTTGGTAAGTCATGGTGCGCTTGAACTCGGTGTTGCGTGTAGTGCAAGTTATTGAATTATTTTGAAGAAATAACACACTATGAAATCTTGGGGTGTTACATTCTCCCCTCCTTCAATAAATTATGTCCTTTCAATTTGAAATTGTTCTTCAAATGTAAAAGGTTGAATATAGAAAATATCTTTGTGGGAAAACCCACATCGAAAATTGGGTTAATAAAATTTAGTCTTAATAAGAGGAAAAGATAAATGAAAGGGTCACCACCAAATTATGATCTCTATTCAGAGAACATTGGTGGAAATTTGAGACATATAATTGGAGGAAAAGATTAAATATTTATAGCTAGTGATTGAGGTCATCAATCACAAACAAGTGTAAAATTTAGGGCCTTAAATTCATCAATCTATGATGATTTAAAATACCATCGGTTCATAAAAACATACGGTATTAGGATAATACATTTTTTTGTTTTAAGATCCCTTCCTTAAAGTATAAGAATTAATTTCTTCATTGAATAAGAGAAGAAGAAAAATATATACTTTACAAGTAGAGTATCATCCTTTAACTATGTTCTACAACAAACTCGTCTTTCACTCTAAAAGATAATAGAACTTAAAAATAGTATTCTATTTATCCTATTCGTATAGGGTTAAAAAATGAATTTATAATTCATCTAGTAGAACCATTAAAAACGACATTATTCAATCCAGGACATTACGTGGGTCAGTGGTAGGTGATACACCCTTGTCGCCCTTCAGTTGTGGGTTCAAGTCACGCGGCCTTGCCGGACGTGACGGGTTGCCACCCGACCTCCGGGTTATCCTTTTGTGGTAATCCAGAATAATCCAAACTAGAACTATCCAAAATAATTCAGTCCAAAATTTATAAGGAAGGTAAACACAATGAAGATCCTTTTTTCCATGTAATAACATGTGATCACCTTCATCATGTATTCTTTTAAAACACTGAAATATCCTGAATTACCATAAAACCTTATTGATTACATTCATGATCCCTTATTCCTTAAAGAATAATATATATAATCCTTCAATCCAAAAATTTTGTAAACCCCAACAATGATGAAATATACAAATCATTAATCAGTTTCACGGTAGTCAAGAATATCCAATATAATTTATCCAGATCAATAATGTATTATTCTAAAATCACTACCTCGGTATCAGAACCATATTATGGTTTATTATTCTCTCAACCATATATTTTCCAAAAATTTAACCTACTATTGAGTCACTTTTCATTGTTCCACAAAATCTCATGTCCTTAATGAAATAGTACTGTAGTACAATCCTTATATAATCCATAATTATTATAACAAGTACATTTTTGATACAACACTCAAATGACATAATCAACATAAGAACTCTAATAATTATTCTTCATCTGTGGTAGTATCATAACTTGATTATTATCCAATAGCATCATTTGCGGCATAGTCTGATGACTTGGACATAGGTTCGTGTAGTGTCCAAACTCCTTGCAAATGAAGCATTGTACATTTGAAACCTTTTTCTTACCCTTGCAGTCACGTACTTTGTGCCCTTTTCCTCCATACTTATAACAAACTCACATTCCTTTTAGGAAAGTTTTAGGGTGTTTCTTCCCACAGTTATCACATATGGAAAAATTCTTCTTTTCCCTCTTCCCTTTATCCATCTTTCTCTCTTCTATCATTTTCATCTCTTGCTTCCCTTCAAAGCCATAGGACTCATTAAACTCTTTACTTATCTTATCAACACATGATATTATTTCTTCATATGATGATAATACATGGGAGACTATTTCTCTTATAAATTCTGGCGTAAGACCATGAAAGATATGATCCTTCTTTCTCTTTGGATCATGTGCATTGCTGGTGTTCTCATTCCTTCTACTGGGCTCCATTTCTAAACAATGGCATACACTAGATTAGTTTATAAATGACAATACCTAATCCCAAACTTGTAAAACACATAACATAAATTAAATAGTTTATGGATATAATCCATAATCATAAAAATGTCTCCTTTGAGGAAGTATATACTTATAAACCCTTCATAATGTTTTGTAAAGAAAATGAGAATTATCCTAAGTATATCCCCCGGGAGTGTCGTAACCAAGAGTGCAGCAAGGCCCGTTGTCGTGAACCAGTTCCCGTTTTAGTCTAGCTCAAAGCAGTGATTTCAGTTTTTACCCCTAGGTGCATCTGTGCCAGAGCCGCCTCTACCTGCTCGTATCCAGATAGGGATGTATTTCTCAGAAAACTCACAAAATCTCTACAATACCAAAATTCTAGGAATTTCTTCTATACTAATCCTCAATGTCCATCTTAAATCTATGTGCTCTAATCATAGTTTATCTAAACCAAGATTCCAAGGATTGTACTAAACTTCCTCTGATACCAACTGTAACACCCCGACCCCAGTTACCTAGAGTCGGTGAATTATTACATAACATTGGCATGATCACAAGAAAGATCAAATCTCGAAAGACCGATTTTTTTAGTAGCCTTGGAAACACTAGATATATTCATAAAGTTTACATTACATCAATAAGTGAAAAACTATAACAACATATTGTCTTCATATCCCCTCATACTATCCCTATAGGTCATTCATAAAATACTTCTTCACATCTTGGGAAAAATAAAACATAGAAAAAGGTGTGAGCTCAAATGCCCAGTAAGGATAACAATATAGCGGAAACTTTCATAAATAAGAATAAAAATTTAAGGCAATGTATAACTAAAACAAAAGCCTTTTAAACTTGAACATCAACATAGTATGACAAAAATAAAATGAAATAATTCCATTTACTTATTCACATGGATATTCTACTAATAGAATAATCACATGCAATATCAATAACCACTTTCATAATGATGGAATGCATAATGCCAGACTATCATAACCACATAGCCAAGGCCTCGTGCCAAGACTAAAAATAATATTTTGTCAAGGCCTTGTTCCAAGACACTAGTTTGTCTCATGGGACATACCGATGCATCGAGTAGCTATAGCGGGCTCCACCCATAGCTTATTAACTCCAATTCATTCCTTATACGAACAAGTTTAAACATAACTTAAACATTCGTATTAAAACTGGAATACGAAATATCAATACTTTCACCATAAACCATTAATGGTATAAAAATAACACATCCACATTCAAACATATCACAAAACCTTCAATATAATATGGAATTTTTGTTTCATAATAAATCAACTTCAAATAAGCTTAAAATCCATCAAATGATGTTTACATAGATGAAATCAAAACTGTTAGAGAGAAATATCTATTTTTTGAAATCATTTAAAAGTCACATAATTATAAAAAAAATTACATTGAAAATATTCTTATAAGCTTGTAAGGGAAGCTTCAACGATTTTATAATGGCAGAAAATAGCCGCACCCGCCGTATAAGTTAAAAAAACATTCTTACCTTAATTCTGTCAAAAAGGTTAAAAAGCACCTTGTTTGGAAAATGACGGGAAGCTTCCTTTATAAACCTCTTATAAAAAGTCAAACATGGGTATAAATGACTTTAACACATATTCTTGTAAATAGTAAAAATGTTTTGAAATACACTTTTAAGAAACATGGATGTGGATTATAAAGAAATCCCAGTAGATTATTACGTATAAACAACCTCGGATAATGAAGAGATTGAGAAATAAAACCTTATCTGGTACTTTTCCTTGGTTGAGGGTAGGTTAAACTCCTGTATAATGGTGAAATAATTGTTATTAAATTATACAATAATCATATACATTAATATGATATCATATATGATCTTTTAACATTGCTTTGTTAATAATATCTTAGAATTATCGTCGTTTCGGGTGTTAACATACTCGTTTTCTTTTATATGTTTTGTTACATAAGTCATGATTGTTATGGATAGGTTTTATCTTATTCATATCCAGAATTATATCAAGTCCTTAAAAATAATTTTTAATCATAAAATTAGAATTATACTTGAATGGATATGATGGAGAATGAATCTCATCGCGTTCGTGGAGACGGTAGTCCGTACGTACGCACGAGCGACAATATCATCCTTTTGATATTAAAATAATATATAGTTGGATGTTATATCATCTATACAGAATCATTATCAAGTTATAATTATTCTTTACAAGAATTACACATCATCATTATACCCGTCCAAATAATAATTTATTGAATAATAGTTACACCACGACGTGGAGACGGTAAGCCGTACGTACGCACGTATGGTGGCATGTCATTCAAAGGATGGATAGAATACTGAAATATGGTTGTACCATATTTATAATAACATCACAGTATATATAAGATACTGGATTTATTATTTTTGAATGGTAATAACAAAGAAAGAAGAAGTGGAAGAAGAAAGGAACTTGAAAAAGGGTGGTCAAATCATTACCTCTTCTTCGGGTTCTTTCTTTTGATTTTATCAAAAGGGCTCCTTAGTTTGGCTTTCTGATCAAACTAAGGCCTCTAGGTTGTAGTGAGGGAAGTTGAGAGAGTATTTGGGCTGATTTTGGCTGAGCCAAATGTCTATGAAGGTGTGAATTAATGAGAAGGGGGAGTGCCCTTTTATATGAGGGGTGAGGGGCACCTTTGGAAAAGCTAGAAATATTATTTTATAATAAATTCATATTCGGTTTATAATGGCTCCAAAGTGTATTATTTATAGGTTAAGGAGGGGATGGGTCGAAAACCACTCAACCAATATAATTTAGACAGGTTTGGTTAATTATATTAACCTTATCTTTTAATTTTAACTCTTAGTTAATTAGTTTGACACTTACCATGTCACTTTGTATTTTTATATTATATAGTTAATAAACATACTATATAACTCCAAGAGACCCCCAAGTGGTCCATTAATGATACACCTATCATGATATAAGTCTCTTGTCCGAACCTTAGATTTTTAAGAATTTAATATCAATTAATAATATAATATTTGTTTTAAAAACTCTTTTATGTCAATTTTGACACTATTCAATAATTGATTTTTTTTAAAATCACAACATAAGGATTACTTCAAAAAAAGTTAATTATATCATTCCTAACATGTCATAGTAATCTTGAAAATTAGTTTAATTCATAAAAAGTTTGAAATTATATTTATTTGGGTATTTATAATATCAATTATTTTAATTTTTCACTATTATGGTAATTATTGCATCATCATTTCGCCATAAATAAATTAAATTATTTAATGTCTAAAATTTATAAATAAAATATCATTATGTAGGAAATATGTTTTTATTTTTAATGAATTTTTATAATCGAATTTATCCTGTGTGTAACCCTATATTAAAAATGTTTTAGTAAATAAACTTTGATTTTAACTCTTTTAACTCTTCTTTGAATTAAATAATAATAAATGTCCTAATCTAATCCAAGTGGACCTAAATGATAATATTTTATTCCTAAGGCTGTTTTTGGACGAGATACACTTGTCCAATAGAATTAGGACATGTTTTAGGGTAATATTAATATCATTTTAACCTTAATTACCCTATTTACTTTTAACCGTGGTAAATAAAAGTAAAAAGTTATTATCACCAAAAATTATTTTCATCTCATTGAACCAAATTTTACTCCTTGATATTAACCGTGTCTCTTGGATTTTAGAAATTTCACTCAGAGAAGCGGTAAAATTAAGTTTTCTGAAAAATTCAGTTTTTTAACTACCACTTATTGGTTTCACTATTCATCAAAAAAAATGAAAGTTTCCAGAAAAATACCAAAAATTAGGACTAAGATATATTTGATATTATTAATTCAAAAATGATGTCTATTTTACCAAATTCAAAACATATTAGTTTCATTAATTAATTTAAAAATTAATTCCCATCGTCAAAACAAATAGCGTGTTTTTAAGAGATAATAACTATCAAAAGATTGACATTTGTTTATGTCCTTTTTAATTGTGAAATTATGTACAGTGACCAACATTGTATTAAATGGAAAAAATATATTCTAAATATTCTTTAAAACCACTAAAATTCATAATATATCAATATAAATTATTTCAATTAAAAAGTTGTTTTTAATTGAAATTTAGTAATTTTCACTATTCATCAAAATATAAATGTTATCCGAAAAGTTCAAAAATTTCACCTTAGGATAAATTCGATACTCCGAATACAAAAATGAAGTCCATTTTGAGAGATAAAATTTCAAAAATTAGGTATTACTATTCATAATGGCTAGTTTGATTGGTTGTGGTGTGTGTTAGAACTCGACGTTGCGTACAACACACGCCACTATATTATTCAAAGGAAAGCGTACCGTGGAAGCATCGGATGTTTCATTGTAAATTTTTGATTCCCCCATTCCAAAAAGTAAATTTATTTAGTCAAATTGGTTATATGAAAGTTTAAAATATTGGATTTAAAAAGGGTTCACTATTAAAAGTTGGTAAAAGTGAAATACTGAAAATGAATTTGTTCTTACATTATGTCTAAGAAACTCATAATATGGATTCTAAAATTACAAGGATTTTATAAAGTTTAAAATTTAGTTAATACTATTCATAACCTCTTTTGAACAGCTCTTTTGGTAATTCATGGTGCGCTTGAACTCGGTGTTGCGTGTAGTGCAAGTTATTGAATTATTTTGAAGAAATAACACACTATGGAATCTTGGGGTGTTACATTATGACTTACCCTAGACTATGTGTTATGAATTGACTATATCTATATATTCTTTTTATATGTTGTAGACACATACTTGTGTAGAGAAGACTTTATTTTTCCTTTGTGTATTTCTTTTTGGTTTCAGGGTGTCCTACTGAGTATTGTTATACTGACCCTTGCATGGGATTTTCACACATGTGTCATGTCTTCTAGAGATGAGAATCCTTTTGAAGAAGTCCTAGGTAGACCAAGAACAGGACCCAGACTAGAGAGAACTTTTTGAGTTCAAACAGGCTGAGGTGTTCCTGTGGATTTAGATAGTAGTCCCAAAACAATTTTGTTTACAGGTTGGACTTTGAGTTTTACTGACTTTTTTTTAATGGGCTTGTATTATGGCCCTATTTACTTTTAAGTACTTTTCCTATTGTTCTCTGGTTGTGGGATATAGTGGTTTTCATGAATGTTTTTGTAGTGGTTTTTAATTTTCAGTATTTTTTGTCTTGGAGATGTGTGTGTGTGTGGAGGTACTAAGTAAATTCCTCCCATGTTAGTGATATGCCTATTCGGTGCTAATCACTATCCCCTTTCCTATTGATGGTGGGATTAGGAATTCAAGGAATGAGCCCCACTAGGATAGGTTGCGACACAACATATACCCATTTGATTAAGAATAATGGTTTTTTGTTTTAGAAGAATAAAACTACCGTAAAAATATCTTTTCAAAAATTCTTAAGGAAAATAACCCTTCCATATTGAAAAATCTCTTTTTAAAACTGAATGTTCACACAATTTTTTAAATAACACATTGTTTTAAAATAACCTCTAAATTTTATTAAGGAATATTAATAATATTTAGTGTTCATGATGGTAGTGATTTATGTGCATGTTGAGTATGTTAAAACAAATATACCTTCCACATTTTCATCAAAATCCAAATGGGGAATGTTTTGAAAAAGGCATAAAGATTCCTTTAAAACATTTAGAAAACGTAAAAATTGGTAAAAATGGGTTTAATAAATCATTTTGAATAAATTGAAAATGTTATGGAAATAATTTATAGAAAACATGGTATTGGAATAAAATAGATTTCTGACTAAAGAGAGAAATGAAGTTGGATTTTCCTTAAAATATTTTCTCAAATATTTTAAGTATAAAATATTATAAAATTATACTATTAATTTAAAATATCTTGAATAATTGTATGATGAAAATTTTTAATTTTTTTATTAGAAAATTTTCAAATAATATCCTTTAACTTAAATTCAATAACAAACAATATTGATTAGAGTGATGTTGTGAAATAAAAACTTATAATGATCATAACACTGAAGTGATAATTAATCCACAAATCGATTGTGTGTATAAATTTTAAATACACATAAAATGGTGGAAATAAAACATAATATAATAAAAATAAATTTTACACATATTCATAAACTTTTATCTAAGAGAAATAATATAACCTAATAAAATGAAATTAAGATATTAAAATCTTTACCACTTGGTAACTTTCAAATAAAAAAGACTTTGATGAAATAATTAAAATTAAAACTCCAAATACCTTGTGATATTTATTATTCATGATATTACACAAAAATGGTAATTTTACACACCATTTAAAATAAATTTGGTGCATCACATTACAATATGCCTCAATAGATGGGAATTGAGACGAAATCTAGTAACCCATAATTCTTTTTTGTTAAAATTGATTTAAACTCCTATATAAAGGATTTAAATTTTTTTTTAACTTATAATAGAACCATATTAATATTAATAATATCATATATGATTCTTTTATAACATCTTATCACCCTTCCATTAATATTTTATCATTGTTTCAGGTGTTAATTTCCTAGTTTTCTTATTCATTATTTATTATGAATGGTCTGGTTCTTATACATATTATATAGTTCAATAATGTATATAATAATAATAATTAAATAATTATCATATTTATACGTCAATTATAATTTTGATGAAAATCATGAAATATTGTTACGAAAACGTAAGTATGTTACGATCATGGAGACAGTAGGTCATACGTATGCATGGCTAGCATTTCCATTTTTAAACGATCATTATTTAAAGTTTGTAAGATGTTTTCTATATTTATAGAATTATTATAATATCAAATTTACCATATTATTGTTTTAAATATACTCATATATATCATTCATGTGGTTTGGTGATGAAAAGAGAGCCACAACGCTACATGAAGCTGGTAGTCCACATGTACACAAATGATGTTATCATCTTTAATTGAGTGATATGTAAGAAAGAAAATGATTTATTGTAATTTAATAATTAAAAATAAGTCATAAATATTATAATTATGTAATTTATATCGGATAAATTTATTAAATTTTCCTTATTACATTCCATGTAAATCATTAGTGAAAAATGAATTGCATCACTTAGCAAGGTGGTAGTCCTATGTACACACAAGCGATGCTATCATATCTCCTATATAATGGAAATTTAATAGGTATATGTGATATAATGAATAAATATTTATTATTATGTTATAAATATCATTTTTTTATTTTATATCCATCTTCATACACAGCTGTGAGAGGTGGTAATGGAAGAATAAATGACATCAGTTTATGAGGTGGTTGTCTTCCATGCACACGAATGGTGATTTTGTAACCCATTTGATAGAAGCGGAAATGGTTTTAGGTATTAAACATAAAATAAAAAATATCCATATATTTAATATAATTTGGATATTATATCTTCATGGTTTTATAATAGTTAAAGGTGGTGGATAAATAAATAAAATAAAAACATTCGTTGAAGAACGTTACTTCTTCTTCGAGTAACCTCATTAGGTTTTCGCCAATGAATTGAAAAGTTAGATTTCTTAGAAAAAATGATTATAGGATGAGGGGAGGGATTTTGGAAATTTATTTTTGTATTTATTTTCCAAAACAAAAAAAATAAGGTGTTAATAATAGAGGAGCGTGGATGGCCTTTTATATGTGAGGTGAGTGGAACACTTATATTTTTTGAAAATAAAAAGGTGTGACCACATTATTCACATGATTAAATGGTAAAAAATAGAGTATCCTATATAATTATACATTATAAGGTTAAAATATGGTGATAAAATAGATTTTAGACAATATTTTATGTCATTGTAACCCTTATCTTTTTAGTTTAACCACCAAGTAAATCAATATTTAACATAACTGTGGTAATTGATTTTTTTCTTTTTTCACTATTTATATTTAAAAAAATAATATAAACTTATTAGATAATATAAATTATTCTAATTAAAAATATTCAATCCATTTTAAAAAATTTCATTCACATAATTGTAGAAATTTAATTAAAAAATAATCATGCATATGCGATGAGAAACTGGGTTTTCAAAGAGAAAATGTTCAAATGTTTAAAAATATTTTTAATAAACTTTCTACATAAAAATGATATTGATGAAATAAATTTGGTTTGTGTAAATATAATTTAACAAATTTTACTTTAAATTAATTGAAAATATAATTTAATTTAATAAATAATATAAATAAAAAATCACTTTTCAATTAAAATTCAGTATTTATCACTATTCATCAAAAATTGATTCTTTTTAAAAACTAAAACCTTGGGGAATCTTTATATTATGATTTAAAAAATTATACTCATTTTATCAAATACATTTTCTGAAATTGGTCAAATTAATTTTAAATTATCTACGCAAAGAGCAACTAAACCATCTTTTAGAAAAAAATCATTTGTTCAGAAAACATTTGTTTGTATTTTAAATTATTATTATTTTATTCCAAATGAATATATAACAATAATATTTATAATTTAGTTATTATTATTCATACTATAAAATTTAATGACTACGTATTCTATATTATACTACACTTATACTTAGGTTTTAGTGTTTCACAATCTATCAAAGAGATTAAATTTAAAGAAATATATTATATGGGTTGTTTAAGATTAGTGTAGTGTGTTCCATGCACTATTGAATATAATGTTTTTATTTTAGATTTAGGGATGCTATATTATCCCCACCTTAAATAAATTATATCCAAGTAATTTAAATTTTTTCTCATTAATCAAGGATTTTACATTTATAATTTCCATTGCTGAAAAACCCATATCACAAAAGGTTTCATAAAATATAATCTTAATAAGAGAGAAAGGGGAAGTACATTGATTATATGGAATAACACATAATTAGGTCTCTATATAGGAGAAACTTTTTGGCATGTAAATATATGTTCATGCAAGAAAATTGTAAATAATTATAGATAATGATAGATGTTATTGATCACAAGAAAGTAAATGATCAATTGAATGGTAAGGACATAAAAACCATAAATCTATGGTGATTTAAAAGGAAATCTGATTCATCAGATATAGAGGCAATATGATACATTTTTTGTTTCAAAATCCTTTTCATAATGTTGAGTAATTATTTTACTCTCAAATATTATAAGGAAATATACTTACTTTATACGTTTCTATTTCATAAGAACAATTTCATCCTTTGTGCTTTGATCAATTTCTAATTCATCACTTACTCTAAGAAATTAATATCCAAAAATTAATTTTTTATTTTTGAATCGCTAAAATTAACATTAAAAAAATATTAATATTCATAATAGAATGATATTTTATTCCATTGATCTCTAGTTATTATTATGAAAAAAAGGTTAACATAGTTTATCATGCATGGATCTCTATATGGTGATTACATTAATCTCTAAAACCTCATAAAATGTTCAAATTAAACAATTTTATAAATATTTAACCATATTTCTCTCTCAAAATATTAATATCTATTCCATAATAAATAATTTCACTGAATTCCCAAAATGAAATTATCATTAATCCCCCAAAAACATGAAGTATGTCTTGATTATCACATTTAAAACATGTGAATACCATCATCATTTATTCCCTTAAAACATGTAAATAACAATAATACCCATAAAAATATAAACTAAACAAGATTTTTTCCTTATTTCATATATAAAACATATATTATTGGATATATTTCTTAAATCTAAAAAAATTGTAAACTCCATCAATGATAACATAAATGACTTTTTCAAAAAATCACTAATTAGTTCAAATATAGTTTGTACTATCCAATTTAATTTACCCATATAAAGAATCTATTTATACCAACACAATTATCTCAACATTAGAAACATATTAAGGGTTATATTTCCATTAATAATATGTTTTACAAGAAGTTCAACTTTCCACCGAATCATTTTTCTTGTTCTTTGGTACCCTTCAACATATTCTTTATAATATTTTATGAAAATTTAATTTGATACAATAATTATAAATTTCATAATTTTTATAACTAGGATATCATTGATAAAATACTCAAATTTACATGATTATTTAATATAAAAACATAAATATTAATCATTCCACTTCGTTTTTGATAAAATCATAACCTTGGGTATGATTCATTATCTTAATTTGTGGTAGATTCCATTAAGTATTGAGACATTGATTTGTGTAGTGACCTCATCCACTTAAAATTTAATCATTTTACATTGGAAACGTTTTTTTACCCTTGAATTCTCATGAATGGTGTCTTTTCTCTCTAAACATGTAGAAATCTCCAGTTCCTTTTCAGCAAAAACCATGGTGTTTCTTCCAAAAATTTAACATGTCATAAAATAATTCATTATCTTATTCTCATTATCCATGTTTTTCATTTCTATCCTCTTTTTCTCTTAGTTCTCATTGAAGCCATAATATATAGATAATCATTTACCTATCTTTTTATCACGTGATATTATGTTCTCATTTGAGGATAATTTTTGGGAGCCTATTTCCCTTCAAAATATTTTATTAAGACCCTCAAAGAAATGATCATTCATTAAATTTGGATTATATGAATAAATGTGGTCTCATTCCTTATATTGGGTGAAATTTCTAAATGATTTCATACTCATTAATAGATCACATCTTTGTGAAACATAATTTATAATCCTAAAACTAGTGAAATACTTATGATAAATTGAAAAATATATTCATAGTTATTCTCATAATCATAAACATGGTTTCTTTAGGAATATCTATAATTTCAAATCCTTAATAATTATTTGTAAATAAAATGTGAATGATCCTAATAATATGCCCTAGGAGTTTCAATGTAGGTGCGCAGTAAGGCTTGTTTCTATGCACAGGGTGATGATTAGGTCAAGCCCAACATGCCCTTTTCATATTTATTAGCTCTAGGTACATCTATTCTATAACCACATCTACTTATAGTAACAGATATGGGTTTATTATAAGAAAAACCCCCATAATATCTACCTTAAAAAACATTAGGGTGTTCTTCTACTCTTATCCTCAAATTCTATCATAGGGTTACGATCTGTAATCTATGTTTTCCTAAATCTAGTTCCCAAGGTTTCCACTAAACTTCCTCTAATACCAACTATAGTGACCCTAGCCCCATTATCCTTGATTTAGTGTATAGTTTATTATATTGGCATAATATACAAGGAATCTCATCCCAAACGACCTAATAGTTTAGTAGTTTTTGAAAACTAGATACAAAATTGATTTTTTCATTACATCTTAAAACACAAATTACAACATAATTATTTTTTACTATAAAATTATTCCCTATAAAATATCATATCACATAAATCATAGTAAAGTTTATAGAATCTTGGGTAAAGGAAAAAAAATAAGGGTGATGTCAAATTCTCAGAAAGGGTTACGTATAAGGAAATAAACTATGAATCAGTAAGCATAAAAAAAATAAGTGAAGGTGAAAAATTAAAAATTCATGCCATGTAATCAATAAACCGATAAGTAAGTTCATACAGAGATAAAATCAATGTAAAAATATCATGGATAATAATAATATGTAAAGGTAGATAACTGAAAACAAGATCCATTTAATCAATAACATGACTATCATAATAGGATAAGGAATCATCAATTTGGAAAGGTAAATAACTGAAAACACATACATTCTAAAAAATAACCAAAAATTAAATGAATCCTAATAAAATATCATGGAAAATGATAACTGAATTCTTAATGAAGGAAATACCTAATATTTGGACTTTATGAACTCAGGTTCATCATACCTCTATCATTAATAACTTTCACAATAATGTTTTAACCTACTGGGTACAAACTCATATGGTTTGGCCAACTAATTTTATTCTAGCATACTCATTCACCTCATGATACTACGGATTCATCAAGGGTATATCTATAAATAATCCCCACTCATGTATTAACATACAAGTCATTCCTCATATATCAAATGTTCAATTTAATTTTTGAATAAGGTGTCTTATCAATAAATATCTGTATTGAGTAAAGAATATTGATCCATCAATATTTCCCCAGATAAAAAAATGAAATTCAATGTAAAAACCCATATGTAGAAATGAGAAACAATTTAATAAATATGTAAACCCAAGATAAATAAAATAGATATTTAGGGAAAATTTAATTTCCAATGATAAGAAAATGAATAATTCAAGTGAAGGTTAACGACTATAAAAATGAATCAAAGAAGTGAATTTAAATACATTTCTTAGTAAACCTTATCATAAACCATCCATATAAAGAATAAGTATGGTATCAATACGACATATATCCATTATAGAAAGAAAAAAGTGTTTTTATTGATGAATCAAAATGTAATAAAAAGACATTAGAAAACATTCTTAAGGAAAATATCATTTTCATTTTAAAAGTTCACCAAAATTTATGAAAATAAAATTCCTTCAAAATAAACTCTGAATATATAAAGTAAGATTTAAAACACTGAGTGGTTAGCAGGTCCATAAATTATAAACTTTTTGGGTATGTTAAAACAAAGATTCATTTCACATTTTCAATAAAATCCAAACATGACTTGTTTTGAAAACAACATGAGGATTCCTTTGAAAAAAAATTAAAAGTAAAAATGGATAAAAATATATATAATAAATAATTTGTAAAATATTAAAAATATTTTTGAAAGAAAATTAGAAAACATGGTTTTGGAAGAAAATATATGTATAACCAAAGATAGAAATGAAGTCAACTTTTCTTAAAATAATTTTATAAAAAAATTAAGTACCAAAGTGTTAAATTATAGTAATATTACATTAAAATATCATAAATATCTTGATAATTTTGATAATTAAATGCCTTTATTGGTAAATGGTTAAATAATTTCCTATAACTAAACTTCAAGAACAAACAATCTCGATTCAAATAAGATTGTCAAATAAACCCTTATAATGATCATAATGTTGAAGTGAGAAATAATCAATGAAATGATTATGATTATAAACTATATATCCACATAAAATAAGTATCAATACAAGATAAGATAATAATATTCCATTTCACATATTATATTTGAATATCAAAGACAACGAAGAAGTAATATAACTCAATGAAAATAAATTGAGTTATAAACTTATCTAACACTTTATAAAATTTAAATAAAATACCCTTGGATGACATAATTAAAATTGAAACTCAAAATACCATTAATTTTGAATCATTTATGATATTACATGGAAAATGGGAAGTATATACAACATGTAAAATATATTATGTGTATAACATTATAATATTCCTTAATGAAGGGGAATTGAGATGAAATACCTTACCACATAATTCATTTTTGTTGACAAAACATTAATATAAGATCTTGAAACTTCATAGAGGTACCTCATTGATTTAATTTTGGTTAAACTCCCTTTTTCATTATTGTAATGGTAATTGGGTTTATTGGAGTTTTAGGGGTGTCACGGGAGTTCGGGAAGAGAAAGTAGGAAGAAAGTCTCATCTAGTGCATGATGCATAGTTAGAGAACTGTTAGTAGTAACCATGCACTATAACCGTGAAGGCCTGCGAAGAAAAGTGCATGGTTTAGAAACCATTAAAAGGTGATCCGAAAACTATGTGGGATTGTAAAGATCCATACTAGTTGGATACTTCACATTCTTTCAATCCGTGCAGACTACTAGTAGACCGTGCGACCCCAACCCCCTCTATGATAGGGGTAGTTCACAGTTAGTGCACGGTTTGTCCAACCTTGTGGCCAAACAACGTGCCCCATTAAAGAATGAGGAATTTCCAATTTCCCCGTTTGTGATTTATGAATCCTCGCTCGAATATCTCCTCTATTTTTCCTCCAGAAACTTCAATGATGAACAAAACCCTCTTAGACTTCCAAGGGATTATTCCCATATGATTCTTGTGTGTTTGGAGGGTCATTATGTGAAAATAAAATCTCTTGGTAATAATTTGACTCCATTTCCTTCCATTTTATAGAATATTATTGGTTTTTGGGTTCCTTCCCATCCAAATATTTAAAACCTTGTTTTTATAGGGAGTTATTCATCTTAGTTTTTGAGGCTGAGTAAGTTATAATCAAGGGTTTCTTTTGGATTAGCGGTTGTCTACAAGGATGAGGTAGGTGGTCTTAAAGAATTCTCCCATAGTCTCAATGTTTTATATGTGTATGGTTTTGTTCCAATGTTTGTTTTTTTCATTTTTTGTCTTTAGATAAGGAATGTAAATTAGACCTTATTGTGTGGTGTGAAAACCTCTACGGACTCCATTGGGTTCATTGATGATTGATATGGGACTTAGTTGTAAGATCCCAACATTTTATGGATACGTATAGGGATTGATTCTAGGTATTATTTTTCCTTTTTTGAGTAAATTTTTTATAGTTTGTAATTAGGGTGATTTTGGGTAGAAATTTGAGAAATTTTGATGAAGGATGGATAGTGCATGGTTGGTGAATGGTTTTCCCAAACCGTGCTCCCAATCCCAACAAATTGTGTCAACCCAAATAGATGGGATTCACATGGATAGTATAGATTTTTTTCAAATCATGCACCCTATATGGAGAAACCATCCACCCCCCCCCAGAAGAGGTGAACAGTTAAGGCGCATGGTTAGAGGAGACCATGCACCCTGAGTATCAAACCATGCGTATGGGATTTTAATCCCCCAAAAAATAGAGTTTAAATTTATTGAGCCCTAATTTTAACCCTTATTTGGCCCTAAGTCAACCCCTAATTACATTCCATGGTTTTGGTGGCTCTTGTAAAGATTTCAAGTATTCTTCACCTCCATTCTTGGTGAATTCAAGGGTGGATTAAATATCTTCACCTCCACGGGTATGTGATTTCATCCCATTTAGATCTCTCTCTCCCACTCCTCTTTCTAGATAAAAGAGTGGTGTTTATCCTCAGTTTGTTATAGATATATATCTAGGTTTGTTAGATATTTATTATTTTTAATTTCGATATAGGAATTAAATAAATATTGTGTTCTTCATTTTAGGTTTGACCTATCTATTTAAAATTGGGGATTTCCATTGGGTGCTCGCTCATCAACAAATTGAGATATGTGGTCAGTTATTCAAATCCCATAGTCATGAATTCAATTACGTGTATGTAATTATAGAATTTCTATAGTTTTTTTAGAAATGTAATTTTTCTAATTGAATTAATTAATTTGGTAAGTTAATTATTTAAAGAATTTTGAATTGCGGATAATTAATTTTTGAGTTAATTATCATAATATTGAATTGGGATTTGAATATAATTAATTTTTGAGTTAATTATCGAAATATTGCATTGTGGATTGGGGATAATTAATTATTGAGTTAATTATCATAATATTTAATTGTAAATTGGGTATAATTAATTGTCGAGTTAATTACTAGAATTTTGAATTATTGATTGGAATAATTAATTGTTGAATTAATTCTTGAATATTGAGTTTGTAGATATTGAATAATTAATTGTTGAATTAATTATGGTTTTATTGATATCATGGATTTTTTATAATTAATTACTGAATTGATTGTGGTATTATTGGGATTGTGTATTTTGATTAATTAATTGGTTAATTAAGTAATGGGATTAATATGCTTAATTAATTGGGGAATTAATTAAGGGGATTGATGTGATGAACTAATTGTTGAATTATTAATGAGATTAAGATGATTAATTAATTATTGAGTTAACTATTGGTATTGAGATGATTAATTAATTAATGAGTTAATTAATAGGATTAAGATGATTAATTAATTATTGAGTTAATTAATGGGATTATGATGATTAATTAATTTTTGAGTTAATTAATGGGATTGAGATTATTAATTAATTTTTGAGTTAATTAATGATGTTGTGGTGATTAATTAACTAACTATTTAATTGATGGCATTGATATGATTAATTATTTATTGAGTTAATTAATGGGATTGAGATGATTAATTAATTGCTGAGTTAATTAATGGGATTGAGATGATTAATTAATTATTGAATTAATTAATGGAATGATATTGAAATAAGGACTTGTAATAATGGAATTCATATTTGATATTGAAATGACGAATGGTAAGAATGGTATTCATATGTGATATTTAAATAATGAATGGTAAAAATGGAATTCATATGTGATATTGAAATAATAAATGGTAACAATTGCATTAATAAGTGATTTCAAATGATGAATGGTAACAGTGGAATTTAAATGTGAATTGAGATAATGAATGGTAGTAGTGGAATTTATATGTGAATTGATATGAATAATGGTAACATTGACATTCAAAGATATGATATACCTTGGGTATAGTTCATACTTTATCACAAATAGAAGAATGTATTGAGGTTTGGGTGTCCTTAGGAACCTGGGGGTTTATGTGGTAAAATAAAGAATAATCTTATAAGTGTAAATTGTTAACTGTATTATTAGTATTTATTATTTATACAATTTCATGAACTTTTTTTCTAGATATTGTTTTAAACGTTGTTGGTGGTGGCCAACGGAATTGTACTCACACCCTACTCGAGATGCCAAATCTGTACCCAAAAAATATTTAAGGGTTGAAAGAAAGGTTATTGGGAAAGGCCCATGTGTTAGATTCTAGAGTTGGTATGGAGCATGGATGAGAGAAACAGACATGGTTCGGGACCCACTTGGTAGTTGTCAGTGTCTTTACTTTTGAGTTTCATTTTTACACTTGACACATACTTTGGCATGGCATATCTACTGTTCAGTTTTAATATTGTATTTCCCTATTTGGTCTCACCCACCCACCCCCCCCCCCCCACCACCCACCCACCCCCCGAATGGCTAGAAGGCCTTACTTTCATTTATTTTGTATAATTCCACTTTTAAGGGTTGAAGGGGAACCCTACATGACTCGTAAAACAAAGTAGCAAGGCCCAAACATGACCTAATACACGACCTTAATGGACTAAGACCTAACACACTTAAAACGGGCCCTCTCCATCATATGTATCTTGGAGGCGCTTAGCTCCCCAACTTGAAAGGGTATCCAATAGCATTGTACCATGCATATCTATATGGTGCCTAGTCCCAATGGAAGTTTCTATACCCTCTCATTATTCCAATCTTGTTAGCTCTTCTCTAGTGGTTGATATTTTTTTGTTCTGAATCCTTGTCTAGGCTTTCTCATATGTGGTCTTCCTGGTTTCTTATTGGTCTTTTTTGTGGCTTGATAACCCTATGGACCGAAGGCCATTGGTGTCCCAAAGGCCCTTACAGATCTAAGTCCATGGGGCCTGAAGGCCTTTGGTGGCCCGAATTTCCTGAGACCTGTAGGCCCAAATCAGATTAATGGTGACAGATGCTACATTTCTAAATAGTACTTGTTAAAATACTTCTACAGTAACCCAAAAATTCACCCCCATACGGATTTGATCCTAGGTCTCTTGGATTCCAAGGAGGAGCCTTTACCACTTGGCTACAGGCTCGTTGGCCCTATTTGGTCTCATGATACTGGATTGGTTATGGTTATATGATTATTATTTTTATTTATTTATAATGTTGTTCTACTTTGATAAAGAGGATATAGTCTCTCCATGGTCGATATAAAACCTCGCTATTAGTCTTCCTCCTCTATAATACGGGGAGGATTTCTTGAGGTCATGTGACCGATCAGATAGGGGGACCATTGTGTTTCTCCCTGGTCGAGACATTACAAATTGGTATCATATGAGTTTTCTTTTCATTTTTTTATCACACTATTTTGGAAAGGTATATAGGATACCTGGAAGATTCGGGCCTTAATTATGATATCATGAATAGGAGTAGCTACCCCATGTACGGGGGAGAACCCAATTACCCAGGGTGGGATTGTTGTTATATTTGTTTTCTATTTTAGTTGAATATTTTTCCATGTTGAAAGACGCACTTCTTATGTAATGTGATTATTATTTTAGAGATTGTTGATATTTGACTTGTGTCATGATATGGATCAAGATTTGAGTATGCATGCATCATTATAAGCACTCAAGATTATTGTGACCTACATCATTTTTAGGCATGCATGGGAAAATGGGTTTTGGGTAAGTTTTTGAACATGAAATGTTTCTCCTTACTTGTGAAATCTAGTTGAAAATGTGTCTAAAGTGAATTGAAATTTATAAAATGATTCAAGATTTGTATAAATGGGTGTCTAATGATAAATATTAATATTGATAATTATTTTACCCTTTTTTAACCATGATTTCTGTGTATGATGGTTAATGGTAGTGATATCTCTTCAGTTTTTACCATGTGGAAGTGTTTGGGGAAAAAATGTTGTGCCTTGTTGTGATTTACTCTTACATAAACATGTTAAAGTGGTGATATGTTTCCTGATATATTTTTTTCATTGTAGAGATATGAATCCAAAAAAATACTTGTCAGGAGGGATAAAGGATGATATGAATGGTGATGATCTACCAGTATTGGATCCTAAGGCACCAATGGTTCCAGGTGAGGAAGCAGGAGAGAAGTTCAGTATAAATTTGATCATTCCATGCATTTTATGGAAGGATACCTAGGGAAGGTTATGAAGAGTATGTCTAACCATACTCATGAGTTTCAATTATAGAACCCTCTGAATTTTATTAGATAGTGTGGACCTGAGGTAGTAGATTTCAATATTGATTCCATACAGAATATACTTAATCATTTGGAAACTCTGGCTGAGAAAAGGTTAAGTTGGATCTTATATGCTATCATGATTAGCAAAGTTCTTGTGGGATATTCAGACTTAGACAGGACAAGCTGGGAGTATGTTATGGAAGGAATTTTTTGAGAAGTTCCTATTGCACTTTTATCTAGGGATGTTGAGGCTTGAAAAAATAGCTAAGTTCATGAGGTTGACTCAATGGAGTATGTCTGTGATGGACTATGATAAATGATTTATAAATTTTTTGTTCTTTGCTCTTGCATTGTTAGGGTTGAGACAGATATGATAAAATGTTTTCAAGAAAGACATAAATGTGATATTATGTCCCAGGTTAACCTTTTTCAGTTAAATAAGATTGTTGATGTAGTGGATCGTCCTCTCATAACTAAGGGGAACCTAAAGGAGGATTCCAGTGTAGAATAGATGGTCAGTTTTAGATGATCAAGAGGTACAAATTTCAAGAGAAACAGGGGTCTCTATGAGAATTTTAGCCAGGGGATAGCAGGAAGAGTGGCCAAGGGGAAAGTTCAGTCATAAAGGACCTTACCCGGATTGTCTGTCACTAGTGCGGTAGAAAGGGACACTATAGTAGACACTATCCCTGACCACCAGGAGAGTGAAAATATTAAGGTATTATGGGACATCTATAAAAGTTTTGTAATAACCCAAGACAGAAGGGTAGTGATGGGGGAGCTAGACAGAACCAGAGTGTAGTAAGGGGATCTTTCACACCATATCATTATAGCAGCTATACTTCTACTAGCCAAGGTGGTAGAGTCACTAGGTGTAGTGCTTCTAAAAAATTGTACATGTATCAGTTGGGCGGTGAAACTTAAGGGAGTCAAACTATATCAAATGGAAGAGGGGTAATATAGTTTCATGCAGTTCAAACTACACTTGTTGATAGTAAGGCTATAACACTAATAATGAAGAGTTATATTCTAGTTTCTTCTATGCTATCTAGTACTTTATTTTATACTAGTGTCTCTCATTCCTTTATATCTACACAACATGTGAATGGTTTGAGGTTGGCGGTGGAGTTTATGAGTGGGGTTACGGTGATAGATACACTAATGGGGGTATGATCTAGAGATTTCTGTTTGTGTAAGGGGTGTTCTCTCAAGGTTGGGGACTGTCATTTTCTATGGAATCTTTACATCCTATACATGCCATTATTTGACTTAATTTAGGGTTTGTACGAGTTAGTAGCATATCGAGCCCACATTTATTTTTACCATAGAAGAGTGAATTTTACTTCTCCTAAGGGTGAAAACTATATTGAATATGGAGACTGGCATATTCAGGAGGGATAAGAAGGGCCAATTGCTCAGAAACTGGGGGAGACTACCACACTGTTTTCTAGTCTATTTCTAGATGATGGGGGTGTGAAACATGATGTATTTCCTCCCATAGTAGACAAGTTTAAGGACAGTTTCTTTGAAGACTTATCAAGGATTCAACCTAAGAGATTTGTGGAGTTTATAATTGATCTCATGCTAGGGGATGAGATAGTTTATATTCCAACATACAGAATGGAACTGATAGAGATTCAAGATTTTAAGACTTACTTGGATGAGTTAGAGGATAAGGGATTTATTTCTCTGAGTGCATCACCTTGGGGTTTACCTGTGTTGTTTTCTAAGAAGGTTGATGGGACTCTATGCTTGTGTGTCAACTACTATAATTTGAATTGGATGACTGTAAAGAACCAGTATCACCTTCCACATATTAATGATATTTTTGACTAGTTGAGATGGGATTGTTTTTATCTAAGATTGACTTGAAATCAGGGTATCATCAATTTAGAGTTTTAACTTTTGATATACCAAGGACTGCTTTTAGAAGATGCTATGGCTATATGAGTTTTTCTAATTCCATTTGGGTTGAATAATGTACCGATAGTGTTTATGGTGTTGATGAACAAAATTTTCATTTCTACCATGATTAGTTTGTGTTTATGTTTGTGGATGAAATAATGGTATACTCCAAGACCCATGATGATCATGCCCAACATATTGGCTTCAAATTGAGTATACAAAAAGAATATCATCTATATGAAAAACTATTTAAGTGTCAGTTTTGTATTGATCAGGTAAAATTATTGGGTCACATCATCTTGAAGTAAGGTCTATCAATGAACTCATAGAACATGCAGGTAGAGGTATTTTGGGAGAATACCAAGAACATTTTTAATATTCATAGATTTTTTAGAATTATCTTGATATTAATAGATAATCATCCAGGAATTTTCTTGGTTGGTTGTGTCGCTTATGGGATTGATGAAAAAGGGGATAATGTTTTAATTATCGAAATCATGCAAGAATCTTTTCCATGATTTCAAGAATCAGTTGAAATCAGCACCAATATTGATCCTACCTAAATTGGGTGAGGAGTATATGGTGTATTGTAATGCTTCTTGGATAGGTCTTGGAGCCATTTTGATGCAGGTAGATCGAATTTTTGAATATGGGTCTCAACATTTGAGGCCACATGAATAGAACTACCTTACACATAACCTCAATTTGGTAGTAGTGGTGTATGATTTGAAGTATTGGAGGCATTATCTATTGGGTGAAAAGTTTACTGAGTATATGGATCAAAAGAGTTTAAATTATATCTTTTCACAGTGAGATTTTAATCTCTGGTGGTGGATATTGGTTGAGTATATGCAGTCATTTGATTTTGAGATTGCATAAACACCCAAGGGAAACAATGTTTTTTGATTCTTTAAGTAGGAAAACTCAGACACATGTAGTTCAAGAGTTCAATTATGAGTGGAAGATGGTGAATTTGCTGGTTGAGATGCATGTTTTGGTTTAGAAGAGTTAGAGGTAGATAACTCTTATATCAGTTCTAGTTGATTTTACACTTTTGATCCAGATTAGATACAATCAGTATTATGATCTAGAGTGATGTACCTTGAAATAATTCTTTGAATGTGGGGAGTCACCTTCATATTAGAGAATGGATGAGGATGATATCATCAATGTCGAAGATCAGGTTGTTGTACCTATGATTTTTCGGGAGAGCTTATGTGTGATTTTTATGCCTCTAATTGGGTGATAAATATAGGTAAGAAAAAAATGTACTATGAACTATGATGAGAATTTTGGTTACTCGACATAAAGAATAAGATAGAAGGGTTCATGACATGATGCTACACCTATCAACAGGTGAAGTCTGAGTATCAAAGTCTGGGTGGTTGGTTGCAACTGTTGTCTATTTTGAAATGGAAGTAGAATGATTTGACCATGAACTTTATGTTGGGTCTCTCGAGGAAGCCTTGGAATAATGATGTTATTTGGGTTATTGTGGATAGATTGATGATGGTAGTGATTTTATTAACAGTGCAGAATACTCTTTTGGTGGATAAGTTGAGAGAATTATATGTTTGAGAGATACTTCATCTACACAGGGTTCCACAAACAATAATTTCATACCATAACTCTCATTTTACTTCTCACTTCTAAAAGGTATTGCAGAAGGCTCTTTGGACACAGGTTTTACTAAGTATATCTTTCAACCCATAGATAGATGTATATATATACTGTATGATATAGGAGCTAGAGGATATGATTCAGGCGTGTTTCCTAGACTTCGATGGGTCTTAGGATAAGCACCTAGCTATGGTAGATTTTTCATATAATAACAGTTATCAGGAAACTATTATGATGGAACCATATGAGGCACTTTATGGTAGGTCATTTAGATATCCTCTATGTTGGATGGAGGTAGGTGATTCATAGTTATTGGGATTGAGTCTCATGTAGGAGACATCAAAGAAGGTTTAGTTTATTTGGAAGAATATGGCTATGACTCATAGTAGATAAAAGTAATATGTTGACATACATCGATGACCTGTAGTGCTTATATAGGGTGATCGTGTATTCCTTTGGGTGTCTCCTAGACTGGTTCATTACAAGATACAGAGATAGGGAAAGTTGGTTCCTAGATTACATGGACAATTTGAGGTTGTTGAGATAATCATGTTTGTTGCATATTGATTATCTCTTACATAGAGACATGGTGCTATGAATGAAGTTTTACATTTTTGACAAATACAGTGGTATCACCCTAACCCTTCTCATGTAATTGATGTGGATGATGATGAGCTTGAGATAGAAGCATCATTTGAGGATCATCTGATACATGTGTTGGATCAAAATGATAAAGTGTTGCTGGAAAAAATTTGATGATAGTTCATGTATTGTGGAAACATGGATGGGTTCAGGAAGAAACATGGAAGATATAAGAAAATGCACAGGCTCAGTGGTCTAATATTTTTTACTCAAAATCTTGTAGACACTTCAGAATATATCTCAAGGATGAGATGTTATAAGAAGGGGATAATGTAATATACATAACTTTTCTAGAGATGTTGTGGGCTTGATTTCAAGTACTCTTTTTCCTTGTTTGTATTAAATTTTTTGTGGGTTATTACTAAGGTTTATTTGGGTGTAAATTTGAGAAATTTTAAAGAAGAATGGGCAGTGCACATTTGGAGCACAATTTTTTGAAAATGTGATCCCCAACCCAATAAACCATGAATACCCAAACAGAGGGGATTCTCATGGTTGGCACATGGTTTTTAAAACCATTTCCCATAATAGGAGAAACTATTCACCCCCTAGAAGAGGCACATGGTTAAGGCACATGATTAGAGAAACTTTTATTCCCCGGGAAGCAAACCTTGCGTATTGGATTTTAATCCCATCAAAATTAGATTAAAAATTTATTGAGACCCCATTTTAACCCCAATTTGTCCTTAACTCAACCCATGATTCCTTTTCATGATTTGGGAGGCTCCTTGAAAGATTCCAATCCCTCCTGACCTCTGTCCTTATAGAATCAAAGGGCATATTGAAGATTTTCACCTCCATGGGTATGCAATTTCTTCCAATTTAGATCTCTCTCTCTCTCTCTCCTGATCCACTTTACAGATAAAAGAGGTTTGTTTATCCATTATTGGTTCTACTTATAGATCTTGGTTTTTTAGATATTTTTCCAATTAAATCTTGGATCTAGTAATTTAATCAACATTGTGTTCTTTGCTATGGGTTTGGCCTACCCGTTTCAAAGAGGGGGTTCCCGTTAGACGATCGATCATCAACAAATTGAGGTAGGTGGCCTATTATTTAAATATCATTGTCATGATTTCAATTACGTGTATCTAATTTTAGAATTTCTGAATTTTGTTTTAGAAATTTAATTTTCCTAATTAAATTAATAAAAATTTTAAATTAAATAATTTAGGAATTGTGAATTGGGGATATTTAATTATTGAGTTAATTATTGGAATATTGAATTGAGATTTGGGGATAATTAATTGTTGAGATAATTATTGGAATGTTGAATTGTGAATTAGGGATAATTAATTTTTGAATTAATTATTATAAAATTGAATTATGAATTGGTGATAATTAGTTATTGAGTTGATTATCAGAATCTTTAATTTTGATTGGAATAATTAATTATTGAAATAATTATGGGATGTTGATTTTATAGATATTGAATAATTAATTTTTGAATTAATTATGGGATTATTGAGATCATGGGTTTTGAATAATTAATTGTTGAATTAATTGTGGGATTATTGGGATGGTGTATTTTGATTAATTAATTAGTGAATTGATTAATGGGGTTGATATTATTAATTAATTGGGGAATTAATTAAGGATATTGATGTGATAAACTAATTGTTGAATTAGTAATGAGATTGAGAAGATTGATTAAGTTTTAATTTAATTAATGAGATTGATATGATTAATTAATTGTTGGGTTAATTAATAGGATTGATATGAGTAATTAATTTTTGAGTTAATTAATGGGATTGTGATGATTAAATAATTTTTGAGTTAATTAATGGGATCGAGATTATTAATTAATACTTGAGTTAATTAATAGGATTTTGATGATTAATTAATTCATGATTCAATTAATGGAATTTAGATGATTAATTACTTCTCATGTTAATTAACGGGATTGAGAAGATTAATTAATTGTTGAGTTAATTAATTGGATTGAGATTATTAATTAATTATTGAATTAATTAATGGGATGATATTGAAAAGATGAATGGTAATAATGGAATTCATATGTGATATTTAAATTAGGAATGGTAATAATAGAATTCATATTTGATATTAAAATTATGAATGGTAACAATGGAATTCATATGAGATATTGAAATAATTAATTATAACATCCTCGGCCCAAGATCCACTAAAATAGTGCCCTCGGCTAGGTCGTCACATGACCTCAAGCGCACCTCATCATAATCCAGAGGTTGTTGACTAGCAACAAGTGTCAAATAAGTAATGTGGGGAGACTATGTCCTATTTACTAGTGTAAGACATTGTAGATATCTTATGAAATAAAGAAAACAATGAACATAAACTAGAACATGCATTACCAATTGTTACCCAAATAGGGTACAAACCAAACAAAACAATTAACATGTCATGTCATGCTAATAGTTTCAAAAATGAATAAAACTGAAAATAAATATAAACAATTGAATCCCTAAAATGTTTTCTGACTCCACGCCTATATCCTCAACCATATACATCCCAAGCCCAACTCAACTTCATATCATAGGGAATTTTCTCTTGTCTTGGACTATAGCCATGAAATCTACTCGTGTGCCCAATGAAGGCCCAATCAGGGTGTGAGTACAACTCAATAGGCCACCACTGATGGTGTATAAAAAATATCCAGTCTAAACAGATAGTTCTTGCAAGTTCCAAATAAATGAAAAGATAGAAAAGGAAACTTGAGTTCTATTAGATAACAATATTCACTTTAACCAATTCCATCATTAATTCCATTTCATCATTTATTCCATATTTATTAATAGATTCTTTTTCATCACATGTTCCATGGGTTAGGAATTTACAACATTTAAACAACAGTCTATGTCGGTCAATTATCATGTATTAGGGAGTAATTCAAGTTATCTATACCACTAGGGATAAACAGTTCATAAATAATATTAACAAACTAACCTTGGAGCTTTATCCTAGATAGTCTCATCCAATGAAACCATTAGGGGCCTAGAGAATTAGTATGAATCCCTAACTCGTGCATTCAAGGGTGAGTTTAGAGCCTCAGTCCAACCCAACCTATGGGAGGAGCCTCATTCACACATTTACCATTTACTTGGCATAGCCCATTTAACCATTTTCCCTTTTCTATAACTTAACCCATTTTTCATAATAAATAATTCACATACATTAAACTATTTATTATAATTCATCAATTCTCATGATTTATCCCATTAACACAATTAAATTCACAAGAATTTACCCACTTATGAATTCAAGTATCATTAATAAGTCACATAGCACAATCAATTTATTTCATCAACCCATTTCTATATCAAGAAAAACAATCCATTATGCCATTATCAAAGTCTATACACAGCCATAAATATTGACTTTCCAACACAAATAACATGACAACATGTTCATTATGGTCTCTACTTTATCACTAAGTAATTATGAGCATAACATTACAATTTTCCACATCCAGGAATATTGGCACACCCCATAGGTAGACCTAATCCGGTCTAATAAATCTAGATGCATCCCACATGAACCATGAAGGGGTAATATTAATCTTCTATCTAACCATTTTACTAAATATTACTCATGGAAACAAATAAAAAAAAGAGGGAAGAAATATCACAACCACACATGCATAAATCAATAACAAAATTTTGGGATATAACTTGTAGACCACCTACCTCAAATTCGTAGATGAATGCACCTTTAAAATTATCCTTATATCTAGATTTAATCACCCTTTGAATTACCATCCTAATATCCAGTATAAAAAGAGTTTTTTAGGGATTTAGAATAATAATAACAAAACCACAATCCATAATCTGGAAAAGAGATGTAAGAGGAGTGGTAGACTTACCTGGAGCTTTGATCTGCATCCAATGTCACTCCAAACAGACTTTAATCAAAGAAGATTGATCCTTGGGAGGTATTGATGGTTTAGATTTTTCAATACGGTTGTACGAGGAATAAATTCATTTAAAATTTGGTGAGAAACTTGAAATTATAAGGGAGAAGAGTAATTTATAACTTTTTAATGGGGCGCACGGTTTGGTCACACAGTTTCCCAAACCATGCACCTACCTTTTTCTAAGAGGGTTTAATTTTTCAAGTTACCTGGGGAGGCCTTCACAGTTTAACAAAAAAAATTCCAACCATGCATAATGCCCCTGTCCAAGGTTGAATGGTTTTTTCTTTCACCTCGGATGGTTTCCTCTAACCATACGCAAACCGTACAACATGCACCAGATGGATCAATTTCCCTTACTTTCATGTATCAAACCCCTAGAACACCACTAAGCTTCCTCACACACCCTGTAAGAATCACATTGACCAAAATTAAGTGATATAAACCAAAATTTAAACAAGTACATACCTCCACGACTTCCAATATCTGAAAAACTCACCACCTTATAATGGATCGTCCTCGAGCTGCATTTCCAAGCATCACCGAGTTTCCGAAGTAAAGATATTGGGCCACTAAGCATGCATATTTGACTCTCTATCCCAAGTTTCTTTCTAAAAGTTACCATGTTTCCACAAAACTCTAACAAAATGCATAGTCTTATCCCATTAGTCTTTCTCACTATGATCCAAAACATGAACTAGATGCTCCTTAAAGGACTCATCAGCCTCAAGCTCAACATCCTCAACATCAATAACATGAGATTGGTCAGGGTGATACTTCGAAAAATTTTGACTCATGAAATACATCATGCAGGCCACTATACCACTGTGGGAGTGAAAATCAATATTCCACTGGTCTGATCCTCTCCCTAATTTTAAATGGCCCCAAAAAAATGTGTTCCAACTTACCCTGCTCCTGAATCCGAAGGTGACATGAGATAGGAGACACACAAAGAAACACAAGATCACCCACCACAAACTCAGGAGGTCTATGATGCCAATATTCATATGATTTCTTCTTACTCTGAGTCGTCTTCATACATTTTTGGATAAACTGAATCTATTCTGACATCTCCTACATGATACTCGGTCCTAAAAACACTAATTCCTAAACTTCCATCCAACACAACAGAGATCTACATGGTCTACCCTAGAGCACCCCATATGGTTCCATTTGAATAGTTTCATGATAATTATTATTGTAGGAAAACTCAACAAGCACCAATTTATTTTCCCAAGACCCACCAAAATCTACAACAAAAGCCATCAACATGTCTCCAAGCACCTGAATAGTATACTATGAATTCCTGTCTGTCTATCGGTGAAAATCCGTACTCAAAAACTCCTAGGTACCAAAAACCTTTTTTAATGCATTCCAGAAGAATGATGTAAAATATGGATCAAGATATGAAACTATATTCTATGGAACTCCATTCATTACACTACCTCTCGAATGTATAACTCATCCAACTCTTCCATGGTGAGAGTCTCTCAAATTGGTAAGAAATAGACCACCTTAGTCAAACGATCCATAACTACCCAGCTCACGTCATTCTTATAAAGCATCCTTGGAATACCTACCACAAAATCAACCATCACATCTTCCCATTTCTATTTTGGTATAGTAAACAGCTACAAAAAATCACATGGATACTGATGATCATCCTTCACCTATTGGTACGTAAGGAATCACAACATGAAACTTACAAACTTCTTCTTTATCCCTAGCTAGAAATATTTCCAATGAAGATCACGGTACATTTTTTTTAAACTAGGATTCAATTCCCACGTTTATTTATGAAACACACGCATAAAATCTAATCGCATACATGTTGTCACAACAAACAGACATACGCACAAATGATATCATCATCTCTAATGGTCCAACAAGAAGGTGGCTCCACAACTTTAATATTTCCTCTCAAATTGAAACATTCTGCATCCTTAAATTTCTTCTCTCTAATATGGTTCAGAAGTCTGGACTAAAATTCTAAAGATGCATGTATCATCTTCCCATTCCAATCCAACACCTCTATATGCATCTTGGAAAACAATTTTATCATCCTTCACTCGGAGCTTGATACCTGAACCGCCTGATTTTGAGCCTTCTAACTCAATGCATATACAAAACTATTTCCCTTTCCTGACATGTAGAACAACTCAAAATTAAAAGACTACATGTATTCTACCCATATTTATAGTAAAAGATTTAATTTATTTTGGTATAAGATATACTTAAGACTTTTATTATCCGTATACAACATTAACCACTCACCCAATAGGTAGTGCCACCAACACTTCAAGGTATAAACCACTATGGAAAAATCAAGATCATGAGTAGGGTAATTTATGTCATGATGTGTCAACTTCCTTGAATATTATTCAACCACTCGAACATCCTGTATCAACACCACTCCAAGACCAATACTAGATGTATCACAAAAAAAGCCATACCCCTTACCTAGCTTGGGTAATATAAGAATAGGTGCAGTATTCAACTGTTTCTTTAACTCTTGGAAAGAATTATCACATTCCCCAAACCATTCAAACTTTAATCCCTTATTGTTCAAGGCAGAGAGTGGTGCTTCCAAATGAGAAAATTCTCTAATGAACCTCTGGTAATGGTCATCCAGTCCGAGAAAACTTTGAATATAAAAAATATTCTTGGGATACTCCCAAGACGCAAATGCTTTCACTATCTCTAAGTCTATGGACACACCTTACTCAGAGATTATGTGACCTAATAAATTCACCAAATCTATCTAGAAATGATTTTTTGATAGATTTTCCTATATCCTATTCTCTAATATTGAAATCAGGATGATATAAAGATGTTTGACATGATTGTCATGATTCTTAGAGTACACTATGATGTCATCAACAAAAAAACACCAACTGATCTAGGTATGGGTGAAATATTCAATTCATTAGGGCTATAAAAACTACTGGTGAATTGGTCAACGCAAACGGCATCAAACCAAACTAATAAAACCCATAACTACTCCAAAATTCAATATGTGGTACATCAGAAGGTCTCATCCTTAGCTGATGATACCCTGATATCATATCAATCTTGGAGAACAGTGAATCACCTCTCATCTGGTAAAAAAGATCATCGATTCTTGGAAGTGGGTATTTATTTTTAACTTTCATCTAATTCATCTTCCTTTAATCTACACATAACCACAATGATCTATCGACATTCTTTGAAAGCACCATCGGTAGTCCCCAAGGTGATGTACTAGGAAAAATAAACCATTTTAACTCTAATTCCTTCAACTGAGTTGTAAGCTCCTAGAGTTCTACAGTTTACATTCTATATGGAGTAATGGAACCTGGTTCTGCTTATGGTAGAAACTCTATCATTAATTTGACATATATATATGGAAACATCCCTATTAATTATTTAGGAAACACATCCTAGAACCAATCCACCACAGGATGAAGTACATGATAATTTTTCCCCATCATCAAGTAGGATTCAAGACACTAGGGATGTAGTTCACCCAACTACTAACAAAATATCCCTTCAAGGCCTATATAAACATCCCATTCACTACTATGGATATAATTCTATCCCTTAATAGATGTGAATGTTACCCTATAGTGGTAACATTCAAAATGATCTAAATACAATACTAGCCAATCAATTTACATAATTAGATCAAAACCTCACATCTCAAACACAAAAAAATCACACCGGAAATGATACCCACCAATTTCAAGAACACACACCTTTCCACTGCCCAATATTTTATATTTTCACCCCTAATGGTGAATTGATCAACATAACCCCACACATATGTTCCACTACAAGGCCCAAAACCAACACAAACTGAGCATAAATGAATGAATGTGATGAACTTGTATCAAATAAATCACTATAAAGAGTTTAATATATAGGAATTGTACCTTGAATTGTTGATAGTATAGCCTCCCCACTATTGGGTGCAGGATGAACTGCATGAAGTTCACCTACCCCTCTACCATTGACCCCAGTTTGAATTCCTTGAGTTTCACTGCTTTACGGATATGAACGCTCTCACACCATATTACCATTCCACCACCTCTATCGATACATCCATTAGAGCTCAAACATACTACTTGATATGGGGTAATTGAACTCGTACTTGTACTCTACACTCATATCAGGCTTCCCTCATTACCCACCTGTAGAGGGTTCCAACAGAACCTCTTTATATGAAAATTTCCTTCACAAGCTTGTAACTCAATTGATTGTCAGGGGCACTAACTACAAACATGTCCTGGCCTACCACACAGATAGAATAAAAGTTGATCACATCCCTATGAAGCTGGTTTCCTTTTCTGACAACCCTATCCACTAACACTCTAGTGTAAACTCTTGAAATGGTGTTTTTTATCATCAGAATTTGCATTACTGGATTGCCTCGATGGAACTGCATGCCCACAACCCAAAGCCTATTTGAGGTTCCCTTCTAAGATAAGGGTATGATCCACTACCTTAGGAACCCTCTTCAAACACGATATATTCACCTATGATTTGATATCATATCAGATTCCATCTTATAAATGTCTATCCATAACTACCTCATCACCCATCAATGCTGGTATGAAGTGTTAAAAATCAGTGAAGTGCCCATCATACTCCTTCACTGATATAGGTCCATGCCTCAAACTCATAAATAATGAAGGCTTATCCTATATCAAAGTATCTGGATAGAAATTACCCAAAACAATCTTGGAAATCCTTCCATGTCATACCATCAACCTATTGAGTCTGGACCAATACATCCCACCAATGCTTTTCATATCCCCGTAATATGTAAGATTCCATCTTGAATCTCTTGTCAGGAGGATTCTCTAAGGGATCAAGAATCGTCTAAATGGATTCTATCCAAAATTTGACTGAATCAGGTCCACCCTCTCTAGAAAAAGTTGTAGGGGTGCTACAGATGTTACTCCCTAGTCAGACCAAACATACTCGACACAACCCGCCCGGGGTCCTATTCCATTATCTGTATAAAAAGATAAAATTTATCACACAACTGCTATTATCCCTTGTTACCATTAATCATTGGGGTTACTTGCTCCATTTCATGAGGACCATTCTCAGTGAAATATTATTTTCACCCAACTAGCTCACGATGTTATGGAGGCATCTTCCTAGAATTCCAAACATGCACCTCAGATCACATAACACAATCCATCCACAATAACACAAGGAAAACTCTTCACTAAGAACAACCTACCCATGCCACATATACTATCCTAAATAATATCATCACACCTCTTCTCAAATTACCAAAACTAAATGTTAAAATATTTATAAATTTTCATTAAGAACTATTATTTAATATTTCTTTGACATTTTTTCATCTTTACCCATTTTCATCATTTTTTAGTCACTGTTTTCTTCAATGTTTTCATGAATTAAAGTGAATTCTAACTTTTATTCCCCACACACCCGTCTTGTGTGTTCCTATCATGATGAATTCCACCTATATCCCTAGGTTCCTAAAATGATGCATGAATGCAAAAAATTGTGCCATTTTATCCATGAGAAAAATATCATAAAACCATCACATCGCACAACAAGTGAATCACCCAATGGTGAAAATTCATTAAACTATAACAACACACATCAAGAATAACAATCCCCACTCTGGGTACTTGGGTTTTCCCCAAACATGGGTTAGCTACTCCCAAGAAAAAGCTCATTACCAAGACCTAACACATAATAATATCACATCTACCATACCCAAATAATAATACCGTAGAAAATAAATTCCTATGATAACACTTTGTAACATCCAAAACCTAGGAGCCACTAAACTGGTTCCCTGGTCAAGGTCACCATATGACCTCAAGAACGCCTCCTCATATACCAGAGCATGATGATTAGCAGCGAGGGTCAAATAAGTCATGTGGGGAGACTATACCCTCTTTATTAGAGTAATACACATCATATACCATGTGAAATAAATAAAACTATGAATGTAAAAAATAACATGCATTGCCAATCATTTCCAAAATAAGGTACAAACCAAACCAACAATAAATATGCCATGTCATGCTACAAGTTTCAAAAGTGATGAAAATAAAAAATAAATAAAAACATTTGAATCCCCAAAATGGGAACTGACACTAAGTATAGATCTTTATTTATACACATTCTAATCCCAACTCAACTCCCTAGCATAGGGCTTTTTCCCTTCTCCTAAACTGCAACCACGAAATTCTCTTGGGTACCTAATGGTTGCTCGATCAGGGTGTTATTACAACTTAGTAGGACACCACCAATGGTGTCTAAAAAATATATAGTCAAAATAGATAGTGCATTAAGGTTCTAAATAAATGATGAGATAACAAAATACAACTCAGGTTTTATTAGATAACAATATTCACTTTAACCAATTCCATCATTAATTCCATTTCATCATTTATACCATCTTCATTAATATATTCTTCTTCATAAAATTTTTGATGTGTTATGAATTTACATAATTTACACAATGGAATAAGTCAGTCAATTATCATGAATAAGGGCTTGTAGACTACCTACCTCTAATGTTGTCACACCCCATGGGTTTGGAATTCCAAGGAATGTTGGAACACCCCATGGGTACCCCTAATCTTGTCTAATCAATCTCGATACATCCCACATGGACCATTAGGTGTTCAATTCATCATTTGGCCAAACATTTTACCAAATATTACTCAAAGAAACAAATTCACATCAAGAGGGAATAAATTTCATAAGCAGACATTCACAAATAAATGACAAAATTATGGGATATAACTTATAGATCACCTACCTCAAATTTGTATATAAACACACCCTGAATATTATCCTTAGATCTGTATTCAATAACCCTTTGAATCCTCAACCTAGGATCCAATGTAAAAAAAGAGTGTTTTAGGGATTTATAATAAGAAGAACGAAACCACAAGACCTAATATAGAAAAGAGATGTAAGAGAAGCATTAGACTTTCCTGAAGCTTTTATCCACAACCAATGGCACTCTAAACGTCCTTTAATAGAAGGATATTAATCCTTGGGAGGTCTGTAGGGTTTAGGTTCATCACTAGTGATGGATGAGGAAGAAATTAAGAGAAAATATGGTGTGGAAGTTAAAATCTTGAGGGGAGAAATGGTAATTTCTCACTTTTTAATGCAGCGCACGGTTTAGCTACATGTTTTTCCAAATCATGTACAAACTATGCGCCTGCCTCTATCCAATAGGGTTTAAGTCACATGGTTGCCTAGGGATTCCCACATGGTTTGGAAAACTATGCACCAACTATATGGAATTCCCCTTTCCAAGGTCACATGGTTTGGCCTTTCCCCTCACAAGGTTTCCTCTAACCATGCACAAACCGTGAAATATGCACAGGATGGCCCAATTTCCCTTCATTTCGAGTCTTGAACCACTAGAACACCCATGAGATTCATCACACGCCCGATAAGCATCCCATTAAAAAAATTCAAGATTTAAACCAATATTTAAACAAGTACATACCTCTATGAAGTCTATGATCTTGCATGAATGGTATTAATGGTATTCATATATGATATTGAAATAATAAATGGTAACAATGAAATTCATGAGTGGTTTGAAATATTAAATGGTAAAAATTGAATTCATATGTGAATTGAGACAATTAATGGTAAAAGTGGCATTCATATTTGAATTGAGACGATGAATGGTAGAAATGACATTCTAAAATATGATATCCCTCAAGGGTAGTTCAGACATCAGCATGGGTCGAAGGAGGTATTGAGGTTCATGTGTCCTCAAGAAACCAGGGGTTTATGTGGTTATATAATGAATAATTGAATAAGTTTAAATTGTTTACTTTATTTCTGGTATTTATTATTTATACAATTGAATGTGCTGTTCTGACTGGATATTAATTTAAAAACCATTCTTGGTGGCTTACTGAGTTTTAATCACACCCTATTTGGGCTTCCTGATCAGTACCCAAATATATTTCACAGTTGAGGGGTATGTTAAGGGAAAGGGCCCAATTTTCAAGGAATTATTTGGGATAGAGCATGGATGGGTGAACTAGACAAGGTTTGGGGATCACTTGGGAGTTTTCATTGTCTTTAATTTTGAGTTACATTTTGACACTTGACACGTACTTTGGCATGGTATATCTACTGTTTAGTTTTGATATTGTATTTCCCTATTTGGTCTCATGATATTGGATTGGTTATGGTTGTATGATTTATTAGTTTATTTATTTATGAATTTTTTATACTTTGATAAAGCGGGTATAGTCTACCCATGATCGATATTAGACCCTCGTTGTTAGTCGGCAGCCTCTAGCATATGGGGAGGGAACTTGAGGTCATGTGACTGACTAGCTTGGGGCATCAGTGTGTGGCTCCCAGGTCGGGATGTTACATTAGTTCTAAAAATGCGGTATTATAAACCCTTTGAATTGGTGAGATGAATGGGTAGAAATTGAGATAGAGCAATTATAAAAAAGAATAAGTTATGATGATTAAATTGGTTTTTGGGTATGGTTAAAATAGGGAAATTGAATCACTGTGTGCTACTCTTGAAAAATGTCTGGGGGAGTTTTAAATGGTTATAATGATGTGTTTTAGATTTGATCCATGTATTTATTTTAAAATAATAATATGATGCTTTGAAAGTGGTAAATATTCTATAAGAATGATTTCGCATCAATGTGATTTACAAAGTGGGTTTCTTTATATATTTCAAATAATGATTTGAAATTAGGACTTGATTCCCCTTTTGTAAAAATTACTTAATGATAATTTGAAATTATTGAAAATAGAAATGAAATCCTTGGGGAGTGGTTTATTTTTTTAAATAGGAACACCCTCATTTAAAAACAAATTGGCTTCAATATGATTTAAAATGATTATTTGGTTTTGGTTTTTTATGAAATACTGTGAATTAAGGGTCTCCTAGGACCTTGGTAAATCAAATGATAAAAAAGATTAATGTAGTAAATGGTTGTGAAGCATGTACACATGAGTAAGTGGTATGTGTGGCGTATTGGATTGAGGGTCCACTCTATAGGTCGAGCTAGACTGATTCTCTAGTCCTCATCAAGGTATTGCATGACTATGAGGTTGGACTAAGGCTCATCTCCTTGGGTTGGGCTAGATTGATTCTCTAGGCCTACCGATGTAAGGTATTAATAGTAGGTTCGACTGAGGATACTCTTTTTGGGTTGGGCTAGAGTGATTCTTTTGGCCCATTGATGTAAGTTATGACTACAAGGTTGGACTATGACTCCTCTCATTCGATTAGGATAGACTGATGATCTAGGCCCATCGATGTATGTTATGATTAGGATATTGGACTAAGTCTCCTCTCCTTGGTTTGGGCTTGACAGATTCTCTATTCCCCACTGATGTATTCCATGGTTTGGGATGTTAGACTGAGGAAATATGATCCCAATTTTTGGATATGATATGGGTACTTGGACTTATTCTCTAAGGTACTTGTTAAATTATGTTTATGAGTGAATTTCCAGTTGTGAATAAGAGTATGTAACCCCTTATTCCATGGATTAGGCTCTTAATATGTCTATAGAGGGATTGATGGTTTATATTAAATGATAGAACATAAAGGTTATAATGGTTAGTTAATAATTGTTTAAATGTGAAACATGTCCCTTTGTGCCTAGTTTATTTATTTTTTCACCTTATTATATATTTATACACTATTTTATAGACTGGTTATTGTTTTAGACACCATTGGTGGTGGCTTACTAAGTTGTACTCATACCCTTCTAGGGACACCATGACACTTGGGTAGCCAAGAAGAATCTGCTTGTTTTCTGATACTGGTTCAAGATCGGGACTTGGTGTTTAGTTTATTCATGGTCATATGGGTTGTAGCATGGGATTTCAAGAATGGTTTAGGACTCCGAAACATGTTCAGGATATTTTATTATTTTGGTATTATAAATTTTATTTGTATGACTACCTAACTTAAACTGTATTCATCATATTGTTATAGAAAGTGCTATATGGTTACTTATTGACTTTTGATTCATGTTGTACATTTATGGTTAAAATTGGTTCTTTTTATCTATTGATATTATTTCAACTATGGTATTACTCATATAAGTGTGAATAGTCTTCCCAATGTATCTATATATACCCAAAAATCTAGTCGATAGCCTCTGGCATATGAGGAGGCACATATGAGGTCATGGGAAGACCCAGATCGGGGAACCGGTCTAGTTGATACTAGGTCGGGGATGTTACAAAGTAGTTTTAGAGGTGGTTTATATTTTATTACTATTTGGGAACAATATATAGGAGACTAAGATCTTGTTAGATCATGGTAATGATCTCATACCCGGGTGCTTATATCCCCATGTACGAGGGAAATCCCAAGTTTCCAAGGGTGGTAATCATAGTTCTATTTTGTGTTTTTACGTTTGATTGATACTTCCACCTCGGGTAGTGCATATAGATGTGATGTTTTTAATTTATGAGGTTTTATCTTCTGGTCCTCTATAGAAAGAGAGGTTGTTTGAGTTCATGCGTTATGTTAGGTACATAGAATTGATAGGTCATCACATGACCTTAGATGAACCTCCACATATTCTAGAGGCTACCAACTATAATTGTAGGTATATATAGATAAATTGAGGATACAATACCCTCTTATCCATGTAATATCAAAACAAAATAATATAAATTGATAAAAGAACCCATTTGAACCATATGTGGAAAATATGAAGTAAAATAAAATTAGTAACCAAGTAGCACATGATTTAACAATATAATGAATACACTACAAGTATGATAGTCAAAAAAATAAAATCCTTGTTACTAAATCCATAAAAGGTCATGAACATATAAGAAATTGGGTGGTTTGGGCAGAGAGAGTTCCCTATTTGTGACCTGGTTTATAGTTCATGAGACTTTGTGGGGTTTGATGTATAATAATAGTATATTTTCTTATTGTGACAATTATAGGACTGTGGTCATGAATTATAATATGTTGTATAAAAATATCAGTTTGGTAACCCTTACATGTTATGATTGTGCGAGTCGTGTTTTAGACCCTAGAGTGGGTATTTCAATTGTAGTTCCAATATGTATATATGTTTATCCTTGGTTTAAATCCTAAATTAAATGTTCGCTGGGGTGAATTAGAAGCTATCTATTTTGGATTAGGGGAAGGAGTGTTGTTGTGAGTAGTTAGTTATTTGAGGTTTCATGTTTATGGATTAGAGAGATATATATTTTCCCTTTCTTAAAGTGACTCCAGTTTATGTATTTTTTATCATTTGACTTTTTAGGTGACCTGTGAGAGAGTTCAGCTGAGGCTGTTAGTCCTTTTGGATGCAGATGGCATAGGTATACATTTTGAAAACTGTAAATGGAACACATAGTGTGTTTCTTAGTGCATATTTATCCTAGTGGGATAAGTGAAAAATGTTAATAGTTTTGGAGATGCAACACAATTTCGGCTATGAGTCTATAGTATTGTGAAATCCAGAGTCGCCTTAACGAACGTTATTCCATTATTGCGGATTCCTTGGAATGTGAAGAATAGATGTATGCTTCATAGGTATAATTGATGCATAGTTGGGTCCATTGAGTTTTGGGTAAAATTTTATGTTGATTCCATTTTTTCTTTCTCAATAAGAAACCTTAGTGCTTATAGTTTGTTATAATTTTGGTTTTAGAAGATTGGATCATTTTGGTGTATGAACCATCTATTTTGATGATTATTAATGGAGGCATCAATGTTGATTTTGGTTTGATAATAAAAGGGATATTAATTAATAGATGAAGACTTTGTTATGGAGGTGACACCTTGGGTGAGGTTGGTAGTGTGGTTGGGACTATTTGTATGAATATTTTGGTTTTTGGGTGAGATGTTGAGAATTCCATAATTCTGATGCGGTTGATAGACTAGGATTCATGATCATATGAGTATGCAGGAGTTTGGGCCTAGCTCTGGTGATGTACAACATGTGTGATCTAGAGTTAGGTTTAGTGGGTGGTCGCAATAAAGTGTGATACCTCAAGGGATATAATGAGGTCCATATGTGGGAATGTTTTGGGAAGGAATGATACCTTTGGAGATGGGTGAACATGTTTTTAGGAGAAGATCATGTCATTATTCGATATTGTCACAGTGGGAATCACGGGTTATGAGTGAGACAATTAGGTTGTGGATCAGTGTGGTGGTCATTTTGTTTCAATATAAATCACTAGGACCATGCAAGAAGACTCAAGTGGGGAAATAATGATGGTTCAAAGGGTAATATTGGATCATGACCACCTGGCAGAGGGTCGTGAAGTGGTAGTGGGTTTTGGTTAGAAATCTTGTTCAGGTTCTGGTGAGTGAGTGAAAATGAGACGTTGGTGGATAATGAATCCCAAGACTTTCAATAGGTTAAGGTGCCCCCATGGTGGGAGGTGACATTAGTAATGGGTAGTTGTAGTGGTGTTTTTCACCAAATTCTTAGCGTGATTTTATCTAGTTACAATCATGCCTAAAATTATTACATCATCTTGGGTATGCTGAGAGGAATTTGGATTTATTCCTAGCTACCTAAAAGTGTTTTTTATATAGAACCTCTCTGAGGGTATTTTAGTGGATAGGTATAGGTGGATTTATATGGTATGGAGTACAATAATGATATGTTATGGGATAGGTCCTCGAGATGAACAGGATGTCGAAGAATGCCATAGGTGTCATTCTCAGATGCTGGGAATGAGTAGTGGGTGATTTTTTTTTCTCTTGTAAAGGTTGTATGGCCACATCCACGTTTTGGGTTTTAGTATGTGATCTAAGTGTGATCTATAGTAATTTAAATTTTGTGAGGAAAGCAATGAAAATGATGATTCTATAGTGGGGAGAGGTATTTCAATCATGTAGGTGTGGAGTAGGTCATGGGGTGGATGTAGTGGAATCATGATTCCATTAACAAAACATATGAGGAACATGTTTTTATTCCTCATGGAAGGACATGTGGGCCTTGGATGTTTCAGTTGATTTATTCAAGCATTTTCTTTGGGTGCGGGGTAGTTTTTAATGAAATCTGAGAAATCTATGTTAGATTTGTTGATTGGCATGATAAGAAATGACAATGGTTGATGGAAAATGAGGTTAGGTGTTAGAACCAAATTGGATTTCAATCGTGGAATCAGATAGGAGTGTTTACATGAACTTAGAATTCCTTTAAGGGTGAAGAAATTTTGTTCATGTGAAGAAGCGATGTTCCAATAGTGAAACTGAGTGTTCTCGGATGCATCGGTTAGGGATATTTTGACTCGATAAAAAAAATGAGTGAATGTGTTGAGTTGAAAACTCCCTTTAGTTAAAGATTTAGAATGTTAAGGGAATTTTTAAAGTGGTAATGGGTTTTGAGGGAGAACTAATTCATCCTTAGTTGATGTGGGTGTGGATGAGGTGCTTTTGTTCAAGATTTTGATGGGTGCCCAGGAGAATGATGATGCCTTGGATAGTAATGGGTTACTTGATTGTGGAGTTCTACCAATAGCTTGTGAAAACCTTGGTAGGTGCATCAGATGATGGAGGAATCCCTTAAGTGAAATGGATCCATCATTAGGTTAAATGGGTATCATGTCAATAGTGGAAGATGTATGTTTGGGACAATCCTTTTTAGGATAATCTGACATAGTATGGTAAAATTAATGGATGTGGTAAATATAGTCCACCTCCATTTTGATGTTTTAATGGAAATTGTGTTTCGCAAATTAAGGAACACTTGACAGTGGTCAAGTTATTATTATCCTTAAAATTTATAGTGAATGTATGTTCACTCTGGTTGGTTTCGGTGGTAAGTAAGTATGTTGGTGTTTGGTGGACCTCGCATGGATGTTTGGGCATAGTGAGTTGAAAAATATGTCAGGTAAGTTGTGATGGTTTAGTTTATGTTTTGTAGGTCTCTTTATCAATGATGGAGGAGCCCAACACCAGTATATGGTGGTTGTTTTATGATGTGAGTGGTGATATAAGTTGGATGGGCTCAGGTGAGCACCATCTTGGTATTTTAGTTACAGTAATTATTATTGGATCAGGTTTCAACCGGCTAAGTATTTGAGATAAAGGTTATTCTTAGGTTGTGATTCAGATGTTCAGATATGGAGTGATGTCATTGGGCCTCGAGTTCTAGACTGATATAAGTCAGTACATGTTATTGGAACCTATTTTTTTCTTTGGGTGACACTGATATTGGGTAACCATTAGAACTTTGAATGAAGAGCATAAGATGGTGCCAAACAATTTGGGTCATGAGTGGTGGAGAGGATCAGACTGATGGTTTTCTTATTAGATCTCCTAGGGTAGTGTAGTGATTTGATGTTATCCTCTTTTGTAGTGGTTCAGTGATGTTTCCCAAAATTTTATCATGTGTTTTATGTTGTTAATGATGAGTTTGAGGTGGATTCATCCTTTGAGGGCATTAGGTTCATGTTTGTGGATCATGGTGGGGAAAAGTTCATCGGGTTAGTACAATTTCTTTGTCTGAGTGTCGTTACAACATTGCCATGTTTAGGAGGAAACTTGGGAGGTGGAAGTTGATAGGTAGGACCTATGGCCTAAACTTTTTCCTTGTAGGTTTGGTGATGTTGGGAATGTATGTCTCGAGGAAGAGATGTTATAATGTGGGGAGGTTGTAAGATACCAACCCTTCATGGAGGTACATCCTTATTTTAATTTTGGTTAAAATATAGTTTTTTAATGTAATGGTTCTTTGGTGTATGGGGATTTTCAAGGGTTTCTTGGGAGTTTGGGATATGAAAGAGGAAGAAATGGACATTCAGTGAATGTTTCATGATTAGAACATGGTTATTAGATACTGTGCACCATAACCGTGTGGGCATGGGAAGAATGGTGTATGGTTTTGAAACATTGAAAAGGGGATAATGAGAACATTTGTTCTTTGATAGAGCCATAACACATGGCTATCGCATGGTTTTTCACACATTGAGGACTCCCAGGAGACCGTGTAACTCAGGTCTCCTCTAGGATATATGGTGGTTCACGGTTGGCCCATAGTTTGGAAAACTATGTGGTGAAACCATTCACCTCATTAAATAAGGGGGAATTTTAAATTTTCACCCCTAATGATTTATGAAACCACTCTGTAATTTCTCCCATAATCCTTCTCTATTATCTTGGGTGACAAACCAAACCCTCCTAGACATGAAAGGTATGATTATCTTATAATTCTTGGGCATTTGGATTTTCATTAGGTGTGAATCGAAGATCTAGGTTTGTCTTTGACTTTGTTAACTTTCATTTTATAGAAGAGGCTTGGTTTCTATTTCCTCTCCATCCAAAGCTCTAAAACCTTATTTTTCTAGGGTTTTCTTCATCTTAGTGGTTGATTCCAATTTAGTTCTAATCAAGGGTTTCTTTTGGATGAGTGGTTTTCTATGATCATGAGGTGTGTGGTCTTAAATATTTATCATATAGTCTCGATATTTTATTTGTGTATGTGGTTATTCAAATGTTCATTTTTGCTACATTTTTTGTTTATTTTTTAAGGTAAATTAAATTGGCCCTTAGTGTGAGGTGTAAAGCCCTTTATGGACCCCATTGGGTTCACTGATGATTTCATATGGGACTGAGGGCTACCCATGGGTTATTCCAAACCCTTGTAATTGGTGAGTTTAATGGGTAAACATTGAGATAGAGAAATTCTAAAATGAATAAGTCATTATGGTTAAATTTGTTTATGGGTATGGTTAAAAAAGAGGAAGTTGAATGATTGTGCACTAGTATTATGAAATTCCCAAGGGGATTTTGAAATGGTTTGAATGATGTGTTATGGATTTGATCCAGCTATGGTTTTAAAATAATAATATAATTTTTTTAACATGGGAAATGTTTCAAAATGAGGCATTGGAATCATGGTGATTTATAAAGTGGTTTTCTTTATAAATTTCAAATGATGATTTGAAAGGATGGCATGGTTCCCCTTTTTAAAAAAAGTCCTCAATGATTATTTGAAATGGTTGGAAATGGAAATGAATTACTTCAGGAATAGTTTAGTTTTCCAAAGAGGAAGAACCTTTTTTAAATAAAGGGTGGCTTTAAGAATATTTAAAATGAGTATTTGGTTTTGTTGTTTTATTCAATGGTGTAAATTAAGGGTTCTTCATAACATTTTTAAATAAAATAATAAAATTATGAATGTTTTAAATGTTTAATGAAGCATGTTCACATGAATATGTTGTATGTGTGGGGGATTAGGCTCTACTCTATGGTTTGGGTTATACTGATTCTCTAGGACCTACAAAGTTATTGTATAACTTGGATGTTGGATTGAGTCTCCTCTACTTAGGTTTGTCTAGACTAATGATTTAGGCCCACCAATGTAAGTTATGACTAGGTTATTGGACTGAGGAACCTATCCTTGGGTTAGGCTAGACAAATGCTCTAGGCCCACCATTGTAAGGTATGTCTAGGAGGTGGGACTAAGGATCCACTCATTGGGTTTGTCTAGACTGATAGTCTAGGCCCACTTATGTATAGTTTTATTAGATGGTTAGATTAATGATCATCTCCCTAGATTTTGCTAGACTGATTCTCTAGACTCCACTGGTTTATTTCATGGTTTGGGATGTTAGACTGGGGCTTTATGATCCCAATGTATAGATATGATATGGGTACTTGGACTGATGCTCCAAGGTGTGTGGTTAAATTAAATTGATTAGTGAATATCCCTTTGTGAATAATAATATATAACAACTTTTGATATGGATTATGATATGGCATGTCCAGATATGGATATATTATTTGGATTACACAATGAAAGGTAAATGTTATAATTGTTATTTAATAATTGTTTAAATGTGAAATGTGTCCCTTTATGTCTAGTGTATTTATTTATTGTACCTTGTTATATCAGCACACACTATTGATTTATAAAACTTTCATGGTAACCTACTAATACTTACTCACACCTTGCTTGGGCCTCAATAACACTTGGGTAACCAATAAGAAGTTTCTCCTTTACTGATAAATGTTCAGGATAGGGGCCTATTGTTTGGTTTTTGAATGGGCTTATGGGTTGGAGCATGGGATTTTAGGACTAGTTTGGGACTCTGGACCATATTCAGGATATTTTATGGTTTTTTATTAGAAATTTTATTTTTATGACTGCATGACTTGTAGTGTATTTCTCATATTGTTATAGCATGTGATACTTGGTTACTTATTAGATATTAGTGCATATTCTCCATTTATGGTTAAAATTAGTTCTTTTATATATTGTTATTGTTTTACTTTTAGTATTACTCTGATAAGTGGGTATAGTCTCCCGGATGTTTCTTTATAGACTCACACTTCTAGTCGACATCCTCTGGCGTATAGGGAGCTATGTTTGAGGACATTTGACAGCACAGCTCAGGGCACCAGTCTTGTCTCTATCGGGCTAGAGATGTTATAATTATTCTCTATTATAGTGGTTTTAAACATTTTACTATCTTATAAATAAACTATATTAGTATTTATAATTTCATATATTATACTTTTATAACATCTTATCGCCCTTACATTAATAATATTTCATTATTTTCATTATTTTGGGTGTTGATTACCTTGTTTTCTCATTTATTCTTTGTTTTGAAAGTTACAGTTCTTGTGCATATTATATAGTTCCATAATATCTAGAATAATAATCATTAAATAATTATCATATTTATAGATCAATTATACGTTTGAACCCATTCATGAAATATGGTTTTGATAAATGAAGAATTTTACGATCATGGAGATGGAAGGTCGTACGTATGCATGAGTAATGTTTCCATTTTTCAACAATAATTATGGGAAGGTGGTAAGTAATGTTCTATATTTAAAAAATGATCATAATATCATAATTAAAATATGCTTTCTTTGAATATACTTATAAATATCATCCATGTGGTATGGTGATAAAAAGAGAGTCACATCACTTCAGGAAGGTGGTAATCCAAAAGTACATCAATGATGTTATCATATTTAAGTTAGTGAAAATGTAAGAAATAAAATTATTTATAATATTATTATAATGATAAATATGTTAGGAATATAATAAAGTTTGTAATTTATATCACATATATTTATTAACTCTATCCTTATTGTATTCAATTTAAAGGCATAGTGAAAAACGAATCATATTTCCTTGTGAGGAAGTAGTTCGTTGTACACACAAACAACATTATTATATCCCATATGAAATGGAAAGTAAAAAGGTTATATATGATTTAGTGACTATATAGTTATAATTAAATTTTAAGTATAATATATATATATATATAATATCAATAATCATACCCAGTTGTGAAGGTGGAAATGGAAAAGTGAATGACATCAGTTTCTCGAGGTGGTAGTCCACCGTACACATTAGTGATAATTTGATAACCCATTTAACGGAATTGTAAATAGTTTAAGGTAATTAACCTAACATAAAAAATATAATTATATGAAAGATACTAAGGATATTATATCAATATGTTTTAATAAGAACTTAATGAGTATGAAGAAGAAATAAAATAAAAATTCTCATTGAAGAATGTTACCTCTTCTTTGTGTAACCGTCTTTGGTTTGCACCAAATCCTTCCACATTTGGATTTTTACAAAAAAACATAATATTTATAGGATGAGGGGAGGTATTTTGGTATGTGACTTGGGAAGGTATTTTATGAATAAAAATGCTCTAAATTTGAGAAGATTAGAGGATATGGGTTATCTTTTTAAAAGTGAGGTGAGTGGCACACTTTTAGTTTTTGAAAATAAAAAGACATACCTAGAATTTTTAAATGAAAAAAGAGTAAGAAATGGAGTATAATCTGGACATATAAATTATAGGTTATAAAAATTTCCAAAAAAATATTTTATTCTCATATTTAGGTCATTTTAACCCTTATCTTTTTAGTTTAAACCCTGGTAAATCTATTTTTATCTTAACCATTGAGTTTTTACTATTTTCACTATTAATCTTGCTAAAAATTTAAGTTGAACTTATTAGATAATATAAATTATTATAATTATAAATATGAAATAAATTTTGAAAAATTCCATTAACATAATTGGAAAATATAATTTAACATTAATCCCGCAAACATGATGAGAAAATGGGTTTTCAAAGAGAAAATCTTAAAAGATTAGAATGTTTTTATTTCAAAGTTTAACATGAAAAAAATTAAAATGAAATAAATTTTATTCAGTGATATATTATTGATCTGATATTACATATATTATAATTAAAATATAATTTAACTTTATGAATAATTTTTTTTTAAATTAGTTTTCAGTTAAAATTTAGTATTTTCACTATTCATCAAAAACAAAAAATTTTGAAAAATTTAAAAAATTCACCCTATGATAATTTTGATATTTTGATTTAAAAATGAATTTAATTATACTAAATTATTTTTTAAAGTGGTAAAAATTAATTTTAAATTATGTTCGCAAAGAGTGACTAAAACATGTTTTAAAAACTGTTTTCTAAAAAACATTTATTTTTCTTTTAAATGATTCTTATTTTTTTATAATAATTAAATAACTAAAATTTTTATAATTTATTTATTACAATTCATACACTCTAATTTAATGACTTGGTATACTATATTTCAAGCTATTAAAGAGATTAAATTTAATGAAATATATTTTGTGGGAAGTTTATGCTCAGGGTTGTGTGTCTCATACGCTATCAAATACAATGTTAATATTTCATAATTTGTGGTGATACATTATAAAGAATGAATTTGAAATACTAAATTCAAAAACATTAAAATTAAAATAAGTAGTAAACATGCATATAATATCCAAAAGATAATAACAATGCATTAAAAATATCAACACAAGTTTGAATTAGTTCAATATAAACAAATATTATTTTATAAACAATAGAATAAATGAAAAAAGAAAAAAATAATGAAAATTTTTTAGTTTCACGGTGTATGTTTTATGCATGAAAAGTAAGAATACTTGTTGATTTTTTAAAAATAAATTTTACAAGCAAAAAAACACTTCACATAGGTTCTACAAAATTAATATGAGTTTATAAATTATTTATAAAAATTTAAATAATTGAAAAGATTATACAAAAAATAAAAATATGAAACTATATGTAAATAATTGAATTAAAATATTTAGAAAAATATTGGAAAAATATTAAAATTTTAACTATCATTAGTTTCAAAGTTGAAATGGTGGGATATTAAAATTTAAACTGATGGTAGATTAAAATTTTAACTGATGGTAGATTAAAATTTCAAGATATGGTAGATTAAAATTATAATTTACTATAGATTAAAATTTGAACTAATGTTTGATTAAAATTAAAATTGACGGTTGATTAAAATTTAATGCAATAGTAGATTAATATTTGAAATAATGGTAGATTAAAATTTCTACAAAATAACACATGATAAATATCGTTGATATAACACATTAATATGTTATAAATTTTCACATATAAGTATTTAACTAAGATAAATAAAGTGATAAATCATAATAATAAAAGAATATTTAAAGCACCCTTACACAAAAATCATTCCACATAATCAAAAAAATAAGCAAAAAAATATGTAATAAAAAATATAACATGAACAAAAAACATCAAATCAAACAAAATTAAACCTAAATAAATAATCTCCGGATTTTTTTAATAAAAAACTGTTCATGTGAAACCAAGAAAAATTTATCTACTCCCTATTTTTATAAGTAAACAAAAACATAAAACAAAAACACCCCATATAATTACATTTCTAAACAATTAATCTTCTAACACTCCATGGTCAAAGTATGTTTTTTATAATGATAAAATTCTAAAGGCATAGTAAATATTTTTACAGGTTGATACTTAGTATGAATAAAATCCAAAATAATATCACCCTTATTCACAGGATCTCTTATATAATGAAATCTAATATCGATGTTATTTGTTCTAGTATATAGTAAATGATTTTTAGAAATTGTAATTGAAGATGTATTATCATAATAAATATGAAATTTATAAAGATAAATACCAAAATATCATAAATATTCTTTTATATAAAACCTTTGATAACAGAAACTAGCAGTAGAGATAAATTCATCTTTTATAGTTAATAGGGAAATAGATAATTGCTTCTTAGAAGACAAAGAAATTAAACATTTTCTGAGAAAATAACACATATCTAATTTTGTTTTTATGTCAATTATATATCCTTTAAAATAATATTCATAATAGAATATTAAATCAAAATAGTTAGATTTGTTATAGAACAATGTAGGGTTAAGAGTTCCTTTACCATATGTAGTTATTCTTTTCATAGTTTTAATAAGACTCTCTTAAGTATCAGCTTGAAATATTTCACATATAAAAACACTAGTCCTGATATCGAGTCTAAATACTATTAAATAAATTAAGCTACCTATAATTACTCAATAAACATTCACATCAACAAATTTATTAGATGAATCAATATCTAATTACAACTAGTAATCATATAAGTTTTCATAAATTTACAATAATTGAGATGAAACTTATTAACTATTAATTTTTCATGGATAGATTGTTTAAAAAAGATCCCATATTTACTTTATTAAAATTAAATAATGAGGAAAAACATAAATTCTAAAAATAATCTCATGTCAGATTGAGATGATATCAATGTAGAAAATTCATTACAATTTAATTCACTAGTAGAACAAAAAACTACATGATCAACATAGATTTTCACAATTATTGTATCCTTATAAATTCTTTTAAAAAATAGTGTAGGATCAAAATTAACTTTCTTGAAACCATTATTAAATAGAAAAATAAAGCCTCTCATATCAAAAATGAGGTTATTGTTTAACAACATACAAATCTTTTGATAATTTAAAAATATTAATAGGAAATATTTTATTTTCTGAACTAGGGATTTAATAACTTAAACTTATAAAACCATTTAATAATGATATTTTTCAATAAATTTAAAAAAATTAAAACCATGATAACATAAAAAAAGAAAATAATATTCTAACAACCTTAAGCCTATAAATATGTGAAAATGAATCTTCAATGTCTATACCTTCTCCTTGAAAGTATCATTGGGAAACAAATATGGCTTTATTTCCAAAAATATGTCTAGATTCAACCAATATGTTCTAAATTATCCATTTAGTTCTAACAACCTGGTTATCCCAAGGTAATTCATCTAAAGACCAAACATAATTTTTATCAAATTAAATAAGTAAATATTTCATTAAAATAATCCAATATTGATCATTTAAATCATCTGTAACATTAGTAGGAACGTGATCATAAATAAAAGTAATCTTAAAAAATAAGTTTAAATTTGAGATTCTATTTTTCATACTAGAAACAACATTACTAATCATATTATTAATGTAATGATTTTTATTAATTATCTAGAATTATAGATCTTATTGTGAATAATTTTTCAATAAATAAATATACTCATTATCCATAGGTTTTTCTTCACCAAAATTTAAATCCTTTAAAACACCTTCCACATTTTGCAAAATATTTTTCTAAACATCACTAGATTTAGCCAACATTATTTGTAAATATTCTCCAATTGTCATATTATTCTTATTATAAACCCTTTAAAATTTATTATTAGAAGAGTTAATAAAAAAATACCTTCAATACTTTTATAATAAAATTTATTTATTTATATTTTATATTTATGTTAAAAACAACACAGAAAAAAATTAAAATTATAAACCTTTTTTTTCTAAAATTAAACCATTCATATGGGGTTATCTTTAAAAAATGGTATTACATAAAATCTATTCAAATCATATTAATCATTATTAATTGATTAATACCAAAAATATTTTGGTTATCTATATTCATTAAGTTTTATTCGAACCATTTCTTGAAATGCTATATTTTTTCAATCTACAACACCATTTTATTATGGTGTTTTAGTAACAGGGAAATTATGAGCATAACTATTTTATTAAAAAAATTATCAAAAAAAGAGTAAAAATTCATCTCTATTATCACTACTTATATAAACAACTAAACATCCCATTTTATTTTTAACATTCTTTCTAAAATAAATAAATCTATCTAAGGTTTCATGCTTATGAAACATAAAATAAAACCATGTAAATCTACTAAAATCATCAAAAATACCAAAAACATTTTTCTTACCACGTAAACAAGTAGTTTTCATGAGAAAAAATAAATCACTTTTTAATAATTTATTAATTCTAAAAGTATAAATATTATTTACATATTTGAAATATTCAGTGTGATTCTTAAATTTAAAGAAAAAATATAATAAAATCTTTTCATACCTTTAATATAGGTAAACCTCAAATATGTCCATGCTTGGATAAAATATGCATCATTACAAAAAATAAGCTTGAAAATTTATTATATGAAATATAACATCAAATATTTTTATGGTATTGAGACACATAAAGTTTTTATTGGATAAATTATAAAAATTAATAAAATAAATGTTATATTTTTTATTTTCATTAAATAAAATATTCTCATTTGTTAAATATAAACATTTATTATCTTAAAATTTAATATACATAATATTATCACATAATATGGAAATATTAATCAATTTATGTTTTATTCAATTAACATATAAAACATTAGAAATTAAAACAACATGATAAATACCAACTTCACCAAATATATTAACCTTTACATCGAATTTATCTGCAAAAGCGATGGGGTTTACATCCCATTTTTTATAAGAGAAGAAATTTGATTGGTCACCAGTAATATGTGAGGAACAACTTTTTGTATAATATGTGTCATTCTAGAGACATCTAAGGAATATTTCCTACAATAATCAATTACTTAACTTTTTTGGTACACAAGATATTTTGGGTCCAACTAGGTTAGAAATAGAATTTTTAGGTACCCAAATAGATTTTAAACATTTATTTTATAGTAATCTAGAAGATAAATTCATTGAAAACAAATTCTTAATATAACTAGAATATTTTGGTTATCTAAGAGTAAATTCATTATAGTAATTTCCTTATATACAAAATTTAAACCATGTAACAAAGGAAACCATTCCAATAGAAAGTTCATCAAAATATGTCTTATATATCATATTAATATTTAGATTGTAACCAAAACCTATTTTATCATTATTTAGTATATTATAGATACTATATTTTCATATTTTTCCCTTCTGTGAACAAAAGTAGATAACGTTTATCATAAGCCAAAATATTCCTTTATTAGATTATCATTTTCCTTCTAGATAGATTCAAATTCATTATAGCTATTATATTTAGAACATGAGGAAGAATTTATTGTTTTTCATTAATGGAATCATTCTCCTTATTGACAATCTTTTTCTCCTTAATAACCCTATTATTTTCATCTTTTAGTTCTTTATTAAACTTAGTAACTCTTAAAATATCCTTTTGATTTTTTTTATTTTCATTATATAATTTATCAAATTTGTAACCATAGTTATCATAATAATAGCTAGAATCTGAATCAATACATACCTCATTAGAATTTGATTCCATAAAATAGAGGTTTTTTAACTATTTTTCACTTCTCGAATCATCGCTTGAATCAGATTCTTCATTTCAACTCCATACAGTATTAAAATCATGTTTTATTTACTTTTTTTATTTATTATATCCACTATATTATTTCATATTTGGGAATTTGGGTTTTATTTGATCTTTATTTCTACATTCATAACAGGTTACATCTGGTCAATATGCATTAACATTATTTTATTTTCTATAGTTTTTTATCTTTACTTATACACTCATTGAACATTTTATTTTTCTTCATCAAATTATAAACACCCTTGGTTATATTATAAATTTATAATTTTCCAAATTATTGTGCCTCATATTCAAGAGTTTGAAATAACATTTATATGAGACATGAAATAAATTCTATTCTTCTTTAAAGTCTATTGTTTCATAATATTCATCAACTCAAGTTCATATTATAATAACAATCCATTGAGTTCATCCATATTTTACTCTTTTATGATTTAACTTTTATAAATCACAACCTTCTTTACATTCCACTTCTTGGGTAGAGTTATTAGGACTATTTTAGCTAGTACAAGTTTTTACAAAGCTTCTCTATGGTAATTCATTTCATTCAAAATACATGTGAATCATTGGAACATTTGGTCCACAATTTCATCTTCAACCATCCTAAAATCTTGGTATTAATATCAAAGACTCCCATGTTTGGTTCAGATAAATTTTTCTGAGAAAAGGTGAGTAATTTGAAAAATCATCCAACTTCCTTCAGTTTTTAGATATACATAAACTTTTCTTATCACACTTCTATTAAAATCATAATATACATTAGTTAAAATTTTGTAATTTAAAACATATCTAATAATATAATTTATTATTTGTGTATATGGGTATGATTCTAGTAGCTTTTAAGGATTTTCAATGATTGAATAGTGTACTATACTTAGCTACTTTAGGTGATCCTCATTTCTATATTTCCATTAATGATAATAATTTCCATCAAATTGAGGTGGTTTCTTGGGAATCCATCAATCATTTTCATTCATTCCTACTATATTATAAGAACATTATCCTTAGACTGTAAGTTCTAGGAAGTGGTTATGATAAAAAAACAGTGGACCCTATAGAAGGATTGGCTAAATTCGAAAGGGAACTACCCTAATACTAATTATTATGTCCGATAGGAAGATGAAAGAAGGTTTATAAAGGAAGTGAATATACAAAATTAAAATTTATTAAATGAATTAATTAATTTTATAATTAAATTTAAATGTAAATTAATTGAGTTACTTTTCAGCATAAAAAAAGAAAGAACACATTGATGTTTTTATAGTAGTTTAATCTAAATTGGACCTAGTATACTCTTATATGACTTTACTTAGTGAGAGATATGTTGTTTAGTACCTGATTATTAGAGGGAAATCATAACCCAATTACAACCAAATTTATCTAGTGGAAGAATAACTAAACACCTAAATTTTTCTGGGGAGCCAAAACCCAACTACAACCCTAAATTTAGATATCGAGATTCACAACCCAAATGGTCATTACTATAGAATATGGGAGTCACAGCCCAAAGAAAGAAAATTATTTTGTATGTAAAAGCATAAACATAATGATAGAGTGTTAGATAGATATTGGAAATTGTGTTACATACATAAGAGACTAAGATGAAAGAGAAAATAAAATGAAGGAAGTATTGGAACTAGTTCTTGAAAAATGGATTGTATCATCTTTTCAATTTAGTAGAAGTTGAAGAAGATGTAATTCGACCCTTGAGAGATCGTACAGATGATGAAATGGAGTTTTAAACATGACTTCAAATATTGTATTTCTTATTGAAAAATAATGTATTTTTACTGAATAAAAAATCAAATATGTTATTAATGTTCATTAAATACATCCACTAAGTATATTATATGATTTCTTCAAATCTTACATCATCTAAAAGGATCTTTTTCAATCAGTTATAAAAATTTAAAATAATAATAACAAAGTAAACCATAAATCCCTCTATGATAAAATATTTTCTATTAATATCTATTAATTAAAATTAACTTAAATAAAACATTTTAATATTTTAAAATAAGATAAATATATTAAATTAATTGTTTAAACTATCTCCATTAATCATAGTCAATGATTTTCATGAAAATATAAAGTTAGAATTTGAAATACTAAATTCAAAAAAATTATAACTAAAAAAATTTAGTAAACCCACATAGAATATAAACAAGTTAATAAAATTTCAATAAAAATATGAAAACATTTTTAAATGGTTTATTATCAATATATATTAATTTAGAAGCAATATAATCGATGAAAATAACACAAAATAATAATAATTTTTTTGAGTTTCAAGTTGTAAGTTTTATGCCTGAAAAATAGAACTACCCTTTTATCGATTTAAAAAAATGTTCAAAAAAAGTAAAACACTTCACATAGGTTATACATAAATAATATGAGTCCATAAATAAAAAATAACAAATCAAATAATTTAAATGGTTATGTAGAAAATAATAATTTTAAACAACACATAAAAAAACCGTGAAACAATTTTGAAAATATATTTGGTAGTAGATTAAAATTTTAACTTATGGAAGAATAAATTTTTAATAAGAAGTAGATTAAAATTTTTACTAACAGTATTTTAAACTATCAACTAATTTTAGGTTTAAATTTCTAATGATGTTAGATTAAAATTTTAATGAATGGTGGATAAAAAATTGAACTGGCGATTGATTAAAATATAAACTGATGGTGGATTAAAAGTTGAATTAATGATAGATTAATTTTCATACCGATGGTAGATTAAAATATTAACAGAAGATAAATTAAAAATATTATAAAAATAACACAGTATAAATATATGTGATTTAACACACTAGAATGCTATAAATTTTCACATGTGAAGATTTAACCAATATAAAAAAGTGAGTAATCACAACAAAACATAGAATATTTAAAGAATCCATACAAAAAAATATTCCCATATAATCAAAAGAATATAACATAAATAAAGAAAATTTTACAAAACAAAATAGAACATAAACAAATAACATTTAATAAAACAAAATAAAACATAAACAAAAAATAACATATTTCATCTCATTTATTGATAATATTTAATTATTACCATTGTTTTTGTTGTTTCTTGTTCTTATAATAAGGATCAATCATCTAAAACATTATATTAAAGTTATAAATATTATATTTATTTTTTATATTCATTTTTAGAATCAGTCAATAATTTTGGACATGGAAAATGATTTGCAACACTTCGCTGAGACAATAGGTTGTACGTATTCACGAGCAACAATATCATTTAATTAATGGATGAAATGGTGTGAAAGTTTATGATATATTAATTTCCAATAAATAATATCTTGTCATATATATCATATATATTCATTATTTTCGTCATTATGATTATCCATCTAAGTTGGTGATAGAAAACAAATTACATTAGTTCACGAGGTTGTAGTCCACCATACATCGGAGAGATGGATTTGTTTCTCGTTTGATAGAGATGAAGAATGATAAATATTATTTCACATATAAAATAAAATCTCATTTTATGTGAGATTCAAGTGTTTTTATATCTGAATTTTTAAGACATAATTTATTGTGGAAAAAAATAAGTAAAAAATTAGGAACTTAGTGAAGATGATTACCTTCACTAAGAAATCCCTCCTTTCGGTCTCTTATTATTGACTATAGTGATGGTATTTTTAAATACTAGATTCTTTAGAATGTAAATATGGATATTGGGGATATATTTTTGTGGGTTTTTTTCAATCTAAATGGCTTGATAGGTGTGATTAAGTGAGGGTAACGGGTTCTCTTCTATGATTAGGGAGGACTATCATTTTTCTAAATACCCAAACCTATTTAATAATGGGAAGTAACTCTCACCCAAAGTGCCTCAAAAATTGATAAATAATGGAATTAATGGAATTTATAGTCATGAAACACTACCACCATACAAAATGAATCATTTTTTAAACATGTTATTCTATTATCATCTATGTTTACATAATTTTACGATTTTATTTTTCACCACTTTAACAAGTTTATTTAACTTACGTAATTCATCCTTTATGAATAAAATAAAATGGGAATTATTAGATAAATTGGATGAATTTATTATTAATAATAAATAAAATTTAATAAATAAAAAATCTATATTTATGGAAAACTAATTTTAACACAAGCACGTGTAACACGCAAAACCCTGTTTTAACCTTAGCTATAATAATTTATTTGTAATGATTTTATTATTCATTATAAAAAAAGTTAATTTTACCTAGTTACCAAACATTAATTATTATTATTTAAAATATTGGATCCATTTTATCAAAATCTGTTCACATAAATAGTAAATTTAAACATTAAAATGGACCCTTAAAAAGTTTAAAAATAGGGTTTTTATAGAAATATATTTTATAAGAATATGATGATCTTATATTTACTCTATAACTTGTAATCACCATTATATAAATATAAATTCATATATATATATATAGTTTATAAATTTTATTTATATCATTCCTCATTATGGGTTATTTTAATTAATTAAACTGGATAATCATTATTCACTTCTAATGAATTTTTAGAAAAACAATATGTTTTTAAGCCTATAAATAAACTTATACCAAAATCCTATATATAGATGATCTAAATGTATTTAATTGGATTAAATAAAACTGAATAATAATTATGTTTTATTGAAATAAAAATCAAATAATAATGATTCTTTTAAATTATAATGATTATTGAAAATAAATGACAGTTTTACCAAAAGCGGTATTATTTACTACTAACTGAAAAATCATAATTTTCAAAAACATACAAAATTTTCAACCAATTTTTGTTTTTAAATGACGACTTTGAAAATAAATTTAAGTTTTTAGAATAATATTTATAAAATTTTAATAAATAAATTATTTTATTTTCTCACACAAATCCAAAAACAAATTTAGAAAAAGAAATATATTTTTAAAAAAAATAATGACTTTTAAAAAAAAATAGTTTTTATTTACTAATATAATTTATTAATTTAAAATATTTATACCTATTTTTAAAAAAAATATTCTTATTAAGGCCACTAATTTTAACGGTTTGGTCATAACAGTCACATTTAAATAGTATATCACAGTTCATTTAGCCTTAGTTGTTACCACCCCTACGCCATTAGTATGGAGCCGGTGGTCTACTTTAATACATTAGCACAGAGATGAGGATTCAAATCTTAATGGAATGATTATTTTAGTAGTCTTAGAGAGCTATATACATACAATATACCCATTTTTCATTTGGTATAATATATAAAACATATTAATGGAAAATATTTAGAATCCCTAAACTTATTCAAAGAATGTTTCCTCATATCTTGGGGAAAGGAAACAAAATAAGGGTGAGATCAAATTATCAGTAAAGGTCACACAAAGAAGCATCTATCATGAATAAATAATTATTAACAAACATGGGAAGTTAAATAACTTAACACACATTCTATTTAATCAATGACTTAAATATTGTGATTAGATAATGCATAATCAGTATAGAAAGGTAAATATGAAATCAGATTCCATTTAATCCAAAACATGAGTAAAAATTAATCCATAGATTATAAAAATAAAATAATATCATAGATAATAATAAATTAAATATTAATTATGAAAATGACTATTTTGAATTTCATGATCTGAGGCATCATGATATATATGCTTTCAAGACCTTCCATAAGAATATTTAAAACTACAGGTAAAAACCAATTTAATTTTATTAACCATTTTGACTCATGAGACATGCTAATATATCCAGTAGATATATAATTTGAGGCCACACCTATCACTAAATGTAGAAAACATTACACATATATCGAATGATAAATCAAATTCCTAAGAAATATTCCTAGTCAAAAAAAATTTGTGTTGAGTAAATAATATAGATTTATCAATATTTACCTAGTTAATAAAATAACTTTAAAAGTAAACACAGTATGTAAAAATTGTATATAGTTTAAAAATAATAAAATACAAGATATAATTAGTATTTATATTTACTATAAATTTAATTTCTAATGAAAAATGATCACAATAATGTGATTGTCTCAAGAGAAAGTTAACAATAAAAAAATCATAAAATGAGAGGGGACCATCAGTTTATTAGGAATATTGGTTTTGGTAATAAAATCATGTACTTGTGAATAATTAAGGGAATGTATGTGAAATATTAAAATAATGTTTCATAAAAAAATTATTTGTAAAATTTTTGAAAATGTGTATAATATGATACATTTCATAAAATAGTTATGATAGTAGTAAAGTATGTTATTGTTGTATATGTTATAAAACATTCCTTTTGACTTTTTATCAAAAATGCACATTTAGAAAAAAAATTATCAATATTAATTCAAATCAATTTTATAATTTCAAGAAAATATTAAAATTTCATTGATAAATAATTTGAGTAAATAAATGTACTTTTTAAAAACAATTCCGACAAAAATGGACATGGAATAAAATATATCAAATTTAAAGAGAAATAAAATTAGTTATTCCTTTAAAAATATCATTGCATGATTATAGTACCAAAAAGAGAAAACTTTTGATGATAATATAGAAACTATTGAAATACCTAGACTATAATAGAATTATTTCATCTTATTAAGGATAAATGATAAGGTTTCTTTAATGAACATAAAAGAAATCCCAAAACAAAGTGAGATTGTAAATAGATTCTTAACTCTTTGGTAACATTTTAGTTGTAACCCCTAGAAGGAATCTAATTTATATAAAACACTAACCATCATGAAAATACAATTATTCATATTAAATACATCAATGGTTTATTGTATACACTATATAAAAGTGAATATGTGAATAATAACAAATATGTCTCAATGGATTGGAAATTTAGACAAAATATCATACCTCAATCTACCTTTTGTTTAAACACACTTTAACCTTAATTAAAATGCTTTTAAGAAATTTATTAAATTTTAATATGACTATATTAATGTTTATAATTTCATATATGATCCACTTATACCATCTTACCACCCATTTGTTAACAGTCATTAATTATTATTCTTGTTTCCGGTGTTAATTTCCTTTTTTCTCATGCGTGTTTTGTCATAGAAGTTCCAGTTCTTGTGTATTTGATATAGTTACTTCATATATAGAATCATATCACTTTTATAAATAATATATTTAATTATTAGATACATCTTCATACCATTCTTTAAATTTGGAAATGGAAAATGAATCACATTTCTTCGTAGAGATGGTTGATAGTACGTACGCATGTGTGATGGTATCATTCACTAAATTGGTGAAAGGGTAAAAAAGTGGATGATATATTATTTTTAAAGAATAAATATCATGTAATTTTTAACAAATATATTCATCACCTTCATATTTATGACTATCCGAGTGAGTCGGTGATGGAAAACAAATTACTTCGGTTTGTGATGTGAAAGTTCGTTGTACACATGAGCAATGACTGTTCTTCTCGTTTAATAGAGAATGAGATGAATAAATATTAAATGAATTTAAATTAGTAATTTTATGTATATAAAATATAAATTTAATTTAAATTATTTTTCAATAACTATTATTTTAAATAATTAAAATGGGTAGATATTATACCTTTTCAATGAAAAACAATTTTCTGAAAAAAAAAATAGTTTTCAAAAAAATACCCATTTTACCTCTAAATGATCTTATGTTTATTTCTATAAAAATAATAGTTAATAATTTTTTAGTTTTAAATAATATTGAATAATATTATAAATAAAATGGATAATATTAAAATAATACATTTTAAATTTTTTCATAAAAGATTGTTTCTAATGGAAATTTTGAAAAATTTATTTTAGGCATATTTTTACCGAGTATGTTAAAAATCAGTATTCATCCTATAAAATTTTATTTTTTCTATTAAATATTAAAATTTTCAATTTATTATAGTTTTATTAAAATATATTTTTCATCTATTATAATTGAAGTCCGGGTGTTGCATTATTCCATCCTACAAAATTTTAATCTTCAAATTTTTGTGGATTCCATATTCTAAACGGATAAGGGAGGTTTATCATCATATAATCCTATGGTTCCTATATTGATTCCTCCATTTTATGATTTTTCCAATGTAACATAACTATTTTAGTATTTTTATTTCATAATACATTCTCTCTAGTATCATAAATTTGGATGTGATCTTCATTGTAAATAGATCCGGTTCTAGTTCTATTTTTTCAGAGGTTAGCACATGCCTTGGGTATAGCATGTACTTTTTAATGAATATATATTTAACACATAATGTAATTTAGATACTCTTTATGGAATTAAAAATTGGTAATCCATATATTCTATCCTTTTCAAAATTTAAAAGGGTTCAATGAAACTAGGGCTCAGTTCTCCCTTCTCGTCAATGCTTATGACACCCCTCTATGGAAATACTTTTAAGAAAATGTGATGTCCAACTAGAAATTATAAATATTTATTTATATTTTTAGCATAAATATTTTTATGTCTTTGAGATTCTTTAAGTTTTTTCTAAATATTCATTAACTTTCTTATTGTGTTCTCAACAAGATCTTGGACTACAAGTTCCTTTCACCTCCCCTTCCATATAACAGTTTATACGACATCATTTGAATACATGAATGGAATCTATTGTTTTATTTAAACTACCCCAAAGGTAAATATTTATCTCAAATACCTTTAATGTCAGTTAGGAATTACCAAAATATTTATTTAAATGATTTAACAGTCTATATGGACTATCAATCAATTTGAGGATGGTAAGTGGTGCTCAAATGAATCTTAGTATCAAGATACTTCTAAAGAATCGTATAGAATTTCAATGTAAACTATGGATCATCATTAGTCATAATCGAAATAGGTGAACCACTATGTATTACTACTTTAGTAATATAAATCATTATGTGAGGATAAAGAGGAAAAACTTCTCTTATAGGAAGGAAATGTGCATATATTGATATGCAATCAATAATTACCCATGTTGTATCATTACTTCTAGGAGTATTTGTTTGTCCTCTGATAAATTAAAAATTAATTTCATCCCATTTCCATATAGTAATAGGTAGAGGTTTTATAAATCCTCTAGGATGATGTCTCTCAGCCTTCAATTTTTTACAAACCAAACATCTGGAAAAATAATCTATAATTTTCTCCGTTATGTTGTCCTACTAAAACTTTTCCCTCAAATACCTATACATGTTGGTTCTTCTTGGGTGTATAGAGAAATTCATTCCATGGGAATAATTAATAAATTACCTTTTTAGATCAGGTATAGATGTATCACATAAACTCTTTCCAAATTTAGGAATGCTAACTTCAAAAAATATGTTTGTCAACTACCCATCATTCACATCATTAATTTTCTTTTAAAATATATTATCATCATATTTAGAACATTTAAACATTTTTAGTCATAATGGTTTCATAATCAATAGATAAATTTTTTATCTCTCCCCTTATTTATAGAATCCCTAGCCCGATTATCCACCCAAACTGTTTTATCGGGCTGGGTTTGTAACACCTAAAGATTTCATAGTGTGTTATTTCTTCAAAATAATTCAATAACTTTCACTACACGCAACACCGAGTTCAAGCGCACCATGACTTACCAAACAAGCTGTTAAAAAGAGTTTATGAATAGTATTAACTAAATTTTAAACTTTATAAAATCCTTATAATTTTAGAATCCATATTCTGAGTTTCTTATACATAATGTAAGAACAAATTCATTTTTAGTATTGCACTTTTACCAACTTTTAATAGTGAACCCTTTTTAAATCCAATATTTTAAAATTTTATATATTCAATTTGACTAAATAAATTTACTTTTTAGAATGGTAACATATAAAATTTACAATGAAACATCCCAATCTTCCACGGTACGCTTTCCTTTGAATAATATAGTAGCGTGTGTTGTACGCAACTTCGAGTTCTAACTCACAGCACAACCAATCAAACTAGCCGTTATGAATAGTAATACCTAATTTTGGAAATTTTATCTCTAAAAATGCAATTCATTTTTTTATTCGGAGTATTGAATTTATCCTAAGGTAAAATTTTGGAACTTTTCGGATAACATTTATATTTTGATGAATAGTGAAAATTACTAAATTTTAATTAAAAACAAATTTTTTTAATCAAAATAATTTATATTGATAAATTATGAATTTGAGTGGTTTTAAAGTATATTTAGAATATATTTTTACTATTTAATACAATTTTGGTCATTGTACATAATTTCAAAATTAAACAGGACATAAACAAGTGTCAATCTTTTGATAGTTATTATCTCTTAAAAACACGCTATTTGTTTTGACGACGGGAATTAATTTTTAAATTAATTACTGCAACTGATATGTTTTGAATTTGTTAAAATAGACATCATTTTTTAATTCATAATATCAAATATAGCTTAGTCCTAATTCTTGGTATTTTTCTAGAAACTTTCATTTTTTGATGAATAGTGAAACCACTAAGTGGTAGTTAAAAACTGAATTTTTCATAAAACATAATTTTACAGCTTCTGTGAGTAGAATTTCGAAAATACTAGAGACACGGTTAATATCAAGGAGTAAGCTTTGGTACAATGAGATGAAAATAATTTTTGGTGAATAGTAACTTTTTTACTTTTATTTACCACGGTTAAAAGTAATTAGGGTAATTAAGGGTACAAATGATGTTAATATTACCCTAACACATGTCTTAATTCAATTGGACAAGTGTATCTCAACCAAAAACAAACTTAGGAATAAAATAGTATCATATAGGTCCACTTGGATTAGATTAGGACATTTATTATTATTTAATTCAAAGAAGAGTTAAAAGAGTTAAAATCAAATTTTATTTACTAAAACATTATTAATATAGGGTTACACATAAGATAAATTAGATTATAAAATATTAATTAGAAATATAAAATGATTTCCTACATAATGATATTTTATTTATAATTTTTAGAAATTAAATAATTTAATTTATTTATGACGTAATGATGATGCAGTAATTACCATAATAGTGGAAAATTACAATAATTGATATTGTAAATACCCAAATAAATATAATTTGAGACTTTTAATGAATTATAAGAATTTTATAGGTTAATATAACATGTTAGGAATGATTTAATTAACTTTTTACGAAGTAATCCTTCTGTTGTGATTTTAAAAAAAATCAATTATTGAATAGTGTCAAAATTAACATAAAAGAGTTTTTAAAACAAATATTATATTATTAGTTGATATTAAATTCCTAAAAATCTAAGGTTCAGCCCAGAGACTTATATTATGATAGGGGTATCATTAAGAGACCACTTGGGGGTCTCTTAGAGGTATATAGTAATTTTATTAACTATATAATATAAAAATACAAAGTGACATGGTAAGTGTCAAACTAATTAACTAAGAGTTAAAAATAAAAGATAAGGTTAATATAATTACCCAATCCTGTCCAAATTCTATTGGTTGAGTGGTTTGCAACTCATCCCCATCTTAAACTTTAAATAATCCACTTTGGATCCATTAGAAACCGAATATGAATTTATTATAAAATAATATTTCTAACTTTTCAAAAGGTACCCCTCACCCCTCTTATAAAAGGGCACTCCCCCTTCTCATTAATTCACACCTTCAAATCCATTTGGCTCAGCCAAACTCTGCCCAAATACTCTCTAAACTTCCCTCACTACAACCTAGAGGCCTTTGTTTGATCATAAATCCAACCTAAGGAGCCCTTTTGATAAAATCAAAAGGAAGAACCCGAAGAAGAGGTAATGATTTCACCACCCTTTTTCAAGTTCCGTTCTTCTTCCACTTCTTCTTTATTTGTTATTACCATTCTAAAATAATAAATTCAGTATCTTATATATACTGTGATGTTATTATAAATATGGTACAACCATATTTCATTATTCTATCCATCCTTTGAATGACATGTCACCATACGTGCGTACGTACGGCTTACCGTCTCCACGTCGTGGTGTAAGTGTTATTCAAAACATTATTATTTGGATGGGTTTAATAATGATGTGTAATTCATGTAAATAATAAATATAACATGATAATGATTCCGTATATATGATATACCATCCAATTAAATGTTATTTTGATATCAAAAGAATGATATTTTCGCTCGTGTGTACGTACAGACTACCGTCTCCATGAACGCGATGAGATTCATTCTCCATCGTATCCATTCAAGTATAATTCTCATTTTATGATTAATAACAGTATTTAAAGACTTTATATAATTATGGATATGATTAAGATACAATCTATCCATGACAAACATGGCTTATGTAACAAAACATATAAAAGAAAACGAGTAAGTTAACACCCGAAACGACGATAATTCTAAGATATTATTAACAAAGCAATGTTAAAAGATCATATATGATATCATATTAATGTATATGATTCTTGAAAAATTTAATAACAACTATTTCACCATTATACAGGAGGTTAACCTGACCTCAACCTATTAAAAGTATAAGGTAAGGGTTTATTTCGCAATCTCTTCATTATCTGAGGTTGTTTATACGTAATAATCTACTGGGACTTCTTTATCATCCACATTCATGTTTCTTAAAAATATATTTCAAAACATTTTTACTATTTAATTGAATATTGGTGAAAGTAATGTATACCCTTTTTCACTTTTATAAGTGGTTTATAAAGGAATTTTTCTATCGTTCTCCAAACAAGGTCATTTTTAACCTTTTTGACGGAATTAAAGTAAGAATGTTTTTTTAACTTATACGGCAGGTGCGGATATTTTTGGCCGTTATAAAATCGTCGAAGCTTCCCTTACAAGCTTATAAGAATATTTTCAAAGAAAATGTTTTATTTTATAAATATATGACTCTTCAATGACTTCAAAATAGAAAGAGATATTTCTCTAAAAAGAGTTTTGATTTCATCTATGTCAACATCCTTTGATGGATTTTACGCTTATTTGAAGTTGATTTATTATGATACAAAACTTCTATATTGTATTAAAGGTTTTGTGATATGTTTGACTTTGGATGTGTTATTTTTATACCATTCATGGTTTATAGATGAAGTATTTACATTTCATATGCTAGTTTTAATACAAATGTTTATGTTATGTTTAAACCTTTTCATATGGGAATGCATTGGACTTAATATGTGACGGGTGGAGCCCGCTATAACTCCTCGATGCATCGGTAGGTCTCATGAGACAAACTAGTGTCTTGGCACAAGGCCTTGATAAAATTGTATTTGTAGTTTTGGCACGAGGCCTTGGGTATGTGGTTATGATAGTCTGTCATTATGCATTCCATCATTATGAAAGTGGTTATTGATTTTGCATGTGATTATTAGATTAGTATAATATCCATGTGAATAAGTAAATGGAATTATTTCATTTTATTTTTTCCATACTATGTTGATGTTCAAGTTTAAAAGGCTTTTGTTTCAGTTATACATTGCCTTAAATGATTGTTCTTATTTCTGAAAGTTTCTGCTATATTGTTATCCTTACTGGGCATTTGAGCTCACCCCTTTTTCTATGTTTTATTTTTTCCAAGATGTGTAGAAGTATTTTATGAATGACCTACAGGGATAATATGAGGGGATATAAAGACAATATGTTGTTGTAGTTTTTCACTTATTGAAGTAATTTAAACTTTATGAATATATCTAGTGTTTCCAAGGATACTAAACAAATCGGTCTTTCGAGACTTGATCTTTCTTATGATCATGCCAATGTTATGTAATAATGCACTGACTCTAGGTATCTAGGGTTGGGGCGTTACAATTGGTATCAGAGAAGTTTAGTAAAAAACTTGGAAGATAGATTTAGATAAACTCTTATTAGAGCACGTAGACCTAAGATGAACATTGAGGATTAGTATAGAAGAAATTCTTAGAATTTTGGTATTGTAGAGATTTTGTGAGTTTTCCGAGCAATACATCCTTGTCTGGATACGATCAGGTAGAGGCGGCTCTAGAATAGATGTACCTAGGGGTAAAACCCAAAAACACCGCTTTGAGCTAGACTCAAATGGGAACTGGTTCACGACAATGGGCCTTACTGCACTCTTGGTTACGACACTCCCAGGGGATATGCTTAGGATAATTCTCATTTTCTTTACAAACCATTATGAAGGGTTTATGAGTATATACTTCCTTAAAGGAGACATTTTTATGACTATGGATTATATCCATAAACTATTTAATTTATGTTATGTGTTTTACAAGTTTGGGATTAGGTATTGTTATTCATAAACTAATCTAGTGTATGCTATTGTTTAGAAATGGCGCCCAGTAGAAGGAATGAGATCTCCAGCAATGCACATGATCCAAAGAGAAATAAGGATCATATATTTCATGGTCTTAAGCCTGGATTTATAATAGAAATAGTCTCCCATGTATTATCATCATATGATGAAATAATATCATGTGTTGATAAGATAAGTAAAGAGTTTACTGAGTCATATGGCTTTCAAGGGAAGCAAGAGAAGAAAATGATGGAAGAGAGAAAGATGGATAAAGGGAAGAGGGAAATGAATAATTTTCCCATATGTGATAACTGTGGGAAGAAACACCCTGGAACTTGCCTGAAAGGAATGGGAGTTTGTTATAAGTGTGGAGGAAAAGGGCACAAAGTATGTGACTGCAAGGGTAAGAAAATGGTTTCAAATGTACAATGCTTCATTTGCAAGGAGTTTGGACACTACGCGAACCTATGTCCGAGTCATCAGACTTTGCCTCAAATGATGCTATTGGATAATAATCAACTTATGATACTACCATAGATGAAGAGGAATGATTAGAGTTCTTATGTTGATTATGTCATTTGAGTGTTGTATCAACAATGTACTTGTTATAATAATTATGGAGTATATAAGGATTGTACTGCAGTACTATTTCATTAAGGACTTGAGATTGTGTGGAAAAAAGAAAAGTGACTCAATAGCGGGTTAAATTTTTGGAAAATATATGGTTTAGAGAAAGATAAATCATAATATGGTTTTGATACCGAGGTAGTGATTTTAGAATAATACATGATTGATTTGGATAAATTATATTGGATATTCTTGGCTACCTTGAAACTGATTAATGATTTGTATATTTTATCATTGTTGGGGTTTACAACATTTTTGGATTGAAGGAGTATATCTATTATTCTTTAAGGAATAAGGGATCATGAATGTAATCAATAAAGTTTTATGGTAATTCAGGATGTTGGAGTGTTTTAAAAGAATACATGATGAAGGTGATCACATGTTATTACGCGGAAAAAGGGATCTTCATTATGTTTACCTTCCTTATAAATTTTGGACTGAAGTATTTTGTATAGTTCTAGTTTAGATTATTTTGGATTTCCAAAAAAGGATAACCTGGAGGTCGGGCGGCAACCTGTCACGTCCTGTAAGGCCGTGAGACTTGAACCCACAACCGAAGGGCTACAAGGGTGTATCACCTACCACTGGCCCACGTGATGTCCTGGATTGAATAATGTCGTTTTTTAATGGTTCTGCTAGATGAATTATAAATTCATTTTTTTAACCCTATACGAATAGGATAAATAGAATATTATTTTTAAGTTCTATTATCTTTTAGAGTGAAAGATGAGTTTGTGGTAGAACTTAGTTAAAGGATGAGACTCTACTTGTCAAGTATATATTTTTCTTCTTCTCTTATTCAATGAAGAAATTAATTCTCATACTTTAGTGAAGGGATCTTAAAACAAAAAAAATGTGTTATCCTAATACCATATGTTTTGTTGAACCGATGGTATTTTAAATCGTCATAGATTGATGAATTTAAGGCCCTCAATTTTACACTTGTTTTTTATTGATGACCACAATCACTACCTATAAATATTTACGCTTTTTCTCCAATTATATGTCTCTAATTGCCACCAATGTTCTCCAAATAGAGATCATAATTTGGTGGTGACCCTTTCATTTCTCTTTTCCTCTTATTAAGACTACATTTTATTAACCCAATTTCCGATGTGGGTTTTCCCACAAAGATATCTTCTATATTCAACCTTTTACTTTCGAAGAACAATTTCAAATTGCGAGGACACAATTTATTGAATTAGGGGAGAATGTAACACCCCATGATTTCATAGTGTGTTATTTCTTCAAAATAATTAAATAACTTGCACTACACGCAACACCGAGTTCAAGCGCACCATGAATTACCAAACAAGCTGTTCAAAAGAGGTTATGAATAGTATTAACTAAATTTTAAACTTTATAAAATCCTTATAATTTTAGAATCCATATTATGAGTTTCTTAGACATAATGTAAGAACAAATTCATTTTCAGTATTGCACTTTTACCAACTTTTAATAGTGAACCCTTTTTTAAATCCAATATTTTAAACTTTTATATATTCAATTTGACTAAATAAATTTACTTTTTAGAATGTGGACATCAAAAATTTACAATGAAACATCCCAAGATTCCACAGTACGCTTTCCTTTGAATAATATAGTAGCGTGTGTTGTACGCAACTTCGAGTTCTAACACACACCACAACCAATCAAACTAGCCGTTATGAATAGTAATACCTAATTTTTTAAATTTTATCTCTCAAAATGGACTTCATTTTTGTATTCAGAGTATCGAATTTAGCCTAAGGTGAAATTTTGGAACTTTTCGGATAACATTTATATTTTGATGAATAGTGAAAAATACTAAATTTTAATTAAAAACAACTTTTTAATAGAAATAATTTATATTGATAAATTATGAATTTGAGTTGTTTTAAAGTATATTTAGAATATAGTTTTACCATTTAATACAATTTTTGTCATTATACATAATTTCACAATTAAACAGGACATAAACAAGTGTCAATCTTTTGATAGTTATTATCTCTTAAAAACACGCTATTTGTTTTGATGACGGGAATTAATTTTTAAATTAATTAATGCAACTGATATGTTTTTAATTTGGTAAAATAGACATCATTTTTTAATTCATAATATCAAATATATCTTAGGCCTAATTTTTGGTATTTTTCTGGAAACTTTCATTTTTTGATGAATAGTGAAACCACTAAGTGGTAGTTAAAAAACTAAATTTTTCATAAAACTTAATTTTACCGCTTCTGTGAGTGGAATTTCAAAACTATGAGAGACACTGTTAATATCAAGGAGTAAAATGTGGTTCAATGAGATAAAATAATTTTTGGTGAATAGTAACTTTTTACTTTTATTTACCACAGTTAAAAGTAATTAGGGTAATTAAAGGTAAAAATGATATTAATATTACCCTAACACATGTCCTAATTCTATTGGACAAGTGTATATCAACCAAAAACAAACTTAGGAATAAAATATTATCATTTAGGTCCACTTGGATTAGATTAGGACATTTATTATTATTTAATTCAAAGAAGAGTTAAAAGAGTTAAAATCAAAGTTTATTTACTAAAACATTTTTAATATAGGGTTACACATAAGATAAATTAGATTATAAATATTAATTAGAAATATAAAAAGATTTCATACATAATTATATTTTATTTATAATTTTTGGATATTAAATAATTTAATTTATTTATGTTGCAATTATGATGCAGTAATTACCATAATAGTGAAAAATTAAAATAATTGATATTATAAATACCCAAATAAATATAATTTGAGACTTTTTATGAAATACACTAATTTTATAGGTTAATATGACATGTTAGGAATTATTTAATTAACTTTTTTCGAAGTAATCTCTCTGTTGTGAGTTTTACAAAAATCACTTATTGAATAGTGTCAAAATTGACATAAAAGGGTTTTTAAAACAAATATCATATTATTAATTGATATTAAATTCCTACAAATCTGAGGTTTGTCCAAGAGACACATATCATGATAGGTGTATAATTAATGGACAACTTACGGGTCTCTTGGAGGTATATAGTATATTTATTAACTATATAATATAAAAATACAAAGTGACATGGTAAGTGTCAAACTAATTAACTAAGAGTTAAAACTAAATCATTAGGTTAATATAATTACCCAATCCTATCTAAATTCTATTGGTTGAGTGTTTTTCTACCCATACACACCTTAACCTTTAAATAATCCACTTTGGAGCCATTATAAACCGAATATGAATTTATTATAAAATAATATTTCTAGCTTTTCCAAAGGTTCCCCTCACCCCTCTTATAAAAGGGAACTCCCCCTTCTCATTAATTCACACCTTCAAAGCCATTTTCCTCGTCCAAACTCTGCCCAAATACTCTATCAACTTATCTCACTACAACCCAGTGGCCTTAGTTTGATCAGAAAGCCAACCTAAGGAGCCCTTTTGATAAAATCAAAAGGAAGAACCCGAAGAAGAGGTAATGATTTCACCACCCTTTTTCAAGTTCCTTTCTTCTTCCAATTCTTCTTTATTTGTTATTACCATTCTAAAATAATAACTCCAGTATCTTATATATACATTTATGTTATTATAAATATGTTACAACCATATTTCAGTATTCTATCCATCCTTTGAATGACATGTCACCATACGTGCGTACGTACGGCTTACCGTCTCCACATCGTGGTGTAATTGTTATTCAAAACATTATTATTTGGATGGGTATAATAATGATGTGAAATTCATGTAAATAATAAATATAACATGATAATTATTATCTATATATGATATACCATCCATTTAAATATTATTTTAATATCAAAAGAATGATATTGTCGCTCGTGCGTACGTATGGACTACCGTCTCCACGAACGCGATGAGATTCATTCTCCATCGTATCCATTCCAGTATAATTCTCATTTTATGATTAATAATATTATTTAAGGACTTTATATCATTCTGGATATTATTAGGATACAACCTATCCATGACAAACATTTCTTATGTAACAAAACATATTAAAGAAAACGAGTAAGTTAACACCCGAAATGATGATAATTCAAAGATATTATTAACAAAGTAATGTTAAAAGATCATATATGATACCATATTAATGTATATGATTCTTGAATAGTTTAATAAAAATTATTTCACCATTATACAGGAGGTTAACCTACCCTCCACCAAGTAAAAGTATAAGGTAAGGGTTTATTTCCCAATCTCTTCATTATCCGAGGTTGTTTATATGTAATAATCTACTGGGACTTCTTTATCATCCACATCCATGTTTCTTAAAAATTTATTTCAAAACATTTTTACTATTTACTAGAATATGGGTTATAGTTATTTATACCCTTTTTTACTTTTATAAGTGGTTTATAAAGGAATCTTTCCGTCGTTTTCCAAACAAGGTCCTTTTTAACCTTTTCGGCAGAATTAAGGTAAGAATGTTTTTTTAAAATTATACGGCCGGTGCAGCTATTTTCTGCCATTATAAAATCATTGAAGCTTCCCTTATAAGATTATAAGAATATTTTCAAAGAAAATGATTTATTTTATAAATATATGACTCTTAAATGACTTCAAAATAGAAAGAGATATTTCTCTAAAAAGAGTTTTGATTTCATCTATGTCAACATCCTTTGATGGATTTTACGCTTATTTTAAGTTGATTTATTATGATACAAAACTTCTATATTGTATTAAAGGTTTTGTTATATGTTTAACTGTGGATGTGTTATTTTTATACCATTCATGGTTTATGGATGAAGTATTTACATTTCGTATGCTAGTTTTAATACGAATGTTTATGTTATGTTTAAACCTTTTCATATGGGAATGCATTGGACTTAATATGTGACGGGTGGATCCCTCTATAGCTCCTTGATGAATCGGTAGGTCTCATGAGACAAACTAGTGTCTTGGCACAAGTCCTTAACAAAATATTATTTGTAGTCTTGGCATAAGGCCTTGGCTATGTGGTTATGATAGTCTGGCATTATGTATTCCATCATTATGAAAGCGGTTATTGATATTGCATGTGATTATTCGATTAGTAGAATATCCATGTGAATAAGTAAATGGAATTATTTCATTTTATTTTTTCCATACTATGTTGAAGTTCAAGTTTAAAAGGCTTTTGTTTCAGTTATACATTGCCTTAAATGTTTGTTCTTATTTGTGAAAGTTTCCGCTATATTGTTATCCTTACTGGGCATTTGAGCTCACCCCTTTTTCTATGTTTTATTTTTCCCAGGATGTGAAGAAGTATTTTATGAATGACCTGCAGGGATAGTATGAGGGGATATGAAGACAATATGTTGTTGTAGTTTTTCACTTATTGATGTAATGTAAACATTATGAATATATCTAGTGTTTCCAAGGATACTAAACAAATCTGTCTTTCGAGACTTGATCTTTCTTGTGATCATGCCAATGTTATGTAATAATGCACCAACTCTGGGTATCTAGGGTCGGGGCGTTACAGGGTTCCACTAGCCTTAGGCACGCCTCCCCAAATACCAAAGGTTTTTGACTATTAGCGAGGGTATAAAGAGTAATAGTAGGGAGAAAATACCCTCAAAGGATTGTCTAATAATTGTATAAGTATAAATATAACATGAAGCCAAAGAAAAGACTCAGTAGAATCAAACCAGACCCACCAATAGTGGAAGCATAGTCAAAAAAACAAGCAACATTGGAAGCATGATAATCAACAGTAATGGAAATAAATAAACAAACCACTTGATGCTACTAAAACAGAGCATGCATCCAATACATTTCATACAGTACAATATACAAAAATGGGTCATCAAAGGCTAACCACAAAAGTTACACACATATATAATCACGTTGATATAAAAAATATACAAAACTGAAACTCCAGCTAAGGAAGTAACCTCAAGGTCCCCTACAATCAATCCATGACAACTCAACCTAGGATCCATTTCTATATCCTGAACCCTTACCTGAATGTAAAAGAATAAAGTATTAATGAATCATGAAGGTCGTGTAAAGGGTGTGGGAATGAGTCTTGGTAGGATACCACCCAGATGTGCATACTCTACATAAATGTTTAAGTAGGTGTGTAATATAATAAGGACAACATCTCATGCAATTTAAAAAAACAATCTTATCTAGTGCTTAACAGCTATCAGGAATTTTTCACCTTCATTGACTAATGTTGAAATCACTGAAGAGGAAAGGATCATTGGCCCATGGACCATGGTATCACCTAATGTCAAATAGCCGAGGTGAACCCTCAGGTTCCACCTTCAAGTAAGTAACCTGGTACCTCGTACCAACCAATAGCTCATTTCCCAAGTCAAATCCCTAATGTCCCAAAAGAATGCCCAAGAAAATTGAACCCTGGTCCCTCGAGCCCCTGCTCGAAAGCACTCTTCAAATTGATGTTGAAATTTATAGGAATAATGATATATGTCATCAAATATAATTATTGTTGGATCATAGCATGACATTCCAAGGAACGGTGACCTCCAACCTCCCAAAATAGTCTAGGCCCATATGCCTCAATATTAAGAGCCCCATCTTCCAACTGATAGCCTCAGTGCTATCCTTTGACGGAACCTCACCTTCCTCATGTCTTTCTACAGTAAGCACCCCCAAACCAATAACCTAAGCTACACTACCAGGGGCCTCTGACCATACGAGTGGTAAAAACCACCTCATCACAGAGTCAACCTATGTGTACATGACTCCATCAGATTTTTAGATAATCATGGATGAGCGGCATCATCAATATAGTACCTAAGCCACATCCAACTGGCACCTTGTTGCCCTGTAACTATGTCGCTCAAGTCCAATGTCCATTCCATCCAAATACCTTGGTCCATGCCCATATATTGATGATATTTCTACCTCAAACCAACATCCATAATGCCCGATCCTATGATCATCATCATCAATGTAACTTGGTCCAAGCCCATCTAGATGATCACATCGCCTCAATCATGATGGTCATTCCACCTCAATCCATCGGTCCTAGCCCATTGTAATCCCATGGATCAGCTCACATGAAATTCAGGAATTCTATATATATATATATAAGGGTTCACTTGAAATAATAAATTCAATGTAATTAAAAACACACCTCAACCAAACTACCCTAGGTGGTCGATGACCTCTAACCAAGCCTCGTAGGCGTAAACAAGGTGAGGGTAAGCCCAATGGCATCCTATAAGGTCATAAAATCATTTTGAAATCAAGAATTAGGGTTTCTCTCATCTACCAAATGGCGTGCTAAAATATAAACCCCCAAAACAATCATGAAAACATGATGAAAGGTATGAACCACCTACCTTGGAGTTGTAGATGTAGGAACTTCTGATATTTGCCTCTAACTCAAAGCGGTTTGGAAGAAATATCAGTTTCTGTCGAACAAAATAAAAAAGGGTAAAACAAATCATATGGAATTAGTGGTCCATGAAGTGAGAGAAAAATGAAATGGAAGTATCGGTGATGAGAACGTTACCAATACAGTTCCAATGCACCCGACGGTGTATGAATCAGAGAAAAAATTAAGGAGAGGGATCACACCCTGGGGGAGGAAGAAAAAGGTTGAGCCCACTGCTGTCTGTGAAACTAAGGAGGAGGAAAATAGGGAGAAGAAAAAATAAGAGGGGGGAAATAATAAAATCATTTCTTTAATAGGATTCACGGTTAGTTCACATTGTTTTCTAAACCATGCAGCAAATGTGCGGGCTACAGTGTTGAGGTACTTACTTAATGGAACTACCCATGTGGCATGCACATGATTTTCCATAACAATGTAGAATCCCTCTATAAAAATATCATAGGTTCCCACATGTTTGCGTTCCTATCCCCACATGGTTTTCTAAACCATGTAGAAATTCAAAATTGGGTTTCAGGGTTAGCTGAGAGAGGTTGCACGGTTTACCTAAATTGTGTTCCTTGATATGCAACCTTCAAAACTAAGAATTTAGGCCTTTGATGCACATGAAACCAATCTGAACACCCAATGCACTCTCTGAGCCTCTAAACCCATCCAAAAACATGATATTAGGTTTAAGTAAAACTCTTAATTAGGTTTACATTACTAGAAAATAAATTATCATAGCCACCAATTCCAAAAATTCAAAAAGGAAGAGACTTTTGACCCACTCTGAAATACATAGGATGTTAAAATCTCCACACCTTAGGATAGATCATCTCAAAGCAATAAAAACCAATATATAGTACTAAACATACCCATACAAATAAAAATATCCCCGAATACCCCGGTAAAAAAGGTACAGGCCAACTACCTTAAGGGATATCCCCACCTTAAGAGTGGCCTTCCCCGGTCATAACCTAACCCAATAATCAAATCAAAAAAATGGTCCACTAACCATTCCTAGAATCAAAATTTCTCACATAATGCATCATTACTCCTATACCTCATCAGGTGCTCCCATGTCATACCCAGCACCCAACTGAATCCAGCACCGCATCAATTCCCGCCTTTTGCCCATGTCATGCATGGTACCAATGGGGTCCCCCTTCTTAACAGATTCTCAAACCAGTCTCAGTGTCTCATACCTAAATTAAGAATTGCATCATAATGATTCCCATATGCCAATGCACCTCAAGTAACATGCATCTCCTCACTACCTTGATGCCTACACACCTAACAAGACACGCACTCAACAATTCTCAAATATAAAACTTGGTGCCTCCACCTTATACATACATACATACCTATATATATATAATGCATCTGATATGATACCAACCTACTACCCCACATCTGGTTTGTCCATATATATAGCTCGTGCACCTCATACACCCAAAACGTACATGCCTCGACATTCCTTGAAAAAATAAATGAAAATGAAATGTATATTCCCATGGTGTTCCTCTAACTGTTTTCAATTCACCAGACTACTCTAACCTTGGAAGATACATGATATGCACCTACCCTGAAGCCTGACTTCCTCAACCTTGACCTCCATATAGTGTTGCACTAGCCACCAGCCATTAACCCCACTATTGGGTACTACTATCTCTATCATGACCTTTGTGTGTAGATGAATCCCATCTACTATCACCTAGTTCCACTCCCAGTCTGACCTCAAAAAACTAAGTCTTCCCCAGTTTGACCTCAGAACTTTAAGTCTACCATGGTCCCTACTTCCAACTGTCTAAGAAGGCTTCCTACAAAACCACTCGAGATGCTCGAGCTATCCACATGCCTGTAACCTCTTTGCAGGCAACTCACAATGAGTCTTGACATGTCATGGCTTTACACACTAGAAGAAAACCATCTAAGACCCACTCTGAATTGGTATGCTCGAGTCATTGGCCTGACCGTCCAGCTAGAACTCATCCCAGCCTCGCTTCCTTCCATCTGAACCATCTCCACTGAAGTCACATGAAGTTGTTACCCAGCTCAAGAAAGACCTATCTGTCAACTTTCCCTAGGCTATGAGGACTTTTCCACTACCTCTTAGAATTATTTCAACCTAAATATGTTTACCTACACAAGAATGGCATGTCGTAAACCATCCTCGAAGAGAATCATCCTTGAGGTGTTGTTTCTCACCATGTTAGGTACGAAGTGAAACATTTCGATGAATGTCACCGCATAATCCATTACATACATGTCACCCTACTAAAGGCCCAATAAATCCCAATCTCTCTTTACCCTAAGCATCCTTAGAAAGAAATTATTGAATAAACCAACCTCAAAGTCCTTACAGGTCAATCCCTCATGTCTACCTTCCTGAACCTGTACGCCCCACCAGCGCTTTTCTATTCCTCTAAGCATATATGTCACCAACTTCACCCTCCACCTTGGAGGCATCTATAGCTACTCCAAAATCATCTTCTTTGACTCTATCTAGTTCTTAGCCACTTTTGGACCACCCTCACCCTGATAAAGCGATATATGTTGCAAATGGAACTCCCGAGTCGGATATTACATTGAAGGATCTACTCCCTAAGCTCCCCTATCAAAACCCTAGATAACACGTACCGGGATCACTCAAATCTTATCATTAGGCCATGGCCCAAAGGCTGTCAAATCTAGTGGCTTCCTTTCCTAAACTGGAACCTTCACTTGAGCTTGTACCTGTGGTTATACCAACATCTCATGATCTGCCTAAACCTTAGGGTAATCAACCTGTATGTTCTACAGTGGCACTAAACAATCACCTGTCTAGTGATCCAACCAATCTATCTAGGTGGAATCACACTAAATACCATCAAAATGTTTAGACATCCAAATATCATATATATAAATCAGGTAAATAGGGAAATCAGTAACAAACAGTGCTAACTCACTATGATTACTCTTCCCCATCATAACCATGACACATGACATCCCATCCTCTTGGACTTTGTAACCACCCTCAACAGAACCAAGTATCAAATGTGATTGAGCCATGCTCATCCTGAAGAACCATTCTACCACAAACTGACAACCATGTCGCCCAACCTAATGATCAACATCACCCCATATAATCATGCATGATTTCTCTTATAAGATCCAAGACCATGCACATATATATATATATATAAGTATCATAGGTAATATCACATTTCACAAAGAATTTCATAACATAGAACATGAATATTTCAATTTAAGTTCCCTATAATGTGCCTAATAAAAATCATAAACATGCATAACAAACACACTGAACCTTACCAATCCATGGTTCGAAATCTGATTCCTTATCATACCAAGCCAAGATTCACAAGTCATAATGAATAAAAAATCACATTCCAAGTAATCCACTGAAGGTGGAAATCATAAAAACTATCAATGAGAATAAAAATCATTCCCACCCCTATAAATTTGGTATGTCCCCCATGCCTGGGGTTTTAGGAACCCAAACACGATCTCTATACCCAATTCAGACATTATACTAATCTCCGATCTAACATAGTCCAAACATTTAGACTAGAAGAGAAGAAAAGAATTTGGTTCCATTATTAGCTGGCGAAACACTGCTACTAATTATCAGTTAAGAACTCCTCTAATACCACTTGTAGTGCCCCTATATTGATTAGCCACCTAAACAGTGCTATCGGGCCAGGTGAAAGTGGTCTTAGGCGCACATCCCTAAATTTTAAACGCTACTGACTAATAGTGAGGGAATAAAGAGTAATAGTGGGGATACTATATCCTCAGGGGATGATATAAAAACAGTCCGAGTATAAATATAAATTCAGAGAAATAAAAGACTTAACAAACATGAAATAGACCCACCAATGGAAGAAGCGTAATAAAAAAACAAGCAATAGAGGAAGCATAATAATCAATGGCAACAGAAATAAATAAATAGCCAAACATACCATTTTAAAGTTCTAAAATATATCATGCATCCAATACAATTCATACAATACAATATCCAAAAAAGGGTCACCAATGTATGACCATGGTAGCTACATACATATATAAGAATGTTGATATAGAAAACAAAAAAACCAAAACTCCAGCTATAGAAGGAACCCAAAGGTCCCCTGCAAGCTATCTGTAACACCCCAAGATTTTATGAAAAATATTCTTTTTAATGTATTGTGTTGTACGCTACACCAAAATTATCTTGTGATATACGCAACACCGTATTTTCTTGCAGTATACGCAACACTATTCTTGGCTCGCGTTACACATAATTTCAAGTTCGTTTTGTAGAAACTATTCTATGCAACATTATGTATAGATTTTGTTTTATGTATAAATGAAATAAGTTTTGATTATGTTATACGAAACACCAAACAGAGCTTTCACTACACGCAGCCCTGACTTGGCTTTCATTACACGCAATAAAGACCTTCCTCGATACTGTGTGTAGTACGCAATACCAAGTTTCACTAAACGAGATATTATTATAATATTATTATGAACTAGCCATTATGAATAGTAATACCCACTTTTTGAAATTTTATAAATTTTATCTTTCAAAATGGACTTCTTTTTTGGATTCGGAATATCAAAATTACCTTAGGGTGATATTTTGGTACTTTTCGGATAACTTTCATATTCTAATGAATAGTGAAAATTACTAAATTTTAATTAAAAACAACTTTTTTAATCGAAATAATTAATAGTGATAAATTATTAATTTGAGTAGTTTTAAAGTATATTTAGAATATATTTTTACCATTTAATACAATTTTTTTCATTGGATATAATTTCACATTTAAACCTGACATAAACAAGTGTCAATATTTTTTATAGTTATTATCTCTTAAAAACACGCTATTTGTTTTGACGACGGGAATTAATTTTTAAATTAATTAATGCAACTGATATGTTTTTAATTTGGTAAAATAGACATCATTTTTTAATTCATAATATCAAATATAGCTTAGGCCTAATTTTTGGTATTTTTCTGGAAACTTTCATTTTTTGATTAATAGTGAAACCACTAAGTGGTAGTTAAAAAAACTGAATTTTTCATAAAACATAATTTTACCTCTTCTGTGAGCAGAATTTCAAAAATCTTAGAGACACGGTTAATATCAAGGACTAAAATTTGGTTCAATGAGGTGAAAATACTTTTTGATGAATAGTAACTTTTTACTTTTATTTACCACGGTTAAAAGTAAATAGGATAATTAAGGGTAAAAATGATATTATTATTACCCTAACACATGTCCTAATTATATTGGATAAGTGTAATTCGACCAAAAACAACCTTAGGAATAAACTATGACCATTTAGGCCCACTTGGATTAGATTAGGACATTTAATATTAATTTATTTAAAGAAGGGTTAAAATAGTTAAAATCAAAGTTTAATAAGTAAATCATTTTTAATATAGGGTTATACATAAGATAAATTCGACTATAAATATTCATTAGAAAGATAAAAATATTTCATACATAATGGTATTTTATTTATAATTTTTAGACATTAAATAATTTAATTTATTTATGACACAAAGATGATGCAGTAATTATCTTATTAATGAAATATTGACATAATTGATGTTATAAATACCCAAATAAATGTAATTTGAGACTTTTTATAAATTACACTAATTTTATAGGTTAATATGACATGTTATTGTTGATTTAGTTAACCTTTTTAAAACTAATCATTCTGTTATGATTTTCACAAAAATCAATTACCAAATAGTGTCAAAATTGACATAAAATAGTTTTTAAAACAAATATTATATGATTAATTGTTATTTTATTCCTAAAAATCTAAGGTTTGTCCAAATGACTTAGATAAGGTTATATATATTAATAATAAACAACTTGGGGTTCGTTTGTCTTATTATAGTAAGTTTATTAACCTTATAGTGTAAGAAAACAAGAAGACACTTTAAAAGTTAAATTATCTAACTTAAAGTTAAATCTAAATGATAAGGTTAAAATAGAAACCTAAACTTGTCTAAATTCTATTGGATTAGAGGATCTCAACCCATCCCCACCTTGGCTTCTAAATAACTCAATTTGGAGCTATTAAAAACTGAATATGACTTTATAATAAAATAATATTTTTAGTTATTCTAAAGGTGCCCCTCTCCTCCCTAATAAAAGGGCACCTCCTCCCTCTCTTCCTCACAACACTTTGAACCTTCAAGATCGGCCAACCTCTACCAAATTCTCTTCTCCACTTCCCTAGAAACATCATAGAGGTCCTGGTCTTATTCAAAGACCAATTTTAGTGCCCTAAAAGGAGGTCTCAAAGATGTGCTTCAAAGAAGAGGAGCTTCAGATACGTACGAAGCATATCGAACGTAAGGTAAGGGATAACCTTTACAATATCGTTCTTATCTGAGATTTTTTATCCGTAATTATTTGCTGGGTTTATTGTTATCATCCAAGTCCATGTTTTCTAAAATTGTTTTTATGTATGTTAAAAAAAATTTACCCATTTTTTCTTTTACTACATGGTATGTAAGGAATCTTTTTTTTACGTTACGAGGTACTTTTTGACTTTTCCGACAAAAGTATGAGGAGAATGTTTTATTAACTTATACGGCGTGAACGGATTTTTATGGTTTCATAACGCCTCATTTTCATGAAGCTTACTCGAGAAGATTTTCTGAATATTTTCAACAAAATACTTTTCATTTAAAATTCCATGGAATTTTGTGAAAAGAAAATGATTTTGAAGAAGAAAGGATATTTTCCTCAAGAATTCATTTCAAGTGTTTTATCAAAACCATTTTCCATCTAAGATGAAATTATTTTCGTATGTGTTTCAAGTATAATGTGTCTGTGATTTACATGGTTTCACTTTTCTTATTATGAAATGATATCCATTTCTTTTATATGGATTATGTGGTGATGGGATGATTTTTATGAAACCCATTTTATTCGTTGGGTTATTATGAATGATGTATCTTTATTTTGTGGCACAAGTAAAAATGATTTCATTATGAGATGGGTGGGACCTATATCTCCCTATAATGCATTGATTAAAGATTTGTATCTCATGAGATAGACATGGATGGAAAGGTAAGTTAATCCGGTTCAGTGTTACAGGACTGAAATGAGGAGTGAACTCGATTCAGAAAGGGACTTTGTCCACTAAGATAGTCTTGGAAGCAATGCCTTGGCTACTATGGAAATCATGACATGTGTTGAATGGTTTCCACAAATACATGTTTTATTCCCATTATATTTTATCATGATTGATGTTCCATTATGATATATGCCTTACGTACTTTCAAGATTCATGTCTTCTCTCAAGATTTCGATGTTTAGATTTTATGTTCAAGTTTTTGCATTCAAATGTTTATGGATTGTTTTATGTTCTCTATGTTTACCCTTACTGGGCATTTGATCTCATCCCTTTAATTTTTTCTTTTCCCCAGGATATAAAGAAAGGTTTTAGGTACAATTAGAAGATTATATTCCGAGTTTCCAAAGACACTAAACTATTACGGTCCTTGTGTGTCTGTTTTTGTTATATACTAAGTATTCCGAAAAAGTAATGTAATTTCCATGTACGTCAAGCTTTGGGTCTCTATTGTTGGTATCAGAGGAAAGGTTTAGTTAACCTTTGGAAACTAGGATGCGAAAACTTTAGTGATATCCCTAGAAATATTTCTAAGGTATGTCTAGGGATGTCCCTAAGGTTAAGTATACGTATAGGTTATAGTCCTAGAATTGCGCTAACTATATTAGAATTAAACCTAAGATGTTAGATATTGAAGGTACTCCCCCTTTATTATGTTGTTTTCCCTAGCATGGTATTTTCCTCTCACACTATTATTTTTGGGTTTTAGATGATGGATGGAAACCAAAGGAACCGTGTTGATCAATGTAATGGACAATGAAATGATTGTCCTCCTGACCAAACCAATGTCATGGGAGATGGAGTGCACAATCATATTTCTATACTTACACAATCTATGAATAATTCTGGATTTCAAAATGAGCAGAGAAAGGAGCAACATTCTGTTGAATCCTTCATGAGGCAGCATCCACCTTCATTCAGCGGGTCTTCTGATCCCTTAGTGGATGAACAATGGATCAGTACCACTGAAAAGATATTTTCAGTTCTACAATGTTCTGAGCATGATAAACTCATATTAGCAGTATATCGTTTGGAAGGTGATGCTGATCAATGGTGGAATCTTATCAAGAATACGAGGCAAAGAGATGAAATTGAGTCCATGGAATGGGGCGAGTTCAAGAACTTGTTTTTCAGTAAGTACTTCCCTCATATTCTTCAAACAAAGATGGAAAAGGATTTTCTTGAGCTTACATAGAAGGATGATGAATCTGTTAGTATATACGAAGCGAATTTTACAAGACTTGCAAGGTATGAATCTGGATTTATCATCCAACCTGAAAGTAAAGTTGATCGATTTTTCAGTGGATTAAAACCAAGTCTTCTAAGGGAATTAGCTGTAAGAGACTTCAGTAGCTATGATGAAATTGTGCGTTGTGCTATCAAGGTAGAACTGGAAGTTGGTGTAACATATCCATCTCATGGTTTTGACAAGAAATGAAAGATGGAGTTCAAGGATAAATATCAGAACAATGGTGAAAAGAAGATGAATGTTTCATTATGCTCAAAGTGTGGAAAGAAGCATGTTGGAGATTACCTAAAAGGTACTAGAAAATGTTTTAAGTGTGGAAAAGAAGGTCATCAAGCAGTTTATTGTCGAAGTAATGGAAAAAAGGTTGCTAATGATGTGAATAGAGAAAATACTACAGAGAACTCTCCACCAACACTTCAATGCTTCAAGTGCAAGGAAATGGGGCATTATGCTAATAAATTCCCTAATCCATGGGTTAATGATGATCAACATGAGCAACCTATTAAGGAAAAGGATAAAGAGAAGTCTCATGCGATCACTATTTGTGATGTTGAGTATGAAAATGATTTTGTTTAATGATTAAGTGTTTATGTAATGGGATTTCAAAATAGTATCATGGAATCTCATTTATGGTATTGTGGAATTTTGGAATATCTATGTATTGGTTTTCAATAATTATATGGTACTGGTAACCATGAAAAGGTGATTGAAATATTTTTATAAAGTAGATGAAATGCGCATAATGAAGGGATAAGGAGAAAATAATATGATAGTAATCATGAGCTCATGACTAATACAAGGACTAAGTGATATTATGGTTTGAGTATATAGAATTTTTGGGATTTTGGTGTGTGGAAAGTGCTAAAATTTAACAACATTCATGTTTTCACTAAGGTTCAATGGGTATTCATTCTTCTTCAAGAGAATACATGATTGAGGTATTCACATGTTTGTAATTTGACCAACAAGATATATCTTATGATATATGGGGGATAAATGATGGAATTAACATGATTGTTATGTGACATTTCAAGTAATCATTTTCTTTATACTATGATCTTGGACCGAAGTATTTTAGATAAGCCTAAAGATTGGAATGGATTATGTTGGACATAAGTTAGTTCGATATTATTGATGGGATGTTATAGTAATGTAGTTTTAGAAAAAGGACAACCTACAGGACAGGTGACAGCCCATCGTGTCAGACAAGGCTGTAAGGATCGAACCCACAATCGAAGTGCGAATGGCCTTTATCGCCTACCACTGGCCTACAGGAAGTCCCTGGTTAGTAGAAACTAGTTTTATTTTATTAAGAGGTATGATATATGAATTATAAGTTCATTTTTTGAATCATATATGATTAACCTCACCATAGATGGACTTATGTATATTTGATAACTTTTGCTAACCTTTTGTTTGAAACAGATGGAATGACCCATCATTCTATCACATGATCTGTTAACACTTCACGAATAAAAAATTCAACTTCATTTATTTAAGAGATGAAGTGGAAATTGTTCAAAGCACGAACAATAGTGAGATTGCACCAAAATCAAGCAAGTATTTCTTCTAATTCAAAATTTTCAACTTTAGGGAAATGATATTGAAAACCAAAAATGTTGTCCTAGTGCTCTTATATCCATTGAATCAGATGGTACCTTAGATCATCAAAAATTTATGGATTTGTGATTGATGGATTTTTCATAGCCATGTTCTCTACCACTCTCCATCAGAACATGATGGTTATATTTCTCCTCTATATCCATATTTTCACCTATGTTCTCCTATATGGAAACCCATTGATGAGTTATTTGGGTATCCGTTATGTTTCTAACGTTCCTTTTATAAATTAATTTTTAGTATTCCTTTTTACAATGTGGGTTTCTATGAAAGAAACTCTCGTCTAATAAACCATATATAACCCCGATGAATTTCGAGGGTGAAATTCATTTTAAGGGGGGTAGAATGTAACACCCCGAGATTTTATGAAAAATATTCTTTTTAATATCATGTTTTGTACACTACACCAAAATTATCTTGTGATATACGCAACACTGTATTTTCTTGCAGTATATGCAACATTATTCTTGGCTCACGTTACACACAATTTCATGTTCGTTTTCTAGAAACTATTCTACGCAACATTATGTATAGTTTTTGTTTAATTTATAAATGAAATAAGTTTTGATTATGTTATACGCAAAACCAAACAGAGCTTTCACTACACGCATCCCTGACTTGGATTTCATTACACGCAATAAATACCTTCCTCGATAGCGTGTGTAGTATGCAATACCGAGTTTCACTAAATGAGATATTATTATAATATTATTATGAACTAGTCGTTATGAATGGTAATACCCACTTTTTGAAATTTTATAAATTTTATCTTTCAAAATGGACTTCATTTTTGGATTCGGAATATCGAAATTATCTTAGGGTGAAATTTTGGTACTTTTCGGATAACTTTCATATTCTGATGAATAGTGAAAATTACTAAATTTTAATTAAAAACATCTTTTTTAATAGAAATAATTAATAGTGATAAATTATTAATTTTAGTGGTTTTAAAGTATATTTAGAATATATTTTTACCATTTAATACAATTTTGTTCATTGGATGTAATTTCACATTTAAACCATACATAAACAAGTGTCAATATTTTTTCTAGTTATTATCTCTTAAAAACACGCTATTTGTTTTGAAGACAGGAATTAATTTTAAATTAATTAATGAAACTAATATGTTTTGAATTTGGTAAAATAGAAATAATTTTTGAATTCATAATATCAAATATATCTTAGGCCTAATTTTTGGTATTTTTATGGAAACTTTCATTTTTTGATGAATAGTGAAACCACTAAGTGGTAGTTAAAAAACTGAATTTTTCATAAAACATAATTTTACCGCTTCTGTGAGTGGAATTTCAAAAATATAAGAGACACGGTTAATATCAAGGACTAAAATTTGGTTCAATGAGATTAAAATATTTTTTGGAGAATAGTAACTTTTTACTTTTATTTACCACGGTTAAAAGTAAATAGGGCAATTAATGGTAAAATGATATTATAATTTCCCTAACACATGTCCTAATTCTATTGGATAAGTGTAATTCGACCAAAAACAACCTTAGGAATAAAATATGACCATTTAGGACTACTTTTATTAGATTAGGACATTTAATATTAATTTATTTAAAGAAGGGTTAAAATAGTTAAAATCAAAGTTTAATAAGTAAATCATTTTTAATATAGGGTTATACATAAGATAAATTTGACTATAAATATTCATTATAAATCTATAAATATTTCCTACATAATGGTATTTTATTTATAATTTTTAGACATTAAATAATTTAGTTTATTTATGACACAATGATGATGCAGTAATTATCTTATTAATGAAATATTGAAATAATTGATGTTATAAATACCCAAATAAATGTAATTTGAGACTTTTTATAAATTCCACTAATTTTATAGGTTAATATTAAATGTTAGTATTGATATAGTTAAATGTTTTTGAACTAATCATTCTGTTATGATTTTCACAAAAATCAATTACCAAATAGTGTCAAAATTGACATAAAATAGTTTTTAAAACAAATATTATATTATTAATTGGTATTTTATTCCTAAAAATCTAAGGTTCAGCCAAATGACTTAGATAAGGTTATATATATTAATAATAAACAACTTAGGGTTCTTTTGGATTGTTATTGTAAGTTTATTAACCTTATAGTGTAAGAAAACAAGAAGACATGGTAAAAGTTAAATTATCTAACTTAAAGTTAAATCTAAATGATAAGGTTAAAATAGAAACCTAAACTTGTCTAAATTATATTGGATTAGAGGATCTCGACCCATCCCCACATTAGATTTTAAATAACTCAATTTGGAGCTACTAAAAACTGAATATGACTTTATAATAAAATAATATTTTTAGTTATTCCAAAGGTGCCCCTCTCCTCCCTTATAAAAGGGCACCTCCTCCCACTCTTCCTCACACCACTTTGAACCTTCAAGCTCGGACAACACCTACCAAATTCTCTTCTCCACTTCCCTAGAAACATACTAGAGGTCCCGGTCTTCTTCAAAGACTAATTATAATTCCCTAAAAGGATGTCTCAAAGAGGCGCTTCAAAGAAGAGGAGGTTCAGATACGTACGAAGCATATCAGACCTAAGGTTAAGGGATAACCTTTCCAATCTCGTTCGTATCCGAGATTGTTTATTCGTAAGTATTTGCTGGGTTTATTGTTATCATCCAAGTCCAATTTTTTCTAAAAGTGTTTTTATGTATGTTTAATGTCCTTTTTACCCATTTTTTCTTTTACTACATGGTATGTAAGGAATCTTTTTTTTACGTTACGAGGTACTTTTTGACTTTTCTGACAAAAGTACGAGGAGAATGTTTTTTTTAACTTATACGGAGTGAATGGATTTTTACGGTTTCATAACGCCTCATTTTTATGAAGCTTACTCAACAAGATTTTATGACTATTTTAAACAAAATAATTGTCATTTAATATTCCCAGGCATTTTGTGAAAAGAAAATGATTTTGAAGAAGAAAGGATATTTTCCTCAAGAATTCATTTCAAGTGTTTTATCAAAACCATTTTCCATCTAAGATGAAATTATTTTCATATGTGTTTCAGGTATAATGTCTCTATGATTTACATGATTTAACTTTTCTTATTATGAAATGATATCCATTTCTTTCATATGGATTATGTGATGATGGGATGATGTTTATGAAACCCATTTTATTCGTTGGGTTATTATGAATGATGTATGTTTATTTTGTGGAACAAGTAAGAATGATTTCATTATGATATGGGTGGGACCTATATCTCCCTCTAATGCATTGGGTAGAGATTTATATCTCAAGAGATAGACATGGCTGGAACGGTAAGTTAATCTGGTTCAGTGTTACAGGACTGAAACGAGGAGTGAACTCGATTCAGAAAGGGACTTTTCCCACTAAGATGGTCTTGGCATCAATGCCTTGGCTACTATGAAAATGATGACATGTGTTAAATGGTTGCCACAATTACATGTTTTATTCCCATTATATTATATCATGATTGATGTTCCATTATGATATATTCCTTACATACTTCCAAGATTCATATCTTTTCTCAAGATTTTGATGTTTAGATTTTATGTTCAAGTTTTTCCATTCAAATATTTATGGATTGTTTTATGTTCTCTATGTTTACCCTTAATGGGAATTTGAGCTCACCCATTTAATGATTTCTTTTCCCCAGGATATAAAAGAAAGGTTTTAGGTAAGAAAAAAAAGGGAAGATCTTTATGGGAGATGTTGAAGATCTTTCACCACGATTAGAAGATTATATTCTGAGTTTCCAAAGAAACTAAACTATTACGGTCCTTGTGTGTCTGTTTTGGTTATGTACTAAGTATTCCGAAAAAGTAATGTAATGTCCATGTACGTCAAGCTTCAGGTCTCTATTCTATCAATGCCAACTCAACCTAAGATCTAGCTCTAGAGCTCAAATCCTTGCCTGAATGTAAAATCATGAAGTTGACATGCATCCCGAAGGTCCTATGTAGGGTGTGAGAACGAGTCTCAATAGGATACCACCCACATTTTCATACCCTACATAAGTGATTAATAAGGTGTGTGATATAATAAGGATTATATCTCAGGCAATTTAAATTAAAAAACAAGCTTCCCTGGTGTTCAATAGCTACTGGGAAGTTGTCACCTGCTTCTTCTAATGCCAGAATCACTAATTAGGAGAGGAACCTTGGCCCGGGGCCCAAGGTATCCCTTTATGTCAAATAGCCCAAGTGAACTCTTAGTTTCCACCTCTAATTAAGTAACTAGGCACCTTGTGACAACCAAAAACTCATTTCCCAAGTCAAATCACCGACATCCCAAAAGGAAAACCCATGAAAATTGAACCATGGTCCCTCAGAACCAAACTCAAAACCACATGTTGAATCGAATCTGATTTCCATAAGAATAATGATATATGTCCTAAAATAAAATCACCATCAGATCATAGTGTGATGTCCCATGGAACAGTGATCACCATCCTCCCAAAATAGTATAGGCCTAAGGGGCTCAATACGGAGAGCTTCAAACCACAATTGATATCCTCAATGACGTCCTTAGAAGGATCCACACCTTCCCCTTGGCTTTCTATGACAAGTACCCCCAAATAAATTACCAAATCCTCACTACTAGGGGACTTTAACCAGACAATCAGTCAAAACCATCTCATCAATGAGTCAACCTATGTTCATAGGACTCTAATGGATCTTTAGGAAATCATGGGTGATTGGCATCACTAAAATAGTGCCTGATCCACATCTAACTAGCACCTCATGCCCATGTGACCATGTTACTCAAGTTTGATTTCCAATACATCCAAATACCCTGGTCTATGCCCACATCTTTACAACCTTTCCACCTCCAACTATTTACCGCAATTCTCAATCCTATGATTAACATCACTTAAGTAACCAGGTCCAAGCCTAACCATATGATCACATTGCCTCAATCATGATAGACATGCCACCTCAATCCATCAGTCTGAGACCATTGCAATCCCATGGATCACCTAACACGCAATTCAATCATTCCATATATATAAACTGATTTAATTGAAATAATCAATTCAATTTAATTAAAAACACACCCCATCCAAACTATCTAAGGTGTTCGACGGCCTCCAGCCTGACCTCACATGAGTAAACAAGGTGAGGGAATTCCCAATGTCATCCCATTATATCATACAATCAATTTAACATCCATAATTAGTGTCTTTCTCTTCAATAATTAGGGCCTTTCTCAAATAAAGTTATTCACCACTTGCCTTGGAGTCATAGATTTATTCACACCTGGTATTAGCCTCGAACTCGAAGTTATTTGGAATAAATAAGAGTTTTTATCAAACACCATAGAAATATGGAAGTATTTCTCACATGGATTTATTAGTCCATGATGAGATAGAAAAATTAAATAGAATAATTGGTGAGAATATCTTTACTGATACAATTCCAATTCACCTAGAAGAATATAAATTAGAGCTCAAATAAAGAAGAGGGATCACACCCTAAGGGAGGAAGAAAAAGGGCAAGCCCATTATTGTGTTTGTGACCAAGGAGGAGGAAAATAGGGAAAAGAAAGAAAAACTAATAGAGGGTAAAACCCATAAAATCACCTCTTTATGAGTCCACATGGTTATCTTTTACGGTTTTCCAAACCATGTAGCAACCATGCAGGCTACAATGTTGAGGTACTACCTAAATGGAACTACCTGTGTAGATTGCACACAACTTTCCCTAATTGTGCATAAACCATGAATAATACCTCTATAAAAACTATAGAGTTTACCACATGGTCATGAATCTCAATTCATATGGTTTTCTGAACCATGTGGTAGTTCAAAATTGGGCAACAAAGTTAGCTGGGAGAGGCCACACGGTTTACCTAAACCATGCGCCTTGACCTACAACCTCCAAAACTAGGCCTTCAAGCCTCCAACGCACCTAAAACCCATCCAAACACCCAAAGACCTCTCTAATTCTCTAAAATCATCGAAAAAAATATTGGGATGATGAAAAACTCATAATTACGTTATGATAACTGAAAAATAAATTGTTATATCCACTAATTCCAAAAATTCAAAAAGGGAGAAACTTTCGACTTCCTTCAAAATACTAAGGACATTATATTATTTGATAAATAACATATCTATCTTTATTAGTTCCATGAACACAGGATCCTCTCAGTCCTCATTTGGGTTAGAAAAACTTGATATTTCTTGCTCAATGCATGTTCTACCTTATTTACCATCCCTAAGTGGTAGTATGTGATGCAATCATAATTCTTTTGTAGCTCAAGCCATCACCATTTCTTAATGTTGAGATATTTCTGTGAAAATATTTATTTTATACTCTTATTCTTAGTTTATATATAACAACACTACTCTTTATTACACATTAATTCTTGATTTATTGAATAAAAGTAAACTTTTATACAACCCAAAATATCCATAAGTCTAATGTCTTTGGGAAATAGGTACATTACATAACAAATTATAACACGGGATGAAAAAAATTATTGAACACTTCCATGACATGATCATAATATTCCAACAAACTTAAAACTGTTTTGGGTAATCTGGGGACAAACATAAGAAAGGGGTGAGATATAAATCCCAATAAGGGAATAAGCAAGGAATATCATAAAGAAGATGATACATGTTAGATAATAGGCATATCAATGGGGAATAAAAATATTATTAATCATAAACATGAACAGTGAGACATTATATAGAATGGTAATCATAAAGTCAGCATAGAAAATGTGAAAACAAATTAGAATATTGCATCATAAACATATGTCATTGCTAAATCTTCCAAGTCTTCATAGTTGAAAAATTCACATAATTTAATTAGGTACACCCCTATCCCAACATGACGTATCATAATAATAAACATTACCCAATACATTGTATCTCTATTTGGGCACACCCATCTTATTTATATTAATCTAATTCTTAAGTATGCCACATAGATCATACAACATGGGTTCATTCATCGTCATATTCTATTCAATGATTAATGAGTGTGTAATAACTATAATTAAGTCCCAGGTCAATAATTATATGTTCATAAAGGTGAATTCACTTGATATAAAAATGGGTATGGTATTCACTACACAATTGTTTTGGCATAGAAAATCATTGTGAAATTTTGGCATCATAACGGTGTTACGTAAAAATATAATTAAAAAAATAGTTTGATGAGAGTGAAAGGGGTATATCATCAAATAGAAATCAAATGGGTCATAATATGGACATGTAAAATCAAATCCTAACAGTATAAATTTATAAATATAAGGCAAAAGTTAATGAAGAAACATTAATAGTGAAAAGAAACCTAATTACATTTTGGCATGGTAACGGGTGTACATAAAGGATCATGGGAGGCTTAATGAATGTGAAAGGAAGATATCATAATTTATACATAAAATTTAACGTAAGGGGAATATGTAATATCATATCCCATCATAATAAAATGAAAATTAAAAGACATAATATAAAAGGGTTTCTTGATAAAAGAAGAGAGTGGAAGATCCCTTACTAAATTTCGACACAGTAAAAGCTTGGATAAAGGTCAAAATGAGAGAGGATAAATCATATATAATTAAAAAATAAATTTAATATTAAGGTAATGTTAATAAATAAATTAAATTATAAAAAAATTCAATTAATAAGACAAATTTTAAAGAAGGTGCTTGAATTGAAAGGAGGAGAGGAAGTTGAGGATATCTTACAAAATTTCGACATAATAACAGGTGTACATAAAGGATCATGGAAGGATTAATAAGAGTCAAAGGAAGATCTAATTATTTTTACATAAAATTTAATTTAAATTTAATATTTAATAACACATCCCAAAATAATCAAAAATAAATTTAGAGACATGACAAAAATAATTTCTTGATAAAAAGAGCATATTGGAAGATACCCTTATGGAATTTTGGAAATGTAACGACTTAGGTAAGCATCAAAATGATAGTGTAAAAATGATCTAAAATTCATATAAAATAATTTTTAAAGTAATGGAATGATTATAAATTAATGAAGATATATAAGAAAAATTAATTTAATAAGAATAATTTCAAAAAAAATGCTTGAATTGAAAGGAGGAGAGGAAGGTGAAGATCCCTTACTTGAATGTGTGACTCTAGATGCTTGGGAATGACCTATTAAGATCTTGGGGAACCTTGTTATGACTCTAAATAGTTTATTTAATAGTATCTATGTGCTCCATGTTGTTTTAGGAACACAAATGGGAGCATGGGAGGGTTTATATTGGAAAAAGGGGGATTTCTTTATTAATTAGATTTCGAACTTCACATAATAAAATATTCAAAACCACAAACCATACCATTTTATTGACCATGGTTTCTACCAAATTGGTTTGGTTTACATTATTTTATTAGTAAAAGTATTAAACTTAAAACAATTGTGTCATATTTTATGTGGAGGTGAGTCATACTCCAAAAGAAATGATTTTAAAAACTTAAAATATATTACATGTTTTGAAGGATTCATAATGGATTTATAATATAAATAAAATGAGCTTAAAATGACATTATTTTAAATAGAAAACATATATTTGGTTTTATACACTTTATTATATTTATCACATCACATTTAGTTCATTATTATGTCATAATACACAAAGTATATTTATACAGTATTTAATTTTTCTACCAAAAAATTTCAATGTCTCAACAAAATTTAAAAAATTAACCATTGGATAATTTTGACATTTTTATTCAAAAAATAATATTCATTTTATCTAAATAATTTTATAAATATGTTAATTTTAAATTTTAAAATAATAACCAAATTTTATTTAAAAATGAAGGGTTTTAGGAAATAATTGTTTTTTAAACACTAAAAAATATTACATTTGAATTCATAAAAATTATATGATACATTATATTTGATAAAAAATATTTAATAATAATATTTTATTAAAATATTATGTATTTTAAAAATCTATTAATTCATAAATTCATTAAATGAATTTGAATATTAACCAAAAATGAAAAAAAAAATCTTTATTGTATAAAACTAAAAATCATTTACAAAGTAACAATAAGAGGATGAAAATATATTCATTATTCTATAAAAGATATACATATTTATATTGGTATTTTATTGATACATATACCTTTAATACACCGGAAAACTCCCTAAGAGTAAGGTGCACAATGGTGGGTCTTTCATGGGATGGTTCGATGAATAAGGTTTGGGTCATGATCTCGATAGGCTTGAAATTATCCCATAAATGTTTTCTCTCATGCTTAAGTTATTGGATATTGTATTGGGATTGTTCTAAGTAGAATACCAGAAATACTATCTCCCTCAGAATCTCTAATAAATGGGCTTCATAGGGTATAATTCTAGTAGTTGAGGCCATCAGTTCTTTTTTCTATGTCAATTGGATTGTTAAGACCCTATATTTATACTAATCATGTGATCACTATTAAATGGATATATTATCAAAAGTAATGATTTTTAATAGTAAATTAAATCTAATAGGATAAAACCAAAGGATTCCATGTTATTTATATAACCATCATACATAATAAGACATTTAAATAAATCAAAAGGTGGAATTAATTCATAATAGTTTGGGTCATTACAATCTTCCCCCATTTATAAATTCCACCCTCAAAATTTTCTATTCCCATGCTAAAATATATAAGGGGGACTCTACTTCATCACCTCATCTGGTTCCCTCATCACTTATTCAATCTTTTGGTTTCTCCAGAACACTTTGACAAGATGCGTTGTCTTAATTCATAGAACATTTTCTCTATGATCTAAGATATTAATTGGATTCTCCTCATAGGAAAGGTCATTCAAAAAGGTACCACCTCTGGATTTAGTACATGTGAGGTTTATGGTATGTACGTTCTCAAGAGGGTTACATGGAATACATGATGTATCTAAGATAGGTTCAGTGGGAGTGCTAATCGATAGGCCTCTGCATTGATGTGATCAAGAATCTAAAAAGGGTTGATGTACCTTAGACTAAGCTTTGCCTTCTTCTCATATATCATCACTTTCTTCCATCAAGATGTGTAGAGGAATACCATATCTCAAAAAATAAACTCTAGTAATCATAAATGATTCTTTTCATATCTCTTTTGTCGACTCTAGGTGGGTTTTTTGTGTTGATGAATAGTTTTAACCTTCACCATTTCTTAAACAATTTTAGAACCTAGAAGTTTTTATTACCCAAATTCATCCTAACATTCAAGTGTTCTACACATATTCCCATAAAGGTCTTCATAGGGATCCATTTAGATTATTGAGGGGAAATTGTTGTTGTAAGAGAACTCGACTAGAGGACTATGTTGGTCCCATCCTCCTTTGAATTCAATTGAGAATGATCTCAACATGTCCTAAGGTGTTTGTATAGTCCGCTAAGATTGTCCATTAGTTTGAGGTTGATAATCCGTACTGAATTTCAAAATAGTTTTTAGAGTATGATGGAGGCTTTTACAAAACGTACAGGTGAAGATTAGATCTCAATCAGACAGAATTGATAGTGGTACTCAATGCATCCTCACCAATTCTCTAATGTATGTTCGTTCAAGTTGATTCAGTGAGAAATACTCTCAAATCACAATGAAGTGTGCAGTCTTTTTAAGTTGATTCACAATGACCTAGATAGAATACTTTCCTTCATATTTATTTTAAAGTCCATTGAAAAACCCATGGTGATGTTTTTCTCTTTCCATGTTGGTATGGGTAATGGTTGCATCACCCTCTTATACTTATGTCTTTCATCCTTCACTTTCTGACAAACCAGGCACTTTGATATATATTCAATGATCTCTTTCTTCATATTGTCCCACCAGTAGTTCTCTCAGAGATCTTGTTACATGGTTTTGTTTCCTAAGTGAATGGAGAAATTCAAACTATTTAAATCATCCAATAGTTCCTTATTTAACTTAGGATTTTATAGAAAACATATTCCTGACCCAAATATCAAAATTACTTCTTCATTAACATTCAACTTGGATGATTTACCTTTTCTTATAGTTTCCATATTCTTCTGAATTTCCACATCATCTTTTTTAGCATCCTTTAACCATTCAAGAAGAGACGGTTGAGAAATAATTTGTGAAAGGATTTGTTATGTTCCTTACTTTGTGATTACCATGTCCATAATCATAAATTCTAAGAAGATTAGGTCCTTCTCAATTCTCATCAATGATAAAATTGATGCATACTTTCTATATAGATAATTTTCTACTTTATTCACTTTACCGGGATGGTAGTGAATTCAGAATTCATAGTCCTTGATCATTTCAACCCGTCTTCATTGGTGCATATTCAACTCTTTATATATAAATATGTATTTGAGACTTTTTAAATCCATATATATTTCAAAATTCTCCCCAAAGAGATAATGACACTATATTTTCAAAGAGAATATCACTGTAGCCAACTCCATATCATGTGTGGGATACTTTTTCTCATGGACATTCAACTTCCTTGAGGAATAGGTAATGACCTCATCATTCATCATTAACACACATCCCAATCCCTTCTTCAATGCATCCCAGAATAATATGAGAATTTCTCCACTTATAGGGAGTATGAGCACATGGGAAGTGATAATCCTTATTTTTAACTCCCTGAATATTTCTTCACATTCATCATTCCAAAAAAAAATTGACTCCCTTCAGAGTAATCACGGTAAGGGGGTTTGAAAATCATGAGAAATTTATCAAAAATCAAAAATAATACCTAGCTAACCCAAGAAAATTATGGATATCAGTTATAGATGTTTTCCTCAGCCATCCTTAGATTTCTTTTGGATTTGAAGGATCTATAGATATCCCATTGATTTTAATGATATTACCAAATAATGATACTTCCATCAACCAAAAATCACCCTTTCTATACTTGGCATAAATATTCTTCTTTCATACGGTCTTTAGCAGAGTGTTCAAATGCTCCTCATTCTCCTCCATGGTTTTTTAGTATATTAGTATATCATCTATAAATACTACCACAAATTTTTTGAGGTAATCTCTAAAGACTCTATTCATCAAGTCTATGAATATTTTTAGAGAATTAGTGAGTCTTAATGGGATCATAGAAAACTCATATTTCCCATACCTTCTATGAAAATCAGTTTTGCGGATATCTTCCTTATCCACCCTTACTTGATACCACAAATACCACTTTGGAGAGGTATTGTTCTACATATATTTGATTGAATATTTCATCAATCCATGGTAGTGGAAAAATTTTTATTTTTCATGATCTTATTGATCCCATGATAATAAATGAAAAGGTTCATTAACCAATCCTTCTTCTTTATGAAGAAGACCAGTCCATCCCATGGGGAAGCACTTGGGAGTATGAACCCTTTATCCATATTACCCTTTATTTGTATCTTCAACTCCTTAAGTTCCACAACATCCATCCTATATAGATTCTTGGATATTGGCATCACCCTAGGTATAATATCTATTGAAACTTCAACCTCTCAGCTGGGAGGAAGGCTGGGAAATTCCTCAGGAAAACGAATCAGTGTATTCTTTCACAATAGAAATGTCTTTGAGGATGGTTATTTCCTTATAATCAATCATTTGACCCAGATACACTTTCTCATAGGGAAAAAATATCCATTCTTGAGATTATGTTGATTAATAAGATTCATCTTCTTCCATTTATTTGTAAATAATTGGGGGTCTATTTTCAATACGGAGAGTGATTTAGTTATCTTGGTAATTCATGTTCTCTATATATAAGGAAAGCCAATACATGCCCAAAATTGAATCAAATTCCACCAAAGTGACTATAACAAGGTTCATTGGGAAGTTAATCCCACAAATTTTGATAGGGGGGAGTTATATACTTGGTGTGCAATAATTGACACATTTTTCATTTTCACCAACATCTCTACTTTCATGATTTGTTGTGGTGTTTGGATAGTTATACAAAACTTTCATGATATGAAGGAATGTTTAGAATTAGAATAAAAAATTATATTTACTATTTTTGAATGAATAACTAGTTTACATGTCACTACTTCATTGTTGGGATTCACTTTATTGGTAGTGATGGAAAAATCTCACCCTTGCAACCTTGGAGGTTATTGGTTGCCTCTGAAAACACCCGGCTTAGGGAATTGGTTTGCAAAGTGACCTAGTTTCTTGTCATTGAAGTAATGGACAATGTGTTGAGGTTTAACAGGATAATTATTTTCATCTATCACATTTATGGGATTTTTCTATTAGAAATTTCCAGTTAGGTTTCCTTCCTTCCCACACCTAAATAATTTCCTTGTTCCCTTTAGGCAATTTTTGGGGTGCTTCTTCCCACACCCTTGATAAGTGGGATGTTGGAATTTATTAGAACTATTAGATTTCACCATCGGACCACTAGAATTTAAATCCATTGTACACTTATTATCCCCATTATACCCTTAAGATTATCCAATCTCTATAAGGACTTTGAGGTCACATTGAACAATCTCTTCATAGATATCAAAGTCATGAATGGTCTAGGATTTTTGTAGACTAGGATTTATCCCACCAAAGAAGCAGTAAACCTTGTATTTGGGTGTAATGAAAAAACCAAAGGTGTATCATGAAATTATTGTGATTTTTTCCTCGTACGCCCTAATAGATTCGTTATTTTTTTCATGAGTTCACAGAAATACCTATCCATTTTAAGATGTAGAGTGTGAGGAAAATATTTATTGAAAAATATTTTCTATAATTCCTTCTACTCTATAACATCTATATCTTCCTCAGGCTTTGTATTCTTGGTCAATAACCACCACTGATCGGATTCTCCTTCAATATGATAAACAGTAAGAATAACCTTTTTTTGGAACATTAAAGGATTGATAAGATCTTCTCAATGGATTTGATCCATTGTTCCATGACTAAGGGCTCTGATGATCCATTAAAAATTGGTGTCCTTCGTCGCATAAAGATCTAAATTGAATCATGTTCTCTATTAGGGTAGTTTGGGAACTCCTTTTGATCCAGGTTTCTATTCAAAACCTGGGTTATCTGAAAGAGTTTCATGACTAAGTTATTGATTCCTTCTCCCATCGGGTTGGTCATCTCAGTGTGGAAGTCATCACATTTCCCTTAACATAATTTGTTAACCCTATTACTCCTATTATGAGCCACTATATAGAATAAAGGGAAAATTATTGAAGAGTATTTTAAAAAATTAAACACGTAAATGGAAATCCAATGAAAATAAAGTTATAACATATAAATTACATTTATTTCCTTAACTTATGATTTAAAGACTTAAATTTTTGTTAACCATGATCTATTTCTTAACATATATCTTTATAGGAATTTTTTGTTACTTTAATAATGGTTCATTATGAGTTTATTATTTTTCCAAAGTATATGCCTCAAGATTTTCAAACCACATACACATTAAGGCCTTTTTTCATGTACCAGGTTACCCTAAGTCAGGTTCGGAACACCTTATCAAAGTTGTTACTCCTAGGTACATCAATTCCAGAACCACATCCACATATAGTATCCATAAAGGGATGTATTTTCTTTGATAAATAACCTACTCTATACTTACCAAAATTTAGGGATATTTTCTTATACTTACTCTTATGCCTAATGATTTTTCTATATTTTTCTAATCCTAATCCAAAAAACAACAAAAAGTTTCCTCTAATACTGACTATAACAACTCTTCTCATTATTACACATCAATTCTTGATTTATTACATAAAATTACACTTTTATACAACCCATAATATTAATAATTCTAGTATATTTTGGAATTAGTTACATTACATAATAACTTATAACATGAGATTAAAAATATTATTTAACACTTCCTTGACATGATCATAATATTTCAAAGAACTTAAAACAGCATGGGATAACATGAGGACAAACATAAGAAAGAGGTGATCTATAGAGCCCATTAAGGGGACAAACAAGGAATAACATGAAGAAGATGATACATGTTAGATAATAGTTATATCAATGGGGAATAAAGAGAGTATGAATCATAAAAATAAAAAAAGATACATGATATAGCATAGTAATAATAAAGGCAACATGGGAAAAGTGGTAACAACTTAAAACATTTCATCAAAAACATAAGTCATGGATAAATCCACCAAGACTTCATGGTGGAAAAATTCCCATAAATTAATTAATTACACCCATATCTTGACATGATGTATCATGATACTAAACAACACCCAATGAATTGGAGCACTATCTGGGCGCACCCATCATATTCATTTTAATATAATGCTTAAGTATGCCACATAGATCATAATGCATGGGTTCATTCACAATCACAATTTATTCTATAATTAAGGAGTGCATAATAAATATAATTAAGCCTCAATCAATAAGTATGTATCAATAAAGGTGAATAACATTGATAGAAAAATGGGTATGGTATTCACTACACAATTATTTTGGCATGAAAAATCAAAGTGAAATTTCAGCATCATAATGGCATTACATTAATATTTATAAAAAAATTGGTTTATGAGAGAGAATGGGGTTTGTCATCACATAGACATCAAATTAATAGTAATAGGGACATGGTAAATGGGGTATAATGTTTCTTGTAGGATGTCCCCCTTCTCCCCTAGCTCTCCCCCTCTGATCCTCCACTTCTCCTGGGATTTCCTCCTGAAACCCTTAATCATGGAATAGTGGCGTGCTTGTTTCCTCCCTTTCTCCCCCTCTTTCACCTCTCCCTACCCCCATACTTTGAAATTATGTTCCTTTGTGAGATATTCCCCTCATTTATTTTTTCATGGTTGTTATTCCCCCTTTTCTATGTTCTCTCTTCCCTACTTTCCCAAGGACACACGATGGTGGGATGCCTAGGCCTTTCACCTCCACTCTTTCTTGATTTCCCTATCCATATGACCTCCATGTTGGGAAAATGTTTGGAAATTTCAGGTGCTTTGGGTTGACGGTGGTGGTGGTGTTTGGATTTCTTCCTCTCCTCTCCCCTTGTTGTCCAACCGATTGGCCTCAAACCCATATTTTTGAGATTGATGTGTGTTTCGAGACCTCTTGGGATGGTGTTGGAGGGAATCTAGAAGTGGTCTCGGTTCTTTCTCTATGATGGTGTTTATTTTCTCATATTTCGGATTCCTTACTCTCTTCGGATTCTCTGATGTTTCTTTCTAGTGATGCCTCTATATTCTTATAATTTCCATTTGGATCGTTCTTTTTGTTTGGTTGTTTTTTTTTTGCGGTTTGGGGTTTAGTTTTGCTATGGTTTGTTTTTGATTTTGGTCTTCCTCAATAATGATACTGACACGACTCACGTTGGATATGATGAAGATGTTATGAATTTTTATGATAGAATTTTGTTCATATGGTGTTGTTTTTGAAGGATGTCATCATGATTTGAAGCTTCGTTAGGACATTTTCCATTAGGAGTTTGATGGATAGCATTATCAATAAAGAATTCGATAACAGTGGTGGATGATGGTGAAGTGGACGATGTTGAAGGGATGGTGATGACAGTGATGTACGATGGATATAGTGATATGGGTTACGCAGTGATCCTAACATATCATCTTGATACACACAGTGGATCTTGTGGACCAATCGGTGGTCTATTTTTCATATTTTAATGTGGTTCTGATGGTTTCTAGTTTTGAAATTATAATTTTGAAGTTTGTAATGTTTCTGCTGTATTTGATTTTTGAAGTGTTTGGTTCCCACTAACCCATGAATAGGATTTTGAAAATTTAAAAAGATATATTTGGATGGATAGGGACATATAAAATCATATCCCAATATTAGAAATTTAAAAATAAAATGTATAAGATAATGAAGAAACTTTAATAGAAAATATAATCCTAATTAAATTTTGGCATGGTAACGGGTGTACATAAAGGATCATGGGAGTCTTAATGAGAGTGAAAGGAAGATCTAATCATTTATAAATCAAATTTACAGTAAGGGTAATATTTAATATCATATATCATCATAAGAAAATGAAAAGTAAAATACATAACACAAAAGTAGTTTTTGATAAAAGAGATTATTAGAAGATCCCTTACTAAATTTCGGCATAGTAACGGCTTACATAAAGGTCAATAAGAGATAGGATAAATGATATATTATTAAAATAACATCAATTGTATAGTAACGGAATGTTTATAAATAAATTAAATTATAAAAAATCAATTAATAATACAAATCCCAAAGAAGGTGCATGAAGTGAAAGGAGGAAAGGAAGGTGAAGATCCCTTACAAAATTTCATCATAGTAATAGGTGTAAATAAAGGAACATGGAAGGCTTGATGAGAGTGAAAGGAAACTATATTTATTTATTAATAAAATTTAAATTTAATTTAATATGTAATAACACATCCTAAAATAATCAAAATAAAATTTATAGACATATTAAAAAAGTTCTTGATAAAAAAAGGATATTGGAATATGCTTTTATGGAATTTCGGCAGAGTAACAGCTTAGGTAAGGGTCAAAATAAAAGAGGAAAAATGATCTATAATTCATATAAAATAAATTGAAAATTAAGAGAGTGATTATAAATTAAGTAATATATATATATATATAAATTATAATTTAAGAATACTAATTTCAAATAAGGTGCTTGAATTGAAAGTATGAGAAGAAGGTGAGGATCCCTTACTTGAATATGTGATTACAAAGGCCTGGGAAGGAAATATCGAGAGCTTAGGGTGCATTGGGAGGACTCTATAGAGTGGAGGGTAGAATATGGATGTGCACAAAGGAGTTTTAGTGAAGAGAAATAGGATATTGGGAGGGTTTATATATGAAATGAGGGGGATTTATTTATTATTTAGGTTTTGGACTCTACATAATAAAATATTCAAAACCAAAATACAACCCATGGTTTCTTCCCATGGATTCTGAAAAATTGGAGTGTTTTAAATTATTTTATTTTGGAAATTTATAGACTTAAAAATAATTCCCTTGCTTATGTGGAGGTGAGTCATACTTCTAAAGAAATTATTTTCAAACCTTAAAATGTATTACATGTTTTGGAGGATTCATAATGGATTTATAAAATACATGAAATAAACTTAAAATAAAATTATATTCTTTGGAAAACATATATTTGGTTTTGGATCCCCTTTATGGTATTTATTACATCACATTTATGTCATTATGGTGTTATAATACACAAAATATATTTATGAGGTATTTAATTTATTTTACCTGAAAATTTTACTATCTTAAAAAATTATGAATAAATAACTATTGGATAATTTTAAAGTTATAATTCCAAAAATAATATTCATTTCATATAAATAATTTTAAAAATATATGAATTTTATCTTTTAAAATAATAATTGACTTTTATTGAAAAATAACAGGTTTTTGGTAATAACAGTTTTTTAAACCGTAATAAAACCATAGATTTGACTTCATAAATATTATATGATCATTAATATTTGATAAAAATTATCTAATAATAATATTTTATTAAAATATTATTTATTTCAAAAATTCATTAATTCATAAATCCATTAATTGAATTTGAATTGTCTACTCATATTAGTTACCATTTAAAATATTATTTATTTGAGCATACTCTAAACATGTCCTCGAGTCTTTGGATTGTCTACTCATATTGGTTACCATTTTGATGGTGATAATCCATACTGAAGCTCAGTTTAGTATTTATAGTATACTGGATACATTTCCAAAACATAGAGGGGAATCTCATATCTCGGTCGAACACAATAGATAGTGGTACGCCATGCATCCTCACGAATTCTCTGATGTATATATGTACAAGTCAATACAATGATAAATCCTATAAAATCTCAATGAAGTTTGAAGTCTTTGTATGATGATTCACAAAAACTCAAATAGTATTGTTTCCTTTGAATGTCTTCATAATTCTAGTGAAAAATCTCATGGTGATGTTTTCCCATTTTCATGTTAGTATGGGTAATAGTTGCATCATCCCCTTAGACTTATGCCTTTCATCCTTCACTTTCTATCATACTAGGAACATTGTTATATATTCAATGATCTACTTCTTCATGTTTTCCCACCAATATTGTTCTTGGAGATATTGATACATCATTTTGTTTCCTAGGTGAGTTTAGAAATTCTAACTAAGTGCATAATCTAATAGTTCTTTCTTTAAATTAGGATTTGACGGAACACATATTCTTGACCCAAATCTCAAAATTACTTCTTCATTATCATTGAACTTTAATGATTTCCCTTTATTTATAGTTTCCACTTTATTTTGAATTCCCACATCATATTTTCGAAAATCCTTTAACCATTCAAGAATAGACGGTTGAGAAATAATTTGTGAAAGGATTTAGGATGATCCTTTATTTATTATTTCCGTATTCATCCCCTTAAATTTTAAGAAGATTGGATCCTTTTTCAATTCTCATAAGTGATAAAACTTTTGGATCCTTTTGACTTAGAGCATCTATAACTTCATTTTCTTTATCAGGATGGTAGTGAATTGAACAGTCATTATCCTTGATCATCTCTAAACATCTTCATTGGTTCATATTCAACTCTTTCTATGTGTATATATATTTGAGACTTTTTTATCTGTATATATCTCAAACTTCTCCCCCAAAGAGATAATGCCACCATATTTTCAAATAGAATATCACTAAATCCGACTCTAGATTATGTATGGGATAGTTTTTCTAATTAACATTCTACTTCCTTAAGGTGTTGTCAATGAATTTTTCATTTTTCATTAACACGCAGCCTAATACCTTATTTAAATCATCTCTAAATACTATGAAAAGTTCTCCACTTTTAGGTAGTGTGAAAATAGGGGCACTGATAATCCTTTTTTTAAACTCCATTAGTCTTTATTAACATTCATCATTCCAAGAAGACCTTACACCCTTTCGATTTATCTTGGTAATGGAGTTGGAAAATCGTGATAAATTTCTCAAAAATTAGTGATAATACCTAGCTAACTCATGGAAACTATAGATATCAGTCACATATATTGGACTCATCCATCCTTCTATTTCATTTTTCTTTGAAGGATCTATAGATTTACCAATGATTGTGGTGATATTACTCAATAATGAGACTTCCTTTAACCATAATTCACACATGTGGTACTTGGCATAAAACTTTTCTTTTTGTAAGGTCTTTAGCACAGTGTTCAAATACTCATGCACCTCCTTTATTTTGGATTATAATATGATATCATCAATAAATACTACCAAATATTTTTCAAGGTAATATCTAAAACCTCTATTAATCAATTCAATGATTATTTTTGGATCATTAGTGAGTTTTAATGGCACCACTAGAACTCATAATGCTTGTACCTTATATGAAAAATAGTATTGGGGATATCTTCTTTCGTTATCTTTACTTGATAATATCCCCACCGAAGATCCACTTTAGAGAATTATTTTACTCCACATAGGTAATTTAACAATTCATCCATCTGTGGTAGAGGACTCTTGTTCTTTATCGTGATCTTATTGAGCTCACGATAATCAAAGAAAAGGTTCATTGACTCACCCTTCTTCTTGTTGAAGAGGAGTAGTACACCCCATGGTGAAGCACTTTGGCATATGAACCCTTTATCCAGATTCTCCTGTAGTCATTTCATCAGCTCCTCTAGTTCCACAAAATCAATCCTATATAGGGTCTTGGATATTGGAAACACCCCAGGTATAAGCTTTATTGAAAATTCAACCTCTCTACTTAGAGGAAAACCAGGAAATTCCTCAGGAAATGCATCATCATATTCCCTCACAGTAGGTATTTCTTCAAGGAAGATTCTTTACTTAGACTCAATCATTTGATCCATATACACATTCTCATAGGGAAATAATATTCGTGCTTGAGATGATGGTGCTAAAAAAAGATTCATCCTCCTCCTTGAATTTGTATAGAATTGGGGGTCGATTCACAATACGGAGAGTCATTTCCTTTTCGTGGAAATTTATGTTGGCTATATATAGGTAAATACAATCCATGCCCATAATTTCATAAACTTCCTCCAAAGGTAGTATAAAAAAGTTTTTTCGGAAGTTTATCCCACAAAAATTAACAGGGGAGGAGTTATATACTTGGGATGCAATAATTTTCCCATTTTCTGTTTTCACTAACATATCTATTTTAATGTTTTTTGGTGGTGTTTGGATAGTTCTACTAAACATTCATGATATAAAGGAATGTGTATAATTATAATTAAAAATTACATTCTTGATTCTTGAATGAATAACTATCATACCTATCACCACTTAATATTCATGATTCACTTTGGTAGTAGTGATGGAAAAACCTCACACTTGCTACCTTGGAGGTTGTTGGTTGCCTTAGAAAACCCTTGTCTTAGGGAATTGGTTTTCAAAGTGATATGGTTACTTATAGTTGAATAAATGGACAATGCACTAAGGTTTGACAAGATAATTCCTTTCCATTATCAAATTCATTGGTTTTTTCTATCGAAAATTTCTAACTAGGTGTCCTTCCTTCCTACACCTAAAGAATTTCCTTTTTCCCTTTAGGAAATTTCTGGGGTACTTCTTCCCATACTCTTGAGAAGTAGGATGTTGTAATTTCATGGAACTAATAGATTTCTCCGTTGGACTTCCAAAATTAAAATCCACTTTACACTTCTTATCCTCATGATACCCTTGAGATTTTTCGATCTCTTTATTGACATTGAGAAAAAATTGGACAATTTCCTCATTACTATCAAAGTCATGAATCACCAAGGCTTTTAGTATAAAAGGATTTTTTCCCACCAAATAAGTGTTTAAACTTGAATTTGGGTGTAATGAAAAAACCAAAGGCATATTGTGAATGTCTTGTGATGTTTACCTCAAAAGGACCAATATATTTTTCATATGTTTTCTTGAGGGTATGGAAATCCCTTTCCATTTTAAGTTATAGTATAAGAGGAAAATATTTATCAAAAAAAAATATGAAATTCCTTCTACTCCATCACTTTGATATATTAATGAGGCTTTGTATTATTGATCAATGTCCACCACTAATCAGCTTCTCCTTGCATATGATTAACAGGTAGAAGAACCTTCTCTTTTTTGGAGCATTGAAGTATGGATAAGATCTTCTCAATGGAGTTGATCCATCATTTCATTATTAAGGGATTTTATAATCCATTGAAACTATGACGCCTTTATGGCATGAAGATCTCGATTGCGGATTATTCAATCTTATGGGGGGTTTGGGAGCTCCTCCTGATCTTGGTTTATATTCAGAAAATGAGTTAGATGAGAGAGTATCATAAACAAGTTTTTGATTCCCTCTCCCATTAGGTTGAGCATCTCGTTGGGGCAGTCATCACATTTCCATTTTCATCAGTTCTTAACCTGATTCATCATATTAGCATCCATTTTCTAGAATAAAGGGAAAATCAGGGATGAGTATTTTAAAATATTAAATACATAAATGGTAATCCAATGAAAATAAATAGATAGCTTATAAATTATATTTATTTTTTAACTTATGAATTTATAGGCTTCGATCTATACTATCAATGATCTATTTCTTAACATATATTATTATGGCCATTTTTTGTTCCCTTAATAATGGTTTGTAATGAATTTGTGATTTTACCAAATCATATCCCCCATGAGTGTCAAAACAGGTGCGTAGTAAGGCTCGTTGTCATATACCAGTTTACCCTGAGTCTGTCCCAAAACACCACATCAGAGTTGTTACTCCTAGGTATATATTTTCTAGAACCAAGTCCACTGGCATTATCCATACAGGGATGTATTTTATTTGATAAACCACTTACTCTATCCTTACCAAACTTTCAGTATATTTTATTATGCTTATTCTTATCCAAAATTATTTTTTTAGCATTTTATAATCATAATTCCAAAAATAACTAAACATTTCCTATGATACTAACTATAACAATCCTTCTCTTTATTACACATTAATTCTTAATTTATTACATAAGAGTATACATTTGTACAACACAAAAGATATTTAAGTATAGTGTTTTTGGGAATTATTTACATTACATAACAACTTATAACATGGATAAAAACATTATTGATCACTTCCTTGACATGATCATAATATTACAATGATCTTAAAACTGCCTTGGATAACCTGATGACAAATAAAAGAAAGGAGTGAACCAATGATCCCGTACGCAAGTGGTAAGGGCTCTTGCTTGGAATCCAAGAGACCCAAGTTCAAAACTAGGTGGAGGTGAATTTTAGGGGTACTGTATCAGTACTTTAGGAGGCACTGTTTCAGGCACTGTTCAGTACGGTAGCAGCCGGACTATTCACCTGATTTGGGATTTCGGGCCACCGGTTTGGTACTACGGGTCTCCGGGCCTTCGGGCCATTAAAGGCCTTCGGGCCACAGGGCCTTTGGGTAATTAAAGACCATGAAGTAGCCCAGTTCACACATAGTAGGCCCCATATGAGGATCAGAGCACCAGTAGCAGTCACGAGAAGCAGAGCTAATCGGATTGGAAGAATGAGAGGGTATGGCAACCGCCATCAGGACCAGGCACCATGTAACTTTGTACGGGTCAATGCTAGCTGATCAGCAATGTAGGTGGGGAGCTAAATGAAATCAATGATACAGACTCTAGGGAGGGGAAGTTCTAGTGGGTCGGGCCTACGAGTCATGTATTGGGAATGGTATGCCTCTGGGCCTTCGTGTCATGTATTATAGGTCATGTCGGGCCTTGGGCCTTGGGCCTACGAGTCATGTACGGGTTCCCCTTCAACCCTTAAATGGAGGATTATCTATAATAAAATAAAAAATAAGGCCTTTGGGCCATTCGTGCAAAGAAAAGAGTGAGATGTAAATCCTAGTAAGGGAATAAAAAAAGGCATAACATGAAGAAGATTATACATTTTAGACAATAGGAATATCTGTGGGTTATAAAAATAGTAATAATCATAAACATGAACAATGATACATGATATAGCATGGTAATCCTAAAGGTAACATGGGAAATGTGGCAACAAATTAAAACACTATATCATAAAAATAAGTCATGGATAAATATAACAATACATCATGGTGGAAAAATTCCCATAAATAAATAAAGTACACCCTTGTCCGAATATGATGTATTATGATATTAAATATTACTCAATTCATTGGAGATCAATCTGGGCACACCCATCATATTCATTTCAATCTCATACTTAATTGAGCGACATAGATTATATAATATGGGTTTATTCATCATCATAATTTATTCCATGATTAAGGAGTGTGAAATAAATATAATTAATTACACAATAAATAATTATATGTGTATAAAGTTGAATACCCTTTATATAAAAATGGGTATGGTATTCACTAAATAATTGTTTTTTCATGGAAAATTCTAGTGAAATTACAACATTATAAAGGTGTTATATAAAAAATTCCCAAAAAATAGGTTGATGAGAGATAAAGGGGTTTCTCATCACATAGAAATAAAATGAGAAGTAATATATACCTGTAAAATCATATCCCAACATTATAAATTTTAAAATTAAAGGTATAACGTAATTAATAAACTTGAATAGAGAAAAAAAGTCCAGATTATATTTATGCATGGTAATGGGTGTACATAAAGGATCATGGGAGGATTAATGAGAGAGAAAGTAAGATATAATAATTTATAAATAAATTGTAAAGTATTTGGAATATTTAATATGATATCTCATCATAATAAAATGAAAATTAAATGACATAACATAAAATGATTTCTTGATAAAATAGGATAGTGGCAGATCCCCTACTAAACTTCGACATAGTAACAGTTTAGATAAAGGTCAAAATTATAGTGGCTAAATGATGTATCATTAAAATAACATCAATTTTACAATAATTTAATTTTTATAAATAAATTAAATTATAAAAAATTGTAATAAAGAAGAAAAATTCCAAAGAAGGTGCTTGAAGTGAAAGGAGGAGTAGAAGGTGAGGATCCCTTACAAAATTTCAGCATATTAACGGGTGTATATAAAGAATCATGGAAGGATTAATTAGAGAAAAATAATTGTTTATAAATATAATTTACATTAAATATAATATTTAATAACATATCCCAAAATAATCAAAAAGAAATTTAGATACATAACAAAAATAAATTCTTGATAAAAAGAGGATATTGGGAGATGCCTTTATAGAATTTCGACATAGTAACGACTAAGGTAAGGGTAAAAATGAGATAGGATAAATGATATATAATTAACATAACATCAATTTTAAAGTAATTTAATGATTATAAATGAATTAAAATATATAAAAAAAATTGAATTCAATAAGGCTAATTTCAAAGAAGGTGCTTGAATTGAAAGGAGGAGAGAAGGTGAGGATCCATTACTTGAATGTGTGACTCCAAGAACTTGGGAAGGACATCTTGAGAGCTTGGTGGTTTCTTGATAGGAATCTATATAGTGTAGGTAATGGTATGGAAGTGATAAAAGGAGTCTTATTGTAGAGAAATGGGATATTGGGTTGGTTTATATAAGAAAGTAGGGGGATTGTTTTATTATTTAGGTTTTGGACTCTATATAATAAAATATTCAAAAACAAAAACCATCGCATGGTTTTTCCCATGTTTTATTTCAAATGGGATTGGTTTTAATTATTTTATTATTTAATGGTTAAAACATAAAACAAAATCCCTTCCTTATGTGGATGTTAGTCATTCTCTTAAAGAAATGATTTTAAAACCTTAAAATAAGTTACATGTTTTGGAGGATTCATAATGGATTTATAAAATAAATAAAATAAACTTAAAATCACATTATTTAAAATTTAAAACATATATTTGGTTTTATATACCATTTATGGTATTTATTACATCACATTTAGGTCATTATATTGTCATAATACACAAAGTATATTTATTCGATATTTATTTTCTTACCCCAAACTTTTACTATCTCAAAAAAATTTGAAAAATTGACCATTGGATAATTTTGAAATTATGATTCCAAAAATAATATTCATTTTATCTAAATAATTTTTTAAATATATGAATTTTCACTTTATAAAATAATAACCGACTTTATTTAAAAATGATAGATTTTTGGTAATATCAATTTTCTGAACCTTAATAAAACCAAATATTTGACTTCATAAAATTTATATGGTCAATTATATTTGATAAAAATTATTTCATAATAATATTTTATTAAAATATTATTTATTTATAAAATGAATTAATTCATAAATTTTTTAATTGAATTTGAATATTAACCAAAAATATATTTTGTGCTTTATTATATCAAACTAAAAATCATTTACAAAGTAAAAATAATATGATGAAAATATATTCATTATTATAAAATAAATAATTTGCATATAAATATTTCTAGGGTCTTGATACATATCCATTTAATGCATGAGAATACTCTCTAAGAGTAAGGTGCGCAATGGTGGAACTTTCATGGGGTGGTTCGGCAAGCATGGTTTGGGTCGTGACCTCAATGAACTCGAATTTCTCTAATAAACGGTTTTAATAATGATTACGTTATTTAATCTTAGCATAGGATTGGTCAAGGTAGAATCCCAGAAATTCTATCTCCCTCAGAAGCTCTGATAAATTGGCTTCACAAGGTATGATCCTACTAGTTTAGGTCATCCCTTCTTTTGTTTGTCTCAATTGGATTATTAAAACCATATATTTATACTAATCATGTGATCACTATTCAATTTTTATATTTGTAATGGTAATGATTATTAATGGTCCATTAAATATGATAGGGTAAAACCAAATTATTTTATGTGTTTTCTATAACCATCTTACGTAATAATAAATTTAAATAAATCAAAAAACGGAATTTTATTTATAAAAGTTCGTGTCGCTAGATTATTTCTAATATATTTCACACTAATAAAAATGTATCCATATAATTAATGAAAATATTATATACGAGAAATAAATATTATGGGGTTGATAGTTCTATTTATGATTCTTTAACTTCCTTTATGCATATTCGATAATTTTGTCATTTTTACTATGGACACAACTCAGTCCTTTCTTTGATTCATCATTATATATCACAAACCCATCATTTACTAATGGTGGAGTCAAAATAAAAATATTGATTAATATTCTATTCAATTCATAAAGTAATTATTAACATTTTTTATGCATATGAACTTCACCCCTTTACGTTTAATCTTGGATAACAGGTTGGATAATCGGGAAACATTCTAAATAAATCACTAATAGTAACCATCCTGAACAATATAACTATATACCTTGATAATTTTTATCATTGTTTTCCATTCTCTGATTTCCTTTGTATTTGTAGTATAAACAAAGATTCCATCCACAGAGACAATATGGAGAAGAAAAGAAACATCTTGAAACCATAATTCAGACTTACTAAATTACTTATATAACTCTTTTCTTCTATGATTCTCAAGTATGGTCCTCAAAAGATTCTCATGGTCCTCGTATCTCTTAAAATACTCTAATATTTCATTAATGAATTACTCAAAAAATTAAAAAATTATATTCCTCAAATACACTTTTCATTAGAAACATAAAAAATTTTGTTGAATTAGTCAATATAGATGGCATTACTATAAACTCATAATGCCAATACATTTTTCAGAATGTTGTCTCTAGAATTCCTTCTTTATTTACACATAATTTATGATACCTATAATTAAGTAAAATATTTGAAAAATATTGAGATCTATTAAGTTGATCAAATAATTCATCAGTGTGAGGAAGAGGATACTTTTTCTTTATCATAATAGAATTTATTTTCCTATAATCAATGTACAACCTCATGGATACATCATTCCTCTTAACGAAGAGAACATGGTATCCCCATTGTGAAACACTAGGCGGAATAAATACCTTATCACACTGCTCCTATAGTAGTTTCCTCAACAAAACTAAATTCATAATTGAAATTATATAGTGTGTATTTGATATTGGTCTTGCACCATGGATTAAATCAATAGAATACTCAACTTTATGATATGGTGGATGTCATGTTTAGTCCTAATAAAATACATTAACTTGTTCTTATTTAATATGTACATACTAAATTTAAATATTACCTTCTCTAACCATTTATTTCCTTTTATATTCCTCCTAAGGAATATCCTTTATAAATTATACAGGTAGTGGATCAAGACATGAATCGGATTATAAAGTCTATACTCGAAAGATAAGGAATTCCACACCTTCATCATGAATCATAAATTCCATATTCTTGTAGTAAAATTTTTCTTCAAATTTTTAAATCAAATCCATAAAAAGTATTTTATCAAAGTAAAATATAGGTATGATAATAAATCATAAATATATGTCACATTTATGTGTCATAATGGGGACTTCATGACACATACATGTTGTAGTGATTCGTCCACTGAGAGTTTTTACTAAAAAATATCTTCTTAATGTGCTAGGGAAAACTAATATACATGGAAAACCATACATTTATTACATTAATTGGTAAAATTTATATTCCTTACACTATGAACCATTTCTAGAAAATAGAACATACTAAATTAGTTCATAAAATTGTGAATTTTAAATCATAATGTATGATTTTAAATATGTTGTAACACTTTACATAAATTGAAAATTTATGCATTTTAAAAATTTTAATAATGGACTTGTTTCATTGGGGAAAATTTTATTCCATAAGAATATTTTAAAATCCATCCTATTAGATTGTAAAAAAAATTAATAATCTAAATAATATCCCATAGAAATGTAAAATCAGGTGTGTAGTAAGGCCCATTTTCCTACACTAGGTGATGATCGAGTCAAGACCAATGTTCCATTTTGAAGTTATTAACCCTCGGTTCAACTATTCTAGAAACACATCCACATGTAGTATCTAGATAGGGATTTATTTCTAGGAATAAATATATATTCAATACCTCACCAAAACTTTAGAATATTCATCTTTACATATTCCTCATATTCTATCATAGGGTTATGTTTACTAATATATTATTTCATTAATCTATTTCTCATGGTTTCTACTAAAAAAACACTAATACCAATAATAAAAACCCTGACCCCAGTATCCCAAAGCTAGTGGTCTAATTTATTACATTGGAATAGATACAAGTGTTCAAATACTAAAGGATTTATTAGTTTAATTTTATTGTATAGTTAGATACATACATGATACCCATTTTACATTTTTGATACAATATAAAACATAGTAATGGAAAACATTTTTCATCCTTAAAATCATTCAAATAATTCCTCTTCATAACCTAGTGAAAGGAAACAAAATAGGGGTGAGATAAAATGTCCAGTAAGGGTTACATACGTTGAAATATATTATGAATCAATAAGGAATAATCAGTTTGTTAAGGTAAATAACTGAACAAGTATTCCATTTAATCAATAACTTTACTATCATGATTATATAATGAAAATTTTGAAAAATTAATTTTAGGCATATTTTTACCAAGTATTTTAAAAATAGGTATTCATCCTATAAAATTATTTTTTTTCTATGAAATATCAAAAAATTTATTTTATTATAGTTTTATTAAAATATAATTTTCATCTTTAATTGAGGTTCTGTTGTTTCATTATTCCATCCTAAAAAAATTTCATCTTCAAAATTTTTGTGGATTATGTATTCTAAATAGATAAGGGTGGTTTATCATCATATAATCCTATAGTTTCTATATTGATTACTCCATTTTATGATTTCTCCAATGTAACATAACAATTTAAGTATTTTTATTTCATAATACATTCTCTCTAGTATCATAAATTTGGAAGTGGTCTTCATTGTAAATAGATCAGGTTCTAGTTATATTTTTTCAGAGGTTATCTCATCCCCTGGGTATAGCATATACTTCCTTAATAAAAATATATTTAACACATAATGTAATTTAGATACTCTTTTTGGAATTGAAAACTGGTAAGCCATGTCTTCTATCCTTTTCAAAATTTAAAAGGGTTCAATGAAACTTGGGCTCAGTTCTACCTTCTCGTCGATGATTATGACACCCCTCTATGGAAATACTTTTAAGAAAATGTGATATTCAACTTGAAATTATGAATATTTCTTTCTATTGTTAGCATAAATATTTTTATGTCTTTTAGATTCTTTAATGTTATCCTAAATAGTCATTAACTTTCTCAATGTCTTCTCAACAAGATCTTGGACTACAAGTTTCCTTTCACCTCCCCTTTCATATAACAGTTTATACGACATCATTTGAATACATGAATGGAAACTATTTCTATATGTAAACTACACCAAAGGTAAATATTTATCTCAAATACCAATAATGTTAATTAGTAATGACCATAATATTTATTTAATTGATATAAAAGTCTATTTGGACTATTAATCTATTTGAGTATGGTAAGTGGTTATCAAACGAAGCTTAGTATCAAGATCCTTATAAAGACTCTTATAGAATTTTAATGTAAATTATGGATCATTATCAGACATAGTCGAAATAGGTGAACCACTATGTATTACTACTTTATTAATATAAATCTTTATGGGTTCATAAAGAGGTAAATCTTTTCTTATATGAAGGAAATGTTCATATTTTGATATGAAAACAATAATTACCCATGTTACATCATTACATCTAAGAGTATTTGTTTATCCTCTAATAAATACAAAATTAATTTCATCCCATTTCCATATAGTAATAGGCAGAGGTTTTATAAATCCTCTAGGATGATGTCTCTCATCCTTCACTTTTTTATAAACCAAACATCTAGAAAAATAATCAATAATTTTCTCCTTTATGTTATCCTACTAAATATTTTCTCTCAAAAACCTATATATATTAGTTCTTCCTGGGTGTATAGAGAAATTAATTCCATGGGAATAATTCATAAATTACCTTTTTAGACCAGTTATAGATTTATCACATAATCTCATTCCAAATTTGGGAATGCTAACTTCAAAAAATATTTTTTTCAACTACCCATCATTCTCATCATTAATTTTCTTCTTAAATATATTATCATCATATTGAGAACATTTAAAATTTTTCATTCATAATGGTTTCATAATAAATTGATAAATTTTTTATGTCTCCCCTTCTTTATTGCATCCCCATCCCGATTATCCACCCAAACAGTTTTATCGGGCTGGGTTCCACTGGCCTTCGGTGTTCCCCCCAAATGCCAATGGCTTTCGACTAGTAGTGAGGTTATAAAGAGTAATAGTGGGGAGACTATATGCTCAAAGGATTGTATAATAATGGTCTTAATATAAATATGACATGAAGCGGAATAAAAGAATCAGTAGACTCGAACCAGCCCCACCAACAGTGGAATCACAGTCAAAAAAACAAGCAACATTGGAAGCATGATAATCAACAGTAATGGAAATAAATAAGCAAAAAATAAAACCACTTAAAGCTACTAAAATATAGCATGCATCCAATACAATTCATACAATACAATATTCAAAAATGGGTCGTCAATGGCTAACCACAGTAGTTACATAAATATATAATCACGTTGATATAGAAAATATACAAAACTGAAAATCCAGCTAAGGAAGGAACCTCAAGGTCCCCTACCATCAATCCATGCCAACTCCACCTAGGATCCATTTCCATATCCTGAACCCTTACCTGAACGTAAAAGAATAAATTATTCATGAATCTTGAAGGGGCCATGAATGGTGTGGGAATGAGTCTTAGTAGGACACCACCCACGTGTGCATACTCTACATAAATGTTGAAGTAGGTGTGTAATATAATAAGGAAAAAATATCATGCAATTTAAAAAAACAATCTTATCTAGTGCCCAAAACCTATCAGGAATTTGTCACCTCCATCGAATGATGTTCAAATCACTGTAGAGGAAAAGATCCTTGGCCCATGGACCATGGTATCACCTGATGTCAAATATCCCAGGTGAACCCTTAGGTTCCACCTTCAAGTAAGTAACCTAGTACCTTGTACCAACCAATAGCTCATGTCCCAATTCAAATCACTAATATCCAAAAAGAACGCCTAAGAAAATTGAACTCTGGTCCCTCGGGCCCCTGCTCAAAAGCACTCTTCAACGCGAAGTTGAAATCTATAGGAACAATGATATATGTACTCAAATAGAATTATTGTTGGATAACATTGTGACATCCCAAGGAAGGGTGACCTCCATCCTCCAAAAATAGTCTAGGCCTAGCTACCTCAATATGGAGAGCCTCATCCCCTAACCGATTGCCTTAATGTTATCCTTTGAAGAATCCTCACCTTCCTCATGTCTTTCTACAGTAAGCACCCCCAAACCAATAACCTAAGCTACACTACCGGGGGCCTCTAACCATACGAGTGGTAAAAACCACCTCATCACAAAGTCAACCTATGTGTACACAACTCCATTGGAGTTTTATATAATCATGGATGAGCTGCATCACCAATATAGTACCTAAGCCACATCCAACTGTCACCTTGTTCCCCTATAACCATGTTGCTCAAGTTCGATGTCCATTCCATCCAAAAACATTGGGCCATGCCCATATATTGACGATCTTTCTACCTCAAACAAACATTCATAATGCCCGATCCTATCATCATCATCATCATCAATGTAACTTTTTTCAAGCCCATCTAGATTATCACATCGCCTCAATCACGACATTCATTCCACCTCAATCGTGCGGTCCTAGCCCATCACAATCCCATGCATCAGATCACATGAAATTAAAGAATTCTATATATATATATGTGTGTGTGTGTGGGGGGGTTCAAATGAAATAATAAATTCAATTTAATTAAAAAACACCTCAACCTAACTACCCAAGGTGGTCGATGACCTCTAACCAAGCCTCGTAGGAGTAAACAAGGTAACAGTAAGCCCAACAGCATCCCATAAGCTCATAAAATCAATTTGAAATCAAGAATTAGGGTCTCTATCTTCTACCCAATGGCGCACTAAAATATAAACCCCCAAAACAATCATGAAAACATGATTAAAGGTATGTACCACCTACCTTGGAGTTGTAGATGTAGGAACTTTCGGTATTAGCATTTAACTCAAAGCGGTTTGGAAGAAATCTAAGTTTCTGTCGAACACCCTAAAAAGGTTAATACAGATCGCATGGAATTAGTGGCCCATGAATTGGGAGAAAAATGAAATAGAAGTATCGGTGAGGAGAACCTTACTAATACAGTTCCAATGCACCTTACGGCGGATGAATCAGAGCAAAAATGAAGGAGTGGGGTCATACACTAGGGGAGGAAGAAAAAGGGTGAGCCCACTGCTGTTTGTGAAAATAAGGAGGAGGAAAATAGGGAGAAAAAAATAGGAGAGGGAAAAATCATAAAATATTTTATTTAATAGGATTCATTGTTAGTTCACATAGTTTTCAAAACCATGCAGCAAATGTGCGGGAAACAGTGTTGAGGTACTTCCTTAATGGAACTACCCATGTGTCATGCACATGATTTTCCATCATAATGCAGAATCCCTCTATAAAAATATTAGAGGTTCCCACATGTTTATTTTCCTCTCCCCTCAAAGTTTTCTAAACCATGTAGAAATTAAAAATTGGGTTTCATAGTTAGCTAAGAGAGGTTGTACGGTTTACCTAAATTGTCTGCCTTGATATGAAACCTTCAAAACTAGGAATTTAGGTCTTTAATGCACATGAAACCAATCCAAACACCCAAGGAACTCTCTAAGCCTCTAAACCCATCTAAAAACATGATATTAGGTTTATGGAAAACTCAAAATAAGGTTTACATTACTATAAAATAAATTGTCATACCCACCAATTCCAAAAATTCAAAAAGGAAGAGTCTTTTGTCCCACTCTAAAACACCTGGGATGTTAAAATCTCCACACCTTAAGATAGATTATCTCAAAGCTATAAAAAACTAATATATGGTACTAAACATACCCATCCTAATAAAAATATCCCCTAATACCCCGGTAAAAAGGGTACAGGACAACTACCTCAAGGGGTCTCCCCACCATAAGATTGAACTACCCCAATCGTAAACTGACACAATAATCAAATCAAACAAATGGTACACTAACCATTCCTAGAATCAAAATTTCTCACATGATGCATCATTACTCCTACACCTCATCAGGTGCTCCCATGTCATACCCAGCACCCAACTGAATCCAGCACCGCATCAGTGCATGCCTTGTGCCCATGTCATGCATGGTACCAATGGGGTCCATCATCTTAATAGATGCTCAAATTAGTCTCAATGTCTCATACCTAAATTAATCATTGTATCATAATGATGTCCATATGCCAACGCACCTCAAGTAACCTACATCTACTCGCTACCTCGATGCCTACACACCTAACAATCCACACACTCAACAGTGCTCAAATATAAAACTTGGTTCCTCCACCTCATACATACATACATACATACATACATACATACATATAATGCATCTGATATGATACCAACCTACTAACCCACATCTGGTTCGTCCATATATATAGCTCGTGCACCTCATACACCCCAAACATATATGCCTCAACGTGCCATGAAAAAATAAAACAAAATGAAATGTATATTCCCTTGGTGTACCTCTAACTATTGTCAGTTCACCAGAAAACTCTAACCTTGGAAGATCCATGACATGCACCTAGCCTGAAGCTCAAATTCCTCAACCTTGACCTTTATGTAGTGTTGCACTAGCCACTAGCCATTGACCCCACTATTAGGTACTACTATCTCTATCATGAACTTTGTGTGCAACTGAAGCCCATCTACCATCACCCGGTACCACTCCTGATCTGACCTCAGAAAACCGAGTCTTCCCTGGTCTGACCTCAGAACTCAGAGTCTACCCCGGTCCATAACTTCCAACTGTCTAAGAAGGCTTCCTGCAAAACCACTCGACATGCTCGACCTATCTTCATGCTTGTAACTTCTTAACAGGCCTCTCACAATGAGTCTGTACATTTCATGGCTTTAGACACTAGAATAAAACCATCTAAAACCCACTCTAAAGTGGTATGCTCGAGTCATTGGCCTGACTTTCCAGCTAGAACTCATCCCAACCTCTCTTCCTTCCATCTGAACCATCTCTACTGAAGTCACATGAAGTCGTTACCAAGCCCAAGAAAGACCTACCTTTCAAGTTTCCCTAGTCTATGAGTACTTTTTCACTACCTCTGGGAATTATTTCAACCTAAATATGTTTACCTGCACCCAAATTGTATGTTCTAAACCATCCTCTAATAGAATCATCCTCGAGGTGTTTTTTCTCACCATGTCAGGTATAAAGTGAGACAATTCGCTAAACACCACCACATAATCCATTACATACATGTCACCCTACTGAAGGCCCAAGAACTCCCAATCTCTCTCTTCCCTAAGCATCCCTCGAAAGAAATTCTTGAATAACCCAACCTTGAAGTCCTTACAGGTCAATCCCTCATGTCTACCTTCCTGACCCTGTACATCCCACCAGCAATTTTCTGTTCCTTTGAGCATATAGGTCACCAACTTCACCCTCCACCTTAGAGGAATCTCTAGCTACTCTAAAATCATATTCTTTAACTCTGTCCAGTTCTCAGCCACTTGTGGACCAACTTCACCTTGATAAAGCAGTAGGTGATCCAACTAGAACTCCTAAGTTAGATATTCCTTTGAACACTCTCCTTCCTGATCTCCCCTATCAAAACCCTAGATAACACGTACTAGGATCACTCAAATCTTCTCATTAAGTCATGGCCCAAAGGTCATAAAATCTAGTGGCTGCCTTTCCTAAACTAGAACCTTCACCTGATCTTGTACCTGTGGTTGTACCTACTACTCATGATCTGCCTAAACCTTATGGGAATCAACCTGTATGTTCTCTTGTGGCACTAAAACATCACCTTTCTAGTGATCCAACTAATCCTTCAAGGTGGAATCACACTAAATTCCATCAAGATGTTTAGAAATCCCAATAACATATATATATAAATCACGCAAATAGGGAAATTATTAACAAATAGTGCTAACTCACTACGTTTACTCTCCCCAATCGTAACCATGACACATGACATCCCAACCTCATGGAATCTGTACCCTCCCTCAACAGAACCAAGTATCAAATGTGCATGATCCATGCTCATCCTGAAGAACCATTCTACCTCAAAATGATAAACATGTCACCCAACCTAATGTTCAACATCATCCCATATAATCATGCATGCCTTCTCTTATAAGATCCAATCCATTGCATATATATATATAAGTATCACAAGTAATATCACATTTCACAAGGAATTTCATAACATAGAACAAGCATATTTCAATTTAAATTCTCTATCATTTTCCTACTCAAAATCATAAACATTCATAACAAACACATCGTAACTTACCAATACAAGGTTCAAAATATCATTCCTTATCATACCATGCCAGGGTTCACAAGTTATAATTAATAAAAATTCACATTCCAAGTAATCCACTCAAGGTGGAAATCATAAAAACTGTCAATGAGAAAAAAATATGCATTCCCACCCCTATAAATTTGGTATGTCTCCCATGCTTGGGGATGAAGGAACCCAAACACAATCTCCAAACCCAATTCAGACAATATCCTAATATCTGATCTAACATAGTACAAACATTAAGACCAGAAGAAAAGAAAAGAATTTGGTTCCATTATTAACTGGCCGAACACTGCTACTAATTCCCAGTTAAGAACTCCTCTAATACCACTTGTAGTGCCCCAAGATTGATTAGCCACCTAAACAGTGCTATCAAGCCAGGTGACACTGGGTTTAGGCGCACATCCCTGAATTCCAAAGGCTACTGACTAATAGTGAGGGTGTAAAGAGTAATATTGGGGATACTATATCCTCATGGGATGATATAATAATGTTCTGAGTATAAATATAAATTTAGTGAAAGAAAAGACTTAACAGACTTGAAACAGACCCACAAATGGAAGAATCATAATAAAAAAACAAGCAATAGAGGGAGAATAATAATAAACATCAACAGAAATAAATAAATAGCCAAACATACCACTTTAAGCTACTAAAATAGATCATGCATCCAATAGAAGTCATACAACACAATATCTAAAAAGGGTCGCCAATATATGACCATGGTAGCTACATACATATATAATCATGTTGATATAGAAAAGAAAAAAACCAAAACTCCAGCTAAGGAAGGAACCTAAAGGTCCCCTGCAATCTATCCATGCCAACTCAACCTAAGATCTAGCTCTAGAGCTTGAACCCTTGCCTGAATGTAAAATCATGAAGTCTACATGCATCCTGAAGGTCCTATGTAGGGTGTGAGAATGAGTCTCAATATGCTACCACCCACATTTTCATACCCTACATAAGTAATTAATAAATTGTGTGATATAATAAGGATAATATCTCAGGAAATTTAAATAAAAAAACAAGCTTCCTTGGGGCTCAACAGCTACCGTGATGTTTTCTCCTGCTTCGGGCAATGTCGGAATCACTAAAGAGGAGAGGAACCTTGGCCCATGGCCTAAGGTATCCCTTTATATCAAATAGCCCAAGTGAACTCTTAGGTTCCACCTCCAATTATGTAACTAGGCACCTTGTGACAAAAAAAAACTCATTTCACATGTCAAATCACTGACATCCCAAAGGCACACCCAAGAAAATTGAACCATGGTCCCTCAGACCCCAACTCAAAAGCACATGTTGGCTCGAATCTGATGTCCATAAGAATAGTGATATATATCCTCAAATAAAATCACCATCATATCATAGTGTGATGTCCCATGGAACAGTGATCACCATCCTCCCTAGATAGTTTAGGCCTAAATGGCTCAACACTGAGAGCCTCAAACCCCAACTGATATCCTCAATGTTATCCTTTGAAGGATCCAAACCTTCCCCATGGCTTTCTATGACAAGCAACTTCAAACAAATTACCTAATCCTCACTACTAGGGGCCTTTAACCAGAAGATCAGTCAAACCCATCTAATCAATGAGTCAACTTATGTGAATAGTACTCCAATGGTTATTTGGAAAATCTTGGGTGAGTGGCATTAATAAAATAGTACTTGATCCACATCTAACCAGCACCTCATGCCCATGTGACCATGTTACTCAAGTCTGATGGCCAATCCATCCAAATAACCTAGTCTATGCCCACTTCCTGACAACCTTTCCACCTCAAAATAATTCCCAAAAATTCTCAATCCTATGATTAACATCACTTAGGTAACATGGTCCAAGCCTAACCATATGATCACATTGCCTCAATAATGATGTACATGCCACCTCAATCCATCCGTCTGAGCCCATTGCAATCCCATGGATCACCTCACACACAATTAAATAATTCCATATATATATAAACTAATTCACTTGAAATAATCAATTCAATTTAATTAAAAAGACACCCTAGCCAAATTATCCACGGTGTTCGACAGCCTCCAGCCTGGCCTCATATGAGTAAAAAAGGTGAGGGAATTCCCAATGGCATCCCATTATATCATAAAATCAGTTTAACATCAATAATTAGGGTCTTTCTCATCAATAATTAGGGTATTTCTCAAATAAATTTATTCACCACTTACCTTGGAGTCATATATGTATGCACACATGGTATTAGCCTCGAACTAGAAGTGATTTCGAAGAAATATGAGTTTCTATCAAGCACCATAAAAATATGTAAGTATTTCTCACAAGGGTTTATCAGTACATGATGACATAGAAAAATGAAATAGAAGAATGGGTGATAAGATCTTTACTGATACAATTCCAATGAACCTAGCAGTGGATAAATCATAGCTCAAATGAAGGAGATGGATCACACCCTAAGGGAGGAAGAAAAAGGGAAAGACCCTTACTGTGTTTGTGACCAAGGAGGAGGAAAATAGGGGAAATAAAGGAAAAATAAGAGAGGGTAAACCCATAAAATCACCTATTTATGATTCTACATTATTATCTTGCATGGTTTTACAAACCATGTAGAAATCGTGTAGGCTACAATGTTGAGGTACTACCTAAACGGAACTACCTGTGTGGATTGTGCACAACTTTCCCTAATCGTGCACAAACCATGAATAATCCATCCATAAAAACTGTAGAGGTTCCCACATGGTAATTAATCTCAATTCATATGGTTTTCTGAACCATGTGTTAGTTCAAAATTTGGCAGCCAAGTTAGCTGAGAGAGGCCACACGGTTTACCTAAACCATGTGCCTTGACCTACAACCTCCAAAACTGGACCTTCAAGCCTCCAACGCACCTAAAACCCATAAAAACACCAAAGGCACTCTCTATTCCTCTAAAATCATCCAAAAAATAATATTGGGATGATGGAAAAATCATAATTAGGTTCTAATAATCGAAAAATAAATTTCCATACCCACTAATTCCAATAATTCAAAAAGGGATAAACTTTAGACCTGCTCAAAAATACTAAGGACATTAGATTATTTGATAAATACCATATCAATATTTATTAGGTCCATGAACATGGAATTATCTCAGTCCTCATTTGGGATAGAAAAACATGATATTTCTGGATCAATACATCTTCTACCTTATTTACCTTCCCTAAGTGGTAGTATGTTATGAAATCGTAATTCTTGTGTAGCTCAAGCCATCACATTTTCTTAATGTTGAGAACGTTCTGTGAAAATAATTATTTTGTAATCTTATTCTTAGTTTATATAAAACAAAACTACTCTTTATTACTCATTAGTTTCTGATTTATTGAATAAATGTAAACTTTTATAAAACCCAAAATATCCATAAGTCTAATGTCTTTGGGAAATAGGTACATTACATAACAACTTATAAAATGGTCTGCAAAAAATTATTGAATTCTTCTATGACATAATCATAATATTCCAATGAACTTTAAACTGTTTTGGGTAATCTGGGGACAAACATAAGAAAGGGGTGAGATAAAAATCCCAATAAGGGAATAACAAAGGCATAACATAAAGAATATGATACATGTTAGTTAATACGGATATCAATGGGGAATAAAAATAGTATTAATCCTAAACATGAATTATTAGACATGATATAGAATGGTAATCATAAAGGCATCATAGGAAATGTGGAAACAAATTAGAATATTGCATCATAAACATATGTTGTGGCTAAATCTGCCAAGTCTTAATGGTGGAAAAATTCACATAAATGAATCATTTACACCCCTATCCTAACATGACGTATCATAATAATAAACATTACCCAATACACTGGAGCACTATTTGGGAACACCCACCGTATTCATTTTAATCTAATTCTTAATTGTGCCACATAGATCATACAACATGGGTTCATTCATCGTCATAATCTATTCAATGATTAATGAGTGTGTAATAACTATAATTAAGTCCCCACTCAATAATTATATGTGCATAAAGTTGAATTCACTTGATATAAAAATGGGTATGGTATTCACTGCACAATTTTTTTTTCATGTAAAATCACTGTAAATTTTGGAATCATAACGGTGTTACATAAAAAATAATTAAAAAAATAGGTTGATGAGAGTGAAAGGGGTCTATCATCAAATATAAATCAAATGGGCCATAATATAGACATGTAAAATCAAATCCTAACATTATAAATTTATAAATATAAGGCATAAGGTAATGAAGAAACATGAATAGTGAAAAGAAACCTAATTATATTTTGGCATGGTAACAGGTGTACATAAAGGATCATGGCAGGATTAATGAAAGTGAAAGGAAGATCTCATAATTTATACATAAAATTTAAATTAGGGTAAATATGTAATATCATATCCCATCATAATAAAATGAAAATTAAAATACATAATATGAAATGATTTCTTGATAAAAGAAGAGAGTGGAAGATCCCTCACAGGGATGTATTTTCTTTGATAAACCACTTACTCTATCCATACCAAACATTAGGTATATTTTATTATACATAGTCTTATCCAAAATTGTTTTTTATAGTTTTATAATTATAATACTAAAAAATAACTAAAAATTTCCTATGATGCTAACTATAACAAGCCTGCTCTTTATTACACATTAATTCTTAATTTATTACATAAAAGTATACTTTTATACAACACAGAAGATATTTCAGTATAGTGTCTTTGGGAATTATTTACATTACATAAACGCTTATAACATGGATACAAAACATTATTGAACACTTCCTTGACATGATCATAATATTCCAATGATATTAAAACAGCATTGGATAACCTGATGACAAACAAAATAAATAAGTGAGATATAAAGCCCAGTAAGATAATAAAAAAAGGCATAACATAAAGAATATTATACATGTTAGACAATAGGAATATTAGTGGGACATAAAATGAGTAAGAATCATAAACATGAACAATGAAACATGATATAGAATGGTAATTCTAAAGGCAACATGGGAAATCTGGCAATAACTTAAAACACTATATCATAAAAATAAGTCATGGATAAATATAACAATACATCAAGGTGGAAAAATTACCATAAATGAATAAATTACACCCTTGTCCAAACATGATGTATTATGATACTAAATATTACCCAATGCATTGGAGAGAAATCTGGGCACACCCATCATATTCATTTCAATCTCATACTTATGTGAGCCACATAGATTATATAATATGGGTTCATTCATCATCATAATGTATTCCATGATTAAGGAGTGTGGAATAAATATAATTAATTCCACAGTAAATAAGTATATGTGCAAAAAGTTGAATACCCTTTATATAAAAATGGGTATGCTATTCACTACATAATTGTTTTTTCATGGAAAATTGCAGTGAAATTTCAACATTATAAAGGTGTTACATAAAAATTCACAAAAACAATAGTTTAATTAGAGATAAAGGGGTCTCTCATAACATATAAATAAAATTTAAATTAATATATACATGTAAAGTTATATCCTAACATTATAAATTTTTAAATAAAATGTATAAGGTAATGAATAAACGTGAATAGACAAAAAAATCCTGATTATATTTCGGCATGGTAACGGGTGTACATAAAGGATCATGGGAGGCTTAATGAGAGTGAAATAAATATATAATAATTTATAAATAAAATTGAAAGTAATGGGAATATTTAATATCATATCTCATCATAATAATATGAAAATCAAATGACATAACATAAAAGGATTGCTTGATAAAAGAGGAGAGTGGCAGATCCCTTACTAAACTTCAGAATAGTAACAGTTTAGATAAAGGACAACATTATAGTGGATATATGATATATAATTAAAATAACATAAATTTTAAAATAATTTAATGTTTATAAATAAATTTAATTATAAAAAATTGTAATTAAGAAGTCAAATTACAATGAAGGTGTTTGAAGTGAAAGGAGGAGAGAAGGTGAGGATCCCTTACTAGAATGTGTGACTCCAAGGGCTTGGGAAGGACATCTTGAGAGCTTGGGGGTTCCTTGATAGGAATATATATATTGTAGGTAAGAGTATGGAAGTGATAAAAGGAGTTTTGTTGTAGAGAAATGGGTGATTGAGTTGGTTTATATAAGAAATGAGGGGGACTTCTTTTTTATTTAGGTTTTGGACTCTATATAATAAAATATTCAAAACCAAAAACCATCCCATGGTTTTTCCCATGGTTTCTTCCAAATGGTATTATTTTTCATTATTTTATTTTTTAATGGTCAAAACATAAAAAAAATCCCTTCCTTATGTGGATGTGAGTCATTCTCTTAAAGAAATGATTTTAAAACCTTAAAATATGTTACATGTTTTGGAGGATTTATAATGGATTTATAAAATAAATAAAATAAACATAAATCACATTATTTAAAATTTGAAACATATATTTGGTTTTATATACCCTCTATGGTATTTATTGGATCACATTTAAGTCATTATATTGTCATAATACACAAAGTATATTTATACGATATTTAATTATTTTACCCTAAACTTTTACTATCTCAAACAATTATGAATAATTAACCATTGGGTAATTTTTCCATTATGATTCCAAAAATAATATTCATTTTATAAAAATAATTTTTTAAATATATGAATTTTCAATTTTTAAAATAATAACCGACTTTATTAAAAAATGATATATTTTTTTTAATAAAAATTTTTTGAACCTTAATAAAACCTTATATTTGACTTCATAAAAAATATATAATCATTTATATTTGATAAAAATTATTAAATAATAATATTTTATTAAAATATTATTTATCTATAAAATTCATTAATTCCTAAATGTTGTAATTGAATTTTAATATTAACCAAAAATATAATTTGTGCTTTATTGTATCAAACTAAAAAACATTTACAAAGTAAAAATAATATAATGAAAATATATTCATTATTATAAAATAAATAATTTTCCTGTAAATATTTATAGGGTCTTGATACATATCCCTTTAATGCATTAGCAGACTCTCTAAGAGTAAGGTGCACAATGGTGGAACTTTCATGGGGCGGTTCGGCAAACATGGTTTGGGCTGTGATCTTGATGATCTTGAAAATCTCTTGTAAACAGTTTTTATTACGCTTCTATTATTGGATCTGAGCATGGGATTGGTCAAGGGAAAATCCCAGAAATTCTATCTCCCTCAGAAGCTCTGATAAATGGGCTTCAAAGGGTACGATCCTACTGGTTGAGGTCATCACTTCTTTTGTTTCTCTCAATAGGATTGTTTAAACCCTATATTTATACTAATCATGTAATCACTATTCAATTTTAATATTTTCAATGGTAATGATTATTAATGGTAAATTAAATATTATAAGATAAAACCAAATGAGTTTATGTGTTTTCTATGACCATCTTATGTAATAAGAAATTTAAATAAATCAAAAAAATGAATTTTATTTATAAGAGTTTGTGTCGCTAGATTATATCTAACATCTTTCACATTAATGAAAATGTATCCATATAATTAATGAAAATACTATATATAAAAAATCAAGATCATGGGGTTAATAGTTCTATTTATGATTATTTAACTTCCTTTATGTATATTCGATAATTTTATCATTTTTAATATGGACACAACTTGGTCCTTTCTTTGATTTATCATTATATATCACAAACCCATCATTTACTAATGGTAGAGTCAAAATAAAATTATTTATTAATATTATATTCAATTCATCAAGTAATTATTCACATTTTTAACCCATATTAACTTCACCCCTTTATGTTTAATCTTGGATAAAAAGTTGGATAATCGGAAAAAATTCAAAATGAATCACTAATAGTAACCAGCCTGAACAATATAACTATATACCTTGATAATTTTAATCATTATTTTCCATTATCTGATTGCCTTTTTGTTTGAAGTATAAACTGAGGTTTCATCCATAGAGACAATATGGATAATAAAATAAACATCTTGAAACCATAATTTTGACTTACTAAATTTCTTATATAACTCTTTTCTTGTAAGATTCTCAAGTATGGTCCTCAATAGATTCTCATGGTCCTCACATCTCTTTAAATACTCTATGATTTCATCAATGAATTACTCAAAAAATTCAAAAATATATTTCTTGAATACAATTTTCATTAGAAAAATAAAAACTTATGGTGAATTAGTCAATATATATGGCATTACTATAAAATCATAACGCCCATACATTTTTTGGAATGTTGTCTCTGGAATTCCTTCGTTGTTTACACGCAATTGATGATGCTTATAATTAAGTAAAATATTTGAAAAATATTGGGATCTATAAAGTTGATCAAATAATTCATCAGTGTAAAGAATAGGATACTTTTTCTTTATCATAATAGAATTGATTTTCCTATAATCAATGTACAACCTCATGGATACATCATTCCTCTTAAGAAGATAACATGGTATCCCCATTATGAAACACTATGGGGAATAAATCCCACATCATATAACTCCTATAGTATTTTCCTCAATAACACTAATTACATAATTGAAATTATATAGGGGGTATTTTATATTGTTCTTGCATCATGGATTAAATCAATGGAATTCTAAACATTACACTCTAGTGGATGTCATGTTTAGTCCTCATGAAATACATTAACATGTTCTTCTATAATATGAACATACTAAATTTAAAGATTACCTTCTCTAACCATTGATTGTATTTTCTCTTCATCCTAAAGAATATCCTTTAGAAGTTATATAGGTAGTGGATCAAGACATGAATAAAATGATAAAGTCTCTACTCTAAAGATAAGGAATTCTACACCTTCATCATGAATCATAACTTCCATATTCTTGTAGTAAATTATTTCTTCAAATTTTTAAAGAAAATCCATACAAATGATTTTATCAAATTCAAATATAGGTATGATAATAAATCATAAATATATGTCACATTTATGTGTCATAATGGGGAATTCCTGACACATCCATGTTGTAGTGATTCATCTACTAGGAGTTTTTTCTAAAAAAATATCTTCATAATGTGCTAGGGAAAAACTAATTTTCATGGAAAACCATACATTTATTACATTAATTGGTACAATTTCTATTCCTTACACTATGAGCCATTTCATGAAATGGAACATACTGAATTAGTTCATAAAATTATGAATTTTAAATCATAATGTATGATTTTAAATATGTTGTAACACTTTACATAAATTGAAAATTTATGCATTGTAAAAATTTTAATCATGGACTTGTTTCATTGGGGAAAAATTTATTCTATAAGAATATTTTAAAATATATCCTATTAGATTGTAAAAAAACTTGAATAATATAAATTATATCCCATAGAAATGTAAAAAAAGGTGTGTAGTGTGGTCCTTCTTCCTACACTAGGTGATGATTGAGTCAAGACCAATGTGCCATTTTGAAGTTATTAACCCTAGGTTCAACTATTCCAGAAACACATCCACATGTAGTATCTAGATATGGATTTATTTCTAAGAATAACCATATATTCTATACATCACTAAAACATTACAATATTCATCTATTCATATTCCTAAAATTCTATAATAGGGTTATGTTTACTAATATATTATTTCATTAATATATTTCTCATGGTTTCTACTAAACATACTGTGATACCAATAATAATAACCCTGACCCTAGTATCCCAGAGCTAGTGGTCTAATTTATTACATTGGAATAGATACCAGTGTTCAAATACCAAAGTATTGATCAGTTTAGTTTTTTTGGATAGTTAGATACATACATGATACCCATTTTACATTTTTGATAAAATATAAAACATAGTAATGGAAACAAATTCATCCTTGAACTCATTCAAATAATTCCTCTTCATATCTTAGTGAAAGGAAACAAAATGAGGGTGAGATAAAATACTCAGTAAGGGTTACAAACGTTGAAATATATCTCGAATGAAGAAGAAATAATCAGTTTGTTAAGGTAAATAACTGAACATGTGTTCCATTTAATTAATAACTTTACTATCATGATTATATAATGCATAATCACTATGTAAAGGTAAATATGAAAACACATTCCATTTAATAAATAACTTGAGTATAAAATGAAACCATGGATAATATAAATGAAATCGTATCATAGATAATAATAATTGAATTATTAATGAAGAAATACTTATTTTTGGATATCATGATCTCAAAAATAATGATATTTATACTTTCAAGACCTTTCACAATATTGTTAAAAACTATGGGTAAACCCCCATTTTATTTGACCAAGTAATTTGTCTCACGAAACTAATTGATGCATCGTGAGTCTATATAATTTCAGTCCCCACCTATCAATTCATGTCTAAATCATTCATCATATATCAAATGATCAATTTAATTCATGAAAAATATTACTTATCAATAAATATATATATTTAGTATATAATACATATTAATCAATATTTCCCAAATTAATCAAATAACATTCAAAGTAAAAACCATATGTAAAAATTTATACAGTTTATATAAAAATCATATCCTTGATAAAAATAATATATATATTTAGTATAAATATTTTTATAATTTAAAATGAACATAATAAAGTGATTATCTCAAGAAAAAGTTAATAATCACAACATTAATCATGAAATGAGGGGTGACCATTAGTTTATCAGTAATATATGTTTTTGAAAAAAAAAATTATGTACTTTCAATGAATAAATAGAATGGATTTTAAATATTAAAATAATATTAAATAAAATATTTTTATTTTTAAAACCATTGAAAACGTGAAGAATAAGCTATATTTCCTAAAATGGTTATGGCCTCAAGGAATTTTGTTATTGTTCTATACATTAATAGAATATTTCTTTTGATTTTTTTCAAAAAAGTAACTCTTGAAAAATAAAATAATTAATCCTCTAAAACCATTTCTAATAGTCAAGGAATAATTAAAATTTCATTTATAAATCATTTGTTTTAATAAAATGTCTTTTGAAAAACATGGATATGGAAGAAAAATATATCTGATTTAAGGAGACATAAAATATTTTTTTCATTTAAATTTTTACTTACAAGATTCAAGTACAAGGTATAGAATTATTTGGAAGAGAATATATAAAATTCCTAAATATATATATGATAAGAAAATTCTTAGATATTATAAATGATAAATGATAGGTTACCTTCAAAGAAAATAAAGGTAATCCCAAAAGAAAGTAAGTTTGCAAATATTTTCTTAGATTTTTTGTAACAATTAAATTATAAAACTATGAAATAATAAACTCGAATTGAAAAAATATACATCATGAATAAATTTTAATTTATTTTAAATACATCCATGGGGTATTGTATACATCATATTAAAGTGAAAAGGGGTATAATAACAAATATGTCACAACAGAATGGAAATTGAGAAAAACCCTCTTACCTCATGCTTCCTTTTGGTTGAACGCACTTTATCCTCATGTATAATGGTTTGAATCATGTTATTAATTTATATCATAAAAATATTATTATTTATAATATCATATATGATATTCTAATAACATCTTACCACCCATTACATACCAATCATTTATTATTATTATTATTTAGGGTGTTAATTTCCTTGTTTTCTCATGCATGTTTTTCCTAAAATTTGTGGTTAATATGTATTTTATATAGTTTCATAATATATATAATGATTTTAATTTTATAAATAACATATTAAATCATTAGATACATTTTTAGAACTATTCTTGGATTTTACACAAGGAAAATGAATCACATCGCTTTGTGGAGATGGTGGGCATTACGTAAGCTTGTACGACAATATCATTCCCTTAATGGGTGAGAAGGTGTTTCTGATGCTTTCTTTGGGGTGTACGCATCTGTTTGTGAGGATGCACAACTGTTTCCATACATTCCCTCTTTCCAAAGTCAGTTGGAATTCGTTCCTTTTTTGGGGATATTTTCTCCTTGATCGAAATGGGATGATGGGATGTATGTTCTTCCTTCTGTGGATTCCTCCTCGGAACTCGTCACCTAGTACAGGTCTCCCTTAAAGATTAATTCATGGTTCATGAATCTCATTCCCAGTGCCATAAGTTTGTGGATGCCGATTAATTACACTACTTCTGTCAGGACATTACATGTGGTCTTGACATGGTTGAAACCTTTGGTTGAAGTAGATGACAACATCAGGCATGTCGGGGCATCTCTGGATGTGTGGACATTGGGGAACCTATATTCTTTCTCATAATATGTCACCTCAAGGGAACATAGCCCGATTCATCCCACATTGAATGTGGGGAATCATATTCTATAGGCATGTATCTAAGGTTTTCCTCAGCTTCCCATGTTTAAAACAGGGTATGCCACAAGTTTAAACTATCTTCATTAATAATGGTCAATTATTTTCATGAAAATATAAAGTTAGAATTTGAAATACTAAATTCAAAAACATTCTAATTAAAAAAAATTAGTAAACACACGTGGAATATAAAAAATTTAATAAATTTTTAATGAAAATATCATAACATTTTTGAAATGGTTTAATATCAATATATATTAATTTATAAACAATATAATCGATTAAAATAACACAAAATAAAAATAATTTTTTTGACATTCAAGTTGTAAGTTTTATGCATGAAAAATAAAACTACCCTTTGATCGATTTAAAAAAATGTTCAAAAAAAACTAAAACAATTCACATAGGTTATACATAAATAATATGAGTCTATAAATAAAAAATAACAGAACAAATAATCTAAATGATTATTTAGAAAATAAAAATATGAAAAAATACATAAAACAAAGCATGAAAAAATTTTGAAAAAATATTTGGTAGAAGATTAAAATTTTAACTTATGGAAGAATAAATTTTTAATAAGAAGCATATTAAAATTTTTACTAATAGTATATTAAACTTTGAACTAATGTCGGGTTTTAATTTCTAATGATGGTAGATTAAAATTTTAATGAATGGTAGATAAAAAATTGAGCTGGTGATTGATTAAAATATGAACTGATGGTGGAATAAAAATTGAACTGATGATAGATTAAATTTTAAACTGATGTTAGATTAAAATTCAAACAGAAGATAGATTAAAAATATCATAAAAATAACACAATATAAATATATGTGATATAACACACTAACATGGTATAAATTTTTACATGTGAATATTTAACCAACATGAAAAAGTAAGGAATCACAACAAAACATAGAATATTTAAAGAACCCATACAGAAAAATATTCCCATATAATCAAAAAAATATAACATAAATAAAGAAAATTTTACACAACAAAATAGAACATAAACAAACAACATTTAATCAAACAAAATAAAACATAAACAAAAAATAACATATTTCATCTCATTTATTGATAATATTTAATTATTACCATTGTTTTTGTTGTTTCTTGTTCTTATAATATAGACCAGTCATATAAAACATTATATTAAAGTTATAAATATTATATTTATTTTTCAGATTCACTTTTAGAATCATTCAATAATTTTGGACATGGAAAATGATTTTCAACACTTCGTTGAGACAATGGGTTGTACGTATGCACGAGCAATAATATCATTCAATTAATGGATGAAAGGGTGAGGAAGTGGATGATATATTAATTTTCAATAATTAAAATCATGTCATATATATCATATATATATATTCATTATTTTCATCATTATGACTATCCATCTGAGTTGGTGAAGAAAAACAAATTACTTTAGTTCACGAGGTTGTAGTCCGCCATACATAAGAGTGATGGATTTATTTCCCATTTGATAGAGATGAAAATGATAAATATTATTTCATAAATATAATAACATCTCATTTTATGTGAGATTCAAGTGTTTTAATATCTGAATTTCTAAGACATAATTTATTGTGGAAAAAAAGAAGTTAAAAAGGAGGAACTTAGTGAAGATGATTACCTTCACTAAGAAATCCCTCCTTTCGTTCTCTTATTATGGACCATAGTGTTGGTATTTTGTAAATACTAGAATATATAGAATTTAAATATGGATATTGGGGATATATTTTGGTGGGTTTTGTCAATATAAATGGCTTTATAGGTGTGATTAAGTGAGGGTAAGGGGTTCCCTTCTATAATTAGGGAGGACTATCATTTTTCTAAATACCCAAAACTATTAAATAATGGGAAGTCACTCTCACCCAAAGTGCCTCAAAAATTGATAAATAATGGAATTAATGGAATTTATATTAAATAAACACTACCACCATACAAAATGAATCATTTTTTAAACAGGTTATTCTATTATCCTCTATGTTTACATACTTTTACGATTTTATTTTTCACCACTTTAACTAGTTTATTTAACCTAGGTAATTCATCATTTATGAATAAAATAAAATGGGAATTATTAGATAAATTATATGCATGTATTCTTAATAATAAATATAATTTAATAAATAAAAAATATATATTCATGGAAAACTAATTTTAACACAAGCACGTGTAACACGCAAAACCCTGTTTTAACCTCAGCTATAACAATTAATTTTTAAAGTTTTTACTATTCATTATGAAAAAAAGTTAAGTTTACCTAGTTACTATAAATAATTATTATTTAAAATATAGGATCCATTTTATCAAAATAAATTCCAATAAATAGTAAATTTAAACTTTAAAATAGACCCTTAAAAGGTTTAAAATAGGGTTTTTATAGAAATATATTTTATAAGAATATCATGATCTTATATTTACTCTATAACATGTAATCACCATTATATAAATTTAAATTCATATATATGTATATATAGTTTCAAATTTTAATTTATATCATTCCTCATTATGGGTTATTTTAATTAATTAAACTAGATAATCGTTATTCACTTCTAAATAATTTTTAGAAAAAAATATGTTTTTAAGCCTATAAATAAACTTATACCAAAAACCTATATAAATATGATCTAAATGTAATTAATTGTATTAAAAAAATCAAATAATAATTATTTTTTACTGAAATAAAAAATCAAATAATAATGGTTCTTCTAAATTATAATGATTATTGAAAATAAATGACAATTTTACCAAAAGATGTATTTTTTACTACTAACTAAAAAATCATAATTTTCATAACAATAAAAAATTTTCACCCATTTTTTGTTTTTAAATGATGATTTCTAAAATAAATTTAATTTTTTATAATAATATTCATAAAATTTTAATAAATAAATTATATTATTTTCTCACGCAAATCCAAATAACATTTTTTGAAAAAGAAATGTATTTTTTAAGCATATAATGACTTTACTAAAAAATTATTTGTTATTTACTAATATAATTTATTAATATAAAATATTTATACATATTTTTTTAATAACATATTCCTATTGATAGCTCTAATTTTAACGGTTAGGTCATAACAGTCACATTTAAATAGTATATCACAGTTCATTTAGACTCAATTGTTACCACCCCTACTCCATTAGTCTAGAGCTGGTGGTCTACTTTAATACATTAGAATAGAGATAAGGATTCAAATCCTAATGGAATTATTATTTTAGTATTCATAGAGAGATATATACATACAATATACCCATTTTAAATTTGGTATAATATATAAAACATATTAATGGAAAACATTCAGAATCCCTAAACTTATTCAAAAAACAATTATTCATATCTAGGGGAAAGGAAACAAAATAAGGGTGAGATCAAATTCTCAATAATGCTCACACAAAGAATAATCTATCATCAATAAATAACTAATAACAAACACGGGAAGTTAAATAACTAAACACATGTTCTATTTAATCAATGACTTGAATATTGTGATTAGATAATGCATCATCATTATAGAAAGGTAAATATGAAATCAGATTAAATTTAATCAATAACTTGAGTAAAAATTAATCCATAGATTATAAAAATAAAATTATATCATGGATAATAATAAACAAAATATTAATTATCAAAATCATTAATTTTGGATTTCATGATCTCATGCATCATGATATCTATACTTTCAAGACCTTCCATAAATATATTTAAAACTACCGGTAAAAACCAATTTAATTTTATTAATTGGTTTGACTCATGAGACATACTAATATATCTGGTGGATATATCTGGTGGATATATCGAATGATGGATCTAATTCATAAGAAATATGCCTAGTCAAAAAAATCTGTATTGAGTAAATAATATAGATTTATCAATATTTACCCAGTTATTCAAATAACTTTCAAAGTTAACACAGTATGTAAAAATGGTATAAAGTTAAAAAATAATAAAATAAATGATATAATTAATATGTATATTTAATATAAATTCAATTTCCAATGAAAAATTATCACAATAATGTGATTTTCTCAAGAGAAATTTAACAATCAAAAAATTATCATAAAATGAGAGGGGACCATCAGTTTATTGGGAATATTAGTTTTGGAAATAAAATCATATACTTAGGAATAATTAAGGGAATATATGTGAAATATTAAATTTATTTTTCATAAATTATTTTTATTTGTAATTTTTTTTGAAATGTGTATAATATGATACATTTCATAAAATAGTTATGATAGTAGGAAAGTCTGTTATTGTTGTATATGTTTAATAACATTCCTTTTGACTTTTTATCAAAAATCTACATTTTGAAAAAAAAAAGTATCAATATTAATTCAAATCCATTTTATAATTTCAAAGAAATATTAAAATTTCATTGATGAATCAGTTGAGTAAATAAATGTACTTTTTAAAAACAATTCCGACAAAAATGGACATGAAAGAGAAATATATCAGATTTAAAGCAAAATAAAATTAGTTATTCTTTTAAAAATTTCATTGCATGATTACAGTACTATAAAGAGGAAATTTTAGATGAAAATATAGAAAATATTTAAATATATAGAGTATAATAGAATTATTTCATCTTATTAAGGATAAATGATAAGTTTTCTTAAATGAAAATAAAAATAAATCCCAAATCAAAGTGAGATTGTAAATATATTCTTAACTCTTCGGTAACATTTTAGTTGTAACCCCTGGAAATAATATAATTCATATAAAACACTAACCATCATTAATAAATACTTATTCATGTTAAAAACATCAATGTTTTATTGTATACACTATATAAAAGTGAATATGTGAATAATAACAAATATATCCCAATGGATTGGAAATTTAGACAAAATATCATACCTCAGTCTACCTTTTGTTTGAACACACTTTAACCTAAATTAAAATGGTTTTAAGTATATTATTAATTTTTAATATAACTATATTAATTTTTATAATTTCATATATGATCCACTTATACCATCTTACCTCCCATTCGTTAACAGTAATTAATTATTATTCTTGTTTCTGGTGTTAATTTCCTTCTTTTCTCATGTGTGTTTTGTCATAGAAGTTCAATTTATTATGTATTTGATATAGTTACATCATATATAGAATCATATAACTTTTATAAATAATATATTTAATCATTAGATACATCTTTGAACCATTCTTTATATTTGGATATGGAAAATGAATCACATTGCTTCGTAGAGATGGTAGGCAGTACTTACGCATGTGTGATGATATCATTCACTAAATTGGTGAAAGGGTAAGGAAGTGGAATATATATTAATTTTAAAGAATAAATATCATATAATTTTTAACCTATATATTTATCACTTCCATATCTATGAATATCCGAGTTAGTCGGTGATGGAAAAAAAATTACATCGGTTTGTGATGTGAAAGTTATTTGTACACATGAGGAATGACTTTGCTTCCTGTTTAACAGAGAATGAGTTGAATAAATATTAAATGGATTTAAATTATTAATTTTATGTATATAAAATATAAATTTAAATTAAATTATTTTTCAATAACTATTATTTTAGATAATTAAAATGGGTAGATATTATTCCTTTTAAAAGAAAAACATTTTTCTGAACAAAAACAGTTTTCTAAAAAATACCCATTTTACCTATAAATGATCTTATTATTATTTCTATAAAAATTATAGTTAATAATTATTTAATTTTAAATACTATTGAATAATATTATATATAAAATTAATAATATTAATATAATACATATTAATTTTTTTCATAAAATCTTGTTTCCAATGGAAATTTTGAAAAATTAATTTTAGGCATATTTTTACCTTGTATGTTAAAAATAGGTATTCAAGCTATAAAATTATATTTTTTTCTATGAAATATTAAAATTTTCATTTTATTATAGTTTTATTAAAATATAATTTTCATCTAATGTAATTTTGGTTCAGGTTTTTCACTATTCCATCCTAAAAAAATTAATCTTTAAAATTTTTGTGGATTCTATATTCTAAACAGATAAGGGTGGTTTATCATCATATAATCCTATGGTTACTATATTGATTCCTCCATTTTATGATTTCTCCAATGTAACATAACTATTTTAGTATTTTTATTTCATAATACATTCTCTCTAGTATCATAAATTTGATTTGATCTTCATTGTAAATTGATTAGGTTCTAGTTCTATTTTTTCAGTGGTTAGCACATGCCCTGGGTATAGCATTTAATTCCTTAATGAATATATATTTAACACATAATGTAATTTAGATAATCTTTGGGGAATTTAAAATTGGTAAGCCATATCTTCTATCCTTTTCAAAATTTAAAAGGGTTCAATGAAACTAGGGCTAAGTTCTCCCTTCCCGTCGATGTTTATAACACCCCTATATGGAGAAACTTTTAAGAAAAAGAGATATCGAACATGAAATTATAAATATTTATTTATATTTTTAGCATAAATATTTTTATGTCTTTGAGATTCTTTAATGTTATCCTAAATAGTCATTAACTTTCTCATTGTCTTCTCAACAAGATCTTGGACTACAAGTTTCCTTTCACCTCCCCTTCCATATAACAGTTTATACGACATCATTTGAATACTTGAATGGAAACTATTGCTACATGTAAACTACACCAAAGGCAGATATTTATCTCAAATACCTCTAATGTCAGTTATTAATGACCATAATATTTATTTAAATGATTTAACAGTCTATCCGGACTATCAATCTATTTGAGGACGGTAAGTGGTTCTCAAATGAAGCTTATTATCAAGATCCTTCTAAGGACTCTTATAGAATTTCAATGTAAATTATGGATCATCATCAGACATAATCAAAATAGGAGAACCACTATGTATTACTACTTTATTAATATAAATATTTATGGGCTGCTAAAGTGGTAAATCTTTTCTTATAGAAAGGAAATGTGCATATTTGGATATGCAATAAATAATTACCCATGTTGCATCATTACTTCTAGGAGTCTTTGTTTATCCTCTGATAAATTCAAAATTAATGTCATCCCATTTCTATATAATAATAGGCAGAGGTTTTATAAATCCTCTAGGATGATGTCTCTCAGCCTTCACTTTTTTACAAAACATCTGGAAAAAAAATCAATAATTTTCTCCTTTATGTTATCCTACTAAATATTTTCCCTCAAATACCTATACGTGTTGGTTCTTCCTGGGTGTATAGAGAAATTCATTCCATGGTAATAATTCATAAATGTCCTTTTTATATCAGGTATAGATGTATCACATAATCACTTTTCTAATTTAGGAATGATAACTTCAAAAAATATTTTTTCCAACTACCCATAATTCACATCATTAATTTTCTTCTTAAATATATTATCATAATATTGATAACATTTAAACATTTTAAATCATAATGGCTTCATAATCAATTGATAAATTTTTTATCTCTCACCCTCTTTATAGCATCCCCAGCCCGATTATCCACCCAAATAGTTTTATTGGGCTGGGTTCCACTGGCCTTAGGCGCACCTCTCCAAATGCCAAAGATTTTCGACTAGTTGAGAGGGTATAAAAAGTAATAATGGGGATCCTATACCCTAAAAGTATTGTATAATAATGGTCTGAGTGTAAATATAACATGAAGTGGAATAAAAAACTCAGTAGATTCAAACCAGTCCCACAAATAATAGAGGAATATTCAAAAAAACAAGCAACATTGGAAGCATGCTAATCAGTAGTAATGGAAATAAATAAACATCTAAAAACCCACTTGAAGCTACTAAAATAGACCATGCATCTAATACAATTCATACAATACAGTATACAAAAATGGGTCTTTAATGGATAACCACAGTAGTTACATACATATATAATCACATTGATATAGAAAATATACAAAACTAAAACTCCAGCTAAGGAAGGAACCTCAAGGTCCCCTACCATCAATCCATGCCAACTCATCCTAGGATCCATTTTTATAGCTTGAACCCTTACCTAAACGTAAAAGCATAAAGTATTAATGAATCCTGAAGGGTTCGTGAAGGGTGTGGGAATGAGTCTTAGTATGATACCACCCACGTGTGCATACTCTACATAAATTTTTAAGTAGGTGTGTAATATAATAAGGACAATAGCTATTCCAATTTAAAAAAAACAATCTTATCTAGTGCTCAATAGCTATCATGAAATTGTCACCTGTACTGACTAATGTTGAAATCACTAAAGAGGAAAGGATCCTAGGCCCATGAACCATGGTATCACCTGATGTCATATAGTCCAGGTGAACCCTCAGGTTCCACCTTCAAGTAAGTAACCTGGTACCTCATACCGACCAATACCTCGTGTCCCAAGTCAAGTCACTAATGTCCCAAAATAACACCAAAGAAAATTGAACCCTGGTCCCTCAAGCCCCTGCTCGAAAGCACTCTTTAACTCGAAGTCAAAATCTATATGAACGATGATATATGTCCTCAAATTAATTATTGTTGGATTACATTGTGACATCCCAAGGAACGGTGACCTCCATCCTCCCAAAATAGTATAGGCCCAGCTGCCTCAATATGGAGAGCCTCATCCCCCAACCGACAGCCTCAATGTTATCCATTGAAGGATCCTCACCTTCCTCATGTCTTTCTACAGTAAGTACCCCCAAACCAATAACCTAAGATAAACTACTGGGGTCCTCTAACCATATGAGTGGTAAAAACTACTTCATCGCAGAGTCAAACTATGTGTACATGACTCCATAGTATTTTTAGATAATCATGGATGAGCAGAATCACCAATATAGTACCTAAGACACATCCAACTGGCACCTTATTCCCCTACAACCATGTCGCTCAAGTCCGATGTCTATTCCATCCAAATACCTTTGTCCATGCCCATATATTGATGATCTTTCTACCTCAAACCAATATCCATAATTCCTGATCCTATGATCATCATCATCAATGTAACTTGGGCCAAGCCCATCCATATGATCACATCGCCTCAATCACGATGGTCATTCCGCCTCAATCCATTGGTCCTAACCCATCACAATACCATTAATCATCTCACATGAAATTCAAGAATTATATATATATATATATGGTTTCACTTGAAATAACAAGTTCAATTTAATTAAAAACACACCTCAACCTAACAACCTAATTTGGTCGACGACCTCTAACCAAGCCTTGTAGGAGTAAACAAGGTGACAGTAAGCCCAACGGCATCACATAAGGTCATACAATCATTTTGAAATCAATAATTACGGTCTCTCTTATCTACCCAGTGGAGAAATAAAATATAACCCCCCAAAACAATCATGAAAACATGATGAAAGGTATGCACCACCTACCTTGGAGTTGTATATGTAGGCACTTCCGGTATTAGCCTTTAACTCAAAGCGGTTTGGAAGAAATCTAAGTTTCTGTTGAACACCCTAAAAAAGGGTAAAACAGATCGCATGGAATTAGTGGTCCATGAAGTGAGAGAAAAATGAAATAGAAGTATCATTGAAGAGAACCTTACCGATACAGTTCTGATGCACCCGACAGTGGATGAATCGGAGCAAAAATGAAGTAGAGGTATCACACCCTAGGGGAGAAAGAAAAAGGGTTATCCCACTGTTTTCTGTGAAAATAAGGAGGAAAATAGGGAGAAGAAAAAATAAGATAGTGGGAAATCATAAAATCTTTTCTTTAAGAGGATTCATGGTTAGTTCACACGGTTTTCTAAACCATGCAGCAAATGTGTGGGCTAAACTGTTGAGGTACTTCTTTAATAGAACTACTCATGTGGCTTGCACATGATTTTCCATAATAATGTGGAATCCCTCTATAAAAATATTAGAGGTTCTCACATGTTTGTGTTTCTCTCCCCGCAAGGTTTTATAAACCATGAAGAAATTAAAAATTGGGTTGCACGGTTAGCTAAGATTGGTTGCACGGTTTACCTAAATCCTGTGCCTTGATATGCAACCTTCAAAACTAGGAATTTAGGCCTTTGATGCACATTAAACCAATCCGAACACCCAAGGCACTCTCTGATCCTCTAAACCCATCCAAAAACATGATATTAGTTTTAAGTAAAACTCATAATTAGGTTTACATTACTTGAAAATTAATTGTCATACCCACTAATTCCAAAAATTCAAAAAGGAAGAGACTTTTGACCCACTCTGAAATACCTGGGATGTTAAAATTTTCACACCATAAGATAGATCATCTCAAAGCTATAAAAACCCAATATATAGTACTAAACATACCCATACTAATAAAAATATCCCAAAATACCCTGGTAAAAAGGGTACATGCCAACTACCTCAAGGGATCTCCCCACGTTAAGAGTGACCTACCCTAGTCGTAACCTGTCCCAATAACCAAATCAAACAAATGGTCCACCAAACATTCCTAGAATCAAAATTTCTCACATGATGCATCATTACTCATACACCTCATCAGGTGCTCCCATGTCATAACTACCACCCAATCCAGCACCGCATCAGTGCCAGCCTTGTGCCCATGTCATGCATGGTACCAACAGGGTCCCTCATCTTAACAAATGCTCAAATTAGTCTTGGGGTCTCATACCTAAATTAAGCATTGCATCATAATGATGTCCATATTCCAACGCACCTCAAGTAACCTGCATCTCCTCGCTACCTTGATGCCTACACACCTAACAATCCACACACTCAATAGTGCTAAAATATAACACTTGGTGTCTCTACCTCATACATACATACATACATACATACATACATACATACATACATATATATAATGCATCTGATATGATACCAACCTACTAACCCACATCTGGTTTTTCCATATATATAGCTCATACACCTTATACACCCAAAACATACCTACCTCAATAGGCCATGAAAAAATAAAAAAATGAAATGTATATTCCCATGGTGTACCTCTAACTATTGTTAGTTCACCAGACTACTCTAACCTTGGAATATCCATGACATGAACCTATCCTGCAGCTCGACTTCCTCAACCTTGACCTCCATGTAGTGTTTCACTATCTACCGGCCATTGACCCCACAATTAGGTGCTATTATCTATATCATGACCTTTGTGTGCAGTTGAATCCCATCTACCGTCACCTAGTACCACTCCTGATCTGACCTCAGAAAACTGAGACTTCCCCGGTCTGACCTCAGAACTCTGAGTCTACCCCGGTCCCTAACTTCCTACTGTCTAAGAAGGCTTCTTGCAAAACCACTCGATATGCTCCACCTATCTGCATGCATGTAACTTCTTTGCAGGCCTCTCACAATGAGTTTGGACATTTCATGGCTTTACACACTATAATAAAATCATCTAAGACCCACTCTGTAGTGGTATTCTCGAGTCCTTAGCCTGACCTTCTAGCTAGAACTCATCCTAGCCTCGCTTCCTTCCATCTGAACCATCTCCACTAAAGTCACCTTAAGTCATTACCCAGCTCAAGAAAGACCTATCTGTCAAGTTTCCCTGGTCTATGAGCACTTTTTCACTACCTTGGATAATTATTTCAACCTAAATATGTTTACCTGCACCTGAATGGCATGCCGTAAACCATCCTTGAAGAGAATCATCCCTGAGGTGTTGTTTCTCACCATGTCAGGTACGAAATGAGACAATTCTATGAACATCACCATATAATCCATTACATACATGTCACCCTACTGAAGGCCTAAGAACTCCCAATATCTCTCTAACATAAGCATTCCTGGAAAGAAATTCTTAAATAACCCAACCTCGAAGTCCTTACAGGTCAATCCCTCATGTCTTCCTTCTTGAACCTGTACGTCCCACCATTTCTTTTCTGTTCCTCTGAGCATATAGGTCACCAAATTCACCCTCCACCGTAGAGGCATCTCTAGCTATTCTAAAATCATATGCTTTGACTCTATCCAGTTCTCAGCCACTTGTGGACCACCCTCACCCTGATAAAGTAGTTTGTGCTGCAACTGTAACTCTTGAGTCAGATATTTCATGGAAGGATCTACTCCCTGATCTCCCCTATCAAAACCCTAGATAACATGTACCGGGCTCACTCAAATCTTCTCATTAAGACATGGCCCAAAGGATGTCAAATCTAGTAGATGCCTTTCCTAAACTGGAACCTTCACCTGAGTTTATACCTATGGTTGTACCTACAGCTCATGATCTGCCTAAACCTCAGGGGAATCAACCTGCATGTTCTCATGTGGAAATAAACCATCACCTATCTAGTGATCCAACAAATCCATATAGGTGGAATCACACTAAATACCATCAACATGTTTATACATCCCAATAACATATATATAAATCATAAAAATAGGAAAATTAGTAACAAATAGGGGTAACTCACTATGATTACTCTCCCCCATCGTAACCATGACACATGACATCCCAACCTCATGGACTTCATACCCGCCCTCAACAGAACCAAGCATCAAATGTGCAAGATCCATACTCATCCTGAAGAACCATTCTACCTCAAACTGACAACCATGTCGCCCAACCTAATGGTCAACATCACACCATATAATCATACATGCCTTCTCTTATAAGATCCAAGCCCATGGATATATATATATAAGTATCACAGGTAATATCACTTTTCACAAGGAATTTCATAACATAGAACAAGCATATTTCAATTTAAATTCTCTATCATGTGCCTAATCAATATCATAAACATGCATTACAAACACGTAAAAAAAACTATAACAACTATTCTCTTTATTACACATTAATTATTGATTTATTACATAAAAGTACACTTTTATAAAACCCATATTATCAATAATTATATTATATTTTGGTATTAGGTACATTACATAATAACTTATAACATGAGATTCAAAATATTATTTAACACTTCCTTCATATGATCATAATATTTCAAAGAACTTAAAATAGCATGGGATAACCTGAGGAAAGACATAAGAAAGAGGTGATCTATAGAGCCCATTAAGGGGATAAACAAGTAATAACATGAAGAAGATGATACATGTTAGATAATAGTTATATCAATGGGGAATAAGAAGAATAAAAATCATAAACATGAAAAATGAGACATTATATATCATGGTAAAAATAAAGGCAACATGGGAAATGTGGTAACAACTTAAAACATAAGTCATGGATAAATCCACCAAGACTTCTTGGTGGAAAAATTCCCATAAATTAATTAGGTACACCCCTATCCCAACAAGACGTATCATGATACTAAACAATACCCAATACATTAGAGCACTATCTGGGCACACCCATCATATTCATTTTAATATAATGCTTAAGTATTACACATAGATCATACTACATGGGTTCATTCATCATTACAATTTATTATAAAATTAAGGAGTGTATAGTAAATATAATTAAGCCCCAATAAATAAGTATATGTGAATAAAGGTGAATAACATTGATTGAAAAATGGGTATGGTATTCACTACACAATTGTTTTGGCATGGAAAATCAGAGTGAAATTTCAGCATCATAATAGAATTACATAAATATTCATAAAAAATGGGTTTATGAGAGAGAATGGGGTTTTTCTCTATATAGACATCAAATTAATATTAATAGAGACATGGGAAATGGGGTATAATGTTTCTTGGAGTATGTCCCCATTCTCCCCTAGCTCTCCTCCTCTTATCCTTCGCTTCACATGGGATTTCCCCTGAAACCCTTCATCATGGATTAGTTGTGTGGTTTTTTCCTCCCTTTCTCCCCCTCTTTCACCTCTACCTACCCCCCCTACTTTTACATGATGTACCTTTGTGAGATATTCCCCTAGTTTATTTTTTATTGGTGGTTATTCCACATTTTCCATGTTCTTTCTTCCCTACTTTCCCAAAGACACTCTCTATTGGGATTCCTATGCCTTTCTCCTCCCCTCTTTCCTCATTTCTCTACCCATATGACCTCAATGTTGGGACAATGTTTTGAAATTTGGGGTGGTTTGGGTTGGCGGTGGTGGTGTTGTTTGGATTTCTTCCTCTCCTCTCCCCTTGTTGTCTAACCCATTGTCCTCAAACCTATAATTCTTGGGATTGATGTGTGTTTTGGGACCTCTTGGGATGGTGTTGGAGGGATTCTAGCAACGATCTCGGTTCATTCTCTCAGATGGTGTTTGTTTTCTTATATTTTTTTCCCTTACTCTCTACGGATTCTCGGATGTTTCTTTTTGTCGATGCCTCTCTATTTTCCAAATTTCCATTTGGATCTTTCTTTTTGTTTAGTTGTTTTTTTTGTGGTTCGGGGTTTAGTTTTTCTATGGTTTGTTTTTGATTTTGGTCCTCCTCAATGATGATACTGACACTGCTCGTGTTGGATATGATGAAGACGTTATGAGTTTTAGTGATATAATTTTGTTTGTATGGTGTTGTTTTTGAATAAGGAGATAGTGATTTGAATCTTCCTTTGGACATTTTCCAGTAGGAGTTTGATGGATGGCATTATCAATGGTGAAGTCGGTTATAGTGGTGGGTGATAGTTTAGTGGAAGAAGTTGAAGGGATAGTGATGATAGTGATGTAAGATGGATACAGCAATATGGATTACACAGTGATCCTAACATATCATCTTGATACACGCAGTGGATATTTTGGACCAAGTGGTGGTCCATTTTTCACATTTTAATGTGGTTCTTTTGGTTTCTAGTTTTAAAATTATAATTTTGAAGTTTGTAATGTTTCTGGTGTATTTCAGTTCTGAAGTGTTTGGTTCCCACTAACCCATGAAAAGGATTTAGAAAATTTAAAAAGATATATTTGGATGGATAGGGACATGTAAAATCATATCCCAACACTAGAAATTTAAAAATAGAAGGCATAAGATAATGAAGAAACTTGAATAGAGAAAATAATCCTAATTATATTTCGTCATAGTAACGGGTGTACATAAAGGATAATGAGAGGCTTAATGAGAGTGAAAGGAAGCTCTAATCATTTAAAAATCAAATGTATAGTAAGGTTAATATGTAATATCATAACTCATCATAAGAAAATGAAAAGTAAAATACATAACACAAAAGGAGTTCTTGATAAAAGAGATGAGTAGAAGAGCCCTTACTAAATTTCGGCATAGTAATGGCTTAGATAAAGGTCAAAATGAGATAGGATAAATGATATATCATTAAAATAACATCAATTGGACAGTAAAATAATGATTATAAATAAATTCAATTATAAAAAATTCAATTAAGAAGACAAATTCCAAAAAAGGTGCTTGAAGTGAAAGGAGGAAAGGAAGGTGAGGATCCCTTACAAAATTTCATAATAGTAACAGTTGTAAATAAAGGATCAAGGAAGGCTTTATGAGAGTGAAACGAAACTATAATTATTTATTAATAAATTTTAAATTAAATTTAATATATAATAACACATCCCAAAATAATCGAAATTAAATTTAGAGACATACCAAAAAACGTTCTTGATAAAAAAAGGATATTAGAAGACACCTTTATGGAATTTTGGCAGAGTAACAGCTTAGGTAAGGGTCAAAATAAAAGATAAAAAATGATCTATAATTCATATAAAATCGATTTAACATTAAGTTAATTATTAGAAATGAATTAATATATATAAAAATTTTAATTTAAGAATACTAATTTCAAATAAGGTGCTTGAATTGAAATGAGGAGAAGCAGGTGAGGATCTCTTACTTGAATGTGTGATTTCAAAGGCTTGGGAAGGACCTCTTGAGAGTTTGGGGTGCATTAGGAGGACTCTATAGAGTGGAGGGTGGAATATGGGTGCGCTCAAAGGAGTTTTAGTGAAGAGAAATAGGATATTGGGAGGCTTTATATATGAAATGAGCGGGACTTATTTATTATTTTGGTTTTGGACTCTACATAATAAAATATTTAAAACCAGAAACCATCCCATGGTTTTTGCCCATGGTTTCTGAAAAAATTGATTGTTTTAAATTATTTTATTTAGTAAACTTCTGGACATAAAAAATAATTCCCTTGCTTATGTGGAGGTGATTCATACTCTTAAAGAAATGATTTTCAAACCTTAATACATGTTTTGGAGGATTCATAATGGATTTATAAAATACATGAAATAATCTTAAAATCTCATTATTTTAAATGGAAAACATATATTTGGTTTTGTATCCCCTTTATTGTATTTATTACATCACATTTAGGTCATTATAATGTTATGATACACAAAATATATTTATGAGGTATTTAATTTATTTTACATGAAAATTTTACTATCTTAAAAAATTATGAATAAATCACCATTGTTTAATTTTGACGTTATGATACCAAAAATAATATTCATTTCATATAAATAATTTTATTAATATATGAATTTTATCTCTTAAAATAATAATCGACTTTTATTGAAAAATAACGGTTTTTTGGTAATAACAGTTTTTTGAACCCTAATAAAACCTTAGATTTGACTTCATAAATATTATATGATCATTTATATTTGATAAAAATTATCTAATTATAATATTTTATTAAAATATTATTTATTTAAAAAATCATTAATTCATAAATTCATTAATTGAATTTAAATATTAACCAAAAATATAATTTTTTCTTTATTTTATCAAACAAAAAAGCATTTATGAATTAACAATAATTGGACGAAAATATATTAATTATTATATAAAAAATAATGTACATATTCATATTTGAAGGTTCTTGATACATATCCCTTTAATACACCATCAAACGCCCTAAGAGTAAGGTGCACGATGGTGGGACTTTAATGGGGTGGTTCAGCGAACAAGGCTTGGGTCGTGATCGCGATGTGATTGAACTTCTCCCATAAAAAGTTTGGATCATGCTTAAGTTATTGGATATCAGCCTATAATTGGTCTAGGGAAATTATTATAAATTCTATCTCCCATGGAAGCTCTGGTAAATTAGCTTTATAGGCTATAATCCTACTGGTTGAGGCCATCACTCCTTTTGTCACTGTCAATTGGATTGTTAAACCCCTATATTTATACTAATCATGTGATCACTATTCAATAGGTATATTATCACCGGTAATGATTCTCAGTGTACAATTAAATTATATAGTATAAAACCAAAGTAGTTTGTATGTTTTCTATAACCATATTACATAATAAGACATTTAAATAAATAAAAAAGGGGATAGTTCATGTCTTTACAATATTCCCCCCTTTATAAATTTCAGCCTCAAAATTTTATTTTCCCACATTAAAACCGATGAGGGTAATTCTTCTTCATCACCTCCTCCAGTTCCTACATATCTTCTTCAAACTTTTGGTATCTCCACAACACTTTGATAAGGCGCATTGTCTTATTTTGGAGTACTTTTTTCTCTACAATTTAAGATCTCCACTGAATGCTTCTCATAGGAAAGGGCATTCTCCAACGGTACCACCTCTAGATTGATTACATGTGAGGGGTATGGTATGTAATTTCTTAATAGGGATAAATGGAATACATCATGCACCTTATATAGATTGGGTGGGAGTTCTAGTCGATATGTCACCGTTTTGATGCGATCAAGGATCTTAAAAGGGTCAATGTACCTTGGGCTATGCTTTCCATTCTTCCTAAATCGCATCAATTTCTTCCATGGATATGTGTATAGGAATACCATTTCTCTGACATCTAACTCTATGTGTCATCAACCATTTCCAGTATAGCTCTTCTATCGAATCTGATTAGGTTTTAGGTGTTGCTGAATGGTTTTAACCTTCTCCACTATTTCCTCAGCCATTTTAGGACCTAGTAGTTTGTGTTACCCAACTTCATCCCAACATTTAGGTGTTATACACATATTACCATAAAGTGATTCATAGTAATCCATTTGGATTCTCTATTTGAAACTATTTTTATAAGAGAACTCAACTACATAAAGATATTGGTCTCATCCACCTTTGAATTCAATTGAGTATACTCTCAACATGTCCTTGGGTGTTTGGATAGTCTTCTCATATTAGAAATCATTTTGATGGTGATAATCCATACTGAAGTTCAGTTCAGTAATTATAGTATACTGGATACTTTTCCAAAATTTATAGGTGAATCTCATATCTTGATCGGACATAATTGATAGTGGTACTCCATGCATCCTCACAAATTCCTTGATGTATATATGTGCAAGTAGATCCAGTAAGAAATCCTATAGAATCTCAATGAAGTGTGTAGTCTTTGTAAGATTACTCACAACAACCCATATAGTATTGTTTCCTTTGAATGTCTTCATAATTTTAATGAAAGATATCATGGTGATTTTTTCCCATTTCCATGTTAGTATGGGTAATGGTTGCATCATCCCCTTAGACTTATGTCTTTCATCCTTCACTTTCTAGCATACTAGGAACTTTTATATATATTTAATGATCTCCTTCTTCATTTTTTCCAACCAATATTATTCTTGGAGATCTTGATACATCATTTTTTTCCTAGGTGAGTTTATAAATTCTAACTAAGTGCATCATCTAAAAGTTCCTTCTTTAAATCAGGATTTTACAGAACACATATTCTTGACCCAAATATCAAAATCAATTCTTCATTATCATTGAACTATAAGGATTTCCCTTTACTTAGAGTTTATACTTTATTTTTAATTCCCATATCATATTTTTGAAAATCCATTAAACTTTCAAGAATAGATGGTTGAGAAATCATTTATGAAAGGATTGATGATGATCCTTCCTTTATGATTCCCATATTCATCCCCTTCAATTTTAAGAATATTGGATCCTTCTCAATTCTCATCTATTATAAAATTGTTGGATACTTTTGATTTAGATCATCTGGAACTTCATTTTTTTTATCAGGATGGTAGTGAATTGAATAGTCATTTTCCTTGATCATCTCTAAACATCTTCATTGGCGTGTATTCAACTCTTTCTATGTGAATATATATTTGAGACTTTTTTTATCTGTATATATTTCACAATTATCCCCCAAAGAGATAATGCCACCATATTTGAAAATATAATATCACTAAATCCAACTCCAAATCATGTGTGGGATAGTTTTTCTAATTAACATTAAACTTCCTTGAGGTGTAGGCAATGACTTTGTCATTCTACATTAACAAGCAGCTTAATACCTTCGTCAAATCATCTCTAAATACTATGAAAATTTCTCCACTTGTAGGTAGTGTGAGAACAGGGGCACTGTTAATCCTTATTTTCAATAGAATTAGTCTTTATTCACATTCATCATTCCAATAAAACTTTACTCCCTTCCGATTTATCTGGGTAATAGAGTTTAAAAATCACGTTAAATTTCTCAAAAATTAGTGATGATACCTAGCTAACTCAAGGAAACTATAGATATCAATCACATATATTGAACTCATCCATCCTTATATTTCTTTTTTCTTTTAAGGATCCACATATATCCCAATTCTTGTGGTGATATTCCCCAAGAATGATACTTCCTTTAACCATAACTCACACTTATGGTACTTGGCATAAAACTTCTCTTTTCGTAAGATCTTTAGCACAATGTTCAAATATTCCACATGCTCCTCCTTTCTTTTGGATTATATTTGGATATCATCTATAAATACTACCAAAAAATTTTTAAGGTAACATCTAAAAATTCTATTCATTAGGTCTATGATGATTTTTGGAGCATTAGTGAGTCCTAGTGGCACCACTAGAACTCATAGTGTTTGTATCTTATATGAAAAATATTCTTGGGGATATCTTCTTTATTTAGATTTACTTGATAATATCCCCACCGAAGATCCACTTTAGAGAAGTATGTTACTCCACATAGGTAATTGAACAATTCATCAATCTGTGGAAGAGGACTCTTGTTCTTTATCATGATCTTATTGAGCTCACGATAATCAAATAAAAGGTTCATTGACTCACCCTTTTTCTTGATGAAGAGGACTATTACACCCCATGGTGAAGCACTTTGGCATATAAACCCTTTATCTAGATTCTCCTGTATCCATTTTATCATCTCCTCTAGTTCTACAAAAACCATCCTATATGGAGTCTCTGATATTGGAAACACCCTAGGTATAAACTTTATTGAAAATTAAACCTCTCTACTATGAGGAAAACCTGGAAATTTCTTTGGAAATGCATCATCATATTCCCTCACAATAGGCATGTATTCGAGGATGATTCTTTCCTTAGACTCAATAATTTGATCCATATACACATTCTCATAGGAAAATAATATTCATGCTTGAGATGATGGTGCTAAAGAAGATTTATCCTCCTACTTGAATTTGTATAGAATTGGGGGTCGACTCACAATACGGATAGTCATTTCCTTCTCGTGGAAATTTATGTTGGCTCTATATAAGGAAATCCAATCCATGCCCATAATTTCATCAAATTCCACCAAATATAGTATAAAACATTTTGTTGGGAAGTTCATCCCATAAAAATTAATAGGGCAGGAGTTATATACTTGGGATGCAATAATTTTTCCATTTTCCGTTTTCACTAACATCTCTATTTTCATGTTTTGTGGTGGTGTTTGGATAGTTATACTAAACATTATTGATATAAATTAGTGTGTAGAATTAGAATCAAAAATTACATTCTTTATTATTTAATGAATAATTATCATACCAATCACTACTTAATTTTCGAGATTCACTTTGGCGGTAGTGATGGAAAAACCTCACAGTTGCTACCTTGGAGGTGTTTGGTTGCCTTAGAAACCCCTTGGCTTAGGGAATTGGTTTTCAATGTGACATGGTTCCTTGTAGTTGAATAAATGGAAAATGCACTAAGTTTTGACAAGATAATTCATTTTCATTGTCTAATTTATGGGTTTTTTTCTATCGAAAATTTCTAACTAGGTTCCCTTCCTTCCTGTACTTAAAGAATTTCATTTTTCCCTTTAGGAAATATCTAGGGTGATTCTTCCCACACCCTTGAGAAGTGGGATGTTTTAATTTCCTGAAACCAATATATTTCTCCATTGGACTTATAAAATTAAACTCCAATTTACACTTATTATCCCTATGATACCCTTGAGATTTTTCGATCTCCTTATTGACTTTGATGAAAGATTGGATAATTTCCTCCTTACTATTTAATTCATGAATCACCAAGGCTTTTTGTATAAAAGGATTTTTTCCACCAAATAAGTGTTCAAAATTGAATTTGGGTGTAACGACAAAACCAAAGGCATATTGTGCATGTCTTGTGATGTTTTCCTCAAACGTCCTAATATATTTGTCATATTTTTTCAGGAGGGAAAGTAAATCTCTTTCTATTTTAAGATTTAGAGTGTGAGGAAAATATTTATCGAAAAAAAATCTGAAATTCCTTTCACTCCATAACTTCGATATATTCATGAGGCTTTGTATTATTGATCAATGTATACCACTAATCAGATTATCTTTAAATATGATTAATAGGTAGAAGAACCTTCTCTTGTTTGGAGCATTGAAGTATGGATAAGATCTTCTCAATGGAGTTAATCCATAATTTCTTGATTAAGGGATTTGATCATCCATTGATACTATGAGGCCATTGTGGCAAGAAGATATATATTTCAGTTTATTCACTCTTTGGGGGGGTTTGGGAGATCCTCATGATCTAGGTTTATATTCAGAAAATGAGTTAGCTGAGAGAGTATCATAAAAATGATTTTGATTCCCTCTCTCATCGGGTTGAGAATCTAGTTGGGGAAGTCATCACATTGACCTTCACATTAGTTGTTAACTTGATTCTTCATATTAGCATCCATTGTCTAGAATAAAGGGAAAATCAAGGATGATTATTTTAAAATATTAAATACGTAAATGGTAATCCAATGAAAATAAAGAGATATCTTATAAATTACATTTATTTTTTAACTTATGAATTTCTAGGCTTCAATCTATGTTATCCATGATCTATTTCCTAACATATATTCTTATATGCATTTTTTATTCCCTTAATAATGGTTTGTAAGGAATTTGTGATTTTACCAAATCATATCCCTCAGGAGTGTCAAACCAGGTGAATAGTAAGGATCATTGTCATGTACCAGGTTACCCTGAGTCTGTCCAAAAACACCACATTAGAGTTATTACTCATAGGTACATCTTTTCTAGAACTAAGTACACTAGTAGTATCCATACAAGGATGTATTTTATTTTATAAACCACTTACTCTATCCTTAAAAAACTTTAGGTATATTTTATTATACTTATTATTATCCAAAATTATTTTTTAGAGTTTTATAATCACAATCCCAAAAATAACTAAAAATTTCCTATGATACTAACTATAACAGGCCTGCTCTTTATTAAACATTAATTCTTAATTTATTACATAAAAGTATACTTTTATACAACACAAAAGATATTTAAGTATAGTGTTTTGGGAAATATTAACATTACATAACAACATATAACATGGATGAAAAACATTATTGATCACTTCCTTGACATGATCATAATACTCCAATGATCTTAAAACTACATTGGATAACCTGATGACAAACAAAAGAAAAGAGTGAGATATAAAGCCCAGTAAGTGAATAAAAAAAGGCATAACATGAAGAATATTATAAATGTTAGACAATAGGAATATTAGTGGGTTATAAAAAGAGTAAGAATTATAAAAATGAACAATGATACATGATATAGCATGGTAATCCTAAAGGCAACATGGGAAATGTGGAAACAACTTAAATTACTATATCATAAAAATAAGTCATGGATAAATATAATAATACATCATGGTAGAAAAATTCACATAAATTAATAAAGTACACCCCTGTCCGAACATGATGTATTATGATATTTAATATTACCCAATGCATTGGAGAGCAATCTGGGCACACCCATCATATTCATTTCAATTTCATACTTAAGTGATCCACATAGATTATATAATATGGATTCATTCATCATCATAATTTATTCCATGATTAAGTTGTGTGGAAGAAATATAATTAATTACACAATAAATAAGTATATGTGCATAAAGTTTAATACCCATTATATAAAAATGGGTATGGTATTCACTATATAATTTTTTTGTCATGGTAAATTGTAGTGAAATTTCTACATTATAAAGGTGTTATATAAAAATTCACAAAAACAATAGGTTGATGAGAGATAAAGGGGTCTATTTTCACATAGAAATAAAATGGAAAGTAATATATACATATAAAATCATATCCCAACATTATAAATTTTGAAATAAAATTTATAAGGTAATGAATAAACTTGAATAGAGAAAAAAAATCCTGATTATATTTCTGTATTGTAACGTGTGTACATAAAGGATCATGGGAGGATTAATGAGAGAGAAAGGAAGATATAATAATTAATAAATAAAATGTAAAGTAATGGGAATATTTAATATCATATCTCATAATAATAAAATGAAAATTAAATGACATAACATAAAAGGAGTGCTTGATAAAAGATGAGAGTGGCATATCCCTTACTAATCTTCGGCATAGTAACGGTTTAGATAAAGGTAAAAATTATAGTGGATAAATGATATATCATTCAAATAAAATCAATTTTACAATAATTTAATGTTTATAAATAAATTAAATTATAAAAAATTGTAATTAAGAAGACAAATTCCAAAGTAGGTGCTTGAAGTGAAAGGAGGAGAGGATGGTGAGGATCCCTTACAAAATTTCAGCATAGTAACGGGTGTATATAAAGAATCATGGAAGGATTAACGAGAGTGAAATAATTATTTATAAATATAATTTAAATTAAATTTACTATGTAATAAAATATTCCAAAATAATCAAAAAGAAATTTAGATACATCACAAAAAGTTCTTGATAAAAAGAGGAGATTGGAATATGCCTTTACAGAATTTCGACATAGTAACGACTTAGGTAAGGGTAAAAAAGAGAGAGGATAAATGATATATAATTCATATAACATAAATTTTAAAGTAATTTAATGATTATTAATGAATGAAAATATATATAAAAATTGAATTCAATAAGACTAATTTCAAAGAAGGTGCTTGAATTCAAAGGGGCATAGAAAGTGAGGATCCCTTACTTGAATGTGTGACTATAATGGCTTGGGAAGGACATATTGAGAGCTTGGGGGTTCCTTGATAGGAATATATATAGTGTAGGTATGATTATTTAAGTGATAAAATGAGTTTTATTTTAGAGAAATTGGAGATTGAGTTGGTTTATATAAGAAAGAAGGGGGATTTCTTTATTATTTAGGTTTTGGACTCTATATAATAAAATATTCAAAACCACAAACCATCCCATGGTTTTTTTCCATGGTTTAGTCCAAATGGTATTGGTTTTCATTATTTTATTAGTTAATGGTCAAAACATAAAAAACAATCCATCCCTTATGTGGATGTGAGTCATTCTTCTAAAGAAATGATTTTAAAACCTTAAAATATGTTACATGTTTTGGAGGATTCATAATGGGTTTATAAAATATATAAAATAAACTTAAAATAACATTACCTAAAAGTTAAAACATATATTTGGTTTTATATACCCTTTATGGTATTTATTCCATCACATTTAGGTCATTATATTGTCATAATACACAAAGTATATTTATATTATATTTAATTTTTTTACCCCAAACTTTTACTATCTCAAAAAATTATGAAAAATTCACCATTGGATAATTTTGACATTATGATTCCAAAAATAATATTCATTTTATCTAAATAATTTTTTAAATATATGAATTTTTACTTTTTAAAATAATAACCGACTTTATTTAAAAATGATAGATTTTTTGTAATAACAATTTTTTGAACATTAATAAAACCTTATATATGAGTTCATAAAAGTTATATGATCATTTATATTTGATAAAAATTATTTAATAATAATATTTTATTAAAAAATTATTTATTTATAAAATGAATTAAATCATAATTTTTTTAATTGAATTTGAATATTAACAAAAAAAATTAATTTGTGCTTTATTGTATCAAACTAAAAATCATTTACAAAGTAAAAATAATATAATGAAAATATATTCGTTATTATAAAATATATAATTTTGATATAAATATTTATATGGTCTTGATACATATCCATTTAATGCATCAGAAGACTCTCTAAGAGTAAGGTGCATAATGGTGGAACTTTCATGGGGCGGTTCGGCAAACATGGTTTGGTTTGTGACCTCGATGAGCTCAAACTTCTCTCGTAAACGGTTTTAATCATGATTAATTTATTGGATCTAATCATGGTATTAGTCAAGGGGAAATACCAGAAATTATATCTCCCTTAGAAGCTCTAGTAAATGGGCTTCATAGGGTACGATCCTACTGGTTGAGGGCATCCATTCTTTTGTTTGTGTCGATTGGATTATTAAAACCCTATATTTATACTAATCATGTGATCACTATTAAATTGTTATATTTGAAATGGTAATGATTATTAATGGTCAATTAAATATTATAGGATAAAATCAAATGATTTTATGTGTTTTCTATAACCATCCTACGTAATAAGAAATTTAAATAAATCAAAAAAGGGAATTTTATTTGTAACAGTTCGTGTCGCTAGATTATATCTAACATCTTTCACACTAATGAAAATGTATCCGTATAATTAATGAAAATATTATAGATGACAAATCAATATCATGGGGTTGATAGTTATATTTATGATTCTTTAACTTCCTTTATGCATAATCAATAATTTTATCATTTTTACAATGGACACAACTCGGTCCTTTCTTTGATTCATCACTATATATCACAAAACCATCATTTAATAATGGTAGAGTCAAAATAAAATTATTTATTAATATTATATTCAATTAATCAAGTAATTATTCACATTTTTCTCCCATATTAACTTCACCACTTTACGTTTAATCTTGGATAACAGGTTGGATAATCGGGAAACATTCTAAATGAATCACTAATAGAAACCATCCTGAACAATATAACTATATACCATGGTAATTTTTATCATTGTTTTCCATTTTTTTATTGCCTTTGTCTTTGGAGTATAAACTAATATTTCATCCATAGAGAAAATATGGAGACGAAAATAAACATCTTGAAACCATAATTCAGACTTATAAAATTTGTTATATAACTCTTTTCTTCTAAGATTCTCAAGTATGGTCCTCAATAGATTCTCATGGTCCTCACATCTCTTAAAATACTCTATGATTTAATTAACTAATTACTCAAAAAATTCAAAAATATATTCCTTGAATACACTTTTCATTATAAACATAAAAACATATACTTCATTAGTCAATATAAATGGAATTACTATAAACTCATAATTCCCATACATTTTTTGAATGTTGCCTCCAGAATTCCTTCCTTGTTTACACGCAATTGATGATACCTATAATTAAGTAAAATTTTTGAAAAATATTGAGATCTATTAAGTTGATCAAATAAGTCATCATTGTTAGGAAGAGGATACTTTTTATTTATCATAATAGAATTGATTTTCCTATAATCAATGTACAACCTCATGGATACAGCATTCCTCTTAACGAAGAGAACATGTGATCCCCATTATGAAACACTATGGGGAATAAATCCATTATCGCACAACTACTATAGTATTTTCCACAACAATACTAATTACATAATTGAAATTATATAGAGTGTATTTGATATTGTTCTTTCACTATGGATTAAATCAATGTAATACTCAACTTTAAGCTCTGGTGGATGTCCTGTTTAGTCCTCATGAAATACATTAACTTGTTCTTCTATAATATGTACATAATAAATTTAAATATTACCTTCTCTAACCATCAATTATCTTTTCCCTTCCTCCTAAAGAATAACCTTTAAAATTATACAGGAAGTGGATCAAGACATGAATCAGATGATAAAGTCTCCACTCGAAAGATAAGTAATTCCACACCTTCATCATGAATCATAACTTACATATTCATGTAGTAAATTTTTTCTTAAAATTTTTAATGAAAATCCATACAAAGGATTTTATCAAAGTAAAATATAGGTATGATAATAAATCATAAATATATGTCACATTTATGTGTCATAATGGGGACTTCCTGACACATCCATGTTGTAGTGATTTTTCCACTATTAGTCTTTACTAAAAAATATCTTCTTAATGTGCTAGGGAAAAACTAATTTTCCAATAAAACCATACATTTATTACATTAATTAGTAAAATTTTATTCCTTACACTATGAACCATTTCTAGAAAATGGAAAATTCTAAATTAGTTCATAAAATTGTTAATTTTAAATCATAATGTATAATTTTAAATGTGTTTTAACACTTTGAATAAATTGAAAATTTATGCATTGTAAAAACATTAAATCAGGGACTTGTTTCATTGGGGAAAAATTTATTCCATAAGAATATTTTAAAATCCATCCTATTAGATTGTAAAAAAATTGAATAATCTAAATCAATCCCATAGAAATGTAAAATCAGGTGTGTAGTAAGGCCCACTTTCCTACACCATGTGATGATCGAGTCAAGACCAATGTGCCATTTTGAAGTTATTAACGCTAGGTTCAACTGTTCTAGAAACACATCCACATGTAGTATCTAGATAGGGATTTATTTCTATGAATAACCATATGTTCTATACCTCACCAAAACTTTATAATATTCATCCATACATATTACTCAAATTCTATCATAGGGTTATGTTAACTAATATATTATTTCATTAATCTATTTCTCATGTTTTCTACTAAACATACACTAATAACAATAATAAAAACCATGACCCCAGTAGCTCAGATCAAGAGGTCTAATTTATTACATTAGAATAGATACAAGTGTTCAAATACCAAAGGATTGATCAGTTTAGTTTTATTGGATAGTTAGATATATACATGATACCAATTTTACATTTTTGATAAAATATAAAACATAGTAATGGAAAACATTTTGCATCTTTGAACTCATTCAAATAATTCCTCTTAATATCCTAGTGAAAGGAAACAAAATAGGGGTGAGATAAAATGCTCAGTAAGGGTTACATACGCCAAAATATATCATGAATCAATAAGGAATAATCAGTTTGTTAAGTTAAATAACTGAACATGTGTTTCATTTAATTAATAACTTTGCTATCATAATTATATAATACATAATCACTATGGCTTGGTAAATATGAAAAAACATTCCATTTAAAAAATAACTTGAGTACAAAATGAAAACATGTATAATATCAATGAAATAATATCATGGATAATAATAATTGAATTATTAATGAATAAATACTTATTTATGGAAGTCATGATCTCAAAAATAATGACATATATACTTTCAAGACCTTTCACAATAGAGTTAAAAACTATGGGTAAACCCCCATTTTATTTGACCAAGTAATTTGTCTCATGAAACTAACTAATGCATCATGGGTCTATATAATTTCAGTCCCCACCTATCAATTCATGTCCAAATCATTAATCATATATCAAATCATAAATTTAATTCATGAAAAATATTACTTATCAACAAATATCTATATTGAGTATATAATACATATTTATCAATATTTCCCAAATTAATCAAATAACATACAAATTAAACACCTTATGTAAAAATTTATACAATTTATACAATAATCATATCCTTGATAAAAATAATATATATATTTAATATAAATATATTTATAATTAAAAATGATCATAATAAAGTGATTATCTCAAGAAAAAGTTAATAATCACAACATTAATCATGAAATGAGGGGTGACCATTAGTTTATCGGTAATATATATATTTGAAAAAAACATATGTACTTTCGATGAATAAATTAAATGTATTTTAAATATTAAAATAATATTTAATAAAATATTTTTATTTTTAAAACCATTGAAAACGTTAAGAATAAGCTATATTTTCTAAAATGGTTATGGCCTCAAGGAATTTTTTTATTGTTGTATACATTAAAAGAACATTGCTTTTGAATTTTTTTCAAAAAAGTAACTTTTGAAAAATAGAAAAATTAAGCCTTTAAAACCATTTATAATAGTCAAGTAATAATTAAAATTTCATTTATAAATCATTTGTTTTTATAAAAGGTCTTTTCAAAAAAATGGACATGGAAGAAAAATATATCTGATTTAAAGAGAAATAAAACTGGTTTTTCATTTATATTTTTATTTACAATATTCAAGTACAATATATAGAAGGATTTTGAAGAGAATATAGAAAATTCCAAAATGTATATATGATAAGAAAATTCTTAGATCTTATAAATGATAAATGATAAGTTACCTTCAATGAAAATAAATGTAATCCCAAAAGAAAGTAAGTTTGAAAAATAGTTTCTTAGATTTTTGGTAACAATTAAATTATAAACCCATGAAATAATAAAGTTGAATTGAAACATTATACATCATGAATAAATTTTTATTCATTTTAAATGCATCAATGGGGTAGTATATACATCATATTAAAGTGAAAAGGGGTATAATAACAAATATGTCACAATAGAATGAAAATTGAGAAAAAATCTCTTACCTCATGCTTCTTTTTGGTTGAACACACTTTATCCTCATGTATAATGGCTTGAATCATGTTATTAATTTATATCATAACTATAAACTTGTTTATAATATCACATATGATCATCTTATAAAATCTTACCACCCATTCCATAACAATCAGTTATTATTATTATTATTTAGGGTGTTAATTGCCATGTTTTTTTATGCATGTTTTTCATGAAAGTTGTTGTTAATATGTATTTTATATAGTTTCATAATATATATAATTATTGAAATTTTATAAATAACATATTAAATCATTAGATACATTTTTAGAACAATTCTTAGACGTTACACAAGGAAAATGAATCACATCGCTTTGTGAAGACGGTAGGCAGAACGTAAGCTTGTATGACAATATCATTCCCTTAATGGGTGAGAAGGAGTTTCTGACACTTTTTTCGGGGCGCGCACATCCATCTGTGAGGACACACAGCTATTTCCCCACATTCCCTTTTTCCAAAGTCGGTTTTACTCCATTCCTTTTTTAGGGATGTTTTCTCCGTGATCAAAACAGGATTATGGGATGTCTGTTCTTCCTTCCATGGAGTCCTCCTTGGAACTCGTCACCTAGTCTTGATCTCCCTTAAAGATTAAGTTGTGGTTTGTGAATCTCGTTCCCGGTTCCATAAATCGGTGGATTCCGGTTAATTACACTACTTCCATTAGGAAATTCCATGGGGTCTTGATAAGGTTTAATCCTTTGGTCGAAGTAGATGGAAACATCAGGCATGTCGGGGCATCTCTAGATGCGTGGACATTGGGGAACCTATATTATTCGTCATAAGAGGGCACCAAAAGGGAACATAACCTGAGGCATCCCAAAGAAAATGTGGGGAATCATATTACATAGGCATGTATTTGAGTTTTTCCTCAGCTTCCCATGTTTAACACAGGGTATGACGCATGTTTAAACTATCTCCATTAAGCATGGTCAATGATTTTCATGAAAATATAAAGTTAGAATTTGAAATACTAAATTCAAAAACATTCTAATTATGAAAATTATTAAACACGTGTAGAATATAAAAAAGTTAATAAAATTTCAATAAAAATATCATAACATTTTTGAAATGGTTTAATATCAAATTATATTAATTTATAAACAATATAATCGATGAAAATAACACAAAATAATAATAATTTTTTTGTGGTTCAAATTGTAAGTTTTATGAATGAAAATTAAAACTACCCTTTGATCAATTTAAAAAAATGTTCGGAAAAACTAAAACACTTTACATAGGTTAAACATATATATATGAGTCTATAAATAAAAAATAACAAATCAAATAATTTAAATGATTATGTAGAAAATAAAAAATATGAAACAATACATAAAAAAAAGCATGAAAAAATTTTGAAAAAATATTTGGTAGTAGATTAAAATTTTAACTTGTGGAAGAATAAATATTTAATAAGAAGTAGATTAAAAGTTTTACTAACAGTATATTAAACTTTGAAATAATGTTAGGTTTCAATTTCTAATGATGGTAGATTAAAATTTTAATAAATGGTAGATAAAAAATTGAAGTGTCCATTGAATAAAATATGTACTGATGGTGGATTAAAAATTGAACTAATGATAGATTAAATTTCAAACTGATGGTAGATTAAAATATAAATAGAAGATCGATTAAAAATATTATAAAAATAACACAATATAAATATATGTGATATAACACACTAACATACTATAAATTTTCACATGTGAAGATTTAACCAACATAAAAAAGTGGGGAATCACAACAAAACATAGAATATTTAAAGAACCCATACAGAAAAATATTCCCATATAATCAAAAAAAATATAACATAAATAAATAAAATTTTAGAAAACAAAATAGAACATAAACAAACAACATTTCCAAAGGCCCGAAGGCTTTCAATTTTTTTATTATTGATAAATACCCCTTTTAAGGGATGAAGGGGGAACCCAAAAGACATCCTGAACTTAGAAAAATAAAATTTGAAGGAAAAAATAAGATTACAAGCAGACTGGAAACATGGATCTGGCCCTCCCAGCAAATAATCAAAGTAAATATTTCCACCATTTTAAGGAAATTCGGCGAGCAAGTGTCCTGTGTCAAAGCACAGGCCCGATCCTATGGCTAACTCCATACCCTCTCAAACGACCAAGTCTGAAAAGATATGCAAAGATGAAATGAAAGCTCTGGATCCTCCTCTAGAGTATGATCAAAGTAGACGAGTCCGGGAGTAATGATTTCTCACTTCAAGGTCAAACCATTCAAACAAACCACTACCACCATTCACATCCAACTCATTCATAAACTAGTAATCACAACACCTAATCACCATAGAATCCAACCCGTTGCACACCTCATGGCTCTCACCACACTGCGTGCTGGAGAGAATGGAAGACGATCGAAGTCACGAAGCCAAAACATCGTCACCTAGGACTGAATGGCCCAACACCACTCCAGAGGAACGTCACCAATGAGGATATCTGGACCGCTCTGAACTAGAAACGCCACATTGGGCATGGATATGCTCAGAACAGTATCACAGACGCCCCCTCACCAGAGTTTGATGCAACCAAAGCACAAGAAATCAAAGAAACCAACAAGAAGTGGCATAAGGAGACTCTTCAAACCAATATTGACCCTCTGCAAACCAGTAGAACACCAAAGAGATGCAATAAACAAGAAAAAACCTTGAATCATGGAGATCATCCATGTGTAGAGACTGTAGGACCGCCAGATGCCCGAACTAGGTGGCACTCCCCCCTCCGCGCCACACTGAGGCCAACGTGGGGTCATGCCTGAGCATACAAGGAAAAGCCTCCACCTATTGATTCCGAACCAGGATCCTCCTCTGAGACAGCTCCATCCACCCATATCTGCATCGTCACATGCTGAAGCCACCATCCGTCGAGCATGACCAAATAGAGAAAAAGGTGCCATGCCCGAATCGACGAAGTCGAGCTTGGAACTGACGCCAGGACACCCCCATCCACCCAGAGCTGAGGTCGTCTCCTACTAAAGCCGCCGCCCCTTGAGCATGAAGACGGTGAAGCCGGTGCCATGCCTGAGCCGACGAAACTGGGAGCCTCCTCAACGAACCCTGCCGATGTCAAGGTGAAGGAAGTCGACACCTGGCCATCCAAGGAGCATCAAAGGAGGGGAAGGAACGGATTTGACAAAGAAACCCAAGCCCCCACAAGAGATAATCTACCGCCGCTCAGAGGCTTTCCCTTATTTCCCGAAAACTCAATTAACAAACAACATTTAATCAAACAAAATAAAACATAAACAAAAAATAACATATTTCATCTCATTTATTGATAATATTTAATTATTACCATTGTTTTTGTTGTTTCTTGTTCTTATAATATGGATCAATCATCTAAAACATTATATTAAAGTTATAAATATTATATTTATTTTTCATATTCATTTTTAGAATCACTCAATAATTTTGGACATGGAAAATGATTTGCAACACTTCACTAAGACAATAGTTTGTACGTATGCATGAACAACAATATCATTCAATTAATGGATGAAAGGGTGATGAATTGGATGATATATTAATTTCAAATAATTAATATCATGTCATATATATCATATATATTCATTATTTTCATCATTATGACTATCCATCTGAGTTGGTAATGGTAAAAAAATTACATTAGTTCACGAGGCTATAGTCTGCCATACATAGGAGCGATGGATTTGTTTCCCATTTGATAGAAATGAAGAATGATAAATATTATTTCATATATATAATAACATGTCATTTTATGTGAGAAGAAAGTGTTTTTATATCTGAATTTTTAAGACATAATTTATTTTGGAAAAAATGAAGTAAAAAAGGAGAAACTTAGTGAAGATGATTACCTTCACTAAGAAATCCCTCCTTTCGGTATCTTATTAAAGACCATAGTGTTCGTATTTTGTAAATACTATAATCTATATAATGTAAATATGGATATTGGGGATATATTTTGGTGGGTTTTTGTCAATCTAAATGGCTTGATAGGTGTGATGAAGTGAGGGTAAGGGGTTCCCTTCTATAATTAGGGAGGACTATCATTTTTCTAAATACCAAAAACTATTCAATAATGGGAAGTCACTCTCACCCAAAGTTCCTAAAAAATTGATAAATATTGGAATTAATAGAATTTATAGTTAAGAAACACTACCACCATACAAAATAACTCATTTTTTAAACATGTTATTCTATTATCCTCTATATTTACTTACTTTTACGATTTTATTTTTCACCACTTTAACTAGTTTATTTAACCTAGGTATTTCATCCTTTATGAATATAGTAAAATGGAAATTATTATATAAATTGGATGCATGTATTATTAATAATAAATACAATTTATTAAATGAAAAATCTATATTCATGGAAAACTAATTTTAACACAAGCACGTGTAACACGCAAAACCCTGTTTTAACCTTAGCTATATTAATTAATTTTTAATGTGTTTACTATTCATTATGAAAAAATTTTAATTTCACCTAGTTAACCAACATTAATTATTATTATTTAAAATATATGATCTATTTTATCAAAATCAATTCACATAAATTGTAAATTTAAACTTTAAAATGGACCCTTAAAAAGTTTAAAAATAGGGTTTTTATAGAAATATATTTTATAATAATATTATGATCTTATATTTACTCTATAACTTGCAGTCGCCATTATATAAATATAAATTCATATATATGAATATAGAGTTTATAAATTTAATTTATATCATTCCTCATTATGGGTTATTTTAATTAATTAAACTGGAGAATCATTATTCACTTCTAAATAATTTTTAGAAAAACAATACGTTTTTAAGCCTATAAATAAACTTATACCAAAATACTATATAAAGATGATCTAAATGTAATTTATTGAATTAAATAAAACCAAATTATAATTATTTTTTATTTAAATAAAAATAAAATAATAATGGTTCTTTTAAATTATAATGATTATTGAAAATAAATGACAATTTTACCCAAAGCGGTATTTTTTACTACTAATAGAAAAATCATAATTTTCATAAAAATAAAAAATTTTCACCGAGTTTTTGTTTTTAAATGATGATTTCGAAAATAAATTTAATTTTTTACAATAATATTTACAAAATTTTAATAAATAAATTATATTATTTTCTCACAAAAATCCCAAAAACATTTATGAAAAAGAAATATATTTTGAAGTAGATAATGACTTTAATAAAAAATTAGTTTTTATTAACTAATATAATTTATTAATATAAAATATTTATACATATTTTTTGAAAAAAATATTCATATTGATACCTCTAATTTTAATGGTTAGTTCATAACATTCACATTTAAATAGTATGTCATAGTTCATTTAGCCTCAGTTGTTACCACCCCTACTCCATTAGTTTGGAGCCAGTGGTCTACTTTAATACATTAGCACAGAAATAAGGATTCAAATCCTAATGGAATGATTATTTTAGTAGCATTAGATAGCTATATACATACAGTATACCAATTTTAAATTAGGTATAATAAATAAAACATATTAATGGAAAATATTCATAATCCCTAAACTTATTCAAATAATTTTTCTTCATATCTAGGGGAAATGTAACAAAATAAGGATGAGATAAAATTCTTGGTAAAGATCACACAAAGAAGAATCTATCATGAATAAATAATGAATAACAAACATGGGAAGTTAAATAACTGAACAAACATTCTATTTAATCAATGAGTTGAATATTGTGATTAGATAATGCATAATATGTATAGAAAGGTAAATATGAAATCAGATTCCATTTAATCAATAAATTGAGTAAAAATTAATCCATAGATTATAAAAATAAAATAATATCATGATTAATAATAAATGAAATATTAATTATGAAAATGATTAATTTTTTATTTCCTGATCTCTAGTATCATGATATCTATACTTTCAAGACCTTCCATAAGAATATTTAAAACTGCAGGTAAAAATCAATTTAATTTTATTAACCGATTTGACTCATGAGACATGCTAATATATCCAATGGATATATAATTTAAGGCCCCACCTATCACTAAATGTAGAAATCATTACACATATATCAAATGATCGATTTAATTCCTAAGAAATATGCCTAGTCAACAAAAATCTATATTGAGTAAATAATATAGATTTATCAATATTTACCCAGTTTATCAAATAACTTTGAAAGTAATCAGAGTATGTACAAATGGTATAAATTTTTAAAATAATAAAATACATGATATAATTAATATGTATATTTAATATAAATGTAATTTACAATGAAAAATGATCACAATAATGTGATTTTCTCAAGATAAATTTAATAATCCAAAAATTATCATAAAATGAGATGGGACCATCAGTTTATTGGGAATATTGGTTTTGGAAATAAAATCATTTACTTGGAAATAATTAAGGGAATATATGTGAAATATTAAAATAAATTTTCATAAATTCTTTTTATTTGTAAAATTTTTGTAAATTTGTATAATATGATAAATTTCATAAAATAGTTATGAACGTAAGAAAGTATGTTATTTTTGTATATGTTAGAAAACATTCCTTTTGACTTTTTATCAAAAATGTGCATTTCGAGAAAAAAAGTATCAATATTACTTCAAATCTATTTTATAATTTCAAGTAAATATTAATATCTCATTGATAAATTATTTTAGTAAATAAACATACTTTTTAAAAACAATTCCGACAAAAATGGACATGGAAGAAAAATATATTAGATTTAAAGAGAAATAAAATTAATTATTCTTTTAAAAATTTAATTATATGATTACAGTACCAGAAATAGGAAATTTTAGATGCAAATATAGAGAATATTGAAATATTTAGAGTATAATAGAATTATTTCATCTTATTAAGGATAAATGATAAGGTTTCTTAAATTAAAATAAAAAGAAATCCCAAAATAAAGTGAAATTGTAAATAGATTATCAACTCTTCGGTAACGTTTTAGGTATAACCCCTGGAAAGAATAGAATTTATATAAAACACTAACCATCATGAATAAATACTTATTTATGTTAAATACATCAATGGTTTGTTGTATACACTGTATAAAATTAAATATGTGAATAATAAAAAATATGTCTCATTGGATTGGAAATTTAGAAAAAATATCATACCTTAGTCTACCTTTTGTTTGAACACACTTTAACCTAAATTAAAATGGTTTTAATCATATTATTAATTTTTAATATAAATATATTAATATTTAAAATTTCATATATTATCCACTTATACCATATTACCACCCATTAGTTAACAGTCATTAATTATTATTCTTGTTTCTGGTGTTAATTTCCTTCTTTTCTCATGCGTGTTTTGTTATAGAAGTTCTAGTTATTATGTATTTTATATAGTTACATCATATATATAATCATATCACTTTTATAAATTACAAATTTAATAATTAGATACATCTTTGAACCATTTTTTAAATTTGGACATGGAAAATGAATCACATTGCTTCAATAAGATGGTAGGCAGTACTTACGCATGTGTGATGATATTATTCACTAAACTTGTGAAAGGGTAAGGAAGTGGATAATATATTAATTTTAAAGATTAATTATCATGTAATTTTTAACATATATATTCATAACTTCTATATTTGTGACTATCCGAGTGAGTCGGTGATGGAAAACAAATTACATCAGTTTGTGATGCGAAAGTTCGTTGTACACATGAGGAATTACTTTGCTTCTCATTTAATGGAGAATGAGATCAATAAATATTAAATGGATTTAAATTATTAATGTTATTTATATAAAATATAAATTAAATTTAAATTATTTTTCAATAACTATTATTTTAAATAATTAAAATGGGTATATATTATGCCTTTTAAAAGAAAATTAGTTTTATAAACAAAAACAGTTCTCTAAATAAAACCCATTTTACCACTAAATGATATTATGTTTATTTCTATAAAAATTATAGTTAATAATTTTTTAATTTTAAATACTATTGAATTATATTATAAATAAAATGGAGAATATTAATATAATACATTTTAAATTTTTTCATAAAATTTTGTTTCTAATGGAAATTTTGAAAAATTAATTTTAGGCATATTTTTACCAAGTATGTTAAAAATATGTATTCATCCTGTAAAATTATATTTTTCTTATATGAAATATTAAAATTTTATTTTATTATAGTTTTATTAAAATATAATTTTCATCTATTATAATTGAGGTTCGGGTGTTGCATTATTCCATCCTAAAAAAATTTAATCTTCAAAATTTTTGTGGATTCTATATTCTAAATAGAGAAGGGTGGTTTATCATCATATAATCCTATGGTTCCTATATTGATTCCTCCATTTTATGATTTCTCCAATGTAACATAACTATTTAAGTATTTTGAATTCATAATAGATTCTCTCTAGTATCATAAATTTGGATGTGATCGTCATTGTAAATAGATCAGGTTCTAGTTATATTTTTTCAGAGGTTAGCACATGCCCTGGGTATATCATGTCAATCCTTAATGAATATATATTTAACACATAATGTAATTTAGATACTCATTTTGGAATTGAAAACTGGTAAGCCATATCTTCTATCCTTTTCAAAATTTAAAAGGGTTCAATGAAACTAGGGATCAGTTCTCCCTTCTCGTCGATGTTTATGACACCCCTATATGGAAATACTTTTAAGAAAATGTGATATCCAACTTAAAATTATAAATATTTATTTATATTTTTATCATAAATATTTTTATGTCTTAGATTCATTAATGTTATCCTAAATAGTCATTAACTTTCTCAATGTCTTCTCAACAAGATCTTGGACTACAAGTTTCCTTTCACCTCCCCTTCCATATAACACTTTATATGACATCATTTGAATACATGAATAGAAAATATTGCTATATGTAAACTACACCAAAGGTAGATATTTATCTCAAATACCTTTAATGTCAATTATGAATGACCATAATATTTATTTAAATGATTTAACAGTCTATTCGGGCTATCAATCTATTTGAGGATGGTAAGTGGTTCTCAAATGAAGCTTATTATCAAGATCCTTCTAAAGACTCTTACATAATTTCAATGTAAATTATGGATCATCATCAGACAAAATCAAAATAGGATAACCACTATGTATTTCTACTTTATTAATATAAGTATTTATGGGCTTCTAAAGAGGTAAATATTTTCTTATAGGAAGGAAATGTTCATATTTGGATATACAATCAATAATTACCCATGTTGCATCATTACTTCTAGGAGTCTTTGTTTATCCTTTGATAAATTAAAAATTAATTTCATCCCATTTCCATATAGTAATAGGAAGAGGTTTCATAAATCCTCTAGGATGATGTCTCTCAGTCTTCACTTTTTTACAAACCAAACATCTGGAAAAATAATCAATAATTTTCTCCTTTATGTTATCCTACTAAATATTTTCCCTCAAATACCTATAAATGTTAGTTATTCCTAGGTGTATATAGAAATTCATTCCATGGTAATAATTCATAAATTACCTTTTTAGATCAGGTATAGATGTATCACATAATATCTTTCCAAATTTAGGAATGCTAACTGCAAAAAATACATTTGTCAACTACCCATCATTCACATCATTAATTTTTTTCTTAAATATATTATCATCATATCGAGAACATTTAAACTTTTTTAGTCATAATGGTTTTATAATCAATTGATAAATGTTTTACGTCTCCCCTTGTTTATAGCATCCCCATCCCGATTATCCACCCAAACAGTTTTATCGGGCTAGGTTCCACTAGCCTTAGGCATGCCTCCCCAAATGCCAAAGGTTTTTGACTAGTAGTGAGGGTATATAGAGTAATAGTGGGGAGACTATACCCTCAAAGGATTGTATAATAATGGTCTGAGTATAAATATAACATGAAGTGGAAGAAAAGACTCAGTAGACTCGAACTAGCCCCACCAATAGTGGAAGCACAGTCAAAAAACAAGCAACATTGGAAGCATGATAATCAATAGTAATGGAAATAAAAAAACAACCAAACAAACCACTTGAAGCTACTAAAACAGAGCATGCATCCAATACAATTCATACAATAAAATATACAAAAATGGGTCATCAATGGCTAACCACATTAGTTACATACATATATAATCACGTTGATATAGAAAATATACAAAACTAAAACTCCAGCAAAGGAAGGAACCTCAAGGTCCCCTACCATCAATCCATGCAAACTCAACCTAGGATCCATTTCCATAGCCTGAACCCTTACTTGAACGTAAAATCATAAAGTATTCATGAATCTTGAAGGGCCCATGAAGGGTGTGGGAATGAGTATTAGTAGGATACCACCCACATGTGCATACTCTATATAAATGTTTAAGTAGGTGTGTAATATAATAAGGACAACTGCTCATGAAAATTAAAAAAAATCGTATCTAGTGCTCAACAAATATCAGGAATTTTTCACCAACATCGACTAATGTTAAAATCACTGAAGAGGAAAGGATCCTTGGCCCATAAACCATGGTATCACATGATGTCAAATAGACTAGGTGAACCCTCAGGTTCCACCTTCAAGTAAGTAAACTGGTACCTCGTATCAACCAATAGCTCGTGTCCCAAGTCAAATCACTAATGTCCTAAAAGAACGCCCAATAAAATTCAACTCTGGTCCCTTGGGAACCTGCTCAAAAGCACTCTTTTTTGATTCAATAAGGTTTTCCTTATCAATTTTCCATTCCTTTTTGTTTTGAAAATCACAAACACCTTATACTTAATCAAAACTATATTTTACTTCTATAAGGAAAATTTCCTTCCCAAAGAAATTTACCCCTACCATATTTTCATTACTCATATCAATATTTTTCTTATCTATAAAAATTGGATTCATACCTAAAACCTCAGAATCATATAATACTTAGATATGAAGAATTCTATTTTAGGATCCAAATTCTGGATATGAACTCTAATGAATTTCTATTCCGAATTCCGAATACGAACTCTCATAAAGTTCCACTCCAAATTATGGATACAAACTCTCACAAAGTTCAACCCTGAATTATGGATATGAACTATAACTAGTTTGACTCCGAACTTCTATGAGTACGACTCCGAACTTTTACTAGTTCGACTCCGAACTTTTACTAGTTCGACTCCGAACTTCTATAAGTTCAACTCCGAACTTCAATGAGTTAGACTCCAAAATTTTACTAGTTCGACTCCGAACTTCTATAAGTTAGACTCTAAACTCTGTAAGTTCAGATTCTGAATTCTAGTGAAACCAGACTCTGAATATCCTTAGAAATTTAGACTCTGGATTTCTATAGAATTTAGGTTCTGAATTCCTGTTAAAACAGAATCTGAATATCTCTTTATTATAGACTCTAAATTCCTTTCTGGTTAGACTCCGAACTATTATTTTCTTACTTTCCGAACTTCAGTTTTACTTATGCTTACACTTGTTTCATTACAAAACGATGTTGTGCCTTTAGTTATTGATTAACTTTTGGTTGAGTGACACGTGTACAGGTCCCTCTGAAATTCAATGAAAAATATGACTGTTGGAGGAGGGAGCCGACCATTGGAGATTCTTCTATAAATAGGAGCTTATTTGAAAGTCGACAACACAACTTTGATACATCTCTGAGATTTTTGCTTACATGTTGTTGAAGTGATTTCTAGAGAGAGAGTCACTTATCAACTCTCAAAGCTTCATGCATAAATTTTGAACAGCTTGTTCAAACTTTTCCTTGTACCGACTTGCTTCGTGAGACTCCGATTGTTGTTGATTAAAATCGAGGGCTTCTAGGGATAGGAAGCCAGAGGTTCCAACACCTTGGAGTTGAGGGATTCTCTACTGAGGAAGACAAAGGTGACAACTACCTGATAGTTGAGGGCTTGTGGGGACAGCAAGACAGATCCTGATCTTCGTATCGAGGGCTTACCCTGGTGTGGGTAAGACAGACTTTCTTGAAAGTATAAATCAAGGGACCTTTATCCAAGGTTGTTGGATACCCTTCTCTTTGGGGTGAAAGTGTTATTGTTTGATACTTGTAGTTTTACTACTTTTTCTTCCACTGCATTTTGTTTTGCTAAGGAAATTATAACTTTCTTATACTTCCTTACTTGTACTTTGATATAGTTATATTCTATACTCTTTAAGGTAGAATCTTAATCCTTGTTATTTTTTTTAAGTTCCATTTTTGGAATCACTATTCTGGAATCTAGCAAGTCTTTAGTACTCATAGAGGTCTTGCGAATTATCTTGTTTAACTTTGTTAAACATAACCATCCTAAAAATTCCCTTAAGGAATTTTAAAAGGTACAATTCACCCCCCCCCCCCTCTTGTATCTGAGAATCTTATTCTTATTTCAATCCTACATTTGGTATCACAGAGTATATCATACTCAGAGTCATACCATCCTAACGCTCTTCAAATCGAAGTCAAAATTTATAGGAACAATTATATATGTCCTCAAATAAAATTATTGTTGGATCACAGTGTGACATCCCAAGGAACGGTGACCTCCATCCTTTAAAAATAGTCCAGTCCCACCTACCTCAATATGGAGATCCTCATCTCCCAACTGATAGCCTCAATGTTATCCTTTAAAGGATCCTCACCTTCCTCATGGATTTCTACAGTAAGCACCCCCAAACCAATAACCTAAGATACACTACAGGGGGCCTCTAACCATATGAGTTGTAAAAACCACCTCATCACAGAGTCAAACTATGTCTACATGACTCCATCGGAGTTTTAGATAATCAGAGATGAGCGGTTTCACCAATATAGTACCTAAGCCACATCCAACAGGCGCCTTGTTCCCCTATAACCATGCCGCTCAAGTCCGATGTCCATTCCATCCAAATACCTTGGTCCATGCCCATATATTGATGATCTCTCTACCTCAAACCAACACCCATAATGCCCGATGTTATGATGATCATCATCATCAATATAACTTTTTCCAAGCCCATCCAGATGATCACATCACCTCAATCACGATGGTCATTCCACCTCAATCGCTAGGTCCTAGCCCATCACAATCCCATGGATCAGCTCACATGAAATTTAATAATTCTGTATATATAAATACGGGTTCAATTGAAATAATAAATTCAATTTAATTAAAAACACACCTCAACCTAACTACCCATGGTGCTCAACAACCACTAACCAAGCCTCGTAGGAGTAAATAAGGTGACAGTAAGCCCAACGGCATCCCATAAGGTCATAAAATCAATTTGAAATCAAAAATTAGGGTCTCTCTCATCTACCCAATGGCATGCTAAAATCTAAACCCCCAAAACAATCATGAAAACATAATTAAAGGTATTCAGCACCTAACTTGGAGTTATAGATGTAGGAACTTCCAGTATTAGACTTTAATTCAAATCGGTTTGGAAGAAATATATGTTTTTGTCGAACACCCTAAAAAAGGGGTAAAACAGATCGCATGGAATTAGTGGTCCATGAATTGAGAGAAAAATAAAATAGAAGTATCGGTGAGGATAACCTTACCGATAGAGTTCCAATGCACCTGACAGTGGATGAATCGGAGAAAAAATGAAGAAGAGGGATCACACCCTAGGGGAGGAAGAAAAAGGGTGAGCCCACTACTGTCTGTGAAAATAAGGAGGAGGAAATTAGGGAGAAGAACAAATAAGAGAGGGTAAAATCATAAAATCTTTTCTTTAAGAGGATTCACGGTTAGTTCACATGGTTTTCTAAACCATGCAACAATGTTTTGGTCTACAGTGTTGAGGTACTTCCTTAATGGAACTACCCATGTGGCCTGCACATGATTTTCCATAACAATGTGCAATCCCTCTATAAAAATATTAGAGGTTCCACATGTTTGTGATCCTCTCCCCACAAGGTTTTCTAAACCATGAAGAAATTCAAAATTGGGTTGCACAGTTAGCTAAGAGAGGCTACACGGTTTACCTAAATTGTGTGCCTTGATATGCAACCTTCAAAACTAGGAATTTATGCCTTTGATGCACATGAAACTAATCCAAAGACCCAAGGAACTCTCTGAGCTTCTAAAACCATCTAAAAACATGATATTAGGTTTAATTAAAACTCGTAATTAGGTTTACATTACTAGAAAATAAATTTTCATACCCACCAATTCCAAAAAATCAAAAAGGAAGAGACTTTTTACCCACTCTGAAATAACTGGGATGTTAAAATCTCCACACCTTAAGATAGATCATCTCAAAACTATAAAAAAACAATATATAGTACTAAAAATAATCATTATAATAAAAATATCCTCGAATACCCCTGTAAAAATGGTACAGGCCAACTACCTCAAGGTACCTCCCCACCTTAAGGGTGACCTACCCCGGTCGTAACCTGACCCGATAATCAAATCAAACAAATGGTCCACTAACCATTCATAGAATCAAAATTTCCCGCATGATGCATCATTACTCCTGCACCTTATTAGGTTCCCCCTTGTCATACCCATCACCCAATTGAATCCAGCACTACATCAGTTCCTGCCTTGTGCCCATGTCATGTATGGTACCAATGGGGTCCCTCATCTTAACAGATGCTCAAATGAGTCTCGGTGTCTCAAAACAAAATAAAGAATTGCATCATAATGATGTCCATATGCCAACACACCTCAAGTAACCTGCATCTCCTCGCTACCTCGATGCCTATACACCTAACAAGCCACGCACTCAATAGTGCTCAAATATAAAACTTGGTGCCTCCACCTCATACATACATACATACATTGATATATATAATGCATCTGATATGACACCAACCTACAAACCCACATCTAGTTTGTCCATATATATAGCTGGTGCACCTCATACACCCAAAACATACATGCCTCAACAGGCCATGAAAAAATAAAACAAAATGAAATGTATATTACCATGGTTTACCTCTAACTATTGTCAGTTCACCATACTGCTCTAACCTTGTAAGATCCACAACATGCACCTAGCATGAAGCTCGACTTCCTAAACCTTAACCTCCATATATTGTTGCACTATCCACCAGCCATTGACCCCAACATTAGGTAATACTATCTCTATCATGACCTTTATGTACAGCTGAATCCCATCTACCATCACCTGGTACCACTCCCGGTATGACCTAAGAATACTGAGTCTTCATCAGTCTGACCTCAGAACTCAGAGTCTACCCCGGTCCCTAACTTCCAACTATCTAAGAAGGCTTCCTGCAAAACCACTTAAGATGCTTGACCTATCTGCATGCCTGTAACTTATTTGCATGCCTCTCACAATGGGTTTGGACATTTCATGGCTTTACACACTAGAATAAAACCATCTAAGACCCACTTTGAAGTGGTATGCTCGAGTCCTTGGCCTGACCGTCCAGCTAGAACTCATCTCATCCTCGCTTCCTTCCATCTAAACCATCTCTAATAAAGTCACCTGAAGTTGTTACCTAGCCCAAGAAAGACATATCTGTCAAGTTTCCCTTGGCTATGAACACTTTTTCACTACCTCTAAGAATGATTTCAACCTAAATATGTTTACCTGCACCCGAATGTCATCTCATAAACCAGCCTTGAAGAGAATAATCCTTGAGGTTTTATTTCTCACCATGTTAGGTATGAAGAGCGACAATTCGATGAACGTCACCTTATGATCCATTAAATACATGTCACTCTACTGAAGGCCCAAGAACTCCCTATCTCTATCTAACCTCTTGAATGAGCCAACCTTGAAGTCCTTATAGGTCAATCCCCCATGTCTACCTTCCTGAACCTGTACATCCCATCAGCTCTTTTCTGTTCCTCTGAGCATATAGGTCACCAACTTCACCCTCCACCTTAGTGGAATCTCTAGCTACTCTAAAATCATATGCTCTGACTCTGTCCAGTTCTCAGCCACTTGTGGACCACCCTCTACTTGATAAAGCAGTAGGTGATCCAACTAGAACTCCTAAGTTAGATATTCCATTGAACACTCTGCTCCCTGATCTCCCCTATCAAAACCCTAGATAACACGTATCGGGCTCACTCAAATCTTCTCATTAAGTCATGTCCCAAAGGCTATAAAATCTAGTGGCTGCCTTTCCTAAACTATAACCTTCACCTGATCTTGTACCTGTGGTTGTACCTACTTCTCATGATCTACCTAAACCTTATGGGAATCAACCTGCATTTTCTCCTGTGGCACTAAACCATCACCTTTATAGTGATCCAACCAATCCTTCAAGTTGGAATCACACTAAATAACATCAACATGTTTATAAATCCCAATAACATATATATAAATAATGAAAATAGGGAAATCAGTAACAAACAGTGATAAATCACTACGCTTACTCTCCCCCATAGTAACCATGACACACAACATCCCAACCTCATAGACTCTGTACCCACCTTCAACAGAACCAAGTATCAAATGTGCATGATCCATGCTCATCCTGAAGAACCATTCTACCTCAAACTGACAACATTGTCACCCAACCTAATGGTCAACATCACCCTATATAATCATGCATGCCATCTCTTATAATATCTAATCCCATGCATATATATATATAAGTATCACAGTTAATATCACATTTTACAAGAAATTTCCTAACATAGAACAAGCATATTTCAATTTAAATGCCATATCAAGTGCCTAATAAAAATCATAAACATGCATAATAAACACATCATACCTTACCAATCCAAGGTTCGAAATCTCATTCCTTACCATACATTTCCAAGTTTCACAAGTCATAATGAATAAAAATATACATTCCACGTAATAAACTCATGGTGGAAATCATAAAAACTGTTAATGAGAAGAAAAAAATAGCCATTCCCACCCCTATAAATTTGGTGTGTCCCCCATTCTTGGGGCTGTAGGAACCCAATCATGATCTCTAAACCCAATTTAGACAATATCCTAATATCTGATCTAAAATAGTCCAAACATTAAGACTAGAAGAAAAGGAAATAATTTGGTTCCATAATTAGTTGGTCGAACACTACTACTAATTCTCAGTTAAGAACTCCTCTAATACCACTTGTAGTGCCCCTAGCTTGATTAGCCACCTAAAGAGTGATATCGGGCCCGGTGACACTGGTCTTAGGCACACATCCCTGAATTACAAAGGCTACTGACTAATAGTGAGGGTGTAAAGAGTAATAGTGGGGATACTATATCCTTAGGGAATGATATAATAATGGTCAGAGTATAAATATAAATGCAGTGAAAGAAAATACTTAACCGACTTGAAACAGACCCACCAATGGAAGAATCATAATAAAAAATAATCAATAGAGGAAGCATAATAATCAACAGAAAAATAAATAAATAAATAGCCAAACATACCACTTTAAGCTACTAAAATAGATCATGCATCCAATATAATTCATACAATATAATATCCAAAAAGGGGTCGTCATTGTATTACCATGGAAGCTACATACATATATAAGCATGTTGATATAGAAAAGAAAAAAAACCAAAACTCCATCTAAGGAAGGAACATAAAGGTCCCCCGAAATCTATCCATGCCAACTCAACCTAAGATATAGCTATAGATCTTGAACCCTTTCCTGAATGTAAAATCATTAAGTCTACATGCATCCTGAAGGTCCAATGTAGGGTGTGAGAATGAGTCTTAATAGGATACCACCCACATTTTCATACCCTATTTAAGTGATTAATAAGGTGTGTGATATAATAAGGATAATATCTCAGGAAATTTAAATAAAAAAACCAAGCTTCCCTAGTGCTCAACAGTTACCAGGAAGTTTTAACCTGCTTCGGCCAATGTCAGAATCACTGAAGAGGAGAGGAACCTTGTCCCATGGACCAAGGTATCCCTTTATGTCAAATAGCCCAAGTGAAATATTAGGTTCCACCTCCAATTAAGTAACTAGTTACCTTGTGACAACCAAAAACTCATTTACCAAGTTAAATCACCGACATCCCAAAGGCACACCCAAGAAAATTGAACCATGGTCCCTCAGTCCCCAACTCAAAATCACCTGTTGGCACGAATCTGATGTCCATAAGAATAGTGATATATATCATCAAATAAAATCACCATCAGATCATAGTGTGATGTCCCATGGAATAGTGATCACTATCCTCCCAAGATATTCTAGGCCTAAAGGGCTCAATATGGAGACCCTCAAACCCCAACTGATATCCTTAATGTTATCCTTCAAAGGATCCACACCTTCCCCTTGGATTTCTATGATAAGGACCCCGAAAAAAATTACCTAATCCTCACTACTAGGGGCCTTTAACCAGAAGATCAGTCAAAACCATCTCATCAATGAGACAACCTATGTGAATAGGACTCCAATGGATCTTTGGACAATCATGGGTGAGTGGAATCACTAAAATAGTACCTGGTCCACATCTAACCAGCACCTCATGCCCATGTGACCATGTTACTCAAGTCCGATGGCCAATCCCTCCAAATGCCCTAGTCAATGCCCACATCCTAACAGCCTTTCCACCTCAAAATAATTCCCACAATTCTCAATCCTATGATTAACATCACTTAAGTAACATGGTACAAGCCTAACTATATGATCACATTGACTCAATCATGATGGCCATGCGACCTCAATCCATCAGTCTGAGCCCATTGCACTCCCATGGATAACCTCACACACAATTCAATCATTCCATATATATAAACAGATTCACTTGAAATAATCAATTCAATTTAATTAAAAACACACCCTAGCAAAACTATCCAAGGTGTTCGACGAACTTCATCCCGGCCTCGCAAGAGTAAACAAGGTGAAGGAATTCCCAACGGCATCCCATTATATCATAAAATCAATTTAACATCAATAATTAGGGTATTTCTCATCAATAGTTAGGGTCTTCCTCAAATAAAGTTATTCACCACTTACCTTGGAGTCATAGACGTATGCACACTTGGTATTAGCCTCGAACTCGAAGTAATTTAGAATAAATAAGAGTTTCTATCAAACACCATAAAAATATGTAAGTATCTCTCACATGGATTTATCAATACATTATGAGATAAAAAATGAAATAGAAGAATGGGTGAGAAGGTATTTACTGATACAATTCCAATCCACCTAGTAGTGGATAAATCAGAGCTCAAATGAAGGAGAGGGATCACACCCTAAGGGAGGAAGAAAAAGGGAAATCCCCATACTGTGTTTGTGACCAAGGAGGAGGAAAATCAGGGAAATAAATAAAAAATAATAGAGGGTAAAACCCATAAAATCACCTCTTTATGAGTCCACATGGTTATCTTGAATGGTTTTACAAACCATATAGCAACCGTATGGGCTATAGTGTTGAGTTACTACCTAAATGGAACTACCTGTGTGGATTGTGCACAGCTTTCCCTAATCATCCACAAACCATGAATAATCCCTCTATAAAAATTGTAGAGGTTTCCACATGATCATGAATCTAAATTCATATGGTTTTCTAAACCATGTGGTAGTTCAAAATTTGGCAGCAAAGTTAGCTGGGAGAGGCCACACGGTTTACCTAAACTGTGTGCCTTGACCTAAAACCTCAAAAACAGGGCCTTCAAGCCACCAACGCACCTAAAACCCATCAAAACACCCAAGTCACTCTCTAATCCTCTAAAATCATTCAAAAAATAATATTGGGATGATGGAAAACTCATAATTAGGTTCTGATAACTGAAAAATAAATTGTCATGCCCACTAATTCCAAAAATTCAAAAAGGGAGAGACTTTAGACCTCCTTAAAAATACCGAGGACATTACATTCTTTGATAAATACCATATTTATCTTTATTAGTTCCATAAACATGGGATCCTCTCAGTCCTCATTTTGGTTAGAAAAACATGATATTTCCTACTAATGAATCTTCTACCTTATTTACCTTCCCTAAGTGGTAGTATGTTATGAAATCATAATTCTTGTGTAGCTCAAGCCATAACCTTTTCTTAATGTTGAGATCTTTCTATGAAAATATTTATTTTATACTCTTATTCTTAGTTTATATATAACAACACTACTCTTTATTACACATCAATTATTGATTTATTGTATAAAATTAAACTTTCATACAACCCAAAATATCCATAAGTATAATGTCATTGGGAAATAGGTACATTACATAAAAACTTATAACATGGGATGAAAAAAATTATTGAACACTTCCATTACATGATCATAATATTCCAACAAACTTAAAACTGTTTTGGGTAATCTGGGGAAAATCATAAGAAAGGGGTGGGTTATAAATCCCAATAAGGAAATAACCAAGGCATAAAATAAAGAATATGATACATGTTAGATAATAGGCATATCAATGGGGCATAAAAATAGTATTAATCATAAACATGAATAATGATACATGATATAGAATGGTAATTATAAAGGCAGCATAGGAAATGTGGAAAAAAAATTAGAATATTGCATCATAAACATATGTTGTGGCTAAATCTTTCAAGTCTTCATGGTGGAAAAATTCACATAAATGAATCAGGTACACCCCTATCCCAACATGACGTATCATAATAATAAACATTACCCAATACATTGGAGCGCTATTTGGGTACACCCATCATATTAATTGTAATCTAATTCTTAATTGTGCCACAAATATCATACAACATGGGTTCATTCATCATAATAATCTATTCAATGATTAATGAGCGTGTAATAACTATAATTAAGTCCCCAATCAATAATTATATGTGCATAAAGGTGAATTCACTTGATATAAAAATGGGTATGGTATTCACTTCACAATTTTTTTATCATGGAAAATCATTGTGAAATCTTGGCATCATAACGGTGTTACATAAAAAATAATTAAAGAAAATAGGTTGATGAGAGTGAAAGGGGTCTATCATAAAATAGAAATCAAATGGGACATAAAATGGACATGTAAAATCAAATCCTAACATTATAAATTTATAAATAGAAGGCATAAGGTAATGATGAAACTTGAATAGTGAAAAGAAACCTAATTATATTTTAGCATGGTAATGGGTGTACATAAAGGATCATGGGAGGATTAATGAAAGTGAAAACAAGATCTCATAGTTTATACATAAAATTTAAAGTAAGGGGAATATTTAATATCATATCCCATCATAATAATATGAAAATTAAAAGACATAATATAAAAGGATTTCTTGATAAAAGAGGAGAGTGGAAGATCCCTTACTAAATTTAGACATAGTAATGGCTTGGATAAAGGTAAAAATGAGAGATTATAAATCATATATCATTAAAAAACATCAATTTAATATTAAGGGAATGTTTATAAATAATTTAAATTATCAAAAAAATCAATTAATAAGACAAATTCCAAAGAAGGTTCGTGAATTGAAAGGAGGAGAGTAAGTTGGGGATCTCTTACAAAATTTTGACATAATAATGGGAGTCCATAAAGGATCATGGAAGGATTAATAAGATTCAAAGGATGATATAATTATTTTTACATCAAATTTAATTTGAATTTAATATGTAATAACACATCGCAAAATAATCAAAAATAAATTTAGAGACATGATAAAAAGAAGTTCTTGATAAAAAGAGTATATTGGAAGATGCCCTTATGGAATTTTGGAATATTAATGACTTAGGTAAGGGTCAAAAATATATTTGTTAAGTGATCTAAAATTCATATAAAATAATTTTTAAAGTAATGTAATGATTATAAATTAATAATGATATATAAAAAAATAATTTAATAAGAATAATTTCAAAAAAAATTCTTTAATTGAAATGAGGGGAAGAATATGAAGATCCCTTAATTGAATTTGTGACTCCAAAGTCTTAGGAAGTGTAACACCCCAAGCTTACATGGTACACTTCTCTTTTAATAATACAGTAGTGTGTTTTCTATGCAACTTCGAGTTCTAACACACACCACAACCAATCAAAGTAGCAGTTATGAATAGTAATACCAACTTTTTGAAATTTTATAAATTTTATCTCTCAAAATGGACTTCATTTTTGGATTCGGAATATTGAATTTTGCCTAGGGTAAAATTTTGGTACTTTTCGGATAACTTTTATATTTTGATGAATAGTGAAAATTACTAAATTTTAATTAAAAACAACTTTTTTAATCAAAACAATTAGTAGTGATAAATTGTGAATTTGAATGGTTTTAAAGTATATTTAGAATATATTTTTACCATTTAATACAATTCTGGTCATTGGACATAATTTCACAATTAAACCGGACATAAACAAGTGTCAATCTTTTGATAGTTATTATTTCTTAAAAATACGCATTTTGTTTTGACAGCAGGAATTAATTTTAAATTAATTTCTACCACTTATGTGTTTTGAATTTGAAAAAATGGATTCCATATTTGGAATCAGGATGTCCAAATTGTGTAAATAGGTAACTTTTATTTTTAGACATTTTGAATAATTAATTCGGTAAATATTTTATTTATCATGGTTAAAGGGTAAATCTGGTAAATAAGGGTACAAAAATAATATTATTATAATAATAAATTACCCTAAAACGTATCATAACATTATTGGTAGATACATGTCAGACCATGGACATCTTTGGGTCGATTTTGGGACCCCATGGAGCCACTTGTAGATGATAGAGACACGTTATATTAATTAAGTTAAAGTAAATACAAAAATGACATAAGCATATATATTTTAGAAAAACAATTTTTACATAGGGTTATATATGTTGGATTTTAGACTATAAATATTCATTAGAAATATAAAAATAGTTCCTACATAATGGTATTTTATTTATAATTTTTATACATATAATAATTAAATTTATTTATGACACAATAATGATGTAGTATTTTCCTTATTAATGAAAGAATCAAATAATTGGTATTATAAATGTTAAAATAAATATAATTTGAAAGTTTTGATGACATAAATGAATTTTATTGATTAATATGACATGATAGGATTTCTTAAATTAATTTGGTTCGAATTAATAAAGTTAATAGGACTAACAAAAATCAATTATTGAATAGTGTCAAAATTGACATAAATGAGTTTTTAAAAACAATATTATATTATATATTGATATTCTATTCCTAAAAATCTAAGGTTCGGCCAAAGGACTTATATCATGATATTTGTATCATTAATGGACCACTTGGGGGTCACTTGGATGTATATAGTAAGTTTATTAACTATATAATATAAAAATACAAAGTGACATGGTAAATGTCAATCTAATTAACTAAGTGTTAAAAATAAAATATAAGGTTAATATAATGACCCAAACCTATCTAAAATCTATTAGTTGAGATTATTTAGACCCATACCCACATTATAATTTGAATAATAAACTTTGGAGCCATTAGAAAACGAATATTGATTTATTATAAAATAATATTATAAGTGTTTCCTAAGGTGCCCCTCACCCCTCTTATAAAAAGGCACTCCCCCTTCTCTATAATTCACACCTTATAAGCCATTTGGCTCGTCCAACCCCTGCCCAAATACCCTCTAAAATATCCTCCATTCATCCTAGATTTCTTATTTTGATCATAAATCCAACCTAAGGAGCCCTTTTGATCAAATCAAAATGAAGAACCTGAAGAAGAGGTAATGATTTCACCACCCTCTTTCAAAATCCTTTCTTCATCCACTTCCTTTTTCTTTGTTGTTTTCATTATAAAATAATAACTCCAGTATATTATAAATACTGTGATGTTATTATATTTATGTTACAGCAAAATTCATTATTTTATCCACCCTTTGAATGACAAGTCATCATACGTGCGTACGTACGGCATACCGTCTCCACGTCGTGGTGTAATTGTTATTCAATACATTATTATTTTGATGGGTATAATAATGATGTGTATTTTATGTAAATAATAAATATAACATGATAAGGATTATTTATATATTATATACCATCCAATTATATATTATATTAATATCAAAAGAATGATATTTTTTCTCGTGCGTACGTACGGATTACCGTCTCCACGACGCGATGAGATTCATTTCCATGTTCACCATTCATCGATGATTATAAAAAAATATATTACTAACAAGTATGTAATATATAAAATAATAATGCTACTAGAGATATATATATTTATATATATAGGTATTTATGTACTTACATATATCTTATTCACTTACTTCCATTCAATATTATATGAAAACAGAAACAGTGTTTATGCGTACGTACGGATTACCGTCTCCATAAATGGTGTTTTACATTTCATATATACGTCTATTATAAATTTTTATATTATAATATATATGATAAATAAATAATTTTTTATATTCTATAAGTATTTGAATCATGTTCTAATTGATACAATCAAGAGTAACAAGTTAAAACAGGTACGATAAAGAAAGCGATTATTACCCAAAATATTAATATAACAAGGAAATTATTATTAAATGGGTAGTATAAAGTCATAAATGAATAATTTATGATATCATAAATATTAATATGGTTCTGGTATAATTTAATAACATACTATAGTCTTCATATAGGAGGCTAAACTTACCCTCGACTAAAGTAAAGTGAAAGGTAAGATGTTTTCATCTCACTCCTTATTCCCATGAGATTCATGATGTATTGACACTATTACCTTTTTTGTGGTGTATGTACTACCCATAATTGTATTCTTTTTGTAAAAAACTATAATTTATGTGTATTTACATATTCATTGTATGATACCTCTTTCATGGGTTGTATGTTTCGTAAGTTACCAAATTGGTAAGGGTTAATTTCACAATCTCTTTATTATCCAAGGTTGTTTTTACGTAAGTATCTACTGGGACATATTTATTATCAATGTCCATGTTTTATGGAAGAGTTTTCAAAGGGATTATTTTAAGGGACTTTTTTTACTAAAACATCATTTTAAATGTTTTAAATATTTATTCTTCTAAATCTTCCTCATTAATTTCCATGTTTTGAAAATGGTTTTTAAGGATTTATTTATATGGAATTGAATGTTTTTAAAATGATAATTCCATTCAAAAGTTTCAAATTGGTATGGGACACTTTGATTCAAAAATGTCTTTAAATGACTTCTTTTCTAAATTGTGTAAATTTTAAATGTTTTCATGAAAAATGTGTATTTCTCTCAAAGATTTTTACAAATCATTTTCATCCATGTCAAGATCCTTTAATAGATTTTAAACTTGTCTTGAAGTTGATTTATCATGAGACAAATCTTCCATATTGTGTTGAAGGTTTTGTGATATGTTTGACTATGGATATGTTATTCTTATACCATTCATGGTTTATGGGTAAAGTATTTTCATTTTGTATGATAGTGTTAATACGAATGTTTAAGTTATATTTAATCCTCTTATTAAGATGAATGTGTTGGACTAATATGTTTCAGGTTGGGGTCCGGTTACAACAGACCCTTCGGGTTAGTGTCCGGTTATTAGAGGCACTCCGGGTTGGTGTCCAGTTATTAGAGGCACCCTGGTTTGGTGTCCGGTTATTAGAGGCACTTTGAGTTGGTGTCCGGTTATTAGAGGCACTCCGGGTTGGAGTCCGGTTATAGAGGCTCTCTAGGTTAGGTTCTGGTTACAGTTATCCCTTAGGTCTTGGCATGCGGCCTTGACACAGTAATTAATGTTCGGCATTATGCATTTCATCGTTATAAAAGTGGTTATTGATATTTCATGTGATTATTAGATTATTATAATATCTATTTGAATAATTAAATGGAATTATTTCAATTTATTTCTTCCATATTATGCTGATGTTCAAGTTTAAAAGGCTTGTGTTTTAGTTTTATACATTTCCTTAAATGTTTATCCTTATTTTTGAAAGTTTTTGTTGTATTGCTTACCCTTACTGAGCGTTTGAGCTCACCCCTTTCTATGATTTATTTTACCAGGATTCCAAGAAGTGTATTGTGATTGATATGTAGGGTTAAGCCAAGGGAATAATAGTGTTCATAAAGGATTATTTATATTGTTTTTTATGTAATGTAACATTCATCTATGTAATCTATTTTCCAAGACTGGTAAACTGATCGGTCCTTCAGGACTTTATTACTTGTAATCATGCCAATGTATTAATATAATTCACCGACTCTGGGTAACTGGGGTCGGGGTGTTACAGTTGGTATCAGAGTATGTTTAGCAATAACCTTGGAAACTAGATTTAAATAAACTCTAATTAGAGCACATTACCCTAAGATAGACTTTCAGGACTAGTAATGAATAACTTCCTATAATTTTGGTAATGTAGAGATTTTGTGAGTTTCCAAGAAAATACATCCATGTCTGCCTATGAGTAGGTAGAGGTGGATCTGGCACAGATGTACTTAGGGGTAAAACTCGAAAACACCGCGTTGAGCTAGACTCGAATGGGAACTGGTTCACAACAACGGGCCTTGCTTCACTCTTGGTTACGACACTCCCGGGGGATATGCTTAGGATAATTCTCATTTTCTTTACAAACCATTATGAAGGGATTATGAGTATATACTTACTCAAAGAAAACATTTTTATGATTATGGATTATATCCATAAACTTTTTAACTTATGTTAAGTGTTTTACAAGTTCGGGATTAGGTATTTCTATTCATAAACTAATCTAGTGTATGTCGTTGTTTTGAAATGGAACCCAGTAGAAGGAATGAGAACTCCAGCAATACACATGACCCAAAGAGTAAGAAGGATCATATCTTTCATGGTCCTAAGCCAGAATTTAGAAGGGAAATAGTCTCCCACATATTATCATCATATGAAGAAATAGTATCATGTTTTTATAAGATAACTAAAGAATTCTCAGAGTCCTATGGCTTTGAAGAGAAGTGAGAGAAGAAAAGGATGGTAGAGATAAGGACAGATAAAGGGAAGAAGGTAAAGAAGGATTTTCCCATATGTGATAACTTTTGAAAGAATCACCTTGTAAAATGCTTGAAGGGAATGGGAGTATGTTATAGGTGTGGATAAAAAGGAAACCAAGTACGTGACTGTAAGTGTAAGAAACAGGTTTCAAATGTACAATGCTTCATCTACAAGGAGTTGGGACACTACACGAACCAATGTAAAAATCATCAGAGTATGCCCCAAATGATGCTATTGGATAATAATCATGTTATGATACTACCTCAGATGAAGAAGAATATCTAGTGTTCTTATGTTGTTATTATAGGATTATTTCATTTGAGTTTTGTATCAACAATGTATTGGTTATAATAATTATTGATTATATAAGGATTGTACTGCAGTACTATTTTATTAAGGACTTGAGATTGTGTGGAAGCAAGAAAAGTGACTCAATAGCAGGTTAAATTTTTAGAAAATATATGTCTGAGATAAAGATAAACCATAATATGGTTCTGATACCGAGGTAGTGATTTTGGAATAATACAAGATTGATTTGGATAAATTATATTGGATATTCTTGACTACCTTGAAACTGATTAATGATTTTTCATCTTTGGAGTTTACAACATTTTTGGTTAGAAGGAATATATCCAGTATTCTATAAAGAATAAGTGAGCATGAATCTAATCAATAAGGTTTTATGGTAATTCAGGATGTTACCATGTTTTAAAATAATACATGGTGAAGGTGTTCACATGTTATTACATGGAAGAAAGGATCTTCATTGTGTTTAACTTCCTTATAAATTTTGGACTGTGAGTTTGGATATTAGTATTTTGGATATGTCTAAAGGTTGGAATGGATTAAGTTTGAAAGGGTATTTTTGGATTTTTATAAAAGGACAACACGCAGACCGTGTGACAACCCGTCGTGTCGGACAAAGTTGCGGGAATCTAACCCACAACCATAGTGCGATTGGGATTTATCACCTACCACTAGATTACGTGAAGTTCTTGGATGTTTTAATGTAGTTTATTTTTTTAAAGGGTCTGATATGTGAATTATAAATTCATTATATTTGGAACCCTATACGATTAGGATAAATAGAGTTTTTTTGAGTTGTATTATGTTTTGGGGTGAAAGATGAGTTTGTGATAGAAATTTATTAATGGATAAAAATATAATTATAAATTAAGTATATCTCCTTATGATCTTATCCAATATCATAAATAAATTCCTTAACATTAATAAAAGGAACTTAGAACAAAAATTTTTCCCTAGATGGTACCTTAGATCATCACAAATTTATGGCTTTGTGATTTTTGGCCTTTTCATAGCCATGTTCTCTACCACTCTCCATCATATATTGATGGTTAAATTTCTCTTCCATATCCATATTTTCCTATATAGAACCCTAGTATGTGTTATTTTTAGTAACCTTCATACTTACCACTCTTTATTTTAAAAAGAGGCATCATTATTCCATTTTTCGATGTGGGATTTCAACTAAGATATTTTGAAATGTCAACCCCAAGTTTCCAATACCGAGTATAGATTTTTAGGACGCAATTTATTGAAGGAGGGTAGAATGTAACATCCCAAGCTTCCACGGTACGCTTCTCTTTGAATAAAATAGTAGTGTGTGTTGTACGCAACATCGAGTTCTAACACACACCACAACCAATCAAAGTAGTCGTTATGAATAGTAATACCCACTTTTTGAAATTTTATAAATTTTATCTCTTGAAATGGAATTCATTTTTGGATTCTTAATATCCAATTTATCCTAGGGTGAAATTTTGGTACTTTTCGGAAAACTTTTATATTTTGATGAATAGTGAAAATTACTAAATTTTAATTAAAAAGAACATTTTTAATCAAAATAATTAATAGTGATAAATTATGAATTTGAATGGTTTTAAAGAATATTTAGAATATATTTTTACCATTTAATACAATTTTGGTAGTTGGACATAATTTCACAATTAAACCCGACATAAACAAGTGACAATCTTTTGATTGTTATTATTTCTTAAAAACACGCTTTTTGTTTTGACAGCGGGAATTAATTTTAAATTATTTTCTACTACTAATGTGTTTTGAATTTGGAAAAATAGTTTCCATATTTGGAATCTGGATTTGTAAATTTTTTAAATAGGTAACTTTTATTTTTATAAATTTTGAATAATTACTTCGGTAAATATTTTATTTACCGTGGTTAAAGGGTAAATTCGGTAAATAAGGGTAAAAAATAATATTATTATTATAATAAATTACCCTAAACGTGTCCTAACCTTATTGGTGGATACATTTCCGACCATGTACATCTTTGGGTCGATTTTGGGACCCCATGGAGCCACTTGTAGGTGATAGAGACACTTTATATTAATTAAGTTAAAGTAAATACAAAAATGACATAAGCATATATCTTTTAGAAAAACAATTTTTACATAGAGTTACATATGTTGGATTTTAGACTATAAATATTAATTTGAAATATAAAATGATTTCCTACATAATGGTATTTTATTTATAATTTTTATAAATTTAATAATTAAATTTATTTATGACACAATAATGATGTAGTATTTTCCTTATTAATGAAAGAATCAAATAATTGGTATTATAAATGTTAAAATAAATATAATTTGAAAGTTTTCATGACATACATAATTTTTATTGGTTACTATGACATGATAGGATTGCTTAAATTAGATTTTTTTTAATTAAGAAAGTTGTTATGACTTTAACAAAAATCAATTATTGAATAGTGTCAAAATTAACATAAATGAGTTTTTAAAAAAAATATTATATTATTAATTGATATTATATTCCTAAAAAACTAAGTTTCTTCCAAAGGACTTATATCATGATAGTTGTATCATTAATGGACCACTTGGGGGTCTCTTGGATGTATATAGTAAGTTTATTAACTATATAATATAAAAATACAAAGTGACATGGTAATTGTCAATCTAATTAACTAAGAGTTAAAACTAAAAGATAAGGTTAATATAATGACACAAACCTGTCTAAAATCTATTGGTTGAAATTATTTAGACCCATACCCACATTATAATTTTAATAATAAACTTTTGAGCCATTAAAACCGAATATTAATTTATTATAAAATAATATTTTAAGTTTTTCCTAAGGTGCCCCTCACCACTCTTATAAAAGGTCACTCCCCCTTTTCTCTAATTCACACCTTCTAAGCCATTTTTCTCGGCAAAACCCTACCCAAATACATTATAAAATATCCTACCTTCATCCTAGAGGCCTTAGTTTGATCATAAATCCAACCTAAGTATCCCTTTTGATCAAATCAAAAGGAAGAACCCGAAGAAGAGGTAATGATTTCACCACCCTCTTTCAAGTTACTTTCTTCTTCCACTTACTTTTTCTTTGTTGTTTCCATTATAAAATAATAAATACAGTATATTCTATATACTATGATGTTATTATAATAATGGTACAACAAAATTCATTATTCTATCCACCCTTTGAATGACAATTCACCATACGTGCGTTCGTACGGCTTACCGTCTCCAGGTCATGGTGTAATTGTTATTCAATACATTATTATTTGTATGGGTGTAATAATGATGTGTATTTGATGTAAATAATTAATATAACATGATAAGGATTCTGTATATATTATATACCATCCAATTATATATTATATTAATATCAAAATAATGATATTTTCACTTGTGCATACGTACGGATTACCGTCTCCATGACGCGATGAGATTCTTTTCCAAGTTCACCATTCATCGACAATTATAAAAATATATATTACTAATAAGTATGTAATATATGACATAATAATGCTACTGGAGATATATATATTTATATATATAAGTATTTATGTACTTACATATATCTTATTCACTTACTTCCGTTCAATACTATATGAAAACGGAAACAGCGTTTATGCGTACGTTCAGATTAATGTTTCCATAAACGTTGTTTTAAATTTCATATATACGTCTATTATAAATTTTTATATTATAATATATATGATGAATAAATCATGTTTTATATTCTATAAGTATTTTAATCATGATCTAAGTGATACAATCAAGATTAACAAGTTAAAACAGGTACGATAAAGAAAGCGATTATTACCCGAAATATTAATATAACATGGAAATTATTATTAAGTGGGTAGTATAAAGTCATAAATGAATAATTTATGATATCATAAATATTAATATGGTTCTGGTATAATTTAATAACATACTATAGTCTTCATACAGAAGTTTAAGCGTACCCTCGACTAAAGGAAAGTGCAAGGTAAGGGGTTTTCATCTCACTCCTTATTCCCATGAGATTCATGCCATATTGCCACTATTACCTTTTGTGTGGTGTATGTACTGACCATAATTGTATTCTTTCTGTAATACACTTTAATTTATGTGTATTTACATATTCATTATATTATACATCTTTCATGGGTTGTATGTTTCATAAGTTACCAAATTGGTAAGGGTTAATTTCACAATCTCTTTATTATCCTAGGTTTTTTTTACGTATGTATCTACTGGGACATATTTATTATCCATTTCCATGTTTTATGAAAGGGTTTTCAAATGGATTATTTTAAGGGGATTTTTTTACTAAAACATCATTTCAAATGTTTTAAATATTTATTCTTCTAAATCTTCCTCATTAATGTCCATGTATTCAAAATGGTTTTTAAGGATTTATTTATATGGAATTGAATTTTTTTAAAATGATAATTCCTTTCAAAAGATTCAAAGTGGTATGGGACACTTTGATTCAAAAAATTCTTTAAATGACTTCTTTTCTAAATTGTGTGAATTTTAAATTTTTTCATGAAAAAGGTGTATTTCTCTCAAAGATTTTTACAAATCATTTTCATCCATGTCAAGATCCTTTAATAGATTTTAAACTTGTTTTGAAGTTGATTTATCATGACACAAATCTTCCATATTATGTTGAAGGTTTTTTGATATGTTTGACTATGGATGTGTTATTCTTATACCATTCATGGTTTATGGGTAAAGTATTGAAATTTCGTATGATAGTTTTAATACGAATGTTTATGTTATATTTCATCCTCTTCTTAAGATGAATGTGTTGGACTAGTATGTTCTGGGTTGTGGTCTGGTTATAGAAGACCCTCCGGATTGGTGTCCGGTTATTAGAGGCACTCAGAGATGGTGTCCAGTTATTAGAGGCACTCCGGGTTGGTGTCCGGTTATTAGAGGCACTCCGGGTTGGTGTCAGGTTATTGGAGGCACTCCGAGTTGGAGTCCGGTTACAGAGGCTCTCCTGGTTAGGTTCCGGTTACAGTTATCCCTTAGGTCTGGGCACGAGGCCTTGACACAGAAATTAATGTTCGACATTATGTATTCCATCGTTATGAAAGTGGTTATTGATATTGCATGTGATTATTAGATAAGTAGAATATCCATGTGAATATTAAATGGAATTATTTCATTTTATATCTTCCATATTATGCTGAAGTTCAACTTTAAAAGGCTTTTGTTTTAGTTTTATACATTGCTTTAAATGTTTATGCTTATTTTTGAAAGTTTCTATTGTATTTCTTACCCTTACTGAGCGTTTGAGCTCACCCCTTTCTATGTTTTATTTTCCCAGGATTCCAAGAAGTGTATTGTGATTGATATGCAGGGTTAAGCCAAGGGAATAATGGCATTCATAAAGGATTATTTATGTTGTTTTGTATGTAATGTAACATTCATATATGTAATCTATTTTCCAAGAATGCTAAACCGACTGGTCCTTCGGGACTTCATTCCTTGTAATCATGCCAATGTATTAAAATAATGCACCGACTCTGGGTAACTGGGGTCGGGGCGTTACAGTTGGTACAGAGGATGTTTATCAATAACCTTGGAAACTAGATTTAGATAAACTCTGATTATATCTCATTACCCTAAGATAGACTTTGAGGATTAGTATAGAATAACTTCCGAGAATTTTGGTAATGTAGATATTTTGTGAGTTTTCCAAGAAAATACATCCCTGTCTGGATACGAGGAGGTAGAGGCGGCTCTGGCACAGATGTACCTAGGGGTAAAACTCGAAAACACATCTTTGATCTAGACTTGAATGGGAACTTGGGCACGACAACGGGCCTTGCTGCACTCTTGGTTACGACAATCCTAGGAGATATGCTTAGGATAATTCTCATTTTCCTTACAAACCATTATGAAGGGATTATGAGTATATACTTACTCAAAGAAAACATTTTTATGATTATGGATTATATCCATAAACTGTTTAATTTATGTTTAGTGTTTTACAAGTTCTGGATTATGTATTGCTATTCATAAACTAATCTAGTGTATGCCCTTGTTTAGAAATGGTGCCCGGTAGAAGGAATGAGAACTCCAGCAATACACATGACCCAAATAGTAAGGAGGATTGTATCTTTCATGGTCATAAGCCAGAATTTAGAAGGGAAATAGTCTCCCACGTATTATCATCATATGAAGAAATAGTATCATGTGTTTATAAGATAAGTAAAGAATTCTCAGAGTCCTGTGGCTTTGAAGGGAATCCAGAGAAGAAAAAGATGGTAGAGATAAGGACAGATAAAGGGAAGAAGGTAAAGAAGGATTTTCCCATATGTGATAACTGTGGAAAGAATCACCTTGGAAAATGCTTGAAGGGAATGGGAGTATGTTATATGTGTGGAGAAAAAGGACCCCAAGTACGTGACTGCAAGTGTAAGAAAAAGGTTTCAAATGTACAATGCTTCATCTGCAATGAGTTGGGACACTACACGAACCAACGTCAAAATCATCAGATTATGCCCCAAATGATTCTATTGGATAATAATCATGTTATGATACTACCTCAGATGAAGAAGAATGACTAGTGTTCTTATGTTGTTATTATAGGATTATTTCAATTTGAGTGTTTTATCAACAATGTATTGGTTATAATAATTATTGAGTATATAAGGATTGTACTGCAGTACTATTTTATTAGAGACTTGAGATTGTGTGGAACCAAGAAAAGTGACTCAATAGCAGGTTAAATTTTTAGAAAATATATGGCTGAGAGAAATATAAACCATAATATGGTTCAGATACTGAGGTAGTGATTTTGGAATAATACAATATTGATTTGGATAAATTATATTGGATATTCTTGACTACCTTGAAACTGATTAATGATTTTTCATCATTGGAGTTTACAAAATTTTTGGATAGAAGGAATATATCCAATATTCTATAAAGAATAAGGGAGCATTATTGTAATCAATAAGGTTTTATGGTAATTCAGGATGTTACCATGTTTTAAAATAAAACATGTTGAAGGTGTTCACATGTTATTACATGGAAAAATGGATCTTCATTGGGCTTAACTTCCTTATAAATTTTGGACTGTGAGTTTGGATAGTAGTATTTTGGATAAGTATAAACGTTGGAATGGATTAAGTTTGAAAGGGTATTTTTGGATTTTTATAAAAGGACAACACACAGACTGTGTGACAACCCGTCGCGTCGGACAAAGCTATGGGAATCGAACCCACTACCATAGTGCGATTGGGATTTATCGCCTACCACTAGACTACGTGAAGTTCCTAGATGTTATAAAGTAGTTTCCTTTTTTAAAGGGTCTGATATGTTAATTATAAATTCATTATATTTGGAACCCTATACGATTAGGGTAAAAAGAGTATTTTTGAGTTGTATTATGTTTTGGGATGAAAGTTGAATTTGTGGTAAAAATTTATTAATGGATAAAATATAATTATAAAGTAAGTATATCTCTTTATGATCTTATCCAATCTCATAAATAAATTCTTCAACATTAATAAAATGAACTTAGAACAAAAATGTTTCCCTAGATGGTACCTTAGAACATCACAAATTTATGGCTTTGTGATTGTTGGCCTTTTCATAGCCATGTTCTCTACTACTCTCCATCAGATATTGATGGTTAAATTTCTCTTCCATATCAATATTTTCCTACATGTAACCCTAGTATGTGTTATTTTTAGTAACCTTCATACTTACCACTCTTTATTTTAAATAGAGGCCTCATTAATCCATTTTTCGATGTGGGATTTCAACTAAGATATTTTGAAATGTCAACCCCAAGTTTCCAATACCGAGTATAAATTGTGAGGAAAAATTTTATTGAATTAGGGGAGAATTTGACACCCCAAGCTTCCACGGTACGCTTCTCTTTGAATAATACAGTAGCGTGTGTTGTACGCAACTTCGAGTTCTAACACACACCACAACCAATCAAAGTAGTCGTTATGAATAGTAATACCCACTTTTTGAAATTTTATAAATTTTATCTCTCAAAATTGACTTCATTTTTGGATTTGGAATATCGAATTTAGCCTAGGGTACAATTTTGGTACTTTTCGGATAAATTTATATTTTGATGAATAGTGAAAATTGCTAAATTTTAATTAAAAACAACTTTTTTAATCAAAATAATTAATAGTGATAAATTTTGAATTTGAATGGTTTTAAAGTATATTTAGAATATATTTTTACCATTTAATACAATGTTGGTCATTGGACATAATTTCACAATTAAACCCGACATAAACAAGTGTCAATCTTTTGATAGTTATTATTTCTTAAAAACACGCTTTTTGTTTTGACAGAGGGAATTAATTTTAAATTAATTTCTACCACTTATTTGTTTTGAATTTTCAAAAATGGATTCAATATTTGGAATCAAGATGTCCAAATTTTTTAAATAGGTAATTTTTATTTTTAGACAATTTGAATAATTACTTCGGTAAATATTTTATTTATCATGGTTAAAGGGTAAATATGGTAAATAAGGGTAAAAAATAATATTATTATAACAATAAATTACCCTAAAACGTGTCCTAACCTTATTGGTGGATACATTTCCGACCATGGACATCTTTGGGTCGATTTTGGGACCCCATGGAGCCACTTGTAGGTGATAGAGACACTTTATATTAATTAAGTTAAAGTAAATACAAAAATGACATAAGCATATATCTTTTAGAAAAACAATTTTTACATAGGCTTATATATGTTGGATTTTCAACTATAAATATTCATTATAAATATAAAAATATTTCCTACATAATTTAATTTTATTTATAATTTTTAGACATTTAATAATTTAATTTATTTATGACACAATAATGATGTAGTATTTTCATTATTAATGAAAGAATCAAATAATTGTTATTATAAATGTTAAAATAAATATAATTTTAAAGTTTTGATGACATACATGAATTTTATTGGTAAATATTACATTATAGGATTTCTTAAATGAATTTGGTTCGAATTTATAAAGTTGTTAAGACTTTAACACAAATCAATTATTGAATAGTGTCAAAATTGACATAAAAGAGTTTTTAAAACAAATATTATATTATTAATTGATATTCTATTCCTAAAAATCTAAGGTTCAGAAAAAGGACTTATATTATGATATTTGTATCATTAATGGACCATTTTGTGCTGTCTTGGATGTATATATTATGTTTATTAACTATATAATATAAAAATACAAAGTGACATGGTAAATGCCGATCTAATTAACTAAGAGTTAAAACTAAAAGATAAGGTTAATATAATGACCCAAACATGTCTAAAATCTATTGGTTGAAAGTATTTAGACCCATACCCACATTATACTTTTAATAGTCAAATTTGGAGCCATTAGAAACCGAATATTATTTTATTATATAATAATATTTTAAGTTTTTTCAAAGGTGCCCCTCACCCCTCTTATAAAAGGGCACTCCCCCTTCTCTCTAATTCACACCTTATAAGCCATTTTTCTCGGCCAAACCCTGCCCAAATACCCTCTAAAATATCCTATTTTCATTATAGAGGCCTTATTTTGATCATAAACCCAACCTAAGGTGCCCTTTTGATCAAATCAAAAGGAAGAATCCGAAGAAGAGGTAATGATATCACCACCCTCTTCCAAATTCCTTTCTTCTTCCACTTACTTTTTCTTTGTTGTTTCCATTATAAAATAATAATTCCAGTATATTATATATACTGTGATTTTATTATAATTATGGTACAACAAAATTCCTTATTCTATCCACCCTTTGAATGACAAGTCACCATAGGTGCGTACGTACGGCTTACCGTCTCCACGTCGTGGTGTAATTGTTATTCAATACATTATTATTTGGATGGATATAATAATGATTTGTATTTGATGTAAATAATAAATATAACATGATAAGGATTCTGTATATATTATATACCATCCAATTATATATTATATTAATATCAAAAAAATGATATTTTCGCTCGTGCGTACGTACGGATTACCGTCTCCACGACGCGATGAGATTCATTTCCAAGTTCACCATTCATCGACGATTATAAAAATATATATTACTAATAAGTATGTAATATATGACATAATAATTCTACTTGAGATATATATATTTATATATATAAGTATTTATGTACTTACATATATCTTATTCACTTACTTTCGTTCAATACTATATGAAAACGGAAACAGCGTTTATGCGTACGTACGGATTACCGTCTCCATAAACGGTGTTTTCCATTTCATATATACGTCTATTATAAATTTTTATATTCTAATATATATGATAAATTAATCATGTTTTATATTCTGGAATTATTTGAATCATGATCTAAGTGATACAATCTAGAGTAACAAGTTAAAACACGTACCATAAAGAAAGCGATTATTACCCGAAATATTAATATAACATGAAAATTATTATTAAATGGGTAGTATAAAGTAATAAATGAATAATTTATGATATCATAAATATTAATATGGTTCTGCTATAATTTAATAACATACTATAGTCTTCATATAGTATTCTAAACGTACCCTCGACTAAAGGAAAGTGCAAGGTAAGGGGTTTTCATCTCACTCCTTATTCCCATGAGATTCATGCCATATTGCCACTATTACCTTTTGTGTGGTGTATGTACTGCCCATAATTGTATTATTTGTGTAATACACATTAATTTATGTGTATTTACATATTCATTGTATGATACCTCTTTCATGGGTTGTATGTTTCATAAGTTACCAAATTGGTAAGGGTTAATTTCACAATATCTTTATTATCCAAGGTTGTTTTTACGTAAGTATCTACTGGGACATATTTATTATCCATTTCCATGTTTTATGAAAGAGTTTTCAAAGGGATTATTTTAAGGGACTTTTTTTACTAAAACATCCTTTCAAATATTTTAAATATTTATTCTTCTAAATCTTCCTCATTAATGTCCACGTATTCAAAATGGTTTTTAAGGATTTATTTATATGGAATTGAATATTTTTAAAATGATAATTCCTTTCAAAAGTTTCAAAGTGGTATGGGAAAATTTGATTCAAAAATTTCTTTAAATGACCTCATTTCTAAATTGTGTTACTTTTAAATTTTTTCATGAAAAAAAGGTGTATTTATCTCAAAGAGTTTTACAAATCATTTTCATCCATGTCAAGATCCTTTAATAGATTTTAAACTTGTTTTGAAGTTGATTTATCATGATTCAAATCTTCTATATTGTGTTGAAGCTTTTGTGATATGTTTTGTTGTGGATGTGTTATTCTTATACCATTCATGGTTTATGGGTAAAGTATTGACATTTTGTATGCTAGTTTTAATACGAATGTTTATGTTATATTTCATCCTCTTCTTAAGATTAATGTGTTGGACTAATATGTTCCGGGTTGGGGTCTGGTTACAGCAGACCCTCTGGGTTGGTGTCCAGTTATTAGAGGCACTGCGGGTTGGTGTCCAGTTATTAGAGGCACTCTGGGTTGGTGTCCGGTTATTAGAGGCACTACGGGTTGGTGTATAGTTATTAGAGGCACTCCGGGTTGGAGTCCGGTTACAGAGGCTCTCCGGGTTAGGTTCTGGTTATAGTTATCCCTTATGTCTCGGCATGATCCCTTCACACAGAAATTAAAGTTTGGCATTATGCATTCCATTGTTATGAAAGTGGTTATTGATATTCCATGTGATTATTAGATTAGTAGAATATCCATATGAATAATTAAATGACATTATTTAATTTTATTTCTACCATATTATGCTGAATTTCAAGTTTAAAAGGCTTTTGTTTTAGTTTTAAACATTGCCTTAAATGTTTATGCTTCTTTTTGGAAGTTTCCGCTGTATTGCTTACCCTTACTGAGCGTTTTAGCTCACCCCTTTCTATGTTTTATTTTCCCAGGATTCCAAGAAGTGTATTGTGATTGATATGAAGGGTTAAGCCAAGGGAATAATAGCATTCATAAAGGATTATTTATGTTGTTTTTTATGTAATGTAACATTCATGTATGTAATCTATTTTCCAAGACTGCTAAACCAACCGGTCCTTCAGAACTTGATTCCTTGTAATCATGCCAATGTATTAAAATAATGCACCAAATCTGGGTAACTGGGGTCAGGACATTACAGGAACGACCTATTAAGATCTTGTGAAGCCTTGGTAGGATTATAAATAGTTCATTTAATAGTATATGTGTGCTCCAAGTTGTTTGAGTGAACATAAATGGGATCATGGGAGGGTTTATGTTGGAAAAAAGGGGATTTATTAATTAATTAGGTTTTGAACTCTACATAATAAAATATTCAAAACCACAACCCATACCATGTTTTTTCCCATGGTTTCTACAAAATTGTATTGTTTTACATTATTTGGTTAGTAAAAGTTCTAAACTTAAAAAAAATTATGCCATATTTTATATGAAGGTGAGTCATACTCCTAAAAAAATGATTTTAAAAACATAAAATATATTACATGTTTTGAAGGATTCATAATGGATTTATAAATAAATAAAATAAACTTAAAATAACATTATTTTAAAGGGAAAAAATATATTTGGTTTTATACACTTTATGATAATTATTACATCACATTTAGTTCATTATGATGACATAAATCACATAGTATATTTATACGGTATTTAATTTTTGTACCCAAATATTTTAATGTCTCAAAAATTATGAAAAATTAACCATTGGATAATTTCTAAATTTTGATTCAAAAAATAGTATTCATTTTATCAAAATAATTTTATAAATATGTGAATTTTAATTTTTAAAATAATAACCTACTTTTATTGAAAAATGAAGGGTTTTTAGAAATAACAGTTTTTGAATCACTAAAAAAATATTACATTTGACTTCATAAAAATTATATGATCATTTATATTTGATAAAAATTATTTAATAATAATATTTTATTAAATTATTATGTATTTCAAAAATCTATTAATTCATAAATTAATTAATTGAATTTGAATATTAACCAAAAATACAATTTTTTCTTTATTGTATCAAACTAAAAATTATTTACAAAGTAACAATAATAGGATAAATATATATTCTTTATTATATAAAAAAATGTACATATTTATATTGGTATTTTTTGATACATATACCTTTAATACACCAGAAAACTCCCTAAGAGTAAGGTTCACGATGGTGGGTCTTTCATGGGATGGTTCGGCGAATAAGGTTTGGGTCATGATCTTGATAGGCTTGAACGTATCCCATAAATGGTTTCTCTCATGCTTAAGAAGTTATATACCCTCATGGAATTGTTCTTGGGATAATCCTAGAAATAATATCTCCCTCATAATCTCTGATAAATGGGCTTCATAGGGTAGAATTCTACTAGTTGAGGTCATCAGTTCTTTTTTTTTTGTCAATTGGATTGTTAAAACCCTATATTTATACTTATTATGTGATCACTATTCAATGGATATATTATCAATAGTAATGATTATTAATGGAAAATTAAATATAATAGGATAAAACCAAATGATTTCTGTGATTTCTATAACCATCATATATAATAAGACATTTAAATAAATCAAAAGGGATAATTTTATTCATAATAGTTTGGGTCGTTACAATCTTCCCCCCTTTAGAAATTCCACCCTCAAAATTTTATTTTCCCATGATGAAATATATGAGGGTGACTCTACTTCATCACCTCCTCTGGTTCCCATATCAGTTCTTTAAACTTTTGGTTTCTCCACAACACTTTGACAAGATGCATTGTTTTAATTCAAAGAACATTTTCTCTGTGATCTAAGATCTTAACTGGATTCTCCTCATAGGAAAGGTCATTCAAAAAGGTACCACCTCTGGATTTAGTACATTTGAGTTGTAGGGTATGTACTTTCTCAAGAGGGATACATGGAATACATCATGTATCTAAGATAGGTTTGGTGTGAGTACTAATCAATAGGCCTCTGCTTCGATGTGATCAAGAATCTCAAAAGGGTTTATGTACCTTAGACTATGCTTTGCCTTCTTTTCATATATCATCACTTTATTCCATCAAGATGTGTAGAGGAATACCATATCTCTAACATTTAAATCTATGAATCATAAATGATTTTTATCAAATCTCTTTTGTCGACTCTAGGTGGGTTTGACGTGTTGATGAATAGTTTTAGCCTTCACCATTTCTTCAACCATTTCAGAACCTAGAAGTTTTTGTTCCCCAAATTCATCCTAACATGCAAGTTTTCTACACCTATTCCCATAAAGGGATTAATAGAGATCCATTTAGATGATTTATTGGAAACTGTTTTTGTAAGAGAACTCCACTAGAGGAATATGTTAGTCTCATCCTCCTTTGAATTTAATTGATAATGATATCAACATGTACTAAGGTGTTTGGATAGTCGGCTCAGATTGTCCATCAATTTGAGGTTGATAATCTGTACTAAATTTCAAATCAGTTTTTAGAGTATGATGGAGACGTTTCAAAAACTTACAGGTGAAGCTTATTTATCAATTAGACACAATTGATAGTGGTACTCCATGCATCTTCACCACTTCTATGATGTATATCTGTTCAAGTTGATTCAGTGAGAAATCCTCTCAAATCACAACGAAGTGTGCAGTCTTTTTAAGACGATTCACAACAACCTATATAGAATCATTTACTTTAGATGTCTTTGAAAGTCCAGTGAAAAAACCCATGGTGAAGTTTTCTTATTTCCATGTTGGTATGGGTAATGGTTGCATCATCCCCTTATACTTCTGTCTTTCATCCTTCACTTGCTGACATATCAGGCACTTTGATATATATTCAATGATCTCCTTATTCATATTTTTCGACCAGTAGTTCTCTCATAGATCTTGATACATTGTTTTGTTACCTAGGTTAATGGAGAAAGTCAAACTATTTGCATCATCCAATAGTTCCTTCTTTAACTTAGGATTTAATGGAACAAATATTTCTGGCCCAAATCTCAAAATTACTTCTTCATTAACACTGAACTTGGATGATTTACATTTTCTGATAGTTTCCACATTCTTTTGAATTTCCACATCATCTTTTTTAGCATCCTTTAACCTTTCAAGAAGATATGGTTGATAAATAATTTTTTAAAGGATTTATTATGTTCCTTCCTTTATGATTTTCATGCCCATACTCTTCAATTCTAAGAAGATTTGGTCCTTCTTAATTCTCATCAATGATAAAATTGATGGATACTTTCTACATAGAGAATTTTCTACTTTATTCACTTTACCGGGATGGTAGTGAATTGAGAATTCATATTCCTTGATCATCTCAACCCATCTTCATTGGTTCATATTCAACTCTTTCTATATGAATATGTATTTGATACTTTTTTAATCCATATATATTTTAAACTTCTCTTCAATGAGATAATGACACTATATTTTTAAAGAGAACATCACTACATCCAACTCCATATAATGTGTGGGATAGTTTTTCTCATGTAATTCCAACTTCCTTAAGGCAAAGGCAATGAATTCATCATTCTTCATTAAGACACATCCCAATCCCTTCTTCAATGCATCACTAAATACTATGAAAAGTTCTCCACTTATGGGTAGTATGAGAACATGGGAAGTGATAAGCCTTATTTGTAACTCCCTGAATCTATCTTCATATTCATCATTCCAAACAAAATTAACTCCCTTTAGAGTTATCATGGTAAGGGGGTTTGAAAATAATGAGAAATTTATCACAAATCAAAAATAATACCTAGCTAACCCAAGAAAACTATGGATATCAGTTATAGATGTTTTCCACATCCATCCTTATATTTCTTTTGACTTTGAAGGATCTATAGATATCTCATTGATTTTAATGATATTACCCAATAATGATACTTACATCAACCAAAAATCACACTTTATATACTTAGTATAAATATTCTCCTTTCATAAGGTCTTTAGCACAATGTTCAAATGATCCTCATTATCCTCCATGGTTTTGTAGTATATTAGTATATCATCTATAAATAATACCAAATATTTGTTGAGGTAATATCTAAAGACTCTATTCATCAAGTCTATGAAGATTTTTGGAGCATTAGTGAGTCTTAATTGCATCACTTGAACTCATATTTACCATACCTTCTATCAAAATCAGTATTGCGGATATCTTCCTTCTTCACCCTTACTTGATACACCAAATATCCACTTTAGAGAAGTATTGTTCTCCATATATCTGATTGAATATTTTATCAATCCATGGTAGTGGAAACTTTTTATTTATCATGATCTTATTGATCCCATGATAATCAATGAAAAGGTTCATTAACCCATCCTTCTTCTTGATGAAGACAACCAGTCCATCCCATGGGGAAGCACTTGGGCATATGAACCCTTTATCCATATTACCCTTTAGTTGTTTCTTCAACTCCTTAAGTTCCACAACATCCATCCTATATAGGTTCTTGGATATTGGCATCACCGTAGGTATAATATCTATTGAAAATTCAACCTCTCAACTAGGAGGAATGCTGGGAAATTCCTCAGAAAATGCATCAGTGTATTCATTCACAATAGAAATGTCTTTGAGAATGGTTCTTTCTTTAGACTTAATCATTTGACCCAGATACACTTGCTCATATGAAAATAATATCCATCCTTGAGATTATGGTGATTAAAAATATTCATCCTCTTCCATTTATTTTTAGAGAATTGGGGGGTCTATTTTCAACACAAATAGTGATTTAATTCTCATGGTAATTCATGTTTTCTCTATATAGGGAAAGCCAATCCATGCCCAAAATTGAATCAAATTCCACCAAAGTGAGTATAACAAGGTTCATTGGGAAGTTAATCCCATAAATGTTGACAGGGGAGGAGTTATATACTTGGTGTGCAATAATTAACCCTTTTTCCATTTTCACTAACATCTCTACTTTCATGCTTTGTGGTGGTGTTTTTATAGTTATACTAAACTTTAATGATATGAATGAATGTGTAGAATTAGAATCAAAAAGTATATTTACTATTCTTGAATGAATAACTAGTGTACTTTTCACTACTTCATTGTTGGGATTCACTTTAGTGGTAGTGATGGAAAAATCTCACCCTTGCAACCTTGGAGGTTGTTGGTTGCCTCGGAAAACACCTAGCTTGGGGAATTGGTTTGTAAATTGACCAGGTTTCTTCAAATTAAAGAAATGGAGAATGTGTTGAGGGTTAACAGGATAATTCTTTTACTCTGTCACATTCATGGGTTTTTTTATTAGAAATTTCTATTTAGGTTTCCTTCCTTCCCACACCTAAATCATTTCCTTGTTCCCTTTAGGCAATTTTTGGGGTGCTTCTTCCCGCACCCTTGATAAGTGAGATGTTGTAATTTATTAGAACTATTATATTTCTCCATTGGACCACTAGAATTTAACTCTATTTTACACTTATTATCCCTATTATACACTTCAGATTATCTAATCTCCATAAGGACTTTCAGGTCATATTGAACAATTTCTTTATAGCTATCAAATTCATGAATGGCCAAGGATTTTTGTAGACTAGGATTTATCCCACCAAATAAGCGGTCAACCTTGTATTTGTCTGTAATCAAAAAACCAAAGGGATATCATGAAATTCTTGTGATGTTTTCCTTGTACAACCCAAGATATTCATCATTTTTTTCTTGAGTTCAAGGAAATACCTATCCATTTTAAGATGTAGAGTGTGAGGAAAATATTTATCAAAAAATATTTTATATAATTAATTCTACTCCATTACTTCAATATCTTCCTCGGGCTTTGTATTCTTGATCAATAACCACCACTGATTAGCTTCTCTTTCCATATGATAAATAGTCAAAAGAACCTTCTATTGTTCGGAGCATTGAAGGATTGATAAGATCTTCTCAATGGATTTGATCCATTGTTTCGTGACTAAGGGCTCTGATGATCCATTGAAAGTAGGAGGCCTTAATCGCATAAACACCACAATTTCATCTTGTTCTCTCTTAGGGGGGTTTGGGAACTCTTATTGATCCAGGTTTCTATTCAAAACATGAGTTATCTGAAAGAGTTTCATGAAAAAGTTATTGATTCCTTCTCCCATTGGGTTGGTCATCTCATTGGGGAAGTCATCACATTTCTCTTCGCATAATTTTTTAACCCTATTACTCCTATTAGGATCCATTATCTAGAATAAAGGGAAAATTAGGGAAGATTATTTTAAACAATTAAACACCTAAATGAGAATCCAATGAAAATAAAGTTATAACATATAAATTACATTTATTTCCTTAACTTATGATTTATATACTTAAATCTTTGTTAACGATGATCTATTTCGTAACATATATTTTTATGGGAATTTTTTGTTACTTTAATAATGGTTCATTATGAGTTTATGATTTTACCGAAGTATATTCCACAAGATTTTCAAACCACATACACATTAAGGCCTGTTTCCATGTACCAGGTTACCCTAAGTTAGGTTCGGAACACCTTATCGAAGTTGTTACTCTTAGGTACATCTATTCCATAACCACATCCACTTATAGTATCCATAAAAGGATGTATTTTCTTTGATAAATAACTTACTCTATACTTACCATAATTTAGGGATATTTTCTTATACTTAGTCTTATCCCTAATGATTTTGCTAGATTTTTCTAATCCTAATCCCAAAAATAACTAAACTTTTCCTCTGATACCAACTATAACAACTCTTCTCTTTATTACACATTAATTATTGATTTATTACATAAAATTATACTTTTATACAACCCATAATATCAAGAATTCTAGTATATTTTGGAATTAGGTACATTACATAATAACTTATAACATGAGATTCAAAATATTATTTAACACTTCCTTGACATGATCATAATATTTCAAATAACATAAATAGTATGGGATAAGCTGAGGAGAAACATAAGAAAGAGGTTATCTATAGAGCCCATTAAGTGGATAAACAATGAATAACATGAAGAAGATGATACATGTTAGATAATAGTTATATAAATGGGGAATAAAAAGAGTATGAATAATAAACATGAAAAATGAGACATGATATAGCATGGTAATAATAAAGGTAACGTGGGAAATGTGGTAACAACTTAAAACATTTCATCATAAACATAAGTCATGGATAAATCCACCAAGACTTCATGGTGGAAAAATTCCCATAAATTAATTAGGTACACCCCTATCACAACATGACATATCATGATACTAAACAATACCCAATGCATTGGAGCACTATCTGGGTCCACCCGTCATATTCATTTCAATATAATGCTTAAGTATTCCACATAGATCATACTACATGGGTTCATTAATCATCACAATTTATTCTACAATTAAAAAGTGCATAATAAATATAATTAAGCCCCAATAAATATGTATATGTAAATAAAGGTGAATACCCTTGATAGAAAAATGGGTATGGTATTCACTACACATTTTTTTTGACATGGAAAATTAGAGTGAAATTTCAGAATCATAACAGAATTACATAAAAATTCATAAAAAAATGGGTTTATGAGAGAGAATGGGGTTGTCCGCCACATAGGAATAAAATTAATAGTAATAGAGACATGGGAAATGAGGTATAATGTTTCTTGTAGGATGTACCCCTTCTCTCCTAGCTCTCCCCCTCTTATCCACCACTTCTTTAGGGATTTCCTCCTGAAACCCTTCATCATGGATTAATGGTGTGCTTTTTTCCTCCCTTTCTCCCCCTGTTTCACCTCTCCCTACCCCCTACTTTGAAATGATGTTCCTTTGTGAGATATTCCCCTCGTTTATTTTTTCTTGGTTTTTACTCCCCCTTTTGTGTGTTCTCTCTTACCTACTTTCCCAAAGACACCTACTGGTGGGATGCCTAAGCCTTTCACCTCCCCTCTTTTCTCATTTCCCTACCCATATGACCTCCATGTTGGGACAATATTTGGAAATTTTGGGTGGTTTGGGTTGGCGGTGGTGGTGGTGTTTGTATTTCTACCTCTCATCTACCCTTTTTGTCCAACCCATTGGCCTCAAACCCATATGTTTTGGGATTGATGTGTGTTTAGGGGCCTCTTGGTATGGTTTTGGAGGGAGGCTAGTAGTGGTCTCAGTTATTTCTCTCAGATGTTGTTTGTTTTCTCATATTTTTGATTCCTTCCTCTCTATGTATTCTCCGATGTTTCTTTATGGCGATGCCTCTCTATTCTTTTAATTTCCATTTGGATCGTTCTTTTGGTTTGGTTGTGTTTTTTTGGTTTGGGGTTTAGTTTTTCTATGGTTTGTTTTTTATTTTGGTCCTCCTCAATGATGATACTGACACTACTCACGTTGGATATGATGAAGACATTATGAGTTTTTGTGATAGAATTTTGTTCGTATGGTGTTGTTTTTAAGGAGGAGATTGTGATTTTAAGCTTCATTTGACATTTTCTAGTATGAGTTTAATAGCTGGCATTATCAATGGTGAAGTCGGTTACAGTGGTGGATGATGGTGAAGTGGACGACGTTGAAGGGATGGTGATGATAGTGATGTATGATGGATATGGTAATATGGATTATGCAGTGATCCTAAGATATAATCTTGATACACGCATTGGATCTTGTGGACCAAGCAGTGGTCCATTTTTTCACAATTTAATGTGGTTCTATTGGTTTCTAGTTTTGAAATTATAATTTTATAGTTTTTAATTTTTCTGTTGTATTTGAGTTCTGAAGTGTTTGGTTCCCACTAACCCCTGAAGAGAATTTAGAAAATTTAAAAAGATATATTTGGATGGATAGGGACATGTAAAATAATATCCCAACATTAGAAATTTAAAAATATAAGGCATATAATAATGAATAAACTTGAATAGAGAAAATAATCCTAATTATATTTCGGCATGGTAACGGGTGTACATAAAGGATCATGCGAGGCTTAATGAGAGTGAAAGGAAGATCCAATCATTTGTAAATCAAATGGATAGTAAGGGTAATATGTAATATCATATCTCATCATAAGAAAATGAAAAGTAAAATACATAACACAAAAGGAGTGCTTGATAAAAGAGACAAGTAGAAGATCCCTTACTAAATTTTGGCACAGTAATGGCTCAGATAAAGGTCAAAATGAGATAGGGTAAATGATATATCATTAAAATAACATCAATTGTACATTAACAAAATGTTTATAAATAAATTAAATTATAAAAAATTTCAATTAAGAAGACAAATTCCAAAGAAGGTGCTCGAAGTGAAAGTAAGAAAGGAAGGTGAAAATCCCTTACAAAATTTCTTCATAGTAATGGGTGTAAATAAAGGATCATGGAAGGCTTGATGAGAGTGAAAGGAAAATATAATTATTTATTAATCAAATTTAAAGTAAATTGAATATGTAATAACACATCCCAAAATAATCAAAATTAAATTTAGATACATACCAAAAAACATTCTTGATAAAAAAAGGATATTGGAAGATGCCTTTATAGAATTTCGGCAGAGTAACAACTTAGGTAAGGGTCAAAATAAAGGAGGAAAAATGATCTATAATTCATATAAAATCAATTTAACATTAAGGTAATGATTATAAATTAATTAATATATATATATAATTTAATTTAGGAATACTAATTTCAAATAAGGTTCTTGAATTGAAAGGAGGAGAAGAAGGTGAGGATCCATTACTTGAATGTGGGATTCCAAAGGCTTGGGAAGGACCTCTTGAGAGTTTGGGGTGCATTGGGAGGACTATATAGACTGGTGGTGGAATATGGATGTGATCAAAGAAGTTTTATTTAATAGAAATAATAGATTGGGAGGGTTTATATATGAAATGAGAGAGATTTCTTTATTATTTAGGTTTTGGACTCTACATAATAAAATATTCAAAACCAAAAACCATCTGATGGTTTTTGCCCATGGTTTTTGAAAAATTAGAGTGTTTTAAATTATTTTATTTTGGAAATTTTTGGACTTAAAAAATAATTCCCTTACTTATGTGGAGGTGAGTCATACTCCTAAAGAAATGATTTTCAAACCTTAAAATATATTACATGTTTTGGAGGATTCATAATGGATTTATAAAATACATGAAATAAACTTAAAATCCCATTATTTTATATGTAAAACATATATTTTATTTTTTATCCTCTTTATGGTATTTATTACACCAAATTTAGGTAATTATGTTGTTATAATACACAAAATATATTGATGAGGTGTTTAATTTATTTTACATGAAAATTTTATTATCTTAAAAAGTGATGAATAAATCACCATTGGAAAATTTTGAAGTTATGATTCCAAAAATAATATTCATTTCATATAAATAATTTTATAAATATATGAATTTTAACTTTTAAAATAATAATCGACTATTACTGAAAAATAACGGGTTTTTGGTAATAACAGTTTTTTGAACCCTAATAAAACCTTAGATTTGACTTCATAAATATTATATGATCATTTATATTTGATAAAATTTATTTAATAATAATATTTTATTAAAATATTATTTATTTAAAAAATTCATAAATTCATAAATTCATTAATTGAATTTGAATATTAACCAAAAATATATTTTTTGCTTTATTGTATCAAACTAAAAAGCATTTTTGAATTAACAATAATTGGATGAAAATATATTAATTATTATATAAAAATAATGTATATATTCATATTTGTAGGATCGTGATACATATCCCTTTAATACACCATCAAACGACCTAAGAGTAAGGTACACGATGGTGGGCCTTTCATGGGGCGGTTCGGCGAACAAGGCTTGGGTCGTGATCGCGATGAGATTGAACTTTTCCCATAAACAGTTTAGATCATGCTTAAGTTATTTTATATAAGCCTAGAATTGGTCTATGTAAATTCTTATAAATTCTATCTCCCGTGGAAGCTCTGGTAAATGATATTTATAGGTTACAATCCTACTGGTTGAGGCCATCACTCCTTTTGTCTTTGTCAATTGGATTGTTAAAACCCTATATTTATACTAATCATGCGATCACTATTCAATAGTTATATTATCACCGGTAATGATTCTTAATGTACAATTAAATTAGATAGTATAAAACCAAAGGAGTGCATATGTTTTCTATAACCATATTACATAATAATACATTTAAATAAATCAAAAAGGGGATATTTCATGTCGTTACAATCTTACCCCCTTTATAAATTTCACCCTCAAAATTTTATTTTCCCACATTAAAACTGATGAGGGTAATTCTTCTTCATCACCTCCTCTAGTTCCCACATATCTTCTTCAAACTTTTGGTTTCTCCACAACACTTTGATAAGGCGCATTGTCTTATTTAGTAGAACTTTTTTCTCTAAAATTTAAGATCTCCACTCACTGCTTCTCATAGGAAAGGTTATTCTCCAATGGTACCACCTCTAGATTGAGTACTTGTGAGGGGTATGGTATGTAATTTTTAAATAGGGATAAATGTAATACATCATGCACCTGACATATGTTCGGTGGGATTGTTAGTCGATATGTCACCACTTTTATGCGATCAATGATCTCAAAAGGTTCAATGTGCCTTGGTATATGATTTCCATTCTTTATAAATCTCATCACTTTATTCCATGGATATGTGTAGAGGAATACCATGTCTCTAACATCTAACTCTATGTCTCATCAACAATTTCAAGTATAGCTCTTCTATCGACTCTGAGTAGGTTATATGTTCTACTGAATGGTTTTAACCTTCTCCACCATTTCTTCAACCATTTTAGGACCTATTAGTTTGTGTTCCCCAACTTTATCCCAACATTTAGGTGTTCTATACATATTGCCATAAATGGATTCATAGGAATCCATTTGGATGCTCGATTTGAAACTATTATTGTAAGAAAACTCTACTAGAGAAAGATGTTGGTATCATCCACCTTTGAAGTCAATTGAGAATACTCTCAAAATGTCCTTGAGTGTTTACATAGTCTGCTCATATTGGATATCATTTTGATGGTGATAATCAATACTGAAGTTCAGTTTAGTATTTATAGTATACTGGATACTTTTCTAAAATTTATATTTGAATCTCATATCTCGATCGGGCACAATTGATAGTTGTACTCCATGCATCCTCACGAATTCTCTGATGTATATATGTGCAAGTCGATCCAGTGATAAATCCTATCGAATATCAATGAAGTGTGCAGTCTTTGTAAGATGATTCACAACAACCCATATAGTATTGTTTCCTTTGAATGTCTTCATAATTCTATTGAAAAATATCATGGTGATGTTTTCCCATTTCCATGTTAGTATGGGTAATGGTTGCATCATCCCCTTAGACTTATGTATTTCGGACTTCACTTTATAGCATACTAGGAACTTTGATATATATTCAATGATCTCCTTCTTCATGTTTTCCCACCAATATTGTTCTTGGAGATCTGGATACATCTTTTTGTTTCCTAGGTGAGTTTAGAAATTCTAACTAAGTGCATCATCTAATAGTTCCTTCTTTAAATCTGGATTTGACGGAACACATATTATTGACCCAAATCTCAAAATTACTTCTTCATTATCATTGAACTCTAAGGATTTCCCTTAACTTATAGTTTCCACTTTATTTTGAATTCCCAAATCATATTTTTTTAAATCCTTTAACCTTTCAAGAATAGATGGTTGATAAATCATTTGCGAAAGGATTGATGACGATCCTTCCTTTATGATTCCCATATTTATCCCTTTCAATTTTAAGAAGATTATATCCTTCTTAATTCTCATCAGTGATAAAATTATTGGATCCTTTTGACTTAGAGAATCTTAAAATTAATTTTCTTTATCAGGATGGTTGTGAATTGAACATTCATTGTCCTTTATCATCTCTAAACATCTTCATTGGCACATATTCAACTCTTTCTATGTGAATATATATTTGAGACTTTTTTTATCTGTATATATTTCACAATTCTCCCCCAAAGAGATAATTCCACCATATTTTCAAATAGAATATCACTAAATCCAACTCCAGATCATGTGTGGGATAGTTTTTTTAATGAACTTTCAACTTCCTTGAGGTGTAGAAAATGACTTTGTCATTCTACATTAACACTCAGCCTAATACCTTCTTCAAATCATCTCTAAATACTATGAAAAGTTCTCCACTTGTAGGTAGTGTCAGAACCAAGGCACTAATAATCCTTCTTTTCAAATCCATTAGTCTTTATTCACATTCATCGTTCCAAGAAAACTTTAATCCCTTCTAATTTATCTTGGTAATGGAGTTTGAAAATCACGATAAATTTCTCAAAAATTAGTGATATTACCTAGATAACTCAAGGAAACTATAGATATCAGTCACATATATTGGACTCATCCATCCTTCTATTTCTTTTTTCTTTGAAGGATCAAAAAATATCCCAATTATTGTGGTGATATTCTCCAATAATGGGACTTCCTTTAACCATAACTCACAATTGTGGTACTTGGAATAAAACTTCTCTTTTTATAAGATCTTTAGCACAGTGTTCAAATACTCTTCATGCTCCTCCTTGATGTTGGATTATATTAGGATATCATCTATAAATACTACCAAAAAAATTCAATTTAATATCTAAAAACTCTATTCATCAATTCTATGACGATTGTTGGAGCATTAGTGAGTCCTAATGGCACCACTAGAACTCCTAGTGTGGGTACCTTATATGAAAAATAGTCCTGGGGATATCCTCTTTCTTTAGCTTTACTTGATAATATCCCCACTGAAGATCCACTTTAGATAAGTATGTTACTCCATTTAGGTAATTGAACAATTCATCAACCTATGGTAAAGGACTATTGTTCTTTATCGTGATCTTATTGAGCTCGCTATAATCAAAGAAAAGGTTCATTGACTCACCCTTCTTCTTGATGAAGAGGACTAGTACACCCCATGGTGAAGCACTTTGGCATATGAAACCTTTATCCAGATTCTCCTGTAGTCATTTATTCAGCTTCTCTAGTTCCATAAAAACATCCTATATGGAGTCTTGGATATTGGAAACACCTCAGGTATAAGCTTTATTGAAAATTCAACCTCTCTACTAGGAGGAAAACCAGGAAATTCGTCAGGAAATGTATCATCATATTCCCTCACAATAGGAATGTCTTCAAGGATGATTCTTTCCTTAGACTCAATAATTTTATCCATATACACATTCTTATAGAGAAATAATATTCATGCTTGAGATGATGGGGCTAAATAAGATTCATCCTCTTCCTTGAATTTGTATATAATTGGGGGTGGATTCATAATACGGAGAGTCCTTTACTTATCATGGAAATTTATATTGGATCTATATAGGGAAATCCAATATATTCCCATAATTGCATCAAATTCCACCAAAGGTAGTATAACAAAGTTTTTTTTGAAGTTCATCCCACCAAAAATAACAGGGGAGGAGTTATATACTTGGGATGCAATAATTTTTCCATTTTTTGTTTTCACTAACATATCTATTTTCATGTTTTGTGGTGGTGTTTGGATAGTTATACTAAACTTTGATGATATAAAGTAATTTTTAGAATTATAATTAAAAATTACATTCTTTATTCTTGAAGTAATATCTGTCAAACCTATCACAACTTAATTTTCAGGATTCACTTTGGTAGTAGTGATGGAAAAACCTCACACTTACTACCTTGGAGGTTGTTGGTTGCCTTAGAAAACCCTTACATTAGGGAATTGGTTTTCAAAGTGACACGGTTCCTTGAAGTTGAATAAATGTACAATGCACTAAGGTTTGACAAGATAATTCCTTTCCATTGTCGAATTCATGGGTTTTTTCTATCGAAACTTTCTAACTAGGTGTCCTTCCTTCCTGCACCTAAAGAATTTTCTTTTTCCCTTTAAGAAACTTTTGGGGTGATTCTTCCCACACCCTTGAGAAGTGGGATGTTGGAATTTCATGGAACCAATATATTTCTCCATTGGACTACCAAAATTAAACTCCACGTTACACTTCTTATCCCCATGATACCCTTGAGATTTTTCGATCTCCTAATTCACTTTGAGGAAACATTGCACAATTTCCTCATTAATATCAAATTCATGAATCACCAAGTCTTTTTTTATAAAATGATTTTTTCCATAAAATAATCATTTAAACTTGAATTTGGGTGTAACGAAAAAACCAAAGGAATATTGGGCATTTCTTGTGATGTTTTCCTCAAACGTCCCAATATATTTTTAATATTTTTTCTTAAGGGCAAGGAAATCCCTTTACACTTTAAGATGTAGAGTGTGAGGAAAATATTTATCGAAAAAAAAAGTTTGAAATTCATTCCACTCCATCACTTTGATATATTCATGAGTCTTTGAATTATTGATCAATTTACACCAATAATCAGCTTCTCCTTACATAAGATTAGCAGGTAGAAAAAACTTCTCTTATTTGGAGCACTGAAGTACGGATAAGATCTTCTCAATGGAGTTAATCCATCATTTTTTGATTAAGGGATTTGATAATCCATTGAAACTATGAGACCTTTGTGGTATAAATATATATATTGTAGGTTATTCACTCTTAGGGGGGTTTGGGAGCTCCTTATGATCTAGGTTTATATTAAGAAAATGAGTTAGCTGAGAGAGTATCATAACAAAGTTTTTGATTCGCTCTCTCATCGTGTTGAGCATCTCATTGGGGAAGTCATCACATTTCCCTTCGCATCAGTTGTTAACCTGATTCCTCATATTAGCATCCATTGTCTAGAATAAAGGGGAAATCAAGAATGAGCATTTTAAAATATTAAATACATAAATGGTAATCCAATGAAAATAAATGGATAGCTTATAAATTACATTTATTTTTTAACTTATGAATTTCTTGGATTCAATCTATGTTATCCATGATCTATTTCCTAACATATATTATTATGGCCATTTTTTGTTCCCTTAATAATGGTTTGTAATGAATTTTTTATTTTACCAAATCATATCCCCCAGGAGTGTCAAATCAGGTGCGTAGTAAGGCTTATTGTCCTGTACTAGGTTACCCCGAGTCTGTGCCAAAACACCACATCAGAGTTGTTACTTTTAGGTATATCTTTTCTAAAACCAAGTCCACTTTTAGTATCCATACAGGGATGTATTTTCTTTGATAAACCACTTACTCTATCCTTACAAAACTTAAGGTATATTTTATTATACTTGGTCTTATCCAAAATTATTTTTTTAGAGTTTTATAATCATAATCCCAAAAATAACTAAACATTTCTTATTATACTAACTATAACAAGCCTTCTCTTTATTACACATTAATTATTAATTTATTACATAAAATTATACTTTTATACAACATAAAAGATATTTAAGTATAGTATTTTTGGGAATTATTTACATTACATGACTACTTATAACATGGACACAAAAAATTATTGAACACTTCCTTGGAATGATCATAATATTCCAATGATCTTAAAAATTCATTGGATAACTAGATGACAAACAAAATAAAGGAGTGAGATATAAATCCCAGTAAGGGAATAAAAAAGGCATAACATGAAGAATATTATACATGTTAGACAATAGGAATATTAGTGGGTTATAAAAAGAGTAAGAATCATAAACATGAACAATGATACATGATATAGCATGGTAATCCTAAAGGCAACATGAGAAATGTGGCAACAACTTAAAACACTATATCATAAAAATAAGTCATGGATAAATATAACAATACATCATGGTGGAAAATTCCCATAAAGGAATAAATTACACCCTTGACCAAACAGGATGTATTATGATACTAAATATTACCCAATGCATTGGAGAGAAATTTTGGAACACCCATCATATTCATTTCAATCTCATACTTAAGTGAGCCACATAGATTATATAATATGGGTTCACTCATCATCATAATTTATTCCATGATTACGGAGTGTGGAATAAATATAATTAATTACACAATAAATAATTATATGTTCATAAAGTTGAATACCCTTTATGTAAAAATGGGTATGGAATTAGATGAGCCCGTAAGGGGCGGTGCTTGCGATAGGGTTTCTCGTCACCGCCTCTTCAGTTTCGACGCACGTTTGGCTACGCTCATCTTCCACGGCGGTGCTTCTCGGCGGGATCAGGTTTGTGGTGGAATCTTTCTGCTTCTTCCTTTGGTCTCGTTCTGCATCAGGCATCAAATTATTTCTGCGGTGGATCCGGCCTTTGTGATTGTATTGAGTATTCGGGGTTCTTCATGTTGCCTTAGCTTCATCTGAGGTGATTCATCTCCACGGTGATGCTGGCCACCCCTCGTTTTGGTCTTCGTCGACTTTGGGCGGTGAAATCTCTCTGCAGTGGTTTATAATTTCTGCAGTTGTCTTCGGGGATCGGTGCTTCTCTCGTCGGCCTCAGCACTCTCAGCAGTGGCTTCAGCATCTAGTTGTCGGATGTGGACGTTGGATTCTTTCTATGGAGGATTTGGTTGGCTTTGTGCGTCGGAGCATATCTGGCATCCTGTGCTGGCACTGTTCGAGGTCGGCGTGGCTGCAGTGGTCTCTAGCGGTGATGGCTTGGATGCCTTCGGCTGTGGAGGGTCTCCAACTTTGATCTGATGCTTCCATCCCCATGCGTTGAATTCAAATTTTTGTTTTGTCCATATTTGGTGTGGATTTGGGTTGCTACCCCTTATTCTGTGCTGATGGAACGTTGTGTGGGTGGTCCGCTGCAGTCTCTATGTGCGATCTGGTGGGTGGCGACGGGTGATGCGTTTCTGGCTTGGTTCAGGAATTGTTGGTGATGGTCTGCTTCTTTTCTGAATGTCTTCTCAGTGAGGATTCTGTTATGGGGTTTGTTTGGTTTTCTGGGTGTTTCTGTGTGTCTGGTGATCTCTAGTTCAAGGGTGGAATTTTGGCGGCCTGCGTTATGAGGTTTGAAGAGTCATTTCAACTTTTCTCTTTCAAGGAATTTCTCCAGATGGGGTTCAGAGCAGCGGTTTTCTCCTGGTTTTTTATTTTGGATTTGGATGTCTGAGAGGGTATGACTTTGTCATCGATTCCGTGCTCGTGTAGTCATACACGAGACTGCTTGCTGTGAAGCATTGAGTAGGATGAAACTGATCAATGTATATGATGTTGGGTTAGAGCTATTCTGTGGAATTGAATGCATTGTTTGCTCTTAAATTTTGTATCGTGGTGCATTGATTGTCTTAAGTCATTGAGGTCTTGTATGGTTTCTCACTTTTTCCTCAAAAGTGACTGAATAATAAAAAAGTAATTTTCAGTCAAAAATGGGTATGGTATTCACTATATAATTGTTTTGTCATGGAAAATTGCAATGAAATTTCAACATTATAAAGGTGTTATATAAAAATTCACAAAAACAATAGGTTGATGAGAGATAAATTGGTCTCTCATCACATAGAAATAAAACTTAAAGTGATAGATACATGTAAAATCATATCCCATCATTATAAATTTCTAAATAAAAGGTATAATGTAATGAATAAACTTGAATAGAGAAAAAATCCTGATTATATTTCAGCATTGTAACGGGTGTACATAAAGGATCATGGGAGGCTTAATGAGAGAGAAAGGAATATATAATAATTTATAAATAAAATGGAAAGTAATGGGAATATTTAATATCATATCTCATCATAATAAAATTAAAATTAAATGACATAACATAAAAGGAGTGCTTGATAAAAGATGAGAGTGTCATATGCCTTACTAAACTTCGGCATAGTAACGGTTTAAATAAAGGTAATAATTATAGTGAATAAATGATATATCATTAAAATAACATCAATTTTACAGTAATGTAATGTTTATAGATAAATTAAATTATAAAAAATTATAATTAAGAAGCCAAATTCCAAAGAAGGTGCTTGAAGTGAAAGGAGGAGAGGAAGGTGAGGATCCCTTACCAAATTTCAGTATAGTAATGGGTGTATATAAAGAATCATGGAAGGATTAATGAGAGTGAAGTAATTTTTTATAAATATAATTTAAATTAAATGGAATATGTAATAACATATCCAAAAATAATCAAAAATAAATTTAGATATATAACAAAAAGAAGTTCTTGATAAAAAGAGGAGATTGGATGATGCCTTTATAGAATTTTGACATAGTAACGACTTAGGTAAGGGTCAAAATGAGAGATTATAAATGATATATAATTCACATGACATCAATTTTACAATAATTTAATGATTATAAATGAATGAAAATATATAAAAAAATTGAATTCAATAAGACTAATTTCAAAGAAGGTGCTTGAATTGAAAGAAGAAGAGAAGTTGAGGATCCCTTACTTGAATGTGTGACTCTAAGTGCTTGGGAAGGACATCTTGAGAGCTTTCGGGTTCCTTTATAGGAATCTATATAGTGTAGGTAAGAGTATTTAAGTGATAAAAAGATTTTTATTGTAGAGAAATGGGAGATTGGGTTGTTTTATATAAGAAAGGAGGGGGATTTCTTTATTATTTAGAGTTTGGACTCTATATAATAAAATATTCAAAACCACAAACCATCCCTTGTTTTTTTCTCATGGTTTATTCCAAATGGGATTGTTTTTTATTATTTTATTAGTTAATGGTCAAAACATAAAAAAAATTCTTTTCCTTATGTGGATGTGAGTCATTCTCCTAAATAAATAATTTTAAAATCTTAAAATATGTTACATGTTTTGGAGGATTCATAATGGATTTATAAAATATAAAAAATAAACTTAAAATAACATTATTTAAAAGCTAAAACATATATTTGGTTTCATATAACCTTTATTTTATTTATTATATCACATTTAGTTCATTATATTGTCATAATACACAAAGTATATTTATACGGTATTTAATATTTTTACCCCAAACTTTTACTATCTCAAAAAATTATGAAAAAATAACCATTGGATAATTTTGACATTATGATTCCAAAAAAATATTCATTTAATCTAAATAATTTTTTAAATATATGAATTTTTACTTTTTAAAATAATAACCGACTTTATTTAAAAAAGATAGATTTTTGGTAATAATAATTTTTTGAACCTTAATAAAACCTTATATTTGACTTCATAAAAGTTATATAATAATTTATATTTGATAAAAATTATTTAATAATAATATTTTATTAAAATATTATTTATTTATAAAATGAATTAATTCATAAATTTTTTAATTGAATTTTCATATTAACCAAAAATATAATTTATGCATTATTGTATCAAACTAAAAAACAATTAAAAATTAAAAATCATATAATGAAAATTTATTCATTATTATAAAATAAATAATTTTCATATAAATATTTCTAGGGTCTTGATACATATCCCTTTAATGCATCATAAGACTCTCTAATATTAAGGTGTACAATGGTGGAACTTTCATGGAGTGGTTCGGCAAACATGGTTTGGGTCGTGATCTCAATGAGATTGAACTTCTTTTGTAAACAGTTTTTATCATGCTTAAGTTATTGGATATCAGCATGGAATTGGTCAAGGGAAAATCCCAAAAATTCTATCTCCCTTATAAGCTCTGATAAATGGGCTTCACAGGGTACGATCTTACTGGTTGAGGTCATCACTTCTTTTTTTGTGTCAATTGGATTATTAAAACTCTATATTTATACTAATCATGTGATCACTATTCAATTGTTATATTTTCAATGGTAATGATTATTAATGGTCAATTAAATATTATAGGATAAAACCAAATCAGTTTATGTGCTTTCTATAACCATCTTACATAATAATAAATTTAAATAAATAAAAAAGGGAATTTTATTTATAATAGTTTGTGTCGCTAGATTATATCTAACATCTTTCACACTAATGAAAATGTATCCATATAATTAATGAAAATATTATAGATGAAAAATCAATATCACGGGGCTGATAGTTCTATTTATAATTCTTTAACTTCCTTTATGCATATTCGATAATTTATCATTTTTAATATGGACACAACTTGGTCCTTTATTTGATTCATCATTATATATCACAAACCGATCATTTACTAACGGTAGATTCAAAATAAAATTATTGATTAATATTCTATTCAATTAATCAAGTAATTATTCACATTTTTCACCCATACGAACTTTACCCCTTTACATTTAATCTTGGATAATAGGTTGGATAATCAGGAAACATTCTAAATGAATCACTAATAGTAACCAGCCTGAACAATATAACTATATACCTTGATAATTTTCATCATTGTTTTCCATTCTATGATTGCCTTTGTCTTTAGAGTATAAACTAAGATTTCATCCATAGAGACAATATAGAGAAGAAAATAAACATCTTGAAACCATAATTTAGACTTACTAAATTTCTTATATAACTCTTTTCTTCTATGATTCTCAAGTACGGTCCTCAAGAGATTATCATGGTCCTCATGTCTCTTAAAATACTCTATGATTTCATCAATTAATTACTCAAAAAATTCAAAAATATATTCCTTGAATACACTTTTCATTAGAAACATAAAAACCTATGGTGCATCAGTCAATATAGATGGAATTACTATAAACTCATAATGCCCATAAATTTTTTGGAATGTTGTCTCAGGAATTACTTCCTTCTTTACACGCAATTGATGATACCTATAATTAAGTAAACTATTTGAAAAATATTGATATCTATTAAGTTGATCAAATAAGTCATCAGTGTGAAGAAGAGGATACTTTTTCGTTATCAAAATAGAATTGATTTTCCTATAATCAATGTACAACCTCAGGGATACATCATTCCTCTTAACGAAGAGAACATGGGATACCCATTTTCAAACACTATGGGGAATAAATCCCTTATCACGAAACTCCTATAGTAGTTTCTCCAAAAACACTAATTCCATAATTGTAATTGTATAGGGTGTATTTGATATTGCTTTTCCATAATGGATTAAATCAATGGAATACTCAACTTTATGCTCTGGTGGATGTCCTGTTTAGTCCTCAGGAAATAAATTAACTTATTCTTCTATAATATGTACATACTAAATTTAAAGAATACCTTATCTAACCATCAATTGTCTTTTCTCTTCCTACTAAATAATATCCTTTAGAAGTTATACATGTAGTGGATCAAGACATGAATTTGATGATAAAGTCTCTACTCTAAAGATAAGGAATTCCACACCTTCATCATGAATCATAACTTCCATATTCTTGTAGTAAATTTTTTCTTCAAAATTTTAAAGCAAATCCATAAAAAGGATTTTTTTCAAAGTCAAATATAGGTATGATAATAAATCATAAATATATGTCACATTTATGTGTAATAATGGGTACTTCCTGACACATCCATATTGTATTGATTCTCCCATTATGAGTTTTTACTAAAAAATATCTTCTCAATGTGCTAGTAAAAAACTAATTTTCATGTAAAACCATACATTTATTACATGAATTGGTACAATTTCTATTCCTTACACTATGAACCATTTCTAAAAAATGGAACATAATGAATTAGTTCATAAAATTATGAATTTGAAATCATAATGTATAATTTTAAATATGTTGTAACACTACATAAATTGAAAATTTATGCATTGTAAAAATTTTAATCATGGACTTGTTTCATTGGGGACAAATTTATTCCATAAGAATACTTTAGAATCCATCCTATTGTTTTGTAAAAAAATTGAATAATCTAAATCATATCCTATAGAAATGTAAAACCAGGTGTGTAGTAAGGCCCATTTTCCTACACTAGGTGATGATCGATTCAAGAACAATGTGCCATTTGGAAGTTATTAACCCTGAGTTCAACTATTCTAGAAACACATCCACATGTAGTATCTAGATAGGGATTTATTTCTAGGAATAACTATATATTATCTAACTCACCAAAACATTATAATATTCGTCTATAAATATTCCTCAAATTTTATCATAGGTTTATGTTTACTAATATATTATTTCATTAATCTATTTTTCATAGTTTCTACTAAACAAACATTGATACCAATAATAAAAACCCTAACTTCAGTAGCCCAGAGCCAGTGGTCTAATTTATTACATTAGAATAGATACAAGTGTTCAAATACCAAAGGATTTATCATTTTAGTTTTATTGGATAGTTAGATACATAAATGACACCCATTTTACATTTTTTATAAAATATAAAACATAGTAATGGAAAACATTTTGCATCCTTGAACTCAATCAAATTATTCCTCTTCATATCCTAGTGAATGGAAACAAAATAGGGGTGAGGTAAAATGATCATTAAGGGTTACTATTTCCCTTGGAATTCAGGGATGACCTCCTGGATGGGAGATTCAAACGTTCCGATCAGTTTCTAACGGGTTTGTTCGTAGAACCGGAAACATCCAATGATTCCACATCCACTTGGACCTACTTTCCAAAGGTAGGCGCTTCATTAGTTTGTGAACTGATGAGGCTTAGGAATTTGCATTGGTCGATAGGATGGGAGGTCGGACTCATCACACCTTTTTGAGGGGAATTATTGTCTATTCTGGGACTCTCTTTATAGATTTAAGTTATGTTCGTGAATCCTTATTATATTACCAAGTATAAAATGAGATTTCCTTCAGTTTAACAATCAATGATTAAATATTTAAGAAATTTATAGAATCTTTCATATGTATTCGAGGTTCTTCATCAATAGAGAATCATCTATATCTATTTAGAGATTCTTGGTCAATGGTATCCTTCAAAATATTTATATAAAATTCTCTTGGTCATTATGATGACCAGGCTGGTTTTAAAGACACTCAGTGGGGCACTTGAAGTTTATTGTCATTCAGAAGGACATGAATTATTTCAGAGTTGGGATCGAACCCATAGATGGGCTACCTACGTAACCTTTGTTTTGGAAAAGGAATCAGAACCCACGTAGTTCGAGTAAGGGAGTATGATGTTTATGATTGATGGCTCAAAGAAGGATGTCACAATTAATTTTACACTCTAAGCTCACATGAGTCATGCTCGGTGTGAGAAACAAGAGGTATTTGTAAAAATTAGACAATTGTGCCATGAAAGATGCAATCATAAGAAATAATGTGGGGCTTATGTATGTATGACTGCCCAGATAAATTTTAGGATTTACTTTAGGGATAAAATCCAGGAACAGGGTCCATAAAGGAATATGTGCTTTATGGAGATTTGAATACTCTAACTTGGGACTTATTCCTGAAAAGGAAACCCAAATCAGGAGAGGATTAATAATTGGGTTTTACTCCTGAGAAGGAATCCCATATTAAACGTAAATTAGGACTGGTTAAAGAGAATTTAAGGGACTTGGGGCTTACTCCTGAAAAGGAAGCCCAAGATTATGACTGGGACTTACTCTTGAAAAGGAGGCCCAAGTTAAGGGATTTATGACTGAGACTTATTCCTCAAAAGGAATCCCAGGTTAAGGATTAAGGTTTGGGGCTTACTCCTGAAAAGGAAGCCCAAAAATTAAGGGACTTGGGGCTTACTCCTAAAGAGGATGCCCATATTAGAGGACTTATAACTGGGGATTATTCCTGAAAAGGAGACCCAGGTTAAGGATTCTCTCATCTTAAAGGATAAGGTTGAATGAATGAAATCTCAATCTTTAGTGACATAAAGATGTGTAAATCACTAAGTTTTGAGAGATATTCCACAAAATTCCTTTCAGATAAGGAAGTCAAATCAAGAAATCATGCCATGAAATGGCTTTGAAGAGTGTCTTGAAGACTTAATCTTGAATAGGAATGGTGTAATGACTTAAGAGGGGTGAAATGGGAAAGAAAGGCACCCAAAAAGGAAGGGGCGCGCAAGTCTTGTAAGGTGCGCAAGTATTGCGGGGGCGCGCAAGTATTGATCGCGCAGGTATACCTACGCGACATGGTGGGGTACTTGCATGATATTCAACCAGCATTGAAACACTTGAGCGAATCTTTATTAAAGCCTTTAGGATCATCTTTATATTCTTCCAACAAAGGGATGCGCAAGTTCTATCGAAGAACGAAGGCGGCGCGCAAGTGTGGCCACTTCCCTTAAGGGATGGCCACTCAGGCGCGCAAGTGTTGATGAATTTCAACACTTAGGCCTTCCTTCCTCTCTTTAGATCTTCCGTTCTAGGTAAGAAATTACCTTAGAAGTGTTCCGGAAGATTTGAGAAGAGACTTGGGCGTTGGGAGCTTCAATCCGAGTTTCTGGAAAAAAAATCCCCTCGAATGGGGGGCCCACAGGGGCTATTTATAGGTAGGAGAAGACCCTGGATGGTTATCGGGCGGTTATCACTTAGGTCGCGCAAGTCACTTGCGCGACCATAAGGGTGTCGCGCAAGTGGACTTGCGCGACAGTGATAGAACATGCGCGGCACATGTGTTTTTGATCCTTTGTTCATGCCTTTTTCGATTTTTGATATTTTCTTCAAAGGTTGAATCACTTTGAGCTCAGATATTCCCCTTTTCCGATCTTTAGATTCTGTGATGAAAGGAGCGTCAACAAAATTCCCCCCTCAGAGTTGGATCCGGAGAGAAATAGAGGATTTGACTCTGAAGAAATCGAATACATCCAAAGGAAAAGGGGGTGCGCAAGTCTTTAGGGCACAGAGGGCGGCGCGTATGTTTGCGTCGTGCAGGCTTTGAGCGCACTCTGTACGGCGCGCAGATAGGCTTCCGGGCCTATAAATACACAGCTTTGGCCACGTATATCATCTGATCCTGAATTTCTTGAGCTCTCGCCGCGCAAGCTATCTTCGTCGCGCAAGTCTCTTTTTTCCACTATTTCCTCGCTGTCGCGCTACTCTCAAGGTAATAGGACTTGCGCGGTGATACATGAGCGACAAAAACTTGCGCGGCACATGTAACACTTGCGCAACATCTCCATACTTGCGCACCTTAATGCCTTGGCCATTTTTTTGATTTATTTCACAAAGTTTGTGGAAAATCAATCCATTTATGAATTTAATTTATTCAACTTTTGTGCAGAATTAATGGCTCTTAGACCCGGATTAATTGATGAACTGGCTAGAAAGCAGATAGATGATATGATGAGCATTATTGGCCATGATTATTATACTGTCAAAGATAGAACTCTTCCGAATTTGGCTAAGTATCTGAAGAAATATCATCTCAACTTTCCTCAAAGCACTTATCTACCTTTGTATGGCTATGGTCATCTACAAGAAGTCACTATTCCAGAAGTAAATATTTATCTTCCATTTTCGTGGTTTCAGAATTATATCAACTTTTCTTCAGCAAATATCTCAGGTGGAGGAGTATTTATAAATGCTGGAACAGTGGAGAAGGCATATGTGATGCATCATAGCCCTTGCACAGCAGATCTGAAAAAACATACACCTGAGCTTCAACCACATTGTCATCCTTCGATCTTCCGAAATGCTCAGAAGGATCAATCCAACGGCTGGAAGAAAAGTTGGGACTTCCGTCCTGGGGGAGGTGTGAATCCAACTTGGATGTGGGCATACTGGGTGCGACAGACCTGCGCAGAGTTTATCGAGGATCTGAAGAGAGCTGCAATATACGAGGCTGTTTGGGTTGGACAAACATATGTTTACAGACATGATAACTTCGTGCCAGAGATACTCAGCCACTGGATCCCAGCAACTAATTCTTTCCATCTGACTCATGGAGAAGTAGGTATCAGTTTGTGGGATGTCCACAAGATCTCAGGGGCTCCAATTTTGGGCGATATGTATGATGAATTCATTCCTCCCAAGGTGACTTGGAATGATTCGGAGAAAACTCTTGCTTTAGCTCAAGAATTATTTAAGATCTTCCACAGGCTCAAGAGTTCAGAGACCTCATTAACTCATTTTAGAAAAGATATTCATCCGGAAGAATGGATGAATGTATTTCTCATTGAGAGGAAAGAGATAAAACTAAAAGAAAAAGGATCCAAGAAAAAGAAATCCAAGGATACCAGGCCCAAATGTCCAACCACCTGTCCAAAACCTGAGAAGAGAGGAGCTCCTGGCACATTCTGGCCAACTCTAGAAGCAGGAGAGTTTGAAAAGTGGGGATATGAAGTAAATCAAAGAATTCCAAAGAAGACTCGTCTGGCGGGTTTCTTGGCAATGTGGCTCAGTGTTTATCTCTTACCGGTCAGGGATTCGAAGGGAGGCATCAGGCCAGGGACCTTCGTCATTGCGGAAAAGATGGCTGAGGGAAAAATGGTTGGGTTAGCTACCCCCATTTTAGCAAACATTCACAGAAGTTTACTTCATGTCTTCATGGGTAAATCTCATTTAAGAATAGTGGGACCATTCCAGGTTTTGTGGGGATGGATCGCCACTCACTTCAGGACTTACAATGTACATAATGGATTACAAATTCCTGGAAGCTCCTTCAGACCTTCAGTGCAAGAATTCTCTGGAATTTCTCCATTAGATATTAATGGTTATGACATGAAAGTGAGGCTGAGCATGTTTAAGGAATTCAACTTCTTTACCTATGGAAGTCCGCCATCCGGGCGGTTTGTTGATGATGGGACAGCCCATTTGGATTTGAGGGCATACATGTTAGCTTGCAGGGATGGTGTGTTAGTAGCCAGAATTGATGGAGAGATCATATGTGAGGCCTATGCTCCATATAGATTTGCACGCCAATTCAAATGTCTGCAACAGATTGTTGTATCCCCTCCGGTACATGTCAGGTTAGAGCAACATCCGATGGTTGCTCGACAACTATGGCTGCTGACATCAAGAGAGAATACTGGGGCAGTATTTGATCTACCAGTTGAAAAAGCGGCACATAATTTGACCACATATTATTCCGAACACTGGATAGCATTATACCCCAAAGGGATATTGAATCACCCAATATATCATGTAGGAAAGAGGAAGAGAACTGTAAAAAAAATAGAACCCCTTCCTCATGAAGGTGATGCTTCCTCACCTGAAATTGGTTCAACAGACTCCTCTTCTAGAACTGATTCACCGGATTATCATGATGGGGATGATGAGGCACAACCGGCAGCAAAGAGGTTTCGTGCCCGATATAATCCTCCGGCCAGAATTAAAAGACCCACTCCATCAACTCCTAGTGAGTTGTTTTATTGTAGTAATTTTAATCACTGCCACTTTATAAAGAAATAAGTCTTACTTTCTTATTCTCTATCTGTAGCTGCAGGAGCTGGGAAGAAATTAAAGTCAAAAATTGTAGGACCTTCCTCAAAGCCTTCATATCTAAGACCAGAGGTTGTTCAGCTATGGCAGAGCTTATACTGTGGTACTGAGATCGCCTGGCTGGATTTGTGTGAGGGCCTACAACTTCCTGGAATAGGAAATCTTATGGCTTCTAAAAATCTTCAATACGAAGATAACCCCAATGAAGTGCGAGTTTACATCAGAGAGCTGGAAATACTCATATATGCCACTGATGACTCTATTCCAATCACCAGGCGGGTGAAGGAAATGATTGATCGCGGCGCCACTGAGGGGGCTGGTGGTTCTGGAGATGAGGAATGGCAAGAGTACGTGGCTCCGGAAGATGTAAGTTTTCTTTTCTTATTTTCTTTGCAACTTGATTTCAGTTGAAGCTTTGTTACTTAAGGAAGTTATTTTCTTCATCTCGTAGCTTGCAAAGAAAGGAACTGGGGTTCCTTCGCCACAGTATAGCCCTGGTGGTACTGCTATCAGGGCTGCTGCTGATTCTCCTCACGAACCAGGCGAGATATCTCCAGGCCAACAGGCCATGAATGAGGCGCTGGACATAGCCTTCCATTCACCAATCCAAGTGCCTATAAGGGAGACTACTGATACTCCAAAAAAACAAAAGAAGAAAAGGCAATGAAGGAGGAAATCCACAGCTAAACGCATTATTAGCAGCAGTAAGTCCTTCGAACAATCATGAGCTTATACCCATAATCACATGGTTACTCATATTTCTGACGATTTCAGGGGCTTCTTCAATTTCCCCCTTGAGGGAAGGGACTGGTCCTCCTTCAAAGGCCGTGGAGGGTGCTGTAGAAAAATCACAGACCCAAGCTGACTTGGATGCTCCTAGAGAAGAGCTAGCATCCATTCCCAGTATCCCTCCTGCTGCTGAAGACGCTGTCCAGGGTCAGGGGTGCAGGACGCAAGTTAGCAAGAAGATGTAGCAAATGCTCCCACTGGTGAGACTAACCAGGATTCTGAAATATCATTGGATGAAATGATGAATCAAGGAATGACTTTCGAAGAATTTTATGATCATGATAAGTTTTCATGTGATTTAGAAGACCTTGGGCGTGAGTGCTACCCTTCGCCCAAAAAAATTTTTTAAAAACATTTACACTTCTAACCATGACTGAAAACAATATGCAGTTTCTTCCATAGAAGCTGTCGAACTGCCAATGCCTGAAGAGGGTGTGGACATTGATGTCAACCCTACCATTGCAGAAACATTAGCTCAAGTAGATCTAAACCCAATAAACCCTCTTGAGACCCATCTTGAAAATCCTGTTGAGACCGGGAAATATGGGGAGAAGTCTTCTGAGGTTGTTGAACTATCCTTGGGTAAGGGATAACAATAATTGTGATTGTACTTTATTTGCAAGACAATCTATTCTTTTGTTATCCTTTGAAGCTAACTAAATCTTTCAATTAATCATGCAGGGCCATCAACTGCAATGACTAGATCCGGAGGTGAGGCCTCAGCCTCTGCCCCAACAGGAATTGAAAGTTAAGAAGCACAAATCAGGGGGGGAAAGCAGGACAGGGCACTTCTTTAAGTTCATTAATTCCAGATTACATGCCCCCCTCTGACGATGATGTTGAATCAGATCCAGAGATGCTTAAAGCGTTCAGCTTTTCACGATGTAAGGCATGGAACAACATATGGAACATCATATCTGGGGTGCCTTTAGAAGAGCTACCATCGAAAATTCCTCGATTGTCATCCCAATTTGTTATACTAGGACTTGGTGGTTTTGGATATGAAAAGATCCACGCCACGGTGAAATAGATCATTTTCAGGAGGGAGCAGACGCAAAAAAGTCGCGAAGATTTGATCAGAGTGAAACTGTCAGTCAACATAGGCGAATTTGAGGCTGTGGTATCCCAAGCTGAAGCTGATTATGCTGCCAAGATGAAGGAGATGAAGCATAAAATCAAAGAAAAAGTCGTCCAGCAGGTGCAACTCCAGCAACAGTTAGATGCTGTTATTGGGAAACTTGATCAGCTTAATAAATCATTGGATGAAACTCATATGAATTGCATGAAATCCATTGCAGATGCTAAGAAGTCACTTCATCAATCTGAAAAGAGTGAAGCTGGTCAAGTGCACGAGCTTCAAGTAACTGCTGATAAATATCAGGATGTCATAAATCAAATGAAGAGTTATGTTGAAAGCCTCTTGTAATTCTTGAAAAAGAGAAGAGACTACAGTCTGTGGATGTCCTTCTAACTCTTGTGTATCAATGAAAAACACTTTCATCTTCAATCATTTGTACCTGCATTCTTTCACTATCTGCTTCAAATTTACTTAAACCAATGGGCCTAGTAAGCATAGTTTGATTTTTACTAGGATTATTACAAATAACCCTACAAACTTTGAACCTTTCAATTGCTCAATATTACCTAAATCATACAAAAATGTATATTTAGTGAGCTGGAACTTGACTTTTATTCAGAGTTCCTTTGTCTTTTGTGGGCAGTTTAAAGTCATGCATGCCGGAAATAAAGGGGCTAATGTTTAAGGTCGAAATAGCTTTGACTGAAATGGATTAGAATTGACAAAATTCCTTGAAACTTCATCTGAAAACATACTACCATACTCAAGTATGAGAGAAAATATGTAAACTATGGCTTAAGAATATTTGAATCTGAGGAATGATATGAAAAAGAGCTAAAAGGCATTAGAAGAAGTAGTTTCCAAGAATGAAGTTACTATTATTAAACAAAACCCGTTAGGGGGTTGAATTATGCAGGGCCACCTAAGGGCATTGGCTGCATGGTCAAATAAATAGCATCTTTCGGCTGACAAGTCTGTTATGTGGACTATTTATGCAAGGCCACCTATGGGCACGTGCTGCATAGTCAGGCAAAATAACTCTCAGAAATTTACTTTCCTGGTGCTAAAAGCCAGTGAATGTTTATGGAGATTCAAATTTTCTAAAGTATAGAGTTTGTTGTATGGAAATAGGTACTTGAATATGGAGAAGATATTTCCGAACAAGAATATCGATGAATTGAATAAATATCACTCCTACGAAGGTCTGAACCAAACGTAGGGAAATAGAATATGGAGAGTATAAACCATAGACTTGAATACTTTCAGATCATGAAAAAGGATATGGGACAAATTTGTTAAGGATGGCCATTTTTTTACGGAACCCTACATACTGTCGTTTAAGACAAATAAGGACAAAACAGGCATTCTTCCCAAGAATGAAGTTACCATCATTTAACAAACCCGTTAGGGGGTTGAATTATGTAGGGACACCTAAGGGCATTGGCTGCAAAGTTAAATAAAATAGTATCTTTTGGCTAACAAGTCTGTTATGTGGACTGTTTATGCAAGGCCACCTATGGGCACGTACTGCATAGTCAGGCAAAAGAATTCTCAGAATTTTGACATTTTTGTGACTAAAAGTCATGAAAAGGGTTATGAAGATCTGAAAATATTTAAGGTTAGGATTATAACACATAAAGATGGGTATTTTCCAATGTATATAGAGATACATAGGTCAATGATAACCATAATTATGTTGTGGATGGGTCCTGAATTGAAATTTTGGACTTCACTACGTATCTCATAAGAATGAGAATCAAGCCATACATAGTTCTTGAAATGCAGTTTAACGTCATGCAGGACGAAAGTATGAGAGATATTAGTTTAGGGTCATAGAGTTCGGACCATAATAATGAATACACAGTGTGTGTTTTCATGAGGACTTTTCAGCCAAGGGACTGAAAGTGACATTTGGGGTTAGGCCCAAAAGACTTGGGGCTGGATTCGAGGGATACTCGAATGTTCCTACGTATCCCATAAGGATGGGAATCAATCCCATGTAGTTATAGAACTACCCTTTGTACAAATTTGGTTCGTACATGTGAAGGGTAAAAGGGGACTTTAGTACAATGATGGTTTAACCCGAGATAAAAAGTTTAGGCATTACCATGTATGCACGTAGTCTGTTGAAATGAAACATGATTGAAAAATCAAGGTAAATAATGGTTCCCTCTCAAATGAGGAAATCAAAGAGTATTGTAGTTTATTGTCGTACCGGACAAAAGTGTTGTATAGTTTAACATTGTATAACAAGGAAGAATGTGAACCAATGTAAAGATATTGATTCTAGGGGCGGTTTCACGAATCAACATCATATGAGATGGCGGTGAACCGATGTGAAGAGATTTTTTTTGGGCTTGAACCTTGGGAGGTTGCCTATGTACCCGGCCTAGAAGGCAAGGATCAAAGTCAGTGTAGTTAAATTAAAGAATGAATTAATGATCAAGTTGTTCTTGGGGACAACGACCTAAAAAAATGTTGTTGGGAATTATACATGGTTAGCGGCCCACAGAGAGTGTTACGGTTGAGGTTTTCTCTAAGCCCACGTGAGTCATACTCAGTGTGAGAAACAAGAGGTAACAAAAACCTTAACGATGCATAGTTTAATGTCATGTAGGACATATAAAGGGACTATGCAGTTTAAAGTCTTGCAGTTAGGACTATTGGTGCTGCACAGTTTAGTGTCATGTAGCAGGGACAAAATACAGTTTAATGTCATGTAGAACATATCAAGGACTTTCTGAATAGTTTAGCGTCATGTAGTTAGGACAGTGGGGACAATATAGTTTAACGTCATGTTGGACAAAAAAGGGGGACTGCGCAGTTTAATGTCATGCAGTAAGGACAAAATAACACACCATTTACTTCATGTTGGACGCATTGGGGATTTTTTCTACAGTTTAGTGTCATGTTGGACAAAAAGGAAAATAGTTTAAGGTCATATAAATGGACTGTGGATGGTGCAGTTTAATGTCTTACTGGACGGTGGTGTTATTTTAAGGCCATATAGGACCTTTGATGATTTTTTAGTTTAACGTCTTTCCGGACGTAAGGGACTTTTAAATAGTTTAGGGTCATATGCATGGACCAGGGAGGAGTTTAAGGTCATACTGGACCATTGTTGTATAGTTTAACGTCATATAGCAAGGACAAACTGGTGTCGCACAGTTTAGTGTCATGTTGCGAGGACATTGGATCGAATACTTTGTAGTTTATACAAAATACTTCTTCAAAAATCTGGCATTAGTTGGAGTAGTAATGAGTTCTCCATCCATTGAAATTAATGAATAAGCTCCATTGGAGTAGACCCTATGTATTGAATAAGGTCCTTCCCATATTGGCTCAAGCTTGGGAGGTTTCTTTCCTGGTATCATTGGAGTTCTGAGAACTAATACCAATTCTCCATGAATGAATGAGCGAAGACGAACCTTTTTGTTAAAAGTTCGTGCTATTCGATTCTGATAGATTTCCAAATGGTGTAAAGTGCACAATCTTTTCTCATCTAACTGTCCCAATTCATTCAATCGCTTTTGGGATTGATCATCTGTAGATAACTGATCACAAATGGCTACTCTGAGTGAGGTAAATTGAACTTCAATTGGAAATACTGCTTCTGTTCCATATACCAACGAATATGGAGTTGACAGCGTTGCATTGCGGGTGGTAGTTCGATAAGTCCATAAAGCATGAAAGAGTTTATCAGGCCATGACCTCTTATCTTTATCCACCATCTTTTTCAGTATATTTGAAAGAGTCTTGTTAAAGGCTTCTATTTGGCCATTGGTCTCCGCATGATACCGAGATGAATGGTTGGATTTAATGTTATATTCTTGATACAATTTCTTCACCTTAGAAGAACAGAAGTTGGTGTCGTTGTCCGTCAATATGGTATGAGGGACACCAAATATAGTAATGATGTTAGACTTGATGAAGCTAAAAATGCATTTAGAACTGACTTCTTTGAGAGGTACTGCCTCTGCCCATTTGGAAAAGAAATCAGTATCAGTAAGAATGTACTTAAACTGCTTGGCCGTAGCTGAAGGGTAAGGTCCCACCACATCCATTCCCCATGTGGCAAATGGCCACGAGTATTTAGCTGTATGAAGCAACTCTGGAGGTTGATGATTGAAGTTGGCATGTACTTGGCCTGAATGACACTTCTTTGTGAAATTAACACAATCTTGTATCATTGAAGGACAAAAGTATCCAAGCCTTCGAATTTAATTAGACAATCTATGTCCAGACTGGTGGGAACCACAGACTCCTGCATGCACTTCTTTCATGACAGCCATTGTCTCTTCACCATCAATGCATCTGAAGAGAACTCCATCAAAACCACGTTTGTAGAGAATTTTCTCTAGGTGGTTTGGGCTATCATAAAGAGTAAAATTGACCACACGTCGCCGGATTTGTTCTTTCTCGGATCTATCAGGTGGAAGTGTTCCATTTTGAAGGTATTCCCTGATAGGTGACATCCATCCTGTAGTATGACCATACGATTCAGGAATGGGACTAATTTCATAAATTTCCTCTGTTCTAGCTTGAACATAAGGTGAAATTGCACGACGGTGGGCAATACTGATGGTTGTCTTGTCCCGATTTGGATCTACTAGAGCTGTGGCTATATTAGCCAGCACATCAGCTTGAGCATTTTGTGATCTTGGGACATAAGAAAATGTCGGTTCTGAAGGGAATTCCGCCATTAACTCTCTGACGTAATCATACAAAGGGATTAATTCTTCTTTTCTGATGGCATAATCCCCATTGACTTGTTTGATTACCAGGTCTGAATCACCTTTCACCTTTAAGTGATTCACTTGTACTTGAAGCGCTAACTCCAAGCCTGTGATAAGAGCTTGGTATTCGGCTTCATTATTAGTACCACCTTCCCACAATAAAAAGGAAGAAGGTAACAATGCCTTATCTGGAGAAATGAGTACAATTCCTAAACCAACTTTGTTGAATTTAGGATTTTCCATTTTCTTCCCTGTTGGACTTCTGGAAGCACCATCAAAATACATTTCCCATGTTTGAGGATTCCCTTGAATAGAGAAAACTTCCTCATCAGGGAGTTCAATATTTGAAGATGTGTCTTCCACTGAAGGATGTTCAGCCAGGAAATCAGCCAGATCTTGGCCCTTTATTGCCTTTTGAGATACATACTGAATGTCGAACTATTGAAAAATAACTACCCACCTTGCTAGACGTCCTATAAGCATTGGATGACTAAGGATGAATTTGAGCGGATTATTGTGAGATACCAGTTGGACCTCGTGATGTTGCAGGTAGTGTCTCAGTTTCTGGACTGCAAATATTAATTCCAGGCAGCACTTATCAATACTTGAATACCGGGTTTCTGCTTCAAGCATAGTTCTACTGAGATAGTAGAGGCTATTTTCATTCCCAGCATCATTCTTTTGAGCAATAAAGGCCCCCAATGATCGCTCTAGAGCTGTCACATAGAGGATAAGTGGTCTTCCTTCAACAGGTGGCATGAGTACTGGTGGACTCAAGAGGTATTTCTTGAGAATATCAAATGCTTCTTGACATTCTTCAGTCCACTGGTAAGTGACTCCTTTTTTCAACAATTTGGTAAAGGGTAAACTTTTGCCTGCCAAATTTGCAATGAAACGCCGAATATAGGCTAGGTGTCCTTGAAGTCCTCTTAATTCTTTCAAATTCTGAGGAGGTGACATACCAAGGATTGATTTGGTCTTCTCAGGATCGACTTCAATACCACGATGGCGTACAACAAAGCCGAGTAATTTTCCTGAGGTTACCCCAAAAGAACATTTTAAGGGATTCATCTTAAAATTATGTTGTCGAAGCTTGTGGAATATGACTTCCAAATCAGCCAAGTGATTAGAACGTTGTTTGGATTTAACCACCAAATCGTCCACATAGCATTCAACAAATTTCCCTAAGAAAGGTTTGAAGATACGATGCATGGCACGTTGATATGTTGCACCTGCATTCTTTAAACCAAAGGGCATCACCTGGTAATAAAACACACCTTGAGGGGCTCTGAAGGCTGTAGATTCCTCATCTTCTGGGGCCATTCAGATCTGATTATATCTGGAACATCCACCCATGAAGGAAAGTACTTCATAACCAGCTGTCGCATCAATTAAGAGTTCTGTAATCGGAACTGTGAAATCATCTTTAGGACAATACTGATTAAGATCTCTGAAATCGATGCAAACCCTAATTTTTTCGTTCTTCTTCTTTACAGGGACAATATTAGCCAACCACTTGGGATACTGAACTTCTCTGATGAAGTTAGCTTTGATCAGCTTATCCACTTTAGCTTCAATTTTGGAATCATAAGTTGGGTGTGTTCTTCTCGCGGCTTGCTTAAATCCTCGATGTTCTTTTGTTAAACCCAAACGATGAGTAGCAACATCAGGATCAAGCCCAGGCATTTCTATATAGTTCCAAGCAAAAATATCTTTATTTTTCTTTAAAAAATAAATATACATCTCTTACTCTTCAAGGGTCATGGCCGCACTAATTAAAGTGGGGCGTGGATCTTTCTCTCTACCCAGATTTATTTCTCTGAGTTCATCCACAGTGGTAGAGATACCCTCTTCAAAGGCTGGAGGAGCATCTCTAAGATCTTCCTCTTCCTCTTCATCATGTGCTATTTCTTCCGTTTCTACTTGCATAGTAGATTACAAAACAAAATTTTCATGATCAGAAGAGATGTCAAAATTTGCACATTTTGAAGAAGAAGCTTCCATTTCCGACCTTATTGGTGATGAAGGGCCTTATTTGGGAAATAAAGAGGAGATGATGGATTGAGAATTGACATCATTATTCACCTCCGATGTTGCTATAACATCTTCTGGCCTGATTGGCGAAGTATAGACTTTTTGGATTTCAGCAAATGAAATGAAGACGTCACCACTTGTGCTTTCATCACTGTTTGGTAGGAGACCAATTTCTCCCATGTTGTCAGGCTCGATTGCCGTAATTGACATTATGGATCTTTCCATAAGAGTATTTTTATTTGGGCCTATTTTGTCAATTTGACTAATAGGTAACACAAAATCAGTACTCACATGTGTAAATGGATTTATTGGAATCTTCTCCAAACCATATGGAGCATTAACTTTGGTAATTTCTTTCATTGTAGATTTCTCTCTTCCCTTCATGTGATAAAATTCCACCTCAATGTATTGAGACTCACATGTCTTGAACGGGGTCTTATCACCATACAATGTTACAACTTGACCATTGAAACAGTATTTGAGACATTGATGGTATGATGAAGGGATAGCTACATGATGATGTAGCCAGGGTCTTCCAAGCAAGATGTTGAAAGATGAGTCTTGATCAACAATCATGAAATCTGAATTAGATACAAGATCTCCAAACTGAGTTCTGAGTGTAACTTCGCCCAGTGGTTCTTGTTCATTTTTATCATATCCTTGTAACATCATGGTAGAAGGAGATAAATCAGATTCCGTGAGGCCCAATCGACGAAGTGTACGAATGGGCATGAGGTTGACTCCTGAACCATTGTCAATGAAAGCTCTTTGGATATCTACACCATTGACTTTTCCAGATAAGTACAGAGGTTTTATGTGCCCATGCACAACATCATCTTCATCTTTATCAGTAAAAGATATCATTACATGGAATTCTGCAAGATTATTCTCTATGTGATAGACTTCAGCTGCAGCAATTTCAGCTTCAAACTCCTGAGGACTTGACAAAGCTTCGATGAGTGCTTCCCGAAGATCTTTTGACAGATTCAAAGCATCCAAAATTGATAACTTGGCTGGTACTTGGGCCAAGTGTTTCAATATATCATACTTTTGATCTAAAGGTCTGCGTTTCCCAACATGAATATGCGGTTTAGCAGGTACCTTGGAAGTAGATGCTTCGGAAGCTGATGCATCTTGTATTGGGATAGAAGTTGGCAAAATCCTTGGTTTTGGAAGATTAGACCGATTAGATCCAATTACTTACTGAGATAAAGAAGATGGAATTTTCAATCGGTCTTCCAAAATAATTGTGCCAAGACTGAGTTGACTATTGGCAGAAGAACTTGCTTGTTCTTTTTGAGCTCACTGAAGGGCTCTACCACGAGTTTCTGCTGCATACACAGTGCTAGCAGGGGTAGAATTGGAGTAGTGGCTTCAGAAAGATCCACGTCTTCCCCTGTATCCTGAACCTCTGGAACTTCCTCAGATTCCCTTATTTGATACAGGGAATTTAGGCTCATCAAAATTGAAATTACGACTGGAATACGGATCTGTTAATTGAATCATATTAACAGAACCGAAGATTAACTCTTCGTCTAATAAAGACTCTGCCTGACTAGCCTATTTAGGCTGTGCCGTTTGATGGGGCGGTGCCCGTGGTTTTGAAGTAGATGGCATAAAGTCTGCCAGAGTCAAATACAATTTAGGCTTTGACACATACTCATCTTCTTCTGATTCTTTTTCCTTATTTGAATCAAACCGTTTCTTTGAGGACTTTTCCTCTGACGAAGAGGGTCTTAACGCAATATTCATGGAAGAAGACACAATTGGTTTCTTTAATTGTGTTCGCAAAATGGCATGAGTCTTATTGATTGTCTTTCTAACCATCCAATCGTCATACTTCTGTGCATTTCTGCTTTTGACTTCTTTCCATTCACCTTCCTCCTCTGGAACTGTAGCAGTAACACATGCTACCTGAGTCGAAGAACCTTTCAACTTGACTTGTCCCAAGTCGATCATCTTTTGCAGGAGGTCTTTGAAGACAAAACACTCCTGGATGGAATGCCCTAACATTTGATGAAAGGGACAATAATTGGGACGGTCTTCATCTCCTTCCTTGTTTGGCCTCTTGGGCACTGGTAATTGAACCAAATTATTTTCCAGAGCTGAAATGAAGTAACCAGGAACTTTCTCATTTCGGAAAGAGTATGTTTTACTCTTCAAATCCTCAAATTGTTTTCATCGTTGATCTCTTTGATCAATTGGACAAAACAGCCTTTTTTGTTGGCGTTCAGGAGGTGGAGCCCTTCGAGAAGATGAAGGTTTTGAAGTAGAAATAGGTACAGGCGCTTGTTTAAGCATAACTGTAGTAGTTTTTGCTTTACCCATTATCCTTCTTGGAGCTGATGGAATTACACGAGATTTAACCTTAGCCTGTATAAGGGAATCTTCAATCTGCTGAGCGATTGAAGTAAGGTCTCGAAACCCTCCTGTGTATTTCACAGGGATCAATGGCGTGCGTAATTCGTCATGCAAATTTTCCACACAGATTGGTAACAGCTCCTCCTGAGGGAGTGTTAAACTCAGGGAACATGTTAATCCCTTCCAGCGAGCAATGAAATCAGACTCTTTCATTATCCCTTTGCTTGCAGTTTGTAAGATCGAAAACTGTCGTTTTTGGAAAAGTTGAGCTGAACTGAAGAAGGAATTTTTGGCGAAGATCCTCCCATCCGATGATTGACCGGGATTGCAAGCTTGTATACCAGACAAAAGCTGGTCCTTGCAAGGTTCACACGAAGAATCTGAGTTTTACTGCTTCTTGCTGCTCTGGAGTTCCCATCATAGGATCACAACAAGACACGTAATGTGTCAAATGTTGTTCAGGGTCGCCTGATCCCTTGAAAGTAGGAAAAACAGGGTTTCCATAACTAGATGGAGGAGAAATTGAATCTACCCATTCAGGGTAAACTTTCTTTTCTGGTTGAACTTGCGCCTGTTTCCCTTCCATAGTTTCTAAACGAGCTGTTAATGACTCAATAGTAGTTATTAACTTTTGAGAAACATCCGGTTGAATTTGGTCTTGAGTAGGTGCAATGAATGGAGCTTGGACAGATTTGGTGGTTGGTGCTGTAACTGATGGTAGCACTGCCAACCGTTGTTGCGCTTGACCCGCAGGATTAGACCTCTGAGGGTGTACTGATAAAGGAGGATATTCTTGATCCATCTCAGTAACTGCAAAAAATTCCTTTGGCTGTCAGACTTCAGCATTCTTAAGAAGAAGACTACTCTGAAGTAGTTCTGCATTCAACCTTCTTAATTCTTTCATTTCTTCCTCCTGTTGTGCAAACCTTTGCTCTAATGAGAGCGATTGACCTTCTCCAGAGGAAGGATATGTAACCTGATTCTTTCCCCTCCCTTTGTTGGATACTTTTTGGAGAGAGGGAAGTGGATTACCTAGGTTCTGAGTAATCCTTTGACTTTGTGTACGCACACCTTCTTCATTTGTATCGGTGCGTACATTTTCTTGAGCAGGACGCTCTTCATCTGAGTCCCCTGAGTGAGCCTCCTCTGGTGGATTAGCAACAACGGCATTGATGACATTTATTGATGCATAATGCATCACATCCCTTCTATCAACATTTCTATGATACTTTCTTCTTTCATGTCTTTGATGAGACATTACCTTTTGTTGATTCAATCCTTTGGGAACTTCTTGACGAGCTATAACTTGGAGGGAATCTCCTGATAATTTGGCTCTTCGTTCCTCTTGGGGCTTCTTCCCCAATCGATAAAAGACCGACATTCTCTGAGAAGGGGATTGATGATTTTAAAGAGTCCCCAGTCTCGTGAACTAGGGATGTTCCTGCTGCTTTCGCTCAACTCCTCAAATCCCATTTGTTGACTCTGAGGGTTGGGTTAAAGGAGTCCCCAGTCTGACAAGCTGGGGTGGCTCTTGACATGCTATGTCTGAGACCTTCTTAAAATCTCTCTTGATCTTGAGAATCTTAGTTCGGAAATTAGCCGGATGCATTAACCTGTATCCACTTTTATCACCTGGTTTAACAGACCGTTGGATGATTTCCGAAACTTCTGTCATTTGATGATGTGTTTTCTCCATACGAGAGGCTTGTGCAATATTCTCGCCTGCTTGATGTAGGAGAAATTCAACAACTTTTTCTCTATATGCCTGATTTTGAGAGGAACTAGTTGAAGCCTGTTCTTGAGCAAGCTTTTGATTATGAACAAAGCCCATTGACTGTGGCCGGCCATGGGAAATAACATTGCATGAGACCATTTGCGGCGGGCTTTGCTGACTGGAAAGCACTGTGAAATGTAGTGCTCCGTGAACACCCCATCCTCTGATATGAACACCAGATGGAGCATTGGTAATTAACTGATGCAATTTTCTTAGTGCACCCAGGCATGAACATTGAAGGGTTCTCTGTTGCTTTTCAGCCTTCGGATACCGAGAGACTGATAGAGATGCCAAATCAATCTGACGTTTTATCCCTTCTATTATCTTAAGATGATTTTCATATTCATCATAAGATAATACCTTCTTCTTCAATTGAAAAAGAGTTTTCCATATGTTGAGACGAATATCATGGACTCCATCTTCCGTCAACATCTTTGGAATGTCATAATGGGAGTCAGCCAAAGGCCAAAACATGACTGGTACCTCACTTTTTGCCAGTTTTTTCCTCATGTTCAACATTTCCTCTTCATCATTAAATGAAGATTCTTCTACCTGTTTTGACCAGAGTTGGTGTTTCCTTGTTGCTTCATCGGATTCAACAAGATTGGTAGAGAGATCATTGATCAAACTAGAAGATGCATGACTTAGGGGTGGTTCAGAGAATGACCTACACCCTGGGCTATCTTCTGATTGAGAAAGTATTTCACTTTATAGCGATAAAGCATCAGACATGACTGGTTTCGCATTTGCAAGTGCCTCAAGATAAAAGGGCTTTCTCGGCACTACATTGTCCACTGGAGTATTTTCCAGGCAATGTGAATCACTACTACGGAGAGGACTTTCGCAGCGAAATTCATCATCATGGGGAGGACCACCATAATGGGTTACAGAAAAAGATGAGATCTCTTACTCCTTGGTCTTCTGACCACACAGAGGGTTCCTGTGGCTCTCATATGAAGATGAAACTTCAAGATTAACCGAATTGTCACGAAGCAAGCCTTCATGAGGAAGTTTCTGTTGAAGACCTTCAGAATTAATGTTCCCATTATTGGGAACTGAGGGAGTAGAATCTTGAATTCCAATAGATAAATGTCTGAGGGCTTCAAGAACTCCATCATCGAGCAAGGCATGGTTACAGATTGGCCTTTGATCTCCTGACTGTGCTGGGTGGATCTTTTTCTTAGATGCCTTCTTACTCACTTTAGAAACCACTTGTTAACGAAATTGGTTGCTCTGAGCAGGTGTATGTGCCTGATCAAGAAAGATGGTCAGGTTAGGCTGACAATCTCTACTCAAATCAGGTGTATGTGCCTGACTTGGTTGTCCGTATGATATGGGGGAGTATGCCCCATAACCCTCTTGGACTGGAACATATGTGTGCGTCTGTTCTGGAGTGAATCGTTGATGTGTCACTCCACTTCTAGGGATAGATTTATGTGTCTTTCCCTGAGATGATGCTGAAGCTCTTATGATATCCTGGCAAGCATCCAGAATATGAGCAGGAATTTGCTTCTGCTCTTTCACCATTGACAAAATATGTTTGGTGACTTCATCCGCCGGAACAGGGATATACGTCCATTCCGGGCTTAGAGTAGGTGTATGTGCCTTCTCCTGTCCTCTTTTTCCTGTCAGTGAATCCTAACAGTACTCAAGTGTGGAGGCAGAGAGTTGAGTCTGCCTCCTATTTGTCGTCGGAGCTTTCTGACTAACTTCTTCGTGTGCTACCAAGCGAGACTGTTGGTAGGCTTGATTAGTACTAGCAGATGTATGTGCCTGCTGATTACACTTCGCCAAACGTGGTTGAAGAGATCCATCATATGTAGTCTGGCAAGCCTGCTGACTAACTGATGATGTATAAGCAAGTGTATGTTCATGCCTATAGTACTCTGCCGGAATTGCCTAGCAGGATTGGCGTGATGCTGCCAGATGAGTCTGCTGGACAGCGGAATTAAAACAGACAGGTGTGTGTGCCTGCTCGTTGTTTGCCACCAAGTTAAGTTGGTGGACTTCTCCGGAGATGGTAGGGATGAAAACCTGCCCATTGTTAACCGGATTCCGTCTCTGGCGGTTCGTCTTGCCTGCTTGGGTTCGAGGAACCTGAGCCGAATTCCTGGAGTCGGTACCCTCATCATGTTGAGGGTGCACTGCCACACGAGTCTGGCAGCGATTGTTGATGGGAGACCTCGGGAAGGACTCCTGTCTTTTTGAATTAAGGCCCTGAGGGACCTGCTCATTCACTTCCTCAGAGTAAGGTAGCTAATGGAAATTGCGTTCCGGGGATAACGACCCGAAACGGTTGGAGATGGTAGTCAGCACCGCCTGCCTTTTGATTACTGGTCATCGTTGTCCGGACGACCTGTGTGAGTTGTTCACTTGGAGGACCTGTCGGGTAGCCTCCAGAGTTGGGATGGTACCGTGTTGACGGTAATCCTTAACCAGCGCATTTGATACCCAGCGTTGAAGACGCTGAGTAGGTGATGTCATCCTCAGAGCGGATGACGATCCAGTAGGAATAGCAGCAGTGGTATTTGCAGCAGCAGTATTCACAGATGTGAATTTGAGAGCAGCCATTATGGAAATACATAAGATCTTGGAAAAGAGTGCATGTTTGATATAACAGACATAATCAAGATAAAATTCATCCACTTCATCCGTTGGATGAGAACACATGTCAATGATTGTTTTTGTTAGCCCTCTTATTGAGTTTTAAATAGGGGCTTAACAAATAGGTAAAACATCATTTTAACTTGGTTAAGGATTCACGTCGGGTTCACCATTTTTTTCCCTTGGAATTCGGGGATGACCTCCTGGATGGGAGATTCAAACGTTCCGATCGGTTTCTAACGGGTTTGTTCGTAGAACTGGAAACATCCAATGATTCCACATCCACTTGGACCTACTTTCCAAAGGTAGGCGCTTCATTAGTTTGTGAACTGATGAGGCTTAGGAATTTGCATTGGTCGAGAGGATGGGAGGTCGGACTCATCACACCTTTTTGAGGGGAATTATTATCTATTCCGGGACTCTCTTTATAGATTTAAGTTATGTTCGTGAATCCTTATTATATTACCAAGTATAAAATGAGATTTCCTTCAGTTTAACAATCAATGATTAAATATGTAAGAAATTTAGAGAATCTTTTATATGTATTCGAGGTTCTTCATCAATAGAGAATCATCTATATCTATTTAGAGATTCTTGGTCAATGGTATCCTTCAAAATATTTATATAAAAGTCTCTTGGTCATTATAATGACCAGGCTGGTTTTAAAGCCACTCAGTGGGGCACTTGAAGTTTATTTTCATTCAGAAGGACATAAATTATTTCAGAGTTGGGATCGAACCCATAGATGGGCTACCTACGTATCCTTTGTTTTGGAAAAGGAATCAGAACCCACATAGTTCGAGTAAGGGAGTATGATGTTTATGATTGATGGCTCAAAGAAGGATGTCACAATTACTTTTACACTCTAAGCTCACGTGAGTCATGCTCGGTGTGAGAAACAAGAGGTAGTGGTAAAAATTAGACAATTGTGCCATGAAAGATGCAATCATAAGAAATAATGTGAGGCTTATGTATATATGACTTCCCAGATAAATTTTAGGATTTACTTTAGGGAGAAAATCCAAGAACAAGGTCCATAAAGGTATATGTGCTTTATGGAGATTTGAATACTCTAACTTGGGACTTATTCCTGAAAAGGAAACCCAAATCAGGAGAGGATTAATAATTGGGTTTTACTCCTGAGAAGGAATGCCAAATTAAACGTAAATTAGGACTGGTTAAAGAGAATTTAAGGGACTTGGGGCTTACTCCTGAAAAGGAAGCCCAAGATTATGACCGGGACTTACTCTTGAAAAGGAGGCCCAGGTTAAGGGATTTATGACTGGGACTTATTCATGAAAAGGAAGCCCAGGTTAAGGATTAAGGTTTGGGGCTTACTCCTGAAAAGGAAGCCCAAAAATTAAGGGACTTGGGGCTTACTCCTAAAGAGGATGCCCATATTAGAGGACGTATGACTGGGGATTATTCCTGAAAAGGAGACCCAGGTTAAGGATTCTATCATCTTAAAGGATGAGGTTGAATGAATTAAATCTCAATCTTTAGTGACATAAAGATGTGTAAATCACTAAGTTTTGAGAGATATTCCACAAAATTCCTTTCAGATAAGGAAGTCAAATCAAGAAATCATGCCATGAAATGGCTTTGAAGAGTGTCTTGAAGACTGAATCTTGAATAGGAAAGGTGTAATGACTTAAGAGGGGTGAAATGGGCAAGAAAGGCACCCAAAAATGAAGGGGCGCACAAGTCTTGTAAGGCGCGCAAGTATTGTGGGGGCGCACAAGTATTGATCGCGAAGGTATACCTGCGCGACATGGTGGGGTACTTGCACGATATTCAACCAGCATTGAAACACTTGAGTGACTCTTTATTAAAGCCTTTAGGATCCTCTTGAGATTCTTCCTGCAAAGGGATGCGCAAGTTCTATCAAATAACGAAGGCGGCGCGCAAGTGTGGCCACTTCCCTTAAGGGCTGGCCACTCAGGCACGCAAGTGTTGATGAATTTCAACACTTAGGCCTTCCTTCCTCTCTTTAGATCTTCCGTTCTAGGTAAGAAATTACCTTAGAAGTGTTCCGGAAGCTTTGATAAGAGACTTGGGCGTCGGGATCTTCAATCTGAGTTTCTGGAAAAAAAATCCTCTCGAATGGGGGGCCCACAGGGTCTATTTATAGGTAGGAGAAGACCCTGGATGGTTACCGGGCGGTTATCACTTAGGTTGCGCAAGTCACTTGCGCGACCATAAGGGTGTCGCGCAAGTGGACTTGCACGACAGTGATAGAACTTGCGCGGCACAGGTGTTCTTTATCCTTTGTTCATGCCTTTGTCGATTTTTGATATTTTCTTCAAAGGTTGAATCACTTTGAGCTCAGATATTCCCCTTTTCTGATCTTTAGATTCTGTGACGAAAGGAGCGTCAACAGTTACATACGTTGAAATATATCATGAATCAATAAGGAATAATCAGTTTGTTAAGGTAAATAACTGAACATGTGTTCCATTTAATCAATAACTTTAATATCATGATTATATAATGCATAATCACTATGTCAGGGTAAATATGAAAACACGTTCCATTTAATAAATAACTTGAGTACAATATGAAACCATGGATAATATCAATGAAATAATATCATGTATAATAATAATTGAATTATTAATGAATAAATACTTATTTTGGATGTCATGATCTCAAAAATCATGATATTTATACTTTCAAGACCTTTCAAAATATGGTTAAAAACTATAGGTAAACCTCCATTTTTTGACCAAGTAATTTCTCTCATGAAACTATCTGATGCATTTTGGGTTTATATAATTTTAGTCCCCACCTATCAATTCATTTCCAAATCATTCATCATATATCAAATGTTCAATTTAATTCATGAACACTATTACTTATCAACAAATATCTATATTGAGTATAGAATACTGATTTATCAATATTTCCCAAATTAATCAAATAACATTCATAGTAAACACCATATGTAAAAATGTATATAGATTGTATAATAATCATATCCTTGATAAAAATAATATATATATTTAATATAAATATATTTCTACTTAAAAATGATCATAATAAAGTGATTATCTCAAGAAAAAGTTAATTATCACAACATTAATCATGAAATGAGGGGTGACCATTAGTTTATCGGTAATATATGTTTTTGAAAAAAAAATATGTACTTTCGATGAATAAATATAATAGATTTGAAATATTAAAATAATCTTTAATAAAATATTTTTTTTGTAAAACCATTGAAAACGTGAAGAATAAGCTATATTTCCTAAAATGGTTATGGCCTCAAGGAATTTTTTTATTGTTGCATACATTAAAATAACATTTCTTTTGAATTTTTTCCAAAAAAGTCACTCTCGAAAAATAGAATAATTAATCCTTTAAAACCATTTCTAATATTCAAGGAATAATTAAAATTTCATTCATAAATCATTTGTTTTAATAAAATGTCTTTTCAAAAACATGGACATGGAAGAAAAATATATCTGATTTAAAGAGAAATAAAATCGGTTTTTCATTTAAATTTTTATTTACAAGATTCAAGTACAAGGTATAGAAGGATTTGGAAGAGAATATATAAAATACCTAAATATCTATATGATAAGAAAATTCTTAGATATTATAAACAATAAATGATAAGTTACCTTGAATGAAAATAAAGGTAATCCCAAAAGAAAGTAAGTTTGAAAATAGTTTCTTAGATTTTTGGTAACAATTAAATTATAAACCCATGAAATAATAAACTCAAATTGAAACATTATACATCGTGAATAAATTTTTCTTCATTTTAAATAAATCAATGGGGAATTATATACATCATATTAAAGTGAAAAGGGGTATAATAACAAATATGTCACAATAGAATGTAAATTGAGAAAAAATCTCTTACCTCATGCTTCTTTTTGGTTGAACGCACTTTATCCTCATGTATAATGGTTTGAATCATGTTATTAATTTATATCATAATCATATTATTGTTTATAATATCATATATGATCTTTTTATAACATCTTACCACACATTCCATAACAATCATTTATTATTATTATTATTTAGGGTGTTAATTGCCTTGTTTTCTCATGCATGTTTTTCATGAAAGTTATGGTTAATATGTATTTTATATATTTTCATAATATATATAATGATGTTAATTTTATAAATAACATATTAAGTCATTAGATGCATTTATAGAACCATTCTTGGATGTTACATAAGTAAAATGAATCACATCGCTTCGTGGAGACGGTAGGCAGTACGTAAGCTTGTACGGCAATATCATTCCCTTAATGGGTGAGAAGGTTTTTCTAATGCTTTCTCCATGGCACGCACATCCGTCTATGATGACACACAGCTGTTTCCCCACATTCCCGCTTTCCAAAGTCGGGCAGCATCCATTCCTTTTTCAGGGACGTTTGCTCCTTGATCGAAACAGGATGATGGGATGTCGGTTCGTCCTTTCGTGTATTCCTCCTTGGAACTCATCACCTAGTCCGGGTCTCCCTTAAAGATTAAGTCATGGTTCGTGAATCTCATTCTCGGTGCCACATCTTTGTGGACACCGGTTAATTACACTACTTTTTTCAGGACATTCCATGGGGTCTTGACATGGTGGAAACCTTCGGTCGGAGTAGATTACAACATCAGGCATGTCGGGGAATCTCTGGATGCATGGACATTGGGGAACCTGTATTCTTCCTCATAAGAGAGAACCTCAAGGGCATAGAACCCAAGGCATCCCACATCGAATGTGGGGAATAATTTTTCATAGGAATGTATCTGAGGTTTTCCTCACCTTCCCATGTTTAACACATGGTATGCCAAAAGTTTAACATCTAGCAGATATGGTTATGCTAAAGGCGTGTCTTTTGAGGTTTTCCTCAGTCATCCCATGTTTATCACGAGGTAGGCCGCACGTTTAAAGTCTTGTGGAGACAGAATGAGGGTGATCAGAATGTCCCATATAGATGGATCAGATTAGTACATCCCTAGGAGGGAACACCTGGAAGGTTTAAAGGGTTGATGGATCAGAACACTCGATAAGAGAATACCCAAGATGGTGTGTCCCATAAATGTCAGATGTCATATCGTGAAGGATGATATGGACACCTCTGATGGCGGATCAGGGAGTGTGCACCCCAAAGTGGGGGAACACTGAGGTTTACCTTTGGCTGGGATTGAACCTCATGGAGGTTTCCTATGTACACTATGTAGACGATAGGGATCAAAACCCACATAGTTCGAAGGGGTGATGAAACAGGTTGTACACTAAGGACAAAAACCCAAATACATGATGGGGCTTAGGCATGAATAGCCACCCAAGAACTACTAGGAACAACGAGGAGTGGATGACATGATCCCACCGGGATTTGGCAGCCCGGGTGAGAATCAGGATGAATGATGGAGAGTTGAATGGAGTGGAGGGGGAATGAGATGGGGTCGTCATGAAGGTAACATTAGTGTTCGTCTTGAGCCTCAAAGAGACTTCCTACATATCCCTGTGGAAGGGAATCAAAGTCTGCATAGTTCAGTGGGACGATGGGACACCTGAGAAGGTGGCCTGTGAGAATGGATGCATGGATGGGACCCGAAGGAAGTATAACCTCCAGGTTGGGGCATGCTCTTCTCAGAACACATGGGATCTAGGTATAGATCGGGATGAGACATGGGTGTTGGGATTGAACCTCATGGAGGATTCCTATGTATCCTTGTGGCAGGGAATCAAATTCCGCGTAGTTCATCTGATTATGGCTTACCGTCTATTGGGGACTTCAACGTCTTATCGCCGAATGAGGTTGACAATGACTTACCGCTGAATGGGGGAAGAACAGATTATCGCTGATTGAGTTCCACGGTTTAACATCATGCAGGATGAGGATGAACCAACGTGAAGGGGGAAATGGGTCCCAGATAGGTAGTGGGCTTGAACCTCAGGGATGCTTCCTACATACCTTTCCCTGGCAAGGATCAAAGACCTTGTAGTTCGGGATGGTGTTTGGGGATTACACTCTAGGCTACCCAAGGTGTTGGTGAACTAATGTGAAGGGGGTTGAAATGACCAAGGTGGTGGGATTGAACCTCATGTAGGATTACTACGTACCTTGCCTTGGAAAGTATCAAAGTCCACATAGTTAAAGATGGGGTGGGAACTGACGTGAAGGTGGTCAGAACCCGTGAGGCGTAGGTCATGAACCTCAAGGAGGCTTCCTACGTACCTCACCTTGGCAAGGATCAAAGACCACGTAGTTCAAGTAGGATTGGGGCTTACACTCTAGGCTTCCCTGAGAGGATGTCATGGTTGATGCTTGCTCTAAGCCCATGTGATTCATGCTCGGTGTGAGAAACAAGAGGCAGCAAGGACCTAACGATCACAGTGAAAAGGTGTATCCATGAAGGGTTGTGAATGGGGCTTATATAAGGAAGCTGCACGGGTGCCACTATGGAGCGGCAATGGTGGATGGGGATTATAAAAGGAAGATGCCCGGGTGCTGCTACGGAGTGGCATTGGTGGATGGGGATTACGCAAGAAAGATGCTCGGGTGCCGCTATGGAGCGGAAATGGTGTATGGGGCTTTTGTAAGGAAGTTGCCCGAGTTCCATTATGGAGCGGCAATGTTGGATGGGGCTTACGCAGGGAAGCTACCCGGGTGCCACTATGGAGCGGCAATGGTGGATGGGGCTTACGTAAGGAAGCTTCCCGGGTGCCTCTATGGAGCAGCAATGGTGGATGGGGCTTATGCAAGGAAGCTTCCCAGGTGCCGCTATAGAGCAGCAATGGTGGATGGGGCTTACGCAAGGAAGCTTCCCATAATGTCTTCCTCATGTCCTTCCATGAGGGCATCGCAACCAACTGGTAGGTTGAGGCCATCACCTTCGCGCTAGTGCACAAGAGGGATAATGCCAACGATATTGGAATTAGTCCTAACAAAGGGGAATGGAAAGTGTGAGTCACATGCACAACATTCGGAATGCAGTGAGGGTGGTGTGCCGATGGAGGATAATTGTTGATCGTGTTCGAAACACAGTATCCATATCGCGTTAGCTTGAAATGGGGACAAAAAAATTAGGGTCGATTGTTGACCGTGTTCGAAACACTGGACCTGACTCACAGTGTTGTCCTAAGTCTTTCGGGGCATTGGCCCAGGATGGTAGGTGAGCCGATGTGGCATGGGAACAAGCTGATAGGGGGTCCCTTCAGAAATGGAATTGGATGATGATCCGAATGAAGGACATGTAAGGCATGAGGTGGAGTGATGGAATGTTTGAATGGATTCCAAAACTTTTGAAATTTTTCCACTATAATAATGGCAATAGGCATCTTATTCTTGGAGCATAAGGCATCTCTTGTTTGGAGCAAGAGGCATCCTATGTTGGGAACATAGGGTTTACTACAGTTTATAGTCATATAGATAGGACTATTAGTCATCTTATGCTTGGATCATAAGGCATATCTTGTTTGGAGAAAGTGGCATCCTATGTTTGGAACATAGGGCATAGTACAGTTTAGATTCATGTAGAAAGGACTGCTAGCACCTCATACTTGGAGCATAAGGCATCTCTTGTTTCGAGCAAGAGGCATCCTATGTTTGGCACATAGGGTGCACTACAGTTTATAGTCATGTAGATAGGACTGTCGGCATCCCATGCTTGGAGTATAAGGTATCTCTTGTTTGGATCAAGAGGCATTCTACGTTTGGCATGTAGAGAGGACTATTGGCATATCATTCTTGGAGCATAAGGTATCTCTTATTTGAAGCAAGAGGCATCCTATTATTTTCCAGATAGGGTGTACTACAGTTTATAGTCATGTAGAGAGAACTGTTGGCATCTTATGCTTGGAGCATAAGGCATCTCTTTTTTGGAGCAAAATACATCCTATATTTTTCATATAGGGTTCACTATAGTTTAGAGTCATGTAGAATGAACTGTTGGCATCTTATGCTTGGAGCACAAGCCATCCCTTATATTGAGTAAGAGGCATCCTATATTTGGAACATAGGGAATACTACATTTTATATTCATGTTGATAGGACTGTTGGCGGCTTATGATTAGCACACAAGGCATCCCTTATATTGAGCAAGAGGCATTATATATTTTTCATATAGGGTTCACTACAGTTTAAAGTCATATAGATAGGACTATTAGGAATAAGGTGCCTAGAAATGGTTGGTGTTGGGAATTATGCAAGGGTGGCCCTTTTTGGTTCGACCTGGCATAGGAGCCAAGTGATAGGGTTTGGAGGAGTTGCCTGAGGAATGGTTTGACTCAAGGTACTTGGGGAATTGATGATGAGAATATCAACTCCCAACATGGGAATGGAACCAAGAATAATATGTCGACTCAAGGTGTTTCATGGTGTGTGGAGGAGTCTCTCAAATCATGGTATCCCATAGGTGGAAAGAGGCTGCGCATAAGGGCGCAATAGAAAATGCCGATGTCCCGACCCAAAAAGTTTGTGGTGCAACTCTCCATTTTTCATGGGGGTTAGTGACAGTAGCGAAGAGACTAGCCCAGAGGGCCAGGACCGCAGCCCGGCACTGACGCAGAGCGGGGGTGCGGGGGAGCAGTCCCCGCAGTATAGACCAGTGGGCATGAAGGTAAGAGCCTCAAAAAGGATAGGTCTTCGTGAAGTAGCTTCGTGGAGAAAAGGGGCTCGTGGAGCATGGGGTCTCGCGGAGCATGGACTCGCAGAACACGGACTCACGGAACATGGACTCGCGGAGCAGCATCGCGAGGGAAGCTGATCGTGGAGCATGGACTCGTGGAGCAGCTTTGTGAAGGAAGTTAATCAGGGAGAATGGGCTCACAGAGCCACTTCGCAAAGGAAAGCGCAGCTCTGCGAACAGGGAGATCGGCTACCCAAGGGGTGGAGTCACCATCTGGAAAAAGGGGGTGAGCTGGGTATTTATAGGAAAGGGGCGCCGTGAATCCGAGCTCACTCGGCGTGAAGACGGAGCTTGCTTCGTGGTGGGTTCGCGAACGTCAAAGGTATTCACAGAGCCATCCCACCTCCTTGCTTCACGGCGGGTCGCGAACGTCAAAGTGGTTCACGGAGTCGTCCCACATCCTTGCTTCGCGGTGGGTCATGAACATCAAAGGGGTTCACATATCCATTGTGCCTCCTTGCTTCGTGGTGGGTCGTGAACGTCAAAGGGGTTCGCGGAGCATCCCCACCTCCTTGCTTCGCGGTGGCGCCCCACGATTGTGGAGGGGGCTTCACGAATGGGCTCCACGAACCAGTTTTCCAACCCAACTTCAAATGTCCATAACTCCTAATTCGTAACTCCATTCAGGTCCTAAGACCTACCAAATCGAATCTTTCGAAATGGTTTATGATCTTGGATCAAGTATGGAAGCAATTGAAATATTTTGGGGACGCGTTTTCTGGTGTCAACAGAAGGTAAGGAAGTGGATGTTATATTAATTTTACATAATTAAACTAATTTCATATTTATATTGACCCTATCCTTTTTCACATGTTATTAAAATATTTTAAACATAATTAACTATCAAATTAAAATCCAATGATCGTAAGGTCTAGCATCTTTAGAAGTATAGGTACAAAAAACTGAAAACATGGGACTAAATAAAAAAATTATTTATTTATCATCCATTATGATTTCCTAACTTCTTTTTTTCCCTTACATCTACATAGGAAAACCTGCTGATAACATGAACAAAGGGGTGATCTAAAAAACCCAATAAGGGAGTAAACATAAGAATAAAGCATAATAAATGGGTTAGAAAGCATAATAAGATGACATAAAATGAATGGATATGCATAAGGAAGAATAATAGAAGTAATCATGGTATCATAGGATATGTTTCAACAACATACAACATAACATAAGAATGATTCAAGGCTGATCTCACATGAAGAAGCACAAGTCAAGGTTAACCACCAAGACCGTTGCACATAGAGCACGAGTCAAGGCTAACCACCAAGATCATTGAACATGAAATATCATGAGACTAAACTTTACCCAATTAATTGGAGCTCTATCTAGGTTCACCCTTCATAAAATGTTCATGAATATGTTCTCCACATGAAAAATAAACATAAGGGTTACCCATGGAAAGAAATGGGTATCATAGTCATGTCATAAAGAATAATAAATGGGCATATCATAAAAGTTTCCATGAAAGAAATGAATTAAATAATACATGAACATTAATAAAGAAAAATAGGCATATATCATGATAATTTATGCCAATATGAAGTTATAACTTGTAAAAAGAGTATTTAAGAATCTTTATAATTAAAACATTTTAGTGTGATTTAAGGAAAATGTTAAAGATAATTTAAAGTAGAAAAGAGAATAATATTTTATATAAAACCATAAGTGAACCAATAAAATTTTCATAATAAAAAAGGTTATTTTATAAAAATAATTTTGGCTTAAAACTGATTATGGAGTGCACTTGAAAATGCGTAAGAATTTGGGAAGTTCCCTTTAATTAGGATTTCTTTTCGGGAAGATATGAGAAGTGGACCTTATTTAAAGATGTATATCCCTGAAAAAGAAGTATGAAACGATCTAGATACATTATTTTGAAACATATAAACATAATTTAGAATGATTATATAAAAATAAATAAGATTTACATTAGGTTAAAGAGGGAGAAAGCGTAACTCGAAGGAAAAAATAGAGGTTTTGGTACAATTCCTTACCTTATGTATGAATGTGTTCTTAAATTGATCTTAATGTCATGGATAATAAAATTAAATCCATTAATTAATTAATTTAGAACCTTTATTACTTGGATTTTATTTATTATAATTTTATTAATTTCATTCATGACCCTTTTTATGGGTTATAGTGTTCAATTTCATCATTCGGGAATTCTTGTTTTCTTATTTTTCATGATCGGTTCACTTATATAAGAGTATGGATGTTCATGTAAAATGAAAATAGAAATAAAGAATTGAAGTTATAAGTTATTAATTAAAATAAATAAGGTTAAATGATCATATAAGTAATTTGGTTATTTTGGGTGAGGGTGAATCATTAGATAACATGTTAATGATAATCGTTTAGATTAATTTTAACGGTTTTTCGATCACAACAAAATAGTTTTGTTATATTATTTAATATCATATATATATATATATGATGGTTCCAAAACATTAAATAAGATATAATACATATATTATAATTTTTTTCAACCATAAAAATGGTTTCATGACCATATATGAAGATGGTAATGGAAATTGAAAACTTCGTCATCCTTGAATGCGATAAATTAACACATCGCAGACGATGTTTTCATTTTTAATATAAAAAGAGGGGGAAAGAGAGATGATGGTGAATTATTATATTAGAATAAAAACATAACATTATATGTAAGGTAATGGAGTTATCACACCATTTTAATGAGGGGAGGTGAGTAGATAAAAAGAAAATAAAGGAACTTAAAATGAAATTAAAAGAAAATGAAGAGGGTTTTACCTCTTGATTCCTTCTTCTTGAAAATCTTCTTAGGGTATTGGTTTGGGACTTTTGTTAAGAACAAAATCTACTAGATTTGGGGTAGGGGATTGGAAGTATATTTTAGCATAATTTGGATGAGTATCAAGGCCTGAGAGGTGTGAGGTGAAGAGGTGTTGAGGGATAGTATTTATAGTGGAGGAGAGGTGTGTTTTCTCATTATTCAATTCATTAGTTTATTATTTTTATAAAGACAATAAATAGTGTTGATTATTGAGACTAAATAGAGTAATTATATCATTTTAATTTGAACCAATGTTGATTACATCAGACATGACTCAGTGAATAGTGTATTTAACTTATAATGTAAAAATACCGTAAATTATTGTATTTCACTATTCACAAAAAATTCAAGTATTTTAGAAAAATCCTAAAAAATCACCCTAAACATTTTTAAACATATATAATTCAAAAATTAACTCCATTTATAACACTTTTAAAAATTAAGTAAGGTCTCATAAAATTATATTAAAATCATAAGTCGAAAAAATATTAATTGATGAATAAATTTTATAATAATACATTTTATTTTAAATTATTAAATTAATCACAAAAAATGTAAAAACATATTTTTGACCTATAAAAATACCAATAATTAATTAAAAAATTAAAACACTTATTTACTTATACTATGATATAATTATATCATATTACCATTTATAAGATGCTTAAATTTTATTTATACTTTAATAGGATGGGTTTATATTCCATTGTCTGGTTTACTATTCATAAGGGTCATATTACTATTTCTAAGTTCAAGTTACTATTTCATAATTATAGGTTCCTTAACTTCAAGAAATACCTCTTATTTCATTTATTCCTCATTTATAAAGTTTTTATTGTGTTCTCTATGTGATTTTATTTGATTATACCATATGGCATAGTTATAAGAAGGTAATTTCCATTGATAAAACATTGGGTCATTACATTCTTCTTTCCCTTATGAAATTCATCCCACAAAATTTCCTTTTACATTATAATTTATAAACATGTGTGGGTACTTTTCCTTTGTCACTTCCTCTAGTCCCCATATATTTTCTTCGTACTTATGGTTCTTTCATAGTACTTTGACCAGGTGAGTAGCCTTTTTGAGTAAAACTTTATCTCTACAGTCCAAGATCTTCACTGGATACTCCTCATAAGAGATATTCTCCAATTGTACCACCTATGAATTCAGTACATGTGAAGGATCCAGTGTGTACTTCCACAAGAGGGATACTTGTAATACATCATGTACTTGATACATGGTTAGGGGGAGTGCTAGTCGATAGGCCACACCTCTGACATGATCAAGGATCTTGAAGGGGTCGATGTACCTGGGACTCAGCTTTCCTTTCTTCCCAAATCTAATTATCCTCTTCCATGGAGATATATAGAGGAATAACATGTCTTTGACCTTAAAATCTAGGTCCCGTTAATGATTGTCTGTATAAATATTCTGTTGAATTTGGGATTCCTTGATGTTTTTTTGAATGGTTTTCACATTTTCCACCATTTATTCATCCATTTCATTCCCTATAAGCTTAAACTCACCAACTTCATCCCAGAATGTTAGTGTTTTACACCTTTTCTAATAAAGAGCTTCATATGGAGCCATTTTGATGTTGTAGTGGAAAGTGTTACTGTAAGAGAACCCAAGAAATAGTAGATGTTGGTCTCATCCTCCTTTGAAGTCCATATAACATGATCTCAAAATGTCTTCTAGTGTCTGAATATTCCACTCATATTGGATATCCATTTGAGGATGATAGGTTGTACTGAATTACAGCTCAGTTCTTAGACCATGTTGGAGACTTTCCCAGAGATTCAAGGTGAATCTCAGATCTCAATCAGATATAATCAATAGTGGTACACTATGTAGACTTACCACTTATTTGATGTATATCTTTGCAAGTTGGTCCATTGAGAATTCCTATTGAATTATGATAAAGTGAGTTGTCTTTTTAGGATGATCCACCACAACCCATATAGCATTTTTTCCTCTGGATATCTTTGGAGGTCTAGTAATAAAGTCCCTTGTAATGTTCTCACACTTCCATGTTGGTATGGATAATGGTTGAATCAACCCTTTATAATTTTGTATTTTGGATTTCACTTGCTGACATACCGGAAAATTTTATGTATATTCAGTGATCTTATTTTTGATATTGTCCCACCAATAGTTATTTTGGAGATCTCGATACATCTTTGTACTCCCTGGTTGAATGGAGAAGTTTGATCTATGTGTGTTATTTAAAAGATCCTTATTTATCTCTAGATTGGATACTACACATGATCATGACCAAAATTTCATGACTCCTTTCTCATCCATTTGGAACTCTGGGGATTTCCTATTTTTGATAGCTTCCATCCTTTTCTAAATTTCAACACTATTCCTTTGAGAATCCTTTATTTTCTCCATAAGGTATGGTTGAGCAGTCATTTGAGAAAAGATTGATGATGTTCCTTCCTTAATTATTCTCATGTTAATACTTTGAACATCTCAGAATATTGGATCATTCTCAATTATCATCATTGATAAAGATACAGGATCTTTTCTACTTAGAACATCTTCCACCTTGTTTTCTCTACTAGGATGGTTGTGGATTGAAAAACTGTAATCTTTGATGATATCCAACCATATTCACTGGATAATATTAATCTCCTTATATGTGAATAAATATTTTAGAATCTTGTGATCAGTATATATATCACACTTCTCCCCATATAGATAATGCATCAAAATTTTCAATGTGAAAATCAAAACCGCCAACTCCCGATCATGAGTTGGATAGTTTTTCTCATGAATTTTGAACTGACTTGAATCATAGTCTATCACTTTATCATTTTTTGTTAGTACATATCATAATACCTTTTTTTAAGTATCATTATACAACACAAAGAGTTCTCCACTTACCGGGAGTTTGAAAACTAGCGCAGTGATAAGCCTTTTTTAGCTCCTTAAATATTTCCTTTCATTCTTGAGACTAGAAAAACATTACTCCCTTTTTGAATTTTTATTGGGTTTAAAAATCATGATAATTTCTTCACAAATCATCGGTAATACTCATATAGACCAATAAATCTACATTTCTCTGTTACAGATGTTGTTCTGGACCACTCTTCGATTGCCTTTTTCTTGGAATGGTCCACAGATATTCCTTTGTTGGTGATAACATGCCCTAAAAATGATTCCTCTAGAATTCACATCTACTGTACTTTTCATATAGTTTCTACCTTATCAAAGTCTTTATCACAATATTAAAGTGCTCCTCATGTTCCTCCTCTATCTTAATGTATTTCAGAATATCATCAATAAAGTGTTAGAACCAAGGTTGTTATTTGATGAAAAAGGAGCATGGTTTTGGGTTTGTTTTCAATCCTATCATGGATGATCAGAGAGATTTCAAGGAAAGGGGTCATACAGTTCAATCTGAAAGCAATTTTGAAGGTGACGTCATTTCCCAATTTTTTCTAAATTTTTGGGTCAAAAATTTGGAAAATGGAAAGCACTGCAAAAAGTGGTTTCTCTTGTAGGCCTTATGAAAATATGGTAAAGGGTGGAGTTTCGCGAATATGGGCTTCTTGATTTGTGTTTCGCAAATATTTAAAGAACTGATACAGTTTTCTCTTTGATTATGAGAGTTTGATCTTTGGGATTTGTGAAAGGTGTTCTTCTAGAAACAACATTTCATTTATATGGAAAAAGAATGTTTTCACGAAGACTCGCATGAGGATTTTGAAGAAATGAAGATATGTGAGTTGAGATGGTGTCTCTTTAAGGTTATAAAGATCTATGCAAATTGGAAATTTCAGTGGAGCTTTTTGAGATGGAGGAAGTGCCACAAAGACATTTTGACCAATCCAGATTTCACACCTGAAGAAGCAGAGCTTCACGAATCGATTGTGCCTATAAATAAGAGGCCACCCCTCTCTATTTTGGGGTAACTTAAGAGAGAAAATTTGGAATCTCTTTAACTTTGCAAAGAAATGGGTGCTCCATAAAGCAAGGATTCATTGCAATATTTAGATTTACAAAAATACTATTCTTGTCTTGATCGAAGTCAATGATTCTATGTTTTTCTCACTTCATTGAGATGGGTTGTTTCATATTGGCTCAGTGAGCTTCATGAAGTAGGTTTCTCTAAGAGGCAGTAAGCTATGCGAAGGGTTATTCTATGTGAGGCAGTGATATCCATGATGGTTAGTGCTCTATAAGGTGGTGTTCTCTATGAATGGTTGAGCTTCACAAAGGGGCTTTGCGAAGGGTTGTTTTGAGTATCAATGTTGAGTTTTCGGGGCTTTAAGTTAGCATTTACTCAGGTCTTTAATGCAAGAAGTGTCTCGTGCTGGACAGAGACAATGACTCCAATTCCCATCTATTGAAGTGACCTTCACGTCAATAAATTGAGTTAGACCTCGCGCATAGCAGTGAGTTAGGGGGATTTTACAGAAGTGTTCCTAGGGGAAGTGGTGATCTATCCCTGAACTTTTGTAAGGGTAGTGTTCCTGGAACATAGTAACTCTGGCCAAACTCTTGTACTCTACAAATGGTGAAGATTATTGGATTTAGGTACGAAACCCACATTGTTGGCATATGATCCTTGGATGTATCCCTTTGAGGTGAATCAAGTAAAAGTGTTGTGTAATATCCTTTCTTTCTTTTTACTGATAGATTTAACAAGTTCCTACCAATGTGGGAACAAGATACACAACTTTAAAAAGAAAACTTTTACACCCTAATTCACCCCTCCCCTTTCAGGGTGTTTTTGGGTCCTTCAAGTGGTATCATAGGGAGGTTTCTGGTATTTGATATATCATATACCGTTATGTGGAATTCAGCCAATGTCAGGGGAGTCCCCCTCTTTGATGGAAATAATTTTCAGATATAGAATAATAGAATGTTGTCTCATCTAAGATCTCTTGGAATGGAAGTCTTTTTTTCTAATTTACAAGGAATACATGTTACAAATCTAACAGGGCTAACTATGACTGATGTGGATAGGAAAATTCTTGATGCAGATGCTAAAGTGAATAATGCTCTCACCATAACCCTTTCTGATCAGATCTATCTAAAGGTGATGAGTTGCACCTCAGAAAATTCCATGTGGTATAAACTTGAAAATATTTATGAAGGAGATATAAAAGTGAAGGAGGAAAAACAAAAAGTCCTACATAATAGACTTTACGATCTAAACATTTATCCTAATGAGAATTCATACTCCTTATTCAATCAAATTACTAAAGTGATTGGAGTAATTCTAGTTCTAGGAGAAGAAATCAAAAACATTGATATTGTGAAGAAAATATTGAGAAGACTTACGCCCCTGTAAAATGAAAATGTATCATCCCATGAGGAAATATATCTTTCCAAAAAAATTTGGATGATCTGTTGAGCATCCTGGTGGCATATGAAATGAGAGTTAATCCAAAATATGTTATGACTCAAGTGAGCAAGAAAATGGCATTGAAATCCATGGAAAAATGAAAATTTAAAAAGATATTAGTGGTGAAGACGATGAGGAAAATTAAACTCTTTCTCTCATTTCCAAGAAGTTCCAGAAGGGGAAAGGGAAATTTAATAGGGAAGTTGCCTCTAGGTTTCTTTCATTGTGGCAATGTTGGGCACATTTCCTCTCAGTGTTCAAGAAATTTTCAATATGAATAAAGAAAAGTTGAACACATTGAGAAGACTAAAAAAAGTTTTTTCAAAAATAGAGACTTCAATTATAGAAATAAATTACAAAAGAAGAGTTTTTTCTATGAAGAGGAAGATTATGATAATGAATTCTGTGAAGAAGAAGAATCAAAATTTAAAATTGGATACCATGCTTCTATAATGGATACCATTGAGAAGTCAAAACCATCAACAGAAAAATATAGAGATAACCAGTTGAAAACTAATTCCGATCCCAAGTTACAAATTAAGGAATCTTTTAGTAAGCTAGAGAATAAGTGTAAGATATGCAATAAGTGGAAAGAAATGGTAGAAAAATCATTAGAAAATGTTGATCAGGTTGAAGATGAAATTGAACGACTGGAAGAACTAGTGAAAGTACAGTCATAAATCCTTGAAAGGACATATGATGTAGTGGAACTAAAACTCAAAATCGAAGAATAGGAAAAGGTCATCAATGACCTTACCTCAATACAGGAGGAGAAGTCCAAAACTATTAGGGGGCTCGAAGAAGAAATTATTACTCTTAAGAGTATGCTAAAAAGTGAATCAACTTCAAAATAATTAAATAATAAAATACAATTAGGTAGGTTCTTGGATTCTGAGGTGCTATAGAGATCAAAACAAGGGTCTGATAGAGTTGAAAAGATTTTGAGTGATCAAATACCCACATGCATGGGAAACAGTGGAATCGGTTTTGATGTCGAAACATAAAATGATCAAATAAAGTAGACCAGAATAAAGTCAAGATGAAAGTTTATCATGTTGTAAAATCACCATAAGTGATGAAAAAGTGACCCTAAAATAAAACTAAAAGGAAAAAAATACTATCCTTAAGCTTCCAGGAATAACAGGTAGTCAAACAATTTTCCCAATGAAGAATTCATGAGAAAAAATATAAGTGAGAATACATTTCCTCTCATGGGGTGTCAGTTCTATAGATATCTAGGTCATACTATTTAATATTGTGAAGAGGCAAGGATCTTTCTAAATGGGGGAGATCTATGAGTTCAATAGAAGAGAAAAAATTCATATCCTACTACTTACATAAGAAACAATTTATATGGATATTGTTTTCGTTGTTCTAACTTTGTTCATAAATCTATTTATTATATGCAGAGGAGTAACATGGAAACCTCATACCAAAGTCAGAGACAAGTTAAATCTCGTCAATAAGATAGTTTTTCTCTTTCAAATAGTTTTTCTCCTCTGGAATAAGATTTTGACTATAAATAACCCATGTACACAGAACAGATAATTTAAAGGCCATTAGTTTCCTACACTCAATCTAATGTCTCATGGAAAGAAAAGAAGAAAATTTAGAAATACAACCTTACAGAGGTATCCCTCAAAGCTATAAAAATAAATAACACCTAGATTCTTGATAGTAGTTGTTCATCTCATATGACAAGTAATGCACACTTGTTAATGAATTTAAATAGGATGGTTGATGGAATAGTACGGTTTGTTAATTATAGAGCTCTAAAAATCAAAGGTAGTGGAAGTACTGAATTAGCTAATGAAGAGATAAAGAAAACTGAAGTCCTTTATGTGGATGGACTACATCATAATCTTCTTATAATGAGTCAAATCTGTGACTTAGGACTTATAGTTACCTTTAATCAGAAAGGATACACTGTTAAGGGAAAGATAGGAAATTCACTTATGAAAGGATTCAGAACAAAAGGCAACCTATATCTGGTTAATAGTAAATAAAACATTCTCTACATGACTTTTGAATAATAAAATAACTTGTGGCATCGGATATTGGGGCACATCAATCAAAAATACATGGAAAAGATATCTAAGTTGAAGATAGTCATGGATATCCCTAATCCGAAGCGTGAACAAGAAAGTACATGTGATGTTTACATGAAAGGGAAACTTGTCTGTAGTTCCTATCATCCAAAGAATAAAAGATCATAAAATATACTTGACCTCATCCATATAGATGTATGTGGCCTGATAAATGTTGCATAACACATGGAGAAAGGTACTTTGTTCTTTTCATAGATGATTATAGTATAATGGAATGTCTGATTGTTATACACAGGAAGAAAAAAGTGCTTGATTGTTTGAAAACCTATCAACGAATCATCAAGAATGATACTGGATAGAAAATCAAAGTCCTGTGATCTAATAATGGAGGGGAATACACATCCATTGAAATTGAAAATTACCTAGAGAATAATGGGATACAACATGAGGTTGGAACTGTGAGAACTCCACAGAAAAATGGAGTTATTGAGTGTAGGAATCGACAGGTAAACAACATGGCCATAACTATACTGATTGAGATTATTATTCCACGACATTACTGGAAATAGGTCGTTCAAGTATTCATGTATATTCAAAATCAAACAGAGATTTATATGGGTGAGATGAAGACACCATATGAATTATGGCATTGAAGGAAGCCCTCTTTGAAATAATTTCTTGTTTTTGTAAGTAAATGTTTCATTAGAAAAAAAATGAAATCAATAGAAGTATGGTGACAATGAAGATGAAGGAATTTTCCTTGGATAATCAATGAACAGAAAATCCTACAAGTGTTTCAACAAGCGCTTGGGACAGATTTTGGAAATCAGTGATGTTAAGATCATTGAAGATAAAAACACAAGTGCTTTGATAAATTCATATAATTATGTGATAGAAGATGAGGAATAAGGTAAACATTGAGAAAATAAAAATATATAAATAGAGGAAGGTGTAAAAAATTCTCAGGATCCCCATCATGATGTTGACTCAAAAGAACAATCTGAAGAGGAAACCATGGCTGGAGAGAATTCAGTTTAATCTCAAAGTAGGAATCGAAGAAAAGAAATTGATTAATCCAACATTATTGGGGATTGGAATACACACACATAGATGAGGAGAATGATGAATAATTTACAATCTTTATTTATATCAGTGGTGAAACCATCCTCATTTGAAGAAGCTACAAAGGATGAATCGTGAGTGAAATCCATGAATGAATAGTTAAATCAAATTGACAAGAATCAACCATGGGACCTAGTAAAGAGATCTGAAGGTCACAATGTGATTGGTATGAAGTGGATATTCAAGAAAAAGTTTGAAAAGCATGGAAATGTTTTCATAAACAAGGTTCACTTGGTTTGTAAAGGATAGTCACAAATTGAAGTCATTGATGTTGAAGAGACATTTGATCCAGTTGCAAGACTGGAGTCAATCAAGTTATTTATTGTCATGGAAATATAGATAGGTTATAAATTTTATCAAATGGACATCAAGACAACATTCTTAAATGGTGTTTTTAATGAATAATTCTACATAAAATAATCCATGGGGTTCTTGCTTGGAAATGATGAACTGAAGGTTTTCAAATTAAAGAAATCTATCTATAGCCTGAAACATGTAGCATGGGCATGGTACTCTTGGTTGGAATCTTATCTAAGAAAGCTTTAGTTTAAAAGGGGAGGAGTGGATCACAATCTCTATGTGAAGAATTCTCAAAAGTATCGGTTCATGGTATTGGTATACATGGATGATATTATTTTTGGTGGAAGAAGGTAGGGATCAGTGGATGAATTTTCCAATCACATGAAATCAGAATTTGAAATGTCCATGATTAGTGAACTCGTGTACTTTTTAGGGTTTCAGGTGATTCAGAAGAAGGATTACACTTCCATTTATCAGGAAAATTATTCAAGGGAGATATTGAATAAATTCAATATGGCTGATTCCAAACCAATGTCGACTCTGATTACTGTTGGAAAAAAGCTCAGGAAGCATGAGGAAGGGACTTATGTGGATCCCACCATTTACAGAAGAATTATTGGAAGCCTCTTGTACCTGATGGCGACATGGAAAAATATTGCCTTTGCAACTTTCCTTGTGGCCCGCTTTCAGAGTAATCTGAAGGAAGAACATATGGGGCAGTGAAAAGAATCATGAGGTACATTCAAGGTACTCATAATTATGTATTATACTTTTCTTCAGGAAGACATTGTGAACTATCAACATTTTCTGATGCTAACTGGGTTGAAGATGTTGTGGAAAGAAAGTCTATTAGTGGTGGATCATTCTATATTGGGAAGGAATGTGTGGGATGGCTAAGAAAGAAATAAAAAAATAATTCTCTTCATACTTTTGAATCTAAATATATATATGCTACCAAGGCATGAACTTAGTTACTTTGGATGAAGCAGCAGCTGACTGACATAGGTGATGAGGTGAAACAAACAATGGTGGTTTACTATGATAACAAGAGAGCAATTTCTCTTATGGAGAATCATATTTTTAATTCTTTTAAAAAACACATTGAGATAATATATCACTTCATCAAGGAAAAATTTGAACAAGGTGTGATCAAAATAGACCATGTGGGAACTGATAAGCAAGTTCCTGACATTATGACCAAGACACTTTCAGCGGCTATGTTTGAGAAACATTGGTTGAACCTTAGTGTTCATCCACCTCCCAGTTCATAAGGAGGTTACGCGATGCTCCTCTCCCCAATTATTTTAAATATGTTAATATTTTTTATGGAAGTGATGTAGGTTTATGGGGGAGATACAACCTAGGGGGAGTACATTTTGAGCTCTACAATGTTCAAATACCATTATTTGGGTTTATTGCAAATGGGGTATAAATTTTTAAATTCAATATGAAAATTTTGAGGATGCATTTTTTTTGCAGGCTAGGTTGAAGAAGAATGGAGATCTTCAAATGAGAGAATCTGAAGGGGTAAAACCATTTTTTTCATGAAGAAGCAGTTAGAGGATTCATTCAAACACATGAGAACATAATTCATTTCTTCCCTCTTGTTTTCTATAACAATCATTTCTCATGTATACATATAGTGTAGGATGAGTTGATTCTTGCATAATAGGTGCTGATAGTGGCTGGTTCTCTGTTGAATTTATCTGGAGATTTTTAACAAACCCAAAGGGGGAGATTGTTGGAACCAAGACTATTCTTTTCTGAAAAATGGAGCATGGCTTTTTTGTTTGTTTTCAATCCTCTCATTGATAATCATGAATATTGCAAGGAAATGGGTCATACAGTTCAAGCTGAAAGCAGTTTTGAAGGTGATGTGGTTTCCAAGTATTTGCCAAATTTTTGGGTCCAAAAATTTGGAAAATGGAAAGCATTGGGAAAAGTCGTTCTTCTTGGAGGCATTATGAAAATATGGTAATGGAAGGAATTTCGCAAAGATGTGATTATTGATTTTTTTTTTCTCAAAGATTTAAATAACTGAGATGGTATGATCTGTGATTATGAGAGTTTGATCTTTGAGCTTCGTGAAAGGTATTCTTATAGAATCAACATTTCATTTATATTGAAAATGCATGTTTTTCGTGAATACTGGCATGATGATTTCAAAGAAATGAAGCTTTGCAATTTGAGACGGTGTTTCTTTGTGGTTACAACGAGCTCTATGAAGTGGATATTTCTACAGAGCTTTGTGAGATGGAGGAAGTGTTGTAGAGACATTTTGACCAGTCTGGATTTCACTCTTAAAGAATCAGAGCTCCGTGACTCGATTGTTCCTATAAATAATATGCCACCCCTCTCTATTTTGGAAGAACTTAAGAAATAAAATTTGGAATATCTCTAACTTCATAAAGAAAGGTATGATTTATGAATCAAGGATTCATTACAAGCTTGAGCTTTTTGAAAATACTATTCTAGTCTTGATTGAAGTCAATGATTCTATGTTTTTGTCACTTCGTTGAGATGGGATGTTCCGAATTGGCTTAGTGAGCTTCGCAAAGTGTTTTGCTCTGTGAGACAGTAAGCTCCGCGAAGGATTGTGCTCTGCAAGGTAGTGAGCTCAGAAAAGTTTTATGCTCTATGGAGTGGTGTGCTCTGTGAAGGGTTGATCTTCATGAAGGGGATTTGCGAAGGGTTGTTTTGAGTATCAGCGTTGAGTGGTTGTGGATTTAATTGAGCATCTACTCAGTTCTTTGATGCAGGAAGTGTCTCGTGCTAGATAGAGATAAAGACTCCAGTGACCATCTATTGAAGCAACATTAAAGTCTATAAAATGAGTTAGACCACTATAATAGCAGTGAGTTAGGGGGAGTTTATGGAAGTTTTCCGAGTTAAGCGGTGAGATATCCCTAAACGTTTTTAAGGGTAGTGTCTTTGGCACAGAGTGACCATGACCAAACTCTTGTACTCCATGAATGGTAAAGATTAATGGATTTAGGTATGACTGACACATTGTCAATGTATGGTCCTTGGACATAGCCCTTTGTGTTGAACCAAGTAAAAGTGTTTCATCATCTCTTTGCTTTATTTTTACTAACAGATTTAACAAGTTCCTACCAACGTGGGATCATTATCCACAACTTTTAAAAAAAACTTGACACCCAGATTCACCCCTCCCCTCTTAGGGTGTTCTAGGGCCATTTATAAATACTACCACAAATTTTTTGAGGTAATATCTAAATAATATATTCATTAATTCCATGAAACTTTCTAGATCATTAGTGAGTCTGAAGGTCATCACTATGAACTCATAGTGTCTATACCACATTCTAATGGAAGTCTTGGGAATATCTTCTTTTCTCACCTTTAATTGATGATATCCCGGTCAAAGTTCCACCTTAGAGAAATAACTATCCCCATGTAGCTGATTAAACAATTTATCTATCTATATAAGGGGATACTTGTTCTTTATCGTGATTTTATTAAGTTTTAAATTTTAAATGAAAATGTGCATTGATTTTTCCATCTTCTTGACAAAGAGGACTGGTTTATCCCATGTTGAAGCACTCGGACATATAAAACCCTTGTCTAGATTATCCTGTAACTAATTCTTTAGTTCTTCCAGCTCAATGGTGGCTATTCAATAAGTTTTCTTTTATATAGTCAAATATCTAGTAATAAGTTCAATTGAGAACTCAACCTCTCAATCGGGATAAATAGAAATAAATTCTTTATGGAATACATTAGTGTAATCCCTCACAATTGGAATGTCTTCGGGTATGATTCTCTCCTTTGTCTCAATCATTTGAGCTAGATATACTTACTCATCAGGTAGTAATATCCACACTTGATACAATTATTCTAAAGGAGATTCATCCTCTTCCTTAAACTTGTATAGAATTGAAGGATGCTTTGAGATGTGAAGAGTGATCTCCCTTTCCCAACAGTAGATGTTTTCTTTGTATAAAGATAGTCAAACCATTCCCAAAATAGAATCAAACTCTATGAAAGGGAGTATGGAAAGATTTTATGGGAGGTTCAGAACATAAAAATTAACTAGGGAGGAGTTATAAACTTTTGAGGAACTAATTTCCCCATCTTTTTGTTCTCACAGATAACTCAACCTCCAAATTTTTAATTGGTGTTTAAATAGTTATACTAACTTCAAAGATATAAAAGAATGCGTAGAACCAAAATAAAATAGTACATTCTCTATTCTTGAATGAATAACCAGCATACATATCACCACATCATTGTATGGCTCCACCTTAGGAATAGTGATAGAATATGTCCTTCCTTTTTTCATTGAAGGTTATTATTAATTGCCTCTGACAACCTTGGGATTGGGGCATTGGTTTGAAAAATGACCATGTTCCTTGCTATTGAAACACTGCACTATAGGATGAGTGTTGATCTGAACCTTCCTTTCTTGTTCCACATTAGTGGAATTCTTCATATTCCTTCGGTAGTTCTTAGCTAGATGCCCCATTATTCCACATTTATAGAATTTCCAAGTTCCCTTTAGACAGTTATCAGGATTCTTCTTCCCAAAATTTTGACATGTGGTATATTAATTCTTCTTTCCATCATGGGATTTATTTTCTGATCTACCCATATTAGACACCATTTTCATATTTCTTTTCACTAAGCCCATGATACCATTAAGAGTCTCTGATCATCATTTCAACCTTGAGCGAACAAAAAACAATCTCCTAATAAATATTGAAGTCTCGAATCACTATTTCTTTTCATAGACTCAAATTTAGTTCGCTAAATAAGTGATTCAACTTTCTTTCTGTGTTCATGAAAAAATTGGAGGCATATCTTGCAAGCCTTGTAAAGTTTTCTTCATATTCCCCAATAGACTTATCTTCCTTCTGCTTAAGTCATAGGAACTCTATTTCCATATTGAGACGAAGGTTTCATGGAAAATATTTATTGAAAACATTTTCTTGAATTCCTCTCAATACATAGAATCAATTTCCTCCTTGGACTTCATGTTTTTGATCAGTGTCCATCGCTGATCAGCTTCCTCATCAAAATGATAGACTACTAGCATAACTTTATCTTCTTTTGAGCACTGGATAATAGATAATATATTTTTAATTAAGTTAATACACTGTTCCAAGAGGATGGGATTAAAAGATCCACTAAACATGGGAGGCCTTTATAACATAAAGGATTCAACCGTAACTTTCTCTCTCTTGGGAGAAGGAGGTCGTTCCACGTGATTCAAGTTATTATTCATAAATTGATCTATTTGAGCATGATGTTTTGAGCACCTATTCCCATCATATTTGGCATATCATTAGGGAAATAATCACATTAACTATTGGAATGATTTCTTCTATTCCCAACCATTAACTAATAAAAATAAAGTACAATTATTGGGATTTAATACTTTACTAATAAGCATAATAAAAATAAACTTTGACCATAATGGGGTAAACTTGTAAAGGAAAAGTATATCCTAACTTGTGATTCCCAATGTTTCAATCTATTTTATCCATGATCTATTTCCTAACATATATTCTTATGGGAATTTTTTGTTCCCTTAATAATGGTTTGTAATGAGCTTATAAATCTATCAAATCATATCTTCCATGAGTGTCAAACTAGGTGCATAGTAAGGAATTTTTTCATGTATCAGGTTACCCCAAGTTAGGCATGAAACACCTTATTAGAGTTGTTACTCCTATGTACATCTATTCTAGAACCATGTCCAATTATAGTATCCAGAAAAGGATTTATTTTCTTGATAAACTACTTACTCAATACTTACCAAAATTTAGGGATGTTTTAGTAGACTTAGTCTTATCCCTAAGGTTCTTACTAAATTATTCTATTCTTAATCTCTAAATATAACTAGACCATTCTCTAATGCCAACTATAGTGACGCTATCCATTTTTATATATTATTACATGATTTTAAACATAATTAATGATCAAATTGACATCCAAGGATTGTAAAGTCTAAGATATTTGGAAGAATAGGTACATAAAACATAAAACATGGGACTAAATAAAACATTTCCTTATTTTTCATTCATTATGAGCTCCTGACTTCCTTTTTTCCCTTACATATTAATAGGATAACTTGGGGATAACATGAACAAATGGATGAGCTAAAAACCCTAGTAAGGGAGTAAATATAATAATAAAGAATAACAAATGAGTTAGAAGGAATAATAAGATGAAATAAAAGGAAAAAATATACATAATAAATCATAAATTGTATAATAATGGTATCATAGTAGATTTGGAAATAATATACAACATGACATAATTATGAGTCAAGGCGCATCTCACATGAATGAGCACGAGTCAAGGTTAACCACCAAGACTGTTGCACATGGAGCACGAGTCAAGGAAAACCAACAAGACTTTTGCACATGACATATCATGAGAATAAAATTTACCCAATGCATTGGAGCTCTATCTAGGTGCACCCATAATAACAAGTTCATGAATATGTGTTCCATATGAAAAATAAACATAAGGGTTACCCATGGAAAGAAATAGGTATCATAATCATGTCATAAAAAATAATAATGGGAGTACCATAAAAGTTTACATAAAAGAAATTAATTAAACAATACATGAACATTCATAAAGAAAAATAGGCTTATATAATGATAATTGATATCAATATGATGTGATAACATGTAAAAAGAATATTTAAGAAACTTTAGAATTAAGACATTTTAGTGCAGTTTAAGAAAAATATTAAAGAGAATTTGAATAAGAAAATGGTATAATATTTTATATAAAACCATAAGTAAAAAAAATCATGATAACAGGGTTGATTTTAAAAAAAATAGTGGCTTAAAACTAATTATTGAGTGCCCTTGAAAATGGGTAAGAATTTAGGATGTTCCCTTTAATTAGTCTTGTTTTTCGGGAATAAATGAGAAGCGAACCTTATTAAAATATATATATCCCCAAAACGGATTAAATGATATATATATACATTATCTTAGAACATATAAACATAATTTAGAAGAATTACATAAAAATAAATAAGATTTGCATTAGGTTAAAGAGGGAGAAAGCATAACCTGAAGAAAAAAATGGATGTTCGGGTAGAATCCCTTACCTTATGTCTGAAGGTGTTATTCACTTGATATTAATGTCCTGGATAATAAAATTAAATATATTAATTAATTAATTGAGAACCTTTTATATATGTATTTTATTTATTATAAGTTTATTAAGTTTATTTATGGCCCTTTTAATGGGTTATAGTGTTTAATTTCATTGTTCAGGAGTGCTAGTTTTCTTATTTTTCATGATTGGTTCGCTTATATAAGAGTATGGATGTTCATGTAAAATGAAAATAAAAATCAAGGATTTAAGTTATAAGTTATTAATGAAAATACATAAGTTAAATACTAATATAATTTATTTGGTTATTTTGGGTGAGTATGAATCATTAGAAAACATGTTAATGATAATCGTTTAGATTAATTTTAGTGGTTTTTCGATCATAATAAACTAGTTTTGTTATATTATTTAATATCATATATATATAATGGTTCCAGAATAATAAATAATATATTATAAATATATTATAATATTTTTTAACCATAAAAATATTTTTATGACCATCCTTGAAGATGGTAATGGAAATTAAAAACCTCATCGTCCTTGAATACGATAAATTAACACATCACGGACGATGTTTTCATTTTTGTATAAATGGATGGGGAAAGAGAGATGATGATGAATTATTCAATTAGCATAAAAAATAACAGTATATGTAAGGTAATGGATTTATAATACCATTTGGATGAGGGGAGGTGAGGAGAGAAAATTAAAAGAAAGTAAATTGAAAATAAATTAAAATGAAAAGGAATAGGGTCTTATCTCTTGATTCCTTCTTCTTAATAACCTCCTTAGGGGATTGGTTTTGGTCTTTTGTTAAGAAAATAATATCTTGGATTTTGGGTAGGGGATTGGGAGGATAGTTGAGTATAATTTGGTCAAGGATCAAGGCTTGATATATGTGAGTAGAATAGGTGGTGAGGGGTAGTATTTATAGTGGATGAGAGGGGTGTTGTCTCATTATTCAACTCATTAGTTTATAAGTTTTCTTAAGATGGGAAATGGTGTTGATTATTGAAACTAAATAAATAAATTATATCATGTTAGTTTTAAACAATGTTTATTACATCATCCATGACTCAAGGAATGGTGTATTTAACTTATAATGTATAAATATAGTAAATAATTATATTTCAATATTCACAAAAAAAAAATCAAGTATTTTGGAAAACTCCAAAAAATTAACCCTAACCATTTTTTATACATGTAGAATTAAAAAATGAAATAAATTTTATGAAAATATTTTTCTAGATATGATAAATTAAATTTTTAACTAAAATCATCATTTTCTCAAAAAATACTGATTTTAAAATTATAATTGATTTTATAACACTTTGAAAAATTAACTAAGGTCTCATAAAATTATCTTAAAATCATAAAGGCAAAACAAAATTATGAATATATTTTATAAAAATAAATTTTATTTTAAATTATTAAATTAATCACAAAAATTTTAATTAAATATTTATGACCTATAAATATACCAACACTTAGTTAATAATTTTTAAAACACTTATTTACTTATATTATGAAATAATTATATCATATTACCATTTATAAGATTCTTAAATTTTATTTATAATTTCATAGGTGAGGGTACTATTCCATTTTCTAGTTTACTATTCATAAGGGTCATATTATTATTCCTAAGGTCAAGTTACTATTTCATTGGTATAGGTTTCTTAAATTCTAGAAATACCTCTAATTTCATTAATTCATTATTTATAAAGTTTTTAGTGTGTTATCTATGTGATTTTATGTGATTATACCGTATTAAATACTTATAAAGGGATTTCAATTGATAAAACTTTGGTTTATTACAATATTTATCATATATATTAATTATTTTTATCATTTTGAATTTCTATGAGTATCGGTGATGTAAAAAAATTTCATCAATTCGTGAGGTGGTATTCCACCATACACACAGGTGATGTCTTTATTTCCCATTTGATTGATAAGGAGATGGGTAAATAATATTACATAAAAAGAAAAACATGTGTGTATATGGTATATAATGGTGTTATTATATTGGATGATTCATAACATAATTGAAGGTTCTAAAAGAAGAAATAAAAAGAAAGAGATATGAAAAGATGATAACCTTATCTAAGAGAAACATCCTTTGGGTCTCTTATTAAGGACATAAGGGTTGGCCTCTTGGGAATAAAAAAGATCTATAATATTTATAAGGGTTTTAGGGAGATATTTTTTTAGGGTTTGGTCAATCCAAAGGTCTTGATAGTTATAGCGGAGTAAGGGTAGGGACTTCCCTTTTATAATTGGGAAGAGTGGTATTGTTATACATACCTAAAAATATTTAATAATGGGAAGTCAGTTCCACCACAAGTGCCTATAAAATTGATAAATAATGTATTTTATGGATTTTATGGTCGATCCAAACTCCAAAAAAAATAAACTTTTTTAAACACTTTATTCCCTTATCCTCTAAGTTTACTTACCCTTACCATTTTAGTTTTCACCATAGTAACTAGTTATTTAACCTAGTTAATTAATCCTTTAAGAAAACAAATATGAAAAATATTAGATAATTTGAACCTAATTATTATAAATATTAATTAAAATTCATAAAATAAAAAATCAATGTGTGTGGAAAATTAATTTTAGCATAAGCACAAATAACTTACAAAACCCCATTTTAACATTAACTACGTTAATTAATTATTACTGTTTTTAATAATAATTTTGACCAAAAATTTAGTTGACCTTATTAAATAATATTATTTATCATAATTAAAAATATATCATCCATTTTATTAAATCCAATTCAAAAAATTGGTAGAATTTAGTATACAAACAAACCCATAATTCATGTTGAAAAAAATAATTTTAGGAAATGCATTTTTCGGTCATAGGATGATCTTATTTCAACTATATTACTAGAAAAAATCATTAGATATATTTAAATTATTATATTAAGATATATAATATATATATATTTCTTTATTTAAAGCATTCATCATTAAATATTTTTTTCATTATTTAAAATCAAGAGACATTATGACTTTTCAAACAAAAAATGTTTTGTGAAAAATGCCCATTTTTACCTCCAAATAATCTTATATTTATTACTATTAAATTTATATTTAATAAATTTTTAATTATAAATACTATTTCACATTATTATAAATTTAAGGGGTTATTTTTAAATACTACATTTTTTATTTATCATATAAGAACATTTTAAGGTAAAATTTTAAAAAATCAACCTAGGCTTATTTTGACCAATTAAGTTCAAAATAAATATTCATACAGTCAAATTATAATTTTTTGTGATGAAATATTAAAACATTCATTGTATTATAGTTTTATTAAAATAAAATTTTCAAATACTATAAGTGTGGATAAGGTGTTACATCAGTGATGCTAGTCGTATACACTATCAAATAATGTCTTTGTTTATAAAAAGCTCAAGCTATCACATTTTCCCCATCATCAATAAATTTCAACTTATTAATTTGATATTAAAATCATAAAACAAGGGTTTCCCATCTAAAAATACCTTTATGGAAATTCCACATTATAAAAGGGATAATAAAACTTCCACCTGATAAGAGAGATAGGGGAGTATTTAGGTTATCTTAAATAACATATAACTAGGTTTCCAAGTATGAAAACATTATTGGTAAGTGAGAATGTGAACATATAGGATAAATCTAACACCTAAGGAAAAATATAGAATGATATAAAATATTTTTAGGATAAATTTAACAATCACAATACCATAAATTCATGATGGGTGAAGGGGCCATCAATTAATCATAAATAAAGTTAAATATTTAATATTCTATTTTAAGATAATTTTCTTAATGTTGATAACTTATTTTACTATCTAGAATATGAACATATAAAAGTATACATACTTTATATATTTCTATTTTATAAGAATTATTTCATCCTTTGGTTTTTCTTTAAACAATTTCCACATCCCACTTACTCTAATGAATGAATATCTAATATGAATTTTTTATTCCAAAAGTAATAGAATTTACTTTTAACAAAACATAATATATATAAAATAGTAACAATTCCTTTGGTATGTCGCTAAATATTTACCGAAAATAAAATGGTTTGAATTATTTAAACAATATAATACATTAATCTCTCAACCATAATAGTAACACCAAATGTTTAACATAATATTTATCCATCAAATCATTTAAGTAAAACTATTTCATATTAACCGGAACCTCATGTAGTCCAATGGTAGGAATTTCACCACTTTCTCCCTTTGGTTGTGGCTTAATTCCCCACAACCTCTCCAGATATGATGGTTGTTCACCATGCATGTGGGTTCCCATTTTTCTAAAACAATATTATTATAAATCCTATAATGTTTACAAAAATATGAATAAAATCCTCAAAAATCACATTATTCATCAAATCACTTTTTAAACATAAGGGTTTTCTATACAACTTATTTTTTCTAGGAAATAAAATAATAATAAATGGCTATTATTACCTTAACATCAATGATCATACTAACCCTAATGGATATCAATAAGTTTAAACTTATTAAGATTTCATTATACCTCAAATAATATTTCATTTTTAACCTTAGGGTTACATATAGACAATTCTAATGAAATGTCTCCAAAATTTTCATTAATCACATGAAAACCCCATCCATTAAAACTAAAAAAGGGGTGTCTAAGACATTGAACTTATCATATAACATAAACTCATAAACCCATGATGGTATCAATAATTCTTGAGTTAATATTCTATGAATACATATATGTTTCCAAAATAAATTATAATAATCCTTAGATGTTTCTTGATTCTTATAAATGACATACCATTATTAAAAATACTTCTATAAAATAATTATTTAATCCCAATACATAAATACCTCATCCCTTTTACTTCAAAATAGTTACTTCTCTGGTCTAAGAGTTGTCCTTTAAAATATTGAATTGACTCTGATAATTCTCAGGTTCCCCACATTCAAGACAACAAACTATAAAAACATTTATTGGATTAAATTTATTTCTCTCCATTAAACTCATAACTTTTACTTGGTAATTAGTTTCTCTATGACCTTATTTTTCAGACTTAAAACATATTATGAATCCTTAGAGACATTATCTGTTTCTCATTCCACATTTTTGTATTGAAAAAAATCTATAATTCTTTCATCCATTGTCTCCACCACTCAAGTTATTAATGGACACCATCCTTATCATATTTGGTGAGCATGAGAGTTGTGTAAGGTGTAGGATGCTAATCATATATCTTGATAAATGTCTAGGAATAATCATGATATCTTTTAATCTAGTCATCATCTCATTTGGTTTCTAATAATCACTACATTATCCAATATATTAAATATTACCATGATAACATCGTGTTCCAGCCATTGACAAAAAAATGATAATGTGAGAAAGAATAATCATAGGGAAAACCCATATAATAATTTATTGTATTATTAAATACTGACTCATTTTCAATCCCATACTACTTTGGTTTAACCTAGTTCATTCATTTTCCTAATCTATTCAAATACATCATGATGGTTTTAAATTTAAATTTGAATTAACCCAAGCTTATCCATTTGGAGTGTCAAACTAGTTGTGTATTAAGGCCAGTTCTTGTGAACTATGTAATGATAAAGTCAAAGGACAATATTCCCTTTTTAGAGTTATTACCCCTAGGTATAACTATTAATGGGTGAAATCCATTTCTATTGTCCAAACAAGGATGTAAATCTAATATAAGTAAATAATATATTTCTTACCAAAAATTTATAATGTTATCTTATACATAGAATCTTCTTAAAATTTATTAATAGGGATACATTCCCTAATCTAGTTCATAAGGTTTCTACAAAACCTATATCTGATACCAACTATAAATACCCTAATCCTAGTAGCCTATATATAGTGGTCACTTCACTTCTATGGCATAATATACAAGTGATATCATCCCAAATAATATAATAGTGTATAAGTCTTAGTAAACTAGATATGTACTTCAATCAAATAATAAATTTGAAAACAATAAATACAACATAGTGAAACTAACAATTTTTAATTCTTAAACTCATTCAAATATTCATTCTTAATATACTGGGGAAATAAAAACAAAATAATGTTGAACATAAATACTCTGTAAGGGTTATGTATAGCAGAAGTTATCATGAATCAATAAAGCATAATCAATATGGAAATTTAAATAACTAAAATTATATCTCATTTAATAAGTAACTTGACCATGAATAATAATATATAAGTAATAAATGATTATTAAATAATGACATATACATAATCATATGATTTTAAAGATAATACATATATAATATTAATAAATTAATCTCATGGATAATAATAACTGAATTATCAATGAAGAAAATGTTTAATATTGGACGTCATTATCTCAAAAATCATGATATCTATATCATCAAGAAAATGTTCCAAGAAAGTTAAAAAAATATGGGTAATGACACATTTAATTCTAGTGTACTTATTTTCATCATGAGACCTATCAATGAATCTAGTGGTTATATAATTTCAAACACATCTATCACTGAAAATCCAAATAATTCCTTATATATATAATGATATATTTAATTCATTAAAAATATATCATATCAACAAATATATGTATTGAGTAAAGAATGTATATTTATCATTATTTTCCTCAATAAATCAAATAAATTTCATAATAAAACATTGTATATAAAAATGGTATAGAGTTTAGAGAATAATAATATCTATGATAAATGTGATATTGGTATTTAATAGAAATATAATGTTCAATAATAATAAGAAATTGAATGTTTCAACGGAATGTTAATGACATAAAAATTAGTCAAGAAGAATAATGCCAATACTTTTCTAGTCAAAATGAAAATAAACTATGTAGAAAAAGAATAATTCAGGTATCATCACAACATATTCTTAGTGGATTATAGGTAAAATAAAAGGTTTTTGACATTGATGAATTGAAATACCATGAAAACATTATTGAAAACATTCTTAAGGAAAATGTTATTTTAACATTGAAAATATCTTTGAAAAACTATGATTTTCAGTATTATTGGTAGAAAAAAAAATTGAAAATAATAAAGGAAACATGTGAAGGATGATTAAAATAAATGAGTGGTCGTGATATAGAGAAATTTCCGTTCATGTCAAGTATGTTAAAAAAATATTCCTTTCAAATTATTGTAAGAAAATTCAAAAAGTACCTTATTTAGAAAATGACCAGATTATTCTTATTAAAAAAATTAATAAAGTAAATAATGGGTATAAATGACTTTAAACAATCATAGGAGGATATTAAAATCTATTTTGGAATCATTTTTAGAAAACATAGATTTGGAAGAAAAAGGATTTTCGACAAAAGAGAGAAATCAGGTCATATTTTCTTGAATAAGTTATCTCAATAATTTTAAGTACCAATGAGAGGAAATAGTTACTATTTTATGAAAATTTCATTATTTACCAGAGGAGAATAAAATGGAAGGTTTCTATTAAATATTGACTAAATGATTTCCTTCAATAGAAATTCAAGCATAAACAATCCTAATTAAAACGATATTGAATCATAAACCCATGCTTCTTTAGTATAATTTGAATCATAACCCACATGAATGAGATAACATGAAATAAAACATTAAATAACATAAATATTAAGAGATTAATTATATAACATATCTTAGGGTTACTTGATACACCTCATAAATATATATAGGTTCATAATACCAAATATGTCTTAATGGAGAAGAAATTGAGATTAAAGCTCTTACTATATTCATACCATTGAAGTGAGAAGCAATAAAATGAATTAATGATGTCTTTTATATGTAAATCCATATTAAAAAATAGAAATAAAACAATAAATAGTAAAAAAATACACACATGATCATAGAAAATCAAATACAGTGAAGAAGTAATATAACCCAATCAAAAGAAATTAAGTTATGAAATTCCTTACCAATTGGTAACATTAAAATAAAATCCCTTTTGGATGAATTTTTTAAAATTGAAAAAAATACCATTAATTGTGATGGAATCATGATATAATATGTCAAAGTGGTAGTATGTACACCATATAAAATAAATTGGTTCATAGCATTAAAATATACCTCAATGAAATGAAATTGAGACAAAATCTATTACTTCACACTTACCTTTATTTGAATGTGATCTAGCCTTATATATAATGGTTTTAATCACGTTATTAATATATTCCAGAAGCATATTAATGTTTATAATTTCATATATTATCATCTTATGGACTCTTACCACCCATTCTTTAATAATATTTCATTATTACAATTATTTTGGGGGTTCACTGCTTTATTTTCACATGCATGTCTTGTCATGGAATATAGGGTTCTTGTGCATAGAATATGGATCCATAATATCTATAATGATATTAATTTTATAAAAATCATATTTATTCATTTGATACACTTTTTTAATAATTTTTTTTAAATTTTTACAAGGAAAATGAATTGCATCTCTTTGTAGAGATAGTAGGTCGTACATATGAAAGAGTGATGTTATCATTCCCTTAATGGGTAAAAGGGTGAGTAAGTGTATGATATATTTTATAGAATCAATATCACGTCATATATATCATATATTTATTATTTATACCATTATGAATATCTAAGTGATTCGATGATGGATATCAAATTAAATCGGTTCCCGAGGTAGTAGTTCTCCTTACACACGAGTGATGGTTTTGTTTTCCATTTAATATATAAGGATATGGGTAGATATTATGACATAGAAATATTAACATATATGTATATGGATTATACTAGTTTTATTATATTTTAATTTTTAAAACATAATTAAAGGTTGAACAAGAAGATGTAAAAGGAATGAGTTTTGTGAAGATAATTACTTTCTCTTAGAATAGCCTACATTGGTTAACTTAATAAAAATCCTAGGGTTGGTCATTTTGAATGAAAATTATATATATATTAGGGATAATTATGTTTTTATAGATTTAGGAAGGGTTTTTTAGAGCTATATGGTTTAAGATATGTGAGTAAGTGAGGGGTATGGGTTCCCTTTTACAATTGAGGAGGCGTGGCATTTTTTAAAATATTCAATAATGGGAAAGTCATTATAACCGTAAGTGGATATATAATAGATAAATATTGGATTTTAGGGGTGGTATTTTCTATCCACACATCCAATTCACAAAAATATTTTTTTTAAACATGTTATTTCATTATCCTCTAAGTTTACTTAATTTTTCTATTTTAGTTTTCACCATGATAATTAGTTTATTTATCCTATATAATTTATATTTTCAGCCTAGAATAAATTGAGGATTATTAGATAAATTATAAAAAATTAATCATAATATTAAATTGAATTTATCAATTAAAAATCCATGTTTTTGGATAATTAATGTTTATACAAGTGCATGTAAAGTGAAAACGTTGTTTTAACCTTAACTATAGTAATTAATTATTAATATTTTTATAATTAATTATGACCAAATATTAAGTAAAAATTTTACCTAATATTATTTATTTTTAATCAATATATTTTATATATTTTATAAAACACAAGTGATAAATTTTAATTCTAAAATGGACTAGCAATGAATGTTGAAAACGGTTTTTCAAGAAATGTATTTTTTTAAGAATTAAAGGATCTTAAATTAACTTTATGACTATTAATCCCCATTATATAAATATAAATTCACATATATATATATGTATGATATATAAATTTTATTTATATAATTCCTTATTATGGGTTATTTTAATTAATTAAAATGGAGAAACATTGTGCACTTAAATCAGTTTTCAAAAAAATGTTTCTTAAGCATATAAATAAAATTATATGAAAATACAAAATAAAGATAACTCAAATGTAATTAGTTTTATTACATTATAAATGAAATTAAATAAATAATTGGATTTGTAATTACTTAATTTATTTAAAATAATTTATAGTTTTACAAAAAGCAGTATTTTTCATTATTTTCTGAAAACCCACTATTTTAAGAAAAATACAAAAAAATAACCCTAAGTTAATTTTAAAATGATAATTTAAAAAATTAAGTTAATTTTGGAGAATATAATTTTTATAATAGGAAAAAAATTATATTGTTTTCTCACACAATGAAAAAAACAATTTTGGTGAAAAATATGTTTTTGAAGCAGGAAAAGACTTTACTTAGAATGGAGTATTTATTTACCAATCTATTTGCGTCATCTAAAATATTTATGTATAATTTTTTCAGAATATTTATTATTATTCATACTTCAATTTTTTATGGTTAGTTTATAATATTCACATGTTAATAGTATATCATAATTTTTTTAGGCTTAGTGTTGAGTGTCGTATACGCTACTAAACGAAGTATTTGTCTTTTTAATTTTGATTGTTACAAATATGACTTGGTAAAAGTATATATAATGAAATATATATGATGATATTTTCTAGATAACTCTGTTTGTGACTTCTTAAAACCTCATATGATTATAATAATATATAAATATTTTTTAGATAACATTAGTTTCATGTACTTCAATTTAATTCATAGCACAATATTTGTACACCTGTATCTCAATCACCCCATTTGAAATAAAGAATATATCATGATAAAATTAAATAATCATGATGTTTGGTACCTTGAAGATAAAAATTAATAACTTTATTTTTATTGAATATCACTATCTAATAGAACATGTGAGAATATTTAAATAATAATTCTTTTTTCTACTCTTTCTGAATACATAAGACTAATGGATTTTGTATGGTAGACACTATCCATTATCCTAATATCATTAAACTCCATATAATCATCTTTTCAAGGATGTTTATAATGATATGTGATATATTTTCTCAATAATTTTATGTGTTTTATGTTGAAAAATAAAATATAAAACCCAAATAATCCTTCTTCCTTATTAACCAGCTTCTTCTTAAGACAACACCTCTAAACATCTTAATCTCAACAATATCATCCTTTTGATTTTGTTTTAAACCAATAAATATAATTCACTGAGGCATTATAACCCAAAAAATGGATTATTAACCCACATTTCTAATCCTATGTGAGTAAACTCAGTGTAGAAAACATGAATCACTAAATCATAGTACCATGATACTCTTAAGTAGTGATTTAAGAAACATTTTTGAAACCTCTTCAATTCCATATATTTTAAAAATATCATTTTATAACTTCTACCATAATCACTTCATAGTAACCTATAAGAAACAACATCCTAAAAACATCAAAAAATTATTAAACTAGTTTCTTACCCCTTTTAATAACTATCCCTCAATATCTGATCTTTCTTAAAAGGTTAATAACATAGAAATAAATATATTTATGTTAAATATTATCTTCCATGTTGAAAAAAATATCCAAATACAATATATGATAGGGGTGAACATCATGTACCATGCACATGAAGAGAGTGTGGTTAGGAACCCATTATCAACCTCAACGTATGAAATATTTCCTTCAGCAACAGTTTAATAAATATATTATCAACTTGATCTACTATTTGAATATCTTTAATTCATTTCATTATATATCCTCATTAATTATGTGATGTAAAATATCAATGTTCTCACAATGAGAATGTTCCACCATATTTTTTAGGAGATTTATTACACTTTGATTATCACAATCCAAGAGAAAGGGAATCATCACATCAACCAAAAAAATCATAATATATTTTTTTCATCTACATTAATTGAGTAAAAACATGAGTATAATAAATATACTAATATTTAATGATATTGATAATAACTAATCCTTATTTCATTATATTCCAACTTATAAATCATTCTCCAAAACAAATACTCCAGCAGATGTGGATATTTCTTCTTCGATAGAACCTTCCTGATATACATATGTGTAATATAATAGATCAATATTTATTTTTATGTAATATTTCCTTGAGAAATAAATTATTTATTTAATATATTGGAGAACTATTTTTTAATCTATAATATGGAATTATTTAGTAATACTTTGATACCTAGAACAAATTGTATCATCATATTCTATATCTTACCTTGAAGCTATTAGATATAACAATAATCCAACCAATATTAAAAACCTATTTAGGATTAACCTCCTTTCATTCCCATACTTTTCCAAAATCATCCAACTAAAATGGGATTAAAAACATGATTTGAATCTTTCATTCCAAATTTCATCAAAAGTTCATTATCATACTTCTCCTGAGATTGAAAGATACACTTTTTCTTTTGATAGATTTGTAATTTAAGAAAATATTTTATTTAACCTAGAATGGATATTTCAAACAACTTATTAAACTCATCCACAATCATTTCACGTGTTTCTTCATTATTCCCTATGAATATAAAGTCATAAACAAAAACAATCAAAATGAGGGAAACCACTTGATTTCCTTTTATATAGTGGTAACTATAAACTCTTACTTTCTAAAATTCAATATACTATAGGATATATCTAGATTATAATACCATTAATTAGTATATTTCTTCAACCCATCCAATTCTTTAATCAACTAGAACTAAAATATTTAACCTCAAATAAGAAATAATCCACATGGTTTTACAATATATGTTTCTTCCTCGAGCTCTCTATTAAGATAATATAACCTAAAATCCATGAGAAATATTTTATATCATAATTTTTTAGTGATATAGAGAATTATTCTAATAGTTTAAATCCATGTTATTGGGGAAAAGGTCTCATCAAATTCAATTCTTTTAATTTATGAGTAACCATTACAAATTGGTTGTTCTGTATTCCTTATTACTTCACCTTTTTCATTCAACATATTTCTCAAACCCCATTTTGTACCAATCACATTATTATTATTTTATTTGTGTAAAATTTCACATGTTTCATTCATATCAATATAATACAACACATCATTCTTGACATCAATCCACACTTGATACTCTAAACCATATTTGATATCCCTTGCCTCAAATTGTGAATATAAAGAAGTATGTGTAACTAACCTTGATTTTATTCTATTTTGATCCTACTTCCCTTGATCACTTATGAAATTATGGAATTATACTTTCTTCATCATCCTAAGATGAGATGAATGTAATTTTCCCTTGTCACTTTAGAGAGTTGAGTCAGAATATTAAACTTGTACAAACTCAATATTATTACTCTTTTCATGAACTTTTTTAGGTTTTTTAACCAAAATAACTTAATCATAAATTCCTATCATATTTTAAATTGAATATGAAATATTTTTTAGAATTTTCTAGATAATTCACATATGAATTATTAAAAATCATTCATATTTATTTATTATATCATTTATACCCTCTACCAATTAGAGTGTAGATAGGAAAGATACCATGGACATATCTTTGATCAAAAATCCCAAGATCCTCATCCTTGACATTGATAATGCAAGGATTTCCAAACACCCTTAGGTATTTCAAAAATTGGTATTTATATTATTATATCTCATATAGAGTCATATTAGAGTTTTCTCTATAGAGATAGTAATTATAAATGTGAATAGTTACCCTAATAATAAACATTCAAAAGATTCAATAACTTACATGTGAAATAAACATTGTTTGAGCCATCTCTACCAAACATCTATTTCTTCTTCCAAAAAACTATTTTGTAGTTTGGTGTATGGTAAATATTAACCATGATGAATTATATTATTTTTAATAGAGTCTTTAATAATCCCATTTGTATATTCTTCACCATTATTAAAATGAATGATCTTCATAGAATAACCACATTACTTTTCATCACATCATCAAAAAATCATAAATATTTTCAGAGACTGTAGCTTATGTTTAAAAAACATAATACATTTAATGTGAGTAAAATCATCAATAAAATAAGTAAAATGATCACCTATTTTCATTGATTTTTTTTCATAAACTCAAATATATCATAATGTATATACTCCAAATGAAGAGTTGAATATATCTAAATATTCAAATTTATTGAGTTTGTAATCTTCCCATTATCACATATTCAATAGATCTAATATCTACTTCTTATCATGTTAGGAATGTTATTAATACTTTCTTTATTTTTCAAAATTCTCATATTCCTTAGGAACATATGTCCACGCTTCTTATTCCATAACTTATTTTCTTCTATTATACTTAGATAACATGAACCTTATCAATCACCTACATGAAATAAGTTTCCCTTAGTTTGTTTCCCCTTTACTACAAATTCCATATCATCAATAAGTTTAATAAAAATTAATTCGATTCAAAAAAAACTTTGTTACCTCTACTAAAAATCTTTAAAACACCAAAAAAATTATGTTTCATCCCATAAAAACAATTACTTCGGGATTTCAGTTTTCCTTTTTTAGTGATAGTAGATCCAATGCCTTAGATTCTGAGTGAATCATGATTTATAAAATTAATCATACATTATTTATAATCATCGGAATTATTGAATAATTTCAAATATTGTGTAATATATATAGAAAACCCACTATCCATTATCCAAGATCATTATCCTTTTGTAACTTTTAAATAATATTCAACAACTTTTTCATTTTCCTTTACTTTTTCATCCTTAAAAATAATATTTTTTTATCATATAATATTTTTTATATGGTAAATTAACAATATATCCTTTAGAAAGATGTATGGTATGATCAAATCATTAAAAAATAGTATTTATTGCATAAATTATATTTTTAGTTTTAAAACTGGAGTTTTTGTGTTGACTTCATTGATTTGGTAAACTATCCCTCAAACTCTACTTCTAGTTCATCCTATAATTTTTATAGTGTTTATTATTGAACCAACACATTTTAATTGTATTCCTAAATATTATATAGTATAAGAAATAAAAATATAGAGAATATATTTTCTTGTAACTATCTTGTTTCCCAAAACTATGCACCTACTTTTCATAATATTTTTTATAGTCAACCATGAATCATTATTATAAACTAAAGATTTGTTGCCCCTATAAATTATTATTATTCAATATATATTTCTTCTCATTCTTAAAAATGTCTCCAATTATATCATATCTTTGTTCATACTTTGAAACCATATAGATTTTAGGATTTTCAACCCCACTTATTTTGTATGTATACATAGTATTCTTGACTTCCTTAATTTCCTAAATATCTTCAACCTTAATTTTACCCAGTGAGGGTGACTTTTTTTCACACTTAGGTGGTTTATACTTCTTATAATATTCCTCAACCTTTGAAATAGTGTTTTTTAAGTTTTTTATTCCACACTCAAATTCACCAAGATTTTGTTGAATAAGATCAAATTATTTATTATCCACCTTTATGTTTTCATCAAAATTGATGTTAATGTTTTTCTATTCTTAAAGAAAATTATTTAGAAAATCAATATATTTTATAAACTTTTATTTTTATTCAAAAAAAATATTCTTTTTTTCTAAAATATCTTCCTTCATTAACTTTTTGTTTCCCCTTTAAAGTTTAAAAAAAGTTTAGAGATATTCTCTTAACTCTATTTTAAGTATAAACTTCATCTAGGATTCCATTTATTCTTCATTAAATATTGTAAATTCTCAACTAGTTAACTTATCATTATTCACTTTTTAAATAATAAATTATTTTATATAATCATCACTATATTTTTGAGACTCACTTTCACAATAATCATCTTTTACGCATTTTGGTGGGTTGTATCTCTTATTGTATTTAGAGAACTTATTATTCATTCCCTTTTAGTGATTTTGATTTTTCTATCTAAATATTTAGACATCTTATTTATTTTCTATCTTATTAATCATTATTTTCATTTTCCTTTATTATTTGACAATTTCTATAAAAAATTATAAAGTATCCATAACCAAATCACTTTAGTAGTAATTTTCCATTATACTCACTTATGTCACTTTTCACTTATTTATAAAATAAAGATATGAATTTATAAAATCTATTACATGCCTCATATTCTATGTCAGGTTCTCTGACACCTTCCTTGATAAAATTCTTAGATTTTCCTTGATTAAAATATTTTAATGAAACTTCCCAAACATTATTTTCTCATATCAATTTGAATTTAACAATAATTAAATATAGATCATCAAGAGAAAGTGTTTTAGGATCTATATCTTCTAATGATGATACCTTGGCAAGAAATTTTTCTAGAAAATTTCATAGAATCTTTTCAAAAAAATAATCGAGTCAACCAAAGTATTGCCAAAACATTTTATGGTGCTTAAAAAGTCATTAACCCATGTAAATAATTCGCTAATATATTATTCATCACCCATTTTAAGAACTTCATACTCCAATATATAGATTTTTAACAAGGATTTATTCACTTTTTTATTTCTTTTATAAATGTTCTTCAACATGTCCTATATTATGTTATCTATTTGAATAAATTTAAACCATTGAATATTTCTTTCAGTGATGGAGGAAAGTATAACATTTTTTAATCTCCCATCATTATCAAGATTCTTCTTATCAGCCACTATTAATAGAGAAACCTTAGAAAGAGGAGCAAAACCATATGTTGTAGCTTTGAGAACATTATAGAAAATGGATATATTATAACAAAATACATTATCCTGATAGATATGATATTTATTTTCATCTAAGAAAGGAATATAATTATTATTAACATGGTTCTAAACATCCATGGAAACTATCATTTTCTTCTAACATTAGTTGGGGGATCATTTTCCATGATTCAAATTGAAAGGAATGATTAGGATATGTGTGATCACATAAAGGTGGAGAGGGTGAATGATTTATTTTCTCTTTTTATGTTTTCTTATATAAGAAGCTAAATTCACCTATTGTTGGTGAGAAGTGAATGATCTAGAAAATAAAACAAGCACACCCATAAGAACAAAAGTATTTAATATGTAAAGTACTCAATAAGAGTATCCAATCCATGGAATGGTTTAGAAACAATCCAAGACCACATAACCACTAAAAACAATCATTTTAGTTTTTAAATCAATTAAGTAATATCCATTACCTTTTATAACACAATAATACATCAACAGTACATGTGATACTCACATGGTTAAATGATATAATAATGTTTTCTAACAATAGTAAGAACCTTCACCAATGGGATTTATTATGTTATCATTATGCTTCATGAACATTATTCACACATTTATTCCTAAAAGTAACTTTTATTCCTATTAAATTTATTTCATAGAATCTATTTCAGAATTATTCCTATACTAATGTAAGAAAATTTATGTCTATTCATTTATCCATCTGATACCCTCAGTTTTATGAAAATTGATCCAATTCCATGTTTATATGATCAGTCTTTTTGATTGGTTGTTTCTATTATACTAATAACTTCTTCATATTGATCATATTATCCCACTTCAAATAGTTCATCTGATCCCTTGTTTACACCATTAGACTAATACCAATTGATAGGAAACTATATCTAGTATTAAACAGATCGATACCACTTCAATACGTTCATCCAATAATCTCTCCACCTCTACAATAGTTCACCCATCTACAAAACTTTTACTCAACTTTATTGTTTCACCAACCCCCTTTATATATGAAATATTACTATGAGAATTTATGGTGATACATGAAATACAAATTCAAACACCCTGATCAAAAGTTTAAATGTTCCGGTTTGTTTATTTGACTGCATCATGACATCCTAAACTATAGGATTAAAAGCTTCATAGGAAACATTCCATAAAACTTAGTGTCAGCAATATTCTTATAACATTATGAAATTATGGTGAGAATCATGATCAATACATTGTGATTATTTGAATTTTTAATGGCCAATTCAGCATTATTTTATTTTTTAATTTACAAAAATATTATAAATATCATTAAAACCATCATCTAATATGACTTCATAACACATCTTATTTCCAATGATAATTTATATAGTGTTCCCTCAGAACATCGTAGGAACATATAAGAATATTTTTCAGGAATATTACTTCAACCAATGACTTTATTTATAAACCTTAATTCATTTCCTTTCCAATATAACATTTTTTTGAGAAGCTTTATTCAGAAACATTTATCTGATGACATTAAAATTATATTTATATCTATGGAAATAAATAGTTATCTATGGAAATAAATAATTATCTCTGATAATTATATAACTTATTCACATAAAAACTTAATTTTTTTATAATCCCACCTAATATAATTTATACATAATAAAAAATTCATCTTTCTGGTGAAAATATATAAGTTCTTTTGGTGAACTATGTATGATCACTTTGTAAAAGTTCATCTGATGGCATTTCTTAGATACCTCTATTCAATTCTTCTTCAAACCTAATATGATTAAAAGACTAAATAAATTTTTCTCTAATAAAATCAATGTGGTTTACTTTAAAATAATGTTTAGCATGAATTTTTTACAACCATGCCTCAATTATACCCTTTTGACTAAATATTGTATCATGAGAACATTTAGTAATCGTGATTCTTGGTAATTTTAATATCAATAAATCCTCAATTGATTTTCCTTATTGAAAATATATATATGATAGAAAATTCAATAACATTTAGATAAAATATTTGTTCTATAATCTCTATGATTACAATAGATTGACGTAGTTACTCTACTAGACTTAGTTCATCAATCTTAATCTGTTGAACCTCATCTGATCACCTTCATCAGGAAGAAAATTATGTTAATTGTTTTATGTTCTCAATAATGTTAATAGTGTTATGTTGAAAAACAAGATAATATACTCAATATATCCTCCTTTATTTATAAACATTTTATTCTTAAGATATCACCTAAAAGTATCTTGGTCTCAACATAGAATATTAAGGAAGTTCATATGAAATGTTCCTATTATCAAATTGAGAATTTCTTACCTATCCATATTATATATTAGTACTTGTCTCAAAGTTATTGGTCATTTATAGATGTTTATGTTTTATTTTATATGATGATGAAATTTTTTAAATAGTAATATTGGTTAATATAAATATTGTATATAGTAGTTTTGAAAAGAAACTAAGAGATTTCCAAAAACACAAGGTGCCCACAACATAGATATAGATGGATCAATTATTTTTTAAATTAATTATAACACAAATATTATTAGTCTAGTAATGTCATGGATGTATAAATATCATGGTATTTATATAAACTATTTCAATTATAGTGAATTTAATGGGAAAATTTGTTTTTTAGGATAGATAATGTAAGAAAATATTGTATGGAATAGAAAAAAGATTCAAAAAATGAAAGAACTTCAATAATATAATAAAAATTGATATAATTTACAATATATCCAACTAAATTAATTAGAGGAAACCATTAAAAGATATATAAAAATACAATTTTCATATATTAAAAAATAAGCTAACATAAATATGAAACACATAGATCTAAATGGGTTATATGAAAACACATTTGAAATAAAAAATACAATATGTCATCATATAATATAGAAGTCAAAAAACCATTTAAAATATTGGTAATAACATTGAGGAGTGGAATAATATTGGGAAAGGATGCTGAAAAAACCAAAAATATTATGTTCATGATATTTAAAATAATATGAATGATGTGAAAAGATGTAAAAAATATTATGTGAAAGGGGTTTAAATTATAAATTTTTTAAAAAAAAATATCTTACCATATTCATTTTTTTAAATAAAATTTCATGCATAGCATTATATTGATGATATTTTTTTATAATTTACTTTTATGTTAATTATAATACCATCATAACATGTTTTATATTTAAATAATTTGAATAAATAAAAATATAGGTGGATACATAGAGGTAATACATGATTATTGAACCAATTTTTCATGATTTGGTAAATAAATAGATTTATGTAACTGAAAATATTAATAATTTTATATTAAATGAATTTTTTATATGAAAATTGTTGAACAATAAAAATATTATTAGGATTTGATGTTAAATATTATGTTAGATTGAAATTGTAGTGACAAGGAAAAATATTTTATGGCATGGACCTTATTCCAAACTATTATATCATCATTCCACAATGCATTACTCAAAATAGAAAGTTAAAGGGTCATTGTGTGAGAGAAACTCTACCATTCAAATGAATTATAAGAGACAAATAATTCTAGTAGATTTAAGATATCATGTTAAAATAATACCCCCTCATTCCAAGTATTGAAAAATAGTAATTTAATCATCTTGGACCCCTAGTAATTTCTTGAGTGAAACATGACTAATGGTAATTGTAGGGTATTATTAAAATAATACACATCCCAACACCAATCATCCAAAATAAATTACATTATATTGTATTTTATTTCAATTGTATAAATTTGTAGTTATAATATTGTATTATATAAAAAATAACTATTAGGTAGATAATGTGGTGAGAGACATCCCATCATTGATAATCTAATTAAATATATAATTATAGTGGATTTGTTGTGTGGAAACTAATAAGGAATTAAAAAATCAATAAAAAATATTTTTTAAAATATGGAATTATGGTTGAATAATCTAAATGATAATTATTCTAGGAAGAATATTTTCTTGGTAAATTATAAAATAAATATATTTTTTAAAGGAAACAAATTAAATATTCTCAAATTAGTGATCTAGTTCATTATAATATTTGGTGATATATTATTGAGAACATTTATGAAATTTTGGATAGAAATATTAAATACTTACCATGTATAATGAAAGAAGATAGATTCCTTGAATGGTATATTATATATATGGTAAAATGAAATTGTGATATTCCTTATGTAATTCCATAGAGTTGAAATGTGTGTTTCCTTTTGGATTTGTGATGTTTTAATAATGTATTTATGAGTTTTAGAGGAACAATAAGGGAATAATTGTTAAGATCATGGCTAGCCAAACTATGTAAACAAACTCTACATGTTTAGAAAGTATTCAATAGCATATTATGGTTAGAAATACTATCAGTATAACTATGAGAAATAAGTTTAGATATTTTTTTTTGATCTATTAATGAATCATTAATAAATGAAATGTCTCACAAATTGGGAAATATAACCACACAAATACAGAATTATTACAAGGATTTGTGTTTTAAAACCAATTTTGGTCCCCTAAAATACCTATTTTATTGATGCTTCGAACTTAAAATTCTCTAATTATTATTTTCAGGTGAATATAGTTACTCTATATAACCAAAAAATGAATTTATTTTGATTTATTATTGAATAAATGATGAATTTAAGGTCATTATTTAATGAAATAATCATTTCATAAATAAACACTTCTCTCTATGTCATAATCTATAATAATTCTTAATGAAAACCTAGTTGTGTAGCAATCATGAAGTTATGAACTTTTATTAATAATATTAATTGATTTTATTTGTAATATAAATTATTAAATCCCATCTATTGATCGTGAATTATGGAATTTGAGGATATTCTAAAATAATGTGAATAAGTTTCTGGATTTAATATCTTTAAGAAATTTACTAATGTCTTATGTGTGTTAAATTTATTAGGATTTATTAAATAACTAATTTTTCATGATTTTATATAATATTTTATTTATATAAAAATATTTATTTCAATCACAATTTAATTTTGATATAAAATTAGGTATTTTTATAGCTATTTCAATTTGAAAATAAATTTTAAATTGAAAATGCATATTTTTGATTGATTGGCTTAATTTGTTTTTTGGTGTGATAAAGAGGTTTTTAAGGAAAATAACATTTTTTTATTATAAATGAAATAATGTTTTCAATTATTAATATATTGGTTTATAAGATGAAAAAAATATTTTAAAATTATTGTGTTTTTTATAAAAAAAACTTGAAATAATTTACCTTGAATTTATATGTGTGTTTGGACATGGATTTTAGGATTTATTACAATATTTATGAGTGTTAAATATAGTTTTAGTGAGACCATGATTTTAAATCACTAAATTTCCCTCATGGGGATGAGATTTGTAGAGATTATTCATTAATATGAGAAACAATTTGGAAAACAGAGGCCCAAAGGAAACATTGAATATAGTGTGAGTTTTAGATATATAAATTGAGTTTATACCTTAGTAAATCCTGGTAGTGATCAATATGGGATATGGAGATTTTATATTTTTATTATTATTTGGTATTCATTAGCATGAGGAATATAAATTTAGAGAAATGGTGAGTTTCCATATGATTTTAAGGAGAATGTAGAATTTATATTGGATTTTGAAAATGTGGAGTTTTCCCAGAACATGAGTAATGATTTTTTTAATATAATTTTTGAAGGTGAATATAGGGCTTTAATAAAAAAATATTTAAATGTTATTTGATGAAATTTTTTTGTTATATTATGGAATTATTTTCAATAAAATGACTTGGTTTTGAATTTTTTTTTAAATATAATGTTTCAAATTTAGTACTTTTTTATTTTTCATAGTTTATTAACATTATATATTGAAATTATATTTACATTGACATGAATTGGAGTCTTTTAGAAACCCTATTGTGTTTATACATACCCCTTACATGTGTATTTTTTTATACATGTAATCATGATTGGATGAGATGTGGTTAATGGGAAGATATCATTATTCATTAATGGTGAGTCATAGATCCATCTTTGATTTATTATATAGAAGGTGGTGGCTTAGAGTTTATGGGTTATATTATTTATTCTGACATGATCCTCATGAATTTTATTCCATATATTTTAATTATGTTTGTTTTATAAAAAAATCATCTTTTTCTCTTTAAAGTTTTTTTAAATGATTTTTTATTCCAAAAAAATATATGATCTTGCATTATTTATGGTTTATGTTTCATACAAAAATAATTTCCCATAGTTTATTTAATACCTCATCACATTTTGGTAACTTTAGTGATCAAGATGTGTTAATGAGGCTATGTGGTGTGACACAATTTTTACTAAAAATAAATTAATTCATTCTGTCTTATTTATCACATTATGTATTTTTGTCTCTTTTTTGTGTTAGAGGGTCAAAGGGAGTTTTGGATCATGTTCCAACTAAATGAGCCTAAGGTGGAGGTATAATCTAATGTGTTGATTTCTCACTAGAGTTATGATGGTATTTCCAGTGGTGATATGCCATGGGATAACCCACTAGAGTCTCATTAGGTTTCCACTGGAGTTCTGGTTGGGAACCTAAGTTTTAAAAAATTTAATTAGTTTTTAAAATTAATTATATTTTATTTAAAATGGGGTTACTCTACATTTTACATCCATAAGTAGTAGAACCACCTCTCCCTCATATCTATTTGTCTATATTTATTGATTCTCTTACTTCCAAAGTTGGTTTTTTATTAATTTGGATTTTATATTTGAGTCATTTGCGGAATGGTATTTCTACAGTTAATACAACCAGTACTCCTTACTCTTTTTTGTTTCTTATTACTATCACACCATGAATCATTGTATTAGCCCTTATTTATGGGGTTTTTCAAAAAACAAATTTTTATCATCATATTGATATTTAATTACTATGATCTATTCGGTGAAATGGACCTTCTAGTACTAGGTTGATGGTACATTTCTATTACAATTTTTATTTTCATTTATTGTTTGAATCATATAAAATGTTGAAAATGTTGATTCTTTATAACCTAAAATATTTCTAAATTTTTTTCCTTTATTTCCATTGGTATATTTATAACATAATAATTCATAAGTTCTCCATGTTAAGTCTTATTGTTCACCATTGGTCACTGATGTGAAATTACCTTGTGCGAAATGTTTTGGAATGATGGATTTATACATAGGACGATAGCCTATGATCAAGAACTAATACTATGAGTTGAGTGTAGTTCCATGGTGTACTCCTTAGTAAGATATTGATTTAAAAAGTACTAATATAGAGGTATAATTTCGTAAAAATGAGGAATGGATATGGTTTAATGTATTAATAATTTTACCTTTGATATGTTAAATATTTATAAATTTATTGAATAATATTGGAATGATATATCATTCATTGTTTTGGTTATTAGTATATGGTGGTGATCATGAATATAGAATCAATCAATGGTGGAATCCTATTTAACCATGGTGTATTAGTGGTATATCAACCACTCCAAGTTAGTTAGTGGTATCACATCTGGGAAAATGAGGCAAGTGATGTATCATTCACCACGGGACTGATGAAGTTGTGTAACCTCATCCCCTATAAAAATTTCTTCTGAGCTGGATATTATTCAATTGGTATCTTGTATTTGTGGAGTATAATACACTTGTGTGAGTTGTCTCGATGGTGTCTCATACACATAGGGACCTAATCATGTAGTATAAAAAACACCTATGTTTGAAACATATGTTTTATAAACCACATGTGATTTGATATGGGTGGAAAATATTTCGCATAGAGAATACTATCAGGGGTGAATTGGAAAACTATGGATTTCAACCCATTAGTGCATCATCTACTTAGGAATATAATAAAGTAGTATTCCATCCATCCACATCAAAAATTATATCAATGTTATATCTTACACATTTCAAGGTTGGTTTGGTGGTGCATTTTCCACCTAAACTATGAGATCGGATGTTCCACATCCATGTGATCCATTATACGGTGGTATATCATCCACATAGATGTGTTTTTTAGGGGTCCCTTGTCCACCTGATCTATAATGTAGTGGTATATCATCCACCCAAGCATGTAAATGGTTTTTTATCATCTAACTATAATTATTTATGCATCAATATTTTTATATTACTCATTCACTTTTTATTTTTGTTATGTGATGGATCATTCACCTAGATGAATTTTGATGGATATAGCTTATTCAACTATAGGGATGTATCACAGTGAAACCTTGTTATCCTTGGGAGTTATATGAATATTTTTAGATCATGAAACCTGGAGTTTTATGGTTAGACCATGGGTATATCATCCCATTACTGCACTAGATGGTAGAGGTATTCTCACATGTGGTTTGGTTAGAGTATTCCATGGGGTGATATTTTTTTTATATTGATATTTATTTTACAATAATATAATATAGAGAATGTTTTTAAACTTACAAGGAAACCATTGGTGGCTTCCTACTAGGTTACACTCAAAACATGATTGAGAATCGAGTTACTAGAGTAGACTTTATTTTTCATGACCCGGGTATAGTTAAGGGCCTAAAAACATTGGATGACCGAGATGGTGGAACCTGGTAATAATTGAGAGATATGTCTGTCTAGGACCCAATACTATATTTTCATGCATCCTTTTACTTTTATTTATTTTTTAATTTTGTATATCATCCATACATAAGGGATATTTTATATGATGTATGTTACGTGTGACATGTGTAGTAATACTTTTTTATATATCATGGGGTGATATTCCTATTTACAGGATTTTTATTATGATATCTATTAATTATAGATATTTTGATTTGATGATTGGTTTATCTCATTTATTTTTTTACAGTTATCTATACTCAAGGGTATAATCTACCCACATGATATATATGAAAACATAGAACTTTTTGGTCACCTTTGGAGTACATGGAGGATGGGTTGAGGTACATGGAACTTTGGTTTAGTTGGATGTGAATAGAATCGGGGATGTTTCAATTAGAATCATGATAAGTTTCATGGATTTTGGCATCCTGGGTTAGGTATTTAAAAAATGATATCTGAATGTATGATTTGAATTAAAAATTCTGAATTTTTGAAGTCATAGACACTAGGGTGGTTAGGACTTTGAATGAATCTATAAAAATATTTTTCTACACTTTTTATGGTGAAAACTGAGTTACTAGGTGGTCTAGTTAAATATAAGTTTGTGATAACATCCTAGGATTTTTATTTGAGATATGTTGACACATTATGTGTCAAAGCTACTAAGGGTTTAAGAACCTTGGAAGCCTGGTACTGACTATGTAATATGAATTGGATTTAAAAGGAAAGGATTTTCTGTCAATAAAATTTATTTCTAACGATCCAATAACTTCTTTATTTTCAAAAATAACATTTTAAATGAATTTTTATTATGTAAAATGATCATATATTTATAATAGAATGTTGTAATGAATATATAAATGGTTATATAAATACACTTATTTATAGTATGGAATGCATTTTTCGTGATGATGAATGATTTAATAATTTTGTGGTTTTGATGAAATTATTTTTATTTTATTCAATATGAGACCTATGAGAGATCAATATAGATGTGTAAAAGGAAAGGACAGATAAGATATACTTTTATGAACCTTTTTTGTGGGTTATATTTTGAGATATATGAACGATATTGAAAAGGTTGTTGATCAAGATTATTTTAGAAAGGTGGATAAGGAATCATAGTTTATGAAGTATAACTCTATATCATTCAAGGTTTATGATGGGATAGAGTTTTCAGAGGATTGGATAGAGAATATTATCATATCTTCATGTTTTTAATAAAATATAAAAATATGAATGATCAATTTGGTTCTTATTTTTTCAATTAGAAGTCTCATAATTCTGGTATTTGATTAAGGAAATGGATAAGGATAATGATCTAGACTGGAAAGGGTTTCAGAAGATATTTAAGGATCAATTGTGTTTAGAGGATCAGATGTTAGCTATTTATTGGGATTTTCTATAGTTGTATTAAGGTAATATTAAAATTAATTAATACATATCGATGATTAAAAATAGGGTAAATTATATATTATATCAGTGATGAATAAAATAATAAAGGTATGATGAATCAAGATGAGGTTGAAATTATTGATTTTTCATGGATTATTTTTTTAAAGCTACCAACCTATGAATAGGTTGTTATTATAACAACCATGGAATTGGTTAATATAGTATACATGTATAAAGTGATTTATTTTCTTCCTTGGGTAGGTGGGATAAGAATTTAGTTATTGGTAAAAATAAGAAATTAAAGGACTTTGAAAGAAGATCAACTATGAAATTTTCTCATGCTTCCCATAGAAAGGTATCACTTATTTTCCACTATGTTGATGTATCACACTTAAATATGACATGTCTATAATTTCCTCACATGTGTTTCTAGTGTGGGAAGGAAGACCACATAAAAAAGTATTGTAGTTGGTTATTGTGGACATATAGTTTTGTAATATCCAACCAAGTACAATGATTAAAAATATAGGTTCATGTACAAGGTGAGGATACATTTGGGACTTATAACATAGTGGTAAGGTCCCATAAAAAGTATAATATATAACATTATAAGTTTTAGGGGAAAATATTTGGTATTGTTTATCCACTAGACAAGGATGTGACAGAATCAATCCCATCTATAGGATGAGGTCACATACTAATTACACTGAAAATAATTTCTATATTTCTAATATTGGATCATCACATTAATTTTTTTCTATATTATTAGTTTGTATCTTGGAATAGTATGTGTATTTGATTCTATATTCAATTTGAATTCATATTCCACCTGGTGAATGAAATGGGTAAGGATTTAAGAGTCAATCATACTTGGAAATGATCAATCGTGTGGAAATACTATGGGTTGTTTTGTTTTTTTAGATGAAGATACAAGATTATATTATTTATATAGATTATATTACTCAATTTAACGAATAAATTGAATGATATAGTTAATGAGTTATATCGGTGATACTGGATGGGACTATCTATATAATTAGGGAAGATAAGGATATTCATGAGAGTGTAAAGGTTCAAATAGTTAGAGACATTTCATTTGTATCTTTCTAGTTAGATAACAAACTCTGTAGGCCAATGTAAGGGAAGAATCCACCTATACATCATAGAGTTGCATATTAGTACCCATATTTTTTCCTAAATTATTTATCTAGGTTACCAATTAGGGGATATATATATTTTTTCATTGATTTAGGGTCGGAAATAATTCCTATATCATTATCATATTATCCCATAGTTACCGTGTAGTTAAAGGAATTGAAGGTTCAATTGGAAGAGATTGAGTAGAGGGGATTCTTCTGACCAAGTGTTTCAGCATTGGTAGTTCCGGTTTTATTTTAAACATATGATGATATTATTTTGAGGTCGAGTATTTATTATTTGAATTTTAACAATGTAATGGTGAAGAAAAAAATATTCATAACCTATAATAGATGATTTAACCATTTTTATTTACAACACACGCAAAGAAATAAAACATGACAGGGGACTCAACCCCATGACTGATGCCCCAAACCCCAAACCCCCTTTCCATAATAGTCGCCTTCACGGGGCCACAACCTATAATAGATTTTTTAATTTACCCCTTGAAAGGATATCATTGGTTTTCCAAGATATACCATGAGTCTGGATACCATCAACTATGGGTAAGATAAAAGGAAATCATAAAATAGAATTCCATTATTGATATGGATGTTATGATTTTTATTTATTCCTTTTGGTGTTACGAAGGAACTTGTGGCCTTTATGAATTTGATGAACATGATTTTCCATGAATTACTTTATTTCTTTGTGGTGGTATTTTTGGATAAAATACTTATTAATTTGATAAAAGAGGAAGATCATGAGAATTAATCATGATTTTTTTGGGGGGTATTTGGTATAGGTTTATACATTATGTAAAAGTATTCAAATTAAATTTATAAATTCCATTGTTGATGTTCATTGGTCATGTTCTTTAAAATAAAGGAATTAATTTGCATCTAGATATGGTTATGTTTCTTTGAAAAGACTGGATAATGTATTAGAGTTTCATATATTTCCATTATGGGTTAGATATTATCAAATATTTAATCATGAATTTTTGAAATTTACATATTTTTTAATTTATTTGATTAAAAATAAGAAATTACTGTATATATTGAGAAGTTATTGGAGATGTTTTAGAATTGTAATGTTTTACATACTATACAAATAGTTTTGATTCTCCCAAAATCATAATCTAGTTCTGATGTTTATTGTGATGCATTTGGATTGGATTTTGGAGTTCTTAAATGAAGGGATGTAAGATTGTGGATAGGGGCTAAGAAAAAAATATCTAATTAAATTAACTAACCTTTAAACAACATAAAGATCAATGATATTATTTATTTTTTTCAAATTACCTTTTCAATAATATTTTTTTTATAAAACTCACAAAAAATTTAAGAATATTTTCTCACTAATTATTACAACTTGATCTAGGTTAAGTGAATGAAATATGTCTATATCATTGATTTAGATAATATTTTTATATCATTAAAGGGTAATACAATAGTAGAATCAATAAATAGAAAATATATATATCATGTAGTGAGATAAGTGGGGTTGTTGTTATGGAAAACGGGGTTTTTACCATACATTAACATGTAGGTGACAAAAAACAGATGTTGTAGTTCTCTCTAGAATCAATGTAATATCTATACTAGTCAAGAAGTTAGATTCTTAAATGACCTAACCATAAATCACACACATATTACATAATTATTATTTATTATCCATTACAAATCATAATAAACAACACCTTGTAAATATAATGGTTTAGTGCATTTTAATATTAATCAGATAAACGTCTTATTTTAGAATACAATGCATATTTAATTTATCACACTTGACTAAATTATTGATATATCATATTTTATATTATTATTAATTATTTATGGAATGGAAACATAATAAATAGGTGATCATAGATGCTCAGTTCATGGTAAAATATATGTTATGTCACTTGAATCAATATCAGTGTTCATAAATAATATCATAAAGTGGTAATTATAAAACCAACATGCATGCATGAGGATATATTGAAAAATCGCACCCAATGGAGTAAAAAAATTATTATAACATGAATATTAAAATAAATATAACACATAATATATTAATATAATAAACATATAAGAATATAAACCACAACATATGTTATGGTTAAACACCAAGACATTAATATCCTAGTGAATTATGCTAACCACTAATGTCCCATAATATAATGGGATAGGATAACCACTTGATTCCTGTAACATATTAATATCCTGATATATATTTCATTAAATAATGCATTATAGGGAAATATAATTCCAGTCCCATACATCACAAAATGATAAGCAGTATATATGTGGTCCACATGATTATTTAAAAAAACATAAATCAATCATATCAAATTTAAACACTAAGAATAAAATGGATTTATAAAAAATTTATGAATATATCGAAAGAAATCATCAAAATTAAGGAAATAGTATATTTTAAGAATTAATTTCCCTTATGTTAGCATAATATACATAAATGTGTATAACAAATAAGTAAATTGACATATATTAAAAATTATCTAGAAGATGATATTCAATTATATAAAAGTATGTTAATATATTATATTTAATTTAACATTAATTTTTTAGAAAAGAGATTATAAATTATTGGTTTTAAAAAAATAAAGGATATGGGATTTTTTTAAAGGGACATTAAAAAATGCAACTTTAACAATAAGTTTTTTAGAGAAGATAAACATAAGAAAGGGATGAAGCTGATTGAGAATAAAATATAAATGAAGTGTGATAAAATGATTCCCTTTAAAAACATTAAATAACTCAAGACCACTGGAAACAAAACATAAGAAACCATAAATATATATGGGGTAAAAATATAATAAATTTATGAAAAATTATAAAAATATTTATAAAAAGAAGAATATTCTAATAGAATAAATAGAGATAAGGAAATTTTCTTATAAAAAATTTCTTAATAGGTGAATTATGAATCAATGAGAGAGGAATACTAAAAAGAAATATAAAAATCTAATATAATAACCAATTAAGAAAATATAGGTATTTATTTATATTTTATAAAAATTATGAAAATAGATTTTAGGTACTCACAATCTCAAATAAATAAATAGATTGGGATAGAAACCATAACAATTACTTCATACATTTAAGGATGTATTCTATCTAGATATACATTCTACATGGACATATTAATATTCAATTTTTTAAACTTATTTATATTTAATTAATTCTATATTAATAATTTATACTCGTATATTATATATATTTTACATATTTATAACCTGGTTTCATTATTAATAATTATTAGTCTCAATTATATGGTTTTTATTTTGGAATAAAGGTTTTTAGCATCATTCTATATTATTAGGTTCATAAATCAAAAATTAGTCAAATTAGTGGAATCATAATATTATAATGATTTAAAAAATATATTTTCCATTTCATAGAAGATACAAGTATAGTTTTCCTAAAAGGAATTCAAAACTCTGGTGTTTCAAGTATGACAACCAATATTAATGAGTTACTTTTTAATAATTATCTATTTGGATTATATATAGAACAAATGATTAATTATGTTTAGCTTTGTTTGTGACATTTTTGTATTTTTTTAGATAATATATTTTATTTTTAATAATTTTGATACTTTTTGGAATAAGATCTTAATTTATAGCATATATTCAGTGGGTTTCATTCATTCAAGTTGTAATTTAAAAGAATATTTTTATTGAGGTGAATCAATAATATTTTTATGTGTTTGGATGAAATGGATTGAGTTATATGAAATTATATAGTTTGAGGTAATACATTTTCTAAAAATAAATTATTGAAATGTAAGGTTGTGTAAGATTAAACAGAAGAGGGAAGACACTTGTTAAGAGTAATAATTTTAGGATAAGACAATATCTTATAAACCATGTAGTCTCTACCCTTGATATAATAATACAAAAATTTAGTAATGTTACACTGTGGAAAACCATAAGCATATGTCAAGAAATATAATGTATAGTGTCAAAAATTGAGAGTACATTGGTGCTCTAACATAATACCATGGTCATAATTGTGTGGTTATTTCCACCCATCATTACATGTTGTGCCAATTTAATGGGACTTTGAAAGCTCAAACAGAGTGTAGGGGAAATACTTGAGATTTCATTTCCAACAATTCTATCTTATTGTATAAAATTATTTATAATTTTGAGATTCAAAATATTATTAAGATCCAAGAGAGGATGAAAAATCATGGAAATTCTCATTACATTGTGATACTATATTTTCATGAATATGAAAAGTAGGATAAAGGATAATTCCTTTTACTAAATTATGCAACCCATTTCACATATCAAGGAAACTTACAAGACAATGTGACCAACATCTCCCCTTCACAATATATCTACAATCCAATATAATATTATTCTATGATACATGATCTGTTAGAACTCCAACATAGCTCAAAGAATGGAAATTTTTGAATTAATTACCTTTATACTCGAACTTGAGGAGGGAATGTAGGATATATTAACACTAATATATGATTAGTTATATAATTTATGAAAATGATACAATTGTATTTTTAAATTATCTGATGTATCCAGAACTAATTAGGAGACCTCAAATCTATGATTGGACTCTCTACATTATTTATTTATAAAGAAAGTGACTTTAGTATTAGTGGGTTTTTATCATGGGAGATTCCATATGGGTTGTATTTATAGATCATTGGTAGAAAAATAATCATCATAAATGGTAGTAAAATTAGATAGAGAAATGTAATAATGATTTGTACAGATGGAATCTGATCCATGTGGGAGAGAGAAGAAGATCCACCTAGGAAAGTTAGTAGAGCATTATAAAGGGGAATGAAAGTTATTAAGATACATGAAGAGAACCCATCACATTATAATAAAAATTTAGTAATGATTAAAATATAGAAAATTTTCAAAGGGATTATCCCATTAAAAATTAATAAAGTTTGACTTAACTTAGATGGTATTAAAATCAATTCATAATGAGAAGGATACTAAGGATTTGGGGACTTAGTTATTGGAGGATGTTACACTAATAACCAGTAAATAAATTTCTTCTTCTTTATTCAATTTTTGATTATTTTATAATGATAATGAGTGTCTAAAAAATATTATGTGGTAGGTAGAGTTATTTTTTTATTTTTTAATAATCTTAAATAAATATAATTATATTTATCTTCTTTTATAATTAATTATTGGATATATTGATCAAAATTTAGAAGAACCTAGGGGAGAGGGTAAGGGAATGAGAGTTTAAATCCAATCATATATACTTGAATCATAGTCTGATACCTCTATTTATATGAATTTCATTATAGAATAAGGCACACATTAATGATAAAAATAAAGTGTGTATCGATCATGGTGTGGTTAGCGAGGGAAACCTTATTAGGACCTGAAATTACTAAAATATGTTGAAGAGTGACTTGATAGAGAACATAGAATTAAATATTGAATGTTATAGGAATTATTTGGTGAAATATTTCATAAGAAAAATAAATACCTAAAACTAATACAAAATCCTCACTACATTCTCATTAAATTTAAAAACCTTTTAATTCATTTCTATTGTGCTCATCCCCATTGTTTTTATGTTTGACTATATTTAATGAGATGCTCATTACTTGGTTTGAGTATTGCACACACCAATACTTTTTTACAGGATCAGACATATTGATTTAATTATTTAATTGAACTTATTATCCCAATTGATCTGACTTAGGGTAACCACTAGTTTTTATTCTAAATAACCCTATGCACTTTTAAGGAGACTGTTTTGCTTCACTATATAATTTATCATCATAAACATTTGGAAAAATTTATAGAGATGATTGTGCATGTTAACTTTTTAGATTTATAATATATAGAGAATATATAAAAATGGGAAATAATTTTGATACATCATTCATAAATGTATACAATTTAAATTTATTTTAAATTATATTTTGTTAATCGATACAATTATATAATTTTTTAGGTACATTCACACATAGTGTTTTATTTAATACCTACTACCTATCATTTCAGAGAAATAAAGACACCTACACCAATAAAAATATATAAAAACATATATAGTGACCATACTTTTTCTTAAATGTCTATTAAATTGTTTTTAAAATAAAAATCATAATAGTGAAACAATCAAGGATATAAAGGTTTAGTGTATTTGGAAAATTAGGATCATACAACACTTGTACATAATAAATCATAAACATTTATTTAAATACTTTTCTTCAACCTTATAAAATCTCATGTTATCCTTAGTACACATAATCATATAAGTATATACATCAATGAAAGGGGTGATATAAATGTCTGGTAAGGGGAGAAATAAGGGATATGAATCCATAATACATTGTGAGTGTAATCTAAATCATAATATCAAAGTATATGATCATTATAAATAATATTAGGGAAACATTTAATAATGGTATGGAATGTGTTATTTTCATAATAATGAAACATCATAACAAAGTGGTAAAATACTACACATTGTTGTGAACAAATCTAGCATCATGTTCATACATAACATATTTACATAATCTTAACATTATAATAGTGAACAAACCTATAATCATGTTCATGAATAATACACATTATCTCATGAGATATGTCACATTACTCAATTAATTTGAGGTATATATAATGGTGGTCCCACCCATCATGTCATAAAATTCTTGTAATCATGCTTGTCACATGGAATGATAACAATTGTAGTCCTAAAATAAACCAATGGAAAATAATGTGTTTAATAATGGATTTAATATATCATACAACAAGGAATAAACTTTGGGATTCCCAAATTAAAAATTAATATCATACTTTTTTATAAAATACCATTTTTTGGATGGGAAATAATACATGAGTAGTCAATGTTATATTTTTTGAAAAAAAAATCGTTCTAGAAAAATATTGAGATTGGAGTAAAAAACATTTCAGTAAGGTAAAACATGTATATCCATGAAAGGTAATGGAAAGGTTTTTTTAAAATACATTTATGATATTATTGTAATATCCATACTAAAATCAAGGTGAAAAGGTAGATAACCCAAGTGAAGAAATTGGGTTCAAGAATCCCCTTACCTTAAATCCAACATTATTTAATTATTCTTTCTCCTAGTGAATAGTAAAATAAGGTTTGTTAAAACATTAAACCAGAAGTTAATTATTGTTAATTTTTTCAATATTTATAAATTATAATCATTGGAGTATATTTTTTAATTCCCTTGTATAAAAGTAAAATGCTTTGATATCATTTTCCTTAAAATTTTCTTATTTTTATTTAATTTCATTATTTTTGTTTAAGGTCAATTTTTACATTATTAGAATTAATTCCATGTTTTTAGAATACATATAATTATACATTTATATATAATAAATAATTTTTTATAACCATCCATAAGTTCAGTGATAACTGTTAATAAGACATTTTATAAAGAGGATGAAAGAGATTTATGAAATATAAATACATCAAAAATATTATTTTTATATTAGGTTGAAATTATTAATATAATGTTAAAATAATATATAATTAATATTAGAATATTTTTTCATATGGATAGATTACAAGAGGTGGAGAAGAGGAAAACACAAAGAAGAGTTGAAGAAAACATACCCTATTCTTGGTGTTTCATACCTTGTACAAAAATAAAATATCTTGATGATTGGAGATGGTTTAATCCAGAACATCTCTAAGGATTATTAGTGGTCGAAAAATGGAAAGTTTAATTTACATAAGAATGAGAATCTTACAGGAGATGAGAATTTGAAAGTTGATTCCATGGGTCTCAGTGGGGATCTCCACTATCTGAGACCCTTCAACACTAGTTGGTACTTCAATGACCAGTACCATATCCTCTTACATTGATCGAGTAGAATCTACATGAAATAAGAAAACATTTTGAAGCAAAGGATCCATCAAAATATGATATTCGAAATAACAGTGTGTGGTCCCCCATAAATAACTAGTAGAACTTTGGGATCTAAGGACATCACCCTGACCTCCTTGACTGGCCCACTAGCCACTTCAGCCTCAGGCATAGGCCCTAGAACGTGCCCTTCATCACCCATTGATGCACCTTCAACCCTCTAATATGGACCCCTTTACCATTATCAATATGCTTCTATGCAAGACAAGACTCAGTTATAGAATATGGATAATGAAAAGGGAATTTTCAAGGAAGTCAAGTGAGTTAATTCTTACCTCAAGGAACTGGACTGATAAGTTTTATTCAGAGGTTGTGACTTTTCCACTTTCCTTGGGAATCCCTTAATGAGAGGTTAAACCCCTAGCATTCCGCATTACTATAGTCATATGCCTCTTTTTCAGTCATTTATTCCTTGTATAATGAAACATCAATAGTTTTTTTATCCTCCTATTTTGACTCGTTGTCGAACATCACTCGTACTGAGGTGTAAGGAGGTTCATACTGCCCCCACTGACACATGTATGTGTCCATAGTCATTATATATACATTCCTCTAGTATAATCTCATCTTGGTCCTAATTCAAATGGTCATGACTTTTAGCAACTCGATTCTGTCTTATTTCAGCTTTATCCATAGGTCTTTTGCTGACAATAACATTCGAAGCATCCTCCAAAGTGAACAGATAGAAGGAAATATAGCATCAGAACCCAGTTGTAGCATGTACCACAACTTCTTCCTAGGATCCTCCCTGACCTTGTTCATCTTAGAGTGGAATCCACTTACTTTCCCCCAATGTTTCTTCTGAGAACCTTCTCCTATAGGATGTGGTGGTACAAATGCGCCTTGCGTCATCCCCACCGCATCTCTAGTTTGAGATACCCCAGATGCCTAGATATCCCCTCAGGAGGTAGCCAACCTGCTTCCTTACTACTCTTCTTCCTTTCTCACCTACTCATCCACCTAAACGTGCTTCAGCTAGATTTCCTCCGGATATGTTATCACCTAGTTGCTAGCATAGTCTATCAATAGGCATGTGTCGATGATGGTTGGCGGTAGCACAATTATCTCACCTGATCCCACATTAACTAGCACACACCATAACTGATGAAGGATATAGGGATGTTGTTCCTCACGGAGACCCATGTAAACTCTCTTTGTCGCTCGTTGAAGTCGCCCAAACTACTTGGAAAATTGGGACAGAATTTATAGCTCACTATAGACACATTCATTGATCCTATCCAATAGCACTCCACCTCTGAAACTCTAAAGGTACTCTTTCAATTCTCATGTTCCTTGTAAGTTTTTCACCATTAGACCAACTGGATTTGAGAAGCAATTTAATTTGAAGTTATCATGGTTTTTGATCTTAACCATGATCCCAAACTCATTAAGAATCACTGACTGGACCACAGAAATAATAAACAGAGATGGCCACATACTATAATATCTAGGAATTATGGAATTTGGGAATTCATAACCATTGAGGGGCACTGCGATCCAGCCATGTAAGAACTGGAATAGCCCACAAATACTTCTCAGTGTATTTCCTCTTGCAACATATCCTAGTAGGTTGTATATCCTGGAAAACATAGGCACCCCTAGATTAACTCTATTTTTGGATTCCATAATCATCGCCAGCATCAGTGTCCTTGAGCGTAGTCTCATCCACGTTTCCCTGACCGACAACTGCAAACCACTCAAGAATTTGGTGAGAAATTCAGTGTAGCTGACTAGTGGATCCTAGTCTCCCACCATAATGTACCCCCATTTCTGAAAGTGTCCTTCTAGGATCAACCATTATGATATCGGAATCCTCCCATGCAGTGTTTTTTGGAACTATTTACCTTGGCCCAACATCCTCACATTCAGGCCCTTATTTCGAAACATGTTGAACCACGCCTTGAAGAGGATGTCCCTATGGAAAATGGGAGCATGTTTCAGCTTCTACTTCAATGCCTTCAAAATATGTTGTGTAGGGAGAGGAGTATTCTGCCTATCATTCTAGGTGTTCTATAATGTAAGGAACTCGTCATACTAGAATACTTCTAGTATAATTCAACTAATGTAGTGGATGTCCCGTAGACTAATGTTGACTTCCCCATGATAAAGATGGAACATGTTTGTGTCTGGGGACCATCAGCTGAAGAGCTCTAACACTATCTTATGTTGACGGTAGAAGTGGAATTGTTACACCCACACCACCTCATATAGTCCAATATGACATAGCTATACCTTGTACTCTAGTCATGTGTAGCATACCCAGAATACCCATGCCGATTTACTGGTGAAGTTTTTGCCCGATCGTAGGTCCCAATCCTTGTACCAGCCCAAGATATTGTCCCTCATGCTACTCTGAAAAATGGAAGTGTAGTGGGTGGGGAATTCTTCTTCCTATGGATCCTTCCCTATGACCATCCTGGTTTTCTCGTTCAGTGCATAGATAGTGATATTCAGATTCTCCCTAGCAAGATGTTCATGAGAAATTATTTTCCAGTGATTGAGATCATCTTCACGTATGAACTGCAATCATGTTGTGTTAACTTCGAGTGCTAGGATGGTAACCTTCTACAGTAGCTTGAAATTTCATATCGAAAGATAGTTTCTCATTGGATAGATCTTCTATTCCACTATTAGCATGGCCTCGAGCACTTGATTGTCTGCTATTACCCTCCTAGCTCAAAGGATTTTAGGATTTCCGACCATTTCAGTTCTCCGAGCAGCAGCAGCGGCTTCAATCTCAGCTAGGTTTTGTTGGTTGACCATTTCGGATGATTCTGAAAAATCCAAGGAAAGTGCATGTAAGAAGTAAGGTTTAGTGTGAAAAAAGGATATTTTGTGCACAATTTTGGCTTCAGGTGTGAAAAATGAAGTTCAAATTGCAGAAATAGATGCGCAAAAGAGAGTTTCTATGACAAAAGAAGTGGTTGAATATCGGTTTTTGATGCAAAAATAAAGACTTACATACACGACAGCAGGATGACTATCACATGGAAATTCAAGGTTCCATACAAGGTTCCCCCTCCATATTTTTATAGGATTATACCTTGGGATTACATGTACGCATAATCCCCTTACATGTCAAACCATGGAGTTTGTGCGCACCCACGGAAGTGCATCGGTCTCCTCAGTGTTTCCCTATGAAACTAACCTTCTGGTCCCCTTTAAGCTCAATTTTTTTGGGGGGCACTGAAATTATGTCTGAATCGATAAACGGTCAGTTTTAGGCAACCCAGGCATACATCTCACCCTGGAAGAGCATTCTGGAATTAATAAGGATGATGCACATAAGATGCCAGGTGTGCACGTAAGATCGTATTCTATGCCCAAAGCTCTTTCACACTAAAGGCGGTGAGATTTTCCACTTTTTGAAAAATACCAAAAGGATGGTGAAGGAAAGTGCACCCAAGGAAAATATTTTGAACACAAATAATAAAGGTTGCACGCAAAGGCCCTCCTTACGTGCCAAAGGCGACGTCATGGGTGACATCTTGCATGCCCGATTTCCAGCGGCAAAGGAGATACCTGTGTGGAAATGTTTTTCATGACTAGAATCTTCCACGCCCAAAGCTGAAGATTTTGGATATAAAAAAAAGCTCATCCTCCCCTCTTCGATGTGACTCTTTGAAAGACAAAGTTTCATTCTTCTTCTCACAAGACCGGTATTCCGTGACATCATGAAAGCATGGAACACTCAAGGTAGAGACTTTTGTGCGATAGGTTGGGTCCCTAATTGAGTGGGCCCGCTATGGATTAATCCTCACTCAACCTCTTTAAACCCGGGTCAAGTGCATGAAAAGGATCCTTTTTTATGCAACCCTGACCTTCCACACAAAACCCCACTATTGTGTGTACCCCCTCTTTGAAACTCCATGGTATGTGCTTGTGCTAGAGCATAATGCTTGAGAAAACTTTGCATGCAATACCCATACCTTACATGCACCTCTTCCACGCACCCCTCCAAACTTGCACACAACAATTTCATGGTCCCTCGCGTTATGCCCCCTATGATTTCAGTGCATGAATTTTCATACCTTTTGATTCTCAACAAGGGTATTGCAACCCCTATTGCTTCTCAGCATAGGGACCGTAACATGGAATTCAGGACTGGCCACTCCTCCCATCATTATAACCTAGAATAGTAGGAATTTAAGATAATTATGATGGGTTATTTGCGACGAACTTCCATTGCAAATAACTCATCGCGAAATAAGACATCACAAATGTGATTATTTATGATGGTCCATCGCAAAAAAACATTTTTTGAAATGGATATGTGATCCATCATAGTAGATTCCCATAATATTAATTATATACCCTTTTACGAAGATCTTTCATAAATAATAATTGTTTCAAAAAAATATCAAAATTAAAAATGATATAAAATAAAAAAATGAATTTAAAATTTTAAAATATATATATATATATAATATTAAATTAAATTAAATTAATTTATAAAAAATATAAAATAAATTTACTTAAAAATAATTAAAATTATTAAAATTAATTAAAAAAATTAAATACATTGAAAAGTAATAAAAATAATTAAACAATTGAATATATTTAAGAATAACTAAAAAACCTAAAAATAATTAAAAAGTTAAAAATAATTAATAAATTTACAAATATTTAAAAATCATTAAAAAATTAAAAAATTAAAAAAACACCCATAAAAGTAATACATCATTTCAAACATAATATTTCTATCATACCAAATTACAAAACACTCATAAAAACTTCAGAAATAATCAATTGTCGTCAGGTGGAGAAGGATCACTCGAAGGACCAGGGGGAGGAAACTTCGTACCAACACCATGCACAAGTCGCCGCATATACTCCATCATCTACTCATCTCTCAGATGTTGCTACCCACGCTCCTCCTCCCTACCCTTATGCATCTTCTTTATCATCTCATCTTGAGTTATCAGCCTCTACTCATATTGTGAAATGGACGACGATGTCAATGATGATCCATTAGCTCCCTTTGTGCTCACTGATGTCATCACAGAAGTGCCATAATAACTCATAGATGTCAGTCAAGAACCAATACCAATCACTCGACCTTTCTCATCACCCTATGAATTCAAATGTATCCAAGCCCCCTCATCGAAACCCAAATTAGTACTGGCATATTATTTGATCTTGGATTGAATATCATGTGAATGAGATGTCACAACCTCATACGTTTCCTTTAAATATAATGACAAATTAGAATAACAATAAAAATAATATTCGTGAAATTTTTAAACAAAATCACTAACCACAATATGGTGTTGTTGTTCACCTACAACTTCTCCTATACGGGGATCAGTATACATCTTCTTATAAACATCAAACTCTATAATAGATGGGTAAATAGTGGCCTCTATAATATAACAAACATGTTATAGTTAAGAATATATATACATTAATAAATAATATCACTTACCATATGTCATCGATGTATGAAAAATTTACACGTCATGTCCCTATGGGTGACCTCTTTCATATCCTGGATCTAACGTCCAGCTGGTAACCTCTTCCTAAAAGTATCTCCTAGCCATAAGAAGCACAATTCATCCCATACCTAAGCTGAGATATAGTCGGGATGATGGGATATGAAAGAATGGTCAAAAATGGTAGCACAAGCTTTATCTATATCTCACATTCTGATGTTGTGCAAAAACTAATGAAAACACTCACGTATACAACTATCCCATGCCTCTCAAATAGGACCTCTCTGACTATTGGGAATTAGAGAAAATAAATTTTGTAATATAATGAAAAAAATATGTTAGTAATTAAATAAATTTTAAAAATTAGATATTATTTAATAATGTACAATCCAGTGGTCAAATATCTGGTCATGCATGGTGATGGGTACCAGGTCCCATGACACCCTTGGCTCTGAAAAATAATTTATTAGAATCATACCAGCCTACCCAATAGCTTGATGCGAAAAACTATGCAAATAAAAAAAATACTCATAAAATTATCACCAAAATTAATATACAAAGATAATATAAAATAAATATCTTAAACAATTAAACATACCTACATAAATGAGGATCAAAATCAATAGATGGTCGTCTCTCTAGAACAAGAACTGGAATCATCAATCAAGCAAGACTGTGCCCCCTCCTAAGAGGCACACTATCCTAGGAGAAACTGAATCGGGCTCATCAGTAGGAATCCTGGCATCAAAGAGAGAATGAAATAGATCATCGGGAACGTATCTAGCCATCTAAAACAAATATTTTCACCTGTAAGAGATTTTTAATATAGATATAAAATATAAAAAACTAATAAATATCAGAATATAATAATATTACCTGTAAAAAAATTAATAAAAATATAAAATATAAAAAACTAATAAATATCAGAATGTAATAATTACTTGTAACTAAATACCTATATATAATACATCAATCATCATCTTCTTCATCATTTTCATCGAGATCAATGTCTTCATCCTCATCTTTTTCATCATCAAATTCAATATGAATTTCTGTTTCTGTTGGAGTTGGGGGCCTACAACCAACTTCTTTGTACTTTATTCATTAATAAATAACTTATCACATATTGATTGTTCTTATGCGTGATAATTCATGTGATAATTTTATAAGGATAGTTGCTGCATTAATGGGTCATAGTGGATCCCTGCTATGATGAGAACCTGGAAGTGCCATAACACTATTATCGAATATATGTTCTATAGCCGGATGATGTTATTTGAGGGACACAAATAATATAGGCCATTAGGGGCGAGGAATCATAAAACTTTGAGGCACCTTCTCATGGTGTTCTCCCTTAGTAATATCCAGGAGGATATTATGAGAATGAGACTCACCAGTATGAAATTCACATTTCATAGTGTAATTGGATGTCCCTATATGCGGACGTGTGTATTGGTCCTTATAATTTAAGATTATTATTAATGGGTATTACAACTCACGCACTTAGATGTATTGATGAAAACTATGACGACACATTGTTCGCAGTGAGGTATGATATGTTGGGTGCGTCACGAGTAATGTTGCATTAATAGATAATTCGAGAAAGGATGTGTCCCTTCTGTTCCATAATTGAAGTAGATATCTTAGGCCCTTTGATAGAATTGATATAGACTAAATAAATCCATGGCCATGGTAAGGAATGGGAGAGTTCAATTTCGGAAATTCAAAGAAAGAATAATCAAGCACATGGGTTGATGGCACAAGCATGCAACCCACTTGATTTGAGATATCGAGATAAAGGTATTACATTACATGGTAATCGTTCATAGTAGGTGACACGTCATTTTGGTGTTAACTTATTTCTCTATGGGTGTCTTGGCGTATTGTTAGATTCTAACCTTGGACTTTAGGTAGGCTCCACCTAATGCCACTGAGAAAGAGGCATATAGGGTCACACACTAAGTGTGTCCAAGTATCTCAGTTAAATATTAATTTAACAAGTTGTATAAATATTATTCCCGATTGTGGTTTAATAATTATTCAAGGATTCTTGATCGCATTTATTTCAACACTAGTTATTCAAGAAAATATATTGTGGGTAAATAATATAGATATTTATTAGCGAGTAATTCATTGATATTTATTTGAGAAATAAAAAGCCGCTATTTAAGGTCTAATACATATGGTGGATGAAATAAAAGAAAATGGAAAAACAAAAGTACACACTATGTATATTAATATACACGAAATTTAGTTTTTTTGTGGATTTGTGAGAAATAATATTATTTATTTCATTAAATAATATTAGGTTTAATTTGCTGGGTTCATGTCAAGTAATAATAATATTCAACTGTTATTATTAGAAATGGGGTATTACTAAGAATTAAATGAAATGAATAAATGCTTTCGTGTAATTAATTCATTTTATTATTCTAAGTAATTAAAATCCCAATTATATAATTCTCATTAGCCTAGCCATTTTTGGGGGTTGTGCACAATGGATCTAGATAAATATCTTAAGCCAAGAGATAATTATTTTCTTCCAAGAACACTCTCAAGCTACATGAGAGATCCTCCTCCACCGGATCAAGGAGAGTGCTTTGCAAGCTGCTCTCAGGTGATCAAAGGCAGACATCGCAAGCAAAGGCTCTTCCGCACTAGCACCCAGAGATCCCTTCGGCGACTTCTAGAGATACGTGGAGCACATGTGGATAACTACTAGAGGAGTCCTACACTTGGATTCTACGAAGCAGCGACGGATCACATCAGATCATGACTGGAAACATCAATAGAGAGATAATTGCATCAAGGTAATTCTTGTATTCTAATTAAATTAATTATAAACAACATATGATGATCCTCTATATGGTTTCAAGACTCCCTCACTTTCTTTAGTTCTTCATTCTATTCGGAAGATCTGGCGTTTTATTATCGTGATGGATCTTGGATTGATCATTGTTAATGGAAAAATTAAATTTGGGTACACCCACCAACGTGCTTCCGCTTCACCTAGAACCTAAAATTGGTATCATAGTGGTCATATCATTGATTATAATTATTTATTTTTTCGTTGATGATTTACGCATTTAATAATTTAGTTTTTCAATTCAAGTTAATCGTTCTGCAAATCTGAATCTCGAGATCTGTTCCTCCTCTCTCGTTTCTCATTCACCTTACAGAAATGATTTTTTTCTTTTAATTTTGATTAAAATAAAATAGAGGATCTCATCTGGAGGTGCCAAAAATTCCGGGACATACAACACCAAAACAAACGGTGTGTATTCGGCAGTACACACCGTGTAGTTTAGGTTCAATGCATCGAACTGGTCTGCAAAACCAAGTCATGTCAATGGATTCTATCTAAGTATTTGAGACTCCATGTGTTGGCCAGGAACTGGTTGAACATGGTTTCTGGATTACACACTGTGTGTCCCACTGAACACGGCGTTTAGTCCCTTAGGGTTAGGGTTGGACCGTGTACTCCGTACACAGCTTTCCTGGATGGAAACTGTGTAATACAGATACTACATGGTGTGTGGCCCATGGAAAAAGTCATGTACTCTGAAGATTTCCTAAGTACATCTACATGCCATGTCCCCGGGCGTGTACTTTTGATGTACGGTGAACAAAATTACACATCATGTAGTCGTAACTACACATCGTGTACTCATCCAAATTACACAGATTTATTAAAATATATTATATTATTATACAAACCCTTGAGATGTGTACCATAGTGTAGGCATAACGCTGAGGTACAAAAAATGATTGGTTTTTTATATATGTGTGTTTAATTTAACATCTGTGTAATTTTCATTTCTACTCATGGGTAGTTATGAATGGAAATTCACCAGGTTTCCACTAAAGTAAAATTTACATAAAAAGATAATTTTAAATGAATTTATTTGTTTAAAATTATGATGGATGAGAATCTCAAGGAAATTCAGAAAAGTGTTTAAGATAAAAGGATTGATTAATTAAAGATAATTAATTGATTCGAGTGTGATTTATCTTAAACAATAATGATTTAATAATTGAATGCCAGTTTTATTTATTTTTAAATATCATTGCATGTATGGATGATCATGAGCTAGACCAAGACCTTTTTATATGAATGGGTTATTTTGATTTATTTATTTAAATTAAATTTTTTGGCATGTGAGCCTTCTCCTCATTAATATGTAGGGCATGCATGGCCAAGGTTTCTTTTATGTAAAACCCCATTTTACCCCTCACCTCTAAGTGAGATAAAATCATATGTAATGGATGGTGCTCCTAATCTAGTGGAGGTGGCTCAAGTTAGGATCCAAGGTGAAACCAATCCAAGGAGATACAAAGGTGAACAGGTGGAAAGCTATAAACACAAACCCAAAAGGTTCAAGGTGTTTCTCCCCTAGGTCTTGGGTTAGTTTATCAACTTCTAGATAAACTAACCAATAGAAAAATATCATGATCGCACCATTTATTTTATTTATGTCACTTGTATGGTTTATTTATTGTGGGTGCATTGTCATGATCACACAATTAATGAATTAAACAAGCATACAAGATGGAACTAAAATAAGACTATCTTATGCATATATATTATCTTAAACATGTTTAATCACTTAAGTATATCCCACTTAATATTAACAAGCATATAAGAAAGATAATAAAATGGATATTTATGTATAAGGATAAAATCCCTCAAAGAAATATTAAGTCGGTATAGCCTTCCATAATCTTGGTTAGAATCGAACCATAGTTCTATATGCTTGACCAACCCTATTTGGGGTGCTTTAAATTATCAGGGAATTCTAATTCAAGGTTTTGGGTTGACTTGACTTGTTTCACATCAAGGTTTGACTTCCATAGCAGGAATTGGTGTGACCAAGAGGCAAAGGTTGAGGAAATCCAAAATAAAAGGATTTTAGGATTAGGGATTCCACTCAGCGAATCAAGGAGATGCGAGTTAATGCAGTTGGAATTTATAATGCCTACCTAAAACCCTTCAAGTTTCTTGACCAACCCTAGTTGGGGTAATGTGAAGGGAAATATGGATCCTTGCTACTAGAATATTCAGGAAACAGAATATTTTGAAGTCAATACTGAGGGCTATTGGATTTTGATAAAATAGTGGAAGAATAATAAGTATTAAATTATTTATTTGTCTCAGTTTTATAATGATAAAGTGATAAACATTTTCTCATCTTAATTTGTAGAAATTTCAAGAAAAATGACTTCAAACATATCATTGTGAACCATACTCTAGAAGCAAAACCTTCTCACTGGCACCAATTTCTTGGAATTGCAGAGGTGTTTATGCATCATCCTTCGCCACGAGAGGAAATTGTATGTGCTGGAGGATCTTATTTCAGTTGCGCCCAAAAAAGAGGACATTAATGAGGAACTATCTCTCTATATGAAATATATGGATGATTCCATAGATGTCCAATGTGTCATGCTATCGGATATGTCTAATGAGCTCTTGAAGGAACATAAAAACATGAATGCATATAGCATGATGTCTCACCTTAAGGATCTCTATCAAGAGAAAGCAAGACAGAGAGATATGAGATCTCCAATGATTTGTTTACAACTAATATTAGAGATTCTTTGATAACTGGGCCTCTCGTGTAGTCAAGCTTATTGGATACATCGAACGCCTAGACATCTTAGGGATTAAGTTCCCAGATGAGTTGCGTAAAGATCTCATCCTATCATCATTATCCAAGACCTTCTATAGCTTTACTGTCAACTAAAACATTACCAATAATGAGAAGAGTCTATTGGAACTTCTAACCTTAATTCACCAGGTAGATAAGGATATAGGGTGTGACAAACCCGCAGTATTTATGGTGAATAAGAAAAGGAAGGAAAAGGTAAAGGGGCCAAGGATTCATAAACAGTATGAAGCCCCTGAGCACTATCCCTCCAAGAAGGGGAAGATCCAGAGGCAAATCAATGAATGGGAGGTGGTATGTTTTTCATGTGGCAAGCAAGGTCACTGGAAAAGTAACTGTACCCAGAAGCGTGGGGATGCTAAAGGTGTGTTCATTATCGAGTGTAATCTTTCCATTTCTACACATTGGGTATTAGATATAGCTTGTGGGGATCACATCTATATTCAAATGCAGAAACCAAGTAGATTTAGAAAGATTTCTAGAGGAGAGGTGGATCTTCGAGCTTCCAATAGCATGAGGCTGGGTGCATTATCCATTGGCAATTACCACCTCTCATTTCCAACTGGGATGATTTTGGTTTTATATAACTGTTATTATGTTCCTAGTGTTACCAAAAACATAATTTATGTATCATGTTCGGATATAGATGGAATTATTTTCACATTTGGAAATAAGGGTTTCTTCTTTTATAATAACAATGTATGTTATGGTAAATAACATTTAAATAATGGTTTGTATGTATTAAATTATGAAAACCAAGTATTGGCAATCGATAATGAAACAAACTCACATGACACATACATCACCCAGTTGTGGCATCACCATCTCGGTCATGTAAACGAGAAGTGTTTGAAAAAGCTCTACCAAGATGGATATTTAGACTCTACTGAGATAAAACCACTTGATGGATGTCACACTTGTTTACAAGGTAAAATGACCAAGCCGCATTTCAGTGGATAGGGTGAAAGGGCTACAGAGATTCTAGGATTGGTGTACATAGATGTGTGTGGACCACTTCTAGTAGAAGCTAGAGGTGGATATTCTTACTTCATTACTTTTACTAATGATTTGAGTAGATATGGCTATGATTATTTAATGAGGTATAAGTCATAGTCCTTAGATAAATTTAAGGAATTAAAAAATGAAGTAGAGAATCATCTTCGTAAGAGGATAAATAAGCTTTGATCAGATCTAGGTGGAAATATCTAAAGCAAGAGTTCATTTATCTTCTAAAGGAGTCTTGGATTCTATCTCATTTCACTCCTCCTTATACACCACAGTGTAATGGTGTTATTGAAAAAAGTAACTGCACCTTGTTAGACATTTTGAGGTCGATGATGAGTCATGTAGATCTTCTATTATCCTTTTGGGGATATGCATTAAAAATTGTAGCATACACATTAAACTGAGTACCAACAAAGGTGAAAAATGGAATTTCGTCTGAGTTATGGAATAGAAATAACCCCATTTTGTTGCACACACGTGTATGGGGATGAAAGGTGTTTATTAAGGCCTTGTCAGGAAACAAACTATCACCCCAGGGAACTAGGTGTATCTTTATAGGATATCCTAAGGAAAAAAATGATATTACCTATATTTCCCTTCAGACAAAAAATTCATTGTTTGTAGACAAGTTGTCTTTCTTGAGAGGGAACAGATCCTCAAAAAATATAGTGGGAGAAAGATTGAATTTGATGAATTTGATTCTAAAGATACATAGGATTTAGTACAGTAACAAGTTATATAGGTCCCTAGGTAAGAGGTTCTAGAAACACAAGTATTGTGTATGATCTCAATATAGGTAAGGGAACCAAAGAGATTTGGTTTCCTAGTCACTGAGGATGGTGAATCATTATTGTTGGACAATGATGAACCTATATCCTACAAGGAAGCAGTATAAAGCTCAAAAGTTGTAAGATGGCTAGAAGCAATGAATTCTGAGATGGATTCCATGTATCAGAACCAAGTCTAGGTTTTGGTCGATGATCCAATTTCTGTAAATCATGTTGGATGCAAATGGGAATTCAAGAGAAAGTTGTACATGGAAGGTAAAGTTAGAACCTATAAATCAAGGCTAGTAGTTAAGGGATTCAGACAGTGTCAAGTAATTGACTATGATGAAACCTTCTCTCTAGTTTCCATGTTTAAACCCATAAGAATCATACTTTCCATAGTAGCTTACTATGACTATGAGATTTGGTAGATGGATGTCAAAATAGTGTTTCTTAACAGGAACCTTCGGGAAGATATATACATGACACAACCAGAAGGTTTTTTGATACCAGGTAAAGCCAAATGGATTTGCAAGTTGCAGAAATCCATTTATGGATTAAAGCAGGCCTCTAGGTCATGGAACATTTGATTTGATGAAGCCATAAAATAATTTGGTTTCATTAAGAATGAATGTGATCCATGTGTTTATAATTGGTTTAATGGGAATGCGTTCATTATCCTAGTAGTATATGTTGATGACATATTTCTTATTGGAAACGATGTACCAATCTTACAATCATTTAAGGATTGGTTGAACAAGTTTTTCTCCATGAAGAACTTGGGTGAAGCAGCCTACATTCTAGGGATCAAGATCATTCGTGATAGATCTAAGAGTGTAACGTCCTGGTTCCAGAAGCCACCCAGAGGCACCCCGTACCTGGTTGGTCACATGGTCTCAAGTGTATTTACCCAAACGCCAGAGGCTACCAACTAGCAGCAAGGGCCATGGGTGTGATAGTGGGGAAACTATGCCCTCATTGGCAGACTAACACAGCACAAGAGAACAATAACAATAGTGGAAGCAGTAATAATCCATACAAAAGTAAACAGTAGATAACTAAAATATAATAAACTAGAGCACACACACATATATATATATATAAATGATGCATGATACATATGTCTAGGAAATCAACCAAACAAATCACAATGATGGAATACAAACAGTACTAAACCAAAGTACAAAAGAAAACAAATAACAACTCCTCAGCATCACAAGCCTCATCTTGGTCACATTCTCCCCAACTCCACATAAATCAAGTACCTAAAGTACAAGGGCGCTTGCCCTTATCTATACCTGAAGAAATATAATTTGTTTGGGCCCAAATAGGGTGTGAGACTAAATCCCAGTAGGCAACCACCACAAGATTTATGCCTAAAAGTCAGTGAATATATGGCGGGTATTAAGTATAGAAAGCAGTAAAAAAGGAAGCACTCATCAGTGAAAAATCCACAGTTTCAATGTATTTAGATTCATATATCAAGACACAGGTAAACAAAGAAGGTAAACACAAATAGGTAACCCTCTAGGAAGTACTCATATCATATCCCCTCTGGTTCTACCTAGCTACTCAAGCAAGTAGCTAAACACAAAAGGTAACCCTCTGGGAAGTACTCACAGCCTATCCCCTCTGGTCCTAACTAGAAACACAAGAAACCCTCTGGGAATTACACTCAGTCTAACCCCTTTCATTCATCATAAGCATAGACTCTCTGAGGAAGCACTCGCTGTCAATTCCTCCTATAGTCTCGTATCGGTAACTAAAGGCTCTCTAGGGAAGCACTTACGTCACATTCCCTTTGTGGCCTGCGTCGAGGAACTGCAGACACTCTGAGGAAGCATTTACATCAATTCCCCCTATATTCTCTCATCGTAATAGTAAAACAGACACTCTGGAGAATCCCCTATGTCCATTCTTCTTATGGTCTAATACAGCAGGTCATCACGGCCCTGTGTAAGTCAAACAAGTATAGCAATGTGTATCGGCAAAAGTAAAACTCAATAACTACTTGGCTAGAGGTCTACATTAACAGCAGGTCAGGACAACGGTCACACCATCCTACAATACTAGGCATGGGTAAACAAGGTAGTCTAACAAGCTAAGAAGAACTAAACCATCATAAACAAAACATACATGGACAAGCACCTCCAAAGCATAGCAATTCACTCTACTCACAATCAATTCAACCTCTACTCAAGCATACAAGCATAGCAGGCAAAAAATAGGGCTAAAAAAGTAAACATACAATACCAAATTCATGGGTATTGGCTATTTTACACATATAACTCAAAGACTTTCAAAAGAAAGGCACAAACCACTTACCTCAGTGTTGGGAGATCGCTATACGTGAACCTCAATCCTTGAATCTCCCAAGAACATTGTAGATCTATAAAAACATCTAAAACGTTCAACTGAGGATAAATTGAGGAAAAGGAGGAATCATGAAACAAATCTCAAGAAGAAGGAAGATCTAACCGAGGAGATCCCAACACAATCGATGGCGGTCGAATCAGAGAACAGACGCTCGATTGGGGGCTTGGAGAAGGATTCTGGTCGTACTCTCACTCTCAGATGAACCAAACCTAGAAGGAGGGCTTTTAACCAGTTAGACGCGACCCTGGTGCGTTTAATGAAAAAAATAAAGTACATGTCATGTACTTTAGAAGTAGACGGCATGTACTTGCCTTCATCGTCCGCCGCATTAGGCAGTCTCCAGGTCACCACACACAGTCGTGTGCATGGCCGCTCAGCACCCGGCTACCCGTGGTAACCGAGTACACGTCATGTACTTAGAAAGTACACGGCGTGTACTTCAAAAATTTCCAGAAACTCCTCTTTTTCTCAAAAATGACCAGAAGAAGGAATAAATACCTGAAAAGAAGATCCAAGTTCTTACAAACTTCCCCCATTAAATAAATTCATCCCCAAATTTCCTTAGCAAGGTGATGTAGAAGAAGAAACCCCGAACAACTCTGGCCACTACGATTAGAAATCGGTCTCCCTCTCCCAAGTCTCATCCTGTACTCACCCATGCAACCATAGCACTCGTACCATAGGAACATACAAGCCGTGTAGAACCTTTACATTGCGATCAAAAATCTGGATGGGATTCTCCTCAAATGATGCATCCACTTAAAACTCAACCTCCTTGGGTTGGAAAACACGAGACGGGTCTGAGAAGTAACATTGAAGCTGAAAAATGTGGAAATCGTCGTGTATAGCCCGGTACCTCTGAGGTAACTACAACCGATAGGAAACTGGCCCAACTCTCTCCAAAACCACAAACGGACCGACGTACCTTGGAGAAATCTTACCCTGTCTCCTAATCCTCTTGTTTCCCAACCTCAGTGTGACATGCAGGAAAACCTGATCCCTGACCTCAAACTCTAGAGGTCATCTCTACTAATCAACATAAGACTTCTGTCGAGACTGTGTAGTATCCATCCTTGTCTGAATCAACGCTATCTGCTCGGTGGTCTCTTGAACAAGATGAGGTCCCAGCATAGTTGTGTCTCCTGCCTCCATCCAACATAACGGTGATCGGCATGGTCTATCGTACAAAGCCTCATAAGGTTCCATATAAATAGTTTCTTGAAAACTATTGTTGTAGGAAAACTCCACAAGAGGTATATGCTTCTCCCACGAACCTCCAAAATCCAGGATTCATGCTCGGAGCATGTCCTCAGACACCTGAATCGTACGCTCAGACTGGCCATCTGTCTGGGGGTGGTAAGCTGTACTCAAAAGTACCTGTGTACCCAAAGCCTTCTGAAGCCCATTCCAAACCCGATAAGTAAAATGACCATCCCTATCTAAAAAAATAGAGTGTGGAACCCCATGTAGACATACAATCTCTCTGATGTACAACCATCCCAGCTCATCAACACTGAAGGTCTCCTTGATCGGCAAGAAGTGAGAAACCTTTGTGAGTCTGTCAATGACAACCCAAACTGCATCATTCCCTTGAGGCGACCTCAGCAAACTGGTCACTAAATCCATCGCGACATCATTCCACTTCCACTCGGGAATGGGTAACTTCTGTAAAATCCTTTTTGGTCACTGATGCTCCGCCTTTACCTGCTAACAGGTGGAACACTTCATGAAAAAACCAGCCACATATCTCTTCATAACTGGCCACCAATACCGATGGTGCATATCACGATACATTTTGGTGACACCAGGATGAACTGCCCAAACTAATGAATGAAATTCCCGCATCATCTCTTCACGTATGTCTTCTGGCACCCATATGTGCCCCTGAAAATGCAAGATCTCATCCTCGCCTACTGTCCATCCAGGAATAGGGTTCTCTCCTGACACACTTTCCCATAGTACTAGGCCTTTTGAATCTGATAGCTGCCTCATCCGCACTCAATCAGGAAGAGTAGAGGTAACAGCTACAGAAGAAAGAAACGACTGCCCCTGTCTGTCATGCACCTCCAAATGCATCTCAGAGAACAGATCTATAAGCTTTCACTCACTTCTGGCCTCCAGAACTTCTTGTATCTGAGTCCTCCTACTCATCACATTTTCCACTTCGTTGCCTTTCCCAGGCGTGCAGGAAAGCTCAAAGTCAAAAGACTGAAGGTACTCAACCCACCTTCACTGTCTCAAATTCAGGACATACTGAGTGAAGATATACTTGAGACTTTTGTAGTCGGTAAAAACCAAAAAATTATCTCCCAGAAGATAATGTCTCCAACAGAGTAAGGCGTGAACAACTACCTCCAACTCAAGATTGTGTGTCAGGGAATTCCTCTCATGTGGCCTTAACTACTGAGACCCGTACGCAACGACTCCTTATCCCTTTAAAATCATAGATCCCATTTCGATACCTGATGAATCACAGTAAAAAATATAGCTCTTTCCCGACTCTGGAAATACTAGTATCGGTGCTTAATTAAACCTCCCTTTCAGCTCTTGAAAGGTTGAATCACAAGAATTTGACCACAAGAACTTTACACCCTTCTTAGTTAGGCCCATCAATGGAACTTCTTAGTGTTAAAAGTATTTTATGAAATTTATGTAGTATCCATCCAGCCCTAGAAAACTTCATACCTCAAATAAATTCTTCGTATTCTCCCAGGAATATACTGCTCTCACTTTCTTTGGGTCTACTGATACTCCTGTCTCTGAGATAACATGACCCAAGAAGTGAATTTGGTTTATCCAAAAGTGGAATTTCGAGAGATTAGCATATAACTGATGCTCTCTCAGTGTACTCAAAATGATCTCAATATTTGTGGCATGGTCGTGTCGAGTGTGAGAGTACACCAAGGTATCATCCACAAAAAACCACCACGAAAGAATCCAAGTATGGATGGAACACTCGGTTCATCAGTTCCATGAAAACTACAGTTACGTTCGTGAGACCGAAAGGCATAACCATACACTCGTATAGACCATACCTGCTCCAGAAGGCTGTGAAAGGTATATCATATGGTCTAACGTGTAACTGATGATAACCGGATCTCAATTCAACATTGGAGAACACCCGGGCTACTCAAATTTGATCAAAGAGATCATCAATCCTCGGTAAAGGATATCGGTTCTTGACCATCAACTGGTTCAACTTTCGATAATCCACACACAGCCTGAGGGTACCATCTGCCTTCTTCACAAATAAGACAGGCGAACCCCAAGGATAAGTACAGGGTCAAATGAAACCCTTTTCCTGCAACTCCTCCAACTGTTTCTTGAGCTCCTGTAACTCTGGTGTAGCCATCCTATAAGGAGGAATGGACACTGGTGCCGCTCCTGGAACAAGCTCAATCAAAAAGTCTAACTCTTGCTTCGAAGGAAAACCTGAAAAATCCTCTAGAAAGACATCCTTGAAATAATCCACCATTGGAGGAATGTATAACTGTGAAATCCCCTGGTCATCCAGATATAGACTAGCAATCTGGGCTATAACTCCTCCCAAGCCATGATATTCGGGTCCCTCTATGCTCGCCTGGACATCCCATTCTCTCTTATGAAGAAAAGATATGTCATCTGGTGATGTGAAACTCACCCTATGGTGATAATAGTCAATGACTGCCTAGAAGGGAACTATCCAGTCCATTATGATAATGACATCATAGCTTTTCATCTCTAGGACATAGAGATCCCATAAAAAGTTACACCCACCAACCTCTATAGGTAACTCCTTTCAATAACTTACACAAGTCGTTCTAGTCCTCAATGGAGTGACTAGCGTGAATACATCAGCAGAAGAAAAGATACAGATCCCAAGGCTCTCCAAAACAGAAACAGATATAAAGCTATGAGAAGCCCCTGTATCAAAAAGAGTAGAAGCTAAAACTGAGGTAACTAAGATCGTACCTCGAACTGTAGAGGGTCCAGGATCCTGCTCCTGCTGGGTATGCTCTACTACAATAGTATGACCTGTACTGCGGCCCTGTGACCCTACCTGACCACTCTGAGTTGATCCACCCTATTGTCACTGAAAGACTGGTGACTGACTACCACGGCCACGACCTCCACCTCAGCCTGAGCATCCAGAAGAATTCTAGTTCTCTGACTAATGAGAAACTGGTGGTACTTATTCTGAATGAGGATTCATAGAAGAACCCCTGTCACCAGCTGCTGGTGAAAATATCTAATAGAAACTCTGAAGATGACCCATCTTGCTGAAAGATCGTCACTCCACTGGGTATCTCGGGCAATGTTGCCTCATATGCTCGCTCTTCCCACACTAGTAGTACACCACCTAGCTACCAAAATATATCTCTCGTCTCCTCAGATCTCCACGCATAAACTCCCTACGGCGCTTCTTGCTGTTAGTAAGAGGTATAATAACTCCAGATGTCGAACTTCCCTGGCTCATAACTCCAGAATACCTCAAATTCTGCTCCATGATCTGCACCTAGTTAACTATAGAAGTGATGGAAGTCAACCTGAAGATTTTCACCTAAAAGCGGATGTCCTATCTGAGACCATCCTCAAACTTCCTTGCCAAGAAAAAATCATCTCCTGGTAAAAAGGGTGTAAAGTGATGCATCTCAGTGAAACAAGAGGAATAATCCATAACATAAAGAGTACCCTTCTCCATAATCATAAACACTCGGTCTCGATTGGCCCTCAAGGTCTCCGGGTAGAAGTAGTCATAGAATATACATTGAAACTCCTCCCAATCCATAACCTGCTGATGCCCCGCCTGTGAGAATACATACCACCAAATCTTGGTGGAATCCCACAGCATGTAAGTAGCGACATTGACCCACCTCTCCGAAGGAATCTTCAGATTCTCAAAGATGGACAACATGGCTTCTAGCCATGACTTTGCAGCCTGAGGTCCTCCTTCCCCTGAGAAGGTGGGAGGATTTTGCTGCTGGAAACCCCGTGTCAATTCTGGCATAGACGAGGAAGGAGGTGGTTCTCCCTGTAAGGTCTACATCATCCTCATTAAGCCTTCCCTGAACTATGCGCCAACACCTGTATCCGGTATAACCATTGGTGCCAAGACTGGAACGAATGGAGGATCTGCTGGAAGTCCCTGATCATCCATGTATGTTGCCTGATCACTGCCTTGCAACTGGCGAACAGTCGAAGGATGTCTCAGCGGCATGACTCTGCAAGGTCAAACGCACACCTTAGATAAAGATATCAAGGACTGGAAACTACAAGTGTAAGAAGGGAAAAAGAGAAAGAAAGTATTCAAGTTTTCCAAAACATGAATACATGGTGTGTATAATCTCTACATAGCGTGTTCCCTTAAGCCATTAACATGGGTGTTTACTTCTGCCAACGTAGGTCGTGTAACACCCCAAACACATGGCGTGTTGTCCTAACACACGGCATGTACTTGAATCCTATTCCCCTTCCCGATTTCTTCTACATGACTAAGCTACATGGTTCTCTTAGTGCAAGACTACACGGCGTGCTAGTTCCAGACATGGCGTGTACTAGACGAGATTCACTGACCCATGTTGTTAGTGACACGGTCGGGTACATGGCTCACACTAAATGGTGTGTTCCAGACGGACACGGTGTGTATTAGAAAAGGCTCAATCGACCCGTGTTATTAGTGACACAGCCGATTACATGGTTCTACAACATGGCGTTTACATCCTCTACACGGCATGTCCTACCAAATATTTTAAACCCCGTGTCCCCGGCCACATAGTCTGAGACACAATTTTATACTACACAGCGTGTACATATGGTTCACAGCATGTACTTAAGATAAAACAGTTTCTTCCCGAACAGAAGAACACATGGATTGTATTTAACATTACACGTCGTGTATTTTGGGTTTCTCTGGATAGTAAGCCTCAAAAACTACACCAAAACCTAGAAAAACACTAAAACAAACATCAAAGTGCCAAATTATGATCTATGAGGGCCCATACCCCACGAATCAAAGCTTTGCATCTCTTACATGTTATAAAAAAGGTAAAAAAGTCAATGATCCACCAAATTCCAGTCCATCATGGCCCATAACACCTCAAGAACCAAAGTTTGGCATTCATTCAAACAAAACCTTACACAAACAATACCCTATCAAACAGCGGGTATTTTATCAAGGATTCTATCACAACAGCATGCATATTCTACACAACATCTATCACAAAAACATGCAATCTCTAATGCATGCTAAATGGCATGACAAGAATTCATGACATGTGATTTCTAGCAAGTGCCTATATGATGCATGAGATGGAATACCCTCATCTCATTGAGATGAGACAGAAATAGAACCTCAATAACATCAACGATAACAGCACAAGGCATGTGAGTCACCCAACGGTGAAAATCAAATCAACCGTAAAATTGAAGAACTAGAAAAATTATAATAAACGAGGTAGATTGCCTTTTCTCTATACACGGGTCAGCTACTCATAGGCATAGCTTATTACCAAGTACCTATTCCATCATATCCCTAACTATAGGCTCTATACAGTAAGTCAAGAAGAAAATAATACCTTTGATACCACTTTGTAAGATCCCGGTTCCGGAAGCCACCCAGAGGCACCCCATACCCGATTGTTCAAATGGACTCAAGCACATTTCCCCGAATTCCAGAGGCTGCCGACTAGCATCGAGGGTCTTGGGTGTGATAGTGGGGAAACTATTCCCTCATTGGCAGAGTAACACAGTGGAAGAGAACAATAACAATAGCGAAATCAATAATAATCCATACAAAAGTAAACAACAGAAGACTAAAATATAATAAACTGGAGAATATATATATATATGATGCATAATACATATGTCTAGAAAAGCATCCAAACAAATAACAATGCTGGAATAAAAACAGTACTAAACCAATTTACAAAAGAAAACAAATAACAACACCTCATCATCACAAGCCTCATCTTGGTCCCATGCTCTCCAGCTCCATAGCAATCAAGTACCTGAAGTAGAAGGGCGCTTTCCCTTATCTATATCTGTAGCAATATAATCTATTTGGGCCCAAAATCATGGCCCAAAAAGGTTGTGAGACTAAATCCTTGTAGGCAAAAACCAAAAGATTTGTGTCTAACAGTCAGTGAATATATGGCAGGTATTAAGTATAGAAAGTTGTAATAAAATAAGCACTTAGTAGTGAAAAATCCATGGTTTCAATGAATTCAGTTTCATATATCAAGCAACAGCTAAACAAAGCAAGTAAACACAAACAGGTAACCCTCTGGGAAGTACTCATAGCCTATCCCCTCTGGTCCTACCTATCAACTCAAGAAAGTAGCTAAACACAAAAGGTAACCCTCTAGGATGTACTCACATCCTATCCCCTCTGGTTCTATCTAGAAACACAAGCAACCCTCTAGGCAGTACACTCAGTATAAACCCTCTAATTCAGCTTAATCATTGACTCTCTAAGGAAGCACTCGCCATCAATTCCTCCTATAGTCTTGTATCGGTAACTAAGGACACTTTATGGAATCACTTACGTCACATTCCCTATGTGGATTGTGTCGAGGAACTACAGACACTCTAAGGAAACACTTACATCAATTCCCCCTATGGTCTCGCATCATAATAGTAAAACAGACACTCTGTAGAAGCTTTACGTCCATTCTCCCTATGGTCTACTACACCAGGTTCTCATGGCCCTGTGTAAGTCAAACATGTATAGCAACGTGTATCAGTCAAATTAAACCTCAAGAAATACTTGGATAGTGGTCTACAGTAACAGCAGTTCAGGACAATGGTCACACCATCCTACAATACTAGGCATGGGTAAACAAGGCAGCCTAACAAGCTAAGAAGAACTAAACATCCATAAACAAAACATGCATGGGAAAGCACCTCCAAAGCATAGAAATTCACCCTACTCATAATCAATTCAAGCTTTACTCAAGAATACAATCATAGTAGGAAAACAATAGGGTTAAAACAGTAAACACGCAATACCCCGTTCATGGGTATTGGAGATTTTTCACATATAACTCAAAGACTTTAAACAGAAAGGCACAAACCACCTACCTCGGTGTTGGGATATTTCTATACGTGAACTTAAACCCTTTAATCACCCAAGAATACCGTAGATCTATAAAAACATCTAAAAAATTCAACTGAGGATAACTTGAGGAAGAGGAGGAATCAAGAAACAAAGCTCACGAAGAAATAATAGCTTACCAAGGCGATCCCAACGCAATCGACGATGGTAAAATCAGAGAACAAATGCTCGATCGGGGGCTCAGAGAAGGATCGTGGTTGTACTCTCGCTCTCGGATGAACCAAACCTAGAAGGAGGTATTTCTGCCAATTAGATGCGACCTCGGTGTGTTTAATGAAAAAAATTACACGCCATGTACTTTAGAAGTATACTGCATGTACTTTCCTTCATCGTCCCCCTCATTAGGCGGTCTCTAGGTCACCACACACAGCCTTGTACAGGGCCGTTACATGGCCAGCACCCAGCTCCCCGCGGTAACTGAGTATACGGAATGTACTCAGAAAGTACATAGCGTGTACTTCAAAAATTTCTAGAAACTCATCTTTTTCTCAAAAATGACCAGAAGAAGGAAGACATACCTAAAAAAAGATCTGGGTTCTTACAAAGAGGCTACTTGGACTAAGTCATGGTACATACATTGACCAGATACTAAATGGATTTAGTATGGAACAATCCAAGAGGGGATTGGTTCCTATCTCACATGGTCTACATCTTTATAAGAAAATTTGTCCTCAGAAACAACAGGAGAAAGATAGAATGAGTAAGATCTCATACGCTTTGGCTATAAGATCCATCATGTATGTCATGTTATGTACCAGTCTTGATGTTGCCTATGCACTAATCATGGTAGGCAGATATCAAGAAGAACTAGGAGAACAGCATTGTACTACTTTAAAGACTATCCTTAAGTATCTCATAAAAACTAAGTATATGTTCCTGGTGTATGGAGGAGACTAGGAGATTTTTATTAGAGGGTATGCTGATGCTGGTTTTCAGATAGATCAGAACGATCTGAAGTCATAATCTAGATATGTTTTCTGTATCAATGGAGGATTTGTGATCTTGAAGAGTTTAAAGCTACCAGTTGTCTCCAATTCTCTAGTGGAGTTTGAATATATAGCGGCTTCTGATATAGCCAAGGAATCCATCAGGATTTGGAACATTTTCCAGGATCTTGATGTGGAGCCTAGTAGTAAAGATCTTATCACATCGTATTTTTATAATACTGCAGTGGTGGATCTTGCAAAAGACCCAAGGTCACATCAACGGATAAAGAACATTCTCCGAAAGTATCTCATATTGAGGGATTTCTATAAAAGGGGTAAATTATCAGTGAGTAGAGTTTCCATAGAAGAGAATGTGGCAGACCCCATGACTAATGTCATATCTCAGTAGAAGCATGAATATCATGTGAGAGCTAGTGGTTTAAAGGTCGTTAGCAATTGTCTCTAGTCCAAGTGGGAGTCTGTTGGAGTTGGTGGCCTAGAAACCAACTACTTTGTACATTATTCATTAATAAATACCCTATCACATCATGATTTTTCTTATGCATGACAATGTATGTGATAATGTCCTAAGGATATTTGTTTCATTAAAGGGTCATAGAGGATCCCTACTATGATGAGAACCTGGAAGGGCCATAACACTATTCTTGAATATATGTTCTATGGCCGGATGATGTTATTTTAGGGACACAAATAATACAGGCCATTAAGGGTGAGGACTCATAAAACTTTGAGGCACCTTCTCATGGTTTGCGCCCTTGGTAATATCCATGAGGATATAATGAGAACGATACCTGCAAGTAGTAAATCCACATTTCATAGTGTCATTGGATGTTTCTATATGTGAACGTTTGTATTGTTCCTTAGACTTTAAGATTATTATTAATGTTTATTACAACTCGCGTACTTAGATGTATTAATGAAAACTATGATGACACACTATTTGCAGTGAGGTAGGATATATTGGGTGCGTCACGAGTAATACTACATTAAAATATAATGTGGGAAAGTATTTTTACCTTATGTTCCATAACAGAAGTAGATATCTCAGGCCCTTTGATGAAATTGATATAGCCTAAATAAATCCACATCCATGGTAAGGAATGGGCAAGTTTAATTCCATAAATTCAAAGAAAGAATAATCAAGAACATGGATTGATGGCACTAGTATGCAACCCACTTGATTCGAGATATCGAGAAAATGTATTACATTACACAGTAATCATTCGTAGGAGGTAACACGTCATTGCGGCGTTAACTTATTTCTCTATGGGTGCCTTAGTGTGTTTCTAGACACTAACCTTGAACTTTAGGTAGGCTCCGCCTAATTCCACTGAGAAAGAGGCCAATAGGGTCACACGCTAAGTGTGTCCAAGTATCTAAGTTAAATATTAATTTAACAAGTTGAATAAAGATTATTCTCGATTGTAGTTTAATAATTATTCAAGGATTACTGATTGCATTTATTTTGACACTAGTTACTTAAGAGAATATATTGTGGGTGAAATAATATATATAAATATATATATATTTATTTATTTATTTATTTATTTATTAGCGAGTAATGCAGTGATATTTATTTGAGAAATAAATATCCATTATTCAAGGTCTAATAAATATGGTGTAGGAAATAAAAGAAAATGGAAAAAAAGTACACATCTTGTATATTAATATATATGCCATGTAGTTTTTTTTGGGATTTGTGAGAAATAATATTATTTATTTCATTAAATAATATTAGGTGTAAGTCATTGGGTACATGTCAAGAAATAATAATAGTCAACTGTTATTATTAGACATGGAGTATTACTAAGAATTAAATGAGATGAATAAATGCTTTCAGGTAATTGATTAATTTTATTATTCTAAGTAATTAAAATACCAATTATATAATTCTCATTATCCTAGACATTTTTCGGGGTTGTTCACAATGAATCTAGATAAATATCTCAATCCAAGAGAGAATTGTTTTCTTCCAAGAACGTTCTCAAGCTACAAGAGAGATCCTCCTCCACCAGATCAAGGAGAGCACTTTGCAAGTGGCTCTCAAGGTGATCGAAGGCAGACATCGCAAGCGAAGGATCTTCCATGATAGCACCCAAATATCCGTTTGGAAATTTCCAGAGATGCGTGGAGCATGTGTGGATCACCTCTAGAGGAATCCTACACTCAGATTCTATGACACAATGATGGATCACATCGGATCGTGACCGGAAACATCAATGGAGAGAGAATTATATCAAGGTAATTTTTGTCTTATAATTAAATTAATTATAATCAAATTATGATGATCCTCTCTATGGTTCCAGGACTCCCTTCCTTTATTTCATTATTTGTTCTATTCTAACTATCTGGTGTTTTATTATCATGACGGATCTCAGATTGATCATTTTTAACCGAAACAATTAAATTTGGGTACACCCACCAATGCGCTTCTGTTGCGCCTGGAACCTACAGTTTCATCATCCCTTATTAATTCATCAATATTATCTATATCATTTGCCCTTAACTATGGGGTTTCATCACCAATATTTATATCTCATCGGGTAATAGATACATTTTTTATGTTTCTTAAAAAAAGAAATATGTTGTAATTTCATAGAACCATTTTCATTTTCAATAAACTGATTATCACATGATTTAATTTTAATCACACTCCACCTGCCCTTAAAATATCAAAAAACATCATAGTAATTTTTATAGTAAACTTGATTTGATTGATGTTCCAACATAAATGGTTCATTTGATGTAAGAATATTGTTAGATTTAATGTTAATGACTCCATGTCATGGATGAACATGCAACCCATGATCAGTATTAAACAAATGACATTTAAACATTGTAACATAATTTGGTCCCAGATAACATAACTCTATTATTTCATCTAGTATACCATAAAATTCAACTTCACTTTCCTTATGATGGTATCCTTTCAAACAAACACCACTATTTATTTATTTCTTTGAGTCTCTATATATGAATGTATGGAATCTAAATCCATTAACCACATAACCATTATAAGATTTTACCAATTTCTATTGAGGGTTTTTTAGCACACATAATCAACTGTCAATTTTATTTTCATGTTGTGTTGCCTTTAAACAATAAAAAATATTAATAATAGATATCATTGAAAATTTTATTTATTATTCTATCTAAAGAAACTTAACTTACCAATATTTGAAACCAATATAAAAAAATTTGTTTTCAACGTTATTTAAGAGTAGTAGATGTAATTTGTATAAAATGTTTCTTGATATGGCCATCATATAGTCTATAAAAAATTAATGTAAATAAATATATATTTTATAAATATTTAACAAAATAATAAAAAATTAGTACTTACTGCAAAAATCTTGTCATTTCTTCACAATTCAGCAGAACATATGTATGAGCACTATGTAGTTATTCATCTGTAAGTCATCGCTCATGATAACCTCAAAAACTAAGCTCAAACTGATTAAAAACTAACAAATTATGGTATGTGATATCGTAAACATTTGTCTCATTTCAAACCATGTGATTATTTTTTAAGGATATTCCAACTGAAAATAATAATAGAGGAAATTTGAAATTTACTCCTGTAAGTATGCTTCTGTAATCAACCATTCAACTGATGATTTGTTACATACTTTCTTCTTTAGTTTTTGCATACATCTCTCAAATGGATACATCCACCAAAATTGTACTAGCCCCCCACATTTAGATTCATATGGAAAATTCAATATTAAATGTTCCATTGAATCAAAGAATCCCAGTGGGAAATTTTTTTTTAATTTACATAAAATTAAAACATCTTTTTTCAGAAAAGCCTCAATGCATCATAATCCAATGTTTTCACACAAATATCTCAAAAAAATATGATATTTCGGTCAACATGTCCCAGATTGAAGAATTAAATAGCCCTCTAAGACCAACAGACAGTACTATTTCCATTATGACAGGAAATTCATGACTTTTTAACCTATTAATATTCTCATTTATGACACAACGAGACAAATTAGAAGTATAAACATCTGGTAACCTCAAATATATAATCCATTTACAGAATAATAAATGGTTTTCTTTACTAAGTGATTAATCTAATTTTGGCTTCATTAATTTGTGCGATCTTTCATCTTCAAGTAATTGAAGTTTAGGACATCTGCATATCTATGCAAGATCTAACTGTGCCTTTACATTATCTTTGGTCTTACCAGGCATGTACAACATAGTATAAAATATGTTATTAAAACATTCTTCTCAATATACATTACATATAACATATGAAGAACCAATAAATCATAACAATATAGAAGGTCCCAAAAAATACTCTGCTTTATCCAATTATGATCTCTTCCAAAACCATTTATTTTTTCTCATTTATGGTTGGTCCAAAAGTAACCAGAGTTAATGGAGAGGCAATAGATTTTAGTTGATTACCTAAGAGCACTACTGGAGGTGCTTCTGTTTCAATTTGACCTTTTGTAAAATTATTTTTTTCTTCAAAAAGGGTGATATATAGGAAAAAATCTATAATGATAGTCAAAATAACTAACCATTCTCCCATTACCAAGCATAAATTCTTTGTTCTGAGATATATAGTATGAACATGATTTTAGACCATGTGTGATCCATCTAGATAACATACCATACACCTAAAATTATTGATCATCCATATTAATACAACCTTCAATATAAAATTTCGATCTGCAACTATATCAAATGTAGTCACATAATTGTTCCATAATTAAATTAACTCATCAATTAGAAGCTTCAAATAAACATTATTATTACTCTTTTTATTTCCTGGAATTAATAGCTTAAAATATATATATGGTTCCTTCATCAACATCCAAGGAGGAAAGTTGTAAGGAGTAATGAAAACAGGCAACAAGAATATTGACTTCCATAAGCACTAAATGGAAAAAACCATCAGTAGAAAGGACCAGCTATATGTTATGAGGTTATAAAAAAGGATGTATCTGGTCAAAGTGTTTCCATTAATCACCATCACATGGATTATTTAAGATTTTAGTGATGGAAATATTTTATTTATTCCATTTCATCAATCCAGTTGTGTTGCGAGACAAAAATAAATGCTCTAAATGAGGTGTAATTAGAAAATATCTCAATTGTTTCATGGGAACTCTCAAATTTCCTTATTTTGCTTTTTTATACCTCAATTTTTCACATGTTAGATAATTAACCAAAGATTAATAATCACCATAATATAAGATGAAGTCATTTTAACATGCATGGATCTTTTGATAACTAAGACTCAAATTATGAACTAACCTTTTAATTTCATAGAAACTTGCAGGTAATGTATTTCCATCAAGAAATAATAACTTAACCAAAGATAAAATCAAATCAAAAAAACTATTTGACATTCCAAAATGTGATTTAATATCCATAAATTTTGTAACATCTTCAAGTTTACTCATTTGAATTTCTGGATATAAGGCATCCTTAGCATATTTCAACAAATTGTAAAACTGAGAAACTTATGATTTAGGATTTGGAATAACATTCTGAGTTGTTATTTTAGGAATAGAAGGACCATTTGTCTCATGTATTAAATTCAAAATGATAGATCTGGAACCCAAAAAATTATTTTCTACTGGAGTCTTTTCACCATGTTGATACAAAAAAATTAATCCTTCCAAAAACTGAAATGCAATAGATGAATTCCAACAATGTCAAATGTTTCGAAACTCCTTAGACCACATTTATGACATGGAAATTTAATTATTTATTTAGAAACAAAATTTGAATTTGAAGATGAAACTGATATAAAGGTTTTGACACCTTCAATGTAGAGAGGATTTAAACCAAATCCATTTTGATTTTTTTAATGTTTTATCCAATCACAATAATGTAATAGATACTAGTGTCTACTTCTCAAGTCCATAGTTATCTAAAAAATAACAAAAATAAGAATAATTAATACCAATCATTTTGACTAGTTGAAAATTATTATTATATTTTAACACCTTTAAATATTTTATAGAATATGATCAGAGTGAGGCACTGGGTTAGCACTGGATTACAGGGCCCGTAGAGGCTCAGTGCAGAAAAAATAAAAATAATATATATATTATATAAGACACACGTTTTTTTAAAATAAAATAATATCTCTCGAATGATGTCTTGTATGAAAAATATGAGACCACTGTTAGGTCCAAGATACTTGGTTTACCCTAGACATGATATTACATTTGTGTGTGTTGGATGTTTAATTACATTGCACGTGAGTAATTTATTTAATATTTTTATTATAATTTCTTATAAAAATTTAATGTATCTTCCAAAATATGTATCATATAAAAAATCGGAGACCATCGTTGGGTCCAGGATGTGGGGTTTACCTTAGGCGTGACATAACATTTGAATTTATAATAAATATTACTGATATTTAACAATTACTCATATATTTTTTATAGATTTTGACGAATTTTCATAATTTCCACATATTTTCAAATTATTAATAATATTTTGTAATTAAAAATTATATTTATGTTTTATTAATAATATTGAAAAATTAATTATTAATTATTATAAATTATGTAATAATTATTATTAATGTAATTTTTTATTAATTTTTTATTTTTCTTAATTTTATATACGTTTTTATATTTTTTTTTAAAAATATTGTTATGATTACATAATTATCAGTAATAATAAAAATTTATTAATAATAATGTCTCATTAATTATTAAATATTATAAATTATTTAAATTAATACTACATTTTTAATAGTCAATAAATTTATGAATTTTAAATAAGTCTTATAATTGTTATATTTTTTTATAAAGTATTACAAAAAAATATCATATTTATTATTAACTAAATTATTAATAAATATTACACATTTTAAATTTTTATTGGTTTTTCATTAAACCACTTTTTTAGCATTTTTTAAGAAAAAAAATCTTATAAATAACGTTTACATAAAATGTTTTCTTTAAATTAATTTTCTTATCATTCTTAAAATACACTCATTTCTATTTATTTCATACATTATATATATATATATATATAACACATACATAATCAAGTATATTTACATAAAATTATTTTTTACATGTTTTTTCCAACAAATTAACATATCAGATTTATAGACATAGATATAAACATACATATATATTTACTATTTATTAACAATATTGTGTAATTAATTAGTGATTATTATAAAATATGTAGAGATTAGTGATAATTATTTAAATTATTATTAAATTTTTAATAATTAATATATATATATATATATATATATATCATGATTTCCTAATTAATATAAATTCATAAAATATATTCTCCTTTTTAAATAAATATAAAATATTAAATCTATATATATATATATATAATAAATCTAAATGGTTTTTTTAAAACGTTTATATATACATATTCAGATGTAAATATATATTTTTATATATATTATATGATTACATAGTCAAATATATTTTCACATGTTTTTCTAAATAAATATACATATCATATCAATGTGTATGTACATATATATATATATATCAATAACCTTAGACCCTTTTTTAAATGTTTTGTTGGACTCCTCATGTATTAATCATGTTTTAATGATCACAAATCTCAATAATAATTACAAATATTATTAATGATCACAAATCTCACAAATCTTATTAATCATGTGTATTTATGTTTCAAGTAATCTCATACTTTATAATGGTTAAGCTCAATTCATTTTATGCATATTACTATTTAATTCTGAATACAGTTATTTGCCTAAGTACAAGACACCGTGAAGCATGACACAGTAAGTCAGACACTATGAGCAAGACACAGACACCGTGGCCAATGAGACACCGTGACCACGAGACACCGTGACCATGAGACACCGTGACACTGCAAGCCTAACACAGTGAAGTAAGAACAGACATCGTAAGCTAGACACTCTATGTGCCTAAGTGCTAGACACAGTTAGTGAGACACAGTCATCAAGGCACCGTGAATCCAGAAACTATGAGCAAGGCACCGTGAATCCAGAAACTATGAGCAAGGCACTGGAAGCTAGAAACCATAAGTTAGACACCGTGACTCAGACACAGTGAATGAGACACCGTGAAGGAGACACAGTGAATACACAGTGAAGGAGACACCGTGAAGGAGATACTGTGAAGGAGACACCATTTTCATAACTACTATGACACTATTTCCTAAACTATTTTGTCGTTTTTCTATTTAACTTTTTAACGGTCATATTTGACGCCTTTAATGCACTGACATATTTAATGTTTATTTTTATCCATAGTACAAGGTAAGAGGTACGAAATACATGGAACCTGTCAGCTAACACTCATGCATTCAAAGATAAAGAGAAGTGTTCCCAAGAGGAAGAAGAGACATGCGACAACTCAAGAAATGCGAGTGAACTATACTAAATAGAAAAACAAGCTGACAAACATGACCACGAAGAAGATATTGCAAGATCTTCAAAGAAAGAATTGTCTCATGCATGCAATCCAACTCTACTGAAGAACACATTAAGTACACTGGGATCAAGAGAACATATTTACTCATGAAGAACAAAAGCTGAATCACGACACTCTGTTTTTCAACACAAAAACTAGAGAAGGACTCAGAAGCATTTCTTCTGAATCGAAGGAGTCTAGAGATGCACTGATAATCACTAGAGCATTCTAAACTCATATTTACTCTCTATCTCTCTCTCAGTGATTCTTTTATTTACTTTCGATCAGTGTGTGTACTCTGTATATCTTACACACACACTGACTGATGCGCTGAACTAGAGGATTTCAAAATCCTCACACCAAACCCTTTACCCTTGTTTTCCCATGACAACTGTGGAAGAGGTCCTTGTGTGGCCTGGTCATTACTTTTGTTTACCCACGAAAATTGTGGAAGAGGTCCCTGCGTGTCCTAGATAGTCTATGAACTATTGTTAACCCCGATCCAGGGTGTGGATCAAAGTGTATTTATATAAACTACTTGGTGTTAGGTGATCACCAAGTAGAGTGTATTAGGTCTCAGCTTGAGACTAAACCACTTGTTTTATATTCGTTGTGCTATTTTAATTTAGTCTACTTTATTTTACTGCTTACTGCATAATCCATAAAAACACTAATTTTACTTTGATAGTTAGTCTTAGAAAGAAGTTATATCTGATTTTTCTTAGTAAGATAACTTCAAAAGTAATTTTTATAATACCAACTAAGATTACTGAGAATTAATCAATCTTCTAAGAAGTTGTTTAAACAATCAAACTCTTATAATAGTATAACCTTGATTAACTGGGTTGTATCTATTTTTTGGGGAATCATTTTTTGTAAAACTAATATTCTTTTAAACAAAAATTTTAATAGTTACTCAATTCACCCCTCCCCTCTTGAGTTAACTACTCCGACCAACATTTTCTATCAGTGGTTGCTTTTTTAGGACTTTGTGTAATTTTATTCAACTGTGATTGTAGTTGTACTTTAAAGATCTGTTAATTTCTGTTAATTCTAAATTTCTAGATCTTTTAAAGTAATTTGTTAGTATGGACAATAGACTGTAAGGTGATGCTAGTAACAGGACACCCTTCTTTAATGGTACAAATTATGCCCAGTGGAAACTTAAGATGAAAATTCACTTAGAGAGTATGGGATTTGACATCTGGACTGCTATAGAGACTCAATATAAGATTCCAGAAATTGAAAGAACAACTTGGGATGAACCTACTAAAATATCTTACAATAATAATTGTAAAGCTATGAATTCCTTGTATTGTTCATTAGGAGATGAGGAATTTAATCGCATATCTGCTTGAAAAACTGCCTATGAAATTTGGGTTACCTTGGGGGTTTCTCATGAAGGAACAACCAATGTTAAATAAATGAGGTTGAACACTTATACTATGATAATTTTAAAATGAAACCTGATGAACCTATCTCTGACATGTATATCAGGTTCAATGAAATTGTCAACACTATGAGCTCCCTTGGAAAGGTTGTTCCAGTAAAAGAACAAATCATCAGAATACTGAGATGTCTGCCAGACCGATAGAGAGGCACATCTGTCTCGATTAGAGAATATTGCGATATTGGTACTTTACCTGTTAAGGAATTAATTAGTAAGTTAATGATTTATGGATAAGAACTGAAGGTAAACAGGGAATAAGATGATGAACCAAAGAGGAATTCAGTGGAATTTAAGTCTACTGCCTCAAAGAGCAAGGACATGGAGAAAGTTCACATACCTAATGAAAGCTCGAGTAGTGATGAGACTGCATCTGACAGTGATGTAGAGATGGCTCAGATATCCAGGAGATTTAATAAGTTCTATAGGAAAAATAAATTCTTCATAAAATCAAACTAAAAATGTAAATATGACAACAAAGGAACTAGAAGAAAGATTAGAAGAAATCTGATAAGAGTGATGAAGTTGTATGCTATGAATGCAAAAGAAAAGGTCACATAAAAGCTGACTGTCCAAAATTGAAGTTCAAGAAGAAAAATGACTATAAGGATAATAAGTACAAGAATGCAATGAAAGAAACTTGGAGTGATTCAAAAGACACTTCAAGTAATTATGATTCTACTAAGGATGAAGACTCTCATAAATCTAACATGTGTTTTATGGCAAACACATCAAAGGTAACACTGGACACTCCTACTTTGAATTCATATTATTCTGAAATTGATTCTGATTCTGAATTAGAAAACATGTCTAGTGAGGAACTATTTGAATACTGTAACATGCTGGAATAATCCTATAATGAGCTTAAGGACAAATATAAGACCTTGAAGAAATAGCATTCTTTGACCATTTCTGTTAAATCTTCCCTTGATGTAGAAAAAGAAAAGAATGCTCAATTACCTAAGGAAAATACTAAACTAAAAATGTCTAATGAGCAACTGAGGAAGGACTTAGAAAATTTCACAAATGGAAAAGACACACTAACTCAAATGTTAGGTAAACAAGTGGCACCAAAATATACCATTAGAAAAGGTTATCAGCCTGGAAAGAGACAAATCACTAAAACTAAATTTGTTCCTAAATCTGTACAGAATACTACTAGTTCTAGTTCTAGAAATTCATATGATTCAAATAGTTATTTACATTTTTATATACCAAATAAAGTCTATCTTTCAAAATCCATTGATTCTGTGAATTATATGCGACCCATAAGAAAAATCTTGGTACCTAAAGCTTTGCTTGCTAACCTGTCTGGACCCAAGAGAATTTGGGTACCAAAATCATTTTCCATCTAAACCTGTTTTGTAGGAGACCTACTTAAAACGTTACTATAGGAAGACATGGTACTTGGAAATTGGATGTTCAAGACACATGACAGGATACTTCTCATGTTTTAATAGTTTAATCAAAGTTGATGGAGGCTATGTCACCTTTGGTGATAATTTTAAAGAAAGATCGTCGTCCTAGGCCAAATCGGTAAAACTTACTCAATTTTAATTTCTAAAGTTTTATTTGTTGATGGATTAAAATATAACTTGTTAAGTATTTCTCATTTATGTTATGATGGCTTTAATTTTAAGTTTTAAAATGATTCTTGTAATGTTTTTAATTCTAAAAATGATTTATTATTTTTTGCCTTGAGAAATGAAAATGTTTCTGGAGTTGATTTGAATTCTTTATCCGAACAAAATATTACTTGTTTAAATGATTTTCATAAAGAGTTTTGGCTTTGACACAGAAGATTAGGACACTTCAATATACATTCACTTAGAAAACTGACTAGGAATAACTTAGTTAGAGACTTACCCAAACTTGAGTTTCCAAATGACAAAGTTTGTAATCCCTGTCAAAAGGGAAAACAACACAAAATCTATTTCAAATCAAAGAAAGAATTTTCTACTTCTCAACCTCTCAAATTGGTTCACATGGATTTTTTTGGACCATCTAGTGTTTCTAGCTTAAATGGGAAGCACTATGTTTATGTTATATTAGATGATTTGTCTATATATACCTGGACCTTCTTCATGGATCACAAAAGTGAAGCCTGCTCTTATTTTACTAGTATGCCAAGTCTGTAAAAAATCTTAGTGGCCTTAAAATTAAATATTTAAGAAGTGGTCATGGTCGTGAGTTTGAAAATCAAGTGTTTGAATCCTTTTTCTCACAAAATGGTTATAATCAAAATTTCTCTGCCCCTAGAACCCCTCATCAGAATGGTGTTGTAGAAAGAAGAAATAGAACCTTGCAAGAAATTTCTAGAACAATTCTTAGTGAATATGACCTATCTATTTACTTTTGGGTTGAATTTGTTAACACAGAATGCTACATAATCAATAGAGTATTGATTAGACCAATTCTCAAAAAGACCCCATATGAACTATGGAATAATAGGAAGCCTAAGGTTAATTACTTTAGATTTTTTTGCTACAAAATCTTTATTCTCAACACTAAGGATAATCTTGACAAATTTTCATCCAAAAGTGATGAAGAAATTTTCCTAGGTTATTCAATATCAAGTAAATATTATAGAGTATTCAACAAGATAACTAAATGTGTGGAAGAATCTGTCCATATCAAGTTTGATGAAATAGATCCACATGAGCCTAGAACCATCCTAGAAAATCTGGAGGATGATGTATCAAATATAAACATCAACTCAAAATCCTCAAATACCTCTGTGAAAGAATCTGTGAAAACTTCCAATTCTAGAAATTTTGTGCAATCAATTCATAATGAACCTAAATCTATTGATGAACCTGAAATCTCTAGTCCCTCTTTTTCTAGAAAGGTTAGAACCCTTAGAAACCATATCTTAGATGCTGTTGTAGGAGACTTAGAGAAATGAACAAAAACTAGAGCTTCTATTAGAAATCAGGTTGAACATCAAGCCTTCTTATCACATCTTAAACCTAAAAACATTGATAATGACATCAAATATGAATTTTGGGTAATGGCTATGCAAGAAGAACTCAATCAGTTTGAAAGAAATAAAGTTTGGAAACTTGTTGAAAGAACCAAGGACACTTTTGTCATAGGCACTAAATGGGTGTTTAGAAATAAGGTAGATGAAGCTAGAAATATAGTAAGTAACAAGGATATATTAGTTGCACAAAGATATATCCAAGAAGAAGGAATTGACTATGAGGAGGCTTTTTCTCCAGTATCCAGACTTGAAGCCATTAGAATTCTACTTGCTTATGCTGCACATCTGAATTTTAAACTATATCAAATGGATGTTAAGAGTGCATTCTTAAATGGGTATATAGATGAGGATGTTTTTGTTGAACAACCCCCTGGATTTTCAATCCCTCATTTTTCCAATCATATTTTCAAACTATCAAAAGATTTATATGGTTTAAAACAAGCTCCAAAATCTTGGTATGACAGATTAAGTACTTTTCTTATTTCCAAAGGTTTTATAAAAGGAATTGTTGATCCTAACCTCTTTATAAAATGTATTTCTAATGATGTTTTAGTTTTTCAAATCTATGTAGATGATATTATTTTGGGATCTTTAAAAACTTCATTATGTGTTGATTTTTCTTTAATGATGCAAAACGAATTTGAACTGAGTTTAATGGGTGAACTAAAATTCTTTCTTGGATTTCAAATCTTTCAAAATAATTATTTAATTGTTTTGACTAAAATTAAATACACTAGAGATATTTTAAAACGTTTTGGATTGGATAGCACTAAAAGTAGTGACACTCCCATGAGTACCACCTGTAAGTTGGATCTTGATGAAGATGGAAAATCTGTTGATCAAACCACTTATAGAGGAATGATTGGAAGTCTACTCTACTTAACTTCTAGACCTCCTGATATTATTTTTAGTGTGTGTATGTGTGCTCGCTTTCAAGAAAACCCTAAATAATCTCATTTAAATGATTTAAAGAGAATTTTTAAATACCTCAAGCTTACACCAAATTTAGGATTGTTCTATCCTAAAGGAAAATCCTTTGAACTAGTTAGTTATTCTGATGCTGAATTCGATGGCTTTAAGTTATATTGAAATAGAACCTCTGGAACATGTCACTTTTTAGGCAATTCACTAGTATCATGGTGTAGTAAGAAACAAAATTATGTTGCATTATCTACTACAGAAGCTGAATACATAGCTGTTGGCAGTTGTTGTGCACAAATTTTGTAGATGAAACAAACTTTACTAGATTATAGATATCAATTCATACATGTACCAATAAATTGTGACAACACAAGTGCCATCAACATCTCAAAAAATCTTGTTTCACATTCTAGGACAAAACATATTGATGTAAGACATCACTTTTTGAGGGATCATTATCAAAAAGGTGATATCACCTTGGAATTCATTGGTACTAAATATCAACTTGCTAATATATTCACCAAACCATTAAATTATGAGAGAATAGATTACATCATACATGATCTTGGCATGATCAATCACAAATAGATATCTTACTAGTCTTACTTTTTAATATTTTACTATATTTTACTTTACTGTTTCATGTTCATGGTTTCTCAGTTACTATCTCATGTTTGCGGTCTCACAGTTAGCACCTTGTGTTCACGGTCTGTCACTGACTGTCTCATCGTGACGACCACTGACTGTCTCACCGTGACGACCACTTACCATCACACCGTAAAAACTATTCACGCTCTCACCGTGAAAATTATTTTTTTATTTTCTTTTAATCCGTATCGCGGTAATTATTATTTCACCACTTTTTACTTTCCCGCGTTTTAACTTTTTTGATGTTTGACATTCCCAAATGATAAAACAAAAGGGTTTCACTTGGTTCTTCCCTCAGACCTCCTCTCGAACCCTCTCAACCTTGCAACATTTTTCCTTCTCTCTTTCTCGAACCTCCAGTGGATGACAAGGATGAATCATCCGTCTTCATCTACTCCTGAGAAGCATAACTCAAAGAAGAAGAAAATAGCACCAAAGTTGGCACCCGAAGGACCCCTAAATCCAAACCTGGTAAACCGTAGTGTTGTACCTAAAAAGTAAATTTTCCTTGAGTGGATGTTGTCAAGAAAATCTCTGGTTTTAAAAGTTTTAAGAGAACAAGGCTGGCTCAAATGGTTCTCTAGGAAGGATAGACCCATTTATCCGAGGTTAGTAGCTCAGTTCTACCAGTATGTACTGTTTTCTTTTGATGCTGGTGAAATCTATGTTGTGACGAGTTGGGTCAATGGAAAAAAATTCTCATTCTCTTCAAGGATCTTGGCTTCATTCCATAGGATACCTCACGAAGGAATTTTTGATGATTATCAGAGAGACCCCCCACCTACAACTGATTTCTTTAACCTTGAAAATGCACTATAAAATCTAACTAGAAATGGCACCAAGAGAAGGGCCATAGCTACTGAACTTGATGGAAAGACAAGGTTGTTGTTTAAATTTGTTCAAAATCTGATTAACCCGAGGAAAGGTGACTTTGTTGTCTTGAAATATCAAGATGTGTTCTTGATCCATCTGATGAAGAATGGACACAAAATCAATATGTGCAAGTATATCATTCACCATATGTGTGAATTGATCAAGGTCACATCCAAATCCACATATCTGTTCTACTCTAGGATCATTTCAACCATGCTTGTTTCCAAAGGAGTAATTGGACCCAATGAAGAAGTACTTATGGACTATGAATACTGTTTATCCAAAGCTACCATCAGGAGGATGAAAATAAACTAGAACCCCTGGAAGAAGGAGTGGGTTGAAGATAATGATAAGCTCTATGAGAAGTTCAATCTTGTAGATTATCCAACAAGGCTGAAGGGATTTTCTGATCTTGGTTTGGAACCAGATGAAGTTGTGGAATATTCAGAAGATGAAGAAGAAGAGGAAGAGGTAGCTTAAGTACCACATAGAGAAGAGGGTGATATACCTCATAGGGAAGAAGTTGTTATTGAGAAAGAAAGGACTGTTGTTCCTCCTGTTGTTCTTTAAGAAGAACCTCCTATCCCTAGAGGTGTTGTAAATCTGGAAATCCAACCTGAGCCTGCAAGAGAATTAATTGTCCCAGAATCTGAGCAGCAAGCCATGGAAGAGGCTGAAGTAGGAGAACTCCCTATTGTGCTAGAAGCAAGTCTGGAAGTACTCCTTGTTGAACAGTCAGTTCCTGAGTTCATACCCTCTACTGAAGAGAGGATAGAGATAGCCTTTCAACTGGCTAAGCAAGAAATGGATGAGGAAATTAGAGATGAACCAGTGGATTTAGAACAATCCCTTGAGCCTCTAGGTCCTGAAAAGGAATCACATGTTGAGGGGGAGGAACCTCAAAATCTTGAGACTAATGAATCTGAGGCTATTGAGTCTGAGCCTGATGAAGAATCTCAACCTACTGAGTCATATTATGTGTACACTCAATATGTATTCCCTATCTTCTATGATGTAAGTGAATCTCAGCAGGTTACTACAAATGGAATTGATCTTTCTTATTTGTTTCAATTGAAATCTGTCACATACGTTGCACCTAAACCTGAACCTGAACCTGAACCTCAACCTGAGCCTACACCTGTACCACTTCATGCACCTTTACCTGAACAGAAATATTTTGTCATCAAGGATGATTTGAAAGTATTTGGGGACACTATCTTAGCTGGATTTGAGAAAATTATGTCCTCTAAACCTCATCTTGTCACCAAACTGAGTCAGGAAGATGCCTCACTGCTTTTTGAAAATATTATCTGGCACATTCACCCCAAGATGATCAATGAGATTCAAGAAGTAAGAGTTGAGAACAAGTTGCTCAGTACTGAAGTTGCAACCCTGAAAGTTATGGTTGAAAACCTGCAGAAAGAACTGTATTCCAGATCAGAACCTGCTCCTGCTCCTCCTTCTCTTGAACCTTATGTTTCAAACATCTCTCGATATATTGTGTCCCAGATTCACCCATATCTGCTATACTTTGATGAAAATATTTCATAAAGGAACATGCAGATGTTTCACCACATGAGAGAGCTTGTGGAGAACCTTAATAAGCTCACAGATGAATATACTAGTTGTCTTCAAAAGGTCCTGAAATAGCTCAAATCTCTGACCATAGCTGTCAAAGATTCTCCTTCCTCTGGTCAAACCTCTACTCCTTCTTTGGATAGTTCTCTGCTCAGATCTATACTCAAGGAAGAGATTAAAAATTCTTTCAGTGCCTTTGATTTGGCTCCTTTATCTGAAGTTTTCAAGAACAGTGATTGAGTTGTTGACCTGGTTCAGATTCACTCAAAGATTTCCAATGATGCTCAGTAGAAGATCACTAAAAAATATATTTTTATTTCAACCAGATTTTCTCCAAGACAGATATGACCAACCACTTCAAATACCTTGTAGAGAATCTAAGAATTCCTCATGTAACTCAAGACTTCAAAAACCAAGTCCATAATCTCACAAAGTTTACTAGATTGTTGGAAAAGTTCATGGAAAATAAAGATGATTTTGAAAAGTCCATGCAATATGGAGGAGAGATTATTGCAGACTTCATTAAACTTTTGAGACCATATCTTCATGTTCAAAGTACAGCAATTGTTGCTCCAGCGACTTCTCCTCTTAGAACTAGATTACCTACTTTCACTTCTTCCTTAGCTTCAACATCCATGTCTGTTGGTTAGGCTCCTAGTCAGATCAGGCATGTCATCCTTGACCAGCAACTGCCTCGATCTTCTACTGCTCCAACTTTGGATCCCTCAATCTTCGAAGGTCTCCCTTTACCTTCTCTATCTACCACTTCTATGCCTTCTTCTACATCAGAAACTGACCCTATGGATTCCTCTTCTGCTGCTAATAAAGGCAAAGAGAAGGCCAATCCCTGAATCAGACCAGTGACTGCTATTTTTTTGATGGGGATGTCATTGATTTTTTGTATTTCTACTCTATGTTGTACTACAATCTGATTACTTTTATTGGAATATAAACTGATCACCCTCTCTTATTTTAACTTTTTGATAATCCCAAAAGGGGGAGAAATTATATTCTATGTTATATTCTCTATAGTTTCATCCAATTCACACTATTACTATATATGATTTTTGATCATCAAAAAGGGGGAGATTTTTGGACTCCTCATGTATTAATCATGTTTTAATGATCAAAAATCTCAATAATAATTACAAATCTTATTAATGACCACATATCTCACAAATCTTATTAATCATGTGTATTTATGTTTCAAGTTATCTCATACTTTATAATGGTTAATCTTAATTCATTTTATGCATATTACTATTTAAGTCTGAATACAGTTATTTTCCTAAGTATAAGACACCGTGAATCTTGACACAGTAAGTCAGACACTGTGAGAAAGACATAGTCACCATGACCAATGAGACACCATGACCACGAGACACCATGACCAATAGACACCATGACCACAAGACATCGTGACACAGAAATCCTGACACCGTGAAGTAAGAACAGACACCATAAGCCAGACACTCCGTGTGCCTAAGTGTCAGACACAGTTAGCGAGACATAGTCATCAAGGCACCGTGAATCCAGAAACTATGAGCAAGGCACTGTGAATCCAGAAACTATGATCAAGGCACCGGAATCCAGAAACCATAAGTCAAACATCGTGACTCAGACACAGTGAAATAGACACTGTGAAGGAGACATAGTAAAGACATAGTGAAGGAGACACCGTAAATGAGATACCGTGAAGGAGACACCATTTTCATAACTACTATGACACTGTTTCCTAAACTATTTTGTCGTTTTTCTATTTAACTTTTTAACAGTCATATTTGATACCTTTAATGCACTGACATATTTAATGTTTATTTGTAGCCATAGTACGAGGTACGAGGTATGAAATACATGGAACCTGTCGGCTAACACTCGTGCATTTAAAGATAAAGATAAGTGTGCCCAAGAGGAAGAAGAGACATGCGACAACTCAAGAAACACGAGTGCACTGTACTAAACAGAAAAACAAGCTAACAAGCATGACCACAAAGAAGACATTTCAAGATCTTCAAAGAAAGAATTGTCTCATGCATGAAATCCGACTCTACTGAAGAACACACGAAGTACACTGGGATCAAGAGAACATCTTTACTCATGAAGAACAAAAGTTGAATTGTGACACTCTTTTTTTCAGTACAAAAACCAGAGAAGGACTCAGAAGCATTTCTGCTGAACCGAAGGAGTTCAGAGATGAACTGCTAATCACTAGATCATTCTAAACTCATATTTACTCTCTCTCTCAGTGATTCTATTATTTGGTTTCGAGCAGTGTGTGTACTCTGTATATCTTACACACAAACTGACTCCTGCGCTGAACTGGAGGATTTAAAAATCCTCACACCAAACTATTTACCCTTGTTTACCCACGACAACTATGGAAGAGGTCCCTATGTGGCCTAGTCATTACTTTTATTTACCCACAAAAACTGTGGAAGAGGTCCTTGCATGGCCTAGACAGTCTATGAACTGTTGTTAACCCTGACCAGGGTGTGGATCAAAGTTTATTTATATAAACTGCTTGGTGGCAGGTGATCAACAAGTGGAGTGTATTAGGTCTCGGCTTGAGACTGAACCACTTGTTTTATATCCGATGTGCTATTTTAATTTAGTCTACTCTGTTTTACTGCTTACTGCATAATCCATAAAAACACTAATTTCACTTTGATAGTTAGTCTTGGAAAGAAGTTATATCTGATTTGTCTTAATAGGATAACTTCAAAAGTAATTTTAATAATACCAATTAATATTACTGAGAATTAATCAATCTTCTAAGAAGTTTTTTAAACATTCAAACTCTTATAACAGTATAACCTTGATTAACTAGGTTGTATCTATTTTTGGGGAAATCATTATTTGTAAAACTAATATTCTTTTAAACATAAATTTTTATAGTTACTCAATTCACCCCTCCCCACTTGAGTTAACTACTCTGACCAACATGTTTATATGTGTGTGTGTGTGTATCAAAAACATTACACGTTTTTTTAAACATTCTATATCTATATATATATATATATATATATATATTAAAAACGTTAGACATCTTTTTAAAATGTTTATATATATGTGTGTGTGTGTGTGTGCATGTATATATATATCAAAAACATTAAACATTTTTTTAAACCTGATATATATATACATATATATAAATACACATGTTAATATATATATATATATATTAAAAACCTTACATGTTTTTTTAAAATGTTTATATTTTTATATTTATAAGGTATTATATATATATTTATTAAAATATTTCTTAATTAATATAAATACATCCAATATATTATGAATTTTTTTAAACCAATATACATATCTAATTTATATATAAATATATATATAATTGCACATGTTCATAGATTTACTAATTTGTATATATATATAATCATATATAAAATCACACATGTTTATATATAGACATAGATATATGCAATCACACATGTTAATAAAATCGCATATGTTTATATACACATATGTTTACATAGATATTTATAAAATTGCACATGTTCATAAATTTTTTAATATATATAATCGCACAAGTTTTTCTAAATATATATATAAATATTTACACGTTAATATATATAACCACACATATAAATAAAAAATTAAAAAATTAGAAAAATAACTAAAAATCAATTAAAATAAATTTTACGTACCAAATTTACATGAAAATATTGAATAAAAAAATTGTATCAATCCAAAATATCATATCATGCAAGATAAAAAGATAAACTATTAAACCTATGGTTTTCCAGAATGAAAAAAAAATGTAATAAAATATACAAAACTCAAAAATAATGAAAATGTGGAGAAGAAGAACTCGTTCCACAGAGAGTCGAACTCGGATCTGTTAAAAACAGCAGAAATGGAGTCTGATGAAGTGGAATGGTATCTGAGGGGCGGTTTGGTGGGGCTGCGGCACATCTGTATAGGAGAGGGTGAATGATGGGAGGATGAGGAAGAAGGGTTTCATAGATTAAATTAAAGGATTTTTTGTGACGGTGTATTTGCGATAGAATTAATTCTGTCGCAAATAGTTTTTCCAGTCAAAAATATTTGTGATGTAAATTAATTTTCATCACAAATACTATCGATACGTTGATAATTTGTGATGGATAGAGAAATTTGTTGCAAATTCTCGATGCAAATACTTTTGGCATTGGGTGGTGGGAATGACCGCCAAAAGTATTTTCAACGGATTCAATATTCTGTCACAATTAATTATTAATTAAAAGGGAATATTGAATATATAAAAATTAATCACGTAGAAGGTACTATTTGGGATGGATCATTTTCCCATCATAAATTACTAAATTTCTAGTAGTGTGGAAATTCCAAATCCATGTTCTTCCCAAAGGTTCATGATTTGTGGTCATGTAAGCCCATGGTATGGGGAGTGATCCCCCCTACGTCCAAGCTACATGATGTAAAACATCCTAGTACCAATGTCCTCAAAACATGATGTTAAACTATGGATTTACCCTAGGAATTAAGTGTAGGATTCTCCTTGTATGAGTGGCATGGGATGGTCTTCACACTGCCTACCCTCTCATGGCATGGGATCCTTCTCATAGGGAATGAGATCCTCCTTGGAAAGCTTTCACGCATAATCCCCACAACATCTCTTGTTGACGCTTCTTTCACGACATGAGCATCAGGTCTACTACTTCCTCTGATTTCTCACACCAAGCACAACTCATATGGGCTTAGAGGATAGTGGTTATCATTACATACTACCAATCACTACATTTGGTCCTTATCTATAGATATAATCCTCAACTTCTATTCAAATGGGTCTCTTTCACATGTAATCCCTAACCACATGCTCCTTTGGGCCTCTTCCTTAGGTATAAGCCCCATCCCATTCCGAACTACATGGGATTTGATTCCCAACTAACTGGAATACGTAGAAAGCCTCCCAGAGGCTCAAACCCAACATCCACATCCATTCTAATTTTTTATCTGGGTCACATCCCCGATAAGATAATGGCCCTCACCTGGGAAACCACATCTTCTCTAGGACCCTCGGTCAGCTCAACACATAAGCCCCACAACAACTCTAACCAAGAGAAATCCTCTTGAAAAGGGAAGCTTCTACATGTATGCCCCACACCATACCTCGTCAACTCACCTTCCGTGGCTCAATAATCCTTACCACACGATGTTAAACTACATGGACTGGTCCTATCATGTGACCCTAAACTATAGCATCAAATTACATGGGTTTTATCCTTGTATTATTGACAATGTATATAGGATACCTCTTTGAGGTTCAATCCCAACCAGCGGTGAACCAAGTTGATCCCTCCTAGGTATTTACCTCTTTGATCCACCTCTAGGGGTGTTCTGATTAACCTTAATGGTGTGTAACCTTCCCTTTATGGGACACAACTCCTGGATCAACCTCCATAGTGAATTCTAATACATCCATTGGTAAAACTTTTGGGTTATCCCTTCTAGGTATATACCTCCCTGTTCCAGGTGTTCTGATCCACCTTCACATTGTGACATCTTCCCTTTATGGGACACACCTCCCATATTTTCCTCTATAGGGTGTTCTAATCCATCCATTGGTAAAAATTTCAGGTTCTATCTCCTAGATATGTACCTCTCTGATCCACCTCCATGGGTGTTTTGATCAACCTTCATGGTTTTCCATCTTCCCATTATGAGACACACCTCTTGGATCCGCCTCCATGGTGTGTTCTAATCCATCCATTGGTAAATCTTTCAGTTTCTCTCTTCTTAGGTTGTACCTCCATGATCCACCTCTTGGGGTGTTTCAATAAACCTTCATGGTGTGACATCTTTCTTTTATGGGACACACCACCTAGATTCATCTCCATGGGGAATCCTAATTCATCCATCGATAAACTTCCATATGTGGAATCTTCCCTCCTAGGGATTCACCCCTTGGTCTGTCTCCATGGTTCACTTTGATCAATCAACTCTGTCACCACAAGTTGTTAAACTTATGACCCCAAATACTATTGAAATAGTGGGTCCCCTAGACCCAACTATGTAGTACTTTTGGTTACCATATCGTGTATACAGTTATCTATGAATTATGTTTTCTTAATATTATAGTGTAGACTTTTATGCGTCCACTATTTAATGGTAATGTCCATAGATTAATTTCCATACAAAAAGTTTATAGAAGATACTATGATATAATGAGAACCACAAGATACTATGACATTAATCTTAAACAAAGGTCTTATGGTCTAGTTACATCTTACTGACTAGATGCAGTAGATGTTTGACTATCAGGTTATGGGGGCTCATAAGCATTGAGAATTCTTCTCATGAAGTTCACACTTAGTGATCCCTAGTAGTGATATCATGAGTACATGATCTCTAATTGGAACACCACATGTTTTGGGTTTCATTGGTTGTTCCTATCTACGGACATGTGTATTGGTCTCTCGACTTGAGACCATTACCAATGTGTGTCATTTGATTGTGTACTTTGATGCAAGGAAAAAATCATAATATTGAAATTGTGGTGAGGTAGCTTGTGTTGGGTGAATCATTGGTGGTATGACATTTATTGAATGGTTAAGAAAGGATTTGTTGCTTCCAAGTTAAAGAAGTTGTATACCTCAGTCCTGGTTGATTAGGATGGTGTTACCTTCAGAATTCTTTGTCCAAGTTATGAATAATTGGATTGAATTTATTTAATATATTTACAAGTTAAGTAAATATGAGAAAATATTATTCAAACAGATATTATTCAAGGTTCATTTAATATTAATAGGGTTGGCGAGTCGAGTTAAATGGATCAGTTTTATCACGTAATATATTTTATATATATTATAAGTATGTGATAAGTTATTAAAAATATTTATGGTGTAGTTTAGTTTTTCAAAATTATTATTTTGAGGATGTTATATTTATGGGGGTTGGGGAACCCTACTGGGTGTTTTTCATTATCTACAATAAATATAGAGAGGGGATCTCTCACCAATAACTATTCATTAATTTATGAATGAGAGCTTCTCTCTCCTCCCACTTTCTTGAGAGAGAGTTTATTCCTCTCAAGTTTCGATCCAAGTTCCACATTCAAGAATCAAAGGCAGAGGATCACGGTGATCATCAGTACATCAAAGATATCATCATATTGTCGTGCTAGCACTTGGAATTTAGCAAACAATGCTCCCATGGATTTTTGAAGTGTGTGTGGATAATCTGGAGGGATCCTTCTTTGGATCCTTCAATCGACAATTTCCAACAAAAAGTTGCAGTCGACCACACCTTCAGATTTGTAAAGGTATGTTTAAAATTATATTTTTTTGATATTTTAATTTACGTGAGATCCTCAGACCATATTGAGGCTCGGATCGTCGGTGACGATTAGTATTGTCATCCCAACGATGAAAATTTTTAAATTCCACCACCCATCGCATTCCATTGCAGGCCTCAGTACTTTAAAGTGGTGTCATAGGGATGTATAAATGTTCTGATTAAAATAAAAATTAATCTGAATAAAATTAATTAGAGGATTTGAAATTGGTCACAATGGTTCAAATTGCGTGTCAATCCAATTTCGAACAACCAAGTTATGGCCATTTGAAATTTTTGGAATGGATCATGTTTACTATTTGATCTCAGGTATTAAAACATTTCACTAATTATTTCCAATCACCCCAAAAAAATAGACAAGATCCGACCGATTTCCATTCATTGAAAATAATACTGATTTTGTTAAAAAAATATAATTATAATTATTATAATTTGTATTATTGTTATAATAATATTATTAAAATAAAATTATTATAATAATAAAATTATAATAATAATAAATTTGTTATATTAAATTAATAATTTATTATTATTATTATAAAATCATAAATTTTACCCTTTGGTTTTTTAAATGAGGTGGGGGAAAGATGTGTGGAATTCCACACATACATCTAAAATTTTAAAATATACCCAAGTGGGTGGGGGTGGGGCGGGTGACTTTTTTCTAAAAAATTCCTTTTTACAAGGGGGTGTGCCTTCTTCTTCCATAGGAAGCCACCCCGCATCCTCCTGCTGGACCAATCGTGGTTGACCAGCCTCACCGCCTCTCCGTCGGCACCTCCACACCTACGCTCTAGCTCCCTCCCTCAGTCAAAGTTTCCTGAGTAGCAGCAGTAGCTGGCCCAACATCCTGTTGATAACCGATCAAGGCCCAGTGAAGCCTCCTCTTTCTAGATCTGTAACGAGATATGGTAGTCACACCCCCTCCCCCCCCTAATATGGCATGTTCCCGTTGTGACCCAGGCGTCGTCGTAGAAAGCCCTGGCCACCTCCCTTCCATCTCACCTGGAATCGTTGCCTTCACCACCCACCGACGGGGTCATTGGCCTGCACCCTAGGCTGTCGCCAAATAGTGCAACATCGAGCACCACCCTCCGCTCCGACCCCACCATCTCCCTTGGTTCACAACCCCTCTGGATCCCGGATCTGCAGCGAAACCTGCTTTTTCCTTTTGCGACAACACCCTCTGGTTCGAGTCACCCAAAAATGTGCACCACAGGTGACCCTCCAGCTTCCCAACTCACCAAATCCAGTCTCAGGTCGCATTGGCTACCTACTGCCCAATCCGGCCTCCCTATGGTCCCCATGGGAGAGGTAACCCCTTGTTAATGGTTTCACTGATCTGGTTTTCCCTGAATATGGCCCGGGCAGGTCTGAAGAACCTAGAACAGGTGTGGGAAAACCTATCTGGTCCAAATTAGCCTAGCACAGGCTTTTTTTGACCCAAAAGGGGTTTGTGTAGGTATGGCGCGACCTACTTTGGACCTGCTTGAGTTTTTTAGGACCCAAGTTAATTAAATTAATTTAATTAATTAATTTAATTTTAGAATTAAATTAAATTAATTAATATATTAATTGTGGCTAAAAATAATAAAATTTAATACCCAAGGATAATAAATTCATTTAATTTTGGAATTAAATTAAATTAATTAATTAATTAAACTTTAGGTATAAAAATTAAATTAATTAGTAGACCAAAGAAAAATTAAATTATTTGAATTATTTAATTAATTTAATTTAATTAATTTAACCCCGAACTTATTTAATACAATTTAATTTTATTGTGTATTTTATTTACTAGCTTATTGGTCTTGAACACCGACCCATGTATATTTTCTTTTATTTAATTAATTATTTTAAAATGTGTGCAATGTTTTTAATTAATTAAATGGTGGTATGTGCATCTTCTTATTTTTGGTTAAAATGTATAAGGACATGCATGTCCAATTTACTTGATGTACATTTTCACCCTTAGTTCCCCTCACCTACGCGCGAGAATCATTGTATATTGGATGAAGATTATGTACGACGTGGACCCTGCCAGGATGAGGTAGTGCACATTGACCAAGATGATGCAAGATGTGACGTGGGCCCTGCCTAGATGAGGCGATACTCCATATGAGAAGTGGACATACAAGATGGGGGTGAGCCACATCAAGAGTCAAGCTACGACTTAGGTATGATGCCCCTAGTTCATTTTGGATGCTCAAGACTAGTCGGGTAGTTGTTTACCTTTATCCATTTATTCATTGTTTTATGAATTTTATAATAGTATAAAGATTTATAAAATAATAAATAATAAAATTCATAAAGAAGCAATGTGTGTTTTTCTATTAATGTTCAGTTGTGAGAGCGACAACATGGATGAACAAGATTAATAGAAAATGATTACATTCATCTAGACAAAAACATAAAAAACCCTCAAAGTAATATTAAGTCAATACAACCTTCCATCAGTCAAGTTTGAAAAAAATCAGGTGTTTGGGATCCTGGTTATGCCAAATATGAGGGTGCCTCTTACTACCAGGGAGTTGTTATAAGAATGGTGGATTGACTTAACTAAAATTACAGAAAAAATAGCCAAATCTAGCTAGTTGTAATTTTAGATGAAATCATTGAGTAAATCAAGATTAAGATTTTAGAAGTTCATACTTCACTTAATAGATCAGGGAACCACAAGTTAATGTGGTTGGCCAGCTAAAATCCTACCTTGAACCCTCCAAGTAGTGGCATAGCCAAAGCTTGTAGACTAAAAGGGGAGGTTCAGAGATCATTTCCAATTTAATACTCAAGCGATAGAGTATTCTGATTCTAGTACATAGGGTTCCTAGAATTTGATAAAATAGTGGGATACATTTAATTATTAAATTAATCGATAATATCTAATTCAATGATAAATAAAAAAGAAATAATCTGCTAAAGTTTTATTTTTGTAGAAATTGGAAATATGTACCAAAAGATAAAAACTGTGATAAATATTGGACAAATTTAATATGAAAACTAACACAAATTTCCAAGTGTAGTATAGGCCCTTGTGCACATTACTATAATTTTGGAAATTCAAGGTGTTGGTGTACCAACTTGTTAATCCACCTCACAAAGTGAGGGTGAGAAATTTCTTACAAGAGACTCATATAAAAAGTATATGATGGTTATTTCATAATGCTATCATCAACGTATGATGTTAGTTGTGGTCACAACATTAGGACATGGATGATAAGAACATGTAGTCTCATCTCTGAGAAGTTTTTGAGGAGAAAGTGAAACAATATATGAATGAGAGATAATTACACTAGTTTTGTGTAAACATGATAGGTTGATTTTGATCTTTAATGGAATCCCACTCTTATACCTCTTCACCCACTTACTCTAGTTTCATTTAAGGAAATAAATGAACAATATGGAGTAGCCGCTTCATTTCCTATTAAGGTAAGGCTCTCCAAACAATAATAAAATTAAAGAAAGCGCCATCTTTAATTCATATAGAGAATAAATTAGAAGACAATGCGAAAATTCCAATGGAAAGTGCAATGCCAAAGGCACATTCACAGTGTCTTTTAATGATGAGGCTAGTTATTTTATAGGAGTTTATTTTTATCACATATTTAAAATAATTTATGGATGTTTTAAAAATGCAATGAATTGAATTTAATAAGAAAGAACTTGCTTATTCTTTAGTGTGTATTCATAAAATAAAATTATTATTTCTGAAATTATTCTTAGGTATTAAATAAAATATGCCTTTTCACATATGTTTATTGAAATACAGTAACTGAGTAAGTATAGAATCATTAAAAGAAGTAAGGTGTCTTCTCTAAGCAGCTGAGAATTGGTGATTCCTAATTCAGTGGCGAGAAGAACATAACTACAATTTCCTAAGTGATTGATTCTAGTTGAACAAGTTGTTGATTATAACCAAAAAAATTATCTCATGTTCCCTTTGGACATAATGAGACATTATTCCAAGTTCAAGAATGAATGTTGTTTGTGGTAACATACTCAATAAAATAGTTTATTGGTAATTGAATCATATACAATAAATTTTGAATATAAAAAACGTAATAATTTTACCCAGTTATGGAAAGATAATTATTTTTCAAGAAAAACTAAAAGTATACATCAATTATATACCCAGTATGGTATTTATTCTTGGTATAGCTAAACACCTTTTGTATAATTGACATATTTAGTTTGGACTAAGAAACCTTTAGAAATAAATGTATGTCACAAGTATTATGGAATTAGTTCAAAAACTGAATGTGAACTATTCCAAATTAAATCAAGTCATAAATATACTTTATAAGATTTATTTAAGATACTTAAGGAATGTAATAGTGAATTTTATGCATGGTCAAAAGATATGAGTTGTTTCAGATTGGCATGCCAAAGAATATCTTGACCAATCATTCATCTATCGTGATAATGTAGCATGGAGTAATTCCTAAACATACATTACCCTATCTACATCATGGTATAGATGATAATAAGGAGGATCGATGATGAGTATTACATGTTAACATTGATCAAAAAAATGTAGTTTGGACCAATTCCTAAATGTACATTTTATACATCAGAGTTATGATGTAAGTAGTATCAATGTTACAATTTACAATAACTTCCATTATATTTTAAGGTGTGCTTTGAAAATAATGATGAAAATCCATAACCAATATTTCAACTAAAAATGACAAATGGATATCATACGAGTCATAGTATGGTAGAAATCCATTATGTCATAGGATATGTGTTTAGATGCCAAGAGTTTTTTAGGACATAAAAAAACTAGAATCAAGTTAAACACATAGTGCATATGAGTAATTATCCTAACAGTTTCTTAGGAAATTATATAAATCCTTAAGATAGAAAAGTGTTAGTCAAGTGATAGACTACATTTCTCTAAAAAGGGTGCATGTCTCTACTTGAGATAGTGGGAACAAGATTTAATTGGGTCTAGTAAATTCTCTAGATACACAAATGGTTGGCATAGGAACAAGATCCACAAGTACATGTGGAAGAGGAATGTTCCAGAGACACATATTGCGTAGGAAGGTTAAAACCATTGTGATGGTTTTATATTCATCGCGGCTGGTGATACATTATTAATTGGGAATAATAATTCTTACAATTGAGTATTATATTGTGATTAAATAAGATTGAAAAGATCAATTAAAATTCAATAATGGATTCCATGTATCAAACTAGAAAGGGTATTATGAATTGAATATTGTGGTGGGTATTCAAGTAAGTTGATACATGGATAGTAAAAGTGTGGTGCCAATAAGGCTCGATTGGTAATGCTAAGTCGGTATGCATAAATACATTAGAATTTTACTTGCTATAGCTAACTTCCAAGATCAATTTATTAGAAATTGGATGTCAAGATCAACTTTCATGGATGGTGTCTATATAACACAACCAGAAAGGGTGGATGACACCAATGAATTCCAATAAGGGTTGAAAGTTTCTGAAATCTAGTTCAATATTAAAGTAAGTAACAAGATCTTAGAGCATTCATTTGGAACAAATATTTGAAATGTTTCTACTAGAGGTTAGTAGGATTTCCATAGTTTTCAAGAGAAATATTTTTTGCAACATATAGAAAACAGATATTGGTCTTACAGTTAGTTAAGACCAGGATAAAAGTAATTCTCCAGTGATTGACTAAAAGTAGAAACCTCACTTCTAGGGAACATGATCTACTGAGGTAGATCTAACAGTTTCTTGGACCTAGTCAATCATACATACAATAACATGGTGTTGAAAAATACAAGTTGGAACAATTCACTTTATGAATTGCTGTCAATGTCATGCGGCATAATCTCTCTAGGTTATTATGTTTGTAACATTGGAGGAGATTAAAGTTATGATTCGAGTTCCATACACTTAAGTTATGGATCAATCACGTATTCCATGATATGTACAAGAATTGATATTTTCAGGATATACATTATAGTTGGAAAATATCAATTATATCCAAGAGCACTGCAAGTTAAATAATCAGAACTATCATATTGTACTTTGGAAAATACAGATGATATGTACCTGGTAAGAGGAGAAGAATGATACTAGTTATTGTGGGACATAAACTATTCTTCCTTAGATAAATTTGATCTAGTATATCATTTAGGCTAAGGGGATTAGCAAGTCAAGCTCATCAAATCAATTGGTAGACATATCTATAAATATTGAGTACGTTGCAGCTTTTATGGTAGTTAAACAGCGATTATTAAATGCAATGATTTGTTCCAGTTCTTGGAATTTCACCTGGTAATTAAAGTATTATCATAATGTAAATTATTATATTCTTATTATCCAAGATTTCAAATTTAAACAGTGTACAAAAGGGATTTACTCGGGGTTACCATCTCTTGAGAAGTTTTACTCAAGGAGATGAGGTCGCATATAGCCAAATTGCCACATGGAGGAAACGTGGCAGAGCCAGTAGCTAAAGTCGTTAATCATCAGAAACATGATCTTTATCATGTGAGTAGCTAACAAGTATGGTTATCAATTTGGATCTAGTTAAAGTGGGAGTGTTGAAATAGTGGGTTCCCTAGACCCAACTATGCAGTACTTTTGGTTACCATATCATGTACACAGTTAGCTATACAGGATGTTTTCTTACCATTATAGTGTAGAAATTTTAACGTCCTCTATTTAATAGTAATGTACATATATTAATTATTGTATCAAAAGTTTATAGTAGATCCTAGGCTATAATGAGACCTCGAGATACTATGGCATTGATCTCAAACAAATGTCATATGGTCTAGTTACAAATTTCTGACTGGACACAGTAGATGTTTGACTATCAGGTGTTAGGAGATCAAAAGCATTGAGACTTATTCTCATAAAGTTCACACTTGGTGATCTATAGTAGTGAGATTATGAGGACAGACCTGCTAATAGGAACACCCACATGTTTTGGGATTCATTGGTTGTTCCTATCTATTGACATGTGTATTGGTATCCCAACTAGAGACCATTACCAAAGTGTTCCATTTTATTTCATACTTTGATGCAAGGAAAAAACCATAATATTGAAATTTTGGTGAGGTATCTTGTTTTGGGTGCTTCATTGGTGGTATGATATTGATTGAGTGGTCAAGAAAGGATTTTTCACTTCCAAGTTAAGGAAGTTGTATATCTCAGGGCTAGTTGATTAGGATGGTGATACCTTCATAAGTCTTTGGTCAAATCAGTTGAAAGGTAAATCCATCTAGATAGATAAAAAAATAATAAAGTAATAAAAGGACGATGAAACAAGTGTGTGTCCTGCTTTATGAGATATTTAATGACAAAGATATTATAGTACACAGTCAGTGTTTATAGGTCGGTAGTCATTGTTATGACCATCCTTATCTCTTTAGGGGCTTGATTGGTTTCTAGACTCTACTCTTGATCTGTGGATTTTATTCACTACTATTGATATAAGGGCCTATAGGGTCATACACAATAGTGTATTTAAGAATCTTCCATATTCAGTTGAATAGGTATATCGGACCTGGTAGGCCCCACCATCGGGTCTGAGTGTTGTCCAAGGTATCGATCACCAACAAAATATATAAATTCATTATTATTCAACTTATGAATAATTGGATTGAATTTATTTAATTTATTTAAAATTAAAGTAAATAAGATAAAATATTTTTTGAACGAATATTATTCAAGGTTTGTTTAATATTAAGCAAGTTGGAAAGTTGAGTTAAATAGCTCAGTTTTATCACATAATATATTTTATATATATTACAAGTATATGATAAATTGTTAATAATATTTATGGTGTATTTTAGTTCATCATAATTATAATTTAGTGGATGTTATATTTCTGTGGGTCAAGGAACCCTACCGGGTGTTCTGCATCATCCTATCGTATCAAGAACTATTCATTCATTTGTGAATGAGATATTCTCTCTCATCCATCTTTCTAGAGAGAAATTATCTCCCTCTTGAGTGTTGGTCTAAGTTTCATCTTCAAGCGTCAAAGGTAGAGGATCACAGTGATTTTTGGGACATCGAAGATATCGTCAGATTGTCGTGCTAGCACCCAAAATTCAGCGAACAACACTCCCATGGATTTTTGAAGTGTGTGTGGATGGTCTAAAGGGATCCTTCTTTGGATCCTTCAAGTGATGATCTCCAACGACGAGTTTCAGTCAACCACACCTTCAAATTTATAATGTTATGTTTATAATTATAAGTTTGTGCTCTTTTAATTTATATGAGATCCTTGGATCATATCGGGGCTCGAATCGTCAGTGACAATAAGTACTATCGTCTTGATGATGAAAAATTTTGAATTCACCAGCCCATCACCTTTTATTTTGAGCCTTGATACCTTCAAATACATACCTCATATAACAACCCAAAATTTTCATACATAGATATTACTTCAAAATTGAATAAAATTCATTACAAAACATAATAAAACCAAGCCAGTACCATATAGTTTTAGTGTATTTAGAAACTAAGAAACATAAACAACTAGTTCATAAGACATCTACATTGTATCCCTCTTATTTATTCATAACTAGACCCCTTTTTGACATATCTTACTTAATACCCTTCTTCATGACAAAAAAAGGGTGAGCTCAGATGGTCAGTAAGGGAAAACAAGGGAGATATCAATCATATCATAATCATAATATATAAGAACATAAAATTTGAAAATATTATCCTGCGTATGAAAAATCTTCATGTCATGTCATGGGATAAATCATAAAATTTCATAAAGAAACAATGAACATATAACCAAAAGACATAATATAAGACATGGAATTTGTAGAATATACATAATCATATAAAATGATTTCATATTAGTCAAGGATCATTTCCAAGACCATTATAGTGAAAAGATTCCATTACTAAACTGAGTTTACTCTTCATTGCAACCCTGTATTACTGAACGAGGTTTACATTCCATTCTTTCCCTGTATTTTTGAACCGAGATCATTTCATGTTTAAGTCCTATTTATATCAGGAGATATACATATTTACCCAATGCATTTGAGGGATATATAGTTACCACACATCTCGTAATGAAATCATTCTTACATGTGCCACAAAAACATAAATCATAGCATAACCTGGGGAATAAAATGGGTTTCTTAAACATCATTCCATCATAACATGGTCCATGTAAAACAAATGGATTTCGTAAATAAAATTCCATTATAAAAACAATCATAAAATAGGAATAATAGGGATGGTATAATTAAAACATAACCCTATTAAATAATTCCATCTTATATGGAAAATAATTTTGATAAAACACTTGAAATTAATTCTTAAGTAAAATATCCTTTCTTCTTCATAAATGTTTTCTTTTCTCAAAATGTCATTAAATTTTAAAAGAAAGTAATTTATTTGAAAATAACCTTGAAGAATTATAAAGGAAGATTCATTAAAATAATAAATTATGAAAATGTAAAAAAAAATCATGTTGTATAAGTTAAAAGAAAATATTATTCTCATACATTTGTCAAATAATTCAAAAACTACCTCGTATCGAAAATGACAAAATATTCCTTTCATACCATTTAATAAAAATTCAAAAATAGGTAAAATTAAATTTAAATAATTTTAGAAGAATATTTTAGAAAATATATTTATGAAATATGGACATGGATGATAAATATAGCCTAGTAAATACTTATATATAAACAATGTCAGATAATAATGAGATTACAAAATTATCCCTTACCTTAGATATGATATACTTTGTATGTATCTAAACCTCCTATATAATGATTTAAATGGTGTCATTGAATTATTCCAGAATCATATTAATTTTTATGATATCATATATGATCATGTTATCATCTGTTTTTTAATAAAATTTCATTATTACGCGTTATTTGGGTATTAACTATTTCGTTTTCTTATGCATGTTTTGTCGAATAAGTTCTGGTTATCCTTCCTATGTCATAGTTATATCATTCCAAAATTATATTAACATAAAATATATCATATTTATTCATTCTATACATTTATATAATTATTATTTAATGGATAACATGTAGAATGAATCGCATCACATCATGGAGACGATAAGTCATACGTACGCACGAGTGACGATATCATTCCCATAATTGTGAAATGGTATGGAAGTGGATGGTATTTATTTTTTCCATGATTCATATCATTTTATAATATTCATATATAGTTATTATTTCTATCATTATACCCATCCAAGTAAGTTGGTGGTGAAAAATATATTACAACATGACGTGGATATGGTAAGTCGTACGTATGCACGTGTGGTGATTTCATTTTTCATATGATGGATAGAAGGTGGAATTTGGTTGTTACATAATCATAATAACATCTTAGTATTTAATTTATACTGGATTTATTACATTATAATGGAAACAAATCATGAAGATGAATTATAATAAGAAATATGTTTGAAAGAATCGGTAGAGAATATTACCTCTTCTTCGACGTGCTCCCTCTAAATCTTCTTTTAAAGCACTAGAGTTGGTATTTTGAGAAGACCAAAACCTCTATAATATGACTAGGGAAGTTTATAATGGAAAAGGGTAGGGTATATCTGAGCTTTAAGGCTCAATGAGTTGTGAATAAATTATGGAGGAGGTTCTCTTTTATTATTGAGGTGAGGGGCACTTTTGAAATCTCCAAAAATATTAATTTATAATAAAATCAAACCTCATTTAAAAACCTAAAAAAATGTTCAAGTTTTGAATCTGGGATGAGATAATATTGTAATATCATAAACCAATAAATTTTAGACAAGTTTTTCTATCAATTAAAACCTTATAATTTCAATTAACAATTATTTATTCTATTTAATTTTAACTAACGTAACAAATATTTCAATATTAAAAGGGTAAAATATTTCTTTATTTGATGCTAATTAGACCATAAATAAATAATTTAGAAACATTTTGACCACATAATAATTATTATATATTTTAAAAAAATATTATTTTTATATAATTTAATAAAACATTATTTTAATAAACAATCAATAGTGCCAATTTTGACACTGCAATTCATTGATTGTTAAAAATATAAATTTAACAAGTTAACTTCGAACCAAATATTTTATTATATTCCTAAGAGGTCAATTTAATCTATAAAATTTTTTGGATATATTAATTATCCCAAATTATATTCATTTTAATATTTTTAATAACATTTATTTGTTATCTCTATTAATAAAATAATTACTACATTGGTTTTTTATAATTATTTAATTTTTTTTAAATAAATTAAAAAAATAGTATAAAAAAGTTAAATTCTCTAGACTTTATAATAATACTTACAGTTGAATATATATTCTAGAAAATACTACATTAAAAATTTTATATTTATTAAAACATGAATGTGACAATTTTAACATCACTTTAAATAAAATATTATAAGTGTCATAATATTTTTCATATGGTTCCAAATGGTCAATAACTCGACCCTTGGATGATTATGGTCAATATATAATCGATAAATAATATTTGGTCAAGTGTTTATTTCTTTTAATCATTATTATCATTTTAATAAAAATTATTTTATTGATTTCTCATCAATTAAATAATTTATGCATCACTAACGTATAAGCCTTTAAGGTAATTATTTATTTCCTAAAATTAAAAATAAATTATCATGATAAATAAAAAAATTATCTTTCAAATGATTATTTATAGTTGAATTTATATTTTGTATAACCTTATATTAAAAATGATATAGTTATACAATTTTGATTAAGACATATTTAGCTTTTCTTTAAATAAAATAAATTAAATGTCTTAATCTCATCCAAGTGGCTTCCAAAGGATACCATTTAGACCCAATAATGATTTTGGTCAAAACACACTCATACAACGATATTATAATAAGTGTTAGGGTAATTTTATATTTTTAATGTTACCCTTGATTACCAGATTTACCATTTTACCATATTAATAAAAATTATTGAAGTTACTATTCATAATGCCCAAAAATAAAATAAAGCTATTCAAAAACATTAGAGATACTGATTTCAAATATGGAATCCATTTTTCAAAATTCAAAACATAGAAGTTGTAGTAATTATTTTAAAATTAATCTCGTTGTCTCAATGAGAAAATGGGTTTTAAAAGTTACAACATTACAAAAGATTGAAATTTTTTTACATCTAAATTTAATGTAAAATTATTTCTAATGACCTAAATAATGTTAACTAATAAAAATATAATCTATTTATACTTTAAAACCATTCAATAATATAATTTTTCCATATAAATTATTCTGATGAAAAAAGTTGTTTTCAATTAAAATTTAGTATATTTTTACTATTCATCAAAACATGAAAGTTATTAGAAAAATATAAAATTTCATACAAAATAAATCTTTACATCCCTCTTCTAAAGAATATGTTTATGTTGTCATATAAAAATTATTAATGTGTCAAAATTTTAATTTAAAATGGATTCACCATTAAAAGGCAGTAAAATTACCCTTTTAAAAAATATAGGTTTTTATAGATAAAATAGGGTTTATTCACATCCTATGACTAAAATATCTATTGGATGAATATCAAAGATATTTTATTAAATATATAAAATATATATTTCATTAATTTAATTTACTAATTATAATTCACTTAATTTATTAATACAAAATACAAATATTTCCTTTACATTTAATTGGTATATATTTTTCATAAATAATTAGTAGCCAATTAATTCACCATACATTTTCATAATTTAGTTATATTTATTCCCAATAACTTAATGGATAGGTTATAATGGTCAATTTATACTAATGGTGTCTCATGGTTTCATTTAAACTCATGATTGCATGCTATGCAAGCTATTGAAGAATTTAAATTATTTAAAGAAAACATTTCATAAAAACATCTGGGTGTTACATTCTACTCCCCTTAAACTTAATTTCACCCTAAAAGTTCATCTCTTGGATACATAAATTGAGTATACCTCTAACTCATCACATACTGAAGTTCCCATATAGCTTCCTCAAATTGGTGGTTCCACCATAAAACGTTAACCAAGTGAGTGGTATTATTGTGTAAAACGTTTTTCACTATGATCCAGAATATCTATCGGTTGTTCTTAATAAGAAAGATCTTACTCCAACGGTATGAATTCTGAGTTTATTACATTTTAATGATCATGTATGTACTTTCTCATGATATATACATGGAATACATCATGAAATTGAGAGATATTTGGTGAAAGTTTCAATCTATAAGTTACCTTCCCAGAACGATCAAGAATTTCAAAAGAACTTATATACCTAGGGCTCATCTTGCCCTTCTTTCCAAATATCATTACTCACTTCCAGGGAGATATTCATAGAAACACCTTGTCACCCACTTCAAACTCTAAGCCTTTTCATCGGTTGTCAATATAACGTTTTTCCCGACTCTGAGCTTCTCTTATGTGTTGTTGAATAGATCTAACCTTATATTTCATTTAATCAATAATATATGGTCCTAATATCTTTCTTTCCCCAAATTCATCCTATAAAGTTTTAGTTATACACTTCTTTACATAAAGGGCTTCGTAAGGATCCATCAGAATATTGGAGTGAAAGATATTGTTGTAAGAAAATTCCACCAAATATAGGTGTTGATCCCAACCACCTTTTAAATATATAGATAAATCTCTCAACATGTCTTCTAGAGTTTTAATTTTCCTCTTTGAATGACTGTCTGTCTGAGGATGATAATTAGTGTTGAAACTTAACTTTGTATCCAGAGCCTACTAAAGACTTCACTAGAACTTTTAGTTAAACCTTGGATCCCAATCTGATATAATGGAAAGTGGTACTCTATCTAATCTTTCCACTTTATTTATATATATATTGGAAAGATAATAAATATATAAATCCTCTCTAATAGCAATGAAGTCTGCCAACTTCATAAGGAGATCAAATATAACCCAAATAGAATTATGGCCTTTAGATTTTTTGGGAATTCCGATGACAAATTCCATAGTGATGTTTTCCCATTTCCATTATGGTATGGGTAATGGTTGTAACATTCCCTTAACTTCTATCTATCAACCTCAACTTGTTGACAAACCAAGTACCGAGAGACATATTCAACAACATCTCTTTTCATTCCATCCCACCAAAAATACTCTTTTAGGTCCATATACATCTTTGTGCATCCAGGATGAATAGAGGATGAAGAACTATGAGCCTCATCCAAAATAGCCTTCATTAATTCTGGTATGGGAGGAATACAAAGATGGTTACTAAACATTATCCTTCCATCACAATCAAGGTTGAATTCAGGAACATTTCTCACCTTCTTTTTTAGTAATATATATTCCTTTTGCGCCTCCTTAATCTTCACTTGTATAGATAGTTGAACATTCATTTGAGAAAGATAAGATTTCTCCCCTTCCTTTTAAAATTTCATGATCCATCCTTCGAAAATCTATAAATATTGGATCTTTTGTGATCCTCATCATGGATAGGCTAGCATGGTCCTTTCGACTCAAAGCATATAACACCCTATTCGCTTTCCCAGGGTGGTAATGTATTGAGAAATCATAATATTTAATCAACTCCAACTGTCTTATTTGTCACATATTCAGTTAATTTTGTATGAAAACATAATTTAAACTTTTACTATTATTATAAATATCACACCTTTTTCACCATAAAGATAATTCCTCCATATCTTTAATGCAAATATTACCGTAGCTAAATCCAAATCCTGAGTTGGGTAATTTTTATCATGGATTTTCATTTGTCTTGAGACATAAGTTATCACCATATCATTTTGCATGAGAATACATCTCAACCCCTTCTTGGATGCATCACTATAGATCACAAATATTTCTCCACTACAAGGTAGTGTGAGCACAGGTGCACTGCATAACCTTCTTTTTAGATCTTTGAAATTCTCTTCACAGTCCTCCGTCTAAGCTCTCACCATATCATTTTTCATGAGAACACATCCCAACCCCATCTTGGATTCATCACTATAGATATAAGGCCCCAGCCTTAAACCTTACTTAATCTTGAGTTATTACAAGATTACACATTGAGGATCTTTTCGGGTTTAGAGTTTAGAGAATTAGATCATAAAACAAGCATTACATTCTACATATAAACAAAGTTGTTACATAAAGATAGTATTCATTTTTCCCATCAATAGAAACATATTTAAAATAAAACATGGATTCATTCTTGACACTTCCTGGACACTATCATCATATCATGTACCTTTCCCTTGACCTATGAAAAACATTTCAAAAAAACTTGGGATGAGCATAAAAACCTCAGTATGGGTTATAAAAATATGGAAAGGAAACATAAGTTCATATATACATAAGAATGAAATCATACTTTACCCATAAAACATAGGCACTTTAACATACCACATAAAATCATGAATAAATCATAGAAATCATAAGACATAAAGGTAACTTGAGGCATTCATAACATTCTTACGTAGGGAGTAACCCTCTTGGTTACGTTTGGAATACCCATCACGGTATATTCCCTAAATATTTTCGGAGAAACCTTAACATTTCACTCCTTCACGTTACCCAATTCATTGGAGAGCTATATCAGGCTCACCCACCCTTAGTTTATCACGGAACCACCCGTCTTCATAATAATGCCCAAGAACCTCAACATAATCGTATCACATAAAACATGCATAAAGGAAACATAACATTTCCACCTTTCAATCACAAGATATCAATACAACACATTGATATAAAAACATTATGAAAACCATTTTCAATACCAAAATAAAAGAAAAGTAAAACATGGTATTTATTTTTCTTTAAAAAAATGTATGGCTTGTAGAGGAAGCCGAAACTCAAATAATGGTCACGGCGGCGGAGAAGTTGTTGTCGCCGCATACGTACGACAAAAACATTCCCTTTTGTAGTTTAGTAAATGATTCGTATAAAAATATTCCTTTTTGAATAAACATAAAAGTCAAAGGGGTTTATACACCATATAAAAGAAGGTTGTGTATAAAACAAAATATGCCTCAATGAAAGGAGATTGAGACGAAGTACCATACCTCGGGTCCGACTTGACTCGATCGTTCTTTAATGTCCTGAATAATAAACTTGAGTTAATTTATACTTTCTTAAGAACCTTTTTCAAGTTCATTATTCCTTTTATATCACTTATTTCCATGTCATGAACACTATGTAATTATTTAAGTTAATAACGGTCGTTTTAACGATCATTAGTACTTGAGTCAAAAATAAACCCTTTATAATTACAAGTTGTTCATGTATCCATTATATCCATAATTATAATAATGATGTATATATCATATATATCCAGTATATACATGCATTTATAATATTACATAATCATTTAGAGGTAAGAAATGAAATGCACCGTTCATGGAGACGGTAAGCCCTACGTACGCATGAACGCTACTTTCATTTCTATTTCGTATTTTATAGAATGGAATCATAATGATATAAAGGTATATTATAATTAAATTATAATATTATATATAATATCATAGTTACATCCTTTATATGTCCCACATATGGTATTTAACGAATCAAATCACTTTGAGGGGGCGGTAGTCCGCACTTCCTTAAATGAAGATATCGCGTTTACCCATAATGGAAACCATAAAGGTATGCCCAAAATGAAAAATACATAAGCTTAAGGAAAACATAAACATATCATATATCATATATAAATATAGTGACATCTCAATGTCCACCTTTGAAGGTGTTAAAATAATGTTGAACAATCATCGTTTCGGGAGGCATAAATTCGCCATCCACGGAAACAGTATGTTCTTTAACCATTAGATGTAGGTGAGTGTAAGTGTAGCTCGAATACTTCTTATAAAAACATCCTAGTATATTGAATATATTGTAGTTGTTACAAAAGAAATGAATAAAAAGAGTTTAGGGGGTTGGGGAAGCAAAATAAAACAAAAGGACTCAAGTGAAGACATTACCTTAAAATCGGGTAACTTCCTTTGGTTTGAGCTCAAAGGCTTCCTTGGGAAGACTTCTGCCCAAAGTGAGGATTCAAGGAGTAATATAGGGATGTGGAGAGACAAAATTGGCAGGGTTTGGCCAAGGAAAAGGCTTTGGAATTGTGGGTAAGGAGGTAGAGGTGGGGACCTTTTATAAAGGGAGAGGAGGGGCACTCTTGGAAAGTAAAGAAATGTTACTTTATTTTAAAATTAATTTAGGATATTAATGGTCCCACATTGATGTGTTTCGAGGATAAGGTGATAAGGGTTTTAAATATACTCATCTAATAGGTTTTGGACATGTTTAGGTCTTAGATTTTACATTATCTTTCCATTTTATTTAAATCCTTTATTAATGAGGTAATCGCTGCATCATCATGATGTCATAAATAATTTAATAAATTTAATGTATAAAAATTATAAAAAAACTATCATGATGTGGGAAATATTTTTATCTTTCTAATGAATATTTATAGTCCAAAATATCATTTATTTAGACAAAATTAAAAATATTTTACTTAGGTGATACATTCTTTGTCACATTTAACATTCTTTAAAAATAAAAAGATAAAAAGTCACTTTCTCACAAAAGTGATTCCATGGGGGCCCCAAGTTTGGAACAAGGCATCCCATGGTAGGCCATGAGACAACCAGTAGTCTTAGGACACATTTTGTGGTCTTTTTGTATTATTATGATATCATTTTATTATCCTTAACTACCCGATTACTCATTAATCAAGATAATTACCGTCGTTACTATTCATAATGTCCAAAAACAAAAGAGTCTTGATTACATAATTTGGACCTTCTGATTACAAATATGTAATCCATTTTACCAAATTCCAAACACAGAAATTTCAATAATTGATTTAAAAATAATTCCTGTTGTCAAAACAAATAGTGGGTTTTTTTGAAACAATATCTATGAAAAGTTTGGAATTAGTTTATGCCCAATTCCAAAGTGAAATTAATCCTAATGACCACCATTGGATTAAATGGTAAAAATATATTCTAATTTAACTTTAAAACCAATTCAAAAGATAATCTAATCATATAAATAAAGTATATTAAAAAGCAGTTTTGATGTAAAATGCAGTATTTTTTACTATTCATTAAAAAATGAACATTGTCAGAAAAATACCAAAAATTCACACAAAGTAAATTTTGATGTCCCAATAATAAAGAATAAGTTTATTTTGACAAACATAGCTTATAACATTGTCAAAAGATATATTTAAAAATGGTTTTCCATCAAAAGGCAGTAAAACAATCCTTTAAAAAATATTAGTGTATCCCATGCTTAAGATTGGATTTATTTTCATTTTAAGCCTCTAAAACACTATCTAATTCATTAATAGACATAGATAAAAATATCTATTATTCATTACTTACTTTGGATGTTACAATAGATCACACATATTTCTCCACTATAAGGTAGTGTGAGCACAGGTGCACTAGATAACTTTTATTTTAGATCTTTTAAATTCTCTTCAAATTCCTCCGTCCACACGAACATAATTCCTTTATGAGCCAACTTGGTGAGTGGATATATAGTTGTAAAAAATCTTTCATAAAACATTAATAATATCCATCCAAACCAAGAAAAATGCAGATCTAAGTTACCATTATTGGCCTAGGACAACATTCAATAACTTCAGTTTTTACTGGATCCATATATATCCCCTCTCTTGAGATTATGTGACCCAAAAATAAAAATTTTTGAAACCAAAATCTACACTTGGTAAATTTTTCATAAATATTTTCCTATCTTAGGGTCTTTATTACAATTCTCAAGTGATATTCATGCTCTTACTTTCTCTTAGAATATACTAGAATATAGTCTATAAAGACTACCACAAACTGATCAAGACAGTATCTAAAGACTCTATTCATTAGATCCATAAAGATAGCAGGGGAATTAGTAAGACCAAAGGGAATCACTATAAATTCATAGTGTTCATAACTTGTATAGAATGTTGTCTTTGGTATATCCTCCTTATTGACCCTTAATTGATGATATCCTGAATGAAGATCAATCTTATAAAAGTATTGAGCTCCACGTAGTTGGTCGAATAAGTCATCAATGCGGGGAAGAGGATATTTTTTCTTGATAGTGATCCTATTATTTTCTTGATAATCAATGTAGTGACTCATTGACCCATCTTTCCTATTAAAAAACAGAACAGGTGCACCCCAATGTGATGCACTAGGGTGTATTAATCCCTTGTCAAGATTCCCTTGGAGTTTCTTCTTCAATTACTGCAACTCAATTGGGTTTATTCTACAAGGTTTCTTTGAAATAGGCATAGAACCTAGTATGAGTTCTATTGAAAACTCAACTTCACAATTCGGTTGAATAACTAGAAATTATTCTAGAAATACATCATCAAACTGCCATAAAAAAGGGGTATTATTAATGTTGAGTTTCTCCCCAGCCATTTGTGATAAATAACCTTCATTTATAGGAACTAAGACCCATAAGATAGAAGAAATTTACACTGGAAGGTCGTATTCATCCTTGCATCGATAGATGATCATAGATTGATCCAAAATATGATATGTGACTTCCCTTCCTTGTAAATTGATATGATATCAATATAGATAAATCCAATTCATGCCAAGAATTATATAAAATTATACTAAAAGAAGGATCATAAGATTTTCATGAAGTACTTTCCCACAAACTTCAACTGAAAAAGAATTATAAATTTTGATATGACTGTTGTTCCATTAGGAGTAGTCACAGCTAACTCAACATATAATTATTGAGTTAATATAGAGATACCCTTAGAAAATTCTCCATAAATAAAAGAGTGGGTGGATCCATAATCAAATAAAATATTTGATACTTTAGATTGGGTGGTAAGTGTACCTTTCACCACTTTGTTATCATACTCCACATTATCGATAGTGATCGCATGTGACTTATCTTTATCTTTGGACTTAAGAATTTTCTAACATTGATCGTCATAAATAACCCTTGTATTAGGACATTGGTTGGAATAATTCCATATTTCCTTGCACTTGTATCATTGAAGTGTGGGAGGTTCATTCTTTGTATATTTTTCTCTATTCTCATCATTAGACATTTTTTCCCATCACTTCGAAACTCAATTTCCCTATGACCTTATCTTACACACTTACAACATTTTCTAGTAACTTTAAGACAATTTCCTTCACATTTCTTTACACAATTTGATCATAAGGGAAAACTAATATTCTTTTCAGTGTGGTCTTTATAGTTTCCCTTGAATTCCATTTTCTCTTCTTATCAAACCCATAGGACTGATGGATTACTCCAATCTCCATCTTAACCTTGAGATAAAATTGAATGATTTCCTCATAGCTATTGAAGTCCCTTATAGCTAATTCCCTTTTAAGACTTTGTTTTAAGACACTCAATAATTGATTAATTTTACTCTCAGGTTGGATAATAATTCTAGAAGTATACCTTGCAAGTCTTGTAAAATTTTATTTGTAGGTACCAACGGATTCATCATTCTTTTTCTTAAGCTTAAGGAACTCCTTATCCATATTTGTTAAAATAATAAAAGGAAATTACCTATTGAAAAATAAGTTCTTGAACTCATCTCATTCCATAGATTCAGTTTCATCTCTTCACCACATATTCTTGATAAGATTCTACCATTGATCGGTTTCACCTTCCAAATGATTAACTGCCAAGATAAATTTATCATGCTCTGAACATTGGAGAACTAAAAATATATTTTCAGTGGTACTAATCCATTTTTCATCCATTAGTGGATCAAAATACCCATTGAAATAAGGTGGATTATTCCTTATGAAGAACTCAATAGAATGGCGTTCCCTCCATTTCCCATTTAGAAGTTCTGCATGATTCATCGCTTGAGAAAGTTGTGTGAGCCTAGTGACAAGATTTTTCATTCCATCTCCCATAACATTCAGTTACTCAAGAGTACAATCATTTAATTTCCCCTAATATTCAGCATTAATGTGTTTCCTTTAGGTTCCATCCATTGACTAAGACCAAGAAGCATAGTGTCAGAAACACTAATCATAATGGGGAAACCACATGATCAAGAATAAAATTTCAATTTAGGAAACATTAGGTTTTATCCTAGGTTATTCGTGATCATTTCTACAACACTAGGATTGTAACTTAAAATTTGACATATCATTAGGTTTCTTACTAAGGTTTTCTTATCCTAGTTTCCAAAGATTAAATATACCTTTTCATTGATACCAGCTATAATGGCTCATACTTTACATAAATAGATATTACTTCAACATTGAATAATATTCATTAAAAAACATAATAAAACCATGCCAGAAGCATATATTTTTAGTGTATTTATAAACTAGAAAACATACACAAATGGTTAATAAGACATCTACATTGTTTCCCACTTATTTATTCATAACTAGACCCCTTTTTGACATATCTTACTTAATACCCTTCTTCATGACTTGGGGAAAAGAAACAAAATAAAGGTTGAGCTCAAATGGTCAGTAAGGGTAAATAAGGGAGATATCAATAATATCATAATCATAATACATAAGAACATAACATTTTAAAATATTATCCTACATATGAAAGACCGTGATATAATTTCATGGGATAAAACATAAAAGTTCATAAAGAAACAATGAACATATTACCAAAAGTCATAACATAAGACATGGAATTTTTGGCCTACACATAAGCATAGAAAATAATTTCATATTAGTCAAGACTCATTTCCAAGATGATCATGGTGGAAAAATTCCATTACTGAACCGATTTCACTCCTCATTCATGCCATGTATTACTGAACTGGGTTTACTTTTCATTCTAACCCTATATTATTGAACTGAGATCATTTAATATTCCAGCCCTAACTATCTCATGAGATATAAATATTTACATAATGAATTGTAGGGTGATATATGTCCCACCCATCTCATAATGAAATCATTCTTACATGTTCTAGAAAAAAATAAATCATAGCATAACCCAAGGAATAAAATGGGTTTCTTAAACATCATTCCATCATAACATTATCCATGTAAAAAAATAGATTTTATAAATATAATTCCATCATAAAAATAATCAAACCATAGGAATAATAGGGATAATATACTTGAAACATAATCCTATTAGATAATTCCATCTTAGATGGAAAATAATTTTGATATAACACTTGAAATTAATTCTTGAAGAAAATATCCTTTCTTCTTTATAAATGTTTTCTTTGCTCAAAATGATATGAAAATTTAAAAGAAAATAAATTATTTGAAAATAAACTTTAAATGTTATAAAGGAAGATTCATGGAAATAAAACATTATGAAAACATAAAAATCCATTAATTCCCTATAAGTTAAAAGAAAATATTCTTCTCGTACTTTTGTTGAATAAGTCAAAAAGTACCTCATATCAAAAACGACAAAAGATTACTTTCATACCATTTAATAAAAATTAACCAATAGGTAAAATGGACTTTAAATAATTTTAGAAGTATAAAAAGAATGTTTTAGAATAAATATTTAAGAAACATGGAAATGGATGATAAATATACCCCAGTAAATACTTACATATAAACAATATTAAATAATTTAATTGACTTATTAAAGAATCATATTCATTTTTATGATATCATATATGATCATATTATCATCCTATTTTTAATAACATTTCATTATTATGTGTTATTCAGGTATTAACTGTTTCATTTTCTTAGGCATGTTTTTTCGAATAATTTCTGGTTCTTCTTCTTAAGTCATATTTATATCATTAAAAAATGACATTAACATAATATATATCATATTAATTTATTTTATACATTTATATAATCATGATTTAATGGATATCATGTAGAATGAATCACATCGCATTGTGGAGACGATAAGTCATACGTACGCACAAGCTATGATATCATTCCCATAATTCTGAAATGGTATGAAGTTGTATGGTATTTATTTTTTAAAAGAATTAATATAATATTATAATAATCATATATAGTTATTATTTCCATCAGTATACCCATCCAAGTAATTTAGTGGTGAAAAACATATTACACCACGGCGTGAAGATGTTAAGTTGTAAGTACGCACGCGTGGTGATTGTTGAGTCAATAAGGTTTTCTTTATGACTTTTCCATTCCTTCATATTTGGGGGAGATTGTCAAGTCAATAAGGTTTCTTTATGACTTTACCATTCCTTCTTGTTTTGAAAATAACAAACACCTTATCTCAAGGAAAATTTCATTTTACCCTGTGTTTTACTTCTATAAGGAAAAATTTCCTTCCCCAAGGAAATTTATCCTTACCATGTTTTCATTGTTCATATCATAATTTTTCTAAGTGTAAAATTTGGTTTCAAACCAAAACCTCGGAATCCTATAAATACCTAGATATAAATCATTTTGTTTTAGAATCCGAATTCTGATTACGAATTATAATTACGAACTCTTCTGAAGTTCTGACTCTGAATTCTGATTACGAATTCTAGTTACGAACTCTTCTAAAGTTTTGACTCCGAATTATGATTACGAATTCTGGTTACGAACTCTTCTGAAGTTATGACTCTGAATTCTGAATACGAATTTTGGTTACGAACTTTTGCAAGTTCTGACTCCAAGTTCTTTGAATACAGACTCCGAACTCTTATGAGTTCTCACTCTGAATTCTCATGAACTTTGACTTCGAAATTTGTAAGTTCTGATTTCGAATTCTTGTGAATCCAGATTCTGAATTTCCTTGAAATTCAGACTCCGGAATTCTATATATTTCAGGTTCCAAATTCCTAGAAAACAGAATCTGAATATCCTTGTATTATAGACTCCAAATTCAATTTTGGTTAGACTCTGAACTTTCATATTTTCTTACATTCCGAATATTGGATTTTAGTTACATAACCATATTTTTGCTTACAATTTGTTTAAAAATGGTGTCATGCCTTCAGTTACTAACTAACCATTATTTGAGGGACACGTGTACAGGTCCCTCCTAAATTCAAGGAAAAATATGACCGTTGGAGGAGGGAGTCGACCGTTGGTGTTGTGCCTATAAATAAGAGCTTACTAATGAACTTTTGGCAGAACAACTTTTGGAAAACTTTTAGACAACTATTGATCTGAAGTGATTTCTAGAGAGAGAGGCTCTTATAAACTCTCAGGCTTCATGCAGAAAGTTTAAATGGCTTGTTCAAACTTTGTTTCATGCAGATTTTCTTTGTTCAGAGGTGCGATTTCCTTGAAATCAGAGACTTCAGGTTGTGAAGTCAGAGGTGCTGATTTCCTTACAAATCGAGGGCTTGCGGGGATAGCAAGATAGATACCAATCTTCGGATTGAGGGATTACCTGGGTTTGGTTAATATAGACTTTCTTGAAATTATAAATCAAGTGACCTTTATCCAGGGTTGTTGGATACCCTTATCTTTGGGTTAAAAGAGTTACTACTTATTTCTTGTAGTGTTTATGTTTTGTTTTCCACTGTAATTTTGATTGTTAAGGAAAGTATAACTTTCTTATACTTCTTTAAAATTGTACTCTGATTATATAAGATTCTATATGCTTTAAGGTAGAATCTTAGTTGTTATAAACTTTTGTTAAGTTTCATTTCTGGAATCACTTTTTCAGAATCAAGCAAGTTATTAGAATCTAGAGGTTTTGTCAATTACCTTGTTTAACCTTGTTGAACATAATCATCTTTAAAAGTTCCAAAGGAATTTTTTAAAGTATACAATTCATCCCCCTCTTGTATTTTAATATCTACATCATAGTTTGATACTAAAATCAATATCATATCTATCGTATCTATCGATCCAATAATTGGTATCATAGGAGGACTCTGAAATACTTATATTCACATATAAGTTTTCCTTTCTCTAAAAGAAAAATCTTCTTCTTCATTTTTCCAGAATCACTTTTTCGGATTCACTTTTTCAGATTCACTTTTTTGGATTCATAAGTTCGGATTCACTTTTGCTTAGATATACTCTAGTTCTATATTTTTCCTTGCTTGGAATGTATTCCTTGTTTACAAACTCTTATTACTAACAATTTTGGTTGTCAAGTTTTTCCTTAAGATAGAGGGTTTAAATGTTGGTTCTATCGAAAATATAAATCCTACCAGACCTCCTATATTTGATGGAAATGATTATGAGTACTGCATAGATAGGATGAAGACCATTTTTATTAACACTGGAGTTGATAACTACCTAATGTTGATAGGGGACTATAAAATTCCTGATAAATAATTGAGAACTTTTACTAATCAAAAGAAATCTGAATATCAAACAAATTTCAGAGTTAGAAATACTTTGTTGTGTTCTATGACTAGGAAAATCTAAATTAAAATATCTTCGTGTGAAGATGAAAAGAGTATCTGGAAGAAACTTGAAGTTACACATTTTGGTACATCTAAAGTTATAGAGACAAGAAGAGCTATGTTGAGAGCTGAATACCATGGATTTAACATTCCTTATAGAGAACCTATAAGCAAAGTTTAGAAAAGGTTTATGACTATCTTGAATAGATTACAGTCTATGGGAGAAAATGGTTTGGATAATGAGGCTCTTGTAGATAAAATAATAGAAATTATGCCAAATGAGTGGGAGTCCAAGAGGACAGCAATTGATGAGAATAGGAAAGTTACCCATATTTCCTTAAATTGTTTGGAACTCTTCTTCAGCATGAGACTAGAATGAAGAGAGATATTGATAATGTCAAAAAGAAAAATGGGAATGGAGGAGTTGCTTTTACAACTACTTCTAAACATATAAAAGCTAAGACTCCAGATAGAGTTACTAGATCTAAGACAAATAAAGTTGTTATTCAGTCAAAATCTAGTGATACAAAAAAGTATGAGAATGAATTAGCTAATATTTCTTAGAGAATGAACAAGATAGTGGCTCAAAATAACTATCAGAATAAATTCAAGAAGAGAGAGTACAAAGAGAAGAAATATGGGGAAGTTTCTTGTTATGAGTGTAGACTAATAGGTCATATCAAACCTGATTTCCCTCTTTTGAAAAAGAAGGAAAAGAAGGAAAGGAATTCAGAAAGAAACAAGAAGAAGTTTTATCGCTCAAAGCACAAGAAAAGTATTAAAGCAAATGATACTTGGAGTGATAGCTATGGAGACTCTTCAAAAAGTGAATCTTCTGAATATGAATCATCAGCATAGAAAAATATCAGATTCATGGCTACTACTTCTTTCCCTAATACATGTCTTATGTCCAAGGTACGCTATGTCGAGGCTTTAATAAATTTATCTCTTGATAAGAATTACTATTATAGGGATATTACTTCTAATAAAGATACTTCATCTTCAGATAATGAAGAAATACCTTCGTATGAAGAAGTATCTAGATTTTCTATGTTTTTAGAAGCAAAAAATTGTAAAATTTATAAGAAATTGGACAAGGGAAATACTAGAGAATAAATTCTTACAAAAGAGATTTCAAACCTCTCTAGAGATCTTAAATATAAGTATGATCTTTTAGAAAAAAAATTCTAAAGACCTTAAGGAAGTAAATTATACAAAGGAAAAACTTTCAAAAGATCTTAAGAATGCTATTTCAAAATTGAATGTTTTTTAGGAAAAATCTAACTCTAAGGAAATAATTCCTGAGGATAGGAATTTAGTCATCAGACTAAAATCCAAAATATATTCCCTTAAGAAACCTATTGTAAACTTTACTTCTGGTAAGGAAAATTTTGACAAGATGTATTCTCAAATCAAACCTCAAGGAAATACTACCGGAGTAGGTTATACTCACCAAAAACCTATTTTCAAAAACAATTATTTCATTCCTTCCAGAGCCCCTTTTAGTACTAAATGTAAAAGTGGTGGACATTGGAAAAAAAATTGATCGTGGAATATTTTTCAATCTCTTTGGTTTCATAAATCTTATTTCTCAAAACAAATGTGGATACCCAAAATTTTATTGTCTAATAATTATGGATCCAAGGAAGTTTGGATTCTGAAAGTCTAACTTTCTTATTTTCAGGAAAATAAAGAAGGTGCCAATGTAAATACTTGGTAAATGGATATTGGATGTTCCCAACATATGTCTGGTAACAAAAACTTCTTTGAAAAAAATTATCAAGATGAAAGGAGGAAAAGTAACTTTCGAAGATAATGCCAAGGGAGAAATTGTTGGTATAGGTAACATCTTTCTTCTTGGAAAAACTTTGATTTCAAATGTTTTATTTTTTAAGGGTCTTAAGCACAACCTCATTAGCATAAGACAATTATGTGATGAAGGCTACCTTGTGAATTTTAGGAATGACAAGTGCTTAGTACACAATTCCAAGGAAGAGTTTATTCTTTCTGCCAATAGGCAAGAGAATGTTTACACCCTAAACTTAGAAGACCTTAGGAGCCAAAACATACCATGCCTTAGTGAAATGGAAAATCATTCTTGGTTATTTCATAGAAGGTTAGGTCAATGTAACCTTAGGAACATATGTAAACTCTCTAAGAAAGGACTAGTTAAGGATCTATCGGAGCTTAGATTTGATTCTTCAAAATTGTGTGATCCTTGTCAATATGGAAAGAAACATAAATCTAGTTTTAAATCAATCAGTGAAGTCTCAACTATTGATGCATTACAGTTGGTTCATATGGATCTTTTTAGACCTACACAAACTGGAAGCAATGGAGGCAAATATTATGTATTTTTCTTAGTTGATGATTACACTAGATTTACGTGAGTCTATTTTCTAGCAAATAAATCTGAAGCTATTTCATATTTCAAAAATTTTAGAACCCAATTCAAAAATGAGAAAAACCTTCCTTTGATAACTATTCATAGTGATCATGGAGGAGAATTTCAAAATTCTGATTTTGAAACTTTTTGTAGTAGAAAAGCAATTACTCATAACTTCTAAGCACCTAGAACACCTCAATAGAATGGTGTTGTTGAAAGAAGAAATAAAATTATTCAAGAGATAACAAGAACCATATTGAGTGAGTATTCTATAGCCAAAATTTTTTGGGCTGAAGCTGTAAGTATTTCTTGTTATACTTTAAATCAAGTTTTGGTTAGACCTTTTCTTAATAAAACTTCTTATGAGTTATGGAATGATAGAAAACCTAGAATTTCCTACTTTAAGGTTTTTGGTTTCAAAGTATTAATCCTGAATACTAAAGATAATCTACATAAATTCATACCAAAATCTGATGAAGGAATTTTCATAGGCTATTCCACAACTTCTAAGGCTTATAGAGTTTTCAATAAAAACACTTGTACTGTTGAAGAGACAGTGCATGTTAAATTTGATGAAACTGATCCTTTTGTTTTTAAACAACCCCAACCTACATCTTCAGATGTGTTTTAAAAAACTGATTATCAACCTTTGTTAGAAGATCCTTCTGATAAGGAAAATGTCCAAGAAGATAATTCTGAAACATTTACCCCAGAAGATTTCCTACCCTATGTTGATGAACAGGTTTTACAAAACCCAAATCAATTGTTTCTAAAGAATCATCCTAGTGATAGTATAATTGGTGACGTGAATCAACCTGTAAGGACTAGAAGTTCCTTAAGAAATGATGTAGAACATCAATCATTTCTTTCCCAATTAGAACCAAAAAGCACTGATGAAGCTTTAGGTGATGATGATTGGATAAAATCTATGCAAGATGAGCTAAATGAATTCAAAAGGAATAAATTCTGGATCTTTGTTGAAATACCTAATGAAACTTCTGTAATTGGAGTAAAATGGGTTCTCAGAAATAAGTGTGATTAAAATGGAATCATAGTAATAAATAAAGCTAGATTGGTTTCTAAAGGCTATAATCAACAAGAGGTAATAGACTATGAAGAAACCTATGCTCTAATAGCTAAACTTGAATCTATTCGTATTTTACTTGCCTTTGCAGCATTCTTCAATTTTAAACTTTTTCAAATGGATGTGAAATTTGATTTCCTTAACGGTTATGTTCAAGAGGAAGCTTTTTTTGAACAACCTCCTGGTTTTGAAGATACAAAACATCCTGATCATGTTTTTAGACTTACCAAAGCTTTTTATGGACTTAACCAAGCCCCTCGAGCCTGGTATGATAGACTTATAAGATTTTTGCTTCAAAATAATTTTGTTAAGTGAAATGTAGATCCAACCCTTTTTATAAATAAAGATAAGAAAAATGTTTTGATTGTTCAAATTTATGTTGATGACGTTATATTTGGTTCAACTCAGCAATCATTAACTGATTCCTTTGAGGATATAATAAAATCTGAGTTTGAAATGAGTATGATGGGTGAGTTAACGTTTTTCCTTGGTTTTAAAATATCTTAAAAACTAGAAGGAATCTATATATCCCAACATAATTATATTAAAGATCTTCTTAAAAAGTATGGATATGACAACACTAAAAGTATTAGTACTCCTATTGGTACCTCAAACACTCTTGATCTTGATGAAGCTAGGAAACCAGTAGATCAAACATCTTTTAGAGGTATGATAGGAAGTTTACTTTACTTGACATCTATTCGTCCAGACTTAATGTTTTCAGTATGCTTATGTGCAAGATATTAATCTAATCATAAGGAATCCCATTTAAAGGCAGTGAAAATAATTTTTCGCTACTTAAAGGGAACCTGGATTAAGGAATTTTTTATACTTCTGGAAATGATTTTGTTTTGAAAAGTTTTTCATATACTGACTTTGGTGGATGTAGAATGGATAGGAAGAGTACATCCGGAACTTGTCATTTCTTAGAATATTCCTTAGTTTCTTGGTCTTTAAAGAAGCAACACTCAGTAGCACTTTCCACTGCTGAAGCTGAATATGTAGCAGCTAGAAGTTATTATGCTCAAATGTTGTGGATGAAACACACACTTACAAACTATGGTATGAGTTTTACCAAAACACAAATTTTATGTGATAATACAAGTGCCATTTCCCTTATAAAAAACCCTGAACATCACTCTCGTGTAAAACACGTAGATATTAGGCATCACTTTCTTAGGGATCACACAAAAAAAGGAGATATCATTCTTCAATTTATCGGAACGCAAGATTAGCTTGCTGATATTTTCATAAAATATTTACCCTCTGATAGATTTGAATACATTAAACAGAAGTTAGGAATGATAACCGTAAGGTAATCCTCCTTATTAACTTCCTGTTGAAATCAATCTCTTTACAGTAATAAACTTCTTTTCATAGGTGGAGTACATTTGATTGTGTTTTCATATTTTTTTCGTAATGAAGTTTTTCATTTTTTTGTAATGAAGTTTTTCTTGTTTTTCATAATGAAGTTTTTCATGTTTTTCATAATGAAGTTTTTCATGTTTTTCGTAATGAAGTTTTTCATGTTTTTTGTAATGAAGTTTTTCATGTTTTTCGTAATGAGTTTTTCATATTTTTCATAATGAAGTTTTTCATGTGTTTCCTAATGAAGTTTTTTATATATATCTTTTGTAATGAAGTTTTTTCATGATTTTTGTAATGAAGATTTTTGTAATGAAGATTTTTGTAATGAATATTTTCGTAATGATGATTTCTGTAATGATGATTTTTGTAATGAAGATTTTCATAATGAAGATTTTCATAATGACGGTTTGCGTAATGGAGGTTTTCATAGTTGTTTTTTTTAAGTTCTTTAAGAGGAATATTACCTATTATGAATAATCATCCTGGTAATCTGAAAGGTATGACTCTTTCTTGAGTTTTCGTAATCACCTTTTACTTTCTAGAAGTTTCTTTTGTTTTTTTAAAATTTTCTGGATTCTAGTTTCCTTAAATCCAAATTTTTTCTTTTAAAAACCTCAAAAGATCGGATCCTACCAATTTTTCCCTGCGGTTATCATTCCAACCATCATATCTAATTAGAAGAATTCTCATCCATTGGATTCATATGGGAAGATGAACCATAACATCAACGCCTATATAAATGGGACCCCTGATGGTTGTCCCACATCGGTTTTCAAAGCTTTTACGTGTCGAAGCTCTGCCCCACTTCAAAAAGCTCGTTCCAGATTTTCAAAGGTTTCTTAATTCTGAATGTCTGATGAAGTTCTTTCTCAAGATATTTCTTATGTCATGCTGATTGCAGAATGGAAAGTATACAGAGAGAGGTTAGTACATCCAAATTTCTTCAGCAAGTATGACTCCATTATCTCCAAAAACATCAAGCTTCATGGATGGGAAATCATTTCTATCTCAAAGCTAGGATCACAAGACTTGGTGTATTAGAATCTCCTTATTGATTTTTATGAGTCAGTAAGTTTCTTTAAGGAAGAATGGAGAGATAATTTTTCATTCAAGAGTTATGGAAAAACCTATCCCTCTCATACATCAAGGCTGATAGCTTGGTGGGGCTGTCTTATGAAGGGGAAGCCGAGTTCTGTTCCCACAAGTTGCCAGATGTACAAGGATGTTTTGTAAAGGTGAAGGCTATGGAATTCCTTGGACTTACAGATGTCAAGACCGCAAAGATTTCTCACTTGTCTACCGAAAATCGGATCCTTGAGTTATGGTTTCAAGGTTTTATCGTACCGAGAAAAGGTGAAAAGGACACGCTCAAGAAAAGTGATATGTATATCTTTGATTTTTTGGTAAATCTAAGGAAGATCAATCTAATGAAGCATATTCTCATTACGATAGAGAATATCAAGAATAGGAATTTGAGAGCATAGATAATCATGTATCCTGCCCTACTCTCTAAGTTGATTGTTCGGTTCTTGGAGTCCTTTAAAATCCCTTCCAGTTCAAATTCTAGGAATTTAAAAGTTATGATAATCAGTGATGATACTCTCAAGAGGATGAAAGTTGGTTTCTCTAAGGAGACAGGATAATTATTTAACTTACCATAGGAAGAGGTTGAAGTTATTCCGAAGGAACAAGAAGTTCTTAAACCATCAATGAAATGAGGAAAGAAGAGGAAACTGAAGGAAGTGGAAGAAGAAGAGAAACCCCCTATAGCTAAAGAAACTCAATCTGCACCTCCAAAGCCCAAGAAGCAGAAAGCCTATCCAGATGAGGTGGTTTCCAAGTGGAGAGAAGACAAAAAGAATCAGAAGGAAGAAGAACCACAGTTTGGTTTAGATCCTGCAGAGGCCAAGGCTTTGAAATAAAATACTGCTGAAGATCTTGAGAAACAAGCCAAAGAGGAGAAGCATAAGAAAAAAATGCCTGAGGACGAAAATGTCCAATCTCTTTTGAGGGACACTAAAATAGCATCCGAACAAATTACAGTACCAAAATCGTTCTTGGTTTAGGATCTACCTGAGACTCCGGGGAAGAAGTACATGACTTTGGAAAAAGCCCAAGAGAAGGTTACTGAAGAGAATTAAGTTGTATAAGAAGTACAAGAACAAGAAAGCAGTGCTGACACAGAAGATCTCATATACAAAGTTGAAGACTTTCATGAGAAGGAAATTTCTTTTGAGAAATTATCAATCCGGACTTCTCAAGCCGGATCTTCAAGGCTTGTTACTTCTGGAATTTATGAGAAGGATGAAGAGTAAGTGAACAAATTATCTGAGGAAGAGAGTCATAATAATGACTTCATTCATCTTGAAGATATTGAGGCTGGAGCTGAAATGGAAAAAAATTGATGAAGATAAGATTGTTCAGTTGTTTGAAAGTGAGCATGAGTCTCCAGATGAAGAAGCTATTACAAGAACCAATAAGGGGAAATAGGTAGCTGAGGATAAACCTTCTAAATTTGTTTTGAGGAAGAAGGAAGATGGTACATCTTCGAAGAGAAATTTGGTTGAGCTAGAGGAAGAACCATTACCTAGAAAAGTTTCAGATTCGGAATCATCAGCTCCAGGACATGATTTTGTCATTCAATCTCTGAAAAATATTGTTGACACCATTTCGATCTTTCCAACCATAGACTCCAAATGTCATATGCTTCAACATAGCATGAATCAGAAATCGGATTCTATATCCATGGTGATGGATAGGTGTGTAAAGATTGAGGCTGATCACAAGAACTTCCTTATCAACTATGATTCCCACAAAAAATATTGTAAGAAAATGGTCAGCTGGTCAAAGAAAATAGTTGAAGATTTGAGAGAGCTTGATGATTTTCAACATAAAGTTAAGGAATACTTTGATAAAAAAATAGAAAAATCAAGGATCTCACAACTAGATTTGAGGAAAAGATAAACCTTGAACAGAATACTCAGATTCAGGAGGTTAGGGATCTGAATGGGAAATTGAACTTTGTTGCTCAAAGCTGGAAAAGAGAAAGGGATCTCTGAATCGAGATTGAAGAAAAGCTAGTGAAACAAGATGACTTGTTGAAGGCTCAGGCATAGGATCTGAAGGCTTAGGATGATAGGATCAAAGCCTTAGAGAAGCAAGTAGAGGAATACCACAGGAGTTAAAGAAGCTGAAAACCATTGTCAAGAAATTGATACCCAAGGAAAAGGAAGGAAAATAAATCCGATCTTTTGTTGTATTTTCTTTAATTGTACAAATTCTTCTAATATTAATGAAATTGTGGTTGCTTGTTTTTGTTTGGATGTTTGTACTAATATTTCAAGTATCATATTTTTTCCATTCCCTCAAATTCTTTTTGAAAATTACAAAGGGGGAGAAAGGAAAAATAATGCTAAGTAAAGAAGAAATATCCCTAAGTAAGGGGGAGTTTATCTAAGGAGGAGTTTTCATACAGAGATTTCTGTACTCAAGATAATGAAAAATCTCATTCCGTAAATCTAGAATACAATCCTTAGAGTTCCAAAGCCTAAGGGAGAGTTAGTTTTATTCATCATTATCAATGTGAAAAGGGAGATAAGTTTTATTTCAAAGTCCAGGAGATTTTTCTAAGTCCTTATATTCTTTTTCGTAAGGATGTTTGTGCTTTCCAAAAAGGGGGAGATTGTTAAGTCAAAAAGGTTTTCCTTATGACTTTTCCATTCCTTCATATCTGGGGGAGATTGTTAAGTCAATAAGGTTTCCTTATGACTTTACCATTCCTTCTTGTTTTGAAAATCAAAAACACCTTATCTCAAGGAAAATTTCATTTTACCCTGTGTTTTACTTCTATAAGTAAAAATTTCCTTCCCCAAGGAAATTTATCCTTACCATGTTTTCATTGTTCATATCATAATTTGTCTAAGTGTAAATTTTGGTTTGAAACCAAAACCTCTGAATCCTATAAATACCTAGATATGAAGCATTCTGTTTTAGAATCCAAATTTTGATTACAAATTCTAGTTAAGAACTCTTTTGAAGTTCTAAATCCGAATTCTGATTACGAATTCGGGTTATGAACTCTTCTGAAGTTCTGAATCTGAATTCTGATTATGAATTCTGGTTACGAACTCTTCTGAAGTTCTAACTCCAAATTCTGAATATGAATTTTGGTTATCAACTTTTTCAAGTTCTGACTCCGAGTTCTCTGAATACAGACTCCGAACTCTTATGAGTTCTGAATCTAAATTCTCATGAACTCTGACTCCAAACTTTGTAAGTTCTTATTTCGAATTCTTGTGAATCCAGATTCTAAATTTCCTTGAAATTCAGACTCTGTAATTCTATAGATTTCAGGTTCTGAATTCCTAGAAAACAAAATCCGAATATCATTTTATTATAGACTCCAAATTCAATTTTGGTTAGACTCTGAAATTTCATATTTTCTTAAATTCTGAATATTGGATTTTAGTTACATAACCATATTTTTTCTTACACTTTGTTTTAAAATGATGTCGTTCCTTCAGTTACTAACTAACCATTGTTTGAGTGACACGTGTATAGGTCCCTCCGAAATTCAAGGAAAAATATGACTATTGGAGGAGGGAGCCGACCGTTGGTTCTGTGCCTATAAATAGGATCTCATTTGAAAGAGCTCACTACTAAACTTTTGGCAGAAAAAATTTTGGAAAAATTTTAGACAACTATTGATCTGAAGTGATTTCTATAGAGAGAGGCTCTTATAAACTCTCAGGCTTCATGCAGAAATTTTGAACGGCTTGTTCAAACTTTGCTTCATGCAGATTCTCTTTGTGCAGTGGTGCGATTTCCTTGAAATCATAGACTTAGGGTTGTGAAGTCAGAGGTGCTTATTTCCTTACAAATCGAGGGCTTGCAGGGATATCAAGATAGATATTGATCTTCAAATTGAGGGCTTACCTGGGTTTGGGTAAGACAGACTTTCTTGAAAGTATAAATCAAGGGACCTTTATCCAAGGTTATTGGATACCCTTCTCTTTGGGTTAAAAGAGTTACTACTTGTTTCTTGTAGTGTTTAAGTTTTGTTTTCCACTTTAATTTTGATTGTTAAGGAAAGTATAACTTTCTTATACTTACTTAAACTTGTACTCTGATTATATAGGATTCTATACGCTTAAAGGTAGAATCTTATTTTTTATAAACTTTTGTTAAGTTTCATTTCCAGAATCACTTTTCTGGAATCAAGCAAGTTATTAGAATCTAGAGGTTTTGTTAATTACCTTATTTAACCTTGTTAAACATAATCATATTTAAAAGTTCCAAAGGAATTTTTTAAAGTATACAATTCACCCCCCCCCCCTCTTGTATTTGAGTATCTATATCATAGTTTGATACTAAAATCAGTATCATATCTATCGTATCTATTGATCCAACAGTGATTTCATTTTTCATAGGATGGATAGAAGTTAGAATATGATTGTTACATAATCATAATAAAATCTAAGTATTTAATTGATACTTGATTTATTAAATTTTAATGTAAAAAACTCATGAAGAGGAAGTAGAAGAAGAAATAATTTTGAAAGAATCGGTAGAGGCGATTACCTCTTCTTCGACGTTCTCCCTCTAAATATCCTCTTAAAGCACTAAAGTTGGTTTTTGGAGAAGAAAAATAATCTATATAATTTCACTAGGGAATTTTATAATTGAAAATTTTAAGGTATATCTGATATTTAAGGATGAATTAGTTATGAAGAAATGAGGGATGAGGTCCCCTTTTATAATTGAGGTGAGGGGAGCTTTTGAAATCTCTAAAAATATTAATATATAATAAAATAAAACCACATCCAAAAACCTCCAAAATTTCTTAGTTTTGAAGATGAGATTAGATAATATTGTAATATCAAAAACTAATAAATTTTAGACAAGTTTTTCTATCAATGTAAACCTATTCATTTTAATTAACACTTATTTATTCTATATAATTTTAATTAAGGTAACAAATATTTCAATATTAAAAGGGTAAAATATTTACTTATTTTATGTCAATTAGACCATAAATAAATAATTTCTAAACTTTTATACTATATAATAATTATTATATATTTTTTTTAAAAAATAATGATTTTTAAATAATTTAATAATACATTATTTTGATAAACAGTCAATTGTGTCAATTTTGACACTATTCAATTCATTGATTATTAAAAATATAAAGATAATAAGTTAAATTAGAAAAAAAAAATATTTTATTATATTCATAAGTGGTCAAGGTCATCTATAAAATTTGTTGGATATATTAATTATCCCAAATTATATTTATTTTAATATTTTTAATAACATTTATTTGTTATCTCCATTAATAAAATAATTACTACATCAGTTTTGTATAATTATTTAATATACTTATTTGTTGAATAAAAATTAAAAATAAAATAATATAAAGAAGTTCAATCCTCTATATTTTATAATAATACTTATATTCGAATATATATTCTGGAAAATCCTACATTAAAATTTTTATATTTATTAAAACATGAATGTGACAACTTTAACATAACTTTAAACAAAATATTATAAGTGTCATAATCTTTTCCATATGGTTTAAAATGGTCAATAACTAGACCCGTGGATGATTATGGTCGATATATAATTGACCAATAATATTTTTTCAAGTGTTTTTGTCTTTTAATGGTTATTATCATTTTAATAAAAATTATTTTATTGGATTCTCATCAATTAAATAATTTATGCATCATTAACGTATAAGTCTTTAAGGTAATTATTTATTTCCTAAAATTTAAAAAAAATTACCATGATAAAGAAAACAAAATATATTTAAAATGAGTATTTATAGTCGAGTTTATCTTTTGTATAACCTTATATTAAAAATGATATAGTTATAAAATTTTGAGTAAGTCGTATTTAGATTTACTTTAAATAAAATAAATTAAATGTTTTAATCTCATCCAAGTGGCTTCCAATAGATACCATTTTGACCCAAGGATGATTTAGGTAGAAAAACACTCATCCAATGATATTATAACAAGTGTTATAGTAATTTTATAATTTTAATGTTACCCTTAATTATTCGATTTACACTTTTACCGTATTAATAAAAATTACCGAAGTTATTATTCATAATTCCCAAAAATAAAATAAATATATTTACATAATTTGGACCTATTGATTTCACATATGGAATTAATTTTTCAAAATTAAAAATATATAATTTTTAGTAATTAATTTAAAATTAATCCCATTGTCGGAATGAGAAAACAGGTTTTAAAAGTTAAAACATTGCAAAAGATTGAAATGCTTTTACATCTAAATTTAATGTAATATTATTTCCGATGAAATAAATTATATTAACTGATAAAAATATAATCTATTTATAATTTTAAACCATTCAATAATATAATTTAACCATATAAATTATTTCAATGAAAAAAATTCTTTTCAATTAAAATTTATTATATTTTTACTATTTATCAAAACTTGAAAGTTATTGGAAAAATATCAAAAAAAATCCTAAGTAAATTTTTATATCCCACTTAAAAATAATATTTTTATGTTTTCATATAAAAATTATCAATGTGTCAAAATTTTAATTTAAAATGGGTTTGCCATTAAAAGGCATTAAAATTACCCTTTTGAAAAAAATAGGTACATAAAATAGGGTTTATTCATATCTTATGACTAAAATATCTATTAGATTAATATCAAAAATATTTTATTAAATATATAACATATATATTTTATTAATTTAATTTAATAATTGAAATTCACTTAATTTATTAATATAAAATACAAATATTTCCTTTAAATTTAATTGGTTTATATTTTTCATAAATAATTAGTAGCCAACGAATTCACCATAAATTTTCATAATTTAGTTATATTTATTCCTAATAACTTAATGGATAGGTTATAATGGTCATTTTAGACTAATAGAATCTTGCGGTTTTGTTTAAACTCGTGATTGCATGCAATGTAAGTTATTGAAGAATTAAAATTATTTAAAGAAAATATTTCATAAAAACACCTGGGTGTTACACCTCATGTAAAACATGAGATGCCTGAGGTGAAATCCTTGGAAGATATACACCCATGGAGTCATATACCTCATGAAAAACATGGTATGCCTAAGGTGAAAGCCTTGAAAGATATAAACCCATAGAGTCAGCTACCTCATGTAAAACTAGGGATGATTGAGGTTAAATTCATGGAATATATACACCTTCAGTGTTATATAGATTGTGATCAACACGGGATTCCTTGGGTTTCGCACCTAATATGCCTCTATGAGATTCCCACCCAAGAGGAAGGATACAGGTGACCATTGTTCCTAGTGTCGAGACATTCCAGTGATGCCCAAAGTGTCTAATATCCTGATCGAAGGTTTCTACCCTATCAAGACCAAACTAGAATGTCCAGACAAAACTAGTGTAATTAACTGGTGTCCACAAATAGATGGAACCGAGAATGAGTTCCATGAACATGAATTAACTCTACAAGGGAGACCCGAACTAGGATACAAGTTCCAAGGAGGAATCCAAGGAATGAAGAACTAGCATCCCATCATCTCGTTTCAATCAAGGAGAAAACATCATTGTTGAAAGTGATGAAAGATAACCACCTTTGGAAAGCAGTAATGTAGGGTAATAAGCATGTCAGTGCACATTAACACATGGGCAGTGGCCCTGACAAAAGAATCAAAAATAACTATTATGATATTTTTTATGTGACATGTACCCTAATACATTATCACATTAATGTTATACATAATAAAAATCGATATATGATAAGTTAAATATTTTAATTCAAATTCATGAATATATAGGCAATTTAAAGTATAAAATAGTTGGTTTTAGGGAACCAACTCCTACATTTTAAAATTATAACTTTGTTTTATCCCTAACCAATGTTTTTTATGGAGTATTATAGGATATGATGAAATATTAAAGTTAGTGTTAGTAGGATTTCGTATAAAGATATGAAATATAGTCATGAAGCACAAAACAAGTTTTGTACGTTGGTTGAACCACCAAGTATACCACATGGAGTTTCATATAATATCTCTTTGGTATGATAAGGGTGTTTGTTTTATATAAAATCTATATACTTGAGGTTATAAAGATATTTATCTTACATGTAACATCTTGTTACGCTTTTCAGGTACCCTTTTTTCGTGCTTTTTTCATCCTATTTTGGGTGCATTTGTGGGATTATCACCATGTTTGGAGAATGTCCAAGGTGATTTGGTGTTTATTTGTTAAAAACATGGATTTTTTTTGTATTTTGTATAATTAAACCTTGTTTATTTGGATTACATGAGGTGTATTTTTTGCCAGGAACATGTCATGAAGATTTATAGGGTGTGAAAGGTTACACATCATGTACTTGGAATTTATTACATGTAAGAGAAAATTATATTTTAATAAAAATACGACGCATTTCTCAACATTTTTATCCTTCATGGATTATGCAACATGTAATGGGATTACACACCATGTAATTCTCATGAGTTGATGTTTTTAGGGTTCTATATAAGTGATTTTCATTTCATTCGACCATGTAACCTTACTCTCTCGACCTAGATCCTTACCTAGGAAATTTTGGAGATCTATGATACTTATGGATTATTTGTTTGGTGATTGATTTCCATTGTTGTTTCAGTTCATATTTCTAAGTAAGTGGATCTCCTCTCATATATTTTTCTTCTGATCTCTCTCTATCCTCCTTAGAGTTTTATGGATCTAAACTTATTTTCATTGGATCTTGATTATAGGTTGTGTTCCTAGATATTTTGTGCCTTAGTTCTTCATTGGTGGGTCACGTTACGGGTTTATATTTTTGGATCTTTAATTTAAAGGTAGGTGGTTCCATAATTTTATTCCCTAGAATTGAAACCTTGAATTGATTGATTAAATTGAAATGAGTTTTTAAATTATTTAAAAATATAGATTTATGATGATTCAATATTTGGTTTGAAATGGGTATAGAAATTGAGATAAATCACAATTTAAATATAATTGAAATTGTGGGGTAGATTTATGAAAAATTATGGATTTATTTTTAAATTGTTTTGATGAAATGATTTTATGTCGATCTTAAGAAAATTTCTTAAATTGAAAAGTAATTTGAAATGGCATGAAATGATGAAAACATGTTATTTAGTTTTGAAATAAGAAGTCGTGTTGAAAATTGAAATCGGGAAATTGTATTTTAAAATGTTTTAAAATTATTGATTTCAAATTTGATTGATTGTTTGTTTGAATCACATGTTATCCTGGGTAGTTATTTGGTGATTGGGACAAGAACACTAGGACCTTGACTCCCTAAAAATTGATTGATGATGACAACTATAACTGAAACAACTGTGGCATGAGTTCGCATAATGGGATCCCCTATTGGGGTGTAGAATTCCCTTGATGTGTTCCCCTATTGTGATGTATTTGTGTGTGAACACTTGAATTGATTCGGGATCACTATAAGATGTGTGAGGATCCTATTACTTGATAAATTGACTTACCTTGGGAATTTTATACATGGTGATTTGACTTGATTTATGACTTGATTAAATATGTCATTGATTACTAAACTATTTTATTCATTCCAACTAATTTATATAAATATTTTTATATAAAATGTTCATTTAAGACTGTTTGAAAGTTGTTTTGATATATCTTCCATCTATTTTAATGAAAGCATGTTTTGTTTTAAAATATGAAAATGAAATTCCATAACATTTTTTATTTAAAATTGATAAAATAAATGATAAATCATTATGGAATTGATTGTGGAACACTTGGTGAGGCCCTAATGTGCTGTATATCTCAAATTGTACCTTTTCCTTTGGTTGTTTGTATACTTTCTTATGTCAGGTCCAAGAAAAGGGAAATCGCCACTTAGAGGTGGTGGATGTTCTTGATACTTTGGACTATGGAGTATTGGTGGAGGTGACCAATGGAGATGTTTTACACTTGTTGCATGGTATTTTTAGTTTTTATCTTGTTAGATACTAAGTACTTTGATGATTTACTGCTTTGGGTTTTGTTATACTTATTGTTTCTAGTACTTTCTCTCTTTGGAGTGTTGAGAATTCTAACTTTTAATATTTTATCTTCCACTATTTTGTGGAAATTTTGGTTCCCTCTTTATTCTTGTATGGTGTCGGGTGTTAGTCGCCAACCCATGGGGATCAGTAATGGCCTTTGTTCCATGTTAGTCTTGGATTGTGTATCAGGGTACCAGGGTATCCAGGCAAGTTTATAACAAAGTGGTATCAATGGTTTAGGTTAAGAATCACTCATTGATGTCAGTATGTAGTTTGGGATGTCTTTTAAAGACTTAGGAGGTAGTTACAAGTGATTTCCTGGATAGATCTCATCGTAATGAGCCTTGATTCACCATGGGTGTTTGGGGAAAGGTGTCTTGAGGAATAACTATTGGTGGAGAAATATGTTCCACAAGATTACTCAAGGATTCCACAACCATTCAGAAGTGAATCCAATATCAACGGCCCAAAAAACCCTCTTAATGTTTTGCTTCATGAAGCCCTTTTATGAAGAACCTTCACCCTCTGTGAGTACACGAGTCTCTAATGGAATGCTCTGTGATTCTAAAATCACTCCGCGGCTACACTAAGGGTTGATATTATGCTTCTCGAGTCTAATGCAGACGTAGTCATTCGTAGATCCCACATCTTCTTCTTGAACCACATCCCAGCTTCATGAAACTCAGTGCCTATAAATATGGAACTCAATCCAATTTTTAGGTATGGATACCCGACCCTTTGACTTCTGAATTTCTCCCAATTCATGAAGCACCTAGGTATTGTGATCCATAATGAAAATGGATCATTCAAGGTACCTAATCTTCATGAATACCCTTTTTATATGTTCTTTAATACCTTCACCTAAGGTTGGGATGCCTTTCATGAAGGAATATGCCATTCATAGAGGAAGAATATCCTTAGGAGTACTTGAGGATTCACAAAGAATTAATCCTTTAAAAAGTACTCCTTTCCTAAACCAAGACTTCATATTGAAGTAGGGTCACCATGTTTCATGAATCCCTATACTTCATGAAGCCCCTAACCTCTGCAAAGCACCCAAGTTTCACAAAACACCCCAATGTGAGGCCCTCTAATTTGAAAAAACCCCTCTTCTGGGCCTCTCTATGTTGTCTTCATTCTACTAACACCTCTTCATGAATTTTTAGTACTACATGCCTCCATACCCATCTAGGATTGGTTAAATTTCACTTTAAGTCCCCATGTGATCTACACCACCCATTATTGTGGCCCACTCTATTCTAAGTGTGACCCGAGACTCTGATTTACCTTTTGATTATCAGCATGGGTATGTTAATTATTTTTTCTTCTTAGCATAGGTATGATAACATGGACCTCATTATTGACCACTCCTCCACACTGTTACACATTGGCATCGTTGAATCCATGCCCCTCCCAAGGGTATATGTGCGGCAGTTATGTAAGCCCAAAGGGTGAGGAGTGAGTCCCCCACATCTTAGATACATGATGTAAAATTTCCTAGTACCAAAATCCTCAGTACATGACATAAAACTATAGCCTTACCCTACATGATGAATGTAGGATTCCCCACACCCAACTGGCACGGGAAATTCCCACACCCATTCACTCAAGGTCGCTCTCACACGTAAGTCCCAAACCTTTTCACTTAGGGAATCTTCCATGCATAATCCCTACACACCCTTGATAAGATTCTCCATGTATGACTCACAAGTAATGAGATATTCCTCACATGTAATTAGAACCTCTTCACATGGAATGACATCCACCTTGGGCAGCTTCCATGCATATTATCCACATCATCACTTGTTGGTGCATCTTTCACGACATGATTTCCAGGTCTACTACTTCCTATTATTTCTCACACTGAAATTGCCCGTTGGAAGGATTACCATGGAGTATGTATGGTGTGGGGCTTATTCCCAGTGTCCACCTTCCAACGGGCAACTTCCATGTATAAGCCCCACACCATACATGCTCCATGGTAATCCTCCTTAGGTGTAAGACTCATCATGTCCCCTTATCTGGGAATCTTCCTTGCATAATTCCCAACCATATGTTCCACTTCCATGGGCCTCCTCCTCAGGTGTAATACCCAAAGCCCCTTTTCAAACTATGTTTACTTTTATTTCCAACTAACTAGGATACGTAGAAATCCTCTCTGAGGTCCAAACCCATCACTCTATCCATTCCATCCACTCCATCCATTCCACCCAAATCCCAACACTCCATCTACATCCATCTTGAATTTACCCAGGCCGCCAAATCCTAGTGAGATCATGCCAACCACCCAGGTAGCTCCTATGTGTAAGCCACATCTACTTCATCGCTTCTCCTGACAGCACCTGGGCGGCTCCCATGTGTAATCCCCACACGATAAAACCAAGTAAAACCCTATTAAAAGGGTAATATTACATGTATAATCCCCATAATATCCATCATTAATGATCCTTTAATGATGCAAGCATCCTTACCGCATGATATTAAACTGCACGAACCAGTCCTGTCACATGACCTTAAACTACAGCATCAAACTATGTGGGTTTTGACCCTTGTATCTAAAGTAGGGTATGTAGGATTCCTTCTTGAGTTCAAATCCAGACCAATGGTAATCCTTGGTGCCCCATCATAAGATTTAACATCCCTAATACACCTTCAAGGGAGGTCTAATCAACCTTCATGGTGTGAAATTCTACCTTTATGGGACGCACCTCCCATATTCACCTCTATAGAGTGTTCTGGTCCATCCATTGGTAAACCTTTTTGGTGTTCCCTCCTTGGGATACACCACATTTTCCTTTCTCTATAGGGTTTTCTAATCAAACTGATTCCATCTTCAAAAGATGTTAAGCTCACAACCCATCTCATAATTCTACCTCATGATAAACATTATATTCCTAAGGTGAAGTCCTTAGAATATATACACCTATATAATCATATTCCTCATGACAAACATGGGATGCCTAAGTTGAAATATTTGGAAGATATTACTTTGGCATCAGATAACTCATGATCGATATAGGATGCCTTGGGTTCTGAACCTAAATATACCTCCATGAGATTCCCTCCTATGGGGAAGAATATAGGTGACCAATGTTCCCAGCATCCAGACATGCCAATGACGCCCAACGTGATTACTCTCTTAACCAAAGGTTGCTACATGGTCAATACCCCTTAGAATTTTTAGATAAAAGCAACATAATTAACTGATATCCACAGAGAGATGACATTGAGAATGAGTTTCAGGAACACAACTTAATCTATGAGGGAGAATCGAACTAGGCGGAAAGTTACAAGGAGGAATCCATGGAAGGAGGAATCGACATTCCATCATCTTTTTTCGATCAAAAAACATACATCATTGATAAAAGTGATGAATTTCACATGCATTTGGAAAGAGGGAATGTGGGGTAACAATGTACGCCAGCGTACGGTAACATGCAAGGTGGGATTCCCTAGAAAAAGCATCAGAAATAGAAATGGTGAACCTGATGTGAAACTATTATCCTCAACATGTGGACTATTAGCATTCGATACATCAACAAATTAGCATCTCACTAGATCCAAATATATGATACTATGACTCACTAATAAAATAGGGGCCCGACATGGAAATCACTAGAAGTTGGGGTAGTTAAATGTTGGGAATTATAGTATGTGACATCTTCGGTGTGGATATCTCTTTCCAACTATGGAATATTGGATGATGTTGGGGCATTGGGCATTTATTTCTTGGTATCTTTACTGACAGCTGAATACTCCTTATTTACAGGACCTAAGATATAGGAAACCAACAACCCAATGCTCACCGATGCAGGGGTAGGAGAAATATCAAAGTGGAAATCCCACATAACCCCACCTCTACCACGACGTCTGATATTCCATCATCTACCAAGCTCCCATGCCTCATATCACCCTCAAAAATCATTCATATGAGGGTAATGGACACCCTCATATGATGGTATGAGCATGAGGGAGTCATTCCCCATGATGGATGTGGCTTGTTATGACCTAGAGGTTTTTATGCCTCACTGACACCACCTCCCCCAAAGTCTGCATAGGGAACAACTGCTCCCCACTCCAATAATGAACCAATTCAAGAACCTCTCCCCAGAGAGATCCTATGACTCACTCCCCTACACCGAGGTGGTAGGGGATTCCCAAGTCACCCCAAAAATGACTTCCTCTTAGGAGATTCCTAGGAGGGATCCCACCAAGCCTCATTAGTGCCAACAACTATCAGTTCTTCTGAATGATGAATAGGTGGACTACACTCATGCTCTACTAGCCCCAGTCTAAATGTCCCAATGCCGGCATTAGGCACAAGTTCAGGAGGACGCCCGACAAGGGGAATCATATTCCATATCTCTAGTAGATCCTGCTATTACTGGCGTATTTGTTTAGATTATTTTCACTGTAGATTAGGGACCCATCAATGCCCAGTTGGGATCAAGGCCTCAACCTCCCCATAGAAAGGTTGGGTTGGCTCTATCAGCCACTAGCATCATAAATAGCCTTCACAAACCGGTCTATGATGATGAGATCCAGTACGGAAGTCCTCCTTGTAATGTCGCCGACTAAAGAAGAGTCCCTCCCCGATTCATCAACATCTAGTGTGAAATTAATCCCCATAATCATGGTTCCCAATATAGAGGTCCTTCCCATGTCACATTACCATCAGTATGGAGGTCCACCTTGCCTCATTAACGATCAGTACGGAGGTCCTCCCCATGAAACATCCAACCATAGTGGAGGTCCTACCCACTCCTTTGAAGGTTTAAGAGGCCCTTTCCATGTTTCAACCAGTTGTAGTAGAGGTCCTCCTCGTGCATTATAAAACCAACATAGAGGTCCTCCCTATGTTCCTAATGACCAAAGTAGAGGTCCTCCTTGCTATGTCAATAATAAAATTAGAGGCCCTCCTCGCTACTATAGTGGTCAAAGAGGTTGTCCCACTCATGCTAATAGTAGCTAATTTGAAGGCCCTCCTCATATCACAATCAATCAAATCAGAGTTCCTCCTCTATTCATCACCTACTAGCATGGAGGTCCTCCCCATGTTGAAGGACTTCTCTACCCTGAAGAACCATCCCAGGGTAGAAGGGAGAACCAATGCCACTAAGGGAAGAACTCTAGGAAGCACCAAGTCATTTTCAATCACATTCACTTCTCAGACTCTGAAGCGGAATGCGATTCAATGATGGAGCCTTCACCCTAGTCATCTATATTAGAGTCTGGGGAAGGAGCCTGGTATGTGAGATTTATCATCCCAGAAGGTGAAATCCAAAAATATCTTGAACCCCTTCATAGGTACATGCAGGAGGAGGAATATTTGGCTCCATTATAGGGTCTCATAGTATAGTCATCCATATTATCACCAGTTTCATTCTCTACCTCTACCTAAGATCACTGAGAGTTATTCTAGATTATAATAGATGACAAGAATCTGGTAGACCCGCAGATGATTGTCGACTCCCTCATGTGTGAGGCAATGGTAAGAACCTAGTCCTATAGGGATGTGAGGATGTGGTTGGCACCACCCCTGAGAGATTCATAGTGCTCTATGGAATCATTTAATATGTGTATCCACACATGTAGATCCATGTATAGGTACAGTACACTACTCTGCACTTTAGTCTTATCCTGCAACAACCCGACTTACCTAGTGATATTGAGGATATGATCCTGAGTATTGTAAGGGTGAATATGGATGATCTCAGGTTTTATAAGGATGGGGACACTATCATAAGATCCAAAAGAGAGAACCCACCCCCTGGGGTAGCACAGTATTAGGTGGACCCTTATAAAGGTGCCCACACTTGCCTGGAAAGGTAAGCACTTGGCCTTGGAGAACCCTTTGCATAATTGCATGTCAATCAGAACACCAACAAGGATAAGGGACCTCTTGTGTAACAACTGGGTCTCGGTGATAGCACATACACCCTTCCTTAACACGTTCATCGGGTCCTGGCCCGCTAGGTACCACCAGTTTCCCTGCAGACACATGGTCCCCACCCTAGGGCCCACCCACGTGCCAGAATAGGTCATCTGACTAATGAAAATCCCCACAGGCTAACACATGTCCTTTATAGTGTGCTTTGTCCTCACTCACACACACCCTTTGAATCTTTCCAGAAGGTCCCTGGGGTAGCACAGTATCAGGTGGACCCTTATAAAGGTGCCCACACTTTCCTGGAAAGGTAAACACTTGGCCTTGGAGAACCCTTTGCATCATTGCATGTCAATCAGAACACCAACAAGGATAAGGGACCTCTCGTGTAACAACTGGGTCCCGATGACAGCACAGAAACCCCGCCTTAACATGTTTGTCGGGTCCTGGCCCGCCAGGTACCACCAGTTGCCCCGCAGACACATGGTCCCCACCCTGGGGCCCACCCACATGCCAGAATAGGTCATCTGACTAATGAAAATCTCCATAGGCTAACACATGTCCTTTCTAGTGTTCTTTGTCCTCACTCACACACACCCTTTGAATCTTCCCATAAGGTCACTGGGGTAGCACAGTATCAGGTGGACCCTTATAAAGGTGCCCACACTTTCCTGGAAAGGTAAGCACTTGGCCTTGGAGAACCCTTTGCATCATTTCATGTCAATCAGAACACCAACAAGGATAAGGGACCTCTCGTGTAACAAATGGGTCCCAGTGATAGCACAGACACCATGCCTTAACATGTTTGTCAGGTCCTGGCCCGCCAGGTACCACCAGTTGCCCCGCAGACACATGGTCCCTACCCTGGGGCCCACCCACGTTCCAGAATAGGTCATCTGACCAATGATAATCTCCACAGGATAACACATGTTCTTTCTAGTGTTCTTTTTCCTCACTCATACACACCCTTTGAATCTTCCCAAAAGGTCACCCATGTCCTTTCTAGTGTTCTATGTCCTCACTCAAACACACCATTTGAATCTTCCCAGAAGGTCACCCATCCTGATCACTACTCCAGGCCATGAACGCTTAACTGTGGAGTTCTAATTAGGAAGGCTCCGGAAAAGGAAGGTGCACCTTATTGACATGAGTCATATCATTTAGTCATTTAACCCTTTATCATTTGGGGGTGTTACATTCACCCCCACCCCTTTAAAGCACAGTATCCTCATTGTGGCCCCTACATATCAACCCATTCAGTGTGCTGCACTTAAGGCTGGGTACCACCTATGATACCAAATATAACAACTGGGTCCTGGTGACAGCATAGACACTCTGCCTTAACATGGCTGTTGGGTAGTAACCCACCAAATACCACTAGTTGCCCCATAGACACGTGGTTCCCAGAAGGTCACCCATCCTGATCACTACTCCAGGCCGAGAACGCTTAACTATGGAGTTCTAATCAGGCAGGCTACGGAAAAGGAAGGTGCACCTTATTGACATGATTCATATCATTTAGACATTTAACCCTTTATCATTTGGGGGTGTTACATTCACCCCCACCCCTTTAGAGCACAGTATCCTCATTGTGGGCCCTACATCTCAACCCAGGTAGTGCGCTGCACTTAAGGCTGGGTACCACCTCTGATACCAAATGTAACAACTGGGTCCCGGTGACAGCACAGACACCCCGCCTTAACATGGTCGTTGGGTCCTGACCCGCCAGATACCACTAGTTGCCCCATAGACACGTGGTCCCCACTCTGGGGTTGTGCGCTTCACTTAAGGCTAGATACTACCTCTGATACCAAATGTAACAACTGGGTCCCGGTGACAGCATAGACACCCCGCCTTAACATGGTTGTCGGGTCTTGGCCCGCCAGGTACCACTAGTTGCCCCGCAGACACGTGGTCCCCACCCTGGGGCCCACCCACGTGCCTGAATAGGTCATCTGACTAATAATAGTCTCCACAAGCCAACACATGTCCTTTCCAGTGTGCTTTGTCCTCACTCACACACACCCTGGGAATCTTCCCAGAAGGGCACCCATCCTGATCACAACTCCAGGCCAAGCATGCTTAACTGTGGAGCTCTAATTAGGCAGTCTCCTGAAAAGGAAGGTGCACCTTATTGACATAAGTCATATCATTTAGTCATTTAACCCTATATCATTAGAGGGTGTTACATTCACCCCCCCCCCCCCCCCACCCTTTAGATCACATCATCCTCATTGTGGGCCCTACATCCCAACCCAGGCAGTGCGCTACACTTAAGGTTGGGTACCACCTCTAATACCGAATGTAATAACTGGGTCCTGGTGACAGCACAGAACACTTAACTGTGGAGTTCCTAATCAGGCAGGCTCCGAAAAAGGAAGGTGCGCCTTATTGACATGAGTCATATCATTTAGTCATTTAACCCTTTATCATTCGGTGGTGTTACATTCACCCCCCCCCCCCCTTAGAGCACAACATCCTCGTTGTGGGCCCTACATCTCAACCTAGGCAGTGCGCTGCACTTAAGGATGGGTACCACCTCTGATACCAAATGTAAAAATTGGATCCCGGTGACAGCACAAACACCCCGCCTTAATATGGTCGTTGGGTCCTGACCTGTTAGGTACCACTAGTTTCCCCGCAGACAAGTGGTCCCCACTCTGGGGTTGTGCGCTACACATAAGGCTGGGTACCACCTCTGATACCAAATGTAACAACCGGGTCCTGGTGACAGCATAGACACCCCGTCTTAACATGGTCGTCAGGTCCTGGCCCGCCAGGTACCACTAGTTTCCCCGCAGACACGTGGTCCCCACCCTTGGGCCCACCCACGTGCCCGAACGAGTCGTCTGACTAATGACAGTCTCCACAGGCCAACACATGTCCTTTCCAGTGTGCTTTCTCCTCACTCACACACACTCTGGGAAACTTCCCAGAAGGTCACCAATCCTAATCACTACTCCAGGCCAAGCACGATTAACTGTGGAGTTCTAATTAGGTAGGCTCCCGAAAAGGAAGGTGCACCTAATTGACATAAGTCATATCATTTAGTCATTTAACATTTTATCATTTAGGGGTGTTACATTCACCCCCCCCCCCACCCTTTTGAGAACAGAATCCTCATTGTGGGCCCTACATCTCAACCCAGGCAGTGCGCTGCACTTAAGGCTGGGTCCCGGTGACACCACAGACACCCTGCTTTAACATGGTTGTCGGGTCTTGGCCTGCCAGGTACCACCAGTTGCCCCGTAGACACATGGTCCCCACCCTAGGGCCCATCCACATTCCCAAACGGGTCATCTGACTAATGACATCCCCCACAGAACAACACATGTTTTTTCCAGTGTGTTTTGTCCTCACTCATACACACCCTGGGTACTACCTCTGATACCAAATGTAACAATTGGGTCCCAGTGACAGCATAGACACCCCTCCTTAACATGGTCATCGGGTCCCGGCCCACCAGGTACCACTAGTTGCCCCGCAGACACGTGGTCCCCACCCTTGGTCCCACCCACATGCCTGAATGGGTCATCTGACTAATGACAGTCTCCACAGGCCAGCACATGTCCTTTCCAGTGTGTTTTGTCCTCACTCACACACACTCTTGGAATCTTCCCAGAAGATCACCCATCCTAATCACTACTCCAGTCCAACCATGCTTAACTGTGGAGTTCTAATTAGGCAGGCTCCTGAAAAGGAAGGTGCGCCTTATTGACATAAGTCATATCATTTAGTCATTTAACACTTTATCATTCAGGGGTGTTACATTCACCCCCCCCCCCCCCCCACCCTTTTGAGTACAGCATCCTTGTTGTGGGCCCTACATCTCAACCCAGGCAGTGCGCTGCACTTAAGGCTGGGTCCCGGTCATAGCAAAGACACCCTGCTTTAACATGGTCATCGGGTCTTGGCCCACCAGGTACCACCAGTTGCCCCGCAGATACATGGTCCCCACCCTAGGGCCCATCCACATGCCCGAACGGGTCATCTGACTAATGACAGCCCCCACAGGACAACACGTATCCTTTCCAGTGTGTTTTGTCCTCACTCACACACACCCTGGGAATCTTCCCATAAGGTCAGCCATCCTGATCACTACTCCAGGCCAAGCACGCTTAACTATGGAGTTCTAATTAGGCAGGCTCCCGAAAAGGAAGGTGCACCTTATTAACATGCGTCATATCATTTAGTCATTTAACCCTTTATCATTCGGGGGTGTTACATCTCAATCCCTTTGATCCATATGGTGTTGAATATAAGATAGAGTTAGATCCTACAGGTTCATCCTTACTTCAACAAATCGCAGATAAGAGGAGGATCATTGATGAGCTCCTCGCCGAGAAGCTCCCAGATTATGGTTTTCCTTGACAGGATTTTGTCCCTCCTCCACTGGGGTAGTAGTGACAGCAACAATTCCTTCTTATCAAGATGCTCCCAATTGATCCCAATGATCCCACACAACCAAAAAGAGCAGATGATGTAGTTTATATAAAACATCCACGATATGCATCACCCAATCCTCCAAAGTAGTGTGAGAACCTTCATCGGGGTCCGGATCAAGCCGCTCCATAGGCCATGGTTTGATCCACCAATCCTTCCTATAGGGTTGATGATCCTTTCAATTACTTGGTGGTCAGGTATTCCCATCAAGACAGGGACCCCCACCAAGATGACATATTCGCTCTCAGCACTCACCTTAAATCCCTAGAGATGTGATAGGTGGAAATATCACCTGACGGAAATCCATATCTAGCTTGGTTAGATGACATACGAGCACCCCTAGATTTTGGGAATCCTACCTTTTCCCATTAAATGGGATGGGTGACCTGCTACAGTACCTATCCCACTTTATCTCAAGATGTGGGCCCATTTTGGTAACCCCAGACTAGCAGGAAGCAGCCAAACTCTGATGTTTCATTCAAACATTGGAAGGGCCTACATTTTTTTGGTACAACCAGTTACCCATTGGGTCCATCATATATTAAGAAGATTTTTTTAGGAAATTTATCTACTATTTCAGCTTCACTATGTGTAAGACGAGTATTTATATCCTCTTCAAGTGAAAACAACTTCTAGATGAGTGCGTCACAGACTTCATCACCTGGTGGAAGGGCCTCACATATTTACTCGACATGTTGATGACCCAAGATAAGCTACAAGGGATGTTCAAGGGGAAAATTAGGATTGAACTAGTCCCCAAACTCATTACTTAGAACTTCCTAGGATGATTTCATGATTTCTCCGATAAGGTTCAGAACCTATAGGAAGCCTTACAGCATGCCAAGAAGGCATTCCCATTTCATTTTCCATATTTTTCAATAAGATCCCCCAAGGTAGAGACCGCTTCTATAGTAAAAGTGGAGGCCCCAGAGCTGCTAGAGATATTTATAGAAAATCCTCTCCAAGTGTAGCCTCACTGAGTGTAGAAGCCTCACTAAAATCAGCCTCGTCCAGTACAGAATTGGCAGACACCTCTTCATCAAGCACCGCTGCCTAGAAGAGATAATGTGGGTTAATATTCTCATCATGATATAGACCCTCACCCGGTTTAATCCCCATAAACTCTCTTCCTAGACAAGAGAAACTAGACCTACTCCTTCAAAGAATAATAGGTCCCCGGTTACTTCCATGGTGCCTTGGAACAGGGTGTTTTGAAACTACCAGAGTGAAAGAAACCCCATGAGGTTGATCTCACTAATTTCTAGGACCACTTACCTTACCATAGAATCCTTGGAAATACCATAAAGTAATGTTATGTGTTCAAGGATTGGTTTCAGGACCAAGTGGATAATTGTGTGGTCAAGTTAGGCCACATCCCAGTATAGGTGGCACACATCTTTGTTGAGACCAATAGGGATAGTGAGGTTTCCAAAAAATGGAAATAGGTTTCCAATCACAGGGATAAAAAGTATGATGATTGGTTAGATCACATGGAAATTTATCATGTCAAAGGTGTCACATGTGCCCACTTAGGCCAGCCCAAACCTCCTGAGGTCACTGCTCCTTCTATAGATACCTCTTTTTCATCTTCATCACATCATTATACATATCATAAGAGTGGGAGTTGATGGTTTAAGGTAAAGGAAATTACCCTAGTGGTTCCAAATACATCTCATACCCTCAATGAATTCATGCCTCTAGAAATGGGAATCACACTCAGGGTCTGTCCAGCATTGGAAAAATTCTCTGATGATGGCCAAAAGTATTCCTCTATGAAAACCATTGAACTAGTGGACCCTTTCATGGTCCTCGATGATGAGGAATTTAAGTAAATCCCTATGAATTCTCTTGGTCGATGCCATTAGAGATGAATTCAAGGATATGTAAATCACCGGAATTCTCAAGCTAGTTCTTCAATCTAGGTCGTGCATGAAAATGAGACCAAATAGTAAGTTTAGTGTAATATCTCAACAAGAACAATACTCCTAGCTTATTCTATTAGATTCACCACCACCACTGACTATGCCAATCAACCAAGCATAATAGCCACAATTGTACCATGACCATCCATACCCAGCTAAATCTATACCTTAGTTAGAAGGAAGTCATCTGGTGGTAGTTCTGGGCAATTTTTCTGATGGGTAGTATGATATTTCTAGCACCATATAGAATATAGTGGTTCCCATAGTATTACCCACCATGCCTCTTGCCAAGGAACAACCCCTATAGGCTAAAATGTCCACCTAGAATGGAAGTATGATGTGTTGAAGCACCTCACCATCATTCCTCCAAAGCTCTCAATCCTTGAGGTCCTCTGTCTATCAAAAGAAATGTGTGAGGCCCTTGTATAATCCTTGAGAATCCCCATCCAGTTTGAAATAGAGGTAGTATTCATAGATACCTTCTATGCTGAGGAAGTCAAGTGATCTAAATTCCAATCCATCATCTCATTATTTGGAGAAGATGAGGGATCCCTTATGCAGGGGCACATCCTCCCATTGTACATCACCATCCAGTTTAATGTCATAGAAATTAATCATTGTCTAGTGGACACAGGATTTGAGATCAATCTCATCACAACCCAGATACACCATGGACTAGGACTAGATAAAGTATATCTGAGCCCCTCCAACCTGAATATTCAAGTTTATGATGGGACCGATCAGAGACTATGTGGAAGGATTTGTTTGAAGACTCAATTCAGTTGTTTGGTAGAAAAAACTAAATTCATGGTTGTCCCACAAGATGTTGCCTAAAACACATTGATGGGTAGGCCCTAGCTCCATCTTCATGCATCATTCCCCTCTTCGTATCACCAATGCCTCATGTACTCCCTCAATGGTTTAGTAGGAATATTCAAAGGTGATGTTTCCACCTTCAACTCTTATGAATCCCTCTATATGGATGTTGAATATTACAAGAGAAAGGATAATACATTTCAAACTAATGTGGTTGAGCACACCACCATCATAGTAATCCCATGGATAGATTTGGATGACACATTAGTCCTCCTGATTCATTAATTGGAGGCTACTACACCAGACTTAGGAAATTTGTTTGTTGCTTCTGGGATGAAAGGGCATTGTGTCCCTAAGTAAAAATAACGATGGATGATTACCTTGTACTCTTACATAGTCTAGGATTGGGTGATACCAGAACCCCCCACCCCTATGAGGTATCGAGATGTTTACCCCATGGCTACAATTGTGCCTCACACTCACATGTTCCACCGATCTGGGTTGAATCGACACAATTTGACTCATCACCATTTCTTTGAAATCAATAATGGACTCTATGGTCAAAGGCCTGATGGAATTTTCATTAAATCCTATGTCACTGTGGTTATAGTAGAGAAGGAGTGTCTTAGTAAAGATTCCACCTCTACCTAAGCAGGAACCAGTGTTCCCTCGGAATCAATCAGTCTAGAAGAAGCGTCTCCTCCCAATGTTTCTAATACCTCATATTATGAAGAGGATCTAGAAGATACTCCTCCCACTTTTGAATAAGGTTTTTCCACCACTATAGATGAGCTAGTTTAGGTTAAACTTGGTACTGAGATAGATCTTGGGCCAATGTTGATCAGTGTAGTCATGCCTCTAGAGGAACAGTAGTAGTATGTGGATTTTCTGAAGTAGCATCATGATGTATTTTCCTAGAGCTATGATAAGATGTCAGTACTAGACTCTCATGTCACTGTCCACTGTCTAGTCCTTACGATGAGTCATAGTTGGTTCATGTAGCCTCCTAGAAAAATGCACCCTTCTCATGGTTCCATGTTAGAGGCTGAAGTTAACAAGATTATCAAAGCTAACTTCATCAAGGAAGTTCAGTACCCCAAGTGGATATCCAACATCATTCTGGTTAGGTAGAAGAATGGGTAGATCAGATTATTTATATACATTTGAAATCTCAATCATCATTATCTGAAGGATGATTTTCCCCTTCCAATGGAAAAACTATTGATTGATGCCACAACTAGATTCCAAGATCTCTTCTTCATGGATGGATACTTTGGGTAAAACTAGATCTGGATGGCCCCCAAAGATGAGAAATATACTACCTTCAGAGAACCATGAGGTAATTTCTATTATTATGTAATTCCTTCTGGTATGAAGAATGTAGGAGTCACTTATCATCGGTCCATACAACACATCCTCAAACTAATCCTTGGGATGCTCATGGAATGTTACGTGGACAATTTGGTGTTCAAATCCTACCACCATTAGTCCCATCTTAGAGATCTTGAGAAGGTTTTTGGCATCCTATGGCCCCATTGGTTGAATATTAACCCCTTGAAATTTTCATTCAAGTTAACCTCTATGTAGTTTCTTAGATTTTTCATTAGATATAGAGGCATTGAGATCGACCCATAGAATATCAAGGCCATTGGTTAGATGTCTCCTTTGAGAAACCATTGGGAGATCTAAGTCCTCTAATCCCACTTAGACTATATATTCTATTTCATCGCAAATCTATATGTAAAGTGTAATCCCTTTTATAGTCTCATGAAGAAAGGTGTTTTCTACCAATGGGATGAAGAGTCCCAGAATGCATTTGAGGAGATCAAGCAATATCTAGTATAGCCTCTAATTCTGATGTCACCCATCTTCAGAAATCCATTGGTCTTTTATGTGACCAACCTATAATGATCCCTCAATGCCCTTATCATTTAGAATAATAAAAAAGAATAGAAAACAATTTATACTATCTCAGTCACATGCTCCTCAATAAAAAATCTAGATATTCTTCTATCAAGAAGAGTTGTATCGTGCTAGTTTTCATAGTGTAGAAGTTTTGGTACTATTTTCTGAACTATAAGATATATATGGTGTCCAGTATGGATATTCTAAAGTATATCATGAATATAATGATATTGATAGTCTGGATAGCACACTAGACATTGATTCTTTAGTAGTTCGGCATTAGGTTTGTTCCCTAGAAGGTCATCAAAGTTCAAGCACTGGAAGACTTTCTAGATTCCCATATGGCTCTTGAAGAAGTGTCTTTGTATATTTATTTTCCAGATGAGTCCATCCTTTCAGTGGATCAGGTTGTTCCGTGCTGGAATATTCATTTTGATGGTGCCTCCTAGATCCCAACTGGTAGGAGGCTCGATGATCCCAAGCTCAGCAGAGTAGGTTTGGGGATCATTTTCACCACCCCAGCATAGGCTATCCTACCCTACTCATTCATGCTATTAGAAGGATGCACTGACAATGAGTTCAAGTATTATTCTCTCATTACTCATCTCAAGATAGACCTTGAGATTGAAATTCCCCACTTTCATGTTAAGGGAGACTCTGAGTTAATCATCTAAAAAATTAATGGTGATTATATCATCATGAATCTAGAACTTTTTCCCTTGCTCAAGAAAACTCCCCAATTGACGGCCTAGTTCCCTTATAAGCAATAGGTGACTCATGTTCCACGGTCGTCGAATAGTTGAGATGAAACCTTATTCTTCCTATCTTCCTCTCTCACAGAGTCTGACTAGAATGACATGTTCATTCATGTGGTGCATCGAAGGGTAATCACTTGAATCATTTCAGAAGATGATTATAGCCATCAGGTGAACCAACTTACCAATGGTGCTTCTACATCGAGACCTTTGGACCCCACCCCCACCCCACGGTTGAAGAAATATCTGATTAGATAACCCCTTTTGTGATGTTTCTCCATCATGTAACTCTCCCACTGGATAGAGCCAACCATGATAGAATCCATCAGTGCATAGTACAGTTCACCCTCCAAAGTGGTTTCAATATTGAGTGGGATCTCTACATACATGGGTTTTATGTAATTATCCTTTGTTGCATCAAATGAGATGAGATTCTCTAGGTTATGTAGGATTTTAATCCTAGATCATATGGTACTCATCAGGTAGGGTTGAAGCTCTCCCATCAGATTCAAAGGTTGGTCTACTTTTAGCCCACCATGTTCTATGAATCTATTGAGTTCTACAAGAGGTTCCACGCATGTAATATTCATGCCAACTCTGTGCATAGACCACTGGAGCCCCTTCATACTACCAATTATTCATGTCCCTTTTCAGTATGGGGACTCTATTTCATGGGACTATATCCATGTTGAGTCAATAAGGTTTCCTTATGACTTTTCTATTCCTTCATGTTTTGAAAATCACAAACACCTTATCATAAGGAAAATTTCATTTACCCTATGTTTTACTTGAGAAGGAAAATTTTCCTTCTCCAAGGAAAATTTATCCTTACCATGTTTTTCATTGTTCATATCATGTCTAAGTATAAAATTTGGTTTCGAATCCAAAACCTCGGAATCCTATAAATAATTAGATATAGAGAATTTTTTTTTTAGGATCTGAGTTCCGACTCTAAATTCTCTGAATTCAGGTTCCGAACTTTGTAAGTTCAGACTCCGAATTCTAAAGAATTCAGACTCCGAACATTGTAAGTTCAGACTTAGAATTCTAAGGAATTCAGACTCCGAACTTTGTAAGTTTAGACTCCGAATTCAAATGAATTCAGACTCCAAACTTTCTGAGTTCAGACTCTGAATTATTATGAATTCAGATTCCGAATTTCCTTGAAATTCAGACTCCAAAATTCTATAGAATTCAGGTTTCGAATTCTTTTGAAGAAAGAATCTGAATACCCATGTATTATAGACACCGAATGGTTTTTTTGGTTAGACTCCGAACTTTTATTATTATTCCTTACACTCTAAAAAATAAATTTGGTTAAGCAATCATATTTTTTCTTACTCGTGTTTTGGCTATAAAATGATGTTGTGCATTCAGTTACTAACCAATCATTGTTTGGGTGACATGTGTATAGGTCCCTCAAAAATTCAAGGAAAAATATGACCGTTGGAGGAGGGATCCAACTGTTGAAGATGTGCCTATAAATTGGAGCTCATTTGAACAAGCTCATAACAAGTTGATCAATCTAGAGATTAAATGATGCTGAAGTGATTTCTAGAGAGAGAGATTTTATTTCTTTGTACATACTGAACATCTTGTTCAGAATTTATTCGTGCGACTCCGAATGTTTCTGAGTACATACGAGGGATTCCGGGGATAGGAAGACAGAGGTGTCGACTACCTTGAAGATCGAGGGCTTATGGGGATAGCAAGATAGAATCTGATCATTGTATCGAGGGCTTACCCTAGTGTGGGTAAGACAGAATTTATTGAAATTATTAATCAAGGGAACTTTATCCAATGTTTTTGGATACCCTTCTCTTTGGGTTAAAAGATTTACTACTTGTTACTTATATTGTTTCAAGTTTTCCGCTGCATTTTGGTTGTTGAGGAAAGTATAACTATATTATACTTTTTAATACTTGTATTCTATTTAATAAGATTCTATACACTTTAAGGTAGAATCTTTATCTTTGTAAACTTTTATTAAGTTTCATTTCTGGAACCACATTTCCGGAATCAAGCAAGTTTGTAGAACTAAAAGGTTTTGTGAATTTACCTTTTTTAACTTTGTTAAACATTACCATCTTTAAAAGTTCCAAAGGATTGTTTTAAATCATACAATTCACCCCCTCCCCCTCTTGTATATTGAGAATATACATCATTAGATAATACAATCAGTATCATTTCGATCCTACAGTTGGTATCAAAGGAGAATATCATACTCCATACCAACCTAACAATTGGTATCAAAGGAGGTCTCTGAAATACTTATATTCACATATAAGTTTTCTTACTCAAGTTTTTCATTGTTCTATATTTTCCTTTCTTAGGATATTTTTATCCTTGTTTACAAACTTTTATTACTGACAAGTTTGTGGGGAAATATTTATTTTAAGATGAAAGGAATTAATGTTGGTTCCATAGAAAACTTAAATCCTACTAGACCACCTATTTTTTATGGGAATGAATACGAATATTGGAGAGATCATATGAAGACTTTTGTTATCAATACTGGAGTAGAAAATTTTTTCATGCTTATTGGAGGATATAAAATCCCTGACAAGAAATTCAGTACTTTCACTAACCAAGAAAAACATGATTATCAACTAAATTATAAGGTATGCAATACTTTGCTTTGTTCTGTGACCAGAAATATATATAGTTAGATTTCATCTTGTGAAACAGCGAATTGTATTTGGAAGAAGCTTGAAGTTACTCACTTTGTAACTTCCAAAGTTATTGAAACAAGAAGATCCATGCTCAGAGCTGAATATCATGGTTTTTTCTTTCCTTGTGGAGAACCTATATGTAAGGTACAACAAATATTTATGACTATTGTTAATAGTTTAATATCCATGGGTGAAAAAGGATTAGATGATGAAGCACTAGTAGACAAAATCATAGACATCATGCCCAATGAGTGGGAATCTAAGGGGAAAGCTATAGATGAGAATAGAAAAGTTACACAGATCACTCTTGGTGAACTTTTTGGAACTCTTCTTCAACATGATACTAGAATGAAGAGATATTCTAACAATGTTAAGAAAAAGAATGGGAATGGAAGTGTTTCTTTTACAATAACTTCAAATCATATGAAAGCCAAGACTCCTGAGAGAGTTACTAGATATAAATCTAAGAAGGTTGTTATTCAATCTGAATCTAGTGGAAGTGAATCTTCAAAAAATGAATTAGCCAATATTGCTCGAAAGATGAACAAGATTGTTGGACATAAGAACTTTCAATTAAAATATAAGAATAAATAAAGAAAGGATAAGAAAGACTCAGAAGTCACCTGTTATGAATGAAAAAGAGCTAGATATATTAGGCTAGATTGTCCTATGCTTACGATAAAGGAAAGAAAAAAATCATTCTGAAAAGAATAGAAAGAAGTACTACAAAGCTAAAGCTAAGAAAGTTTTAAAATCTAATGACACCTGGAGTGCTAGTGGTGGTGAATCTTCATATGAATCATCAAATTACGAATCTTCTGGAAAGAAGAATCTTGTTTTAATAGCCAGACTACCAATTGAAAATCGTTGCTTAATGGCTAAGGTACACAATGCTGAATCCATCACCAATATATCTTTAAATAGTAATAGTAAATACTATGAATCCTCATATGAAGAATCTTTTTTTGATGAAGATAACACTTTACCTACCTATAAATAAGTTTTTAAGTTTGATAAACTCTTTGAGAATGAGAATTCAAAACTCAATAAAAATCTTGATAAGGAAAATTCTAGAAATACTATTCTTACTAAGGAAATATCATATCTTTCTAAAGATCTTGATAAGAAAATTTTTTATTTTCAAAGTATTTCAAAAAATCTTGAGGGAGTTAATTCTTAGAAGGAAAAACTTTCTAAGGATCTAGAAAAAGTAATTTCTAAGAAAAATGTTTTCGATCCTATCTCTAGTGCTAAAACTGATGTTTTAGAAGATAAGAACATAGTTATTAGACTAAAGTCAGAAATATTGTCCTTAATGAAGTGTTTGTCTAATTTTACCTTAGGTAAGGAAAATTTTGATAAGATCTATTCTCAAATTCAACCTCTAAGGAATAATTCTAGATTTTGTTATACTAGTTCAAAACTGATATTTAGTAACAATTATTTTGTTTCTCAAAGTGCTCTATTCTGCACTAAGTGTCAGTGTGGTGGGCATTCGGAAAAAAATTGTTCCCTAAACAAAAATCAGTCTTTAGGATTTCATAAATCTTATTTTTCAAAGAATATGTGGATACCTAAAAATTTTCTTTCTGAAGTTTCTGGATCCAAGAAATTTTGGATTCCAAAAGTATAACATTCTTATTTTTAGGAAAATATGGAAAGTGACAACAGCAATACTTGGTACATGGATAGTGGATGTTCCCAGCATATGACTAGTGACCAAAACTAATTTGAAAATATTATCAAGACTAAAGGAGGAAAAGTAACTTTTGGAGATAATTCTAAAGGAGATATCATTCTTCAATTTATCGGAACACAAGATCAACTTGCTGATATTTTCAAAAAATCTTTACCCTCTAATAGATTTCAATAAATTAAACATAAGTTAGGAATGATAATCGTAAGGTAATCTTCCATATTAACTTCTTTTTGAAACCTATCTCCTTATAGTAACAAACTCCTTTTCATACGGGGAGTACATTTTCTTGTTAGTTATTTTCTAAATTTTTGTAATAAAGATTTTCTAAATTTTTATAATGAAGATTTTCTAAATTTTCATAATGAAGATTTTCTAAATTTTCATAATGAATATTTTCTAAATTTTCGTAATGAAGATTTTCTAAATTTTTTTAATGAAGATTTTCTAAATTTTCGTAATGAAGATTTTCTAAATTTTCATAATGAAGATTTTCTAAATTTTTGTAATGAAGATTTTCAAAATTTTCATAATAAAGTTTTTCTAAATTTTTGTAAGGAAGTTTTTCTCAATTTTTTTTTCGTAATGAAAATTTTTGTAGCTTAATATTTTTCGTAATAAAATTTTCATAGGTTAATTTTTTTTTCGTAATAAAAATTTTCAGAATCTAAATTTCTTCAAGAAGAATTTTTCTCAATACTAATAATCTTCCTAGCAATCTGAAAGGTATTTTTCCTTTCTTAAATTTTAATAATATTCTTTTACTTGTTGGTATTTTCATTTGTTTTTAAATTTTCATATTCAATTTTTCTTAAATCCGAATGTTTTTATTAAAAACCTCAAAAGATTGGATACTATCAAAATTTCCTTCCAACTGTTATCTCAACTTTCAGATCTGATCATAAGTTTTTTCAACCATTGGATTGAGTACGGAAGCTGAACTGTCACCCCAAACACCTATATAAAGGAACCCTGATGGGTTTACCACATCAAAACTAAATCTTGTGCGTGCCGAATCCCTGCCCTCCTACATAAGCCCGTTCCGAATTTTCAAGGTTTCCTCAACTCCGAATGTCTGTTGAGGTATCTTCCCAAAAAGAAATGTCAACTATCAGGAAGGTTTCTGAATGGCAGATTTATAGAGAAAGGTTGGTACATCCAAATTTCTTTTCTAAGTATGATTCTATAATCTCAAAGAACGTCAAGCTGAATGGATGAGAGAGTGTTTGTGTATCAAAACCAGGAGCTCTGGATTTGGTATATCCGGAATTATCAATAGAATTCTATGAGTCAGTAACCTTATTCAAGGAAGAGTGCAGAGACAAGTTTTCTTTTAAGTGCTATGGGAAGACTTATTCACTTTCATATACCAAGGCTACAAGTTTGATTGTAATCCCATATAAAGGAGAAGTTGAGTTTTGTTCTCATAAGCTGATGGATGCTCAAGGAAGATTTGTTAAGGTGAAGTCTATGGCTTGCCTCGGTCTTTCAGATGTAATGACTCCAAAGATTGTTCATCTATCTACAAATTATTGGATTCTTGGACTATGGGTCCAAGGATTTATCATTCTAGAGAAAAGGTGACAAGGATACTTTGAAGAAGAGTGACATGTATATCCTAGATTTTTTGGTGAACCTAATAATGATTAACCTGGTTAAGCATATTTTGATTACAATTGAGAATATAAAGAATGGAAATCTGAAGGCTCAGATCATCATGTATCCAGCCATTCTCTCAAATATGATTGTTCAGTGTTTATAATCTTTAAAGATCCCTTGCAAATCAAAGTCAAGGAATTGTATGGTTATGTTTTTGAGTGATGATACTCTTAGAAGAATGAAAGTTGGTTTTTCCAGAGAGTCTGAAGAATTATATGACTTTCCAGAAGAAGGGGTTGAAGCCATATCAAGGGAATAAGAGGTGGATGAACCTTTTAAGAAGGGAGGAAGGAAGAGGAAGCTGAAGGAAGTAGAAGAGAAAGAAAAATCCCCAGAGGCTAAGGAAACCCAATCCGTAATACCAAATCCTAAGAAGCAAAAATCATATCCGGATGAGGTAGTAGAAAAATGGAGGGAATAAAAGGAGAAAAAGAAAGCAGGGGATCCTAGATTTGGTTTGGATCCTGTTGAAGAAAAAGTTTTAAAAGAAAATATTGTCGATGATCTTGAAAAGCAAGTAAAAGAAAAGAAACAAAAGAAGAAGATGACTGAAGCAGAGATAGTGAAATCACTTCTGAAGGCTATAGAGAAAGCATTTGAGAACATTCTGGTACCACAATCCTTCTTAGTAGAATCTTTACCAGAGACACCGGGAAATAAATTTGTGACTCCGGAAAAAGTCCAAGAAAAAGTAGTGGAGGAAGAAGAAGAGGAAGAATAAGGTAGTGGTGATACCGAAGATCTCATTAAGCAAGTAGAAGATTTTCATGAGAAGGAAAGTCCATCTAAGAAGATTTCAATCCGAACTTCTGAAGTTGAGTCTTCAAATCTTGCTACCCCTGGGAAAGATGATAAAGGTGAAGATTACAAGGTTGAAGAAGAAGTGAATAAATTTTCTGAAGAAGAAAATTCAAATCATGATTTCATTCACCCAGAGTATGTCGAGTCACGAGCTGAGAAGGAAAAGGTTGATGAAGATAGAATTATTAAACTCTCTGATAGTGAGTATGAATCTTCTAACCAAGAGGAACCCATTCCGAAGGTTGATAAGGTAAAATAGGTGGTTGTTGATACACCTAGTAAAGTTTTTGTGAAGAAGAAAGAAGTTGGTGGATCATCGAAGAGGAAGGTAGTTGAAATAGAAAAGTAATCCTCACCAAGTAAAGTCTCAGATTTGGAATTGTCCTCCCTAGGACATGATTTCATAGTTCAGTCCTTGAATAATCTTATTGGAACTATCCCAATTTTTTCCAGTATAGACTCCAGATGCCAAATGCTTAAACACACCTTGAATCATAAATCAGATTCAGTATCCATGGTGATGGATAAGTGTGTCAAGATTGAGGCTGATTTCAAAACTTTTTTCATAAACTACAAATCCCACAAAAGATCTTGTAAGAAAGTGACCATTTGGTCATGGAAAACTATAGAAGACATGAGAATTCTTGATGAGTTTCAAGAAAGTGTCAAGGATTCATTCGACACTGAAGATGTGAAGATCAAGGATCTCATAAATAGTTTTTTGGAAAAGCTAAATATGTAATATAATTCTTAGATTCAAGAAGTAAAAGATCTGAATGGGAAGTTGTATTAAGTTACTCAAAGCTGGAAAAGTGAAAGGAATCTCAGGATTGAGAGAGAACAGAAGATTGCTAATCAGGAAGAAGCCTTGAAGGCTCAATAATAGGTTCCTAAAGATCAGGAAGAAAGAATAAAATCCTTAGAAAAGAAGACAGAAGATCGGGATTATCTTCTCAAATGAGCATAGGAAGATCACAAAGAAATCAAGAAGCTCAAAATTATTGTGAAGAAGTTGATACTGAAGGAAAAGGAAGGATAATCTTGTTAAATTCCAATCTTTTGTTTTATACCTTCCTTGTATAAATTTTTTCAATCATAATTAAATTTTTGGTTGATCTTCATATATTTTTGGTTGTCCTATACTAAAATTTCAGGTACCATATTTTCTTTTCCATTCCCTTTAATCCTTTTTGAAAATCACAAAGGGGGAGAAAGGAAAAAATAATACTACGTAAAGAATAAATTTCCCTGAGGGGGAGTTCATCTAAGGGGGAGTTCTTATCCAAGAAGATTTTCATATGCAATAAAATTCTAAGTCTCAATCCAGAAATCTAGAATATAATCCTTAGTGTGTCCAAATCCTAAGAAAGAGTTAGTCGTATTCATCTTTTCCCATGTGCTAAGGGAGATAAGTTTTACTTTCAAAGTCTAGAAAAATATTTTCCAAGTCCTTATATTCTTTTTCATAAGGATGTTTGTGATTTACAAAAAGGGGGAGATTGTTGAGTCAATAATTATTCCTTATGAATTTTCTATTCCTTCATGTTTTGAAAATCACAAACACCTTATCCTAAGGCAAATTTCATTTACCATATGTTTTACTTGATAAGGAAAATTTTACTTCCCCAAGGAAAATTTATCCTTACCATTTTTTACATTGCTCATATCATGTCTAAGTATAAAATTTGGTTTCGTATACAAAACCTAGGAATCCTATAAATACTTAGATATAGAGCATTCTGTTTTCAGGATCTGAGTTCAGACTCTGAATTCTCTAAATTCAGGTTCCAAACTTTGTAAGTTCAGACTCTGAATTCTAATGAATTCAAAATCCAAACTTTGTAATTTCAGACTCCAGATTATAATGAATTTAGACTCCGAACTTTGTAAGTTCAGACTCTGAATTCTAATGAATTTAGAGTCCAAACTTTCTAAGTTTAGACTCCGAATTCTTATGAATTCAGATTTTGGATTTCCTTTAAATTCAGACTCCGGAATTCTATAGAATTTAGGTTCCAAATTCTTTTCAAGATAGAATCCAAATACCCATGTATTATAGACATTGAATGGTTTTTTTGGTTAGACTCCAAACTTTTATTATTATTCCATACACTCCGAAAAATGAATTTGGTTAAGCAACCATATTTTTTCGTACTCATGTTTTGGCTATAAAACGATGTTGTGTATTCAGTTACTAACCAACTGTTGTTTGAGTGAAACGTATATAGGTCCCTCTGAAATTCAAGGAAAAATATGACAGTTGGAGGAGGGAGTTGACCATTGAAGATGTGCCTATAAATTAGAGCTCATTTGAATGAGCTCATAACAAGTTGATCAATCTAGAGATTACATGCTGCTGAAGTGATTTTTAGAGAGAGAGAATTTATTGCTTTGTGTGTACTGAACATCTTGTTCAGAATTGCTTTTTGTGACTCCAAATGTTGTTGAGTACATTCTAGGGCTTCCGGGGATAGTAAGACAGAGGTGCCGACTACCTTGAAGTTTGAGGGCTTGCAGGGATAGCAAGATAGACTTCGATCTTTGTATCGAGGGCTTATCCTGGTGTGGGTAAGACAGAATTTCTTGAAAGTATAAATCAAGGGGCCTTTATCCAAGGTTGTTGGATACCCTTCTCTTTGGGTTAAAATATTTACTACTTGTTACTTATATTTTTTCAAGTTTTCCGTTGCATTTTGGTTATTGAGGAAAGTATAACTATCTTATAATTTCTTATACTTGTACTCTATTTAATAAGATTCTATACTCTTTAAGGTAGAATCTTTATCTTTGTAAACTTTTCTTAAGTTTCATTTTTGGAACCACATTTCCGAAATTAAGAAAGTTTGTAGAACTAAGAGGTTTTGTGAATTTACTTTGTTTAACTTTGTTAAACATTATCATCTTTAAAATTTCCAAAGGAATTTTTTAAAGTATATAATTAACCCCCCCCCCCTCTTGTATATTGAGCATCTACATCATTAGATACTACAATCAGTATCATTTCAATCCTACAGTTCGTATCATAGGAGAATATCATACTCCATACCAACCTAACAATCCACCAGTGATAGGTCACAAATGTAGGTTCATTCTGACCACGACAAATTTCTTTTCCAAGTGGGTAGAAGAAATACCTATTAAGGAATTAAAGTCCTAATTATTTGTTGAATTAGTGATCTCCAATATCATCCATTAATTTATAATCCCTCATGCTATTCTCATCGAAAATGGCACTAACTTATGGGTAGCTGAGCTGAAGAAGAATTACACCAAGTACAATATCCAGTCCAACCATACTTCTCACTACCTTGCACAGTAAAATGGATAGATTGAGGCATTCAACAAAACCCTCTCCAACATTATTCAAAATATGGTGGTCCAAAACAAGAAAATTTGTCCATAAAATCTCCCCATGCTCTCTGGGATTATTAGATGATGACCTAAAATTCCACCCAGGTGACTCCATATTCCCTAGTATAAGGAACAAAGGTAGTCCTACCCATTGAGATTTAGTTTCCATCACTCTGAACAGTTATATATGACCAATAGAAACCATAAATAATGGAATAAGTTCATATATATACAATAGAAACCCTCAAAGAGAACAAGATCCATGCCTTTCACAATCTAGAGAGGCACTAGAATAAGATAGCAAGATCATTCAACAAAATGTTTGCCTCGGATCCTTCCTACAGGGTGATACATTACTGACTCTCAGGATTCTGATGATACTTGGAAGGAAGATACCAAAGTTATATCCAAAATGGGAAGGACCATACATCATTCATAAGTCCTATCCTAATGACGAATACTCTTTGGTCATTTTGGATAGAGAGTGTATCACTCCTCCAACCAATGCCAAGTTTCTAAAGTAGTACATCGCGTAAGGACCCTATAGTCTGAGTTGTATGAATTTAAACTATATAGACCTTGTCTAAGCATCATGACATTAAAATGTGTGCGAGTTATTCTCAAGAATGTGGTGTGTTGTGTTGGGCCTCTTTTTACCTCATTAACATTAGGTTTGTTAGGATGTCGCACTACATATATTCTATTTAGAAGTCTCAATCCTCCGTGGTCCAAAATCTATGACCTTAAACTAAGAGATCATGGTCTAGGTGACATGACCCTAAAATTTTTGTAGCAGGTCCAATAATTATGATCTTAAAATATTTTCATCCCCTATAGTTGAAGTTGTATGACTTTAAACTATATAGTGTTAGTGTCTTAGCTGCATTCCATTAAATTGTGTAGCATTAACGATCCATTAAGACCTTAAAATGAACACACATCCCAAGCACACAACGTTAAACTGGGCACCTATTCCAAGCTCTATGACCTTAAACTAAGATTCCAAGTCTATAAATCATGACTTTAAACTGTGTGTATGTTTTTTTTTGGGAGTGTGTGGTGCGGTCGCTCTATGAACATCCCCCTTGGAATGCTTCCCTTTTTTCCTAGTTGAACAATGTTAAACTATGTAACAACCATCATCTTGGCCATACAATGATAAAACTACATAGTGCCATAAAGTTCTCACTCGAGAGGATGTATCCCTTGGAATCATTCACCTACCATGTCGTGTTCTATAACTATGTATGGCTTGATTCCCATCCTTATGGGATACATAGCGAAGCCTAGATTTTTACATCCCAATCCTTCAACCCCAAAAAAAAATCCCCCTATATATTAATTGATCAGACTTATGTAGGGATATTTCTCTTTAAGAACTATGTATGGATTGATTCTCATTCCAATGAGATATTTAGTGATGCTCGGGTCTTCAATATTGGGTCCATCTGCATCATTTCCTTTCTTTCACGTTGATTCATCTTCGGCCTTACCATATGAAATTAAATTGCATAGAAATTTAAGAACTAAGTGTGTCTTGATTCCCATCCTTATGGGAAATATAGAAATTCCCAGACTTCTCATCTCCAGGCCCAGCTGCAAATATGTTAAACCTTTGTCCCTTTTCCCTCAGCTTAGTCCAAGAATCATGACTCTAAACTATATGCAATCTTCCTTAGGAATATTTATGTGGGGTTGGGTCCCTTGGTCCTTATTTATATTGAGTTTGTTATTCCACCACATTATACATATCCCTTTTTAGTATTTCCTACCTCATGGTTCAAACTCTATGGACTTAAACTAAGAGTTGATGGTCTAGGAAACATGACCTTAAACTGTTTACACCAAGTCCAAACATCACGACTTTAAACTGCATGCAGGTTACCTCTTGGGTGTGTTGTATGGTGTCAGTTTTCCTAAGACCTCATTCATTTTATATTTGTAAGGATTTAATTCAACACATGACCATTCGAAACATTTACCCCATCATAGTCCAAACTCTATTACCTTAAACTTGGATATTACATCCTTTATGTGTGACATTAAACTACAACCCCACCCTGAACAAGTTTAGGATGCCTCATGATAATCACGGGATGTTCGAGTTCTCTCATCAGAGAGGATTTCTCTCACCATTTTTGGTCTCTCACCATAATGTATTCAAGAACTATGTATGGCTTGATTCCCATTCTTATGGGATATGTAACAACACCTAGACACTTTGTTTTTGGGGCCAGCCACAATTTTGTTACCTTTGGGACCCTTGTCCCCATTATGGTCCATGAATCAAAACCTTAAAATGTACGCGGTCTATTTCAAGGTGTATGTGTGGTGTATGAGCTTATTTATCTCATTCATGTTGGGTTACACCTCTCTCATACCACATAGATGCTTTGGAAATTAACCTTTTATAGTTTGTACATCATGACTTTAAACCAATTTCCCCTTTATGGTCTATACCATATAACCTTAAAATGTGTTCATTTACTTCAATAACTTTTTTTGGATTGATTACCATCCTTATGGGTTACATAGAGATGCCTAGGAATTTTGTCTTTGTGCCAACACATAGGTTATTCAACCCTTCAACCCCTCGATCTCAGTTACAGTCCAAACTCTACGGCCTTAAACTAAGAGCCTAAGGTTAATATGATACGACCCAAAACTAAGAGCCTAATATCCAAACAAAATGACTCTAAACTATTCTCAAGGCTTGGGTTTGAATCCCACTATCTGATACACCCCATTTCATACTTTGGGTCTTTCTTGGTTTGGGTTTCCATCATCTTTAAAATCTAGGATGACACCCTAATAGTGATGGTCTCATGCCATTTTTGGATCACCACCCATCTTAGGCCAACACCTTAATGGATCTTTGGAAGCGAATAGAGGATCTTGTGTTTGGAATTGGGTCAATGGTCGGTCCTATGTTTGCTCAACCCATTCCCATCTAGTATGGTAGAGATTCCTATGTTTTCGAATATGGTCAGCAATACATCCCTATTCATTGGTTTCCCCTTTATACAAATATTAAAAGTCTTGGCTTACCTCCTTTACACTCCACTGCATTATGGTTAAATTCCAAACCCTTAGTGTCACCCCTATGTGCTCCCACATGTCAGGACACCCCCTTACTATTCCTTGTTTCCCACACCGAGTATGGCTCACACGGGCTTAAGATTTTTTGTAGGGTGTGTACCGATGGGGTCAAGGAACATGAGGGAATACCAATCCAAACTCTATGGAATTAAACTAAGATCCATTATGGTATGAATTATATGACCTTACTTGGAAAGTGTGATGTGGCCTTGGGCCTTCTAGGCCCTCATTCACATCATGTTTGTCACTCTATCACGCCACATATGCCCATCTTGGGAATCCCCCTTCCTTAGGTATTCCCTAGGTACTAACTATATGAACTTAAACTAATATCTTATATTCCATGCAACATGACTTTAAACTATTATTCTGGGTCCATGTGATATGAACTTAAACTGTGTGCAACATCCAGGTCACAGGATGTTAAACTTTGGGATGCATCATGATCACATAATGTTAAATTGTATCATACTTATTCCTTACTTTATGACATTAAACTACAATTACTACATCCTCACAATACGATGTGAAATTGTGTGTCTATCATCTTCATTTGCATGACGTAAAACTGAAAAACATCCCAAGCCCTCACATGAGAGGTCCACTTCCCCAATTCTGGTCATCTATTTCACATTTTCATTTATATCTAGACATCTGAGATAGTGCTCCCCTAGAAGATGGGTTTGATCTTTTTTCATAACAACACTCTTTCAGTAACGCATTATAAGCCATGGTTGTGTAGTTATAAGAGTGTTGGAATCCATTTGAACATTCCATCACTCCATTTTCATTCCTTGTGTACCCCTTTTTTGGATCCTCATCCCCTTCCATGTCTAAAGGGACCCCCTAATGGCCTAGTACCATGCCATTTTTGGATCACCTACTATCCTGGGCCAATGTCTCAAAAGACTTCAGAAGACCTTTTGAGGTAGGTTCCATGTTTTGAACATGGTCAGCGGTTGACCCTCATTTGTTTTTCCACGTCCTGGTCTAACAATATGGAATCTATGTTTAGAACATGGTTAGTAGTTATCCTATATCACCATTCCATTCTCCTTATTTTATAAATTTTGGGCATTGTGATTCACACATCTCATTCCCTTTTGTTCGGATAATTACAACATCTCTAGTATTATTCTATTTGTGCACTAGCACATATTGGAAAAGAAATTTGGTTGTTCTAAGAGCCCTACTCTCTATCCACGGCCTTTCTCAGCCTAAACACTCATTTTGTTCAGTCAAATAGTAAAACCCAAGTGTTCGATGATTATCTGGTGCTCTCATACAAATGATAAATAATGTGGTTGTCCCTTGTTTCTCACACCGGTCTTGACCCATGTGTGTTTAGGGATTGATCATTGGTTACTCACAACCATGATCAATTTTCAATAATTAAAGTAAAAAAATAAATGTGTCCATGAATGCAAGAAATTTTCAAAATAAAGTAATAAGGTTGTAACAGTATCAGGGGATGTCCACACATTGGAGCCTCTTATGAGTTATAGAAAAAAAATTCCCCTCTAGATTTTCTCTAGTGATCGAGAATTCCTAATTCGCCAACCTTTGATGTGTGGTTCCCAAGTTTTGTTTCCACTTCCTAGGATTATTTTCTTCCTCATTGGTATCTGGATGAAGCTGGACTTCCCTGATCTGTGCCCGGTCCCGTTCATCCCATAGATCATCCACCTAACGTGTCACCTGTCTTATCCTCTCCTCTGCCTCCACCAGCTGAGACCTTAGTTGAATGACATGTTCCGATTGAGTTTTGATGAAATAATAAAGCTCCTCTATTTTTTCTTCCAGGTGATGGATCTCTTGGTTGACCTCATGGATATGTTGGATGTTTTCATCCTTATCCTGGCACCAGGAGACATCCAAATTATGCTTCCCTTATCACATGTTTTTGGATATGAATCCACAGATCAATGCATTAATACCTAAATAATACTCCCCACCTATACATAGGTTGCATAACCCGTAGTGAATAGATCCCATCTAGACCACCAACTACGATTCTAGAGTTTTATGGATGAATCATTGGATGCATTTCCATACCCTAAGTTAGATGATGTGATTCTCTTTGGCCGCCTCAGAGTTAGAATCCTTTGGCTCTTTAGGAAGTGCAGGATCATATTTAGGGAAGAACACAAGAAGTTCAGTAGTAGGATCCTCCTTCAGAATCCTCTCATATGGTTTGGTCTCTAGATCATGGGGTTGGTCATCCTTGCTTGATCCCACCTCAATAATGTTGTCTCTGTTAGCCTCAATTTCTACCCCACCAGTGGAGTCACTTGCAACCACAACCAACTGTCTTCCTAGAACCAAGGTCAGATCATCTTGTAAAATCATCCCCATATGAATCATATTAGTCATCAGAGAAGGGACCCCAGATCTCCTAGCCTCTTTTGATAATCTAGAACACAGTATCTTTAGCACTGTTCAGAAAACAAAACAGGTCAGTCACTCTGATCAACAAATGACGAGTATGCCTATGTTAATATAGGAGACCTATGGGAGTTAGGAATCAATATATTGAGCTTTTGGGTTGTTTTTTTCATTATTTCAGGGCATCACCCCCATAGATGATTGGTACCTCCAGAGATTCAAAGTTGGTCACCCTGACCTCTTCAACTTTGATCGGCCCACTATTCACTTTTATCTTGGGCATAGGTCAGGGGGTGTGTTCCTCCACACCCTTCGATGTACTCTCATCCCCACCATAAGGAATAACTTGTTTGATATTCTCCTTTACATGAAATATTTCAGTTAGATAATGATAAATAGAGTAAATGTGTACCACGGTAAGGTGAGTTAGAGCTTACCTTGAAGAGTTCATCTAGTTATTCCACAAATATTGTGATATCACCACTCTCCAGGGGGATACCTTTGTAAGAATTGTATCCCTAAGATTCATCAGATTCCTCGGTCAAGGGAGTACACATAGCCATAAGTTGTTGATAGTTTTTTAGTTGATTTCATGTTTAGCAGCACTCTCACTCAATCTATTAGTAGACACGCAGCACCCCAAGAATGCACCATGTTTTCCAACTCTGTCACATATCCCTCCCCCTCTTCCTGAGACATGAGAAAACCGACCTTGTCATAACCAATCCCGGTGAGATTCATTCCCTGTCACTTGGGATGTTTCCACATTCTTTGAACACCAGATAATTTCATGAAGAAATCCAAGTTGTCCCATGCTTCGAGAAAGACAGCATCATCGTGGATGTCTACATGATGTAACCAATTTCTAAGAGCTTAGAAAAATGTCCTACATAACCCCTAGGATGTATCCCCTTCTTCCAAAGTCTACCTACACAAGAGTTTTGGGCCTGATGTTCTTTATCCTCTTTATTATCCTCTTGCTTGTGCAGGCCCATGAACTGTTGGCCTTGCTGCTATTATCCTACTAACTGAGCTAGCTCTTCCACTACATCTCACTCTAGCCACTACTTTAAATTGGCCTCGTAGTGGATGGTTCACCCCTTGATTGGTTTAGATGGTCCACTTCCTCATCATTACCCCTAGATAAGCGATCAACCAACTCTGTGCATAATCATGGGCGATCATGTATGCAGTAGTAGGTGACAGAAGCTCATTCTACATATTTCCATATTCATGTGTGAACATGAGCCAAAAATAACTCATCAATGAACAATGAAACTCATAAAACACCTCTAAATATACCTTTAGGGTCAACCTCTACAAGAACCTGAACTACCTCACAAATCGATGTAGGTTATATGGCTCACAGATTGGCTCACAGTCAACCCTTTCCACCAGCACCCCACCTCAAAAGGCTAGAAGATATGATCACTACTCCTCAATACTTGTACTATCATCAGTCACCACTCCCATCAGCAGAGGAAATGGGTGAAATATAAAGTGATTAACCAGCCTGACCTTGTTCAACACTTCCATCAAACACATATTGAAAAGTAAACTTCTTGTGATGTTCAGAATCACCAGCTATAAGTTTGTTTCATGAGGATAAATAGGGTTTGGATATTCCTATCCCCCCATTTGTGTGGACACCTACCTATAAAAAAATTGGAACAAACCACACACGCATAGTGGCATCTTCCCCTCATTGATATGTCAAAGTACTTTGTAGAACTTCACAAGCATCAAGATTCCTAGATTGATTTGATTCCATATTACCAACATCACCCCCTTTATAAAGGTTCATGTTCACACCCCCATCTGTACATCTCTCATTGGGAGAATCCATACATAGATCAAAGATGTGATAAATCCATCCAACCTAACTATGGGTTGAGGCTCAGTCTTTATGTTATATCCCCACAGTTGTCACTGGATCACCTCCATAATTTTATAGTAGGATTCATCCTTTCCCCCACTGATATGCCCTGGGATAGGTGTATGGACTCATTGTAAATTTCCTCACTATCTCTTCACACTCAGCATGATCCTATATTAGGAAATTTAGAAAATAATTGAACTACTACTTGAAGGGGATATATCTTATCCCCGGATTCACCTCATAGGTTCCCTACACCAAGTCCAGCGGCACCTTTTCCAAAGACAGAAGCTACTCTTGATCTTCCCACACATTCTCCATAGGGAGAAACTCATCGTACATCACCTCCATAATTGGCATTCTGGAGATTTGATAAAGGTCTCAAAGGCTGATGTTGACCTCACCATGATGTAGGTGGAATGTGTTGGCCCCTGATGAACATCTTATCCATAGCTCCAACATGATATCCTATGGTTGGTAAACAAAGAACCAATAATCCCATGCCTCTTTTTAGAGTCCAAACCACCTTAGATCTTCCCCAAATTTAGTTTATGATGCCCATGTCTAGTAGGCCCAATCCCACTCATCTATGAATTTTTCGCCCTAGAGAAGATCTTATTCATCATTACATCATTTATTTGGGTTTCCCAAAACCACTTTTATGATCTTTCAGTTCTATAGTGGAGACACATAATCCTAAATCGTTTCCTCATTGATATTTTTTATGTGGTTGTAGAGGCGATTGGCCATGATGGGTGTGTGATCTTTCCCAATGTGGCCCGCAGTAGCTCTGTACCACAGGTATTACCCTGGTATGCCTCTAAATTAGTAGTATGGTTCATCTCTAATCGTCTATGGGATGAATATGTCTTCTTTCAAGACAAATCCATATAGAAGAATCCTCTTTCACAGAGGATAGTCCTTTTGAGCCTCTAACAATAGCCCAAGCAGCAATTTTTGGTCCGAAGTGGTGCGAATTCACTCCCTGATCATGTTATTGTATTCCATTTCTTCCCTATTAGAAGCATCTATAAGGACTTCTTAAGAAACTCTATGATCGTCCATTGAGTTCATGACTTAAGTGTTTCCAAATCTGGTTTGTGGAGGTCATTTGAGAAGCTTGTTCATAGCGCCCTGTTTGCAGAGATATGAGTCATGATAATCACTTCATAGATATGGGGTTTGCAATGTCTGGTTCACTAAGAAATGTTTGGGGATCAAAAACAAGGAATTATGGTTCACAAAGAATGTTTTTATGAAGCATAGTTTCATAGGTAATGATCTTCATGAAAATAAAGTGTTGGAGATTTTTCTCTCATAAAGTCAGGTGTGTTTGAGGGCCCCCACCCATGCTATTTATTAGTGTACAGTGGCTTTCACCTCATGATGATCTTCACACCAGAAATCTCCTTGTTCCCACATAGAAAATGAGAACTGTGAATAACTTTCTCCAAAGGGATAAAATGGTCAAATATTTTGGTAATTATTCCTCATAATCCAACCTTACTTTTCCCGTCAGCTCCCATTCTAAGGGAGGAATTTGTTGGTGTTGGAATATGTGACATGGGATTAGTTGAGAAAGCTACATTCATTAAAAAGTGAATCCAAGATCAACAGCCTAAAAACACTCTTAAGGGTCTTCTTCGAGAATCCCTTTCATGAATACCCATCACCTTCCATGAGCATGTGATTCCCTAAATGAACACTCTATGATTCTGACAGCACTCCACGACTATGCTAAGGGTTTACATTGCACTTCACAAGTCCAATGTAGACATGGTCATTCGTAGATCCCACATTTGATTCATGAACTTCATACCATCTTTTTAAAACTCAATGCCTATAAATATGAAACTCAATCCAAATTTTTAGGTATGGCTACCTGACCCATCAACTTTTGAATTGCTCCTGATTCACGAATCACCTGAGCGTCATGAGCCAGACCAAAAATGGATCATCCAGGTTACCTAAGCTTTGTGAATCCCCCTTTCATATGTTCTTTAATACCTCTACCTAAGGTGGGGATTCCTTTTATAAATACATACACCCTTCATGGAGTAATAAGTACCTTAGAGGTACTTGAGTCTTCACAAAGCATTAATCCTTCATGAAGCACTCCTTTTCTAAACAAAGACTTCATATTCAAGTAGTGTGACCATGTTTCAAAAATACCTCTGTTTCACAAAACCCCTAACCTCCATAAAGAACCCCTATATTAAGCCCTCTACTTCATGAAACCCCTCTCTCAGGCATCTCCAAATTTTCTCCCTTTTTCTCACACCTCTTCATGAAGGTCAAGTTTTCCAAGCCTCTAGACCCATCTAGGATTGGTTAAACTTCACTTCAAGTCCCCATGTGACTTGTTCCATGCATTCCTGTGGCCCAATCTATTCAAATTATGAACCAAGACTACCATTTAACTTTTTCTTCTAATCATAGGTATGCTAATGCCTTTTTCTTCTCAACATAGGTACGCTAACGTAGACCTCGTGATCGACCACTCATCCACACTGTTACACATTGGAATTACTAAATCCAAGACCCTTCCAAGGGTATATGTGTGGTAGTTATGTAAGCCCAAGGGATGAGGAGTGAGTCCCCCACATTCAAGATGCATGATATAAAATTTTCTAGTACCAATATCCTCAGCACAAAATGTAATACTGTAGCATTACCCTGAGTGATGAATGCAAGATGCCCCATGCCCAACTAGAATGGGACAGTCCCACACCCATCCACTCAAGGCCACTCTCATGCATAATTCCCACACCTTTTCACTTAGGTAATATTATAAGTGCAATCCCCACACACCCTTGATAAGATTCTCCATGTATGACTCACAAGGAATGAGATCTTCCTCACATGGAATTAGATCCTCCTCACATGGAATAGAATCCTCCTTGTAAATATTCTATGAATAAGCCCCACATCATTGCTCATTGTTGTATCTTTCATGACATAATTTTCAAGTCTAATGCTTCCTCTTATTTCTCACATCGAGCATGACTCGCATGGGATTAGAGGTTGGTAAAGACCATGGCACCCATCCACCTCCCCCTATGGGAATCCCTCTTGGAGTAAGCCCTGAAATCCACCTTCTAATGTAAAACTTCCATGCATAATCCCCACACTATATGTAACACCCCAAGCTTCCATGGTACGCTTCTCTTTGAATAATACAATAGCGTGTGTTGTACACAACTTCGAGTTCTAACACACCACAACCAATCAAACTAGTCGTTATGAATAGTAATACCCACTTTTTAAAATTTTATGAATTTTATATTTCAAAATGGACTTCATTTTTGGATTCTAAATATCGAAATTAGATTAGGGTGAATTTTTGGTACTTTTCTGATAACTTTCATATTTTGATGAATAGTGAAAATTACTAAATTTTAATTAAAAACAAATTTTTTAATCAAGATAATTAAAAGTGATAAATTATGAATTTTAATGGTTTGTAAGTATAATTAGATTATATTTTTATCATTTAATACAATTTAGTTCATTATAAGTAATTTCAAATTTAAATTTGACATACAAAAGTGTCAATCTTTTGGTAGTTATTATTTCATAAAAACACACTTTGTTTTGACAACGAGAATTACTTTTAAATTGATTTCTACCACTTCTGTATTTTGAATTTATAAAAATGGATTCCATATTTGGAATCAGGAGGTCCAAATTTTGTAAATAGGTAACTTTTATTTTTAGACATTTTGAATAATTACTTCGGTAAATATTTTATTTACCATGGTAAAAGGGTAAATCCGGTAAATAAGGGTAAAAAAATAATATTATAACAATATTAAATTACCCTAACACGTGTACTAACCCTATTGGATGATATATTTCATACCATGAGCATCTTTGGGTCGATTTTGGGACCCCATGGAGCCACTTTTAAGTGATAATGACACTATATTAATTAAGTTAAAGTAAATACAAAAATGACATGAGCATATATCAGTTAGTAAAACAATTTTTACATAGGGTTATAAATGCTATCTCTTTGACCATAAATATTAATAAGAAATCTAAAAATATTTCCTACATTATGGTATTTTATTTTTAATTTTTAGACATTGAATAATTAAATTTATTTATGACACAATGATGATGCAGTATTTTCCTTATTAATGAAAGAATCAATTAAATGATATTATAAATACTAAAATAAATATAATTTAAAAGTTTTGATTCCATAAAAAAAATTTATAGGTGAATATGACATATTAGGGTTGATTAAATGTATTTATTTTTACGTAATAATGTTGTTAGTACTTTAACAAAAATCAATTATTAAATAATCTCAAAATTGAGATAAATGAGTTTTAAAACAAATACTATATTATTGGTTGATATAATATTCCTAAGAGTATAAGGTTCGTCCAAAGGGCCTAAATAATATTATATGTGACGTTAATGAACCTATTGGGGTTATTTTGGAAGTATATAGTAAGTTTATTAACTATATAATATAAAAATACAAAGAGACATGGTAAATGTCAAACTATTTAACTAAGAGTTAAATCTAAATGTTAAGGTCAATATAGTGACCCAAACCTATATAAAACCTATTGGTTGAGTGTTTTTCAACCCATACCCACCTTATCCTTTGAATAATCCATTTTGGATTCATTATAAACTGAAAATGATTTTATTATAAAATAATATTTCTAGCTTTTCCTAAGGTGCCCCTCACCCCTCTTATAAAAGGTCACTCCCCCTTCTCTCTAATTCACACCTTTAAACCCATTTGGATCATAAAAACTCTGCCTAAATACCCTCTAAATAGTCCTACCTTCATCCTAGAGGCCTTACTTTAGTCATAAATCCAACCTAAGTATCCCTTTTGATCAAATCAAAAGGAAGAACCCGAAGAAGAGGTAAATATTTCATCACCTCTTTTAAGTTCCTTTCTTCTTCCACTTCCTCTTTCTTTGTTGTTTCCATTATAAAATAATAACTCCAATATCTTCTATATAATTTGATTTTATTATAAATATGGTACAACCATGTTCACTATTCTATCCATCCTTTGAATGACATGTCACCATACGTGTGTACGTACGGCTTACCGTCTCCACGTCGTGGTGTAATTGTTATTAAATAAATTATTATTTGGATGGGTATAATAATGATGTGTAATTGATGTAAATAATGAATATAACATGATAATTATTCTGTATATATGATATTACATCCAATTATATATTATTTTAATATCAAAATAATGATATTGTCACTCATGTGTACGTACGGATTACCGTCTCCACGAACGCGATGAGATTCATTCCCCATCGTATCCATTCAAGACTAATTTTCATTTTATGATTAAAAATAATGTTTAAAGACTTGATATAATTATATATATTAATAATATACATCCCATACATAACAAATATTACTCACATAACAAAGAATATAAAGTGAAACGAATCAGTTAACACCCGAAACGACGATAATACTAAGATATTATTAACAAAGCAATGTTAAAAGATCATATATGATATCATATTAATGTATATGATTCTTGTATAATTTAATAACAATTATTTAACCATTATATAGGAGGTTAACCTACCCTCGACCAAGGAAAATTACAAGGTAAGGGTTAATTCTACAATCTCTTTATTATCTGAGGTTGTTTATACGTAATTATCTATTAGGACCTCTTTATCATCCACATCCATGTTTCTTAAAAATTTATTTCAAAACATTTTTAATATTTACTAGATAATGGGTTAAATTCATTTATACCCTTATGTGTTTTGAAAGGAATCTTTCCGTTGTTTTCCAAACAAGGTACTTTTTTACCTTTTTGACAAATTTAAGGTAAGAATGTTTTTTTTAACTTATACGGCAGGTGTGCCTATTTTCCATCGTTATAACATCATCAAAGATTCCCTTAAAAGCTTATAAGAATATTTTCAAAGTAAATTTTTTCTTTTATAATTATGTGACTTTTAAATGATTTCAAAAAAAAGAGATATTTCTCTCAAATAGTTTTGATTTCATCTATGTCAACATCCTTTGATGGATTTTAAGCTTATTTGAAGTTGATTTATTATGATACAAAGTTTCTATATAGTATTGAAGTCTTTGTGATATGTTTGACTGTGGATGTGTTAATTTTATACCATTCATGGTTTATGGAGAAAGTATTGACATTTCGTATTCTAGTTTTAATACGAATGTTTATGTTATGTTTAAACCTGTTCATATGAGGAATGCATTGGACTTAGTAAGTGACAGGTGGAGCCTGCTATATAGCTGCTCAAGGCATCGGTAGGTATCATGAGACAAACTAGTGTATTGGAACAAGGCCTTGACAAAATATTATTTGTAGTCTTGGCACAAGGCCTTGACTATGTGGTTATGATAGTCTGGCATTATGAATTCTATCATTATGAAATTGGTTATTGATATTGCATGTGATTATTTAACTAGTAGAATATCCATGTGAATAAGTAAATGGAATTATTTCATTTTATTTTTACCATATTATGATAAAGTTCAAGTTTAAAAAGGCTTTTGTTTTAGTTATACATTGACTTAAATGTTTATGATTATTTATGAAAGTTTTCGCTATATTGTTATCCTTACTGAGAATCTGAGCTCACCCCTTTATATGTTTTATTTTTCCCAGGATGTGAAGAAGTATTTTATGAATGACCAAGAGTTATTTTATGAGGGGATATGAGTGTGGACTATGTATACTATGTTGTTGTATTTTTTCACTTTATGATGTAATTTAAGACTTATGAATGTATCTAGTGTTTCTAGGGCTACTAAACTAATCGGTCTTTCGAGACTTGATCTTTTGTGATCATGCCAATATTATGTAATAATTCACCAACTCTGGGTAACTGGGATCGGGATGTTACACTATACATGGTCTATATGATCCTGTTATGTGTAATACTCATCATGTCCCCTTATCTAGAAAGCTTACATGCATAATACCCAACCATATGTTCTACTTCCATGGGCCTCCTCTTCAGGTGTAAGCCCCAATTCCCTTTTTCGAACTATGAGGGATTTGATTCCCAACTAACTGGGATACGTAGGAAGCCTCTCCAAAGTCTGAACCCAACACTCTATCCATTACATCCACTCCATCCATTCCACCCAAATCCCAACACTCCATCTACATCCATCCTGGTTTTACCCAAGCCATCACATCCTCATGAGATCATGCCACCCACCTAGGAAACTTCTATGTGTAATTCCCATCCACTTCATCACTGCTCCTAGTAGCACCTGGGAAGATCCCATGCATAAGCCCCACAAAACCCAACCAAGATAAATCCTCTTACGAAGGGTATCTTCCATGCATAACCCCCATACCATCCCTCACTAATGATCCTTTCACGATGCGATTATCCTTACCGTGTGATGTTAAACTATAAATATTGGTCATGTTACACAAACTTAAACTAAGGAATTGAACTATGTGGGTTTTGATCAATTTCTAAAAAACATGGTATGTTGGATGACTCTTTGAGGTTCAATCCCAATAAATGATAAACCTTGGTTCCCCCTCCTAAGGTTTCACCTCCCTGATCTTCCTTCAAGGGAACTCTGATCAACCTTCATAGTGTGACATCCTCCCATTATGGGACACACCTCCTAGATTAGACTCCACAAATCATTCTAATCCATCCATTGGTAAACCTTTCAGGTGTTCTCTATTAGGGATACATCACCTTGATCCACCTCTGTGGGGAATTATGACCAAACTCATTCTGTCTATGAAAGACGTTAAACTCACGACCCATCTCATACTACTACCTCATGATAAACATGGGATACCTAAGGTTAAATTCCTTAGAAGATATATTCATTTGGTTAAGCTACCTCATTCCAAACATGGGATTTCTAAGGTGAAATACTTGGAAGATATTCCTTGGGCATCAGATACCTCATGATCGACATAGGATGCCTTGGGTTTTGCACCAAAATATGCCTCCATGAGATGACCTCCTATGAGGAAGAATATAGGTGACCAGTTTTACCAGGGTACAGACATGCCAGCGATTCCCAATGTGACTTCTATCTTGACTAAAGGTTGATGCCCAGTCAATGCCCCTTGGAATTTCCTAAAAAAAGTGTTTTAATTAACTGGAATCTATAAAGATATGTCATTGGTAATGAGTTTTGTGAACACAACTTAATATATAAGGGAGACCCATACTAGGAAACAAGTTCCAAGTAGGAATCCATGGAAGGAGGAACTGACATCCCATAATTCTATTTTGATCAAGGATCATACATCATTGATGAAAGTGATGAATGCCACCCACCTTTGGAATGTGGGGATGCAGGGTAACAATGCATGTCAGTGCACGGTAACACACAAGGAAGGGTGCCCCAGTGAAAGCATCAGAAACAATAACCTGATATGATTTTAGTATTTTCCCTAATTTTGATTTGGTTATTTTTAAATCCAAATATTTATATCTTATCTAATTTTATTGATATTCCCATTTCTCTGGTTTGATTTGTTGAACTGAGTAATATTCTAATGTATTCAATATTGTTGACTGATGTTGTGCAGTATCATGCCTCTGATAATACTTATGAATAGGATCCAGGAGGGAGAAACTGGTGAACCATAGTGAGGGAATCCTCCCATGTACTAGGATCTTGTTGAGGTTTTTGTTTATTCTTTACAAGCTTTATGATAGGCACCTGCAATCATTCCTGCTCAGGCTCTAATTATGGAACCTCCGAGGGATTAATCTCAAAATATTTCTCAAGAGTTTCTTCGCCAAAATCCACCAGAATTCTAAGGCTCTAATGATCCTCAAGAGGTATATTATTGGTTGATAAAGATATATCTTCTATTTGATTTCTTTTAAATTCCTGATTTGATTAAGGTGAAATGTGTCGCCTTCATTCTAGAAGGACCTAGTAGGAGATGGTGGGATTCGATGATAACGGTGAGGAAGAATGAGTGTTTAGAGTAGAAGAACTTTAGAGTTCTTTTCATTGATCATTTCTATCTAGAATCTTTGGTTTTTTTAAGTCTATAAAGTTTTTCAACCTCCATCGGGCTAATAATACCATGATGGGGTATTCGGACCACTTTTCTGATCTTGTGTAGTTTTCACCTAAGATTGTATCAAATTAGAAGATAAAAACTCAACAGTTTGTGATGGTTCTTTGACCCGATATTCATTCTTAGGTTTTCTTATTGAAGCTCTATTATTATGATGATGTGTTGGATAGGTCATTGATGTTTGATCTTGATTGGGATGGTGAGTCAGGGTTGGTGGAATTTCCCTTTCTCCCAATGGTAGTTTTGTGAGTTCCTTTAAGGGGAAGAGGAATCATGATGAGACGCGTGGTGTATCTAGATATCATGTGTCTTCCAGACCTCCTAAGGCACCTATAATAATCCACTTGACTTGCTTCCAGTGTGTTAAGGATGGGAATTCGAAGTGATTTTTCACTTAGTCACCGAAAATTTGTAGTTTGTGTGGTTGTTCAGACCACCTATAGAATTTCTTCCATATGTTTTATAATCCGCACGGTAGAACTAGATCATTAGTTCCTAAAATTATTGGGTGAAATCAGATGCATCATGAACGAATAGGTTCTATCCACAAACATCCAAAATGAATCTTCTTCACATAGTGGAAGAGTTTCCATAGGAAGCTGATATAGTTCCAATGACTGTGAGAGGTACCATCACTATAGCTTCATCTTTAGTGAATACTTTATTTGATATCGGTGCATCTCACTCATTTATATCTTCTCATATTGTGTAATTATAAATATTCCTATGGAAATTTTGTCTTATGTTATGGATATTATTACAACCCTCATAATAAAGAGAGATTAGGGTCTCCATTTTCCTTCTCGTGTCTTCTCTTTATCAGAGTTTGAGATTACCTGAAATTTTTTGGTTCTTGACATGAAACCTCTTTATTTCATTTTCAATATGGATTAGATCATTTCTAATAAGGTCATAATTTATTTTTATCTTTAGTGGGTCTCCTTTACTGCACTTTATGGGGTGTTTCTTATCTTTCAGAGAGAATGAGACCCGATTTTGAGTAGAGTCAGGCCATATTTTTCAGAATTGTCCAAATTAATATTTTTATTTACTTTTGACTTAGTGCAATAATATTTGAGTGATTATGATCTCCCTGTAGTTCTTTTGAGTTTCCTGATGTGTTTCCTTCTTATTTCTTTAGTTTTCCACCAATGAGGGGGGTGTATTTTTCTATTGATTTTGTACCTATTACTCAGAAAGTGCTTATTCCCTCTTACTATATGGCACCATCTAAACTGAAAAAAATTAAGTCTCTATTGGATGATCTCTTGGAGAAAGGATTCATTCGCCCGAGTGTGTCACCTTGGGTGGAAATTGTTCTCTTTGTAAAGAAATATGATGGAACACTTTGACTTTTTATTGATTATTAGAAACTTAAATGAGTTATAGTAAATAACAAGTATCTATTACCATGTATTAATGATCTATTTGACCAGTTTAAAGGAGAGATGTGGTTCTAGAAGATTGATCTTCGATCTGGTTATCATCAGTTGATAATAAAATAATTTAACATTCAGAAGACTAATTTCAGGTATAGGTATGGACACTTTGAGTACCTTTTCATGCCATTTGGTCTAACAAATGCTCCTACAATATTTATGTATTTGATTAACAGAATATTCCTTGATTACCTTGATATGTTCATGGTGGTTTTATGGATGACATTCATATTTACTCTTAGTTTGAGGAGTATCATGTTCATCATTTGAGAGTAGTTATGGAAATGTTGATAAATCATTTACTCTATGCTAAGATATTAAAATTTAATTTCTAGATTTGGGAAGTGAAGTTCTTGGGGGCACATGGTATTGGAACATGGTGTCTCAATTGATCCTAATAAGGTGAAGTCTATTATGGCATTGGAGAAGCCATGGAATTTTTTGAGGTTTAGATCTTTTAGGGTTTAGCGGGGTATTACCATAGGTTTTTCAAAGATTTATTGAAGTTATCTTCTCTAATGACCTCTCTTGCCCAAAAGGGGGTGAAGTTCTCTTGGAATGATAAATGTTATAGTAATTTTGTTGATCTATGTAGACTATTCCAAATTTCAGGCAGGGATATGTGGCCTTTCACAAAACATCATGTTCTAATTTGAGTTATGTTCTTTTGTAGGGTGATAATGTGGTAGCCTATGTCTTTTGACAGCTTAGGACACATAATAAGAATTATCCAACATATGACCTTGAACTAGTAATCTTGATTCATGAGATTAAGATTTGGTGGCATTACCTTTTTGGAGAAAGGTTTACCATGTTTTTTGGCCACAAAATATTGAGTTATATCTTCTATAAAAAATATTTGAACATTCTCTAGAGGTGTTAGGTGGAGTACCTAAAACTTTTGTTTTGAAATTTTCTATACCCTGAGAAAGGGGAATTTCATTGAAAATGCTTTGAGTAGGAAACTTTTGACCCAGGTGGTGAAATAATCATCAGAAGATTTAAACTTAATGGATCTTTTTTCATAGTTGCATTTAGAAGTCTAGGAGGAATATGTATAGGTTATTTTGACAATTATTCAATTAAAATACTCTCTTTATGAGATAATTCTTCATTATTAGTTTCTTGATGATGAATTTCATGGCATTAGGGACTCTGTTTATGGTGGGGAGACTATTGGTGAGTGTACATTCTCTTCTAAGGGCATCCTATGTTTTCAAAACCGATACATTGTACCTTTTCTGGTGAGAAAAGTTGTGGTGGGGGATTTCCATAATTCCCAATGGTTTGTGCACCCAGGAACCACAAATGTGTTTTATGATATTCAGTGACGATTCTAGTTTCTAGGTATGATATGGGAAATTTCCAACTTTTTTTCTCATTGTAACACTTTATAAGAGGTAAAATATGATCACTAGATACCTTAAGGTTTTCTACAGCCACTTCAAATGATAACTTGGAGGTAGGGTGAGATTTCTATGGAATTCATCGTTGTATTAACTCATACCCCTTGAAAGAAGAATGTGATATGGGTTGTGATTGATAGTCTAACCAAATCGTCTCACTTTATTCCCATTCATGATAAAACCAAATTTTATAAGTTAATAAATCTCTATGTTAGAGATATTGTTCATTTTCATAGAGTTCCATTTGATATATTCTCTAATAGAGATCCTCATTTTACTTATTTCTTTTAGAGAGACCTATAGGAGGCACTGGGGTATCAGGTTCAGTTGAGTATGGCATACCATCCATAAACAGATGTCCAAACATAAAGGACTATATAGATTCTTGAGGATATGCTACATGTTTGTGTTCTTGACTTTGGTGGAAATTGGGATGAATACTTGGTACTGGTTGAGTTTTCTTATAAAAATATTTACTAGTATACAATCATAATGGATCCTTGTAATTCCTTATATTCTAGTATATGTAAATATTTGTTGTGTTGGTTGGAGATGGTTGAGACTTCCTTGGTTGGACCAAGCTTAGTCCAAGAGATGAAAGTGAAGATTCAGTTGATTTTTCAGAGAATATTGACAGTACATATCTAGTAAAAATCTTATAATTACTGCCATTGGTGATCATTGGAGTTTCAGTTGGTGACTAAGTTTTTTTTAGAGTTTCACCTTGGTTGGGTCATCGATGTCTTGGGAGGAAAGAGAAGATTTATCCTTATTTTGTGGGACCTTTTGAGGTTGTTGATAAGGTGTGTGAAATGGCTTATCATTTATCACTTTCACTGTAGTTTATGTCAATACATAATGTGTTCCATGTATCATAGCTTCAGAAGTATCTTTCATAACCATCTCATGTCATGAGGTAGTAGGATCTTGATGTCGATCCTGACTTATCTGTGACTAAGCATCCAAACAGGATTATTGATTATGAGACAAAGTTACCTCAGGCAGGATGATACCTTTGTTCTACTTCTATGGTAGTATGGTTCTAATTCTCATGAGACATGGGAGCATGAGTCACTTATGAGATAGTAGTGGCCTCATCTCTTTAATATGGAAACTTCTTGATCAGCTTTCTAGGGCTGGAAAGTTTTTATGGTGGGGAGGTTGTGACATCCTGTTATACTTTTTAGGTACTCTTTTGTTCATGTTTTATTTTTATTCCTCATTTGGTGGTGTTTTTGGTATTCACACCTTGTTCAAAGAATATACAGGGTTCTTTGGTGTTTATCTATTAAAAACTAGGTTTTCTTCTATTTGTTGGAAAATTACATGTTGTGTATTTGGTTTACACGATGTATATTTATCGCTAAGAACATGTCATGAAGATTTATAGGGTGTTAAAGGTTATACATTTTGTACTTGGAGTTCATAGTGTGTAAGGGAAAAATAATCTTTTAATAAAAAGGTGACATGTTTCTTGGTGTTTTTAGCCTTTTTGGATTACACGATGTGTAATGGGATTACACGCTGTGTAATTCTCTCAATTTTTTGTTTTTAGGGTTCTATATGAGTGATTTTCATTTTATTTTCCCATGAAGCCTTCCTCTCTTGACCCAAATCCTTCACTAGGAAATTTTTGAGATCTTCAATCCTCCTAGATTGTTCGTTCAATGATTTATCATCATTATTTTTGTATTTTGTCTTTCCAGGTAAGTGGATCCCCTCACGTGTTGTTTTCTTACGATCCCTATTTCTCTCCTCCTTAGAGTTTGATGGATCTAAACTTTTTGTTGTATCTTGATTATAGGTTGTGTTCCTAGATCTTCCACACCTTCATTCTTCATTGGAGAGTCCTGTTGTGGGTGTTGATTTTTAGATCTTTTATTTAAAGGTAGGTGGTTCTATAATTATTTTCCCTATGATTGAAACCTTGAGTTTCTTGATTAAATTTAAATGAGTTTTTAAATGATTTAAAAACATGGATTTGTGATGATTCAATCATTGATTTTAAATGGGTATAGAAATTGAGAAAAACCCTAGTTTCAATGGAATTAAAATTGTGGGGTGTATTTATGAAAAATGATGGATTTATTTGGAATTTTTTTTAATAAAGTGATTTTATGCTGATCTTTAGAAAATGTATTAAATTAAAAAGTGGTTTGAAATGGCATGAAATGATGAAAATCTGTGATCTGGTTTTAAAATGGGAATGCGTGTTGAAAATTAGAATTGTAAAATTGTTTTTTAAAATGTTTTGAAATGATTCATTTCAAATTTGATTGATTTATTTATTTTTTGAAGAAAAAGTAAACCTTGGCGGTTAGTTGTAACTAGGACAAGAATGCTAGGACCATGACTCCTTAGAATTGGATTGATGTTGATAATTGTTACCACAAAAACTATTTTCTGACTGCCCATAATGGGTTCCTCTATTAGGGTGTAGACTACCCTTGGTGGGTTCCCCTGTTGGGGTGTATTTTTATGTGGACGCCTGAATATATCTGAGATCACTATAAGATGTGTGAGGATCCTATTACCTGATAAACTGACATGCCTTATGGCTTTTTTACATGGTTCTTTGATGTGATTTATGAATTGATTATACATTTCATTGATTACTAAACTATTTTATTCATTCCAACTTATTTATATAAATGGTTTTATATAAAATGTTCATTTAACCCTGTTTGAAAGTTGTTTTGATATATCTTACCTCTATTTGAATGAAAGCATGTTTTGGTTTAATATATGAAAATGTAATTCCATGCATTTTTTATTTAAAATTGATATCATAAATGGTAAATTGTTATGTTATTGATTATGGGACACTTTGTGAGACCCTATTGGGATTTATAGCTCACAACCTACCTTTTCCTTCAGTTGTTTATAGACTTTCTTATGTCAGGTCCAAGAAAATGGAAAGTGCCACTTGGAGGTGGTATATGTTATTGATCCTTTAGACCATGGAGTGTTTATGGAGGTGACCAATGTAGATGTTATCCACTTGTTTCATGGGATGTTTAAGTTTTCATCTTATTAGATATTGATATGTACTACTTTGGGTTTTGTTATACCTATTGTTTTTAGCACTTTATCCCTTTAGAGTGTTGATCATACTGACTTGTAATATTTTATATTATTTTTTTTGGAAAAATTCATTCCATATTTATTCTTTTATGATTTCAGGTTCTAGTCACTAACCCATGGGGATTGGGAATTCCCTTCGGGCCATGTCAATGTCGGCTCGAGTACCAAGGCACTAGGGTATCTAGGTTGGTTCATGACTATGAAAACCTTCATACTTTGATATCTTTCTTATAATATCCTTAAGGCTTAGCTAATTATAGGGTGGTTAGATATGTTGTTGATCATTTCTTCAATTAATTCTTAACCAATATGTGATTTTTCCTCTCAAATGATGAGTATGAAATTTAGGCCATCAATTGAGATAGACTAAGTATATGGTCATGTCTAGATAAAGTATATGTGATATGTTTATCTATCTAGATGAGAATCATTTGATGTGTACATTCACTTAGATTAATTACACATGATGTATTCCTCAACCTAATTAGTTTATAGTTAGAGAATCAAGAGTTTATGAGTATGTAGCGTCCCACCTCTTATTTAAAGGTGCCCTAGGATAGTGGCCACATGACCTTAATCCTGCCTCCCTAAATTCCAGAGGTTTATGACTAGCATTGAGGTCCTAGGGTGTGTATGTGGGTAGACTATTCCCTCATAGATCAGATTAATCATAGCGGTAAACAATAGATAATAAATAGTGAAAACAGAAATAACCAGAAGACAACAGTGAAAACAGATTACACAATCATGAAAGACATGTAATATGATAAGAGGAAGATGAATAAATAACCAGATACAAAGTAGTGATGATTTTATATCATGTGTATAAAAAATAATTCAAGGGGTAGGAGATGCAAGCATATACTATGTGCTGAAAAAATATACAAAAAGGCCAGAAACTGCTTTGACTAGCATCTCAAGTATAGGCTTGATCTTCTTCTCCAAAACTCCATCCTAGAATGGTCAATCAATAATTGGAAGTTGGTTACTTATTTTTGTCAATACCTACAACCATAAAGTTTTCTTGGGTACTAAATGCAACCTGAATAGAGTATGAGATACAATCTCAATAGGCTTCCACCCACAGTGTCTATTCCATTCCATTCCATGAAATATAAAATATCCAGTATTCCATAGTTAATTAATGACAAACATAAATAAATAACTAAATACATTAGACCGGTTTCCACTTGGACACTTGTCTAATTTACCTACCTCGGCCTAAGCCGGTGAGTTTGAACCAAAGGATCCTCTAATGTTAAAGTGAGTAGTAAACAGGTGTAAGGATATGGAATATCTACAAGCATGTGATTGGTCTTAGATGACACATCCCTACATTTCTATAACCAAATAACCATTTCTCATTTTAAAACTTTAATTTTCTTTTTAAATTCAATTTAAAACCTTTTTATAGATTATAAAGAGTCACCCTGAACCTATCCATGTAAAAATATAGAGACTTGTATAGTATCACTCGAGGGGCTTGGTATATGTCCAATGTCATGGATTCCATCAAATTGATTCAAGAATGAAGTCCCAAGTGTCACTCGGGCATGGTATGAAAACATCAAGAACTATCATCCATGTTTGTACCTAGTATAACACGTAGGGGATCGAGTCTCTCTCGTGTTATGGTACAACCATCATTCCATCAATCCCATCCAAGGGGTCTCACCTAGGAAATCAATGTCACTCATCTGGAGGCAAAAATAGATATCACTTAGTGATACCATCATCGGCATAGCTAGTGTCTCTCCTTTCATGTTTACACACCATTAAAAAATCTAACAAGAAGGAATGAGAGTACATATACGGGGTCCTTAACTCATAACCCCATGTTTTAACCTCGATGCTAAGGTGAAAGCATTAAAAAGGAAATGTGCAATTATAACATGTCTATCAAGAGGGAACATTTCCTTAGTTCAATCTCTTTTATCTTAGTATTCACATTGGTCAAGGAATTTTTAATTTAATGGTACATTTATGGCATGAGGGTAAAGGAATTTAGCACTATGAAAATTCATGTAATTTAACCATTTCATTATAGAATGGATTATATGGGTTTAAACCGTGATTTAACCTTGAATTAAACTAAAACAATAGGCTCAAGGCATTAATTATGAGACAAAACACCTCAAAGGGTGTTTGGAAATTTTAGATCAAAGGGTAATTAGGCCTTTAAGGGTTAATCACCCATTGGGGTGGCATGAGTCATGGAGAACAACCCAAGGGGTTGATTTACTGCTATCTTGGGTTTCTAAAGGCAAGGTAAGTCATTCATTTAATTTAATTATCAAATTTGGGGTGATGCTGGAAGGTTCTAGATCACGGTACAACAACACAAATTATAAATTGAAACAAAATGAGTGGAAAATATGAGACCACCTACCTTGGCCTCATAGAGATTCCCTTATCCATCATCAGCCTTTGATTTGAGCTAGGTTGGAAAAAATTGAAGAAAATGTAAAATACCCTAAAATGGGGTAAATGACGTTGCACCGAGATAGAAAAATATATGGGATGAAGAACTTTAAATATAATAGAGAGGAATGAGTATCTTACTGAGATCTTTCAAATGGATTTGATGATGATTGATTTGGATTTTATATGGAGGAGTTGTTAAAAAACCTACGAGAGGAGTAAGAAGATATTCGTGCGTGGGAGGAGGAGAAAAATCCACTAGAGAAATGAAGGGAGAATAAATAAATGGGTTTAAAATAATTTAAGAGGGTTAAAATTTTAATTTAACCAAAAATTATAGTAGAATGTAGTTTGGCCACACAGTTGGCCAAAAATTGCACCAACCATGTACCATTATCTACTTCATAGGGTCACTCCACACGGTTAAGCTCACGGTTTACCTAATCGTGCACAAATCGTGTGAAACCACTTTGTCCCAAACCTGAATTTGGCCAAACAAGTGTGTGAATGGGGTCACAAGATTGTAGACAAACTATGTGGACCCTATCACCATACTATCTGCAACTACACAGTTTAGGGAAACTGTACAGGCTGGGCTGCACGGTTTCTCTTAACTGTGCAGCCTAGTCTTTCTCTTCCACTTTTGGGATCCATGCTCCGAAAAATCCCTCTAACACACATAAAACCTCCTTTAATTCATTAGTAATAATTAATAGAGCCAAAAATAAATAAATTTAACAAAAAACAAACATTATGTACCTTTGAAAAAATCCAGGACGTTACAACATCCCCTCCTAAAGACAACTCATCCCCAATTTTCCCTTCCGAGGGTGGTAGAACATTTTCTGCCAAGAGTTCTAGCCAATGCATATATACATCAACCTCCCACTCCCAGGTCTCATCGTACACATGTTTGTGCTTCCATAGCACCCAGACCCAAGGAACTAACCTAACATGAAGATAATTCATGCTCCATTCAACGATACGTATTGGATACTCCTCGAAGGACGCATTCACTTCCAGCTCTATATCCTTGGGGTCGAACGAATGGGATGGTTTGGAATTATACTATCGAAGTTGTGATGCATGGAAGACATCATGCATGGAATGATACCTCTAATGTAGTTTAAACTAATATGCTACCCACTCAAATATCTCCACTATCATTAAAGTTATGACATATCAAGGTGATGACTTTCCCTAACACTGAATTTGTCTATGACTCAATCTTGGTGATACACATAGAAAAATCCAATGTCCCACCTTGAACTCCAAAGTTCTATGGGTATTATTAGTATAATATTTATGCCTATACTGAGTTGTATACATATTCTTCTGAATTAGATATACTTTCTCTGAAGCCTTCTAAATGAGACGAGGACTCGGTAGAGATGCCTCACCTACCTATAGCATGTATATAGGTGAACGTCGTGTCCTACCAAAAAGGGCATCATACGAAGCCATCTGAATCATTACCTAAAAGTTTTTTTGTAGTAAAACTAAACCAGATGTATATTATTTTCCCATGAACCTCCAAAATCAAGTATAAAGTGTTGATTCATTCCCTCTAACACTGTATTTTTTCCTTGGACAGCCCATTAGTCTAAGGGTGATATTCCATGCTCAAGATCACCTATGAACCCAATTCCTTTTAAAAAAACTTTCTAGAACTGTGTAATTAAATGTTTATCTCATTAAAAAATGATATAACGGGGCACACCATGAATTCTCACTATCTCTTGGATGTAAATCATTCCTAAATCATTAATAGAGAAGGCCTCCCAAATTGGTAGGAATTGTACAACCTTGTTCGGCATGTCAATGATCACCCATACTGTATCACTAATTCAAGGGTATCTTGGTAATCTTGTCACAAAATACATGGTGACATAATTCCATTTCCACTCAGGAATGGAGATAGGTTTTAGAAGCCTAGTAGGTCACTGGTTCTCTGACTTCACCTACTAACAAGTGGAGCACCGAGTGATGAAACCTGCTATCTGCCTCTTTATACCTGGCCACCAATACTGACAATGTATATATCTAAACATCTTGGTGAGATCAAGGTGAACATCCCAAAAAGTTGCATGAGAGTCTCTCATAAACTCTTCTTGTATATCTAAAGGCACCCATACACATCCATGAAAGATCAGGGTCTCACTCGCATCCACAACCCAATTAGAAGGTGGGTTATCTTCTATGATTCTCTCCCTTAGGATGATCCCTTCTAAATATAATAACTTCCTCATATGAACCCTCTTTAAAAGAGAGGAATTCACTACTAGAGCTACTGGAACTGGATTCCCATGTTGTTCCTAAACCTCTATGTGTATCTTAGAGAATATATCCATTAGATGGAACTCATTGCTGGCCTCCTTGAAGGATTGTATATAAGACTTTTAGGATAAGGAATCATCTATGACATTTCCCTTTTCAAGTGTGTAAGTAAGCTCAAGGTTGAATGATTCTAGGTATTCCACCCACATGTTATACCTCATATTCAAGTCTAGCTGAGTAGATATGTATTTGATACTTTTATGATCCATGTAAATAATGAATCGCTCACCCAAAAGATAGTGCCTCCAACAGTGTAAATCATGGACCATGACAGCTAGCTCGAGGTTTTTCATAGTGTAATTCCTATCATTGGGTCTCAACTGGCATAACCCATGTGATAAAACTTGATAACCTTGCATCAATACTACTCTTAGCCTGATTCCTGAAGCATCAAAGTAAATAGTATAGCTTCTTCCTGGCTTAGGAAGAATTGGGATCAGAGCTGAAATCAATCTTCATTTTAACTCTTGAAAATCTACATCACAAGCTTCAGTCCAGAAAAATTTCACACCCTTCTTGGTCAAGTCTATAACCAACACTATCAGGCATGAAAATTCTTGGATGAAATTCTTTTAATAGCCAGCCATACTTAAGAAGATTTGTATATAAAATATATTCCTAGGCTGCTCCCAGGAAACCATGATGCTCACCTTCTTTAGTTCAACTGATACCCCTACCTCAGATATGATATGACCCAATAAGTGAACATTCTTGATCTAGAAGTGGAATTTACTGAGCTTAGAATATAGTTGGTTCTCTCTCAGTATACTCAGTATAAACTCATGATGGTTTTCATGGTCGTTTCTAGTGCACGATTACACTAAGATTTCATCTATGAAGACTACTACAAAGGAATAAAGATACGTGTGGAAAAACCAATTCATTGGATCCATAAAGACAATAGGCACGTTAGTCAGACCAAACGATGTGACTTGATACTTATACAAGTCATACCTACTCTAGAACATTGTATGTGCTATGTTTTATTGTCTCACATACACCTGATGATATCCTGACCTCAAATCGATCTTATAGAAAAACATTTCTCCTCATAGATAGTTGAAGAGGTCGTCTATGTGAGGCAATGGATACTGGTTATTCACTGTGATTTGGTTCAAATAGTGGTAATCCACACACAATATAAGGTTACTATCCAACTTCTTGGAAAAAATGGATGGTGAACCCCATGGTGTTGTGCTAGGTTGGATAAAACCCTTATCCTCTAGATCTTGAAGCTTCTTCTTGAGTTCCTTGAGCTCAGTATGTATCATCCTATAAGGAGAAATAGACACCGGTGCCGCACCTAAAATAAGATCGATGGTGAACTAGACCTTTATATTAGGAGGTAATATATAGAAATAATCAAGGAATATGTCCCTAAAACAATCCAAAATGGGAGGTAATTCCACAAGCTTCATCTCATGATCTCTCATAAAGAGACTAGTCATCTGGCCTGCAACTCTGACTAGCCCAGTACACTTGGGTCTAGCTTGACTTTCCTGGATATCCCATTCTCCCTTATGGATATACATTTTTTCCTTGGGTGATGTTAAAGATACCTGATGGCAATAGAAATCCACCTAGGCTCGATAAGGAACAATCTAGTCTCTGCTGAGAATGATGTCAAAATTGGTCATCTCAAGGATGAAGAAACTCCAAAGAAACGGGTACCCACCTATTTCAAGGGTCACTCCTTGAAATGGCTTATACCCTCTACTCTAAATACTAATAGGGTTTCAAGATTCATAAAACCATTGGATTATTCTATTACTAAGCTCAAACTTCCCATGGTTGCAGCAGGTAGAAAAGAGTGTGATGCACCTGTATCAAAAAGGGATGAAACTAGAGTGGAGGCTACCAGAATAGTACCTCGAACTATAGATGGACATGGAATCTGGTCCTTAGGAATAGGTTTTACAACATAGATATGGCCTAAACCATATCCCTAATGCACTACTTGAGTAGCCTGAGTAGGTCCACTCTACTGACATTGAAACTCTGAAGCATGACTGCTTCAACCAAGACTACCTACTCAGGCTAAATGGCCTGTAGAAGACTAGATTATTACCTGATGAGTATTCATTGATCCTACACTTGAAGGTGGTGATGGAATAGATCCCCTCTCACTTATCACCAGTGGAAAGGATCGAGAGAAACATTGGTGGTGACCCATCCTACCACAAGCCCAACATTCAATCAGGTTCCTCATACACTAGATATTTTTATAGACTAATCTGACACACTTGTGACTCACCACAATGTTTTTAGTGTGTTTCACCTGGCTAGTACCACCTCAGTTTATACCCTTGAAACACCACTTCCTACTGCTGGATACATCTCTACTTTTCCTAGAAGCTAAGATGCCCTATTTCACATCACTTAACTCCCTCAATTTTTACTTATTGATAAGGTCTTAGTTCACTATCTCTAAAATGGTGGTCAAGAAAAAGATGTTCACTTGTGAGCAGATGGCATAAGCAAGACCTTCGTTAAATCACCTCATAGTAATGATCTCATCATCGGTAAAGGTTGGTGAGAAGTGTTTTAATTCAATAAAGTGGGTTGAGTATTCCATCATAGACATGTCACCTTGCTGAAGGTGTATGAGTTACCATACATGATCGGTTCTCAAAGTATGAGGAAGAAGTAGTTGAAAAAGGTTGTCTGGAAGTCTTCCCAGACCATACCCTAATATCGACCAGCCTAAATCAAAATTTCCCACCAACTCTTGGTAGAATCATGTAGCATGTAGGTCATGAGCTTGACCCTCTGCTTTGTAGGAATCTCAATATGCTCAAAGATGGACTGTATAGCCTACATCCATAATTCATCATCCTTAGGCACTCCATCCCCTGAAAAGGTGTGAGGATGCTACTGTTGGAACTTACGGGTTAGCTCTACCATAGAAGGGTAAGGTCGAGGAGCACCTTGCACTGGTTACATGAACTAAAATAAACTATCCATGAACTAAGCATCGGTACCTATTGGAATATCTAGAGGAGGTGCCTTAGGTGGCACTACATGAGGTATCATGGGTGGCTTAGGGCCCACCACCTTTAAAGTATGATCATTGCCACTTTCCTAGCGTACAACATGAGGTCTTCGGGGTGGAATATCTCTACAAATTCAAAGTGCATGTCTCATATGGGATTTATAATAGATAGGTAAAACAATAAATAAAGGATAGGTACAAATCATGCCTATAAGAATGTTACAATCCTTAGACTACTCCAAAATCCAAGTCCAAGTGATCCAAAAAAACCACATAATTACATAAGAGACACAGACTACTAGCCACTAGTAAGGTCATCTAGGTTTAGGGTATCATGTTACACATATAAAGGTTCATTTCATTTTTAATATTAACCATTCTAGTTCATTTATATTTTATTTATGCATTTAATTTTTCTTTAAGTGTTTAAATTAGATGAATCACCATCTCAAATTTATAAGGTCCCATACACCTTATAAATTGGATGGTGGTGTCCACTTAATCCTAACCACAACATGTTCCAGCTGATTTGACTGATGGTATATGGATCAACATGTCATAATCGACTACTTAAGGTGTCTGCTTTAACATATTCAGGAAAACACTTTTAGGTTAAGGCAAGAACTTTAAGTGTTGGTTATTTTTTCAGTCCTACAAGAAGAATTGGAACATTTCTATATATAAAAATCAAACAAAGAAGGACATAACAAATAAGGAATATGAAACACTCACATGAAAAACATGAAATGCACACAAAAAGTAAATATGGCATGGTAGAATGCATTACATTCAATTCCTAGAGTGCCTAATATGATGCATGATTCGCTGTGCCCTCATATCATCGGGCCCAGTCTAAATGACCCATTTAAACAATATCAATATTAACAATAGAAAAATACAAGTGCATCACCCAACAGTGAAATCCTATGAAACTATAATAAGCAAAATCATTAACAACATTTACCCATCCTATGAGATTTGGGTTTCCCCTGTATGTGGGGTAGCTACTCACAGGCACAGGATTTTTACCAAATTCCATTGTCCTAGTCTCCTTTATAAACCCAAATAGTAATAAAAAAGGGAAAATAGGCTTTGATACCACTTTATAGTGTCCCACCCCAGATTCCACTTAAAGGTATCCCGGGACGGTGTCCAAATGACCTCAAGCATGCCTCCCCAAATGCCAAAGGCTACCGATAATCAATGAGGGTCGAGGGTGTGTATGTGAGGAGACTATTCCCTCATAGATCAAAGTAATCATATCGTTAAATGATAGATAATAAATAGTGGAAAAATAAATAACCAGAAGACATTAGCGGAAACAGATTACACAATCATGCAAGACATGTAATAAAATAAGCAGAAGTTGAATAAATAACCAGATAAAAAGTAGTGATGATGCTATGTCATGTGTATAAAAAATAATGTAATGGGTATGGGATACATGAATATACTACATACTGAAAAAATATAAAAAAAGGATAAAAACTACTATGAATAGTATCTAAAACATAATATCAGTCCTCTGCTCCCAACTCTATCCTAGAACAGTCAATTAAGAATTAGAATTTGGATGCTTCCATTTGTCAATAACTACAACCATAAAGTATAATTGGGTACCAAATACGGCCCAAGCAGGGTGTAAGATACAATCTTAGTAGGCTTCCACCCATGGTTTATAATACATTCCATTCCATGTAATATAAAATAAGTAGTTTTCCATAGTTAATTAATTCCAAACAGAAATAAATAACTAAATGCATTGGACTAGTTTCTACTTGGACACCCATCCAATTTACCTACCTCACCCTAAGTCAGTGAGTTTGAACCAAGGTATCCTACAATGGTAAAGTGGGTGGTAAATAGGTGTAAGGAGATGGACTGTCCCCAAGCTTGTGATTGGTCTTAGATGACACATCCCAACATTTCTAGAACCAAAGGACCATTTCTCATTTTAAAACTTTAATTTGATTTTGAAACTGAATTTAAAACCATTTTATAGATTATAAGGAGTCACATTGAACCCATCCATGGAAAACTAGAGATACTTTCCAAGTATTAGTCAAGGGGCTCAGTATATGTCCAATTCCATGGAGTCTATCCAAGTGACTCAAGAATGAATTCCTAAGTGTCACTCAGGCATGGTATGAAAACATCAAGAAATAACCTCTAAGTTAGTACCTGATATCGCACATAAGGGCCCAAGTCTCTCTCATTGCATGGTATAACCATTGTGCCATCAATCCCATCCAAGGGGTCTCCCTTACAGAATCAGTGTCACTCATCTGGGGGAAAAAATTGATAACACACAGTGAACCCATCCCAGCCATAGCGAGTGTCGCTCCTAGTGTGTTTACACAATATTAAAAATCTACACTACTATAAAATAGGCCTTTAATGGAACTAAAAATAGACTCTATCAGCACTAGAGAATCACTAACTACTGGAGCGAGATTAAAATTCCCTATCCTTTATCAGTGCAAAAAGGGGTCCTTTATCAGTGCTTTCTTTAGTGCTGATAAAGTACCCCTTTATTGGCACTTTTATTTATCACCAATAAAGGGTACCTTTATTAATGTTTTTAAAAGAACTGATAAATGAAACTTTTATCAACACTTTAAAAAGTGATAATAAAGGAATAATTTATCATCACTTTCAAAATCACAAATAAAGGGACATACTATAGTGTGTTGTAACAGCACACTCCAGAACCACTGCAATGTGTTATAATATCACATCATAGCACTAGAAACACCACCATATATCAAAAAAATCAAGTAGAAATACAAAATTTAAATGAAATAAAATTTAAAACACAAATACAAGAAAAAAACACTATATTATAGACATTTCAAACATTAGTTTATACAATTATATAAGTAAAAATTATTACATATATTCAAAAACATAAATGTTCCTTTGTCTTTTGATCCTGACCCTGACTTATGCTATTATCGAACAAACCACCTATGCTCGAGAAAAATAATGCACCTATATAAGAAGAAAATTCTTATATTAGTAATAATATAAAGAAATAAATTAACAAAAATTGTTAATTTCCAACTAAACTTTGATTCATACTAGGAACACTACATGTTGGATTGAGTTGTGGTTGATTACTACACATCACACCATTTCTTATTTGTATTCAGGAATTATCTTTATGAAAATTAATTAAATAAGAATAAGATAAAGCCTTTCGGGCACATCCTAGTGGTTGTGTCACGTGGTGGTGTTTGGGAGGTCTCGGTTTGGAGCCTCCCCATGCGCATTTAGGTAGGTTTTTATTTTTTATTCCCCCTACCCTGATCGATGTAATATAAATAAGTATAAGATAAAAATAATAAGAAAATAAATTAATTAATCTCAAATATAATTATGAGAAAACAATCTAGGATTTTTTGCTCGGATTTGGGGATGTTATGCATGTTTTAAACTCAAATGACAGATATATATTCAAATGATGCACTTGGAGTCATACTAATCACAATGTGTGTCCAATTGAAGTTCGGATGATTCCTACACATCTAAAATGACTTATGGATAATTTTCATAAAGTATCAAAACAATTTGAATGATTTTTCTCAGTTTTGAGTATGTCACTTCTCTTTTTTACTAAAATGTCATTTTAAATTGGAAATATACACTTTGAATCATACTGATCACATCATGTATCAGTTTGATGTGAGACCTATTCATACACATCATAAATGACTTAAGAATCGTTATCCTAAATTATTAATAAAATAAAAGTATGTTTGATTGGTTTTTAGTGAGTGATACTTTTTAAACTAAAATATCAATTTTAAACTAATAACAGACACTTTAAGTCATATCGGGCACATCGTGTATCAGATTGAGGTGAAACTGATTACTACACATCAAAAATGACATATGGATCATTTTCGTAAAGTATTAAAAAATATTAATGCGTTTTATTGGTTTTGAGTAGGTCAGTTGTCCATTTTACTAAAATTGATGTCAATTTTAAATAAAAAACCGCACTTGGAGTCATAACGACCACACCGTGCATCGGATTGAGGTGCGGATAATTCCTAAAAATATAAAATGAATTATGGATCTTTTTCATAAAGTATCAAAACAATATGAATGTTTTTTCTTAGTTTTGAGTATGTCACTTGTCTTTTTTACTAAAATGTCATTTTAAACTAGAAAAATGCACTTTAACTCATACTGATCACATCGCGTATCGGTTCGACATGAGACCAATTCCTACACATAAAAAATTAATTATGAATATTTTTTATAAATTATTAGTAAAATATAAGTGTGTTTGATTGGTTTTTAGTTAGTGACACTTTTTGAACTAAAATGATGGTTTTAAACTAATAATAGACACTTTGAGTCATATCAGGCACATAATGTATCAGATTGAGGTGAGGATGATTCCTACATGTCATAAATAACTTATGTATCATTTCTATAAAGTATCAAAACAATTTGAATGTTTTTTCTTAGTTTTGAGTAGGTTAGTTGTCATAAAATAGCATGGGTACTCTGGTAACCCGATAACTGAGGTGGCCCTAATATATCCCGAAGGGCGTTCTCGATACCCACAGGTCAGAGACTAGCACCTAGAATCATAAAAAAATTAAAGTGATAATGAATTTTACACAAAAATTGTAGAAGTAAAAGAAATAAGACAATATGAATACAAAAGAAACTCCACAGGTAGATATGTACTAGAAGTCAAACAGGCATAACAATCCAAAATATTACAACCAAGTACCCAAAAAAATAGGAAGACAAACTACCCAAGTCTCAAAGGACGCAACTCACTAATTCTATGGATTAACACCTAGAACCACATCCAAGTGGTGTTTTAACTCTAATCAAACCTGGAAGGAGATAATCTACAAACACCGAAAGGCACAGGTAGGGTGTGAGATAAAAATACTAGTAGGGTCTCACTAAGGATTCCATAACAAATTCCAATATTAAATTAACCAAATAAAGTGTTATCAATTTAAAACAAATAGGTTTGTGATTTCAAAATCATAATTAAAACAATTCATGCTTTACACTTAAAATGATGGAAATATTTTAAGAAAAGGATTTACTTTTAAAGTGATAGAATATTTATAAAATAATGGAACTTTTTACAAATTGATTAAATAATCACTTTTATATAAAATATTTTATATAAATCAAAAGGAATGTAAAACATTTTATAGTTATGTCATATATTCATTTGAAATACAAAAAAGTGAGAAACATGGTCATATGCCTAAGAAGGTATGATAGTTCTAGTCTATAGGTACTCCACACTCAATGTGACACAGAAATATGTACATACATCCATTTCAACTCAGGCTAAAGAGGACCCATCACCATCGCCTAAAGAATGTGACGTGCTGCATTTATGTTTTAGAACATTGTAAATCATAAAGTTCCATCCAAATAACTAATTGAATACCTAAGGATTTCAAGTTATCTAGTAAAAAACAATGATGATAAATCTATTTCAATCAACCTTAAAATGAAATTCATCCCATTATCCATTTCAAATATTCCAATTTTCCATTTAAAACCCATAAAGGGTTTTCAATCAAAAACATGCCTTTTTACCAAGATAAAACACTAAGGTTTCTATCAAAACTATTTTTAATTAATTTTAACAAATAGAGATTTGAAAGAAATTCATAATTCAATTTCACAATCCACTTTCACAAATTAAATTCAATAATTTAAGTTTTTACAAGATTCCATAAATTTCATAATAAACCCCCAAATCAATGGAATTGGGGTTTTTTCACAATTTTCCATGAAATCCATTTCCACAATTTAATTTAACAATTTAATTGTTACAATTTCCATCAAATCCAAAATTTAAATTAAAAAATTTAAATTTCAAAATTTTCCATACACACACCCCAATTTAATGGAATTGTGGTTTCTCAATATCATGCCAAAAACCCATTTTTAAAAACCCAATTAAATGGAATTGGGTTTTTCCAAAAAAAAATTAAAATAAATATAATTGAAATCAAGAAATTTCATTTAATTCAAATAGTTGAAATTAAATAAATCAATTTAGGGTTAATAAAATTTGGGTATCGTAACAGAATCACCTACCTTGGGATCAACGGATCTAAAATCACCAAAACCTAACTGGGATTCGTCAACAAAGAATGATAATCATGGAAATCAAGAAACAAGGATAAAAACTAGGTTTATAATCCAAAAAAAAGGTTATTAGATCCAAAATTCAATGTGAGTATTCACATAACCCTATGGAGGAGGAGAGAGATCACAGGAGATAGAGATCGGGGTGAGGAAACTAACCAGGAGAAGATTAAAGGGAATTTCTCAAGCTTTGAATCGCTTCTGGGAGGGATCTAAGGGTAAAAACTATTATTGGGATATCAAAGGATGGTAGAAAATGATTATGTGTCGTCCTCTATATCTAAGACCTAAAAGGGGGGTTTAGTAATTTTTAATCAAAATTCAGATTAATTAAAAATCCATATGAACAGTTTCCTGGGCAGAGTGGAATGGTTTGAAAAACTGTACAGAATAACCATGTGCCTATTTTAAATGGTATGTATGGTTTATATTAAGAGTTAAAATGGATTTAATAACTTCATTCCAACCATGAAAAATCTCACAACCTTGGGTTTCATAGTTTACTTTGAGAAGGCACACGGTTTGGGTAAACAGTGCGCCAATCGTGCACTTGCCTAGAAACTTCCAAAATTTTCAAAATTTCTCCCGAAGCAACCCCAAATGAAACCCAACCAAAGAAATATAAAAAATATGGGTTTATTAATAACTAAAAATATTAATAGGATTTTATAATATCCCCACCATAGAATATTTTTTTCTCCAGAAATTCTACTCATAAGCTCCCATGCCAAAAAAGATAAGGCCACTTCTCTCTCATCAGTGCCTCCCTCTCCCACATCTCAAGAGAATTAGAATCATGATTCCATATAACATGAACCAAAGGTATATTTCTAACAAGAAGTACCTTGTTTTCATAATCTACTATCCTAACTGGTCTTTCAGTCACAGATAAATTAGGTTCAACCTAAAAATTTCTCCATCTCAGAACATGAAATGGATCAGATAGATACTTTCAAAGCTGAGATACATGGAACACATTATGTATCAATGTTATTTGCGATGGAATTTATAAAAAATATTAAACATTACCCACCTTATTAACAACCTCAAAAGGTCCCACAAAACTAGGAGAAAGCTTCCCTTTCCTCCTATGTCGTCAATGACTCAACTGAGGTGAAACTTTCAAGAACACCTGGTCACCAACTGAAAATTACAAAGGTCTATGATGATGATCAGAATAATACTTATATAAACTCTATGTATTCAATATTCTCTAAATAATCAATTGAATCTTTTTTATCATCTCTTGGACCAAACTCGGTCCAAGGAACTTTCACCAATCTCCAACCATCACAATGAAGATTTACAAGGCCAGAAATACAAGGCCTCAAAAGGAGCAATTCTGATCATTAACTAGTAATTTTTGTTATAAGAAAACTTAAACATCCCCAATTGATCATCCCAAGCCCCACCAAAGTTGATAACATAAGTGAAAATCATATCCTCAATAATCTGTATAGCTCTTTCTATAATGACCCAGGTATTTATAGAATAATACTTTTTTATATATATTAATATTTATGAATAAGATATTGATTTTATGTTAAAGAGGACACTTTTTTGATAGTGTACTCAAAAAGCAACAACGGGTTTCTTTGAAATCTTATGTTGCACACAACTTTGAGTAATATCAAAAAATAATATAATATTATTATTTTAAATGGTAGTTAATGCATCGTCATTGTATTGTTGGGTATGAAAATAAATAACTACATTCTGATTAAACATGTTTTTTTAATGTCTTTACATTTATCCAATAAATTTTAGAGGCCTAAAATAATAATGAATCTAATTTTAAGTATGAAATACTCTAATATTCTTTAAAAGGTCGATTTACCGCCTTTTGATAGAGAACCCTTTTTAAATTTAGTTTTTGTCACTTTTATATGTTCTATTTAACAAAATAAAATTCTTATTTAGAATAGGGACGTCAAAATTTAATTTGGGTAAAATTTTGGTATTTTTTTGATAAAGTTCATTTTTTGATGAATAGTGAAAAATACTGCATTTTAATTCAAAACTGCCTTTTAATATAATTTATGTATATGATTATACTACCCTTTTAATTGATTTTAAAGTTTAATTAGATTATATTTTTATAATTTAATCCAATTTTGGTAATTTAAAGTAATTTTACATTGAAATTAGACATAAACACATGTCAATCTTTTGGTAGTTTTTACTTCTTAAAAACACGCTTTTTGGTTTTGACAACAAGAAATAATTTTAAATTGATTTCTGCAACTTCTGTGATTTGAATTTGGAAAAATTGGTTCCATATTTGTAATTATGAGGTCCAAATTGTGTAAATAGGTAAATTTTATTTTTAGACATTATGAATAGTAACTTTAGTAAATATTTTATTTATCACAGTTAAAGAGTAAATCTGGTAAATAAGGGTAATAATATTAAATTACCCTAACATGTGTCCTAACCCTATTTTTTGATACATGTCCAACCATGGGAATCATTGGGTTGATTTTTGAACCACATGGAGCTACTTTTAAGTGAAAATGACATTTTATAAAAATTAATTTAAAGTTAAGGAAAATGTAACATAAACATATATCTTTTAGTAAAATAATTTTTATATGGGTATATATAAGTGATATTTTTACTATAAATAGTAATTAGAAATCTAAAATTATTTCCTACATCATGGTATTTTATTTATAATTTTTAGACATTAAATAAATAAATTTAATTATGACACAATGGTGATGTAGTGATTACTTTATTAATAAAGGATTCAAATAAATGATATTATAAATGTTAAAATAAATGTAATTTTGTTGTTTTGATGTCATACATGAATTTTTTGGATGATATTTACATGTTATATTTGTATTAATGAAGTTTTTTTGAATCAATCAGGTTGTTATGAATTTTTAAAAAAAGTCATGATATGAATAGTGTCAAAATTGACATAATTCATATTTTAAAATATAAAATATTTTATTAAATATTATAAAACTAAAAAAAATCTAAGATTTATCAAAATAGTTATCATAAGTCTCAAATTTTATTAATAACTCTTTATTTGGATATTTTTCATGTTTTGGTAACTATTTTGATTCTCAAAGTGTTAAATGCTTGATAAAACCGTAAGAGTAAAAAAGGGTTAAATAAAAAAAGATAAGGATTAAAAAATATCCAAAAACAATAAAATTACTATTGGATTATTTTATTTCTACTTATATTCATATTATTTTATAATTTAATGATTTTTTGATCTTTTGAAACTGAAAATCATTTTATAATAAAATAATACTTTCAAACTTTCCTAAAGAGCCCTTCCTCCCTCTTATAAAAGACCACCACCTCTAACCCATAATACACACCTCTCAAGCCCCTTGTCTCATCCAAAATATACTCCAAGAATCTCCAAAAATCCCCTCTTTCTCCTAGAAGCTTTCTCCTAGGCATAAGTCAATTCAAGAAAGCCTTTTGGCTCAAATCAAAGAGAGTTTCATGTTTTAAGAGGTAGCGTCTTCTCTAAAATTCCTTTCCATTATTCTACTTATGCACTCCCTATTCTATTATTTTTATTTGATTACATAACAACACCAGTATCCTCAATATACTAGGTTGTTTTTATGAGAATTATTATAACTACACTAACACACACCTTCGTCTAATGGGTATAGAACATACTGTTTCTATGGACGGTGAACTACTGCCTCATGAAACGATGATTGTTCAATATTCTCTTACCACCTATCATGGTGTCTATTATGATGGAACTGTAATTATATATGATATTTATTATATTTATTTTATCTATATTATTCTTTAATTATCATTTATAACATACCTTTATGTTTTTCATGTTTTATAAATACGATAATTTCATTTGAGGAAGTGCGGACTACCGCCCCCTCAAAGTGACATGACTCGTTCACGCTATACATGGAACATATAAAGGATGGAATTAATGAAATTATATAAAATATATAACATATATATTATAATTTAATTATAATATACCTATTTATCATTTATTTTTCATTCCTTTAAAATTTAAAAAAAATAAATGAAAGTAGCGTTCATGCGTACGTACGGCTTACCATCTCCATAAACAGTGCATTTCATTTTCTCATATCCAAATGTTATGGACTATTATAAATACATATATAATTGAACTAAATACATATATACTGTATATATATGATATTTAAATCATGAATACAAATCTGGAGATAATGGACTTTTGACCACATGGACAATTTTTAATTATAACAAGTTCATTTTTGACTCAAGTTCCGAACATCGAAAAAATGTCCGATATGAACTCAAATAATTAACTAATTATTGTAGCAAAGTAATAAGTGATATAAAATTAATAATAAACTTTAAAAATATTCTGAATCAAGTATAAATTAACTTAATTTTATTATTCAAGAAGAACAAGGAACATACGAGACAAGTCGGACTCGAGGTAAGGGAGCCTTTCACCCTCCTCTTTTAGTCAAAGACTTCTTTTATGTTATGTCTTTAAATTTCCTTTTTATTATCATAGGATATGTTCTTATATATTATTATTTCTGTAAATTTTATGTCCATGTGATGAGAGACCCTTTTTTCTCTCATCAACTCATTTTCTAAATTTTTAAATGATGTCGTTAGGATGTCGAATTTTCGTAAGGGAACTTCTTAACCCAATTTCCATTCTTTGGGTTAATATTATACTTCTTGATTATGTCATGCTATTATTATTTGGGAAATAAAATTTTATATCCTATCTTGTATTTATACTAGATTTATGTGTACTTATATTGAATACACAAAATCGGTTTATTTTATTTATAAAATTATCTTTGCGAGGGACTTCATATCAATCTCCTTTCGTTGAGACATATTTTGATTTATACACGACTTGATTTTATACGGTGTATAAACCCCTTTTACTTTTAATTTCATTCAAAGGGAATCTTTTTTCTACATAGTTTTTTACTAAAAGAAAAAGGGAATGTTTCTTTTTAATGTACGCAGTGATAATGACATTTCTGTTGCCGTGAGTATTATTTGATATTTGGATTCCTCTACAAGTTGTGGTGTTTTTAAAAGGAAAATAAATACCATATACTCCTTTTACATATTTTGGTATTGAAAATGGTTTTGATAAGGGATTGATTATATCAATATATTGAAATGATATATTGTGATTGCAATGTGTAAATTTTATCTTTCCTTTATGCTTTTGTTATGTGTTATGATTATGTTATAGTTCTTGGGAATTGTTTATGTATATGGGTGGTTCTGTGATAAACCTAGGACGGGTGATCCCAAGATATCTCTCTAATGCATTGGGTAACATGATGGAGGTAAACGTTAATATTTCTCCTAATAGATTTAGGTAATATACTGTGATGGGTATCCAAATGTAACTCACTATGTAGCTATGAAAGCTACAATGTACGTATGTTATGTATGCCACAAGTTACCTTTATGATTTATTATTTCTATGTTTTATTCATAAAACTTATGATTTCATGATGTATGTTAAAGAGATTATGTTTTGTATGTATTGATAAACTAATGTTTTTTTCTTTATTTTATAAACCTTACTGATCTTTTTATGCTCATCCCAAGTTTTTTAAATATTTTTCGCAGGGTATAAGGAAGGGTAAGAGAAAGGAAGAATTCAAGAAGATTTATATCAAGAAAATAATTCTTATTTTATTTTAAGATTTTTATTTTATGAAAAAAATGGATACTAAGTAGAAGTATATACTTTGTTATATCTGAGATGTAATGTAATAGTTATGGCTTAATTCTCTAAAACTATAAACCTGAAAAGATCCTCAATGTGAATTATTAACTTAATTTAAGATTATGTAATGTTTAAGGTTGGGGCCTTATACTTTCCATCTAGACATCTGACTATGGATGGTATGCCGTACTCAAACGTATGTGAGATCCCAGTGCCTCTTGAAGGACACTCCAAAATAAATAAGTGAATCAAGGGTCCCTATCAAAAACTACAGCATAAAAACTTCATGTGAATGAAAAATATCTTTCACGTAGAGATTTCTCATCTCCTCAACTTTGGTTGTATCATGAATAGGTATAAAGTGTGTCGATTTAGTCAACCTATAGATCACAACCCTTATCGTATTCTTCTTTATATGGGTATTTGGAAACCCAACCACAAAGTCCATAGATATCTCATCCCACTTCCAAGTAGGTAATGGAAGTGGATAGAGTAAACCCAAAGGTTTTTGGTGATCTTCTTTAACTTGATGGCATCTATAAAAATGAGAAACAAACTCAACAATGCCTTATCTCATACCTGGACACCAGAATTAGCGCCACATGTCATAGAACATCTTTTTGGTTCCTAGGTTCACTGCACACTTAGAATTATGGAAATCCACCATAATAATTTTCCTTACCACTAATGACTCAACAAAGTGATTCCAATAAAATAGTATTCCCTCTTTGGAGAACAAACACTAAGAAACTATCTCCCCACCATAAATAGAGTCTCTAATTCTACGAAACTCATCATCAAGCTATTTATTCTAAATAATAAATTCGAGAAGAGAAAATTCCAACTAAAAACTATCCAAGAAAACCTCATCCTTTGATTCTTGGACTCCAATATGCAGCTATGCAAAGAGACCCATCAAGTTCCACTCTTCTGATGATTCTTTCACTACCTAGGTCATAATTTTCTTGATCAAAGAATCTATGATGACATCCCATTCCCTGGGTTATAGGTGATGTCAAAAATAAAAATATTGTAGGTATTCTACCCAACACCTCTGGTAGAGATTTAAATCTTTTTTGAGAGAAGATATAACTCAAGATCTTGTGGTTATAAAACATGATAAACCTTTCTCTATAAAGGTAGTGTTGTCAACTCTTAATCACATTCATCATAGATGTAATTTCAAGGTTTTGGGTTTGATATTTCTTATCATGTATCTTAATCTTATGAGATCCATAAGCAATAACATGATTACCCTGCATAAGAACACAACCCAACCCTGAACCTGATGCATCACAAAAGACCACATAGCCCCACCCAGCCGTTAGAAGAGTCAAAAATAGTGTATTAGTCAAAATAAATTTCATATCAACAAAATAATTCTGAAATTTCTCATACTAAGAAAACTTTACTCCCTTCTGAGTTAGTGCAGTCATCAAAGATGCCAACTTAGAGAATTCTTTAACGAATCAGCGATAATACCCAGCTAAACCCAAGATTCTCTAAATCTTGAAAACATTATATGGTTATTCCCAAGTCTTAAAATACTTCATCTTATCAAGATCAACTAATATTACCTATTCTGAAACCACGTGTCACAATAACTTAATTTCCCAAATCCATAAATCACATTTCAAAATCTTGGCATAAAGTTGGTGATTTCTCAACAAACACAAAACTATTCTTAGATAATGCACATGACCTTCCTCAGAATTAGAGTAAACAAGGATGTTATCAAAAATACTACTCATGGAAAATCATGTCCATTAAATCCATGAAAACTACAAGAGAATTGGTTAGACCAAAGAGAATAACAAGGTACTCATAGTGGTTGTCCCTTCTCCAAAAGATAGTTTTCTGAATGTCATGTTCTTTTATCATCAAATGATGGTAACCAGATCGAAGGTTGGTCTTTTAGAACCACTTTTCCCCTTTAAAATGATCAAATAGATCATCAATTCGTGGAAATGGATACTTATTATTTACCATCACTTGATTGGTATTTTAGTAATAAACACATAGGTGAAGTGAACCATCATCTTTCTTAGTGAAGAGAATAGGCACCGCCCAAGGTGACAAACATTGGCGTATAAATATTTTCTAAAGAAGTTAATTAACTAGGACTTTAGATATTTCATTTTAGTTAGTTCCATCTGGTAATAGGGAATATAAATCGGTTCAGTACCAGGAACTAAGTCAATGGAAAAATCCACCTCCCTTGTGGAAAACCGGAGAATCCATAAGGAAACACGTCGGGAAACTTGAAGACAAATGGATGGAGATCGCCACTCAAATATTATTGCTCTAGATCAAAGGAGAACATAGATATCACTTTCCAAAACTCTGGATAATAAGTTATGAATCTGCTCAACCTTCAGTCTCATTCGCCTTGGAAGATTTGAAAAACCCCATCGGGCATTATAAAGGAGACTCTTTGAAGATAACAATCAATCCAAGATTTATTGGCAATGAGTCAATACATCCCAAAAATGACATCAAGTGGTTTCATCTCAATAACCAGAAAACTCCAAGTAATCTCGAAATAAGATAAGAAGAAAACACAAGTGGTATTATAGAGACCCTACTATCTATTTGTACCAAGGGGTGTAGTAATATCCATTGCACATGTTAAAATATCTATAGGAAGATTGGTTTTATTAACAATATGAGTAGAAATAAATGAATGAGATGCAATAGTACCAAATAAAATTTTCCACTAATGATGATTTTATAGTGATGGTACCTCTCACAGTCATTAGACTCATATCTGCTTCCTCTAGAGACTCTTACACTGCGTGAAGAAGCTTTGTTCTGGATGCCAGTGGCTGGAACCCTTTTATACATGAATCATATGATTGTGCCATGGTTTTAGAAGGTGTGGATGATCCCATGCCGCTATTTGGAATGGAGTAAACATGGTATAATATATTCAGGTGACCTGAGCATACACAATAACCACAAACCTTGGGTTTCTCAGTGCAAACCCTCTTTGAATTCCCTAGATTTCTACACTGGTAACAAAAAAAAGGGCCTCTAATAGGCACTATAGGAGGTCTAGAATGACCCTACTATTAGGAACCACCATGAGAATAATTGTTCTTCCTCTTTCCCTTAGAGAAATTCACACTACCACTAGGAGTGAAGGAAACTCTCAATAACCCTGATTTTCCATCCAGGTGCATCTCAACCATTAACACTCTATCCAATACATCAGCATAAGAATGAAGCTTCAGTAATAAAACTTGAGAATGAATATCCTATCAAATTCCCAAATCAAACTATCAATCCTTTATCTTATCATTTGTAATATCTTATGTGTAAATTTCACAAGCTTAGAAAAATGGTTTTTATACTCTTCCACGGTCCTTTCATCTTTCTCAAGTTTGAAAAACTTCTTAGACTTGGAAAATAGCATCAACTTTGGATAGACCTGGTCACTGAAAATAAACCTAAAGTCTTTCCACTCTAAGACCTCACGTTTCTTCATTTTCACTATCATGTCCCACCATCTCCTTCTCAGTCATTTTAGCATTAAGGTGGCACACTTCACCTTGATTTCTTCATGTGTGTCCAAGAACCCAAAAAAATGACCCATTTTTCTCTACCACTCCTTAGCCTCTTGAGGATCATTTGAGCCTTTGAAAGGAACTGGATTCTGGTGAATGAACTCTTGATAAAAAAATATTGAGAACAACCCTCTTAGGTTCCATAGTTGGAGCCTAAACAAGAACTGGATTTGGTGTTTATCCCAGAGCTCAGATAGTGTGCACAATCACCTCTATGAGACTTGGGTCCACAAAATGATTCACTCTCTATGGTTCAGTGGTATCTTCCTCTTGGATCTAATTTTCATGTCTTATTGGAAGAATGATGCTACACAACTTCAGCAGCCAACAAAGAAGACATCAGATTAACACTCAAACAGAGCAATAGGAAAATTAATCCCAATGGATAGACAAACAAGATTTTTATTTAAATATATCCAAATAAAAATAAGGAAAATACTAGAACTAATCCTCAAGAATAATTTCCCTAACCACCCCTAGTGACTTAAGGTTCATTGTGGTGAGAGCTGGCTAGACACTCAATCACAACTACCTTCTAATTCCTGACAATATTTCACAATGCATACTAATTTCAATACAAGAAGCCAAACCTTCCTCTAATGACACTTTATCCCCAACAAGCTTGGGTACCCTAGTAACCTGATAACCAAGGTAGTCCTGAAATAGCTTGAAGGGCATTCTCTATCCCCAATTTTTCCACAAACATTGTGGAAGTAAAAGAAACAAGACAATATTCATACAAAAGAAACTACACAAAGAGATATGTACCAAAAGTAAAATAGGCATAACAACCAAAAGTAATACAACAAAGTACTATAAAAATAGAAAGACAAACTACCCAAGTCCCAAATGATGCAACTCACCAAGTCAACAGATCGACAGCTATAACCACCTCAAAGTGGTTCTTTACCCTTTCTCTAACCTAGAAGGAGATAATCTGCAAACACCCAAAGGCACAGGTAGGGTGTTAGCTAAAAATACCATTAGGGTCTCACCAAGGATTCCATAATATATTCAAATATTAAATTAACCAAATAAAGCTCTTTCAATTTAAAAAAACTGTTTTGGAATTTCAAAAGCATAATTAAAAAAATTCATGCTTTACACTTCAAAAGTTGGAAATATTTTAAGCAAAGGTTTTACTTTTTAAGTGATGGAATGTTTCTAAAACAATGGAAATTTTCACAAATGTATTAAATAAATACTTTTATATAAAATAGTTTATATAAATCAAAAGGCATTTAAAATAGTTATGGCATATATTTATTTGAAATATAAACAAGTGAGAAACATGGTCATATGCCTAAGAAGGTATGATAGATATAGTCTATAGGGACTCTGCACTCAAGGTGACATGTAAATATGTATATATGTCCCTTTGAACCTAGGCCAAAGAGAACTCATAACCATCATCTAAGGTATTTGACATGCTTCATTTATGTTTTGGAACATTATAAATCATAAAGTGTCATCCAAATAACTCACTAACTTCCTAAGGCTTTCATGTTCTCTAGTAAAAAAATGATGGGCGATTTATTTCAAGCAACCTTAAATTAAAATTTATCACGTTCTCCATTTCAAATATTCCAATTTTCCTTTTAAAAACCATAACATGTTTTCAATCAAAAAAATTTCTTTTCACCAAGATAAAACCCTAAGGTTTCTATTAAAATCATATTTAAGACATTTTCACAAATAGGGATTTGAATCCAATTGATAATTTAATTTCAAAATACACTTTTAGAAATTAAATTAAACAATTTAATTTTTCACAAGATTCCAACAATTTCAAAATAAACCCCTAATTCAATGGAACTAGGGGTTTTTCACAATTTTCCATCAAATACATTTCCAAAATTAAATTTAACAATTTAATTTAAATAATTTATATCAAATCATAAATTTAAATTTCACAAATTTCCATAAACACACCTAAATTCAAGGGAATTAGGGGTTTTCCCAATATCATGCCAAAACCCCATTTTTATAACCACAATTCAATAGAATTGGATTTTTTCAAAAAAATGATTGAAATAAATATAATCGAAATCATGAAATTTCATTTAATTAAAACAATTGAAATTAAATAGTTATAGTTAATAAAATTTGGGCATCATAATGGAACCACCTACCTCGAGATCAACGTGTCTCGAATCACCAAACCCTAACTAGGATTCGTCGATGAAGAAAAATGATCACGGAAACCAAGAAATAAGAATAAAACCTAGGTTTATAATCCAAAATAGAGGTTATTATATCCACAATTCAACACAAGGATCCACAGAACCCTGGAGAGGAGAAGAGAGATCGCGGGAGATAGAGATTGGGGTGAGGAAACTAACCAGGAGAAGATCGAAGGGAATTCTTAAATATTATAATCTCTTCTAGGAGGGATCCAAGGGGTAAAAAACTCTTCTTGGAAGCTCCAAGGTTAGAATAAAATTATTATGGGTCATTCCGGCCCATCAGGGACCTAAAAGGGGGTTCAAGAACTTTTAATCAAATTTTGGATTAATTAAAAACCCGTACACACAGTTTGCTGGGCAGAGCCACCCAATTTGAAAAACCATATGGACTAACAATGAACCTATTTTAAATTGACTTCATGGTTTCTACTAAGAGGATGCATAGATTTACTAACTATGTGCTAACCATGAAAAATCTCGTTGCCCTGGGTTTCATGGTTTACTCTGAGAGGGCACACGGTTTGGGCCAACTGTGTGCCAACCGTTCACTAGCCTATAAACTTAAAAAAATTCAAAATATCTTCTGAAGAAAGCCAAAACAAAACCCAAACAAATAAAGATCAAAAAAGGGGGTTTAGGAATACCTTAAAATAGCAACATGATGTTACATCAGTTGTCCATTTTACTAAAATTGATGTCAATTTTAAATAAAATGATGCACTTGGAATCATAACGGTCAAAAAGTGCATCAAATTGAGGTTTGGATGATTCTTATATGTCTCATATGAATTATGGATAATTTTCTTAAATTTTAAAAACAAATTGAATTTGTTTTCTCAGTTTTGATTATGTCACTTGTCTTTTTTACTAAAATTTCATTTTAAATTGGAAACACACACTTTGACTCTTACTAATAACATCATGTATCGATTTAATGTGAGACTGATTCTTAAACATCAAGAATTAATTATGAATCATTTTCATAAATTATCAAGAAAATCTGAGCACATTTGATTGATTTTCAATGAGTGAAACTTTTTAAACTAAAATGTCAATTTTAAACTCATAACAGACAGTTTGAATCATATTGGGCACATCGTGTATATTATTGAGGTGAGGCTAATTACTACACACAAAAAATGACTTATAGATCATTTTTGAAAAGTATAAAACTAATAAAAAAGTGTTTTATTGGCCTTGAGTAGGTCAGTTTTCCATTTTACTAAAATTAATATCAATTTTAAATAAAAAGATATGCTTGAAGTCATAGCGGTCACATTGTGAATCAGATTGAGGTGTAGCTAATTCCTACACATATAAAATTACATATGGATCATTTTCCTAAAGTATCAAAATAATATGAATGTATTTTCTTAGTTTTTAGTATGTCCCTTGTATTTTTTACTAAAATGTCATTTTAAACTAAAAACACACACATTGACTCATACTGATCACATCATGTATCGGTTTATATGATACCAATTCCTAAACATAAAAAATTACTTATGAATCATTTTCATAAATTATCAAGAAAATATAAGTGTGCTTGATCGATTTTTAGTGAGTGACACTTTTTGAACTAAAATGGTGATTTTAAACTGATAATGGAAACATTGAGTCATATCGGGCACATCATGTATCAGATTGAGGTTATTCTAATTCATACACATCAAAAATGACTTATGAATTGTTTTTGTAAATTATCAAAATAATATGAATTTTTTTATTGGTTTTGAGTAGGTTAGTTATCCATGTTACTAAAATTGATGTTAATTTTAAATAAAAATATGCATTTGGAGTTATACTGGTTGCACCGTGTGTTAGATTGAGGTGAGGATTATTCATAAACATATAAAATGACTTATGGATTTTTTTTATAAAGTATCAAAATAATCCATATGTGTTTTCTCAGTTTTGAGTATGTCACTTTTCTTTTTTACTAAAATGTCATTTTAATCTGGAAACATGCATTATGACTCATACCGATCACATCATGTATCGTTTTGATATGAGACCAATTCCTACATGCCAAAAATGAATTATGAATCATTTTTTATAAATTATCAAGAAAATATGAGTGTTCTTGATTGGTTTTCAATGAGTGACACTTTTTGAACTAAAATGTCAATTTTAAACTAATAACGGACACTTCGAGTCATACCGGGCACAAAGTGTATCGTATTGAGGTGTGGATGGTTCCTACATGTCACAAATGACTTATGTATAATTTTAATGAAGTATAAAAACAATATTAATACGTTTCATAGGTTTTGAGTATGTCAGTTTTTCTTTTTACTAAAATTAATGACAATTTTAAATAAAAATAAGCACTTTGAGTCATACCGGTCACATCGTGTAATGGATTAAGGTGAGGATGATTAATACATGTCCTAAATTCTCAAAAAAATCATAATTCCAATGTTACAATGATTTATATTAGCTTTCTTTTTCGAACTCCCAACAATGTATATTGACTTGATGTTCTTAGCCAAAAAAAATCTCATTATTGAAAGCCAGAAGAGTAGAGGAAGCTAATGTGCCCATTATATAACAATAAGTCACCAAATGACCACATGATATTCCTATACTCTTATATATTTAAATGAGAAAGGTTTTTTAGTTAAGAACATCGAGTCAATATGAATTACCAAAAGATTTGTGAAAAAAATTAAATAAGTATTAAATTAAAATGATAAGAAAATTAACTTACTAATAGTTGATAAAATGTTGAAAAAATTAATTAAATAAGTATTAGGTATTCACCTTTTCATGATGGTTGTATTAATTTTAGATGAATTTCCTTGTTAATATTATCTCAATTGTAGTCTCGAAGTCCAATCTCTCACGAGCATGAGTAGCTTTGAATAAACCACCCCAACTCAAACAAAATAATCCACATGTATAAAAAAATAAGTATTATATGAGTAATACTAAAAATAAATAAATAAAAAATAAATATGAAACAATACATTAATTCTATGTAAAATTATTTTATTGTGAAAACATTAATATTACCTCTGTGATTGAGAAATAAAGGGAATGTGAAGAAAAGTGATAAATTCCAACACTATCAGAGTGAAAAGGTTTTTAGGGAGAAGAAGTTTGTGGATTTTTTGGTGTAAAAGGGCACGAAATATGGGTAGACCACCCTAACTTGAAAAACATTATTCACCTGTATAAGAAAAAAATTATAATGTGAGCAATACTAAAAAAATAAATTTAACATAAATATGAAGCAATACATTAATTATATGGATAATGATTTTACTATGAAAACATCAAGATTACCTCTTTTATTGAATAAAGACAACATCATTGCTCTTCCTACAAAGTTAGTGGAGGTAACTTAAAGGAAAGTGATAAATGCAACACTATAGAGGTGAAAAGGTTTTAAGGGAGAAGAATTTTGTGGAATTTTTTGTGTAGAAAGGAATGAAAGATGGACAGAACACCCCAACTCAAAAAAAATAATCCACCTATATAAGAAAACAATTATTATGTGAGTAATACTAAAAAAATTAAACATAAATATGAAACAATATATTAATTCTATGGAAAATTATTTTATTGCACAAACATCAATATTACCTCTATGATTGAGCATAGAAAACATCGTTTCTCTTCCTAAAAAGGAATAAAAGATGGAGAAAATATTCTAAAACAAACAAACTCTATAAGGAATAATTAAAATTAAATCAACATTACATTATATAATTTTTAGGTAAAATAGAGAAAGTATATCATAAAATTACCTTTACATCTTCCCAAATGGTTTCTTTCATTATATTTTTTTCTTTCAAGGGATTGGTAACATCATCATGTGTAGAATACATTGTCTACATGAGTAGTAAAAAATTTAATTTATGTTATGTTAATGTAATAGAGAACATATAATATTATAAGAAAAACTATATTATATTAAAAACACTTTTACCTTCTCATTGATCTCTATTTATTTTATTAAAAAAATTAGGGACTTGGTTCCTCTATCAAGAATAGAAATCCCCTCTTTGTGGTCCCCTCTAACATAAAAGACATTATATACATTGGGACTGATATGAACTGATTATGATCTCCTAATGAAAGGGTCATCCTCAATTGAATTTTCATATGACCTGACATTTGTTTTAGTCACCAGTAGGATAATCTCCCAATTCATGTTTGTTGAATCTGAGATATAAAATACTTTCACTACTTGTGATTCCATTATGAATGGCTCATATTTTTCCCCTTCTACACTAAAATTCACCTTCATGAATCCCATTTCATTAACTTTCACTGCATTCATATTTTTAACCCATTTGAAATGGAAAATCAGCACTAGATATGTTATATAATCCAACTCATATATCTGTTCAATAATTCCAAAATGTGACATATGTTCATGAATCATGTTTATATCCTTGGAACCAGATATATTCATTGCTTCTTCCACAAGTGTAACACCACTATTTTTCATCGTACTATAATCATTTTATTACTTTGTATATAAATTATAACCATTGAATACAAAACTAGTGTAATATATAACATTTTCATTTTTTCCCTTGGATAGCCATTGAAGTCGTTCAACAATTGAATTTAGATTTTTAGATAACTCCTTATAAATTTGATCTTGGAACCATCCTATAAATTGTTGATTATGTGTATTTGATATCCATCCTTCATCCCTTAATGGATTCAAATCTCTAAGAATTTATTTGTATGATCAATGTATGGATCAACATATTCACTATTATATAAAATGTAAATGTGTGTTTTCTCTTGCTCTGTCAAGGAAATTGTAACAACATATCTTTCGAAAATCCATTCACCCATAAGGTGTCTGTTGTGATGATACTTTGGGAGACTGATGTTTCCAATGTCTGATAGGTAATTGGTACAAAATTCAATAGATTATTTAATAATATATCATTCTACAATACATCCTTTTGGACAAATTCGATTCTTGACATACCCTTTCAAAATATTCATATATTTTTTCAATCGGGTACATCCATCTATAATGGATAGGACCACATAGTTGAACCTCTCTAACCAAGTGAATCATCAGGTGGACCATTATATCAAAGAATGGTGGTGGGAAGAACATATATAATTCACATATTATGATTACAACCTCCTTATTCATGATTGGAAACTTACCCAGGTCTATAACTTTATTGTATATGGATTTAAAAAAAAGTAGAGTCTGGTTCATGTATGTCATACATTTTTTAAGTAGAATACAATGGAAAGAAACAGGCATAAAATATTACAAAAAAACGTGAAATTTGTGTGATTTTAGTCCTTGTAACTTCAAATTAGTCATTGAAACTACATTCTTGATATTTTAGGAATACCCTTGTAGAACTTTTACACTATTAAGGAAAAGGAAAAATTGCAATTTTTTCTACCTAGATAGAGTGTAATCGACTGGAGGAAGAAAATTTTGTATTTTACCCTTCACTAGTGCCACCAATTCCCATATACCCATTTCAATCAACTCTAACCTATCCTTGATTCCATCTTTAATTTTTCTAGAAACATTTAGTAATGTGATAATAACACTATCAAATACATTTTTTTCTGCATGCATGGCATCAATAAAATATCTAACATAAAAAAATTCCAATATGGTAATTCAATGAAAATTTATCTCTTCTTCTAACCTTATTTTTTAAGGTTTTTCAAAAATGGTTTGCTAAAAATAGTGTCAATGTCTTTTACTTTATTTTACAGTTGATCACCCATTACTGGAGATGGTGTTGTACCTTGTTTGATATTACCATTGAATGTGGTCCTCTAGGATCGGTATTTATGTTATTGAGGTAAAATTTTATGATGTCCTAAAAAAATAGTCTTCAAGGAATGTTTCAACAAAACTAAGTATGTGCATTTTTCACAAATGGTACACCCCAACATTCCTCTAATGTTATAGCTTGATAAATTTCCATAAGCAGGGAAGTCATTTATCATCCCATACAACATGGCCCTCAATGTGAATTCTTCACTTCTATGAGCATCATACATTGCAACACATGTATCCCACATTAATTTGATATCCTTAATCAATGGATCCAAATAGACATCAATATCATTACCAGGTTGTTTTGGTTCAAATATAAGCAGAGACAACATAATGTATTTGCGCTTCATGCATAACCATGGAGGCAATTTATAATTTACCAACATGACATTCCATGTACTATAAGTACTACTCTATACACTATAAGGATTTATTCCATCTATAGATAGCATAAGAATTTAGTTTCTCATCTCATTTCCAAATTTTGGATACCTGTAATCAATTTTCTTCTACTTGGGATAACCTATTGGATGACGTAGGTTCCCATCTTTAATTCTTATATATGTATGCCATGTCAATTGTCTCGCAGTTTCTTAACATCTATATAGCCTTCTGAACCATGGAATGATTGGAAAGTTCCATAAATATTTTGAAGGACTTGGTTCATTTTTCTTGTATTGATCTATGCCACATTTAGGGCATTTTATGAGTGATTCATGGTCCTTGAGAAACAATATAAAATCATTTGGATAAACATGTATTTTTTTAGAGATCATACCCATTGAATGTAGCATTTTTTTAGCATCATATATTCATCATGGTAGTTTATTTTCTTCTAGTATCATATCATTTAGGAGACCAAGTAGTTCTGTAAATATGGTGTCACTCCATTCGCTTCCATCTTTCAAATTATATAACTTCAATATAACTAACAATGTTGTGTATTTAGTAAAAATGATATATAATGGTCTCTTGGAACATCTATTTAACTTTTCAAATAACTTTGGAAATCAAAAAGGTTGTATTAAATTTCTATTGTCATTTCTTCTATGTGATCTTCATTATCATTTATATTAGTATTTATATCAAATGATCCATAAACCGCAGTATCATCCCAATCAGTGTGCAAGTTCATTTTTTTCCTTGGTTTTAGTCCAAAATTTATATCTCTAATCTATTTCTTGAAAAATAAAATGTTCTTACAGCTATTCCAAACTAATTTTTATTGAATAGAAACAATGCAAACACTGAAAAAAGATTTGATAAGGGTTATATGCATGCTCTTTCAAACTTGATGAACTCTTTAACTCTGTATTCATAATATTTTTTCAAATGATTATCATGCATCCATTTTCAATTCGTATCCATCCTATTGGGTTCATAAAATATTAATTTTGTATAGTAAATAAATAAATACACATAAGATATTCATTATCAAAGGTGAAAGTTATAGAAAATTTTAATAAGAGAAAGACAACATTTTATTATTTCAAATAATTTCAATATTTTTTGAAAAAAATGGGTAATTGAATTTAAGAAAATAATTACTCCACTATGGTTATTGTTATCCTCTAAATTCATTCAAGTTTGAAAGTTATAGGTAAATATTATGTTCATCATCTCATCTCCCAAAAATTTATCATTCTATTTTGTTGTTTGACACACATCCTCCATATCTTGTGAACATGCACCTATATTTCTTGAAATAATCTAAGCGGTAGCCATCCATGGGATGACTACTACTCAGAGTAGTACAATCAATATAAAAGAGATGGGGGATGAGTCTCAAGCAACAAAATTCAATAACTATTTGGGAGATGAAACTGATGAGGATGATATTTTTCTATAAAATAGATAGGGTATGAGTCTCAAGCAACAAATTACAATAATAACTATTGTTTGACACACATCAAGTGTTTATTAAATCCCCTAAACAAATGAAAATATAATATAGGAAATTAAGGAGTAATAAGAAACCAAAATATTATAAACAAGAATAATAAACTCTCATTCAATTAACTATAAGATATAAAAATGTATTGATAAAATATTTTAATAAATAAATATTTATTCCATATACATGGATGGTAATCATAGATTCATAGGGGTAGAACCAATACATGTAGACCTAAAATTATGAATACTTAAAACCTCCATTATATTTTTTGGAACAAGTGATGTAATAAACTAAGGAATTATTACATTTAATATTAATGGTATATAAAATATTTAAAAACATCTCAAGACTCTTGGGATGTCATATCTCCACACCGACCCATCCTAAGGATTATATGGAGGTTATCACATCAGATATACCCATATTAAGGATTCTAGGGAGTTTATCTAATACACATTGACCCATACTTAATATTATATGGAGGTATATAAATAAGTTGGCATAAAGCAATAATACACATCAAAAAGATATATCATAAACAAGGGAGAAAAACACACCAACCCTTGCAACATCTATCACATATACACTAGCCTCTAATGAGACGAAACAACTCCCGTTAGGCCACATTTTCTAAGTGGACTACCCTTAATTCACTCAAAAATCTAAGTTTAATCAAAAAATTAACATATCTATAAAACATCACTCCCTATTTAATTCACTATTACACAAATACGAAAATAACTAGTTTGTTTAATACACCAGCTAGAAGTATTCTCATAGGCTACCCAACCACCGTCATAAAAATCGATACATACAAAATTATATAGATGATGTAAAATGGTATTGGACTTCTACCATATGGTTAATTATACAATTTATCCAATGAAAATAAATCATGATTCATATACACTTTCACATAAATAAAATATTAGCTCACAAATCCCCTATATTAATCCACACCTATAATTGAGAAGGAAGGAGATGCTCATGTGTCCTGGGAGAAAAGTTGGGAAGGCTCACAGTATTGGTGCTTCACACTCTAAAATTTAAAGCATCAAAATGGATGATCTTCATGGACAAATATCAAAAATGGATAACTCACCACACTCACAGTTTCAAAATAGCCTCCACCATGGTCGGAACCATTGATGTTTTACACCCCAAGTTCCTTAAGAGAAATTAGAGAAAGACTTATGTTTGAGAGAAAGTAGAGAAAGACTTACTTTCATGCCTTGGGTTCATTCGACCCTTGAATTGTTTGAGCCTTGTATTTGAGCCTTGTAATTTTTCAATCCTTGATTCGAGCCTTGATTCGAGCTTCAATTCACTGAGGAGGAGCATCGTCAAAGGGTGGCTTTCATGGAAAGCTTTGGATATCACGATGATTTCTTGACTAGTTAGGGTTTTTTAAATAGATCGGGACACTTTTATCAGCACTTCCAAAAAATCGTTGATAGAGATACCTTTTATCAATTCTTGAGTAATAAACACTAATAAAATATATCTTTATCAGTGATTTTTCAGCACTGATAAAGATAGAGCTTTATCAGTGCTAAAAAAACACTTATAAAAGCAATCTTTATCAGGGCTAAAGTTTTAGTGCTGATAAAGATGGATGTTATCAACACTAAAAAATCCCTAATAAAGATGCCTTTTATCAGTGCTTATTACTTAAGCGCTGATAGGGTTTATAATTATAATTATAAAAAAATTAAATATATATATAATTATATATATATTTAATAAATATATATAAATATAAATATAGTAAATATATTCTTTATTTAAATATATTTATTATAATTTTAAAATTATTTAAATATATAATTATTTGTTTATAATTATATAAATATTTTTAAAAAATTATATTTATATCATTATATACATTTATATAATTATATATATTTATTTAATAAATATATAATTATATTTATTTATTTAATAAATATATATAAATTTAAATTTTTTAAATATATTCATTATTTAAATAAATTTATTATAAATTTAATAATTATTTAAATATATATAATTATTTATTTATAATTATATAAATACTTTTTAAAAAAATATTTATTTATTTAAAATTATAAATATATAAATGTATAAATATAGTAAATGTAAACTTATAAATATATTTATTTATAAATATATTTTTAACATTATTAATGAATATTTAATCTTAAGTGCATGCATGTTAAAAATGAGTGAAATTAAATAAATTAAAAATAAGTACACTTTAACAATATTGAAAAAATGGATAGGTTTTGTGTGTGAGTGTGTTGTATATAAAAATGCATTAATTGTATATATGTGAAATCAATATAACACACATTTGATCTATGTTAAATTGAAAAATCAAACAACGTTCAATTTTTTCTTTTACTCTATGCAATTAGTTAGTATTTTTAATTCATATTAATTTTTAATTATAAACCATTATTCTCTAAACATGTGACTATTTAATATAAAGCATAAATATTTTGTGTTATATAAATTATATTTATATACGTTCATATATATCTATATATTTAATATATACTATTTATTAAAAATATCAATAATTATTTAATTAATAAAATATTTAATATTTTTCTCAATTTACTTATTTTTAATTTTTATTTGTTTAATTTTTATTTTTTGTATATCTATATATTTAATATATACTATTTATTAGTATTTATAATTTATATATAGTATAATAAATTTATTCATTTTTATCAAAAATTATTTAATTAATAATATTTTAATATTTTTTTTAATAAACTCATTTTTTATTTTTTATTTATTTCATTATTTCATTTTATTTAGACTGTTATTAGCACTAAAAATAGTGATAAAGGATCTCTTTAGGAGTGCTAAAAATAAAGCACTCGTAAAGGGTATTATTTATCAGTGCTAAAACAAAAGTGCTCATATAAGGTAAAATTTATCAGTGCTTTTTTTAGCGTTGATAAAGGAGCCCTTTATCAGGGCTTTTTCTGGTATTTATAATGGTCAGCACTGTTAAAGGCATGTTTTGTAGTAATGCTAACAAAAAGGCATGAGAGTCCTTCTAAGGGGTCCTTAAGTCATAACCCCTTGTTCCACCCTTGTCACTAAGGTTAAAGCAATAAACATGCAATGTAAAATTATAACATGTCTAGAAAGAGGAACCATTTCATTAGTTCAAGCCTCTATATCTTATTAGTCACATTGGTTAAGTCATTTTTCATTTAATGGTCTATTTTTTGGCATGAGTTTCAAGGTATTAAGCACTAGTCCAATTCATGTAATTCAACCATTTCATTATGACATGGAGTATAGGGATCTAACCCATGGTTCAACCTTGAATTAAACTAAAACAATAGGTTTGAGGCATCAATTATGAGACAAAAACCTCAAAGGGTGTTTGGAAATTTTAGATCAAAGGGTAATTAGGACTCTAAGGGGAAACCCAGGGGATTGATTCGCCGCTAGTTTGGGTCACTATAGGCAAGGTAAGGTGTTTATTTAATTTAATTAGAATATTTGGGGAAATGTTAGAAGTATTTGGCTCACAACATAATGAAAAAAATTATAAAGTGCATCAAAATGAGGGGAAAGAGTTGAAACCACCTACCTTATCCTTGTATATCTTCCCTCATTCAGCGTTAGCCTTTAATTCAAGTTAGGTTGGAAGAAATCGAAGAAAATGTAAAATTACCTGAAAATGGGGCAAATGAGATTTCATCTAGATAGTGAAAAATATGGGATGAAGAACTTAAAATAGAAGGGTGATGATTGAGGAGGTTATCGAGATCTATCCAATATATTTGATGGTGATCAATTTGGAGTCGGTATGTAGAAGTTATCACAAAACCTATGAGATGGGGAGGAATAGGTTCATGCATGGGAGGAGGAGAAGAATCCACTGGAATAAAAAAGGGAGAATAAAGAAAGGGGTTTAAAATCATTTAAGAGTGGTAAATTTGTAATTTCACCCACAATTATAGAGGCGCATGGTTTAGCCACACAGTTGGTCAAATCATGTGCCAACTGTGTGCCATTATCTGCTGTATAGGGGCACTCTGCATGGTTATATGCATGGTTTACCTAAACATGCACAAACCATGTGAAACCACTTTGTCCCAAACCTGTGGTTGGGCACACGAGCATGCACCTGGGGTCACACAGTTGCAGAAAAATAGTGTGGCCCCAGCACCCCACTGTCTGCAACCGCATGGTTTAAGAAAATTGTTTGATGCATGGTTTCTACTAACTTTGTGGCCCGGTCTTCCTCTTCAACTTTCAGGATTTGGGCTCCAAAAAATCTCTCAGATGCACCCAAGACCTCATTTACTTCATTAGTAATCGTTATTAGGGTCAAACAAAAGAAATTGAACCCAAAAAAATGTTCCATACCTTTGGAAAAAGATAGGATGTTACATAGTAGGCTATATGGGATTGACGTTATCATGACCCGACCCAATATGGGGCTCGAGCCGTAGCTTCCCAAGCCCACCTCCATAGTCCAAGGAGTGGCGACAAACACCTAAGGCATAAATAACTCATGGAGGCCTTTTCTTAAGAACCTATACATGCACACACAACCATCTTAATGAAAAAGTACATAGGGAAATAATAAAAGATGAAAAACTCCTATAACACCCAACCATAAATGTGTCCCAACCTGATAGAAAACTGGAAAAGTAAAAAGGTGAGAGAGAACAGCTACTGAATCCCAAGATATAACCACCGTACACAATTCCAATACCTATTATCCCTAAGATACTCTATAGTCATGGTCGACTAGTCCTTCGTCTACATAAGACAGGATACATGCGGGAAAATCCCATGTAGGGGTGAGTATAAACATACCCAGTATGACACCCCAAAAGCTAAATGGGGCAGTAAGAGATGCAATAGAAGAGAAATACAATCGATAGAACAAGGTATGGTGAAAGAGTATAGCTCAACCCAACAAAGAGTGAAAGTAAGCTTGTCCAAACACAAGGGGATAAACACGGTGAGTAAATGAACTACCCATCGAGTCTTTGACACTTATAGTAGGAGAGTTAACTCATCCAACCATGAGAAACTAAACACATAAATCACATGGAATACCCCACACATCTTCACCTCTCCTGGAAGGAGAGTAACCAAATCCAAGGTGTGGATATAGAAGAAGGATATATATATATATATATATATATATATGCTTAGTCAAAGAATCCCAAACGAGTGAGTAAGGGGATATCCATCTCACAACTCATATCAGGAATAAGAGTATCTAATAATTCCAAAAGTCCATTAATAATTCCTAGTATCTTGCGTGCATTCCCAGAAGTAACTATCCAAGTCTAACCGTGCCTCATCACTATGTCACATAGTTGAGGGGCCACAAACTCAAAGTAGAATACCCACACCCTAGTGTGTCAGGGGGTCCACTTTGTAAGTATTCATAGAGTAACCACACCCATGTCGATGGGGGGTTCCAATATGGTGGTCAAGGACCCATGCCTTGGTATAACAGGGGGTACCACTATGATGGCATCGATGACCCACTACCCAGCTCTATTGGAGGGTACCTGGTTATCGTTTCTTCCAAAGTTTTATTCCTGGAAATCCAAATTAAAATACCCTAACAAGTATAATACTAGTAAGGGATCTATCCATAGGGAAATGGAGTTATCTTTGTTTTGATTATCAAATTTTTAATTTATTTAGTGAAGTTTGATGAAATTTAGAATCAATTTTGTTTTGTGTTTTGATAAAAAGTGGTTGGATTTAAACTTCTTAATAAATTTCTTGAAAGATAAAGATAAAGCGAAGATAAAACAAAATAATTTGGTTCTGATGAGAATTTGGAGAGAAATGTGTCGGGGCTATGAATTTTAAAGGTTGTTATTAAATCAATTTCTTATTAGGTTATGTTGTTCATAATAATTCACATCTCTGGGTTAATATTATAACAGAACCCCCTTGGTCCGATGAGTTTTGTTTAAATCAATAGAAACCAATTACTTGGTCTAGATATTGATTTCTCTTAATTTTATTAGTTTCAGTCCCTTTTGATATGATTAATATGACCAATGGTCATGGATGTTTTAAATCTCAATTCCTTAAAGGGTCCCTATAAATCATGTTCTTTGTACTATATGATATTTATAGTGATATTTAGAAAGTGATTATAAATAATTATGAGAACGAAGAATAAACAACACGGTTACAACATCACAAATGACAAGTTACAACTCATAATAGTCCACAACCCCAACATATAAGGATTTAGATACTCATAGAGTAGCTAGTAATTAAAGAACTTGTAGTACTTGAATACATCATCTTGAAATCCTTGGAGCGAAGGTCGTTGGGAAGGTAGAATAGAAGCACCTTCTCTCCTCTCTTCTATCCTCTTATTTCTCTCTCTTTTTCTCTTCTTGGCCATTTCTATAGTTCTCTCCCTTCAAATATCACATAATAGATGAAGACTGAATGAATGAATTACTCTGGAACTTGGAGGGCCTTCCACCTATTTATAGGTTTTATGAGTACACGGCGTGTACTGCTAGTAAATGCATCTTGGACATCTTTTCTCTGTTAGTAGGTGAGCTAACACGTCATCTTTGACTTTGAACATGGCGTCGCCTAGCAAGTGGATGTACACGGCATGTAGTGCCACCCCACATGATGTTTAATATGGCTCATCGACCACCAACCGCTTCTATAAGATCCACACGGCATGTGTAGGGGTCGTACACGGCATGTAGTTTTCAGCCACCAACATGGGAGTGTACTTGTTCTCAACCACCAACCACTTCTATAAGGGGTTACATGATGTGTACCAGGAATCACACAATGTGTAATGATTTATGGATTCTTGGGAATGTACTTGGCCTGGTCAATCCGTGTCGGGGTGCTGATACATGGTGTGTTTCCTAAAGTACATGCCGTGTAGTCTAGAATTTTTAATAAAATTCCCCCGATTTGTGTCTTTGGCATGTAAATACCTGAAAAATCATCTTGATCGCCAATAAAAATAATTTGAACCACAAAATGATTGAAATTTTGTGGAAAAAAATTATGCTCTTTAAAATATATGTAAAACTATACACAAATCAGGTACATAAAACTCCCCGACACTTAGTCGGTTGCTTGTCCTCAAGCAAGATCTCAACATCTAATCAATAGAATTCATACTATAAAAGGGAATCATTTAACTAATTATAACTGCAAATACTAAAATCATAGAAGAATATTTTTTTAAAAAGCGCAAAACAAATTTCATTTCCAAAGATATTCTAATGATTCCTCATATATAGAATCTAATTGAAAATTTACATTCTCTTTCATTCACATTTTTTAAATTTTCATAAATAAACATGCCACTTGATGATTTACCTCACCACAAGATTCTACACTCATCACTCATAATTTATTTAATTATATTTATGCTCAATATTAAGTATATGCACTCTATCCATAGGCTTTCAAGTGTTCCGATTCTCCACTTTAGAAATTTGAATCTAAAAAATCATGAGGGCTTTTATCAAGGTTCAAATGTTTTTGAGGCTAAGGGTTGGTAGGTAATGATAAAAATTAATCTTAGAGGCTTGAAAAGGAGTCTGAATTCTAAAATAATAATGCATGATATTCAATTAGATTTTAATGAAAATGATCCCCCAATCAAGATCTCTCAAAAGTATTATTACCATAATATTCCTTTTCCAATATAGGCCCATAAACCAAGAATAATTAATAAATAGTATGGTCCCCCTTTTTCATCTTTCATTTTTTTATATTGAGGGACCACCAAGAATGCAATGGATAGTAGGATCTGGGACCCTTTTTCCCAAATGAACAAGTGAAAAACTCCCCCATTCTTAAGTTCATGGTTACTCACCAAAATATACCATGAAAAAATAAAAAACCCTCTCTAAATATCAAGTGAATAATCATGAAAAATTATAAAATAATTAGGGTAGGAAGGGAAAATAGGATTGGACTGTAACTTCCTATCAATGTAGTTCATGGTTTCTAAGGGTTTTCAAATATCAGATTTAGGGTAGGTCTTAAGGTAAAAGGGGATAAAAACAATCAAATGCCTCAATAATTTTAATGTGTTTCAAAAATCATTATGTTTTGAAGAGAAAAACTAGAAAATTATGGTAGTTATTCATATCCCAATAATATCTCAATAAAGAGGGTATAAGAAAGAATATGTCAAAAAGGTTTAGAATTCCTCTCGGGAATGGGAAAAATATAGAGGTTAATCAGGTCATGACATGAATACAAAATTATCAGTCTAATAAATGTAAATGTCTAAGGATTAAAATACAAAATCAAACTATATCAGCAATCATTTTATAATGCTTTGAAAATTGAAATAAGCATATAACTTTTAAAATTCTCTTTTAAGCATTTATTATTTATAATTATAATTAATCAAAAAAATTCCACAATTTAAAATATTTCAACTATTAATGATGTCTTATAGATTAGTTTAAGTCAAGGACTAGTGTAATCACAGGCCCTCCCCCACACTTAATATAGCACATGGTCCCCCAAGTACAATACCAAGGAAGAGGAGAGAATATGGAAAAACAAGGGGTGAAAACGAGGGGAAGCAGTGGAAGAAGTAAACCCAAAAATATAAAAGAAAAATAAAAACTGAAAAATACTCCCCTCAGAAATAGAGATGCCCAAGGCACTCCAGAATGCCTATGACTAGATAAGGAAGGGAAAAAATGGTAGGCAGAGAAAATAGCACATCCCAGTCATAGCACAAAACAGATATATACAATGAAAATAAATGTGTGATAAACCAGTCATGGGGCTTCCTCAGAAGTGGCATCATCTATAATAGGAGGATCAGGCAGTGAAGGTGAGATGACAGTAGTGGAGGCCTTAGGCTTGGGATCCATGCTCAGAAGAGGAGTCATAGAAGTCGGAGCCTCAAGATCGGAACTCAAAGTGGTTGACTCTGTAGTGACGCTCAGGTCGGCAGCAGGAGTGGTAGCAGTGGGGCCGGTGGTGGAGAGGAGAACTAAATATGTGTCTAGTGCTATAAATGGCAGTGGATTTGCTGAATAAGGGACTATAGTAGAGGTAAGAACAAGTTATGGGGGTAGTGGAATTCCATGATGCTGTAGAAGAAGTCCCAAGATCTGTTCAAGCCGATCCAGACGACGATCCAGACGAACCAGGTGCTACTCCACCATGGCTAGGCAGAGGGTAAAGGGGAGATCGACCAAGGGTGTAGAGGGAGGTGAGGTGATAGAAGGAACAGAAGAAGAAGAATGAATAGAAGAAGAAAGAAGTCCATAATAAGTGGGGCAAGGTGGGGAAGGGACATCTGTAGGTGGATGGGGTGGATCCTGAGCAGCAACACCAGTGGAAGCAGTTGGGTCATCCCTCACCCCTGCAAGAGAAAGGGTATCCTGCACAAGCACAAAATGCTCTCCCCGATTCTCGACCAACCTCGTGCAGATAATCATGAGGAATTCCATATGCTGTCTAGAACCCAAGTGGTCGTGAGGGAGAGACAACTCAAAAACCCCCAAATGGTGTACCAAACGGGTGGCATAGAAACTGTCGTTCAGGTTGCCCTGACATCCATGGATCATGGAGTAGAAATAGGAGGCATCTATACAAGGGAGGTTAGGGTAGTCATGCCGAACGATACTGGTCAGGAGATTCATGTCCTGCCTGGACACGATGCCCATATCCTCATAGTGTGGAAAGAGGATGGCACGAAGCACCGATGAAGAAAGTGAAGAGGAGGGTCAAGGATGAGTGTGCTCTTCTGTGAGGTGGGGGTGTACCTATGGCAGGACTTCCAAGTTCTGGAGTCATTCATTCATTCAATATTTATCTATTTTGTGATATTCTAAGGGAGAGAACTCTGGAAACCTCCAAGAAGAGAAGAAGAGGGATAAATAAGAGGATAGAAGAGAGAAGAGAAGGTTCTTCTAAGATACCTTCCTGACGACCTTCGCTCCAAGTCTTTCAAGATGATGTATTCAGTTACGACAAGTTCTTTAATTACTAGCTACTCTATGAGCAGCTAAATCCATATGTGTTGGGGTTGTGGACTATTATGAGTTGTAACTTTCCATTTGTAATGTTGTAACCGTGTTTTTTATTCTTCGTTATCATAATTCCTTATAATCACTTTCTAAATATCACTAGAAATCTTGTATTATACCAAGAATGGGATTTATAGGAATCCTTTAAGGAATTACAATTTAAAACATCCATGACCATTGGGTGTCTTAATCATCTCAAAAGGGACTACAACTAATAAAATTAAGAGAAATCAATATCCGAAACAAGGAATTGGTTTCTATTGATTTAAAAAAAACTCACCAGACCAAGGGGGTTCTGTTATAATCTTAACTCAGAGATGTGAATTATTATGAACAACACAACCTCATAAGCAATTAATTTAATAATAACCTTTAAAATTCACAAACCCGATGCATTTCTCTCCAAATTCTCATTAGAACCAAATTCCTATGTTTTCTATTTGTTTTCTCTTTATCTTTCAAAAAATTTATTAAGAAGTTGAAATCCAAACACTTTTTATCAAAACACAAAAAAAAATATATTCTAAATTGCATAAAACTTCACTAAATCAATTGAAAATTTGATAATCAAAACAAAGATAACTCCCTTTACTTGTGGATTGATCCCTTACTGGTATTATACTTGTTAGGGTATTTTAATTTGGATTGCTGGAAATAACAATTCATCAAAAACAATAACCAAATTTTGGCGTCATTGTTGAGGAACTCAGAAGTTAATTTTGTTTTAGTTTTCATCAAGTTTGTATTAATTTTAGTGAAAATAAAAATTAAAAATTCTAAAAATTCTATTCTTACTCTCATTTCCCTTTTTATTATTTTTTGTCTTCCTCTTTTACGCTTGGTGTGTTCAGTTTCGTGTAGATTCATAAGTGTATGAGTGACTGCATCACTCGTTCCAAGAGAGATGAGTCATTGGAGTTTTTTCCAATTGACCCAGAGATCGAATGAACACTTTTGAGGTGACGACGTGCACTCATGGATGAGCGCAACCAAAAAAATCCCATGTCGCATAAAGAAGAGGGATATCCAGCTACTGTCCAAAGAGTTGGACAACCATTTTGCCCAGATGACAACCGGAACCAGCAAGCTCCACTTATTCCAGGGTATGGCCCGCATCAATGTCAACAGTTCCAATCGTAGCAGATTCCATACCTGCAGCCATGTTGGGGGTCATACTTTTCTCCAGCATAACAATTTGTGCCCACACCTGCTCGAGATCAACTACCCCCACATCATACCCTTATGGAATACGGTCTTCCCTCTATCCAAGGAGCGGACACGAGAATCGTCCGACCATCGGTGCAGGACCAACACTTAGAAATCAAACCATCCATTATGCATCTACTCTAGAACATGGTACAATTTGGTGGTCTACCCAGTGAATACTTGATTGCTCATCTCTCCAACTTCCTCTAGATCTGTGACACCTTCTGTTACCACAAAGTGTCAGATTATTCCATTTGTCTTCACCTCTTCCCCTTATCATTAAGGGATAAGGCGAAATACTGGATCAATGGACTACCTAAATGGTATATCCTCACCTGGGAGGTGTTATCCCAGGCCTTCTTGTCTAAATACTTTCCACCATTGAAGATGGTGACTCTGCAGAACGAGATCCACAACTTCTAGCAACATGACTCGGGATCCTTGTATGAGTCCTGGGAGCACTTCAAGGAGATGCTACGCAAATTTCCTCACCACTGACTTTCGCTCTGGATGCAAGTTCAAACCTTCTATGGTGGCCTGACCACGAACACCAAATTTGTGATGGATGTCGCTACTGGAATAACGGTAATGTGGAAATCTCTGAAGGAACTCTTTGACCTCTTATAGGGCATGTCGGCTAACATCTTTCAGTGGCACTCGGAAGGAGGAACTCAAAAGCAATGTATGCAAAATATTGAATCCACCACAATGCTCATTTCCTGATTAGATGTAGTGTCCAAGAATATTGATGCGTTAAACCTGAATACTGCATCCCATGTTCAAGTATCAAACCATCCTACGTGTAGAAAATGTGGTGAGAACCACATCATTGGTGAATGCCCAGGATCAAATATTGGCCCTTCAACAAGTGAGGTGAGATACGTTTCTCAAAACTGGGGGCCGAATATGTATCCTCAATACCAAAACCTGTAAAGACCTGTAAATTTCAAGGAAATTTTTTATTCTTAATTTTATTTGGAATTTTACAAGAACGCAGTTTCTGACGGCACCTGATTCCGAGGCCCGGTGTGCCCGAAATCATGTTCCGAAGTTTGGTTCGGGTACGTTCAGTGAACGAACGAGCGGGTTTTTCTAAATTTTGAACCGGTGCTTGGAATCAAATTCTGAGGGCACCGATGGAATCACAGCGCTGGTATTTTCTTAGAAACGCCTCTTCCAGAGTTTCGCTTTCTCGGGTGTGGTTTTTAATTTTTGGGCTTTAAGTTAAGAAATAAAATAATGTGGTACGACAAACTTTATTTTATTTCACTTAAAGCCACTTAAAGACACTTAAAGCTGCTTAAGCTGAGTTGAAGCGGATAGGGTGAAATTCAAAATATCCTACCCTCTTGGTAGGATATTTGTGAGGTGGGGCCCGCAAGAGCCCCACCATTTCTTTTTCCCTAAGTAACGCACCCGCAACCCCCCTCTTAAATGAAAGTCAACTGGGGCATTTCCTTAAACTCTTAAACGCTCCTATTAATTGGGCGGTTTATTCGTTGAAATTAATTCTATGAATTAATGGGTCGTTACTTAGTTTGTTTTACAATTTTTTGGCATGTTAATAAAATAAGACCAAAGCTTGTCTTATTGAGGATTTCTCATTGAGAGGATTTGGAGAAGACTCCAAGGCTTGAGATCTTCATTCTCCTTCGCGAAGAACGCGAAGAACGCGAAGAACGCCGTCACCCTCGGAGATCGACGACGTGACGCCAAGTACTACGACACCGACGATTCTTCTCCCACGACGTTCTTCTACGACGTTCCTTCTTCTGCGACAGATCTTCGATCATCCGTTGAGGTAAGAGTTTGCGGTCATTTTAATTCTTTGTGGATTATAACATCATCATGGATTTAATTGTTATAATTAAATCTGTATGTCCTTGATCCTCGGAGTTCGTCGACGCGACAGCATATACCGCGACGACGCGACGACCTTCCGCGACGCGACGATCATCTTCTACCACGACGGTCAATTCCGCGAAGAACTCGTCCGACGACTACAATGAGGTAGGGGTTGTTTTGAAAATGATTTCTTTTACCTATGCTTGTTTTCCTCCAAGGAAAGATTATTATTGCGGGATGTGGTTTATCAATTGCTGGGATTCATGGTCTTGTTTCAAACCGCTAACGCGGTGGGTGCGGACCAACGAACAAGTCTGAACCCACCGCCCTTTGTTTCTTGGTGGGAGGAATGGCAGATGACGACAAAACGTGCCGCAGAGACGATTTGTTGATTCTGTAGTGAAGAACGGGACCCCGGATGAACTACGGTGCAGACGGAAATGGAATCGGACCACCGGAGCAACTCTGGTGGCCCGCGGACTCCACCGGCGGCGCGGGTCGCTGGCGTGGCAGCGCCAGCAGCGAGAGGTGGTTCTGCGGCCGCGCGGAATAGAAGGCAAGGACGCGGCGGCCCGGACGCGTCCGGTGACACCGAGCGGCCCCACACGGGGTCGTGGCTTCGCTTCACGTGGGGGCAGCACGCCCCCCACGGCTTCCTTTGCTCGGCCGCTCGGCCGAGCCGAGCCGAGCTGAGCTGACCCGCCGGCTGGGTCGCGCCCAAGCCGGGCCGGGCCGCCCTGGCTGGGCCAGGTTGCGCCCAACCGGGTCGGACCCGGGTCGGGTCGGGCCGGGTCGGTCCGGGCCCATACCCCCCGTCTCCGGACCTTTTCGGTCTTTTGCTCATAACTTGAGCTACGGGCCTCCGAACAACGCGCCGTCAGCGGCGATGCGATCCTTGGATCGAGACGGTCGTTTAGGTATATGACACTCAAGGTTTCGGAATACTTTGGGTTTGGCCGGGTTGGTTCGTACACGAAACCAACCGGGCCCTCGGAGCGGAAACGCTCATATCTTGAGCTTCGAACGTCCGATTGACGTGTCATCGACTTTGTTAAATTCCTCTAGGTGAGACGGATCTTTTGGCTTACTTCGCCGAGGTTTGGACGCAGGTGGAGTACGGTCGGGTTGGTTTTTCCTTAAAAACCAACCGGGCCCCTAGGACGAAAAAGCCAATAACTCTCAGACCGGGCGTCCGATTGACGCGTCGTCTGCGACGTTGAGTTCCTGTTGTCGATACGGAACTTTTGGATACATCAACTCTGGACTATGTGTCAGTTGATGTATCAGCCTCTCGGCTCGTGTAGCGGACCCTCCCGAACGAGCTTGTTGTGTGCGGGAACCCTAGAGCTGGCTGCGACTGCTACTGTGACGACGACGACTGTGCAGAGATCCTCAGTGTATTCGACGGCGACGACTATAGCACTTAGCGATCCTTTGTGGTTCAGTGCTACCGATCCTGTGTGGGTCCAATCCTGTGTGGGTCAGCGCTCAGCAGTCATGTGTGGGCCAGCGCCTACAGATCCTGTGTGGGTCCGATCCTGTGTGGGTCTTTGCGGGGGTTAGTTACCTATCGATCCTTTGTGGGTCAGATCCTTTGTGGGTCATTGCGGGGGTTAGTACCTATCAATCCTTTGTGGGTCCGACAACTTAGATGGATCAGTGATCATCTCTATCGTCATTCGAAGAAGTATACCTGTGTGAGCTGAAACCCTGTTTTTCTTTCCTTTGTGGATTGTGTTGTGATATCCTGTGTAGATTTACGTTTTTCTTTCCTTTGTGGATTGTGTTGTGCTATCCTGTGTGGATTTATGTTTTGCTTTCCTGTGTGGACTGGGTTGTACTTGGGCTCGGATGTCGGAGCCGAACGTGAATTGATGACTTAGGTATATGTATGGGCATATACCTAAGCAGTGTCGGATGTTACTTCGTGATTTTATCTTTCCTTTTTGGATTATCCTTTATGGATTCTGGGAGAACTTCGGGGGTCTCGGGGTCCCTAATGAGTAGCTTATACTCACCCCTTCACGGGCTATGCCCGCACTACGTTGTGTTGGTTGCAGACGACGGACAGCACTGATCGTGGTCGAGGTTGGCGGATCAGGACGGTACCTGGAGGTGGAATACTGGGCGGGGTGTACTCGGAGCGGATGGCTGGTCCGAGGAGCTGTGGAGGCTATTTGTACCCACCCTTCAGGTGGGACTTCCAGAGGATGGCTCGACGCTGCGGCTTTTTCTTTCAGTTGTTGTTTTTCCCCTTTCAGTTGTACTTTACAGTTGGGCTTGTATTTCCGAACCTCTTTACTTTTCCCGCACTTACAGTTGTACCAGTTTTTACTTAGTGTTTACTTCTTCCGCTTGCTTACTTTGTGGTGTTTGTTTACTTTACAAATTCAACGCCTTCCCTTTTTATCGGGATTTACGCCTTGGTGCTAGTCGCCAGCCCCTGGCCTATGGAAGGTGGGCTTCGGGTAGTCACGGCACGGGCCCCGAGGACGGGTCGTGACAAATTGGTATCAGAGGAGTTCGGTTCTACCGCAGACTCTGATATTTCTTCTATGTGAAGCAAGAGTGTTAAGTGTATTGGGTGTGGTTATCAGTCCAGGGAGTCCAGTGTTGGTGCGGCGGCCGACGTATCCGTACACCAGGACCCTGACTTCTGATTTCCGACTTAATGCACGAAAACGTTGATTGCATGTGTGTTACAAGTTTTCTTTGTGATTACTTTATGTCAGCTCACCAGGTATACTGCTTGACCATGGCGCACCTGTTTCTTTTCAGGATGGCCCCACGATGGCAGCCAGCTAGGGTTCTGAGAGTTGTGCGTGACAACAGCCCACCGAGCGACGAGGCCTTGGTACAGGGCCCTTTAACAGATGAGGCATTGGTGGTACCTCTACCTATCGAGCCACCGATGCTTCCAGCCCCAGCCGCTGACGATGCACGTCACCTTAGTGCACTGCATGAGTTCCAGTGCCAGCGACCGCCCAGTTTCTGCGGGGAGACGGACCCCCAGGCAGCCGAGGACTGGCTGGGGGCAGTTGTATGAGTTTTCAGGCTGGTGAGGACACCAACAGACCTCATGGTGATCCTCGCAGCGAGCCTACTGCACGCAGAAGCGGGCCGATGGTGGAGCTTGATGCTCCAGGTGCACGATGAGGCATCTCTTCTCTGGACGGACTTTGAGAGCCTCTTCCGCTCAGAGTTCGTCCCGGCCACCCTCCATGTGGTGCGCATCCAAGAGCTTCTTCAACTGCGGCAGGGCAGCTTGACGGTCGCCCAGTACTCGACGAGGTTTACCGATCTCTCTCGCTACTCGACCGACATGGTACGGGACCTGTTCTTCCGGGCCCGGACCTTTGAGAAGGGTTTGAGACATAAGATCAGGGCATCGCTGATCTCCCTCAGCATTCCGACTCAGGTAGGAGTACTGGAGCGAGCCCTTCTGATCGAGAGCTTCCTTGCTGAGCCTTCATCAGCAGCGAGACCTACCGCTGGGCGGCAGGTAGTAGAGCCTTCTACAGCAGGTAGCCGACGGATGACTCAGGGGTCCAAGCAGACCAGACCCTCACGTAGACGGCCTCAGGACACTGGCTCAGTAGTGCGGGGCACACAGCATGGAGCTAATCTTTTGAGAGGCAGGCAGTGCTACACATGTGGCGGACAGGGTCACATGGCTCGTGACTGCCCGACCCACCATGCCGAGGAGCAGCAGACAGTTGAGGGGCCACCCAGGCAGAGGCAGAGGGTCGACCGTGGCGGTCCACAGGGAGGAGACAGACAAGGAAGAGGAGCTGGCCGAGCAGCAGGTGGTGGGCGACGCTTTGAGGCTCTGCCACCACCACCACCAGGAGGTCCACCCCGGCCACAGGGAGCTGGCGGGCAGAGACAGGCACAGCTCCAGGCAGCGGAGGCCTACGACCATGGAGCGCCTGAGATGATTCGAGGTACTATCTATGTCTATTCAACCCTTTCTGCAGTTCTTATAGACACAGGAGTGAGTCACTCTTTCATAGCCGCTGCCCTTGTTCGGATCTCGGAGATTCTGATAGAGCCGTTGGCTCGATCCTTACGTCTAGAGACTCCTACGGGAGCAGACTCGACGATTACGAACTGGTGCCAAAAGTGTGAGCTTACTCTAGGAGGTGAGAGCTTCGGCTGGGATCTTCTTGTAGCAGCGTCGAGGCGTTACGACGTCATCTTGGGCATGGATTGGTTATCTACAGTCCATGCACAGATTGACTGTATTAGGTGCAAGGTGCGATGTGTATGCACCGACGGGAGAAGGTTCACCTTCACCGGCGAGAAGGGATCCTTCACAGCACAGGATGGACTTTCGCAGAGGAGAGGACATCCCATCACTCATCAGTTGGCTAGCCTCAGCCTAGGAGAAGTTGACGTGCGGAGTCCTAGTTTCCCTGCAGTGGTGGATCAGTACGCGGATGTCTTTCCCGACGATGTTCCAGGGCTACCTCCTCACAGAGAGGTAGACTTTCATATTGATATGTACCCCGGGATAGCCCCGATATCCACTCCAGCATATCAGATGGCCCCCGTTGAGCTTCGAGAGCTACGGGTACAGTTGGAGAACTTGTAGGGCAAGGGATTCATCCGACCCAGTGTTTCGCCCTGGGCTTCCCCGATATTGTTCACCAAGAAGGCGGACGGGAGCTTGCGACTGTGTGTCGACTATCGTCACCTGAACCAGGTGACAGTGAGGAACAAGTATCCTCTACCGAGGATCGATGACCTCTTCGATTAGCTCAAGGGAGCACGGTGGTTCTCGAAGATAGACCTTAGGTCAGGCTATCATCAGCTCAGAGTTCGGGACGAGGACGTGTAGAAGACGACCTTCAGATGTCGGTATGGACACTATGAGTTTTTGGTTATTCCATTCGGCGTAACCAATGCTCCCATAGTGTTCATGGGCCTCATGAACAGGATCTTTCAGCCATACCTTGATCGATTTGTCATGGTCTTCATTGACGACATTTTGATTTACTCGACGACTGAGGAGGAGCACACCTACCACTTACGGGTTGTACTAGACACACTCCGAGAGCACCAGCTTTATAGCAATCTCTCGAAGTGTCAGTTCTGGATACATGAGGTCCACTTCTTGGGACACGTCATCTATGAGGCGGGAGTTGCAGTGGATCCTGCGAAGATCGAGGCAGTGCTAGCTTGGGAGCCACCCAGGAGCGTGACGGAGGTGCGGAGTTTCTTGGGACTAGCTGGATACTATCGGAGATTTGTGCCAGACTTCTCCAGAGTTGAGGCACCACTCTCAGCTCTTACGAAGAAGGGGAAACCCTTTGTGTGGTCAGATAGATGTCAGCAGAGCTTCCAGGAGCTGAGACAGAGATTGACCAGCGCACCTATCTTGAGGTTGCCTGAGGAGGGAGTAGGGTACGTAGTCTACTGCGATGCATCAGGGACCGGAATCGGATGTGTCCTGATGCAGGAGCGGGCAGTGATCGCCTATGGATCATGTTAGTTGAGGCCTCATGAGCAGAATTACGCTACCCATGACCTGGAGTTAGTAGCAGTGGTCTTCGCTCTGAAGACATGGCGACACTATCTGATGGGCGAGCGCTTTACAGTCTTTTCTGACCATCAGAGTCTCAGGTACATCTTCTCTCAGAAGGACCTGAACCTGAGACAGTGGCGATGGCTCGAGTTCCTCCAGGACTATGACTTTGAGATAGTATATACTCCTGGGAAGGGAAATGTAGTAGCTGATGCTCTCAGCAGGAGGACAGGCATTCAGCTACTTGAGGAGGCGATAGAGCAACTAGCCGCTTTGAAGATATCCTTTGTGGATAGAGATGGAGCAGCCTTCCTTCAGTCACTCATAGTCTCTCCTCCACTAATATAGCGGGTCAGAGAGGCACAGCATGGGGACGCTGACTGTGAGACGCGGCGTGCACAGATATCCTCAGGACAAGCACCTGATGGCTTCTCCTTTGGAGCAGAGCATGACATCCTTTTCAGAGGACGTACCTTAGTACCAGTCGCTTTACGAGAGGAGGTGCTGAGAGAGTTTCACACTTCCCCTTTGGCGGTACATCCTGGAGTGGTGAAGATGTACCAGGATCTCAGACGACAGCACTGGTGGCCAGGCATGAAGAAGGCTATGGCAGAGTTCATTTCATGATGCCTCACCTGCCAGCAGGTGAAGGCAGAGCATCAGGTACCAGCAGGCTTGGTACAGCCTTTGGAGGTCCCGGAGTGGAAGTGGGATGGGATATCTATGGACTTCATCACTGGACTTGCACGCACTTCCAGAGGTCACGACTCCATTTGGGTGATTGTCGACCGACTCACCAAGTCGGCTCACTTCTTACCCAACAGAGAGCAGGGCTCAGTGGAGAGCTTGGGGCATCTCTACGTTCAGGAGATTGTACGACTTCACGGTGTGCCATCATTTATCGTCTCCGAGCGAGATGCTCGCTTTACTTCCCGACTTTGGAAGGGGTTGTAGGAGGTGTTCGGGATGCAGCTACGTCTGAGCACCGCCTTTCACCCTCAGACGGATGGTCAGACGGAGAGGACCATTCAGACTCTCGAGGAAATGCTTCGCGCATGTGTCCTAGACTTTGGTCACAGTTGGGAGGACCACCTACCCTTGGTGGAGTTCGCGTACAACAACAGCTACCACTCCACCATCGGGATGGCACCGTACGAGGCGTTGTACGGAAGACCTTGCAGATCTCCGTTGTGCTGGACAGACCCTGGGGAGTCAGCACTTTTGGGACCAGAGATGGTCCGGGCCACGACAGAGAAGGTCCAGGTCATCCAGGAGCGGATGAGGATAGCTCAGAGCCGACAGAAGTCTTATGCTGACAGGAGGTTGAGGCCACTAGAGTTCGAGGATGGAGACCACGTCTTCTTGCGTGTCTCACCTCGACTTGGATTACGGAGATTTGGCTGAGGCGGAAAGTTGTCTCCACGCTTCATCGGACCATTCCAGGTCCTCAGCAGGATTGGCGAGGTGGATTATCGTCTGGCTCTACCACCTCAGTTGCACTGGGTGCACGACGTCTTCCACGTATCCCAGCTCAGGAGATACGTGCACGACTCGACGCACATCATTGACCATGGGGAGCTAGACGTTGATGATGGGTCGACTTTTGCGGAGGTCCCGGTGGAGATCAAGGATCGACAGGAGCGGGTCCTGCATGGATGGTCGATTCCTCTAGTGCGCATCATATGGCAGCACGGGAACCTCCAGGAGAGCACTTGGGAGTGGGAGGCTCATATGCGTGCTCAGTACCCACATTTGTTTCCCTAGCTTATCATGTATCTTTACGGGGACGTAAATCCCTGAGGTGGGAGTGATGTAAAGACCCGTAAATTTCAAGGAAATTTTTTTTTCTTAATTTTTTTTGGAATTTTACAAGAACACAGTTTCTGACGGCACCTGATTCTGAGGCCCGGTGTTCCCGGAATCATGTTCCAAAGTTTGTCTCGGGTACGTTCAGTGAACGAACGAGCGGGTTTTTCTAACTTTTGAACCGGTGCTCGAAATCAAATTCCGAGGGCACCGATGGAATTGTAGTGCCGGTATTTGCTTATAAATGCCTCTTCTGGAGTTGCGTTTGCTCGGGTGTGGTTTTTAATTTTTGGGCTTTAAGTTAAGAAATAAAATAATGTGGTACGACAAACTTTATTTTATTTCAATTAAAGCCGCTTAAAGCCACTTAAAGCTGCTTAAACTGAGTTTAAGCAGATAGAGTGAAATTCAAAATATCCTACCCTCTTGGTAGGATATTTGTGAGGTGGGGCCCGCACGAGCCCCACTGTTTCTTTTTCCCTAAGTAACGCACCCGCAACCCCCCTCTTAAATGAAAGTCAACTGGGGCGTTTCCTTAAACTCTTAAACGCTCCTATTAATTGGGCGGTTTATTCGTTGAAATTAATTCTATGAATTAATGGGTCTTTACTTAGTTTGTTTTACAATTTGTTGGCATGTTAATAAAATAAGACCAACGCTTGTCTTATTGAGGATTGCTTGTTGAGAGGATTTGGAGAAGACTCCAAGGCTTGAGATCTTCATTCTCCTTCGCGAAGAATGCGAAGAACGCGAAGAATGCCGTCACCCTCAGAGATCGACGACGCGACGCCAAGTACCGCAACGCCGACAATTCTTCTCCCGCGACATTCTTCTATGACGTTCCTTCTTCCGCGACAGATCTTCGATCATCCATTGAGGTAAGAGTTTGTGGTCCTTTTAATTCTTTGTGGATTATAACATCATCATGGATTTAATTGTTATAATTAAATCTGTATGTCCTTGATCCTCAGAGTTCATCGACGCAACACCATATACCGCGACGACGTGACGCCCTTCCGCGACGCGACGATCATCTTCTATCGCGATGGTCAATTCCACGAAGAACTCGTCCGACGACTACAACGAGGTAGGGGTCGTTTTGAAAATCATTTCTTTTACCTATGCTTGTTTTCCTCCAAGGAAAGATTATTATTGTGGGACGTGGTTTATCAATTGCTGGGATTCATGGTCTTGTTTAAAACCGCTAACGCGGTGGGTGCAGACCAACGAACAAGTCAGAACCCACCGCCCTTTGTTTCTTGGTGGGAGGAACGGCGGACAACGACAAAATGTGCCGCAGAGATGATTTGTTGATTCCGCAGTGAAGAACGGGACCCGGGATGAACTACAGCGTAGAGGGAAATGGAATCGGATCACTGGAGCAACTCCGGTGGCTCGGGACACCACCGGCGGTGCCCCGACGCGCCGCCGGACGGAGCCGCCGTGGCTGAAGCCGCGGCGGCGGGAGGCGGTTCTGCGGCTGCGCGGAACCGAAGGCAGGGACGCGGCAGCCTGGCCGCATCCAGTGACACCGAGTGGCCCCACGCGGGGCCGCGGCTTCGCTTCACGCGGGGGCAGCACGCCCCCCGCGGCTTCCTTTGCTCGGTCGCTCGGCCGAGCCGAGCCGAGCCGAGCCGAGCCGACCCGTCGGCCGGGTCGCGCCCAGGCCGGGCCGGGCCACCCTAGCCGGCTCGGGTCACACCCAACCGGGTCGGACCCGGACCCGGGTCGGGTCGATCCGGTTCGGGCCGACCCAGGGGGGTCGGTCCGGGCTCAGACCCCCCGTCTCCGGACCTTTTCAGTCTTTTGCTCATAACTTGAGCTACGGGCCTCCGAACGACGCGCCGTCAGTGGCGATGCGATCCTTGGATCGAGACGGTCGTTTCGGTAGATCACACTCAAGGTTTAGGAATACTTTGGGTTCGTCCGGGTTGGTTCGTACACGAAACCAACCGGGCCCTCGGAGCGGAAACGCTCATATCTTGAGCTTCGGATGTCCGATTGACGTGCCGTCGACTTTGTTAAATTCCTCTAGGTGAGACGGATCTTTTGGATTACTCTGCCGAGGTTTGGACGCAGGTGGAGTACGGTTGGGTTGGTTTTTCCTTAAAAACCAACCGGGCCCCTGGGACGAAAAAGCCAATAACTCTCAGACCGGGCGTCCGATTGACGCGTCGTCTGCGACGTTGAGTTCCTGTTGTCGATACGGAACTTTTGGATACATCAACTCTGGACTATGTGTCATTTGATGTATCAGCCTCTCGGCTCATGGAGTGGACCCTTCCGAACGAGCTTGCTGTGTGCGGGAACCCTAGAGCTGGCTACGACTGCTACTGTGACGGCGACGACTGTGTAGAGATCCTCAGTGGATTCGACGGCGACGACTACAGCACTCTGCGATCCTTTGTGGGTCAGTGTTACCGATCCTGTGTGGGTCCGATCCTGTGTGGGTCAGTGCTCAGCGGTCCTGTGTCGTCCAGCACCTACAGATCCTGTGTGGGTCCGATCCTGTGTGGGTCTTTGCGGGGTTTAGTTACCTATCGATCCTTTGTGGGTCAGATACTTTGTGGGTCATTGCGGGGGTTAGTACCTATAGATCCTTTGTGGGTCCGACGACTTAGATGGATCAGTGATCATCTCTATCGTCATTCGAAGAAGTATACCTGTGTGAGCTGAAACCCTGTTCTGCTTTCCTTTGTGGATTGTGTTGTGCTATCCTGTGTGGATTTACATTTTGCTTTCCTTTGTGGATTGTGCTGTGCTATCCTGTGTGGATTTACGTTTTTCTTTTCTGTGTGGACTGGGTTGTACTTGGGCTCGGATGTCGGAGCCGAATGGGAATTGATGACTTAGGTATATGTATGGGCATATACCTAAGCAGTGTCGGATGTTACTTCGTGATTTTATCTTTCCTTTGTGGATTATCCTTTGTGGATTTTGGGAGACCTTCGGGGGTCTCGGGGTCCCTACTGAGTAGCTTATACTCACCCCTGCACGGGCTATGCCCGCACTACATTGTGTTGGTTGCAGACGACGGATAGCACTGATCGTGGTCGAGGTTGGCGGAGTAGGACGGTACCTGGAGGTGGACCACTGGGCGGGGTGTACTCAGAGCGGACGGCTGGTCCGAGGAGCTGTGGATGCTATCTGTACCCACCCTTCAGGTGGGACTTCCAGAGGACGGCTCGACGCTGCGGCTTTTTCTTTCAGTTGCTGTTTTTCCCCTTTCATTTGTACTTTACAGTTGGGCTTGTATTTCCGGCCCCCTTTACTTTTCCCGCACTTACTGTTGTACCAGTTTTTACTTAGTGTTTACTTCTTCCGCTTGCTTACTCTGTGGTGTTTGTTTACTTTACAAAGGCAATGCCTTCCCTTTTTATCGGGATTTATGCCTTGGTGCTAGTCGCCAGCCCCTGGCCTATGGAAGGCGGGCTTGGGGTAGTCACGGCACGGGCCCCGAGGACGGGTCGTGACAAAACCCAACATGGTGTGAACAAACAAATATGGGGTACCAGCAGCAACAGCAAAATCCTCCACCCCAGAGACCACCTGGCTATGGTCAATAGCAGTACCAGAACCCATATCCAAGACAACAACAGCAAAGTACTTACCAGTAGCAAGGGTACCAAAACCCTCGCCTGCAACCACCAAGGCAGCCACCACCTCCACCAGCTACACAACAAACTCAGCAAGAACCCCCATAAAAACTTGAATACATGCTGACAAAATTCATAACAACTACTGAGACAAGATTTCAAAACTAGGGATATTCCATTTAAGGCCTGGAAAATAAAATTGGGAAACTTTACAACCATCTCTCATCAAGGAAACCCAGTACACTATTGGGTAACATTGAGAAAAATCCATGAGAAGAGGACCATGAAATCACTTTAGGAAGTGGGAAGGAGATACCTCAGGCACCAGCTACAAATCAAGGTGAGGCTATAACTCTAGCTCAACCTTCACCCTCTCCAGCTGAAGAAACCACAATGAAGGTCCCATACTCATCAAAAGAAACATCAAAAGAGAAGGAGGCCTCACATATAAAGGGTAAAGAGGTGGTCAAGCCTTTTTAGCCTGCCTTACCATTTCCATAGAGGATGAAGCAAAGGAAGTTGGATCACCAGTTTGGTAAATTCATAGAGGTATTTTGGAAGCTACACATCAACATCCCTTTTTTATAAGCTTTAACTCAAATTTTGATGTACACAAATTTCATGAAGGAGATTCTCTCCAACAAAATAAAGATGGAGAATCTGGGAACTATTTCATTGAATAAGGAATGATCGGTAGTGGTATAACATTCACTTCCTCCAAAACTCCAAGATCTAAGTAGTTTCATTATCCCATGTACCATTGGATCCTATGAGTTTGTAAAATATCTCTGTAACCTAGGAGTCATCATCAACTTGATTCTCTTCAGAGTATTCAATAAGCTAGGGCTTAATGATCTCAATCCCACCTGGGTGTCCCTCCAGTTAATAGATCGCACCATCAAATATCCCAAGGGGATGCTCGAGGATGTGCTGGTGAAGGTAGGAAGGTTAATTCTCCCTGCCGAATTCATCCTTCTTGACACAGAAGAAGACCAAGAGTCACCTTTTATTCTGGGAAGGCCTTTCTTAGCCACTGGTAAGGCATTGATCGATGTCCAACAAGGAGAACTAATCTTCTGAGTAGGTGATGAAAGAGTCTCCTACAACATCCTCAAGTCTATCAAGCAGGCATCACTTCTGGAACATGAGGACTATTATGTGGTAATAGCAATGGATGAGAACTTCATTTGTAGGGAAGATGTTCTGGTAAGTTCTTTTATCATTAATGAACCACTCTTCATAGATACCCAGGATGCACCTGAGGATTTGCAATTTCTCAAAGTACAGGGCAGCCATTACTAGAAAAGCACAGTTGTTCCAGACATTTTGGAGTGAGCAGAGGTGAAACCAATTGGTCCCTCGATCTTGAAGGCGCCTCAACTTGAGATAAAACCTCTCCATTTGTCTCTAAAATATGGATACCTGGGTGACAAGAACACTCTTCCAGTAATCCTCAATGCTTCACTCATACAAGATTAAGAAGAGGCACTCCTAAAAGTTCTATGAAGAAGAAAACAATCCATTGGGTTGACAATTGTTGATCTAACGGGCATCATCCCCACCATTTTCACCCACAAGGTGATCCTAGAAGAAGGAGAAAAACCCTCTCAGCAACCACATCAATGGATGAACCCTCCCATGAAAGAAGTCTTCAAGAAGGAGGTAATCAAATTTTTGGATGCAGGAATCATATACCCCATTTCAAACAGCCTATGGGTGAGTCCTCTGCAAGTGGTACCCAAAAATGGGGGTATCATTGTGGTCTCTAATGATAAAAATGAACTCATCCCTACACAGACAGTGACAGGTTGGAGAGTCTATGTAGACTACTAGAAACTAAATGATGCAACATGGAAATATCACTTCCCGCTGCCCTTCATGGATCAGATGCTGGAATGACTGGTGGGGCATGAGTTTTACTACTTCCTCAACAGTTATTCTGGATATAACCAAATCTCCATTTCCCCTGAAGATTAAGAAAATAACACCTTCACATGTCTCTATGGTACGTTTTATTGTCGAAGAATGTCTTTTGGGATGTCAAACACTCCTACCACCTTCCAATGATGTATGTTGGCAATATTCCACGACATGGAAGAACAAATCCTAGAGGTCTTTATGGATGATTTTTCTATCTATGGAAAATCCTTCAACACTTGTCTGAGGAATCTGGAGATGGTTTTAGAAAGGTGTGTGCACACTAAAATAGTTTTAAACTGGGAAAAATTCCATTTATGGTGCAGAGTGGTATTGTCTTGGGCCATTGGATCTCTATGAAAGGGATAGAAGTTGATCCTGTAAAGATCGAAGTCATTTCAAATCTATCGATCCCAACTTCTGTCAGAGCTATCCAAAGTTTTATGGGGAATGCTGGTTTCTACAGACGATTTTTCTAATACTTTTCAAATATTACCCATCCACTCACCAATCTCCTCTCTAAGGATGCCATCTTCAAGTTTGACGAGACATGTTCCACAACTTTTTAGAAACTGAATCAGTGACTGGTGGAAGCTATGGTGATGATTCCTCCAAATTGGGATGTGAAATTTGAAGTGATGTGTGGTGATAGAAACTATGCAGTGGCTGTAGTACTAGGGAAATGATCGGATCTCATTTTATGGCCCATTTACTTTTCCATAAAAACTCTGAATGAAGCACAGATTAATTACACTATCATAGAGAAAGAAAATCTTACAATGGTGTTTTCATTTGATAGGTTTCATTCTTACTTGGTGTTGTCCAAAGTTATTGTATATACTGACCATTCATCACTCAAGTATTTTCTCAACAAGAAGGATGTGAAGCCATGACTCATCCATTGGGTGATTCTCCTCCCAAAGTTTGATTTGGAGATCCATGACAAGAAGGGCAGTGAGAACGTTATTGCTGACCACCTCTCCCACCTGGAACTACCTCATTTGGAGAAGTAGGATTAAAGAGACATTAGGGATGACTTCCTCGATGAGAAACTTTTCTAGATCAAAGGACCACCTCAACCTTGGTATGAAGATATTGCAAATTATTTGGTTATAAGAGTAGTTCACCCCAATCTTAGTTACCAGTAGAAGAAGCGGTTTTTATCTGATGTCAAGAGGTACTTCTGGGAAGACCCTCTACTCTTTCGATCAGGTGGAGATGTGGTGATTTGTCGATGCATCTCAGAGAATGAATTTTAAGGAGTTCAAGATTTTTTTCACTCTTCACCAGTTGGAGGACATCATGGCCTATACCATACGATAGCAAAGATCCTGCAGTCTGGATTTTTTTAGCCTACCATGCATCAGGATGCTCATTACTTTGTTACAAGGTGTGATCTATGTCAGTGAATAGGTAATATGGGATGATGAACTGAGATGCCTCAACACCCCATCCAAGAGGTTGAAATATTCGATGTTTGGGGAATTGAATTCATGGGGCTATTTCCCCCATCATATGGGAACTCTTACATACTCGTCTATTTGAATTATGTATCTAAGTGGGTGGAAGCCACTGCTACAACACATGACATGGACAAGGTATTTGTGGCCTTTTTGAAGATAAACATCTTCAGAAAATTTGGCATTCCTCGAGTGTTGATCAGTGACAGGGGAAAACATTTTGATAATACCTTAATGAAGAATGTGTTACTCAAGTATGGGGTGAAGCATCACATGGGAACACCATATCATCCTCAATCTAGTGGATAGGTGGAATTATCAAATTGTGAATTAAATAGATCCTTGAGAAAATGGTGGGATATTTAAGGAAGGATTGGTCCAAAAATCTTGATGATGCCTTATGGGCATACCAGACTGCCTTCAAGACACCTCTGGGGATGTCGCCATTCCTCCTTGTCTACGGGAAGCCATGCCACCTACTAGTGGAGCGAGAGCATAAATCCTACTGGGCCATCAAGGCCCTAAATTTTGATCTGAAGGATGCAGAAGAGAATCACAAGTTCTATCTCACGGATCTTGATAAAATCCTATGAGAGGAGTATGAGAACACCAGACTTTACAAAGAAAATACATGAGCGATCCATGACCAGATGATTTTCCGCAAAACCTTCCAACCCATTGATCAGGTATTTCTTTTTTAACTCACGTCTGTGATTGTTTCTAGGTAAGTTTAAGTCTCAATGGTTGGTACCATTTCAAGTGCTCAAAGTTTTCCACCATAGAGCGGTGGAAATTGTTGGTGAAGATAAAAAACCTTTCAAGGTGAATGGACAATGCCTAAAGCTTTATCATCACATGGCGGATATGGTGGGTACAATCTCCACCATTAATTTTAGGTAACAAGAGTTAGGTAGGTCGAAACAACGACCTAAAACAAAGGTGCCTTCTGGGAGGAAACCCAGAGGTTACACGTCGTGTACCACCTATACACATGGAGTGTACTGATATTTTAAGTATATATTCCTAATATGAAAAATATATAGATTAACTAAATTAATAAATAGGGATGATGTTGGTGCTGATAGTTAAGTCATTGGAGTTTATCCAAGTCGTCGCCGGTTTGAATCCCTCCATCCCTACCTTCGGCACAGGGTTCATCCTTTTTATACTCATGTGTACTTACACAGAGTGTGTGTTATTTTTCAAAATAATATATAATTTATTCTAAATAAAATAAAACCCATGATGGGGATGGACCGGATGGCCAGGGTCGTATACTAGTTTCCAAAAAACCCCAGGTTTGAATCCTGACAACTGGCCCATTTCCATCATTTTTCATATTAATAACACCACACGGCATGCATTTTGATATACGTCATGTGTTCCAAGTTTTAAATAATTAAAATAGTTTTTGAAATATTGACATATATGCGGGTGAAGTTGGCAGATTGGTAGAGTCTCGGACCTGGATCCAAAAGACTCGGGTTCGAACTCGGCTAATCTTCCTACTTTATCCCTTTTATTCCAATTAAAAACCACACATCGTACCTTTTCTTTATCCTATGTAGTATTTTCCTTGTATATTAAATATATATAATTCATAAACATGAGTAGTAGTACAACCTTTGCTCTAGTGGATGAGGGCTTGTGTTTGGATCGGCCGATCGCTGGTTCGAACCTCGCCCTAAGCATCGGACCAAAGGTTGTACTTATTTTTTCCCAATTTTAGAACACACAACGTGTATTTTCCAATACATTATGTGAATAGATTTATTTTTAGTAAATTATATATATATTTATTTATTTATTTATTTATTTTAATTATTAATATTAATTATTATATAGTTTTCTATAATAATTATATTATATATATTTATTATTCATTTTGTACTCATAAAAAATACATAGTGATACACTACATGTAGGCGTTTGTACATGTCGTGTACCGTGGCCATAAAAGCTGGGATGCCCTACCCGGGCAAAGGCCGTGTTGCGACCCCCCTCTCCTCCCCATTTCTTCTCTGGCACGCCCTTCGGCCTCCCTGATCTCAAAACCACCAATTTTGTACATTTTTTGGTCTGATTTCTTCTACATTGTGATCCTCAGTTTAGGTACGCCATTCTCCACACCTCATTTCATCATTTTACAGGCGTTTAGGTAGATTTGTGGATCATATGACTGTTCGACTTCCCACGCAACACACGGGGTGCGCGACGAACACATGTCATATACATATTATACACGGCCACACATGGAATGTTGTTACACTTTGGCTGGTACAGGGCGTGTACGTTCGGTACACGCTGTGTATCGTACCTTCCCTAGCCTTATAGCCCAAACCATGTCTGTTTGGGACATGGCCCCCTCCCCATTTCACTTTACATGACATGTCTGTGTGAGACACGCCATGTCCACCAACCCTCTGTAGGACCCCATGTGGAAATATATACATGCCTCGCACACCATGTTCACTTACATGGCATGTACGCCTTTCCACACGGTGTGTATGCCCCATTTCCCTGCCCTCGTCGAGCTGTGTCTGGCTTCTTACACAGGCAGTACACCCTATTGTGGTACACAGAATGTATACTCTAATACATGTCGTGTGCTTCTATTTGCCTAAAAAATTCCATCGCGGTGTGTCTATCTAGGGTACATGGGTTTCTCCACAGTTCCTCCTACACGCCATGTACCATGGATTTACACGCCATGTTCTAATACTTTTCCAGTTTTCTCACATTTTCTTCTTTTCCTTTTTCTTTTCTTTTTTTTTCTTTTTCAGGTATGAATGATCGAGATTATTCAAGTGGTAAGAATCCCTCTTTTGCTGCTGAGGGTGAGTGACCTCCTCACCATCGGATTCATCTTTGATAGGCCGAGCGTTCAGCTTTAGATTTCCCAGTTTTCCAGCCCCCAACATTGGTCGCTCTGCCTCCTCTCCTGATGCCACCTCCAAACACGACGTCTACTGATCTGACCGTTCTTATAGACTCTTCTACTTCTGATCCTATGACGGTCACCTCTACCATGGACCCACTACCCAACTCTAATGGAGGGTGCCACACTGAAGACATTGAGGACCCACTGCCTGGATCTACTGGAGGGTACCACTATAAAGTCAAGGACCTGCACCTTGGTATGTTAAGGGGTTCCACTCTGATATAATTGAGGACCCTTTTCCCAGATCAGCTAGAGGGTACCACTTGGAAGATGTTGAGGACCCACTGCCCAGCTCAATTGAAGGGTACCACTCAGAAGGTCTCTGGTGATCCTACATGATCACTGCCATTGTTGGGCATTACCTTAGTAAGCACCATGCCCAGTGCATTTCACATCATATTTCAAAATCCACAATCGAGGTAACCATTTCATTCTATGTAGAAAAATACTCAGGATAGGCTACTTGTGGGTCAAAATTTGAGTTCAAACGAAGAAGATACATAGGGTTAAAGTTTCCAAAAAATGAATTAGGGGTACACGGTGTGTGAGGGGACCTACACGGTGTGTAGTCCCACTACACCGAATGGACATGTACCTAGATGGAACATGGATCCATCCCATTTAGTAGTACACACCGTGTAGGTGGACTACATGGTGTGTCCAGGATAACCGAGACTAGGTCGTGTCCTGCTTGTCGTGTTCGTGTACCAGACCCATTGTCCGTGTACCGGGCACATGGCGTGTTCATGGCCATGTGATCCATCACATGGATCAATCACACGTAGAAGGTGATACATGATGTGTTGGATATGTACACATCATTAAATACTTATAAGATTCCAAAACCCTAGCTTCCACCACTAAAGGATTACACATCGTGTGTTCATCCTTGAACACATCATGTAGTCAGATTTTTTTCCAAAACCCATATTCATAATCTATGTGGTATATATGGATGTTTATCCTCATTTTTTCCACATATTATACCTTGATTCCACCCAAAATATTCATATCTAGCATCTTCTGGCAATTTTCTACCCTCTGATGGCCAGAAATCTGATCCTGTCACCCATGGGAGTTCCGTATATTTCCCTACATGCCTATGATCCTTTCTCCATCGCTTAAATGACCTATGATCATCAAATCAATAATCCTTGTACCATGATTATCCTAGATCTATGTTTTTTATTCGATAATCTATGAATATGGGGGTCTTATCGGGATCAGTACCACTCATAAATTGTCGAACCTAGAGCGCAGGGTCCAATCAGTTAAGAACGTAAAGCAGTGAGGGAGAAAAGCACAAAAACAAAGGTTTAAACATCGTTGACCAAGAATTCTTGGATAATTGATCAAGAAATAGAATCACAAGGTTGTAAATAAATTGAAAATAGTTTAATTTCTATACATGGTTGCATTCAATTGTCCAAAAATTGACACAGATCCAAGAACAAGGATGGATCTGATCAAAAATTTAATAAAAGGGGAAAAAATACCAAATAACGGTCATTCCTTGATTACAGATCTATATTTAATGAATAATTCATCTGATAATGATTTTAGATGAGTCCTTACATCCACTGCATCCTGATATTCTCTAATTTGGAGTTTCATCATTGTTCGATGTGATTTTTCAACGGAGGAAGAAGAGAAAGCTATGGATTTCTTTTAGAGTTTATGTGGATAACCCTAGAGAAATATACTTGGATATACTCTTATAAAGTTATGATTTTCACTAAAAACAAACTAATTAATTAAATTAATAATTAATTGTCTCCTTAAAATTCACCTCTAATAAGAGATGGGTCTGAACATCCCATGTCGACTCATTTTATGTCGCTCCTAGGGTAAACACTATATTAAAAACTCAATTGTGGTCTTGTATTTCTGATATGATCTTTTATTTAAGAGTTATCCTATTTTCTTTAAGAAGATGTGTGCATGTAATATAAAATAAATTTTATATTTTTTATAAAATTAATTTTGGGCACATCGGGCCTTGGAATCACGCGTCATCTTAGAATCTATCTCTAGAAATGTATTTAGAAATATTTCAAAGTTTTACAAGGATAAAACTAGGTCTCTACATCATTCCCTCCTTCCAGATTTTTTCCCCAAAAAGTAAAAACTAAGAAAAAAAGTGAGGATATTGAGCCCTCACTTAGACCTATTTCTCCTAGGAACTCTCTTCCATATTCCCATATTTCCATAACACGTGAACAAAGGGGGTGGTCTATCCATGTTGATTCCTCTCATGTTGATCCTCGATTGCCACTGGGTGCACCACAAAGGTGGATTCATCCTCAATGTCCAACTCACCCCAATAGAATAAGTGTGTGTGTTCATGCATATATCTCCTCATCTATGGCATGTGAAAGAAATCATGCACCCACTCCAGCAGTGGGGGTAGGGTGAGGTGGTAAGAAACCTCTCTAACCCTATGCATGATTTCGAATAGCCCAATGAACATCAAGGACATCTTGCCTCCCTGAACAAACCTCTACAATCCTCATCATGGGGAGACCCTTAGGAAAACATGGTCTCCCTACTAGAACTCCAAATTCTTATTACGGCGATCTATATAATATTTTTGTCTGCTTTGGGTCATCCTCATTCATTCATGGATGACCTGAACTTTCTTCATCATCACCTGCACCATCTCTGGGCCCATAAGAGATGACTCTTCAATCTCTGTCCAGCATAAGGGTGACCTGAAGGGTCTCCCATATAGGTTATCAAAAGGTGTCATAGTGATGGTAGAGTGGTATATGTAGTTTTATAAAAACTCTACTAAGGAAAGGTGATCCTCCCAACTCCATTCGAAGTCTAACATGCATGCCCTCAACATATCCTCCAACACCTGGATAGTGTGCTCAGTCTACCCATCATTCTGGGGGTGAATGGATGTACTCATCCTCATCTGGGTCCTGAATTCCTCCTACAGGCCTCTCCAAAATTGTGACATAAACCGAGTGTCGTGATCAGAGATAATCGTCAAGGTCACCCCATGAAGTCAAACAATCTTCCATATGTAAAACTGCCTAAAACTCTCCACCGAACTCTGCTCCCTGATAATAGGTAAGTGCACCAACTTCACAAGTCATTAAAAAATCACCTAGATGGAATCATGAATATTCATTGTGAATTAAATACCTATGAAACATTCCATTGATATGTCATTCCATTTCCACTCTAGGACCTCAAGGGGCTGCAACAAACCTATCGGAACTTGGTGATCAGTTTTCACCTGCTGATAGGTGAGGCACCGAGATATGAACTCAGCTACATTTCATCTCATGTCACACCATCAAAACTATCATTGAAGTTCTATGTACTTATTACCTACACTAATATGTATAGCTAGGGGAAAAGTGTGGAACTCCCGCAGCACCTCCTCCTGCAACATGACTAAAACCATTGTCCTCTCCTATAATAAGAGACATTATTCCATCCTTTATAATATCCATATGGTGATTCACCTATGGATATCTGATCATGTAAGACCTCGCTATTGATATCTTTTAGTTGGGACTCTCTCACACACACAATAAGTGAAGGATTCAATACCATCGACTACAGAAAAGTTGTACCCTCCTACTCCACTAGGGTCAGCTGTAAGGAGGCCAACTACTATGAAGCCTCCTGCACTAAGTGAGCCTAGTAATTTCTACTGAGGGAGTCTGCTATAATGTTGCCCTTTCTTAGAGTATAGAATATCTCGAAGTCATAGTCCTACAAAAACTCCAACAAACATCGTTGTCTCAGGTTCAGATCTCTCTACGTGAAGATGTACCTAAGACTCTGGTGGTATGAGTAAAATAAAAAGTGATCCCATAGAAGGTAGTGTCTCTACATACTCAGGGAAAAGACTATTGTTGGTAGATCTAGGTTGTGAGTCATGTAGTTTTTCTTGAGGGGTATCAACTGTCTAGACCCTTATGCGATAACTATCTACTGCCGCATCAACATATAGCCGAATTCATCTCCTAAGGCATCGTAATACACTACAAACTCTATGCCTTCCTATGGTAGTCTCAACACTATAGAACTTGTCGACCTGATCCTAATCTCCTCGAAGGCCCTTTTTCACTACTTAGACTAGGTAAATGGATTCTCGTTTAGCATCAGGGTGTTTAAAGGGGATGTGATTCTAGAGAATTCTTCCAAAACCTTCTCTATACCCTGCCAAGCCAAGAAATCTCTACACCTTTGACATGTTCTTGGGTGGCTCCCAAGAAAGTACTACATTTATCTTTGATAGATCCATACCTAAACCATGCTTATAAATGACATGCCCTGGAAAGTGAACCTCATGAATACATAACTGGAAATTTGAGATCTTTCCATAAAGCTGGTGCTCTCAAAGAAATTTTAGGACCATCCTTAAGTGCTCTGCATGATCCTCCTCTAATGCAGATCAGATGAGTATATCGTCAATGAAGAAAAAAACAAACTAGTCCAAGTGCAGCTAGAAGACCTGTTTTATCAAATTCATAAACATGTAGGGGGCATACATCACACCAAAAAGAATCACTAGGAACTCATAGTGTCCATAGCAAGATCGGAAAGCCAACTTTGGAATATCAGCCTCAAGAACCCTCAACTAGTGGTAGTTGGACCTACGATCGATCTTTGAGAACCATATCACACCTATCAACTGGTTAAAGAGATATCCAATCCTTTAAAAGGGGTACTTATTCTTTATCGTGGCCAGATTCAAGTCATGATAACCCATGAAAATCTACAAGCTCTCGTTCTCCTTTTTCATGAACAATAACAGAGCTACCCAGGGAAACACACTGGGTCTGATAAAACTTTTCTCATGAAGATACTCTAACTATAACCATAGCTCCTAGAGCTCAGTAGGGGTCATCATATATGCTGAAGAAGATATCAAGTTAGTTTCAGGATGCAATTCAATGCAAAACTCTATCTCCCACCTTGAATGTAGTCTCAAAACATCCTCAGGGAAGACATCCATATAATCCTCCACAACTGAATCAAACCAGATGCTTGAAGATCCTACTAAACCAAGTGATATACTTGATAACTTATGAGTGATGATCTACAACCTACTACTTAAAAAACCCATTTTTCCTACCATGAGATATCTCTCACCAGAAAAGGAGAATATCATCCCATAAATGTGTAGGCATCTAACTTGTCTACAGTGATAGTAAATATGTGCTCAGACCATGGACAGCCAATCCTTGACCAATATGACATCATAGGGTTACATCATAATTACAAAAAGGTCCCATGTAAACCTCTATCCACTAAGAGATAGCCGGCACTGTCGACAGATGAAAGATACAAAAGAAGCATTCCCTATAGAAACCTTAAGATGAAGTTGTTAGACTAGTTCCTTGACTAGGAGATCCAGCTCTCACACTAGGAGTATAGAGATAAAGTAATGAATGGAAAATATGTCTACTAACACTGAATAAAGATTATAAAACACACAAATTGTACCTCTTATCATCTTGAGAACTGTGGGATCATAGGCATCCAAAGCCTACAGCTATCCATGGCCCTGGCTGCCGGCTCCCTAAGCCTAACATGGGTAGCCTAGTGGTGGTGGTGGAAGGATCTCATAATGGTGTCCACCACCCATAACTCCTCTTGCTCCTTTTCTAGATCTACCTCCCTGAGGACCACCCTATCCTAACCCAAGAGATCCTTGATCACAACGTTTCCTCTTCCGTGATGGTCTATCAGTTATCTACTTGTTCTGATCAGCATGTTGGGTCGGTCAGTCACATTCCATGTAACCTCGCCCATCACAAGTAAAGCACATCCCCTCTATAGGATACCCTGGCCCTCTGGGTTTCCTCTGACCATTTTTCTGATTCTAATCATGGAAAGGTCTCATGCGCCAAGATCCTAGCACCTAGAATCTATTAGCTTCTGCTGATGACTCAACTCTGTGGCGCCCACTTCCAACTCCAGTTGTATAATGTACCTATGATAGAAATATCTTTTTCACTAGTGCCCACTCCAACACCCCAACATAGGTGGGTATGTATAAGGGTACTACGTTGGAACATATCTCTCTACAAATTCTTTACTCAAAATCTTGTGCTCGGAATTAGCCATCTTAGATCATGTCAAGAGAGTAACGTGTAAGGTCTATGAACCTCCCTATGTACTCATACACCATCATCCCTTCCTACTACAGCTCTAGAATCTCTTAGATCTAGACTAAGTGCAAGTGTGAGGGTTAATAATCCTCACGGAATAGATTCTGGAAGTTAGTACATGAGAGTTTTAGCTCATCATGAATCTTTGTAATAAGGAAACATCAGTGTAATGTCCCAATCTAGGATCCACTTAATCTGAACCCTGAGATGGTGGGTCATGTGGCCTCAATCATGCCTACCAATACACTAGAGGATATTGAATAGCAGTGAGGGTGTAAGGGTAGTATAGTGGGGAGACTATACCCTCATGTCAGAGTAGGATAGCAGATACAATCAATAATGACCAATAGTGGAAGCATAATATAAACAATCAGAATCAGAAAATTGTGGAAGCATAAATAGACAACTGAATAAATATGTAGTGGAAGATAAAAAACTAAACAATTGAAATAATATAACAAGAGACTCTATGGTAGTTTTTTATACATATATGCATGACATGATATAATACAGAAAGGAAACAGGAAGATAAAATCATGATAAAAAATACTAAAAAATAACAAAAGACAAAACATCTCTAAGCATCTCAAGCCTATGCCCGATCCTCTGCTCCTAAGCTCCATCTAAAATCAAGACATTCTAACAACCTATAGCAGGACCCTTTCCCTTATCATACCTGCATTCAAAAAATATTCTCAGGTGCCAATGGAGGCATAAGTAGGGTGTGAGATAAAACTCTCAGTAGGCCACCACAAACGGTGTCTACATATAATTCGAGTAGTGCTCGTAACTAAACAGTGTTTAGGTATAAGCATAATAGTAAAGCAATGCTAAATAATTAAATAACCACCCACTCGGGTTCCGTAATGACACCTGGCAGGTCTACCTACTTTAGCTCATAGCTAGAATGTATGTCTGATCAAGTCACTATATATATATATAAAGTTATACTTCATATATATATATTTTAGTTCAATATTTCATCCACCTATATGAACCAAGTGCAGGAGGACGCCTAATGGCCATATACTTGGAATACTAGTGCTGGCTGGACTGGGTTGTAACTCACATTGTCCATAACCATTCTATGAGCCTAAAACCTCAATTTCAAGGGTAAATTCCCTTTATCCCAATAGAGTGAGAGATTCTATACTATAACACTTGAGATGGTGAGTGAGTTTCCATGCAACACTCTATCATGGAATGTGTCGCCTCAGCCCAACACCCATATTGTATCACTGGTGTGAGATTCCATACTCAACACCCGATGTAAGGGGGAATGTTTATCTACCATACACAACACCCCTTACCATAATTACCAACCTATTACAAGTCATAATTATTTATAATATAATTTATGAGTCAAAACCTATAATGAAACTTATTACCAAGACCATATATTTAAAAGTGAGGCATAGTCATATTTTCAATTAATTACATGAGGCATTACCTCCCATGCTCTATGATAGAAAATCCCATAAATATAGACAATTCATGTTCATGTTTAAAACATAACACATGAGGAAATACCTATAATATGTTTCTTTAGTCAATTTTAATCAAAAACAAAGCAATGAAATTCTAAGTGAAGCATTTAATAAAGCACAAACAAAGGCATGGCCTTACCACCCTTATAAGCCAATTCATTTAATGAAACTAAACCATTTATAAAAGGTAAAATATCATGTATTTACCACTTCACTTAAACCACTCCAATTTAACTAAACATGTAAAATTTATTTATAGGGCTCAAAGGGTCTTTAAAAATATGCCAAGGCCTTTAAGGGAATTTCCTACTTGGGAAATTCCAAGCCTAGGTTGACTAACCTATTGGGAGTCAATTTTGGTTCAATAAAACGTTCAATTTACAAGGGTAATTCAAGGTAATGGATAATACAAATGCTTCAAAGATGAATTGTTCATATGCACATTAACCAAAAGGGCATTTAACATAACATGCAAAGGGACATTTCATCTCATTTAAGGATAAGAAATCAATGTGCATAATACATTTCATAAAAATAAAGTAATTCATTTAAGGAAGGTTGATCCATCTAGAACTAACCTTACTATTTGTCTCATGCTATTCAATTTCTATTTAATTCATTAAACTAAGGCAATTCAAGTTGTAAGACTCATTGGGCATTTCAAAGAACCATGGTCTAACAAGGCAATTTCTTAAAAGGTAAATTCCATCTATAAAAAGGGACAAACACCTAAGATGTGAATTGGGTTTAATTTAATACTCATGTACAAATGAAAATTATATTTAAAAACTAATCTGGAAGGAATAGACTAGTTTATGGTACTTTGAGTTGACTAGCCAAAAATAGCCAATTTCACTTGGTACACCCATGGGGTGTCCATATGAGGTGTAAAAAACCTATGAACCACCAAACAAAGGTTAATAAACATGTGTTAAGGTGAAAGGGTCAATTTTATATGAATCAATAAATATTTAGGGGATTATCGGCAAAGGACATCATATGGAACAATGACGTAGCTACGAGACATAAAAACTCAGTGGGAAAATGATGTGACCACCTACCTCAAGGTCATAGATGAACACGTGCTCAATATCAACCTCAGATTCAAATCAAGTTGGAAGAGATCTAAGAAACGATCCAACAGTCTAAAAATAGGGTAAATGAGCTTTCACCTAAATAGTGCAATGGATCCGAATAAAAACTGAGATAGGAGATAAGAGACTAGGAGATCTTATCGAGACAGATCCATTACTTCAGACAAACCATGTTCCCTATTCAAAGCTTTAAAACTTTTTATTTTTAGACTCGGCACTCTAGAAACTCAATGAAACACATAAGGGACCCTCTGGGATTTCATCCAGGTCTAAAAACAACACATTTAAGTATTCCAACTCTCAAAATTATGTTCTGAAGCTTGGTTTTTAAAATGGATTGACCAATAAACATAAAAAATTAAATTCCTATGGATTTTCATCTGGTTCAAAAACACGGGGCATTACAACCTCTCCACATTAGAAATTCTCATCCCTGAGAAGTCTTAAAGAACAAAAGAAACATCACCTGACCTACAATGGTCATTAAGTCTTGTTCAAATGATCACATTGTGTTTCCAAATGCTCAATGCACCTCCAAGAATAACTTTATCATACGAAATTTAAGCCATCAAAACCCAAGACAATGATCATTTTCCAATAGAAACAACATAATGGATCCTGACCAAGCATGTTTATCTAGATACATAGTCTTCATCTCATTAAACACCTGACTAATGGTGCACCCCACCAAAGGTCATAACATCAGAAAGTCCCATTTCTAAACCATGGAAACCCCACCTTCAGAATTGCCTACAAAGTACACCTCTAAGAATTCCAACGACACTCCATGCACGATTTACTTTAACAAGGAAAACCCAGAGATGTATCATTCCATAATAGAAACCTCAAAGAAATAAAAAGGTTAAATTTTGATCGACACAACAGAAACCAGTCGTGCATTCTTTCCTTGAAAGACATTGTCTGTCCTTTTACACCACACCTACCTTAACCCTGTGGGATGCTTTTAAGAATATATTCCCTTGACCATAGACATGAACAAGAAAGGAAATTAGTCAAGTAATCTTCAACTAACCATACTCAAGACACTTGACTTAGATAACCAACACACTATCAACAAAACAAAGATGTCCTCTTCCAAAGTATCTTGAATTTACCGCAAGAAAGTTCACCAAAGCCATTACCTGACTTCTGGAGACATTCCTTAATCAAACCACAACTTCACCATTTAAATTGTTGTGTCTCAGCATGAAAAAGGTTTTAACCCAGATCTAGACCACTAGAATCATTTCTCTTTTAAGCACTACCTCCAAGCCCAACTACATGTCCGAGATAACCTCAAATTCAACAAAATGGAGTCCAAGGAACCTAACTAAGGCAGTCTATACTCTAAGTTTATAAATATACATTGGAATATGGACACAAAATCCACCTTATATCATTGAGTGAGTCCATAGTAGTATCCACCCAGCGGTCAAGTTGAAGGAAAACAACTAGTGTCTAGGAGTTCATCCAAGGCATTCCTACACAGGAACCCAAGTATCATTATGAACTAACCAAGCCTCAGTAAGAACCACATGTCAACATAAAACACATAGGAAACCACCCAAAAAATCACAGAAAATTTAAATCTTTAGCTCAATGTATAATTAATGCTCTCTTAGTGAATCAAAGACAACATCAAGATAGGGGACATGCTCATTTCTAAAGTAGAGTAGGATCTGAAGACTCGAGACACTTCTGTCGTATTAGGAAAAAGTTCTCAGTAAGGTTCTAAACCAACCATAACCAACCATAAGAAAGGAAAGAATTTGAACCATAGTTGGTCAACTTCTAAAAAGAAACTTGGCTTCACCTATCGATGCATCTCTATTAACCGATCATGATGCCTTTACCACCCAAGGCATTCCCACAATCATTCCATATTAACCACTGAAGTCCCACTAAGACCAATGGTGTTTCTCAAAGGTTTCATAAACAACCAACCACATCAACATAATTCTTCTAAGAAAGTACTGATATGATTCAAAACTTGTAAGCTTCAAGGGTACTCAAGAAAGATTAACTTTTCAAAGGTAAACCTCAGTTGTGTTCCTTCTACCAAAAAGGAAATAAATTCACTAGAACTGATGTGACACTCCCCACATTAGGAGTTTCCTATTCATCTAAATATAGGATTAGCTATCTACTCATAAGAGATATAGACTAGATTCACCTTAAATGCATGCGTGAGACTCCTCTGAGTCACACTCACAACACAAAGGTGTTTGGCTTGAAAACCAAATCTAGCCTGACTGGAATGTAGAGACACCCGATCCACTTAGAATACCATTGCGATCATTGGAATGGATTTAATCCTTTAACACCTAGGTAATTCTACTTAAGAGATGACCTAAATATGTATTCAACATCTCAAAGATCAACGAGTTCACCAAACTCAACCAACTCATTTTACCGCATTTAGAAACTCAACGGGTATCACATATATATAAATGAATACTATCATGGGATTAAATGAGCAACTAACACATCCTAGATATTATCCATAGGTTATCTACCCTGTGCATTCAAGTATTTGATGGCCTATACAGAAACTAGATTGAGTCACATTGTCCCGTGCAACTATAAAATAGAAGGAAGACCTCCTGAGTTGACCAAAGGAAGAAAAACTGGGTCAAAAGACCTACAAGAGGTTGAACAAGCCCTTGGAATGTCTAAACTAATGAAAATAATCATTACTCAATGATAAAACCCATAAAAGGCCAAGGATTCCATGACCATCCGTCCAAACAAGGGTTTAATTAAAAAGCTAAGAGTTCTACTAGGGACAACAACACCTAAACGATACCAAGCATCAGAAAACTCAAAGCACTAAGAAAGGAATTTAAAATTTAAGGGGTGCTACCTACCTCGGAAAATCCCCTTACAAAAACACAAGTGTCAACCCTATAACTAAGTCAAGACAACAGGAAAGTCATTAGTACCAAGAGTGTATGATTTAAGCAATTAATAAAAAGAAGAAGGCCTATGGAAAACATTCATGTTTATGTTCCAATGAAACTCAAGAATAAAAGTTTAAAATTCCCTTACATGAGGGTTCAATGAAGGACACCACCTAGGGTTCCATTTTTAAGTCATTACATTGATTAAAAATAAAACTTTAAATATTTAATGTTTTATCACTAAGACTCAAACCAAATTATAAGAAAAAATCACATGTGTAAGTATTAAATCTTTTAAACACCCATGGTGAGTTATTTTATTAAAAAATGCCCTAACTAACCTATTTGGGTCCAGTTTTGCATTCAGAAAAGTAATCACTAGCCGATGGAGACAACCAGTCCATTTTATAACAAATTAAACAACTTTTACCTTTAAACCATTTTAAAATAATTCACAGTCACATACATATATATATCTCCCAAAGAATGTTTTGAATACTTGGGATACCTTTTTCCCATTTGTAAGGCACCCATACACCTTACAACTAAAAATTGGTTCTCGTTTACTCACTACCTATAATATCATCCCATGAAACCATTTACAGATCAATAAACTAAGCATGTTATCATAATCAGTAAACACCAAAATCATGCTAATAAGATCAAAAGTGTGATACATAATAAAACATTATAAGTAAATAGGCATTATATTAACAAGTTAACTTCAATTTAGGAATCAATTTAATTTTAATTTGTGATTGATCAAAAATTTAAATTACCTAAGAATGGTTGAATCAGGTGGTTTACCATTTTCCTATACATAAGGGACCATACTCTTTATGAACTAAAATGTGTCATCCCATTGACTCACACCATAACACGTTCCATCCCATGCAACCAATGGTCCATGGCTCAATGTTCCATAATTGATTGCTTAATGTGTCTACTTTAACCTATTCAGGAAAACACTGCTAGGTTAAGGCAGGCACTCCAAGTACCAATTGCATTTTTTGATACATAAAAGATATGTTAGAACAATTCAATACATATACAAGGCACAACCACTATGAACAGGAAATGCATGCTAAAAATAAACATGGAATGGTGGGATTTATGGCCTATTAATCATAATTTGTCTAGTAATGATGCATATTCTAATGCAAAACCCTCATCTCATCTGGTCTAGATAAATAAATATCATCCCAATAATCATCAATACTTATAACATCATAACACAAGTGCACCATCCAATGGTGAAATCGTATCAATAATAAATGGCATAATAAATAGTAACAATTTTCTATAGTAGGTAATTTGTGTTTCCCCTGTACATGGGTTAGCTACATCCAAGCACTAGGTCAATTCCAATTCGTTTTAACTCCTAGTATCCTATCTAATACTCAAATAGTAAGATAAAGGAAAAAAAATATGTCCTCTAATACCACTTTGTAATGTCATGACCTAGGATCCACTTAAGTTGAACCCCAAGCTGATGGGTCACATGGCCTCAAGCACACCTCCCCGTATTCCAGAGGTTGCCGACTAGATGCGAGGGTTTAAGGGTAGTACAATGGGGTGACTATACCTTCATGTTAGAGAATCACAACGAATACAATCAATAATAACCAACAACAGGATCATAATATAAACAATTAGAATCAGAAAATTGTAGAAGTGTAAATAGAAAACTGAATAAATATGCAGCAAAAGATGACAAAGTAAGAAATTGAAATAATATAAAAATAGTCTCTAAGGCATTGGATGATAAATGGATGAATGGAATGCAGTAATATAGAAATTAAATAAGAAGATAAAATAATGCTGTAAAAAATTACAAAAGAACAAAAGACAAAACAACTCCAAGAATCTTCAGCCTATGACTAATCCTCTGTTCCTAAGCTCCATATAAAATAAATACATGACAATAACCTATATCAAGGCCCTTTCTCTTATCATACCTAAAGTCAAAAAATATTCTTGGGTGCCAAGGGAGGCCCGAGTAGGGTGTGAGATAAAAATATCAGTAGTCCACCACCAATGGTGTCTATATGTAATCAGATTAGTGATTGTAACTAAATAGTGTTCAAGTATAATAAGAATAGTAAAGAAATAATGAATAATTAAATAACCACCCACTCAGGTTCTATAAGGACACCTGGCGGGTCTACCTGCTTTAGCCCGTGGCTGGAATGTCTTCCTGATCAAGTCATTGTGTATATATATATATAAATAGTAATTATTTATATATATATATATTTGTGTGTGTGTGTAGTTTAGTTATATATTCCATCCACCTATATGAACCAAGTGCGTGAGGATACCTAATGGCCATAAACCTAGAATTTGAGAGTTGGATGGACCGGGGAATAACTCACATTATCCATAACCAGTCTATGATCCTAAAAGCTCAATTTCAAGTGTGCATGCCCTTCATCCCAATAGAGTGAGAGATTTCATACTACAACACATGGTATGGCGATTGAGCCACCATGCAACACTCTATCATGGAACTTGGCACCTCAGCCTAGTTCCCATATCGTATCACTGGTGTGAGATTCCATACTCAACACTCGATGTAAGGGGGCATGTTTATCACCATGAAAAACACCCCTTACCATCATTCCCAGCCTATTATAAGGCATAATTATTTATAATATAATCCATGAGGTAAAACCTATCATGAAACTTATTATTAAGCTCTTATATTTATAAGTGAGGCACAATCATATTTTCAATTCAATACATGAGGCATTACCTCCCATGTGTCATTCTAGACAAGACTTTAAATATAGACAAGTAATATTCATGTTTAAAACATAACACATGAGTAAATATCTCTCATATGTTCCTTTATTAAAGTTTAATCCAAAACAAAGTAATGAAATTTCAAGATAAGAATTTAATATAGCATAAACAAAGGCATGGCCTTACCACCCTTATAATCAAATTCTTTTAATGAAACTAAAACATTTATAAAATGGAAAATATCATGAATTTACCACTTCACTTAAACCACTCCAATTTACCTAAACATGGAAAATTCATTTATAGGGCTCAAAGGGTCTTTAAAAAAAATCAAGGCCTTTAAGGAAATTTCCTACTTCATAAATTCCAAGCCTAGGTTGACCAACCTCTTAAGAGTCACCTTTGTTTCAATAAAACTTTAAATTTACAATTTCAATTCAAGGTAATGGGTATGTTTAATGCTTACAAGATTAATTGGTCATATGCGCATTAAATAAAAGGGAATTTAACATAATATGTAAAGATCCATTTCATCTCATTTAAGGATAAGCAACCAACATGCATAATCCATTTCATCAAAATCAAGTAATTAATTTAAGGAAGGGTAAGCCATCTATAACTAACCTTAAAATTTTTCTCATTCCATTCAATTTCAATTTAATTAATTGAGCCAGGTCAATTCAATTTGTAAGAATCGTTGGGAATTTCAAAGAACCATGTTCAAACAAGGTAATCACCTAAAAGAGAAATTCTAACTATAAAAGGTAAAAACACCTAAGAGGTGACTTGGGTTCCATTTAATACTCATTTACAAAGTTAAATTACATTTAAAAACTAAGTTGTAAGGAACAAATTATTTTAGGGTACTTTGAGATGATTGACCAAAAATGGCCAATTTCACTTGGTATACCCATGGGGTGTCCATATGAGGTGTAAACAACCTATGAACCAACAAACAAGGGTTAATAGGCATGTGTTAAGTCACAAGGTTCAATTTGATATGAATCAACCAATAGTTGGGGGATTCTTGGCAAAGTTTGGAATATGGAACAACGACGTAGCTATGAGACATCAAAACTCAATGGTAAAACAACGTGACCACCTACCTCAAGGTTGTAGATGACCATTTGCTCAATATCAACCTCAAATTCAAAGCATGTTGGAAGATATATGAGAAATGGTCCAACGCCCTAAAAATAGAGAAAATGAGCTTGCACCTAAATAGCATGATGGATCCAAATGAAAATCAAGATAGGAGTTAAGAGACTTGGGGAGCTTATAGAGATAGATCTATTGCTTTAGATAGATTTTAGATTGAACATAGGATGAAGAAGTTAGCTCATAGAGTAACTTGGAAGGATTTGGGAGTTTAAAGGAGGAGGAGAGGGGTCTAGTCCACTGGAGGAAGAAGGAGAAAGATGGAAGGGGTAAAAATAAATCATTAAGTGAAAATTGAATTTTTGACCAAAAATAAAAAGGCACGTAGTTTGGCCACATGGCTTGGAAAAACTTTGTGCAAACCATATTGCAGCCACAGATTAAGGATTTCACCTCGCATGGTTTGACTAACCATGTGCCAACCATGTAGCGAATAGTATTAAGGTAATACCTAAATGGAACTATCCGTGTGGGATATGTGCATGGTTTGAGTGAACAGTGCGTAGCCCATGTGATTCACATATAATTCCCCTCTGTAGTCATATGGTTTTCTATTGAGGGCCATAAGGTTTCAGATAAACTGTGCACCCTGTTCAGAGCTTTAAAACTTGATATTTTCAAACTCAGTGCTCTCGAAACTCAAAAAAACACCTGAGGAACCCTTTGATCCCTCATCTAAGTTTAAAATAACACATTTAAGTGTTTAAACTCTTAGAATTATGTTCTAAAGCTCATTTTTTAAAACAAACCATCCATTAAACACAAAATTTTAAATTCCTTTGGATTTTCATCTAGTTCAAAAACATGGGTCATTATAACTATCCTCCAGCTGCTTCATGGAAAACTATAGCTTCCAAAAAACCTCTTAATCTATCTAGGTATAAACAAGCCTGAAGATATAGACCACTGACTCTATCCAATCCTCTTATACCTGAGGATCTAGCTCGTCGTGGAACCTCAGCAGCCTTTGGCACTGGAACTCATGGAGTGTGCTAAACCTACGTGTGTCCTCAACCTGCTCTGCTGGAATGATCTACTAATCAAAATGTTGAGGTTCTTCTACCTTCCCACCTAGAGGAAGGGGATCATGGGATAGACCCCAAACAGAGGCCTCATCGCTCCTCAGGTCGTCATCACAAATCGGAGTTGGTATTCTAGATGGATTTCATCGCGAAGACATCATGATATTTATCAAGACATGTCGTAGATAGATGAGCATATATATATATATATATATCAACAATAATAGGGAGATGAATCAATAAGGATTGTCAAATAATCAATCCTATATGATTAATGTACCTTTAATCCCTACAAAAAATGTCTCATCATGCCGAGTCGACAAGCAGGTAGTCAGGGTCCTGGTGAATGGATATGTTGGTCATCACACCATCACTAGATTCCATGGCATGAGAGCTACACTCGAGACACTTTGACATTGTTCCCCTAAACCCAACCAAATCCTATTAGGGGTGGGGGTACATCCGAACAACATCCTAAGGAATTAACTTTCTCTAATATCAATCTATCGTAACCCAACCCAAGCTAGGGCTCAAGCCGTAACTACCCCAAGACCTTCTTCATAGGCCAGAAGGTGGCTACAAGTGTCAAAGGCATAACTAACTCGGGGAGGCCTTTTCTTAAGGACCTGTATGTATGCACATAGCCATATTGATGAAAAGGTTCATAGGGAAAGAATATAAGATACAACACTACTATAATGACCAACCATAAATGTGTCCCAACCTAATAGAAAACTGGAAAAGTAAATAACTAAGAGATCTTGACTCCTAAATCTCAAGATACAACCATCGTACATAGTCCTAGTACCCAATATCCCAAATATCCTTTGTAGTCATGGTTGAAATGTCTGTCATCTGCATAAGAAACAATACATGTGGGAAAATCTCATGTAGTGGTGAGTATAAACATTCCTAATCGGATGCCTTGAAAGTTGAATGGGGAGCATTAAGAGAGAAAATAGAAGGGAAAGATAGTAGATATCACAAGGTACAGTGAAAGAGTACAGATCAACCCCAAAAAGAGTGAAAGTAAGATCGTCCAAACACAAGGGGATAAACATGGTGAGTAGATGAGATACCTGTGAATTATTATCCACCTATAGTAGGAGAGTAGACTCATCCAACCATGAGAAGCTAAACACGGAAAGCATGTGGCATACCCCGCACGTCTTCACCTCTCCTATAAGGAGAGTAACCAAATCCAAGGTGTGGATACAGAATAAGGATATATAAATATATATGATCATTCAAATAATCCCAAACAAGTGACTAATGGGATATATATCTCATAGCTTAGCCTAAGAATAATAGTATCCAATAGTTACAAAAGTCCATCAATGATGCCCAACATCTCGCACGTCTACCCAGAAGTAACCGTCCAACCATGCCTTGTCAATATGCCACATAGTCGAGGGGAAAAAAACTATAAGTAGAGGAATCACACCCTAGTGTGTTAAGGGGGTTCCACTCTATAAGTATCCATAGAGGACCTGAACCCATGTCGATAGGGGGTTCCACTCTGGTGGTCAAGGACCTGCACCATGGTACAATAGGGGGTACCACTCTAATGGTGTTAAGGACCCACTACCCAACTCTACTAGAGGGTACCACTCAGAAGACATCGAGGAACAATGCCCTGGTACAATAGGGGGTACCACTCTGAGGTAATCGAGGACCCACTACCCATATCTACTAGATGGTGCTAGTTAGAATACATTGAGGACCCACTACCTAGGTCTATTGGAAGGTACCACTCAGAAAGGACCCACACCCTGATACATCATGTGGGATCCACTCTGATGGCGTCTAGGAACCACTACCTAGATCAACTATAGGGTACACTTGGAATATTTTGAGGACCCACTACCCAACTCAACTGAAGGCTACCACTCAGAAGGTCTCTGGTGATCCTTTGCGGTCACTGCCATTGTCAGACATTGCCTCAGTAAGAATTTTTCTTCATAAATTTTACATAATTTCTTGAAAACTATAACTAAAGGATCCATCAAATTATATGTGAAAAACACTTAGGATAGGATACTCATGGGATAAAATTAGAGTTCAAACAATGTAGATATGAAGGGTTGAAGTTTCCTAAAACAATAACTAGGGGTACATGGCGTGTGAGGAGACCCACATGGCGTGTGGTCCCAATCCACCACCTGGTCGTGTCCATGGATAGAACACAGATCCATCCCATGTATTATTACATGTTTTTTATATGGACTACACATTGTGTCCAAGCTAACCGGCAGTCGGTCGTTTCCTTCTCACCGTGTCCATGTACCAGATCTCGTGTCCATGTATCGAACCCTGTTTCCATGTATCGGGAACATGGCATATGCCTGGCTGTGTGTTTCATAACATAGATCACTCACATGGAGAATTTGGTACACGACATGTTGGATATGTACATGTCATGCCATCCTTATAGGATTCCAAAACCCTAGTCTCCGCCACTAAAGGGATACACGCCATGTGTTCATCCTTGAACACGGCGTATAGTCAAGGTTTTTCCAAAAACCCAAATCCATGATCCACATAGTATATCTAGGTGTTTCTCCTCGTTTCCTCATAGATTCCACCTTTATTTCACCCAAAATATTCAGATCTAGCATCGAACAGTGGTTTCCAGCCCTCTGGTAGCTGTAAATCTGATCATGTCACCCACGAGAGTTCTGCACGTCACCTCACACACCTTGAATTATTATTCCATCACTTAAATTACCTATTATAATCAAATAAATCATCCTTGTACTATTAAAATCCTAGATCTGTGTTCATTTGTCGATTTTCTGTGAATTTTGGGGTCTAATCGGGCTTGGTACCACCTGGAAATTGTCAAACTAGGACTTCAGGGTCCAATCGGTGAAGAATGTGAAACAGAAAGGGAGAAAAGCACAAAACCAAAGGTTTAAACATCATTTTCCAAGTGTTATTTTCCAATAAATTAAGAATGGTAATCCCAGGGTTATAAAGCAATTGAAAATGGTTTAATTTTTGTACACAGGCATATGCAATTGTCCAACAATTAGCACAGATCCAAGAACAAGGATGGATCTACTCAAAAATTTAATCAAAGGGCATAAAAACACCAAATGAAGAGTTCTACCTCAATTATGGATATATATTTGAGGAATAATTCATCCTACAATGATTTTAGATGAGTCTTTACATCTGTTGCATCCTGATCTTCTCTGATATGAAGTTTTGTCATCGTCCGACATGATCCGCCAATAGAGGAGGAAGAGAGAGCTCTGGATTTCTCATAGGGTTTACGCTCCTAACCCTTGAAAAATCTTCCTGGTGATACTCTTATAGAGTTATCCATTACACTAAAAAAACTAATTAATTAAATTAATAATTAATTAACTCATTAAACACACCTCCAATGAGTGAGGGGTTTGAACATCTCGCACTAACTCGTTTTATGTCACACCTAGGGTAAACACCATGTTTTAGACTCAACCTTGGTCTCGGGTTTCTTAACCAATATTCTATGTAAGAATTATCATGTTTTATTTAAGAAACTACATGATTATACTATAAAATATATTTAATATTTTTTATAAAATTAATTTCGGGTACACCGGACCTCAGAATCGCATGTCATCTCATCACCTAACTCTATAAATATATTTAGAAAAATTTCGACATCTTATAAGGAAAAAACTGGGTCTCTACAGACATACTCCATGTCATGTGGTCACTAAATTTCTTAGACTAAGGGATTATATGATTATGCATAATAGTATGTGATACATTGGGTGGACATAAGTATAGAGATACATGTGTTTGATGGATATCACAAAAAATATCTTTGTATCTTGAGTAGCATTGACACTTTTTTAGAGGTCTCACTTTGCTTACATTTATGGATTCTAGAATTCATAATTATTATCAATGCTATAAAGACCTGTGGGGTCACACATTATGGTCATTCAAATGATTCTCATGTTTATGAAACTTTGAGAACTTCCCAAAAAGTGTTTTAGAGGATATTTATAAAAGGTTCTGGATGGATTTTTATAAGTTGTTACTGATGGGTCAAAGAGGAAATGGGAATATGGGAGTAAATTTCCTTTAAAAAAATAAAGCATTAGAAAAAGTATAATTCAAAATTCAATGATTTTAAAATAAGAAAGTGATAAATCAATTGAGTGATAATTTATAAATTTGATCCAAGTTATAAAATTAATATCAAAGTAAATTAATCATGGAAATGATTAAATCAAATTTATACAAGTATGTGAATCGATATTGAAATGATGAAAAATGGAAAATAAATAAAATAGAGAACAAAATTTGATAAGGTGTTTGAAAATATAACACAAGGTTCCCCTATGTATCCACCCCTCAATTAGAGATATATTTATTATTAAGACCATCCCTTGAATTTAATGGAAACCCAAGAACTAACTTCCCTTGTTTTTAATAGAAATCCAAGAACCACTTCCCTTGGTTTTAATAGGGACCCAAGAACCAAACTTCACTTGGTTTTAATAGAAATACAAGAACTAAAGGTAGAAAAGTGGGATGAGAAGAGATGATTTTCTTAGCATAAATCCATTATAATTTCGGTCCTCGGGATGGATACAATTGAGATAGAGGGAGATATAGTGAAAGGTGATATCTTTAAATATGGATAATGAAGGTTAGCTCTTTGGGAGAAGGGTTGGAGAAATCTTAGAGGTTTTTAATCTTGATTCAAGTAGAGAGTTATTACACACATTTTTTCATTTATTGGATTAGTTAAAATTAGGTTCCAAGCCTACCTTATCCTATATTTATAGCCTTTTAGGGTTCATGGGTCATCCAAGGTTGAGTTGAGTCTTTAAGAGTCAAGTGAGAGTATTTTTTACCATCATAAAAGCATCCTAGAATTTTCTAGAATGATGTCACCAGCTAGCTGCCTGATGTTGTCGGCAAGCCAGTGTGTGCAGTATTAGGAACTACATCTTTGGAACCTCTATCAGTTGGTCAGTGTGCTCTTTCTAGCTGATAGAGTTATGTCCATGCCACCAATTATCTGGTGGCACTACACTGGATAGCTGGTGCTGCTCTACTACATTAAATTTGAAAGAGGTCCTTTGATCCCACTTTCAATAATTCTTAAGTATGGTTTCCTTCTTACCACTATAACTCAACAAAAATACTATAAATAAACTAGAAACAAGTTATAAACACATTAGAGTGTTTATGGTCATTAAATAAACAACACTATAAGGGTCAACAATCTCCCCCTTTTTGATGATCATAAACACTTAATATAAAAAACAAGATAAAGAAGAGAAAAATATAAAAAGGAATGAGTTACTAAAAATTTATTGAAACCTTATCCCCCCTTTTTATACTTTGAAACAAATTTATCCCCCTTGATGAAATGCTCTTTGAATTATATTATTCTTTCATCTTTTTCCTATATCATAAAAACTTATCCCCCTTTGTGATTATCAAAAAAACTTATAAATCATGAGGATTATAGAAATAAGATAATATGATAGAAATCGAATAGAATTTCAAAAAAACCTTTATGCAACATGCATAACTTTAACTAACTCTCCCTTAAGAAACGTAGTCCATATTAATGTGAGTGTATTTTAAAACTATAATGATTCAAAATAGATAAGAACAATTAAACTTAAGAATTCTTGTAGATAATAACAATTAGGATCATTATCAAGGTAAGACATAAATAAGACATAAACAAAAAATCCTTCAAAAATAAAAACTTTTGAAAAAAAGGATTTTTTAAACATGTAAAAAAATATTCAAAGAATTTAAGAAGATTTGTAAAGAATGAATAAAATCATTCCATGTGATATAATTTTAAAACATTATTTTAGAAAAATATTTTCAATAAAGCACATGATTAGAAAAAATATAAATCATTGAGAACATCCTTAGATAAGGGAGAAAACGTGAACATATAATTAAAACAACTATCCATATATAAAACAAATTGATTATATTAGAATATGATACTTCCTAGATTTTATACCATTTCTAAATCTATGTATTTTTCTTTATTATAAATCCACCAAAAGATATTTCAATAAGTTTCAGTGGAATAACCCTACAAAAAATAAATAAAAAGTTCCTTTTGGTACTCATATTTAGGTTTCGGTAGTGTGAGCTAATAAATAATTTAAAGGAGAAACGATTTTGGGTCCACTGAGATTGGATAGTAATTATTTGGGAACCCAAACTTGATTATATTTTTTAAGAATATTGAAATAAAGATATATAGATTTGGGTCTTACATATCTATAAATTTTTCAATCAATTTCATATATAATATTCTCATTTTTACAATAATATTTGAAAAAAATATTTTGAGAAACACCTTTCATAAAAATAGTATTTTTTAAGAGATTTCATTATTTTAACAACCAAAACCATGATTATTTATTTTAACACATTGAGAAATAAGGATCATGTTTATATTTTATTCACCTTGGATGAATTTAGAAAGTGATATTTTGAGATCATTTAATTCTGATTTGAAAACTTCAACATCGATTTGATTTTTTAATTTCAAAATCAAATCATACTTTTCTTTTTAAAGAAGTTAATTTTCATTATAAAGTTGATTTTTATCATTAATAACTTGTTTATATTTTTTATGGATATTTTATATAAACAAAGAAAGTTCATGAAAACCAGTTTAAAGTTGATCATGAGTGTATTCTAGTTATTTGTAGCTTAGGGGACTTGAAGAAGAAGAGTAAGAGAAAAAAGAAGAAGAATTAGAATAAGAAGGAGAGTGAGACATTAGAGAACTTACTTCATCACCTTCCTTTAGATATTCCATGAGGCATTTTGGACTTGATTCACTTGATGGGGTTGAGTCATCACTATCACTCCATGTTAAAACTTTCATAATTATTTTACCCTTCTTTTTATATTTTAACTTATTTTTATAGATCTAACATTATAGTATTATATGGACATTTTTTTTCATTTGTAACATGTCACAAATAGTGCTTCAATTAGATCTTTCTTTTTGGCATGTTGGGATGATTTCTTCTTCTTTAGAGGTTTGTTCTCCATTTTTAAAATTTGTTCAATTTCACTTTCTTCATCAGTGTCACTTTAGAAATAATCATCATCTTTGATTGCTTTAAAGGTGAGGTTATTCTTGGTTTCTTTAACTTCCATTACTTCTTTTATTACTTGGTGTTTCATGGAAAACTCATATTTCATTAAAGATCTGATGAGTTCTTCAACTACCATATCCTTTATGTCCTTAGCTTCTTTGATCATTTTCACTTTGGGAGCCCACGAACTAGGTAAACCCCATAGTATTTTCTTTATGAGTGTTTTTATGGACAAATAGTCACTGTTAGATTTTCTACCATTTCTAATGTCAGTAAATATCATAAAAATTCTAGTAATAGATTCATTAAGATGCATAGATAATCTTTAAAAATACTGACTATACTTATCCAATGTCATGTACTTTACTTTATTCATTCCTTTTTTACGTGACTTCTTATAATTTACTTGTTTCATAAGCCATTTTTCAAGAATAAACACGATTAAACTTGTTAGGATCAAGGCCACAATGTAAATCATTCATAGCTTTTCCATTAGGTTCAAAAATTTTAATATCTTCAAGAGTCCACTTTTCATCAGATTCTTTAGATGGAATATAATCATGCATTACCATTTCTTAAACAGGATAACCTATGCTATTAAAGGAGTTAGACATGCGATTTTTTTAATAAGGATAATTATTTCAATCAAAAATAGAAGAATGTAAAAAATATTTTATAATAAAATCATACTTTAAAATCATTTAAGATTTGAAAAACAAAAATCAAATTTTGAAAACTAATATTTTTTAGAAAAACATAAAGTTATCCTTTGATTAAAATTGATGGGTCAGAGAGGAAATAGCAGGGGTTAAGTTCATTTTAAAAATTTAAGCAGAAGAAAAATGATAATTTAGAATCAAATGATTTAAAAATAATAAAGTGATAGATCAATTGAGTGATAATTGATAAATTCGATTCAAGTTATAAAATTAATATCAAATTAAATTAAGTATGTAAATTATCAAATTTAATTTATTCAAGTATGAAAATTAACATTTAAATGATATAATGAGGAAAATAAATAAAATAGAGAACACAATTTGATAAGGAGTTTTACAATAGAACACAAGGTGACCCTAAATATACACCCCTAAATTATAGAGATAAGTCTTATTAAGAACTTTACTTAGTTTTAATGGAAACCCAAGAACGAACTTACATTGGTTTTAACTGAAACCCAAGAACCACTTCCCTTAGTATTAATGGAGACTTGGGAACCAAACTTCCTTTGATTTTAATAGAAACCCAAGAATCAAAGGTAGAAATGTGGGATGATAAGAGATGATTTTCTTGGAAAAAATATGTTACAATTTTGATCTTCTATCACTCTTGACGTACAGATAGAATTAAGAGAGAGAGATGAAGAAAAAAGTGAGAGATTTAGAGATGGAGAAAGAAGGATGGATCTTTGTGATAAGGGCGTAGAGAAAGCTTATAGGTTTGGTATCTTGATTCAAGTGGAGAGTTGTTTCACACATTCAGTGATTGATATGATTAGTTCAAATTAGGTTTTATACCTACCTTGTCCTCTATTTATAGCCTTCTAGTTTGTTGAGGTCATCCAAGGATGATCTAAGTCATTATGCATTGAGAATGATAATTTTTAAACATCATAAAAGTATACCAAAATGTTCTAGAATGGATCAAATGGCTAGCCACCTGATGTCACCATCTAGATGGTGCACACAGCAGTAGGCATCGCACCTCTGGAACCTCCATCAGAAAGCTGGTGAGCCTCCACCGGCTAGTTAGTGGACTCCTTCTAGCCGAGAGAGTTTTTTCCATGACATCAGATATCTATTGGAACTACATTAGGTAGAAGGTGTTCCCCTACTATATTAGATTTAGAACAAGTCCTTTGAACTCTCTTTTAATGCTTTTTAAGTCTAGGTTTCATCCTACCACTATAACACAACAAAAATACTATAAATACTCTAAAAACTTGTTAGAAACACATTAGAGTGATTGTGATAATTAAAAAAACTACCCAATGAGATTCAATAGTAATATATGATATAGTATGTGATGAAAATGATTTATATATTTTTTAAAATAAGATTTTTGGTATATCAAAAAGGAGTTTTTGGATATTGTTTCACAATTTTTTATAAATGATGCAACCTAAGGTGAAAGTGTGCTAAGTCTATGAGGATATTATTTCAAGTAGTATATTAATGAAAATATGCACTAAAATGATCACTATGACATGGTGACTATCACCACATCAAGTTGATGTGTATGTTCTTACATGTTATGTGATAACATGATAGTTTATTTCTTCTCTAACTCCAAATGTTATCATACATGGTTGAATCATTATTTTATAATGGTTATATGAGTTTGAACATCCAAAATAATCATTTAAATTTTAAACTATTATTTAAATAGTTGAGTTGCATGTTACAAGGGGTTGTGATGTTTAAGAGTTTGAGAAATGTAAGATCATGACCTTTGCTAAGGTACATTTTGATTTTTATTTTTGGTTAATCTATTTTTAATTTGGATAAGGAATGATTTACCATAAGTATAGATGGTCTCAAGAGAATTTGGGGGTTAGGGACTTGAAAAGGTGGAAAATGGGGAATTAAACACATGGTGCATGATTAGTGCATGGTTAGTGCTAATCATGCACCATGACTATGTTGAAATAGTGGGTGCCTTAGACCCAACTATGTAGTACTTTTTATTACCATATCATGTGTACAGTTAGTTATACATGATGTCATCTTACCATTATAGTGTAGACTTTGTTGCATCCGCTATTATAATGGTAATGTCTAAAGATTAATTGTCGTATCGAGAGGTTATAGTAGATCCCTGGATATAATGAGAACCTCGGGATACTATGACATTAATCTTAAATATATGTTCTATGGTCTAGATATATCTTACTGACTAGACACAGTAGATGTTTGACCATTAGGTGTTGGGTTCTCATAAGAATTGAGACTTCTTCTCATGAAGTTTGCACTTGGAGATCTCTAATAGTGAGATCATGAGGACATACCCGCTAATAGGAACACCACATGTTTTAGGTGTCATTGGTCATTCCTATCTATGGACATGTGTATTGGTATCCTGACTTGATACCATTACCAATGTGTATCATTTGATTGCATACTTTGATGTAAGGAAAAAACCATGGTATTGAAATCGTGACGAGGTAGCTTGTGTTAGGTGCATCGTTAGTGGTATGAAATTGGTTGAATGGTCAAGAAAGGATTTTTCGCTTCCAAGTTTAGGAAGTTGTATATCTCAGGCCTGTTTGATCGGGATGGCATTACCTTCATAAGTCTTTGGCCAAAGCAGTACAAAGGAAAATCCACCTGAATAGATCAAAAAATAATAAATCAAGAAAAGGATGATGACACAAGTGTGAATCCTACTTTATGAGATATTTAATGACAAAGAGATTATAGTACACAGTTAATGTTCATAGGTTGGTTGTCATTGCTATGACAATCCTTATATCTTTAGGGGGCATGATGGGTTACTAGACTCCGCTCTTGGTCTGTGGATTTTATTCACTGCTATCGAGATAAGGGCCTAGAGGGTCACACACAATAGCATATTAAAGAATCTACCCTATTCAGTTGAATGTGTTTATGAACATAGTGGGCCACGCCACGGGTTCCGAGTGTTTTACAAAGTAACGATCACTGAGAATTAAATAAATTCATTAATATCCAAGTTATGAATATTTGGGATTGAATTTATTTAATGTATTTACAATTTTAGTAAATACGAGATAATATTAATCGAACGAATATTATTTTAATATTCAACGTTCATTTAATATTAAGCAGGATAGTGGGTCGAGTTAAATGGCTCATATTTTATCACGTAATATTTTTATATATATTACAAGTATGTGATAAAAATAATAAATAATATTGACGTAGTTTCATTCATCAAAATTATTTATTTAGTGGATGTTGAAATAAACAGGGGTTGGGGAACCCTACCAGGTATTTATCAACTCCGCTATAAATTAAGGAGGAATCTCTCTCCCATGGGTGGATAATGACTATTCATTCACTTTCATGGAATGAAAGTTGAGATCCTCTCTCTCTCCTCCCTCTCTCTAGAGAGAGAAGCTATTGATCTAAGAAACTCAGATCAAGATCTCCCTTTAGCATCAAAGGCATCTCGATGTGGTGATCATCAGGACATCTAAATTGTCGTCGGATCTTCGTGCTAGCACCCGAAATTCAATGATCGACGCTCCTGTAGGTTTTTGAAGCACGTGTAGATGATCTAGAGGGTTCTTGCTATGGATTCTTCAAGAAATAATTTCAATCGACTAGTTGCAGTCGATCGTGACTTTGTATTTGAAACAGGTACGTTTTTAATTTTATTTTGTGCTCCTTATAATTCACGTGAGATCCTCAGACCTTTCTGGGGCTTGGATCTTTAGCTACGAAAAGTTTCATCGTCTCACCAGTGAAAATTTTAAAATCTTGGACCTACCGGCTTCCGATGTGGGCCCCAGAACCTATCAGTGGTATCAGAGTGATCATGTAGATTTTTTAAGCCAAATAAAATTAATTTTCATAAAATTAAGTATAGGGATAAAAAATGGTCCCATCATCTCAAACCGCGCGTTGATCTGATGCCGAATGACCGAGTTATGGTCATTTTAAATTTTCGGATTGGATCGAATTTGTGGTTTGATCGTGGGTATTAAATTTTATTCAATCTGAAAGACCGATCAATTTTAGATCGTTCATCGGATATGATTAAAATTATATGAAAAATTTTAAATTTTTATAATTAATAATTTGTACAATAATTTCATTATTATTATTATTATATTTATTTTATTATTATAATAGTATAATAATAATAAATTATTATTTTATTATAATAATTTTATTATTATTATATCAAAAGGCTATCAAGTAGTCAATATAAAAATTTTATGTTGGGAAAAACACACAAAATAAATAATTATGGGAGACCTTGACTCATATATAAAAAATGAGAGTGGAATAATAAAGGAGGGGAGACTCAAAAAAAGGTGAAAAAGGGGGTCTAAGCGGACCCCCTTGGCTGCTTCCTCGGTACTCTAGAAGAAGTCCACCACCGCCCCAAGTCTGCCGCTGGCTCCCGTCGGAGCCGGTCTCCTCCTACCAAGCCGAAAGCACGCCGCATCGTAGTAGCCAAATTCCCCGGTTGTCGTCCTCCCTCAGATGCCCTCTCTATCGAACGTTGCAGGTGGCTCAACCCACCGGACTGCCCGTCGCAGCCGGCCTCTGCCCAGCGCGTGCCCTGTGCCCCTTGCCCAGGCCCGACTTCAGCCACCAGTCCGACTCCCCTGTGCGCAGCCAGTGACTTGCAGTAGCCACCCTGCTGGATTGGAACTGCCTCTCGCATGAGCGCTGCACCTGGAAACGGTCGCTGCCCTCGCCCATCATCCCTGCTGACCCGCGCCAAAGACCCCCTGGCTGGAACCCTACACGTCCTGGCCTCCTCTGGCCTCGTCTAGAGCATCCCATCATGCTGCAGTAGCCATCCACCGAACAGGTGACCCACCACTGTCTCCTCTTGTTTTCCATGAGCCTCCCCCCGGCCACCGTCTCCCTTGCAGGCTGCTCCCGGACACCACACCCTACCGCGGCTGGTGCTGCTGCCCAGCTCCATGTCGGTGCACCCTCCCGAGCATCACCCTAGGCTGGCGACCCCTAGTCCTACCTCTTCCCAGTGCTCTCATGACTCGTCTGTCTCCTACCTCCACCAGTCCACCCTTCTAAGCGGCCTCAGTAGGTTGTCGTCGGTCGTTCCCCTTGAGGAGCCACCACCCCGAACGCCCTCACCTGTCGTCCACCTCACGGCCACTAGAACCCCGCAGTGGATTTCCATACTTCTGCCAGACCACTGCCGCACGGTCCAGCCCCCTCAAGGTCGCCCGCCTAGAGGTACCCTTTTGTCTGCCAGATTTTTATGCAGATAAATTTTGACCCTGAAGCAGTCTGAGCGGACCTGCCCAACCCGGAATGGGTTTGGGCAGATCAGTCTGGCCCATTTTGGTCCTTTCATAGCCTTCTAGGGTCCTACGCGGGTTTGGACCGACCCGCACAGGCCCTGCAGTGATGTTTCGGGGACCGATCACTTAAATTAATCAAAAATAATTAATTTTATTAATTTTATTTCAGTATTTAAATTAAATTAATTAAAATTAATTTTGGTTAATTATTTTAATACCCAAATATATAAATTAATTTAATTTTATAATGAAATTAAATTAATTAATTAATTTAATTTTGGAATTAAAATTAAATTAATTAGCATACCGATAATTAATTAAATTATTTGAATTATTTAATTCATTTAATTTAATTTATAACCCTCATACTTATTTAATGAAATTTAATTTTATCGTTCATGATTTTAACTGTCTATTGGTCTTAAGTACCGACCCGTATATGTCGCATTTATTTAATTAATTAATTAACTATGTGTGATGCTTGTAATTAATTATTTGACGGTCTGCGCATCGTCTTTATTTTGGGTTGAAATTTATAAGGGCCTACGCGCCCAATTTACCTGATATACATTTATCTCACTAGTCCCCCTTGCCTGCGCGTGGGTATTATTGTACTTCAGACGAAGATAGTGAACGACATGGACCCCGCCATGATGAGGCATTGTTCGTTGTCCAAGACGATGCAAGACGACACGTGGATCCCTCCAAGACGAGGCGGTACTCCAAGACGTGACGTTGAGCCCGCCAAGACGAGGCGATACTTCAGAAGTGAAGCGAACATACAAGACTGGGGCAAGTTGCATTATGATTCAAGCTTCGACTCAAGTACAATGCCCTTAGGTCATTTAGCTGCTCAAGACCAATCGGGTAGCAGTTTACCTTCATGCATTTATTTATTATTTTATGCATTTTAGAACAGTGGGAAAATACATAAAATAATAGATAATAAAATGCATAAAGAAGCGGGGTGTGTTTTTCTATTAAAGTTCAGTTGTGAGCATGACAACATAGATGAACAAGTTTAATAGAAATGGATCACATTCATCGAGAGAAAACCAATAAACCCCTCAAATAAATATTAAGTCACCATAGCCTTCCATCATTCAAGTTTGAACAAAACCGAGTGTTTGGGGTGTCGGTCATGCCATAGCTGAGGGTGCCTCTTACTACTGGGGAGTTCTTATTAGGGTGGTGGGTTGACTTAACTAAAATTGCAAAAAATAAATATCCATAATAATCTTGTTGTAATTTTAGAGACAAGTGTTGAGTAAATCAGATTATGATTTTAGAAGCTAGGAATTCACTCAACGGATCAAGGAATCGTGAGTTAATGTGGTTGGCCAGCCAAAATCCTACCTTGAACCATCCAAGTAGTGGTGTAGCCATAGCTTATAGACTATAAGGGAGGTTTAGGGATCCTTTAAAATAGAATACTAAAACGATAAAGTATTCTTATTCTAGTACAGAGGATTCTTAGAATTCGATAAATTAGTGGGAGACATTCAATGATTAAATTAATCTGTAATGGCGTATTCAGTAATCAACATAAAAGTAAAATCTGCTAAAGTTTATTTGTAGAGAATGACAAGTAATACCACAATAAAACTACGATAAATATTGTACAAAGTTAATGTCCAAACAAGAACAAAATTTCAAGTGTAGTATAGGCACTTGTGCACATTACTACTATAATAGAAATTCAAGGTGTGTGTGTCCCAACCTGTTAATCCACCTCAGGAAGCGAGGGTGTAAAATTGATTACAGGAGACTCATGAATCAAGCATATAATGGTTCTATCATAATACTATCATTAATTTTTTATGTGAGTTGTGGTCACTACATCGTGACATGGATGATGTTACATGTAGTATCATCTCCAAGAAGTTTACGAGGAGAAAGCGAAGCAAGATTTGAATGTGATGATTGCACTCGATTTGTGTAAAGTGAAAGACAGTTCACAATCTTTCATGTCATTCCATTCTTATAACTTTTTCACCCAATTAATCTATTTTTGTTTAAGGATACAAACAAACAGTATGGAGTAAGTGCTTCATTACCTTTAAGGTAACATTCACCAAGTAATAATAATATTAGAGATAACACTATCTTTTGTTCTTATGGAGAATATATTGAAAGAAAAGGTGGAAAGGCCTATGTAAATTTACTTCAAAGTCACCTTCGTCATGTCCTTCAAAGAAAAGTGGTTGGTTATTTAACAGGAGGTTATTTTCATCACATACCGAAATACTAGAAGCAAGTACCCGCTTCTCATTCAGATATATTCATCAATATAAATTAATGTTTCTAAAATACTTCTTGGGTATTGAATAAAATATTCCAATAACATATGTGTATTTAAATACATCCACCAAGTAAGCATGGGAACATTATAAGAAGTAAAGTGTCTACACCAAGCAGTTGAGAAAGGGTAATTCCTAAGCCAGCGGTGAGAAACACATAACTTCTAATTGCCAAGTGATTGATTCAAATTGAACAAGTTGTTGAGTATAAACAAAACATTTATATCATGTTCCCATTTAGTCATAATGATTCATTATTAAAAGTTTTGGAATGAATGTTGTTTGTGGTAACATGCTCAACAAATAGTTCATACATACTTGAATCAAAGGCAATACATGATGAATATAAAATGTAAGACCTGTCCAGTTGTGTCAAGAAGATTCTTTGTCAAGTAAAACTAAAAGTGGGCATCAAGAATATAACAAGTATTGTATTTAGGCTCGTCACAGCTAAACACCATTGGTATTATTAACACCTTTAGTTTAGACAAAGAAACCTTTAGAAATAAAGGTATACCACAAAGCTTCTGGGGTTAATTCAAAAAGCAAGTGTGTAATATCCAAAGAAAATATAGAGGTAAGGATACTTCATAATATTACTTTAAGTTATTAAGGAATGTAATAGTTAAGTATATTCATGGTCAGAAGATATGAGTTGCTTCAGATCAGTATGTCGAATAATATCTTGACCAAGCATTTATTGATCATGATAATGTAGCATGGAGTAATTCATAAACACACATTACCTTATCTATATCATGATATTGATGTTCATAAGGAGGATCGATGATGAGTCTTACATGTTAACATTGATCAACAAAATGTATCATGGAGCATTTCCTAAATGCACATTTTATACATCAAAGTTATGATGTATGTAGTATCTATGTTTCTACTTGCAAAAACTTCCATTATATTTTAAGATGTGATTTGCAAATAACGGTGTATACCGATAACCAATATGCCAACTAAAATGAAAAATGTACATCATACGATTCATAGTATGATAGAAAATCCATTATATCATAGGACGTGTTTAGCTGCAAAGTGTTTGTTGGGATTTAAACAAACATGCATCAAGTTAAACGCATTGTGCATCTAAGGTAATTATCCTAATAGCTACTTAGGATATTACCTAAATCCCTAACATAGAAAAATTATAGTCAAGTATTAGACTAAATTTCTATATAATGGTGCACATCTCTATTAGAGATAGTGGGAGCTGAATTGACTTGAACTTAGTCAATGATCAAGATGCACAAATGGTTGGCATAGGAACTAGTTTCACAAGTTCATGTGGAAGAGGCATGTTTCAGTGACACATACTGCATAGGAAGAATGAAACCATGGTGATGGTTTTATATTCACCACGGCCGGTGATATATTATTCATTGAGAATAATAAATTCTATAAGTAGCATATGGAAATTAGCTAGGATTTACAAGATCAGTTAAAATTCAATAATGGATTCCATGTATCAAATTGCACAGGGGCTTATAAATTGAATACTACAATGGGTATTCAAATGAGATGATACATGGATGGTACAAGCCTCGTACCAATGAGTCTCGATTGGTTATACCAAGTTGGTATGCCTAAATATATTAGAATTTTACTGGTCATAGTTAAAATTCTAAGATCATTCTATTGGTCATTGGATGTCAAGATCAACTTTCATGGAAGGTTTCTATGTGACGCAACCATAAAGGGATGATGAAACCATCAAATGCCAATGAAGGTTACAAGTTACTGAAACCCAGTTTTGGATTAAAGTAAGCAACAAGATCTTAGATCATTCATTTTAAATAAATCTTTTCCCTATGTCTACCAAAGGTTAGTGGGAGCACCAATTTTTTTCAAGAGAAATATGTTCGGAAACATATGGAAAATAGATCTTGATCTTACAATTAGATAAGACTAGATTAAAAGTAATTCTCCAATGATTGACTTAAAGTAGCAACCTAAGTTCTAGGGAACTTGATCTATTGAGGTAGATCTAATGGTTGCTTTTTTTGTTTTTTTTTTCTTTTTGTTTTTTTTAAGGCTCGTAGGCTTAGAGATTACATGGCCTGTAGGCTTAGGAGATTACATGACCCGAAGGTCTTAGGGAATTCAACCAGACTACCTATAAGGAACTACCCCTCCCCAGCATCTATATCATGATAGTAGCTCTCCACCTTCGCATGGTCGTCTGTCTAGGCTTCCCGTGCAAGCACAAGATGGTCCCAATGGCATATCCATAACCTCTCATTTTGACAAATCTATTTGGCTCTGCTCTGGTGAGTGCACCTACTCTAAATCCTCTTTTGGGGTTGCTCCTTTTTTGTAGAGTCTGCCTGGGTCAACTGCATGTGGCCTGAAGGTCTTGAGGTAGCCTGAAGGCCTTAAAGGTGGCTCAAAAGCCCTACTAACCCAAAGGCCCGGGTGGCCTGAAAGCCTTAAGGACTCCAATCCCAAACCGGTGGCCCAAGGTGAATAGTTCCATCTACTACAGTACCAAACAGTACCTGCTACAGTAACTTCTACAGTTCCTACTGTAGTACCCACATAGTGTACAGTTCTGCTATAGTACCTCTACAGTGTACATTTTTGCTACAGTACCCGCACAATGTACAGTACTGCTACAGTACCTACTACAGTACTGCTACAGTACCCCCTGAAAATATGCCTCTACCTGATTTTGAACCTGGGTCTCGTGGATGCACTTAATGATACTGATAGAACAAATATTTTCAATTAATTTATATTGAATATCATTGTTTTAAACCCACAAAATTGTTCCTCTAAGATGAATTGTTTCATTTTTATGATAATGGTGTTATTTTGAGCTGAATAGTAAAAATTGGCCATTTTTGGATTTTTAACATATTTAAAATATTTCGGTATTTTGGCCATAACATTATCTACACTAATCCAAATTGCAAAATTCTTTCTTTTCCAGATTCTACACATCCAGGGCTTCATTTACTATTTTTGGACTAAAATCTGAATCGGCCATATGGAAGCTCAAAAGAAGCTCACAAGTTGGATCAAGAAAACTGTTTTCAGTTCTGCCTAGTTTTGATGTGGGATCCATAACGCATCCACTGTGGGCCCAAAGCTTGTAAAATTCGGTGGGTGGACGCGCAAGGAGTTTTGGAGTATCTTTTATGAATGAAGAACCGAGTGAATTGGCCGTTTATTGGGTCATTTAATCACCCTAATCCGGAGGATTGCGTTTTGGAGAGTCTGACTGGACAGAATAAATGCTCATAGTAAAACGGCCATAACTCTCGGAATTCATGTCCAACTCTGCTGAGATTTTGAGGGGACACGACCAAGGGAATTATGAACAACATTCAAGAAGAGATCAATGCGTGAAGATGTCATTTAATGGGGATAAAATGCGTCTATATTCGGGGGAAACATTCTGGCTATAAAAGGAGGAGAGCTCCACCCTCTCAAAGCATCCATTCTCCACCCCATTCCTTCTGGGACACCAATAAGGAGAACTTTTCAGCATTATCTTTTATTTATTTTCTTTTTCATAGTTTTTTAATGCCTTATTCTTCCCCATTCAACTCTATTACCCTTACCATGGTGGGGTAAACATTTGGAGTGATTGGGGAAGGGTTGGTTTTCTACATTGTAATGCTTGAGTTCTTGACGTAATTGAATAAATTTCTTTCTTATTCAAAGTTGTTTTCAAATTCTTATAGAGGATTTTATTATCAAGTTCGATCATTCTTGAATATTAATTCCATTATTTATTTTTTCCTTGGTAAAATAATCAATATCTCCCTCCATTAATTTCTGGTTTATATACGATGGAATAAACCAGGAATTAGTGGTGAAGTACTCGACGATCATCAGTACGTGTAAAAGGTGTAGTGAGTGTTCTTGATTGTTTGGGATAAAAAAAACCCGATCGAGTATTGCCCATTTAAATTAAGGATATTCAATACAGTTATTTTAAACATGGAAGGAGAGTTGACCAAACCAAGATCTTGGTAAGGTTTTCTCTCACAATAATAATTTCACCAAGGAAGTGAGAGGAAACAATTGTGGAAACTCACCTTAATCAACTAAGAAGAAGAGGTTTGAATTAAATTAAACAAGGATAGCATTATAATTAGGAAACCGACCCCGACCTAATCACCCTTTAAAATATCATAGTTTTTCAATCATTTTAATTTCAAATTTCATTTCAAAAACACAACATTTCTTTTACCCTCGTTTTAAAGTGACAACTCATTTTGTATGCACTCCTCTTCAGGAGACATCCTAGGTCAACCACTTAACTACATTTTAACTTAGGAAATAATTGTTTTTCCACGCCCTACGACAGGCGTGCGTCAAACTTGGCACCGTTGCCGGGGAGGTAGTGCCGCAATATTTTTGTAAATTTTTGACATTTTTTTTTCTTTAAAAAAATATTTCCATAATGAATTCAAATGATTATTATTCTACATGGAATGAAAATTAATCACAGGTGCAAGAACAAGACTACACTGAGGAGGCCCTCCAACGAAGAGCTGATGCACTAATGATAATGTTCAAGCAGTTGGAAAGAGGCATAGAAACATGGATCTCACCAGAAGATTTGATGGCCATGGTCAATGAACTACAAGTTGACTTAAAAATATTCAAGGCCAAGAAGGAAGTGCCACTGGTCTTCCCGAATTTTACTAAAAACATCCATGAAGTTGATGCCAAACATGAGGTGGAGGAGCCTGACTACCTACCTCCATCCATTGATGATCGACTCCAAGAGGAACTTTCAATTAAAGAGGATATTAATGTTGAACCAAATCAGGGAGATGATACATTCTTAAACTCAAATTCTTTAAAATTTTCTGAAACTAATTTGACTATCTCTCCCAAATCTATTGGATTTTCAGATTCATCAAACTCATACTACACCTTGGAAGATGATGTGAAAAACACAGCACCTGTTGAGGAACTTCTGGAGCTCCCTGAAGTCATTGAATATCAACTAGAAGAGCCCGATCATGAAGAGATCCAAGTTGCTGAGCCTGAGGAAAACAGACAAGAGGCTGAAGCCTCCTTGAAGCTGGCACTAGAAGACAAGATGGTTGCACAAGTAGCAACAAAAGAAGAAGAGGTTCCCTACTTCATCCTACCCCCACCATGCAAGTTGTACCAAATTGTGAAGGGGGTGGATCTGGTGTACTCCATTCATGGAGTCCTCATCAACAAAAACAATGAACTTCAAGCTGGGAGGAGCCACATGTGGTGGTTCAAATCAAAGAAACCTCATCCACCATCAGATTAGGGATAATCAATCACAACTGCCCCTCTGGAGGTAGTCAAAACCCAGGGCCCACTTGGGGGATTAAACCAAGTTTTATCCTTCTATTCTCATCCTATTTCTATTTTCATTTCTTTCAATAAATATCTTATGTTTTCTTTTTTAGGGTTTCATAGTACAACACTTTGGAGCTTAACTCAATGTTGCACTGCAAATAATCCAGGTTGTACCTCTCCTTTATTCTTACTTGTTTGTTGTGAATCAATCAAAAATCTTCTTATATGTTCAATACATTTGAATTCACTGAGGAAACTGCATCATTTAAGTGTGGGGGAGTGAACCTTGGTGGTTTAGGATTTTCATTTTGTGTTTTATTTTCAAAATAAAAATAAAAAAATTTAAAAAAAATTGTGTGTTTTCAAATTTTTGTGTTTATTTTTCAGTTTTTGGTGTGTTTTTGAAACTTTTTGAGCTGAAATGATTATCAATACCATTTTTGAAACCCATGTCAATGAGTGAACCAATCTATTTCATGTAACCGATCTTAAATGAATGCTGAAATGACTTCTTTTCAAGTTCAAATCTTTTAGAATTTCATGAAAAGTACACTGATTTTTGAAACCCATGCCATATTTCACTGTCTGTATCTTTGAAATCACTTTACTATGAGGCTTCTGAACCATTTTTGTCATATTATTTTCATTCACCTCATTTCTTGAGAGAACCAGACCATGCTTGCTTTAACCAGAATTTGATTTATTCCTTTCAAAACTTGAGGGTTGGGGTACGTGTGTTTTAAATGATTGAGGCATTTATTTTGTTTGAAGCCCCCTTTTCAAAATAATCCTTTTCATTATGGGCCACCTTTACATTTATCCTTTATTGTATCCCCTAGTAGCCATGAATTGCCTATTAGGTTAGCCACATTACAAGCCAATTTTCCCTATCATACCTGCTCTTGAAGTAAAATTGCATGATCTAGTTGAACTTAAGTGTGGGGGAAGATGTCTTGTGGTGTATTACCTCATTTGGTTATACTTTGGGTGGAAAATAAATTGTGGAAGGGATGTGTGTGATGCTGAAAAATTATTCTGTTGAAAGTTGTGCCTTTTCTGGAGCTTTTATGACAAGAGAAGTTATGCCTTTCTAGAGCTTCCAATGTAAAAAGAAAGTTGTGCCTATCTGGAGCTTTAAAAAAAATCATGTTTGAAAAGATTGAAATGTTTTCTGTTGAGCTGATTGAATGATGATGGATCCTATTTTCAACAAAGGGGAAGTGAAGGAGACCATATTTGAGTGAAAATTAAAATCTTGCAATTTTGCTTCAATAAGAGCCAAGTCTTCCTTTTTCGGCCTCAGAACTTTTAACATCTAAATCCTACCAACCAGAAGCCACAGAACAACCCTGAAAAGTCCTCATGAGAAACACATGTCCTTGACTCACATTGGGTGGAGAAGTAGGAATTTATCAAACCTATGGTGACTCTTGTGTGAGTTTGGATGAGAAAAGCCTTGTTCAGCCTTTATATTTGTGAGATGAGAGAAAATTCATGTGAGGTAGGTGTTTTGTGTGCATGGGATAAGAAATGAAGTGTAAATATATTAAAATCTTAAATGGATAACTTTAAATAACAGTTTTTGATGAGGCATGATATCTTTTTGTTTCTTGAAATTGATTTGATTGATCTCATTGATATGTGTTTTGGATTTGATTTGATTTGATTTTTACTTTTCCAGGAGTCCAAGTGCTAAGTGTGGGGGAATTAATAGAGAAAATATTTTCAATTAATTTATATTGAATATAATTGTTTTAAACCCACAAAATTGTTCCTCTAAGATGAATTGTTTCATTTTTATGATAATGGTGTTATTTTGAGCTGAATAGTAAAAATTGGCCATTTTTGGATTTTTAACAGATTTAAAATATTTCGGTAGTTTGGCCATAACATTATCTAAACTAATCCAAATTGAAAAATTCTTTCTTTTCCATATTCTACACATCCAGGGATTCATTTACTATTTTTGGACTAAAATTTGAATCGGCCATATGGAAGCTCAAAAGAATCTCACAAGTTGGCTCAAGAAAACTGTTTTTAGTTCTGCCTAGTTTTGATGTTGGATCCATAACGCATCCACTGTGGGCCCAAAGCTTGTGAAATTAGTTGGGTGGACGCGAAAGGAGTTTTGGAGTATCTTTTATGAAGGAAGTACTGAGTGAATTGGCCGTTTATTGGGTCATTTAATCACCCTAATCCGGAGGATTACGTTTTGGAGAGTCTGACTGGACAGAATAAATTCTCATAGTAAAACGGCCATAACTCTCGGAATTCATGTCCAACTCCGCTGAGATTTTGAGGGGACACGGCTAAGGGAATTATGAACAACATTAAAGAAGGGATAAATGCATGAAGATGTCATTTAATGGGGCTAAAACGCGTCAACATTCGGGGGAAACATTCTGGCTATAAAAGGAGGAGAGCTCCACCCTCTCAAAGCATCCATTATCCACCCCATTCCTTCTGGGACACCAAGAAGGAGAACTTTTCAGCATTATATTTTATTTATTTTCTTTTTCATAGTTTTGTAATGCCTTCTTTTTCCCCATTCAACTAGATTACCCTTACCATGGTGGGGTAAACATTTGGAGTGATTGGGGAAGGGTTGGTTTTCTACATTGTAATGCTTGAGTTCTTGACGCAATTGAATAAATTTCTTTTTTCTTCAAAGTTGTTTTCAAATTCTTATAGCGGATTTTATTATCAAGTTCGGTCGTTCTTGAATATTAATTCCGTTATTTATTTTTTCCTTGGTAAAATAATCAATATCTCCCTCCATTAATTTCTGGTTTATATACGATGGAATAAACCAGGAATTAGTGGTGAAGTACTCGAAGATCGTCAGTACGTGTAAAAGGTGTAGTGAGTGTTCTTGATTGTTTGGGATAAACAAAACCCGATCGGGTATTTCCCATTTAAATTTAGGATATTCAATACAACTAGTTTACACATGGAAGGAGAGTTGACCAAACCAAGATCTTGGTAAGGTTTTCTCTCACAATAATAATTTCACCAAGGAAGTGAGAGGAAACGATTTTGGAAACTCACTTTAATCAACTAAGAAGACGAGGTTTGAATTAAATTGAACAAGGATAACATTATAATTAGGAAACCGACCCCGACCTAATCACCCTTTTAAATATCATAGTTTTTCAATCATTTTAATTTCAAATTTCATTTCAAAAACGCAACATTTCTTTTACCCTCGTTTTAAAGTGACAACTCGTTTTGTATGCACTCCTCTTCAGGAGACATCCTAGGTCAACCACTTAACTACATTTTAACTTAGGAAATAATTGTTTTGCCACGCCCTACGACAGGCGTGCGTCAGATACCTCACCAACTGGGCTGAGGCTCATGTGCTAATGGTTGCTTGGACCTAGCCAATCATACATAAAGTGACATTGTATTGAAAAGTAAAAGATGGAACAATTCAGGTTTAGAATTGTTGCCAATGTCACATAGCTTAATCTCTCCAGGTTAACATGTTTGAAAAATAGGAAGAGATTAAAGTTTTGAGTTGAGTACCATGAGATTCAGCAATGGATCAATCACATATGCCATAATATGTATAAGAATTGATACTATTAGGATATACTTTATAGTAGGCTAATATCAAATATTTCTAGGAGCGCTGTAAGTGATGCAGTCAGAACTATCATCTTGTACTTCGGTGAGTACAAATGATATGTACCTGGTATATAGAGAAGAAGGTATACTAGTTATGGTGGGACACAAACTAGTAATCCTTAGATCAATTTGATCTAGTATCACAGTTAGGAAAAGGCAATGAGAGAGTCAATCTTATAAAATCCAGTGGTAGTCATATTTACAAATATCGAGTACGTTTCATCTTCTAAGGCATCTAAGAGGCAGTTATCAATCGAAATGATTTGTTCCAGTTCTTGGATTTTCACTTAGTGAGAAAAGTATTATCATAATGTAAATTATGATATTCTTACTAGCCAAGTTGTCAAGCTATGACAATGGACAAAAGTGATATTCTCGGGGATACCTTATCTTAAGAAGTTTTACTCAAGCAGATGAGGTCGCATACAGCAGATATGCCACGTAGTGAAAACGTGGTAGGCCCAGCAATTAAATCCATTACTCAACAAAATCATGATCATTATCATGTGAGTAGCTAATAAGTTTGGTTGGAAAGTTGGATCTAGTGTAAGTGGGAGTGTTGAAATAGTGGGTTTTCTAGACCCAACTATGCAGTATTTTTTATTACCATATCATGTGTACAGTTAGTTATACATGATGTCATCTTACCATTATAGTGTATACTTTTCTACATCCACTATTATAATGGTAATGTCCAAAGATTAATTGTCTTATCGAGAGGTTATAGTAGATCCTAGGCTATAATGAGAACCTCGAGATACTATGACATTAATCTTAAATATATGTTTTATGGTCTAGATACATCTTACTGACTGGACACAGTAGATGTTTGACCATTAGGTGCTGGGGGATCATAATCATTGAGACTTCTTCTCATGAATTTTTCACTTGGTGATCTCTAGTAGTGATATCATGAGGGCGGACCCGCTAATAGGATCACCACATGTCTTGGGTGTCATTGGTCGTTCCTATCTTCAAACATGTGTATTGGTATCCTGACTTGAGACCATTACCAATGTGTATCATTTGATTGCATACTTTAATGTAAGTAAAAAACCATGGTATTGAAATCATGGGTTGGGTGCGTCGTTGGTGGTATGACATTGGTTGAATAGTCAATAAATGATTTTTCGCTTCCAAGTTTAGAAAGTTGTATATCTCAAGCCTGGTTGATCAGGATGGTGTTGCCTTCATAATTCTTTGGCCAAAGCAATACAAAGGATAATCCATCTGTATAGATCAACAAATAATAAAGCAAGAAAAGGATGATGACACAAGTGTGCATCCTTATTTATGATATATTTAATGACAAAGTGATTATAGTACACAATTAGTGTTCGTAGGTTGTTTTTTTGTTTCTATGACAATCCTTATCTCTTTAGGGGCCATGATGGGTTACTATACTTCACTCTTGGTCTGTGGATTTTATTCACTGCTATTAAGATAAGGGCCTAGAGGGTCACACACAATATCATATTCAAGAATCCTCCCTATTCAGTTGAATAGGTTTATGGTCATAGTGGGCCCCGCCATGGGGTTCAAGTGTTGTCCAAAGTATCGATCAACAAGAATTAAATAAATTCATTAATATTCAAGTTATGAATATTTTGGATTGAATTTATTTAATATATTTACAAGTTTAGTAAATACGAGATAATATTAATCGAACGAATATTATTTTAATATTCAAGGTTCGTTTAATATTAAGCGGGACAGTGAGTCGAGTTAAATGGCTTATATTTTATCACATAATATATTTTTATATATTACAAGTATGTGATAAAAATAATAAATAATATTGACGCAGTTTAGTTTTTCAAAATTATTTATTTAGTGGATGTTGAAATAAATGGGGGTCGGGGAACCCTACCAGGTATTTATCAACTCCACTATAAATTAAGGAGGAGGTTCTCTCCCATGGGTGGCTAATGACTATTCATTCACTTTCATGGAATGAAAGTTGAGAGAATCTCTCTCCTCCTACTCTCTATAGAGATAATCTCTCGATCCAAGAAGCTCGAATCAAGATCTATCTTCGGTATCGAAGGCATCTCGATGCGGTGATCGTCAGGATGTCGAAAGCATCATCGGATCTTCGTGCTAGCACCTAGAATTTGACGATCGATGCTCCCATGGGTTTTTAAAGAACATGTGGATAATATAGAGGGTTCCTACTTTGGATCCTTCAAGAGACGATCGGCATCGACTAGCTGTAGTCGACCGTGGCTTCAGATTTGAAACGGGTAAGTTTTCAATTTTATTTTTTACTCCTTATAATTTACACGAGATCCTCAGACCTTTCCAAGGCTCGGATCGTCGGCAACGAAAAGTTCCATCATCTCACTAACAAAAAATTTAAAATCCCTAGCCCACCGGCTTCTGCTGCGGGCCCCAGAACCTATCATACTATGTGGCACAGTTTAAGGGGGGAATGATTTTATAAACTATGGTAAGAGGCTTGGAAAGCATGAGGGTTGAGTCCAGAGTTATTCTCATAGTTTTCTCATGGTTTAACAAACCATGCAGGTGGCCTAGAAAACTGTGTGGCATGTGATTACCTTGGATAGAGGAGCTCACATGGTTTGGAAAATCATGCAACCAAACCGTGTACCTCATTAAAAGTGAAAATTTTACCCTTTTAACCTCTCTATCTTTGTACTTTTTTACCCTATTTTATCCCCAATTTCACTCCTAACATCCTAGGGTGTGATCCAAAATCTTCCTCATCTCCCAAGGGTGTAACTCCTTCGATTCTAGTGTGTTTTAAGTGTTGTTTCTTGTGATTTGAAGTCGTGAGTAAGTCTATGTTTCTATTTATTTATATTATTTATTTGTTTCACTACTTGGTTGTCCCTTGTCTTCTGTGTCTCATAACCCTTTTTTCTAGGGAGTTGTCTACTTTTTTGGTTGTGGTCATTTGAGATTAAATCAAAGGAGGGGTTGGATGTGTGGTTATCTAAAAACCAAAGGTAGGTGGTCTAAGAGATATTACCCATAATCTTGATGTTTTTCATGTGTATGTAGTTATTCCATAACACTTGTGTGTTGTACATTTTCTTCCTTGATTTAATGAAATGGTTTTGGGACTTTAGTTTATTTGTAGACCCTTTATGAATATCATTGGATCCTCTAGAGACTATGAGAATAGACTTATGACTACCCATGGGGTGTACAAAATTATTGGAAAAGGTAAGTTAGGATTTTAAATGGTCAAATTGGTGCTTTAAGAGCTTAACACAACTAGACTTGTTTATTGGATTGTTAGCATGTAATAAGGGGTAGTTTGGATTAACTTAGGAATTAAATGTTTTATGACATGATAAATGTAAGAAATGGTAAATGGTTAAAGTTAAATGTTTAAGTTGTTAAAAGGATTTAAATAACATTTAATGGTTATTTTATATGAATAAATGATGAAATGGTTTAATTATGAAATTTTATTTAAAGATGTTTAGTATGATAACCCTTGATTAATAATGAATTTTTAAAGGTTGTACCCTTGTTATCTTAGTATATTAAAAATTAAAGTTTGTTGAACCTTGAAAAGTGGTATATGATGGAATGGTTTGTAAATGGTGGAAAATATGCTCCACAAATATGGTTTTGCAATTGTGAACAAGATACTTTTCATCCATGGGTTGGGAATGGTGTTCATGGTGTTCTGTGTCTATTGATTGGAAATGGTGGACATGATGTTCTGTATCTATGGGTTGGAAATGTTATACATGATGCTCCAACGTACCAAGAATTGAATTTTATGAAGAAAAAAAATTCTTTCACTTGATGCACATATTACCCTATGATTTGTGGCTCAGTCGATTGACATTGGTCGAAGTAGGTTTGTTTGGCCCTTGTGCCACCTTAGATACTAAGGATAAGGGGTTAATAAATAATTTTTTATTTTTAAAACATGTTTTCATTTATTTCATTTTCTTTTATTCCATTATACTTCTGCATATGAAGTTTTTTCAGACTGGTTATTACTTTAGAAACCATTGGTGGTGGCCTACTGAGTTGTGATCACACCCTACTTGGTATTCCATTAGTACCCAACAAGACTTCATGGTTATAGGTCAAGATAAGGGAAAAGTTCCTATGTTAGATGGTTGGTCAGGACTTATAAGATGGGGCATGGATTAGGGGACTAGAATAGGTTTTGGGATCCACTTTAGGGATTTTAGGTTTATATTTTTATTTGGTGTTTCTTTTGGAAATTATGAAATCATTACATGACATGTTTACTTTATTTTCTTGTTGGCACTTACCTAGTTTTGGGCATTTTGTATGTGATGTATGGTTACTTGTTGGTTATTGTTTCATATTATTTCTTATGATTTTCACAGTTGCTATACTTTGATAAAGAGTTTATAGTCTCCCTACATTCCTCATTAGACCCTTACTGCTAGTCGATAGCCTATGGAATACAGGGAGGCGCACCTAAGATCATGTAACAAACCAGTTTGATTACTAGTCAGAGTGGATTGGGTGAGGAAATTACAAAGTAGTATTAGAGCCCATATCTTTTCTATTACTTTACTATTTGAGGAATGTTACTCCCCGACCCCAGTTACCCAGAGTTGGTGCATTATTACATAATATTGGCATGATCACAAAAGATCAAGTCCCGAAGGACCGATTAGTTTAGTAGCCTTGGAATAACTAGATACATTCATAAAGTTTACATTACATCATAAAGTGAAAACTACTAAAACAACATCTTGTCTTCATATCCCCTCATACTATCCCTGTAGGTCATTCATAAATTACTTCTTCACATCTTGGTAAAAATAAAACATTGAAAGGGGTGAGCTCAGATGCTCAGTAAGGATAACAATATAGTGAAAACTTTCATAAATAAGCATAAACATTTAAGGCAATGTGTAACTAAAACAAAAGCCTTTTAAACTTGAACTTCAGCATAATATGGAAAAGATAAAATTAAATAATTCCATTTACTTATTCACATGGATATTCTACTAGTCAAATAATCTCATTCAATATCAATAACCACTTTCATAATGATGGAATGCATAATGCCAGACTATCATAACCACATAGCCAAGGCCTCGTGCCAAGACTACAAATAAGATTTTTTCAAGGCCTTGTTCCATGACACTAGTTTGTCTCATGAGACCTACCGATGCATCGAGTAGCTATAGCGGGCTCCACTCATCACTTATTAAGTCCAATGCATTCCTCATATGAACAGGTTTAAACATAACATAAACATTCGTATTAAAACTAGCATATGAAATGTCAATAATTTCTCCATAAACCATGAATGGTATAAAAATAACACATAAACAGTCAAACAAATCAAAAAACCTTCAATACAATATGTAAGTTTTGTATCATAATAAATCAACTTTAAATAAGCTTAAAATTCATCAAAGGATGTTGACATGGATGAAATCAAAACTATTTGAGAGAAATATCTCTTTTTTTAAATCATTTAAAAGTCACATAATTATAAAATAAAACATTTACTTTTAAAATATCCTTATAATATTGTAAGGTAAGCTTCAAAGATTTTATAACGGTGGAAAATAGCCACACCCTCCGTATAAGTTAAAAAAACATTCTTACCTTAATTTTGTCGAAAAGGTTAAAAAGGACCTTGTTTGGAAAATGATGGAAATATTACTTTATAAACATCTTATAAAAAGTCAAAAAGGGTATAAATGACTTTAACCCATAGTAAGAATGATTTTAAATACATTTTTAAGAAACATGGATGTGTATGATAAAGAGGTCCCAGTAGATAATTACGTATAAACAACCTTAGATAATGAAGAGATTGTGAAATAAACTCTTACCTTGTACTTTTCCTTAGTCGATGGTATTTTAACCTACTGTATAATAGTTAAAACATTATTATTAAATTATAAAAGAATCATATACATAATTATGATATCATATATGATCTTCTAATAATGCTTTGTTAATAATATTTTAGTATTATCGTCGTTTCGGGTGTTAACTTACTCATTTTCTTTTATATGTTTTGTTACATAAGTCGTGTTTGTTTTGGATAGGTTGTATATTATTCATATCCAGAATGTTATAAATTACTTAAACATTATTTGTAATCATAAAATGAGAATTATACTTGAATGGATACGATGGGGAATGAATCTCATCGCGTTCGTGGAGACGGTAGTCCATACGTACGCACGAGCGACAATATCATTCTTTTGATATTAAAATAATATATAATTGGATAGTATATAATATATAAAGAATCATTATCATATTATATTTATTATTTAAATTAATTACACATCATTATTATACCCATCCAAATAATAATGTTTTGAATAACAATTACACCACGACGTGGAGACGGTAAGTCGTACGTACGCACGTATGGTGACATGTCATTCAAAGGATGGATAGAATACTGAATATGGTTGTACCATATTTATAATAACATCACAGTATATATAATATACTGGATTTATTATTTTAGAAAGGAAATAACAAAGAAATAAGAAGTTGAAGAAGAAAGGAACTTGAAAAAGGGTGGTGAAAACATTACCTCTTCTTCGGGTTCTTCCTTTTGATTTGGTCAAAAGGGATCTTTAAGTTGGCTTTCTGATCAAACTAAGGCCTCTAGGTTTAAGTGAGGGAATTTGAGAGAATATTTTTTCAGGTTTTGGCCGAGCCAAAAGGCTTTGAATGTGTGAATTATTTAGAAGGGGGAGTGCCCTTTTATAAGAGGGGTGAGGGGCACCTTTGGAAGAGCTAGAAATATTATTTTATAATAAATTCATATGCGGTTTATAATGGCTCCAAAGTATATTATTTAAATTTTAAGGTGGGTATGGGTCAAAATAATTTCAACCAATATATTTTAGATAGGTTTTGGTCACTATATTAACCTTATCATTTATATTTAACTCTTAGTTAAATAGTTTGACACTTACCATGTCTCTTTGTATTTTTATATTATATAGTCAATAAACTTACTATAAACTTCCAAGATACCCCCAAGTGGTCCATTAATTATACACCTATCATAATATAAGTCTCTTGGCCAAACCTTATATTTTTAGGAATAGAATATAAATTAATAATATAATATTTGTTTTAAAAACTCTTTTATGTCAATTTTGACACTATTGGGTATTTTGTTTTTGATAATTTTATAACAGAATTATTACTTCAAAAACAATTCATATAACCAATCTTAATATGTCATATTAGCCTATAAAATTAATTTAATTCATAAAAAGTTTCAAATTACATTTATTTGGGTATTTATAATATCAATTATCTTAATATTTTATTAATTAGGTAATTACTGCATCACCATTGTGTCATAAATAAATTAAATTATTTAATGTCTAAAAATAATAAATAAAATACCATTATGTAGGAAATATTTTTATATTTTTAATGAATATTTATAATCGAATTTATCTTATGTATGACCCTATATTAAAAATGTTTTAGTTATTAAACTTTGATTTTAACTCTTTTAACTCTTCTTTGAATTAAATAATAATAAATGTCCTAATCTAATAAAAGTGGACCTAAATGATAATATTTTATTCCTAAGGTTGTTTTTGGTCTAGATACACTTGTCTAATAGAATTAGGACATGTTTTGGGGTAATATTAATATCATTTTTACCCTTAATTACCCTATTTACTTTTAACCATGGTAAATAAAAGTAAAAAAGTTACTATTCACCAAAAATTATTTTTATCTTATTGAACCACATTTTACTCCTTGATAATAACCGTGCCTCTCGGATTTTTGAAATTCCACTCACATAAGCAGTAAAATTAAGTTTTATGTGAATTTTCAAATTCTCCTAGGAGGTGGGTAAAAGACAGTGACAAGTTCCATAAAATTTTTATATGTCTAAAATTATTCTAAACTAACTCCAATGAATTAAATTGATCTTATATAGGTATTATGTATCTATTTTGAACATAATTAAATTTAAATAAAATAAATAATTATTTAAATAAAAATTCGGTTTTAAACTATAACTCAGTGTTTTTTCACTATTCATCAAAAATTGAAAGTTTTCAGAAAAATACCAAAATTTCACCCTAGGCGAATTTTGATATTCCGAATCCAAAAATGAAGTCCATTTTGAAAGATAAAATTTATAAAAGTTCAAAAAGTTTTTATTACTATTCATAACGGCTAGTTTGATTGGTTGTGGTGTGTGTTAGAACTTGAAGTTGCGTACAACACACGTTACTGTATTATTCAAAGAGAAGCGTACCGTGGAAGCTTGGGGTGTTACAAGGAAGGTTGATAGGATACTAGGATGTGATGAGTCTTGGTAATGATACCATGCATGGGAGTAGTTAACCCATGTTCAGGGGAACCCGAAGTTCCTAGGGGTGGGATTATTGTTCTTGTGGTTCTCTTATTATAGTTGAGATATTATTTCACCTTGGGTGATGCACTTGTGTGATGTTACTGTTTTATGATATTTCACTCATGGTCCAGTATGGCATGAGATTTTGTATACATGAATCATTTTAGACACTCAAGGGTTTATGTCACATGTATTATATTAGGAACACATAAAAAAGCATGTTATGATCTATTTCTATTAAATAGAGAAAATTAGGTTATGGAGAAATAAAATGGTTTTCTGTTTCTTTTGTGATTTTAAAGGAATTGGGCATAATAAAGAGGTTGCAACTATTTTAAATTGAAATATGTTAATTTTATTTATTAAAATGGTGTTAAATATGAAGATTGTAACTTTGAAGATTAATTTTACCCAAAGTTAGTTAGTGGATTTGGATAGGGATGGTTGGATTTAGTGATAGTGTTGTGGTTATGTTTGTTGGAATAGTGTATATGGATTAGTTTAATTATGTATATATGCATCCCATCTTTTATATGCCTTTGTAAATTATATATCATGTTCCCTAAAACATTTATTTTGAATTTTAGGGGGGTTATCCACAACAATGTTTTTCAGTGGGGAAATGGGAGTACATTGCTGAGAATGCACCTTTGGTAGTAGTACCAGAGCCTTCATTGACTCCAAGTGATAGAGAAGAAGAGTATTTCCATGATAATTTCACCCATTTTATGTAGTTTATAGAGATAAATCCAGTGTGGGTTATGCTAAGTATGTTTTATTTGACTATGGAGTTCCAGTTGTAGTATCTTATAATGTTCATTGGAGAGGGTGGTCCTGAGGCAGTTGAGTTTTGGATTGAGTATATCCAGATGATCCTTGACCACTTGGAGACTCCTCCAAAAATAAGGTTTAAGTTAGAGACTTACATGTTATGGGGGACATATAAGCACTGGTGGGATATTTAGGTTCAGGAGGAGTATCTAGAGGGAATGTCTTGGAAGGACTTCAAGGAGAAGTACTTGGAACACTTTTACCCAAAGACCCTAAGATAGGAAAGAGGTTAAAAGTTTATGTGTTTGAATAGGGGGACTATGTCTATTATAGATTATGTTGGCTAATTCAACAACTTTTAGTGTTTTTTTTCCTATGTTGGTAGAAGATGTGGTAGCTAGGGAGAAACATTTTCAGGATAGACTCCTATGTGAGATCAAGTCCTGGGTAAATATTTCCCACATGAAGAAGTTTGCTGAGGTGGTAGATCAGGCTCTCATTTATAAGGGAGGGCTAAAGGAGATAACTAGTGCTAAGTATATAGTTTCAGCTAGGCAATATAGTGGTATATCTTCAGATAGTATAAATATTTGTTGTGTGAACTTCTACCATGGCAGTGGTGGGAAGAGTAGATAGGGGATAGGTTCAGTCTCTCAAGGTAGTGATTAAGTGTTCTGTTATCAGTGCAGTAGGATTAGTCATATACGAGGTTAGTTTCCTCAACCACTAGTGGAGTTTCAAGATTGTGGTAGGATGGGACACATACATAGGTTCTGTATGAACCCTCAGTAGATGGGTAATGAGGGTGGGCCCAAGATGGCATTGAGTGGAAAGAGGGGATATTATACCCCATATCAATCTGGAATTTGGAGTTCAACTGTTCATACAAGTTTGGGTGGAGGATGCGGTACTCTAGGATAGGAGTGTTCATATCAACTGATTAGTGTATTGAATGGGACTTAGACAAGAGATTAGGTTCAAGGGACAGGTCAACTGCATGTAGTTTAGCCTGCTCTTGCCAGTAGCAAGGATTGTTTGTCAACTGTCCGAGGTATAATTATTAATTATTATATGTTTTCTAGTGATTTATTTAAGGGCTTCACATTCTTTTATATCCACCCAATTTTTTAATGGTTTGGGTCTAGTGGTGGAATTTATGTATGGGGATATATCGATCGACATGTTGTTAGGGGTGAGATCATAGGGAATTCATCATTATGATGAGTGTTCCCTCTATATTGGTGGATATTATCTCCTTTGGGATTTGATTATACTTTAGATATTAGGTCTTGACTTGATACTTAGGATAGACTATTTGGTTTCATACTAGACTCACGTTGATTGTTATCATAGGAGTGTGACTTTCACATCTCCTAAGGGTGATGACTATATTCATCATGGGGAATGGGATATCTTAGTAGGCTGTGTAGGGGCAGTTCATTAGTAGATGGGTGAGATCACAACCCAAGATGTGAGTCTTATGCTAGATGATTGGGGAGAGGAGATGAATGTTTTCAATCCTATAGTGGAATAGTTTCAGGGTGTGTTTCTAGGGGGTTCAGGATTTCCACATGAGAGATAGATTGGGTTTACTATTGAGTTAGTTCCTAGAGTGAATCCAGTTTACATTCCACCTTATGTAATGAAATTAATGTATTTTCAAGATATTAAGACTTAGTTGTAATAATTAGAGGCTAAAGGTATCATCCATCTAAGTGTGTCACCTTGGGGTTCTCTAGTTTAATTTTCCAAGATATTGGATAGAACATTACACTTATGTGTTGATTACTAAAATTTGAACCAGATTAAATTAAGAAATAGTATCCTCTTCCATGTATTGATGGTATTTTTGACCAACTGAGTGGTTCCTATGTATTCTCCAAGATTTATTTGAAATCAAAGAACCAATAATTAAGGTTGAGACCATCTAATATACCATGAACTTCATTTATAAGTAGGTATGGCTTATATAAGTTCATTATGATGTCATTTAGGATAAAAAATGCTCTTGTTGTGTTCATAGCCATGATTAAATAAATATTTCACCTATATTTAGATCATTTTATAGTGGTATTCATTGATGAAATATTAGTATACTCACAGATTCAAGATGATCATTTCAAACATCTTAACATCATCTTGGGTGTGTTGAGAGAGCATCGGCTATATGCTAAGCTATCTACGTGTCATTATTGTATCGACAAGGTTTATTTCTTAGGTCATATAATCTTAAAATAAAGTGTATCATTGGACCCTAAGAAGTTCTAAGCAATTGTTTCATGGGAGAATCCCAAGAATGTTTTTGACATTTGAAACTTTATAGGTTTAGTGAGTTACTAATGAAGGTTCATTAAGTAATTTTCTTGCTTTGAAGCATCACTATTAGGCCTGAGTAGAAAGGGTATAATGTGTGAATGGTCTAAAGTGTGAAAGAATGATTTATAGAAGCTAAAGAGTAATTTTATCACCGCACCAATTCAGATCTTACCTAAACCAGGTAAGGAAAATACTTTGTATTTTAATGCATCCAAGATCAGACTTGGGGAAATATTGATGTGGGTATATTGAATCATGGTGTATAGATCATGATAGTTGAGGCCACATGAACAGAAATATCCTATGCACGATATTGAGTTGTTCATGGTGGTTCTTTCCTTAAAATGTTGGTGGAATTATCTTATGGGTGAGAGGTTTACTGTTTGAACTGATCATAATATCCTTAAGTATATATTTTTCTAGTGTGGTATAAATCTCCAACACCAGATATGGGTTGAGTACATTTAATCATTTGATTTCAATCTAACATATACACCGAGAAAATGAAATAGTATTGTTGATTATTTGAGTTAGAATACACGGTCTTAGGTGGTTTAGGAGTTAAGTTATGAGTGGAATATTATGGCCATATTCACTAATATGAAAATAGGTGTTCAGGGGGGGATGAGAACTGATGAAACTCGTGTATTTATCTGTTATAGCCTCTATTCTGAACTGGACCAAGAGGATGCGGTATGAGGATCCATAATACCTAGTATTGAGGGATAGATTTGATGGTGGATATCTACTTTATGACTATACCATTGATGAAAATGAGGTTATCCACATCCATGGTTGTGTTTACATACCTATAGGTATGCGGGAGGAGTTGATGCGTGAGTTTCATGATTCTAAGTGAGCAGTGAACCTTGGTTTGGAAAAAATGTATTATGATATTCATAGATAGTATTGGTGGTGGGGAATAAATAAGGAGATCGCAGGTTTTATGATGTGATGCTATAACTATCAATAGGTGAAGGTTGAGCATCAGTATCTTGCTGGTCTCTTACATCCCTTTCCCATTCCAAAATGGAATTGGGATGATGTTACCTTGTATTTCATGGTGGGTTTACCCAAGAATCCTCTAAAGAGTGATGTGATATGGGTGATTGTGGATCAATTGACCAAGGTAACTCATCTCTTACCAATTCGGGATACCATCACCATTGATGAGTTGGGTAGCCTGTATTTTCAGGAGATGGTACATTTTGATGGGGTTCCTCAAAGTATTGTTTCAAATCATAATCCTTGTTTTAATTCATGCTTATAGAAAGTATTACATAATTCAATTGGTACTTAGGTGTTTTGATCAATACCTACCACTCGTAGATGGGTAGGAAATCTGAGCGGGCTATCCAGGTGTTAGAGGACATGCTAAGAGCATGTGTCCTAGATTTTGGTGGAACATGGGATAAGCACCTATTACTTTTTGAGTATAACTATAACAATAATTATTAGGTTACTATTCAGATGGAACCATACAAGGAACTGTATGGTAGGCTATGAAATCCACTTTTTGTAGGATGGAAGTGGGATAATTAGAGTTGTTGGGGCCGGGTCTTGTGCAGGAGACATCAGAACAAGTTTATTTGATCTGAAATAATATGAATACATCCTAGGGTATATAGAATTCATGTTTCAATTGGTGTTTTCAACCTCTTAAGTTTTTAGTGGATGACCGTGTATTTATTAATGTATCACCGAGACTAGGTCATCATCAGATTTGAAAGTAGGGTAAGTTGATAATTATATATATCAGTTCATTTGGGTTTGTAGAGAGGATCATTTTAGTAGCATATTGATTATCTCTCCTACAGTGGTATATTGTTATGCATAATGTTTTTAATGTGTCATAGCTTCGATATTACCATACCAACCATTCTCATGTGATTGATATTGATAATGTTGATCTTGAGGATGATACACCCTTTGAGGAGAATCTAATTCATATATTTTATCACAATGAGAAAACTCTTCAGGGTAATATCATGATTTTGGTCTAAGTGTTATGGTAGCATGGCCTTGTTCAGGAGGAAACTTGGGAGAGGGAAGTTAATATGTAGGCCCAGTGTGTAAGGAAACGACCTTAAATATTGAATAATCTTGAGTTTTAATTCAATAATTTATTCTCTTACATTTGAGGATCTTTACGGTTTTTAGTTTTAGAAAATTAGGCCATCACCCTTACATAAATAAATATTACATCACAAAATGGACACTTCCACTTAGTATCCATTTTTTACACAAAATAATACTTTTATGATATAAAAAGTTTTATTTTCATGACATGTCTTCACAATTTTCATATTTACCTCATAATTGTCCCTAATAATCCTTAAAACCTAGTGAAAATTATTTTAAAATATTGTATGATCACAAAAATATCAGTAAAGGGCATAAAAATAAAGAAATAAACTCATTAGTCCATAAAAATTTATAAATATTTTCCTTTTTAAAAATAAACTTTGGTCTTCAAATTAACTTTTTAATACCTAAGAAATAAACTTCTTTGCCCAAAAATTTTCATAAAACATTTCATAATAAATATTAAAGGCAAAATAAAACTTATAAAGGTTTCTTTGAAATCGTGAAAAACTCATGAAAACTCTTTCACAAAGTTATACTTTTCACCTTTAAGACATAGTATATACTTTCCTTTAAATGAAATATCATTAAATTGCATTGGGAAATCATAATATTTCTGTCAAAAACATAGAAATAATAGATAAATCATCTAGGTAACTTAGGAAATCATCTTCATATCACTCTTATAATCACTCATTACATGTGGAATAGCCAATATGGTCGAATTTTAATATAATCATTACCCAATGCATTAGATGGATATAATGGACCCACCCACCCTTTGTTTATAATGGAACCACCCATAATTGGTTTATAATGGAACCAACCATCATCATAAACAATTTCTAAAAACCATAACATAATCATAAAACATGAAAATTTTAATTTTTTATCATTATAGTCGTAAAAATATTCTTTGCATCAATAGGAAAACATTTCCAAATATTAGAATATTCATTCCATTTAAAACCATTTTTGTAAATATCCAAAATAAAGGAAATGAGGGTTTTTATTTGAAGAAAACATGAAATATTTGAAATTAATCTAGATATCAAATAATTATTATGGTAGTGGGAAAAACTGTTGACGTTGTATATGTTAAAATAGAACATTCCTTTTGTCTTTTGTCAAAACATTCTGTATAAAATATGTAAAAAGATTCATTTTGAAATACTTTTAAAGAAAGTAAAAAGTGGCATAAAATTTCCTTTATAAATAATTTATATCCATATAAATAAAACCATAAAATAATTTTAATAATATGGACATGGAAGAAAAATATTTAGAAAATAAATCTTTAAAACATTTAAAACAAAGTTTTTAAAGTAAAGTATCCCTTAACTCGAGTCTAAATTGTTACATGTATTCCTTATCTTCCTAAATAATAAACTTATGTTAATTATTTACTTAATTAATAACATTTTTAAAGTTTATTATTCATTTTATTTAACTTATTACTATGTTATATACAATTACTTAATCAATTAAGTTTATGTGATGATGTTCGACTCATATGTCCAAAACGAATTCGGTAGGTTGACAATGACCAATGATATCATTATTTCATCATATCATGAATAATAATCATAAAATAATTATAATTTATATCATAAATTTTACTTTTAAAACCAACCATGAAATATGGTTATAAAAAATGAACTACGTTGCAATCATGGAGATAGTAGGTCGTACGTACGCATGAGTAACGTTTTCATTTTCCAATGATCATGATTGAAAGAAGTTAAGTATTATTTTAACTCTCAGTAATTATTTTTATATAATAAATATTATATTATTTATTTAAATACATTTATATATATCATCCATGTGATTCGATGATGAAAAATGAATCATATCGCTTCATGGAGGTGGTAATCTACACGTACGCATGAACGACGTTATCAATTTTCAATGGAAAGAAAGGTAAGAAATTATATGATATATTATCCTTAAAGAATCATAAATATTTCATAAATATAATATATATGAATTAAATCCATCATTATAACCTATCATGATAGGTTTTGATGGAAAACGAATTACATTGATTCGTGAGGCGCTACTCAGCTATACACACGAATAATGGTTTTGCTTCCCATTTGATGGAAGATGAGATGTATATATGTTATTAAATTAACATAAAAACATATAAATATATGGAATATATTTTTGTTATTATTTCATCATGTTTTAAGAATATTTTAAAGAGTTATAAGAATAAATAAAATGAAAATGTTTGGTTAAGAACCATACCTCTTCTTCAAACAATATCTTAAGGTTTACAGCAAAAGCTTTCCTATGTTGGTTTTATGATTAAACTAAGAAATATAGGATATGGGTAGGGATTTAAGGAATGTATTTGGGTAGTTATTTTATGAATAAAAAGGGTTTTTAAGTGTGAAGAAAAGAGACGAGGAAGTTCCCTTTTATAAGTGAGAGGAGGCACTCTTGGAATTACATAAAATATGAAATTAATATAAATTAATTTTCATGGAAAAAGGATCCAAACTAATATAATTATATTATAGGATGATTATGGGTATAAATAATCTCATACAATAAAATTTTTATAATTTTATATTATATTTTTACCCTTTTCTCTTTTTTTAGCCCCACATTAAGCCTTTTGACACTTACTGTAGTGTCAAAAATTTTTACAATAAAGGAGTTGAGAAAGTTACTATAAAAGGTAAAGTGGATCATAAATGGACCATGGTTGATATTCTCAACCATATGATAGTCACTTTAACTAAGATAATATTTTTATGAATTTTAAATCATTTAATAAAAAATTATTTATTATAAAATATCATTAATGTCATTTTTGGAACTATTCATTAAATTTGACTAGGAAAACAACATGACAGTAAATGAATTCTGATATAATTATTTAACATAGTACTAATATGTTATATTTTAAAAAAAATCATGTAACATGATAAATCATTCAAATTATATTACTTTTAATATTTTTAAATTCATTTATTTTTTTTTCTATTAATTGAATAAATATTGTGTCACTGTTGCATAAGTATTTTAGGTAATTATTTATTAATTAAAAATTATAAATAAATTTACATGAAAAAAATATATTTATATTTAAAATAACCACTTAAAACTTAACATAAATTATTTGTATCCCTATCACAAAATATTATAGATATTAAAAACAAGAGAGTGACATTTTTTACTTTATCCATTACATAAATATTATAAAGGTAAAAATCAAAGATAAATGGAAAAAAATGATCATATTTTCAAATTTTGGATTAATATGGATGAAAAAATCATCCAATTAAATAAATTCAAGTATTAGGGTTATGTTTTAATCCTTATAATATTACTTTTAACCTTAATTACCCAATTTACCTTTACCGAGGTGAAAATAATTTACTAAGGTTACTATTCAAAATAAAAAAAATAAAAGGGAACTGTTTATAAAATTTGGACCTCATAATTAAAAATATGTAATTCATTTTTCAAGATTCAATTTATAGAAGTTACGTAATTTAATTTAAAATTAAACCCACAAAACGTGATGATTTTTTTTTGAAAAAATATCTTTTTAAGTATAAGAATTTTTTTATACCAAATTCAAGTATAAAATTAATTCCAAGCATTGTAATTGGATTATATTTAATCAAAAGGAACTAATAAAATTTTAAAAATAATCCAAAATATAATATGGCTTTTTAAATACTTTAAAATAAAATATAGTTTTCAATAAAAATCAGTATTTTTCACTATTCATTGAAAAATCAATATTTTCAAAAAAATATCAAAAATTCATCCTAAGATAATTTTGACACAATGAATTAAAAAAAAAATTCTATTATTTGAAAACTATAATTTTAAATAAAACTATATAATGCAAGAAAACCCAATTTGGTTAGAAATAAAGCCTTTTCCTTTTTGACTAAAAAATTACCTAATATTCTTATAATAATTATAACTCCATAAAATATAATTAATGAATATTAATAATACATGAAATTATTTATTATAATATTACCTGGGTTGTTATATTCTCCCCCACCCATTTGAAAATTATTTCCTCGCAATTTTATTCATTACTTAAACAAGTGGGGATATATTTCCCTCATAGCATTTTTGGATTCCTATGTTGCTTCTTCAATCATATAGTTTTTTCAAAAAACATTAACCTATTGAGTCGCCTTATTCTAAAACACCTTCTCTCTATGCTCAAGAATCTAAATAGTTTGTTCATCATAAGAAATATTCTCTTCCAACTGAACTACTTCAAGGCTCAAAATAAGAGATGCATTTGTCACATACTTTCTTAACAATGAAACATGAAATACATAATGTAATTGGGATAAACTCAGAGGTAAGGCCACCCGATAATCAACTGATCCAAATTTATCCAGAATTTCATACGACCTAATTAATCATGGATTTAGATTCCCCTATTTACCAAAACGCATAACACTTTTCCATAGAGATATTTTAAGAAAAACATGATCACCTACCTTGAAAGAAAGATATATCCTCTGGTTATCCGCATAACTTTTTTCCCTGATCTGAACCATATTCATATAATGTTGAATCATTATCACTTTCTCCACCATTTATTATACCAATTATGGTTCCAAAAACTTCCTTTCTATGACTTCATCCCAATAATCTAGAGTCTAACACCGCTTTCCATAAAAAGCTTCAAAATGTGTCATTTTTTTACAGGAATGAAAATCATCATTATAGGAAAACTTAACCAAAGTCAGATGTTGATCCCAACTTCCCTAATAATTCATTGAATGGGAACAAATTATATACTCCAAATTTTGAATCATTCACTCTAATTGTCCATCAGACTGAGGATAAAAGGTTGTACCAAAATTTAATCCATTACATAATGACTTTTTTATTCCTTTTTAGAAATTAGAATGAATCTAGGATCATGGTAATATGCATATAGAAATAAGGACTCCATGTTATCTAATTATATATTTAACATAAATTTGAAAATTTTGATCCAAATACATATTATCTTGAATGGGAAGAAAATGAGCATATTTAGTTAATCAAGGAATAAGAACCAAAATTTCATTATTACCTTAAGATGTCTTTGGTAATACCACTATGAAATCCATGGATATATTTCCCCATTTTCATTATGGCATTGGAAAATGTTGAATAATTACCTTTGGTAATTTTCATTTAGCTTTAACATGTTGACAAGTCAAATATTTCACATTAAAATCAACAATATCTTTCTTTATTCCTCCCCACTAGAAATGTTCTTGCAGGTATCTATACATTTTTGTATTGTTGGGATGAATAGAAAATAGAGAGCTATGATCCTCAGTAAATATTTCTTTCTTCAACCGAGGGTCAAAAGAAACACATAACTTATTTTTAAATCTCAAAACACCTTCTTTGTCAATATTAAATTTAGTAAACATACCTTTCTTAACCAATTCTACCTTTTGTTATAACTCATGGTCTTCTATCTAAGCTTACTTAATTATATCATACAGAGATTATTATACTAACACCTAAAATAAAACAGTGGGAGTTCCTATATTCATAATTTATAATTCACCATTCATCAAATCATTAACCAAATGATCATGTTCCATACAGAGCATAGTTAATGATGCATTATATTCTAGACTCAAAGCATCATCTAGTCTATTTTCTTTACCTAGAGAGTAATTAATTGTGCGGTAATAATTCTTTATCAATTCTAGTAATCTCCTATATCTCATGTTTAACTCATTCTGAATGAATATTTACTTCAAACTTTTATGATCAGTATATATTTCATGCTTTACACCATATAAATGATGCCTCCAAATTTTTAAATCAAATAACCACAACGACTAATTCCAAATCATGTGTAGGATAATTTAACTCATGAGGTTTTAGTTGATATGAAACATAAGAAATTTCCTTATCATTATACATTAAAAAAAACTTAGTCCCTTTAATGAAGCATCACTATAGATAATAAAGTCACTATTTCTGGATGGAAGGGACAAAATTAGAGTATTCACTAATCTTCTTTTCAATTTGTGGAAACATTATCCCACATAATGCTCATCTCATTACATTTAAAACACCTTACTTTCCATTTATCAAAATTGGTCTTACCACTACCAAGATCTTTTTCTTTTCAATCACGAGTCATATGCCTAAACTTACCACATCAAAAGAAGTTAACATATTTTATAATACATTCCCTAGGGTGTTTTTTACTATATCTGTCACAAACTAAAATCTTTATTTTCTTACCTTTATATTTCTTCAATGGATTATTCCCACTTTTCTACCACCGGGACCTATTTTTCTACTTATTATCATGGAATGCATGATCATCGAAAAACTCCATTTCCACCTTCTTGGCACATCAAACAAGTTTTTCATAAATCTTAAATTCATGAGAGGCTAATGATCATTTATATATTGGATTTAACCTTGAGTAAAACTAATTAATTTTAAAATTAAGATCCCAGATAAAATTTAGTGCATACCTTTCCAATCGAGTGAAGTTTTCTTCATATGCCACTAAATATCCATCCTTTTGTCTTGATTCCAAAAATTTATTTTCCATCCTATGTCACATAGACTTAGGAAAATATTTCTCAAGGAACATATTCTTAAATTTATTCCATTACATGGCATCAAGATCATCTTTACCTCTGGTATTCATAACCAAATACCACCACTGATCATATTCACCTTCAAAATGATAAATGGAAAGAGTTACCTTTTGACGTTCTGAACACCTCATGACTTCAAATATCTTTTCTAGTGAATTGATCCATCTTTAGACTACTACTATATCTAAAGTTCCACTAAACAATAAAGGGTGTTGTTTCATGAAATAATCAAATATCAACATATTTCTCTATGTAAAATTTGTCTCTCCTCTAATATGGATTCCACCACCATTTATATCCTATGTAAACTGATCCATTAATGAAAAAAATTGTTCAATTCTAATTCCAAACATTCCAGAATGTAGATTTGGAAGGATATTTTCCTCTTGATACCTTCTCACTTCAGATTCCATGTTTCCCCTATGGAAAACTATTTTGAACAAACATAGTTTATATAAAGTAACATAGTAATATTCAAATGCTATATCATTTCAAATTAAATATAAATTAGAATCTTTTAAGGTAATTCTATTAATACTATCCTAAACTCTAAAATTATCTAAAAAATTCCTTTGATATAAATTATAAGGACCCAACCTTAAACATTACATAATCTTGAGTTCCTTATATAAATAAATATTATATCACAAAGTGGATACTTCTACTTAGTATCCATTTTCCCCACAAAACAAAACTTTTATGATATAACAAGTTCTCTTTTCATGAAATGTCTTCACAATTTTCATCATAACCTCATCCCTATACCTAATCATCTTTAAAACCCTATGAAAACCATTGTAAATTATGGGGTGAGAACAAAAATCTCAATAAGGGGCATAAAAATAAAGAAAGTGAAAGTGACCAGTCGGAGTAATGTATCACTGAGAGGGGGAGGGGTGAATCAGTGGTACTCTTTTTCTTTTATGTTTCTTTTCAATTGAAACAACCTTCACCTCCTATTAGAGATTTCAATTTCCTACTAAAAACAAAGTCAACACACATCCAAAGGAACACAAATATTTACAAGGTTCACTATTCAAAAAGAATAGCTACATCCTTGGTATGGTTTGGAAATGATCCAATACCATACAATCTATTAAGAAAACAATCCTTGGATTACAATGAGTATGATATACCCTTACACTCGTGTAGCACTATGAAACAATCCCACTATTGAGTGTGCACCCTCTTAGCACAATAGAGTAATACAATTGTTTTGTAAGAACTCATGTTACCTGCGCTTCTTTTCAATTCAACAAATGTATCCAAATTGTAATACAATTCATCAATTCAGTACCCAGAAGAAAGGTAATAACTACCTAGACTTTGTTATGAAACACCGAGTGTGATTCCTCCGAGTACGATTCTTTAAAAACAAAGCTCCCAGTCTGATTCTTTCAATACAAAGCTCCCAGTCCGATTCTTTCAATACAAAGCTCCCAATCTAATTTTTTTCAATACAAAGCTCCCAGTACAATTCTTTCAAAAACAAAGCTCCAAGTTTGATTTTTTCAATACAAATATTCCAATCTGATTTTCAAATAAAAGAAAATAGAGTTGAATCTACACCACTTTAATTCCCGAAAACAATTTTCATGCCGAATTAAATATGAATGAATCGGCACCACCCAAAAAAATTATCAATCCGAACAGAATTGGTCTCTTATTCTCTCTAGAAACTCGGAGCTTCTCTCTCTTCTGTAAGTCCCACAAGTACAATGTACTTCACGCCTTTTATAGGTGACCCAAAACATATTTAGGTGGGGATCCCAAAACACTTTCCCGCTCACTTAAATTCATTTAAATATGAATTTCTTCTGAAATCTCAGAGCAATTATGACTGCATCAATGCTTCTCGAATCTTCTCGAATATTCTATAATCTTTATCTGTTATTTTAAAAAATCCCATTTCAAATGTCAATACAATTAAAATTTATGAGAAATACATGGTTCTGAAATCAATTCCCTCATACCAATTGCTTCAAAAAAATGCTTGATACCATACCAATTGAATGTGTTTGAAGAAATTCACTTCTCCACTTCAGATACAATCACTCTTTTAAATAAAAGGATCTCCATAAATAATTCATTCATCAATATCTACTTTCTTTTCTTTTCTCTTGACCCTATTGATAAAACATATCATCCCATTCAAAACCTTTGCTTGAATCGTGACTTCCTTCATGACTTTGAATGCATTGAGGGTCAACTTTAGCATTATCTGAATTCAGTTGGAAAGTATTGTAACTTTCCATTCATTCCTGCTTACTTCTTTTCATATCAACCCAAGCATGATATTTTTTGAATACAAATAGTCTGGATACTATTATCTTGAATACAATCATGCTGGAAATGATTGCTGGTTATGATTGCTAGTTACGATCATTCTGGTTATGATCATTCTGGATATGATCATGTTGGAAACGATCATTCTGGATATGATCATTCTGGATATAATAAATCTGGTTATGATCATGCTGGATATGATCATTTTGATTAAAATTGTTCTAGTTACAATCATTCTCGATACGATCATCCTAGTTACGATTGCTGGACATGATCAAATACAATCTAAAGACAAAGATATGCCCGGATACGATACAAAACAATCTAAATATGATTAATTCTCAATCAACACCATCTCATTCCTTTTATTATACCCAAATATGATTGTTTTGAAAAACAATTAATGTCTCATCTTCTATCAGCACCACATAGATCAGCACTACATTCCATCAGCATCACTTTTCATCAGCATCACCTTTCCATCGGCACCACTTTCATCGACACCACCTTTCCATCGGTACCACTTCTTTTACTTTTACCCAGAATCCAATTCTTTTGAAATACAATTGATACAATCTAGATATGATTATTTTCTGATTGTTTTGAAAAAAAATTAGCACCACTTTTTCACTCTGCCTCCAGGTACGATAAATCTGAATACGATTCTTTTCTGATTGTTTTGAAAAACAATCTGAATACAATTCTTTTCAGATTGGCAGCATCTCTTTCAACCCCCTTTCTTCTATCAAGATTTCATCACAAGTTATTAATATAACTCATGATTTATATGAAATACAAATCAGAAAATCGTTTTCAAAATTAACATGGGTTTGATTCTTTTAAAAAAAACCCAAAACATGTTTTTACACAAAAAAAGTGAAGTGATTTCCTTTCTTCAAAACATACCTTGAAAACAAAAGACAGAACCTGAAACCTTCATCACCTTGATAATCATCTTGGTCCCAACAATCTCCCCCTTTTGATTTTGTTTTCAACCAAGTTTCATAAAGCACTAAACTTTGTAAACTCAATAAATGGATTACATATCAACAATTCTAAGCCTACGTGAGCTAAATCATTGTAGGAAACAAGAATCATTAATAGCAAAACCATGATATCCAAAATAGTGATCATGACCACCTCTTTATTTTATTCATTCTTCCTAGAAAACAATTCAATTTCTTTTCCTACAACCACTCCAACAAATAGTTAGAATAGTTTACACACTAAACAATGCTGAATTCACATCTTACCCACAACTCTCTCTTTTGTGCAATAGATTTATGAAACAAAACAATTCTCCCCATTGAAAAAACAATCCAAAGGTAAGATGAGATAGGGGACAAATACACATACCACAATCTTGAAGATAAAGAGGTTAGACACCCATGTTCAACCTCATTTTTGAGAATGATTACTTCGATAAAGGTTTTGTGAAGATATCAACAACTTCTTCTGATATTGGAGCATACTACAGCTTCAATTCACTCTTCTCCACATGCTCTTTGATAAAATGATATTTGATATCAATATGTTTTGAATGAGAATGTTGCACTGGATTCCTGGTGATATTGATTGTACTTTTATTGTCACAACCCAAGAGCAAGGGTAACTTCACTTCAAAAAGTAAGTCTTCCAATTGTGTTTTTATCCACATAAGTTGAGTAGTGGATTGAGTAGCAGCAACATACTCAGCTTCATCCGTACTGAGAGTTACTGGTTTTTTTTTCTTCAAATTAAAACTAACACAATTCTTTCTCAAAAAGAATACACCAACAGATTTAGATCTTCTACCATCAACATTTTCTACCCAACATGCATCAAAATACCCAAATAAATCAATACTATATGAGCTGCAATACCTGATTCTGAATTTTGTTGTGCCTATGATGTGTCTGAGAATTCTTTTTCCAACAATAAGATGTGATTCTCTTGGAGCACTCTGAAATATTTCGCATAAGGTAACAACATAAACAATGTCAAGTCTTGAGGTAGTCAAATACAATAGACTTACAATCAGCTTCCGATACTCTTTTTGATCAACTTGCTCATGTTTATCTAAAACATATGCCCAAGCCTTTTATGCCATAACTGATTCTCTTCCACCATACTTATGTAACAATAGTTTTGTGAATCACCAACTTGAAACAAGTTTCATTTCGTACGTTGACCTCTTGTAACAAGCTTTCTATATTCTTCACTCTTTACAATAAATCCATCTTTCTTGAAGATAACTTTATTACCCTCATCACAAAATTGTGAAACACTTAGCAAATTGTGTTTCAGCCCATCAACATACAATGTTTTCTTATATTTCATCTTTTCTTTTCCAATGATGGTTGACCCAACACCTTTGATTTTCAATGATTCATCATTTCCAAATGTCATTGTGCCTTCTTTAAAATCTTTCACATCCTTTAACAATTTCAAGTCTCTTGTCATGTGAGAAGAACACCCACTATCAAGTATCCAGGTTCGGTCTTCTTTTATGGATTTTAATGCATTTTCAACATCAAACACTTTTTCTCCATTTTTTCGTTCTTCATCTTTGGATTTTGAGAATTGAGAATCTTTTGTTGAGCCAATATCAAAAAAATACATCCTTTTGCATGGTGTCCAGGTTGTTCACATCTTTTACAAATAGTTTCCAAGGGTTGAAACCTATTTTCAATCTTCACTTCATTCTTTTCATATTTTTTCAAGATAACCTTCTCATTTTTTTTCTTTGGGGAGATTGAATCCACCTCAATCTCTTTTTTTCATAACCTATGGGATAATAGTAAAGTTGTTGATTGAACCAACACATACTTGTTATGTGCATGAATCCCCCAAAATACTAGCAATACCCATAGAAAGAGTATTTTCCTCTGAAACCTCCATACTGATCAGAATTGTGAATGTGTTTATCAACCACCTTCTTCTCTTTATTTTCTGATTCACCAACCTTTCTATTATCAATCATATTCCTTCTCTTCTTTTCTAAATTATCAGAACCAGAAGTATTGGAAACATTTTCAGATTTAGAATGTTTCAAAACATTCCCAACCTTGTTGGTCTTGGCCTCATACATAACATTCCCAACTTTCTTCATTTCAAAAACAATTCCATTCTTCTTATCACCCTTTGAAGGTATCTTTTGTTGAACCTTCTCAAGTTTCTCATTATGAGAACATTCACCAAAGTTAGTGATAGAGTTTTGGAAACATAGACTTTTCTTTTCAACTTTGTAGAGTTTTTGTTGAACAAGTTCCAACTCTTCTTCTTTTACTTTTAAAATCACCTCTAAATGATCATTACGATTCTTTTCTTCTTTAAGAGATTTCTTCAAATCATCAATCTATTTAATCGTATTTTCTTTCTCAACGGAAAAACATTCTTGGATGTTTGAACATTCATCTTCCATATTTTTGTTTTGATTTTAAAGCCTTTTGATCTTTCTCAAACATTCTTTCAACTCTTCTTTCAGATGTATTTCAATATGAGTTTCTTATTCTTCAGAACTACTTATTCTGAATTCTTCATCATTCACTATTGCAATGAAAGTGTTTTCATTACCATACTCAATGGATTTTTTGGATTCAACATCACTCGCTTCTTATTCATCATCTTTGGAAAAGAAACTTATTCTTTTTTATATGAAGAATTTATTTTCTTTTCCTTTGTCTCCCTTTTTCTTCCATGATCTCCTTATCTTTATTTATTTAATATCACTATCATATTCTTTATTTCTTTGAGGACAATTAGCCACAAAGTGACCAAAACCTCCACATTCAAGACATTTCAAGGGAAGTTTCCCTTTGTATTTCTTTGTACCTCTTTTCACATTGTTAGAAAACAAGGATAGGATTTCATTGAGATTTTTACATACCTCGTTTTCAGAGTCAGAATCACCAGATTCATCTTCAATAACAATATTCTTTGACTTTTCTTTCTTCATAGCCTTGAAATACATTTCTTTATCAAACTTTGTTTTTCTCTTCATAGCATTCACTCTTCTCATTTCATAGGTGATAAGAGTACTATGTAAATTATCAAGAGATAATGTTTCAGGATCTATGTCTTCTAATGAAGAAACTTTTTCATCTAATTTGTCAGGTAGGATTCTCAAGATCTTTTCAACAACTATAAAATCCTTCATCTTTTCACTAAGACATCTAATAGTACTTACAATGCCATTCACCCTGGTAAATAATTCTCCAACAGATTCATGCTCACCCATCTTAAAATCTCCATACTTCAATATCTATATTTGTAACTTTTCCTTCTTCACTTTTGTATTTCCTTCGTATATGTTTTTCAATTTATCCCATATACCTTTAGTTGTGGCAACACCTTTCACTCTCAAGAACTCAATTTAAGAAAGTGATGATAATATAGAATTCTTGTCCCTTCCATCATTCTCAAGAAACTTCTTATCAACAAGTGTAAGTGTGCACTAACATCAATGGGAGGAAATCCAACCGTTGCAGCTTCAAGAACATCATAACTAATAGACATAAGATATGGAAACATTCTATTTTTCTAGATATGATAGTTATTTCCATCAAAAATCATAATACCTTTATTATACACACAGTTCATGTTCTCCATCAAAAAAGAATGGTGAAGGAAACCTTGGCTCTGATACCGATTGAAAGTGCCTAGTCAGAGTAATGTATCAATGAGAGGAGGAGGGGTTGAATCAGTGATACTCTTTTTCTTTTATGTTTCTTTTCAATTGAAACAACCTTTGACTCCTGTTAGAGATTTCAATTCCCTGTTAAAAACAAACTCAACACACATCTAAAGGAACACGAAGATTTACAAGGTTCACTATTCAATAAGAATAGCTACGTCCTTGGTATGGTTTGGAAATGATCCAATACCATACAATTCACTAAGAAAACAGTCCTTGGATTATAACGAGTAGGATATACCCTTACATTCATGTAACACTATGAAACAATTCCACTAGTGTGTATGCGCCCTCTTAGCACAATAGAGTAATATGATTGTTTTGTAACAACTCATGTTACCCACGCTTCTTTTCAATTCAACAAATGTATTAAAATTCTAATACAATTCATCAATTCCTTACCCAAAAGAAAGGTAAGAACTACCTGAAATTTGTTGTAAAACACTGAGTCTGATTCCTCCAAGTATGATTCTTTTAAAACAAATCTCCCAGTCTGATTCTTTCAATACAAATCTCCCAGTCCAATTCTTTCAATACAAAGCTCCTAGTCTGATTTTTTTCAATACAAAGCTCCCAGTACGATTCTTTCAAAAACAAAGCTCCCAGCTTGATTTTTTCAATACAAAGATCCCAATACTATTTTTAGATAAAAAACAATATATTTGAATTGACACCACTTCAATTCCTGAATACAATTGTCATGCCGAATATAATATGAATGAATCGGCACCACCCAAAACAATTGTCAATCCGAACGGAATTGATCTCTTCTTATCTCTAGAAACCCAAATCTTCTCTCTCTTTTGAAAGTCCCATAAGTACAATGTACTTCATGACTTTTATAGGTGACCCAAAACATGTTTACATGGGAATCCCAAAACACTTTCCTACTCACTTAAATTCACCCAAATCTGAATTTCTCATGAAATCTCAAAGCAATTATGACTTTGTCAATGCTTCTCAATTCTTCTCGAATATTCTACAATCTTTATCTCTTCTTTTCCAGACTCCCATTTCAAATGTAAATACAATTACAATTGATGAGAAATACATGGGTCTGAAACCGATTCTCTCATACTGATTTCTTCAAAACAATGCTTGATACCATACCAATTGAATGTGTTTAAAGAAATGCACTTCTCCACTTGAGATACAATCACTCTTTTAAATGAAAGGATACACCTAGACAATTCATTCGTAAATCTCCACTTTATTTTATTTTCTCTTGGTCCTCTTGAGAAAACATATCATCCCATTCAAAACCTTTGCTTGAATCATGACTTCATGACTTTGAATGCATTGAGGGTCAGCTTTAGCATCATCTGAATTCAGTTGGAAAGTATTGTAACTTTCCATTCATTCCTTCTTCTTTATTTTCATCTCAACCCAATCATGATCTTTTCTGAATACAAATGTTTTGGATACTATAATCCTAAATACAATCATGTTGGATATGATTTCTAGTTACGATTGCTAGTTACGATCATTCTGGTTACAATCATTCTGGATACGATCATGCTGGATACGATCATTTTGGATATGATCATTATGGATACGATCATTCTGGTTATGATCATGTTGGATATGATCATTCTGATTACGATATTTCTGGTTATGATCATTCTAGATATGATCATCCTAGTTATGATTGCTATACATGATCAAATACAATCTGAAGACAATGATCTGCCCGGATACGATGCAAAACAATCTGAATATGATTCATTCTCAATCGACACCATCTCATTCCTTTTCTTCTATCTGAATACGATTGTTTTGAAAAACAATTAGTGTATCATCTTCTATTAGCACTACGTAGATCAACACCACATTCCATCGGCATCACTTTCCATCAGCATCACCTTTCCATCAATACCACTTTCATAGACACCACATTTCCATTGATACCACTTATTTTACTTTTACCCATAATCCAATTCTTTTGAAAGATGATCAATACAATCTGGATATGATTATTTTCTGATTGTTTTGAAAAACAATTGGCACCACTTCTTTCACTCTGCCTCTAAGTACGATAAATATGAATAAGATTATTTTCTGATTGTTTTAAAAAACAATCTAAATATGATTATTTTCATATTAGCAGCATCTATTTAACTCCCCCTTTCTTCTATCAAGATTGCATCACAAGTTCTCAATACAACTCATGATTTATATGAAATAAAAATCATAAAATCATCGTCACAATTAATACAGGTCTGATTCTTTTCAAAACAAACCTAAAATAATTGTTTCAACAAAATAAAGTGAGGTGGTTTAATTTCTTTAAAACATACCTTAAAAAAAGACAACACTTGAAACCTTCATCACCTTGATAATAAGCTTGGTCCCAATAGAAAGAAACCTGTTATTCCATAAAAATTTATAAAAAATTGACTTTTTCAAAATAAACTTTGGGCTCAAAATAAATATTTTATTACCCAATAAATAAACTTATCTACCCAAATATTTTCATAAAAAATTCATAATAAATCTTAAAGGAAAAAATAAAACTTATAAAGGTTTATTTTAAATCATAAAAAACTTACGAATTTTTTTTCACAAAGTTATACTTTTTACCTTTAAGAAGTAGCATATACTTTCTTTTCAACATATGTTCATTAGATTACCTTGCAAAATCATAAGATTTATGTAAAAACCCATATAAATCATAGATAAATCATGTAGGTAACTTGGTAAAACATCTTCATATCACTCTTACAATCACTATTACATGTGTAATAACTTATACAGTCAACTTTCAATATAATCATTATCAAATTCATTAGAGGGCTATGAAGAACCCACCCATCCTTGGTTTATAACAGAACCACCTAATGATGGATTATAACGAAACCACCCATCATCATAAGCAATTTACAAGAACTATAACATAATCATAAAACATGAAAACTTTTATTTTTCATCATTACACTCATAAAAATATTATTTTCACCCATAAGAAAACATTTTTGAATATTGAAATATCCATTCCATTTAAAACTTTTTTTGAAAATACCCAAAATAAAGGGAAAGAGGGTTTTTCCTTGAATAAAACATGAAATATTGTAAAGGAATCCAAAAATAAAATAATGATTTCTATGATGGTAAAAACTATTGATGATGCATAAATTAAAATAGAACATTCCTTTTTTCTTTTGTCAAAATGTTCCGTATAAAATACGCAAAAATATTCCTTTTGAAATCCTTAGAAAAAAATTCAAAAGTGACATAAAATTTACCTTATAATTCATTTATGACCATATATATACAACCATAAAATAATTTTAAGAATATGTACATGAAAGAAAAATATTTAGAAAATAAATCTTTAAAACATTTAAAACTAGGTTTTTGATGTAAAGTGTCCCTTACCTTGAGTCTGACTCATCACATGCGTTCCTTATACTCAAGAATAATAAACTTGTGTTAATTATTTACTTGATTAATTGTATTTTTTAAGTTTATTATTCCTTTTATTTCACTTATTACCATGTTATATACAATTACTTAATCAATTAAGTTCACATCAGATGTTTTGATGATATTTGGCTCATATTTTCAAAATGACATCGGTAGGTTGAAGATGGTCGAAGAGATCATCATTTCATAATCTCAAAAATAATAATCATGAAATAATTATCATTTTTATACATAAATTATACTTTTAAAACCAACCATTAATGATGTTTATGAAAAATGAACTATGTTTCAATCATGGAGATGGTAGGTCGTACGTACGCTTGAGTAACATTTTTATTTTCCAACGATCATGATGGAGAGAAGTTAAGTATTTTTTATCTTTAAAAAATTATAATTATAACATAAATATCATATTATTTTTTAAATATAATTATATATACCATCCATGTGATGCGGAGATTAAAAATTGATCACATCACTTCGTGGAGGTGGTAATCCACACGCACGGACGAACGATGTTATCATTTTTTAATAGATGGAATGTTAAGAAATTATATGATATATTATCTTTAAATAATGATAAATATGTCATGAATATCATATACATATTAAATATATCATTATAATCGAATGTGATGGGTGTTTATTGAAAACAAATTACATCAGTTCGTGAGGTGATGGTTCATCGTATGCATGAACGATGGTTTTGTTTCCCATTTGATGAAATGTGAGATGGATATAGGTTATGAATTTAACATAACAATGTATAATTATATGGAAGATACTTTTTTTATTTAAACATGTTTTAAGAATATTTGAAATATGTAGAAGAAGAAATAAAATGAATTGGTTAAGAACTACACCTCTTCTTCAGACAAACTCATAAGGTTTACACCAAAAGTTTTACTAGGATGGTTTTTTAATAAAACCAAGGCATCTAAGAAATGGTAAGGTATGTAAGGAATGGATTTGGGTAGAGATTTCACAAACCAAAAGACCTTTTAAGTGTGAATAAAAGAGGATGTGAGGTTCCCTTTTATAAGTGATAGGAGGGGAACTCTTAGAATTACTTGACTGAAAATTCATTTTTTTGGTTTTTTTCAACATAAAATCACTTTAATGTTAAGTGAGAACCAAAAAAACCAGACCATTGGTGTTTCCCTAGGACCACACACCACAATCCACCGAATAAAAACCACAAAAACAACTTGAACAATACAGAACTGAGGTCCTCGACAAACGCCTAACCCCAACACGTCCTTTTAGACAAGATCCCACAGAGCACACCCATCAGCACCAACTCATCTTGTCATCACCCTACACATCACCAACATCACCCATCCAATCATTGAACCATGTACAGCTTGACTGATGTCGCGTCGGGAGCCAAGAAGCCTGAGCCCTAGAACCAGGCACTAGAGAGGGAACCCATGATAGAAGTCGACAGACAGGATCCAAAAATGAGGTTGTTGATGAGAAGATGAGATTCGCCACCACATTGGACACAAAACGAACCCCCAAAAACGGGCCAGCCACAAACTGCAACCAAAATCCTCCAAGAGCAGGATAATCATCACCAAATCCACCAACACTACCTAAAATCGCCAGAGAACCCTTAGAACCTAACCAAAGTGGGGTTGTGCGTGAATGGACAAGGAAAAAAGAGTAGAGTAGGGTCGTCGATGGATAAAACCAAACCTGGGAAAACAAAACCAGAACCACATTGGGTCAAACAACACCGAAGTGGGGGCACGAGCAAATCAAAGCCCTGAAACCCACCGAGAAGAACTGTCGAAGGAGGTGAATGATGGTAGAGGCTTCATCGATGGGGATCCAGACATGGAACCAGAGGGCCATGAATCGAGATGAAGATACACACTTGTGCCCGTTCCTAGATCTGAATAAGGAGATGAACATCTCCACGAAACAAAAAACATGTAACCAAACACAAGCTAGAAGGATCAAGATGAGAACTAGAAAGGGGACGATGTCAGCTCTGAGCATTCCTGAGTTCACCATTTATATCTGCATATTAAACTGAGAAGAAGATGAAACCTCTACCCTATTTTGACTCCAATAAACCCCAATGATTGAGGACTCAACGACAACCACCAAGCACAACCAGGACCACATTCATAGAATGTTCAACACGAAGGTGCCAGAACTTCTTAGAAGCTAGGAGGAGGGGACATAGGGGTGGGGAATTTGAGATGAAAACTGAGAGCCATCACCATTGAGAGGAAGAGAAACCCTAGAAGGAGGAAGTGTGAGAGTGAAATGATGCCCTTACAGACCCATCCTACTCTTAAAATTATATAAAATATTAAATTAATCTAAATTAATTTTCATAGAAAAAAATGATCCAAACTGATAGGATGATTATGGGTCGAAATAATCTCATAAAATAAAATTTGGATATGTTTAGATTATTTTTTCACCATTATCTCTTTGTTTTAACTTGTCGTTAACCATTTTAACACTTATTGCGATATCAAAGTTTTTTACACTGAAGAAGTCAAGAAAGTTATTGTAAAAATAAAATTGACCCATAAATGGATCATGGTTAATATTCCCAACCATATATCATTCACCTAGACAAAGATAAAAAATTTAGTAATTTTAAATCGTTTAATAAAACATCATTTATTACAAAATATCATTAATTTCATTTTTTGAACTATTCATTTAATTTGACTTTGAAAACAATATAAAAACAAATGAATTCAAATATAATACTTTAAAACATCCCTAATATACTACATTTTCCTAAAACAATTGTGTAACATAATAATTCAATCAAATTATATTATTTTTAATATTTTTAAAATATTTTATTTTATTTTTCCATTAATTGAATAAATATTGTGTTGGCATTTCATAAGAATTTTAGATAATTATTTCATCACTAAAAATTATAAATAAATTACCATGATAAAAAAATATTTATATTTTAAATAATAATTTAGAATTAGATATAATTTTTTTATCCCTATTACAAAATGTTATAGATATTAAAAATAAGTTAGTGACATTTTTTACTATATATTTTACTAAAATATTATAAAGATCAAAATCAAGGCTAAATGACAAAAAAAGCCATATTTTTGAATTTTGGATGATTATTAATAAAATAGGCTCATCCAATGAAATAAATTCAATTATTATGGTCATCTTTTAATCCTTATCATATTACTTTTAACTTTAATTACCAAGTTTACACTTACCGAGGTAATAAAAATTTACTAAGGTTATTATTCATAATGAATAAAAATAAAAGGGGTATGCTTACTAAATTTGGTTCTCATTATTCCAAATATGTAATTTATTTTTAAATATTCAATTCTCAAAAGTGGTATAATTTAATTTAAAATTAAACCCGTAAAACGCGATGAAAAACGGTTTTTCAGAAAAATGTCTTTTTAAGTATAAAAATGTTTTTATACCAAATTCAAATATAAAATTCATTCCAAGGAATATAATTGTATTATGTTTAATAAAAAGTAAATAATTAAATTTTAAAACTAATCCAAAATAGAATATGACTTTATAAATACTTTAAAAGAAAATACAGTTTTTAGTAAAAAACAATATTTTTCGCTATTCATTGAAAAATAAATCTTTTCAGAAAATTATCCAAAACCTAATCCTAAGATAATTTTGAAATTTTGAATTCAAAAATGATTTTTTAAAAATAAAAATTTTATAATTTTAAAATCAGGATTTTAAATAAAACCATATAATTCATGAAAACCCAATTTGGTTAGAAATAAAGCATTTTCCTTTTTGACTGAAAAATTACCTAATATTATTATAATATTTATAACTTAGTAAGGTAAAATAAATGAATGTTAATAACATATGAAAATGATTTATTCTAATATTATTTGGGTTGTTACACATTGGTCTGACCTTTTCACCTTGGAGGCTTAGTGATGTTGGGGAGTGCAGCTTGAGGATTAGTTGTTTTATGGTGGGGAGGTTATAAGATCCCGATCTTTATCAAGGTACATTTTTTATTTTAATTTTTGGTTAAGTTATTTTTAATTTGGATAAGTAATTTTTTCTTGGGAGTAGGGAAGGTCTTGAGAGTTTTCTGAGGGTTTGGGACTTGAAAATTTGGAAAATGAGGCCTCGTAGCACATGGCACATAGTTAATACATGGTTAGTGCTAACCATGAACCATGACTCCATGCCACAATTTAAGGGGGGGTAAAATTTTACAAACCATGTTACGAGGCCTAGAAACTGTGTGGATTAGATCCAAAGTCATTTGCATGGTTTACCAAATTGTGCGAGTGGCCTAGAAAATTGTGTGGCATATGATTGCCTTGGACAAAGGAGCTCACACAGTTTGGAAAATTATGTAGCCAAACCATGCGCCTCATTAAAATTGGTAATTTTACCTTTTTCCCTCCTGACCTCTATACATTTTCAACTAATTTTATCCCCTATTTCTCTCCCAACAACCTAGGGTGCGCTCCAAACTCTTCCTCCTCTCCCATGGGTGTAACTCCTTCGATTATAGGGTGTTTAAAGTGTCATTTATTGTGATTTTAATCCATGGGTAAATCTAAGAGTTTGTTTCCTTCTATTATCTAGATGTTTCACTACTTGGTTATCCCTCTTTTTCTATGTATCATAACCCCTTTTTTCAAGGAGTTGTATGATTTTTGGGTTGCGGTAATTTAATCTTAAATAAAAGTATGGGGTTGGATGAGTGGTTATCTACGAACCTAAGGTGGGTGTTCTAAGATTTATTACCCATGGTTTTGATTTTTTTTCATGTGTATGTAGTTATTCCATAACACTGATGTGGTGTGTGTTTGCTTTCTTAGTTTAATGAAATGTTTTTGGACCTTGAGTTGATGTCGTAGACACTCCACAAATCTCATTGGATCCTGGTGATTATGAGATCGGACCTACGACCACCCATGGGGTTTTCCAAATTCTTTGAAAAGGAAATGTAGGGTGTTAAATGGTGAAATTGGTGTTTTGAGATCTTAACCCAGCTAGACTTGTTTCTTGGATTGTTAGCATGGTAGAAGGGGTTATTTGGTTTACCATGGGAATTAAATGTTTTATGAAATGATGAAGGGAAGAAATGGTATGGTTAAATAGGCATGTTTAAGTTGTTAAATGGTTTAATTGTGAAATTGTATTTAAAGATGTTGAGTATGATAACGCTTGATGAATAATTAATGTTTAAAGTGTGTATACTTATTATCTTAGTGTGTTAAAAGGTCAAGTTTGTTGAACCTTGAAAAGTGTTACATGATGGAATGGTTTATAAATGGTGGACAAGATTCTCCATAACTATGGTTTGGGAATGGTGGACATGACACTCTACATCCACGAGTTAGAAATGGTGGACATGGCGCTCCATATCCATGGATTAGAAATGATGGACATGCCATTTTGTATCTATGGGTTGGAAATGTTGGACATGATGATCCAAAGTACCAAAAATTGAATTTTATGAAAATAACTTTTCTTTCACTTGATGTGCATATTATCCCTTGATTTGTGGCTCAAATGATCGGCATTGGCTGAAATACATTTGGTTGGCCCGAGTGTCACCATAGAACCTAAGGCCAAGGGGTTAATAAATAACTATTTATTTTTAAAACATGTTTTCATTTATTTCTTTGTCTATTATTCCATTTTACTTCTACACACATTGTTTTCTTATACTATTTATTGCTTTAGAAACCATTGGTGGTGGCCTATTGAGTTGTACTCACACCCTGATTGAGTCATCATTGGTACCCAAATAGGCTTCATGGTTGCAGGCTGAGATAAATACAAAGGCCCTATGTTAGATTACTGATCAGGACTTGTGGGATGGAGCATAGATGAGGGTACCAGTCTAGGTGTCAGGACCCTCTTTGGGGATTGTCAGTTTATGTTTTTCTTTTGAGTTTCTTTTGGCACTTATGCCTATCATGACATGTCATGTTTACTTTATTGTCTTGCTGTCACTTGCTCAGTTTTTTGGGTTTAGTATGTGATGTATGGTTACTTGCTGGTTATCGTTTCATATTATTTATTACAATTTCCATGGTTGTTCTACTCTAATAAAGAGGGTGAAGTCTCCCCATGTTCCTCATTATACCCTTTCTATGAGTCGGCAGCCTATGGCATGTGGGAGGCGTGCCTGAGGTCATGTAACAAACCAGTTCAGTTACTATTCAAAGTGATACAGGTCAGGACATTACAAGAAATGTCTCGTCAATATATCCAAATGTTTTTGTTTCTAAGAGGGTCTATGAATGACTATATAAACAGGCTCAATCCTCATATGTGGGGGTCAATCTCTAATATGAAAACTCCTCAGTTGAAGATCTTCCTTGCTCTCTCTCTTTCTAATCCTTACTTGAAAGTTCTAACATATCTTGGATAAGAAAGGATCCCTCCCAAGCATTGGGAGATTCATGTATCCCATGGATTCGCTGGGAGGGAGGAACCCGTTAGTTGCTTCTCAGTGATCTCAATCAAGCTCGTGTGAATCATGGACAAGACATATCATCAAGGTGTAAAATACATTATTCATTTTTTCATTTTTTCTCTCCCAAATTTATAAATAAATCCTAATTTTTTTGGGTAATGTCGTTCATTTCTTTGTTTTGTTATTCAGTCCAAACATATAGATAAATCTTGGTTTTTTTGGGTTTTAGTGTTGTCCTTTACTATGTTTCGGATGATAGTCATCCCTGTGATACCCTTCATTCATCACAATCTAATTTGATTACTCTTTATTAGCCTTTTTTTGTTTGATATTTTTACTGTGATATTAACTCAGCACCTTAAGTTTGATGTATGCCTTTTGGGTCTTAGATGTAATGATAAGGTTTTGTTCATGTTACATGTTTCCAATGATCATCACAAAAACTTTAATAAAATGTTCTATATATGTGTATATTAGTTTGGTAATATATATATTTAATCTCTAAATACACTTAACATTGTGATTATTGGAAGTGTATTGATTTTTTATATATTTCTATGGAAAATGATGCAACAATAATGTATATGGATCATGAGTTATTATGATGATTATTAAGGCAATATGTATATTTTTTAGTTGTATGATATGAAATGCTTGGGTGGTTGAGTGAATGACACTTTTTCCATATTTATCAAATTAATTCTCAACTTTGTGTCTCTATAGTCCAATTATATTGGGTTATTTAAATAAATTCAACCCATTACTATCACACCCAAGTTTTTAACTTTCACTTCATTCCGGTTCGGGTCGGGTTCTTGGTTGTTTTCTCAGGATCCGAGTGTGAAAGGTTTGAAATTTTGGGGCATTATTTATCTTCTATTCTTATAATATTTTTCCCCCTAGGTTCCCCCTAGGTCCCCCTTTAATTTTGGAGAAAAAAAATCAATTTTTGAGTGGATAGAACTGGGCGCACGTTTCGGCCGCACGGTTTGCTAAACCATGCAGCCAAACCATTCATTGTGTCAAGATCATTAAAAATATTTTTGTAATTATAATTTTTTTCTTTCGGGCTTAACCCTAATGCACCCCTTTCTTCTCTCATTCAACCATTATAGCCATGGAAGTCTCCCAAGCTCCCCCATGCTTATTTGGAACCCAATTTTGAAGGGGGTTTTGGTGGTGGAACTTCAAGATTTATTCAAGTAAGTGAATTCCTTATTTCTTCCATTTCCTTAGTTTTTCTTCCCTCCTTGAATTTCCAAATGTCCATCAACTAGGGATTCATAACTAGGGTTTATTTTTGAGTTTTTTGGTTCAATATTATTGGTTATGGTTTGTTTTCTTTCCCTTGTGGTGCGGCAGTGGTGTGGTTGAAGTTTCACACAACGATTTGGGATTTTGACATCTAAGGTAGGTGATTACATGTGTAAGAATTCTTTGACGAGTTTTCTTTACTTTATTTAATTGTTTAGCATGTTCCTCATATGTTGTGTGTGGTGTGAAATCCATTTTTGATGGAATTGGTTAAGCGTTTAATTTTAAAGTTGCATTTTTGCTTGAAAATGTGTGTTTTTCATGTGTAACTCATGTGGTATCATTTGAGGTCATTTTATAACATATTGAAGTGGTTTATTAAATGTTTCTAGGGCTTAAAATTCTATTTTGGTTTGTTATTGGTGTGAATTTGGCCTTAAAATAGGGTTTTCAAATGGATTTTGTGTGAAAAAACTTGTTATACTCCTTGGAGTTCTTTTGTAAAAATCTCAAATGGTTTATTGAGTTACACAAAGTGTGCAAAACATGTTTAGGTACTGTTTTGGTGGGTGTATGTTCTTAAAATGGGTTTTTTAAAGAGAAAGTAATGATTTGTGATGTCAAACATTTTTATAATGTTTTATAAATGTTTGGAATGATTTATTAAATTGTGAGAAAGGTGTGAGACATGTTTGTGGGTTGTTTTTGTGTGAGTGTGATGTTAAAATGAATTTGAAAGTGAAAAAGGCATTATGTGACATGTTTTTGGTCTTTTTGGTGTGTGTATAATTTTTAAATGGAATTTTTATGTTAAATTAGTATTTTATAACATGTAGAACTTGATTGAGAACAAAGAGGGAAGCCCGGGTATCTAGGTGGGCGGACTAGGACTAGTATGCTAGTTATATGGAGTGGTGTCATCCATGTTTCACTTAGCAAGTTTGATGATGACAACAATAACTCAACTTTTATGATGTTGGGTACTACTATGCCATTGGGGTTTCCCCTCCTAGTGGCTTGTTCGTGAGAAGGATATTGATTATGGATTCTTTTCCACTAAGATACAATGTACCTAGGGCCCCGCAACTAGTTAGTGCCTAGGGGTGTTCTCAGGACTAGTGCTCATTGGCTATATTGTACTTACCATCGGCATATGGTGGGTTTTTTTGGTAAATTTGGAAGTATGTGTGTTTGATTTATAAGTTTTCATTCTTTAAAGATTCCCTCTTGAAAACAGTTTTCATTTAAAGCCACATCTTTTAGAAATTGTTACTAGCATTTCTTGTTTATAAAAACTTGAAATATTTTTGTCTTAAAATGTTTATCACGTGGAATATTTTGGGTGAAATACTATTGGGATTATGATCACATCCTACTTACACCCTTGGGTGTAAGTAGACTTGGTAATTTTTTACGCAAGTATGGGCAGTGTTTTTGGAAACGACGATTTGGGTTACTAACGGTCTCTTAGTATGGTGCTGTAGAGATGGCATGAGGGTGATGCCCCCTTGTCTTGTGGTGGTTCTTGGGATAGAATTTTTGCTTCTTCTTATTTTGTCCCTTTTAAATATTGGTCTTAAACCCAGCATTTCAATTCTTAATTTTGTTTAAGACTTGTTTGGTTTAAATTTTCAGAATCGTTTTATTAAATGTTTTGGGTGGTTTCAGGAATATAAATTTTGGGTAAATTGTTCCCAATCTTTGTTTATGATAACTAGGCACTTGTGATAGCCTGTGGGGATATGGAAATCCCTTCAAGCCTTTCCACAAACTAGGTCGGGCACCGGTTCGGATGGCGACCAGATCTGGTTCGTGAAAAAATGGTATCAGAGGAGGTTTGCTCTTTTGGGTCATATTCTTTTGGGAAAGAGTTTGGGTAGACCGGAGCTAGGATTGTTGGAACTCAATGTTATAGTTAGGAGTAAGGTGCCTAGAAAGCACACCTTGTTTTGGTACTTGAATTACCAGGGGAAGTCGGGTTTCATTTGAGTCTTTTGGTTCTTGTGGTTGTTCGTTATTTAGGAAATGAAATGGGAGTTAGGTCAATAGTCTTAGTGAGATCACAGGGCCTGGAAATCTATGTGAAGCTAAGGATATTATCCTAGAACACTCTCTATGATGGTGGTGTGGCTAGTGTATGGCCACCAACCATATGTTCGAGCCACCCATCGGCACTAGTTTCCCCTTATTTTGGATTGGTATCTTTATGGGTTTTGGAAAATCATTCTGGAAAACTCTTGTTTGAAAATTGTGGAAACTAGATTTAAAAATGGAAATGGTTTTGAGTAAATGGTATTGATTTTATTTGAAGTGCATTTTCATAATTTAAACATGTGGTGTACTAAAATTAATTCTTGGGAAAGCATGAATTATGTTAAGGTGGGTTTTTGAAATCTGTTTTAAAAAGAATTTTATGAACTATTTAAAAGTTTCTTGAATGAAATGAAATTTTTTGAAATTTATGTGTGAGGCTTAAAAATGGATATTGATTTGGTAATTAATAAGAATTTGAAAGGTTTTATGAGTTTTTAGAAACTTGTTTTAAATGAGGATAGATGAGTTTTTTTAAATGAGTGAGTATTGATGAAATGGGGTTTGTTGTGAAACAAGGATGATTTTAAAGTGGGTTTTGAAATTATGTTTTGAGTGGAATGAAATATTTTGGTTTTGAAAAGTGTAAAGAATTTTTTTTTTGATCCTTGGTGTTCTCATGGGTGAAAACATGCATGGGTTATGTGTAAGTAAAAGTGGATGAGTGCCAGGATGGATATGAGGAGAGTGCCCGATGTGGCATGGAAACATGCATGTGTGAGGCCTATGGGATAACATTTATGAATGTGCTAACCACCAACCCCATTTACTTTCAAAGAAATTATTTTTAAGGAGAATATTATGTTTTGAAAACTTGTGTTTGGATGGTGTGTTTTATGTGTTTTTTGGATTGTTGTTGTGGGATATTTTGAGTTTGAGAACCCCTCTTAGTTGAAAGATGTTTTGGGTTTGTGTTTCGTTGCTAAGTTAGATTGAAGTGTTGGTTAGTGATTATGAGAAATGTTTTGAGAAGTCTTTATATTGGTTCCCCTATTGTGTTTGGTTTTGTTTGTGGTATTTTTTGACTAATGGACTAGCTTAGTTGGGTCCTTGGGTCTTCTTTTTTGGCTAATGTATGCCCCCATAAAGAGTTAATGCATGACTTAAGTGCGGACACGGGTGATTCACCATTGGTAAGTCCTCCAATTGATCAAAGTACAGACTCTTATCTCAGGTTTCAGGGTTGAGTTTATCTCTCTTCTTTTCCAGATTACGCAGATCCTCTCGTATCAGAATAATGGATGTGAAAGGAGTTGAAAGGAGTCATGGTTTCTTGAGTTTCTTGAATCGTCAAAGGTGAAGTTTGATACTGTTGGGTCTATAGATTTTATTTGGAAATAGTGATGGGTAATTCTAATAGGTAATGTGAAAGTAGTCTAGGGTTGTCAGTGAAAGATGTTATCTTAAAGGGCCTTTGGGTCTTTCATCAGTCTCTTCGGAGAAAGGATTCATGTTAGACCACCAGTGTAGAAAATCTAGTCGTTTGAGGCTATTATGGTTGCTTGCAGTAATCTCATGCTACTTGGGACTCAGTTCTTGTTCTCACTCCTTGTAATATCTATATTAGTAGTTAGGGTCATGTTTGGTGACGTTTTGTTGTGTTGTGTTTGCCTTTAAGGGCAAAGGTGGTTGTTGCAGAACTTTTCAAGGGCTTTTGCTTAAACGAAAGCGTGTATTCTTCTAGGAATTCCTAGAATTCTTTGTCTTGAATAAAGGTGTCTTTCTTGTGTTCTTTCCTCTCATGTTTTTTATTTGAGGTGAGAGGGTTAATGAGTATGCATCTTTGAGGCCCCTGTCTTGGTGAAGGTGTCATGTTAGAGTAAAGTGGGTTTCAGAGTGTGTTATGTCCTAGTGGTTTTGTCTGAGAAGTGATGTGGTTTCTTTTGGCACCAGAAGGAGAAGTTCTGTTCGGGGGTTTTTAGCGCTTGACTATGAGACTTGAGATGTTTCAATCATCTGAGATTCAGCCATTGGTCCCGAAGTGAAGTTGGCGCGTAGTTAGGAAACCCCAGGGGTGTAAGGGATTATGGTTTAACTTCTGTCTCTGGTGTGGGAGGTGGAAACCGTTTCAAGTTTCGATGTGGTGGTTTCGTTTCAAGTTGTTCTATGTGGTGGAAAGGGACATGGGGACCCTATTTCTCAGGGTTGTGATATGAGTCGGTGGAAGAGTCCCTCCTTGGTTATAGGAAGACAGAGTGATTTTGTTTTCTCAAACCCCAGTGCATGAACCCTTGTGGGTGAAACTCTCCATATGGTTGTTCCTGTATGAATAACCTTGTACACTCTTTTCGATCTTGATTTTGGTTAGACTCATTTGAGTATGGTAATGTCCGTGGGAGTGGTGAACCATATAGTGTCTTTACTGGTTTGGAGTTTCGTTGATCGGGCCTCTTGCAATGAGAGAATAAGTTGTGCGGGGAGCACCCAAGTTAGCCCATGTCGGGTTTCTATTATCGGCCCATGTTAGTGGGTTAAAATGGTTGGTTCCTATGGTGGGGAGACCCACCATGGGTCTCATCTAAGTTATTTTTAAATATGTCTAATGTTAGTCTTCCTCTTAGGGTGGGAAGTCCGTTCGGACCTCCCCCTTGTTGGTGTTCTGGTTCAGTCTCGGGTGTTAGTTTGTTTCTATGGTGGGGAGTCCGTTTGGGTCACCCCATATCAGTTACTCAGTTTTGTCCTTGGTTTTAGCTTAGAGGTCGGTAGTCTCATTCGGAGTTATCTAACCACCAACTTCCTTTTTGGGTAAATGTTGGTATTGGAGCATGCCCGACGGTTTTATTGAAGTAAGGTTGTGGTGACCTCGTTCGAATTCATTGTCTGTTGTAGGTAAATTGATTAAACTTCATCTGGTAGTGGTTAAGGTGCTTTGTCTTGGGATGTGGTTTGTTTTTGTTTGCCCATTTCTAGCAAGTAGTGTAAATTTTGTTAGGTGAGAGTATCTTTTCCTTTGTTTGGTCAATTGGAGGTGTTTTAGCTTTTGGGGGTGGGTGACCCTTAGCGGGGGAGTCTGTCTTGGTCTCTCGAGTTAGCTCATAGCCCACTTTTCTTGCTAGTAGTGTCCTTGTTGACTTTTTGTTGAGACCCCCCCCCCTTGAACTCATAAATGGTGTCAGTTTTGTTTTTTGCATCCGGACTTGTCATGGCTTTCTGGGGACAGAAAGCATTATGGTGGGGAGAATTGTCACACCTGAGTTTTTAACTTTCACTTCATTCTGGTTCGGGTCGGGTTCTTAGTCGTTTTCTCGAGATCCGGGTGTGACAGGTTTGAAATTTTAGGGTATTATTTCTCTTCTATTCTTGGTCTATCTTTCCCCCCTAAGTTCCCCCTAGGTCCCCTAGGCCCCCCTTGAATTTTGGAGTAAAACATCAATTTTTGAGTGGACAGAACTGGACACATGATTTGGCCGCACGGTTTGCTAAACCATGCACAATGTCCAACTCATTAAAAATATTTTTGTAATTACAATTTTTCCCTTCTGAGCTTAACCCTAACCTGCCCCTTTCTTCCCCCATTCGACCATTGTAGTAATGGAAGGCTCCCAAGCTCCCCAAGCTCATTTGGAACCCAATTTTGAAGGGGGTTTTGGTGGTGGAGCTTCAATATTTCTCCAAGTAAGTGAATTTCTTCCTTGTTTATTCCATTTCCTTAGGGTTTCTTCCCTCCTTCTTGAAGTTCCAAATGTCCGGAAACTAGGGCTTCATACCTAGGGTTTGTTTTTTAGTTTCTTGGTTAAGTCTTCTTGGTTGGGGTTCGTTTTCTATCCCTTGTGGTGCGGCGGTGGTGCGGTTGAAGTTTCACACAACGATTTGAGATTTTGGAATCTAAGGTAGGTGATTCCATGTGTAAGAATTCTTTGATGAGTTAGTTTTGCTTGATTTACTTGTTTAGCATGTTACTCGTATGTTGTGTGTGGTGCGAAAACCATTTTTGATGGGATTGGTTGAGCGTTTAATTTTAAAGTTGCATTTTTGCTTGAAAATGTGTGTTTTTCGTGGGTAACTCATGTGGTATCATTTGAGGTCATTTTATAACATATGCAAGTGGTTTATTAAACATTGTTAGGGCTTCCAATTCTATTTTGGTTTGGTATTGGTGTGCATTTGGCCTTGAAATAGGTTTTTTTAATGGATTTTGTGTGAAAAACCTTGTTATACTCCTTGGATTTGTTTTGTAAAAATCTCAAATGGTTTATTGAGTTACACAAAGTGTGCAAAAGATGTTTAGGTACTATTTTGGTGGGTATATGTTCTTAAAATGGGTTTTTGAAAGAGAAAGTGATGATTTGTGATGTCAAACGTTTTGAGAATGTTTTATAAATGGTTGGAATGGTTTATTAAATTGTGAAAAAGGTGTGAGACATGTTTGTGGGTTGTTTTGGTGTGAGTATGATGTTAAAATGAATTTAAAGGTGAAAAGGGCGTTATGTGACATGTTTGTGGGATGTTTGGTGTGTGCATAATTTGAAAATGACATTTTTATGTGCAGTTGGTATTTTATAACATGTGGAACTTGATTGACCACAAAGAGGGAAACCCGAGTATCTAGGTGGGTGAATTAGGACTAGTATGCTAGTGATTCGGAGTTGTATCGTCCCTGTTTCCCTTAGCAAGTTTGAAGATGACAGCACTAACTAAATTTTGATGATGTTGAGGACCACTAGGCCATTAGGGTTTCCCCTCCTAGTGGCTCATGCATGAGAAGGATATTGATTATGGATGCTTTTCCACCGAGATACAATGTATTTAAGGCCCCACAACTAGCTAGTGTATAGGGGTGTTCTCGTGACTAGTGCTCATTGGTTATATTGTACTTACCATCGGCATACGGTGGGGTTGGTTGGTAAATTTGGTAGTATGTGTGTTTTATTTAGAAGTGTTCATTCTTTAAAGTTTCTCTCTTGAAAACGGTTTTCATTTAAAGCTACATCTTTTATAAATTGTTACTAGCATTTCTTGTTTATAAAAACTTGCAAGCTTTTTGTCCTAAAATGTTTATCACATGAAATCTTTTGGGTGACATCATATTATGCTTAGACTCGCACCCTACTTACACCCTTGGGTGTAAGTAGACTTGGTAATGTTTTAGGTAGGTATGGGCAGTGTTTTTTGGAAATGGCGGTTCGAGTTACTAGCGATATCTTGGTATAGTGTTGTGGGGATGACGTGAGGGCGATGCCCCCTTGTCGTGTGCTAGTTCTTCGGATAGACTTACTGCTCCTTGTTGTGTTCCTTTTAAATGTTGGTTTTAAACCTTGCATTTCAGTTCTTAATTTTGTTTAAGACTTGTTTGGTTTAAATTTTCATAATCGTTTTATTAAATGTTTTGGGTTGTTTCGTGAATATAAATTTCGGGTAAATCGTTCTCAACCTTTATTTATGATACCCAAACACTTGTGTCGGCTCCTTGTTGGTCCCCCCCTGAGGGTTTCCTCAAGATCAATACAGATGATGTTGTCTCTACTAATTCCAGGATCGGTATTGGACTCATTGCTCGTAATAGTTTTGACCAGATTGTAGAAGCTCAGTGTCGGGCTGTGCCTTTCTCATGGAGCCTTGTGGTGGCGGAGGCCTCTGCCATCCTCCATGGGATCATTTTTGCCCGTTCAAAAAACTAGCCCAAGGTTTTGGTGGAATCTGACTGCCTCGAAGCGGTGAACGCTCTAGCTTCGAAGGACAATGCATCTCAACCGTATGGACTTATCTTGGGGAAGATCTGGTCATTAACCGAAGGCTTTGCTGCATGCAGATTTTCTTTTATCAAGCGAGGATGGAATATGGAAGCTAATTGTTTGGCTCGTTTTGGGAAATCTTGGGGTGATCATTGTTGGGTGGACTCGTTTCCTCATTGGCTTTGTAGTCCTGGTTTGTTTGATCAGTAATATATCTTATCTTTTCTCAAAAAAAAAAATAACAACTGTTTTTCATGTCTCACCCAAGATAGACCAATGATCCTTGATTTTAGCTAGAAAAAATATTGTGTTAATCGATCGAGCTTTTAACAAGCGCAAGCAATGAAATATATCTTCCACTTAATATTTTTCAAGACATTTTAATCGATCTCGCCATTTAAAACACTAAAGTTGTTGCATCTCATGCAACCTATGTATAAGCACACACTATGATCTAATCCATTCAACTAAAGAAACATGTATCGAATGTGAACTAATGTGCATCACATGTATGGCTCATGACTTGCTTTTGTGCGTCCACAATCAAAAACTCAATCATATTATTCAATATACCTAAATATATTTAATGAAAACAATACACAAATCACATTTTATGAAATTGTATCAAAACTGTTGGAAGTCATGACCCAGTTATCAAGCTGATTTGATGAGATAGCTAACCGACTTGCAACTTTTTAAATAGAGGAATGTTTTTGACATAGTGAAAAGATTGACCTGAAACTCCACCGTGATTACTAAGTACTTGAGGGTGTTCATTGTTTCTTGTCATGGGTAGCATATGGAACACTACACATAAACGCAACATATAAAACACAAATAACAATTTAGTCTTGAAACTCTAAAAAACCAAATTAATTTTGAGTTTTTCAAATATTTAAGGGATTCAACACAAGTAAAACCAACAAAAACATGTAAAATTGATCTCAATAAATAAATAATGTTTATTTATTTTTATCTTAATAAATCATGCTAATTCTATTTAATTATTAATCCTTGTATATTTTAAATGAATAACTATTAACTATCCATAAATCCATTTTTTGTGATCTGTACATTGTTAAATTCAAAAGCCCCATTTTATAGATAAATGAATAATTATCAATAATGATAAATGCATATGCAACATATAAAGATTTTCAATGGATGAGTTCATATCTATTTCACCCTGTTTTAAATTACCGAAAAATAAAATAGCGTGACACTGTTATTTTGTTTCCGATGGGTGGCCGGCGTTCATCGACGCTACCGCCTCTCCTCTCTGTTTCTGGGGTTTTACTCCCTTCTAGGTTTCTCCCTGATTTCTTACTCATCGCAGGGCCATGGCGTATGCGGCTATGAAACCAACGAAACCTGGGTTGGAAGACCCTCTGGAGCAGATTCACAAGATAAGAATTACGCTTTCCTCGAAGAATGTAAATAACCTCGAAAAAGGTCTTATCCCGATTTCTTTCAGTTTTTTATTGTTTGATTTTCTTTAGAAATCATTAATTATGTTTTGGCATGACTGGATCTTTCCTTCTCGTTCTTATTATTCTCTTTAGCATAGTTATAGGATCGATCTTGTTTCAATTAAATATATCTCCACGCAGCGTCGAAATTTGTCTTTTATTAACAGGGTCAAACCTGCTGGCCCAGGTCCATAGCGTTTATTCTTTCCGTTAACCCTGAAGTGACTGTTCCTGCCCCATTTCTGTTGTTTTTATAGTCTGTGCCGATCTGGTTCGTGGTGCCAAGGCCAAGCAGCTGAAAGTGAAGGGACCTGTGAGAATGCCTACCAAGGTTCTCAACATAACAACTAGGAAGTCCCCTTGCGGAGAAGGTAGTGTGCAATTTCTTTTTCAACGACTTCCTAGTTTGCGAACAAATTGATGCATTAGGGTTTTTGCATTTTTCTATATGAAGTACATTGAATTGACCATTGTCTTAATCTCGCAAATGGGTTAATTGGAGCACAAGTTATTCCTAAAAGGATTGCATATTATTATTATTTGTGTGCACGACACATGGAGGATGGAATGGTGTTATTGGAAGTTAGGTAGCTTTTGTGAAGTTTCCTGTAGTGAAGCAAGTTAAGTGAAGTTAATTTATCACCCAGCAAGTGCTTGTTTGTCTCTGCCTTTCTAGGGCAGAAACTCCTGTTTTTTTCACAAAATAAGTTACTTGTATAAAATTACAGCATGCATATTTTTTCAAAAATCAAAATCTATAAAAATAGAATCATGCCTTTTTTAAAAGTCTATTCAGGCTATTTGGATTTGTTTTTCCGAACTGTTGTTTAGTTTCATAGTAGAAATTGGCTTTTTGATTACAACTCAAACCATAGTTCACACCGCATGGTGCAAAATGGCGATGAGGCCCCTTGGCGCAAGCCGCATTGCGCTACTCATGGAAATTTCATTTTTGGCGCCAATATTATATATGAAAAAATCAATCGGGAATATGATAAAAAAATTTAAAAAAAGAAAACACATTATAACATGAAAATTTAGTTAGAAAAAGACATGCAATCAAATTAAGTCTAAATATTAAAAAAATGTATAGGAAAATTAACATAAAATGTTTGAAAAGGCATTTCTTCATTTTCATCCATGGAAACACCACCGTTATCGATAAGATCATCAAGAAGCTCTTCAATATCCTGCTCTTCACTCATTTCTCTAGAATCAAGATCTTTCTCTTCTTCAATTTGACGAAGAGGTGCTTTTTGGCCTTTCGTTGCCATGGAGGTGGATGCTCTGGTAATATGATCAGGTTCTTCCGCTACATATGCTAAAGCTACGTCACTTTAAGTTAAATCGCCATCCTAAAATACAAGATCATTTTTTGCATCAATTTATTCTTCCTTTTGCCCAAACATCTATTCGTTGCAATCGTCATTCTCCTTCAATGAGATTGAGTCAATGATATCGCTATCGTTAAATCTCTGCATCAAAGTTCTGGTATATTGGACATAGGCCAAGACGTTCAATTTTGACCGAGCAAGTTTACTCTGTCTCTTTGTGTGTAGATTTTCAAATACGCTCCAATTCCGTTCACAATCAGAAGCACTGCAAGTAAGATTGAGAACTTTTATCGCAAAATATCTCAAATGAGAAGTTGAGGCACCATTAGATTACCACCAATCAGCCCGTGCCCTTAATTTTCTGTTTTGAATGGCCAAATTTGTTCCAAGAGTGCCCGAAACATCTCTATATTTTGCCATCTCTCTTCAGATTTCATCTCATGTTCCAATATCTGGAATCAATCCTTGAATACAATCCACCCCACCCAAGTTTACTTCTTCATCATCATCAACGTTAGGATTGTCATAATAAAACTCGGGATTCAAGCAATATCCTGCAACATGCAATGGTCAATGAAGAAGCATTTCCCATCTTCTATTGATAATTTTGAAAATCTCTCCCCTTGAAGGTTTATTTTCACCATCAATTAATCCAAGCACTTCAACCCCAAGGCCACCATCTTTAAGGGAATAAAGAGCATTATTCGAAAAATGAAACACTCTGTACAATAAGAGCTGCCCTCTTACCTTATTGTTCCTTTGCCCCCTTGCTAGTGTTTTGTTCTTTAGAGTCAAACATCTTTCTTAAATTTCTTTATTGGTTGTGCATGCTCGAGAGGGTGATCATAGCAGTGGAAAATCTTGTTTTGACATGCCTGAGTAGCTCCCTTTGTTCGGTAAATTGCCTCATCATGTTCAGCACAATTGTATGGTTATAAATATAATCATTGCCTGACACAATTTTCTTTGAAGGAAAGAATAGGAATCTTCCACATGTTCTCCAACATCTAGTCCAAGCAGTGAGTGATATAGTTTTCAATACAAATTTGGATAGGTTGTCTCCAACAATTTTCCTATTAAATAAGAATGCAAATAAGAATAAACAGTTACTGTAAGAAAATTTACAATTTTAATTACAATAGAAAACAATAAAAAAACATAATGCTTACCGACATAAATATTATTAGAAGCACTATTGGTGACAACTTGAATAACATGAGATGGTCCAACCTTTATAATAAATTTATCAAGCAACTCAAACATTTTTGCACAACTTTTTACATAGGATGAATCTTCAACTAATTTAATGAACACCGTTCCCTTTGGGCTACTCACGAAGAACTTAATAAGTGGTCTTCCTCTTCTCTTAATCCAACCATCAGTCATAATCGAACATCCCTTGCCCATTCTTTACAGTAATTCTTCATCAACAAATTTGTGTGTTCGAGTTCTTTCTTGAGTAAGGGAACTCGTACCTTATGATATGGTGGCAGTTTCATGCCCGGGCCATATTGCCAACTCCTCTAATGAAAGCAGCAAAGCTATCATAGTTAACAGTATTAAATGGAATTCCTGTATCATACATCCACCTTGACAGACAAACTTCCTCTCTTTTTTCCTTCTTGTATGCATCACTAATTGTTGTTTGTTTTGTAGTTGCTGATTTTCTTTGTCGTACAACCTCTTTCGGGCTTGGAGTGAAGTAGTGATCAATAGTTTCTCTTGACTTTGAATGAGATGCTTTTATACTACTTCTGGTAACGGAGTTGCGTGAACTTATTGTTGAACCCGTTGGTTTCCTTTTGACTTCTATAGTTGGAATTAAAGAAGGATCTTCATCTCCATCGTCTTCCATCAGATTGACATCCTTACACATGGGGCAGTCAAATTTATTTGATCCTTCAATGATTTATTTTTTCAATGACCTTTCTAATTTCTTCTTTAACAGAGTTGTATTTCAAAAACCTCGTGCCAAATGTTGTCTCGGTTGTGTAATACCATCATTTGTGACTTTACTGCAAAATTTGTTTTTAGGACCAATCAATGCAAAACATGCCCCAATGGGATTTTTATTAGAATTTCTAGTAGCCATTTAATTTGTAGGCAAAAACAACTGAAATGAAAACACAGAAAACAGAAATAGATGCACCTAATAACAAAAATAAAAGAAAATAGAAAACAATGGAGAGGGTGTGTCGCACCAGTCGCTCTAGGGTAGCAGCACAACGAGCCAATGAAGGAGGGAAGCAAACCTAGGCCAAAGATTTTCAGAAGAAAAGAGAACTTGAGTTGAGGGAGATTGAGTTGCTAGGGGTTTTCTACTGTTGCTATAGTTGCCGCCGAACCAAAGGGAAGGGTTTTGTTGCGTGTCTTAGTTAGCGTGCGGCAGTTGCGCATGGGTTTGGGTGGGGGGGTGTGTTGGGGTGTAGCGACGTCAGGTAGGGTTAAAACAAAAAAAAAACAAGCAAGATTTGAAAAAAAGCCTTGCATGGCACCTGATGGCGCACACTAGTGCTAGCTGCCGTGGTTTCTGCCACCTCATTTGCGCCACGCCAAAGGCATGATGTGGACAATGCAAATGACAATTGCTTTTTGAAACTCCATAATATTAAATGTTTATCGAGTAAGTGACACATACCCGATGTGCTTTTCCCGTCAAGTCTGTAGCCTCCAAAACCAGAGTCAAAATATGATAACAAATTGAAGCAATTCTGATTAGAGTAAAACAAACTAGTGTTAACAGTTCCTTTAACATATTTGATTATTCGTTTAACTGCCTACATATTGGATTATTTGTTTAACTGCCTTTAAATGATTTTCTTTTGGATTAGACTGATATCTTGCATATATGCAGACTGAAAACATAATATCAAGCCTTGATTTAGTCAAATAAAGTAGGCTTCATATCATTCCTCTATACATTTTATCATTCACAGGTTTTCTAGATTAATCCTCATCCAGTTTAGAGTTGGTGATCATTGAAGTTCTCATAGTTTTACATGATTCAAGATGGAATTTTTTAACCAAATTTGTCGCATATTTGCTTTGATTTAGAAGTATGTCATCTTTTCTTTGTAAAATTTGAAGACCAATGAAAAAATTTTAATTCACCCATTAAGCTCATATCAAATTCATTTGTCATTAATTTCGAAAATTCATTACTAAGCATATCATTCGTAGATCCAAATACAATATCATCAACATGTATTTGTACAATTAAAATATCACAATAAACTTTCTTTATAAATAAAGTTGGATCAACCTTTCCTTTATTAAAATCATTTTTGCTCTTGGAGCATACTTTAGACCATACAAAGCTTCAGATAGTTTGAAAAATGATTTGGAAATTCATCATTTTCGAAACCAGGTGGTTGATTAACATACACCTTTTCAAAAAATATATCATTTAAAAATGCACTTTTTACATCCATTTAAAACAATTTAAAATTTTGATAACAAGCAAAAGCTTATAGAATCCGAATGGGTTCTATTCTAGTAACTGATGCAAATGAATCTTCAAAATCAACACATTCTTCTTGTAAATATCACTAGGCAACTAGTCTAGCCTTATTTTTTACTATATTACCATTGATCCATTTTATTTTGAAAAATCCATTTGGTTCCAATGAATTGTTTATCGTTAGACAACTCAACCAAATTCCAGACTTTATTTCTTTCAAAATGATTAAGTTCATCATGCATAGGATTTATCCAATTTGAATCATTCAATGTCTTTAACATTAGTAGGTACAAAATCAGAAACAAAGACATAATCAACACAAAAGTTCAAAACTGATTTTCTAGTTTTTATTTCAGATTCAACACTTTTTTTTATATGATCTCTATGAGTTTTCCAATTAATAGGATCAGATTGAGAAGAGATGTGCTTCCCCTCAACTGATATATTATCATTTTTAGGTTTATCTTCACCAAAATCGAAATCTTTAAATTCTCCATCAGGATTATCAGAATCTGCATTTTGTTTTTCGTTATTTTCAATGACCTGTACATGCATGAATTTCTCCATTGACATGGTTTTTTTGTTATATACTCTATAATCATTACTATTATTTGAATATCCTAGCAAAATAACTTCACCACATCTTGTCCAAATTATCTTTACTTTGATAACAAGCAAAAGCTAATAGAATCCGAATGACTTCTATTCTAGCAACCTGTGCAAATGAATCTTCAAAATCAACACCTTCTTCTTTTAAATATCATTGGGCAACTAGTCTGGCCTTATTTCTTACTATATTACCAGTCATCCATTTTATTTCAAAAAATCCATTTGGTTCCAATGAATTGTAGGCAACTCAATCAAATTCCAAACTTTATTTCTTTCAAAATGATTAAGTTCATCATGCATAGCATTTATCCAATTTGAATCATTCAATGCTTCTTTAACATTAATAGGTACAAAATCAGCAACAAAGCATAATTAGCATAAAAGTTCAAAACTGATTTTCCAGTTCTTATTTCATAGGATCAGATTGAGAAGAGACGTGCTTCCCCTCTAACTGATGCATTATCATTTTCAAGGTTTATTTTCACCAAAAACTAAATCTTTAAATTCTCTATCAGGATAATCAGAATCTGCATGTTGTTTTTCATTATTTTCAATGAACTGTACACGCACATGCACATGCACAGATTCTTCCATTGACATGGTTCTCTTGTTATATACTCTATAATTATTACTATTATTTGAATATTCTAGAAAAATACCTTCACCACTTTTAGCATCAATCTTGTCCAAATTATTTTTAGTATTTAAAATATAAACCTTGCAATCAAAAATTTTAAAGTGATCAATCTCGAGTTTCTTTTCTTTAAACAGTTCATAAGGAGTTTTCTTTAAACACGGGTCTAATGTAAACTCTATTTAAGATATAGCAAACAGTATTAACCGATTCAGCCCAAAAATACTTTGGTAAATTGAATTCATTTAGCATAATACTTTCCATTTCTTGAATAGTTCTATTTTCCCTCTCTACAAAACCATTTTGTTGTGGAGTTCTAGGGGCAGAAAAATTATGGAAGTATCCATTATCTTTACAAAATTTCTCAAAAGCTAAGTTGGCAAATTCTTCTCCATTATCACTTATAATTGATGTTATTAAATGACCTTTTTGATTTTTAATCTGTTTACAAAAAGCAATAAATTTGTTTAGGGTTTCGCTTTTATGAGATAGGAAATGAGTCCAAATGAATCTACTAAAATCATCTACAATTACAATCACATATTTCTTACCCCCTAAACTAAGCTATTCTCATGGGTTCAAATAAATCAAGTTGAAGTAGTTCTAAACATCTTGCTGTATTAACATTGTTAACAGATCTAAATGTCTCTTTGTGTTGCTTACCCTTCAAACAACAATCACAAACAAAATACTTTGAATTTTGGAAGTTCCAAAACCTGTCCATGTTTTTCCAACTTTTGTCGAAGGTGAACATATCCCAACCTTCCGTGCCAAAGAATATGGTATGTTTCTACCACATTTAATCATTTTACATTTTGTTGGGTTAGTTATGAAAAATCTAAAGTAGATATTTTCTTTTCTATTAGCATAAAATAAAACAGTATTATCTTTACAAACAAGACATTTATTATCTTCAAACTTTACACTCCTTCCATCATCATGAAGCTGTGAGATACTAATTAAATTGCGTTTTAATCCCTCTTTATACAATACTTTAGAAATTATCATAGATTTAAATATTCCTACTTATCCAAAACCTTTGACCTTGCTTTTAGAGTTATCATTGAAAGTGACAGTGCCTCCATCACATGAATTAAAAGATAAAAAATTAGAAATATCACAAGTCATGTGCCTGGAACAGTTGGTGTCCCATATACCATGTATTTTTAAAAAGATTTACTGTAAAACAGATTAAACAGATAATTGTTTTTGTACCCAAGCTATTTTTGTGTTCAAGTGGATTGGTGATAAAATTTTTAGGCACCCATACTGATTTAAGACATTTATTGTAGGGTAATCTAGAAGATAGATTTTTAGAAATAAAAGTCTTGGTATGGCCTAATGACTGAGTAAATATTAATGGACATTCGTTTGCATAAAGCCTTTTCAAATTACATCTAAAGCATGTAACACTTGAGACATTCCCTTTATTTTTAACAAAAGTAGTTTTGTACATTTTACGAATCCTACTATCATAACCAAAGCTGGTTTTATCGTTGCTAGGTTTGTTCATAGCCATTATTTTATCAAAATTGTTTTTGCCTTGAACAAAAACAGATAAGGTTTCTTTTAATTCAGTATTTTTCCTTTTAAGATTTTCATTCTCTTTTTGAATAACTTCCAGGTCATCACATATTTTCCCATTTGAACATGATCCTGTATTTCTTAATGTCTTATTTTCTTGTTTGAGCTTCTTACATTCCTTTTCAATTTTAGATAAATAATCATAAATTAACTTAAATCTCCTTTCTTGATCTTCATTAGTTTTTGAAAAGAAATCTTTCGTTCTTTTATTCTCATCTTTGAGCTTTATCGGTTTAGAATTTGCAACCCTTTTCTCTCTTACATTGTTTCGAGCATAAACTTCCATTTTTCATTTTCTTTAATCTTTTTATTTTCTCTTTGCAATTCTATATATAGTTCAACCATTCTCAAAATATCCTTTTGAAACTTTTCATTTTCTTCAATTAATTCTTTAACTTCAATTTCAATATCAAACTCAGAACCTGAACTAGAATCTGAATCAGTGTTTACCTCATTCATAGTTGTTGCCATTAAGCATAGATTGGCTGATTCTTTTCCACTCTCAGAATCATCACTGCTCGAGTCTGACTCCTGTGCAACTCCACCCAACATGATATGCACTTTTTAACTCTTTTTATTGCTTGTCTTTCCCTTGTTTCAATTTTAGACAATTTGATTTGATATGCCCCCTTTTCCTGCACTAGCATATTAATTCTGAAACATTGTATTTACTACTATTACATTTCTTTCTTCTATTCCCATCATATGATGTCTTCTGGGACGCTTCTTTGAACCTCTCTTTCTTTTCATGTACTTATATACTCCTTTAGTAAAATTTGTTATATTATCTTTCTCGCTTTGTCGCAACTCAGAATCAGAGGAATTAGTAGAAACATTTATATTAGATTTGAATGCTATACCTCTCCTTTTGTCATGTTCTTCACCATCAACTCTAGCTCGTATTGAGAAAGTGATCCCATCATTTCATTCTTTGAATACTCAGTGAAATCGTTTTTTCAATCGCAACCTTTTTAAGTAGGGCTCAAAGTATTCTTTTGATAAGAACTTTATTCTTCATGGTTTCCCCGAGTACAACCATGCTGTTTACAATTTTAGTGAATCTGTTGTAAATCTCACTAGTGCTCTCTTGATCATTCTGAAGTTTTGAAACTTTGCCCTGTGAATGCCCAACTTAGTTCTCTGTAACTTATCAGTCCCTTGATGATTGATTTTTAAAGTCCTCCAGATCTCAGATGCAGTTTTACACGGTGAAATATGACTATACATATTTCTACTTAAAAGAACAATACAAATAATTCCTAACTTTGTAGTTTAGAATGCATTTTGTAGCATCATTTCCGTTTAGAGTTTCTAAATTTACCTCAGGCAATTTATAAGGTTGACATGATAGCCCAAAATTCAAGACCTATATTTTTTAGAAATACCTCTATCCGATCCTTCCGGTAATACATAATCGCTTCCATTGAAATAAGATGGTCTGATAGGATTCAACTACTCAAATTCCTGACTTGTCACAACAAAGCAGTGGATCTTTTCACCTGATGCTATAACCCAACTGACTTTTACAGGATTGATAACCCACGACCAACTTAACTTTTTTGAGTAAGGAGGAATCCCACGAAGACATCTTTTGGATGAGAAAAGTTTAAATCGACTCGAAAGGCCCAAACAGAAGATTGAAAAGACACGACAATGAAACCCAAAAGAAATTAAGAACAGTAGTGCAGATGATGATGGATGTTGATGCAGCAAGAACTTCGATCACATCAGTAGTAGATGTTCAAACGATTGAGTCCTTTGTGATTGCATCAATGAAACAATAGTCGCAGTAGAGATTTTCACAATTCTCGTATGAATGTTGCATTCTTCTGTGTATCACCGTTGAATAAACTGTGAGTTTATTTAATCACGTTCCCCCTTGATTGCATTCCAACGGATAATCCCTCATTATTAACTCCAAAATCTTTTTTAATACGAAGGAGCGTCTAAACAACCAATCACAATATGCCACGGGTTAGAGAATAATAGTACTTCGAAAATACTGTTTACCTGTAATTTGAATTATCGCGCGCATTATCAGAGAATTCTTGCGTCGAAACACTTTCAATATGATTGTTAATACAAATATGTATTTTATGTTGAGAAAACAAATTTGAAATGAGAAAAACTAGAAGAACGGAGAAAGATGAACATAAAAGGAAAACAAATTTTATTGATGACCACAAAACATCTCTTTGTTAACGGTTTTTTTTTTCACTCTTTGAAGGAGGGTTGCACTGCCTTTATAGGCAGTGCAAAGGTGTTTGGTGGGGGTGGGCAGCCCACCCCCGTTGAAATGTGCAGCCGCAGTCTGCGGCTGCCTAACACTCTCCTTTGGGATGCACACCCCTACCAATGTCATACGTGTTTTGATACTGCCTCATTAAAAACCTTTTTCCAGAAAAACCCGGTGGGATAAAAACCGGAATAAGGAAAAAAATAGTCACATAGACTCCTAAAAGTTACATTACATTACAAATTTTGAAATCTACGCATCCCTATATTATGTACAAACTTTCCAAAGATAACGGTTGGTAGTGTCTTTGTAAACAAATCTGCAACGTTATCGCTGGATCGGACATATTGCATGTTGATATCTCCGTTCTTAATCAACTCTTGTGTGAAGGAGAAAAATTTCGGTGGTATGTGTTTTGTCCGATCATTCTTGACGAAGCCTTCCTTCAATCGTGTGATGCACGCAGTATTATCTTCGAATAAAATTGTTGGGTTACTATTCATAGTCAATTCACTTGCCACTCGAATGTGTTGTGTCATGGACCGTAACCAAACACATTCTCGACTTGCTTCATGTAATGCTATCACTTCTGCGTGATTCGAAGATGTTGTGACGAGTGTCTGCTTTTGTGATCTCCAGGATACGACAATACCTCCTACTGTGAACACATAACCAGTTTGTGATCGCGCATTATGCGGATTAGATAAATAGCCTGCATCTGCAAAACCATCCATCTTCCTTTCTAATTTGTTAGAATAAAATAAACCCAAATCAATAGTGCCACAAAGATAATGAAAAATATGTTTAATACCATTCCATCGTCTTCGTGTAGGGGCTGAACTAAATCTTTCTAATAAATTAGTAGAAAAGGATACATCAGGATGAGTACAATTAGCAAGATACATTAATGCTCCGATAGCACCGAGGTATGGTACTTCTGGACCAACCAACTCATTTTCTTCACAGGGTCGAAATTGATCTTTCTCAGTATTTAAAGACCGAACAACCATTGGAGTATTTAAAAGATTCGCTTTATCCATATTAAAGCGTTTTAAGACCTTTTCAGTGGTAATTTGACTGATGTAAAAATATACCGCTTGACATATGCTCAATTTGTAATTCAAGACAATACGGTCTTTCATTTCAAATTCATCCTTTAAGTTTTTCATTGCTTCATTTATCTCTTCTGGAGTTCCGATGATATTTAAATCATCAACATAAAAGGCAATGATTGCATATTCAGATGTCGTTTGCTTAATAAAAACACATGGGCATATGGGGTTATTTACATATCCTTTATTTAACAAATATTCAATTAAACGATTATACCACATACTCTCAGACTGTTTTAATCCATTAAGGGATTTCTGCAATTTAATTGAATATAGGTCTTTGGGTTTTGTTTTCAATACTTAGGGTATTTTGAATCCTTCAGGGATTCTCATATATATACTATTATCAAGTGACCCATATAAATAAGTTGTAACAACATTCATAAGACGCATATTAGCCTTCTCAGCTACTGCAAGGCTGATTAGATATCGAAAAGTAATAGCATTCATAACAGGTGAATATGTCTCATAATCAATTCCCGGTTTTTGAGAAAAACCTTGTGCGACAAGACGAGTTTTGTATCTTATAATCTCGTTTTTTTCATTACACTTACGCACAAAAACCCATTTATATCCAACAAGCTTCAGAGCTTCTCGTGTGAGTATGATATGTCCAAAACTCTTCGCATATTAAGTGAATTTAATTCAACTTGCATTGCGTGTTTCCATTTATTCCAATCGGGTCGTTTTTGTCATTCTATAACAGACCTTGGTTTAAGGTCTTCATTTTCTATATCATTTGACGTAGAATATGAAAATATTTCATCAATATTTTCCATATGACTCCGATTCTATATATCACCTGTAACGGTATAATTAAGAGAGATTTCATTATTTTTCAAACCTTTAGGGTTTTCTATATCCTGTGAATTCTCGTTATGATTCTCATCATGTGTTTCTTTAAGAACACTTAAATTACGTGTTTCTTCTGGAACACGTCTCCATAACGGTGTTTTCAATTATACTCATCCCTTTTCTTTTCCGAGGATTTCTATCTTTAGAGCCAATTGGTCTTCCACGCTTTAGGCGTGTTTTTGAGATTTCTGTAACTTCATTATGTAATTGTGTCTCCAGCATTATCAAGCATTTCTTGATGAAATGATTAGGGAATTGTGCTCTCAATTTAATTATTTGGGCAAGAAAACGTGAAAACACAACATTACGAGTTGAGAGCAAACATACATGTGACCATCTGCTAGATGCATCAATTAATACCATAAAATATTTAAATGGCCTGCATGATGGATGAATTGATCCACATATATCCCCATGAATTCATTCAAGAAAGACTGAAATTTTGGCCTTAATTTTAGCTGGAGATGGTCTCACGATCAGCTTTCCAAGCGAACAAGCCGTGCATGAAATTTTTCTTAGTGGAGAGATCTGTTAGACCTTTACTGAATGTCCATGAGAACTTTCAATTATTTTTCGTATTATTCCTGAACCAGGATGACCTAATCGGTCATGCCGCAAAAATTAACGATTTGTGGTCCATTCTTTACTACCATGTGTTTCGATTGCATTTATATATGCATAATGCAATCCAGATGATAATTTTGACAGTTTTTCTAGTACATGACTCTTACTGAATTTATTAATGGTAATGCACATGTACTTTTCATTTCTCTCATATATTTTGAGTATCATACTCATGCTAGTATATATCATTGAAACTTTAACAAGTTTCTTTTGGTCTGGGGAAAACAACGCATTTTTTATAAAAAATTACGTCCCATTGGGTAAAAAAAAACTCGCTTTACCAGTTTCTTCTATCAGATCTGCAAGACCTGATATAGTATTCACAATTGGTTTTGTTGATTTAAGATCAGAAAAATATTTTTTATTCTTAAGAATTGTATGTGTTGTTCCACTATCCGGTATGCAAATATCTGTCTCATTTAAGCAATCCATTTCAATGCTTTCTCCTTTTTGAGTGTTCGTGCTGATAACGTGTTGAGAAAACAAGTTTGAAACGAGAAAAACTAGAACAGTGGAGAAATATGAATAGAAAAGGAAAACAAATTTTATTGATGATCACAAAACATCCTCTCTGTCAACGGTTTTTTTTTCACTCTTTGAGGGAGGGTTGCACTGCCTTTTAGTGCAAAGGGGTTTGGTGGGGGCGGCCAGCCCACCTCCGTTGAAATGTGCAGCTGCAATTAGCGGCTGCCTAACATTTTATAATTAATAAAACAATTAAGAATATATCAAATAAAATCGCAGTTAATCAAAATGGTTATCCAAGATTTCCATGTCTTCATGCAATCGGCTACTTCGCATCAGTCAACTATGTGATTTACTTTGGCTACATTGTACAATGGACTACTTGGTTTTGCCTAAAACGCCTATGTAGCATATTCACCTACGTGATTCATCTATGTGGAAGAAAGCTGGAAGAAAGCTGTGCCAACTTCCAGGTCCTGCTTCAGCTGCTGTTGAGAAGAAAACAAGGGTGGCACCGCGAGAATATGATGCTACCGTTGAAGAATCTGAAGTGCTACCACTAGAACAGAGGAACTGATACATGTTACTGTTAGTATAAGGATATGCTACCGATGTGCCACCGTTACTGTTTAAGTGCTGCTTCTGCCAAGAAAGGTGCTACTGTGGTGCTTCCGCTAGAAATCAAGGTGCTGCTACCGCCAGGAGTGGTGCTATCGCTAGAAGGTACGGTGATGCTACCGTTATTGTTGAAGCAGAGCTCATTTTCCTTGCGCGTAAGGGTAAGAGGTTTATTCCTTGTGTTGTGTAAAGGTAGACTGAATATATGCGTGTAAAAGTATATAGGAATTTACATATATTGCGTAAAGGTAAAGCGTGCGCTGCGTAATGGTAAAGCCTGCCCTGCGTAATGGTAGAATATACGCTGTGTAAAGGTAAACTGAAATTCTTTTAGCCCGCCCTGCGTAAAGGTATTCTGAACCTCGCGTACGGGTAGTTTGAGTTTTCCAATACTTGTGTAAGGGTAACCTGTTATTTATAAGACTTACGTAAAGGTAAGTCAAATCTCACGTAAGGGTAACTCTCATTTTGGACACGCTGCCTAAGGGTATAGGAAAACTTACGTCAAGGTAAAACAAGATTACGTAAGGGTACTTCAAAGATTTTTAAGTTCACGTAAGGGTAGAAAGACAGCTCATGTATAGGTGACTTTCATTTTTTCTCCGAAATAACTATGTTTGGAGTGGGAACTGCAACTCGTATAATTTCTTGTCTTTACCTGGGCCTCCAAATCAGTTTGTATCATATTTTTTAAAAAAATCTCATGAATCAAATGCAATCTATGATATTGTTAACGTGCTTTGGAATACAATCCCATCATTAAAAACGATGTCGTCTGGGAGTTGTTTTAAGTTGCAACCCATTAAGTAAGTCCTTGTACATAACGTTTTTAATCACCTCTGCGTGATCTAGAACAATTATCTGGCATTTGGTCATGTAATAAATGCTGGCCAGCTCAAACTCCTACGATGAAATTATAGATGTTTTTTTGCAGTACGTGTAATTTATGTTAAAAGATTCCTTTCTCTGTTGGATTTTGGTTCTGTGCACAATCCCTTCCTCACAAATAAAAGCTTTCACTCGATAAAGAAAAGTAAAGCTGTGTGACTTTGTATAAGAACCACGATTACATGAAGGATTAGCCCTCAAATTGAGAAGTGATGCTTGTAAAAATCTTGTTTAATTTGTTAACATCATTAACGGACGAGGAATAGAAAAGAAAAACAAGTAATCTAAATATCTTTATGTATATCGATTGTTGGACATTGAGGGAATTCGTTAAAGAAGGTCCTCTGGTTCACCGGTCCCCTCCCTCCTCTACATGAATTGCTCCTTCCTGACTCAAAAAGTTGGGTTTTTTTGAATCGCAAGATTTCTGTTCTGTGCATTGTGAGATTTATTATGGGCAACATAGCTCATGGCTTCTCTGCTTTTTTTTTTCTTGCATTAAAACTTTAAGGGACGAACACATGGGATCGGTTTGAACTGCGAGTGCACAAGCGGGTGATCGATCTGTACAGCTCCCCAGATGTGGTGAAGCAAATCACATCAATCACAATCGAGCCTGGGGTGGAGGTTGAAGTCACCATTGCTGATTCTTCTTGAGAATCAATTATGGGCTCTTCCCCCCCCCTGCCAGTCCAAATGTGCAGTGTAGGTTTGATTGATTGAGGAGGTGCTCTATCTACATTATATTTTGGTGAAACCTTTCATTTTTCTTGGCATTTGGATTCAGGGTCCCTGTTGACGTTTTATTTGTGAAACAAATTTTGTTTTGGCTTCGTTTGGTTTGGGAACTAGACATTTGGATTATTGATGACCATTCAAGTTGGACTGGATAAATTTTTATCCGGATTCATTTATTTTGGATTATTTAGTATAGAAACTCAATTAATTGTGATGAACAATATATGACAAGGATATTGTGAATCCGATTGCATGATGCTCTGTTTTAAGTGTTTTTTGTAGTAGGCTCTATATTGTTGCTCTATTTTATTATTTCCATCCATACATGTACTGTAACAGTTGAATTCCTAACATCTTTTCAAGGATTTTACTGAGATTTCATATTGGGAACATGACTTCGTAAGCTTGTTTGTTCGATTATGTTCTGGTTTTATTATCTATGTTTCATTGCTTGAATGTTGTGTTTGTGAGAGTGGGGTTGTCCAGTCAGATAATGAATGTTGTATCCCTGGATTGAAGTGGCGATAGTCTAGGATCTTGATAAGGGTTATGTTTTTGGGGTAGTTTCTGGGACCCCTTTTATTTTCTAGTTATATTGATTCATGGTGATCTTACAATGTATGTAGATCCAACATGGATCAAGGCATGTAAAATGCGTTATGCTCTTATTTTCCGTTCTCCCCCTTTTATTAATATTTCATCATTTAATTGTTATAATCTTTTTTATAATGAAGAACATAATAAAGAACTTAGTTTTTTAATCATAGCAATTAAGCAGTATGATTAATCTAATAGCACCAATGGGAATTTACACATGCGTGAGAAATTTTTTCCAAATAAATCCGTGATGGTAAGAAAAAATTAGAGCCTCCAACCAAGAGGGATGCAATGAAACATGAATGCATGATTGTAAATTTTGAATGAAAATGTCTTCAATGAATAGCGAAGAGTAAAACATAAAAGATGGGGTGAGTTGTTGCTTGCTGGAGAACCTCACCCAAGAAATGTTGTCATCTCTGGGCTAACTTTACTAGAATTGTGCCTATTATTGTCTTTTGTAAGGAACAAAACATTTGTATATTTATGTCACTGCATGACTGTTCATATAGAGAGTATAACAATACCCAATAGGACATTTAAATATTAAATGTTAGAAATATACATTAAAGTATAAACAACAGGGTGATAGTTACTACACTGTAGTTTGTGTTTGATTAAGGTTCATGAAACCACATTGTGGTGTTCATATTGAATGATATGAGATATCATTTGATACTCTTGTGATGATTATCATGATTAAGGGTGTAACACATCATGTGATGATGATGCGTATATTAAGTGAATGTTTAAAAGATGTTTTAACAAGGCACTTATTTTGGCAAAAAAGAAAAAAATTATTAGGCCTCTTTTGGCAGAGGTGAACCTTAATACATTAAAGACCCAAAGCAAAATGAAAGTAAATCGAGACCCGAAGAGAAAATCAATCAAAAGTAATCGAAGTTACTTCCATCGAATCTTTAGTAAACATGCAGAAAAATCTTCATCGTGATCAATAAGCCTTTAAAAGATGATAGAAATAACGCAAAGATATTCATCTAAAGAAATTTTACTTGATGTCATCCAAGAGAAAATAAATATCATCTTGATCAAGTATCCAATCATGCCGCTCTCTAGTAAACTTCATTGATGAAAGCTGATAGTATTCAAGAAGTTTTTCACTATCTTCATATGATAAGGGTTCTTGAAGATGGGTAGCATCTAGGCACTCTTCCTCATAGAAGTTACCAAAAAAGCCATATGCATACACCATAAACGATGTCGTATCATCTAAGTGGGATTTGATTCTTGATCTTGTGACCATTGACCTCAGGTAGAATGATGGTGCTTCGCATTGTTGAGCTCTCTTCCTTTGGTAGCATTCATCATCGATCATTGGATTTTTTTAATTTAGAATTTGATGAAGTTGAGAGGTCAACACAAAGGATCTCTTTCCAACTCAATAGCTTTGGTTCTGGACCATTACCTTGATCTGAGGCTACCGCATCTTGAGCATCTTCAACCAAGCCGCTGGGTTGATGAAGATCACCGAACATCTTCGAATGAGCTTGATGAAGATCACATAGTGGCAGTCAAAGGCCCCCACTTCCGAAGGTATCCACGAGCTACCGAATCACTTGACGTTCAGGTGAGACTCTACACCCCCATGTTGTGCTAGTGCCTCACTATGCAAAGGAGATAAAAGAAAGAGAGCTTTGGGATGAGGGTGTACTAGACGTGGCTTGGGTAGTACAACATGCACTTACATTGCCTCGTCAAATAGGGTACCAACTCCTTATATAGGGCCCTTGAGGATGCTCCTCGAGTGTTGTCGCATTTACTTATGCGTTATAACGCATGAGTAAATGCTACAACCCAACTCATGCAACTCTTGCATGAATAAGGAATTCCTATGCATTACATTATACGTAATGGCTCTTTAACGATAGCCATCATGGAAGATTGCACCCAAACGTTAACTTTTAACGTTCATCCATCATGAATATTGTAGACAATAGCATGGAATGCGCCATATGATATGAAAGTCGTACATTATGACTTGTCCATGCACCCACCTTATGATATCATTCAATCGAATAATACTATTGAGACGACAGTGGCATGAAATCATGCATTTCAATCCATTACAATATAAAATCTCATTAAATACGATACAACCAATTGTATCACATACAAAAGGCTATAGGGAATACCAACTCCTTTAATCTCCCACTTTCACTAAAGTCTCATAGACTTTATGTCATTTCACCTTATATTGTATCATATACAATAACTTGTGAAACCATATCCAAAATCCATTTTGGATTGTAAGAGTTGGTGTCCTAGAACCAACTGGTTGTACTTTGATTACATGGACATTTAATGTATTTAAATATTAAACATCTTATTACATATTGTTCATTGTTCTGGATGATTATGATGTAATAATGTCATAGAGTATTTGTTGCATTTATAATTTCATGGCAGTTCCCCGTTATGATTAAAACCTTAAAATGCTATAACAATATTCTTAAATATAGTTCTACGGTTGAATGACATACTATGATGAGACACATAACATGCAGACCATCAGGTGTGAGTACTTGTAAACAGATGAGACTTCCTCTCATGAAGTTCGCACTTGGTTATCTCCAAGACAGGAGATTATGAGAACAGACCCGCGGGTAGGAATTCCGCATGTTTTGGTTTCATCAGATATTTCTATCCGTGAGCATGTGTAATGATCCTTAGACTTTAAGATTATCATTAATACATGTCACGACTCGCGCACTTTGATTTATTGACGAAAACTGTCACGCAGACAGTTGACGGGAAGTAGAGTACGTTGGGTGCGTCACGAGTGACATGTTATTAATGGATAAGTCGAGGAAGGATTTGTCCCTTCCATTTATGAAAGTTGATATCTCGACCCTTTGATTGAAATAGAACCGTCACACGAAATTCCATGACCATAGTGTAACAATGAGTTTATTTCAGGTAGTCAAAGAACGACATATCAAGCATAAAAGTTGATGACACTATCATGAAACATTCTTGATGAGATATTGCGACAAAGAGATTATATTACACAGTGAGCGTTCGTATGTGGATGTCGTTGTTGCGACATTACGTTCTTTCTCTTGGGTGCCTTGACCCGTTACTAGACAGTACTCTTGGACTTTAGGCAAACCCGCCCAATGCCAACGAGAAAGAATCCTAGAGGGTCACACACTAAGTGTTTTTGTGGTCTCGGTTAAATTCTATTTGAATTTAATTAATGAAATAAATATTATTCTCAAGATCGTGGAATAATTTTATTCAAGTTAAAATGATCACATAAATTAAATTAAATATATTTATTTATTTTATTGAACATTTAATAAATATTTATTTACTAGTTTGTAAATAAAATATTTATTTAAGAGAATAAATTATTTATTTATTTATTCGGGTGTTCAATAAATGGAAGTGGAGTTCGAACGGACTAAGGCCGATCCGGTGGTAAAATAATTATTTGCAAGACGATAAATATTTATTTAACTAGTTGGTACAAGTTAAAATAATAATGACGCTGCTATTATTTTGTGATGCTGAATTTTATTTATAATTCTGTTTTGCGCAAGTTGGCGCACCATAAATAATGACGCGGTATTATTATGAGCATGAGTTTTCTCTAAGTTCATGAATGTATTTAATTGCTGTTATGCAATTAAATATTGTAACTGAAGTTCTATGCATACAAACAGACAAGTACGCCTATTGTGCCAGACAACACACGACACTGAATCCGTACACCCGGTGAATTAAGAATTATTGAGTTAAACAATTTCTCTCTCGAATCCTCTTCCCACCCCTCTCAAGAACAAAAGACGTTCTTCAAGGCCTAAGAACAAGCAATCAAGAACGACCGACACAAGACACTCGCTTCACCGCGCTAGCACCCGAAGAACGAGCGATGTCGATCAGAGGCCATTAGAGCACGTGCGGATCATCACTAGAAGGATTCTAGTTTGGATCCTTACAAGCGCAACGTGATAATCCGAAAGGGTCATTTCGGACGATCAACGTCATCAATGAAAAAAAATACCAAAGATCCAGGTATTATTTTTCTTTATGAAATTAATTAAATTAATTATAAACATGATGTGCAAGATCCTCTCTAAAGGTTTTAAGCATCTTCATTCTTTATCTAAATATTTGATTCTATTCCGTGGAGACTGACGTTCATCGTCGTATTGATCCCGAAATAATCATTGATCATGGTAAAAATCAAAGTTGGGTTCCTTCCCAACCACGCTTTCGCTGCGTCCAGAACCTACAAGTGGTATCAGAGCGGTTACATCATAGTTTATAATTATTTAAATATTTTGTTGATGACTTATGCATTTAATAATTTAGTTGTTTCAATTCAAGTTAATTGTTCTACAAATCTGAATCTTGAGATCTATTCCTCCTCTTTCGTTTCTCATTCACCTTACAAAAACGATCTTTTCTTTTAATTTTGATTAAAATAAAATAGAGGATCTCATTCGGAGGTGCCAAAACTTCCTAGTCGTACAACACCAGAACACGCAGCGTGTATTCGGCAGTACACGCTGTGTAGTCAAGATTCAATGCATCAGACTGGTTCGCCAAACCAAGCCATGTGTTGGAGTCTTTCTAAGTCTTAAATGACTCTGTGTGTTGACCAGTAACAGGTGGCACACGGTTTTCGGATTACACGCTATGTAGTCCACTGAACACAACGTGTAGTCCCTTCGGGTTAGGGTTGGACCGTGTACCCCGTACACGGATTTCCCGGCTAGAAACCGTGTAACGTAGATAATATACGACGTGTGGCCACTGAACACGCCATGTACTCCGAAGATTTCCGAAGTACACTCACACGCCATTTCCCCGGGCGTGTACTTCAGATGGACGGTGAAAAATAGTACACGTTGTATAGTTGGAACTATACGCTGTGTATTCATCCAAATTACGTAGATTTATTAAAATTTATTATTATATTATACAAACCCTTGAGATGTGTACCATCGTGCAGACGTAAAGCTGAGGCACAACATGTGATAGGTGTTTTATATATATGTGTTTAATTTAACATCCGCATAATGTTCATTTCTACTAATTGGGTAGTTATGAATAGGAATTCACTGGGTTACCTCTAAGGTACAAGTTACGTACAAAGATAATTTTAAATGAATTTATTTGTTTAAAATTATGATGGATGAGAATCTCAATGAAATTCAGAAAAAGAGTTTAAGATAAAAGGATTGATTAATTAAAGATGATAATTAATTGATTTGAACGTGATTTATCTTAAACAAGAACGATTAAATAATTGAATGCTAGTTTTATTTATGCGTAAACATTGTTGCATGTATGGATGATCATGAGCTAGACCACGACCTTTGTATGTGGATGGTTTCTTTTAATTTATTTATTTAAATTAAATTTGTTGGCCTGCGATCCATCTCTCCTCATTAATATGTAGGGCCTGCGTGCCCAATGTTTCTTTTATGTAAAAACCCTTTTTACCCCTCACCCGCATGTGAGTTAAAAAAAGGCATATGTAATGGATGGAACTCCCAAGATAATAGAGGCGGTTCAAGCTGGAATCGAGATGAAACCAATTCAGGAGATACAAAGGTGGACATGTGGGAAGCTGTAAACATGAACCCAAAAGGTTCAAGATGTTTCTCCCCTAGGTTAGGGTTAGTTTATCAACTGTTAGATAAACTAACCATTAGAAAAGCTCATGATCATTCTCTTTATTTTATTTCCATCAGTTGCATGGTTTATCATTATGGATGTGTTGTCACGATCACATAATTAATGAATTAAAAAAGCATGCAAGATAGAACTAAAATAAACCAGACTTATGTGTAAATATTATCAAGACATAGTTAATCACTTAAGTTCCACTTAATATTAACAAGCATGTGATAATGATAATAAACAATTCACGCATAAGAGATAAAAATCTCTCAAATAAAATATTAAGTCAGACCAAACCTTCCGTTACTTGATTAAAGTCAAAACTCAATAAAGCTATGTGTTTGACCAACCCTTGTTGAGACACATACTTTTATACAGGAAGCCCTTATGAAAGGTTTCTGGTCGACTTAACCATATTACATCAAGATGAGTATCCCTTGCTAGACTTGGTGTAATATTGGAGGCAAGAGTTGAGAAAATCCAAAGTCATGATTTCAGGATTGGGGAGTCCACTCAACAGATCAAGGAGATGCAAGCCCGTAGTTGGAAAAGACTTGCCTATCTAAATACCTTCTAATAGCTTGACCAACCCTTGTTGGGGTTATGCAAAGGGGAATATGGATCCTTGCCACTAGAATGTCATGATAACTGGACATTCCGAGTTCAATGGTGAGGGCTATTGGGATTTGATAAAATAGTGAGAGACTTAATAAAATTTATTATTTCTTATAAAATGTAATCAATAAAGTACCAATGATCTTCTTTTTTAATTGTAGAATAAAAATGACAAACTCATCAACCACACTATCCCTACGATCAATTCTGGATAAAGAGAACATCCTCACCGGCAGTAACTTTTAGGAATGGTTTAGACGCCTTCGGGTTATCCTACGCCATGAACAGAAGTCTTACATGATGGAGTCAACATTACTTGATCTGCCTGCCAAAGAGGTGAGTGATGAGGATTTCCTGGTCTATGAGAAACATATGAACGACACAGTCAACGTTCAATGTTTGATGCTATCATCAATGTCTAGTGAGCTCATGAAGTCTCATGAAAACATGGATGCTTATAGAATGCTCAAGCACCTCCGTGGTCTTTAACAGGAGAGAGAAAGACAAGAAAGGTTTGAGATCTCTAAGGCACTCTTTCAGAGTAAGCTTGGAGAAGGTGCCCCAGCTGGAACTCATGTAGTTAAGCTTATTGGTTACATTGAGCGCCTGGAACTTCTAGGATTTAAACTCCCCGAAGAACTGGGCATCAATATCATTCTCGCATCACTCTCTCAGAGATTCTCTAACTTTGTTGTTAATTTCAATATGATCAACATTGAGAAATATCTATATGATCTTCTTATCCTCATTTGCCAAGTGGACAAAGATATAAATCACGAAAATCCTTCTGTCCTTATGGTGAATAAGAGGAAAGAGAAAGAGAAAATCTTTAATCTCAAAGCTTCTTTATGACCTTCCAAGAAAAGGAAGATCAAAGGGGAGGCAAGGGAACAAGAGACTGTTTGTTTCGCATGTGGTAAGAAGGGCCACTGGAAGAAGAACTGCACCCAGCCTAAGAAGCAAGGGGAAGCTTTAGGTGCATTTTTTATCGAATGAAATCTATCTATTTCTACAAATTGGGTATTAGATATAGATTGTGGTGCTCACATATGTATCCAAATACAGAAACCAAGTAGATTCAGGAAGATTGACCGAGGGGAGGTAGATCTACGAGCAACCAACAGAGCCAGACTTGTTGTTGTAGCTATCGGGGACTACCACCTCACATTGCCAACTGAGATGATCTTGGTGTTAAAGGGTTGTTATTATGTGTCATCTGTTACTAAAAACATTATTTCTGTATCTAGATTAGATACAGATGGATTTTTTTCAAGTTTGGAAATGAATGTTGCTTCTTTTACAAAGATAACATTTATTTTGGTAGAGCACATTTATACAACGGTCTTTACGTGTTGGATTACACAAACCAAGTAATGACAATCGATAACAAAGATACTTCACATGACTCATACCATACCCAACTTTGGCATCACTGGCTAGGTCATGTAAACGAGAAACGCTTGACAAAGTTACATCAAGATGAATATTTATATTCTTTCAAACTAAAACCACTTGGTGTATGTCATGCATGTTTACAAGGAAAAATGACCAAAGCACCATTTAGTAGGAAAGGTGAAAGGGCTAAAGAAATTCTTGAAATTGGTCCATACCGATGTGTGTGGACCATTTCTAGTTGAAGAAAGGGGAGGATACTCATACTTCATAACTTTTACTGATGATTTTAGTAGATATGGATATATCTACGTAATGAGGTATAAGTCAGATTCTTTTGATAAGTTCAAAGAATACAAGAATGAAGTTGAGAATCAGCTTGGTAAGAAGATTAAGAAACTCTGCTCAGACCGAGGTGAAGAATATCTTAATGAGGACTTCACTGATTACTTACGGGAGTTTGTGATCCTATCCCAACTCACTCCTCCATACACGCCCCAGTGGAATGGTGTGAGAAAAAGGAGGAACCGCACCCTGTTGGACATGGTGAGATCAATGATGAGTCATGTGAGTCTTCCATTATCCTTTTGGGGATATGCGTTACAAATAGCGGCACACATACTAAACCAAGTACCAACTAAATCGATAAATGGTATTCCATATGAGTTCTGAAGTGGAAATAAAACCATATTATCGAATTTACATGTGTGAGGAAGTGATGCATTTGTTAAGGCCTTTTCAGTTAACAAACTTGCACCCCAAGGCACAAAGTGTACCTTTATAGGATACCCCAAGGAAACAAGGGGATATTACCTATACAACCCCTCAGAAAAAAAGGTTATAGTGGAAAGACACGCCATATTCATTGAGAGGGAGAACATCTTCAAAAGAGATAGTGGGAGCGAGATAGACTTCGATGAAGTTGAGGCTCAAGGTACATAAGAGTTGGTACAAGAACAAATCACACAAATACTTGTGGAAGAAATAACTGTTCCAGAGACACAAGAGCTGCGTAAGAGTACAAGAGAGGTTAGAGAACCAGAATGATACAGTTTTCTAGTTACTGAGGATGGTGACTCATTATTAGTTGATAATAATGATCCTCTAACCTATAAGGAAGCAGTAAGTAGCACAAATGTTTCCAAGTATCAAGAATCCATGAATTCTGAAATGAATTCCATGTACCAAAACCAAGTATGGATTTTGGTAGATCCTCCAGTTGATGTAAAGCCTGTTGGTTGAAAATGGGTATTCAAGAAGAAACTGGACATGGTAGGACAATTCAACACTTATAAATCACGACTGGTTACAAAAGGGTTCCAAACAACGTCAAGGCATTGACTACGGCGAAACCTTTTCACTAGTTGCAATACTGAAATCCATCAGAATTCTATTGGCTATTTCCGCTTATCATGACTATGAGATTTGACAAATGGATGTCAAAACAACCTTCCTTAACGGGAACCTTCAGGAAGATGTCTACATGACACAACCTGAAGGTTTTATGACTCCAAAGGATTCCAATAAGGTATGCAAGTTGCAGAAATCCATTTATGGATTAAAGCAAGCATCCAGGTCATGGAAAATTCATTTTGATGAAGCCATAACAGAATTTGGTTTTATCAAGAATGAATGTAAGCCTTGTTTTTACAAATGGTTTAGTGGGAGTGCAATCGTTTTCCTAATAGTATATTTTGATGACATATTATTTATTAGAATCGAGATACCAGTCTTACAGTCTCTTAAGTCATGGTTGAATCAATGCATCTCCACGAAGGACTTGGGTGAGACAACATATATTCTTGGGATCAAGATCCATCGTGATAGATCCAAGAGATTGTTGGGCCTAAGTCAAAGTACATACATTGATAAGACCTTGAATAGATTCAGTATGAAACAATCCAAGAGGGGATTGTTGCCAACATCACATGGAATTAATCTTTCCAAGAAAATGTGTCCTCAAATACATGAGGAAAGAAAGATAATGACAAAGACTCCATACGCATCAGCGATTGGGTCAGTCATGTATGCCATGCTATGTACTAGGCTGGATGTCGTCTACGCATTGAGTGCGGTAAATAGATATCAAGCTGACCTAGGTGACCGCCATTGGATAGAAGTCGAGACTATCCTAAAGTATCTGAGGTGTACTAAGGATATGTTCTTGGTTTATGGAGGAGATGAGTAACTAGTCATCAGAGAATATGCAGATGCTAGTTTTCAGACTGATCAAGATGACATGAAGTCGCAAACAGGATACATCTTCACTTTGAATGGAGGTGCAGTGAGCTGGAAGAGCTCAAAGTAAAGTGTGGTTGCAGATTCTATAGCAGAGTCCGAGTATATTGCAGCTTCTGAGGTAGCTAAAGAAGTAGTTTGGATGCGAAGCTTCATCCAGGAATTGGATGTGATACATAGCAGTAAAGATCCTATCACACTGTACTGTGATAATACTGCAACGGTGGCTCTAGCAAAAGAGCCAAGTTCACATAAGCGGATAAAGCACATACTTCGGAAGTATCATCTCTTGAGGGATTTTTCTCCGAGAGGTGAAGTTAAAGTGAGCAGTATTTCCATGGATGAAAATGTGGTGGACCCCTTGACTAAAGCCTTGACTTAGCAGAAACATGATCACCATGTGAGGTCTAGTGGACTGAAAGTCGTAGGCAGTTGGATCTAGTCCAAGTGAGAGTTTGTAAGAGTTGGTGTCCTAGAACCAACTGGTTGTACTTTTATTACATGAACATTTAATGTATTTAAATATTAAACATCTTATTACATATTGTTCATTGTTCTACATGACTATGATGTAATAATGTCCTAGAGTATTTGTTGCATTGATAAGGTCACGACAGTTCCCCGCTATGATGAGAACCTTGAAATGCTATAACAATATTCTTAAATATAGTTCTACAGTTGGATGAGATACTATGATGGGACACATAACATGCAGACCGTCAGGTGTGAGTACTCGTAAGTAGATGAGACTTCCTCTCATGAAGTTCACACTTGATAATCTCCAAGACATGAGATTATGAGAACATACCTGTCAGTAGGAATTTTGCATATTTTGGTGTCATCAAATATTTCTATCTGTGAGCATGTGTAATGATCCTTAGACTTTAAGATTATCATTAATACATGTCACGAATCGCACACTTTGATTTACTGACGAAAACCATCATGCAAACAGTTGGTGGGAAGTAGGGTACGTTGGGTGCGTCACGAGTGACATGTTATTAATGGATAAGTTGATGAAGGATTTTTCCCTTCCATTTATGGAAGTTGATATCTCGTCCCTTTGATTGAAATAGAACCGTCCCGTGAAGTTCCATGGCCAGGGTGTAACGATGAGTTTATTTCAGGTAGTCAAAGAATGACGTATCAAACATAAAAGTTAATGACACTATTATGAAACCTTCTTGATGAGATATTACGACAAAGAGATTATATTACATAGTGAGTGTTTGTATGTGGATGTTGTTGTTGCGACATTATGTTCTTTCTCTTGGGTGCCTTGAACCATTGCTAGACAATACTCTTGGACTTTAGGCAAGCCCGTCTAATGCCAACGAGAAAGAATCCTAGTGGGTCACACACTAAGTGTTTTTTGTGGTCTCGGTTAAATTCTATTTGAATTTAATTAAAGAAATAAATATTATTCTCAAGACTATGGAATAATTTTATTCAAGTTATAATGATCACATAAATTAAATTAAATATATATATTTATTTTATTTAATATTTTATAAATATTTATTTACTAGTTTGTAAATAAAATATTTATGTAAGAGAATAAATTATTTATTTATTTATTCAGGTGTTCAATAAATGGAAGTGGAGTTAGAACGGATCAAGTCCGATCTAGTGGTAAAATAATTATTTTCAATAAGGTAAATAATTATTTAACTAGTTGGCACAAGTTAAAATAATAATAACGCTGCTATTATTTTGTGATGCAGAATTTTATTTATAATTCCGTTTTGCGCAAGTTGGCGCACCATAAATAATGACGCGGTATTACTATGATCATGAGTTTTATCTAAGTTCATGAATTTATTTAATTGATGTTATGCAATTAAATATTGTAACTGAAGTTCCATACATATAAATAGACAAGTACACCTATTGTGCCAGACAACACACGACACCGAATCGTACACCCGATGAATTGATAATTATTGAGCTAAACAATTTTTCTCTCGAATCCCCTTCCCACCCCTCTCAAGAATGAGATACGTTTTTCAAGGCCGAAGAACAAGTGATCAAGAACGACTGACACAAGACAATCGCTTCATCACACTAGAAACCGAAGCACGAGTGATGTCGATCGGAGGCCATCAGAGCACATGTGGATCACCGCTAGAGGGATTCTAGTTTGGATCCTTACAAGCGCAACGAGATAATCTGGAAGGGTCATTTCGGACGATCAATGTCATCAACGAAGAAAAATACCAAAGATCCATGTATTATTTTTCTTTATGAAATTAATTAAATTAATTATAAACATGATGTGCAAGATCCTCTCTAAAGGTTTCAGGCCTCTTAATTCTTTATCTAAATATTTGATTCTATTCCGTGGAGACTGACATTCATCGTATTATTGATCCTGAAATAATCATTGATCATGGTAAAAATGAAAGTTGGGTTCCGTCCCAACCACGCTTCCGCTACGCCCGGAACCTACATGGATATCTTTAAAAAGACTTGGAGAACTATCATTAACTTCACTGTGTATCACATCATATGATATATTTTGTGAATACCCATCCAAAACTCTTTTAGATTAACTCTACAACTCTTTTAGAGCATCTCTCTAAATCAAACTCAATTCCCCTTTAGTCAACCACAAAGTCTGACCCCACTTGACTTTGTAGAGTTGAAAAAAACATGAATCTTTGTTGAGACCACTTTGTGTAAGTTATATTTGTTGTCAATGGTTTTCAATGAAGTAGACTTTCATTGATGTCAATATGTTGGAGATGTGGTAAAGAAGAAGCAGTTTGGGAGTTTGGTTGAAGTATCCAAGCTTGTTGAAGAAGTTGAAGAAGATCTTACGCATTGTGTTACTTGGTATAGTGTTTAATGATTTATACACACATGTCTTAAAATATTGATTCCTAAGTTTTGAATGATTTTATTTCCTTGGGATTACTTGATATTTTTAAGTCAAAAGTAATTTTAAGATTGGAGTTTCATGGACTTTGAGGATTCTTAGTGAAGATATCTATCTCTATAGAGTTTCATGGAGTTTGAAGATAAATTTTGACAATGCTTAAGCCAATTCAAAGTGTTTATATATCATGAGAAGAGTTCATGATGCTATCAGTTTGAAGGGAATAGTAGGAGTTCCATGCTGAAAAGTTTGGTATTGAACCGTAGAAGTTGATTGGAGAATACAATACCTCTACGCCGTAGTGAAGGTCCATGCCACAAAGGAAGTATCTCATGTCACATTAAAGGGTCCACAACATAAAGAACAAGCTCCTGGAATTCGGTGGTTCTAGAGATTTCAAGTTCTCTACGCCGCAGAACCTTTATCACACTGCAGAATGTTTTGGAAATTAAAAAATAACTGGTTTGAACCACTGTGGTATGCCACAATGGAGGTTCCCACACCATGTTTTTTGAATTCTGGATAGATTTGAAAAAGTTTGATGACTTGGATCCATCTTGTTGGTTTGGTAGTTATTCTAACTCAAAATAACTACAAATTCAAATTAGATGATAAAGATCTATTTGGACAAAGATCCAAAGGCTGAATTTGAAGAAGAAATTGAAGAAAGTTGATGGTTTGAATTTGAATTTAAAATTCAAATTCAAACTAGAGGAATTGGATGGCTTCTATGCAAGATATATTAATACACATTAGAGCGGAGAAGATAAAAAATGAGGAGTATGAAGATTTGAGAGGGTAATACATTATTATCATAGCGAGAATTTCTATGTACAAAGAGTGAGAAGATTTGATACCAAATTCTATTAGATAAATTATTTGGTATCAAAGAATATGAAGAAGAACCAGTTTATTCTTGTTTATACACTGAAGTAGAATATTGAATAATAAGAATCAATGCAATCTTGTTGTGCATTGAAGTTAAAAGAAGAAATAAGAGGAAAGGAGAAGAATAATTGTCTTTCAATCCATGCAAGAAAGGCAACCATCACTTACTACTGTGAAGAGATAGAAGAAGAGTATTGAAGAAAAAGTGGCTGTGTATTCCAAAGTTTCATAGTTAGAATAAGCGTCTTGAAATCAGTGAAAAATAAGAAAAAGAATTTGAAACATAATTCAGTTTTTCTATAGTGAAGATAAGAAGTAGGAGTTGTGTGCTTTATAGTTTTCATACAAAAGAAGTCCTTGCATACTGTTGTTCAAGTGAAAGAAGAAAAGAAGAAGAATAAGAAGAAGAATAAAAGGCATCACATCAATAGATTGAAGAGATCTAAAGTGGCGATACTCTATTGTTGTTACCTCAACTAATTATCATTGTAAGGTGCTAGATTCACCTGTGTATGGGATATACCAAATCATAGTCAGGAGACGTGAAAACATGAGTCTCAAGGTTACACCCTACTCATTATAACTCACAAGAGAAATCTAGCGGGTTGTGTGATCATGGAGGAATCTAGTTTACACCAAGGACTATCCATCTCACATTGAGTGGTAAACCATGTAAATTGTTGCATTCCTTGCACGTGTGTGTTCGGTTGTACTACAAGAAAGAAAGAAGGAGAAAGAGATAATAAGAGTGATCTTTTTACCATAATAAGTGATAGAGTTAAATTGAAAAGGTATAAAGGTTAAATTTTTAATTGGATCATGAATTTCCATCACTAATTCATCCACTCTTAGTGCGGTTCATATCCCAATTAGTCCCCTCAATTGATATTAGAGAAAAGGTTAACATCTATTGGATTCTCAATCTAAAATTATTCTATTTGAAGACTTTATGTTTCTTTCCTGAAATTATAAAGAAGTTCAGTTTTCAAGAAATTATCTCCATGTCAAATTAGAACTTAGTTTCTGCCAAGACTTTGATGAACAAGAAAAATAAAGTGAAGAATAGGATGATGAAGATGTCCCTATTGTTAGAAGAGGAAGAAGTTTCATTCCCTCCAAGCACTGATAAAGTAAGATCTAGTATTTCTAGAGATGAACAATTGGTTGTTTCAACAACCAAGGATATAGACAAACATTAATACCTCAGTGGGATCTGGGGATACAAGTGATCCTAAGGTATGTGAATATTATTTTTTAAACTATCCACAAGAATACTATTCAAGTGGGTGTGATCACACGTCAATAGATTTATCCATTGAAGCTTTAAAGGATATGATGTATGTCTTATCCAATGAATTATTTTCTATAATTTGTGGGATTTTTGAAAGTAAACAGGAAGAAATTATCCATCTTGAAGGCGAGGCATATAACTTGGAGAATGATTTAAGAGAAAGAGCTATTAAAAGAATTAAGCTCTTGAAACAAGTTATAGTCAAAGAACATGAGTATGAGGAGATTATGGTGAGATGGTGATGATCATAACATAGAATTTTTAATAAAATGTATTGATTTTAAATGATAAATTCCCATTTATTATTTGATTTATCATTTTATGGGAATTCTTAATTCTGAATATTATGTTTTGAAAAAGAAATAAAAACATTTTTTCAAAATAATTTTAGTTTTTTACATTTTTAATAAGTGTTTAATTTTATTTAGGAAAAAAATTGGCCTTCATAAAGAGATAAGACAAGCACAATCCTGCATGGGCTAACCAGGACCAGAGGAGGCATAGGTTACACACTAAGCGCGCATGGAGTGGTCCAAGTCCCACCACTGATCCCATGCGGGTTGGTACGGGTCCGTGTATGGGTGTGTGTGTGGTGTGGTGCAGGCGTCGATTCCCTGATACCTTGGTGATTCAGTGCTACACCACGCATCGAGTCTTATATGTGAGCGATTATCCCCCACATTTTTCAATCTAGGATGACTCTCATATGCAAGCACTGTTTCACTTACAAAAGCGACGTCTTCCCACTTCATTCACATGTCCCCGCACTCAGAAACACTAGACCACCGCTCATCGCTGCCATTGCTGCACTCAAAATCTACTGCTAGTCAGTGCTACCACTACCATCAATGTGCTACCTCTACTACCATTGTTCATGCCACTTCAAAAAATAGTAGAGGCCTGCTGCCACCAAGCCCTATTTCCCCCGAGTCGTGCCTAAATTCGCTATTTGATACCTCTAGTGCTACTACTTCCACCATCGCTCACTACCGTTAGGTTGCTATCAATGTTCTTCTTCCGCCACTGTTGAGATGATTCCGCTTACCTCAGCTACTGTCTGCTACTTCCAGTGCTACCGCTTCCATTGTCAGTTGCTACTGTTGAGTTGCTACCAGTGTTCTACTTCCGCCAGCTACATTCCGCCACCGTTGAGATGACTCTGCCAACCTCTACTACTGTATGCTACCACCAAGCATACCTCCGCTACCACTACTATCGACTTGATTCCTCCACCGCTGCTGCACTCAAACACTGTTGGACCATCGTTCAAGCCACCATAATCTTCCATGGCCACCACTGTTGGGGATCGGGCTGGATCCAACTAGCTATTAAGAGTTCGGGAATCCCTTGGAACTTTACTTGGGAATAAAGCATGGTAATCAGAAGCGATCAGGCATATTACCATCAGACCGTGCCCATCGCTTGCGACTATCGCTCTGCTGCCGATGCCGTGCTACCGTCACTTGACTCGGTGACTGTTGGATCTCCTTCAATTGGGCTTGAATACATGGAGACCTACAACCATGCATCAATCCCACCTTCATGTGCTATGTCGTGTTGGAGCGAAGCCGTGGTGAATAGTAGATTTTAGAGCTCAAAACACCTCCGACTATGGTGTAGTGATGATCCTAGTGGCCCTATAAACGATGGAGGATGAAGCCTTGAAATGACCATGCTTATGGAATATTGATCACCATGGAAAACCTCACATACATGAACAAGAGGAGATCGAAGATAAAACGACCAAGCCTTCAGTGTGGTTATGATAATGTTGTCCATGCATATGTTGGGAATGATGTACACAGGTTTCATTCCATCCATGTTGAAGCATACCTAGGCCAATAATGGAAGTAAGAACTCAAAATGGATGGTGCTACCCCATTGATAGACACTACCACAAAACCGGGTTTCCGCAGTTCCACCCTTTTTAGCACTGATAAAGGTACCCCCTTTATCAGTGTTTTTTAGCGCTGTTAAAGACCCCCCTTTACCAGTACTTTTTTTATTAGCACTGACAAAGAGGGTTCTTTATCAGAATTTTTTTACTAGCGCTGTTAAAGAGTATATTTCAAAAAAAAAAACATTAAAAATAATATATTAATATATAAATATATAAATATATAAATATATAAATATATAAATATATTTATATTGATATATATAATATATATATTTTAAATATGTTTTTGATAAGTATAAATAGGCATTTACATTTAATATATACGAAATTTAGTGAAAATGGCTTAAAAATATTTTAAAAAATATTATTAATTAATAATTTGATAATTATCATCGATTAATAATCATTTAATAACAATTTGAATACACAAAAAATCAAAAAATTAATAAAATATCTAAAATAAGTTTAAAACGTAACTCAAACTTCAAACGACCATAAATTTTGATCTGGGTGTCCATTTGAGCTCTACAACATATCAAATTGAAGCCTATGACAAGCTCTACGCGATGGCGTCACAAGAGAACCTTTTGTCCCATTTTTAGAGTCCAAAAAGGTCTATAAGGCCTCCAAAATTGAGTTTTTAGTCGGGATACCCAATTTTTTTAACATTCAATAGAATTTCAGCCTCATTTCAGGGGGTCCTTTTTCCCTTTTTCAGCAGGGACTAGATTTATTCTGAGGGATTGAATTCATATTGATATTATAGTTTTGAAATTTTATCATTTTTCACAATGTAATGTTATTTATAATCAAATATATAACAATATATACATATTTTTTTATATATTCACACATAAAAATTTAATTTTATAAATAAATAATTAAACATATTTACATACAAAGTATATTTCTCAATATATAAGCCTTATAATATCCATTTTATTTAAAATACAAATATATGTATATTTATATACCTATGTAATGTGTGTGTGTGTGTATATATATATATATTAGTGCATGTCTATATTAACAAACTGATATATATTATCTATATATTCTAACATATGAATATAGATATGAATATACATATGAATATACATATGGATATATAATATATGTATATATATATAAATATGTATAATTATACTTACACACACACACACACATATATAAAATATATACAAGTGTATGTATGCTGTATGTATGTTGTATATATGTATGTATGTATTCATTTATAAACACAAAAAAATATATTTTATAAATGTATTTAAAACTAATCTTATAAATATGTATTAATATACAAATAAATAAACAGATAAAAAAATATAACTAAATATATATATATATATATAACTAAATAGATATAAGTATATATTAATATAAATCTATATTAATATACAAATAAATATAAGTATATATATATATATAAATAGATATATCATTAAATGAAGAACAAAGCAACATGGGGGAGTGATAAAGGGTTCAGACGCGTATGGGAGGGGTCTCAAGTTCAAATCTTGGGGGGAAGTAGAGGCACATGGGTGAGTGCAAGTGGTCTGATTCAAAGATTTTTTTTTAATTTTTTTTTGACTTTTATCGGCACTTTTTCTTAGCGTTGATAAAATTTAAAAAAATCAATGCTTTTGTTTAGTTCTGATAAAAGGGGCATTTATCAGCGTTTTTTGAGCACTGATAAAAGGGACCTCCTTTATCTTTTCTGAGATTAACAACATTTTTTAGCACTATAAATGCCCCTTTCTAGCGCTTTTAAAGGCCATATTTACAGTAGTGAGATTTTAAGAAGCTAAAAGTAGAGACACAAGCTGGGCTTTATACACTCAAGTGAAAGTTTGGGCCAATTCACCTCCATGCATGTACGTTACAATACAATCCAATGATAATGCCAAGTCATATGCCACATGGAATATGAAATTTATCTTAAAAGGAAGAATGAAGGTAAAATTGAATCATGGATGAAGATACAAAAATATGGGTAAGTCAAAGCTGTGCTCTCTCTCTTCAACAGTATATAATTTAAAAGGAGATCTTCATAGGAATAAAAAGAATATTTTGAACGATTCAAAGAGAGAAATATTATATGATTTGAAGAAAAGATTTTGGAAATTCAAAGGTTGGACCTTTTGCTACCAATGCCTATAAATACAGAGACCATACTGCTGAGAGGAGGAGAGACAGAGAGGAGGATCATAAAAGACTTGGTTGAAGAAGGTCAATATACTACTCTAGATTTTTTTTACTTTATTCTATTCTGTTTTACTTTTAATATGCCATATACTCCTCCAATATCCATTTCATCTGTAATGGAGGGGTAAAAATTTTAGGTGATTGGGGAAGGGATGACAACTCTCTTGTGATGCTTGAGTCTCCAATATTACAATGAAAATAATGCTATCTTTTTATTGTTAATTGATTTTAATATTTAGTTGCATATTTTATGTTGAATGCAATTGTGTCTAAAATTAATTTTATCATACTATTTATTACCTTGTTCAAGGATCCATCATCCACCTCTTCTTGGTTTCAGATTATATCGATTGAATGATCTGAGGATAAGTAGTGAGTGTTTAGAGATTGCTGAAACGTGAGGACGTTTTAGTGGTTAAACATGGTTTAATTGGGAATCAAAATACCTAATTGGGTATTTACTGAGTGAATTGAGGGAAATTCACCTTGTCTTTAACACATTGGAAGGAGGGTAGATAGAAGCAACGAATTTTTCAGGCTAGTCTCACCATAATCAGTCAACCAATCAAGGGTGAAGAGGGGAAGCGATTGTGGAACCTATAATTTATCAATTAAAAAGGGAAATAGATCCAATTAAGAAGACTGTGATAACATTATAATAGGGAATCAAAACCTGACCCGATCAATTTTTTCTTGATCTGAATTTGAAATCTTTGTTTCATTGATTTCTTAGTCACAGAAACCTAAAAAACCATCATTTATTTTGTCACTCATAAAAAATAGATTTAGATCACTCCTATCTAGAGACAACCTAGGTTACCAATACTAAAACATTCCCTAGGAAATTAATTATCTTTTACCACACCCTATGATAGGTGTACATAAAAACTTGACATCACTTTCGGGGAGTGAGTGCCAATATAACTTAGATTTTGCATGACAAGGACCTCTAACTTGGAATTATTTTCTTTTGAACCAAAAATAGAAAGAACATGGATAAATAGAATTAGGAATCTCAATTTAGATAATAAATTTGAAGAAATTAAGTGCAAGGACCTCAAATGAAACTTTTAGTGTTCATTCTGAGCCCACAATCATGACAATAAACCCAAATCAAACTTTAAGGGACTTGTGTGCCCCATAATTTTCTAATCAATAGAATAAACTTTCTATTCTTACTTTACAAAATGATTTTGAATTATGCATAAATATGATTTAGGTGATATCAAAATTTCATGGTCTTGTAGGTGAAGATACAAATAGACATATTCAAGAGTTCACCCATGTTTTCTTGATTTTCAAGTCTTGATGAGTCACTGAAGAGAAAGTCAAGTGGAGGGCATTCCCCTTTTCACTTAAAGGAGCTTCTAAGGAGTGGTTGTACAACCTGCAACCGGGATAGATTCATGATTTGTATAACCTCCAAATAATCTTTATGAAAAGGTTCTTACCAACCTACGGGATCATAATGATAAGGAAGGAGATCTTTTCCATCTGATAAGAAATTGGAGAAACTCTCTACGAGTATTGGGAAAGATTCAAGAATCTTTGTGCTAGTTTCCCTCATTAAGCCGTGGATGAACATATATTTATAGTGTTCTATTTTCATGGACTATTGGAAAATGATAGGAACCTCTTGGATACATCATCTGGAGGATCTTTGATTAAAAAATCACCAATAGAAGATAGGATCCTGAGTGAAAAGATAACACAAAATTCCCAACAATTCAGAATAAGAAGTATAGGTACAAGAGGGATCCATGAGGTAAGAACTTCTAATTCATCACCTTTACTTGAAACCAATATTGAATAACTAACAATTTTAGTGAGACAAATGGTTGTGAAGAAAGCGAGTGAACAATAAGCCACTCCTCAGGTATTTGGTTTGTGTTCTTCATCCAATTACTTTACCGATCCATGTGCTGAATTAAAAGGGATAGAGAGTTGTGTGATAGCTTTCCAACCTAGAAAATTCCAATAAAATCATCCATGTAAATAAAATTCACAATCCCAACTAGGATTTAGAACCCAAAAAAGTCAAGATAGACCCTTTTATCAGAATCAATACCCATCTCAACCCAAATACCAATAGTAATTCTAAAACCCACCACCTTTTCAACATCCCTAAAAAAACCCCACCACCACCAAGCTTATTAAACAACTCATTTAAAATAAAATTCCTATAAGCAACCATAGACCAGTGCACTATCATCTAAACACCAACAACTACGAACATAGGTTGATGGGATAAAAGGGACAGTAAAGGATTTTTCAAACCAGTTAGCAATCTTTTTGGAACTAATGACCAAAAACCTAGGAAAACTACTAGCCCAAATAGTCCCAAATATAAATGAGAATGTAAGGATAATAACCAAAAGAAGTGTAAAGGAGATTCAACTACCCTAACCAAAGAAATATAAACTGGGACTTGATGAAATCATGGCTAGAAATTATAGACAGACTCATGAAAAACAACCTAACCAAGAAGAGGCAAGAGAAGAGAAAAAGGAAGAAGGAATGGCATAAAGGTACAAGAAAGAAAGAATATATACACCCTTGCAAAGACAAAAAAGGGAGAAGAAAGACCTTACACTACCATTCCACACCAGAATGACTTAGTCAAAGAATATTGAAGAAAAAAAAACTTTAAAAGGAGATTTCAAAAAACTTCTATAAAGTTGAAATAAATATACATATTCTTGAATCCTTCAAGAAAATTACAAAATATTCTAAATTTCTTAAGGAAATTTACACTAAAAATAAAAGTCTTGATGGGAATGAAAGGATTATTTTATTAAGAAGTTTTTTGACTCTTATCACACTAAATTTACCCACCAAATGTCAGGATCTAGGGACATTCTCTATTACCTACAACATTGTCTCTTTAACTTTTTTTAATGATTTATATGATTTAGGAGATTAGATAAATGTTATTACCCACTATGTGTTTATATATTTGTATATGGGAGACCTTAATCCCACCAGAGTAGTGGTATAAATTACAAATAGAACCACTATTTTCCAGCTAGAGTTTTAGAAGATGTGCTAGTGGGAGTTAAAGGCTTGATATTCCCAGTCGACTTCTATTTTCTTACCATAGAGGAAGATAGAGCACTAGGCCACTCACCCATCATATTGGGAAGGCAATTCTTGAATACAACCAATACCATAATCAATGTGCATGAATGAACCCTTACCATGGAGTTTGGAGATAACACTATCCACTTAAATATTTTCAATTACATGAGGCACCCTTCAAATAACCTATAACTTTTTTTACTCTCCCATGAAGAAGGCACCGAACCTATTGAATATTCAGGAATTTTCCATGAATTCTTATACTTAGGAGATCAATTTTCCATTGGAAATACCATAGAACATGTGAGTGCTCAAAAATATGGAAATTTTGATTTCAAGTTGGAAGAATAGGTAACATATGATTTATTTGATAAATTATTAGATGATGAAGAAGATAATATGATTTATTTTACATAGGAGATTCAATATTTGGAAGTGGGGAACCTAAATTCAATCTCATTTCTTGAAAAATCCCCAACTATTGAATTAAAACCTCTCCCCAGTGAGTTAAAATATTCATACCTCCCAAAAGAAGAGAAAATTCTAGTAATAATTACTAATAACCTATCCAAAACCTAGGAACAAACCTTTATTGACATTTTAAAAAGGAATTCCCAAGACATAGGGTGTAGTTTAGGTGATATCCCTAGAATAAACCCCAAAACCTTCTCACAGAGAATTTTGTTAGAAGGGGATCCCAAACCAGTTAGGCAGCCCCAAAGATGGATCAATCCCACTATTATGGAGGTAGTGAAAAAGGAGATAGAGAAGTTATTAGTATATGATATAATATGCCCAATTTATGATTCACAATGGGTCATCCCTATCCATGTAGTTCTTAAGAAAACTATCTTGGACATTATAAAGAATAAGCATAATGAATCAATTCCCATGAGAGTTAAAAATAACTGGAGAGTGTGTATTGATTATAAGAAACTTAATCAAGTCACTAGAAAAGACCACTTTACCATTACCTTCATTAAACAAATTCTAGAAAGGTTGGTAGTAAGAACACATTACTATTTCTTAGATGGATTTTTAGGATATTTTCAGGTTCCCATTGCTCCATAGGATCAATAGAAGACAACCTTCACATGTCATTTTGGAACCTTTTCCCCAAAAAGGATTCATTTTGGGTTGTGTAATTCCCTAGGTACATTTCAAAGGTGCATGGTAAGTATATTTTCAGATCATACTGAGGATTTATTGGAGGTATTTCTTGATGAATTTACTTTTTTTGGAAATTATTTTGATCATTGCATGGGAAATCTGAAAAAAATATTAAAAAAAATCATGGAAATGAATCATGTTTTAAATTTTGAAAAGTGTCATTTCATGGTTGAGAAAGGAATATTCTTAGAACACATCATTTAAAAAAAAAAATTTAGGTAGATAAATATAAAGTTATAGTGATAAATTCCTTACCTCACCCAACTTGTGTGAAACATATTAGATCTTTTTTAGGCTATGCAAGTTTTTAAAGAATATTCGTAAAGGATTTTAGTAAGGATTATATCCCTCTTTCTAGGTTACTTTTAAAAGAACATGATTTTGATTTTAATGATGAATATAGGGAAGTATTTGATGAGTTGAAGATAATACTGATCACCCCACCAATAATGAAATCACATAATTGGGAAAATCCATTTGAGTTAATTTGTGATGCTTCAAATCAATCTATGGGGGAAACTCTCACTCAAAGAATTGAAGGCAGTCCACAAGTCATTTCTTATACATCAAGAACACTAGATGCTACTCAGCTCAACTACACCACCATTGAAAAGTATTTCTTTATAATTGTTTTTGCATTAGATAAATTTAGATCATATTTTCTTGAAACTAAAGTTATTGTATTTTCTAACCATGCATCTCTTAGGAAATTAATGAAGAAGGTAGGTATAAAACCTAGACGGATTATATGGATGTCACTTTTTTCAAGAATTCAACATGGAAACTAAATATAATAAAGTATCTAAAAACTAGGTGGACGATCACATAAGCAGACTTCCCAACACCGATGAAGCAGGAATTCTAGAACAGTACCCACGAAATGATTCTAGGAGAAAAAATTTACATTATGGAAGGTAAAGTACCATGGTATGTAGACATAGTTAATTATTTGGTGACTTCTTAGGTACCCTCCCATCTTAACTCCCATAAAAATAAAAAATCAAATATGAATCCATATTTTATATTTGGGAGGATCCCTTCCTTTGGAAAACTTACAATGATCAAGTAATAAGAAGATGTTTTTCCTCAAGTGAAATTGAATCTTTTTCTGAATTCTGTCGCACACTAGATTATAGAGGACACTTTGGACCTTAAATAACTACAAGAAAAGTCTTGGAATCTGGTATTTATTGGTCCACTTTGTTGAAGGATGCATATGCATATTGTAAGAAGTGTGAAAAATTTCAATTTTCTAGAAACATTAAAAAAAAGATACCTCAAAAACCCATTATTTTTTGTGAAATTTTTGAAGTTTGAGGAATTGAATTTATGGGACCCTTTCCCATGTCATTTGGAAATTCCTATATTCCACTTGCTACTGATATGTTTCAAAATGGGTTGAAGCTAAATCCAAAAAAACTTATGATACCAAATTTGTGTATGATTTTGTTAGGTCCAAAATTTTCTATAGGTTAGGAGTGCCAAGAACCATCATCAGTGAACAAGGGACTCACTTTTGCAATAGGAGACTAAATACTCTATTGAGGAAGTATGAAGTACATCATAATACACATCCTAACATCCTCAAATATATAGGAAATATGAATTTTTCTATAGGGAAATTAAAAGTATTCTAGAGAAAATAGTTAAACCTAAAATGAAGGATTGAATCCAAAGGTTAAAATACACATTATGGTCCTACAAGATATCCTACAAGACACATATAAGAATAATCCCCTACCAGTTGATTTATGGAAAAATTTTCCACCTGCCTATGGAGTTGGAGCATCAAGCATATTGGGTTGTAAAGAAGATGAATCTGGACTTGGAATGTTTTGGGAAAGAGAGGAAATTATAATTTCAAGAGTTAGAAGAGGTTCAAAGATAGGATTTTGAAAATTATAGAATTTATAAATAAAAAACTCGAGTGGCTCATGACAAGCTAACCCAACAAAAAATCTTCCGACCTGGAGACAAAGTGTTTCTTTATAATTCCAGACAGAAGCTAATGCGAGGTAAACTTCATTATAGGTGGGAAATTCTATTTATAATCACTTATGTTTATCCTTTTGATGTGGTACATATTAAGAAATAAGGTAAAGTAAATCCATTTACCATGAATGGGTAAAAATTCAAAAAGTACCATGTCAATTTACCCCAAGAGCTGATGGAGGAGCTTAAACTTCTCCAACCTATCTATTGATCACTTCTCATCAAGTTAGGTCAAGACAACGATGTTTAAAAAATAAATTTTGGGAGGTAACATGAATTTTAATAATTTCTTAGGATCTCATAATTTAGGATATAACCACCCTTCCCTTTTCTCTTTTAACTTCAAATAAAATGGTCCTTACACTTTTATGAGTTTTTTTCTTTTTTTAGGACCATCAAGTAAGTAAGACACATGACAGCACAACAGCTTGAATAAGAGGAGGAAAATAGAGGTAAATCTTCATATGGTAAGGGGAGTTCACTTTTATATTCATTATCTTCTCAACTTACCTCATTTTTTTAGAAAATATATTTAATCTTTAAAGGAAAATTGTATGCCCACACTTAGAATTTATGCTTAACTTGACTAATTTAGGAGACATTACTTACTTATAAATCCCATGATTCTATGTTTTAGATTTATAATATAATGAATTTGAATGAGTAAAGTAGGGGGATTGAATGATTAGATATGAACTTAGGATATAATATAATCAATCATGATTTGATGGAATCTATTGAATCTTGTAAATGAAATTTCCCTACCATTTTCATTCTTTGAATTTTTAAAATTCATGTGGATTGATTTGTTATTATCAATCATTCCATGATCAATTGTCCCATATTTTATGTTTTATTCTAGAGAGGACTTCTAGATCCAATACCTTCCATTTTATCTTGAGCATATTTCTTGAGTGAACTTGTGTCACGAACCAACCCGGGTCGACCCTGAACCGGTCACCCGAGTTGATCCATGACAAGGCACTAAGGGCGTTCCCGATCCCAAAGGCTGGAAACTAGTGCTAGACATAAAAGTAAAATAGGTGGGAATGGTTTGTACTATAAATAAAATACATATAAATAAACATAAACTGAATAAATAAAAACAATACTAGTGGAAGAAATAAAAATTGAACTGATTGGAAAAACATACCTCCAAGTGACCTCTTAGGTCACCACCAAACACAGAAACACACTCACTGCAAGAGCGATCCAAAACTAGAACCTAGAACTAAAAAGATAAAGTGGGCGTGGGCACCGATATTCTCAATAGGAATTCTAAAGAACAACAATTCCCTATTCCCTTACCTTTAAAAAGAAACCCAAAATATGCTAGTTTGAAAATAGGACATAATAAAATAATGTTTTTTTCATTATTTTCAAATTCAAGTAACAAGTTTTCATTTTCAAGAAAATAATTTCTCTTCCACTACATTTTCAAAATAGGTTCCAATCATACATTAATATTTCAAAATTAAAGGAAAAAAATTTAGATTAAAATATGGGTTTTCACAAATGAGACATCAAGTATGAAACAACTGAAATGAAAATCACATCACAAACACCATGGGAAATCCCTAAGTAGCTAGTGTTAGTTGGGGACCTAAGATCCTCATACCTCAGTGAAACATGGATTAGAAACCTCGACCATTAGGATTCTCATGCACAAGCCACTGGTAGGGGATACCCCCATAACCTAGTAGTCTCTAATCATCATAATCATTTAGTTAGTGTTGTAGTCGTCAATCCTTCTAGAAAAAACTGGGATGAACCACTTTCGTATAATCTAGAATACTAGTCCTAGTCTTCCCACCTAGGTACCCAGGGTTACCCATGTGCTCTATTTCAAATGGTAGTGAGGTTTTATCAAACAAACACATATGACCAAATCACTCTCTTTATCCAAAAACCCATTCAACATCCCACCATCGATCTCCCTCAAGAGCATTCCCCCTTTTAAGCCACACAACATTGCACAAGCCTCTACACTGGGCACATATCACAAATCACACATTAACACTTGCACCACATTTCTCAAACTAGAGGTAATAACTCAAGAGGGGTTTTTCCACTATCGCAAACCATTCTCAAAGTGTCAAATGAGGCTCATTAATTTTACAAATAACATTATCAATTAGAAAACACTATTTATAAACATCTTTATGTTCTAAAATCATCTTAAAAATCCAATTGCACAACCAAGGCACCACACATTTAAAAGAAAGCTAAAAAACATGCTTAAAACAAAATCAAACCTTTTTAAGAAAGGAAATTTACCAATTAACCTCAAATTCATACCAAAACCCATGAATTTTTCAAACTAACCAAATCATGGAATTTCCCCCTTTTTAAAATCACACAAGAATCTACATCCATTAAAAATAAACTTTCACAACTCATGTACACACCAAACATTTTGGAAAATACCCACCACATGAACAAAACCATTTTAGAAACCACTTTTAAATATATATCATTTAGGACTGATTGAGCATTATAAACATAATAAATTTTCCAAAACAAGGTTGAGAGCATCTATCAACAAGAAAAACACATGTTTAAAACTTAAACAAATTATGCAAAATAAATTCAGAACCATTTCTAATAATCACAACCACATCACACATCTTATACTTATACTACATAAATATAAAACATATATCTAAAACAATACAAAAATTATAGAATTCAAATTAAAGGGTTAGGCATAGGGAACCTACTTCAAACATGCCTCTCTTTGATGAAGACCACCTGAACCAACACTTTTCACTTACACACACATGCATTTATACATACATATATATAAATACCCGTAGTTTCATTACACATATTCCATACGCCATGAGAGAATATGTAAAAAAAGGGAACATATATATACACACACACCTTACCTATGCATGTACATATAGGCGTTCTCGATGCTCATATCCGCAAACCACCACAATGAGGTCCAACACACTCTATAAAAATTTACCAACAACTCAAAACACTGCGGAAAAGACCTACACACCCAAAATAAATATTCCAAAACTCAAATATCACAAAACCCCCTAAATTAAAATTAAAATAGAATTGGAAACCCTGACTAGGAATAATGGAAGGAAAAACAAAACGGTCTGAATGCATCACCTTCGATGGAAGTTGTTGGAACACAGACCAATATCACTCATGAGGCCATTTTCACAACCCTAAAACCAAAGAAAACCGAAAATCGGGTCAAACCCTAAGCTAGGGTTTCAGCGGAACGAAATCCGGGCGACGAGAGACCTCAAACTGGCCAGAAAAGGAGAGGAGAGGGAGGATAAACCCTTACTATGGAGATTAAGACCAATAACCGGTGAAAATACGGTTGAAATCGAAGCCAGAGAGGGATCTCGTCAGAGGGGGGTGGCGCACGACATGGAGGAGCGGCGGGGGGAGCTGGGTCACGCGAGCAGGGAAGGGAGGGGGGGGGGAGGGTGATCGCACAAAGAGGTGATGCCGGAGGGGAGGGGGTGCGCCAGATGGTGGGAGTGCTGAGAGGAGGGGGTTACGCAAGCGAGAAAGGTGTAGGAGAGGGCGACGTGTGGGGGAGAGGGGAGGAGAAGAGAGAATTAAATAAAAAGAAGAGAGAAAAAAGAAAAGAAAACCAAAACAAAACCTAAATAAATAAATAATAAACTTAATAATAAATTTAATAATAATAATAATAATAATAATATTATTATTATTCATAATAGCAATATCATAATCATTATTATTATTAAATCATTTTCTTTATTTTATTTTATTTTTCATTTAAATTATTTATTTTGAAAATTGGAAACCACACGGTTTGCGCACGGTTTACCAAGCTATACGCTAACCATGCGTTGGCCACTGCCAAGGCCAAGCACCCCTCACAGAGTTACCTATTGGTAGGTGTAAGATTGGGAAAACTGTGCTCAAACCATGCCACTCGGCACTGCCAACTCACAGATCCAAGACACATTCTTGTCACACGGTTTAATAAACCATGTGCAAGTCATGAGCTATAACTCAGACCCACCCGGGCACCTGCACGAGCACCGCATGGTTACTCCTAACCGTACGAGCTATCCATGCAATAGTAAAAAGACTTCCAAAATTTTAAAACTCAATCCGCCAGCTACCGAAACTCAAAATAAAGACTAAAAATAATTAAAATGATTAAAACAATCAATATTCATGGTTAGGGTGTGACAATTATCCCCACCAAAAAACTTTCTGCCCCTAGAAATTCACCCAGCAGAACTAGGAATCAAACTCAAGTTTGAAATTGAACGAGGCCAATGAAATCAAGAACTCAGTGTGACCTTTCACTCTACCAGTCACACCCGAAAAACTCTAAGGGAAAAAAAGAGGATAACCATGAGGAAAAGAGGAGGGTTCTCCCCACCATAAGAAACCAACTAGCACCGACTACTCTAGAAGGAACCACAACAAGGTCTATGGTGGGTCTCCCCACCATTTTGGAACTGACCGACTTTGGACAACCATCACGAACCGATACGAGAAACCCAACACAAACTGACCCACAATCTCTACACATAGAACAAACCCCCACCACATAGGGTCTCCGACGAAACCCCAAACCAAATGGCGAACCAAACCACTATTCATTATTCCCAAGAATCGCACATCTCCAAAAAAGTATAACCTAGAACTAAAACTAAAACTGGTCCACAAGGGCCAACCACACAAGGAAAACCATTCAGGGACTCACATCCACCAAGAGACGACCTTTCAAGAGTTCTCTTCCATAAGGCACAACTGCAACTACAAAGGTTCACAAGGATACAAGGTCACCATGCCTTCTTACAACTGAAGAGGGAATTTCCAACAACAAAGACCACAATTAGGAGAAGAGGCATCTATACCTATTACAACAAAATAGAACCTTCAAATACGAGGAATCTATAATAGATAAATTTAAACCATCCCCATTCCAGTACTAGAGACGAAAGCCAGACTAAGGTCCTCCACACCCAATGATTTCCTAATTGCGTGAAAAACTTCACTACGAGACCTATGGCTGGAGATCTGATGTATTGAAGCATCTTCTACCCCATATTCAGGAGCTGAAGATCTCAACTAAAACTTCTCTTTTAGTATCATGACTCCCAGAACCCCTTCAAATGACCCAAGCAACTACACCGAACAAAACAACTCTTCAAAATTCACTATGAACGATTAATTCTTTTGTTTTTTAGATAACAAAGGTAGGAGAAAAACTAAGAAAGGTTGGGTGTGGTCCAAGGCCAGGGAAGGATCCAACTTCACCACTCAATTTAGAGTCTAGGTAGAGTCGTCAATGGGAATACTTGGAGAAAAAAATCATTCAGAATTTTCTCAGAAACTATAACCACTTTAGTTTTAACAAGTTGAAACCACTAACGACGACTAACACCAATTCCCAATACTAAAATTCACCTAAAAAAATAGGAAATAATCCTAGAGTATGACTTTCCACTCCTCACTAGGGCTTTTCTAGGGCATACTAAAAAACAAGTGGCATAAAGCCGAATCAAAATTCATCACAAACTGAAATCCCACACTTCAATAACAAACCAAAAATAAAACTCAAATAAATATTTCAGTACCATTTTCAGCATGTCAAAACCAAAATTCTATGAAAAAGGATACCAAGAACAAAAATAAAACATTAAATGATTTCCCACTTTTCAAAACATTAAAATCACCCCTTTTGAAAACTGTTTTTGGGAAATCAAAACAACTTAATACCCACCATTGGTATTACATGAAGTCTCATATATATATATATATCTTTGTTCTATCTCAAGAAACCATCCACACGTACCACCAATTATCCATGTTCCACATGTGTACATTCATACATATTATCAATCATAGAAATACCAAGGGCCAATTCAAAATATTTCTTATTCCCAAATCAGGTCATTCAATCTAAATTCCAAATTCCCAAACAAATTTCATTTCATATTCTATAAAGTATTTTTGAAACCCCAAAATGATTTCCAAAACACCTTCCATTCTTCCCTTTAAGACCATAAATTCTATTAAAAGAAAACAATTTTCTATTTCAAAAACCATTTTCCACTCAAAAAACCATTTTCCCCTTTGAAAACCCCTTTTTTTATAAACCATTATCATTTTTGAAATCTACTCAAGCCAACCAAAATAAATCCCGAACATAAGTCACATCAAAACTTCCCAAAATAAGGAACTAGTGGCTATGCCAACCCGACAACATGGCTTAACAGACCATGCTCCGAGCGAGCATCAACCATAAGAAATATCTTGAACCATGCACTCAGACTGTACATGGGTCTCTACTCCATGAAATATCATCACATAACACCAGATAACTTCCTTTGTCATCCCTTATCCACACAGACCAAGAAAGAGAAAAATTCAAATCCTAGACTACCCTTGGAAACTTGAGGCTCGGGACAGACAGGGGTTCATGATGTCCTTACCGACCCTACCTCTTGAGTCCTGCCAATCATAATCTCCAAGATACTTGACACCCCAAATAACAAGAAACCGCTATGATACCATCTTGTCATGAACCAACCCAGTTCGACCCTGAATTGGTCACATGAGTCTATCCACAACAAGGCTCAAAGGGCATTCCCGATCTCCATGGACTGACAACTAGTGCCAGACATCAAAGTAAAATAGGTGGGAACAGTTTGGTCCATAAGTAAAAGACATATAAATAAACATAAACTGAGCAAATAAAAACAACACTAGTGGTGGAAATAAAAATATAACTGAGTGGAAAAACATACCTCCAAGTAACCTCATGGGTCACCACCAAACACAGAAACATGCTCGCTGTAAGAGCGATCCAAAACTAGAACTGAAAAGATAAAGTCGGTGTGAGCTCCGAGATGCTCAGTAGAAATACCAAAGAACAACAACACCCTATGCCCTTACCTTTAAAAAGAAACCCAAAACATGTTAGTTTGAAAATTGGACATAATAAAATAATATTTTTTCATTCTTTTCAAATTCAAGTAACAATTTTTATTTTTCAAGAAAAGCATTTCACTTCCACTACATTTTCAAAATAGGTTCCAAGCATGCATTAATATTTCAAAATGAAAGGAAACCAATTTAGATTAAAATATGGGTTTTCAAAAATGATACATTAAGTATGAAACAACTAAATGAAAACCACATCACAAGCACCATGGGAAATTCTTAAGCATCCAGTGTTAGTTGGAGACTTAGGATCCTTGTACCTCAGTGAAACGTGGCTTAGAAACCACAACCATCAACATTATCATGCACGAGCCACTAGTAGGGGATACCCCTATAACCTAGTGGTCTCCAATCATAATAATAATTTAGTTAATGTTTTAATCATCAATCCTACCAGACAAAACCGGGATGAACCACTTCCGTATCATCTAGTGTACTAGTCCTAATCTTCCCACCTAGGTACCTAGGGTTACCCATGTGCTCTATTTCAAATGGTGGCGAGGTTTTATTAAGAAAACACGTATGATAAAATCACTTTCTTTATCCAAAAATCCATTCAACATCCCACCACTTATCTCCCTCCTTAAGCGTATTCCCCCTTTTAAGCCACACAACATTGCACAAGTATCTACACTAGGCACATATCACAAATCACACATTAACACTTGCACCACATTTCTCAAACTAGGGGGAATGCCTCAAGAGGTGTTTTTACACTTTTTAAAACCATTCTAAAAGTGCCAAACATGCCTCATTAATTTTACAAAGAACATTTTCAATTAGAAAACACTATTGCTCAACATCTTTAAGTTCCAAAATCTTCTTAAAAAATCAATTGTACAACCAAAGCACCACACATTTAAAAGAATTATAGAAAACACGTTTAAAACAAAATCAAAACATTTTAAGAAATACAATTTACCAATTAACCTCAAATTCATACCAAAACCCATGAATTTTCCAAAATAACCAAATCATGAAATTTCCCATTTTAAAAACCACACAAGAACCCACATTCATTCAAAATCAACTTTCACAACTCATGTAAACACCAAACATTTTGGAAAATACCCACCACATGCCCAAAACAATTTTAGAAACCACTTTTAAAGATATATCATTTAAGACCGATTGATCATTATAAACATAATGTATTTTCCAAAACAAGGTCGAGAGTATCTATTAATAAGAAAAATACATGTTGAAAACTTAAACAGATTATGAAAAAAAAATGCAGAACCATTTCTAACAATCACAACCATATCGTATATCTTATACTTATACTACATAAATATAAAACATATTTATAAAACAATGCAACAATTATGGAATTCAAATTAAAGGGTTAGTCATAGAGAACTTACCTCAAACATGCCTTTCTTTGACGACGACCACCCAAACCAATACTTCTCACTTACACACACATGAATTTATACATATATATATAAATAAACCTAGATGCATTTCACATATTCCCCACACCATGAGGGAATATGTACAAAGAGGGAATATATATATATATATATATGCCTTACCTATTCATGTACATATAGGCGTTCTCGACACTCATAGCCCAAAACCACTACAGTAAGGTCCAACACACTATAAAAATTTACTAACAAATCAAAAAACTAAGGAAAAGACCCACACACCCAAAATAAATTGCTGATAACTCAAATATCACAAAAACCCTAAATTAAAATTAAACCTAAGCAATAGAATTGGAAACCCTTACCGAGAATAATGGATGGCAGATCAAAATGGTCTGAAATGCATCGCCTTTAGTGGCGGTTGCTGGAACATGGACCAATATCACCCGAGAGGCCATTTTCACAACCCTAAAACCAAAGAAAACTGAAAACCAGGTCAAAACCTAAGCTAGGGTTTTGGCCGAATGAAATCCAGGTGATGGGTGGCCTCAAATCGTCCAAAAAAGGAGAGGAGAGGGAGGAGAAACCCTTATTATGGAGATTAGGACCAAGAACTGGTGAAAATCTGGTTGACATAAAAGTTGGAGGGGGATCTCATCAGAGGGGGTAGTGCATGACATGGAGGAGCAGTGGCAGGGAGTTGGGTTGCGTGAGAAGGGAAGGGAAGGGGGGAGGTTGACCATGCAAGGAGTTGACACTGAAGGGGAGGAGGTGCGCCAGACGGTGGGGGTGACAAGAGAAGGGGGCAACAAAAATGAGAAGGGAGTAGGGGATGGTGATGTGCGAGGGAGAGGGGAGGATAAGAGAGAAGGAAATAAAAGGAAGAAATAAAAGAAAAGAAAAGAAATAAAATAAAGAAAACCAAAATAAAACCAAAATAAATAAATAATAAACTTAATAATAAATTTAATAATAATAATAATAATATTATTATCCATAATAAAAATATTATCATTATCATTATTATTAAATAATTTCCTTTTTTTAATTTTATTTATCTCATTTTATTTTTCATTTAATTTATTTATTTTGAAAATTGGGCAACCGCACGGTTCACACATAGTTTACCAAACTAGGCACTAACTGTGCGCTGACCACTACCAAGGTCAGGCACCCCTTGCATGGTTACCTGTTGGTAGATGCATGGTTGAGAAAACCATGCTCAAACCGTGCCACTCGGCACTTCCAACTTTCAGATCCAAGCTGCATGCCTGTCACATGGTTTAATAAACCGTACACAAGTCATGCACCATAACTCAGACCCACCTGGGCACCTGTACATGCACCACATAGTTACTTCTAACCGTACGGGCTAATTGTGAAATAGTAAAAAGAACTCCAAAATTTAAAAATTCAACCTTCCAACTACCGAAACTCAAAATAAAGACTAAAAATAATGAAAATGATTAAAAAAATTAATATTTATAGCCAGGGTGTGACAACTTGGGGTGTGCCACCTACTGGAACTTGCATTGGATCTTTTCAAAGCTATGATTATATAGAGTCACATTTAATATGACTTTGGATTTTTTTGACTTATCCCTTATACTTGATATCACATTTTACATTAATCCTTATTTATCCCATAAAATCTATGGATGAAATTTTTAGGAATTAACCACATTACATGCCAATATTATCCATTCCTACCCTACTCTATTCATTTACATGATATTTTAAAGTTGAAGTGTGGGGGTGAGGGAAGCCATGTTGAAATAGATGTAGTACATTGAAAGAAATAAATGTGAGGGTTATCTTTTGGTTATTGGGAAATATTCATGTTCATTTATGTTATTCCCCTACTACCCCTCTTGAAGGAAAAAAAGAAAAAAAAAGAAAAAAAAGAAAAAAAAAGAAAAAAAAGAAAAACCAACTGAATGGGTTATGACTTGGGAGAATAAAAAATCACCATTACTAGACTGATGATTTTATCATATGAGGTTAGGTGGTATATGTGAGGTTCTCATCAAGAAAAAATTTCTAAAAATAAGAAAAAAAATATGAAAAATTAATTTGAAAAAAAATGTAAATAAAAAACTTCAATAGGGTTCACATCTTTCATTATTCTTAGATTATTCATGAACTCTAATTTGAGGATTAGGGAGAGTGTGTTATAATTTTGAAGGGAGAATTTCATTGATCTTTCACTTTTTAATATCACTTATTTTGAATTAGAGATAAACTTCTACTTTGAGCCTTAATGTTTTAAGTATCCTCACCCACTATACCAAAGCCTCAGAGTTATTTGAACACTATGCTAAGCCCTTATGATTATTTGTGATTTCTATCTCTATGGTGTGGATAATGTAGGTCACTTGAAAGCCTATGTAAAATCAGCATGCACTCATGATGTGAGAATAACTCTAATTGAATATGTATCACGAGTGATGAGAGAGAAGAATTCAACATGAGGTAGATCACAAATTGACATGCTTAATAAATAGTAAAATATTTTATGTGAATTAATGAAAGGAAAATATTTATCATTTTCAATGGGAGAAAGTGAAATACATGGGTTTATTGGTTTTTTGAAAAGTGTAAAGTTTGATTAATATTCTATGAGACTCTTGAAAAATTTGACTTTTCAAAAGATAACCATTTGATTTTATTACTTTGAAATTTGAATATTGGCATCATCGATGCCCTTTAGAGTTTATTATCAAGGTTTAATTCTTGAAGACAAGCATGAGTTCAAGTGAGGGGGAATTTGATGCTCATAAATTTTTATGATTTTTTTAATAAAATGTATTGATTTTAAATTATTAAATGCCCATTTATTAATTGATTTATCATTTTATGGGAATTATTAATTCTAAATATTAATTTTTGAAAAAGAAATAAAAATAGTATTTCAAATTTTTTTTAGTTGTTTGAATTTTTAACAAGTGTTTATTTCTATTTAGGAAAAAAATTGGCCTTTATCACTCGGCCTAAGGAACTAGGAGACAATCCAAGAACAAGCCTACATAGTCTAACTAGGAACAGAGGATGCATAACTCATTCACTAAATGCGCATGGAGCAGGATAAGGCATATTGGGCTCATGTGGGTCAGCACAGGTCTGTGTATGGGCAAGTGTGTGGGGTGGTATGGGTGCCGATACCCTGCTGCCTTGGCGATTGAGCGCTCCACCATGCATCGAGTTTTATATGTGAGCAAATAACCCCCACATTTTTTTTATTTGGGAAGGATCTCATATAAGAAAACTTTTCTACTTACAAAAGCAATGTCATACCCTTTTAGTCATGCATCCCCACGCTCAGAAGCTCTCAGCCACCACTACCATACACAAACTCCACTGGACTTCTGCTTGTACACACTGGAGAACTCCATCACTACTATTGTGTTAGCTTAAGCATGATGAAATAAGCCTCCCTGAGACCTGAAACAACCATGGAAGATCATTGGGAGTTAGAGCACGATGAATAGGGAATCTTGAAAGAGAAAATTCCATAGAAGTCGTGGGATGTTTCCATCGAGATGCTTATATCGACATGAATCCATCAAGAAGCTTCTGCTGCTTTCTACTACTAGCTGGTGCTATCACACCATCACTATGCTACCTCCACCACCGTTGGTCATGATACTTATGAATATAATAGAGGCCTACCACCAACAAACCCTACTTCTGACAAGTCATTATACTGCCTTGATTCTTTTACCGCCATCCTACATCCACCGTTTACTACCACCGGTTCTGCCAGTTCCACCGTCTCTTGTTACCGTCGGGCTGATATCGGTGTTCTTCTTTTATCAGCCTCATTCCACCACTATTAAGATGATTCTTATGACCTTTTTCTACTGTTAGCTATGGAAATTACTATCGCTACCATAATTTCTTGCTAATTCTATGTTGATACTGATGTTTTTCTTCTGCCAACCTCTTTCCACCACCGTTGAGATGATTCCACCAACCTCTACTACCGCTTGCTACCAGCAAGCATACTTCTACTTCTACTACTTTCATCTTGATTCTGCTATTTCTTTCACACTCAAAAATTGTTGTACCACCATGAAAGTCACTATAATCTTCCATTTCCACCGCTGTTGGGGATCCGTATTGAGCCAACAAGCCACCGAGTGGTCAGGAACCCCTTAGAACTTCACTGGGATCTCAGGTGTGGTAATCAAAAGTGGTCAGGCATGTAGGTTCTGAGCGTTTTGGAAGTGTATGATGGGCCATGCCCAACTTTCCTTTTTTCCATGATTGATGATTAATTCAATATTTATACAATGATAAACTTCATGATCTAAAAAATTGAATCAAAGAATATAGATATTGGATAGAATGTTGAAACTAGAGAGAGGATCATCACATATTATTTATAATCAATTTAATTAATTAAATAATTACCTTGTTGGAATTCTTTCTTTATTGATGGATATGACAACGGATCTGTGTTGTATCTTCATTTCAATGTAGGTATTAAGTGAATATTCTATCTAGCGGCGATCCACACATATTCCAAAAATCACCGAACATTGTTGTAGGAGTCTCTAGGTTCTAGCACAGTAGATCTTATCACTTGCGTAATCCACCTTTAATCACCTCAATAACCACTTCCAAATCATTCTCCTTGATATCTCTTGATATGAGAGTGGGAGGTGGAGGAAGATCAATCTCCATTCTTTGGAACATTCTTGGAGAAGGGAGATCTCTAGGGCTTGAGAGGATTCTCCAAATCCATTGTGAACAACCAAACAAATGAATTAGATCTATTAGAAAAATAATATAATTGGGTTTATATACTGCTAGGGTTAAAATAAAATAATTGCACAAGTTCCCTTTATTATTTATTTAATCCCTACAGAACTCCACGTCAAATAATAATAATAATAATAATAATAATAATAATAATAATATTTCTTGACATGCGCTTAACTTTCAAATTAAATGAAATATTATTTAATCAAATAATATTCAATATTTATTATTTCTCACCAGACTATTAAACTTGGTCCTCCATTCCTCCATAATATTTATTGGGCCTTGAATAATGACTATTTATTTATTAAATAAATATTATGACATTATTCTCTGATAAATAAATAAATATTACACTCACTAAATATCAAATAAATATTTATTAAATATTCCACTCACATTATATTTCTTGAATAACTGGTGACAAAATAAACGCGATCAAGAAAACAAGAATAATTATTAAACCACATGCGATAATAATATTTATTCAACTTGTTAAATAATAAATAATAATAATATTATTAACTGAGATTCTGGATACACTTAGTTTGTGAACTTTTAAGCCTCATTCTCAGTGGAATTAGGCGAAGCAGCCCAAAGTACAAGGTTAGTGTATAACAACATGCCAAGGCACCCATAGATAAAGAAGTTAATGCTGCAATGACATAATACCACATATAGATAATTATTATGTAATATAATCTCTTTATCATGATATCTCAAATCAAGTAGGTTGCATGCTGGTGCCATCAACCTATATTATCAATGTCTCTTTCTTTGAATTCTCAAAAATTGAATGTTCCTATAGAACACCATGGATGTGGATTTATTTAGGCTATATAATTTCCATCAAAGTTTCTGAGATATCAACTTCCATTAAATAACATAAGGGACAAATACTTTATCGCATTATTCATTAATACAATATTACTTGTGATGCACCCAACTTATCCTACCTCACCATGAGCATCTGTGATCACAGTTTTCATCAATACATTAAAATATGCGACTCATAATACTCATTAATAATAGTTCTAAAGTTTAAGGACCAATACACATGTATGTATATAGGAATATCCAATGACACATATAAATATGGATTTTCTATTGGTGGGTCTCATTCTCATAATATCCTATGCCGGATATTACCAAAGACGTACACCATGAAAAGGTTCCTAAAAGTCCTATGAGTATCCACTCCTGATTTCATATATCATTTGTGTCCCTAAAATTATATCATTCTATTATAGAACGTATATTTAAGAATAGTGTCGTATCACTTCCAATTTCTCATTATAGTGGGGAACTTCTATGACCTTTTAGTGTGACAACTAATCTTGTGAAATTATCACATACTATGTTACACAAAAGAACAATCATGATGTGATAGGAAGTCTATTAATATTCAAAACTATAAATACAAGTTATCATAAATTAAACATAAGTTGGTTCTAGGGAACCAACTGCAACATACTCACACTTTCACTAGAGCCAACTGCTAGTAACCTTCAGTCCGCTAGCTCTCACATGATACTCATGCTTCTGCTGAGATAGGCCTTTAGTCAAGGGGTCCACCATGTTCTCTTCCATGGATACTATTCTTACTACAACTTCACCCCTTTGATAAAAATCCCTCAAGAGGTGATACTTATGGAGTATATTCTTTGTCCATTGGTGTAACCTTGGATCTTTTGTAAGAGCCACCACTATAGTACTATCACAATACAATGCGACAGAGTCTTTACTGCTAGGTACCACATCAAGCTCCTAGAAAAAAATTATGAATCTAAATGGATTCCTTAGCTCCATCAGAAGCCGCTAAATATTTGGACTCCACTATAGAATCAGAAACAACTGACTGCTTTGAACTCTTCCAGCTCACAACTCCTCCGTTGAGACAAAAAACATATCCTGATTATAACTTCATATCATTCTGATATATATGAAAACTAGCATTAGTATAACCCCCGACGACTAGCTCCTCATCCCCTCCATACACCAGGAACATATCCTTAGTTTTTCTCAGATACTTAAGGATATCCTTAACAACAGACCAATGCCGTTCTTTTGGATTATCTTGATATCTACCTACCATTCTCAATTTATAGGAAACATAAAGTATAGTACATAACATGTCATACATGATTGATCCTATCACCGAAGCATATAAAATCTTACTCATTATCTCTTTCCTATGTTGTGTCTGAGGACACATTTTCTTATAAAGATGTAAACCATTTGACACTAAAACCAATTCCCTCTTGGATTGTTCCATAATAAACATATTTAGTATCTAGTCAATATATGTACTTTGAATTAGTCCAAATAGTCTCTTGGATCTATTATGAATGATCTTAATCCCTAGAATATAGGTTGCTTCACCTAAGTCCTTCATGGGAAAACACTTTTTTAACCAGTCCTTAACAGACTATAAGACTGGTATTTTTTTTCTAATAAGTAATATTTCATTGACATATACTACTAGGATAATGACTACATTTACACTAAACCTCTTTTAAACATATGAATCACATTTGTTCTTAATGAAACCAAATTATTTTATGGATTCATCAAATCGAATGTTCCATGACCTGGATGCTTGCTTCAATCCATAAATGGATCTCTTCAACTTGAAAATACGTTTTTCATAATCTAGAGTCATAAAACCTTATATTTGTGTCATATAGACATATTCCTGAAGGTTCCCATTAAGGAATGCAGTTTTGACATCCATATACCAAATATCACATTCATGGTAAACTGCTATAGAAAGAATAATTCTGATAGATTTAAACATGAAAACTAGTGAAAAGGTTTCATCCTAATAAATTCTTTGATGATGTTTAAACCCTTTAGCCACTATCCTTTCTTTATATTTATTTAATTTACCTTTCATGTCCAGTTTCCTCTTGAATACTCATTTATATCCAACGGGATTTACATCAACTAGAGCATAGATCATAACCCAAACTTGGTTTTGATACATGGAATCCATTTCAGAATTCATGGCTTCTTTATACCTTTTAGCTTCTAAGCTCTATACTGCCTCCTTGTAGGAGAGAGGTTCATCATTGTCAACCAATAATGAGCCACCATATTCAGTGACCAGAAAACCATATCTCTTTGGTTATCTTACCTCTCTTACGATCCTATGCAATACTTGTTTTTTAGAAACTAATTCTTTCACTGGGACCTATGAAATCTGTTCCTATAACAACTCTTGTGTATCTTGAGCATCAAGTTCATCGAAGTCAATCTTTCTCCCACTATCCCTTTTAGGATGCGATCCCTCTCAAGAAATATGACTTGTCTGGAGACAATCACTTTTTTGTATGAGGGGTTGTATAGTTAGTATCCCTTTATTTCCTTGGGATACTCTATAAATATACACTTTGTGCCTTGGGGTGCTAGTTTGTTACCTGATAAGGCCTTAAAAAATTCCTTGCAACCCTATACAAGTGTATGCGACAAAAATTGTTTCTTTCCACTTTATAACTTGAAAGGGATTCTATTTTCCACTTCTATTGGTACTCAGTTTAATGTGTATACCGTAGTTTGTAATGCATATCCCCAAAAGGATAATGGAAGATATTCATGACTCATTATCAACCTTACCATGTCTAATAAGGTATAGTTTATCCTTTCACTAACACCATTCAACTGTGGTATATAAGGTGGAGTGAGTTGAGATAGAATCCCAAACTCCTGTAAGAATTCGATAAGGTGGAGTGATTCTATAATTTATTCTTGAATTCCATAAATTTATCAAAGGAATCAGACTTATACGACATCAAGTAGACATAGCCATATCTACTCAAGTCATCAGTAAAAGTTATGAAGTAAGAATATCCACCTCTAGATTCTATTGGAAATGGTCCACACACATTAGTGTGTACCAATCCTAGAAGCTTTGTGGTCCTTTCACCCTATCCAATAAATGGAAGTTTGGTCATTTTTCCTTATAAACAAGCATGACATATTTCAAGTGATTTTCGCTTAGACGAGTCTAAATAACCATCTTGACAGAGCTTTGTCAAACACTTCTTGTTTACATAAACAAGATGGCAATGCCATAACCAAGTGTTTTACGAGTCATGTGAACATGATTCATTATCAATTTATAATGCTTGGTTTTCATAATTTAATACATAAGGACCATTATTTAAATGTGCCATACCATAACTTATATTGTCCTTATAAAAGAAACAACTTTTATTTCCAAACTTGAAAATAAACCCATCTGTATCTAGGCATGATACAAAAATTATGTTCTTGGTAATCGTAGGTATATAATAAAAATATTTTAAAACTAAAATCATTCCCTTTGGCAATGAAAGGTGGTCATCACCAATGGCTAGAGTATTTGACCTCGCACCATTGGAAACTTGCAGATCCACCTCTCCTCTAGAAATATTTTGAAATCTACTTGGTTCTTGCATTTGGATATATATGTGAGCACTAAAAGTTGTATATAATACCCAATGTGTAGATATTGAAAGATTAAACTCAATAAAGAACACACCTTTAGCTCCCCCTTGATTCTGGTTGCAGTTTCTCTTCCAGTGGTCTAGCTTTCCACATTTAAAACATACTTCCTCCTTTTCCTTGCCCCGCCTCTAGATCTTCCTCTTCTTATAAGGATGATGCTCAGGAGCTTTAGAATTATTATTAGTCTTGGTCCCCTTTTCATTGTTATTTATTTTCTTTCTCACCGTAAGGACCGTGGGTTTATCATGACCCATGTCCTTATCCACTTAGAGAATCAAAGTAAGATGTTCCAAAATACTCTTCTCATTATTTCTCATATTATAATTAACAATAAAACTAGAGAAGGTATTGGAAAGTTATGAAAGTATGATATATTTATGCAACTCATATGAGAATTTAATCCCTAAGATGTATAATCATTCAATGTAGCCAATAATCTTGACTACATGAGGCCCAGAAAACACAAAATCTCCAAGCTTAGTTGCAAACAAAGAATTGAAGATCTCATAGCTCTCTCGTCTCTCCTTCTCTTGATAGAGACCCTGGAGGTGAGAAATCATGATATACACATCCATGTCCTCATGTTGCTTCAAAATATCATTTTAAATGTATGATAACATGAAACATTGAACATCTATGGAATCATTTAAATGTTTATCATAGAGTAATAACTATTCATCACTTGCCTCATTACTAGGCACATCAGGAATAGGTTCTTCCAGTACATACAATTTTCTTTCATGGAGAAGGATAACGTGTAAGCACCTTTAACACTCTTGGAAATTTGTGATGGTGAAAAGGTTATCCTTCTCAAGTATGGATCACAATTATATGTTTGAAGAAATTTTAATGCTATTTCTACAAATAATATGAGCAGAATTTTAGTACTTTAATTGATACAATTTAGACAAATAAATAAATATTAAATTTATTAGTCTCCCCCTATTCTATTGAAACCTAATATCCCTCACCATTGGCTTCAAAATATCATATTTCTTGGACATTTTAGTGGAAAGGATCCATATTCCCATTCTCATTACCCTAACTTTTCCTGGTCAAACAACTTGAATTCTTTTAGGTAGGCATTCCAAATTCCAATGACATTAACTCATAGTTCCTTTATCTATTGAGTGGACTCCCTAATAATGAAATCCTTAAATTGGATTTCTCAACATTTTTCTCTCAGTTACACCAAGTCCTGATTTGGAAGTCAACCCTTGATGTGAACTAAGTTAAGTCAACCGAAAACTTTAAGTTAGAATTCCCTAATAATTGAAATCACCCCAAATTTGGTTGGTCATACACTTTAAACTATGATTTGATTTTAACTGAAGTAGTGGAAGACTATACTGACTTAATATATATAATTGAAGGATTTTATCCTTTTATGCATAAATTTACAATTATTATCTTTATTATTTGTTTGTTAATATTAAGTGGATTTACTTAAGTGATTAACCATGTATTAGATAATATTTACGCATAAGATAATTTATTTTAGTTCTATCTTGAATGCTCATTAATTTTATTAATTCATGTGATCACAACAAAACATTCATAATGAAATAACCATGTAACTTGATAGAAATAAAATAATAAAGTAGTATAATAATGATATTTTACTAATGGTTAGCTTATCTAGTGGTTGATAAACTAACCATTGACCTAGGGTAAAAACACCTCGAACCAATTAAGTTTCATGTTACCAATTTCCACCTATCCACCTATGTATCTCTATTGGATTGGTTTTACCTCAGCTTCATACTTGAACCTCCTCTACTAGCCTATGAGCTCCATCCATCACATATGATTTTACTCACACGCAGGTGAGGGGAAAAGAGTTTATATTAAAGAAACAATGGTCATGTAGACCCTTACATAATAATAGGAGAGAAGGCATACATGCCAAAAATTTAATTTAATAATAAATTAAATGAAACCAATCACATACAAAGGTCTGGTCTATGGTCATGTTCTTCTGCATGTATGTAATGAATTACACATTTAATAAAACTATCATTTAATTCTTAATCATTCCTATTTAAGATAAATCATGCTCGAATCAATTAATTATCATATTTAATTAATAAATTATTTTATCTTAATTATCATTTTAATTTTATTAATATTATCATCCATTATAATTTTAAACAAATTAAATAAATTTATTTAAAATTAACTGTGTACATAAATATACCTTGGAGGTAACACAATGAATACCTGTATGAATCTACCCAATATGTATTATACTCATATACAATTTACTCTTATGACATATAGCATACATGACTTATCACATATTTTCATGACATATACTATCAACTTAATGATTACACGAATTACATGACTTTTTGGTCACATGTTATGCTTTAATGCACATAAAGTAACAACTGTTAATACAACTCATACAAGATATGCATATCTAAACATTATGCAGATATTAATTAAACACACACACACACATATATATATATATATTAAAACCTATCATATGGTGTGTCCTATCAACTTAATGACCACACGCAAGCACATGTCGATAAGATTTACATAGTATAATAAATAAATTTTAAATCTGTGTAATTTGGTATAAGTGCACAGCTTGTACATCCAAGCTATATAGTGTGTATATCTTTCACCATGTATATAAGGCACATGACTAGGGAATTGGCATGTAAACCGTGCCTTGGAAATTTGGAGCACACGACGTGTATAAGAGACTACATGGCCTGTGGTCTCTGAGTACATGGTCACCAGTCAGGTAGGCTGTGTATGGTAATAAATAGCCCATATGTGACTCAAAGGTACTACACACCATGTATGTAGGCTACACGACATGCACTCTGGCTGATTGTGTTCCACCCTGGATTGGTTAACATGTGGTGTGAGAAATAAATACACTGTGTGTCATCAATGCACACAGTTTGAATTAATTTCTGAATTAATTCCTGATGCATTAAACACAAGTACACAATGTGTAAATCTGGTTACACGGTGTGTGCTCCTATGTTATCCATCTAGAATCCTTGGCACCTTAGGATGAGTTATTCAATTTTATTTTGTTCATAAAATTAATTGTATTGATTAGATATATGAGAAATGAAGAAGGAATAAGAATATCTCGCAATTTGGATTAAAAGAATGATTAAAATTGAATTGAAAACTAAATAAAAAATTCTTAAATCAATCAATGATCTTTAAATAATTATAAATAATTACGTGACCTCTCTGATACCACTTGTAGGTTCTGTGCATAGTAGAAGCGTGCGATGAGTTGTTCCCAACTTTTCTTTTTTCCATGATCAATGATCAATCCATGATTTAAACAACAATAAACATCATGATCTATAGAATTTAATCAAATAATATAGAAAAGGGATAGAATACAGGAACCAGAGATAGGATCATCACATATTATTTATAATCAATTTAATTAATTAAAGAATTACCTTGTTGGAATTCTTTATTCGTTGATGGATCTGAAAATGGATATGCATTGTATCATCATTGCATTATTGGAATTAAGAGAATATTCCATCTAGCGGTGATACACATGTGTTCTAAATATCTCCAAGTATTACCATATGAATCTCCAAGTTCTAGCACTATAGATCCCATCACTTGCATCATTTACCTTTGATCGCCTTGAGAATTGCTTCCAAAGCATTCTCCTTGATCTCTCTTTATTTGAGAGTGGGAGGTGGAGGAAGATCACTCTTTGTTCTTGGGAGAGTTCTTGGAGAATAAAGCTCTCTAGGTATTGAGATGATTCTCCAAATCCATTGTGCACAACCCAACAAATTAATTAGATCTATTAGAAAATAATATAATTGGGTTTATATACTATTAGGGTTAAAATAAAATAATTGTATAAGTACCCTTTATTATTTATTTAATCTCTACATAACCCCATGTCAAATAATAATCATAATAATATTATTATTTCTCAACATTCTCTTAACTTGTGAATTAAATTAAATATTATTTAATCAAATAATATTCAATATTTATTATTTCTCACCGGACCATTAAAATTGGTCATCTATTCCACCACATTATTTATCGGGCCTTGAATAATGACTTTATTTATTAAATAAATATCACTAAATTATTATACAATAAATAAATAAATATTTTATTCACTAAATAGAAAATAAATATTTATTAAATATTCCACTCACATTATATTCTCTAGAATAACTGGTGATAGAATAAATTCAATAAAGAAAACATGAATAATTATTAAACCACATGTGAGAATAATATTTAATAAACTTGTTAAATAATAAACAATAATATTATTATTTAAATAATATTCTGGATACATTTAGTGTGTGGCCCTCTAAGCCTCTTTCTTAGTGACATTATGTGAAGCAGCCTGAAGTCCAAAGTTAGCATCTTACAACACTCCAATGCACCTATAGAGAAATAAGTTAAAGCCGCAATGACATAATACCTCATATAGACTGTAATATAATTCTTTTATCATGATATCTCAAATCAAGAAGGTTTCATACTGGTGCCATCAACCTATGTGCTCGATGTCCCTTTCTTTGAATTTTCAAAAATTAATCTTTCCAATAGGACACCATGTCCATGGATTTATTTATGCTATATCATTTCCATAAAAAGGCCTAATATATCAACTTCCATTAAATAATAGAAAGGAAAAATCCTTTCTCACATTATTCATTAATGCAATATTACTCATGACACACCCAACGTATCCTACCTCACTGTGAAAATATGTCATCATGATTTTCGTCAATACATCAAAGTAAGCAACTCATAATACTCATTAATAACAATCTCAAAGTCTAAGGACCAATACACATGTTTTCAAATAGGAACATTCAATGACACATATAAATGTGGATTTCCTACCAGAGGGTCTCATTCTCATAATATCTTATACTAGATATTACCAAGGGCATAAACTATGAGAAGGTGCCTCAATTTCCTATGAGTTTCCACCCCTAATATCCTGTATCATTTTTTTCCCTCAAATGACATCATCCAGTTATAGAATATATATTTAAGAATAGTATCGTAGCACTTCCGGGTTCTCATCATAATAGGGAACTGCTATGACCTTTTAGTACTACAGCTACTCTTAGGACATTATCATATACTATGTTACGCAGAAGAACAATCATGATGTGATAAGAAGTTTATTAATATTCAAAAACATGAATACAAGTTATCGTAAAGCACACAGAAGTTGGTTATAGGGAACCGAATCCAATAAGGCATACTATCGTTAGCCTACGGTCATTGTTTTCTACCATCACCGTGCTTCCATTTATATGATATCATTACTTGACTCTGCCACCATTGGAACTCCTTCCACTAGGATTATTTCCATGGATCCCTACCACCGTGCACCGATATTTCCTCCTTGTTCTATTCTATATCTGAGAAAATCCATGGAGAACATGATAATATAGAGATAGAAACACATCCGACTATAGCATGATGATGATCATGGAGGCCCTATCAATGGTGGAGGATGAAGAACTAAAATTCCAATTCTTATTCCATGTTGATCACTATGGAAAACTTTGCATACATGAACAATGAGGAGATCGATCATGAAATGGACAATCCTTTAGCGTGGTTGTGATCATGATATCCATGTATACATTGGGAATTATGTACATTGGTTTCACTCCACCCATATTGAAGCATACCTAGGATTAACATGGAAGTAATAACTCAAAATGGTTTTTTCTACCCCATGGATAGATTTTAAGAAGTTGAAGGAAGTGACACGTGCTATGGTTTACACACTCAAGTAAAAGTTTGGGCCAATTCACCTACATGCACGTACATACCAATGTGATCTAAGGATAATTCTAAGTCATATGCCACATGGAATATGGAATTTATATTAAAAGTAATAATTAAGGTAAAATTGAATCATGGATTAAGATACATAAATATGGGTAATCCAAAACCATGTTCTCTATATTTGATATTTGGTTATTTAAAAGGAGATCTTCATGCGAATAAAAAGAGGAATATTTTGACTAATTTAAAGATAGAAAGATTCAAATATTTGAAGAAAATATTTTTTAAATTCAAATTCTTGACCTTTGGCTACTAATTCCTATAAATATAGAGACAATGCTATTGAGAGGAGGAGAGACAGGTATGAGGATTATAGAAGAATCATCTGGAGAAGATTAATCTACTATGGATTTTTTCTACTTTCTTCTATTCTCCTTTAATTTTAATATTTCATCTACTACTCTAATCCTCATTTCATATATAATATAGGGTTATAACTATTGGCTGATTGGGGAATGGATAACAACTATCTTATGATGCTTGAATATTTGAGATTATAACAAAAATAATGTTCTCTTATTATTGTTAATTGATTTCAATATTTAATTGCATATTTTATGTTAAATTAAACTATTTTTAAAATTAATTTTTTATACCATTTATTAACTTAGTTTTTGATCCATCATCTACCTCTTCTTGGTTTTAGATCATATCGATTGAATGATCTGAGCATAAATTATGAGTGTTTAGAGATTGTTGTCATGTGAGGAAGTTATAGTGGTTAAACTTGGTTTTCTAGGGAATTACAATACTTGATTGGGTATTTATAGAGTGAATTGAGGGAAATTCATTTTATATTACACACATTGGAAGGAGGGTAGAACAAAGCAAAGAATTTTTTAGGCTAGTCTCACCATAATCAATTAATCAATCAAGGGTGAAGAGGGAAAGTTATTAAGGAACCTCACATTTATCAATTAACAAGGGAGAGTGATATAATTAAGAAGGATGTGCTATAATTACAAGAGGAAATCCAAACCTGACCTGATCACTTGTTTCTTGATCTGAATTTTAAATCTTTGTTTCATTGCTTGTTTAGTCCTAGAAACCCAAAACACCATCATTGTTTTTATCACTCATGACAACTCAATTTAGAGAAATCCTCTCCAAATACAAATTAGGTTACCACCACCACTACATCCCATAGGAAATTAATTATCTTTTGTGACACCCTATGATATGTGTGAATCAAATACTCCTAATTTAAAGAAGAGTGAATTAGAAAAATCTGAGAGATGGATGAGTCCACTAAATATTTTGAGAAGTGGATTCATTTATTAAAAGAAAATCTAAAAAAAATGATATTAAGAATGAAAAATCAGATATTAAATCTAATAGAATCAATGTTCTTGACTCACTGTTATAAGAGAAGGTTGTAATGCATGAATAAGATGTTGAGAAGATGAGGAAGGATTGTGAAGAGAGAGCTTGATTGCTTTAAGATCAGAAGAACTTTCTCAATATGAAGTGTGTTGAATTAAATGTTTAAATGTATAATTTTTAAATGACACATATCGAGTCTTCACAATTAAAGTTATAATATCATTCCATATTTTGATGATCTTTCTCAAGAAATCTCAAAGAAGGAAGTAAAATCCATATCTAAATTTCATGATTATACTAAATATGTTTTCATGAAAATTTCAGGTTTAAATAAAAATATATAAAAGTATGGATGGGAAGAAGTTATGAGAAGCTTACCATGATGTCTATGGTGGATGGAATAAGAAGTTTTAGTACTAGTTCCCCAAGTTAAGCTAAAACAATGATGAATAAGGCCAAAAAATAGAATGGTACTAAATTTGAAAATCTTGGACATCATGTATTAAAGAAGATAAAAACAAGGTTTTTTGGAAAATATTAGTGGTTAAATAAATTTGAGCATTATACAAAGGATTTTTGGTACAATAAAATCATTTCATAAATACAAAGGAAGTCCAATTCTAGGGGGAGAAAGCTATAGAATATTAAATATCCATTTACAATGAAGAATCTATCATACTCAAATAGATTTAATTCACTTGAAAATATATATGATGTGTGTAATGGTGGTGGCCAAAGAAGTGATGCATGAATAAATCGACATTTATTAAATGAAAACAAGAAGATAGGAACACTTATGAAGAGGTAAGAGTTATCCTTGTGTAGTAATCTGAAATTGTTTCAAATCAGATTACTCCTAATAAGTTTCATTCTAGTAAGATATACTTATCCATCGAGATGAACAAAAATCAAATTCATAAAAAGTCCAAGAATACCAAGAGTGATGGCACATTTAAAACAACTGATGTAAAAAAGAGAATTCAAAATATTCCATGTGGTGAAACTAAACAAGATTAAAATATATCCAATGATATCTTAGTAATTTTTATAGTATATTTTAATAGAATAATAAAATTTGAAGAATCAAAAGCAAGGTCTAGTAAAAAATTAAAAGAGAAGATTCCACATGAAGATTTTGAATTTCATGAGAGGCTATCAAAAAATGGAAACTATTATGGTATAGAAGTTCTGTGTGGGAGATGCAATATGACTAGACATAGTGCCAAAGGTTTTTTGACCATATCTCCATCACAAGAATAAGATTTGAAAAGAATTCAAGCCATAATATGAATGAAGGCTGATATCTTACAGAAGGAAGAAGATGATGAGAAGAGATCCATGATCCTAAAGGCCAAATCAGATCTAAGAATAAAATCTGGAAGCATGATGTAACGAATTTTATTTTTTTTAAAACTTTTTAAAGTATTGGATAATGTTTTTAGAGTAAGGAAAAGAGTCAGTGTGGAGTTCTGGGTCCTATAGAGCCTTGGTATGGATATATTAAAAATATTAATTATAATATATCACATACATGCAGTTTTTTGGAAATAATAGAATATCTCTTGATCAATTTATCTAATGAGAAAACTGAGACCACTATTAAATATAAAACATGGGTTTTACCCTAGGTGTGACATAAGTTTTGTTGGATTTTTACGTTTTGGTAGAGTATAGTCATGGAATAATTAAATAGATTAAATTAATTTATTAATTTAATATTTTTTTATTTTATATCCCTAATTATTCCTATATTTGAACCTATCTATAGAATATTTCCTAGTGTTATCTATATAAAAATTTATTATTGAGATAATATAGGGATCTCTAGTGGTGAGCATGTTGGTAGTTGATCTCAAGATTAAGGATCAACGATGAATAGACATGGAGAATCGAGGATCCAATGTCAAGAATAGTGGGTTTTTCAAAATCATTGATAGTGGATGAATTATCCTTCAATGATCGATCTAAACCTAAGGTAGGTATTTTGATATTGTTGGTTTATTTCTCCATTCTTGATTATTGAGATGAACATGAATTAATTCGTTAAAAATTAATTCACAGATTGTTATTTATTGAATAGAACAATGATTATTTTATTCCAAAAATTATGAATTGATGATTAATTTGAAACCCCAATGATCCCTCATTATTTCATCAATGATGGTGGCTAATCATAACATGGAAAACCTTATTTTTTTTCAATTTTGTGTTTCATACCTTTTCCCCAATGTTCTTCAAAAATTCATCATCATTATTTAAATTGGTCGGTGATTCATTTATATCTAGGAACCCATTTCACAATACCATTTTCACTATTTTTACTAATTTTCTATGCAAGTTTGGTTCCAGGATCAAAGACGTGACCGAGGCGTGATAATGATGATGAGGATCCAATGGTTGTGCGGGTGATGGTGGTTTTTCAAGCTAGATCATGCAAATTCTTTAGAGGTGTGATGATGATCATTTGTCGACTATAGGGTGGATGAAATATGGACACTGGTGATTAAATAGGCTTTATCAATTCATATGGAGAACATAATGACTGATATTCATGACATAAGCAAAGAAGATGGAATTATGGTGGAAACACGTAGACAAATTTGGAAATTATGATCTTTTCCCAACTACACAGTGTATAGTTCAGAAGAACACACACTGTGTAGCCCTTTATTTATGGTTTCTAGGGTTTACATGGAATTTAAATATCACACAACTATGTTCCTATTCTATATTCCATGTGATCCTTAGCTGAACAGATCGATGTGTACATGGTGTACATGCCCAAAAGCTATGTAACCCCACACACCATGCGTGTTTTGGGGCATACCCCATGTACTTTGGAGAGTACATGAATATGGGTAGACAATGCATGCCTAATTTATAGTCCCGAACTCTACATTCCATGTTTCATGAAGTCATACCATTTATCTAGAGAATAACATGTCATGTGAGATGGTAGGACATGGATAGAACCAGACTTAGTGATAAATTCTGTTTACCCTTAGAGTACATCATGTACTCCTTCCAGGGTAGGACAGAGCCATTTATCTCTTTATTATGAATTCCATTTCAGTATAGGTGAGTTCCCTTTTACTGGTGTGAGATTCCTTAATCCTCCCCCATGAGGGTTCAATACAACATCTTGTTATGAGTATCATATGTAAGATCACCTTGGAAGATTAGAGAACGAATCTCTCCATGAGGCCTGAGGTTGGATCCTCATTCCCATATTTCCCTATAAAGTGTTAAGTATCACATAACCTTCATATGGGAAATAAATCCCTACCCATCAGTTCATTTTAGTTAGGTTCATGTGTCCCCCACTAGCTCTGGGTGTGATCCCCTATCTGTGTATCAATATATGTTATCTTTCGATGAGGTGTAGTCTAATTGAGTTTGTATCTCGGATGAAACCACACAGTTCATTCATAATTCAACATGGAAAGGATTAATGAGTATGAACTATCATATTAATGCTATTTTTTTAGCATGACTAATGAGTGAGATCTCTCAGATGAGTGTTATCATGGAGTCTCAAGTAGAATCCCTAGGCTGGTGGTGATGGATGAGCTCACCTTGAGACTTGGATTCTTCCTTTGATCATAATTAGGTTATCTTGTTTATCTTACTTATTTTTTGATTTAGATCCATCTCCCTTTATGATGTTTTGTGTTTGGTGATTTTGGGGATCCTATTGGGTATGTTTATACTCACCCCTACATGGTATCTACCTGCATGTGTCATGCCTTATGCAAATGATAATACCTTTGATGGAGTCTTATGTGGACTAGGAGAATATGGAGATTAGTTGTGCTAGATAGACTATGGATGGATCCATGAGTTTATTTTTAGTACCACCCCCTTTGTTAGTAGGTCATACTCTATAATAGTATTGGTGGGATTTTATTCAGACCCTTTTTCTTTTCCATTTTCTTTTATTATACTCTGACATGAGATTTTAGTGGTTAATGAAATCATTGTGTTCCTACCAGTTATATTTTTTAATTCATTATTTTGTGGATGTGGAGATGTGTGCATGTGTATAGTTACTTTATTATAAGGCCTCCCATGTGTGTGACATTCCTACTTGATGCTAGTCTCCAACCATTGCCTTATTGGAGGTAGGATTAGGGTGTCACTCTCAACTTACTGTCGGCCAAGAAAGCCTCGATGGGTTGGTTTGTGAAAGCGTGGTATCATAGCTAGGATTTATCAGTATTGGAGTTTTCAAATAGTCTAGCTATGAGGATTAATATAAGAATTAGGGAAACAATGTTAAAGTGTCACATGTTTAGCTCCCAGGCTAGAGAACCCAGTGATGGCATAGTAATTGATGTATCCATTCACCAGGACTCTAATAACCTTATTTTTTACTCAATATATATAGGCAATGATTGTAGGAAAAAAATGGTACATTCATCATATAGGAATGGGTTGTGGTTTCTATGTCCTTCTTGAGTTAGCTCCCTAGATACGATCTTTGATCGTGGTACATCTTGAGTACCGCATGATGTTTTCACAACAACAACCAATGAGGATTTCATAGTGTAGTCATGGTTATGAACCAATGGATTATGAAGCCTCTATGTAGAGACTTTATCATGAGGGTTTCTCTCTAGGTGGACAGCAAGCAACACTTTCACTCATTGAGCATCATATAAACCCAAGCCTTATAGTTTAAGTGGATGTGTCATGTCAGACTGATCCATGGTTGGATATGAAAGTTTAGGATGATGACACACATAGTCTAAGAGCACATCGTGAGTTTCATAGGAAGAGACCACATAGAGTCCAGGGAGAGCAAGACAAGCTGATAACAGGCAGGTGATGTGGGACTATTAGTTCAAAACATTTGAGTATATGTTATGCACATATTTTATGAGGAGGATCCAATAATTCAGGTAAGAGTTTTTGTTATATATTTGATGGAAATGGTCACATCATGCAAGTATGTTGGACCTAATGGGTAGCATCAATTAGAGAGGATATGGATGAGATACCAAGGAAGAGGTATAAATATGCACAGGGAGGTCCATAGGGATGTGGATATGGAAAATGAATAGAGAGAGTTGTGGGAAGTGGCTGATGACATGATCCTCCCCCACTTCCACCACTTCTAAGAGGCCCATGCCAGGCTCAGTGAGCTTATAGTTAGGGATGTGGAAAACTATAGGAAGTGGTGTCTTATGACCTTGAGGCTCTAGGCATGACATGTGTCCTATTTTTTTATCCGTAATGTTATAAACATGGGAATGAGACTTACTTCCATGTTTTACTCCTAGTGAATTATTTTGAGATTCTAGTAGAGTCTCTAATTCTAACCTTGATATTAGAAAATCTAACGGAGGAAGTTTCAACAATAACACTTTTATACCAATAGTTTGACTTGAATCTTGGAGGAGAGATCTTTGTGTGGGGTCTCCTCACAACAGTAAAGAGTCCTTAAAATGTCATTCTCAGAATGGATTGGTTGTCTATTGTTCATGTCTGGTTTGAATATTATCGATGAGGGATATAATATGTCTAATTTTATGAGTCAGGTTTTTACTTTATTGGCGTGATGGAATCTTAGGAAGAGTAGGCTAGGATCGTATATAAGAGAATAAAATTTATTTATCATCAATTGGATATTATGACCCTTGGAGAAGTAGATGCTATGACCTTTATGTTTTCTATAGTAGTGGAGGAATATGTAGACATCTTACCTGAGGACATGCTTGGATTACCCACCCACTGAGAGATAAAATTCTATATAGAACTACACCTAGGAAATTTCACGATATCTATAATGGTATATTAGATGTCCCATGAAAATATATGAGAGATGAAGCTACGATTGGAGGACTTGTAGAGGATGGGATTCATCAGACCCAATGTGTCCCCCTGATAAGACCTAATGTCATTCATTAAGAAGGTGGACGAGAGCTTGAGGCTGTGCATGGATTATCATTACCTAAACCAGGTGAATATTTAGAATATGTATCCACTTCCAAGAATTTATGATCTATTTGAACAATTGAAAGTGGTGAATTTTTTCTTGAATACTAACCACAGGTCAAGATATCACTAGCTCCAGATTCAAGAGGAGGATATACCATAGATGAAATTCTAGTTCCACTTTAGTCACTATGAGTACCTGATGATGCCCTTTAGAATAACGGACACCCCATATGTGTTTTTAGGACTCATAAATTATATCTTTTAGCCATTCTTATACTAGTTTGTGATTTTATTCATAGATGACATCCTCAAGTACTCAAAATCTAAGAAGGAGTATGAGGGACACTTGAGGGTGACCCTGGACATACTCTGGGAGTACAAACCTTATAGAAATATCTTTAAGTGCCAGTTGTATATTCAAGAGGTCCACTTACTGAGACATGTCATCTCAAAGGAGGGGGTAGTAGTGGACCTAGAAAATATTGGAAAAAATACTAGTTTGGTATCCAAAGAGTGCGATATAGGTGAAGAGATTCCTTAGGTTAGTTGGTTATTATCGAATATTCATGCCTAATTTCTCTAGGATCTTGAAAACTCTGGCCTCCTGGACCTAAAATGGGAAGCATTTAGTTTGTATGGAGATGTGTTAGCATGATTTTATGAAGCTGTGACAGAGGTTGATGATCACCCCCATCTCGAGACTTCTAGAGGAGGGAGTTGAGTATGTGATGTTTTTTTTATGCCTAAAGAGTTTTACTTGGATGTGTTATGTTTCCTAATAGTTTTGACCCCATGAGAATAATTACATGATCCTCAATTTGAAATTGATAGTAGTTGTATTCACCCTAAAGACACTGAAACACTATCTTATGGGAGAGTATTTCATTGTCTATTCTGACCATAAGAGTCTTAGGCATATCTTCTCATAGAAAGATCTAAACCTAAGGAAGAGGTGATAAATTGAATTCCTATAGGATTGTGACTTTGAGATAGTATATACTCCCAATAAATGAAATGTGGAGGTAAATTTTTGCAGCTATAAATCCCGTTTTGAATTGCTGTGCAGGAAATAGAGCAGTTGGCCTCATTGTAATTGACTGTTGTGAATGAGGATGGAGAAACATATCTCTCATTAATGGTTGTAACCCAAAACTTCTTCAGTGTGTCAATAAAGTGCATCATGGAGATATTTATTATGAGGTATTTCATGAAAATATATCCAAATGAAATGATCCTAATGGATTTTATAAAGATGGGGAACACATCATCCTTTTTTGGGGATAAATGATGGTTCTGGTCAAACTACGAGAGAAGATTCTGTGGGAGTTTCATACATTCCCCTTAGTGGTATATAAAATAGTGGAGAATATGTACTAATACCTTAAATAGGGGTATGGTATGAAATAGTGTGTATCCAAGTTCATCTCTTGATGCCTCACATTTCAATAGGTGTAGGGAGAGAATCAGGTACCAGTGGATTTGGATAAATCCCTTTAGGTTCCTGAGTTGAGGTGGGATGGTATATCCATGGATTTTTTGATGAGGATTACCCAAAAAACAAGAGGCCACAATTCTATATGGGTGATCATAGACCAACTCACCAAGTTATCCCACTTCCTTGTCATGTGAGAGAATATTTGAGTGGAGAGATTGAGATGCTTATATGTGTAGAAGATAGTACAACTTCATAGAGTTTCCTTGGTGATTGTTTCAGATTGTGGCACTGTAAAATACCAACCGAGGCCAACCAGACCAGTCACCCAATCTAGCCCATTAAGGGGTTGGGTAAAATAAAGAAAACAAAACAAGTCTTGAATATCAACAAAACAAGACATACAACCATAGTACTATGCATAAAAAAAAAGATACAACTAGGCTAAACTGGTTAAACCATAAAAACATAAACATTCTATACAAAAAGTCTCCATGTGACCAAGAATCACCTCCATACTATTATGAAACAAATATCAATGTAATGAGAAAACCTACATCACTACCGTATGCACTTTCCTTTACCTGAGTTCTACAAAACAAAGTCTACATCCACCCACAGGTAGAAGTAGGGCCCAATAGGATACTAACAAAAGAATATATACGATTTCTAATAACAATAATGCATAATTCTAATCTTTAAAATAAAAATATTTTTACAAGCTATTTTATAAATAAATAAATTTTAAATCCTTTTTCAAACAATCCTAGGGTTTTCAAAAATTGAATTCTATATCTACCAAATCCAGAAACAGAGTAGGTAAATATATTGAAAAGTAAATATATATGTGATACAACATCCATGAAATAAAATATCATGTAATAAACAACCAAAAACAATAATGTAGCTACCAACCGGGATCTAGCCTATGGGACAATATGTACTAGACACTCACAAGATAAAAAAGGCATAAAGTTGGATCATAACTAACATCGAGCCCTTCCATAGTGCATTGACATATAAGAGGATACCTCATAGTGGTGTCAAACACACTAAGGATACCTGTATATCTATCTTGATGCACCCAAGGTTCCCACTATGCAATGTTTGTCAATTTCTATTTTAAAAACCATGCTCACTTTTTTATAAAACAATTTCAAATCTAAGACAATCTTTTTTAGGGTTTAAAAATCCATTTTCCATTCCAAATCAAGGAAATTCCATTTTCAAGGCAAAAAAATCTTTAAAAACATGAAATCATCCCCTTTTCAATTTCAACACATTCAATTCCATTTCAAATATCAAGAAATCAATATAAACAACAAGAAATTCAAGAAATCAGAACAATTGAACAAATCCACCAACCTCAAGAGCATAGAAAACCTAACCGCCTATAATAATGGGGATTAGAAACCACAAGATCTACCTTCAGAAGACAAGGTATGAACAAAGACTGAAAAGGATTGATAGAAAACACAATCCAATAAATAATCCCTACAATAAATGGTGCCGCAACCACCAATGAGAGAGAAACCAAGAAGAAGGATTACCTAGAAAGACGAATCACCTAACCTTACTAATCAATCACTAAAAGAATTGATATGAATAGAAGGAAGACACCCACTAATGGAAATAATATCCATACCAATGGTTTTGGGTAAACCGTTGGTATAGGTCACTTATATGGACCTATGCCAACGGTTTTGGCCAAACTGTTGGTATAGGTCCATAATAGAGACCCTATACCAACGGTTTTCCCCAAAACTGTTTGTATAGGTCCCCCCTATACCAACAGTTTGTCCAAAACTATTTTTATAGGTCCCAAAATCAAAGAATCTATAACAACGGTTCTCAAAACCGTTGGTATAGGTCTATACCAATGGTTTTGAGAACCGTTGGTATAGTTACATATATTTTTTATGGAATCTTCTTACAGAGAACATTAAATAAATCAAAATTTAAAATATTTATGATAATACATATATATATTTATGAAATTATATCCAAAAAATTCAAGTTAAGTTAGTGGTTTGGTCATTAAATCATAAACAACAGGTACTGGGATCAAAACCCACCAGATGATTCTTTTTTGAAATACATATACCAACAGTTTTATGGAACTGTTGGTATAGATTTTTCATATTACTTATACCAACGGTTTTGGGAAAACCATTGGTATAGACCTATCCCCACGGCTTACTTGGACACGGTTCTCCAAACCGTTGGTATAGGATATACCAACGGTTTAGAGGCCTATACCAACAGTTTCAAACCGTTGGTATAGGGTATTTTTCTACTAGTGACCCAAAATGACTTGAGTAAGAGCTCTGGCTGAGTGGAGGGGGATAAAAAAACAAATGATCCCCCAAACACTCGCATGACACCCTCTGAAACTCAGGGAATTACACGGCATGTAATCTTTTACATGTCATGAATCCATTTAATTTTGAGCTATGATGAAAAAAAAATTTCCTTTTTAATTAAAAGTTGGTTTTCACATTACACAATGTGTAAAACTTACACAATGTGTAAAATCTCACATTGTGAATTCCACTCATAGGATGAGTCCAGATGGTATTACATGTTGTGAAACCCGATTACACATCATGTAACTTCCCAACAAACATCATAAAAATTATAAGTAAAATATGAAAATCCAACAAATCTGTGAATTCACATTTATAGGTATCCTCCCAATTTAGATTTGAAAATACACACCCAACAAAAAAGGGAATCCAAAGAAAAATATTAGAACATACCTGTCAGAAAGTTAATGGGGGTGTTATATACACTCACTTAACATATCAATTGTGGAAAGGATTACATGAGGCTTTTGGGACTCAGTTTTAGATGATCATAGCGTCACACCTCTAGAAGGATGACCAAACTGAGTGGACTATTGAGGTATTGGAAGACATGATTTGGGCTTGGTGGTTTGATTTTTTCCATATATGATAGGATCATATACCCCTTATGGAGTTTACATAATTTTTTTTATCATCCCACCATTGGTTTGAGACCATTTGAGGCCTTATATAGAAGAACCTGTAAGTTACCACTATGTTGGTCAGAGCTAGGGGAGACTGCACTTATGGAGCCAGAGTTGGTGCGAGTGATGAAAAAGAAGGTAGAGATAATCTAGAAGCAGATATGAATTTCATAAAGCCATTATATGTCCTACATAGACTGACTATAGATTCCTTTGGAGTTTGAAAAGGGATACCATGTGTTATTTAAGGTCTCACATTATCTAGGACTGAAAATATTTAGTAGAGACAGTAAGTTTTTTATGAGATTCATAATCCCTTTTCAAATAATACATAGGGTTGGTGAGGTGGAATACCAATTGGCCTTACCACCATAATTAGCCTGGGTGCATGATGAATTTCACATGTTGTAGCTAAGAAGATACGTGCATGACCCACCACACATTATTGACTAGGGTGAGATGAATATTGAGGATAGAGCTACTTTCATGGAGTACACGGTAGAAAAAAGGATCAATAATAGAAGATACTTCATGAGCAAGTGATTACCCTGGTGATTGCTAGGTGGAAGTACATGAACCTCCTAAAGTGATCATGGGAGTGGGAGAACCAGATAAGAGCTCAATACCCTCATCTATTTGAGAATATTTTTTCTTTTTGGGTTGAAAATACTTTAAGGTGGGTATAAATAAATGACACCAAAATTTTTGTTCGATAGTTTGGAAAATGATGAATAATGTTTTTAGAGTAAGGTGTAGAGTCAACATGGCATTCCAGGTCCTATAAAGCCTCAGTATGGATATATTAAAAATCTTAAATATAATATATCACACATGTGTAGTTTTTAAAAAATAATGAAATATCTCCCAATTAGTGGCTTAGATGAGAAAAATGAGACTGACATTAAATGTCACAAACCAGCCCGGGTACCCTGGTAACCCAATAACCCAGCCGGCCCTGACATAGCCCGAAGGGAATTCCTGATCCCCACGAGTCGGCGACTAGCACCTGGAATCGTACAACATACAAGTGGGAATGATTTTTCCAAAAGAATGCGGAAGCAAAAGAAAAAAAAGTAGTATGCATAACATAAGAAACTCCACTGGGAGTGATGTACCAGAATACAACATGGCATAAAAAGCCCAAAGTACTACAACCCAAGTACTAAAAATGGGGAAACATCCCCAAGGTCCCTAAGGACACAACTCACCAACACACTAATGGCTTGAATTAAAACCCCCCGTCATCAAGTTTTAATTGAAACGGTGGATTGAATTAGGGTATTAATTGATGGGTGAATGAACTGTAACACAATTAGGGTTATAAATACCTCAACCCTTTTCAGTTGTGGTTCTTAGTTGATTAGGTCGAATCCAATAACCCTGCTTTGTTCATACGTGATAGTGGTGATCTCTCTTCCGTGGTCTTTCTCCTCTCGCAGCTGGCAGTGACTCCTCCTCCCATGCACAGTTGAGTAGCGACCCATGATTTGTGTTTCTTTTATTTACTTTCTTCTTTTTGTTTAATTATTTTATTATCTTTCTTAATTCAAAAAAAATTATAGAAAAATAAATCAAACAAATCGGTAAAACCTATGTTATTTAGGAGTAATTTATAGAATTATCAGAGGATAATTACATGGAATTATCAGAAGATAATTATGCATAATTATGAGAAGATAATTTATAAATGATAATTGTTTGAATTATCAAAAGGATAATTGCATGAAATTATCAAAAATAATTATAAGAAATATTTGAGTAATAATTTATTGTTTTTTTCCAAACAATAATTTCTTAAAATTTCCAATGATAAATTACGCGATTGAGATTATCGGTTGATATATATATACATACATACATACATATATATATATATAAGATAATTAAGTGGATGATTATTTTTTTTTTCAAAGATAATTTTTGCATATATTATCAAAGGATAATTAATATAATTATTGAATGATAATTTCACGATTATCAAAGGTGAATTATTAATATTATTAAAACGATAATTGTAAGTTTATCAAAGATGATTATTCTGATTGATAAACTCAAGTGCATGTGTTGATCTAATGATAAACTGAATAATTTTTCCATGATAGATAAATTATCATCGCATGTGATAATTTAAAACGACAATCCATAGATTATCCTGGAGAGAGAAAAATGATATCCCATGTAATATTTTTAAACGATAATTTGAAGATTATCCAGGAGAGATAAAATGTAATCACATGTAATACTTTACTTCGTTGTGAAATAAAATAGATGTTTTGGTCCCGGGACACCTTGATGAACATCAAACTTTGGCGTGTCGACGTTTTTATTATTAAGGCCGTAAGAAGGTGTATTGAACCACACATAGTGGTTTATATTTGTCACTAACATCAACGACCTTGAGGTAGGTGGTTCCGTTCCAACTTTCTAAATTGATTATCTTTATATTGCTTGATTTATTTCTGTTGATTTAAATTGTTTAATTTAAATTGTGGATTTGTTTCAAATAATTTCAATTAAATTGTTGAATTTAATTGTGGAAATAAATCGTGTAATGATGGAATTGGTTTTGAATGGATTTCAAACTGGTGAAAATGGATTAAAATAATTTGATAGAAATCCATTGGTTTTATCTTGTGAAAAGACATGTTTTGAATAAAAACTGTTTTGGTTTTAAATGGATAGAAATTGGCACTTTTGAAATAGAAGAATAGGATTGATCATATTTTTAAGCAGTCTTAAAATATTTCACCCATCATGTAAGAGCACATGCAAGCCTTAAGTAGTTAGTGAGTTATTTGGATACACTCTACGCTACGACAACATTCTAAAACATACTTGCAGCGGGTCACATCCCCGATGGGTTGGTGACGAGTCTCCTTTGGCCAGTGTCATAGGGATGTGTGTATACACATTTTGCTGAGTTCACACAGAGAGTGCGGAATCCTATAACTGGTTAATAATATCGTACCTTTTGGAAGATGACCATGTTTCTCCCCTTGTTTATTTATATTTGAGATATAAATCTATTCCAATGCTTTTGAACTGCTTTACATGCTTGCTAAATTTATATAAACTATTTTATATAAATTTTTTATTTAAGCCATTGTTTTAGAAATATTCCATCATTTGTAAAATCCTTTCTTAAAAAAATTTTATTTCCATTATTTGAAAATGTATAGCATGTTTTGTTTAAATATGCTTTTTAATTTCCAAACCTTTTTATTTGAAAATTGATAGATTTTATTTAGATAATCTATATTTGGCATCTGTTACAGAATCTTTGGTGGTATCCTACTGGGTTTAGGCTCACACCCTACTTTTTCCTTCGAGTGTTTGTAGACTTTCTTCTTCCAGGATCGAGCAAAGGAAAGGGATCTCTTGGAGGTGGATCCAGTTGTTGATCTTTGATCTTGGTGAGTTGTGTCCTTAGGGACCTTGGGGCTGTTTTCCCATTTTTAGTACTTGGGTTGTAGTACTTTGGGATTTTTATGCCATGTTGTATTCTGGTACACCACTCCCAGTGGAGTTTCTTATGTTATTCATACTTCTTTGTTTTCTTTTGCTTCCACATTCTTTTGGAAAAATCGTTACCACTTGTATGTTGTATGATGCCAGGTGCTAGTCGTCGACCCATGGGGATCGGGAATGCCCTTCGGGCTATGTCAGGGCCCGCTCAGTTATCGGGTTACCAGGGTACCTAGGCTGGTTCATGACAAAATGGTATCAAAGGAAGTTTAATCATCTTGCCTTGATGACAATATGCATTTGAGTATTCTTGTCGGGATTTAGGAGGTAGTTGTGATTGAGTGCCTGGCCAGCTCTCACCGCAATGAACCTTAAGTCACTAGGGTTGGTTAGGGAAATATGACTTGTGGATTAGTTCTAGTATTTTCCCTATTTTGATTTGGATAGAGTGTAATCCAAATCTTTTTTATCCCTTCTATTAAGAATAGTTTTCCTTGTTACTCAGTTTGAGTGTTAATCTAAGTTTTTTTATGTTGTGTAGCATCATGCCTCTGAGAAGACGTGGGAATCAGATTCAAAAAGAGGCTTCTTTTGAATCTCAGAAAGCGAGTACTATTGTGGATCCGAGTCTAGTTGAGGTGATTGTTCGCACTATCCAAGATTTGGGACAGGCACCACCTCCAGTTCCTGTTCAGGATCCAGCTATAGATCCTCATGGTGATATTCTTTGAAGTCGTTCTCAAGAGTTCCTATGCCAGAATCCACTAGTTTTGAAAGGCTCCACTGACCCTCAACATGCTGAGGAATGGTTGAGTAATACTGAACATTTGTTCGGGTTCTTGGAGACACCTGATGCGATCAAGGTGAAATGTTCCACCTTCGTGCTGGAGGTACCAAGTAGGAGATGGTGGGACAAGATGGTGACAGCTGGGAAACATGAGGGGTTGGAGTGGAAAGATTTTAGGGTTCTTTTCACTAATCAGTTCTATTCAGAATCAATGGTGTTGTCCAAGGCTGTGGAGTTTTTCAAGCTTGAGCAGGCCAATAAAACCGTGACTGAGTACTCAAATCGCTTTTCTGAGTTGGTACAGTTTGATCCTGAGATTGTATCTAATGAGAATATGAAGGCTCGACGATTCGAGTTGGGACTTTGATCCGATATCTGTTCTCAGGTTTTCTTATTGAAGCTACCCACTTATGTTGATTTGCTGGATAGGGTGATGATGGTTGAGATGGACCTGGTAGGAAAGTCAGGGTTGAAGGGAGTTCATTTTCCTCATAGTGGCAGTGTTGGTTCCTTTAAAGGAAAATGGAAGCGCGACGTTTCTCATGGTAGTTCTCGACAAAAGAGTTATTCCAGACCTCCGGTAGCACTAGGAGGGGCTTCATTGACATGTTATCAGTGTAGAAAGCCAGGAAATTCTAATAGGGTTTTCTCTGAGGCACCCAAGAACCGTACCTCCTGCGGACGTTTAGGGTACTTACAGAGATTATGGCATCACTTCTCTACTCCATATAGTGGAACAGGATCATCAACACCTCCAAAAACTATGGGGCAATCAAATGCTTCACGTACAAAAGGGTTCCAGCCACAGGCATCCGGAACAAAGCTTCTTCATGCAGTGGAAGAGTCGCCATAGGTAACTGATACAGGTCCTGCAACTGTGAGAGGTACCATTACTATAGCTTCATCTTTAGTGACCGCTCTTTTTGATACTGGTGCATCTCACTCATTTATTTCAACCCATATTTTTAATCTTCTTAATCTACCTATGGAGCTTTTATCTTGTGCAATGGATATTACTACACCCCTTGGTACAATGAGAGATAAGGGTCTCCGCAGTCCTTCTTGCGTCTTCTTTCTATCAGATGCTGAGCTTGATTGGGACTTTTTGGTCCTCGACATGAAATCTTTTGACGTCATATTTGGGATGGATTGTCTCATTTCCAATAAAGCCCAGATTGATTGTTATCTTCGACGGGTCTACCTTACTACACCCAGTAGTGTGCCTCTTGTTTTTCAAGGAGAATGGGACCCAAGGTCAAGTAGAGCTGGACCTTCTTATCCAGAATTGGGGAAAATTATATCAGTGTTTTATTTTGATCTAGAGAGAGATCTAATGTGTGTTGATCTTCCTCCGGTCATCGCTGAGTTTCCAGACGTGTTTCCTTCTGACTTCTCTGGTTTTCCACCAGTAAGGGAGATTGATTTTTTGATTGACTTAATGCTGGGTACTCAACCAGTTTCCATCCCCTCTTACCAAATGGCTCCAGCAGAACTAAAATAACTGAAGTCTCAGTTAGACGATCTTCTTGAGAAAGGTTTTATACGCCTGAGTGTGTCACCTTGGGCAGAACCAGTTCTCTTCGCCAAGAAGTCTGATAGTTCTCTTCGCTTATGTGTTGATTATCAAAAGCTCAACTGAGTTACGATAAAGAAAAAATATCCGTTACCACGAATTGATGATTTGTTTGATCAACTGAAAGGGGCGAAGTGGTTTTCAAAGATTGATCTACGATCTGGTTACCATCAGTTGAGGATAAAAGAGTCTGACATTCATAAGACTACTTTTCAGAGTAGGTATGGCCATTATGAGTATCTTGTCATGCCCTTCGGCCTAACAAATGCTCCTGCAGTTTTCATGACCTTAATGAACAAATTTTTCCATGAGTATCTGGATACTTTTGTGGTAGTCTTTGTGGATGACATCCTTGTATACTCCAAGTCTGAGGAGGATCATGTGCTTCATCTGAGAACAGTTCTGAGCCTTTTAAGAAATAACCGTCTTTATGCCAAGCTTTCAAAGTGTGATTTCTGGATACGGGAAGTGAAATTCTTGGGACATGTGGTGTCATAAGAAGGAATATCAGTTGATCCTGAGAAGGTGAAGGCTGTTATGACTTGGGAACAACCAATGAATGTTTTCGAGATTCAGAGCTTCTTGGGCTTAGTAGGATATTATCGCCGTTTTTTCAAAGACTTCTCAAAGTTAGCTTCTCCAATGACTGCTCTAACTCGAAAGGGAGTGAAGTTTTCCTAGAATGACAAATGTTAAAGTTCTTTTGTTGAGATAAAGCGTCTCTTGACTACTGCACCGGTGTTAACTCTTCCTGAGGCTGGGGCAAGTTATGTGGTCTTCTGTGATGCATCGGGTTCAGGTTTGGGATGTGTCCTTATGCAAGGTAATCATGTTGTTGCTTATGGATCTCGTCAGCTTAAGCCTCATGAGAAGAACTATCCTACTCATGACCTTGAACTTGAAGCTGTAATACACGCACTCAAGTGTTGGCGACATTACCTTTATGGAGAAAGGTTTACTGTGTATTCAGATCACAAGAGCTTGAGTTATATCTTCTCTAAAAAATATTTGAATCTCCGCCAAAGGTGTTGGGTGGATTACCTGCAGTATTTCGACTTTGACATTGCCTATACCCCGGGGAAAGGGAATGTAGTCACATATGCATTAAGTAGTAAACTTCCATCACAGGCTGTGAAATAATCTTCAGAAGAGTGGAGTTTGATGTCTCTTTTTTCTCAGTTGCATATTGGAGTTCAATGGAAGGGGAATGAAGTTTCTTTAGCCAGTTTCTAGTTGATATCTGATCTTATTGATTTAATTCTTAAGGAACAACAACTGGATGATGAATTCCATAGCATTAGGGACTCTCTTTATGGTGGGGAGACTGATACCCAGTGGTTGTTCTCTAAAGAGGGTGTTCTGTGTTATCGAAACCGTTACATTGTGCCATTATCGGCAAGGAAGGATGTGATGGGGAATTTCCATAACTCTCAGTGGGATGTACACCCTAGAACCACGAAGATGTTCTATGATATGCGGCGACAGTTTTGGTGGCCAGGTATGAGATGGGACATTGCTGAGTTTGTATCTCATTGCTATACATGCCAGCAGGTGAAAGCCGAGCACCAGAAACCTTCGGGTTTACTTCAACCACTTCCAGTACCTACATGGAAGTGGGATAAAATCTATATGGACTTTGTGGTTGGGTTACCTCAAACCCAGAGGAAGAAGAACACGATATGGGTTGTGATCGATAGGCTGACCAAGTCGGCTCACTTTATACCTATTCAAGATACAACCAAAGTTGAGGAGTTGGGAAATATCTATGTGAAAGAAATTGTTCATTTTCATGGAGTTTCGTCTACTATAGTCTCTGATAGGGATCCTCGGTTTACTTCTCGCTTTTGGAGAGGCCTTCAGGAGGCACTGGGATCTCAGGTCCGTTTGAGCACAACCTACCATCCACAGTCAGATGGCCAGACAGAGAGAGCTATTCGGATCCTTGAGGATATGCTCCACACATGTATTCTCAACTTTGGTGGGTCTTGGGATGATCATCTGGGGCTAGCTGAGTTTTCTTATAACAACAGTTATCAGTATGCGATCAAAATGGATCCTTTTGAGGCATTGTATGGTCGTCCTTGTAAATCTCCTTTATGTTGGGCAGAGATTGGTGAAAGTTCCTTGGTAGGACTGAGTTTGGTCCAAGAGATGACAGCTAAGATCCAGTTGATTCGTCAGAGAATGTTGATAACACAGAGTCGGTACAAGTCTTATGCTGATCGTCACCATAGACCTTTAGAGTTCTCAGTTGGTGACCAGGTGTTCTTGAAAGTTTCACCCCGATTAGGTCATCGATGGCTTGGGAGGCAAGGGAAGCTTGCTCCTCGTTTTGTGAGACCTTTTGAGGTTGTTGGTCATGTAGGGAAATTTGATTACCATCTGGCTCTACCACCACAGCTGAAATCGATACATAACGTGTTCCATGTATCGCAGCTGCGAAAGTATCTCTCTGATCTATCTCATGTTTTGAGCTGGAGTGATCTTGAGATTGAACCAGATTTATCTGTGATTGAACGACCAGTCAGGGTTGTTGATTCTGAGACCAAGGTACTTCGTGGGAGAACGATACCTCTGGTCCGTGTACTATGGTAGCATGGTTCTGATTCTCATGAGACGTGGGAAAGGGAGACACTAATGAGAGAGCAGTGGCCTCATCTTTTTGACGTGGATGATTCTTCATAGGCTTTCTGGGGTCAGAAAGATCCTATGGTGGGGAGGTTGTAACATCATGTTACTGTTTCAGGTATTCCTAAACTCTTTCTATGTTAAATTATTATTATGTTAATTAGGAAAAAATGTTTTATCAGTATAAAGTTGCGTTTTTGTTAAAACACGTCGTAAAATGGTAAAACACCCATTTGATGCTCTAGAATATTCAATTAAATATCTTTTAAGTTAATCACTGTGTAAGTATGAGTTTTAGAGGTCTGCAAAGTCTCGAAGAGGACGAAGTCTCTCCCGCTTGAGAGTTTTCCTCCTAGGGATTCCTAGGGTTTGAGTTTCTTCTCCCGATCGGCTTCGGCGGCGCCGTCTTCTTCGGTTCAGGTTCTGATTCTCTTTCTCATCGTCTTCGGGTCCAGTGACAGGGGCTCGATTTCCTTGGATTTGAGTTTTCTCTCCCGATCGGCTTCGGCGGCTTCGACGTCACCGTTTCAGTTTTTGGTTTTCTTCATCTTCGTCGTCGGTTCCAGTGACAGGGGCTCGGGATCCCCAATTCCAAGCCGTTCCCGGTGCCTCCTTCCTCTGCTTCTCCCTGTCAGCTACCGGCCTCCGTTTCCGGCGTTTCGTTGGTTTTCGGGCTTCATCCCCTCGATCTCATCTTCAGACGCTCTTCTTGGTCTTCAAGATTCCCTGAAGCTTTTCCTGTCCCCCTGGTTCTTCATTCGTGCCAGATCTGGGCAGGGGAAGCAGTTTCGAAGCTCCCACCGCAACGCGTAGAATCGAGACGCAGATTTCGCGTAGGGGTCCCCGATCTGCGAAGGTGCGGTGGCTTTCCCGGGGCGCGGAGGACGTGGATGTGAAGAAGATTTCTTCGGCGCGCAAGTGGGAGCATCTCACAGCCTGGCCTTTTCTCGAAGCGCGAGGGGATTGCGCGAACCTGCCGGTGTTACCTCGCGCACTACCTGGAAATCATCGCGCGAGGAACTTGCGCGAGGGCTGGTTTAGGGGACTTGCGCGAGGAACTTGCGCGAGGAACTTGCGCGGAGGAACTTGCGCGGGGACTTGCGCGAGGAACTTGCGCGGAGGAAATCATCGCGCAGGCTGGTTACAAAGTTAGGGGACTTGCGCGCGGGGTCTTGCTGGTGTGTGGGGTCTTGCACGCGGTGTGGGGAGTCTTGCCGGTGCGAGGGGAATTGCGCGCGGGAACTTGCGCAGGGCTGGTTTTTTTGCTGGTTGCGTGAGGGGACCTGCTGGTGTTACCTCCGTTTGGTCAACCCCTCCCTAGGTGTTTTCGTGGCATCAACATGGAGACGGATCTTTTGAACCAATGGAAGAACCTCTCTTTGACAGACAAAGAAAAAGAGCCACTTGCAACCCGTAGAAATGAAGATAACACTTTGACAAAACGAATGGCTTTATTAGTGGTCGGAAGACTGGCGACCGAGGCACCTTTTAATCTAAAGGCCCTCAGGACCACTCTTCAAAATCTCTGGAAATTGGAAGCTGGAGTAGCCATCCGGGAAATTGAGAATAAACTCCTTGTTTTTGAGTTCTTCAGCGATAAAGACAAAGATAAAGTCCTCAGAGGATGACCTTGGTCCTTTGACAATCATCTCATCCTGATGGAGGAATTTAAAGGGGGTGACGAGATTCAGAATTGCACACTTACCCGATCCCCGTTCTGGATAAGAATTAAAGGAATACCGTTCCATGGGAGATCAACACATGTGATGAGAGAAATTGGAGACCGGATCGGCCATTTCCTAGAATGGGATTGCTCGGACCCAATACAATGGGGCCCCTGGGTTCGAATAAAGACTGAGATCGACGTGTCTGAACCCTTAATGCGAGGTATGTTCCTAAAAATTGATGATTCCAACACCTGGATCTCGTTCGAATTCGAAAAACTACCAATCTTCTGCTTCCTTTGCGGACGTATCGGCCACATGGAGAAAGCGTGTGGGGCAAGGCCAGAGAATTCCACCGAAAATATCACCTTTCAATACGGTCCGTGGCTTCGGGACAAAACACACAGAGAGGCATTTATCCCTGAGGCGGAGCGACAAATTGATCGGGACCGTCTCTTTGCAGCCCATCTTAGGCGACCGGAATCTGAACAACCTCCTATCATAAGGATGGGACCACCTGTCTTCCCTAAAGAACCCTCGGCTGAGCTTAGGGGAAATGGAAACGTCTCCCAAGAGATTATCGTCAGATGTAATGATGGGGCTCGGCAAGACAGTCACCTGACTCAGGGTATCACAAAATCTGACTTCGCTTTTACAGCACCGAATTTAGCGTCCCTTACTTCAACTGGGCCGCTACCTAAACCAAAAGAACCTCCAGAGAAATTTCCGAGGCAGAAACATGTTCCCTTGGATCCGCCTGAAGCTGAGCAGAGTCCAAATCGGTTCCCAACTGATGCCCTTCTGCAAGCCGATTCTGGGATGACTGAAGCCTCACTTTCAGGACATGTTACTCGTGGAACCTGGAGAAGGGCACGTGGCGGTGGTAAAGGCGATTGTCCAGGGAATCCCAAACCAGGAGATATGAAACGGCAATGCGAGTCCAGCGGTATGTACACCAGTCTTCCCAAAAGGAGGAAAGCATCAGGTACGTCATTTACCCCACAAGAGACAAAGGCGGAGGCGGGTCAGGCCCGGCCCCGCCTAGAGCAATGATTGCTTTATGCTGGAACTGCCGTGGGCTTGGCAACCCACGAACGGTTCGTATGTTCCAGCGCCATTGCGCTCAAAGTCGCCCTGATATGGTTTTCCTGTCCGAAACCATATTGGAAAACAAGGACATCACAAATCTTGCCCTAAAATGCGGTTTCCAGGGTTGCTTCCCGGTCCCCCGACAGGGTCATTCAGGGGGATTGTGTTTGCTCTGGAAGGATAATGTCGATGTTAGGCTCCTGTCGTTTTCCCAGCGTCATGTGGCTGCTTCCATTTGTGTTCCCCACAACCCCACCTGGACTTTTGTGGGCTTCTATGGCTGGCCCTCCCAATCTGAAAAGTGGAAATCTTGGGATCTTCTTTGCAAACTCCGTCGTGATCTGCCAAGCCCCATTCTGTTTGGAGGGGACTTTAACGAGATCCTCTTCCAGAAGGAGAAAATTGGTGGAGCTATGCGCTCCTCCACGTCTATGTCTGATTTTAATGAGGCGATCCTTAAGGCAGAGCTGATGGACCTGGGTTACACGGGTAATCCCTTTACTTGGTTTCGAGGCAGATATGATGGAACTCGAATCGCTGAACGTCTGGATAGATTCTTGGGCTCAATGGACTGGATGAGCCTCTTCAAAATGTACCATATCAGACATCTCTCGTTCAACTGCTCGGATCACTGCCCAATTGTCATTAACTGTACCCAGTATGAGCACGTTACTAGTTACAGTAAACCATTCAGATTCGAAAGCTTCTGGTCAAATGATCCCGAGTGCGAGGCGGTTGTCCGTTCAGGCTGGAAGAATGGGCAAGCGGATCTGAGAATCAACCTTCTCCGAGTAGCATCTGATCTGAAGACTTGGAGCTACTCTAAATTCTGTCATCCGGACCGGCAATGCAGTTTCCTTGAAAGGAAGATTGGCTATCTTCTTAGCAAACCTCCGTCTAGCAGCATTCTCTCCAAAATAAGTGAAACCCAACGAGAGCTGGATGTTGCCCTGCGCAACAAGGAAGGTTTTTGGGCTATGCGAGCGCGAGATATTCATATCGCAGAAGGAGATGCTAATACCTGTTATTTCCACCAGAAGGCTTCAGCAAGACGCCGGAAAAACTTCATTTCTGGCATTCTTAATTCAGATGGTAGTAAAGTGTCTGACACAGGGGGAATCCAAGAAGCTTTCCTGAGCCATTTTCAGAAACTCTTCTCTGCAGGCCATTCTTACATTTCTCCCGAGATTGAGGACTGCATCAAACCAGTGATTTCTGACGATATGAACAGACAACTTTCTAAAGATGTGACGAATGACGAGACTCTTAAGGCCTTAAAGCAAATCCACTCCATGAAAGCCCCGGGACCAGACGGATTCCACGCCCTCTTTTTCAAGAATTACTGGCACATCATCGGTCCAGACTTTTGCAATTTAATGCGGGATATTTGGGCGGGGAAAACGGACCTGCCTTCTCTTAATGAAACTATTCTTACTCTCATTCCCAAGATGAAAAATCCGCAAGGGGTGTCGGACTTTCGACCGATCAGTCTGTGCAATGTCTCGTATAAGATCTTTTCGAAAATCCTGGCGAATCGGTTGCGTCCTTGGCTACCCAACGTCATTTCAGAGAACCAAAGCGCTTTTGTGGCAAAAAGGTTAATCACAGACAATGCCATTATCGCTCATGAAATTTTCCATTCCATGAAAACACGTACACGAGCGAAGAGAGGGATCATGGCGTGGAAATTGGATATGGCTAAGGCCTATGATAGAGTGGAGTGGAACTTTCTCGAATTTGTGATGCTCAAGATGGGTTTCTGTACCAAATGGATTGCCATGATCATGCAATGCGTCTCGTCTGTGTCCTTTTGCATTAATGTCAACGGGGTGCTCACCCGAGGCTTCTCCCCATCCCGTGGGCTTCGCCAGGGAGACCCTCTTTCACCCTTCCTTTTTATTTTAGTGGCTGACGTGTTTTCTAACCTCCTTTCCAGGGCAGCCTCGCTTTCCATAATCCATGGGGCGAAAGCGTGTCGCAAGGGCCCTCCGATTTCCCACCTCTTCTTTGCGGATGACTGCCTTCTTTTTTCTCGAGCCACCCCTAATGAGTGTACTGCTATCTGCCAGGCGATACAACAGTATGAACGGGCTTCAGGACAAATGATCAATCAGAGTAAATCAGAAATTTCTTTCAGCTCTGGAGTTCCCCAGCCGAAAAGAGAAGATCTCTGCTCTTTAGCACGCATTCCTGGGGTCGATAAGCACCAGAAGTATCTTGGGCTCCCGACGGTGGTTGGACGGTCAAAGAAAGAAATCTGTTCAGCTATTGTGGATCGAATTGACAGAAAAATTCAAGGTTGGACCCCTAAAAAAATCTCCAAGGCCGGCAAGGAAATCCTCATCAAGGCGGCACTTCAATCTGTCCCCAGCTATTTGATGTCTATTTTTAAACTCCCTGACGTGGTGCTCTCAAAGATTCAATCCAGTACATCTAACTTTTGGTGGGGACGAAAGGACGGAAAAAATAAAGTCCATTGGATCGCCTGGTCTGCTCTCTGTCAACCAAAATCTGAAGGTGGTATGGGCTTCCGGGACCTTTCTCTTTTTAATGATGCTTTGCTGGCTAAACAAGGTTGGCGTATGATTCATAACCCATCATCCCTATGCACGCGTGTTCTCCGGGCTAAATATTTCCCACATAAGGATTTTTTGGACTCCCATCTTGGCTATCGACCCAGTTTTCTCTGGAGAAGCATTTGGGGCGGCCGTAATCTTCTGAGGAAAGGCCTTGGCTGGAGGATTGGGAATGGTTCTACGGTCAAGATTTGGACCGATCCTTGGCTTGTTGATCCGACAGGCACGAAGGCGTCATCCCCTGTTTTTCCAGGATCCGAACATGCCACAGTCTGTTGTCTTTTTGATGATCAAGGGGCGGGTTGGTGTCTGGAAAAACTCTTCTCCTGGTTTAATGAGAGGGATAGGAGAATTATTTTGAGTATTCCCTGTGTGTCAGACGCAGGGCCAGATCATCTCTACTGGACAAACGACAGCTCAGGTGAGTACACAGTGAAAGCTGGCTACCGGCGAGCTCTTTCTGCTCAGATTTCAGAAGGAGATGCGAGGCCCTGGACATCAATTTGGAAGCTTTATGTTCCCCCTAAGGTTCGCTTTTTCTGGTGGCAGGTGTGCACTGGTATCCTCCCAACTAAGAGCCTCCTTGTCCACAGACACTTCTCAAACGACAACTCTTGCCCTTTCTGTCCTTCTGTAACTGAATCCCCTTTCCATGCTCTTGTTCAATGTCCCGGGGCTCAGGAGGTTTGGAATGGCTGGGGATCAACTATTGAGCTGTTCCCGGACAACGCCTCAGATCTTACATCTCTCCTGATGCGATGGTGCTCCTCCTTTTCGCCGGCTAAAGCAGGCGCCCTGTGCATTTTGGCTTGGATTATCTGGAATAGGCGGAACGAGGCCATATTCAATCATTTCCGGAGGCCCCCCAGATTTTGGATTGACCGGGCATTGTCATGGATTGCGGTATGGCAGAACCACCCTGAACAACAAAGACTTTCCACCCACCCTCCTCTTCCCCAACATTGGTGCCCCCCACCGGAAGGGACTTTTAAGATCAATGTGGATGCCTCTCTCCCTAAGGATGGCCCAATTGGACTCGGTTTACTGGCCCGAGACAACCTGGGAAATCTTATCGCTGCCAAATACGAAGCACGTTATGCACTTTGGGAGCCCTCAGTCGCGGAGGCCGCCGCCATCCTAGCTGGTTTAAACTTCGCAAAAGATTGCGGTTGGGATTCCATTCACATCGAATCCGACTGTCTCACTGTAATCAATGCCATCAATCTCACTGAAGGCGGGCTTCAACCTTTTGGTCCCATTATCCGGTGTATTCACTCGCGGAGACAAGGCTTCAATTCCTGCAATTTCTCATTTATCAGAAGGGAAGCGAACGAAGCCGCTCACAAGATGGCAGGCATTGGTCCTCCCTACGAGGATATTCTTTGGTTCAATCATTTTCCATCGTGGTTATGCTCCTGTATTTCTGCTGATCTCCATCATTAATGGATCCGTCTTATTTTGTCAAAAAAAAAAGTCTCGAAGAGGACGGAATAAAAATATTCATTATATTATTTTAATCTTGACCAATTTATTCAAAATAATTGAATAACTCCAAAACGGTCCGTCATATGAGAAATTTGAGACCACGGTTATATCTGAAATATAGTGTTTACCCTAGGAGGGGTATAACATTCAAAGGCGCCGGACATTTATACGTCTTGCTCATGAAATAATGTTTTTAAACAATATTTAATATATTATTTATTAAAAATTATATATCTCCCAAACAGTGCGTTGTATGGAAAATTCGAGACCACCAATGGGTCCGGAATGAGGGGTTTACCCTAGACAAGGTATGACATTTGTTCGCATCGGGCGTTTGGACGTCTCGCTTGCAAAAACAATACTTTTTATTTTAATTAATTATTTATTCCGAGTTTTCTTTAAAAAATCATTAATATCTCTCAAACCGCTTATCGTTTGAGAAATCCGAGACCACCGTTGAGTCCGGAACGGGGTGTTTACCCTAGTTGAGGTATTACTTTCATTCTCAATGGATGTTTGGTATTCTTTAATTTTTATTTTTAAATGTTAAATAATGAATTAATTAATTTATTGAAATTGTTAAGCGGTGACTATTCATTGTCTTCAACAACAAACCGTAACCTCCATTTTTAACGCCTCAAGTTTTCAAAAACCTCAATTTCCACCGGTTTTAAACCATTTCAATCACCAACACACTAATGGCTTGAATTAAAACCCTCCGTCATCAAGTTTTAATTGAAACGGTGGATTGAACTAGGGTATTAGGGTTATAAATACCCCAATCCTTTTCGGTTGTGGTTCTTAGTTGATTAGGTCGAATCCAATAACCCTGCTTTGTTCATACGTGATAGTGGCGATCTCTCTTCCATGGTCTTGCTCCTCTCGCAGCTGGCAGTGACTCCTCCTCCCATGCGCAGTTGAGTAGCGACCCATGATTTGTGTTTCTTTTATTTATTTTCTTCTTTTTGTTTAATTATTTGATTATATTTCTTAATTCAAAAAAAATTATAGAAAAATAAATCAAATAAATCGGTAAAACCTATGTTATTTAGGAGTAATTTATAGAATTATTGGAGGATAATTACATGGAATTATCGGAAGACAATTATGCATAATTATGAGAAGATAATTTATAAATGATAATTGTGTGAATTATCAAAAGGATAATTGCATGAAATTATCAAAAATAATTATAAGAAATATTCGAGTAATAATTTATTGTTTTTTTCCAAACAATAATTTCTTAAAATTTCCAATGATCAATTACGCGATTGAGATTATCGGTTGATATATATATAGATACATACATATATACATATATATATATATATATAAGATAATTCAGTGGATGATTATTATTTTTTTCAAAGATAATTTTTACATATATTATCAAAGGATAATTAATATAATTATTGAATGATAATTTCACGATTATCAAAGGTGAATTATTAATATTATTAAAACGATAATTGTAAGTTTATCAAAGATGATTATTCTGATTGATAAACGCAAGTGCATGCGTTGATCTAACGATAAACTAAATAATTTTTCCATGATAGATAAATTATCATCGCATGTGATAATTTAAAACGACAATCCAGAGATTATCCTGGAGAGAGAAAAATGTTATCACATGTAATATTTTTAAACGATAATTTGACGATTATCCAGGAGAGAGAAAATGTAATCACATGTAATACTTTACTTCCTTGTGAAATAAAATAGATGTTTTGGTCCTAGGACACCTTGACGAACATCAAACTTTGGCGTGTCGACGTTTTTATTATTAAGGCTGTAAGAAGGTGTATTGAACCACACATAGTGGTTTATCTTTGTCACTGACATCAACGACCTTGAGGTAGGTGGTTCTGTTCCGACTTTTCAAATTGATTATCTTTATATTTCTTGATTTATTTCTGTTGATTTAAATTGTTTAATTTAAATTGTGGATTTGTTGCAAATAATTTCAATTAAATTGTTGAATTTAATTGTGGAAATAAATCGTGTAATGATGGAATTGGGGATTGAATGGATTTCAAACTGGTGAAAATGACTTAAAATGATTTGATAGAAACCCATTGGTTTTATCTTGTGAAAATGCATGTTTTGAATAAAACCTATTTTGGTTTTAAATGGATAGAAATTGGAACTTTTGAAATGGAAGAATGGGATTGATCATATTTTTAAGCAGTCTTAAAATACTTCACCCATCATGTAAGAGCACATGCAAGCCTTAGGTAGTTAGTGAGTTATTTGGATACACTCTACTCTACAACAACATTCTAAAACAAACTTGCGGCGGGTCACATCCCCGATGGGTTGGTGACGAGTCTCCTTTGGCCAGTGTCATAGGGACGTGTGTATACACATTTTGCTGAGTTCACATAGAGAGTGGAGAATCCTATAACTGGTTAATACTATCGTACCTTTTGGAAGATGACCATGTTTCTCCCCTTGTTTATTTATATTTTAGATATAAATGTATTCCAATGCTTTTGAACTATTTTACATGCCTGCTAAATTTATATATTCTGTTTTATATAAATTTTTTATTTAAGCCATTGTTTTAGAAATATCCCATCATTTGTAAAATCTTTTCTTAAAAAAAATTTATTTCCATCATTTGAAAATGTATAACATGTTTTGTTTAAATATGCTTTTGAATTTCCAAACCTGTTTATTTGAAAATTGATAGCTTTTCTTTGGATAATCTATATTTGGAATTTGTTATGAAATCTTTGGTGGTATCCTACTGGGTTTAGGCTCACACCCTACTTTTGCCTTTAGGTGTTTGTAGACTTTCTTCTTCCATAATAGAGTAAAGGAAAGGGATCTCTTGGAGGTGGATCCAGTTGTTGATCTTTGATCTTGGTGAGTTGTGTCCTTAGGGACCTTGAGGCTGTTTCCCCATTTTTAGTACTTGGGTTGTAGTACTTTAGGATTTTTATGCCATGTTTTATTCTGGTATATCACTCCGAGTGGAGTTTCTTATGTTATACATACTTCTTTGTTTTCTTTTGCTTCCGCATTCTTTTGAAAAAATCGTTCCCACTTGTATGTTGTACGATGCCAGGTACTATTCGCCAACCCATGGGGATTGGGAATGCCCTTCGGGCTATGTCAGGGCCGGCTCAGTTATCGGGTTACCAGGGTACCCGGGCTGGATCGTGACATTAAATCTAGAACATGGGTTTTACCCTAGGTGCAACATAAGTTTTGCCTATGACAAACATTTTGGTAGACTGCAGTCATGACCAAATTACATAGATTAAATTAATTTATTAATTTTATAAACCTAATGATTCCTCTATTTAAATCCCTTTATATTAAATTTCCTAGGGTTATCCTCATAACCCTAGAGGATTGATAGAATATAGAGAGCTCTGGTGATAAGCGCATTGGCGGTTGATCTTAGGATTGATGATTAACCATGAATGAACATAGAGAATTAAGGATCCAATGTCGAGTGAAATAGATTCTTCAACTTCATAACTGGAAGAAATTTTATCCTTCAATGATCGATCCAAACCTAAGGTAGGGATTTTGATTTTGATGGCTTATTTCCCCATTCTTGATTATTGAGACGAACACAAATTAATTCATTTAAAATTAATTTGTGGATCATTCTTTGTTGATTATACCATTGATTAATTTATTCCTAGAATTAGGAATTGATGATTAATTTTAAACTGTAACAATCCCTCATTCTTCCATTTATGATATTGGCTAATCCTAACGTGACCAATATTGGTTTTTTCTCACTTTTGTGTTTCATTCCTTTCTCTATCCATTCTTCAAACATTCATCATCGATATTTTAATTGGATAGTGATTTGAATATATCCAATAACCTATTTCATGATATGATTTTCCATTATTTCTATGTATTTTTTATACATTATTGGTGTCAGGATCGAAGATGTGACATAGCTGTGATGACGACGATGATACGATGGTGGTGTGGGTGATGTTAGTTTTATAAGTTGGATAATGTGGGTACTTTGGAGGTATGCTAATGAGCATTTTCTGAGCAAAGGGTAGCTAGAATCCAGCCATCAGTGATAGAATTAGCTTGATCAATGTGTATGAAGAACATTATGGCTGAGATTCATGGAAGAAGTGAAGGAGACAGTGGCATGGGCAGAAATTCATAGACGAATCTATAAATTTTGAGTTTTTTTTTATGACTACACAGTGTTTTGTTTGGAAGAAAAAATGATGTTTCACCCTTTATGTGTGGTGACTAGGGTTCATGTGGAAGTTAAATATCACATGACCATGTTCCTAGTCCAGATTACATGTGATATTTATCCATTCAACTTAGTATGTATAGTGAGTACATTTCTAGAATCCATGTAACCCGACATGCCATGTGTATTTCAGAGAATAACCCATATTCTTCGAAGAGTACATGGACATGGGAAAATGACACATGCTCGAGTACCAATCCAAAACTCAGTATAATGTGTTTTATTAAGACATGCTATGTATCTACATAAGAACATATTGTGTGAGATGATAGGATATAGATATAACTAGACTTAGTGAGACACACTGTATACCCCTTGAGCACACAGTGTAATCCTTCTAGGGTAGGTTAGATCCCTATATCTCTTCAATAAAAATTCCATTTCAGTATGGGTGAGTTCCTTTATACTAGGGTGAGTTTCCTCAGTCTCCCCCATGAGGATTAAATGTGGCATCTAGTCCTGAGAATCATACATAATATCCCATCAGTGGATTAGAGTTGGTATCCCTCTATGAGGCCTGAGGTTAGATTCCCATTCCCATATTTCCTTAGGTTGGGTTTGTCATCACATAACCTACATACGAGTGTTCGATACCCTATATAGTGGGTTATTACAACTAGGTTTAGGTATCCCCCATTGGACCCAAGTGTGATCCCCTATCTATGTATCTGTTATCTTTTGATGAGGTGCAGTCTGATCGAGTGTGTATCTTGGATGAACCCTATTAGTTCCTTCACACTTAAACTTGGAAAATCCCAATGAGTATGACCTCTCAGATTACTTACATCATTTTTATCATGATCTATGAGTGATATCTATCATATGAGTATTATCATGGATCCTTGAGCAGAATCCCTATTCTGGGAGTAAGGAAAAATCTCACCTTGAGACTTAGAGTCTTTCTTTAAGCATATCTGGTTTGTCTTGTTTATCCTATTTATTTTATGAATTAGAGATGACTCCCTTTTTGACATTTTTTGTTTGGTGATTTTGGGGTGTGATATTGGGTATGATTATACTCACCCCTGTATGGGATCTTCCCACACATGTTGTTTCTTCTACAGATTACATGCCTTTTGATAGAGTCTAAGGTGGACTAGGATCAGGTGGACATTAGTGGTTGAAGATGGCCCACATATGGATCTAGGAGTTTATTTTTGGTAGCATTCCCCTTTTCTTAGAAGGTAAAACTCTTACAATATTGGTGGTCTTGTATTTGACCAATTTTTTCTTTTCTATTTTCTTCTATCATACTATAATGTGGGATGTTAGTGGTTCATGCATACATTGTGTTCCTACCAATCATATCTTTTATTGTATTATTTAGTGAATGTAGAGATTTGTATATGTGTACATATACTTTAGGATAAGTCCTCCCACATGTGTGATATTCCTACTCAACATGAGGTGCCAACCCCTAGCCTATTGAAGGCAGGCTTGGGGTGTCACTCTCAACTTACTTCCAGGAATGTGGACCCCATTAGGTCCATTCATAACACATAAAGAGCGAAGAATATTGGCTAAGAAAAAAACATCTCAACCTTATTATTCACATTTAGAAACTAAAATATCTAACCTATTACCTTACTTCTTGTTTATTTTATTTTCACCTACAATGCAGAAAATCAAAGGTGAAGCATGTTCTTAGGGGGAGAACCTGAGAAAGTGAATATGCTGTCAATTCTAGACACCAAAGACGAAGAAGTCACTATCCTTGAATGATTTCTTAGTTAGTGTTAAAATAAATACATGTTGGAGAATCAAATTTGATGAATTTGAAGAAAGTGATGTCAACAATAGAAAAAAAGGATGAAGACCCCATCCTGGATTGATCTAACAAGTTGGTATTCCAACGATCATACGTTAAATTGCTTATCCTTAGTGAAGATGAAGAAGTTGTAAAATATGGATATCCAAATGAATAATTCAATTTTGATATATTATCATAATAGAAATCCTAAAGTATATCTATTTAAGATATTCATTATTAGGAAAATCATGAGGAGTGTATCCTTATGGGAGAGAAAAATGATGAAAGTTAAAGAAATTTCTAGAATTTCTATCTCATGCGAATCAGATTATTCTGGAAGGTGCTTTCTAAAAATTACATTAAAGAGGTATGTATTCCTTATCCCTAATTCCTCATAACTAAAAATTAGATCCTAACATTATGATGGGAAAATTAAATTAATCAATTATATAAGTGAAGAGGTTTGAATAAGTTCCAAGGATACTGTATCCTTCCATTTTTGTTTGAATGCTCTATTTTTTGTGTTGAAGTAAGTGAAGAAATATCAAGTTGATATTCCTGAGAAATTTATATCTCAATTGATTTGTTTCTAATGTCTCAACCCGATTCATATTGAACAGTCCTTGAAGATAACTTTATGAGTTGTCTCATTTCATTTAGTATCATTTTAATTTTTAAGGGACAAATTAGTTGTCTAAATCAAACCTTATTATTTTCTACACCGAGAATTGATCATTAGAATTAGAGTGAAATTATTGATGAAAATTTTCTAATTATGATTTTATACCCTTTCCCAAGTACTATTTTACTTTTTATCAATAAAGAGGAGAGAAAGTAAAATGATATTTCTAAAAATAAAGTGGAGAGGGAAGAAAATATGAAACTTGAAAAGTATAGGGGATAGAAAGGAAAAGTTTTATAATAAGTGAGTTTCACATACTAACACATCATTTTATATGGGTATTTACAACAAATATAAATTGAGAGATTATTGAACCCACTTCGTGTAAGTTGTATTTTTTTCAATGGTTGTCAATGAAGAATAATTTTATTGATGTCAATATGTTTGATATATAGTAATTAAGAAGTATCTTAGTTATTTAGTTAAAGTATCAAAGCTTGTTGATTAAGTTGAATAAGATCCTAAGTATTGTGTTACTTGGGATAATGTTTAATTATTTGAACACACATGTCTTAGAATATTGATTCTGAAGTTGTGAATGAAGTTATTTACATGGAATTAATTGATATATTGAAGTTAAAAGTTATTTGAATTTTAAAGTTTCATGGAGTTTGGTGATTCTTAGTGAAGATATCTATCTCTATGGAGTTTTATAGAGTTTAAAGATAAATTCAAATTATTCTTAATCTGGTTTAAAGTGTTTATATATCACGAGAAGAGTTCATAATGATAGAATATTAAAGAGATTATTAGAAGGAGTTTCATTCCACAAATTCTAGTATTACACTGTAAAAGTTTATTGGAGTATATGTTCTCCACCATAAAATAGTAACCACACTGTAATGGATGGACTAGTTAGGTGGTCAGGTCATAGAAGGACTACATCATAAAGGATCTGATAAATAATTTTGTGTTTTGGAGATTTTGATACCTCAACATAGCATCTACACTACAAACGGTTGAGATCAAGGAAGACTACACTGCAATAATGGTGTCCACACTGAGATACTAGATTTTCCAAAATTTTGCGGGCCTAGAAAATTCTATATTTCCATATTGTAGATTTATAGTTACATTAAAATAAGAATATAAAGGTGGTTATTTCACTGTATAAGAGGATAACATTCCATAAGGTAATGTAGGCTGAAGTTTGGATTCTCTGTAGAATTTGATACCACTAATCCATAATGACTATCCATGCCCTAAAGGAAGTAACTCATGCCACAATAAAGGGTCCACAATAAAAAAAATAGTTTCCTAGAATTTGGAGGTTATAGATAATTGGATACCTATACACTATAGATCCTTTATCACACTATATAATCTTATCGAAGTTTAAAAAATAACTAGTTTGAACTATCGTGTTATGCTGCAATAGAGGTTCCCACTTGATGATTTCTAAATTCTAGGAAGATTTAAAGAATCTTGATGAATTGGATACATCTTGTTGGTTTGGTTGTTATTATAACTCAAAATAACTAAAAATCCAAATCGAATGATGGGGATCAATTTGGAAAAAGATCTAAAGGTTGATTTTGAATAAGAAGTTGAAGGAAATTGATGGTTTGAAATTGAAATTGAAATTAAAATTCAAGCTAGAGTAATTGGAGGGATGATTTGAATGATTTATTAATACACAACATAGTGGAGAAGATAAAAAAATAGAGTATGAATATTTGATAGGGTAAGATACTATTATCATAGAGATAATTTCTATGTGGAAATAATGAGAAGATCCAATACTAGATTCTATTAGAGAAATTATTTAAAATTGAAGAAGATAAAGAAGAACCAGTGTATTCTTGTTTGTACACTAAAGTAGAAGATTGTTGTAGAATAATTAGTTAAATATTTATGTGAATTAAAGTTATAAAAATAAATAAGAGTAAATAGGATGAAGAATTGTCATGAAATATTTTTAATAAAGGAAACCATCACTTATTTCTATGAAGAGATAAAATAATAGTAAAGAAGAAAAAGTTTCTTTGCATTCCAGAATTGTATAGTTAGAATAAGTGTCTTGAAATCAGTGTAATAGAAGAAGAAGAAGAGGAGCATAATTCAGTTATGATGTAGTAAATAGAAGACTTAGGATTTGTGTGATTTTCTATTTTCATACAAAATAATAATTCCTTTCATGCTACTGTATAAGTGAAAGTATAAAAAATAAGAATAATAAGATGGGAAGACATCATATCAACAACCTAAAGAGATCTAAAGTGGTGATGCTCTCTTTTAATTACCCCAAATGATTATCATTGTAAGGTTCGAGATACACCTATGTATGGTATGTACCGATGCATAGTTGGGAGATGTGGAAACACGATTCTCAAGTTTATACCATTCCTGTTGCAGCTGACATGAGGAATATAGTGATTTGTGTGATCATGGAAGAATCTAGTTCACACTAAGGAATATACATCTCACATTGAGTGTAGAACCTTGAAAATTTATGTGTTCCTTATGTGCATGTGTTTTTTATGCGATAATAAAGAAAAAAGTAGAAATAGAGAACAAGATTGATCCATTTAAATAAAAAATCAATAAAGTTAAATTGAAAATGGATAAAAGCTAAAGTTTCAATTTGATTAAGAATTACTATCACCGATTCACTCCCCTCTTAGTGTGATCCATATCCCAATCAGTCCCCTCAATAATTGAATCCATAAATATAATCAAATAGTGACCTCTAGAAAAGAATCAGTGCTAATCAAGATACAAATGGATTTGGAATGATCTCCATAAAAAACAAGTACTTTTATACCTGTTTATACCAATCATATCACATGATAGTGTACACAATCATACGTTCCCATTTTCCAAGACATAGAGTGATCAAGAGTCACAAAGTATGTCAATACCATATAGCCAACTCACACGTTCTTAATTCTTTGAGTATAGACTGAACAAGGTAATAAATATGATTTGGGATTATTTTATTATAGTTTTCCACATCCTTTTTTATGAATTAAATGTGTTTTTGAAGTAAAAATTGGGTTTTAATGGAGAATTATTCAATACTCTGTAATTTGAGTGAAACTTGAAATTCAATGAAAATTTTGATAAAAATATATATTTTGGGAGCTTAATTGATTAAAATTTATTGGTATAATTTCTCATTTATTTAAAGGATAACATTATATTATATTTAATTCATCATTCAATTTTTATTGAATTAGTTCTTCCAATTATTCCATATATTCTTATTAAACATTTTTATGGATTTTTTTTTAATTTTCATTCATAGAATTAAATGGTAGTATTATTCTTTGATTTTTGAATTTTCATGATTAAATTGATTTTATGGATGAATCTATGAAGTTTTCATATTTTAGGGAGTTCTGTGAAAGAATGGTCATACAATCACTTAACTGACCACATGCAGAAAAATTTAGCAAAGATAATTTGTAGAGTTTCCACTATCATTTTACTGACTGCAGGATAAGTGACCACATGGAGGAATTGAAGTTACCACAAGATAAAATTTCAACTGATCATGATAATATCTCATGGTAAGTATACTGATAGTAAGGGGTTGTGAAGAATTGAAGCTACTATAGATTCTAAGTGATCATAAAATAAAAACTCAAATGGACTCAACACTTTATTTCTCAAGATACGGAAAGAATAAGTTTGAACATAGTGCATGGAATAAATTAACTGTGAGAGGAAGTGACAGTAAGAGGAAGAATCCAATATACTACATGATGAAAATTCCAACAAACCATTAATGAAATCCAACCAACTGCAAGCTAATTTAGAATTTAATATGAGACCAAGATTCAATGGATGAAATTTATTCCAAACCCAAGTGCGAGGATAAAATATAATGCTAATAACATCCACTTGAGATGAAATTAAAACCATATAGGAGGCTGGAAGAAATAGTTGAAGGCCAAGGGAAGTTCAACTTCTAGATTGTTGGTGATATTTGAATTCGAGAGGTGATTCCAATAATCCAAATTCAGGACATACTATCGATAAAGAATTGATACTTGTGGAAATTGAAAGGAAGCCTGATTTATTTGAATATATACACTTGAAACTTGATGGAGCTTGAATATAAATTTTACTCATGCTGGATGAATAAGGAAATAGATTCCACTGGTTTGATTCAAATCCTACAGACCAAAATTGTTCTGGATCTAGGATTTATGGACTTGATTGATCGACATGGGATGAGGAACTCAAGGCCAAACCATTGTAAAAGTTCTTGATTCAGTACAACACCATGAAGAATAATCCCAAAATATGCCTCACCCAAACTTTCCACTGAGTGAAGACCCAACACCATGTTTGATGAAAATTAATGATCGAGTTTTGATTATTTTTTGAAGGGGATCAAAGATGGTGTTGAGTTATCTCGATGAACCTAGAATTTTTTTACTATTGTTTGATGGTGATCGAAGAATAAAACTAACGATGGAATGAGAAAGATTACAGTTGGATATAAAGATGAGACCGATTTAATCTTGTGTTGATGGTTGTGTTTTTTTGTTTGTAGGATTATTATTTAAAGAATACGGTGGGGACATCAGATCATCCCAATGCACTGATTTCTTGGATGAGGAGGTTCACACACCAAGTTTTCAATGTAGTGTCTCAATAAAGCCCCAATAATGATGGTATGAACCTAACTACATGTACACCCCAAACTAACGCCAGATGACCTGCCACAACATTGTTATGCCAAACATGGGCAGGGAATGGAAGCTGAAGGTTCATGCTAGGTAAAAGGAATGTTGTGAGGTTCAAGGATTATGACTTGAGGGATGTGAGTATGAGATTTAGGACATATATTTCTAGTAATTAATGATTAAATCCTGACCACTTGGTTTTGAAGCATGAAGATTTATGAATTCCAAATAAAGATAAAGGCTAAATCTAGACTGAGGAGATAATTTACTGAATCTACACTAGGATTCAAAAGGATTACATACATGGGATTGAATCTATGTCATGCCTTGTAATCGAATTAAAATTGATGGGTGGCCTAAAATTTATAAATAAGTAAATTTATTTTCTATTGGGGAGTTGCTCGCCTCAAGGTCAACTTACCATATTTTTCTCACTATTTTTCTAAATCATATAAGATCGTCTAAATAATAAGGTGAATGAGATCATGAAAACAAAATCAAGATTTGAGAGATCACAACCCTTGGGATTTTCATACGGAGAGCATCTGGGTGTGGGATCTTGGTCACTACTTGGCATAGGAAAATTATTGGGGAAGTACATGTCATTATAGGAGGTTGGTTGTTTTCACCGTGACTTCATTCAGAGTGGATGATGAGAACCTCAAGGCACATCATGTGGATTTAACTTCCTATTATAATTTTCATGTAATGGTTTTTTTAGTTTTTATAATAAGGGGATTCTATTTTGAAAATTTAATTCCCAAAGATGGAAGGTAGCCTTGTATTCTAGATTCATAGGACCTAACTCCGAATCCCTTCCTCTCCCCCGTTCATTATACTTTGTTTTTCTATTTATATTTTGTAAATATATGTTGAATGTTCTATCTTATTTATCAATGTGTTTTGATCTTGAAACTTTAGCAATGAAGGGATAACCCATGAGTCTAGAGTTGGGGGTGAAGCTTTAATACTACTTTGAGATTTGAAATTCATATTGATAACCTTCATCTTCTTTCTCTTGGAAGATGGTGGCTGTGTAAGAGGTGAAGTTATAACATGACCATTATAGGGAAGTTTTAATCAATCTTTCACATTTATCCTCATCCCCTTATTTTCTTAGATCATTTGAGAGAGTCTTTAAGAGGTGTTGTGTGACTGAGGATCTCATTATGATCACTTCGGCTAAAAAGGGATCCATGATAGAGGAGGTTCAACTAGGTTATTCCTTAACTTTTGGGAGAATATTTATGTAATAGATTATATTCCATGCATAGGTGTTCATAATTATAGATGAGAGAGGTGAGTGACTCAAAATATTTATCATGCACTAAGTGAGGTTAGGGAATGATCTAATATATATGGAGATCAATGATAGGTAGCTGAGGTATGGATCGACCTGGATCTAGGCATGTTTCTTAATGAGATATTTTCCTTTCCTTTTTTATTATTTTCTATGTTTCTCATTTGTGTTGACTTTTTCCATTCGACCCACTCCAACTCTTTTATTTTCACCAAATTTTCATGCTGTTTTCCTTTATTGATTCCAAATAAATATAAAAACAAAAAAATATTTTTGGGAGTACCATTAGGGAATTTGACATCGCTTCCTTGATATGGACCCATGGGTTGGCCATTGTGATATATCCAGGGTACTATAAATGTATCTTTTATATCCTTCATGAAAAATAACTATTAAATTTTGGTTCTATTTCCAAGGATGGAATGTGTTACCAATTGAATATATATATATATATATATAAATATATTGAAAAAAAATCCATTGAATCCATTAATGCACACAAGGTTTTCTGGGAAACATATGGATCCTTTAATACCTAAAATCACTAAAAATTTAAGTACTCTAAAACTGAAAAAGAAACTTGAGATGGTTGATCTTTAGGAAAATAGAGAGAATATGAATAATTGATATTCTGAAACTCTCACTCCACCTCAACCAATAAATGAGATGATAGAGGGTGTTAGAATTAGGTAATTTTAAGTGTCGACTATTTTAAGAAACCCATCCTAAATTAGTTAACCCCTAGGACTTTAAATTATGAAATAAATAAATATCACTTGTCTATGTTTCCAATGTTCAATGGAATTCCCAATGAATATTTTCTTGAATTCATTACGGTATTCTATTTCATGTGCAATGACTGCCATTGATAGGGTTGAGTGAGGAGGAACTGAAAATTAGGGTTTTAACATTATGTTTAAAGGGAAATTATAGGAGTTAGTTCTAAAAAATATATGAATAAATATTTGATACTTTATACCGATTATATAATAATTTTTTTCATGAAATTTTTTCCCAGGAAAATGATCACTAAAATAAGGCATAAAATCACTATTTTTATTAAGGATGTAGGTGAACTATATCATGATACTTAGGATAGACTCAGGGGATTACTTAGGCAATTCATGAATCTCTAGTTCACTATAAAAATATTATTGACATGTTTTATAATAGTCTCACCCCATACCACCAATGTTTAGTGGATCAGTCTTTTGAAGGGAACTTTAGTCATAAAAAATTCAAGGAATTGAAACATATTTTTAACACATTGGCTCAAAACTCACAAAAGAAATAATCAATGAGGAGAAACAATTTTAGGAAGGAAACCAAATCTTATCTCGAATATAAAGTTCAATCTATTAGGTTTTACACTAAAAATACTCAAAACAAACTTAGGGAGAAATGTTACCATAGTTTCATGTTTGGGAACTCACAATATTATTATACCAATTTTTATATTCCTTCCCAAGCTCCAAAAAATGAAAATTTTGTTGTGTATAGTCCTAAGATGAATCCAAGGGATGATCTATTCTCAAACACATACAACTAGGGCTTTAAGAACCATCTGAATATTTCATGGAGAGAGTAGGGAGTTCTTAGACCTGCTTCTCCCCAAAGATTCTAACGGAAACCTAGCCAACAATTCCAACCCTAACCAAAGGATGAAACTTCTAAATTTCAATATGAAGTTAGGGTGATTTTGAAACAATTTATTGGTAGGTATGATAAAAAAAGATTAAAAAAATATTTTTATAAATCACAAATAGAGGCAAGTTTTAAAAACCTAGAGTTATAAGCGGGACAATTAACTTGAGATTATGGAGGTAGAGACAAGGTAAAACTACTGAGAACCATTGAACTAAATATTAGGGAGAATGTTATGGATATAAAAACTAGGAGTGGTTTTCAAACCAATTGGTAAGCTTAGAAAGATCCCAAATCTTTCCAAAATGAAAATCTAGATGAAATTGAAAAAAAAATCTAGAAAATAAAGAAGTGGTAAATCTACAAAGCCCCAATAAAACCCCATTAAAACCTACTTATTAAAAAATCATAATAAAAAGTCTTGAAAATAAAATAAAATAAAGGGTAAAATAAACTTAAAGAAGAAATTGAATGAATTAAAAAAATTATGAATAATATTTCCCCAACCATTCCTTTCCTTAAAAGAATCAAAAAGAGGAATCATGAAACAAAACATATTAAATTTCTCAAACTTTCTAAAAAACATTAAATTACTATTCCATTCCTGGAATCCTTAATTTAAAATCCACCTTATCTGAAATAAATGAGAATAATATTTTCCAAAAAAATAAATTTGGAATAATTTTTTACTTATAATCTCACATAGTAGTATAGTGCTTTTTTTTAGAACATGATACTTCCTAAGATCCAAGACCCTGAAAGATTTTTCATCCCATGAACACTTGAGGAAATTGGTTTAATTAATTGTATTTGTGACCTTTATGTGAGTATAAACCTAATTATCTTATCATTGTTCTAATATTTGAGGTTTTGAGAACAAAAACCCACCACTATAGTCTTTCCATTAGCTTATTGGTCCATTACTCACCCAATTAGGAGAGTTGATGATTTGTTGGTGAGATTAAGTAAGTTGTAATTACCAACTAATTTATCATTCTAGATATTTAGTGTGACATTGAAGTACCCATTATTCTAGGTAATCCTTTATTATCCATAATAGGAGATATCATTGGTGTTTCTAATAGAAATATAATTTTTAATTTTGGAGAAAAAAGTGAGGAGTTTAATGTTTTCAAAAATGAAAATGAACCTGATTTTGGAGAGAAATGTTTAAGATTCGATCTTCTTGAATTATAGGATTCAGAGGAAAGTCAAGAGAAAAGGGTGTTAAATGACTTGAATAAGTTTATATCTATTATATTCTAGTATATTTCCAAAATTAAGGGAGTTATTCCTTTTTACTATATACACAATATTCCCATGGAACCAGACTATAAACCAATAGTTGAAGTACAGAGAAGATTGAGCCCCAATGTGAATTAAGTGGTTAGAGAGAAAGTGATTAGATTTCTAGATACTGGGATCATTTACCCCATTTATGATAGTCCATGAGTGATCCTTATCTAAGTTTTCCCTAAAATGATTGGAGTCACAATTGTTACAAATGATAAAAATAAACAAGTTCAAGTTAATACAAAAAATGGAGAGTATCAATTAATTACAAGAAATTGAATGTTTCCACCATGAAAGAGAATTTCCAATGACTTTCCTAGATCATATTCTTGAGAGGTTGGATAATAATGAATTATTTTTTTTGACAGTTACTCTTATTGCAATCAAATCTTAATATCCCCAAAGGATTAGAAGAAGGTCTCTTTCATTTTTCTATTGGGGATATTTTCCTACCGACGAATTACCTTTGGCTTGTGTGGTCCTATAACTAATTTTAAAATATACTTGATAGTTATTTTATCATACATGATTTAGAGGATAATTTAATTTATTATAGATTACTTTTTAGTTGTCGAATGTGAATTTGAAAACTGCTTGCAAAATCTGAAAACTATTTTGGGGAGATGTTAGGAAAAAATATTGTTTTAAACTAGGAAATGTGTTAATTCATGGACATAGAGGTATTTTTTAATCCATAAGGTTTAAAATAGAGGTATTTAGGTTTATAATGATAAAATTAATATGATCCAAATGTTTCTACCACCTAAAAATATGAAAGTAATTAAAAGTTTTTTAGGCCATGTTGGATTCTACAGGAGATTCTTCCATGATTTTTCCAAAATCACATGGGATTTATGTTAATTGATACTAAAATACACCATTTTTGTTTAATGAGAATTAATTAGAGTCATTTAAAATTATTGATAACAAAATCACAAAATCACCCATTATCACTACCCCTGAATAAAAGATACCTGTTGAGGTTATGTATGATGCTAGTGATGTTGGTGTAGGTGTTGCTTTTGGGAAGAGTAAGGAAAAGAGGATACATGTGATTTATTATTCTATATAAAAATTTAATTATGTCCAAAATAATTACTACACAATATAAAAGGAGTTATCTATTTTCATTTTTTCTTTGGATAAGTTTAGGCACCACTTGGATGGTTCTAAGGTCATTATTTTCATAGACCACTTAACTCTCTAATATCTGTTGGCTAAAAAGGATCACAAACCAAGGTTTATGATATAAAATCTTTTTCTATAAGATTTTATTTGGAAATAAATGATAAGAAAGGATTTAATAATGTGGTTTATAACCACCTATCCTAGTTACCAAATACCCAAGTTGAAAAACCTAAAGAAATTAACAGTTCATTTCTAGATGAGAAAATTTTTCTACTTCAGTGAGGAAATTTTCTTCACATGTATACTTTTCCAAATTTCTTACTTTAGGTGTCATGCCCAAGGATATTTCATATAATCAAATAAAGGAATTCATTTCTGAGTTGAAATATTATTTTTGGGATGATCCTTTACTATTTACAAGATGTGCTAATGAAATTATTAGAAGATGTATAGTTGACGAGGAAATTCTTCCCATTCTTGAGAGATGTCAATCATCACCTTGGGTTGGAAATCATGGTGGTAATAGAACTTCCATAAATATCCTAAATATTGGTATCTATTGGATCAATTTTTTTAATGATATTAGGGTTCCTGTGATAGGATGCGACAAAAGTAAAATGATGGGAAATATTGGAAGAAAGTAGGAGCAACCATAAAAAATAATTCTAGAGGTTGAAGTTTTTTATGTTAAGATTTTGGAATTAATGGTGTTATTTATATCTTCTCATGGGAATGATTACATACTTATTGTTGTGGACTATATGTACAAGTGGGTTGAGGTAGTTTATATCCCAAAAAACCTTACTTATACTATTGTTAAGTTCATAAATATAAATATATTTCAATATTTGGGGTTCTTAAGGAATTAATTACATACAATGGTACCCATTTCAATAATTATAAGTTAAAGTACTAAATGGAGAAGTATGGGTGTGATCACAGTACTGGAACCACCTATCTCCCAAAATCTAGCGATCAAGATGAAATTTTTAATAGTGAGATTAAACAAATTATAGAGAAGACTGTCTCAAATTATACTAAAGATTGGTCAATTAAGTTGGATAAGGATTTGTGGGCTTACAGGACTACCTACAAAACCCCCATAAGAATATATCCTTATATGATTCTCTTTTTAAAGACATTTTATATACCTATGGACTTTTGTCACAAGTCCTTGTGGGAAGTAATGGACCTGAACTATGACTTTAAGTCTAATAGAAAGAGGAGGTCGCTAGAGTTGAGTGGTATGAAGGAAATAATGATAGTATATTATGAGAATACCCAAATTTACAATTAAATAACCAAATAATTTATTGAATCTATCATTTAGAGTAGGTAATTTAATGTTAGATAAAGGGTTTTACTATTTAAATCAAGGCGTAAGATTTTTCCTGGGAAGCTAAGAAGCAAGTGGTATATCCCATTTACTATTTTGAGAGTTCTAGTAAATGGGGATTTTGAGTTTTTTGGGGAAGATAACATTCCATTTTTTCTCAATGGTATGATAATAAATCATTAATATGAGGTAAATTCAAAGGGATTGGATTTTATCTCCTTATTTAAAAGTTGATCCTTTACTAAAGTCCATCTGAAGTCTATAAACCTAGCATTTCATGGAAGTGAACACATGGTTCATTGTTTTATTTTATTTGTTTTATTTTTTTTGAATAACTATTAGGCTATTACATTTTTTCCTTCACCTAATCTATTCCTCCCTAGTTTTTAATGAAGATAAACCTACCATACAATTCACTAGAGTATAATTTTAAGTACTTTTCAAGGTTAAAGAGGAGTTACTTACTGGAAACATCTAGATAAAAACATAACTCACTCCAAAATTTGGTTAATTTATTTATAAAGTGTTTCTTGATGTATACTAATGTTTTTTTTAATTTTATAGTACTTGGAACATTATAACCAAAGATATTTTTTCAAATGGAAAAGGGATAGTGGATTGATTGAACTATAATGGAAAAAGTTCCACATTTAGGGGAGTACTATTTTTAATTATGTACATTCATGATACATATTGATGTGAATTAAGTGTGGGGGTAATTTAACCTAATATTATGAAAATTTTGAATATGTTTTCTTTCCTAGGTTCTAGCTTTTTGATGACTAGAATGATGAAAATAAATTTAAGAAAAAATTTCAAAACCTATTTACACCTCAAAATGACTTAGAATTCAAATGATGTTGTTTAATTACCTACCACGATTTTGTTTGGTTTAAATTGTTAATACTTGTTTCTATGTATAACAATCAAAAGCAAGAACATTTCAAAAAAAAAATTGAAAATATATTTGGATGTGTGGAAAAGGTGATATTTTTAATTTTAAATGTAACCACTTAAATTATTAGTGAACCATTGAATTGAGATTTTTTTGAATGAAAATGGTCACCCACTTTAGTATTTCACATTGGGGAAAATGTTGAGAATTAAGTGTGAGGGAGAGGGGTATTTCATTATACTTAACTATGATCCAATTCTATAAATATTATAACCCCCCTTTTTATTCAAAACTACATCCCTTTCAGCACCATTTTGAATATTCTCCTTATTAGTAAATAATTTTTTTGTGTGTATCTAGGTTATAAAAATGAAAATTAAACATGTCATGCCTAGAGAAAAATTTCATTCTTTTTTTGAGGGATTTCAATAACTTTGAAATTTCTAGAATTTCATGATTACTAAGTGATTTCATCCACTGTTTTTATGGAAACACCATTTGAGAACCCAGAAAGGAAGTTAATAGGCTATATTTTTATGGAATTTTAATTACAAATTGAGGAAAATTTTAGTTTAAACTTGAACATAGTTACTTAGCCTTGGTGAAATGGAAAACCTGAGAGATCTAACTCAATATAGATCAATATAATTCCTTTGAATTTAGTATAAAATAGGAAATTAGGATCCCATGGTGAATCTCTTATACAAGGTCTAGGTGTGTTGTGTATATAAATAAAATACAAACTCAATATGTGTTTTTCATAGCACTTCACACACATTTATGGTTGGAATTTTTTTAAATAAATTGTCTTTTTCAAAAATGAGTTCATTAAGTTGATGGGGATATTAAACCCAAATAAATAAAGGAAAAATTTATTTATAAGTAAATCATTTGAGTTGTATCAAGTGGTAAGTGGAACTTCTATTTGAGGAACCTAGGAAAGAGTGAAAACTAAAATTGATTCTTATTACAAATTTAATTCCACTTAAATATCACTTGTTTACAGTACTAAAATTAGAATTTAAACTTGTGTTGAATTGTTATAGTGAGTGGAATTAAAATAAGAGTCATATAAATGTAAAGAAATGGAATAATTTATGGGTTTCTTTAATTCGAGACTATGAATTTGAACCTAAGTAGGATAATCATCATTTTTAAAAGTCTTTATAAATAAATAAATTAAATTCATTGAATTTACTAGGAGTGAAATTAATCAAGTGCATGATAATTTGATGCGACATTATTTTGTTACAGTTTTCCATATCTCTTTTTATTAATTAAATGTGTTTTTGAAGTAAAAATAGGTTTTTAATGGAGAATTATTCAATACTCAGTAATTTGAGTGAAACTTGAAATTTATTAAAATGATTTATAAAAATATATATTTTGAGTGATTAATAGATTAAATGTTATTAGTATAATTTCTATTTTATTTAAAATACAAAATTATCTAATTTTTAATTCACCATTAAATTTTTCTTGAATTAATTCTTCCATTGATTCCATATATTTTTATTAAACCTTTTTTATTGAATTTATTTGTAATTTTTATTTCTAGAATTAAATGGGAATATTATTCTTTGATTTTTTAATTTTCATGTTTAAATTAATTTTCTTTCAGTCGAATCTCTAAATTTTTCATCGTTTAGGATGTGCTATACAAGAATGGTCATATGTTCACTTAACTAACCACACGAGGGAAAACTTGTCAAAGGAAACATGTAGAGCTACTGTGATCACTATACTAACTGCAGATGAGTGATTACATGAGGATAATGAAGTTATTATAGGATAAAATTTCAACTGACCATGATACACTATCATGGATAATATAATGACTTCAAAGTGTTGTGAATAAGTGAACCTACCACAAACTCCAAGTAACTGTAAAATAAAAACTCAACTGGCCACAATAATTTATTGCTAAAGATACCATAAGAATAAGTTTGAAACTACTATGATGAAGCAAGTGAATGAATGATAGGAAGTAACCAAAAGATTAATAATCCAACCTACTGCATGATGAAAATTCCAATCAAATATAAATGAATTCAAACCAACCATAAGTTTTAGAAGTTTCCATGAGACCAAGCTTCACTACAAGTAATTTATTCTAAAACCAAGTGCAAGGAGAAAATTCAATGTATTTAACATTCACTTGAGATTAATTGAAATCATAGAGGATCCGAGAAGAACCAGTAGATGTCTGAGGGTATTTTAAATTCTAGACTATTTATGAGATTTTAATTCAAGTGGTGATTCTAAGAATACAAGTTTGGGATGTGCTACTGGTAAAGAATTGAGACTTGTGGAAATTTAAAGGAAGGTAAATTTTTTCAAATCTAGAAACTTGAAACCTGAAGGTGATGAATAAAAATACAACCCATTCTGGATCAATAAGGAAACAAATTTCATTGTTTGACTTATCTCTTACAGACCAAAACTATTATAGATCTTGGATTTTTGGATATGATCAACAGAGATGGGATGAGGAACTCAAGACCAAACCACTATAAAATTTCTCAATTCATTATGAAACCATGAAAAAGGTAAAAAAATATTATTCTCCCAAACCCACCACTGATCAAAGACCCGACGCCATTTTTTATTAAAGTTGATGATTAATTTTTGGGTGTTTTTTAAAGATGGGCGAAGATTGTTCCAATTCATCTCAATGAACCAAGAAAAATTGGTTTTTCTTTATTTGTTAATGGTGATCGCATACCAAAAATGATGACGGCATGACCTTAATTATGGTTTGATATGAAGTCAAGACCAATTTAGTCTTGTCTAACTAGTTATGTTTGTTTATTTATAGGATGATATTTTAAATAAAGTGGTGGAGACCTTGGATCATCCCAATGTTCTAGTTTTTTGGATGAGGAAGGGTTCACACCAAGTGTTCACTGTAAAGTATCAATGAATCCCCAATCATGAAGCGATGAACCCAGATGCCTGTATTCCACAAACTGATGCCGTATGAACAAATATAGCTTTTTTTGGGATAAATGAGGATAGAGAATGGAAGCTATAGGTTCCATCCCAGCTAAAGTAATGTTCCAAGATTCAAGGATTATGATATAAGGTATGTGAGTATGATATTTAGGATATTGATTTCTAAAAATCAATGATTTGAGACTATCCACTTTATTTTTAATCATAACGATTGACAATGGAAAAATAAAGATGAAGGATGAATCCAGGCCAAGGAGACGATTTATTGAAAAAACACTAGGCTTCATAAGGATACTGTGTACAGTCCTAAAGCAAAGACAAACCTAGTAAAATAATAAAAATAGATGGGTGGCCTAAAATTCATAAATGGGGAAATTCATTTCCCATTTGGGATTTTCTCACTTCAAGGTCAACTTTCCATATTTTTCTCATTATTTTCTTAAATCATGTATGATTTTTAGAATTTAAAGGTGAAAGAGATTGTGGTAACTAATTAAATATTCAAGATATCACCACCCTTGGTATTTTCATATGGATAACATATGGGTGTGGGATTTTGGTCGCTACTTGGAATTGGAAAATTGGAAGGGAATCACATTTCATTATAGGAGGTTGAATGCTTTCACTATGACTTAATTTGGAGTGGATGATGATCACCTAAAGGAGAACCATGTAGATTTCAATTCTTATTTTAATTTTCATGTCATGTTTTTTTAAGTTTTTAGAACAAGGGTATTATCCTCTGAAAATGTAATTCCCAGAGATAAGAGGAAGCCCCGTATTCCTGATTCATGGGACCTACCTCTAAATCCATTCTTATCCCCTATCCTTCCAATTTGTTTTTATGGTTCCCTTTTGTAAATACATATTGAATGTTCATTCTTCTTCCTTAATTTGTTGTGATCTCAAACCTTTCGAGATGAAGGGATAACCCATGAGTCCATATCTAATGGGTGAAGCTCTAATTCTAATTGGAGATCCAAACTTCACATTGATCATCATCGTATTCTTTCTCTTGGAAAATAGAGACTATGTAAGTGGTGAAGTGATAGAATAACCACCAAATGTAATTGTTCATCACTATTTACCCTTCATCCTTATCCACTTATTTTTTAGATCAATTGATATATTATTTTGGAGGTGTTATGTGATTGTGGATCTCATTAGGATCACTTTGACCAAGAAAGGATCCTTAAATAATGAGGTTAGACTGGGTTATTCCTTCACTTTTAGGAAAATATTTATGTACTAGAAAAAATTACTCACATAGGTGTTCACCATTTTGGATGATAGAGGTTAGTGACTTAAGATATCGAGCATACACTAAGTAAGGTTAGGAAACAATCTAATGTAGAGATCCCAACCCCAGTAGGTTAGATACAATGTCTACTTCATTATATTGGTATAGATACAAAGGATCAAAACCCAAAGGAATGACTAGTTTAGTAGTTTTGGAGAACTTAATACACACATGATACCCATTTTACATATGTATATAAAATACAAGGCATATAAATGGAAAACACTTGGAAATATTGAACTCATTATATGAATTCTTATTCATATCTTGAGGAAAGAAAAAAAATAAGGGTGATCTAAAATGATTAGTAAGGGTTAAGTACAATGGAATATATCCTGAATCAATAATTATAATAAAAATGGAAAGGTAAATAACTGAAAACACATGCCGTTTAATTAATAAAAAGATAATGAAATACATCCAAAAGTAATATCTTTATGAAAATATCATAGATAATAATAACTAAATTCATAATGGAAGAAATGATTAATTATTGGACACCATGTCTCAGTCACATTATACATATACTACTAAGATATATCCTAAATATAGTTTAAAACTACTGGGTATAAAATCATCTGGTTTGGCCAACTAATTTAAAACTACTGGGTATAAACTCGTCTAGTTTGGCCAAATGATTTTTCTCATGAGAACTATAAATGCATTGAGGGGATATCTATAAATATTCCCTAACTATGTCCTAATTTCCAAATCATTACTCATATATTGAATGATATATTTAATTCATAAACAATTTTCCTTATCAACAAATATTCATATTGAGTAAAGGATACAAATTTATCAATATTTTCCTAGTTAATAAAATAACTTTCCAAGTAAATAATATATATAAAAATGGTATATAGTTTAGGTAATAATAATATTCATCATATAATAATATATATATTTAATATAAATTTAATGAATAATGAAAAATGATCTCAAGAAAGTAATTTTTTTAAGAGAAAGTTAACAATCATAAAAGAAAGTGAGATTGTACAATAACTTTTACCACATGGTAATTTTGAAGTCAAATCCCCTTGTATGAAATAATTAAAATATAAACTTAAAATAAAATGAATTATTTATTAATCATGATATTACGTGTCAAAGGGAAAGTATATACATCATATAAAAGAAATTATGTGCATGGAATTACAATATGCCTTAATGATGTGAATTTGAGACGAAGTACCTTACCTCACACTTCCTTTTGTTTGAACACGATTTAAACTCTTATATATTAGTTTTAAACATGATATTAACTTATAAAATAACCATATTAATATTTATAATATTATATATGATACTTTTATAACATATTATCACCTCTTTGTTAATAATCTTTCATTGTTTTCATTGTTTCGGGTGTTAATTGCCTTGTTTTCTCATGCGTGTTTTCTCATTAAAGTCCCAGTTCTTGTGAATATTACATTGTTTTCTAATATATATAATAATAATCATGAAATAATTACCATATTTATACATCAATTATAATTTTAAGATCAATCATGAAATATGGGTTTGATAAATGAAGTATGTTACGATCATGGAGATGGTAGGTCGTACGTATGCATGAGTAACATTTCCATTTTTCAATGATCATTATGGAAAAGAGATAAGAAATATTTTTTATTTAAATAATGATCATAATATCATATATACCATATTATTTCTATAAATATACTTATATATATCTTTCATGTGACATGGTGATGAAAAGAGAGACACATTGTTTCGAGAAGGTGGTAGTCCACACGTACACGAATGATGTTATAATTTTTTAGTGTAAGAATAAAAATGATATATTATATTTTTAGAATGATAAATATGTCCTAAATATAATAATTAGTTCATGTATATATAATATTAACTTTATCCTTATTACCTCCCATTCAAAGGGTTAGTGAAAAACGAATCACATCACTTTGTGAGGCAATAGTCCGCCGTACACATGAGTAACGTTATAGTATCCAATATGGAATGGAAAGTAAAAAGGTATATATGATATAATTAATAAATATATATAATTATTTTATAAATATATAATTTATATCCATCATCATACCCACTCATTAGAGGTGGTAATGAAAAAAAATGAATGACATCGATTCACGAGGTGGTAGTCCGCCGTACAGACGAATGATGATTTTGTAACCCATTTGATGGAAGTGGAGATGGTTTTAGGTAATTAACTTAACATAAAAACATATAAGTATATTTAATATAATTATTATATCATATCAGAAAGTTTTAATAATAATTTAAGGAGGTGGGGGAAGAAATAAAATAAAAATGGTTATTCAAGAACGTTACCTCTACATCGGGTAACCTCCTTAGGTTAACACCAAAATCCTTATTAGGTTGGATTTGTGCCCAAAATAATTATTTTAGAATGAGATTATGGAAGTTTGAAGTTATTTGGGTAGTTATTTACTAAAATAAAATGGTTTTAATGTGTGAATACGAGAGGATATGGGGTGACCTTTTATAAGTGAGGTGAGTGACACACTTGCAATTTTTTAAAAAAAGGTGTATCCAAGTTTTTCATATGAAAAAGGGTCCAAAATAGAGTATTATAGAGACTTAGAAATTATAAGGTTGAAAAATTTCATTAAAATATATTTTATTAAAGTTTACAAGTCATTTAATTTTTATATTTTTAGTTTAACCTATGGAAAATCCATTTTTACCTTAACCGCGGTAATTATTTTTTACTATTTTCACTATTAATTTTGGTAAAAAATTAATTTTAACTTATTAGATAATATAAATTATTATTATTCCAAATATTGAATCCATTTTTCCAAATTATATTCACATAAGTGGAACAATTTGATTTAAAATTAATCTCACAGATGTGATAAGAAAGCGAGCTTTCAAAGGGAAAATATTCAAAAGTTCACAAAGTTTTTATATCAAAATTCAATATTAAAATGATTAAAATAAACTAAATTGGATCAATAGATATATTATTGAAATAATTTTTCTTTAAACCAACTTTAAATATAATTTAACTTTATAAATAATTTCTATAAAAAGGACAATTTTCAATTAAAATTCAGTATTTTTCACTATTCATCGAAAAATAATTTTTTTTTATAAAAATCACAAAAATTAATCCTAAGATAATTTTGATATTATTATTTAAATAATTAAGTTTATTTTTTCAAATAATTTTTATAAATGTGGTAAAATTAATTTTAAATTATGTGCGCAGTGCGTGACTAAATCATCTTTCAGAAAACTATGGTTTTTCAGAAGACTATAATTTTTTAGAAAACCTTTATTTCTCCTTCAAATGGTTCTCATTTTATTTATAATCAATATATAACCATTTAATTTATTTTATACATGTGTAAAAAATATTTTTTTTAAATTTTATTATTACTATTCATACCCTCCATATTAATGGCTAGGATATAATGGTCATGTTTGAATAATTATATTTTAATAGAGTATTGTGTTTCATTTAAACCCGGTGTTGTTTTTATTTCAATCTATATAAGAGATTAAATTTATATAAAAAAATATATCATAAAGTCTATGGGTATTATATTCTATTCTAATCCTGGTTTTGCATGTCATACATGCTATGGAACATGATGTTTCTCTTTTAAAATCATGGGGTGTTACATCTACTCCCTTAAATAAATTGCATCATCAGAATTTAATCTTGATTTTTTTAATAAAGGGATTGAAATTTGAAAATAACTTTTTTGAAAACTCAAATCATAAAAGTATTTAATAAAACATCCTCTTAATAAATGATAAAGGAAATTACAATTATCATATGTAATAAAAATACCAGGTTTCCAAATATGAGAACATAAGTGGTAGGTGAAAACATGGACATAGAAGAGAAAACCAACACACAAATACTGATATATATTGATAGAGAACATGGTCAGGAGGATGTTAATAACCAAAAATCCATAAACTAGAGGTGTGAAAAAGGTCATTGATATCATAAAAAATGATGATAATAAGATAATATTTTTGTTTCAATACCCTTTTCTTAGATTTTTGGAATTATTTCACTCTATTATAATATAAGGAAATATACTTACTTGATATATCTTTATTTAGGAACAATTACATCCCATGGTTGTGCTTCGATCAATTTCCACTTCATCTCTAACTCCAAGAAATGAATATCCAAAAATGATTTTTTATGCCTGGATCACTGAAATTAACTTTTAACAGATCGTAAGATCCATAAAATAGTAATAAGTTATTCCTCCTATATTTACTAAAACCAAAGTGGTTATCAAAAGTTATCCAATAACACCCAAAGTTCAACTTAATCCCTTACATAAATAGTTGACCTTAAGGCTCATCCAAAATATATATCACAAAATTTAGAAGGAAGGTCACTAAATAAAAATTATATTCCCAAAAAAATATAAAGTGACTATTAATTTCACATTACAAATATGTGGATACCTTGATCATTGTAAAACCTTAATGAAAAAATGTATCTTTAAATAAATAAAATCTTAGGTTGTCGAATATATTCCATAGATCCAAACATATGGTAAACTCCAGAAAAGATAACATAAACCATCAAATCACTAACTGATTTTATGGTCACCAATAATATCCCATAAACATATCATTTTCATTATTATCTCAAAATTGAGAACATATTAAGGGTTATCTTCCCTTAATAACGTGTTTTCCAAAAAGTTCAACTTTCCACTGAATCACTTTTCTTAGAACCATTCAATACATGCTTTCAAATCCTTTAATTAAAAGCACTGAAGTACAATCATTATACATTTCATGATTAATATAATGATAATATCATCAATAAAATACTTTTATAACATATTTATTGGATCCAAATATACAAGCACATTAGTCATTCCACTTCAATTATATCAATAACATAAACATGACCTTGATCCCTTAGCTTCTTCTGAGGTATATTCCCTTAACAATTGGGGAATTCATTTTCATAGTGCACCATATCCTTATAGTAGAATCATTGAACATTGGAAATTTCTTTCTTGTATTTTCAATCATGAGCATGGTGGCATTTCTATCCACACTTACAGCAAACTCCCATTCCATTTAAGAAAGTACCAGGGTATTTCTTTCCAAAATTATCACATGTGGGAAAATACTTATTTTCTATATTCCCTTTATCCATTTTTTACTCTACCATATTTTTATTAACTTATAATCTATAGTTCTTGTAGAATTATTTCTCTATCTTTATAGCACATAAAACTATTTCATCATATGAATAAAAATTTTGAGATACCAACACCATTCAAAGACTTGTCTTAATCCCTTAAAAGAAATAGTCAATCTTACACTCCATGTTTCTTATGTAATCCATAACATACCTATCTAACCTTGTAGAGGTATATTCATACTCAAAAACACTATCTTCTTCCTTTTTCTTTAAGCTAAGAAACTTTCTCTTCATTTCATCTTGTTTCTTACAAGGGAAATATTTATTGAAGAATTTCTCCTTAAAATATTTCCATTCGATGAGTTATATTTTTTCTTCCTCTTTAGTATTTTGGATCAAGGACCACCATTGATCAATATAACCTTTTAGACAATACACTAAAAGTGTAAAATTTTCCTTTTTCATCACATTATAAGGCTATAAATATCTTTTCAATGGAATTAATACATTGGTTGGATACTATTATATTAGTAGTCCCAAAAAATGATGGGGGATTCTGTCACATAAAGCAATAAAAAATAGAAGTATATCACCGTGGAATAGGTTGCTCAATACATGTAAGGTTATTTTTCATAACTTGATTAATATGCCCTAATATAACTATAATTTGTTCAGTTCCAATACCATCTATATTGGATTCCTCTGGAAAGAAATATATACATTATCCACGAGTATTGACACCCTTCTTCCTTCCAGGTTCTATTTCTAAACAGTGGAATATATGTGATTAGATCAATTTTTTTTTTAATTTTAAATCATAATGTATAATTCTAAATATAGTTTTATACTTAGCATAAATTTTAAAAAATTATGCATTATAAATTTGGTTTCTTTGGGGATATATTTATTTTAAAATACTTCGTAACAGTTTCTAAGAAAAATGTGAATTATCCTAAGCATATCCGAATAATTTTCAAAACATGAATGTAGTAAGGCCCATTGTCATGCACTAGGTGATGATTGGGTCAATCCAAATGATCCCTTTTTTGAGTTATTTCCCCTAGGTGCCTTTATTCAAAAACCACATCTAATTGTAGTATCCAGACATAGATGTATTACTAGGAAAAACCACATAATATATTCCTTACCAAAACTTTAGGATGTTATTCTATACTTATCCTCAATGTTTATCATAGGGTTATTTTTAATAAACTATGTTTTATTAAATCTAGTTCCCAAGATTTATACTAAATTTCTTCTGATACCAACTATAACGACACCAACCCCAGTAACTCGGTGCTAGTGCCAGCTTTATTACATTGGAATAGATACAAAGGTTCAAATCCCAAAGGACTGATAAGTTTATTAGTTTTAGAGAACCAGATACATACATTATACCAATTTTATATAGGGATATAAAATACAAATTGTAAAAATGGAAAAAAATTGGCATCCTTGAACTCATTTTAAGAATTATTCTTCATATCATGGGGAAAGGAAACAAAATAAGGGTGAGATATAATACTCAGTAAAATCTAAGTATGGTGGAATATATCATGAATCAATAATCATAATCAACATGAAATGGTAAATAACTTAACACATATTCCATTTAATCAATAAACTGAGAATGAAATACATCAAGAGATAATATCATTGTGAAAATATCATAGATAGTAATAACTGAATTATTAATGAAGGAACTGATTAATTATTGGATTTCATGTGTTAGGAAAATGATAACTCTACCATCAAGATCTATCTTCAAGAAAATTTAAATCAACTTAGTACAAACTCATCTAGTTTAGCCAACTGATTTAAAACTACTGGGTACAACTCATTTAGTTTGGAAAACTGATTTTTCTCATGAGATTTGTCAATAAATCGAGGTTCTATAAATAAATGGGCCCTAGACATGTCTTCATGTCCAAATAATTCCTCATATATCTAATGATATATTTAATTCATGAACAATGTGCCTTATTAATAAATATATGTATTGAGTAAAGGATATAGATTTATCAATATTTCCTCAGTTAATCAAAAAACTTTCAAATAAAACACCACATATAAAAATGGTATATAATTTAAGAAATAATCATATACATCCTATAATAATATTTATATTTAATATAAATTTAATTACTAATGAAAAATCATCACAAGAAAGTTATTGTTTCAAGATAAAGTTAATAATAACAAAAGAAAGTGAGATTATAAAATAAATTTACCACTTGGTAATTTTCAAGTCGAATACACCTGGATAAAATAATTAAAATAAAAACTTAAAATAACATTAATCATGAATTAATCATGATATTACATGTCAAATTTAAAGTCTATAAAACATATAAAATAAATTATGTGAATGATATTACAATATGCCTCAATGATGGGAAATTGAGATGAAGTCCCTTATCTCATGCTTCCTTTTGGTTGAATGTGATTTAACCTCATTTATAGTGGTTTTAAACATTTTATGAACTCATACAAGTATTAATATTTATAATATGATATACTATCCTTTTAAAATATCTTATCATCTTTTCGTTAATAACATTTCATTATTTTCATTATTTCAAGTGTTAATTGCCTTATTTTCTTATGTGTGTTTTGTCATTAAAGATCTGGTTCATGTGAATATTACATAGTTTCATAATATCTAGAATAATAATAATGATATAATTATAATATTTATATATTAATTATAATTTTAATACCAATCATTAAAGATGGTTTTGAGAAATGATGTATGTTACGATCATGGAGATGGTAAGCCGTATGTATGCATGAGTAACGTTTCCATTTTTCAATGATCATTATGGAAAGGGGGTAAGTAATATTTTATGTTTAAATAATTATAATAATATAATATAAAAAATATTATTTCTTTTAAATATACTTATATATATCCTCTATGTGGTGTGGTGATGAAAGGAGAGTCACATCGCTTCGTGAAGGCGGTAGTCCACACGTACATGAACGATTTCAATGTAAGAAATAAAATGATATATTATTTTTTTAGAATGATAAATATGTCATGAATATCATAATTATGTCTTTTATATCACATATTAACTTTTATCTATATCACCTTCCATGTGAAGCATTAGTGAAAAATGAATTACATCGCTTCACGAGGCAGTAGTTCGCCGTACACATGAGAGATGTTATCGTATCCCATAAGGAATGGGAGGTAAAATGATATATATGATATAATGACTCAAAATTTATAATTATTTTATAAATATAATATATATACTTTATATCCATCATTATACCCAACCATGATAGGTGATAATGGTAAAAAAATGACATCGGTTCACAAGGTGGTAGTCCACTATACACATGAATGATGATTTTGTAACCCATTTGATGGAAGTGGAGATGATTTTAGGTAATTAACTAAACCTAAAAACATATATTTATATTTAATAAACTTATTTTATCATATCATAATGGTTTAATAAGAATTTAATGAGGTGGAGGAAGAAATAAAATAAAAACTCTCATTGAAGAACATTACCTCTTCTTCGGGTAACCTCCTTAGGTTAGCTCCAAAAACCTTATTAGGTTAACTTTCTGCCCAAAATAAGGCTCATTGAATGAAATTATTGAAGTTTGGAAGCGATTTGGGTAGTTAGTGTCTGTACCAAAAGTGTTTTAAGGTGTTAATAAGAGAGAATATGAGGTGGACTTTTATAAGTGAGGTGAGTGGCACACTTGTAATTTTTGAAAAGAAAAAGGTGTACCCACATTTTTCACATACCAAAAGGGTCCAAAATAGATTATTATATATATTTATAACTTATAAGGTCGAAATATTTCCATAAAATATATTTTATACAAGTTTTGATGTTATTTTAACCCTTATCGTTTTAGTTTAACCCCTAGGTAAATCCATTTTTACCTTAACCATAATATTTTTTTACTATTTTTACTATTCATTTTGGTCAAAAAATAATCTGAACTTATTAGAAAATATAAATTATTATGTTTATAAATATGTAATATTTTTTTTTTCAAATTCTATCCCCACAAGTTCCAAAAATTTAATATAAAATTAATCATGTAGACGTGATGAGAAAGTAGGTTTTCAAAGAGAAAGTGTTCAAAAGTTTACAGAGTTTTTATATCCAAATTCAATATGAAAATGATTCCAATGACCTAAATTTTATTTATAGATATATAATTGAAGTTATTTTACTTTAAAACCAATTTTAAATATAATTTAACTTTATAAATAATTTAAACGAATAGGGAAGTTTTCAATTAAAATATAGTATTTTTCACTATTCATCAAAAAATGAAACATTTTAGAGAAATCACAAAAATTAACCCTAAGATAATTTTTATATTTTTATTTCAAAAATTAATTTTATTTTCTCAAATAATTTTTTTAAATTTGATAAAAATTAATTTTAATTTATGTGCGCAAAGCGTGATTAAACCGTCTTTCAGAAAAATACAATTTTTCAGAAAACCATTATTTCTCTTTTAAATGGTTATTATTTTATTTCAAATAAATATATAACCATTGAATTTATTTTATACATGTGTAAAAATTAAAATATTCATAATTTTGAATTACTATTCATACCCTCCATTTTAACGATTAGGATATAGTGGTCATGTTTAAATAATAATATTTTAATAGAGTATTATGTTTTGTTTAAACCCATTGTTGTCTGCATTGAAAGTTATCAAAGAGATTGAATTTATTTAAAAATAAATATGTCATAAAATCTCAGGGTTTTATATCCTCTTATAAGATTGGTGTTTCATTTCATACATACTACCGAACATGATTTTCTTATTTTAAAATCTTGTGGTGTTACATATAATCCTTATGGAGATCAATGATAGGTAGTTGAGGAGTGGATTAACTCAGATTTGGGTCTATTTATTGATGACTTATTTTTATTTCATTATGTGTTGTTTTCTCTGTTTCTCATTCATGTTCAACTTTTCCATTCTACCCAATCCAAATCTGTTATTTTCATTATAATTTCATTCAATTTTCCTTTATTGATTCCAAATAAATATAAAAATAGAAAAAAGAGTTTTGGGAAGACCATTAGGGAATTAAACACTATTTCCATGAGATTGACCACCAGGTTGGCCATTGTGCTATATCTAGGGTACTATAAATGCATCTTTTATAGACCTCATGAAAAGGTTCTATCAAAATGCATCACATGTTATTTATCTTTATGGATGAGAACATCACATTCCCCTAACCTAAATAGATAAGCATATCATATGCATTATCTATGTGTGGATGTAAACTGCTTAGTCTATCTCAATCGAGGGATTAGATTTCACACTCATCATATAATAGGATCCCATATTTTTTAAGCTCCAATCGACAACATAATCAATAACATACCTAACTATACCTAATTAGATAATACTAAAGGATTTTATAAGAAAGGTATCAAAGTATAAAGGTTCTCATACTAGGTATATCATGAACTTCAGGAAATGGGGACACTAAATATGATCCTTATACCCCTAGTATACCAAATATATAGTATATAACACTCCATGTGGTATAATTCATGGGTAATCCACTGTCTAAAAACGCTTTTTATACCTCATTAGCATATTCAGTATCTCAATAAAATAATCCTACTCACGCTAACCCTAAAATTTTATCATAACCTATAATACTCCTTGAAGAACATCAGTTAGGGATAACTCAAAGTTATATATAGAAAGTTCAATTATCATTACATTTCATGAAAATGTATATCAATATATATATTTATGCCACCAACATAAAAGAATGAAAAATAATGATTTTCTTTTATATGATATATTTATATCATTAAAATTTGTTTAAGAAAAATTAAAAAATCCTACATAAGCACCTATCTATCATATCATATATGATAAGCTACTAGACTGACCTTATATTTTTTGAAATTTATAGAGTTTTATTAACTCATTATATATATATATGTAATTACTACCACATCTCTATGTTACCACTGGATGAAACCCTCCCACAAAAATTCTAGTGAGAAATATCCATTAAGGAAGTAGGTTTTAATAATAGCGTGATTTAGGAATCATATTACTAATGTTTAACACCTTGAACATTCTTTTATTCCTTAACTACACAACATTAACAATTATGATGTCTATAACTTCTATTGTTTACTTAGAAATTTTCTAAGTTTAACATCATCATCCATGTAACCCTTTTTCATCAAACATTTTTCCTTAAAATATTTTGATAAATTATGTAACTATTTACATAATCCCTTACTATCATATCCAAAAAAAAATTAGGATAAAGTGAAAATAATTTTGTTATGATAACTAAATGTAACTATTTAAATTTATCTTGACCACCACACCCTAAAACTCCATTATAATATCAAGTGAAATTCACTTTACACTTTGACTAGTAAAATCCTTTACGAAATAGTGATATTCACTTTCTAATGACAATTAAATGTAAAATTTTCATTTTTCTTTACTATTATATATCTTAAAATATTTTGGATATTACATGAAAGTGAATTTAATTTTAGACTATTATAATGTTGTATTTGTTAAATTTTAACTTGTTAAGTCCAAACACATTCCCAATTGTCTCTTAAACACTATATTATTTTCATAATATCATGCTAAGAAACAGAAACTCCTTCATGTTAGGAAATAAATATTATTTTCTTTTAGTAGGAATATTAAAAAAAATAAATTATTAATTCCATATCATATCTATTATTCCATGTTATTGAATTATTTTTTCACTGAAAATATGATCATTAATCAAAATAATCCACTAACGGGTGGTGGGAACACCTTCCCTCATATTTTAAAAAATATAACGATAAACACTTTTATCCTAGATAAAACATTTTTCTCATTATCACATTTTTAAAATAAGTTATAGAATCAGATGAATCATAAAACATGAGTATTGAATTTATAATCTCATATTGTTTATAATAACTATTTATTAATAAACAAACACTATTATCATATAATAGAAATGATACAACTATACCCTTCCTTTATTTATATCCTTTTGAGCTTTATAAATTATATCTTTGATTTAGTTACTGTTTTCTTCACCATTTTAATGCACACTACAAATTCTATTAATTATTACATTAATTTTAAACTCCTGTATACTTAAAAAATTTTAAAGTATACATTTGGCATCATGTACCCTTAAAAACAAAAGAAATTATTTCTGCAACACTGACTCCTAACATATAAATTGCATGGAGTTTCACAAACCCCTTTAGGTATCCTAATCAATTCTATATTTTGGAATCATCAATCCTTCTTAATAATAATATTCGATTTTAATGACCTCTACTAGCTTCTAGAAGATAAATTTTTGGACTCTCTAACTAACTTTTCTTACTCCTGTTTGAACTTTTACCCTTGTGTACAACCCTAGAACCTAGACATCATATGCCCAAGTCATCTATTCTCAACACTTGGAGAAAATTGGGTAAAACTTTTCTTGGATTCATTCATTTTCAAACCATTTCCATCAATAATAATAAAATTAATTCCTTAACTAGACCAATCCTTATAGGAAAGCTCTAGTTTCACTAGTTAATTGGCATACTATATCATATTGATTATATACAACAAAAATTCCTTAGTTCTATTTTGTATATAATTCATTTGAAACCTTAATTGAATCATTCCATAATTATTATAAGCATATAGATTCTCCTATTAAACAATTTCAACACTTGGTTACTGAGGAAAATATTTTTCTAACACATAAAATTTCTATTATATAAGAACTTTTATTAAGTTACTAGTATAAGGATTTTCTTGAATTAATCTTACCCTTCTTAGAGGATTGATCTCAAAGTTATGTTTGATGATGACAATGCTATTTATCTACAATAAAATCTTTTATCATATGAGTATCATTTAATAAGGAATTTTATCAAATGATCTCCCATATAAATTAAGAATACTTTTAAATTCATTATACACATTAGTTGGATAAGATCCATATTTCACTAAGAAATGAGCCTGCTTTAGTGTTCCTCTCACCACTTATCTATTTATATAGGGCATCATCCCAATCATATCACATATTACTATTGTATAGTTGAGAAGAAAACTATTTATCCAATCCAAGATATAGATAAAAAAATTCTATTACTATGGTATCCTTCCTAAGGGTTTCCTAGCTAAGTGTAACCCAAATAAAATAATTGGATTTAGTTATATAACTTGTATGGTTATCCATTTACACTTCCTTACAAAAGAAAATCCATGAGCACCCTACTTTGAAAAAACATACCCTATTAAATTATTGAGGTCTTGACATGTGTTACTTTGAAAAGAATATAACACTTATTATTCAGAAGGGGGTTTTAATCTCACCATCCTATATCATGTTATTCCCTTAATTCATGCATGCTTATAGGGATTTAGTTTAAAATCAAATTCCTTCAACCAAATAAATATGTTCAAACTATATTTATGTGCAACCCTTTACATAATTCATATTTTGTGTTACTCTCCCAAAATTATAATTCAAATACTTTTACACATATTCAAATGTATCCTATGTATAAGGTATCTAAACATTTCTTGTAAATGTTTAAAATTATATGAAATAAAAAATATCCATGTGAGTAAAACTAGATCCATAGATAGTCACCCCCACCTTTTTAGAAAAGGTATAAGACTTTAGTCTAGTGGGAAGTATAATCCGAATTCCCTCTACCCAAGGATACTTTACTCAAGAGAGAATCCATTTCATCACAACTATAATACCTAATATGTCTAATAACTTAAATTATAAAGTCAAGGTAGATGAAAACTAAGTCCATTATCACACCTAGCATGTAACTCCTTAGACATATGCATGATAATCTCTAGAAGTAGTTTAATAATTAAACTAAGGCATATACATATTTATAATATAAACAATTTATAACTATGAATAAAACAAGGGAATAACTATTAAGTAAATGAATATTTTAGATATTTAAACATGAGAAAATATTTATGAACAATTCATAAATAAAATTTAATTATAAAAACTTTTAAAATTAGTTATTCATTATGGAAATTCCATAATCTTGAATATAAAAACCTTATAATCATTTCATAATATTAAATTTTTATATTATTCATTATATGGATCTCCCATTAAATATATGATATTTTATGAATTATAAATATTTTATAATCCATTTTTTATTATGTTAACATTTTATATAATCTAAATATCATATAATTAACATTATTTAAACCTTGATCATATCAATCATAATTTTTTTTTGATGTGGTCTAAATACTATCACAAATAAGGCCCTTAATTTGAACATTTAAAATTAATTATTATAAACAATTTATAAATTTTAAATATAAACAAATTTATATTTTGGTCTTATTTTTGTAATTTATAAAAAATTTATAAGTTAACCTTATAATTTATAAATAAAAAATTTATTTAAAAGTTATAAGTCTTGCTATATAATTTGGAATTTTTTTTTAATATTAACATTTAATATTTTGTAATATTTAATAATAAATGTTTCATAACCATTTATTAATTAATTATATACCCTTTAAAATTAATTAATTTATAAAATTTTATAATTTAATATATATCCCCAAAATACCTTTTATCATTATTTATAAAAAAATTATAAATAATAAAATCTAATTCATAATTTAATTTTTAAACAAACAAATTTTACTTCTCAATCATATTTTATGGTCTAAGGGGAGTCAAAGGATATGGCTGATATGCTACAACTATATGAATTATCAGTCACAATTTATAACTAATAGTCATTTTGTTAAATATGATAGACTAATGGCATACTATCAATCATACTTTAAAATCGATAGCCTAATCATTACCTACGATGTCACATATCATATTTAATGATAGTCATTGATATTGCCTTTGTGATTTGATGCTTTGTTTTTAGAAGCGTAGCTCATGAATCATAAGATATAATTTCTAGGAGTTATACACTATGACTAACAAAAATATATAATATTTTTACTAAATCACTACTTACGATATCCTATATCATAAGCTATGACTAAATTTGATAGAAAAAAAATCAAAAATCAAATTTTATGATTGGAATATGATGTGAAATATGATATCTATAATATTTATTTTGATCATGATTTAAAAAATATAAAAACATGGTAATCTTTGACACCAATACTAGGTTTGTTTTGGATCTAATAACAATTATTAGACACAACAAATAAGTAGAATCCCAAAAAAATATTGAACCATGCTAGTATAAATGAAATCACACTTACTATAAATAAAGAAAATAGTAATATGAATACCTTACACTGAAGATACGTTTTCACAAACATAAAACATCTTTGATTGGGCTTGATGAAGATCACATAGTGGCACTCAAAGGTCCCCCACCTCTAGAGGTATCTATGTGACACTGAATCAACTAACATTCAAGTGGGACTCTTTACCCCCCATAGTGTGATATAAACTCATCGTGTGAAGGAATCAAAAGATGGAGAGCATGGATATTAGGGTTTTATGGCCATGTATTGGGTAGTTAGGATTCATATATAGTACCCCATTGAATGGGGGTACTTCCTCCTTATATAGATCCCTCAAGTATTCTCCTCAAGTGTGGTCACATTTACTCATGAATTATAATACATGAGTAAATGATACAACCCAAATAATTAAACTCTTCATGAATATTGAATTATCATTTATTATATTAAATGTAATAACTTTTTAATGATGGAAATCATGGAATATTTCACTCGAATGTTAACTCTTAAAATTCAGTCATCATGAATATCATAGAAAATCGAATGGAATTTGTTATATGATATGAAAATCATACATTATAAATTTTACATGAAACTATTTTATGATATCATTCAATAATATAATATTATTGAGAAATAAGTGGCTTGAAATCATGAATTTCAATCCATTAAGATATACCATATCATTAAATACAATATAACAAATTGTATCACATACAAACAGGTTTAGACCATACTAAATCCTTTACAATATAACATAAAATTAAATAGAATATGATAAAACCTTAATTATAGATGCAAAAAACATGTCAATATTACCTTCTTGAGCTATAATGATCAAATTACTAGAAGGTAAAGGGGCATAGTAACTTGGGTAGTAGTTATGTCACCTGATGACTTGGTAATAGGGGATAATAACCAAAAATACTAGTATCTCCTTACTATATTGAAACCATATACTAAACTTGAGATACTATGGATTGAGTGATAATAACATTAAAAGTAGCTTCTTATAGACCAAGAATAAAAAATTGGAAATATAATCCAATTTAGAAGTAGCATGCCTTTTGATTTTTTTCTTTAGCTGATTCCTACTCCCTGAAGGAACAAGGAAGATCTATTGAAGAAAGATGACGACATGACTAAGTAGTCCCAAGATTCTCCACTTACACCCTAATCGGTTATTGAGAACTGTCAACATAATTTATCCTATAAAAAATTTTAACTTCTAGGTTTATGCATATTCAATAGAAAAATATCCTTTAATTTCATTTTCATTAGTCAAAGAAATTAACAAACTATAAACATTATCATATTATGATATTTGGTGATTTAGGTCTATTTGAAAACCAATTTTACCAAATAATATTGCGTATTTACCTTGAATTTACAATTTGAGTAAAAAATAGGAATATTTTTAATGTACATGTTGAAATAATACTTTGGATCCATTTAAAATATAGATTCTTTGATGAAGAGATTTATAGAGGCTGATCTCTATATATTACTTGGATATTGATGATTTATAAAGATTGTTCTTAAATAATTGATTTTGATAGGGGTACCAAGCATAACTACTATTGAAAAAAGTGATTCATATAGAAATAGATGAACTGAAAGTATGTAGAATAGAATCCATGTTGGTTTATTTAGATAAAAAAAATAATTACGTTAATAAACTATCCATTTATTCATTTTAATGTAAAATAATAGTAAGAATAATGCTTCCTTCATCCAACAATGATTAAAATCATTCATTTTTTTCAAATATAATAAGGAAACATGAATAATCTAGAAGACAAATTGAGAAATTGTTAAACCCTTTAACTTCAAATGCATGTCTCATAACATCCATTCTTGATTTTCTATCTTCAAATGATCTGAACACTAGTATTATCTAAGATGAATATTTTTTTTCTCTTCATTTGTATTAAATGAGGATGTTCTATCACACCTTTTTGGAGAAGGGGTTATACTAAATCATTTAGTAATTTTAGTGACTTATGGATACATTTTAAGGTAAGATCCTATTGGTTTTTGCTGAGGATACTCAATCAAACTCACTAGAGATGAATTGAAATGAAGAGTGATGTGTGATTTATTTATAATTTTTCATTTAATATTTTCAATTTTTTATCCTAGTTAATTTTTAGGTGAGTTTTATGTTTTCTTTCACTTCTTAGGGACATATATATGTCCCATAAATTTTTTAGTGTTATCAAATCCAATTCTAGTAAAGAATCGATAGGATAAATATTGAAAATTAAAACCATTTTTGGTGTTTTTCAATAATCATGATCATGGGTTTAAAACCATGTCATGGGTTATAATGTTTTATTGAAAAATGGTGTGGTTTATGAAAACATGTTATGGTTGATAGATATTTTCTGATAAATTGGTTGTTTTTTGTAAAAAAAATAATGTTTTTATTATTTTAAGATAGAGTATAATTTTTTATATTTATAAATAATATTTTTTTGATCCAATGTTTATAGTTTGTAGATATGATATTTTGGGTAGGAACTCTCACTAGACATGGGGATTAAGTGAACATTTTGGGGAACTGTAGAAGCGGTCATACCCTTTTCTAGTAATGGTTTTTCATTAGCTCCTTTAGGTTTCTCATCAAAACTAGACGAAATAGATGTAGGTTCCGGGTGCAGCGGAAGCGCATTGGTGTGTTAGCCCAACTTTAATTTTAAAGTTAAACAACATTCAATCCGAGATCCGTCACGATTTAAAATGCCAAATCTTCAGAATAGAATGAAGAACGAAAAAAGAAAAGAAGAGTCCCAGAACCCTTGAGATAGGATCATCATATGTTGGTTATAATTAATTTAATTAATTCATAAGAATTACCTCGATGTAATTCTTTCTTCGTTGGAGTCTCCGGTCATGATCCTATGATCCGTCGTTGCGTTGTAGAATCCAAGTACAGAATTCCTCTAGCAGTGGTCCACACGTTCTCCACGTATCTCTGGACGTCGCCGAAGGGATCTCCGAGTGCTAGCACGGAAGAACCTTCGCTTGCGATGTCCGCCTTCTACCGCCTTGATCTGGTGGAGGATCTCACTCTCGTAACTTGAAAGCATTCTTGGTGGAAAAGGAATTCTCTCTTGGCTTGAGAGTATTTCCAAATTCGTTGTGCACAACAATGGCTCTGTTTTTATGAGAATAATGTAATTTGGATTATAATACTTAGAATAATAAAATGAATTAATTTCTTGAAAGCATTTAATCATTTCATTTAATTCTTAGTAATACCCCATGTTTTAATAATTACAGTTGACCATCATTATTACTTAACATGCTCCCAACATATTACATTTAATATCATTTAATTAAATAAACAATATTTTCTCACGAATCCTGAAAAAACAAACCACACGACGCGTATATAAATATACACGACATGTACTTTTATTTTTCCATTTTATTTATTTCCTCCACCATATTTATTAGACCTTGAGTAATGGATATTTATTTATTAAATAAATGTAACTGCATTACTCGCTAATAAATATATATTATTTCGCCCACAATATATTCTCTCAAATAACTAGTGTCGAAATAAATGCGATCTGGAATCCTTAAATAATTATTAAACCACAGTCAGGAATAATATTTATTTAACTTGTTAAATTAATATTTAACTGAGATACATGGACACACTTAGTGTGTGACCCTCTAGGCCACTTTCTTAGTGTCATTAGGTGGTGCCTGCCTAAAGCCCAAGGTTAGCATCTAGCAACACGCCAAGACACCCATAGAGAAAGAAGTTAACACCGCAATGACATGTCACCTCCTACAAACGCTTACCGTGTAATATAATCCCTTTGTCTCGATATCTCCAATCAAGTGGGTTGCATGCTAGTGCCATCAACCCATGTGCTCGATTATTCTTTCTTTGACTTCCCAGAATTGAACTCTCCCATACCTTACCATGGCCATGGATTTATTTAGGTTATATCAATTCCATCAAAGGGCCTGAGATATCTACTTCTGTTATGGAACAGAAGGGAAAAATCCTTTCTCGCATTATCTATTAATGCAGTATTACTCGTGACGCACCCAATGTATCCTACCTCGCTCCGAACAGTGTGTCGTCACAGTTTTCGTCAATACATCTAAGTACGTGAGTTGTAATACCCATTAATAATAATCTTAAAGTCTAAGGACCAATACACACATCTGCAGATAGGAACATCCAATGACACTATGAAATGTGGATTTCCTACTGGCAGGTCTCGTTCTCATAATATCCTCCTGGATATTACCAAGGGCACACACCATGAGAAGGTGCCTCAAAGTTTTATGAGTCCTCACCCCTAATGACCTGTATTATTTGTGTCCCTCAAATAATATCATCCGGCCATAGAATATATATTCAAGAACAGTGTTATGGCACTTCCAGGTTCTCATAATAGCAGGGATCCGCTATGACCCATTCATGCAACAGCTATCCTTAGGACATTATCACATGCATTGTCATGCATAAGAATAATCAAGATGTGATAAGGAATTTATTAATGAATAAAGTAAAAAGTAGTTGGTTCTAGGCCACCAACTCCAACAGACTCCCACTTGGACTAGAGACAACTGCTAACAACCTTTAACCCGCTAGCTCTCACATGATATTCATGCTTCCACTAAGATAGGCCTTTAGTCATGGGGTCCACCACATTATCTTCCTTGGACACTCTGATCACTGCAACTTCACCCCTTTGATAGAAATCCCTCAAGAGGTGATACTTCCGGAGTATATGCTTTGTCCGTTGATGTGACCTTGGTTCTTTTGCAAGAGCCACCATTGCAGTATTATCACAATACAATGTAATGAGATCTTTACTGCTAGGCACCACATCAAGATCATGGACAAAGTTCTGAATCCAGACGGCTTCCTTGGCTGCATCAGAAGCCGCTATATACTCAGACTCCGCTGTAGAATCGGTGACAACTAGTTGCTTTGAACTCTTCCAGCTCACAACTCCTCCATTGAGACAGAAAACATATCCAGATTGTGACTTCAGATCATTCTGATCTATCTGAAAACCAGCATCAGCATACCCTATGATGACAAGCTTCTCATCTCCTCCATACACCGGGAACATATCCTTAGTTCTTCTCAGATACTTAAGGATAGTCTTAACAGCAGTCCAATGTTGTTCTCCTGGATCTGCTTGATATCTGCCTAACATGCTCAGTGCATAGGCAACATCAAGCTTGGTACATAACATGGCATACATGATGGATCCTATAGCCGAAGCGTATGGGATCTTACTCATCCTATCTTTCTCCTGTTGTGTCTGGGGACACATTTTCTTAGAAAGATGTAAGCCATGTGACACTAGAACCAATCCCCTCTTGGATTTTTCCATACTAAATCTCTTTAGTATCTGGTCAATGTATGTACCCTGACTTAGTCCAAGCAGCCTCTTGGATCTATCACAAATGATCTTGATCCCTAGAATGTAGGATGCTTCTCCTAAGTCCTTCATGGAGAAACACTTGTTCAACTAGTCCTTAACTGACTGTAAGGCTGGTACGTCATTTACAATAAGCAATATGTCATCAATATATACCACTAGGATGATGACTACATTCCCATTAAACTGCTTATAAACACATGGATCACATTTGTTCTTAATGAAACCAAATTCCTTTATGGCTTCATAAAATCGAATTTTCCATGACCTAGATGCTTGCTTCAATCCATAAATGGATTTTTTTCAACTTGCAAACCCATTTGGCTTCACCTGGTGTCACAAACCCTTCTGGTTGTGTCATATAGACATCTTCCTGAAGGTTCCCATTAAGGAATGCTGTTTTGACATCCATCTTCCAAATCTCGATTCATGGTAAGCTACTATGGCAAGTATGATTCTTATGGATTTAAACATGGAAAATGGCGAGAAGGTTTCATCATAGTCAATTCCTTGATGCTGTCTGAATCCTTTAGCCACTATCCTTGCTTTATAAGTGCCAACTTGACCTTCCATGTCCATATTTCTTTTGAATACCCATTTTCATCCAACAGGATTTACATCAACTGGATCATCGACCAGAACCCAAACTTGGTTCTGATACATGGAATCCATCTCAGAATTCATAGATTCTAGCCATCTTGAATCTTCTGAGCTTTCTACTGCTTCCTTGTAGGAGAGAGGTTCATCATTGTCCAACAATAATTATTCACCATCCTCAGTGACTAGGAAACTAAATCTCTCTGGTTCCCTTACCTCTCTTGAGCTCCTACGCAGTACTTGTGTTTTTGGAACCTCTTCCATGGGGACTTGTGGAACTTGTTCCTGTACCAACTCCTGTGTATATTGAGCATCAACTTCGTTGAATTCAATCTTGCTCCCACTATCCTTCTTGAGGATGTGCTCCCTCTCAAGAAATACGGCTTGTCTGGCGATAGTCACTTTCTTGTCTTGAGGGTTATATAGGTAATATCCTTTCGTTTCCTTGGGATATCCTATAAAGATACACTTCGTGCCCCTGGGTGCTAGTTTGTTTCCTGAGAAGGCCTTAACAAATGCCTCGCATCCCCATACACATGTGTACAACAAAGTGGGTTTCCTTCCATTCCATAACTCGGATGGAATTCCATTTTCCGCATTAGTTGGTACTCGGTTTAATTTGTATGCTGCAGTTTGTAATGTATATCCCCAAAAGGATAATGGAAGATCCGCATGACTCATCATCGACCTCACCATGTCCAACAAGGTGCAGTTCCTCCTTTCACTAACACCATTCCACTGTGGCGTATAAGGAGGAGTGAGCTGAGATATAATCCCAGACTCCTGTAGAAGATCGATGAACTCTTGGTTCAGATATTCTCCACCTCGATCCGATCAAAGCTTCTTTATCTTCTTACCAAGATGATTCTCTACTTCATTATTGAATTCCTTAAATTTCTCTAAGGACTCTGACTTATACCTCATTAAGTAGACATATCCATATATACTCAAATCATCAGTAAAAGTAATGAAGTAAGAATATTCACCTATAGCTTCTACTAGAAATGGTCCACACACATCCGTGTGTACTAATCCTAGAAGCTCTGTGGCCCTTTCACCTTGTCCACCAAAAGGCGGCTTGGTCATTTTTCCTTGTAAACAAGAGTGACATCTATCAAGTGGTTTTAGCTCAGTAGAGTCTAAATAGCCATCTTGGCAGATCTTTTTCAAGCGCTTCTTGTTCACATGACCAAGGCGGTGATGCCATAACTGGGTGATGTATGAGTCATGTGAGTTTGTTTCGCTATTGATTTCCAACACTTGGTTTTCATAATTTAGTACATACAAACCATTATTCAAATGTGCCATACCATAACATACATTGTTCTTATAAAAGAGACAACCCTTATTTCCAAACTTGAAAATAAATCCATCCATATCCAAAAAAGATATAGAAATTATGTTCTTGGTAACACTAGGCACAAAATAACAGTTTTGTAAAACCAAAATCATGCCGGTTGGCAATGAGAGGTGATAGTCACCAATAGCCAACGCAGATAGCCTTGCTCCATTGGCAGCTCGAAGATCCACCTCTCCTCTAGCGATCTTTCTAAATCTACTTGGTTCCTGCATTTGAATACATATAAATAAAAATATTTCACTCGATAACGAACTCACCTTTAGCATCCCCACGCTTTTGGGTGCAGTTCCTCTTCCAGTGGCCCTAATTTCCACATGAAAAACAAACCGCCTCCCGTTCCTTGCCCTGCCTCTGGATCTTCCCCTTATTGGAGGGACGGTGCTTGGGGGATTCATACATTTTATAAGTCTTTGGCCCCTTTACCTTGTCCTTCCTTTTGTTGTTCACCATAAGGACTGCGGGTTTGTCATGCCCCATGTCCTTATCTACCTGGAGAATCAAGGTCAGAAGCTCCGATAGACTCTTCTCATTACCGCTCATATTATAGTTGACAATGAAGCTAGATAAGGTCTTGGGTAGTGATGATAGGATGAGATCTATACGTAACTCATCCGGGAATTTAATCCCTAAGATGTCCAGGCATTCAATGTAGCCAATAATCTTGACTACATGAGGCCCAGCTGGTGCAGACTCTCCAAGCTTCATGGTAAACAAAGCATTGGAGATCTCATACCTCTCCTGTCTCACCTTCTCTTGGTAGAGATCTTTAAGCTGAGACATCATGCTATACGCATCCATGTTTTCATGTTGCTTCAAGAGCTCATTAGACATGGCCAATAGCATGAAACACTAGACATCTGTGGAATCATCCATGTGTTTCATGTAGAGAGATAATTCCTCATCACTAGCCTCTTTCCCAGGTGCAACTGGAATAGGCTCTTCCAGCACATAATTTCCTTTCGTGGAGAAGGACGACGCGTAAACGCCTCTGCCACTCTTGGAAATTGGTGCCGGTGAGAAGGTTTTCTTTTTCGAGTATGGTGCACAATGATATGTTTGAAGTCATTTTCTTGCCGTTTCTACAAATTAAGATGAGCAAAGGTTTAGTACTTTATTACAAAAATTGAGACAAATAAATAAATTAATACTTATTAGTCTCCCACTATTTTATCGAAATCCAATAGCCCTCACCATTGACTTCGGAATATTCTGTTGCGTGAATATTCTAGTGGCAAGGATCCATATTTCCCTTCATATTACCCCAACTAGGGTTGGTCAAGAAACTTGAAGGGTTTTAGGTAGGCATTCCAAATGCCAACTGCATTAACTCGCAACTCCTTGATCCCCTGAGTGGACTCCCCAATCCTGAAATCCTTTTTGGATTTCCTCAACCTTTGCCTCTTGGTCACACCAAGTCCTGCTGTGGCAGTCAACCCTTGATGCGAACCAAGTCAAGTAAACCCAAAACCTTGAATTATAATTCCCCGATAATTGAAACCACCCCAACTAGTGTTGGTCAAGCACTTTGAACTATGGTTCGATTCTAACTAAGATTATGGAAGGCTATACCGACTTAATATTTATTTTGAGGGATTTTATCCTTATACGTAAATTTCCATTTTATTATCTTTGATTACATGCTTGTTAATATTAAGTGGGATATACTTAAGTGATTAACCATGTCTAAGATAATATTTACGTATAAGCCGGTTTTATTTTAGTTCCATCTTGCATGCATGTTTAATTCATCAATTATGTGATCATGACAACACAGCCACAATAAATAAACCATGCAAATGAAAGAAATAAAATAAATGGTATGATCATGAGCTTTTCTATTGGTTAGTTTATCTAGCGGTTGATAAACCAACCCAAGACCTAGGGGAGAAACACCTTGAACCTTTCAGGTTCGTGTTTACAGCTTTCCACCTGTCCACCTTTGTATCTCCTTGGATTGGTTTCACCTTGGCTCCTGACTTGAGCTGCCTCCACTAGCTTGGGAGATCCATCCATTACATATGCATTTATCTCACATGCAGGTGAGGGGTAAAAGGGGTTTTTACATAAAAGAATCCTTGGGTGCGCAGGCCCTACATATTAATGAGGAGATGGATCACAGGCCAACAAATTTAATTTAAATAAATAAATTAAAATAAACCATTCATATACAAAGGTCTTGGTCTAGCTCATGATCATCCATACATGCAACAATATTTACACATAAATAAAACTAGCATTCAATTCTTTAATCGTTCTTGTTTAAGATAAATCATCCTCGAATCAATTAATTATCTTTAATTAATCAATCCTTTTATCTTAAATCCTTTTTCTGAATTTCCTTGATATTCTCATCCATCATAATTTTAAACAAATAAATTAATTTAAAATTATCCTTGTACGTAACTTGTACCTTGGAGGCAACCCGGTGAATTCCCATTTATTATGCAGATGTTAAATTAAACACATATATATAAAACACCTATCACGTTTTGTGCCTCAACTTTACGCCTACACCATGGTACACGTCTCAAGGGTTTGTATAACATAAAAATAAATTTTAATAAATCTGCGTAATTTGGGTGAGTACACAGCGTGTAGTTCCGACTACACGGCGTGTACTTTTTCTTCACCGTCCATCCGAAGCACACGCCCGGGGACATGGCGTGTTTATGTACTTCAGAAATTTTCGGAGTACATGGCGTGTTCTGTGGGACACATGCCGTGTAGTTTCCGCGTTACATGGTTTCCAGCCGAGCAAGCCGTGTACGGGGTACACAACCCAACCCTTATCTGAAGGGACTACATGCCGTGTTCATTGGACCACATGGCGTGTAATCCAGAAACTGTATGCCACCTGTTTCTGGTCAACACACGGTGTCTTAAATTCTTATAAAGAATCCAATACACGACCTGATTTGGTGGATCAGTCAATGCATTGAACCTAGACTACACGGTGTGTACTTCCAAATACATGCCCTGTACTCTGGTGTTGTACGACTAGAAACATTTGGCTTCTCTGGATGAGTTCCTCTATTTTATTTTAATCAAAATTAAAATAAAAATTCATTTCTGTGAGGTGAACGAGAAACGAGGGAGGAGGAACAGATCTCGATATTCAGATTTCCAGAATGATTAAACTTGAATTGAAATAACTAAATTATTAAATGCGTAAATTACCAACGAAAAACTAAATAATTATAATCAATGATATGACTACTCTGATACCACTTGTAGGTTTCGGGCGCAGCGGAAGCACATTGGTGGGTTAGCCCAACTTTAATTTTAACATTAAACAACATTCAATCTGAGATCCATCACGATTTAAAACGCCGAATATTCAGAATAGAACAAAGAACGAAAAAAGAAAAGAAGAGTCCCAGAACCCTTGAGATAGGATCATCATATGTTGGTTATAATTAATTTAATTAATTCATAAGAATTACCTCGATGTAATTATTTCTTCGTTGGAGTCTCCGATCACGATCCTATGACCCGTCGTTGCGTTGTAGAATCCAATTATAGGATTCCTCTAGCGGTGATCCACAAGTGCTCCACGTATCTCTGGACGTCACCGAAGGGATCTCCAGGTGCTAGCGCGGAAGAAACTTCGCTTTCGATGTCCGCCTTCTACTGCCTTGATCCGGTGGAGGATCTCGCTCTCGTAACTTGAAAGCGTTCTTGGTGGAAAAGGAATTCTCTCTTGGCTTGAGAGTATTTCCAAATCCATTGTGCATAACAATGGCTCTGTTTTTATGAGAATATTTTAATTGGGATTATAATACTTAGAATAATAAAATGAATTAATTTCCTAAAATCATTTAATCATTTCATTTAATTCTTAGTAATAACCCAAGTCTTAATAATTACAGTTGACCATCATTATTACTTGACATGCGCCCAACATGTTACATTTAATATCATTTAATTAAATAAAAAATATTTTCTCACGAATCCCAAAAAAACAAACCACACGACGTGTATATAAATATACACGGCGTGTACGTTTATTTTTCCATTTTATTTATTTCCTCCATTATATTTATTAGACCTTGAGTAATGTATATTTATTTCTTAAATAAATGTAACTGCATTACTCGCTAATAAATATATATTATTTCGCCCACAATATATTCTCTCGAATAACTAGTGTCAAAATAAATGCGATCAGGAATCCTTAAATAATTATTAAACCACATTTGGGAATAATATTTATTTAACTTGTTAAATTAATATTTAACTGAGATACATGGACACACTTAGTGTGTGACCCTCTAGGCCTCTTTCTCAGTGGAATTAGACGGAGCCTGCCAAAAGTCCAATGCTAGCATCTAGAAACACGCCAAGGCACCCATATAGAAATAAGTTAACACCGCAATGACATGTCACCTCCTACGAATGCTTACCGTGTAATATAATCCCTTTGTCTTGATATCTCCAATCAAGTGGGTTGCATGCTAGTGCCATCAACCCATGTGCTCGATTATTCTTTCTTTGACTTCTCGGAATTGAACTCACCCATACCTTACCATGGCCATGGATTTATTTAGGATATATCAATTCCATCAAAGGGCCTGAGATATCTACTTCCATTATGGAATAGAAGGGAAAAATCCTTTCTCGCATTATCTATTAATGCAGTATTACTCGTGATGCACCCAACGTATCCTACCTCGCTGCAAACAGTGTGTCGTCATAGTTTTCATCAATACATCTAAGTGCGCGAGTTGTAATACCCATTAATAATAATCTTAAAGTCTAAGTACCAATACACACATCCACAGATAGGAACATCCAATGACACTATGAAATGTGGATTTCCTACTCGCGGGTATCGTTCTCATAATATCCTCCTGGATATTTCCAAGGGCCCACACCATGAGAAGGTGCCTCAAAGTTTTATGAGTCCTCACCCCTAATGACCTGTATTATTTGTGTCCCTCAAATAATATCATCCGGCCATAGAACATATATTCAAGAATAGTGTTATGGCACTTCCGGGTTCTCATCATAGCAGGGATCCGCTATGACCCATTAATCCAACAGCTGTCCTTAGGACATTATCATATGCATTTTCACGCAGAAGAACAATCAAGATGTGATAAGGAATTTATTAATGAATAAAGTACAAAGTAGTTGGTTCTAGGCCACCAAATCCAACAATAGAAACCCTAGAATCCATGAGACAAGATCATTACATTTAATTTATAATTAATTTAAGTAGATTATGAAATACCTCATATTAGGTCTGATAAGTGATGAGAGATGATCTAGAGGGTGGGGGTGAATAGACTATATTAAAATTTTTAATAAGTTGAATTAATTATCTAAATTTTTTATTAGAGTTAATCAGCAATGGAAAATAAGTAAATGAACACAAAGAATTTTCATAGTGGCTCAGTACAAAGTTGACTTACTCCACTCTTATACCTCTATACTATATGAGATATATGTTGTTCACTATAATGATTCTTAAAGGGGAATAAAAACTTGATTAGAAATGAAATTTTATAGTTGAAGTATAATCAAGACAACTAAATATTGTATGGGGAGTTACAACCCAATTAAAACAATAAATTTAGAATATGGTAGTCTCAACCTGAACGGTCCTCAATTTATAATCCAGGAGTCAGAACCTAAAGAAATAAAGTGTAACATCCCATTACCCATCTATCAGGTACGTTCTTGACGTCGTCATGGTTTTACTTTTTCCCATTGTCTTTGAAGGACTGAAAAGGAATTGGGAGGATAGCTATAATGGTGAAGTCAGAGATTTTTTAGACTTTCTATTTTACCCATCCTTTTTTGCAGGCTGAAGGAGGATTTCACACCGTGTAATCGAGTTACACGATGTGTAATGGTTTTTGGGTGCAAGTTGTGAAAGGGGTCATGCTGTGAAAGGTTACACATTGTGAATGTCAGTTTCACACCATGTATTGTTTAAATAATGGATTTTTAATATAAGGAGATGAGTTTTTTGGCGTACTTAAATAGTGTGGAATTCACAACATGAATAGGAGTTTCAAGTAGTGTAATTCTCTGAGCAAGGATGTTTTAGAGTGCTACTCAGGTTTTTTGGTTCCCATTCGACCACATGTTTTCCTTTACTCTCGAACCAAGGCTCCTCTTTCATGATATTTGGAGACACCTTTCCTTTCATATTGATCCACTCAACGTTCAATCTTCGTTGCAGTTGTAGCGCATCTCTCTGGGTAAGTTATATTTATGATTATTCATTATTAGGGATCTTGGAAGCACCTTTGGGTTTTATTATTGTATTTATTGATCTATGTTGGTGTTTTCTCTTTTTATCTTCCAAGATACGTTGTGTGATCCTATTCTATAGGCCATTACTTTGTTGGTCGTGGTGCGGCAGGCTTTCATTCTTGAGGTATGTGGTTTTATCTTCTCTGACAACCCTTTTCTTTTCTAATTGGATCAATCTTGTGATGAGGATTGTATTATAGGGTCTCTTCTGGTGTTGTTGGGGTTTTTTGTTGGTGGATTCTGTTGCGGGCATGTGCAACATTAGTTTTTAGGTAGGTGGTCCCATCCCTATCCTATGATAATTAACCCGATTACTCTTGATTTATAAATTGATTTATCAAATTGGAATGAATTTTTGTGTGTGTTGAAAAATGGGTTTTAAAGAGAAATGGTTTTTGCCTAGTTTTTGATAAATGAAAAGGATATTGGAACTCTTGGAACATTGAAATTGATTTGTGAAAATGAGAACATGGGTTATCTTGGGTACTTAGGTGGAAGGTTTATCTTGAGGCCATCATCCATGTTTTGTGATTATCTGGAGGTTTTCTCATGGGGCTTTCCTCTGTTTCCTAGGACTGTTGTTGTAGGTGAAAAATATTGACATTGTTGGCGGGTTTACTCATGGGGTATTCTTATGCCTCCTAGGCCTATGTTATAGGAACTGGATTATGCACTTGATTTATTTTTGTACGAGTAGTCTGCTAGTCTGACCTATAGTGATCCTTGGTACTAATTCTTATTCTATTGCTTCTATTTTGTACTGCTTGGATTTCTGATTTAGCCTTGATATGTATGTTATACCCACTTTTGTTTAGAACTATGAAAAAGGGAAATTTTTACCTTGTTTCTTATAAAACTACTTTACTGCTTATCATGCCATGTTTTATTTAAAATAAGTATATAGTAATTTTTATATAGAGACTTGATATGGAACACCTATGTGGGATCCTACTAAGCCTGTTAGCTCACACCTTATGCACCTCCTTGGTGGTGTGTAGACCTTTGTATGTATTCTAATGTAGGGAAAGGTAAGGAACCATAGTGAGGTGGTGGGGTTTGTGTCAGCTAGTTTTGGGTATATGGTGGTGAGATGGTGGGAGTTCATCCGTGCCATCGCATGGAGTAGTTGTTTTGTCTTGGTCCTTGAAGTTGGATTTTTTTAGAGATTTTCCTACTTTTTTAGTTGTTCATTTTGGCTACCTTTTTATTGTTATGGAATATATTTTCCTTTAGTCTTCCGCAATATCTTTCATTCTATGTATATATATATATGCCATGTGTTTTATCAGGTTGGGAGAAATCATTCCCTCTAGTGTGTTGTTTGATACCCAGGTGCTTGTCGCTATCTAGTGGCGATCAAGAACACCCTTCAGGTATATAAAAAAATGGGTCAGGTTCCAGGTTTGATGATAACCCGGGTTGTTTCATTATAAATTAGTATTAAAGGAGGTTTTTCCTCAAGAGTCCTTTCCTTAGGATGTCTATTAGATTTAAGATAGGATTGTTGGGACTTGAGAGGTATGTTGCGATTAGTGTCTGGCCATCTATTGTCGTAACGAGACTCAAGTTTCCATGGGATTTTGGGATGTGTTTCTCTAGTGTTGGGTTTAGATTTAAATCTCAGTTTCTTCTTATGGGTTTTCTAGTTTGAATTGATATTTTTTATGTTGTCCGATCATTCTCATGTTTCGGTGTGCAACAGTATGCCTCCAAGATGACTTCCACGAGTTACTCATGAGGGTGCGGTTGATGCTCCTCAAGGGAATACACCTATAGATTAGAATCTCATCAAGACTATCATATAGTAAGTCCATGCTGTCAATTAGGATGTACCATGAGTTCAGAACACTATTGTTGAGGTACAACTAGGAGTTGGAGGAGAGATAGATCAATCACAAAAATTCTTGTGCAAGAATCCACCATCCTTTAAGGTAATGACTGAACCTCAAGAGGAGGACGACTGGATGAATAAGATTGATCAAATATTTGAATTTCTGGAAACACCTTAGAATATTAGGGTAAAGTGTGCAACATTCAAGCTCAAGAGTTCCAGTAAGTGATGGTGGGATTCAATGGTCTAGGTAGAGAAGCACGTGGACTTGGATTAGAAGGGTTTCAAAACCTTGTTCTTTTAGTAGTTTTTCCCAGATTCCTTGATTCTATAAAAGTATATGGAGTTACTATATTTAAAACATGGAGAGTTATTGGTGATGGTATACACCAACCGATTTTCCAATCTTGTCCGTTTTGATCTGGACATGGTGAGGAATGACCACCTGAAGGCTCAGAAGTACCTCTAGGGTTTGTGACTGGATATCAGATCGCAGGTGTTCATATTGAAACTTTATACCTATGTGGAGATGTTAGATAGAGATATGATGGCATAGATGGATATTGTAGGAAAGTTTGGTTTTTTCCAACCCTTCGATTTCATCTAGTGTCAGTTTTAGTGGTGTGTATGAAAAGAAAATGAAGTGGCAGGATTATCGCAGATGTGGTGGAGGTGGGTCTCAATAGCGATCCTCCTCTAAACCATCTGTTGCAGCTAGAAATTTGCCTATGACTTGATATAAATGTAGAAAGGTAGGAATTACAAGAAGTTATTTTCCTATTCCTGCTAAGATGTGCAATAGCTATGGACGCATTGGTCACCTATAACTCTTCTGCTAGGCTATAACTAAGACTTGTTATAATCATGGTTAATCAGCTCCAAAGGTTATTGCGGTGCAGTCATAAGCTTAAAATACTATAGGGATCTAGCCACAGACCTCAAGAGTGAATCATTTTCTTGTAGTAGATGAATTTCCAACTGAAGTAGATGTAGGTTTAGAAATAGTGAGAGGAACTATCCTTATTGCATATTCAGTAGCAATTCCTTTATTCAATACTAGTTCCTCCCACTCTTTTATATCTACATGTTTTTTTATATTATTAAACTTCCAATAGAACTTACCTCCTTTACAATGGAGTTAGCGACACCTATTGGTAAGAGGAAAGATTAGGGTTTTCATTATCCTTCTTGTTCTTTAATGATTGCTGATACAGATTTGGTCTGGGATTTTCTCGTTCTTGATCTGGATCTATTTGACGTCATCATTGATATGTATTGTATTTTCTCTCATAAAGTTGAGGTTTATTTTTACCATTGACATGTTTCATTTATTGCTACTAATGGGAGATCTCATATTTTTCAGGGGGAGTGTGACCTAAGGTCTGGTCATGAATGACCTTCCCACTTAGATCTCAAAAGTTTTTTTTCTATTGTTTTGATTGAGCCTGGTGACTTTTCTTTTTTCTATTGGTCTTCCCTTCATCATTCGAGACTTTTCTAACATTTTCCCAAAAAAAATTCTCCGGTATTCCTCCAGAGAGAGATATAGAATTTACGATTGACCTAGTGCTAGGTACGTAGATGATATCAATATCTTCATATCATATGGAACCAGCTGAGTTGAAAGAGATCAAGATTCAATTAGATGAACTATTGGGAAAGGGTTTTGTTCGCCCTAGTGTTTCACCTTGGGCATCCCCTATGCTCTTTGAAAATAAAGTAAATGGTTCAATTTGGTTATATGTGGACTATAGAAAGTTGAAATGGGAGACATTTAAGAAAAAATATACTTTTCAATGCATGGATGATCTTTGATCAGTTAAAGGGGGAGAAGGTATTTTCCAAGATTGATCTTTGGTCAGGTTATCATTATCTCAGAGTTCGGGAGTCTGATATACCAAAGATAACTTCCAGGAGTAGGTATATCCATTATGAATATCTTCTGTTTCCTTTTGGTTTAAATAATGCTCCTTTACTTTTTATAGATTTTATGAATCATATATTCCATCAATATCTCAACACTTTTTTGGCAGTGTTCATGGATGATATTCTGATTTATTCAAAATACGGGCATGGGCTTGAGCACCATTTGAGTTTAGTTCTGGAAATTATTATAAATCATCGTTTGTATGGAAAGATTTAAAATTGTAGTTTCTGGATTCAAGAAGTGAAGTTCTTAGGGCACAAAATTTATAAACAAGGATTATCAGTTGATCTTGAGAAGGTGAAGGCTGTTTGGCCTTGGAAGGAACCACAAAATGTCTTTAAGATACATAGTTTCCTTGCTCTTACTAGGTAATACCAATAGTTTCTCAAGGATTTCTATAAGTTGGAAAAACCTTTGAATGATCTTTCTAGGAAATTAGTGAAATTATCATGGGATGAGAAGTTTTAGTCTTCTTTCGATGAACTAAAATAACTTCTGACATCGGCTACTATTATAATATTACCGAATCCAGGTAAGGGTTACGTGGTGTTTTGTTATGATTTGGGAACTGGTTTGGGATAATTTCTTATGAAATATGACCATGTGGTTGCTTGTGAATCTCTTTAGCTTTGACCATATGAAAATAATCACCCCACTCATGATTTAGAGATTTCCACAGTCATGAATGTGCTCAAATGTTGGTGACACTATCTTTTTGGGGAGAGGTTTACGATTGTTTCTGATCATAAAAGTCTGAGCTACATATTTTCTTAGAAATACTTGAATCTAAGATAGAGACAATGGGAATAATACCTTCAGATGTTTGAATTTGATATTTCCTACACCCTTGGAAAGGGAAATATTGTTGCAGATGCTCTTAGAAAGAAAGTACCATCACAAGCTATTCTAGAATCAAAGGTGGAGTGGAACCTTATTGGTATTTTTGCTCATTTTCACTTAGATGATCAAGAGGATGGTTTAGGCATGGTTCTGATGAGTGTTTAGTTATCATCATCTCTCATGGAGTCTATTTTATTGATTAAATAGTAAAATGATGAGTTTCAGCAGACTTGAGAAATCCTTTATGGTGGGGATACTATTTCTAGCTGGTCTCTTTATTCAAATGGTATGCTCCACTTTGGGAAGAAGGATGTTATCCCAAAATCTATAAGAATTTTAGTCTTGTTTAATTGTCATAGAACTTCATGGTCTATTCATCCAGGAACTAATAAGATGCATTATGACATGAGGCAGTGATTCTGGTGGCCGGGTATGAAGCGTGACATCACAGAGTTTGTGTCGCGTTATTACACCTGCCAATGGATAAAGGTGGAGCACTTGAAACCTTATAGTTTAATTCATCCCCTTCTAGTGATGATTTGGAAATGGGATGAGGTATCCATGGATTTTGTTATTAGATTACCATAGACTCCCCGAGGGAGGAATGCTATCTGGGTGATTGTTGATTAGTTGATAAAGTCTGCTCATTTCATTCCGATCAAAGACACCACTAAAGTTAAAGATCTGGGTAAGCTATATGTGAAATAGATTGTGAGGTTACATGGGAGTCCTTATGCCATTATTTTGGATAGGTTTTATAGGTTTACCTTGAGTTTCTAGAGGATTATTCAATAGGCAATGGGAACTCAGGTCAAGTTGAACACAACTTACCATCCACAGAAAAACGGTTAGATAAAGCGTGTGATTCAGATCCTAGAGGATATACTCCATGCATGTGTCTTGGATTTCAGAGGATCATGGGATATCCATCTAGGAATGGTTGGGTTTATTTAACAACAGTTATCAATCGCCAATTAGAATTTCTTCCTTTGAGGCGTTTTATGGTTTCCCATGTTGATCACCTCTTTGTTGGGATGAGGTGGGTGAAGTATCTTTAGTTGGACCAAGTTTGGTTCAGGAGAAGTCTATAAAGATTCATACTATACATCGATGTCTGATAACATCCCAAAGTCATCAAAAATTGTATGTCGATCAATATCATTGACCTTTGGAGTTTTTTATAGGTGTATTGAGTTTTCTTGAAAGTTTCTCCTCATTTGGGTCACTGTCGACTTGGAAAACATGGAAAGTTGGCTCTGAGATATGTTGGACCATTTGAGGTCACTGAGCAGCTCAAACAGGTTGCTTATCAATTAACATTTATGGTTTAGTTTATGGGTATTCATGATTTTTTCCACATGTATCATATCAGGAAATACTATTTTGATCCTGCCCATGTTCTGAGTTGGGAGGAAATTGAGTTAGAGCCCGATTTTTCTGTTCTAGAGAAGCCAGTTCAGATTTTTGACTCTCAAGTGAAAGTATTGCATAAGAAGTTGATTATCTTGGTTATAGTTCTATTGAAATAAGGATCAGATTCTCATGAGACTTGGGAACATGAGTCATTGATGAGGGAGAAGTGGCCTCATCGTTTTCCATGGATTACATCTTCCACATGACTTCCTGGGGATGAAAAGTATTTATAGTGGGGAGTTTGTAACATCTCTTTTCTCATATATAAGGTACGTTCTTGACCTCTTAATGGTTATTCCTTTTCCCATTGTCTTTATAGGATTGATAAGGAATTGGGAGGATACCTATAATGGTGAAGTCAAATATTTGTTAGAATTCCTGCTTTAACCATCTTTTTCTGCTAGCTGAAGGAGGATTTCGTGTTGTGTTACTGGGTTACATGATGTGTAATGGTTACTGGATGCAAGTCATTAAAGGGATCACGTTGTGAAAGGTTACACACTATGAATGTCAGTTTCATGCCATGTATGTTTTAAATAATGGATTTTTAATTCAAGGAAATGGGATTTTTGGTGTACTTAAATAACATGGAATTCAGGATGTGAATAGGAGTTTCATGTCATGTAATTTGTCGAGCAGGGATGTTTTAGGGTGCCGCTCAAGTTTTTTGGTTCCCATTAGACTACATGTTTTCCTTTTCTATTGAACCAATGCTCATTTTCGGTGATTATTGGAGACACCTATCCTTCTGGATCGATCCGGTCGACATTACATCTTTTTTGCAGTTGCAATGCATCTCTCAGGGTAAGTTATCTTTCCACTTCTTGATTTTTAGGGATCATGACATCACCTTTGGGTTTCATTATCAGATATTTTGATCTAATATGTTCTCTATTTTTCTCTTCCAAGATTCGTTGTGCGATCCCATTCTGTAGGACGTTCCTTTGTTGGTCGTGGTGCAATGAGATTTCGTTTTTGAGGTATGTGGTTTCCTCTTCTACGTCAACCCTTTTATTTTTTAATTGGATCAATATTTTTATGAGTATTAGATTATAGTGTCTCTTCTAGTGTTGTTGGGTTTCTTTTTTGGTGGATTCCGTTGTGGGTATGTGCCACTCGAGATTTGAGTTAGGTGGTTCCGTCTCTAGCCTATGATAATTAGCCCGATTTCTCTTGATTTATAAATTGACTTATCAAATTGGAATGACTTTTTGTGTGTGTAGAAAAAGGGTCTTTAAGAAGAAATGATTTTACATAGTTTTTGATAAATGAAAAGGATATGGGTACTTTTGGAACATTTGAATTGATTTTTGAAAATGAGCACATGGGTTACCTTGGGTACTTAGGTGGGAGGTTTATCTTGAGGACATCATCCATGTTTTGTGATTATTTGGAGGTTTTCTCATGGGGATTTACTCTATTTCCTAGGCCCATTATTCTAGGGTACAAATATTGACATTGTCAGGGGGTTTACTCATGGGGAATTACTCTTATTTCTAGTACTATGTTCTAGGAACTGGATTGTGCACTTGATTTATTATGGTATGAGTAGTCTGCTAGTTTGATCTATAATGATCCCTGGTACTGATGCCTATGATACTGCTTCTGTTTTATATTTCTTGGATTTCTGAGTTATCCTTGATATGCATGTTATACCCACTTTTGTTTAGATCTGTTAAAAAGGTAAATGTTTACCATATTTTCTATAAAACTGCTTTACTGCATATCATGCCATGTTTTATTTAAAATAAGCATACACAAATCGTTATATAGAGACTTTATATAAAACACTTAGGTGGGATCCTACTGATCTTATTAATTCACACCATGCACACATACTCAATGGTGAGTATACCTTTTTATGTCTTCTAATGAAGGGAAAGGAAAGGTGCCATAGTGAGGTGATGAGGTTCATGTCAGATGGTTTTGGGTAGATGGTGATGAGATAGTGGAGTTCGTCTGTGCCATCTTATAGAGTAGTTGTTTGGTTTTGGTCATTGCAGTTGGACATATTTTGAGAGCTTTAACTACTTTTTCAGTTGTTAATTTCTTCTTTATTTTTACTATTATAGAATATATATTCCTTTAGTCTTATACTATCTCTTTCGTTCTATGTATACATATATTCCATGTGTTTGATCAGGTTGGGTGAAATTGTTCCATTTGGTGTGTTTTTTGATGCCTGGGTTCTTGTTTCCAGCCCGTGGGGATTAGGATTTCCCTTCGGGTTTGTAATAGAATGGGTCGGGTGCTAGGTTTGAGGGTAACTCAGATCGGTTCATTACAGAAATATTTATTTTTAATGTAAATTCATAAAAAAGTGAGAGAACATGTGAGAGATAGGATGTAGTGTTACAAAAATAAGAAACCAAGAAAAAATAGATATAAGATAAATAAGAGAAGCACATATACTAGTTCTTGAGTATTATATTAGTCATCTCATCAAGATAGTAGAAGTTAGAGTAGTTTAGTTTCAACCCTTGAGAGATCATCCAATAGAAAAATAAATATTCCCACTGGATCAAAAACTTGTATAGTACTTGAGAATATGAAATTTCATGTAGTAAAAATGCAGCAACAATAAAATATATCTTTGTGTGTATGTCTATTATTCTCTAATCATTGTTTGATCATCCTTTTAAATAATAACAACTAAACATTACAAATTAATCATTAGGAAACTCAAATTCAAAAATATAGTTACAGAATTATCAAAGAGAGAGATATTGAGAGAGATATTATCATTACCTAATAATCAATCAAAATTCAAATAGTAAAAATAATTCAAACCAATTTGAACACATCATTAAATATTTCAAATAATGTCCTTGATAATAGTTTAATGATAATCCCATGAAAATCACAAGTTTCCATTGAAAATTTAAAATTCAATATTTTTTTATACTTAACATGTAATAAAAATGTATATATGTATAAAAATTAAAAAATGGGTAGTAATTTATTAAAAAAATAAAACAAATTTGAAATAGTTTTTTAACATATAATATAAATCTATAAACATTAAAAAAATCAAATCAATACAAAATAATAGAATCTAATTTTTTTTGAGGTTTCATGTTGTTTACATGTGCGTAAAAATAAGAAAAACTTTTATCTACATATAAATATGTTTAAAACACTAAAAAAACACTTTTCATAGGTTCTATAACATTAATAAGAATTCATAGAATCATTATAACAATTTAGACACTTGAAAAAAACATGCATAAAATCAAAATGCCAAGGAGAATGCAAAAACAAAGCATATTTTATATAGTGAAGAAAAAAATACCAGTTGTGTAAAGGTAACAGAGAGATTTTATTATTTGATTAAGGATAAACACTAAATTATATAACCTATGTAAAGGTAACCTTAAAAATATATTAAATACATAAAGGAAATCCAAATTTTATAAAGATTTTGTAAGGGTAACCTTATACATTGTATATGGGTAAAAATACATACCTGCATTAGAGTAAAGTGCAATTTACAAAGGATATGTAGGGGTAACTTTCATCTTATATATTCTACGTAAGGGTAAGTAGTAAAACCATATAAAGGTAAAAAAAATTCATATAGGCTATGTAAAGGTATAAATGAGTCTACATGAGCTGTGTAATGGTAAACATATATGTGTGTAAGGGTAAAAACAAGTTTCAAAAGGTAAAAATATATTTTCAAAACATGTGTAAAGGTAAAGAGAGACTTTCAAAACTCATGTAAGTGTAAAAAGAAATACTTAGAAAAAAAGAAACTATTTTATACAAAATAAAATAATAAAATAATAAATATAAATGAATGAGTAAATAAATAATTATAGAAAAATTAATAATAATGATTAAAAAATAATTTAAATACATAAAAAATTAATTTCTACAGGCAATAAAAGATTTAAATAAAATAAAAAATGAATAGCACATTGACTGCAATACCTTTTATAAAAACAAAATATATATAATAATAAAAACAAAGATAAATTGAATATTTATATGCCATGATGAATTATAATTATCCATTTTATGGAAATCTAATAAATAAAAACCCTAATAAAATTTTAAGGAATTTATAATATTCAAAACATAAAATAGTTATTTAATAATATAATAAATAAAATCCTCAACTATAACAATATCATAATAATCTCCCCTATTTTGAAAATTATGTAACTAAAAAATATTTTTTAAAATTCCCCCCTTTTTGAAATTTATCAAAAATTTAAAAAATAGTTAATATTTAAATTAAAATATAAATATCCCCCCAAATAAAAAAAATAAAATAATATTTTTAAAATAAATTTCCATCATTCCAATATCAAATTTGATTTTATCAAATTTAATAAAATATAATGGTTTAGTAAAAACATAAATGAGTTGAATTTCAATTGGAACATTTTCTAAAATAATACCTTCTTCAATGTGGCTTCTGCCTCTTATTTTTGGGCCTTCTACTAAGAACCATCACTACTCTGTCGACCAGATTTGCCACACCAGACTCTATTTTGGTCCTGTTCGGAATTCTTCATGGTGGTTTGGGATGTGATGGTGGCTCGCACTCATGGTTCACTACTGAGGCCTTGTCTGGATCTTCCTATGTTCTTATGATATCTTCAAGTTTTGGTTTGGTGGTTTATTTTTTTTCATCCTCGACTCTGAATACTTCAATTGGTGATGGTGTGTTTTCTTGTGGGAATTGGTGTTTTATTTTTTATAGTTATGTTCATTTTGTATAAATTTGTTTTTGGTTTGGTCTCCCTGAATAGTGTGTCTCATTTTTATGTTGTTCACCACCCAACTCTACCCTGTCTTCGAGGTTCATTACTCCCTTCCGATTAAGTTTTTCATGATGGATCTGATAAGGCTTTTTGAGGTGTTGTTCAAGTGGATGATGAATTTCCAAGAGGTTATTTAGTGTGGTGGTTCTTCTCTTTTGAGGATGGTTTGTTTTTAATTTTATAGTGGTTTCTCTAGGTTGGTTCAATTCTCAATGACATTGTGAAAGTGTAATGGTTGGTTTCTTGGTGATTCATTGCAATATTGGAATGGTTGAGTTCCTAGTGATCCATTACAAGATGTTCCTTTTTTGAAGATGATGATGTTCCTCAATGATGATGATGATGGAGTCCGCTAACTTCCTTGATGGAAATTTGATATGATGATGGGTTGGTTTTGTGTTAGGGTACATGTCATGGTGGGACGTGTCTCGAGTCGTTATGATGTTGCTATTTTAATTTTGAATTTTAAAGGTTTATCTTTGAATTTTGAATCTAGAATTGTGGTATATGTGTGGATGTGAAAGGTGCTGTTTGGTTCCCACTTAACTAAAAAGTGTTTTCTCAAATAATACAAATGTAATTTCAGCTAACATATATAATAATATGTTTAAAAACCATTAAGCATGGTTCTTTAGGTTCTAATTGAAATCTAGAACACATATAAACACTAAACATAATATCAGGTATAAAAGCAATCTAATACAACAAAATACCAATAATTCCTCTAAACAATTTAGAATCAACAAAGTTTCCATAAGCATAAAAATATATTTTAAAACTAATACAAATAGGGGTCTTAAAAGTTTTACAATAATAAAGACCAGAATTTTTAACTAAATCTTTAGCATATTTACTTTGATTAAAAAATATACCATCATTTATCTAAAAAATCTGAAGTCCTAAAAAGAATTTCAATTCCCCTATAAGAATCATATCTAACTCACATTCCATAAAATCAGAAAAATCTTTACAAATAAAATCATTTGAAAAACCAAAAAAAATACCATTAATATAAATTTGAACAATTAAAATATCATTTGAAATCATTTCAATTAAAAAATTAGGATCTAAATTACCTAAAATAAAATTACATTTCAAGGAAAATAATTTAATTCTATCATACCAAGAACAAAGTTCTTTATTAAGAATATATAAATATTTTGATAATTTAAAAACATGATTAGGAAATTTATTATTTTCAAAATCTAGAGGTTTATTTACATAAAATTATTCAAAAATAACACCATTTAAAAAGTACTTTTCACATCCTTTTAAGATAATTGAAACCCTTTAAAGGTAACAAAATCCAATAAGATTATAAAATATTCTGTATGATAAAAAGGTGAAAAATAATCATCAAAATCAATACCATATTCTTGATAATAACCTTGAAGAACAAGTCTAGATTTATTCTTAACAACCTATCCAGATTCATCAATCTTATTTATAAAAATCCATTTAGTTACAAAAATATGTTTATTTATAGGTGGTTCACTAAAGACCATACATTATTTTAAGAAAATTTATTAAGTTCATCATGTATAGAAAAAATCTAATTAGAACAATTTAAAGCATCATCAACATTATTTGGAACATAATCAGAAATAAATTCGTAATAAGTAAAAATTTCAAAACAAAATCTCTAGTTTTAATACCTGAATAAATTTTACCAACAACATTGTCAACATGATGATATCTATGAATATTACATGATATATGATCATTATGAGAAGGAGTATTCTCCCCCTTAATTTATTCATTGTAATCTCAAGGTTTTTCTTCACCAAAATTAAAATCTATAAACTCATTATCAAAAAAATATAAATCCAAATTCAATTTCACTTTATTTTCATCAAACATAATATAAATAGATTCTTCAATAACCATAATTATTTTATTATGAACTCTATAAGATTTAATATTATTATATTAACCAATAAAAAAATCATACATCACTTTTAGCATCAAATTTATGTAAATTATTTTCTGAATTTAAAATAAAAACATTACATCAAAAAACCCTAAAATAACCAACTTTAGGTTTCTTACCTTTAAAAAATATATAATTCGTTTTCATCCATAAATATCAAACAATAATTATATTTAAATTATAAAAATCTATAAAAAAAATATTTAACCCAAAATTATATAGGTAAAGTATATTCACTTAACATAATTTTGGTCATTTCAATAAGATTTATATTTTTTTGTTATAAAACACCATTTTATTATGGTGTTCTGGGAGAAAAAATTATGATAATAACCATTCTTTTTACAAATTTTTTAGAAAGATAAATTATGAAATTTATCACCTTATCTTTATAAATTGAAACAATCATGAAACCTTTTTTATTTTTTATAAAATTTAAAAAATAAAAAATCTAGTTAAAGTATCATATTTACGAGTTAGAAAATAAACCCATGTAAATATACTATAATAATAAATAATAACCAAAGTATATTTCTTTAATACAAGCTATAAATTTGAGTAGGACCAAATAAATTAAGATGTAATAACTGCAAAGGTCTATTAGTACTTATCTAATTGATAGTCCTGAATGAAACTTTACATTGTTTTCCTTTCATGAAAGTGTCACAAACATGAAGCTTATCTTTCTTCATGGTAGGTAATAGTAATATGTTCTTATTTTTAAAGAGATTATGTAACATTATGAAATTTATATAACCTAATCACCGATTACAAATAATTCCATCACTCCAAAAAAATTCAAATACTTTATATTTTGAACTGTTAGTTTAGAAAAATCAATAGTATAAATATTTTCATTTCGATTATCATAAAATAATAAAGAATAATCTCTAAAAAACAAATCACTTATCATTTTTAAATTTAAATTCCATAACATCATCACATAATTTATATATACTAATTATATTATGTTTTAAATGTTCCACATATACTAGTAGAATTTGAAATACCAACTTTACCAAAACATTTTACTTTTCCTATGGAATTTTCTATAAATGTAATAATAACTCCATAAATTTTTTTAAGTGATAAAATTTGGTGGATCTCTAGTCACATGCCTAGATAATCCACTGTTTATGTATCATATGTCATTTTTGAGACATACAAGATATTTTTACTATAAAAATAAATTACTTGATAGTTTTTATAGCCAAGATACTTTGGGTCTAATCAAATTAGTAAAAGAATTTTTAGGTACCCACATAGAATTTAAAAAAATAATGTATGATAATATAGATAACAAAGATTTATAAATATGAGCCTCTCTAAATCCCAAAATCTATTGAAATTTTAAATAACATTCATCAGTATAGTTTCCTTTAACCCCACATTGAAAACACATAACATTATAAGTAAAACAATTTTTTACTTCAAAAAATGGTTTTGGTAAATTTTATTTAAACTACTATAATATAAAAAACACATTTATTTATATTTATTTTATTCAAATATATAATTTTATGATACTTTTCATGAACTTCTTTAAAAAATTTTTTTTCCCTAAGACTTAACTTACTTTTTCAAGTTTTCTTTCAAATATCGATCAAGTTTCAAACCATAATAAAATTTATTATGAGAAGAAAAATTTGCATTGCTTAATTTCTAATTCTCTTATAAAATTAATTTAATTTTAGAAACAAGTTTATCATTATTTTGTTTAAACTCATTATATAAATTTTGAGCTTTGAGAATATCTTTTATCAACCATTAAATTTCACATTTTATCTCAGAAACATTCATATTTTTAAAATCATAGTTAGAATAAAAAAATCAAGAATAGAGACTAGAATCACTAAACTCATTTAAATAATTGATGAAACATAAGTTAACATATTCTTTTTTTGCATCCAGATTGTTCACTAGAGTAAAATTATTTTATAAAACTCTAGATAGTTGTCAATGAATTTTTCTATTTATTTTTATTTGTCTTTATTCTTTAGTTTTGGATAGTTTGTGTTTATTTGAACTTTCTTTATGGACTCAAAATATAAAACATCTAAAGTATTGAAATTAACAATACCCTTTTTATCTCCTTTATGTTTTTTTGTGAGGGTTCCTTTAATATATGTTTTTGAAGCCTTAATTTTTTATACTTTTATGAACTCAAGTCACAATATAATCCATATCCTTCTTTTCAATTTTATAAATTTCATAATAAAAATAGATAATAGAAACTACTTTTAGAAATTTTAAAGCTATACCTCTTCTTTTTTAAGTCTCCTCTTCAATTATGTTCTTCAGTTTTAGTTAATATTGAATAATTAAACTAATTGGTTCATCATGAGTGTACTCTATGAAGTTATTTATTTCTATAATGGAAACTATATATTCATTCTGATTATTTAAAAGATTTATTAGGACTCATTCTATAAGCATAGGATTATATAAAGTTTCTTTAAAGGAATTCATTCCATTCCTAATGGAAATGAATATATAGAGCATCTAGCTTACACTTTCATCTCCACCCATCTTGGAGTCTTGATATTCAGATCAAATAATTCCATGCTTAGTTATGATGAACTTATCTAAAACAATTTAACAACCCAAGCTTCCATGGTACACTTCTTTTTAAATAATTCAATAGCTTACGCTATACGCAACACCGTGTTCGAGCACACCACGACCTACCAAACTAGCCATTTGAAAAGCAGTTATGAATAATATTAACCACATTTTTAATTTTATATATTACATATAATTTAAAAATTCATATTATTCTTTTCTTAGACATAATACAAGAACAAATTCAATTTTTTAGATAAAAGAAGTATTTTTCAAAAAATACAGCTTTACTGCCTTTTAATGGAAAACCCTTTTTAAATCCAATATTTGAAAATTTTATATATTCAATTTGAAAAAATAAACTTCTTCCTTAGAATAGGGACATAAAAATTTATTTTGGATAATTTTTTGGTGCTTTTCTGATAACTTTCATATTTTAATGAATAGTGAAAAAATACTACATTTTAATTCAAAATTGCCTTTTATTTGAATTATTTATATAGTTGGATTATATTTTTAATTAATTTTAAAGTGTAATTTTATTATGTTTTTATAATTTAATAATTTTTTTATCATTGTAATCAATTTCACATTTAAATGGGATATAAACACATATCTATCTTTTGATAGTTTTTACTTCTTAAAAACCCGTTTTCTGGTTTTGACAACAAGAATTAATTTAAAATTAATTAATTCAACTTCCGTGTCTTGAATTTTGAAAAATCGATTCCATATTTGTAATAATAAGGTATAAATTAGGTAAATAGGTATCTTTTATTTTTGGATATTATGAATAGTAACTTTAATAATTATTTTTATTTACCACGGTTAAAGGAAAAATTTGGTAAATATGGGTAAAAATAATATTATAATAATATAAAACTACCCTAAACCATGTTCTAATCTCATTGGATGAGTCATAGGAAACCAAGAAAACACTTGGGATGTAAATTTGGTTTTTGGGAGCCACTTGGGTGTGAAAATAACAAGTTATAATAATTAATTTAAAGTAAAGAGAAATATTACATAAATATGTATCTTATTACTAAAATAATTTTAATTAGATTTATATAAGTGATCTATTTAAATATAAATAGTAATTATAAAGCTAAAAATATTTCCTACATCATTGTATTTTATTTTTAATTTTTAGAAATTAAATAATTAAATTTATTTATGATACAATAATGATGCAATATTTTCCTTATTAATGAAAGAATCAAATAAATGATATTATAAATATTAAAATAAATGTAATTTTAAAATTTTTATGCAATAAAATAATTTTATGGATGACTATGACATGTTATATTTTATTTAATTCATTTACTATAGAATAAAGTTGTTATGACTTTAAAAAAAATCAATTACTAAATAATAACTCTAGAATCTAATATATTCTTTGATGTTGTTATGATTATGGTACAACCATATTTATCTTTTTACCCATCCTATGAAAAATAATATCACCATGCGTGCGTACGTACGACTTACCGTCTCCACACTGTGGTATAAACTAATTTTCATCTATACTTTATTTTGATGGGTATAATGATGAATACAAATGAATTAAATAATAAATATAACATGGAATTATTTCTTCACAATTCATATTCCATCCAATCCAATACCTTTTAACCATTAAGAAAATTATACCGTCGCTCGTGTGTACGTACGACTTTCCGTCTTCACGACGCGATGAGACTAATCTTCCACATTTACCATGAAAGAATGATTATAAAAATATATATATTATGAATAATTATGAAATATATGACATAATAAGGCTAATAGAATAATATATATATATATATTTACATATATGTCATTCACTTACTTCCATTCAATACGATAAGAAAACGGAAACATCGTTCATGCGTACGTACAACCTACCGTCTCCATGAACTGTGTACTCCATTTAATATATCTATCTATTATATATATTTATATTATAAATATATATGATATATAAATCATATTATACATTTTGTAAGTAAGTAAATCATGATCTAAGTAATATGATAAAAAATAACAAGTCAAAACACGTACGATAAACAAAGCGATTATTACCTAAAATGTTGCATTAACTTGGAATTATTAATAAATGGGTAATATAAAGTCATAAAAGAATCATATATGATATCATAAATATTATTTTTATTCTTATATAAGTTAATAATAAGTTTAAAAACATTATATAGTAGTTTTAGAGATGTACGGAGAATATCAGATCTAATGTAAGGGTTAATTTCAAAATCTCATTATTATCCAAGATTGTTTATGCATAACTGTTTACTGGGACATATTTATCATTCATGTCCACGTTTCTTAAAAGTCTTTTCAAAAGGAATATTTTTATGTTTTATATAAGGAAATCTTTAACTAAAACATCATTATAAATGTTTTAAATATTTATACTTCTAAACCTTTCTCATTAATGTCCATGTTTTCAAAATGGTTTTAATGATTTATTTATATAAACATAAATGTTTTAAAATGTTAATTACTTTCAAAAGCTTAAAAGTGGTATGGGACACTTTGATTCAAAAATGTCTTTTAAATGTCTTATTTTATAAATTGTGAAACTTTTAATGTTTTCAAAGTATAAAAAGGGATATTTCTATAAAAGAGTTTTAATGATTTTATTAGATTATTTTCATCTTTGTCAAAATCCTTTGTTGTATTTTTTTTAATTGAGATTGATTTTTTATGATTCAATATTACATATTGTATTGAAGGTTTTATGATATGTTTAACTATGGATGTGTTATTTTAATACCATTCATGGTTTATAGTTAATGTATTAACATTTAATTTTATAGTTTTAATATGAGTGTTCATGTTATGTTTCACCCTTTTATATGAGGAATGTATTGGACTTAGTAAGTGATAGGTAGGGCCTGATATAGCCCCTCGATACATTGGTAGGTCTCATGAGACAAACTAGTGTCTTGGTACAAGGCCTTGATAGAATATTTGTGTATGGTTTTGGAATAAGGCCTTAACATAGTGGTTAAGATGTTCAACATTATGCATTCCCTTGTTATGAGATCAGTAATTGATTTTAGATGTGATTATTTGACTAGTAGAATATCCATGTGAATGTTTAAATGGAATTATTTGATTTATTATTTCCATATTATGATGAAGATAATGTTTTAAAAGTATCGTGTTTTAGTTTTGTACCTTTCCTTAAAAGTTTATGCTTATTTTTGGTAGCTTCCACTATATTGTTTATCCTTAATAAGCATATGATCTCACCCCTTTCTTATGTTTTATTTTCCCAGGATGCCAAGAAGTGTTTTATGATTGATATGCAAGGTTAATATAAGGGAATAATGGTGTTCTCAAAGAATTATATATGCTATTTTTTAATGTTATAAATTGTAATGTAAAGTTCATGTATGTAATCTATTTTTCAAGACTACTAAACTGATCGGTACTTCAAGATTTGATTATTTGTAATCATGCCAACGTATTAATATAATGTACTAGATCTAGGCTTCTAGGGCCAGAGAATTACAATTGGTATCAAAAGAAGTTTCACAACAACCATAGAAATAAATTTAGAAAACTTAGATTAGGGATCATATCCCTAAGATAGACTTTGGGGATAAGTATAGAAGAACCCCGTGGAATTTTAGTAAAATAGAGATTATGTGGATATTCCAAGAAATATATCTATGTCTAGATACTACAAGTGGATGTGGTTTTGGAACAGATGTACCTAAGGGTTAAAACTTCAACAAGGGGTTCCGGGCTTGACTCAGGGTAACCTCATACGTGACAACGAGCCTTATTACGCACCTAGATTGACACTCCCGGGGGATATGTTTAGGATAATTCATTTTTTATTTACAAACCATTATGAATTATTTATGAGTAAATATGTCCTCAAAAGAAACCATATTTATGATTATGAATTAGATATGTATAAAATTTTCAATTTATGTTAAGTATTTTAATAGTTTCGAATTATGCATTATGATTCATTACCTAATCTAGTGTATTCCATTATTTAGAAATGGCACCTAGTAGAAGGAATGAAAATCATATCAATGCATGAAATCTATGTATGGATTTTCCGCTTATGCAAGATAATGATAATGGAGCTAGTGACACAACTGGTGCTGAACAACTTATAACCATACTGGGATATCTGACTCAAGTTATGAGTAATATCCTTACCCATATGAAGCAACCTAATCCAGAACTCAAAGGATCAATGCTATAATTCTTTATGAGACAACAACCTCCAACATTCAATGAGACTACATATCCATTTGTAGCTGAGAAATGGATAAGTTCCTTAGGAAAACTATTTCTTTCTTTGGGAAGTAATGAAAGGGAAAAGGTTGTCATGGCAGTTTATCATCTCTCAGGAGATGCAGATCAATAATGGTAATTAATTCAAAATATGAAGAAGTATGAAGAAGAAGCAAATATGTAATGTAGAGAGTTTAAAGAAATTTTCCTAGAAAAATAATTTCTTCGTGAACAAGCTGATATGGAAAGGAAATTTCTGAGTCTGAGGCAGAAGGAGGATGTGAATGTTGTAAAGTATGAGGCTAACTTCACAAGGTTAGCGAGGCATGTTGCAAACTACATACGTAACCTAAGTAGTAAGATTTATAGATTATTTGATGGGTTAAAACCATTCCTCTGATGGGAATTAGTCTCAAAATATTTCTCATCACCTGAATAAATAGTCTCATGTGCTATCAAGACGAAAAATGAATTATCTAAGTCTTACAACATTAAAGTAAAGAAAAAGAAGAATAGAATAGTGGAACAAGAGACAGATAAAGGGAAAAATGGAAAGAATGATTTTCCCTTAAGTGATAATTGTGGGAAGAAACACCCTAGTACTTTCCTAAAAGGAATGCGAGTTTGTTACAAATGTGGAGAAAAAGGTTACTATGCTCGTGATTGTAAGGGAAATAAAGAAGTTGTGCAATGCTATAATTGTAAAGATATGGGACATTATTCAAATGATTTTCCAAAGCGTCAAATAAATATGGCTCATAAGAAGAAAATGTATCAAGGTCAAACTTATGTTGTTACTACGGTCGAAGTGGAATAATTAATGTATTTGTGTTTTTGGATTCAAGAATTATATTCTTGTTATAAGAATAATGTGATATATATAAGTATTTTAATTTAGTACTTTTTTTCATTAAGGTTTTAATATGCTGAAGTTAATCATATATTCAGTATGTGACAATAAGATCAACATTATATTGTTTGGGGAATCTGATGTTACGATTGATTTTGGAAATTTAGAGATCTTTTAGACTGTTAATTTGGAAAGAAGTATTTTAGAAAATTATTAAGGTTGGAATGGATTAAGTTGTATATTGGATATTATTTTTTGTGGTTAAAAAATTTATTAAGGTTATTTTTGGAATGTTATAATAATATAGTTTGAGAAAAAGGACAACCTATATGTTGGTCGACAACCCTTTGCATCAGACAAGGCTATGGGAATCAAACCCACAATCGAAGTGCGACAAGACTTTATCTCCTACCACCGGCCTACAAGAATTACCTGGTTATTATAACATATTTTTCTTTATTTAAGTATTATATGTTTATATTTTGAACCTTATACGATTAAGATAAATAGAATATTTTTGTGTTTTATTATCTTTTGAAGATAAAGATGATTTTGTGGAAGGAATTAGTTAAAGGATGAAACTCTACATGTCAATTAAGTATTCTTCCATGTGTTATTAGTCTATGAATTAAATTAATTCTTCAACACTAGGGAAAGGATCATAAAACCAAATTTTTTTTCCTATTACTTTCTTTTGCAATGAATCAAATGGTCCCTTAGTTCATCACATATTTATAGATTTTTGGTTGTTAACTTTATCTTAATAATGTTCTCAATCACCCTCCATCATAACTAAATGGTTACATTTTATTTTATGTCCATGTTTTTATACATGGAACCCTTGTATGTGTTGTCTCTGGTAACCTTCTTACTTCCCATTATTTTAAAGTGGAAGTTTTATCAACCATTTTTTTGATGTGGGATTGAAATAAAGGGATTTTGAAAAATCAAATATTAGTTACTGAACCCAGATTAAAAAATTTCAAGGAAACAATTTATTTAAGTAGGGGATAATGTAACACCCCAAGCTTCCACGGTATGCTTCTTTTTAAATAATTCAATAGCTTGTGCTACACGCAACATCGAGTTCGAGCACACCATGACCTATCAAACTAGCTGTTTGAAAAGCAGTTATCAATAGTATTAACCAAATTTTGAATTTTATATATTCCATATAATTTAAAAATTAGTCTTATGTATTTCTTATACATAATATAAGAAAAAATTCAATTTTTCAGATAAAAGAAGTATTTTTCAAAAAATGTAGCTTTACCGACTTTTAATGGAGAACCCTTTTTCAATCCAATATTTGACACTTTTATATATTAAATTTTAGAAAATAAAATTATTATTTAGAATAGGGACATAAAAATTTAGTTTTGATAAATTTTGGGTGTTTTTATAATAACTTTCATATTTTAATGAATAGTGAAAAAATATTGCATTTTAATTCAAAATAGAATTTTCATCTAAATTATTTATATAGTTGGATTATATTTTTAATTTGTTTTAAAGTTTAATTGTATTATGTTTTTATCATTTAATACAATTTGGATCATTGGAATCAATTTCATATTTAAATGGGATATAAACACATGTCAATATTTTGATAGTTTTTACTTCTTAAAAACCTGCTTTCTAGTTTTGACAACGAGAATTAATTTTAAATTAATTAATGAAACTTATGTGTTTTGAATTTGGAAAAATGGATTCCATATTTGGAATAATAAGGTATAAATTATTTAAATAGGTATCTTTTATTTTTGGGCATTATGAATAGTAACTTCAGTAATTATTTTTATTTACCATGGTTAAAGGGTAAATTAGGTAAATAATGGTAAAAATAATATTATAATAATATAAAACTACCACAAAACGTGTTCTAATCACATTTTATGAGTCATAGGTGACCAATAAAACACTTTTGACATAAATTTAGCCTTTGGGAGTCACTTGGGTGAGAAAATGACATGTTATAATAATTAATTTAAAGTAAAGGGAAATATAAGATAAATATGTATCTTATTTCTAAAACAATTTTAATTAGAGTTATATAAGTGATCTCTTCAACTATAAATAGTAATTAGAAATATAAAAATATTTCCTATATCATGGTATTTTATTTGTAATTTTTATAAATTAAATAATTAAATTTATTTATGACACAATAATGATGCAATATTTGCCTTATTAATGAAAGAATCAAATAAATTCTATTATAAATACTAAAATAAATGTAATTTGAAAGTTTTTATTCTATAAACAAATTTTCTAGATAAATATTACATGTTAGATTTTATTTAATGCATTTTTTATAAGGAATAAAGTTGTTATAACTTTAAAAAAAATCAATTACTAAATAGTTTCAAAATTGAAATAAATGAGTTTTAAGAAAAAATAATATTTTATTAAATGATATAAAAATCCTAAAAATCTACGATTCGGAAAACTGACTTAGATAATGTTAAAAATCTCATTAATGATCCACTTTATGTTCTATTTTAATTTTATAGTAACTATATTAACCATATAGTATAAAAATATAAAATGACATGGTAAGAGTTAACTTATTTAACTAAGGGTTAAAGCCAAAAGATATGGTTAAATTTGTAAAATAAACTTGTATAAAACCAATTTGTTGAGAGTATTTAGACCCATAATCATCTCATCCTAGAAATAAATAACTTTGGATCTATTATAAATCTAAAATCAATTTATAATAAATTAATATTTCAATACTTTCCAAAAGTGCCCTTCACCTCTTCTAAAAAAGGGAACTTCTCATTCTCTATTATTAACACCACCAAAGCCCTTTGGCATGGCCAAACCCTGTCTAAATATACTCAAAAATTCCATAAATTCATTCTAGAGGCCATCCTTTTTCCAAAAAACAAACTTAAGGAGTCCTTTTGGGCAAATCAAAAGGAGACACCTGAAGCAGAGGTAATCGTTTTATCCGCTCTTTCAAAATTATTTTCTTATTTTACTTACGCTTCCAAAGTTGTTACCATACTAAAATAAAAACTCTAGAATATACTATATTATGATATTTTTTTATGATTATGGGACAACCTTATACCTCCTTTTACCCATCCTATGAAAAATAATATCACCATGCGTGCGTACGTATGACTTACCATCTCCACACCATGGTGCAAATTGTTTTGCATCTATAATTTTTTTGATGGGTATAATGATGAATATAAATGAATTAAATAATAAATATAACATGATATTATTTCTATAAAATTAATATTCCATCCAATTCCATACCATTTAACCATTAAGGAAATGATACCGTCGTTCGTGTGTACGTACGACTTACTGTCTCCATGACGTGATGAGACTCATCTTCCACATTCACCATCCAAGAATGATTATAAAAAAATATAAATTATGAATAATTATGAAATATATGAGATAATAAGTATACTTTAATAATATATATATATATATGTACATATATGTCATTCACTTACTTCCATTCAATTAGATAAGAAAACGGAAACAACGTTCATGCGTACGTACGACCTACCATCTCCATGAACAGTGTATTCCATTTCATATATATATATATATATCTATTATATCTATTTATATTATTAATATATACGATATATAATAATATTATATATTCTGGAAGTAAGTAAATCATGTGAAGGACCCTGGAACACCCTGAGAGGGGAGGGGTGAATCAGGGTGTCAACTTTTTTCTTTTAAACTAATGGATCTTGTTCCCACATTGGTAGGAACCTGTTAAACCTGTCTGATGAGGAGAAGAAAAACAAATAAAAAATCACATGCAAAGTAATGACACATCAATTTTACTTGGTTCACCACTAAGTGCTATGTCCAAGGAGCATATTCCGACAGTGTGTCAGTCATACCAAAACCACTAATCTTCCCAAGGAATACAAGATTTTAACATAGTCACTCTGTGCTAGGCACACTGCCTATAGAAGGTTTAGGGATAGCATACTGTGTCCCTTGGATCACTTCCGTTGACTCTCCCTTACTCACTGCATTGGAAGAATGATCTCTCAGTTTATCGACTTGAAGGTTTCTTCAATGGTTTAACACCAAATTATGCATCCTCAACAGATTGCTAGAATGAGAGGGTATGTCACCTGCAGTACCTGGGAAGGTGGAATTCATCAATGGGTAAAAAAGGAACTTCAACAAAGCATTCATTTATAGTTCCTCCAATGGACCTAATTCCTCTAAGGCCTACGGGCCATGTAATTATTATGCCTATGGGCCTTGTAAGGGTTCCACCTCACCCCTTTAAAGGTGTATTATCATAAATCAATAAAAAATTATGGCCTTCAGGCCATTGGAGGAACTATAAATGAATGCTCTGTTGAAGTTCCTTTTTCACCCGTAGATGAAGTCCACCTTCCCAGGTACTACTAAGTACCAGAAAATTCCTTCGCAAACCAATTTGAAGCTTTTGAAAGCTTCTTTATGCAAATCGTGAACCTCCTGATCCTCCTACATACTGAGTACCAGGTTTGATATGTGGGACACCTTCTTCAGATACCACCATTACTACTGCGAACCACCCTTCATCCGCAGACTGCCTCTTCCTTCGTGATCACGTACTTCTGCCGTGTATCGATTCCGTGAACCTCCTCTATGAAACCCCTCCTGTCCGTGAATTATTCTCTGTTCGTGGACTGCCTTTGCTTCCACATACTGGAGCTCCCTTTGCGGTTTAAGAATCCCTGTAAACACCTTCGACAGAATTATTCCTCCCGAACCTCCTTAGCCTTCACGAACAACCCTTCACGAACTTCCTTTGGAATTCACCGAATTCCCATAGAAAAATAATTTTTTAATGATGTTCAATCTCCTCAGTAATCAGTGGGATAAAAATTTCTTATATAGGCAACGATACCCGATTAATCCTCTAAATCAAGATTTACCAAATCTTGATTCGATATAACCCCCACTACGTACCGAATCTTCTGCCGCCACAAACTGCAGGCCACCCACGAACCATTTTCCCACGCGCTCTGCATACCGCCTTTTCTCCTACATGGTCAATTTACTACGCAACTTCAGAACATCCACGTACCGCACCTCCGCTCAGCCACGAAACATTTTTGTTTCCGTGAACCTCACTCGCGTACCACTTCCACTACTCCACGTACCATTCCCGGAACATGGTACGTGGCCCATGTATTATGGTACGTGGTTCTCACTCTTTTCCAAATTTCTTCAACATTATTCATGAAATTCACTCCTATGAATAAATACTTCCTTTTCTAACATCAAACTCTTGATTTTGAGGCCCAAAAATTTGACAAACACTAGGAAACTGCGCCACCTTCAACACTAATTTCAGCCTTAATCGTATGACCTCAGTCCTTGAAAACTCCACAGTCAACCGTGTGCTGATTGAAAACAAACACAAACCAAACTCAATTATTATCAACGAACTTCCTTGTTTCCAAAAATCTCCCCCTTTGGGTTTGTTTTCAATCTCAGATAAATTCACTGAAGCGCCAACCACAATCAATACCGAAATCTTTAAGAAACAACTTAGTTATCACTCCAAGTCTACGTGAGCAGTGCTGGGTGTAGAAAACAAGAGAGAGGACATGAATTGAGTTATAATACTTTTCTTTTCTCTACCTTCATTGATGAAGTTCTAGTTTTTTTCACTAAATTTAACCATTATCTCCCATTGGAAATAAACCTGAAGATCGGTATTTTAACATTATAGGTATCAGAACACACTCCCCCTAGATCCTATCCCCCCCATAAACCTGTAACACTTTCACAAACCGATTAGCATAGTTAAAACAACCAGGGAGAGGGGAATCTTGTATCCTCTTTATGCACTGGGATGTGTCTGAACACCGAGGTTCAACTGATGTTTCTCAAACCTAGCTGCAGACAATGGCTTGGTCATAATGTCAGCCACTTGCTCATAAGTTCCCACATGGTCCATTTTAATCATGCCTTGTTCAACATTTTTCTTTGATGAAGTGATATATGATCTCAATATTTTTCGTATGAGAATGATGAAAAATATTCTTTTTAAGATCAATTACACTCTTGTTATCAAAATAAATCACCATTGGTTGTTTCACCTCATCACCTATGTCTGTCAGTTACTGCTTCATCCAAAGTAATTGAGTGCATGCCTTAGTATCAGATATATATTCATCTTCGAGAGTAATAAGAGAAGTACTTTCCTATTTCTTGCTTAACCAGCCCACACATTTCTTCCCAATATAGAATGCTCCACCACTGGTAGAATTTCTATCCACTACATCTCCAGCCCAGTCAGTATCAGAAAATTCTGATATTTCACTATGTCTTCCTGCATCAAAGTATATCCCATAATTATGTGTACCTTGAATGTATCTCATGATTCTTTTCACTACTGCCATATGTTCTTCCTTCATATTAATCTGAAAGAGGGCTGCAAGGCAGGTTGCAAAGACAATATCTAGCCATGTCTCTATCAGGTATAGTAGGATTCTAATGATTCTTCTATACATGGTGTGATCCACAGAAGTACCTTTTTCATACTTTTCGAGCTTTGATCCAACTGCAATCAGAGTCTTCATTGGTTTGGAATCATGCATATTGAATTTATTCAGCACCTCTATTGCATAATTTTCCTAATAAATAAAAGTGTATTCCTTCTTCTGAAGTACCTGGAACCCTAAAAAGTATTTCAGTTCACCAATCATGGACATTTAAAATTTATATTTCATGTGATTGGAAAAATCATCCAATGATCCCTGTCTTCTTCCACCAAAAATAATATCATCCACATATACCAATACCCTAAACTAATCCTTTTTATAGTTCTTCACATAGATATTGTGATCCACTTCTCCTCTTTTAAACTCAAGCTTTCTCAGATAAGAGTCCAACTAAGAGTACCATGCCCATGGTGCCTGTTTCAAGCCATAAAGAGCTTTCTTTAATTTTCAAACCTTCAGTTCATCATTTCCAAGAAAGAACCTCACAGGTTGTTCAATGTAGAATTCTTCTTCCAATACTCCATTTAAGAATGATGTCTTGACATCAATTTGATACACTTTATAACCTATTTGGATTACCATGGAAATAAATAGTCTGATTGACTCTAGTATCGCTACTAGAGAAAATGTCTCTTTAACATCAACACCTTCAATTTGTGAATATCCCTTATAGTACATGCACACCTTATTTCTAATCACATTTCCATATTTGTCAAATTTTTTCTTGAAAATCCACTTCGTACCAATCAAATTGTGACCTTCAGGTCTTCTGACAAGATCCCAAGTCTAATTTTTGTTAATCTTATCTAACTCTTCATTCGTTGCTTTCACCCATGACTCATCCTTTGTAGCCTCTTCAAATGAGGATGGTTCCAAAACTGATAGAAATGCATATTGAGAATTAATACTCATTATCCTTATCTGTGTAGGGGAATTATGATCCTCAATAATATTGAACTGATCAATTTCTTCTCTTCAATTTCTCCTTTGGGGCTCAACCACATTATCTCTAGCCATAACTTCCTATTCTGACTCCTCTTATGAGTCAACATCATGATGTGACTCCTGAGAGTTTTGAACATCTTTTTCTACCTATGTATTAGCATTTGTTCCATGTTCACATTCTTCCTCATATTCTATCACGTCAGTATAATAATTCCTTAAAGAATTCATATTTTTCTTTTCAATGATCTTAACATCACTTCTTTCCACAATTATTCCCAAGCACTTATTGAAACACTTGTAGGCCTTATTGTTCATGGAGTATCCAAGAAATATTCCTTTATCTGCATTGTTACCATACTTCCCTTGATTTCCTTCTTTGTTTTAGATGAAACATTTTCTTCCAAAAACACGAAAATATTTCAAGGAGGGCTTCCTTCCATGCCACAATTCATATAGAGTCTTTGTCTCACCCATATATATCCCTGTATGGTTTTGAATATACACTATAGCTTTAAATGCCTCTTTCCAATAATGTCGAGGAATACGACTCTCGATCAGCATAGTCCTAGCCATGTTGTCTACCTATCGATTACTATGCTCAACAACTCCATTTTTCTATGGAGTTCTCACAGCAGCTACCTCATGTTGTATCCTATGCTTCTCTAGGTAATTTTCAAACTCAATGGGCATGTATTCCCCTCCATTTTCAGATTGTAACACTTTGATTGTTCATCCAATATCATTCTCAGTGATTTGATGATATTTTTTCATGTAGTCAAGCACTTTCCATTTCTTGTGTATAACCATTACACATGAAACTCTACTGTAATCATCTATAAAAAGAACAAAGTACCTTTCTCCATGTGTTCCGAAAACATTTATTGGGACACATACATCTGTATGGATGAGGTCAAGGAGATTTGATGCTCTTTTCTTCTTTGGTCAGTAGGAACTGTAGACCAGTTTCCATCGCATGCATGCATCACAGGTCTTTTCCCATTCACACTTTAGATTAGGGATATCCATGAATATCTTTATTTTAGATATATTTTCCATGTCTTTCTGATTGATGTTCCCCAATATTCAATTCCATAAGTTGTTTTCCTTTTCAACTATTAAGTAGCAAGTATTCTCTTTGTTATCAACTTGATATAAGTTTCCATCTGTTCTATAACCTTTCATGAGCGAAATATTGTATTTTCATCTAATAGTACAACCATTCTGATTGAATGTCACAATAAGACCTGAGTCATAGAGTTGACTCACACTAAGAATATTGTGACGCAAACCGTCTACATAAAGGACTTCTGTTTTCTTTAGTTCTCCATTGGCTAGCTCAGTACTTCCACTACCTTTTATCTTCAAAGCACTATCGTTACCGAACCTCACTATTCCATCAACCTTTTTCTTGAAATTTGTTAATAGGTCTGCATTACCTATCATGTGGGACGAAAATCCACTATCAAGAATCCAGGTGATTTTGTTCTTTGTAGCTTTGAGGGATAATTTTGAAAAATTAGACTTTTTAATTTTCTTCTTTTCCTTCCATGAGATATTGTATTGAGTGTTGTATGATGATGGCCTTTTAATTCTCTCGTTACTGTATATGGGTTCTTCATATTCAAATTCTTCTTCCAGAGAAGAAAACCCGTTTGAAATAGCAACACTATATAGTTTATGTTTATTGAATTGTCTCTGAGTATTTAAAGACTCTATCCTGTCATACCTCTACCTGCAATGTACAGCTTTATGGACAATGTTATAACAGTAAAAACAATATCCATAGAAATTATTTCTTCTATAAAAAGAAGGATATGAATATGTTCTACTTTTTTGAACACCTAACTTTTCCCTATTCATATAGCTCCTTGCCTCTTCACAGTATGACATGGTATGACCTAGATAGCCACAAAAATGACACTTTATGAAAGGAAATGTCTTCTCACTTCTATTTATCCTCATTCATTATTCCTTAGAAAAATAGTTTGACTGCATATCATTTCTGTAAACTCGAGGATAATATTCATTTCTTATTTTACTTTGATTTAAGGGTTTCTTTTTCAGAACTTCTGGTGTCATTTCAACATGATCAACTTTCATCTTGCCTTTATTCTGGTTCACTTTATTTATAGCAATTGTTATTTCAGCATTACAACCAATTCTGCTATTTCCCATGAATGTGGATCTTTGATCACTCAAGATATTTTCAACTCCATCAGAACCACGTTTTTCTCTCTCTAGTAGCTCAGCATATGAGAACCTTCCAAATTGTATTTTCTTCTTTGCTTCTTTTGAAATTGATTCACTTTTGAGTCTACTTCTTAGAGTAACAAATTATTCTCTGAGTCCTTCAATGGTCTTGTATTTCTCCTATAGTCTCAAGATAAGGTCATTTATGACATTTTATTGTTATTTAATTATGAGTTTTAGTTCCACAACATCATTAGTTCTTTTAAGGATTAATGATTGAACTTTCACTAGTTTTTCCAGCTGTTCAATTTTAGCTTCCAGCTGATCAATATATTCTGATGATTCCTCCACCATTTCTTTCCACTTATTACATATCTTACATTTAATTTCAAGCTTACCAAAAGAATCCTTAAGTTGCAAATTGGGATCAACATTAGTATTAAAATGATTATCTCCACCTTTATCTGTCAATGGTTCTGAATTTTCGATGGTATCCATCATGGAGGCATGGTTTCCAGTCTTAAATTCTGGTTCATCTTCCTTAAAGAATTCATTATCATCATCTTCCTCCTCATAGACAAAAATATTATTTTGTAATTTCTTTGAAAATTTGAAGTTTCCCTTTTTGAAGAATCTTTTCCGAGGCTTCTTCATGTTTTCAACTTCGCTCTATTCATCATAAAATTTTCTTGAGCATTGAGAAGCAATGTGCCCAACTCTTCCATAGAGAAAAAAATCCAGAGGTAGCTTGCCTTCACATTTACCTGTTCCCTTCTTGATATTATTGGAAATGAGAGAGAGAGTTTCATTTTCCTCATCATCTACATCACTGGTATCTCTTAAAACTTTTAGTTTGTCCATGGATTTGAATTACATTTCCTTGCTCACATGAGTTGTTGCTTCTTATAATTTGATTCTTATCTCATAAGTTGATATATTTCTCAAAATATCATCCACTTAGAGTTTGGAGAGATCTATTTCCTCAAGGGATGACAAATTTGCATTGTAAATGGGTGGAAGTCTTCTCAAGAGTTTCTTCACTATGTCAATGTATTTGATCTCTTTTCCCAAACCTCAGATTTCTCCTACAACTTCAGTAATTCGATTGAAAAATGAGTCTGTATTCTCATCAGGGTGCATATTCAGATCATCAAACCTATTGTGTAGTACTTTAAGTTTTTCCTCTTTCACTTTGATATCTCCTTCATAAATATTCTCTAGTTTATCCCACATTGACTTGGAAAATGTGAAACTCATTACATTTAGATAAATCTGATTAGAAAGGGTTGTAGTGAGAACATTTTGTGCTTTTACATCATCATCTAGCAATTTCCTGTCTATATCTGTCATTAACAGTTCTATAGGATCAGTGACTTGTATTCCCTGCGCAGTAGAAAATAAGACTTCCATTCCAAGCGATCTTAGGTGAGATCTCATCCTGTTTTTCCATATTTGAAAATTACTTCCATTGAAGAGGGGAACTCCCCTAACGTTGATTGGATTCTCCATGACAGTAGAAGAAAGATTCAACACCAGCAACCTTTATGCTCTGATACCACTTGAAGGACCCCGGAACACCCTGAGAGGGGAGAGGTAAATTAGGGTGTCAAATTTTTCTTTTAAACTAACAGATCTTGTTCCCACATTAGTAAAAACCTGTTAAACCTATCTGATGAGGAGGAGTAGAAAATAAATAATCACATGAAAAGAAATGACACAACAATTTTAATTGGTTCAACACTAAGGGATACGTCCAAGGAGCATATGACGAATATGTTTTGGTCATACCAAAACCAGTAATATTCACAAGTTATATAATACAATATTTTAACATCGTCACTCTGTGCTAGTTGCACTGCCTATACAAGGTTCAGGGATAGCACACTGCATACCTCAGATCACTTCCGTTGACTCCCCCTTTCTCACTGCATTGGAAGAATCTTAACTCAGTTTATCGACTTGAAGGTCGCTTTAATGGTTTAGCATCAAATCATGCATCCTCAACTATAAATAGATGCTTTGTTGAAGTTTCTTTTTAACCCATAGATGAAGTCCACCTTCCCAGGTACGGCTAAGTACTAGAAAATTCCTTCGCAAACCGATTTGAAGGTTTTGCAAGATTCCTTATGCAAATTTCGAACCACCAGATCCTCCCGCATACTGAGTACCGGGTTTGTTACACAGGACACCTTCACGTACCACCACTACTACTGCGAACCTCCCTTCGTCCGCGGACTGCCTCTGCCTTCGCGATCATGTACTGCTGCTGCGTATCAATTCTGAAAACCTCCTATGTGAAATCCCTCTTGTCCATGAACTGTTCTCTATTCATGGACTGCCTTTTCTTCTACATACTAGAGCTCCCTTTGCAGTTTAATAATACCTATAAAAACTTTAGATAGAATTATTCCTGCTCGAACCTCCTTAGCCTTCGTGAACAACCCTTCGTGAACTTCCTTCGAACTTCGCCAAATTCCCAAAGAAAAAATAAGCTTTCTAATGATGTTTAATATCCTCAGTAATCGATGGGATAAGTGTTTCTTATATAGACAACAATACCCACTTAATCCTCTAAATCACGATTTACCAAATCTTGATTCGATACAACCCCCACCGCGTATCGAATCTTCTACCGCCGCGAACTGTAGGCCACCCGCAAACCATTTTCCTACGCGCTATGCATATGAACTTTGCTCCTACGTGCTTGATTTACTCCACTGACTTTAGAACATCTGCGTACCGCACCGCCACTCAGCCACAAACCATTTTTGGTTCTGCGAACCTCACCCGCGTACCACTTCCGCTGATCTACGTACCATTCCCAGAACATGGTACATGACCCATGTATTATGGTACGCAGTTCTCACCCTTTGCTGATTTTCTTCAAAATTCTTCATGAAATTAACTTCTATGAAAAAATACTTCCTTTTCTACCATCAAACTCCTGAATTTGAGGCCCAAAAATTTGACAAATATTGGGAAACTGCACGACCTTCAACACTGCTTTCAACCTCAATCGTATGACCTCAGTCCTTGCAAACTCCCTAGTAAACCGTGTGCCGATTAACAACAAACACAAACCAAACTCCATTATTATCAATGAACAGACTTGGTTCCAACATCATGATCTAAGTAATGTGATAAAGAATAACAATTCCAAACACGTACAATAAACAAAGCGATTATTACCCAAAATGTTGCGTTAACGTGGAATTATTAATAAAAAGGTAATCTAAAGTCATAAAATAATCATATCTGATATCATAAATATTACTTTTATTCTCATATAAGTTAATAATAATTTTAAAAACATTATACATGAGTTTCAGACACGTACGGAGAATATCATACCTAAGGTAAGTGTTAATTTTGAAATATCATTATTATCTAAGATTGTTTATGCATAAGTGTTTACTGGGAGATATTTATCATTCATGTCCATGTTTATTAATTTTTTTTGAAAAGGAATATTTTTAAGGTTTTATGTAAGATATTATTTAACTAAAACATCATTATAAATATTTTAAAAATTCATACTTATAAACCTTTTTCATTAATGTCCATGTTTTCAAAATGGTTTTAACGATTTATTTATATGGTCATAAATGTTTTAAAATGTTAATTAATTTCCAAAGTTTTAAAGTGGTATGAGACAATTTGATTCAATTTTTTTTAAATGTCTTATTTTATAAATTTTGTGACTTTTAATGTTTTCAAAGTAAAAAAGGGATATTTCTCTAAAATATTTTTAATTATTTTATTAGATTATTTTCATCTATGTCAACATCCTTTGTTTGATTTTATACTTAATTGAGATTGATTTATTATGATAAAATATTCCATATTGTATTGAAGTGTTTATGATATGTTTTTATGTGGATGTGCTATTTTAATACCATTCATGATTTATGTTTAAAGTATTAACATTTCGTATGCTAGTTTTAATACAAGTGTTTATGTTATGTTTCACCCTTTTCATATGAGTAATGTATTGGACTTAGTAAGTGATGGGCGGGGAACACTATAGACCCTAAATGCATCGGTAGGTATCATGAGACAAAATAGTGTCTTGGAACAAGGCCTTGATAAAATATTTGTGTATGTTCTAAGCATGAGGCCTTGACGTAGTGTTTAATATGTTCAACATTATGCATTCCCTCGTTATGAGATTAGTTATTGATTTTATATGTGGTTATTCGACTAGTATAATATCCATATGATTTTTTAAATGTAATTATTTGTTTTATTCTTGACATATTACGCTGAATATAATGTTTCAAAAGGCTTTTTTTTAGTTTTGTACCTTGCCTTAAAAGTTTATGCTTATTTTTGATAGCTTCATCTATATTGTTTATCCTTACCGAGCATTTGAGATCACCCATTTATTATGTTTTATTTTCCCAGGATGCCAAGAAGTGTTTTATGGTGGATATTCATGGTTAATCTAAGGGAATAATGGTGTTATTAAATGATTATCTATGATGTGTTTTATATTAGAAATTGTAATGTAAAGTTCATGTATGTAATCTATTTTCTAAAACTGTTAAACTGATTAGTACTTCGGGATTTGATTCCTTATAATCATGCCAATGTATTAAAATAATACACTAGCTCTAGGATTCTGGGGTCAGGGAATTACAACCAAGGTGAGTAACTTACAAAATATTCCAAATCTCATGAGTTTTCATATAAGTAGATACACGACTAATAGCATTACTATTAATTGAAAAATATAAGATATTCATAAATTTACAATTCAAAACATATTTAGTAGCATCACTTCCTGTAAGAGTGTCTGGGTCAGAATCAAGTAACTTATATGGTTTTACCATTACTATCAAATGATCAATATTTAGTTACTCAAGTTAACCTTCCATTTATGTTCACCAGTATCCATAGTCTATTTCTTCAAAATGAGGAGGTATAGTGGAATTTGTTCCTACCATCTTAATAATCTTTACCTTAGACAGTTATGTCTAGGAAAAGGTTATCATAATAAAATATAAAAAAATAAATGTCACTATATCCAATTATATTGATATTATGTATCATAAAGAAATTAAAAGAAAAAAATCCAAAGGGACTTAGATTTGATACCAAATGTTAGGTCAAAGAGGTGTTGAAAGATAGTCAAGAGGGGGGTGAATAGTCTAGATTAAATTTTTTAACAAGTTTAATTAATTATATAAATTAATTTTCAAAGTTAATTAATATAGTTAATTATTAGAAATAAATAAATAAATGAACACTGAGAATTTTCATAGTGGTTTGGTCCAAAGTAGAGATACTCCAATCTTATACATCTTTACTCCACGAGAGATATATTGTACACTATAATTATTTTTGAAGAGAAATAATAACTTGATTACAACATACTTTTTCTAGAGTAAGTATAATAAAGACACATGCCTTTTTTGTGAGGAGTCACAACCCAATTATAATATTGAATTTACACCATAGGATTCACAACCCAAATGATCCGGACTCTAGAATCTAGAAGTCACAACCTGAAGGAGGAAAGAATTATTTTGAATTTAAAAGAATAAATAGAAGGTGAGAGAATTTGTGAGAGATATTAAGTAGTGTTAAATATACAATAAATCATGATGAAATAGATAAAAGATAAACAAGACAAGCATAGGTACTGGTTAAAAGCATAAACAGGAAGTGAGAGCATGTGTGAGAGATAAGTCATAGTGTTACAAACACAAAAAACCAAGATGAAATAGATATAAGATAAATAAGAGAAGTACACGTATGGGTTCCTGAGTATTAGATTAGATCATCTCATCAAGGTAGTAAATGTCAACTTAGTTTAGGTACAAACCTTGAGAGATCATCCTGTAAAAGAATAAATGTTCGAAAAGGATTACAAACTCGCACAACACTTGAAAATCTAAAAATTTATGCAGCAGAAAAACAATATAAAATAATTATATCTTTGTGTGCATTTATCCCGTTCTATAAGAATTTTGAGATCATATTTTTAAATAAAAAAATCAACATTACAAAGTAATCATTAGGAAATTTAAATTCAAAAAGTAGTTACCAAATTATCATAGGGAGAGAAATATTATATTTATATGATAAGTGATAAAAATTAAAATAGAATAGAATAATTCAAACTAATTTTAAATCATCATTAAAGAGTTCAAATAATCTTCTTCATAATTGGTTAATTAGAATCCCATGAAAATCACAAATTTATAATTAAAATTCAAAATTCAAATTTTTTTATATTTAACATGTAGTAAACATGTATATATGTGTAGAATTTAAAAAATGAGTAATACTAAATTAAATAAAATAAAAAAAATAAAAATATTTTTTAAATATATGACATGAATTTAGAAACTTTAAAAACAAACAAATAAAATAAAAATAATAAATTCAAAATTTTGAGGTTTCATGTTGTATACATGCGTATAAAAATAAGAAAAAATTTGATCGACATATAAATGTATTTAAAACACTATAAAAACAATTCACATAGGTTCTATATAATTAATAGGAATTTATATAATCATTATAAAAATTTAAATACTTGAATAAAATATGAAGAAATCCAAAATACCAAGGAAAATATGAAAACATAACATATTTAATATGGTGAAGGAAAAAAATACTAGTTACATAAAAGAGACAAGGAAATTCTATTCCCTTTTTATGGGTAAAACGTAAATTGTATAACTTGTATAAAGGTAATCTTAAAAATATATAGGTTGCATAAAGGTAATCTGAATCTTATAAATCTCATGTATGGGTAACCTTCTGCACAATGTAAGGGTAGCAATACATACCTACGTAAGGTTAAGGTGTAATTTCTAAGGTTGCATAAGGGTAACCTACATGTTATATATACTATGTAAGGGTAAGTTATAACAACATGTAAAGGTGAAACCGAATCTATATAGATTGTGTAAAGGTATAAATGAGTTTAAATGAGTTTCCTAAGGGTAAACATATATGTGCATAAGGGTAAACAGAGTTGTCTAAAGGTAAAAATGGATTTTCAAAATATGTATAATGGTAAAGAGAGAATTTAAAAACTCATGTAAGGGTAATTAGAAATACTTAGAAAAAAAAATAAATAACTATTTTATAAAAAATAGAATAATTAAAAAAATATTAATGAATGACTACATAAATAATTATAGAATAATTAATAATAATGATTAATTTTTTTTAAATACATATAAAAATCATAAATTTCTACAAGAAATCCAAGATTCAAATAAAATAAACAATGAATTTCACATTGACCGTAGAATCCTTTAAAAATAATAATTTAAAAACAAAGATAAATTAAATATTTAGATTTTATGAGAAATTATAATTATCCATTTTACAAAAACCTAATAAAAAAACGTTGATAATTTTTTTGAGGTGTTTGTAATATGAAAAGTAGAAAATATTACTCCAAAAATAGAAAAAAATCTCCCAAACTTTAATAATCTCCCAACAACTCATATTGGGATCCTTTATTTGTTGATGAATCGACTGACCACTTCTTGGTGTACCATAATTACAAAAAGATGATTCAAGGGAATCATCCCTATACTAGTGATCAACACATTCTCCATGAACCTCCGATTGTCACCATAGAATTCTCAGGGTTCTATTGTGGATGGTTCTAATTCTTGCATCGATTGTTATTGATCACAATATAACCCTTCAAGGTGAAAAGAAATTGCTATGGTTTTCTCTAAACTTGAGAGGGTGGTGGAAGAGGATCTTTTTATATTCTTGATAGTGTTATAATATAATATCTCTTTAGTGCTTTATAGGATTCTATATAGAATTCCTTATGCACAAAAAACATTATAATGGATAGGACAACATTAAATAATGGCATAACTAGGTATTAATAGACATTGGGTTAGATAATTAATAATAACACATAATCCCTTATTTTTCCCTTAATCCTCGGTGTACCCCATGTCTAAATAATAATAATAATAACAACAGTAATAATAATAATAATAATAATAATAATAATAATTACTTGAAATGTACTAAACTCATAGATAAATAAATATTATTTACTTGAATAAATAAATAAATATTTATTCAAATAATATTTAATATATCATTTCTCACTAGACCATTAAAATTAGTTTACCAGTCCTCCTCAATATTTATCAAACCTTGAATAATGAATATTAATTTAAATATAAATATCACTTCATTATTCATTAATAAATAAATAAATATTATATTTACAAAAAATAGTAAATAAATATGTATTAAATATTCACGTAACCAAATAAATATTTTTTACCTTACAAATAAACTAAAATAAATAAATATTATATATTCACATAATTAAATAAAAATCACCTCACAAATAGATATTTATTTAATATTCAACACACATAATATTATCTCAAATAACCAGTGAATGAATATTTGCAATCAACTCAACATAGATAATTATAAACAAAAATATGAGAATAATGTTTATTAAACATGTTAAATTCATATAGATTTTAATTGAGGATCCAAATACACATAGTGTGTGACCCTCTAGGACCTTTTCTCAGTGGTATTAAGAAATACCACCTGATGTGTAGGGTTAGTATCTAATAATATTCTAATTTAACCTTTGGAAAATAAGTTAAATTTCAAAATTATAATCACCACATAAAAATTCATAATTTGTAATATAACCCCTTTACCTTGATATCTCTAATTAAGAAAGTTTTATACTGGTGTCACCAACCAATGTGCCCAATGTTTCTTTCTTTAAATTTCTAGAAATGAACTTTTTGATAGAATTCCATGGACATGGACTTGATCAAGAAGTTTCATTACTATCAAAGGTTTAGATATATCAAATTTCATTAAATAATATAAGGGATAAATCCTTTACCACATTATTCACTAATGCGATATCAATTGTGATGCACCTGATGTATCCTACCTCTCCATGTGCATATATCATCACAATTTTCATTAATACATAAAATTATATGACTTATAATACACATTAATAATAATTTTAAAATATAAGGAACATTAAGCATGTCTGTATATAGGAATATTCAATGAAACATATAAATATGAATTTTCTACTAGCTGGTCAATTTATCAAAATCTACTATATTGATATTACTAAGGCCAAAATTTACGAGGACAAGTCTCAATTTCTTGTGAGTACCTACCCTTGATAGCTTGTTTCATATGTTTCCTATCAGATAATATCATTCAGCCATATAACATGTATTTAAGAATACTGTCATAGAACTTCTCGGTTCTCATCATAGTAGGGAACTATTATGACTATTCCACATGACAGATACCCTTAAGAAATTATCACAAAGATGTCACATAGAATAATTATCATCATGTGATAAGATAGTATTTAATATTAAACACCATTAATATTATAATAATTGAATGTACATAGTAATTGGTTCTATGTAACACCCCAAGATTTCATAGTATGTTATCTCATTAAAGTAACTCAATAGCTTGCGCTACACGCAACACCGAGTTCGAGCACACCACAACTTACCAAACTAGCTGTTCAAAAAGAAGTTATGAATAGTATTAACTACATTTTGAATCTTATATACTCTATATAATTTTAACATCCATATTATATGTTTCTTAGACATAATATAAGAACAAATTCATTTTTTCAGATAAAATAAGTATTTTTCAAAAGACAATTTTACCGCCTTTTAATGGAGAACCCTTTTTAAAACCAATATTTGAAACTTTTATATATTAAATTTAATGAAATTAAATTCTTCTTTAGAATAGAGACATAAAAATTTAGTTTGGATAAATTTTAGGTACTTTTCTGATAACTTTCATATTTTGACGAATAGTGAAAAATACTATGTTTTAATTGAAAACAACTTTTTTTAAATGAAATAATTTATAGTGTTAAATTATTCATTTGAAAGGTTTTGAAGTATAATTAGATTATATTTGTATCATTTAATATAATTTAGGTAATTATAAGTAATTTCACTTTTAAATTTGACATAAACACATGTTAATATTTTGATAGTTTTTACTTTTTAAAAACCCGTTTTTTGGTTTTAACAACGGGAATTAATTTTAAATTAATAAATGAAAATTATATGTTTTTAATATGGTAAAATAGAATTAATTTTTGAATTTTTAATATCAAAATTATCTTAGGGTTATTTTTTGGTATTTTTTTGAAAACTTTCAATTTTTGATGAATAGTGAAAAACACTACGTTATTATTTAAAATTGACTTTTTATTTAAATAATTATTTATTTTATTTAAATTTATTTTAAGTAAAAATAGATATATAATACCTATATAAGTTCAATTTAATTCAATAGAGTCATTTTATAATAAAATTAGATGTATAAAAGTTTATTAAACTTTTTAACCTCTTTTACCCACCTTCTAGGCACATTACCAAATTTGCACAAAACTTAATTTTACCACTTATGTGAGTTGGATTTAAAATATTAAAGAGACATGGTTGAAATTATTAAGTAAAATGTGATTCAATAATATGAAAATAATTTTTTATGAATGGCAACTTTTGACTTTTATTTACCACCGTTAAAAGTAAATAGGGTAATTAAAGGTAAAAATGATTTTATAATTACCCTAAAACATGTACTAATTCTATTGGATAAATGTAATTCGACCAAAAACAACCTTAGGAATAAAATATACTCCTTTAGGTCCATTTGGATTAGATTATGACATTTATTATTATTTTATTTAAAGAAGATTTAAACATGTTAAATTCAAAGTTTATTAACTAAATCATTTATAATATAGGGTTATACATACGATAAATTCGACTATAAATATTCATTAGAAATATAAAAAGATTTCATACATAATGGTATTTTATTTATAATTTTTAGAGATTAAATAATTAAATTTATTTATGACACAATGATGATGCAGTAATTACCTTTATAATGAAATATTAAAATAGTTTATATTATAAATATTAAAATAAATATAATTTAAAAGTTTTGATGCCATACAAAAAATTTCTAGGTTAATATAACATGTAAGGGTTGATCAGATAATTTTTTCCAACTGATAAGGTTGTTATGACTTTCACAAAAACAAAATACCAAATAGTGTCAAAATTGACATAAATTAATTTTTAGAACAAATACTATATTATTGGTTGATATTATATTCCAAAAAATCTAAGGTTCAGACAAAGGGATTAAATAATATTATATATATCATTAATGAACCACTTTAGGTTCTCTTGTAAGTTTTTAGTAATTTTATTTACCATATAGTGTAAGAATACAAGAAGACACGGTAAAAGTTAAACTATTTAACTAAGAGTTAAATCTAAAAGATAAGTTTAAAATGGTAACCTTAACTTGTATAAAAACTATTGGTTGAGATTATTTCGACCCATAACAACCTAAGTCTCTAAATAAATTCATATTGAGCCATTATAAACCGAATATGATTGTATAATAAATTAATATTTTAATCCTTTCCTAAAGCAACCCTCACCCCTCTTATAAAAGGGAACTTCCCCTTCTCTCAAAATCACACCTCCAAATCCATTTGGCTCGACCAAACCCTACCTAAATATCCTTCCAAATTCCCTCAAATCAATCTAGAGTCCTTATTTTGATCAGAAATCCAACCTAAGGATTCCTTTTGATCAACTCAAAAGGAAACACCCGAAGAAGAGGTAATAATTTCACCACCCTCTTTCAAGTTCTTTTCATCTTCCACTTCCTCTTTCTTTGTTGTTTCTATAACAAAATAATAAATCCAGTACCTCCTACATACTGTGATGTTATTATAAATATGGTACAACCATATTCGTTATTCTATCCATCCTCTAAATGACAAAGTCACCATACGTGCTTACGTACGACTTACCGTCTCCATGTCATGGTGTAGTTTGTTATTCAAACACATCATTATTTGGATGGGTATAATAATGAGTATAATTGATGTAAATAATAAATATAACATGTTAATTATTCTGTATATATGATATAACATCCAATTACATACTATTTCACCATCAATATAATAATATTGTTGCTCGTGCGTACATACAGATTACCGTCTCCACGACGTGATGAGATTCATTCCCACGTTCACCATTCAACGATGATTATAAAAATATATATTATTAATAAGTATGTAATATATGACACAATAATTCTACTATATATATATGTATGTATGTACTTACATATATCGTATTCACTTACTCCCGTTCAATACGATATGAAAATGGAAACAACGTTTATGCATACGTACGACCTACCGTCTCCATAAACGGTGCCTTCCATTTCATATATCTATCTATTATAAATATTTAAATTCTAAATATATATGATATATAAATCAATATTTATATTTTGGAATTATTTAAATCATTATCTAAATGATACGATCAAGAATAACATGTTAAACACGTACGATAAAGAAAGCAATTATTACCCACAATGTTAATTTAACATGGAAATCATTATTAAATGGGTAGTATAAAGTCATAAATGAATCATGTGTGATATAATAAATATTAATATGATTTTGGTATAATTTAATAACCCACTATGGTCATTATAAAGGAGGTTAAATGTACCATCAACCAAAGAAAAGTGCAAGGTAATGGTTAATTTCACAATCTTTTTATTATCTAAGGTTGTTTTTATGTAAGTATCTACTCGGACATATTTATTTTCCATGTCCATGTTTCATAAAAGTGTTTTCAAAGAGATTATTTTTAAGATAATTTTTACTAAAACATAATTTTAAATGTTTTAAATATTTATTCTTCTAAACCTTTCTCATTAATGTCCATGTTTTCAAAATGGTTTTAAGGATTTATTTATATGGACATGAATGTTTTAAAATGTTAATTACTTTAAAAAGTTTAAAGTTGGTATGGGACACTTTGATTCAAAACTATATTTTAAAAGGATTCCTTTATATGACTTTTAAATGATTTCATGAAAAGGGATATTTCTCTCAAATATTTTTACAAATCATTTTCAACTATGTCAATATCCTTTACAGGATATTATTCTTGATCGAGGTTCATTTGTTATGATAAAAATCTTATATATTATATTGAAGTTTTTGTGATTTTTTTGAATGTGGATGTGTTATTTTTATACCATTCATGGTTTATGGATAAAGTATTGACATTTCATATGCTAGTTTTAATACGAATGTTTATGTTATATTTAAACCTTTTCATATGAGGAATGCATTGGACATAGTAAGTGATGGGTGGAGCCCGCTATATCTCCTCGATGCATCAGTAGGTCTCATGAGACAAACTAGTGTCTTATCACAAGGCCTTGAAAAAATATTATTTGTAGTCTTGGCATAAGGCCTTGACTATGTGGTTATGAAGTCTGGAATTATGCATTCTATCATTATGAAATTAGCTATTGATATTAATGTGATTATCCGACTAGTAGAATATCTATGTGAATAAGTAAATGGAATTATTTGATTTATCTTTGACATATTATGATGAATTATAAGTTTAAAAGGCTTTTGTTTTAGTTTTATAAATTTACTTAAATATTTATGCTTATTTATGAAAGTTTTCGCTATATTGTTATCCTTACTGAGCATCTGATCCCACCCCTTTATATGTTTTATTTTTTCCAGGATGTGGAGAAGTATATTATGACTGACCTGTAGGGATAGTCTAAGGGATATGAATGTGGTCAATGGATAAAATGTTGTTGTTGTTTTTAATTTTATAATGTAATGTAACGTTCATTTATATAATATATTTTCCAAGAATGATAAAATGGTCGGTCTTTTGGGACTTGATTCCTTGTAATCATGACAATGTATTAAAATAATGCACCAAGTATGGGTAACTGGGGTCGGGGTGTTACAGTTGGTATCAGAGGAATTTTAGTAACAACCTTGGAAATAGATTTAGATAAAATATTATTAGAGAACATTACCCTAAGATAGACATTGAGGATTAGTATAGAAGAACTTCCTAGATTTGGGTAATGTAGATAATTTTGTGTATTTTACAAGCAATACATCCCTGTCTGGATACGAGCAGGTAGAGGCGGCTCTAGCACATATGTACTTAGAAGTGAAAACTCTGACAAGGAGTTTTGAGCTTGACTCGGGGTATCCTAGTACACAAAAACAGGTCTTACTGCACTCTTGGTTACGACACTCCCAAGGGATATGCTTAGAATAATTCACATTTTCATTACAGGACATTATGAAGGATTTATAAGTAAATAATTCCTCATAGAAAACATTTTATGATTATATATTATATTCATAATCATTTCAATTTACATTAGGTATTTTAAAAGTTTGGAATTATGCATTGCGATTCATAAACTAACCTAGTGTATGTCATTGTTTATAAATGGCACCTAGTAGAAGGAATGAGAATTCCAGTAATACGCATGATCAAAAGATTAAGAAGAATCATATATTTCATAGTATTAAGCCAACCTTTAAAAGGGAAATAGTCTCCCACATATTCTTATCATATGAAGAAATAATATCATGTGTTAATAAGATAAGTAAAGAATTCTTTGAGTCCTATGGCTTTGAAGGGAAGCAAGAGAAGGAAAGGATGAAAGAGAGAAAGATGGATAAAGGGAATAAGGGAAAGAAGGATTTTACCATATGTGATAACTATGGAAAGAATCACCTTGGTAAACACTTGAAGGGAATGGGAGTTTTTTATAAATGTGGAGAAAAAGGACACTAAGTATGTGATTGTAAGGGTAAGAAAAAGGTTTCAAATGTACAATGCTTCATTTGCAAGGAGTTGGGACACTACGTGAATCAATGTCCAAATCATCAGAGTATACCCCAAATGCTTCTATTGGATAATAATCAAGTTATGATACTAACGAAGATGAAGAGGAATAATTAGATTTATTATATTGTTATTAACGTATTGTGTCATTTGAGTATTTCATTAATTATGTACATGTTATAAGAATTATAGAGTATATAAGGATTGTACTGCAGTACTATTTTATTAAGGACATGAGATTGTGTGGAACCAAGAAAAGTGACTCAATATCAGGTTAAAGTTTTTGGAAAATATATGGATGGAAGAAAGATAAACCTTAATATGGTTCTGATATTGTGTTAGTGATTTTGTAATAATATATGATTGATTTGGGTAAATTATATTCGATATTCTTGAATATTTTAAAACTAATTAATTGTTTGTTTATTCTATTTTTGTTGGAGTATACATAATTTTTGGATTTAAGGAGTATATATAGTATTCTATAAAGAATAAGGGAGCATTAATGTAAACAATAAGGTTTTATGGTAATTCAATGTGTTACCTTGTTTTAAAATAATACATGATAAATGTATTCACATGTTATTATGTGGAAAAAATTATCTTCATTGTGTTTACCTTCCTTATAAATTTTGGACTGTGAGTTTGGACAGAAGTATTTTGGATAAGTATAAAGGTTGGAATCGATTAAGTTTTACATTGGATACTATTTTTAATGTTAAATTATTTCTTGAGATTATTTTTGGATTGTCATAAAAAGGAAAACCCGGAGGTCGGGCGACAACCCGTCGTATCTGGGAAGGCCATGAGACTTGAACCTGCAACCGAAGGGCGACAAGGGTGGATCACCTACCACTGGCATACATGATGTCCTAGTTTTTATAATATAGTTTTTTTAAATATTATAACAAATCAATTATAAATTCATTATTTTTGGAACCCTATACGATTAGGATAAATAGAATATTTTTGAATTCTATTATCTTTTGAAGTGAAAGATGAGTTTTGTGGTAGGAATTAGTTGAAGGATGAAACTATACTTGTCAAGTATATTTTTTTCCTCTTATTATATGAATAAATTAATTCTTAAACTTTAAGGAAGGGATCTTAAAACCAAAAATGTGTTATCCTAATACCTTATGTTTTGTTGAACTAACGATATTTTAAATCATTATAGATTTATGGATTTGATGCCCTCAATTTTACACTTGTTTGTGATTGATGTCCTAAATAATTCCCTATAAAGATTTATATTTTCCCTCAAATTATGAGTCTCTAATTTCCATCAATGTTCTCTTAATCAAGTTCATAATTTGGTGGTGACTTTTTCATTCCCTTTCCCTCTTATTAAGACTAAATTTTATTAACCCAATTTTTGATGTGGGTTTTTCCCAAAGATATTTTTCTATTTTTAACATTTTATTTTTGAATAAAAGTTTCAAATTTAAAGGATGAAATTTATTGAAGGAGGGTAGAATGTAACACCCCAAGATTTCATAGTACATTATCTCATTAAAGTAATTCAATAGCTTGTGTTACATGCAACACAGAGTTCGAGCGCACCACAACTTACCAAACTAGCCGTTCAAAAAGAGGTTATGAATAGTATTAACTGAATTTTGAATCTTATATACTCTATATAATTTTAGCATCTATATTATGTGTTTATTATACATAATATAAGAACAAATTCATTTTTTCAGATAAAATAAGTATTTTTCAAAAAATGCAATTTTACCACCTTTTAATGGAGAACCCTTTTTAAAACCAATATTTGACACTTTTATATATTCAATTTAATGAAATTAAATTCTTATTTAGAATAAGGACATAAAAATTTAGTTTTGATAAATTTTTGGTACTTTTCTGATAACTTTCATATTTTGACGAATAGTGAAAAATACTATGTTTTAATTGAAAAATCTTTTTTACTCGAAATAATTTATAGTGTTAAATTATTAATTTGAAAGGTTTTGAAGTATAATTAGATTATATTTTTATCATTTAATAGAATTTAGGTCATTATAAGTAATTTTATATTTAAATTTGACATAAACACATGTCAATCTTTTGATAGTTTTTAATTTTTAAAAACCCGCCTTTTGGTTTTGACAACACAAATTAATTTTAAATAAATAAATGAAACTTATATGTTTTGAATTTGGTAAAATAGACTTCATTTTTAAAATTTTAATATCAAAATTATATTAGGGTGAATTTTTGGTATTTTTCTGAAAACTTTCAATTTTTGATGAATAGTGAAAAATACTGCGTTATTATTTAAAACCGACTTTTTATTTAAATAATTATTTATTTTATTTAAATTTATTTTATGTAAAAATAGATATATAATGAATATATAAGTTAAATGTAATTCATTGAAGTCATTTTATAATATAATTATATGTATAAAATTTATTGAACTTTTCAACCTCTTTTACCCACCTTATAGGCACGTTAACAAATTTGCACAAAACTTAATTTTACCGCTTATGTGAGTTGAATTTCAAAAATCCAAGAGACACGGTTGAAATCAGTATGTAAAATTCGATTTGATAAGATGAAAATAATTTTTGGTGAATAGAAACTTTTGACTTATATTTACCACGGTTAAAAGTAAATTGGGTAATTAAAGGTAAAAATAATATTAAAATTTCCATAAAACATGTCCTAATTCTATTGGATAAGTTTAATTCGACCAAAAACAACCTTAGGAATAAAATATGATTCTGTAGGTCCATTTTTATTAGATGAGGGCATTTATAATTATTTTATTTAAAGAAGAGTTAAATGTGTTAAATTCAAAGTTTATTAACTAAACCATTTATAATATAGGTTTATACATATGATAAATTAGACTATAAATATTAATTAGAAAGATAAAAATATTTCCTACATAATAGTATTTTATTTATAATTTTTAGAGATTAAATAATTTAATTTATTTATGACACAATGATGATGCAATAATTACCTTCTTAATGAAATATTAAAATAGTTTATATTATAAATATTAAAATAAATACAATTTATTTTTTTTGATTCCATCCACGAATTTACTAGGTTAATATGACATGTTAGGGTTGATTAGATAATTTTTTCGAAGTGATAAGGTTTTTATGACATTCACAAAAACAAAATACCAAATAGTGTCAAAATTGACCAAAATTAATTTTTTAAAAAAATACTATATTATTGGTTGATATAATATTCCAAAAAATATAAGGTTCAGAAAAAGGTCTTAAATAATATTATATATATCATTAAAGAACCACTTTATGTTCTCTTTGAAGTTTAGAGTAAGTTTATTAACCATATTGTGTAATAATACAAGAAGACACAGTAAAAGTTAAACTATTTAACTAAGAGTTAAATCTAAAAGATAAGTTTAAAATGGTAACCTAAACTAGTATAAAAACTATTGATTGAGAGGATTTAGTCCCATAAACACCTAAGGCTCAAAATAAATTCATATGGACCCATTATAAACTGAATATTATTGTATAATAAATTAATATTTTAATCTTTTCCTAAAGCGACACTCACCCCTCTTATAAAAGGGAACTTCCCCTTCTCTCAAAAATCACACCTCCAAAGCCATTTTTCTCAGACAAACCCTGCCAAAATATACTCCCAACTTCCTTCACATAAACCTAGAGTCTTTAATTTTATCATAAAGCCAACCTAACGACCCCTTTTGATCAAATCAAAAGGAAACACCCGAAGAAGAGGTAATAATTTCACCACCCTCTTTCAAGTTCTTTTCATCTTCCACTTCCTCTTTATTTATTGTTTCCATACCAAAATAATAACTCTAGTACCTAATACATACTGTGATGTTATTATAAATATGTTACAACCATATTTTTTATTATATCCATCCTCTAAATGACAAATTCACCATACGTGCGTACGTACAACTTACCGTCTCCACGCCGTGGTGTAGTTTGTTATTCAAACACTTCATTATTTGGATGGGTATAATAAAGAGTATAACTGATGTAAATAATAAATATAACATGGTAATGATTATGTATATATGATACACCATCTAATTACATACGATCTCACCATCAATATAACTCGTGCATACATACGAATTACTGTCTCCACGACGCGATGAGATTCATTCCCACATTCACCATTCAACGATGATTATAAAAATATATATTATTAATAAGTATGTAATATATGAAATAATAATTATACTAGATATATATATATATATATATATGTATGTATGTACTTACATATATCGTATTCACTTACTTCCGTTCAATACGATATGAAAACAGAAACAACGTTTATGCATACGTATGACCTACCATATCCATAAAAGGTGCCTTACATTTCATATATCTATATATTATAAATATTTAAATTCTAAATATATATGATATATAAATCAAGGTTTATATTATGGAAGTATTTAAATCATGATCTAAATGATATGATCAAGAATAACAAGTTAAAACACGTACGTAAAGAAAGCGATTATTACCCAAAATGTTAATTTAACATATAAATCATTATTAAATGGGTAGTATAAAGTCATAAATGAATCATGTTTGATATAATAAATATGAATATGTTTTTTTTATAATTTAATAACATACTATGGTAATTATATAGGAGGTTAAACATTCCCTCGACCAAAGGAAAGTGCAAGGTAAGGGTTAATTTCACAATCTCTTTATTATCCGAGGTTGTTTTTACATAAGTATCTACTAGGAAATATTTATTAACCATGTCCATGTTTCATAAATGTTTTTTCAAAGGGATTATTTTTAAGGGACTTTTTACTAAAACATAATTTTAAATGTTTTAAAGATTTATTCTTCTAAACCTTTCTCATTAATGTTCATGTTTTCAAAATGGTTTTAAGGATTTATTTATATGGACATGAATGTTTTAAAATTTTAATTCCTTTCAAAAGTTTTAAAGTGTTATGTGACACTTTTATTCAAAAATATATTTTAAATGACTTCCTTTATATTAATTTTAAACGATTTCATGAAAAAGGGATATTTCTCTCAAAGAATTTTACTAATCATTTTGTGATTTGTTTGACTGTGGATGTGTTATTTTTATACCATTCATGGTTTATGGATAAAGTATTGAAATTTCATATGCTAGTTTTAATACGAATGTTTATGTTATGTTTAAACCTTTTCATAGGAGGAATGAATTGGACTTATTAAGTGATGGGTAGAGCCTGTTATAGCTCCTCGATGCATCGTTAGGTCTCATGAGACAAACTAGTGTCTTGTCACACGACCTTGAAAAACTCTTATTTGTAGTATTGGAATAAGGCCTTGAATATGTGGTTATGAAGTATGGAATTATGCATTCCATCATTATGAAATTAGCTATTGATATTAATGTGATTATTCGACTAGTAGAATATCCATGTGAATAAGTAAATGGAATTATTTGATTTATATTTTCCATATTATGCTGAATTATAAGTTAAATGGCTTTTGTTTTAGTTTTATACATTTCCTTAAATATTTATGCTTATTTATGAAAGTTTTTTCTATATTGTTATCCTTACTGAGCATCTGAGTCCACCCCTTTCTATGTTTTATTTTTCCCAGGATACGAAGAAGTATATTATGACTAAACTGTAGGGATAGTCTAAGGGATATGAATGTGGTCAATGGAGACAAAGTTGTTATTGTTTTACATTTTATAATGTAATGTAACATTCATGTATGTAATATATTTTCCAAGACTGATAAAATGGTCGGTCTTTCAGGACTTGATTCCTTGTAATCATGCGAATGTATTGAAATAATGCACTGAATCTGGGTAACTGGGGTTGGGGCATTACATTCTAGGGAAAAAACTCTAATAGAATCTAAATTTCACTAGATACAACCACTAACAACTCAACTAGTTAGCCTCACATGATAAAACATTCTTCTCTTGTGATATGTCTATAGATACTAATCCCACCATGCTACCTATGGATGATATGCTTACTACTACCTCATTTTTTGAGAAAAACTCTCAAGAGATGATATAACTAGGTATAAACATTTTTTCCTTTATCAACCTTGACATATTGTATAATAACATAGTTAAGATTCATTATTTTATGATTGAATTTTACTATCTAGTAATAACACTAAAATTTGGAACAAATCATTTCTAAATTTTCCTTTTAAGCTATATCAAAAGTTGTAACGTACTTGGTAAAATTTTGATATGATAACAAACAACTATAATAATATTTACCCTTATGTGTCACCTTAGACTTACTATGATTATAGATTGATTTGATTTAAAAAAACTAGTCTTATATACCCCAGAAACTAGTATTCTCATTTCTATAATTTCTAGGAACTCATCCAATTTTTATTCCTCAATCATTGCTGGATAGTTTTGAATTATATGTTGAGTCAAAATTCTTATTTTGAGTTTTTTATTATTATTTTTGGAAATCAAAAACTCACTTTTCAAATGAATCCATATATTTTACTTTAAATATTTTTATTTTACTTTTCTTCATTACAATTTTTCATATGAATACAATAATAATAATACCCACAAGTTTTACTGTATTACATGATTATCATTATGACCCTAGATATTATTTACATCATACTTACTCAATATGATTTTCATCGGACATGCCAATTATGATTTATATTGTATGCAATGTTCAATATCACACTGAAAAGATAAATTGTATTCACTATCTTAACAAAAATTATCATACTCATTTACTATTCAAATTCTATTTTATTTAAAGTGTTAATTTTTTTGGAATCATTTTATCATATCCAGAAAATAGTATCATATAAAAAAGAAAAACTTTTAATCAAAATGATGTTATATATTTAGTTTCAATATGTATTATAAAATGATTTCATTTTTTCAGTTACAAGATGACTGTTGGAGTGCCGGGTGTCCAAGCCTCTCTGCATTTTCAGAAGAAAATACAACTGTAGGAATAAAATATGACCATTGGAACATTGGACTATAAATAACAGGTCATTTGAATGAGCTCGCTGCTGAAGGGATTCTAAAGTTTTGACAAATTTTAGAGCTCCATCAAATTTATTCTTTGTGTGAAATACTCTGAGGTCATGTTGTGAACTTATCATTCTACATACTTGTTACTCTCAATATTTTTTCTTTTCTTAGCATGAATTCAATAGTTAGTGATTATGATTGAGGGATTTTATGGATAGGAAGACAACTATGCCAATCATTTTCTGATTGAGGGATTCTATAGATAGGAGGACAGAGGCGCTGATCGCCTTCTTGATCGAGGTCTTATGGGGATAGCAAGACAGAAGCCGATCATTGTATCAAGGGTTTACCCTGGTGTGGGTAAGATAGACTTTCTTGGAAGTAAAAATTAAGGGACCTCTATCCAAGGTAATTAGATACCCTTCTATTTGGGTTAAAAGAATTATATTCTTTTACATTTTCACTGTATCTTAATAGAAAGTGAATTGTTTTATATATTCATTTTTTATATTTCTTATTTTTATCATAACCAATATGATTACAATACTTTTGTAATATACTATGATTATGATCTTTGTAATTATGATTGTAGTGATTATGATCTCTTCAATTACTCAAAATGATTTAGTATACTTTATGACTGAATCGTTGTATTATTTTACTCTGATCATCATAACCATTGTGATTATGATCTTTCACACACTTACTCTGTTTAAATAATTTCAACCATGAATAAGATTAATTTCATTTATGACCTGTGTATTAAAATATCACAATCAAATTGATTATGATAATTTTATAACCGGACTTAGGGCCCTGTTTGATTAATGTTTTAATACATTAAGAAGTTTTGTGAATTGAATTAGTTTAAATTATTTAAAAGTAAATTACTATAGGGATAAAAATGAAATGTTTTTTATACCTAAAACTCACCCCCTCTTGTATTTTCCATCTAAATATATATTCCTATCCAAAAATTGGTATCAGAGTAGGTTTACACTACTCATATATTGTCTTACATTACTTTGGAAAGTTATTTATATTTCTTTTATAAAGTTTTTGTTTATAAATATTTGTTACGCTAACGTGTAATGTGGTAAAAGAAATTTTGTATTTGTTTAAATATTGAAGGTATTACTATTGGTTATATATAAAATATCAATCCTAATAGACCAACAATTTTTGATGGAAACAATTATGAATATTGGAGAGATATAATGAAGACCTTTGTGATCAACATTGGAGTTGATAATTTTTTCATGCTGACTGGAGAGTATAAAATTCTTGAAAAAAGAAGTTAGAACCTTTAAAAATCAAGAGAAATAGGAATATAAATTAAATTACAAGGTATATAATAATTTATTTTGTTTTATGACTATAAATATATATATATAGATTTCATCTTGGAAAGAATACAATAGTATTTGGAAGAAACTTGAAATTACTCATTTCGGTACATCTAAAGTGGTTGTGATAATAAGATCTATACTAAGAGCAGACTATCAATCTTTTGAATTCCATTATGAAGAATTTATTTGTAAGGTACAAAAAATATTTATGAAAATTGTTAACAATTTACAATCCATGGGAGAGAAAGGACTAGATGATAAAACCCTTATTGATAAGATCATAGACATCAAGTCTAATGAGTAGAAATAAAAAATAACTATTGTTGATGAATCAAGAAAGGTTAAAAGTGTTACTCCTGATGTGTTGTTTGGAACTATTTTATAACATGAATACAGATTGAAAAGAGATGAAAAAAAAGTCAAGAAAAATAATTCTTGAGTTTTTTTATTACTACTTCAAATTAGAAGAAAACCAAGACTTCTGAGAAGATTGTTAAGTCCAAAAAGGAAAATAAATTTGTATTTAAATCATAATAAAGTGAATCAGAACATTTAGAGAATGAATTGGAAAATATTTCTCAAAAAATAAACAATATTCTTGGAAATAAGGGATTTCAGTATAGATATAAGAAAAGAAAAAAAGATAATAAAGATACTAATGTTAGCTACTATGAATGCAAGGAATATGGAAACATTAGAAAACATTTTCCAAAGATAAAATGAAAAGAAAAAAACATTATAAGAGGAATCATAAAAAGTAATATAAGTCAAAAGGAAATAAAGTCCTTAAGGAAAATGAATCCTCGAGTGCTAGTAGTGAGACTCTTCAGATGAATCTTTATACAAAGAGAAATCCGGACAAAATTTATTGGTCTTCTTGCTAGAATACTTATTGAAAATTAACGTTTCATGGAAAAGGTACACACTACTGAATCTTTGAAAAACATGTATTTAAATTGAAATTATTCTAATGAGAATAATTACACATCTTTAGGTGAAGAATCATCCTTAGAAAATGATAATAATAAATTAACTTCATATGAAAAAGTTTTTTGATTTTAATTTTTTTTTGAGAATGAAAATTGAAAAGTTAGTAAGAAATTTGAAAAGGAATATTCTAGAATAAATATTCTAACAAAAGAAGTATTAGATCATTCTAAATATCTTGATAATAAATTTTTGAAATTGATTCTATTTCTAAAAAACTTGATAAAGCTAATTCTGAGAAGGATAAGCTTTCAAAATATTTTGAAAAAGTTATTTTTAAGAAAAATGTTTTAGACTCAAAACTCACTTTTGAATCTAATACTAATGTGGATATGAATTTAGTTTTAATACTAAAGTCTGAAATATTTTCTTTGAAGAAAATTTTAATAAAATTTACCACTGGTAAAGAAGGTTTTGAAAAAAATGTATAAACAAATTTATCCACAAGGTAATAGTTCAGGAATGGGATATAATCATTCAAAACTATTTTTTAGTAACAATTATTTTGTTCCTAAAAATGCCCACTTTTTCACCAAATGTCAATGTGGAGGTAATTGGAATAAAAATTGTTCCTTAAATAAAAAACAATCTTTGGTATTCCAAAAACCGATTTTTTAAAACAAATTTGGGTTCCCAAATTTTTTCTTTCTAACATTTTTGGATCCAAGAAAGTTTGGATTCCGAAAACCTAATTATTTTATTTTCAAGAAAAAAAGGAAGTAACAATAATAAGAATATATGGTTCATAGATAGTGCATGTTCCCAAAACATGACTGCTAATAAAGAATTCTTTGAAAATATTATTGCAATGAAAGGTTGAAGAGTTACATTCAGAGACAATTCTCAAGGAAATATTGTTGGTATATATAATATTATTCTTCTTAGAAAAGATTTGATTTCAAATGTTTTATTCATAAAAGGTCTTAAAAACAACCTTATAAGCATAGGTCAACTATGTGATGAAGGTTACCATGTAAATTTTTGGAATGATAAATGTGTAGTAAATAATTCCAAGGATGAATTAATTATTTTCAACTTGATAATGTTTATACACTAAACATAAAATAACTTAGAAGCCAAGACTTACCTTACCTTAGTGAAATAAAAGATCAATCTTGGTTATGAAATAAAAGGTTTGGAGAATGTGACCTTAGGAACTTATATAAATTGTCGAAGAAAATAATTTTTTAGGATATACTGGAACTTATATTTTATTCTTCAAAAGTCTATGACTCTTTTTAACATGGAAAGCAATATAAGTCATGCTTTAAATCAATTAGTGAAGTTTCAAATTCTGATGCTTTACAGTTAGTGCACATGGATTTATTCAGTCCCACACAAACTATAAGTATTAGAGACAAGTATTATGTATTTGTTTTAGTTGATGACTATACTAGATATACATGGGCCTATTTTATTACAAAAAAATCTAAGGACTTTTTTTATTTTAAAACTTTTATAGCCAAAGTTAAAAATGAGAAAAATACTCCATTAATAACTATTCATAATGATCATGGTGGAGAATTTGTACATTCTAATTTTATAAAATTTTGTAGTAAAAAAGGAATTACACAGAAGTTTTTAGTACCTTTAACTCCTAAAAAATGGTGTTTTTAAATAAGAAATCATATTATTCAAGAGATAATAAGAACCATGTTGAGTGAATATTTTATTGAATTTTTTTTTGGGCTGAAACCGTGAGTACATCTTGATATAATATAAATCGAGCTTTAATTAGATCATTTATTAATAAAACACCTTATGAGTTATGAAATGGATGAAAGCCAAAAGTTTCATACTTAAAATTATTTGGATGCAAAGTATTCATTTTGAATACAACAGATAATTTACATAAATTCACACCCAAATATGATGAAGGTATTTTCTCAGGATATTCCCCTACTTCTAAGGCATATAGAGTTTTCAATAAAAATTATTGTATTATTAAGGAAACAGTACATGTTAAATTTGATGAATCATACCCTTTTGTTTTTAAATAATCCCAACCTACATCTTCCGATGTTTTTTCCAAAACTGATTTTCGACCTTTGATAAAAGACTATTATAATAAGGAAAATACTCAAGAAATTATTTCTGAAGTATTCACTCTGGAATACTTTCTATCTTATGTTGAAGAAAATGTTTTAAAAAACCCAAATGAGTTGTTTTTGAATAATCATCCTAGTGATAGTATCATTGGTGATGTAAATCAACTTGTAAGTACTAGAAGTTCTTTAAGAAGTAGAACACCTAGAATTTCTTTTACAATTCAATCCTAAAAGTCCTGATGAGGATTTAGGTGATTAAGATTGGATTAAATCAATGTAATATGAACTAAATGAATTTTATAGGAATAAATTCTGGACCTTGGTTGAAAAACCTAAATAAACTTTTATAATTGGAGTAAAATGGGTCTTTAGAAACAAATGTGATGAAAATTAAATAATCATTAGAAATAAAGTAAGAATAGTTGCTAAAGTTTATAATCAACAAGAGAGAATATATTATGAATAAACCTATGCTCCGATATCTAGAATTGAATCTATTAATATTCTATTATCCTTTACAGCTTTCTTTAATTTAAAACTATTTCAAATGGATGTAAAGTGTGATTTTCTTGATGGATATGTTCAAGAAGAAGTTTTTGTTGAAAAAACCCTGGTTTTGAAGAAACAAAACATGCAGAATATGTTTACAGACTTTCCAACACTTTATATGGACTCAAACAATCCTCTATATCCTAGTATGATATATTAACATGATTTTTTATTCAAAAAAACTTTGTTAAAGGAATTGACAATCCAACACTTTTTATAAAGAAATTAAATAAAAATGTTTTGATTATTCAAATTTATATTGATGATATTATATTCGGATCAACTCATCAATCTTTAACATATTCTTTTTTGAATCTTATGAAATCTGAGTTTGAGATTAGTATGATGGGTGAGTTAACATTCTTTCTTGCTTTTCAAATTTCTCAAAAAACAGAAGGGAATTATATATCCCAACATAAATATATTAAATATATTCTTAAAAATTATGGATATGAAAATACTAAAAGTATTAGTACTCTAATAGGTACCTCAAATACTCTTGAAATTGATGAAGCTAGACAACCAATAAATCAAAATTTTAGAGGGATGATAGGAAGTATACTATACTTAATAGCTAGTCATCCAGAATTAATTTTTTCATTATACTTATGTAAAAGGTATAAAAAAATCTAAAGGAATCCCATTTAAAATATGTAAAAATATTTTTTTGATATTTAAAGGGAACTATGGATTTGGGACTTTTTTACTCTTCTGAAAATGATTTTGAATTAACAAGTTTTTTGGATGATGCCTTTAGTGGTTGTAGAAAAGTTATACAAAGTACATCTAGAACTTGTAATTTCTTAGGTGATTATTTAGTTTCTTGGTCTTGTAAGAAACAACACCCAGTTACACTTTCCACTACTGAAGCCAAATATGTGGTTGCTGGAAGTTTTTGTGCTCAAGTGTTGTGGATGCAACACACACTCACTAATTATGGCATGAGTTTTACTAAAACTCAAATACTATGTGATAACATCAGTGCCATAGCTATAAGTAAAATACCTACAAACCACTCATGTTAAAAACACATCGATATTAAGCATCACTTTCTTAGGTATCACACACTTAAAGGAGAACTAATTTTACAATTTATTGGAACACAATAAAAACTTTCATATATATTTACAAAACCATTACATTATGGTAGATTTGAATACATTGAACAAAATCTTGAAACGATCATTATAAATTAATCATTCATATTTAATTATTATTTAAACCATCTGCTTACATTAAGTTACTAATTTTCAAAGGGGGAGTACATATTTTTTCTATTTTATAAAACTTTTATTTTCATCAATTTTTTTTGGTATCACAATTTTTTTTAAAAAATTTCAAACTCAGTATTTTTTATTTTCTTTTGAAGAAAAATCTATCGAAACCAAAAAAATTATCTTGAAACTATGAAAGGTATAATTTATTATAATTTTTCACTTTGTTTTCAATAAATTTATGTCTATTGGTATTTATTTTTAAAACTTCATCAGATTCACTTCAAATATTTTTTTAAAAAATCTGAAGAGTTCATTTATCACAACCGTTGGATCTCCTAGATCTAATCTAGACCATAGAAGTTCAACGGTCATATTTCTTTCGCCTATATAAAGGGTCCCCTCCCTATCCCACATCATCTATATCTTATTTACGATGAATCTTTTCTACTCCTCAAATAGTCAAGATCGAAGGTTTCCATACTTAGTGTATTCAATCATACTCATGTCTGAATCGTCAATAACTTCTCCAAAGGAAATGGCACCATAAGATTACTCAAAAATGAAGTTCTTTTGAAAGATATTTCTCACCAAATAGTTTTATGACAAGTATGATTTGTATCTGGAAATAATAATTCAGTTCCAAGGATGGGAGCCAGTGTGTGGGGAGAAACCTAAAAACCAAGATCCAATCATCATGGATGAAGTCATAAAATTATAGAAAACTATGAAGGTTGATGAAGACCTAAAGGTATGTTTTCATATTTATGATATTGAAATTAGTATGTCAGCTAAATAAGTAGCACATTTTCTTAATGTTACATCTAAAGAAGATTCTTTTTGTCCCTCACATAAGTTTCCAAAATAAAATGGACAATTTATAAAGGAAATGGATGAGAAATATCTTTTTTAGGTTTATGAAGATAAAAGAAAAAACACTCATCTTTTAGCTAACAATAGGCTAACCACACTCTGGATGCAAGGTTTCTTAATCCTCAGAAGTGGTGATAGAGAAACTATCAAAGTTTATGATGTCTTTACACTTGATTATCTTATGAATATGAGGAATATAAACTTAATGGGTTACATATTCTTAGCCATAAATAATCTCAAGTCCAGTGAAATAAAGTCCCATTTGATCATGTTTCCAGTAATCCTAAGTAAATTAATTCACTAAAGTTTAAAGTTTTTCAATATTACTCTTAAGTAAGTACCAATAAATTTGAGAGTTATTTGGATTAGTGATGATAAATTAAGGATAATGAAATTTCATTTTGATCCATAATCTAAAAAGTTTATTAAGGATGTTGAAGTTGAAACTCTAAAAGAGATAGTTGTAGGAAGCTAAGAAATTCCAAAATAATCAGTATTGATTGTTTTAGAAAAAGAAAAGAAATCCAAGTATGATTATATTATAAATACAAATAAGAAAAGTTTTTATAGTGAAGAAAAAATAGCCAATTAGAATAAGGATAAATCTAAAAGGAAATAAGGAGACCCATAATTAGATATTAATCATGCTTAAGCTCTTTCTGAAAAGATCCGCACTGATGAGATTCTAAAATAAAGTTATAAGAAAAATAATATGAAGAAGAGAAAGGATGATATATTTAACATTGATAATATACTTAAAGGAGTAAAAAAAAATAATGTTCCTAAATAAATATCAGGGAATCAATTATTGAAGAAAAAATTACTCCATTTGTCCTAGTAAGAGCAAAAGTCAAACAACAAGTCAGTAAATCAGTAACACCAAAAGATTATCTAAAAAAGTATTTAGAAGAAAATGAAGACACTGAAATGAGATAAATTGATGAATATGTTGGTGAAAAAGAATTAAGTGAAGAAGAAAATTTATAGTAAAATAGAGATGAAGAGGGAGAGAAATAAGAAAAGGAGTAAAGTGAAAAATAATATGGACAGGATCAAAAGTCTCAGTCAGATAAAATTCCCATGAGATCTTTAGAAGAAATTTCTTGTAAGATACCTTCTCTATAAGGATAAATCTCAAAACAAGCCCCAATAGTTAAAGTCATTAAAATCTTAGATAAGGAGGAACAAACTAGATCTGATGACAATCAAAATCATAATTTATATTTTGAAGATACTAGAAGTCATAGTGCAGAGCTTACCAATTATGAGGAAGAAACTAATTCAGAATAGAATATCTATTTGAAAACATATCAATATGTTGTTCAAGAACATATAATAATTGAAAAGTAAATACTGTATTTCCCAATAATTTAATGGAATATTGATTTTTTTGTAGAAAATCAAAACAAAATATCAGACTCTGTTAAGATTCAAATAAAAAGTGATGAAACTTGAGGATGATTTCAAAGTATTGGAAGAAAGCACCAAGGAACATAAAAAGGATTGCAATAAAGTTTTAAAGTGGTATCAAAAGTCTAAGGAAATCATCAAATCAAATTAATATTCAATAGAAGATATCATAAATCTAGTGAATTAACTATCAGATTCTTTCAACAAGTTACAAAGTGATACTGCTCAAAAATTGAAAACAATCAGAGGGACAGATGAAATCTACTCCAAAGATTTCAAAGTTATTTAAAAGAAGATGAATTTTATTCAATTGGAAGTATAAAATATAATGTTTTATAAGGATGAAATTATTGAATTTAAAAATAAAAATGTTTTGATTATTGATAGGATTAAATTCAAAGAGAAGAATAATAAATATCAGGAAGTTCATATTCATTCTTTGGATGATATGTTGAAATCCAAGGATGAACTGATTCTTACCTAGGATTAATTTTTTTAATATCAAGAACAAAAATTATGGTCTCAATAATAATCGCTTGATAAGATCATGGAGGATAGGAAATAATTTAACAAAATGAAGAGAGATATTTTAGACCTCATTAAGAAGGACAAGGAGAAGGAAAAGGAAAATAAGTGAATCTTTTTGAACTATTATTGTAATTTTTTTTGAAACTCTATATTAACGTGTTTGACATCTAAATTTATTTTTTTTGAATGTTTTCCATTTTTTGGATGAATGTTCTTTAACTATTACAGATGATAAAAATATTTTTTTCTTTGTATATTTTGTTTATATAACCCTTTTTAGGTACTAGAAGATCTTCTCTATTCCTTTTTTTGAAAATCACAAAGGGGGAGAATGTTTTATATAGGGGGAAAATGTTTTCGACTGGGGGAGAGATTCTCATAAAAAGATATAATGAGAGAATGATAAAAATAAAAGGGGAATGATTTTTATTAAGGGGGATTATTTTTTATAGAATATGATCCTTAAGGATTTTGTTATCCTAAGGGGTAGGTTTTTCATATTAAAATCATATTCAGAAGAGTTTTAAAACTCAAAGGGAGATAAGTATAAATGTTCATTTATGAATACAAAAACTATTTAATTTTTTAATACTCTATTTATTTAAACTTGTGATTTGTTCTTTCCAAAAATGGATATATTGTTGAGTAAAAAGTCTTCTCCTGAATTTTCTATTCCTTATTGTTTTAGAAATTACAAACTCTCTTTCCAAATGAATTCATATATTTTACTTACTTTAAGAATTTATTTTTTACTTTTATTCATTACGATTTTTCATATGAATATGATAATAATCATACCCATGAGTTTTACTGTATTACAAAATTATCGTTATGACCCTAGATATTATTTACATAGTACTTACTAAATACGATTTTCATCGGACATGCCAATTATGATTGACATCATATACACTGTTCAGTATCACACTAACAAGATAAATCGTATTCACTATATTAATTAAAATTATCGTACTCATTTAATATTCACATTATATTTTATCTAAAGAGTTAAATTCATTTTGGACTCATTTTATATTATCTAAAAAACAATATCGTATCGAAAAGATTTTTTTTTAATCAAAACAATTTTGTATATTCTGTTTCAATATGTATTATAAAATGACGTCATTATTTTGGTTACAAGATAACTGTTGGAGTGCTAGGTGTCTAAGTCCCTCCACATTTTCAAAATAAAATATAACTATTGGAATTCAATATGACTATTGGGACACTGGTCTATAAATACCAGGTCATTTTAACAAGCTCGTTGCTAAAGTGTTGCTCAACGTTTGATGAATTCAAGAGCTCTATCAAATTTCTACTTCATGCAAAAGACTCTGAAGTCAAGTTGTGAACTTCTTGTTCTATATACTTGTCACTCTCAAGAGTTTTTATTTTCTTAGTGAGACACTGATCATTGGCAATTACAATTTGGGTCTTCCATGGATAAGAAGATAGCTGTGCCAATCATTTGCTAATCGAGGGCTTCCATGGATAGAAAGACAGAGGCGCCGATCACCTTCTTGATCAAGGGCTTGCAGGGATAACAAGATAGAATCCAATCATCGTATAGAAGGATTACCCTGATGTAAAAAATACATAATTTCTTGAAAGTATAAATCAAGGGACCTCTATCCAAGGTTATTGGATACCCTTCTCATTGGGTTAAAATAATTGTATTCTTTTACATTTCTGTTGCATCATAATATAAAGTGAATTGTTTTATATATTAATTTTTTATATTTATTATTTTTATTGTAATAAATCTAATTATGATACCTTTTTAATATAATATGATTATGATCTTTGTAATTACGATTGTAGTGATTATGATCTTTTCAATTACTCAAAAATATTGCAGACTCTTTATGATTGAATCATTGTATTGTTTTAATCTGATCATCATAACCATTGTGATTACGATCTTTTACATTCTTACTTTGTTTAAATAATTTCAACCATGAATATGATTAATTTCATTTACAACCTTTGGATTACAATATCGCAATCAAACTGATTACGATACTTTTATAACCGGACCCAGGGTCCTGTCCGATTAATGTTTTAATACATCAAGAGGTTTTGTGAATTTAATTAGTTTAAATTATTTAAAATTAATTTCCTTTAGGGATTAAAATGAAAAGTTTTTAAACCTACAATTTATTCCCTATTGTATTGTTCCATCTCCATATACATTTTTTTCCAACATTCTAGCCTATGTAGTTATCATGGTGTTGTTTGATATTTTCATTCTATGCTTCACACATAACAAATATAAATACTAAGTATATATCATGGAATTTAATATATATTTATAAATAAATATTAAGAATATATAGTCTATTCAACACAAGAATACTATGTGGCACTGGAAACAATTCGTGTGAATTGTTCTATCTTTTATTTTTCAATACCAAATCATATATGTATAATGGCTTGGATTAATTAACCCATTAATCCCTAATAGAGGATCTTGTTCCCTAGAACTTGGGTCACTAATTAATTCATCATGGAAAAATTAACTTAAAGTCATAATTAACCATAAGTTTAATCACTTTTTTTTCTATATATTATCAAACATATCTATCTTTGAAAAACTATAGCACTCATACTAAACTCTTATAGTCACTTGGTCACACATTCATTTCAAAAGAATGTCCTTTGATCAGTATGCTTGTTTCAACCCATAAATGGATCATTGAAACCCATATAACATTTTTTTTATTTCTTGATGTCACCAACCATTTTGGTCATGTAACATAGAAATATCCCATATGGTTTCCTTTAAAGAGTATGGTCTTGACATCCAATACCCAATAAAATGATCATAGAAAATATATGGATTTTTTTAATGGAATTTTACATGATGATTAGTGAAAATGTATTATCACACACTATATTGAATATAGATATGTCAAGATATTGTAAATATTTTAATAATCATCAATGATTTATTATTCCAAATTTTACCATCGATCTATAGTTTCTCTTAAATACCTAACAACAAATTTACATAAACTATTAAAATAACTAAAATAAAGAACTATATTTCTACACATGGAATCCATCTTTAATTTCAAATTAACTTGTCAATCATAGCTAAGTTTCCACTTACTATATCCTATAAGAATCATTATTATTACTTAGTAATATATATATCACCCACCACAGTGAATATAAAACCACCACTATAGTTTTAACTTTCCTACACAACATGTACCTCTATAAAAATTCCTCTCACTAAAACTCTAAGAGTTAACTATTATTATAAAAACTTTTGCATCTAGATCTAAGATTCAACTAAAGCATTTATTTATCCCACTCTATCAAAAAATATGTACTTACCACAAAACAATTTTGTAGATATGATTAATAACTTTCTATATTGGGGATGTAAATATCCCCATTAGCTATAATATAATATAATTAAGATGGATTTTGTTTTTCCTTTAATGTTAATTTAAGCTAAGACCATTTTAAGAAATTAATATTTTCAAAAAACCTTTTTATTTTTCATTATAGATTACTATCACAACATAACTTATATGATATCCATTGATTGCGATATTATATACTTACCATATATAAATTTAGTAGATATGATTAATACCTTTATATATTGGGGACTAAAATATCCTCAATAGCTACAAGATAATTAATTAAGGTGCATTTTTTGTTTCTTTTTATTTTCATTTGAGGTAAGGCCATCATAAAAAATGTTCATTCCAAAAAACCATATTATGTTATTTTTAGAAAAGTGTATGGAACATAATAATGGGGTAATTTAAATATATATATATATAAGAATCCCTATTGATCTAACTTACACTATCACCGTCTCTATGATTTGAATAAGGTAATGTGAGTTTTAGAAAAAAAATTCACTCTATATTTAATGATCAATGAATACTTGGTTAAGATAATCTACAACAAACCATTTAGAGAATCATGAATTTTTTACCAAGTGAATTTATTGCTTTTATATATCATTTCTAAAATTCCTTAAAGGAATTTAACTAAGTATATGAATTTATATATAGATTCACCTTGGAATAGTTCACGCAAAGTAGTTGAACTAACTCCATAATATTTATAGAATACCATTATATATAAAGGTTTCTTTATATAAAACTTGATAAGTAGGTTTTTAGTATAGCTAGTGTTTTATCTCAAACACATTAAACACTCTTCAAGGTATATGCTTGTCAACTATTATCAATTATACTTGAAAAGGAATTATTTTTCAAAAACTGGGTATGAGTCTTATATTTTATATTTCATTATTGATTTCCTAGTTAGATGAATGTGATGAGAATTATTGAACTATTAATAAAGTGAATAATAATATAACAACATTAATTTCAAAATAAATAATGTCTCATAGTGTCCAATAGAACAATGATATAAATGTACATGTAACACTTAATGAAAATAATAGTTTAACTTGAATCAATCCACTTAGAAATCAGAATCTGTGAAATTTTCATAGATTATATAACAATAACCCTTTTCATACTTTGGTAGAATTCAACTTTACTTCTTTAAGTTACGTGATTATCATGAATAATATAATAATCACCCTTCCTCAGTACCTAGGATAAAACACCTTAATTATTGAAATGTTTCCTTCTTGGTTTTAGTATTTGAATACAAGTTAGTATTTAATAGCCAAAAAGTGAAATAGAAACACTATAATCCATGATGAATACATTTGATGTACATGAAATTTATTTCCTCTTATTCAATTGAAATTGATTTCAAAAAGATGTTTTTATCCACATGAGATGAAAATACCCTCCAATTTACTATTCTACTTATAAATCTTTTATCTCATTAAAAGGAATTAAAAATACATCATTTAAAATAAAATAGTAATGGCATTTTTAACCTTTTCTTTCATGTTGTTCACTATAAGGGTTGTGGAACTGAGTTCCCCAGAACCCTTATATCCTTGGAAAAGTTTAGTCAAAATATTCCTAAGCTATTTATCTGTATTGTTCATATCATAATACTATATGAATAAGAATAACTGAGATGGTAATGATAATAATATGAGATTAATTGATAATATATTATCCATATAGAAGTGAAAATTTTATAACTAATTAATATACTTTTGTATATTGAAGAAAATATCAATATATAAGTACCCTATTCCAGTTTATACTTCTTTAGAGCAATGACAATACAATTTATTTAAAGCCTCTATTTCTCATTCTCAAGATATAGGAGATGATATATCATGGTATAAGAATACATTTCCCTGATTTTTATTATTAGTTATATAGAAATAAATGATTTCCCAATGCAACAAATAGATGGAGAATCCCTAAGCACCTCATGTAAGAATCCTTTTCACCTTCACTTACTATATGAGGTGAATGAACAGGTATAGGTAATTCTAACACACATTATCAATTTGCCTATAGTAGTTCAGTGGATATATCCTTGGAAATATATACTAGTGTATAAATGGTTTATGTACTGAATGATCGTAGTGTTATGGTGATTTCTCTTACCATACTCTTCATTAATTGAAATTATATTTTAGTTTTTATCTTAATTATAAAAATATATGATGTGATATATTTTATTTATTAGTCTCACACTATTTTATTGAAACCCAATATCCCTCACCATTAGTTTTGGAATAGATATTCCACTAGAAATGATCCATATTCCTCTTTCTATAACCTATAAGAGGCCTCAACAGCCTATTTGAAGGTATTTAGTTAGGTGAAACTTTCCAACTGTATTAACTCATAGATCCTTGATCCATTGAGTGGAATCCCAAATCCTAAAATCCCAGTCTTGTATTTCCTCAACAATTTCCTACTAGTTTCACTAGGTCTCTTAGATGCGATCAACCCTTAATGAAAACTAGGTCAAGTTGACCCAAAACTCAAGATATAAATTCTCCAATAATTAAAATCACTCAAATGGAGGTTGGTTAAGAACTTTGAACAATGGATTGATTTAAACCCAAGTAGTACAAGTATTTAAGGACTTAATATTTGGATTTAATGGTTTTTATCTTTATAAATAAATATCTCATTTAATCTTATTACATGATCGTTAATATTATGTGGATTTTTACTCAAGTGATTAAAAATGTCTAGATAAAATTTACATAATCTTTTTTATTTTAATTCCATTCTGTATGCATTTTAACTCAATTATTAAGTGATAGTGATAAAAATATGAAAATAATTAACCATGAAACTAACATAAATAAAATAATAAATTTGGCATGATCATGATCTTATATAATTGTTAGTTTATATAGAAAGTGATAAAATAACCCCTTGAACTTCGGAAAAAATACCTTGAGCTGTAACTTGTATTGAGTCGAAACATCCTACCTGTACATCAATGTAACTCTTGGGTTGGTTTCACCTTATATCCAAACTCAAACTGTCTCCACTCACTTGAGATATCCAGCTGCTACATTAATTTTTACTCACATGCAGGTGATGGTAACCAAATTAATGGTTACGAGTTATGTATAAAATAAATTTCAAGCACACAAAACCTTATACAATAGAGGAGGGGATGAATAACAGACAATAATTTTAATTTATTAAAATAATTATTAAAAAATTAATATAATAATAATTAAATTAAAAGAAACCAATAATAGACATTGGCTGGTCTAATCTCATGACCATAAAAACATATAAAAAATATTCATTTAGCAAACTATCATTCATTTTAATCATTATTAATTAATATAAAATACACTCAAATTAACTAATTATCTTAATTAATTAATTAATTAATTTATCGCAATTTCCATCAAAATAGTACTATAAATTCTATCAAATATAATTTTAAATAAACTAAATAAATTAATTTTATTTAAATTTAACTAAGTTCACAATGTGTACTTGGAGGAAACTTGTTCTGTAGTTTCCTGAACTTCCTAGTGTGTATTATTGATGTGTATATTTTTATCTCACAATATAGATCAGATACGACTTGACACATAAACAAACAGTGTGTACTATCAACAAATGAAACATGAGAACTTGGTAATTTATGTAGTGTGTAGTGATCTTAATGAATGTGGATTACCTTAGGTATACGACTATATGGTGTATTATTTATGAAATTTTCCATGGAATTAATTATGTTTTTAATAAGATATAAAACTAATCAGATAATGTGTAATATAAATTAATGACACATGAACATGTGTTGATCAAGTTTAATAGAGTAATAAATTAATTTTAACTTTCAATGTAAACTGGTATGATAGATTATGTATAAAGATGAATACACTCCATGTAATGGATTCTTCTCATGTCTGTGACACATGCCTAGGGATTGGGCATGCTAGTCATCCATGTGAAATTTTCAAGTACACAAAGTGTACTCTAGAAACATGGTATGTGACCTCCAAGTGACATGGCTATCAATTCCCCTATCTTGTAATTAATTAAATGGAATTTCTTTTACCCCACATTTTCCACTATGAAAACACATGGACTATATGATGTGTAAGATATTTACACGATGTGTAGTTAGGAAAACCATGTGCCACCCTAGCCTAGTAAACATGAAGTGTTTTAATAACACCACATATGATTCATTGCATGATGTTTTGACTTAAATTCAAGGTTTTTTACTGGCGCATTGAACATGGGTACATGGTGTATACCTTCGGGATACACGCCATGTAGTCTCATGTTATCTGACTAGAATTCTTGGAACCCCCTAATAGATTCTTTGGATGTTCTTAATATTTTTTAACATGTTATTGGTTATATGAGTGAGAACAAAGAAGAGGAAAAAGATTCATTTACATTCAAATTTAAATAATGATTAAACTAAAAAGAAAACTAATATCAAATGAATATAAAAATCAATGAGTAATAAATAATTATAAATTATATGTGACCACTCTGATACTGCTTGAAGGTTCCGGGCCATAGTGGAAGTGTCCATGCTCTTTCTCAATAATAGTTTTTCATCAAATCCTTTGGATTTATCCTAAAAACTAAATGAAATAGAAACCTAAGAATCCATGAGACATGATCATGTCATTTAATTTATAATTAATTTATATAGAATAAGAATTTACTCATGTTGGAATTATTTTTCATTGATGAATTGGTTAACCAATTATTTGTTTACCATCATTATGAAAACAATATTTGATGGTATAATCCCTATAGTAGTGATACAAAAATGATCCATGAACCTCCAATCATCACCATAAAATTCTTAGTGTGCTAGAATATATGGTTATAACACTTTCATAAATTACTATTGATCATAATATAATCCTTCATGGTGAGAAGTAATTATCCCTATACTTTAGAGGGAGGTGGAGGAGGATCACTCTCTATTATTGAGAGTGTTCTAGGAGAAGTGTAATGACTAGAGATCACTATTTCCGATGCTTTCACCGGGGCGCGTGTGTCCGTCTGCTTGAGTACGAAAGGCGCGGTTTCGTTGCCCAGCATTCCCAATTTCCAAAGGCGGGCGGTATCGTCGCTTATTCAGGGATGTTTTCTCCTTTATCGAAATGAGATGATGGGATGTCAGTTATTCCTTCTGTGGATTCCTCATCAGAACTCTTCACCTCGTCTAGGCCTCCCTTATAGATTTAATACATTGTTCGTGAAACTCTTCCTAGTGCCATATCTTCATGGACACTAGTTAATTACTCTAATTTTTTCGGGACATTCCAAAGGGTCCAGTCAGGGAAGTAAACAGCAGTCAGAGGAGTAGTCATGTTGGATATCACTAGTGTGTCTAGACGTTGGGACACCGACACGTATGCGTTTCTTCCCCTTATTATAGGGATTATCGAGGGTGTGGGAGCCCGAGGCATCCTACGTCGAATGTAGGGAATCATATGCCATAGGCATGTATCTAAGGTTTTCCTTAGCTTCCCATGTTTAACACAGGGTATTCCGTAGGTTTAATGTCTAGTAGATATGGATCAAACTGATCAGAACATAGATTAGAGTGGATCAGATGGGTGCAACCTCTGGAGGGAACACTGATGCTGGGGACAACGTGTGGTTAAATTCCCAATTTTTATTGAGGGGAATGGGGAATGAGGTGGCATGATCCCACCAGTATGTGGTGGCCTAGGTAAGAATCATGATGGATGATATAGTGTTTGAATGAAGTGGATGGTGAATGGGATAGAACCACAATGAGGACGGTGCTAATGTTGGGATTGAGTCTCGAAGAGACTTCCTACGTATCCCTATGGAAGGGAATCAAAGTCCACGTAGTTCAGCAAGGTGAAGGGACACCTAAGAAGGTGTCCCATGAGAATGGATGCATGTATTGGACCTGGAGGAATTGGAACCTCTAGGTTGGGGCATGAAATTCCTAAAACACATAGGCTCAAAGGGAAGACTGGGCAATGGACTTGAATTGGGGCCGGCGTACACATAGGATGACAACCTGATGATGTGTATAGGGATCACACATGGTTAGAATCCCAAGTTGTTCTGATTCCACTAGGACGAACCAAATATGAGGGTCCCAACAAAGGGGATTACAAGGACTTGCCGCTGAATAGGGGACTCAACAGCTTACCGCTGATTGAGGTCACAATGGCTTACCGCTGGATAGGGTTGATCTTCATGGAATACTTCTACGTACCTTGCCTAGGAGATAGAGATCAAACCCACGTCGTTCATATGGGATGGGGGGTCGGTGGACCGACGCGAATGAGGACCTGGGGTCCAGATGGATGGTAGGATTGAACCTCGTGGAGGCTTACTATGTACCACACCTTGGCAGGGATCAAAGACCTCGTAGTTCAGGTGGAGTGGGAGAACCGACGTGAAAGAGGTCGGAGCGATCGAGTGTTGGGATTTAACCTCAGGGAGGCTTCTTATGTACCTTGCCTTGGAAAGGATCAAAGACCACATAGTTCAGATGGGTGAAATGTCTTACCACTGAATGGAGGCACAATGGCTTACCGCTGGATGGGGTCGACAACGGCTTACCGCCGAATGGGGTCACAACGACTTACCGCTAGATGGGGTCACAATGGATTACCTCTAGATGGGGTCACAATGGATTACCACTGGATGGGGTCACAACATCTTACTGCTGGATGGGATTGAACCTTAGAGAGGCTTCCTATGTAACTTGTTTAGGAGACAAGGATCAAATCCCGCGTAGCTCAGTGGGAGTGGGAATCGACGTGAAGATGGTCAGGACCAATGGATTATGGGCTTAAACCTCATGGAGGCTTCCTACATACGTTGCCTTGGCAAGGATCAAATACCCCATAGTTCAAGAGGGTTTGGTGAACCGACATGAAGGAGGTCGGAACGACCAATGGATGGTGGGATTGAACCTTATGGAGGCTTCTTACGTACCTTGCCTTGGAAAGAATCAAAGACCTGTAGTTTAGGTAGGGTTCAATGGCTTACCACTGACTAGGGAAACAACAGATTACCGCTGGTTGAGGTCCACAATTTAACATCATGCAGGATGGGGGCGGAGCGACCGGGTGTTGGGCTTGAACCTCAGGGAGGCTTCCTAAGTACCTTGCCTTGGAAAGGATCAAAGACCACGTAGTTTAGGTGGGGTGTGTGGTACTTACACCCTAGGCTGCCTAGAGAGGATATCATGATTGATGGTAAATCTAATCCCATGTGAGTCATGCTCAGTGTGAGAAACAAGAGACAACAAAGACCCGACGATCACATCGCGAAAGGTGCGTCTGTGGGAAGTGGAATAGGGGCTTACGCACGGTTAGAAGCCCAAAGATTAAATAGGTTCTTACACCTGGTTAGCGGCCCGAGGTGATGGATATTGGGACTTACTCTAGTATGGAGGCCCGAATGGTGACAAAGCCCAGTGGGAGAGGGACTTGGCACCCAGGAAGAGAGAAGGAGTAGGGGTGCTACCTCCTGTAAGAAAAGTTAGGGGCTTACACCAGGGTGGTTTCCCTTTCCTCACGGACAGATGCCGCTCCTATAAAGAGGATCTCATTTCATGTGAGGAATGATTTTACTCCTATGGAGACCAGTGGGCATAGAGAATGTCCGAGACGGGGCACCCCACGTGCAAGGCACGGGGAGAGGTGGTAGTTTAACATCATGTGCTGAGGACGAAGGTGCTTGGTAGTTTAACGTCCTGCGACTCGGGTGATGTGGGTGCGCTCTGCCCCCCTAGGACTTACTTAACCGACACCCTCTACACGTTGGTGAAGAGAAGGGACAGGAAACGCCATGGCTAGGGGGTGTTATGGAGTGAACCATTGGGGGGTCCATGTTAGCATGGCTGTGTGAAGAAGCAATAGCCATTAGTGTTCCTATGCAGAGGATCATGAGGCAAAGCAACGCAACAGGAAGTATCATCCAAGGGGATTTGAAATTGCTCTGTGCAAATCTAAGGGGCCACACGGGAAAAGAGCGCGTGACGCAGGTGTGTCGCGTATAAGAGAGGCCCGAACATGGTGCCTCAGGGTGAGGGTAGCACATGAAGCGTGTGTCAGAGAATGGGATGGGGAAAAATAGGAAGTCTGCACGCAAGGTGGAAGGTTTGCGTGAAAGACAAAGAGGTTTCATGAAAGAGGTATGGGTGGCGTGCAATACGGAAGGGTTGCATGCAAGACAGACAGGTTGCTCGCAAGTTGGACCGGTGGCGTTCAGGACGGAAGGGTTGTGCTCAAGACGGATGAGTTGCACGCAAGTTGGACTAGTGGCACGCAAGAGGAAAGGGTTGTGCACAAGATGGATAGGTTGTGTCCAATTTGTATGGACTGCACACAAGAGTGCCTGACATAAAGGGGACTTGCACACAATAGGGGACCCCTTGTGTGCAAACAACTTAGGGAAAAATGAAATTCACAAGGATCAGAGGGCCCGTCCGAAGGCGCCCCCAGGGAACCTATCATGCAACAAACAATACCTGAAGGCCATGGGTTTTCCATGCGGTCATGGTAGATGGGGTTTCACGCAGCAGATCATCACTTCGTCTTCTGTTATCGTCCCTGAAGAGCGGGGATACAGTTTGTTTTATAGCCAGAGTCCTTGGAGTGGCGTGCAAGAGCTTGGCGCGCAAACCCCATTCGACGTCGCCCTGGGCACGGAAACGGGCTCGGGTACGCAAATGGACGTTCAACGTCGCCTTGTGCATGGAAACGGGGATGGGCACACAGACCCCCTTCAACGTCGCCTTGGGCATGCAAATGGGGCTGGGTGCACAAACCCCTAGTCGACGACGCCTTGGGCACGGAAATGGGGCCGGAGTGACTGGTCATGGAGGGAGACATTTTGGGTGAGGAAGGGAAGGCCAACGTGCAATGGTTTGTTCCCCAGAAGTCCTCTTGCACACGCCTTCCAAATCTTGCACGCGCCCACCTCTTAGGCCCTAGGATCTCCTTTTTTGCGTCCCAGATTCATTCAACGCTCTTTTATCTACCCGATGTGGCCCTTTTCTAGATTTTGGTGTCAACGAATTCCCCCCTTCAGAATTAGAGCTGAAAGTGTACCCGAAGGTCAAATTCTAAGGTTACGCCAAATAATTGAAATGATATCCTCATTGTCATGAAAAAATACAATTTGCGCGCACATGAGTGCTGCCCGGGTGCGGAAGACACGTCCGCGCTTTATAAATAGGCTGAGCCCCCCCTTGGCCTTACTTTGACTTTTTTCCATGTGACAGGTTTTCTTTCTCTCGTGCGCGAAAAAATTATTGTTCTGTGTGTAAGATACTATGATTAACTCTGGGTTTTGTGCGCGATTCAGAATTTTTCCACGCATGTCGATCTTATTTTACGCCACCGCTTTTGCATGCCAAATTTTCCTTCTTTCACAATGATGCTGTTTTTGTGCACCGAATCATCCTTCTTTCGCACCAACCTCTAAGGACTTATAAAAATGGACACTCATCAGTCTGACGCCAAGAGGAAAGTTTCCGCTGCAGCAAGGAGAACCAAAATGATCGTGAAACCTTAGATTCTTCGTGTGAGGAGGGTCGTGTCTGACAACCAAATGATTTTTGGCAAGCTTACGCAAGCTCAAAAGTACTACGTACTGAGTGGTAGCCTGCCGCTATGGAACTTAGGTCTTCTGGAAGAGGTGCTGATGCTAGGTTTCGAGACGGACACACCGCGGTCGTGGGTGAAACTCGAGGATAGTCTTCCACGATTCCATATTACCAACAACGACCATCCTACTAGGGAGACATAGAACATATCCATCTATATCCTAAATCCGAAGACTAGGATGGTTGTAGGAAGCGATCCAGTTCCCGAGGAATCTCCCACTATTTATGCAAGTACTTTCAGAAGCAGCATTATTGACGAGACAACAGGCTGGTAGGCATGGGATTTCAGATCTTGGGGCAACTTCACCAATGAATGGGCATGGGTGTACTGGGTATGCCAGACATGTGAGGAATTCGGGTCAGAGCTGCGGGCCATTGGGATTTTCGAGGCCGTTTGGATGCCTCAATTCCACTTTTACCGACAGCAGGACTTGGTAGCAGAGCTGTTCAGTCACTGGTCACCTGATACAAACACTTTTCACCTACATCATGGGGAGGTGGGAATTAGTCTGTGGGATGTCCATTTTATTGGGGGAATCCCCTTGGAGGGGTATCAGTATGATGAGTTCCTCCCGATGGAGAATGTTTGGGGGGATAGGACCCGCACCCCAATCCTGTCATGAAACCTGCTGAAGCTAGCTAAAGAGGAACTCAGAATAAAATACATCCTAAAGTACATACCCAATATAGGGTGGTTTAGTCTCTTCTTAACCCAGGACATGGCCGTGAAGATGCCAGGCTGAGGGAAGCAATGCCCGAACACATCTCAGAGGGGAAAGGCAAGATCATATTGTAAGATTTTAGAGACGAGAGAGTATCGATCATGGGGATTTGGAATTAATGAAGGTTGAGACCCAAATTTGAAATATGTCGGGTTCCTCACCGTGTTCTTGAGCGACTGGTTGTTACCTCTGAGGAACACGAGGATGGGAGTCTGCCCGAGGATGCTAGTGATGGACGAGATTATGGTGGAAAAGAAAAAGTTTAACCTAGGGGTACCAGTGCTGGATAGGATATACCATATCCTAGGGCGCATTTTGATGGGAAGTATGCCCATGAGGATATGTGGGCCATTACAGATCCTCCACGGTTGGGTCGCAGCCCACTATGGAGGGTACGACTTCCCGAATTCTATCCACCTCCCGGTAATGGTATGTAGCCATCCCTCTTGAACATTACTGGGATCCGCCCATTGGTGGTCAGGGATGATGGAGTCAAGCTCAAGATCGACATCCACACTCACTTCGACTTGGACTATTTCCAAACCCCAATTTCCCAAATGGTAGATGATGGGCAGGGTCTACTTGAGCAGAGGGAGTACCTGCAGAGCATCCGGGGCGGCGTGCTGGTGGCCCGAATTGATAGAAAAATCTTCTGCGAACCCAATGTGCCGACCAGGTTTTTCAGGAAGTCTGGGTGCATGAAACAGATTCCCAAGAAAGTATATACAGAGGTACGAGAAGAGCGGAATCCCTACATTCTCTGCCAGCTGTGGCTTATGTTCATGACAGATGGCCTGGGTGAAATCATTACTCTTCCCTCCACCGATGTTAGTGCCAGACTGTCAACAGAGTATGCCAAACACTGGAAAAAAACTTACCCTGAGGAAATTATTTGGAAACGCATTCAGTAAGTCAAGGAAAATAGTACAGAGACTGAAGAGCAGGAAGGTAGGAAAGGTACCGCGAGGGAAGTGAGGAAAAGAATAGGTCGGGGAGTTAGCGCGGTGTGAACTGGTACTTTATCGGTAGGGGAAATGCAGACCGAGAACATGCCTCTGTCCTCTGGGGAAGGGTGGTCTCGTGCATGGCCTCGAGGTCCAACTAGGAACCTCTTAGGAAAGAAACTCAGGTATCTCCTGATGCTATCTGCCGATGATATCTTCCCTTATCTGTGGTCTGCTTGGAGAACGCTGCGATAGTCCATGTCCGCCGAAGTGTTATGGCGGAGGTTGATGCGCACCGAGCTCGATCTGAAAGAAATAGGGTGCATCCAGATACTGGATAAAGTAAACTTTCATTTTCGGCATGCATACCTGATGTCCATGGACATGTAGTCATGCCAAAAGGGGTGCTATTAATAACCGCATCTCCTGGTGAAAGTAATGCTTGGCCAGGAGCGGGACCTAGAGAGGCTACCATCTGAGGATGAAAGTGTAGAGGAGGAAGAAGAAGAAGAAGAGGACTAAGTTGAGGGTATTAGTGCTGAGGGGCCTTCAGAAGATCCCAATCACCAGTGGAGTTCCCGGGAGAGTGGCGAAATCGCTGGATCTGATGCAGAACTGGCAGAACAACTTGAGGTGTGGTTTAAAACTTATACCGAACTTCATCTTTTCCTAGTATCGATCCATCAACCAAACCTTGTCCTATTTAGGAACACGTGGGCGAGGGTCCTGAGGAAGCCTTCCCCACCAGGGGAATGAGTACACCTATAGAGACCGGGGAGCAACCTCGGGGGCCAGTCCTCAGGACCAGGAATAGTGGGGCACCAATTCCAGCTGTACTAGGCGATAATGATCCAAAAGGAGAGCCCCCTTCCATACCCATTTTCCAAGAGGAGATGGCATCGGTAATCGAGTTGACAAGCACCTAATGCTCTCCCATGGCGGGGGCCCCTGCCATGACACAGGCATTGGACACCACTGCACTTGGCTCCTGTAAGTCCTTTCTCATTGGTTTCCCTTTTTGCTGGAGAATTTATCTAACCAAGATACTCATTCCTGATGCAGTGATCGCAAGGTTGGAGGCACGACAAACCATCGAGTCTGGGACATCTGCAGGAGTAGGATAGGAAACGACCGCATCAGACTTTGTAGAATCAACCATTCGAGGAAACCCTACCCTCGTACTCGGTGAGCCGAAGATCACAATGAGGGATGGTAATGCAGCCAGGGTGGAACTCCAGCCCGACGAGAGAGAAGTAACTGATGAGGTGGAGGTTCCCGAAGAAGACCCTATTGCTGAAATCCTCACTATTTTCCCCAACTATTGGCCTGCAGATCCCGAGGAGATAGATTATTCTGATTTGGAGGTGGCCGATGAGATCCGTATGACGCAGCGCAAAGGGTGGAAGTATATCATGCGCTTTCTCGGTCAGCCTCAGATGGAATAGCTAAAATAGATGGGATCACTCCATACCTAGATGTTCTTTCTATGTGTTGGAGGGGTTGATGCTTAACATCTTCATTCGACAGTCTGTGACTACATGGCCATGAAGCTGTGCGAGATCAGCTGATGCTCCAATGTTTCCTGGTGTTAAGAAGAGTCGGAGAGTACCCAAGAGTTTCTGAAGGCATAAAAAGAGGTCCGAAACCTCTTAGAATAGGTGAAAGTGAAGGAGGTATTCATTTCAAACTGTTTTGAGCTTGTGGGGAAATTGAGGGCCCAACTGGTGGATGCCCAAGAGCAACTGGTGGAAGCAGGTCACCAAATGACTGCACTCCAAACGGAACAGGAGAAAGCATAGGCTAGGGTCAGTGAACTGTGCCTTGTGTTCGCTAATTAATAAAGGGTTCTTAGGGGGTGGGAGGCAATCCTGGAGGCCACAATCCAAAATTTAACATCTCTAGAGCGATTTATCCAAGATGCGGATCCCTAAGGGACCTATTTTGGTTGAACTTATAAACACACTTCTCCTTACTGCCTCTTGTTCTGAATTTCATGTATGGATAGATTTATTTACTTGTTAGTTTGGTTTAATGCATTCAACCACAATCCTGAAATAAATAACAATTCATTACTAAGCTCACATGGGTCGTACTCGATGTGAGAAATAAGGGATGCTCGCATTATTACTTCGTTTGAATGTAGGAGTACCAACCAAGATTTGGGCACCCAAGGTTCGAACAACCGATCCGGATTCCCAGGAGGATAAGGGAGAGACCTAACTGGGGAATGAAGCTCTCAGAATAGTTTAATTACCGTTTTCCCAATGTACTTTTGTGCATGAGCAGGGTAACGCTAGGGGCGCTGGAATAAATCCGAACAGGGGGGATGGAAGGCGTGAATCACAATAACCAAGATTCAGAACACTGTAGTGATGTCATGAAAATTAAGAATGACTATTGACCATGTTCAAAACACAATATCTTTATTGTGTTATCCTGAAATGGGGACAACAAATGAGGGCCGACCACTGACCATGTTCGAAACACGGGGCCTGACTCAGAATGTCATCCATTAGTCTTATCGAACGTTGGCCCAAGATAGTAGGTGAGCCATATGTTGAGAATCCATACTGTTAGGGGGTTCCTTTAGACGTGAAAGGGGATGGGGGTCTGAATAACAGACATGCAAAGCATGGAAGGTGGAGTGATGGTTTTCTCGAATGGAATGAAACACTCTTGGCGTTACGCCACCTTGGTGAGAACACATTAGGTGGGAACACCGTCCTGATCATGGATCATTCCTTATTTTAAAAAGGACATATCTAATGAGAAAACTATCACCTCCCAATTTTATCATGGGGAATCCCAAAATTTTTTAGGGTAAAGTTTCAATTTCATGGTTCCCCAAAAGATATCAGGTCAAGGGACCAAAAAAAAGAGGGGGGAACGAGAATTATGATTCCTGGGGCTGGACCTGGAGACAGGATGTCTGGGGGTTCTTATGTATCCCATTAGAATAGAAATCAAGCCCAAACATATTTCTTGGGGCACAGTGTGGTCAGATACCAACACTGGTAGGGAGAATCCTCTCTGGAGAGGAAACTGACACATCCCATGATTAACATAGGGCATCCCGAACTTGTTCAGGATAGAACCATAGTTTAGTGTCATGCATTGAGGACATATGGACTCGTGTAGTTTAACGTAATATGATAGGACGTGGAGTGAAAGGGAATATCCCAGGAGGGGAGTATGTGGTGCGGTAGCTATAAACCTGACGTGAATGAGGACTTGGAGTTCGGACCACACCACGTATTCCCGGAGGAAACTCCTCAGGTCAAGGGATCAAAAGTGAAAATTAGGCTGGGCCCACAGCAAAGTGGCTAGGAGTTCCTATGTACCCCATGAGTATGGGAATCAATCCATACATAGTTCTGAGAGCGCAGTTTTATGTCATGCGGGACGAGGAAAGGTACATGTGGCATGCCTGCGCTAGTACACGTCCTAACAGAAATACTAAGCCCACGTGGGTCATGCTTGATGTGGGAAACAAGAAATAGTGATGGGACTTTCCTAGCACAGGGAGGAACACATTAGGGATGATGGGACACTAGGTGAATGGCATCCCACTGATGCTGACCCGCCTATATAACGCACCTAGATGCACTAAAGAGTAAAGTCAAGTATGTTGGAATTCCACTTGAACATAAGGAAGTGGAAATTTGTGAATCATGATGCTCGAGATCTGGACCACAATGATGGTGGAGTGATGATAGGGGATAGATATTGACCATGTTCGAAACACAGTATCCATATCGCATTATCTTGGAATGGAGACAGACAAATGAGGGTCGACCGTTGACCATGTTTGAAACTTTGGACCTGTCACAAATGTTGTTTGAGATATTTAGGTACGTTGGCCTGAAACGGTAGGTGAGCTGAGGCAGCATGAGACCAGGCTGGGAAGGGGGTCCCTTCAGATGTGGAAGAGGATGAGGATCCAAATAATAGGCTCACGAAGCTTGGACATGGAATGAGGGGAATGTCCCCGTGAAAATTCCACACTTTGGGTTCTTTGTCAGAACGCATCAGAGTATGACAATGAGATGCATCAGATAGAGGGAGTCGAGTCCCTTCCAAAGATCAAGGGTCCTGGGGTCGCACACTTTCATCTTAAGGTCCTAGGGTGGACCATTAATGGGGGATTGATTTAATGGACTGTGTGTAGGGTGGCGAAATAACCAAACGTAACGCGTAGTTCCCATAGGGAGATCTTAGTTTTGGGTCATAGAACTCAGATCACACTAGGAAAAGATATGGGAAGCACATGGTTGAACTATTGAAAAACCCGACGTTAATGAGAACCTAAGAGGTACTGGATACACCACATGTTCCCAAATGAGTTCGGGCCAAGGGGCCAAAAAATAAGGGACAAGATTTGTAGATTCATGGGACTGGAACCAGAGAAAAAAATGCATGGGCGTTTTTACGTATCCCATGAGGATGGGAATCAATCCAAACATAGTTCTAGAAGATGTAGTGTAGTTTAATGTATTGCGGAAAGGATGTGTAGTGGTCTTAGTTTATGGTCATTGAGCTTGAAACACGGATCATATGAAATGAGAGACACACGACAATGTAATTACAAGACCCAGCGTTAATGAGGACATGGTCCGGATCACTGTGCACTTATTAGGGGAGGTTTCAGGTCGAGGGACTGAAAACGCAAGTTAGGCTAGGCCCGAGGAAAAGTGCACGGGTGTTCCTATGTATCCAATTCGGGTGGGAATCAAGCCACATGTAGTTCTAAAAGGTCGTGCGGGTCTGGACCTTGCACCAAAAGAAGCGGTATTTGATAGATCTTGTTTATCCTTTAGGATGAATGAGTGTTTTTTTGTGTAGTGATAGACCTAGGATAGAAAGTATAGGAATCTCTAAAAAAGTCAAGCCGTGTGCAGGCATTGAAAAATGGTATGGTGTATGACTGATACCAAACATGATGCCTCCTTGAGTGAGGATATCACGGTGCAGTTCTATTTTTTGTCATGCGGACAAGACGATAATGTCACAGTTTAGGGTCATGTGATGGGACCAACCATGCATTTTTAACGTCATGCAGGATAAATGAAATAGTTTAAAGTCATGTGGGACTAAGCATCATAGTTTAAATTCATATGGATCAGATGTACATAGGAGAGATGAGGTTCCAGAGGGGATGCGCACGGCATGATAAAGCATACCCAACATGAAGGAGGACAAGGTCCACACCATACCGTGTGAAATTACGAGGAGGAAACCTTGGTCCAAGGGGTCAGGAAATATTAGAGGATAAGGGGAAAGATAAACTAGCTCCCAATTGAATTGGACCTGAAGATGAGATGTCCGGGTGTTCCTACATATCCCATGGGAATGGGAATCAAGATGTACGTAGTTCTAAAAGAGATATTAGTTTAGGGTCTCAGAGATTAGACCATAGAGGAGCAAAATACTTCCAAGTTAGTGCAAACCTCAACCCAATCCCTAATCCCACATGAGTCAAACTCAGTGTGGGAAACAAGGGTGGAATAGGTTTTTGCAATACCTGGAACGCACGCCAAAGGGAAGTCGGTGCGGAGCCCCGAATGATGCCTTTACCACGACTTTTTTCCTCCTAACGTGCAAATGAACACTGAGGGATAGTGCCAGGAGTTTCAAAATTCTATTTGGACATGATGTGATGGAAAACAATTTGAACCATGTAACCAATATTTTGGGATTAATGGGGTTGGTGTGACGATGGAGGATAATTTTTGACCGTGTTCAAAACACAATATCTATATCGTGTGACCTGGAATGGGAACAACAATTGAGCATAAACCGCTGACCGTATTTACAATGCGGGACCTGTATCAATTTGTTGTTCGAAACCCTTGAGGACGTTGACATGTAATGGTAGGAGGGCCCTTAGGCTGGGAATCCATGCCATTTGGGGGTCCCTCCGGATGTGAAAGGTGATGAAAGACCTAATAAAGAGGAACACAGATCCTGGAAGGTGGGTGGGAACATGTCTAGGTAAAACCCGACACTCCAGAATCTGAACCAGAGTACTTTTGGGCACATTGGTGAATCACTGAAGAGGGTCTAGGGGCTGAAATTGAGAGTGGATGATTTAAAAATATGAGTATAGAACAAGAGGATAGAGAACTATTTGGAGAAAGAGGTAAATAGTGTGGTTGTTTCAAACCCGATGCGAATGGGGACATAATCCCATACCACACCATATACCCTTCTCCCTGAAAAAGTGCATGACAAGGGGCCTAGGTAAAGGGGAGATTTCTAAGAGATGGGGCTAGACCTGAAGTCTAGGTGTTCAGGCAGTCCTACGTATCCCATTAGGATGGGAATCAAGCCACACATAGTTCTAGAAGAGGGTAATGTGCAGTTTACCATCATGAAATAAGGACACAAATGGGTAAGATACCCCACATAAAGGAGGTGTACGGTGCAGCGAGTAACCCGATGTGAATGAGGACATAATCCCACACCACACCGTACAACCCTAAGTGAGAACTTGGGCCAGGGGTCCGAGAAGGCCAAGGGGCCTGAGGCTGGACCTCGGACGAAAAGTCCCAGCCAACTTACAGTTTAACGTCTTACAGTGAGGACGAAGAAAGGGGTAAGATACTTCAAACAAGGGAGGTGTACGACGCAGCAAGTAACCTGACGTGAATGAGTACATAATCCCACACCACACCGTACAACCCTAAGTGAGAACATGGACCAGGGGCAGGAGGCTAGGCCTCGAACAGAAAATCCTAGCCAGTTTGCAGTTTAACATCTTATAGTGAGGATGAAGGTGATCTTAGTTTAGGGTCATAGAGCTCAGACCGTATATGCCTAGTTTAATGTCATATGTGTGGGATAGAAAGGGAAGATCATCGTGATTATGTAATACCACAAAGTAGTAATGATGATTGAAGACAAATGTTGACCAGGTTCACAACACAGTATCCACCCTTATGTGACCCAAAGAGGGGAGAACAATTGAGCATCGACCATTGACTATATTCGCAACACGGGACTTGCATCAACTTGTCACTCAAAATCCTTGAGGGTGTTATCCCTTAATAGTATGAGAGCCATTGGGCCGAGCGTCCATTCCATTCGGGGGCCATTATGGATATAGAGGGTGACAGAAACCCAAATGATGGGCCATGTCGAGCATGGAAGGGCCTATACTCGTAGAACATATGATAAATGAAGGAAGGGATATCTCAAGGGGATATGTGTGGCATAGAGAAATATCCTGACATGAATGAGGGCATGAGTCCGCACCGCACCACCCAATCTTAAATGAGAACTTGGGTGAGGGGCCCGAAGGGGTCAAAGGACCTGAGGTTGGGCGTCCCGTCCAATTGTATCCATATGACCTCTTGTGCAGTTACCACCTCATCATAGCTCTTAAGCCCACATGAGCAATGCTCAGTGTGGGAAACAAGGAGCCGGATTCGGCTTTCCCTATCATATAAGGGTCTGATAGCTGGAATCGCCCTAGGGGAGTCACAACTCGAAGATACAATGTGTAGGATGAACCACCACACTCAATGTTTGGGATCTACGGGGGTGGTGAAAATGACAAAGGATAGCCACCGACCATGTTCGAAACACGACTTCCTTATAGTGTGACCTGAAATGGGAACAAAAAATGAGCATCAACCGCTGACCATATTTGCAACACGTTACTTGTATCAATTTTTTTGCTCAATATCCTCGAGGGAATTGGCATAAAGTGGTAGGAGAGCCCATAGGCTAATCATCCATGCCATTCAGGGGCCCTTCTGGATGTGAAAGATGATGGAGTCCCAATCAAAGGAGTGGGTGAAGCATAGCTGTGCCCATGCATTTTAACATCAAGCAGGGAAGTGAAAAAGATGGACATATCTGGGGAGTGGGAAGTATGGAGGGATCGAGATGAGATTGACGTGAACTAGGGATAAATCCTGTACCATACCATGTGTCTCGACCCAAGGGGGAATGCTGACATTTGGGCTGGGCCAACAAACAAAATGTCTGGGCATTCCTACGTATCCCATGAGGATGGGAATCAAGACGTATGTAGTTCTTAAAGGCCAGGCAGTTTAACGTCATGTGGTGAGGACATGGGAGGATAGAAGAACGAGGAGGGGGGAACATGGTGCGACCGTGGTAATCTTAACATGAGTGGGGCTAAATAAGCCTTCACTACATCGTGTAAGGATCCTCCAAGAGGTTTACCCCCAAGGGGGATAGTCAAAGATGAGAGTTTGGGGGCTGGGATCAAGAAGAAATGTTTGAGCATTCCTACATATCCCATGCGGATGGAAATCAAGCCACATGTAGTTATAAGGGTGAATTTTAACATCTTTTAGGATGACATACAGTTTAATGTCATGCGGGACGTTTTACAGTTTAAATTCATGTAGGACCAAGCAGTTTAGGGTCATGCTGGGCCCGATAGTTTAGGGTCATGCAGAACCAGCTATATTAGGCAAAGTATTGCTTGAGAAACTTGGAATTTGTTGGACGAGCTATACGCTCACCATCCATGGTTACCAGTGAGTACGCGCCATTGGGGTAAACCTTGTGAACAACGAAAGGTCCTTCCCATTTGGGCTCCAACTTGGGTGGTTTCTTACCAGGTATCATTGGTGTCCGGAGGGCCAAAACCAAATCACCTTGCAGGAAAGAGCGAAGGTGAACCTTTTTCTAAAGGCTGTAGCTATCTTATTTTGATGCCTTTCTTGATTGTGCAGGGCATGTATGGCATCCCGCCTTTTTTGTCACATATAATTTCATTACAATACACAAAACTGAGGATCTTTAAGGTTTAGTGTCTTGGAAACAAGGAACATAATACATGAAAACAACATAAAACATTCTTCTTAAACACTTGAAAGTATTCTCCTTAAGTTCATCCAAGGTTTATTACAACATCTCATAACCCGGGGACATACATCAAAAGAAAGGGTGAGTAGAAGGCCCAGTAAGGGAAACAAGAGAAGCATTTTACATGTGAACTTAAGATACTTCAATAAGGTCATGAAAATAACTTTAAGGCATGAGAAAGAATTCATGAGGCATATCATAATAAAAATAACATTTTTCATAACTTGAAGATGTGGCTACAACATTTTACAAAGACAATCATTTCCGTTTCACTGAGGTCCATCCCCAAGGTGTCAATAAAAATTACCAAGGTTATTCACCAAGGTATCAGTCTAAATGGTCATCTTTAGAGATTAAGTCTTTACCCAATGCATTGGAGAACTATCAGGGAGCACCCTTAAATTTTATTTATCATAATGTGAGCCAAATATATCATCATCAATCATTTCATAAACAACCCATATATCATAAAAGAAATGGGTTTCATTTCATAATCATAACGTCTTAAAAACTTCTTTAAAGACATGATCTTTGTGTCACTTTAAAACCCACAGAAAAGGAAGGTGGGTATCATGTATGTAAATCCCAGAATTTAAAATAGAACAACTTGGTATATATGTGAATACCCCTATAGAAGAGAGATCTTTGAGTATTCACTTAATAAAATAAAAGAACTTTAGAAAAATAGAGAGACATTTTGAGACGGAAATTCTGCAACATAACGACTATGTTACGAGGTTTTAGAAAACATTGAAAAGAGAGGGGACATGGGTCAACCACTCATAAATTATCTATAAAATAGTAGGGGAACAGAATATAAAGAATTTAATAACATGGTAATGAAATTTTAATGACATACCATTTGAAATAAAAAACATGGAAGGAAGACAAAAATTAGATTTCTCTTATGAAAATCCGGCAGCCTAACGACGTCACTTAAAATTCAACCAAAAATGAATTGACAAGATCAAATAGGGTATCTCATCATATGAAAATAAGAGTTAAGTATGATAGATATATAGATCATACCCCAACATAATAAAAAGGAACTTGAAAGACTTGACATGAAAATAGATCTTGAAAACGAGAAGGGTGAAAGAATCCCTTAAAAATTCGGCAGCCTAACGGCGCCACTTAAAACTTCAAAATACTGAATTGAAGAGATAAAATAGGGTCTATAATAATATGAAGATAAGAGTTCAGTATGATAGATATAGATATCATACCAAAAAAAAATAAAAAGGAACTTGAATGACTTGACATGAAAATAGATCTCGAAAATGAGAAGGGTGAAAGAATCCCTTAAAAATTCGGCAGCCTAGCGGCACCACTTAAAACTTCAAAATAATGAATTAAAGAGATAAAATAGGGTCTCTCATCATATGAACATAAAATATCAGCATTATAGATATAGATATCATACCCAACATAAAAAGGAACTTGAAAGACTTGACATGAAAATAGATCTTTGAAAAATGAGAAAGGTGAACGAGTCCCTTAAAAATTCGGCAGCCTAACGGCGCCACTTTAACATTCTTAAAATGAAATGATGAGAGAAAGAGGGGGTCTCTCATAATATGAACATGAAAACGACAGTAGGATGAATGTAAAATAACATCATCCAACATAAGAGCATGGATCATAAAAGAAATGACATAAAAGAGATTACTTGAAAAGAAAGAGGAAGGTAGGATCCCTTACCTTAAAACGTAACTCTTAAAACTCAAAGGTTGGGATATTGAGGTCTTGGGGGAACCTTGAGAGGACTCCTTGGGAGGTAATGAGACCATATATTTGTTGGGGGAGAGTTGGGAGTCGAATGGATGATAGGATGGCTTGGTATTTATAGGGAAAGTGAGGGGACAAGGCATTAATGGCCAAGGGACACCTCATTAGTGGTTTTGGAAAAACCATGGGCTTGCCCATGGTATTTTCCCATGGTATTGGCCACTTGGGACACCTCATAACTTATATTACTATTCATAAGTCGACCATATTGATTACATACTTAATACATCATTTAATGATGTCATTAAACACCCGTAACTTAAAAACTGTATTTTCACTATTCATCGAAAATTCAACTTTCTCAGAAAAATCCCAAACTTTCAACTTAACCAAATATCGATGCTCTGATTTCAAAAATGAACTCCATTTTATAAAAATAATTTTCTAGATATTTTTAATTTAATTTTTAAATAAATACACTATTCACCGAAAATTCATTTTTTTTTCAGAAAAATCCCCAAAAATTACCTTAACATAATATCGATGCTCTGAGTTCAAAAATGAAATCCATTTTATAAAAATAATTTTATAAATATTTTTAATTAAATTTTTAATTAAAAAACACTATTCACTCGAAAAAACTAATACTGGACTAATAATTTATGAAACCATTATTTAACCATTTTATTGAATCACATTACTTAATCAAGGTGCCTAGATTATATTAATGCTTTATTTAAGTGAGATTACTAATCCATTTGGTCACATTACTAATCCTAAGCATAAAATTACTATTCATAATTTACTATTCATCAAAAATTAATTTGATCTTATTAGACTCTAAATTTCGTACTGAACATAATTGTAGAAGACACATTTTTTGAAAATAATTACACATTTTTAATTATTTAAGGTTTACATAAACATTTTTTTTAAAAATAATTTCTCTAAAATTCACCAAAAATATGCATACTATATTTATCCGGACATTTGAAAATTCATAAACTTCATCATAAGAAGAAATCAAAATTTTTATTTAAAACAAAGGATTACACAAGGCAGTTACGATCTCCTTACATAACCTCTTATCACACCAGCATAGGACCTAAGTGTAAGGTGTGATAAGGTGAGAGAATCCTAGGGAGGTTGGCCAACATCACACGAGTAGTAATTTCTATCATTTTGAACTTCTCATGAAGGCGATTCCATTATAGCTTCACACGATGAAGTTCGTCTTGGGTTTGGTCCAGAGCAAATCCCATTGGTTCTACCTCCTTCCCAAGTTCCATTAGATGGGATTCGATCGGTCCAAGACTACTGGGTGAGGCCATCGAATCTTCTTTCTATATTAATTAACCAAGATCACTTGTATTTAGAGATAAATATCGAAATGTTTAGTTTCTAGAGGTCATATTGACCAATGGTCATATAACAGTCAAAACCCAATGGTCTCATTTTAATTATACTCATGTTATCAAATGAAACAGTTTTGTTGAGTATAAAAAAATAAAATAACACACAAAATTAGGGAACAAGATTTATTCAAAATTTCGGGTCGTTACAATCTTCCCCCCTTAAGAAATTGCATCCTCGCAATTTTTAAAATTGGGTTTTGAAATTTTATTAAAAGTCCCACACTGGAAAAGGAGTCAGTAAAACTATTACCTTAAAAGAAAGGAAGGGAAGTAAAAAGGTCACCCGAGTTAACCCAGACTAGGATTCCATGTAGGAAAACATGGACATGGAGGAAAAAACAAAGGGTCACGTTCTAAGGGTGAGTGATAGAAAACATGATTAGGAGAAAGTTAACAACAAGAAAATCACAAACTTGTGATGGATTAAACGGTATTTGATTTCCCAGTAGGAAATGTTAACAGACAACACTTTTTTTTACGTTCCTTTTCATAGTTTTGAGGAATTCATTTACTACATAGAATAAAAACACAAGGAAATATATTTACCTTCAATTAGAGTTTCATCCTTTAATAAGTTTCTACCAAAAATAATCTTTTCTCCAAATGATGATCATTCAAAACTACTTGGTCTCATCAAAGCACACGAATCATCTTTTAGAGAATCACATAATACACCAAAGATTAACTATCTATTTCTTATATTATCCCAAAAATAGAAAGGGTAAGATAAAAAAACGCTTCAAAAAGAAATAATACCATAGGAAGGGAAACTTCTTTAAATCTTCAAAATTCCACGGTAGTACCCAAAGTTCATCATAGACCATTCCATAAATAACTATCCTTAAAATTCCTCAAAATAAACCAAACTAAGATTGAAACCCAAATACCAGAAGGATTTGATAACATTTTCTTCCAAAATAAACTTCATCGTTCATCTCCAAACAACATCAACCATTCCTAACATCTTATAACAAAAGTAGATAACCTAAACATATTTTCCCCAAGATAGGTTAATCATTTCCATAAGTAACCTATATTACCATAAGTTCACCTTAAATTCATCGATTATTTAAAATATAAGTTAACCTTTATTCCTCAAAGAAATTACCGTAGTAATCTATTTACCTCGATCAAATAGGGTTCCCAAAATAGTGAAAGTCTTGCAAAATAATAATCATCTTTTAATCCCCTAATCATCTCTGTCATATTAATATGGAAATCATCACATTTCCTATCACATTGGTCGTTGGGATATGCTCTTCCATTTCCCTCCATTAACTAAGAAAAGAACGTATAATTAGGGGGCTTAAATACTTATCCAATAATCATTAAAAGGAAACTTTAAGCATGGAAGGATAAACTTGTAGAAGGAAAGTATACCCTAACTTGTGATCCCGTAGGTTCCAATCTAGGTTATCCATGAACATATATTCTTATGTGAATATTTATTTTATTTTATCTTTGTTCCTTTAATAATGGTTCATACTAAGCTTATGAATTTACCAAAGCATATCCCCAGGGAGTGTCGTAACCAAGAGTGCAGCAAGGACCGTTTTTGTGTACCAGTTACTTTTTGATTCTTGCTTAAAGTGGTGTTTTCAGGTTTTACCCCTATGTACATCTGTGCCAGATCCACCTCTACCTTCTCGTATCCAGACATGGATGTATTTGTTTGGCAATCCCTTACTCAATACTCACCAAAATACTAGGAAGATTTACTATATTTAAAATTTTCTATAGGGTTCTTTCTAGAGTTTTCATATCCTAATTTCCACAAATAACTAAACCATCCTTTGATACCAACTATGGCATCTCGCCTTTTTTGTCACATAAACTTTCATTACATTACCCAAAACTAAGGATCTTTACAGTTTAGTGTCTTGGAAACAAGGAACATAATACATAAAAACAACATAAAATATTCTTCTTAAACACTTGAAAGGATTCTCCTTAAGTTCATCCTAGGTTCATTAAAGCATCTCATAACCTGGGGACGTACATCAAAAGAAAGGGTGAGCATAAGGCCTAGTAAGGGAAACAAGAGAAGCATTTTACATGTGAACTTGAGATACTTCAATAAGGTCATGAAAAGAACTTTAAGGCATGAGAAATAATTCATGAGGCATATCATAATAAAAATAACGTTTTTCATAACTTGAATATGTGGATACAACATTTTACAAATACAATCATTTCCGTTTCACCGAGGTCCATCCCCAAGGTGTCAATAAAATTTACCAAGGTTATTCACCAAGGTATCAGTCTAAATGGTCATCTCTAGAGATTAAGTCTTTACCCAATGCATTGGAGCGCTATCAGGGAGCACCCTTAAATTTGTCTTTATCATCATGTGATACAAATATATCATCATCAATAATTTCATAAAAAAACCCATATAGCATAAAAGAAATGGGTTTCATTTCATAATCATAACGTTTTAAAAACTGCTTTAAAGACATGATCTTTGTGTCACTTTAAAACCCACAGAAAAGGAAGGTGGGTATCATGTATGTAAATCCCAGAATTTAAAATAGAACAACTTGGTATATATGTGAATACCCAATATAGAAGAGATATATTTTAGTATTCACTTAAATAAAATAAAATAACTTTAGAAAAAGAGAGAGACATTTTGAGACGGAAATTCTGCAACATAACGGCTATGTTACGAGGTTTTAGAAAACATTGAAAAGAGAGGGGACATGGGTCACCCACTCATAAATGACCAATAAAACAGTAGGGGAACAAAATATAAAGGATTTAAGAACATTTTAATGAAATTTTAATGAAATACCATTTGAAATAAAAAACATGGAAGGAAGACAAAAATTAGATTTCTCTTATGAAAATCCGGCAGCCTAACGACGTCACTTAAACTTCAACCAAAAATTAATTGACAAGATAAAATAGGATCTCTAATCATATGAACATAAGAGTTCATTATGATAGATATAGATATCATACCCCAACATAATAAAAAGGAACTTGAAATACTTGACATGAAAATAGATCTTGAAAACAAGAAGGGTGAAAGAATCCCTTAAAAATTTGGCATCCTAACGATGCCACTTAAAACTTCAAAATACTGAATTGAAGAGATAAAATAGGGTCTCTCATCATATGAACATATAATATCAGCATGATAGATATAGAGATCATACCCCAACATAAAAATGAACTTGAAAGACTTGACATGAAAATAGATCTTTGAAAAATGAGAAAGGTGAACGAGTCCCTTAAAAATTCAGCAGCCTAACGGTGCCACTTAAAACTTCAAAATACTGAATTGAAGAGATCAAATAGGGTATCTCATCATATGAACATAAGAGTTCATTATGATAGATATAGAGATCATACCCTAACAAAATAAAAAGTAACTTGAATGACTTGACAGGAAAATAGATCTTGAAAACGAGAAGGGTGAAAGAATCCCTTAAAAATTCGGCAGCCTAACGACGCCACTTAAAACTTCAAAATACTGAATTGAAGAGATAAAATAGGGTATCTAATCATATGAACATAAAAGATCAGTATGATAGATATAGAGATCATACCCCAACATAAAAAGGAACTTGAAAGACTTGACATGAAAATAGATCTTTGAAAAATGAGAAAGGTGAACGAGTCCCTTAAAAATTCGGAAACCTAACGGCACCACTTTAACATTATTAAAATGAAATGATGAGAGAAAGAGGGGGTATCTCATCATATGAACATGAAAAAGACAGTAGGATGAATATAAAAGAACATCCTCAAACATAAGAGCATGGATCATAAAATAAATGACATAAAAGAGATTACTTGAAAAGAAAGAGGGAGGTAGGATCCCTTACCTTAAAACATAACTCTTAAAACTCAAAGGTTGGGACCTTGAGGGCTTGGGAGCACCTTGGGGGACTCCTTGAGAGGTAATGAGACCAAATATTCGTTGGGGGAGAGTTGGGAGTCGAATGGATGATAGGATGACTTGGTATTTATAGGGAAAGTGAGGGGACAAGGCATTAATGGCCAAGGGACACCTCATTAGTGGTTTGGGCAAAACCATGGGCTTGCCCATGGTATTTTACCATGCTATTGGACAATTGGGACACCTCATACCTTATATTACTATTCATAAGTCGACCATATTGATTACATACTTAATAGATCATTTAATGATGTCATTAAACACCCGTAACTTAAAAACTGTATTTTCACTATTCATCGAAAATTCAACTTTCTCAGAAAAATCCCAAACTTTCACCTTAACCAAATATCGATGCTCTGATTTCAAAAATGAACTCCATTTTATAAAAATAATATTTTAAATATTTTTAATTTAATTTTTAAATAAATACACTATTCACCAAAAATTCATTTTTTTTTCAGAAAATTCCCCAAAAATTACCTTAACATAACATCGATGCTCTGAGTTCAAAAGTGAAATCCATTTTATAAAAATAATTTTCTAAATATTTTTAATTAAATTTTTAATTAAAAAACACTATTCACCCAAAAAAACTAATACTTGACTAATAATTTATGAAACCGTTATTTAACCATTTTATTGAATCACATTACTTAATCAAGGTGCCTAGATTATATTAATGCTTTATTTAAGTGAGATTACTACTCCATTTGGTCACATTACTAATCCTAAGCATAAAATCACTATTCATAATTTACTATTCATCAAAAATTAAGTTGATCTTATTAGACTATAAATTTCGTACTGAACATAATTGTAGAAGACCATTTTTTGAAAATCATTACACATTTTTAATTATTTAAGGTTTACATAAACATTTTTTTAAAAAAAAAATCCTTTCTCTAAAATTCACCAAAAATATGAATACTATATTTATCCGGACATTTGAAAATTCATAAACTTCATCATAAGAAAAAATCAAAATTTTTATTTAAAACAAAGGATTACACAAGGTAGTTACGGTCTCCTTACATAGCCCCTTATCACACCAGCATAGGACCTAAGTGTAAGGTGTGCTAAGGTGAGAGAATCTAAGGGAGGCTCGGCCAACATCACACGAGTAGTAATTTCTACCAGTTTGAACTTCTCACGAAGGCGATTCCGTTCTAGCTTCACACGATGAAGTTCGGCTTGGGTTTGGTCCAGAGCAAATCCCATTGGTGCTACCTCCTTCCCAAGTTCCATTAGATGGGCTTCGATCAGTCCAAGACTATTGGGTGAGGCCATCGAATCTTCTTTCTATATTAATTAACCAAGATCACTTGTATTTATAGACAAATATCGAAATGTTTAGTTTCTAGCGGTCATATTGACCAATGGTCATATAACAGTCAAAACCCAATGGTCTCATTTTAATTATAATCATGTTATCAAATGAAATAGTTTTTTTGAGTATAAAAAAATAAAATAACACACAAAATTAAGGAACAAGATTTATTCAAAATTTCGGGTCGTTACAGCATGAAGCCTATTCTCGTCAAGTGATTCTAATTCATCCAGACGAATTTCAGCTACCTTATCTGGCACCTGCTGGTCATAGACTGCTATGTGTGATGAAGGAAACTGAATCTCGATGGGCAGGATGACCTCAGTTCCATACACCAGGGAATATGATCTCACCTGGGAGGAATTACGAGTCATTGTCCGATAAGCCCAGAGGGCGTTGGAGAGCTTGTCTGACCAACTATTCTTATTCTGACCAACCATTTTCTAAAAAATGTTAGATAGGGTTTTTTTGAACACCTCAATCTGTCCATTTTCATATGTATGATAGCGGGAGGTATGGTTAGAGCAGATGTTGTACTTAGCATACAATTTCTTCAGCTCAGCTGCTCGGAAGTTTGTGCCGTTATCGGTGAGGATGGAATGAGGGGCTCAAAATCGGTAGATGATATTGGACCTCACAAAGTCAACAATAGAATGGGATTTGACCTTCTTGAGTGGAACTGCCTCTGTACACTTGGAAAAGAAATCCATAGCTGTCAGGATGAACTGACATTGGTGCGATGTCATGAACGAATATGGTCCCACGATATCCAGTCCCCAGACTGCGAAGGTCTAAGAGTACTTGGTAGTGCAGAGAGGTTCTGGAGGCTGATGCATAAAGTTGGCATGAATTTGGCATGCATGAGATCTATTGGTGAACTCGATGTAATCATGGATCATGGAGGGCCAAAAGTACCCCATTCTCAAGATCTAGTGAGATAACTTCATCCCAGTCTGGTGGGCACCACAAGAACAGGCATGAAATTATTGCATGACCTAATAAATCTAGACTCCTTGGATGCAACCGAGGAGAACACCATCGAACCCGTTCTTGTAGAGGATCTTCTCAAGACTAGGACCACTCTGGAGGGTAAACTGCAGTGCGCGGTGTCGGATTCGCTCGTTCTAGTCCTGATCTGCCGGGAGATTACTGTGTTGGAGGTACTCAACCAAAGGTATCCTCCAATTGGGAGTTATTTCAATCAACATATATGAGGGACCTGGGGGTCCTGATGTGGTGCCTCCGGTGGTAATATGGTTCACCTACAGGCCATCGTCATTACCTGAGGAGATAGGATAAATGACTCTCCGATGTGCGACGTGGATAATCAGGTCATCCTACTTGGGCTCTGCAAGTGATTCAGCCAGGCCAACCAGGGCATCGACTAGACCATTCTGAGATCTAGGTACATGATTAACTTCTGGTTAAGATGGGAACTATGTCATTATCTGGAGAGTGTGTTCCAACAACGGTATGAGCTCTGGCTTTTTGACGATGTAGTCACCGTTGATTTGTTTGATGACTAGTTCGGAATCCCCTTTCACATGTAAATGGGGCACATCAATCTCGAGGACCAGATCGAGGCTAGTGATAAGAGCCTGATACTCTTCCTCATTGTTGGTGCAGCCTTTTGACAATAGGAATGAGTATGGTAGAATGGATTGTGCTGGGGTAATAAAGATGATACCCAGGCCTACCCTATTGAGCCTAGGATCATTGAGCCTCCTGCTGGTGGGGCTTCGGGAAGCACCATCGAAGTGCATCTACCAACATGGGATGACATGATCTACTGAGAGGATTTACTCATCAGGAAAATCGAGATCCAAGGACTAGTCAGTAGGAGTTGGATGGGCAGCAAGGAAGTCTGCCAATGCTTTCCCCTTAATAGCTTTTCAAGGGACAAACCTGATATCGAACTGCTGGAGAATCACTGCCCACCGAGCGAGATGGCCTGTCAACTTGGGGCAGTTTAAAATGTACTTCAATGGGTCCACCTGAGACACCAGCTGTACCTCTTGGCTCTAAAAGTAATGTTGCAATTTCTGTACCAAAAATACCAGCGCAAGACAGCTCTTTTTGATGGGGGAGTATCTGGTCTCTGTATCGAGGAGAATGCAGATAAGGTAGTAAAGGATATTCTCCATCCACTTATTGTTATTATGGGTGAGGAGGGGATATAGAGATCATTCCAGGGCAGTCACATAAAGGACCAATGGTTTTATAGAAATGGGTGGCATCAAGACCGGAGGCTGGAGCAGATACTACTTGATTTCCTCAAATGCGGTCTCGTACTCTTCATCTCATTCGTAGGAGGTGCCTTTCTTCATGAGCTGAGAAAAGAGCTTACACTTGCTGGCCAGATTCACAATGAATTGGCGTATGTAGGATAAGTGACCTTGAAAACATCGAATCTCCCAAATATTTCTCAGGGGAGGCATCTGGCTGATGACCTTGATCTTCTCTGGGTCGATCTCGATGCCCTGGTACCTGACAAAAAATCCAAGGAAATTCCCAGAAGTGACCCCGAAGGCACATTTCAATGGGTTCTTCTTCAAGTGGTGGAAACGGAGGAAGCCGAACAATTTATCAAGGTCCTTGAGATGGTCCTGATGCTGATGAGATTTGACCACTAGATCATCCACATAGCATTCCACCAATGTCCCGAGGATTGGATTGAATACACGATGAATGACTCGCTGATAGGTGGCACCTGCATTCTTTAAGCCGAAGGGCATGACTAGGTAACAAAAAATACCTTATGGTTCTATGAAGGCTATAGAATCCTCATCCTTGGGGGCCATCTAGATCTGATTGTATCCAGAGTAACCATCCATGAAGGAGATGGCTTGGAACCCAACCGTAGCATCGATCAACAATTCTATCACAGGAAGGGGGAAATCATCCTTCGGACAGTGATGATTAAGATCCTGGAAGTCGATGCAGAATCAGATCTATCCATTCTTCTTCTTTACTAGCACAATGTTGGCTATCCATTTGGGGTACTGGACCTCCTCAACAAAATTGGATCTGATGATATTATCAACTTCCGCCTCCACCATGGCACCGTGAGAAGGGTGAATCTTCCTGGGAGGCTGTTTGAACCCGCGATGATTTGTAGGGGGACCGAGGTGGTGGAAAACTACCTAAGGATCTAGTACTAGAATCTCGTCATAGATCTAGGTGAATACATTATGATGTTGTTTTAGGAAGTCTACATACCGCTGCTACTCCTCGAGGGACATGGCGGCACTGATTAATGTAGGTCTCAGTTCTACCTCACTACCGAGGTTCACCTGTACCAGTTCATCGACCGTGGCATAGACGCCCTCTTCAAATGTGGGAGGAGCATCCTCAAAATCCTCTTATTTTCTTGGGGAGGAGGAATCCCCAGTGGTAGGATCTTCCTATGGGTCGATAGCCCCCTGTGAGAGGCTGGTACCAGCCTGGGCAGCATTGGAAAACACATCAGGAGATTCATGTGCTTCCGAAACCATAACAATGAAGGCTATCAATCTGATCCCATCTGGTCTTCGGCCCAAGGGGCCATGCTTGATGATATCAAAGAAATAGTGGTGTGTCTTCTTGAGCCATTTAATTCTAGCCTAATGAAACAGGCAGGTATGGCGTACTGTCGTTGCCATGGGGCGGACATCCCGATACCTTATGGGGGCAGGAGGCTCTGGGATCACTTGAGCCTAATTTTTATAGGAGTACGAGGTGATTTTCTTCCGTCACTTAGACTTGAGAATATGCTTCCCCCTTTTACCATATACAACAAAACATTTCCTCATATTGGGGGTCGTGGCCTCCAATTGAGGGATCGGGAAGACGTAGGCTTCACCAGACCCGCCCAGGGGTCAGTTACAACCGTAACGGGTTCAACCTTATTGGTCTGAATATGCTTGTCCTTGATCTTGTAATAGTCGGCATCTAGGTAGTAGGATTCACAAGAGGACAAAGGAGACATTTCACCTTGGAGCATTCCCACTCGACCATTGCGGGAGTACTTGAGGCACTGGTGATACGATGAGGGAACTACCATGTGCAGGTGGAGCCATGTTTTTCCCATCAATGCATTGTACACGATGTATTGGGAGACAACCATAAAATCGGTGTTGGAAACTAGGCCACCGAACTAGGTCTTCAGACGGATCTTGCCAACTGGGGTCTGCTCTGTCCTGTTGTATCCCTGGTTTTATAAGTCGGAGGGAGTCAAGTCATCTTCAGATAACCCCAACTTCCGCAGTGTCCATGTCATGATAAGGTTAATCCCGAAGCCGATGTCAAAAAGATAGCAGCGAACCTCCACGCCCTTGAATTGGCCGGTGATGTATAGTGGGCGAATGTTCTGCTGTATGGGAGAGCCTTAATCTTCTCCATAGAATGAAATGATGGTCTGACATTCAGCATTCTCGACCGCTTCAGCATGAAAGGCATCTACAACTGCTACCTCTGTCTGAAGTTGTAGGGGGATTCTTAAAGCCTCAGCCAGGTCCTCACGCATATCTGGAGACAGGAGAAGGGCCTCAAGGATGGAAATCCTTGTTTGGATATTGGAAAAGTGCTTTATAACATCATACTTCCGCACTAGGTGTGAACTTCTATTTGCAGGAGGTCGCTATATGACAGGCGGTACAGTGGCCCCTACCAGCTGGGCCAACGGCTGACTGGTGCTGGGTATATCCCACTGCCCAGTAGTCAAAGCCTGTAGAGTGGCTACCAGATGAGGGCTGGGTGATTGGGACTAGCCTGTATCAGGGCATGGCTTGTCACGACATGGTCGAGGTGGCTCTGCCTGATCCAGTAGCAGAAACAACAGTGGAGGCAGGCCTGATGACACCGGATGGGGAGGCTTCATGTGCTGAGCTCTGTGCTGGGCAAGCTATCTAGTCATAGTAGCGTGCACGGCCTGGCTGGAAGTGCCAACTAATGTGCCACGACAACCCATATGGCCATAGCTCTGCTGACCCTGGCGTCAGCTGGGGACGTTGGAGAGATCCGCTTGGCGCTCCCCATTGTCAGGAGTCATGTAGGGGTTTACCAGCTCCATAGTGTTAACCGAAGAGTACCCTTGACTGTCACTCGAAGAGTTATCCACTACTGGGTGGATCCTTGTAGGAATCCCCATATTCAGAGGCATTAATTCATTGAGAGTACGGGACCATGATGTCATTGGAGGGGTGCGTTGCTTTCCCTTGCGCCGCCGGTGTTTTCTCTTCTGGGAAGAGGCCAGCTGGGATGACGATGCAGAAGTGGTGACCACAGCTTCTAAAGTCTCTAGCTGATTCAAGTGGACACAGATGATACCATGGTCATGGGAAACCATTTTTCTAGCTATATAGTCATCGTATTTCTGAGATCCACAACTGGAAACCTGATTCCACTCGCCCTCACTGTCGCTGCCACTATCTGTCCTCACAAAGACGCACGATACCTACGCTAGGGATAGGCCCATCCTGACTATGTTGTTATTGACCTGGTCTTGGAGCCATTATTTAAACACATAGAACTACTTGAGAGTGTGCCCCAGGATCTAGTGATAGGGTCATTAGTTGGGGCGATTAGTGAGATTCACCTCTTCTGGCCTTCTGCACTCAGGAAAATGCACAATCCCCTATTCCAAGGCGCTTTGGAAATAGCTGGTAACCTGATTCTCATTAAATGAGTAGGTCTGGTTTCCTCTATCCAGAAAGGGGGGCCTTGGAGCTTAGCCCTACCGTGGATTTGGAGGATCCTGTCATGGAGGAGGGTCCTGATTGTCCCACCTAGGCAGTGGCGACACATTACGCGGGGCCACCTTCCAATTTTAAGGTAGCCGCTGCTAGGTTGGAGGTTGTGCCTGTGGTGGTGGGGCTCTGTGAGGTTACAGAGGCAGCTCCACTGGTAATAATTATAGCTGTCTAGAGGCCTCTATTTGGGCCACTTCAGTGGGCTTGGCTCTGGCAGCCCTCCTTGCGAGAATTACAAGGGGCAATGGACGTGCCTGGCTAGCCTGTTGCGGAGCTTCTTCCAGGCGCTGGGCCTTATCAGAGAAGTCTCAGAATCCTCTAGGGTATTTCTGGGTGATCAGATAGGCAACAAGTTCCATCTTAACATTTCCCACACACATCATCAATAATTTCTCTTGAGTCAGTGGCATGTCAATGGAGTATGTGAGTACTTTCCACCGGGCGATAAAGTCTGCAACACGCTCATCGGGCCTCTGTTTTCACTTGAAGAGGTATGCAATGCACGTTTTCCTCGTGGTGGAGCTAAAATGGTAGAGGAATTGCCTACAGAGGTCCTCCCAGCTTGTTACTGATCCAATGGGGAGCTGGATGTACCGGAAAAATGAAGGCCCCTCTAATTTCTGTAAAAAACATCGGAGCTTGGCGACCTATTGCTTTGCTGGAGTCCCTAACATGGGCCCACACCTTGAGGTTAAGTGGTCCAAATGTTATGGCGGGTCTTCTGTCCCATTGAAGGGGGAAAAGGTGGGATTCCCAAAACCCGGGGGTGCCAACATATCATCCAATGATGCTGGATATGGCTTGCAATCAGGTGGGAGTTCCACCTATCACGTTTCCAATGCCTCAAGGTGGGCAATGAGTGTCTCCACTAGATCATCTAGGAGGGGGTCCCTATCTTAATGGGGATCCCTAACCACGAGCACGTTGGTGGGTTCTTCAACATGGTAAGGTGGCTCAGTGGCTCCTGACACGGCTGGTGGGGCGACCTGCGGGGTAGCTGGGGGAACCCGAGCTGGGTTCCTTGGATTGTCACGCTGTTATGGAGGGTTTGGCGAGACCCACCATTCCCTCTTGCTGTAAGTTTCGGCCTCAACCCTATCTGTGGGGGCAGGATGGTCAGGGTCACCTAGAGGTAGCTTGTTGAGGGGAAGTTGTTCCTGCCCCTACTGCCCTGGACTAGGATTGTTGTAGTCTGGCCGTCGCTCTGCATCACATTCAGTGATGAGGTCATTGACCAACTTCATCTGTTCGGAAAGTTGTTGGCACAGCATGACCTTATTAGGGTCTTCATCCTTCTTCTTCACTGAGGTAGATGGGTCAGAGTGTTTGGAAGCTCCGAGGTGCTCTTTACCCTTAACATGATTTCGGATAAGGACTAATGCCTCGGTGGGCACAAGGAGACCTAGTATATTCCTATGACGGTGAGTAACTCTTCCCAATGGATCCAGTAGTTGTGGGTCATCCTCAGGGGGTAATTCCCTGTCAAGAAGCTCCAACTCATTCTACTCATCCACTATGTCAACCATGTTGATCGTGACCCTTATAGAGGGCATGTCCTCAATATCGCCTACCGATTCGGGTTACCGTTGGATAGGACTAAAGAGGATAGAATCATATTTCCCCCAAAAAAAAATTTTAATGTGGGGGGAATCCTTCTTGATAATCTTGTGGATTACCTTGAAACTCTAAACACATTGCTATTGGAGGGCCTTACAACGGCCTGGTGACTCGGGGCGCTGGGCCACATGGAGTGCGACCAAATCAACTAGACGACATTTCTCTCCAATGTATTTAAAATGTGCTTGGATCCTGGGATAAAACAATTTTTAATGATGAATGTGGAAGTGCATCGCCTAGAGGGTTTGGCGAAAACACTCAACTTCCTCTGGGGTGAGGGATTCCGGGGCGCAGAAATTCGGCGCTTCCACGGGCCAAAACATCTCAGGGAAGTGGTCCACTGCGAGGATATTCCATAAGCTCCTCGGCTCAAATTCAAGGTCTTGCCCATGGTTTCCCTATTCGTCAACTGGGGGTGGATGAGGAACTGGCAACGATACTAAGGAAGACTGCTGGGAGGGCAGGCTATCTGGTGGGGAATACAGCGAATGGGATGACTGGCTGCCAAATCTCGGGCTGTCCTCCAAAGAGTGTAGTGACTTATCCACCACATCACGATAAGATGGGATGACGGTCGCAGTTCTTGGTGCAGTGTCTAGGGCTACTGGAGATAGGCTGTGCTGCTTCTCACCGGCCATTGGTCCCCAGAATAGCTCTCTGTGATCTCTAGTTGAGGTAGAGAGTGCTTCTGGTGACGATGGTGGTGATTGCATGACCGTAACCTGCAGTGTTTCCAAATTTTTATCCTCCTGGATATACCTGCGGAGGGAGGTGGGAATCCGATGGACCTCACATTCCAAGAGTACTGGGCTGATGCGCCTCGTTCCTGCCCCAACCCTTGACTCGTATGAGCGAGGGGAGGGTTCCCGTGCTAAGTTGTATTCAGCTTTGAAGTCTGAGAAGTGGACTGGTTTGATCTCTGTCAGGACCTTATTCGAATCCTTCGTATGGTAGCGACGAACCACCTTCCTACCCATAGATGGATCTTCTGGATAGGGAATATTTCTAACATGAAGAGGTCCTTCGGCCATACTGGTGCTGGGGCGGGGAGGATTTCCACCTGAGAAAGCCAGGGTTTGAAGAGCAACGGGGCAGATATCAAAATTTATATAGGGAGGACCTCTGTGGGAATTTATTGAGTGGGTAGGATCTTTGCTCGAGCCCATAGGAGCATATGTGGGACCCCCATGCTTGTTCCCTCTGATGACATCAGTATGAGGAGGGGCCTCACATTGGTCGATCTGAACACGGGTAGGACCTCCATTTTGGGCACTAGTGAGGCAAAGCTGGCCCTCACTCTTCTGATTGCTGAGGCAAGGAGGACCTTCTCTAGCTACTACAAGTACACAAGGAGGTTCCCCACATTAAATAGTGACTGAATGTGCAACATCCCCATACCAACAGTTTGTGGCGGGAGGAATGACTCTATATCTGGTGAAGTGGGCACGAGAGAGACTTCTGTAGTGAGCGTCACTGCCATGTGGAGGACCCTCGTTTGGACTAAAGGTGTCATGGGACAGACCTCCATGCTGATCCTGGAAGTGGGGAAGACCCACATTCTCTATGGTAGCGGTACGGAGAGGACCTCCGTACTGGGTGGCATCACTGCGGGTTAGTCCGCGGCGGCCACTACCTATGCCAGCCACCAAGAGTCGACCCAACCTGCCCGTGGGGTGGTTGGGGCCTCGATCTAGGTCGAGCATATAAATTCCCCTACTCAACGTATATAGGGTGCTGGTGATATGTGTCGGTAGTGGCTCGGTCCATAGTAGCCGCTGACGTTGACGCCCCTTAGTGGGCATCCTCTTCTGCTTACGCCCGATGCTGGCGTTGGGTTAGACGGACCAGAGCCGGTGATGCAGGTGCATGGCTTACCTGATCTTCTTCTAGTAAGACTGGGAGATGGCATTGACATGGCTGGGTGGGAGACCTCGCTGGTATCCCCTAGAATGGGACTCTAACCGGGCCGGCCCGGACATCCCCTACCTCATCGGCGTAGGGCAGGGAGTCGTCGAAGCATTCTGGGGATAGGCTCCCGAAATGGTTATATGTTGGAGTGGGGAGTAGTGGATCCCTGCATGACCCTTAGGGGCGGCGTTGACGACGAGGCATAGACGCCTCGAAATCTAGGTGGGCCATATCCCGAGTCGGGATAATACCCTCCTTCTCATACCGGCGTACGAGGTCATTGATCACCCTTATTTGGATGACCTTGTATGGGGATATGGGGCGTGGGTTCTCAATGGTCATGGGTGTAGAGGACATTGCAAAAGAGGAGGATCCATGCAATACCATCGAGTTGGCACTACCCCTGCCCCTGTGTCGGTGGGTAGGCGGTGACCGAGTTCCGGGTGCATCATCTTGGTTTCTAAAAATAGGGAGATTAACTCATCAGTGCTGAAAGAAAAAGGAAATTAACGACCAGTGCCCCAACACCATTCCGTCTTCCATGGATGGTAATATGGATCCACACTGACAACTTCGCAGACTGAGACGTCCAACATTCTACTGCCCAAACTTCTAGTGAGTTTCATGCCAGACCCGCTATTTTATTGGCGGTACCAGGTGCCAGATAACTGGATCTGGGGACATGCTAATCCATTGATGCCTAAAATTCTACTAATATCCATATTGAGGAAATAATCCTTCACGTTGGGTTCACTATTTCTATTTCCGATGCTTTCAACGGGGCGCGCACGTCCGTCTTCTTGAGTACGAAAGGTGCGACTTCATTACCCCGCATTCCTGCTTTCCAAAGGCGGGCGACATCCGCCGCTTGTTTAGTGACATTTTCTCTTTGATTGAAATGGGATTATGGGATGTAAATTCTTCCTTCTATGGATTCCTCCTCTAAACTCGTCACCTTGTCCGGGTCTCACTTATAGATTTAAGAAATTGTTCGTGAAACTCTTCCTAGTTCATATCTTCATGGACACTAGTTAATTGCACTACTTTTGTCGGGACATTTCAATGGATTCGGTCAGGGTAGCAACCTTCAGTCAGGGGAGTATTCATGTTGGACATCACTAGCATGTCTAGACACTGGGACACTGGCGTGTTTGGGTTTCTTCCCCTTATTATAGGGCTTCTTGAGGGCATGGGAGCCCGAGGCATCCCACGTCGAACGCGGGGAATAATATGCCATAGGCATGTATCTGAGGTTTTCCTCAGCTTCCCATGTTCAACACAGGGTATTCTACAGGTTTAACATCCAACAGAGATGGATCAGACTGATCATAACACTGATTAGAGTGGATCATATGGGTGCAACCTCTAGAGGGAACACTGATGTTAGGGCCAATGTGTGGTTAGCTTCCTGATTGTTATTTAGGGGAATGGGGAATGAGATGGCATGATCCCACCAGGATGTGGCTGCCCGGGTAAGAGTCATGATGGATGATGGAGTGTTTGAATGAATTGGAAGGTGAATGTGATGGAACCGCTATGAGGACGATTGTAATTTTGGGCTTGAGTCTCAAAGAGACTTCCTACATATCCCCGTTGCAGGGAATCAAAGTCTTCATAGTTCGGTAGGGTGAAGGGATGCCTAAGGAGGTGGTCCATGAGAATGGACACATGTATTGGACCCAGAGGAAGTGGAACCTCTAGGTTGGGGCATGACCTTCCCGAAACACATAGGATCGAAGGGAAAACCAGGAAATGGACTTGAATTGGGGCTTACACATAGGACAACAACCCAATGATGTGTATAGGGATCACGCATGGTTAGTAGACCAAGATGGTCTGATGCCACTAGGATGGACCAAAGATGAGGGTCCCAGCAAAGGGGATTACAATGGCTTGCCGCTGAATAGGGGACGCAATGGCTTACCGCTGATTGCGGTCACAACGACTTACTGCTAGATAGGGTTGATCTTCATGGAAGATTCCTACGTACCCTGCCTAGGAGATAGAGATCAAACCCACGTAGTTAATATGGGATGGGGGGTTGGTGGACCGACACAAATGAGGACTTGGGGTCCTGATGGATGTTGGTCTTGAACCCCATGGAGGCTTCCTACGTACCATGCCTTGGTAGGGATCAAAGACCTCATAGTTCAGGTGGAGTGGGCGAACCTACATGAAAGAGGTCGGAGTGATTGGGTGTGGGGCTTGAACCTCAGGGAGGCTTCCTATGTACCTTGCCTTGGCAAGGATCAAAGACAATGTAGTTCAGATGGGTGCAACGACTTACCGCTGAATGGAGGCACAATGTCTTACCGCTAGATTGGGTTGACAAAGGCTTAATGCTAAATGGGGTCACAATGGCTTATCACTGGATGGGGTTATATTGGCTTACTTATAGATGGGGTCACAATGGATTACCACTGGATGGGGTCACAACAACTTACCGCTGGATGGGATTGAACCTCAGAGAGGCTTCCTACGTACCTTGTCTAGGAGACAAGGATCAAAGCCCACGTAGTTGAGTGGGAGTGGGAATCGATGTGAAGATGGTCGGGACCAATGGATGATGGATTTGAACCTTAGGGAGGCTTCCTATGTACCTTTACTTGGAAAGGATCAAAGACCCCATAGTTCAGGAGGGTTTGGTGAACAGACGTGAAGGAGGTCGGAACAACCAATGGGTGGTGGGCTTGAACCTTAAAGAGGCTTCTTACGTACCTTGCCTTGGCAAGGATCAAAGTCCACGTAGTTTAGGTAGAGTTCAATGACTTACCACTGACTGGGGAAATAACGGATTACCTCTAGTTGAGGTCCACAGTTTAACGTCATGTAGGACGGGGGCGGACCGACATGAAGGAGGTCGGAGCGACTGGGTGTTGAGCTTGAACCTCTGGGAGGCTTCCTACGTACCTTGACTTGGCAAGGATCAAAGACCATGTTGTTTAGGTGGGGTGTGTGGGACTTACACCCTAGGATTCCCAAATAGGATATCATGGTCGATGCTCACTCTAAGCCCACATGAGTCGTGCTCAATGTGAGAAACAAGAGACAACAAAGACTTGACGATCACATCACAGAAGGTGCATCCGTGGGAAGTGGAATAGGGGCTTACGCGTGGTTAGAAGCCTAAAGAGGAAACATGGTCTTACACCTAGTTAGCGGCCCAAGGTGATGGAGATTGGGACTTACTCCAAGATGGAGGCCCGGATGGTGACAAAGCCCAACGGAAGATGGAATTGGCACCTAGGAAGAGAGGAGGAGTAGGGTTGATACCTCCTGCAAGAAAAGCTAGGGGCTTACACCAGGGTGGTTTCCCTTTCCCCATGGACAGATGCCACTCCGATAAAGAGGATATCATTCTATGTGAGGAACAATTTCACTCCCGTGGAGACCAGTGGGCATAGAGAATGTCTGAGATGGGGAACCTCATGTGCAAGGCATGGGGAGAGGTGGCAGTTTAACATCATGTGCTAAGGACGAAGGTGCTTGGCAGTTTAACGCCCTGCAGCTTGGACGATGTGGGTTCGCTCCGCACCCCTAGGTATTACATAACCTTCACCCCCTACACCTTGGTGAAGAGAAGGGACAGGAAACTCCATGTCTAGGGGGTGTTATGGAGAGAACCATTGGGGGGTCTACGTTAGCATGACTATGTGAAGAAGCAACATCCGTTAGCATTCCTATGTGAAGGAGAATGAGGAAAAGAAACACAATGGGAAGTATCGTCCAAGGGACTTTGAAATTTGTCCGTGAAAACCAGAGGGGCCACACGGGAAAAGAGCGTGTGACGCAGGTGTGTCACGCATAAGAGAGGCTCAAACATGGTGCCTCAAGGTGAGGGAAACACATGGAGTGCGTGTCACAGAATGGGCCATGGAAAAATAGGAAGTCTACGTGCAAGGTGGAAGGTTTGCGTACAAGATGAATAGGTTGGGCGCAAGAGGTACGGGTGGCGCGCAAGACAGAAGGGTTTCACGCAAGACGAACAGGTTGCATGCAAGTTGGACTAGTGGCACACAAGATGGAAGGGTTGCGTACAAGACAAACGGGTTGCTCTCAAGTTAGAATGGTGGAGCGCAAGACGAAATGGTTGCGCACAAGACGGACGGTTTGCGCGCAATTTGGACGGACTGCGCACAAGAGCACCTGACGTAGAGGGGACTTGTGCGCAAGAGGGGACCCCTTGCTTGCAAACAACTTAGGGAAAAATGAAATTCACAAGTATTAGAGGGCCCATATGAAGGATCCCCTGGGGAACCTATCACGCAATAACCAATACCTAAAGGCCATGGGTTTTTCACGCGGTCGCGGAATACGGGGTTTCACACAAAATAGCATCTCTTCGTCTTCCGTTATCATCCTCGAAGAGCGGTGATATGGTTCTTTTTATAGATGGAGTCCTTGGAGTGGCGCGAAAACCCTGTTCAACATCGCCCTGGGCTTGAAAACGGGGTCGGGCACACAAATAGACATTTGACATTTCCTTGTGCATGGAAACAGGGCCGAGTGCGCAAATGGACGTTCGACGTCGCCTTGTGTGCGGAAATGGGTCCAGGTGTGCAAACCCCCGTTAGACGTCGCCTTCGCCACAGAAATGGGGCTGGGCGCGCAAACCCCCGGTCAACAATGCCTTGGGTGTGGAAACGGGGCCAGAGTGGCCGGTCGCAGAGGGTGGAATTTTGGGTGCGGAAGGGAAGGCTAACACACAACGGTTTACACGCTGGAAGTATTCTTGCGAGTGACTTCCAAATCAAGCGTGCGCTCGCCTCCCGGGCCCCGAGTTCTCTTTTTTTGCATCCCAGATTCATTCAGTGCTCTTTTATCCGCCCAATGTGGCCCTTATCCATATTTTGGCATCAACAATCACACTATGTATTTTCCTTAAATAAATATTATTTTCAATTGCTTGATTTTCCACTAAGCCAAAAAATTTCTCCCTTTTTAAATGGATTGAGGGGTAACCTTACATGGATCATAAGCCTAGAGGAACTTTGGAATAATACATAACCTATATACCCCAAAGACCTAGATATATACGGGAATAACTTCCCTATCATATTAAACATTAAACCTATAATCCAACCTTGCAATGGTGCACAACTAGCATTGCCCTGCATAGAGCATGATGCCTGGTACCGATGATAGATGTCATATCCCCTCATTCTTCCAATCTGGTTTCCTGAAAAGGTTGGGTACTGCAGCTATAAATACCACATCTAGATCTTCACTAATGGAAAGGAGGATTGTTTTCCACATTTTTTATATTGGAACTTCCACCCCACCACCTTTCAATGCCACCCATCATCCCGCCATTAATCTAACACACTGATGTTGGATATCTTGATTCAGATTAAACATTAAACTAAAAAAATTCATGGAAAATTAGATGAATATTGTTAATAAACTTAAATAATTATAAAACCTATTATAAAAGTAATACTGTAATCAATTATACATTCATACAAAATAGTATTAAGAAAACCTAACATTTTAAAATAATATTTTTTTATATAAAAAATATTTTATTTAGATATTTTAATTTTTATCTAAATGATAAATTTAAATTTTTAGATTTTTAATTTTGTAAAATGATTTTTTATCTTTTATTTAAGTATATCAATATTATACTAAGATAAAGTTTTGGGATTTTTCTAAAGTTATTGATTTTTAATTGAATAGTGAGAAATATATTTTTTACAAAAATTATAAATTTTATGACTCTATCAATATATGAGACAAACTTTTAAGTTATAAAACCTTTTAATTGGCTAAATATTTTTTTAATGAGTAAAAATATGTATTTTAAAATATCATTTTTAAATAAGAAACCCTATTCTCACATTTTAGAACACATGTAACATTTTAATCATATTTTAAAACTGTTTTTGGTATTTTCTTTTTATTAATCATTATAATGGTAATATTCATATTTGGATTGATTTGGAAGCTACAAAACTATAATTTTTTATATTAAACTAATTTATATCATAAATGTTAAAGACATCTAAAAATTTATACTACACAAAAATTTTAATCTTAAAAAAACATTTTTTTAAAATGGTTTTTATAAGCTATGTGTTATAATATTGAAATGAATTTTTATAACCATTATAAATTTTATAATATGTTTTTTATATTTTATTTTAATATTTTCATAATATTTAATAAGTTTAATTTCATTTTTTGGCATAAAATTAATTTAACAAGATAAATATTAGCCACCATGATCAATTTGTTTTCAAGGAATAATACTTTTATAAATATTGTGATTTAAAATTAAATTGATATATTTTAAAATAAATACACTAATATGATATTTAAATATATATAAAAAAAATTAAAAATCATTTAGTTGGAAATCAATGTTAAATAATTTTAATATCACTTAATGATTAAAATGACTATTTCTATATAAACAAATTTTCAATAAATTATTTGTTGTAATTTAAAAGTATGTCATGACCCAACCCAGCAAGACCCACCGGGCTAGAGATAAGCTAAGTGTGACTACCCCAAGCTTTCCTCAAATAGTATAGGGGCCGATGACTAGCACCAAATAGGAATAAACCATATATGGTAGGCATTATTATAATGTACCTACACACACACACAGTCACCAAGCATATACAATGTTGAGAAAGTAAAAGAAACTGATACTATAAATACATGCACAATATTTATCCCACATCAAAGTGTAAAAAAAGTTCCTAAAGAAATAAAGGGGCGAAAATACAAGCCTAACCAAAAATTACAGAGTCTAACCTTATTAGAAGGAGGGGACTACTGTTAAATGAAACCACACAAAAAACACCCCAGTCTATCTAGAAAAACTATGCCTCATTGCTCCCTATCCTCCTAGGACACTGTCAAAAGGTATGTATTTTGTATAATACAAAAACATGTAGAAAGAGACCATGCATAGGTGATTATAATACAACCTAGTAGGATACCTTGAAATCACTTAGCATAAAGCCTCAAGAGTAGTCAGATCATAACTGTAATATAATAATAAATAAAACCCAAATATACTCATAATAGACAACCAGTATCAAGTGGTATCAACCAATACTACCATCCATAGAATACTGCATGAGGATTATAGGGCCCCACGATCCATGTAATCACAGGTGACGCTCATCCAAGTGGTCATGATCATTGGGCCCCACCTAATATACACTCCTTTAATACCAAAATATCTCATAATTTAGGTAGGGTATCAAACCCAAGGCAACCAGGGGACACCAAAAACCCTAATGGATCTACCTTATAGATAAGGGATTGATTACCTGTGCATGGTGGTCACACTGATACCATAAACCCCTCCTAAGAATGATAAAGGATCCCACCCCAGTCCCACAGGCGGATGCGCTGAACTCCATCCAATACCACACTCATAAAGGGGATCATAATATCGTGACAAGGACATAATTCCACACTATAACCTCATGGAAAAGGGCCAAGGTATCACACTAAACTAAACCTGATCTATATTGAAGAGTCAAAGGTCTCCAATCCATCTACGAGTAAGTACACAACATGTACTTAGGGTACACGACATGTACCACTAAATCTGTACCTTCCCATGATAATTTACATATCCTATGCCTATGAAAATGTAAATTAGGCCATGCTCATATATAATTGACCATGTATGAGTACACGTATCAGACCATGTAATCTGTCTGTGTCCGTGTACACGACTTGTCCCGTGTACTCTACCCATGCCTGTGTATCCTTAGAGATACACGGTATGCTTCCAAAAAAGGACACATGATGTGTGGTAGTGACCACATTGAATTTTATCCTTATCTCTTCCATATATACCCTAGAACCACAATCATGGGTACTACACAATGTGTAATGATAGATTATGTGCCGTGTACCATGAGATTTTCCAGATCTGGTAGATCCTTCATGTGTCATCTAGATCTATTACTTCTGCCATTAATGTCACTAAAAAACTTAGATATGAGGCTGGATGACCATCACCGTCACTACTCATTGGAAAACATGCCTCGATATACTCATAAAATCAGTCCGTAGACCGAACCATTACCTCACTGAACTGCCGTCGCATATCCACCAGGAAAATAGAATTTGTCAGCCCAATCCCACTTCACCTCTAGTCGTACTCCATTATTGCACCTTGATCACACCCTAGATCATGAAACCCACCCACATAATTGATCCTTTGAGCCAAAAAATGGTAAAAAAATGATCAAATACCCAATATTTATCAAACTGTGGTCCAAAGGAATTTCCTTCAATGAATATGAAAAGAAACAGGGGATAAAACCATAAAAAATAAATGTGAGGAATGAACCTCAACCTTTAATAATTTTTTACTTGAGACTTTATCATAGAATATAAAAATTAAGAGGAATAATCAACAATGAACTATTAAATTAACCATAAAATAAATCAATATTTGATGTGAAAATTGATTATTTTTTGTTGGGATTGATCCACATTTGGAAAGAGATAAATAAATGAGATAAAAAAATAATTAAACATTATAATTCAATTTGGATCAATCATTAGTGAAGAATGATCATATTCCACTTTCATTGGTGAGATCCAAAATCTTAATTGGTGAATACAACCCTTGATTATCAATTGGGATCCATTTCATTTACCAAGATCTCCTCCAATGACTCCTCAAGATCTCTAGGGTTATTGATCGCACCATGATTCACTGTTTCATTTTCACCCTTACACCAATGGAATCAACAAAATACTGATACTAAACCGTGAATATAAATGGGACAAAATTTTGTGTTATGGTCCTAAATTCAATGTTATACATTTCATATGAAGAAACCCAAGCCTAATTCAGCCATTTGGTGGCCCATCCAGACTGATCTGTCTAGAACATCGAATCTGCACAAAGTCAAAAGTGGTGTGCTATGTTATATCAATATCTGGAGATGTGATTTTCCAAATGGAGAAAAAATTTATGTGGAGATATTAAATAGGTTGGGATAATTTTTTTTAGTTTTTTCAAAAGTGGTATAAGGCTTTCGGGCCATCGAAAATCATGGGCCAAGTGGTTTTTTGAAATTAGGGTTCTCAAAACCACCTTCCAATTTTCCTATGAAATGGATCCTTGGGCTCCCTATTTGTATGTTCGACCAAGAGAGTGATGTGATGAAAAAATTAAGTTCCATAGGAGTCCTTTTATCCCCTTGGAGGTCTTGGATCTCCCTATCCTCATAGGGAGATCTAAAATGAATAATGAGTTCTACCAGAGCTTTCTTCTCCTCTCGATGTCGAGCTAAACGGTGGGAGTTCATTGTGAGGGAGCTAAACACATGTAAAGGGAGTTTATAAACATATATTATCTACTGATTTGGAGTTATTTGGGTTTTAAAACATTTATTTTCATGTATCTTAAATTATTTATTATTTGAATGCTTGTTTTGATGCATGTGATTGATTTTCTCTTAATTTCTAACCGATCGGTGTGAGGTTTTGAGTGTGTGACTTGTGTTGTTCTAATTAGACAACAAAAGAATCCTTTTATAACCCACTTTCTTGAGATTTCAATCTAGTTTGGAAGCTATTATTCAATGCATAAGTTTTATACCTGGAAAATACGATTGTTATGTCAAGGTTTGGTTCTTCAAGCAATGAAATAAAGGATGAGGAATTAATCGGGATTCCAATTAATTTCAACCAAATAATTAATACAAACCTAAATGAATATATAAGAACAATGAACTTGAAATGGGTGTAGTGAAATAAAAATGAACCCTTTATCTCATATTTTTAAAAATACACTTATTTTTTCAACTATTAAACTCTTTAAGTTAAGTTATTTTCTATAAACTATTTTCAAAATCTCCCCTTTTTATTAATTTTTATTAAAAATTCATACTCTAAACCTATAAAATCTCCTTGATAGAATACATAATGTATTACCTACACTATAAATAAAACTTAAAATAATAATCAATTTTATGTTTCATGATAACACGGTCAAATTTTGGCGCTGTTTCCAGGGAGTGCTTTGGTTTTTAGTGCGGTTTTTTGATAATATTTTTATAATTTTTTTAATATTTATTTGTTTTATCTTATACCTTTACCTATATTTTTGTGTTTTGATTTATTTATTTTGTAGGTTTGGTTCATTACGCATTCTAATTTAGGATACTTACCACCTTTTGAACCCAAACCAGAGAGGATCCTACGTCAGTGACATTGAGACACAAAAGAGAACCCTTTGAAGGAGGACACACAAAACATCGACACTCTTCTTGATCCTTTTACTTCTTCCACTGAAACTCACATTAAAACTGAAAACAAATTTCATAACATGGAAGAAAATAACTGGAAATTAAAATAACTAACCTCATCTTATGTTGATAGCCAACCTATCTATATTCAAATACAAGGCGATGCACCTAATTTTGAACTTAAATCTGGTTTAATTCATATATTACCAAGATTCCATGGACTCACTGGAGAAGATCTGCATAAGAATTTAAAATAATTTCACACTGTGTGTTTCACCTTAAAACCTGCTAATGTGGATGAAGAACAAGTAAAGATTAGGTCATTACCATTTTCATTAGAAGACACTGTGAAAGATTGGTTGTATTATGTTAATTCACCAATTAGAGACTGGGTGGACATGAAACACCTTTTTCATGAAAAATATTTCCCAACCTCTAGAACCACAACAATAAGGAAGAAAATTTTAAGTATAAGGAAATATCAAGGGTAAACACTTCATGAATATTGGGAAATATTTAAAAGGCTTTGTTCAAGTTTACCACACCACCAAATAAGTGATCAACTTTTAATTCATTATTTTTATGAATTTTTAATCCCTATTGATTGAAATATGATTGATGCTACTCCAGGTGGTGCACTAGTGGATAAGACCCCAATTTCTACAAGAACCTTAATTGATAACATGGTATAGAACACTCAATAATTTGGTATAAGGTCCAGTGTACCCATTCGAGGTATCTATGAGATGAAAAGTACCGAATTCAAGAAGAAGTTGGACATGAAGTTTGAAGAGGTAAGTACCCTTATTCAAAAACATGATCTTTCCCAAGGGAAATCCCAATATTCTCCTTGCATCCATTATGGTATATGTTCTTCTGAAACCCAATACTCTGATCACTAACCCCAACTAAGAGAAACTTCTGAGATTTGTGAGTAAATCCTTCCAGGACTCCCCTATAACCAACCCTTCAGGAAAGAACTTTAATATCCATCCAACCTTAGGTGGAATGAAAACCAATCCTATAGGCAGGGGGTATTCAAACCAACCTCAACAACAATGGAACCAACCAGGGTGGATTAGTCATCCACCATGACCCAGAAATACTCAACCACAACAAAGGCCTTTCCAAAACCCCCCTATAAAACCTGATCCTAGACTAGAATACATGATGAAAAAAATGTCTACCAATAATATACAATTCCAATAAACCACCTAAGATACCAATCAAGACCTATAAACCCAATTAGTACTACTTTCCAACTCGGTGGGGGAAATCCAAAGCCATGGGTCAGGTAAACTACCTTATCAACTAGTAGTTAACCCTAAGTATAAGGGAAATTTTAGTTCTATCACCCTTCAGAGTGAAAAAAAACTTAAAATACAAATGACCCCTCCACTAGAGTCATCCCCTCCTAAGGAAACCACCATCCCAACCTTTGTAAAGGCTCCAAATGAGGTTGAACCTTATCCTAAGAGAATCCATTCCAAAGGAAAGAGTGTGTTTGTTGATGAGTCACCTAGCCCAACCATTCCTCTTCCATTTCCCTAAAGGACCACCCAACCAATAAAACAAAAAGAAACATAACTTGATAAGGAAATCTTGGAAAATTTTAAAAAAGTGCACATCAAAATCCCCTTGATTGATGTCATTAAGAAAATTCTATTATATGCTAAGTTTATAAAGGATATTTGTACTCACTGAACGTGACTTCATGGAGATGAACATGTGAGATTGGGGAGGAATATATCATCATTGATAGATACATCACTTCCCACCAAGTGAAATGATATTGGGAAATTCTCAATTCCATGCACCATAGGGGAGTATTCATTTTCTAATGATATACTTGATTTAGGTTCTTATATAAATGTGATTCCTCACTCTATTTACTATTAATTGCAGGTTGGGTAATTGAATCCCATAGTATTTTTTGTTCAATTAGAAAATTAGAGTACAATACACCCTTCTGGTGTGTTAGAGGATGTTCTTTTGAGGTTCTAAAATTTAATTTTTCCAACTAATTTTTATGTGCTTAAAATGGAAGATGATAGGATGAATGGACATGACCCAATTATATTGTAGAGACCCTTCTTGAAAACTTATAAAACCATAATTAATTTCTATATGGTACATTATCTATGAAGTTTGGTGATGAAATTATCCACTTCAATATACTTGATTCCATGAATCCCCCCTCAGAAGAACATTCCTCTCTCTCTGTTAATTCAATTGATGTACTCCCATCTCCTAAAATTACTTCTTTTCATTAAAAAAATCCATTTCTGAGTTTTCATCCTTGATTTAAATTCTAGGTAATGAATCATGCATTTATTTTTGTAGTGGTCTAGAAAAATGTCATGAATGTTTTATAATTAATGATTTTCTGAACAATGAGGATCACATGACCATCAATGATAGTGCTAAGATTGTAAAATCTCATTCCTCATCCAAGGAAGATGCCATTGAGAAGTTAGATGAGATTAGTGACCTCTCACTTTCATACACACTCCCATAAATCTAAAATCCCTTTGAATTGGAACTAAAAAACTACCTCAAGATTTAAAATACTCATATCTTGAGAATGGAAACAATTTTTTTATCATCATTTCTAGTTAAATTTCTCTTGAGGATGAATTTAGACTGCTTGAACTTTTGAGGGAGTATAAAAAAGAATTAGGATGAACACTTGTGTACATTACTGGTATTAGAGCATCAATTTTCAAACATTATATATTGTTAAATGATGAGGCTAAACCAGTGAGGCAGTCAAAACATTGACTGAACCCAAACCTCCTAGATGATGTTAAAAAAAGGTAACAAAATTATTGGCTGCTGGAATCATTTACCCGATATCTGATTGCCAATGGGTCAATATAGTACAATTGGTTTCTAAAACACTAGTCCTACAGTAATTAAAAATAAAAACAATGAATTGGTTCCAACTCGTGTGAAGAATAGTTGGCGTGTCTGTATAAACTATTGCCGATTAAATTAACACACTAGGAATGACCATTTCCCATTTCCATTCATTGACCAGATGCTAGAGAGTCTTGTAGGTAAGTCCCATTACTATTTTCTTAATGGGTATTATGGATACTTTTAGATCCATATTGCCCCCCAAGGATTAGAAAAAGACAACCTTTACATTCCCCTTTTAAAAATTTTCATATAGGAGGATGCCATTTGGTCTATGCAATGCTCTGAGTACTTTCCAGCGATGCATGATTAGTATTTTTTTTAGATTACCTGGATAATTTCATGGAATTATTCATGGATGATTTCACTTTTTATAGCTCCTATTTTGAAAAATGTTTGATTAGTCTTGGTTAAATGCTATGTCACTGTATTGAAAATATTCTCATATTAAATTATGATAAACTCCATTTCATGGTGTGACAAGGTATTGTTCTGGGACATGTCATATCTGGGGATGGTATCCAAGTATATAAATCAAAAGTGGATGTCATTTCTTCCCCACCATTCTCCAACAATGTATGGGATGTGTAGTCTTTCTTAATTCATTCTAGATTTTACCATAGTTTCATTTATGAATTTAGTAAAATTACACTCCCCCTATCCCGATTTCTCCAAAAAGAAAAAGAATTTGTTTTTAATAATGAATATGAAGAAGCTTTTAATAAGTTAAAATAGAGTCTCACATAACCCCCAGTAATCCAACCACCTCAGTGGGATTTAACATTTGATCTCATGTGTGATGCCTCTAACTATGTAGTTGGGGTAGTCTTATCATAAAGGGTTGATCGAGCTCCACATGTCATTGCCTATGCCTCACGTACACTGGAACCTACCCAAGAAAACTACACCACAACTGAGAAATTATTTATTTGCATTTTTTTCCTTGGATAAATTTAGTTCGTATCTTTTAGGGTCCAAAGTCATGGTGTACTCAGACCATGTATCCCTCCGGTATATCCTTAAGAAAATAGAAGCCAAAACACGTCTCATTCACTGGATTCTCTTCCTTTAGGAATTAAATTTAGAAATTAGAGATAAAAAGGAGTAGTGAATGTGGTGGATGACCATATCAGTAGGATCCAACCCTCCTCAGACATTGAATCATCCCCCTATATTCCCATAAATGACATGTTTTCTAATGAGAAACTATACTAAGTTCAAGATTCTATTCCTTGGTATGCTGAAATTCTAAATTATTTGGTATCATATTTCATTCCTATTAATTTCATCAAAAACCAGGTCAACCATCTAAAACATGAGTCTCATTGGTACATTTGGGATGAACCCTACCTTTGGCACACATGTAGTGAACAATTCCTTAGGTGTTGTGTCCTTGATAGAGAGTTTCAGTCTATCCTTAGGTTCTTCCATACTCTTACTTGTGGGGTCCACTTTGTTCCCTAATGGACTGCTCGTAAGGTCCTCGATTATGGTCTCTTTTGGACCACATTGTTTCGGAATACCCATGACTTCTATAAATATTTTCCTCGCTATCAAAGAATGGGGAATGTATCTAAACAAAATGAAATTCAATAATAACACTTTCTCTTCCATGAAATTTTTGATGTTTGGGGAATTGAATTTATGGGACCATTCTCCAATTATTTTGGGAACCTTTACATTCTTCTGTCAGTGGATTATGTTTCAAAATGGGTAGAGTCATGAGCAACAAGGACTAATGATTCTAAAGTAGTTTTTGAATTTTTGAGAACCCAAATCCTTTGTAAGTTTGTATTACCTAGGTTCATCATTAGTGACCAGGGTTCTCATTTCTGAAACTGAAAAATGAAATCTCTTTTGCGTCGGTATGGGGTCGGGCATGGAGTGTCTACTGATTATCACCCACAAACCAATGGTTAAGATGAGGTGTCAGATAGGGAGGTAAAACAAATTCTCAGAAAAAAGGTTCAACTTAATAGAAAATATTGGAGTCTTAGACTCGATTATTCCTTATGGTATTTCCACATTTCTTTCAAAACTACCATTTTCATGTCACCATATCTGATAGTGTTTGGAAAGAGTTGTCACCTCCCTGTTGAGATCGAGAATTGAGCCTACTGAGCCATCAAACAATGAAATTCTAATCTTTCTAGTGCATGTGATCAAAAGAAGTTTTAGATTCAGGAGATGAAGGAAATGAGAAGAGATGAATATGATAACTCTAGTATTTATAAGGAGTGAACCAAGGCTTCCCATGACCGTCTCATCCTTCATCATCAGTTCCACATTGGGTAGAAGGTCCTCTTCTATAATTAAAGGACGAAGTTGAATCTAGGTAAGATTCATTACCACTAATTTGTACCATACATTGTTACTAACATCTCTCCATCTGGTGTTTTCCATGTTCAAAATAAAGAAACCAATCAAACTTTCACTATCAATGGGCAGCGGCTGAAGCACTTCCATGAATCCATTTCAGAGTCCTCGATGGAGGAACTCCATATTCAAGAAGAAATCTATGAATAACACTCACCAAGTTTTATAATTACTTCCCAAATTATCTTTTATTATAGTGAGGATAATGCACGTTTTAGGTTTGGGGGGATGGGTATATTCCTAGGTTAGTTAGGAATTTGCATCATCTTTTTTTTCTCTTTTTAGCTTACTGAATTGTATTTTTACTTTTACCCCTTTCCCTCAACCTCACCTTTGTTCTAGAATATTAATTTTTTATGCCTTATTTATCATGGAGAATGATGCCTATTTAATCATGGAATTTATTGAAAATGTATGTGTAATTTCTGTATTTCATGTTGTTTTAACATTAAAAAAAATTCTGATGAAGTGTGAATTTCATCAAGAATTCAATCCCGTGGTGTAACTTTATTTTGAAATTTAGTTCTTTGTCGATGAAATAAATGGTTGTATCATTTCAAAACCTTTGAGGAGAATGATACCCTTTTTGTGAATAGTTTAAGGGAAAATTTTCACTTAATTTCTCCACACATATTTTCACCCAACCACGAAGTGTGAAAATTTATTGCTTAATGTAAGGTAAATATAAGTTAGTTTAATTTTTCTCTACCTTCAAAAATGATTTTCCATACATTTATTACTTATCTGATCTATTTCATTACTGTACCAGATTGACCTATGTGTGTGTACTTGTTATCCAACTATTTTACACCCTAAAAATAAAAAATAAAAAAAGGATTGTATATTGGGAAGTTCAAAAATCACCCTTCCTCGACTTTTGATCTTATTATAACTATTACAATTAGTGTCGTGAGAAGATCAAACATGGGTTGAGATAAGAGTGTGAGATTTGTTCTAAGTGAAACTTTAAAAAAAATGAGGGGAGTGATGAAATGTAAAAAATATGGGGATATCTAGGTTGGGAGCTTATGGTTTGACTTCTAGGAATGCTTAAGTGAGTGGGTCTTGAAATTTTATTACAAAGGATGTGAGGAAGGTTAGGTGAAAAGGATCATGTAAGTAGAAATTTTTTATAATAACTTATATTTACTAGATAGAAAGTAGAAAGAATAGAATGAAATGGTTGTCACACACACAAACATGTAGAGAATTAGTGACATTATTAACTTTTGAATTATTTTCTTTGGTTGGTATCATGATTCTATTGTAATTTCATCTGGATACAATTTTTGAGATGTCTTTTTCCATGATCATTGAGAATAACTCCTCGGTGTGATTTTTTGTTTTGATCACATTTCAACCAGGAATTAAATTCTCATTGAATGTAAAATATTTATGAAGTTAGAAATATATACATGAATAATTTTTTGGAAATATGACTTTTTCTAGGAGTCAAAATGTTTAGGTGTGGGGGTGTAATCACACCGCAATTCACTATTTCATTTTTACCCTTACACCACTGTGGAAAACTAATTTTGTATTGAAAATTATAAAAATAATAACAAATTTCAATTCATGTTTGATTCAATTATATTTTATTTATCACTATTAAAAATGTAAATTTTACTTGTTTTGATAATTTCATTGAAGTTGGAGGTGATTTGGAGGGCCCATGATGCTGTTTAAGAAAAATAGGCCAAACTGCGCATGATCCAAGAACACCAGTGGACTCAACTGAACACTTATATTAAACTATGAATCCAAATGGGATGAAATTTTGTGGACTAGTCCTAAATTAAATGGGATAAATTTTATATGATGAAACCCGATACTAATTCGTTCATCTAGTAGCCCATCCAGACTGTTTGTCTAGCACATCGAATCTGTACGAAGACAAAAGTGCTGTGATATGTTCTGTCAATATCTTGAGCTGTGATTTTATAAATGGAGGAAAATTTTGGGTGGAGATATTGAAGATGTGGGTATACAAGTTTTTAGTTTTTTCAAAAATGATATAAGGCTTTCTGGACATCTAAAACCATGGGCCAAGTGGTTTCTCAAAATCAGGGTGATCAAAACCACCTTCCAATATTTCTATAAAATGGAACCTTGGGATCCCCATTTGTAAGTTAGACCAAGAGAGTGAATTTATTACAAATTTAATTTCTAGAGGAGTCCTTTAATTCCCTTAGAGTTTCTAGAGCTCCCTACCGTCATAAGGAGAGCTGAAATGAAGAAGGAGTTCCACCCAAGCTTCCTCTTCCTCCCAATATCGAGCTAAACTATGGGCGTTCATTGTGAGGGAGCTAAAAACATGTCAAGGGAGTTCTGACGCATATATTATCTACTAGTTTGGAGTGATTTGGGTGTTAAAACATTTCCTTCCATTTATCTTAAATTATTTATTATTTAAATTCTTTTTTTGATGCATGTGATTGATTTTCCCTTAATTTATAACTGATCGGTGTGAGGTTTTGAGTGTATGACTAGTATTGTTTGGATTAGACAACATAAGAATCTTCTTCTTACCCACTTTCTTGATATTTCAATATGATTTGGAAGATATAATTCCATTCATAAGTTATAGACCTTGACAATACGATTGTTATGTCAAGGTTTGGTTCTTCAAGCAATGAAATAACGACTTAGGAATTAATCGGGATTCCAATTAATTTTAACCAAAGAATTACCCCAAACCTAAATGAATCTCTAATAAAAATTAACTTGAAATGTGTGCAGTGAAATAAAAATGACACCTTTGTCTCATATTTTTCAAAATCCACTTGGTTTTTCAACTATTAAACTGTTTAAGTTAAGTTATTCCCTTTAAATTGTTTTCAAAATCACCCACCTTTTTAGTACTTTTTATTAAAAACACATAATATAAACCTATAAATTCTCTTTGAGAGATGACCTAGGGTCTTCCCTATACTATAAATCAACCTTAAAATCATAATAATTTTTACGTGTTACGACAACACGGTCAACTATGCAGATAACCTCAATATTTTCACATAATTGTATATTTATAAGAAAACTACAGTCATGAAAAATTAATAAAATTATTTAATTTAATTAATAAATTTATATAAAATTACTCCCACGATAAATCCCAACCCGAGAATCTGACACACTCCAAGTTTAAGTTGATCCTAGGGTGAAACCCAGGCTTTGGACCCAAAAGAGGTATCATATTTTTGATTTGAGAAACTATTTTAGATTTATTCCAATTTTTTATAGAAACTACATGTGCGTGATATTAATATATTTAACATTTTTCAAATATAAATTATGGGCTCATTAGGACTTGGAATCTCATGGAATTTCATATCCTAGCTTATAAAATATTATTATATGTATTTCAAATCTCTACAAGAAAAAATCCAAGATATTACTTTCTACACACCTTAGGGATTTTCATCCCAAAAAGGGAAAAAGGATACTTAAAAAATGCGGGTACTAAAGACATATTTGGGTGTCCTGGTCCTAGGTTCTCTCCTAAAGATTCCCATGATACCAACAGAAACACACCAAAGGATTCTCTCACCCATAAAGAATACTCTCTAGCTGATCCTTGATCTCCACTGATCAATCTTAAAAGGTAGCTCTGTCCTCGATGTATAGCTCACCCCAATCGATAAAATATGATGGGTTATTCACATAACTCCTCAGCTATGACACATGGAATAAATTGTACACCTCATCTAACTATGATGGCATAACAAGTGGTATGTGACTTCTCTAACTCTACACAGTATCTAGGAAGGGAAATGAATATCAGAGATGACTTTCCACCCTATACAAATATTCATAATCCATTTTAAGGTGAGAAATTTAGAAACACATGGTATCCCTCCTCTAACTTTAAAGTCCTCCATAGTTTGTCTGCAAAGGAGTTATGATGGATTTGTACAATCCTCATTTTCTCTTGGATGATCTGTACCTTCTCTTTAATAGCTTGTACCAATTTTGGGCCCATGAGTACTGACTCCCCTAGGTCAGTCCACAAAGTGGTGACCTATAGGGTCACTAGTACATGGACTCAAATAGATTTATACTAATGGTGGAATTATATTTATTATTATATGAAAAATATACTAAGGGTAGGTGATCCTTCCAACTATGTAAAAATTCAAACATGTAATCCCGCAACCTGACATCCAGAACTTGAATTGTTTGCTCAGTCTGGCCGTTAGTATGGGGGTGAAACACCATGATCAAATGCAACAGAGTCTCAAAGGCCTCCTATAATCCTCTCCATAACCATAATGTGAAGTGAAAATCATAGTCTAAAAAAATCATCAAGGTAACTCCATGGATCCATACTATATCCTTCACATAAGTGAAACCCAATATCTATACTAAACTATTCTCTCGAATAGCTAGGAGGTGGGATGACCTTTTGAGTCAGTTTATGATCACCCATATGGTATTGTGTCCTATGAACATACATGGTAACTCATCCATGAAGTCCATATATATCCCATCCCACTTCCACTCTCGCACCTCAAGGGGTTGAGCTAAACCTATTGGAACCTAGTGCTTAGCCTTCACCTACTAAAAAGAGAAGCATTGAGAGAAAAAATATGTTACTGACTTCTTCATGCATGTACACCAGAATTGACATTGTAGGTCTTGGTATGAATTTTCTACACTTGGATGTACCGCTAATGAGGATGTATGAAACTACCTTATATCCTCCTCCTGCAACATCACTTGACTGACTGTAAATTGAATTTTTTATTACCAAAACACTTGTAAGGTAAAAGTGAGAAACTGAAAGTTTCAAACACTAAAGGATATGAAAAAGAAATTGAAAAAAAAACTTAATTCTACCAAAACCAATTTCCTTACATGATTTACAAGATAGAGTGCTAAACTGAGTATCTAGATCATCCATTAAGAAGTCTTCAAATTGATATGCCAGATTGTCCCAAGTTTTCAAGTACTCCTCTTAATTAATCTTGGCATCATTGATTCCCCTTATCAATATAAGATCTTTCTTATCAATCCATGTACTATTCTCATCATTGTTATTCACTCTTAACATCCTTCCATCATCTTTTCAGCTTCATCTTTAGTAACATTGATCACCAGAAACATTTTAACTATTTCCTCTGCTGAGTGAAAAAGTAGATCCATAGATTCATAAGCTTCACCTACCCCTTTCTGCAGACCAATTACAGTATCCTTGGGGGAAACACCCCCATGAACCACATCCTCATCCCGAACAGATGTTTCAAGAGCCATAGAATCACTGACCATCATCTTGGATTTCAACTTCTTGGTAGATCTAGTTTCCATTGGTAATGGTAAGTGAGAGTAGTCCTTTATACCTTTCCAAATTCCTCTTTAGTTATTCCTCCTCCTTGGAATGGGAATCTTTATATCTGTGAAGTCATATGTAGTATCAACTGAAGAATGACCAGAAGACTCATCACTGGACTCATACTCAGGGACCCCTCTCCCATCCAAGGGCACAACCCGAGATGCTTCCTGCTCCTGAACCGGTTCAACACTATCCAAACCTTAAAAAATATTTACAAGATCAATAACTAGAATATAATTTATTGGGATCAACCTCATCCTACCTATATCCTTCACTCTCTCTCTACTTCCTCCAATTAAACCACTTTCTCGAGACACCCTCAAGTTATGAGAATCCCCTACCTCTTCCTTGCAAACTGAAGGAGCTGTGATAGTTTGGGGTCCTTTAGATCCAAAATGAATTTCCACTGCATTAACCTGACTCACCACTGCCCTTGGAACACCCCCTACAATTATCATTTCAACCTGTCATAAACATTGAACACTCTAAGATTCGGAGGAATATCTATTTCCTTATCCTGAGTATCCTTAACTGCACTACACAAGTTCATGGAATCAACACCTTGACCAAGGCTAGTCCCTTATAATTAGTGAACCTGATGTAGTCCATTGAAAACCACATCCAAGAAACTAACATAGTTAAAAGCCACTCTAGTTGAATCTTGATTCACCTGTTTTAAACTAGAACTAAATTCCAAATTCTTAGCACTGGAATTTAAACCCTTGTGCATCTTCTGGTTTGACTTTCTGCACTTGCACACTATCTGCTGATGCCCCATTTTGAAGCATCAAGAGAAAAAATCATACCCTAATTCAAAAACAACTAGTTGTTTGTACCAATAATACTCACCAACATTAGTACGAAAAGACTCCATAGGTGGTCTCAAGACATCCACTTAAACATATACTTTGGGAGAAACCAGGTGGAAAACTGCTCTGGTCCTACTATCGAAAAAAAGTTAACAACCTACTAGATTTCCTAACATTCATATAATGTAAGTATTTTGAAAAGGGAGCAGGAGTTCTTGGAATATTACCCATATCGATGTGGTTGTTGAATCTCAATTCATGTGATAGTCATATAACCACCTAAAAAAGAGAAACTTGGATCCATTAAAAAATCAAGAAGCACTCAACCATGCCAAAATCATGTTATTTTCTATAGAAAACTGTATCATGGTGTGATTGGAATAAAGTAGGCCCACATTAGCGTGCTATTGAAAACCCCAAGACCCGAAGATGAATCAGTCGAAAGAGTCCATGGATGGAAGCTGTTGTTTGAAACATGCTATCAGTGTCAGATCCAACAAGGAAGAAGCATCCGTTAATTCCCCAGTCAAAATCAAAAGTTACAGAAGCCCTTTGTACAACTCAGGAACTTTCAGACTAAGGGATATTTATGGGAAGTAAGGAAGGAAATTGGGACCTGAAAAGGGGTATAAAGATGAGAGTTAATTTCCTTCATTGGGTAGTAAAGGTACCTCCCCCACTGAGGGGAGATGAGCCTACTCAGAAGCCATTACCGCCTAGGGAATGAGGCCTTGCAACATCACTTATACCATCATCCAACCTTTGAAAAGAATGATGTGCTCCACACCTTCATAAAATAAATTAGGAGAATTTCCAATGGATATATGAGTATGTGAGGTCTTAAAGTAATTATATCCATGTCGAGATTCCCTAACACACTGTATAAGCGATGGGGTAATTACCATTGGCTGAATATATGAATCACCATCCTTATCCACTAAGGATTGCTTCAATGAGGCTAACTTCCCTGATTCCTTGACCAATAACTGAGAACAAGATATTGTACTAAAATAATCTTCCACCATATTCCCCTTCCCATGAGTATAGAATATATCAAATTCATAGTCCTTGAAGAAATATAACCATTACCTATGTCTCAAGTTAAGATCCTTCTCAGAGAAGATATACTTGAGACTCTTTTGGTCAGAGAAGATGATAACCATCTCACCTATAAAGTATTGTCACTGAATATTTAGGGAAAATACTACCACTAGAAACTCAATATCATGGGTTTTGTAGTTTTTCTTGTGTTGTATCAACTACCAAGACCCATATAAAATCATAGTCTACCTCTGCATCAAAACAAAACTATTTCTAATCCCCGAGGCATTGGAAAAAACTATGTACTTGAAACCCAACTCTAGAAATATCAAGATGGGTGCACCTTTCAACATCTTCCTTAACTCATAAAAATAATACTTGAACCTTTCCATGAAAGATGTTTCCTCTTCTAGGTCAAAGTAGTCAATGGTAATGATATTGTGATGTCCCTACCCAGATTTCATTGAATGGTGTCCCAAGATGGTGGGCCACATGGCCTCAAGTGTGCCTCCCCATATGCTAGAGGGTTCCGACTAGCAGTAAGGGCCTAGGGTGTGTCCATGGGGAGACTATTACCTCAGGTCAGAGTAACACAATGAAATAGTCAATAGATAAATAGTGTATGCATATGTTAATAGATGTCATAATAGAAATATACACTATGAAATTTGGATCAATAAACCACCACAACAAATGCAATATATAAATGAATATGAAATCAAGAAAAATAATAATACTCAAGATAAAAAATGAGTCATATAAAAATTCAGATGATAATGTATGTCATGTATCTACAAAACTAGAAAAACAAGAATACATGGCAGTAGACAATACACCACATGATATTAAAAAGGTAAAAAAGATCAAAATATATCCAAGCATCTCAAGCTCCAACCTGGTCATCTTATACCAAGGTCCCATCATATGTAATGCAAGAATTCATGCATCCGTAAGAGGACACTTCCCATTATCTACACCTATAAGCATGTAGTATGCCCAAGTACCATCGACGACCCAGATAGTGTGTGAGATAAACTCAGTAGGTGACCACCAATGGTGACTATAAATATACAGTCCATGTGTATAACAAGACATAGTTTAGATATAATAATGAAAAGAAGTAACAATAACTGTAAAAAGAGTCATCTCTGGTTCCTAAAGAAAAACCAGGCTGAAACTACTTACTTCGGCTCATTCTAGAATATCTATGAAAAAGTATAAGGGGAAACAATTCCCAATATCACAATATAGGGTCACTATGTCCAATATCACAAGAGTAGGGGATGTCATTACCTGTATCACAGTAAGGGTTTTCATGCATAGTATCACAAAATAAAGAACTCCATGCCCAGTATCACAATAAGGGTTTTCATGCCCAGTATCAAAAAATAAGGAATTCCATTCCCAGTATCACAATTATAAAAAGAATCAATACCCATGCATCACAAGATTAGGGTCTCCATTCCCGTATCAAATTCATAAAGCGATTCCATTCCCATAACATAATTATAAATGGATTCTATTCCCATGTATATATAAAGCATAAGGGTCATCATTAAATTTTATCATATTTATCAAGGGTCACTATGATCACATTCATAAGCTATAAGAAGAATTCAAGGATTTAGAAAGATACAAAAGTTAATTAATAACCCATTTTCATTTAATAATAATAAGGGTGTAACCATTATTCCATTTAACTCATGTGATGTGGTTGTACCAATCACATCCGATTCAAATATTTATATTTATTAAGGGCGTTGGACATTTGACACCTCTACATTCATCTGCAATCAATATGATATTTTCATTTAAAATTAAATCCAAAAACACTGATAGGTTTTTTAGCTTTATAACCATATAAGACAATTAGGCATATGATAGGGAACACCCAAAGGAATGGTTCACTCTAAGGTGGATGAAATATATATGAATTGGGTTATAACAATTTATTAGCTTCCAAGAAGGACAACCAATTTAAGATAGATTCAAATTAAGGGAAATGTATGGTGAAACTAGCATGTGACACATATCACATATTATAAAATATCAAGACTTTAAGGGATAAATTCTAGACCACCTACCTCATGATCGTAGTAATATCCTCATCCAGTAATGACCTTTAGTTTGGCATGGATCAAAAGAAATCTAAAGAACATATCAATACTCTTAAAATATGGCATACGATCATACATCTAAATAACTCCATCAAGGAGAAGAGAAATGAAAAATATCATAATATGATTATAGATATTACCTAGAGGAATCTAAAGAGATGAATGATAATTCAATCAGACACCGGATTAAGAAACGAGATCAAATACTATGAAAGAGGGATTGAGAGATCAAGAAGGGATAGAAAAGAGACCTCTATCTACTGGAATGAGAAATGGATAAAGGAGGATATATATTAGATAGTTAATGGTATTTTAGTAATTTTACCTAATAAAAATAGGGGTTCATGGCTTGGTCAAATGGTTGGACAAAACATGCACCAACCATGTCTGGATCACTTCTTAAGGAGGGTAATTGCATGGTTAGGTAGCACTGTTAGAGAAAATATGCACCAGTCGTGTGAGATAGATCTACTAAAAACTGTAAACCATCATCACTGGAATGAAGTCCTAACACAGGGTTAGGGAAAAACATGCACCCTTATTTCTCCTTTGTCCAATATGAACCCTAGGCGCAGCGCTCGCCCTTCGGGCGGTGGTGATAACGGCCCCGTCTTCCCCCTGCCCCTCACCGTTGTTTTCCCCTTTCACTGATCCAGCCTCTCTCCTCGATTTCCCCCATATTCTCCTTAGCCCGAAAGTTCCTGGCCTATATCATGGTGCACCATCGCTCCCGATTTCTTTCCAGGAGTTCTTGGAGGCTTAGTCGCTCCATAGACTATCCCTCTTCACCCGCTTTTACCGCCGCTGACCATCCCTTGACTTTTTCGACTGGTTCGTAAATAGCGCCTAGTCCTTGAAGAACCGCGTCGTGTTTGGGATCTTGAATCCCCGCCACTTTCTTCTTAGATTCGAATGCGTTGAGGATCTGGCTTCCACGTGGTCTAAAGGAATGCATTCTTGCGATGGATCTCGCTTCTTCCTTCTCCGATGGAGTTATGAGTTCCACTAGAATCCTGATACCCCCTCTGATGCGATTTGGGTAAGTCTACCAAACCTCCCTCTCCCCTTTCAAAATACTGCTATTCTGAAAATGATGGGAAACCTCGTAGGAAGATTCCTTGCCTTTGATGAGCGTTCTCGTGCCTTATTCCATCCGGTTTCTCCATGGATTTCTGTGGAAGTGGATGTTTAAAAGCCTCCGGTTGATTCCATTTGGATAGTGGTTGGTGGAGAAATCTGTTACCAGCAACCAGTGACCTTCGAAAACTGGTTCGACTATTGCAGTTCATGCTCTCGTCTAGGCCAGATCCACCTTGACTGTCGATTTTCTAGAAGCTTGGATCCTAAGACTTTCTGTTATTCTAGTATTATGGACCTTCCAAGAAGTGTCATCCCCCTTCGGCTGGAGGCTCGGCCATTCCTCCCTGTTTAGAAGGAGCATGTTTCTGGGGCGTCTGTGGGGGTGCCCACTTTTCTTCTAGTGAAACTTTGGCCATTCAGGTTGCTGTTTCCCCCATTATCCCCCCTCTAAATCGGGTGCATCCTACGGGTGGAACCATCAATGGACCTACCAGTGCCAAGCCAGAGGTTATTCATAAGTATCCAAGGGTCGCATACATATTTGAAAAGTTAAAACATGATTTGGACATTCCTACACATTCAGTACTGGTCCAGGGTGAGTCCAGTTCTTTGGCGCCTCCTACCTTTGTAGAGATGGTCAAGGACGGCTTGTGGTCTCGACATGCACCTTTTCATTCTGCTCGAATCAAGGATGGTGGATTTAAAGCCGATAGAGGGACCCTTGTTGAGAGAATCAAATCACATGAGCAGAAGGACCTCCAAGGTGCCTCTAATCAGAAGGTTGTCACATAGGGGACCAAGCCAAGGAATTTTTCTCCTAGTCTCACTTTCAGCAATCGATTTGACAACCTCAGTGTCGATGGAGGGACTTCAAGTTGGCCCTCAGATGTGGAACCAGATGGAGAAATCCAATCTTCAGATTAAAATGTAGTTAGAGGGTGTGGTAAAGGCCTGCATAGCCCAAGGAGGAAGAAATGAAATAAGAAAAATAGGGACCCGATGAATTGTATTGTTTCCAAGAAGCAGAAACCAAAGGGACGGAAAGACTACTCACACCTAACGAGACCTATGGAGACTCGGTCATCCAAAAAATGGAGGTAATCCCAATGAACAGAAGGCCCAATCAGTGGCAGGAGACATGGAGGGTTTCCGTTTAGGTGGGTATGGATCCTCAGTGAAAGAATTTTTTAAGCCTAAGGGTATGTCAGATGTTTTGGTTCCTCTTCAAGGAGATGCATCTATGACGACCAAGGATCAGCAGGGAGAGATTCCTTCTCAGCTTGAGGATGCTCTCCCGGTGAAGGAGGATACTCTACCTCCTGGGAAGCTGCAAGAGGCAAAGTTCCCCAACAACCCCATAGACAGGATGTCGTGGCTCATGATCAGAGTGGGGAGATTCTCATACACTCGGGGGAAGAGATGCTGGAGGATGTTCTACAGATTAAGGCAATGCAGGAAGACGGTGATGAAATTATTGGAAGATTTCTTCGTGTGGATACTTCAAGGGAGAAATGTGAGTGGATTGACAAGCAAGACCATATACTGATCAGAGGATTCAACAAAGGGATGATTAAAAAAGAAGAATAATTGAATTCTTGGGACTATTTGGCATGCCATTTTTAAGACATTATAAATGATGATCCAGACTTTTAGGTAAGTTCTCTGGCATGGAAATTATTTAGGGAGATATATTCCAATTGACTTAAGCTTTTCTTTGATAAGTCTGTTGTTTCATTTTATATTTGATCAAATTTTTCTATGTGGGTTCTCACTTCCCCTTAAAAGTGTTTCATAATAAAAAAAAGTTACTTTGGACTTTGGCCTTTGTCCAATATCGTATGGTTAGGGGTAACCATGCTACTTGACCAACACAGTTTCTCTTAACCGTGCGACTGGTCTTATTTTTCCAAAACGTTGGGTTCCAGGATCCGAACAAGACCCAGAAACCCCCTAAAAACCTGTGACCTCATTAGGAATCCATATTAGGTCCAAAATAAATAATTATACAAAAAATTTAAGGATCCATTCCTGTGATAAAAATCAGGTTCTTATAGTCTTCCCCCCTTAAAGGAACTCGTCCCTAATTTTACTTTCCAAGGGTGAAAAAACATCATATGAGAATAACTCCAGCTACTGAGCATGTACGTCGACCTTCTATTCTAAAGTCTCTTCTAATACCTGACTGTTCTACCATAGAACCCATACCAAAGGGATAAAATGACTTCATAGAGCCTTCACTATTTGGTCGATAATGTGTATAGAATATTCCTTAAAATAAGAATCGATATATATCTTTATATCCTTAGGATAAAAATAATGATATGGGTCGGCATGATAATAATGAATATATGAAATATGGTAGATTTCATGCATAGAATGACACCTCTAAGGTAATAGAAACCAATAGGATACCATCCTATCTCTCTCCAAAATCTAAAACAAACCAACAAATCACTATGAAAGCTTCTCCTTCCTCTATATCTATATACGCCCAAGTATGGGTGATACCCATAAGAATACATGATCCTTGACCTTAAACTCCAGAGGTCATTTATAGTAATAAAAAAATATTTTTATCTAGACCAAGAAATTGACATCTGCTTCCTAATAAGGAGAACCTACCCTGAAGTCTCATAAATGAGATAAGGACCTAGTGGTACTACCTCTCCTACCTCTAACTAGTACAGGGTTGAATGAAATGACCTACCATATAGGGCCTCATAAGGATCCATCTATATCATTTCCTAAAAGATGTTATTATAGGTGAACTCAATGAGGGGGATATGCTTCTACCATGAACTTCTGAAATCAAGGACACATGCTTGGAGAATTTCTTATAACACCTGTATAGTCCATTTCGACTGTCCATTGGTCTGAGGGTGAAAGGATGTACTCAGAATCACCTTTTTTCTCATATATTTTTGTTACCCCTTCTATAACATCTATGTAAAATGAGAATTCCTATCTGAAAAGATAGCACAGGGGACCCTGTATAGAAATATAATCTCATAGACATATAATCTCCCCAGATCATCAAATGAGAAAGTCTCCTATATAGAAAGAAAGTAGGCTAATTTCATCAGTTGATCCATGACTACCCAAATTGCTTCACTACCTCGAGGTGACCTTGACAAGACAATGAAAAATCCATCTCAACAATCTCCCATTTCCATTATAGGATTAGAAACTGCTGTAGAAATATAGTAGGTAGCTGATGTTCTACCTTCACCTACTGATAGGTGGAACACCTTGTGCTAAAACCTACTATGTGATGCTTCATACTTGGCCACAAATACTATTGGTGAATATCATGATACGTCTTAGAGATACTAGGGTGAACTACCCACTCTGAATCATGCAATTAACCCATCAGGTCCTTTATCATATCCATGGGAACCCAGATATTCCCATGTATACGTAGGATTCCATCACCATCAATTTTACAATCCGAAGGTGGTTCCTCACCAAAAATACCTTCATATAGAACCAAGCACTCTATATTTGAAAACTGCCTCATCTTCACCTTCTACAAAAGTGAATAAGTCAGTAATAGTGATGTATGTATAGACTGTCCATGACAGTACTCTACCTCAATATGCATCTAAAAAAATAGATCTATAAGCTTTTATTCGCTAATGGCATCATGAATTACCTATGTCTGAGTCCTCCTACTCAGAGCATCACCAACAAAATTTCCCTTCCAAGGCATGTAGGTAAGTTCAAATTCAAAGGACTATAGGTATTAAACCCATCTTTTATACCTAAGATTAAAGTCTCACTATATTATACCTAAGGCTTTTATGGTACATAAACATCACAAAACACTCTCTGAGTAGGTAATACCTCCAACAAGATAAGGCGTGCACAACAACTGCCAACTCAAGATCATGAATTAGGTAATTATACTCACGAGGCCTCAACTATTGTGACCCATACATAAAAACTCAATCTTATTTCATCATAACTACTCTTATATCAATACCTAATTCATCAAAATATACTATATAGCTTAAGTCTGAATATAATATAATTATGATCTATATTGAAGTCAATCTCCCTTTTAGCTCCTGAAAGGCTGTCTAATTGAATTCATACCACATAAACTTCACACCCTTCTTAGTCAATCCCATAAGAGGTACTGTTAAGTGTGATAGATCCTATATAAAATGCTTTTATTAACCAACTATCCCAAAGAAAAACCATATATCAAAGCATTCTTGGGTTGTTCCTAGGTAACCACAACTATCACCTTCTATGGGAAAACTGAAAAATCCTTCCTATGAGATAATATGACCTAGAAAGTGTAACTTGATGATCCCAAAGTGACATTTTCCAATCTTTGGATATATATGGTTCTCTCTTAGTGTATTCAAAATGATCTCAAGATGAGTGGTATGGTCAATTCACGTATGTAAATACACCAATATTTAATTTATGAAGAGAAAAAAAGGAATCCAACTAGGGATTGAAAACCCTATTCATAAAATCCATGGAGATGGAATAGACATTAATAAGAACAAACTACATCAAAAGATACTCATATAAGTTTAATAGACTATAGAAAACCATACTTGGAATATTTGAAGGTTTAACTTGAACCTGATAATGACTTGATCTCAAGTTGATCTTTGAGAATACCCTCGCTCTTCTGAGCTAGTGAAAAAGATCATCAGTACGAGGTAAAGGATACTAGTTGTTCACTGTAATCCAATTTAACCTCCAGTAATCCATGCATAGCTGGAGGGTTCCATCCACCTTCTTGGTGAAAGGATTGGTGAACCCTAGGGAGAAGTACAAGGTTGTATAAAATCATTGGCCTCTAAATCTACCAGATGCCTCCTGAGCTCATGAAACTTCGTAGTAGCTATCCCATAAAGAGGTATGAATACCAATGAAGATATAGGAACTAGATTGATAGTAAACTCTACCTCTCTCTTAGGAGGTATTCTAAAAAATTCATTGGAAAAAATACCTAAATCGATCGACTACAGGAGGGAACTTAGTCTGATGTAGTCCCTAATAATTCATGTAAAGTATAGTAATATGAGTGGTCAATCCACCCATCCTGAGAAGCTATAGTCTAGATCTATCCACTTGGGCATCCCACTCACCCTTATGAATATAAATACTTCCATACGGTGATGTAAAATACACCCTCTAATGATAACAACCATATAGGAATAATAGGGAACCAACTATTCCATTGAGAGAATAACATCAAATCCTATCATCTTGAGGAATAATAACTCCCATAAGAAATGATAGTTGCCTACCTCAAGGGTGCAGTCCTTGCACTATCATATACTCTCATAACATATACCCAAAGGTTTATCTAGAGTCATAATGCCACAAGAGTACTCAACATGAAACTCAAGGATCTCCATAATAGGAACAAATATCAAAGAATGTGATGAATTTATATCAAATAAGGAAAAAATGATAGTATAGTCTACTAGAATAGTACCTTGAATAGTAGATGTCCTGATATTATGCTCCTCTGGTATAGGATGCACTGAATAAATGTGGCCTGATCCACAACCTTGTGCTACAACCTGACAACCCAGAGCAGGTCTGATCTCCTGGAACTATATATCTGAAGCCTGGATAGCTCATCCACGACCAAATACTCTACATATATTCTTGTAGTACTCTAGCTACCTACCTAGTGGGGTACTACTGATATTTATTTTAAATATGGAGTTGGAATGAATCCTCTACCACTCGATACAGATGGGAAGATCATGCAGAAATGTTGTAGATGCCACAATCTACCATATCCTTGGCACTCATCGGGGTCTCTGGGATACTAGGTCCTCTTACAAATTGGATTCCCACATTTTTAAAATACTATGTGACTCTTTGTGGGTGTAAACTAGCTTCCACTTCTCAAGTGTGTAGTCTCAAAGAGTATCTTCTGACCACTAGTCGAACCAATACTCTGTTTGGGTTTTGAACCTCCCTAGATCACACTATATACTTCCCTCAGGTTCTACTCGATAATAAGGGCCCAATTTAGTATATCAGATATGGTGTTCAACCAAAAAACATTTACCTAATAATGAATAGGATACCTCAAGACATCCTCAAATTTTCTCTCTTTCACTAGATCATTAGTAGTATAGATAGGAAAAAAGTTCTTAAGCTCTTTGAAATGAGTTGTATAGACCATATTTATAGGAGAAACCTATTGTAGGTTCATGAATTACCTAGAACAATTATTTCTTAGGGTCTTAGGGAAGAAATAATTGAATAATATCAAATGGAAATCACTCTAATATTGTTCCTGATACTGACCATCCTGATTTAGAATATCCCACCATCACTTAGAAGATCCTCAAAGCATGTAAGTAGTGAGTTTCTAACTCTTACGAGGAGGTGTATCTAGATGATCAATATATACATAACCATATCGATCCATAGCTCTACAGACTATGGTCCTCCATCCCCCAAAAATGTGGGTGAATTCCACTACTGGAACTCCTGAGTAAACTCTCCCATAGAAGGGGCAGAGTATGGTACCCCCTATATTGTATGCATAATCTATAGAAATTCTTCTCATAATTGGGCATAATCACCCACATCGAGAATAAGAAGAGGTTCCATAGGTGTAATTAATAGAAGTATAACAGGTAGATAGGGACCACCACCTTTGGAGCATGGTCATCACTACCCTCCTGGCATACAACCAGTGGATGTCATGGTGGCGTTGCTTTATAGATTCCAAACACACACCTTAGATAAAATTTGATAATGGCATAAGCCACACATACAAGAATAGATGAGGTAGAAGACCTTTCTATGTAATAATCACACCCAACAACCAACTCAAATAGTTAGTTCTAGGTGATAGGAACATTTATATATAACATAAGAGACAATACCTACTGCCCACTACTAAGGCTAGGACTAGGTCAAGATCTATTTTTTTTTATTTCAATTTCATTTTAAAATTATTATTTTAACACAATTGTCTTTAAATGGTTGAACCAAGTGGTTCACCATTTCCAATCCATAAGAGACCACACAACTTATGAGATGAAATGTGGAATACACTTAATCTATACCATGAAATGTTCTAGTCTATGAGATCAATAGTCCATCAATCAATGTGCTATAGTTGACTACTTATGGTGTATTGTATATCCTAAATAGGAAAACACTATTAATTTTATGACATACACTCTAAGTACCAACTATTTTTCTCAATTCCCTACAAGAATAGTTATACAATAAAAATTATATCTATAATAGTTCAAACACTCATGGAAATCACAAGAAATTAAAACAACACAATGATCCTATATGGCATAACATATGCATGGCATGTAAATTTCCTACAAGGTGCCTATAATGATTCATGATCAATGATTCCTTTCCCTAATCTCACCGAGATAAGTATAAAATGAAATTCTCAATAAAAATAACAATAATAACCATTGAATAGCACGTGTGTCATCCAATGGTGAAAGGATATCAACTATAATAGGAAAAATAAATAAAAATAATTCTTATTTCAAGAAACTCGGTATTTACCTCGAACGTGGGTTAACTATACCCAAGAATGACTTATAACCAAGTTCCAAATCATTCCTAATATCTTATATATTGTCTCATAATAGTAAAGAAATAAAGGAAATTCTATGATACAAATTTATTGAATATCAACCCAAATTCCACTGAATGGTGCCCTGAGCTAGTGAGCCACATGGCCTCAAGTGCACTTCCCCATACGCTAGAGGCTTCTGACTGGTAGTGAAGGACAAGGGTGTGTACATAGGGAGAATATTCCTTCAGGTCATATTAACAAAGTAGAATAGTCAATAGATAAATAGTAGAAGAATATTTAAATAGATGGCACAATAGAAATAGACACTATGGCATCTAGACCAGTAACCCGTCATAGCATAAGTAGTATAGAAATGAATAGAAACTCCATAAATAAATAATAATACTCAAGATGAAAACTAAATCATATACAAAAGATGATGATAATGTATGCCATGTCTCTAAAAAACTGGAAAATAGGAATACACGAAAGCATGCAATACACCACATTATATACAAATAGTAAAAAAATGCCAAAATCTATCTAAGAATCCTAAGATCTATACCAATCATATTCTACCAATATCCCATATTAATTCATGAAATAAGTCATGAATCTGTAAGAGGATTCTTTCCCTCATCTACACTTGAAAACATGTAGTCTTCCTAGGTACCATTAGCAGATTCGATAAAGTGTGAGGTAAAATCAGTATGTCACAACCAACAATATTTATAAATATCTATTCCATGTGTATAACATGGAAGTGTGCAGATATAATAACGAAGAGTAGTAAAAATAGCTGTAAAAGGGTCAGATCTGGTTCTTGAAAGAAAACTAGGATGACACTACCTGCTTCGGATCATGCTGTAATATCTTTAAACAATTATTAAGGGAAGAAATACCTAGTATCACAACATAGGGTCACCATGACCAATATCACAAGAGTAGGGGATGCCATGTCCAATATCATAGTAAGGGTCATCATGCTCAGTATCACAAAATAGGGAATTCTATGCCCAATATCATAGTAAGGGTTTTCATGCCTAGTATAATAAAATAGGGAATACCATGTCCAACATCATAATTATAAATGGAATACACACCCATTCATTATGAGAGTAGGGTCTCTATGCCTGTATCATATTCATAAAGGGATTCCATAGTTGTAAAATAATTATAAAAGGATTCCATTCCCATGTATGTATAAAGCATATGGTTCATCATTACCTTTTATCATATTTATCAAGGGTTACCATTCCAAAATTAATAAGCTATAATAAGTATTCAAGGATTTATAAACAGACAATAATTAATTAATAACTCATTTTCATTTAATAATAAGAAGGGAATAACCATTGTTCCATTTAACTCACGTGACATGGTCATACCACTCACATTCAATTTAACTCTTTATATTTTGCAAGGGAATTATTCATTACATTCCACTACATTCATCAACTATCAATATGATATTTTCATTTAAAAGTAAATCCAAACACACCGATAAGTGTTTCGTCTTTATAAAAATGGAATACAATTAGGCATGTAATAGGAAAAAATCAAAGGAATGGATCACTCTGTATTAAATTAAATCGATATTAATTAAGTTCTAAAAAGTCACTCGGTTCCAAGAAGGACAACCAATTTAATACAGATCCAAATTAGGGGCAACACACAGTGAAACCATCATGAGGAACATATTGAATATTATAAATCATGAATACTTGAATGAATAAATGCTATGACACCCGACTCATTCTTATAGTAATCTCATCATCTATTATCAACCTTTAGTTTTTCATAGATCATAAGAAATATGAATAATGGATGAAATCCCTGAAAATAGTTCATTTGATCCTACATCTAAATAAATCCTTCAAGGAGGAGAGAAAAGAAAAATGGATCAAGATGAATGAAGAGCTTACATGGAGGAATCCAAATTGATGAAAGGCGACTCGATCAATACCATATGAATAAACAAGATCAAATACTATTAAAGAGGTATTGGGAGCTCAAAAAGGGAGGGGAAGGAGACCTCTACCCACTGGAATGAGAAAATGATAAAGGAGAGGAATATATTATATCATTCAGGTTGTTTTAGTAATTTTACCCAATATAAATAGGGGCGCATGGTTTGAACACATGATTGTCCAAAATGTGTGCTGACCATTCATGTATTACTACTTAAATAGGGTACCTATGTGGTTAGGTAACATAGTTAGAGAAACCATGCACCAACCATGCGAAATGGCTCTGATAAAAACTGTAGTCCATCTACATGGGAGTGCAGTACAAGGAGCACAGTTAGGGAAAACTGTTCAACCTTCTTGATCCTTTTTCTAATCCCACATGGTTAGGGGTAACCATGTCACCAATCCTATATGGTGTTTCCTAACCATGCAGCCAGTTTGATTTTCCCAAAATGTTGGGTTCTTGGCTTCAAATAATCCCCAGACACCCAAGAAATGTTACCTCATTATGCATCAATATTAGGTCCAAAATAAATAATTAGACCAAAATTTAAGGGATCCATACCAGATATAAAAACTAGATTCTTGTAGATATCTTGGATAAATCAAGGACAAATATCCTAGAGTGTCCTGCCAACCCAAGGAAGCTCTATACCTCCATCATGCTCTTGGGTGGATCCCAAGATAACAGTGCCTCGACCTTGGCCTAGTCCATTGCTACACCATTATCTAGGATAATTTTTCCTATAAAGTGTACCTCTTGAATATATAAATGACACTTAGAGAGATTCCAATAAAGATGGTTCCCTTAGAGTGTGTCTAGAAACATCCACAAGTGTCTTGAATGCTCCTCATTGGACATCGAGTACACTAGGATATTATCGATGAAAACCATCACAAACCATTTTAATAAAGGCTAAAATATTTGGTTCATGAGTCCCATAAAAACTGAAGGTGTGTTCTTCATGCCAAAAGGCATCACCAAGCACCCCTAGTGACCATAACAACATATGAATGATATTTTTGATATATCCTTGTCCTGTAATCATAGATGGTGATGGCCTGATCTAAGGTATATCTTTGAGAACCATGATGCCCCTCTAAACTGATCAAAGAGGTTATCGATATTCGGTAGGGGATACTTATTCTTTATAGTAACCTAGTTTAGGTACCAATAATCCACACAAAACCTCAAGCTCGTTTCCACCTTCTTGGAGAACAACAATGGGGCTACCTAGGGGGAAACACTAGGTCTCACCAAGACCTTCCTCCATAAGTCATTTAACTACACCCTCATATATCTAAGATACAAAGGAACCATATGATATTATGGTGCATATATCATGGTCGTATTGAGGTGTAATTCAATGTATAATTCTATCTCTTAGTGGGGAGGTAAATCAGGGGCGTCCTTAGGAAAGACTTCCTCGTACTCTACCACCATTGTAGGAAACTAGTAGCCCATATCATCCACTACTAATATAGTCATGCTATAAAATTGGTGAGTAATCAGGTGTACTCTATTGAATATAATCATATCCTACACTTCCTAGGTTTCCATCTCATCAATGAAGGAAAAACTCATCCCATCACCACAGATACACCACATTCTCCACCTAAAACAGTCAATCTGTGCATGAAATTAGGATAACCAATCCATACCTAAGATGACATCGTAAGGCCTCATCACTATTACAAATATATCCTATAAAAAACATTCACTTAAAAGTGTTAGGTCACACTATTGATGGAAGTGTGTGATCACTGATTCATCTCATGTCAGAGTCTCCAAGTGCAAATTCTGATCCAAGGCCCCAAATAGAATATCTAAGTCTAGTACTAGAGAAGTAACAATATAGGAGTGGCTCACACCCATGTTTATCAGTACTAAAACTAAATTAGAGTATAAATATATCATACCTCTAATCATGTTAGGAGCCTCATGGTCGTAAGCCTCAACTTCTTACATCTATCCTCACCCCTGCCTACCAGATCCCTGAGCCTGATGTGGACCACCTAAGAGTAGTGGTGGAAATAAGTCAAACTGTCATCCACCTCTAGCTACTCTACCTGATCCTCTTCCACATCCTCCACCCTTCTAACCTCCTTACTATTACCTCTATCTCTACCTATGTGATCCATCCACTATCTCTCTATTAGTTTTAAAATGGGCCAGACAATCTCAAACAAGATTTCCCCGACCATCGCATGAGAAGAACCACCTCTCCCTCGACTGACTTGAGCCATACTAAGAGCCCAAAAATTCCAATACTTTGTCTTGGGATTGTATTATAAAGCATATAGAATTATTAAATCCCTAAGATTGCTATTGGATACTAGTTTTTGAGGTATCTTATCCTAGGTTCCCACTGCCATCACCCACTGTCGGTGTCTGATCTTCCAAAAATCTCTCCACACCTAAATCACCCTTAACCTCTCTAGTACATGTGGGAATGTAAAGAGATATCACTGAAGCCCTGATATCTTAGATTTATCCCTGTTTGAAGGTATGTTCCCTAAAGAATTAATATCCCACTATATCTAGGGAGTATTGTGAGAGATCTGTAAACCTCACTGAATAATCCACCATAGTCATACTGCCCTGTTATATATTCATAATCTTCTAGATTCACACTGATCACAATGTTTCTAGATAAAACTCATAGTTGAAGAGATGATTGAAGCCTGACTAGGAGAGAGTTATATCATTGTTTGATTAAGTCACCAGACTCCACCATCGTCCAATAGAGCCCTGAAGTAGAATCACTATGTGGACTACCATATGATCTATATGCATCCTCATAAGATAAAAAATTTGAGTGACTACCTCTAGCCAGTCCTTATCAACCTAGGGATCTGGATCATCCCAAAACCTAGGATACCTCTACCTCTAAAACTTATGAAGTGAACTCAGCCTTAATTCATCCGCAACTAGTATTTTATATGATAAATCCTACTCATTGGGTGTTGGAATGAATGGAAAACCACTCAGAGGTACCACATCTGGTATAGGTCCCTATACTGAAGCCTCATCACTCGATGGATCATCCTTGTGATCATGCAGTGGAATTCATACTGGCTATATTCACAGAGTAATATTTAAATAAACATGATATACCATGGTCAAAGATTATATCTAGGGAGATTACTCAATAAGGGAATGGAAAACACAACCCATTCCTATACGATTGATTTACCAATGTTTTTTCCTTACAACCAATGTCTACATGGATCGAGTCAACAAACAGGTTATCAGAATCTGGGTGAATGGACATGTCAGCTGCTGTACCAACATTAGAGTCTCCATCCTGAAAGACAAACTCAAAAAACGTTAATACTATTTCCATAAATCCCAAACCTATATCATAACTAGAAAAGAATATATTCTCTGGTTCTAAGGAAGAACCTCCCTCTGATACCACTTTGTCACAACCTGACCCACCAGGGCCCACCTGGTCGGTGATAATCCAAGTGTGACTAACCCAATCCAACATTAAATTTGCTAATGTATGGAGAGTAGCACTGAGTAGGCATAACCCATACATGATAGGCATTATCCCAATGTACCTTTACACAAACTCACATGTATCAAATCTTATACAATTATGAGAAAGTAAAATCAACTGATACCATAAATGCATGCACAATATCTATCCCACATTAGAGTATGAAAAAAGTACTGAAAGTGATAAAGGAGTCAAAAAAATCCAAAAAAAAATTACATAAATTCCAACCTTCTTCGAAAGAGGGGACCACAGTAAAATGAAACCAATCAGAATACACCTCGATGTTTCTATCACAACCATGATCCTCCTTATCCCTACCCTCTTAGGACTTCATAAAAAGGGCCATCTTCTATATAAGACATGACATGTGTGGAAGATCTCATGAAGGGGTGAGTATAATAATACCTAGTAGGACAATCTGAAATCACTGAGCATAAAGTATCAAGAGTAGTCAACTCATAATAGTAATATATAAATAAAAAAACCCATATATAATAATAACATACAACCAGTCTCAAGTGGTCTCAACCAATACTTCCATCTATAGAATACCACTTGAGGATTCTAGGTAATTCTCATTCTGGTAGTACTCACTCTACAAGCCTTACTATCACTAGTGAAGGTCATCCAAGAGGACATGATCATTGGGCCCATGCCTAAGAAGTACTGACTGGATCACATAAGATCTCATAATCTTGGTAGGGAATCACACCCAAGGCCATTGGGGACACAAAAAACCCTGCTGGATCTACCTGCTAGATAGTGGGTAGACGCCCTATGCATAATGGTAATGCTGATACCACGAACCCCACCTAAGAATAATTGAGGATCCCAAATTGATCCCATAGGGGTATAGACTAAAATCTATCCAATACTACACCCATAAAGGGGATCACAATCCTATGTTGAGGGCGTAATGCTGCACCGTACCATCATAGGAAAAGACCAAGGTATCACACTCAATTGAACCTAATCTATATTGAATATATTAAGGGATCCAATCCATCTATAAGAAAGTAAATGATGTGTGCTTAGGGTACATGAATTGTACCACTAAATTAGGACCTACCCATTCCCATTCCCATATTCCTCTACCTATTCTTGTGTACCTCGGGCCATGATCTTGTACACCTAGAAATGTTCGAGTACATGGATCAACCCGTGTACTCTTGCAATGTATGAGTACATGGCTTGGAATATGTACTCATCCCATGCTTGTGTATCATCTAAGATACACTGCATGATACCAGCCAAATTACACATGGTATATGGTAGGAAACACACGACGTGTGATCCTTATCTCTTTTACAAAATCCCCAACACTGTAGATGGGGTTCCCACACTATGTTTAATGTTGGATTACACAGCATGAACCATAGGATTTTATAAATCCTATGGATACTTCATACATCATATGGATATATCATCACCACCATCAATCCCATTGGAAAACTAATATCTGAGGTTAGCTAAACTTATTTGTCATCACTCATTGGAAACTAGGCCTTGATCCTCTCAAAAAATTAGTCTGTAGAGGTGAACCATCACCACACCGAACCATCATCGCATTCCCACCAGAAAAATAAAATCCATCAATATGACCCCACTTCACCCCCAATTATCCTCTATTTTCACACCTTGTTCATACCCCCAATAATAAAACGCACCCGTGGTATTGATCCATTGCACTAAACAACAATTTCACAATGATCAAATATTTGGTATTCATAAAACTGCGAGCCAAAGGAATTTACCATGATGAATGTGTGAATAAATAGGAGGGAAAACATTAAAAAATACATATGAGGAAAGCACCTAAGAATTTGGTCATTTATTACTTGATTCGTTGTCGTATAATAGACGAACGAAGAGGAATAATAAATAATTAACAATTAAATCAACCATAAAAAAAATTGACTATTGATGCAAAAATCAATTATTATTTATTGGAATTGATCCATGTTTATCATGAGATAAATAAATAGGATGAAAATAAATAAATATAATACCTTGATTTGGATCAATCACTAGTGAAGAACGATCACACCTCACTGTCATTATTGAGATCCACAAGCTATGTTGGCGAAGATGATCCTTGATTATCGATCGAGATCCATTTTGTTCTCCAAGATCTACTCCAATAGATCCTATAGATCTCAAGGGTTATGTGTATAACCCTAATATTTCCTCATAACCATATATTTATAGGCAAAAATAGTTAATGAAAAATTAATAAAATAAATTATATTTAATTAATTTTTTTTTAAAATTTCCCACAACGACGTCTAACCCGAGTGTTCGATGGGCTCCAAGGTTAGGTCATGGATAAAGTAATGCCCATGCTATGGAGTCAACAACGACCATATATTTCTGATCCAAGACCCTATTCTGGATTTATTCCACTTTTTTAGGAAAACGTCATACATGTGATATTAACATATTTAATATTTTTCCAATATAAATTCTGGGCTCATCGAGTTTCAAAATCTCACACCGTCTCAAAGTCTGACTCCAAAAATATTACTAGCTATATTTCAAATATTTTATTAAAAAAACTAAGAAATTAAAAATTTTATCATATTTTTAAATTTTATCAGATTAAATGGAGTCCAATTTAGATTTTTTCACTTTGAAATTTGGTATGAAGGGTCATATTTTATTTTTAGTGATAAAATAATTACCACTATTAGATTTTAATCAAATTAATAAGTGTTAAAATGATAAATCTAAAATGGCACAAATTTTACTAAATAAATTTAACACTTAGACATTATAGGATACATTTTTTAGGTTTTAAATTAACATACATATGTCTCACCAACATTTTCCACATAACTCACCTAACTATTATCTAATTCCATTCTCACCCCTTACTTAACATTTTGTTTCAAATATTTTCCCCTCTTTTTCACCTATAAAAGGATATCACTTCTATTATTTTCAAGACACATGCCTAGTTATAAAATCTCATGAAACTATAACACATCAAGATTTTATATTAATTTATTTTGAAATAAACTAGAATTATTTGATAAATATCTTTACATGAAACCCCAAGTCTAAATAAACTACAATATAATAATCATTTATAACCTAGTTGTTAAATAGATAGGTAAAAATATTAATAACCAAATTATGGTAAATATTTATAAATTTTTTAAATAAGTAAAATTTATCAATTAATTAAAAATAAAATTAATCAATTTTTAGTAAATTTATTTTATACTTCAAAAATATGTTTTTTTTTCAAAAACAGTATTTTATTACATTTTGTGAATAGAAATTATAATTAATATCTACTATTTTTTTAGGAATTTTATTTTAGGAAATGAATTTTTTTTATAAAATCATAATTTCAATATTATCTTAGGTATAATTTTTAGGATTTTTCTAAAAGGAATTATTTTTCAGTGAATAGTGAAAATACTGATTTTTCTAAAACTGTCTTTTATTTTCCTAAAATCAAGTAATTTAAAATGTAACATTATGTTTAGAATTTGATCATAATATAACATAAGTATAATTTAATTATAAATAATCTTATTAATTATACAAGAATCAATATTATACTTGATTTTGTTATAAGTTCATTTTCAGTCTCAAAAAAACATATATCTAAAAACTATTTATATGCGTGTAATGTGTTTTTATGTTAATAAATTAAAATAATATCTATTGAAAATTTTATATAATAAAATTTTAGATTATATATTCAATAATATATCTTAACATTAATTTAATTATTTTTTCAATGAAATGAATGGAAGTAAATCCAATTTTATGCTAAGAAAATTCATTTATATAAAAATGTGTTTTCATTTCATTTTGCATGCTTATTTAAAATTAAATTCTGAAAATTATAGAAATTTAATATATTAAAATGGATTAAATATTTTTAATCATTATAACTAATAAAATATAATATGGTCAACTTAATTTTTTATCATAAGGAATAAGAAAAACAGTAAAAGTGTGTTAGCACGATAAAAGTTAAAATGAGTTAATCGAGGGGTGGTGGTGGTGGGGGGGGTGTTAAACTAAGAGATAAGGATAGTAATTCATGATAAAATTGTTTAATTATTATTCTTTAATTTATTTAAACCTTATCTTATCCTATATTCAAATTCATGTCCATTTAGATCCACTTGCACAAGAAATTGACCTTATATTATTAAAATCTTTTAAGAAATTCCATATGTGTCCATATACTCACTTATAAAAGATAAAATCTTATCATAAATTATTCACACAACTTAATCTAAGTCCAATATTTCAAGGCTTATGGTGTAAGCTAATAGTGGTATAACAAAGAAGAGGTATAAATCTTAACTGATCCATTTAATTTTTATTTATTATTAAAAATTATATAAAACTATTATATATATCAAAACATTAGGAATTTATTATCACAAATATACTAAGATGTTATTGTGATGATGAAACAACTATTTCCCACATATTCATCATCAAATGGAAAATGAAAGTATCGATCGTGCGTACGCGTGGACCAACACCTACATATTATAATATGATTAATTATAAATCACCATCATTAATTGTTGGTTAATATTATGGATTTAATGAATATATATATATATATATAATATTTATGATATAAAAACATCACTCATGTGTACGTACAGATTACCATCTCTATGAAGTGATGTAATTCATTTATCAGCATTGCTTTTTTTGAATGGCAATAAATATTTATATAATGAATATATATGATATTTATATAATAATTAAAATTATTTATATGATGAAACCATGATCAATGTGTAAGGCCATAACTTATAAACTGAAACATATATAAAAAACAAAACAGTTATGGCTCAAAAATGAGGATTTTAAGAAGGAATTATTAATAAAAGGGTGTTGAAATGTTATAAGTTGCTTATATATGATATTAAAAGTGTTAATATGGCTATTTTTTAGAATTATAAAAAATATAAATTTATTATATTTTATTTTAGAGTGATTACGAAGGAAAATAAACTTGAGGTAAGGTTTTTACGCCATAATCCATCTTTTTACAGGAATTTGTTATGCTTAAATTTCTAATGATGAAATTATACTATCTCTCAAAAATCACATTAATTTTTTTTACATTGTTTATTTTTTAAAAGTAATTTTTTTCCTTTTATTTTATCCTCTATAAGTTCTTGTAATTCCAAAATAGTTTTTTATTGAAAACCAACCTTTTTTTCTCCTTAGTTGGGATTATTTTTCTCCAATGTCCACATTTTCTTTAAAATGTTTTCAAGAATGGGTTTTACCATTACCTAATGATTATAAAAATCAATTTTTACCCATTATTTACTTTATATAATTTTTTAAAAAATGAATATTCTTATCCTTTTCTAAATGAGGTAATTTTGACCTTTTTATCAAAAATTTGAAATGAATTTTTTATTTTAATTTTCACCACATGAACAAAATTTTCTTCCATAATGTCTTGTAATTAAATTGAAGCCTAATTTACAAGTTTAATTGTTTCTTTTAAAAGAAAATATTTCTTTAATATTTTTTAAATTTTTATATTTTAAATAAGTGATTTAAAAATTAAAAGGGTATTTTCTTTGGGAAATATTCCAATGATATTTTAAAGGTATTTTTATCCATTTTATTTCCTCCTCCATATGGTTTATTATTATGATGATGAAATATTAATGAATTCTATTTTCTTTTCCATGGGTTATGCTTTTATATAATGATAAATATTTTTATGATCTTATTAAATACATACGAATGGATTATGATTATACGATAGGTGGGTCCATTATATCCCTCTAATGAATTGGGTAAATATTAATATTTTATTAGCTTAATGGGGACATGATAGGTTATACCATGCTCAAAATAGGGTACATAAGAGGCGATTTCAAGCCAAAAATAGGGTATAAGAGAGTTTATCCAAAGACTGAAGTTAGTATATGTAGGGTTATATCAAGCCTAACATGTGATGAATGTATTTCTAGGTATCCCTGAAATAATACTTATATGATTATGATTATTCCACACTTTATTCCACTATTTTATGACATGATATTATGAAAATATTTTTATCTCGTGTCTCATGTTATTTGATTCCTTTATGATTTACATCTTATGAATTGACAAAAATTATTCCATGCCTCATGATCATATGAATTATTGGGTAATAATTTCAAATTTTAAGATCATGTTATCATAACCTTATTCACATGATATAAATACATATGGTCATTGATTGAAATCTCCCTTTTTTACCCTTAATAATCTTCTAAGTTCACCATTTCTTACGTTTCCTTTTACCTGGGATATGAAAAAAGGTTTTAAGTATGATATGGATAAGAAAGGTTCTATTTGTTAAGAATTAAGTGTGATATGGTTTTGATCTTTTATACACCAATTTTTTATGCATATATGCTTCTAAATACACTAAAAGGTTATGGTTTTGGAATGAATCCTAATGATATGTAATTATTTTTCATCTAAAATGATGAAATAATTATGTATGTAAAGTTTGGGTTGCTATAGTTGGTATTAAATTAATATTTAGTTATTTTTGGAAAATAGAATGAGAAAACATTAGCGATAAACGTTAGGATAATACTAAGTATATGAGAAAATCCTATGTTATGGTAAATAAAGGAGAGTAGTTTTCTAATAAAATACATTACTGTCAGGATACTAGCATGTGGGTGCGGCTATGGAACATATTCACCCATGGGTAAAAACTCTAAATGGGGTAGATTTGGTATTAATCAAATCATCTCCAGTGCATGATGAGTGAACCTAAGACTATACTTCTAGATAGATACTCATGGGGGGATATTCTTAGGTCATTTAACATTTTATTTATGATCTATTATGAATGATTTGAGTAGATAATGACTATGGATGACCTAGGTTAAACCTAAGGTGTCATATATTCAAAAGAAGGCATAACGATTTAGAGATAATATAAATTATTTTCATGATTATATGATTTATCACTATGACTATTATTTCTCATTCTATGATTTTTTGTTTCATTCAATGGATGAAACCAGAAGGAACCATGGTAATGATGAATATGAACAAAAATACAACAATATTCCTCATAAGAAACCAAATTTTATGGGAGTTGGTATAAAAAATATTATTATTATGATTATGAAACTTTTTCTAGTCATGAATCATACTAATATTTCACATGATAAAAGGAGGGAACAATGTACTTTTGATTCCTTCATGAGGAAAAATCTATATTCTTTTAGTGGGTCCGAAAATCTACTAATTTATGAGAAATCGATTTATACCATTGATAATATATATTACATTTCCATTGATTAGAACATGAAAAAATTATTTTATTTGTTTATCATTTGGAAGGTGAAACTAATCAATAGTGAACTCTTATCAATAATATAAGGAACATGAAAGAAGTTGGATCCACAAAGAGGTATGAGTTTAGGAGGATTTTTAATAAGTAATTTCCCCATATTCTTTATATGAAAACATAGAATTAATTCCTTGAGATAAAGTAGAAGGATGATGAATCCATTATTACCTATTAGGTAGATTTTATAAGAGTTGAAAGGTATGATTTTGGTATTAACATTGAACTATAAAGTAAGATTGATTTGATTATTTGGTAGATTAAAACTAAGTCTATGAAGGGTGTTAACCATAAGAGACTTTAATAGCTATGAAGAAATAATTTTATGTGATATCAAGTTAGAAATGTAGATTGGAGTCACCCATAAATCTCATAATTTTGATAAGAAAATAAAGATATAATTCAAAAGAAATTCTAATAACAAAATCTATGGATAGAAGAAGATGAGTCTTCCTTTATGCTAGAAGTGTGGAAATAATCCTAGAGGAAATTATCTTAAGGGGACTATTAAATGATTTTAGTGTGGAAGGGAATATTATTGGGCAATCTAATGTCGAGTTAATGGGAAGATGTTAACTAATGATAAAACTAGAGATAATGCTCTAAAAAATGCACCACCCACTCTTAAATATTTAAAATGAAATGATTATGGGAATTATTCTAATCGATGCTCTAGTTTTAAGGTTAATGACGATGATTGAAATATATAACCTCTTAAGCCTATAAAAAAGAGGCATCTCATGTGATAACTATTTTTGATGTTAAGTATGATTATAAAGTGGTGAAAAGTAATCATATTATCCACTCTAGAACTATTAATGTCTAATTTTATTCTGGTTCTATACACTTTTATATCTGATGAATTTTTAAGGGTATCACATTACCACCTCAATAACTATATATTGAATTATCAGTAAAAAATTCTAATGGTATGATGATCAAATCTCATGTTTATGATTATTCTCTGAATGAAGTTTATGGGAATGTGTTTCCTGAAAATATTTTTATTCTTTTTTAAGAAGAATAATAGATCAATGTGACTCTATATTTATTATCAAGAACTTAACAAGATCATGATTGAGAATATGTATATTATTCCCTATATTTATGATTTTTTTGATCCATTTTTAGGAACTTAATATTTTTCCAAGATTGATCTTTGATCTAGCTACTATCAGCTCAGGGTCAAAAGTTATGGCATACCCAAGAAAAAATTCCATAGGAGGTATGGGCACTATTAATTTATAGTGATTCTATTTTGTATTACTAATTACCATGCTATATTCATATATTTAATAAATAAATTATTTAGAGATTACCTTGATCAGTTTTGGTAGTATTTATAGATGAAATTATTATATATTACAAGATTAAGGAAGAGTAATAATATCACTTGATGAATGTACCAAATACCTTAATCAAGGAGAAAAAATATTAAAAATTTACTAAGTGTGATTTTTTATAGAAAGTTACACTTGTGGGTCATATAATATCAAGTGAGTGTATATTGGGGGAGCCATCAAAGATAGAAGTTATTCAACACTAAACCAGTCTAACCATTATAAACTTGATCCATAGTTTTATTGGATTGACTAGATATTATTGATGATTTATGAAGAATTTATCACGACTATCTAATCCACTCATTAAGTTAACTCTAAATGGATTCAAGTTCCTTTATACCAATTAATATGAAGAAACTTTAGTGGAACTAAAGTTAAGGTCGGTCAATAAACCTATTCTCACACTACCCTATAATAGGTAAGGTTTTATGATATATAGTGTTTTATTGAACAATGGGATATGATATGTTCTTTTTTAGAATGATATGGTGATAAATTATGCCTCAGACCAACTAAAGGTTGATGAAAAAAATTACCCGACTCATGATTTGGAGTCAATAATGATAATATTTACATTATAGATATGTAGTAATTATCTTTGTGGAGAAAGGTGTGACATATATACTAATCATAAAATTTTAAAGTATATATTCAACTAGAAAGAGTTGAATATGCCAAGAGAATATAGTTGGAGTTGATTAAAGATTATGACTACTCAATACATTAACAACCTAGGAAAGTGAACATGGTGGATTATTCTTTGATTTTAATGGATCATACTAGATTATCTATTACAAGGATCACAAAATATACAATATTTATGGATTTACAAAGAATAGACCCTGAAATCTTAAAGGAAGTGAAGAGATCATATATTTCTCAAGTGAGTATTTAACTATTTATCCATGAGAAGATTAAAAAGGCATATAAAAAGGATGTAGATCTATAAAATAAGGTGAGAAGTGCTCCTAAGTCCAACCTTGATTGTGGTAGAATGATATGGTTTGGGAGCTAAGTATGTGTCTTTATGCCCATAAGTTTTACATGGAAAAGGTTTAATAAAATGTATTTATTTTTAATACATAATGCCAATTTATTAATTGGAATACTAATTTTATAGGTAATTAATTATTTAAATATAATGGTGAAAAAACAAAATAAAGTTAAGTTTTTAAATTAATTATGAATTGTTTTATGTGTGATGAAATTTTGATATTTTTATTACATTTTTACATTTTTTATGTAAAAAATAAGCCAGAAATTAGGATGGCCCTCAACCATCCACAAACCACTTCGCTACCCTAAATGGAGACTAACCAAGATGTCAGGAGGGGATACCATATGTGCAGTGGAGTAGCACTATCATATAGTGCGTGCAGGGAGGAACACCAGTGCATTGGAGGAGGATCCATTAGGCTGTGGATGGATAGCCTCTTAAACGTAGGCATGCATGGTAGGCAGTACGATTCCAATGGATAGAGTCTGAACCAAATATTAAGTTAAATCCATGAGATTTGTTATAATAGAGTGGGATTCACCTGAAATTTTTGATTTGGGATGATATTTATCCATGAAGCTATGATCTTACAAAAACATCACAGTTCTATATCCACATTCACGTACCTCCACTTCGATAGAACTTTCACTACTTCTTTCCACCCTCGATGTTTTTAGACTACCTTGATCTCATCGATGAACTCCATTATTATCCTTATAATATCTCATAATCAAGATGAAGATACACTTCAGAGTAGATATGACTTCTTGGATCGGCCCGGTGCAGCCAAATGACGTCTCTGACGTAGCTTCTGGTGTGACTCGATGATAGATCTAGAGTGGATCATTGGGGGGGTCTAGGTTTCAATGATTCTGAAGTTTTTCAAGGTTTTATAGTTATTTTATTCTCATTATTTGTTTATACGAAGGTGAAATAGAATATCTGTTGGTGGTTTTGGGTCAACGTCATCAGTACATCCCTACACCCCCCCGCTGGCCCTCTTGCCTGCTTCCTGTGGTTGGCTTGTTTTAGAACCCGATGAGGGTGCATCTGCGGTTATAATATGAGTAGATCCATGCCCAGATAAGTATTTATGGTTCATAGTGACACATATATCCTCACCGGATATGTTCCTTCAGTGTGGTATGGGGTTATCTAGTCCTAAGTGACAATGGATTGGCTTCACATCCCTTAGATCATTTTTCGGGCTTCTACGACTGCAATGACGGTGGGAGTCATGTGGAGCACAACATGGTTCATCTGGGATGGTATTTTTTGGAGGTGAAATTGACTTTTAAATTTTTTATTAATGGGATTTGATATTTGTGAAAGTTTTATGTGTGATGTTGTTGTTTCTTTGTCTTCGTGGATTGCATTTTGTAGTGGTGATTTATTTGAATCCATATGGTTGATGTTTTGAGGGACTATAAAATCATTTTTCCCATAAGGGAATACTCCAGATGAGGTTTATAGCATGAGTTTTCACTTGGTCATTGCTATCTAGATTTGGAAGTTTGAGAGGGTATGACATTTACATCGGTACTAGGCATGTGCTTCCTTCATGAGATAACTATCCGAGCAGAGATGAGACTGTGGAAGTTGGTCTTAATGTTTTTTGATGATGGGTAGGGGCTTTTCTTTGAAATCTTGAAAGATTTGTTTTCCTTAAAAATCTTGGACCATGGAGGCATGGTTGGTATTTTGGTATTTGATGTAAAGTTGGGATTCCTCTCTTCCCTTAAAGGTGGTGGGGGGGGGGGGTTATGCTAATAAAAAAAATTAAATTTTAGTCATGTTGAGTATACCAATGGTTCATATAGGGCTCTCAAATCAAAAATCGGGATGACCATAGGTTGTTGAAAATTCTCATATAAATACTACTAAACTATATTGAGGCTCAGAAGTGGTGAACATGGAAGTTTGGATAAGGAAGCGGGTGTCTAAACACCTTGAAAATCCATGTCCAAAGTTATGGTCGATGTGATGTATACAATGAGGATGCCTAAGATAACACATGGGTTGCAATACATTCATGTTGAAACATACCACGGTGGATAGTTGGATCTTGAGGAGGAAGAAAATTAAAATACACCATAGGATGAGATTCCATGGCTAATAGAGAAATTGAGAACTTAAAATTCCATGAAAAAGGGTGTGTTGTGAGCTATGGCTTGCATGTGAGGACACTGATGAAGGGAGTTTGGATTCTGGGAATAAAGGGACTAAAACGGTCGATTCAATTTCATAGAATCAAAACCCATGTATTACATGGGAATAAATAACTTAAAATGGATATTCTTACATTGTGGTGGAACTTTAAAAGCCATTTTGAGGGGGCACAAAAAAGGGTTTAACCAAAATGAAGATATAGAATGAAAAAAGGAGAAATTGGTCCAATTCCATTGAATCCCATTCATGATACCCTTTATATTTATTGGAATATATTTTTATGCTACTAATGATCATAAAAAATTTGTGAAACTTTAAAAATAAAAGATTCAAATTGGAAGATAAAAGGACAAGACATTGACTAAATTGAAAGAGTGAAAATTTAAATATTTAAAGAAGATACTTTTAGATTCAAAGGAAAAATCATGGAAAGTCTCTACCTAAAAATTATAGAGGAATGCTACTGTGAAAAGGGAATATTAATGGATCAGAGGTGGATAATACATGGCTAAATTATTGAAGTTCTATTGCGTTGGATTTTTTGATGCAAACTTCTTTTCTCTATTTTATTCTAATATGTCTTACAATCCTACTTTCTATTTTTTTAATCTCAAATGGAGGGGTAAAAATCTTGCATGATTGGGTAAGGTAAGGAAACCTTCTTTTGTTTATTCAGTATAGGATTTTTTATAATAAAATAATAGTGGATTTTTATTTTTAATTGATTTAAATATTTAGTTATAGATTTAATCATGAATACAATTGTGTTTAAATTAATTATATTATATTATTTATATTTTTGGTTTAGGATAATCATCTCCCTATACTTGGTTTTAGATCATATTGATTGAATGATATAAGGTTATGTAGTGGGTGTTTAGAAATTGCTAACATGTGAGGAAGTAACAGTGGTTTCACTTATCTTACTTGGGAAACAAAATATCTGACTGGGTATTTCCTAAGTGAATTGAGGGTGATTTTATTTGACTTTCACTCACTAGAAGGAGGGTATACCAAAAATAATAATTTTCTAGACTATTATAAAATTAATCAATTAATCAAGGTTGAATATGTGATGTAATTTTTGACATATCATTAATAAATTAATAATAGAAAAAGATCTATTTTAGAATACCATGATAGAATTATAACTGGGAAGCTAAACCTAACCTGATCACTTATCTATTGATCTAATTTTTGAGCCTTTTTTGTTCCTGGTATAGTCCTAGAGATTAAAACACCATTATTTATTTTCTCACCCATTACAAGTATATTTAGATAAATCATCTCTGGATATAACCCAGGTTAACACTACTACTAAATTCCCTAGGAAATTAATTGGCCTTTTCCCACACCCTATAATAGGAGTTCATCAAAACTTGTCATTACTGTTGGGGAGGTAGTACCAATATAACTTTATAAATTACATGACTAAGACTTCTAATAAAGATATATTTCCTTTTTACCAAATGATTGATTAAACATTACAAACTATACTTAGGTATAGCGACCCAAGCCTTTTACACATATTATTACATGAATCGTAAACATAAATATCCATTAATAAAACAAAAATATTGTAAAGGCCTAGTGTATTTGGAAGACTAGGTTCTAATTACATAAAAAAAATTAAAACATGACATACTTATTTTATTATCCATAATGATATCCTAAAATCCATTTGCGCTCCTAAAACATCATGGGATGGCCTAGAGAATACATAAAGAAAGGGGTTATCTAAAAATAACATTAAGGGAATAAACATAATAAGTAATAATAACATGTGATTCAAAGGTATAACATGATATCATATAAGATAAGGAACATGAATAATCACATGTAAGAATAACATAAAGAACATGGTATCATAAGATCATGAAATTATAGGAAATTTGGTATAAAAATATAATATGAAATAAACACGAGTCAAGGATAACTTCCTAAACAATATCACATGGAAGGAAAAGTCCCAAAATTGATTAGGTTTAATCCCTAATCAAATACATGACATATCATGAGACTATAACTTTCCCAATGCATTGGAGCACTATCTGGGCACACCCATCATAACATGTTCATGATATATATATATATATATATATATATTCTACATAAAGGTAATCAATCATAAGGATTAACATAAGAATTACGCATGGAAATAAAACAGCTTGCTTAATATTTATTTTTATCATAATCTAAGGAAATTTCATAATGAAGGAATTTAAGAAACAATTATAAGGTATGTATTACCCTATCAAAGGAAGGAAGAATAAACTAGGTATATATGTGAGAGATATATATATATAATTTAAAAATAATCCACAAAATTAAAGGTTTCTTTCATTAATAAAAATAATTTTAAAATAATTCTTAAGGAAAATAATCATTTAAATTTGAGTATCATCAATGTATGTCATCTTATATGGAAAATGATTTTAAAAGATCACTTTGAATATTTAATGAGGAAAATTTCCTTTATATTTTAAAAAAAATATTTAAAATCTTAAACTGTCTTAAAGATTAATGTTTTATTTTGAAAATAACCTTTGAAACTTAAATAGTAATATTTAAAACATTCAGTGTTCATGATGGAGGATGATTTCATTTCATGCCAAATATTCTAAAAAAACAAATATTCCTTCCATATTTTTGTAAAAAAAGTCAAAAATTACCTTTCTCATAAAATGATGGGAAAATTACATTTAATTTTTTTGAAAAATTACAATTAAGGGTAAAATTTAATTTAAAAAATCACAATAAAACATTTTTAGAAAACCTAGATTTGGAAGAAAGCGGGTTTTCGAATGAAGAGAGAAATAAAGATGATTTATCTTAAAAAAATTCTTTTGAACTATTTAGTACATAAATAGAGGAAAATGAAGGGAAAAATGAATTATATAGAAATAATATAGGATAATAAAATAAATTATTTTACTAATATATAGATCATAATATTTCATCATTATTAGCATAATCATAAAGGATCCCGATAAACGATGAGATTATAACATAAAACCCTTACCACTTTGGTAACTTTGAATCATAATCACCATGAAAGAATAAAATTAAATAAAAATTATAATATCATAATAATAAATAAATTCATGATATTACATGTCAAAGGTTCTGTATATACACCTTATAAAATAATATTGGTTCATAACATAATATATGTCTCGAAGAAGGCTAATTAAGACAAAAATACCTTACCACTTTGGAAAATTTGGAACTGTAAACCACATGAAAAATAAATAATCAAATGGATATGTAAATAAAAATATTTTTTAGGATAATAATCATAAAATACATTCATGGTAATTATATAAACCACATAAAATAAATAGGTTGTGAATATGGCTTGTGTCTTACAGAAGTAAAAAGTGAGACAGAAATCACTTACCTTAAGTATCAACTTCCTTCATACACATTAAAACCTACTATATAATAAATATAAGTTTATTATTAATATATTAAAGAAAAATAAATATATATATCACACCATATATTATTTACTTATGGTCTTTTATTACCCGTTTATTAACAATTCCATGTTAAAGTCATGTTTCAGGCAATAACTGATTTATTTTCTTGAATGTTTTGATATGTTTTCTCCTATTATTTTGATCATGGGTCCATAATATAAATAATTATAAACATTATATAAATATAATATATATTACTCACATTTTTATTTAGATTAATACATTAAATGTAGATATATAAATTTATTTACATCGTTCACAGAGACGGTAAACCATACATGCACATGAACACTGTTTCCATTTTCTCAATGGATCAAAAGATAGGAAGGTAAATAATATATAAAAATCATAGATTCATTATAATTTCATATATATCACATATATTCATTAAATTTACTATAATTACCTTCCATTCAAAGCGTTAGCAAAAACCAAATCACATCGCTTCGCGAGGTGGTAGTTCGCTGTACACACGAACGTCATTTTTGTATCCCCATGAGATGGAAATTAAGAAGGTATATGTGATATATTTATTATATAGGTATAATAATGATACAAATATCATATATATTAATTTAATCTATCTTTATTATAATCAAATTAAAATGGAAATGGAAAATCACATCACATCGGTTCGCAAGGCGGTAATCCTCCATACATACGAGTAACGTTATTGTTTTCCAACAAGTTGGGAGGTAAGAAGGTATATGTGGAATTATAATTAAATAGGTATAATAATATCATAAATATTATATATAAAAATTAAATACATCATTATATCCAGCTGTGATAGGTGGTTATAAAAAATGAATAACATCGGTTCGTGAGGTGGTAGTCCACCGTACACACAAATAATGATTTTGTATCCCATTTGATGTTAAAGGAGAATGATTTTAATTATTACATTAAAATAATAATATATAATTATATGTAAGTATTATTAAATCATAATGGTTTAATAACAATTAAATAAGGTGGATAAAGAAATAAAATAAAATACATGGTTAGGAATGTTACCTATTCTTTAGACAACTTCTTTTGGTTTGCACTAAAAGGTTTATTAGGGTAGATTTATGATGAAACTAAGGATTATGTGGTAATAGGATGGATTTAAGGAAGTTATTGGGGGTAGTTATTTTCCAAAACAATAGGTGTTTTAAGTGTTAAGAGGATAGGAGAGGGGGTGGCCTTTTATAAGTGAGGTGAGTGATACACATGTAATTTTTGAAAAGAAAAAGGGGTCCCCACATTTTTCACATGAAAAAGGATAAAAAATGGGACATTATCGAACCATAGAGGTGATAAGGTCGAAATATGACCATAAAATGGGTGTTGTAAAAGTTTATAGGTCATCTACCTATTATCTTGTTAATTTAACCCCCGGTAAACCCATTTTCGCCTTAACCACAATAATTAATTTTTTACTGCCTTTACTATTTATAATGAAAAACATTAAGTCTAAATTATTATAAAATATAAATTATTTTTATTTAAAATATATTATAAAATTTTTCAAATTCAATTCACATATTCATCAAAATTTAACTTAAAATTAATCCCACAGATATGATGAAAAAATGGTTTTCTAAAGAGAAAAGTTTCAAAAGTTTAAAAAATTATTTATAAAAATTAATTATGAAATTGATTACAATGAATTAAATTAGATTAATATATATATAAAATTGAAATAATTTTAATTTTAAAACCATAATAAAATAAAATTTAGCTTTTATATTCTTTGAATGAAAAATGGGTTTTTTAAATAAAACAAATATTTCTCACTATTCACCATAAAAACTATCTTTTCAAAAACATTTCAAAAAATAAATAGAAAATAATTTTGGCATGATGATTTAAAAAATGAAGTTAATTTTTAAAATAAATTTTCTAAAATTTTCTAAAATTTATTTTAAAATAAGTGTGAAAAATGAAACAAAACTGTTTTTTTAGAAAAATACCATTTATAAGAATAAAATTAGATTTATTATTATATATGGTCTAAAAAAATATGAATGATAAATATTTTATTGAATATTTATTTTAAAAATTTCATTAAAATAAATTACTAAATAAGATTTTTTAAAAATTTTTAGGTAAAAAGTACTTGTGCGCATAAAAATATTTTTTCAGAACATGATTTCATTTATTTTCAAATGTTTTTTTTAAATTTCAGTTATAATTAATTGATCACAAAAGATTCATTATATATACATGGTTAAACCATATATTTTCATAATTTAATTAATACTATTCACACCTTCCATTCTAATGGCTTGGTGATTACTATTAAATAATATTTTAATATTATGTTATACTTTGTTTAAACTTGGTGTTACGAGTAATGAAATCTACACTCTGTGTTGCATGTAATGAAATATAAACTTAGTGTTTCATGTAAAACAAGCTAAATATAGTGTTGTATGTACTGAAAAATATAAGAAAGATTAAATTTATTTGAAAAATATATTTTACAAAATCTATGGGTGTTACATTAGGAACATTATTTTAGATACTCATTTTAAGGAATTGAATTTTGTATACTCAAGTGTAACTTCTAGTTTTCACTCTAATCCCGCAGTCATGGATCATAATACAAATCAAAATTTAAGATACTTTTTGCTCCACATTTTATAACCAATAAAACTATATTGCAATTCTCTAAGTATAAAATGATTTTAAACTGAAAATTAATATGATATAGGCCCTATCTAAATTTCACGGTCTTATAGTTGAAGATCCTATTAGACATTGACAAGAATTCATGTATATTTGGTCAAATTTAAAGACACATAGAGTAGCTAAAGGGAAATTCAAGTGGAAGGAATTCCCCTTATCACATGAAGGAGCTTCCAAAGAGTGGTTGTACAACCTATAACTAGGTGAAATTCATGACTAGTATGACCTAAAAATATTATTTATGCAAATATTTTTCCCAACTACTAGAAGAAAAATGATAAGGAAAGAGCTTTATGTCATTTGACAAGCATCCATAGAGACTCTCTATGAAAAATGGGAAATATTTAAGAAGTCATTTGAGAATTTTCCTCATCAAGATATGAGATAAAATAATTTATTTATTTTCATATATAAAGGCCTAGAATAAAATGATAATAATATATTTAATGCATCATCAGGAGAATATTTTATTGAAAAATCACCCCCAAAATCTAAGAGCTTGTTATAGAAGATGAAACCAAATTCTTGGGAATTTAGAATATGTGGTACATGTACATGAGGTATTCATGAGGTGAAAACTTGTAATTCATATCTTTTACTAGAAACTAAACTTGAAGAGATAAAAAAATTAGTTAGATAGATATACATGAAACATGTGAGTAAACTACAAGCACCACCTTAGGTATGTGGTTTGTGATCTTCATAAAATCATTATACTGATAAATGTTCTAAAGTAAAAGGGATGGAGAGATGTGAAATTTATTTCCAACCAAGGAAAATCCAACAAAATCATCCATGGAAAGAAAATTCACAATCCCAACCAGGATTTGAAACTAAAAAAATTCAATCTAGAACCTTTTATTCGAACTAATACCCATCTCAGCCCCATACTAATAAAAATTTCAAAACCCAACACATTTTAAACAACCCTATAAATATAAATACCACTATAAATTTTATTAACCACCCTTTTTCAAAACAAAATTCTATGTGAATCCCTTTAATAGTGAACCATCAACTATAATACAAGGTTGAAGGGATGGAAGATAAAATGGATAAGCTAAAAATCCAATTCAGTAGATTTTTGGACATAATGACCAAAAATATAAGAAAAATACTAGCTTATAAAATCCCAAATCCTAAGGAAAACGTGAGTGTAATGACAATAAAAAATAGGAAAGATATTCAACCTTTTGAACCCAAGGAAGCTTAAATGGGACTTGATGAAAGTAAGGATGGAAAGTTTAAAAATATTTTTGAATACAAATCTAATAGACCCAATAAAGAAGAATAAAAGAATTAATAATAAGGATGGGATATATTATAGAGTAAATAAAGACTAGAGACACCCATGAAAAGGAAACACATAGAGAAAAAAGGCATTACACTAAAATTTAACTCTAGAATGAATTAGTCAAGGAAGGTTGAAGAAGAAATCTAAACAGAAATTATGAAGACCGTCCAAAAAGTTGAAAGCAATATCCATCTATTAGAAACCAGATATTTTTTTAAAATATTCCAAAATCTCTCAAAGATCATTGCACAAAAATAAGAATTCTTGATGGGAATGAAAGGATCAACTTAGGGAGAAGTAAGTCGTATCTTATCACACTATCATTTCCAAAAAAATTTTAAGATCTAGGGACATTCACTATTCCTTAAACTATTGTATCATTGAATTTTTCTAAAAAATTATGTGATTTAGGTGATTATATAAATGTTATTCCTTAATCTATGTTTTCATATTTGTAAATAAGACAATTAAAACTCATAAGAGTGCTGGTTTAATTGGAAAAGAGGTCCTATATTTTTCTAGTAGGAGTCTTTTTTTTACCAAATATGCATGCTTCATTAAAATAGTTCCATACAAATGAATAGTTTCTTATTAATATATTATGTCATCACAATAATCAATTTATTTTTTTAAAGAGAAGGAGAAAGGGTAAAGGCAAAATGTGAAGTGAAAAACTCAAGGAGGTCTGAAGAAGTGGAGACCGAGAGCATCCGCAATAGCCACTTCCATTCCGATTGGGGGTAGGGAGCCAAGATAGTCAAAAACCATAAGAGGAAAGGGCTAGGAAGCATTAGAGGCCAAAAATTACACCAATCAGTTTCCCTTATGCCATGTATGAGAAATCTCAATGCCATTAGGGAGGAAATCCCTGAACTTGCAGATGAGGTACGTGATGTGCCAAGGAGTGGTGGCGTCTCCCTTAAGAGAACCTTAAATAATTTTGGTATCAGTCTCCACCATATTGAGGGTAATGTTTTTAGAACTGCAGATTTCTAAGCCATCAAGCATGACCCTCGCCTCATCCAGCAAAGAATCGCCAATCCCATAATATGTATTGAACACCCAGAAAACAGATCAAGCCCAGTTGTGAACCTCTCCACCCGCCCTCATGATCCAATGTCTACAAGAACCATCAGTATTTAGTTTAAATCCATGAGAGGGGGTCCATCGAACCCAAACTCTAGTCGGCATGGGGCCAGGGGAACCAAACGAATGCCTGCCAGCCAAATAGCGATGTAGGGAGGGGTCCAACTCCCAGTTATCATGCAAACTTTCCAGCTCCGACCCTAGAAACTTGGATTAAATAAACAAGCTGTGGGAAGAAGGAAGAGTGGTATAGTTCCTTAGATAATTATGATCCTACCAAATACACTAGAATCCCACAACAAGAATAATGGAGTGGGCCGCTTTCTCACGCTTATTTGAAGCCCCTATGAACCAGTACTGAAAAAACCCATCATAAGAATTAGCTCCTATGGAAATATCCATGAACTCAACAAGGTCTTTCCAGACATGGACTTCCCATTCTCTATGAACAAAGAGGTGAATCGCGGATTACTCAGAAGGATCATGACAACATTTACATCTTGAGGCCATAAAAATACCTCTCTCCTTGATCGCTATCTCTGTGGGAATAGAGTTTGAGCAAGCTCTCCATAGAAGGAAATTATACTTGGTCGGGATATGCTTGCCCCAGAGAACCGATCCCCAGGTGTTCGTAATCAACTGACGGAGAAAGGCCATACTGTAATCCTTGGTCAAAAATCTACCTGAGGAGGAGACCGAGAAGATGCACCTATCAGATGAGACATCCAAATTGATGCTCTGGAAGAAATTCGCGTGAGTGTGGTTGAGGATAGCATTGATGAATGAGGGGTGAGAGCTGGCCTCCCTAAAAGAAATGTGAGGAGTAGGGTAGCCTGGGAAGCCAAGCAGCCGAGTACCCCAATTGCACTCCCAGAAGTTGATGTCTCCCCAGCCCAGAAGCCACTGAGAATTATTCTGGAGGAACAGAATGTGCCTGCAAAGATAATTCCACAATAGGGAAGGTTTCCTATCGATCCTCCTTAATCCATAGCCATATTTATTTCTAATGAAATGGCTCCATAAAGAGTTACCCTCAATCACATCCCAAGACAGCTTACCCTGCAAGAGATACATTGACTCACCTAAGTTCCTTACATTGATACCCCCAAGCTCAACTGGTTTTGCCAACCTACTCCACGAGGCCTATCGGCACCTACCCTCTCCGTGGGAATCCCATAGGAAGGAGTTTAGGACTTTCTCCGTTTGGATGATTGTTGAAGTGGGGACCTTAAGGACAGACAATATGTGCATGGGGATCAAGGACAACACACTATTGATAAGGGTGATCCTTCCTCCAAATGAGAGGAATCAGTTATTCCAAATGTTAATGCGGTTGATGATCCTGTTAGCCATGTCCTCAAAGTGGTGAATCCGAATTCTTCCAGGAGAGATTGGATTTCCCAAGTAAGTAATGTGGAAATGTTTCCCCTTAATTCCAAGAAAAGACTCAATACTACTCCAGTTCCTTTTTGAGCAGTGAGAAGAGAGATAGACACCACTCTTCTCCTTATTGATAACCTAGCCTCTCCATTTAGAATATTCCTCTAGTAACTTAAAAAAATTATTTACCAATGTGATCCTTCCATTGATTAAAAACATAGATTCATATGAAAATAGGAGATGAGAAATCCCACTGAAATGAGAGCCACCATGAAAAGGAAGAACTATGCTGGCCTGCATTGTCGAGGAGATGAATTTGATAAGAGAATCCTGGGCCCGTATGAAAAGAGTCGGAGATAGAGGGTCCCCATGTCTATGTCCTCTTATGGATTTGATGAACCCACATGATCTTCTAGAGAAAATGATATTGAACCACGGTGAGCTAAAGCAATGGAATAAAAGATCAACAACAGTCTCAGAGAAGCCCACACACCTCATTATGCGAATAATGAAGCTCCACTCGATACGATAGTAGGATTTATCCATGTCATATTTGATAATCACATTCGAGCCAATCACCTTCCTGTTGATACCCCAAACCATCTCCTGAGAAACCATGATAGCACCCTTATTTGATCTTCCACGAATGAAGGTGTGTTGTTCCTCTGAGATCCATCCATGCATGAATTCAGAAAGTCTAATGTTGATGATGGTGGCCAAAACTTTGTATGAAAAATTACATATTCTAATAGGTCGATACTGAGAGATAGAGGAAGGAGAGAAAAACTTCAGAATAAGGATCATATTAATAACACTGGAAATGCGACTAGTATTAGTCTTAGAATATGTGCTATTTAGAACAAAATGAATGATATTTCTGGCTGACTTTTATGTTCTTATCATGGATAAAGAAAAAAAACCAATCCACTCACCCATTATTTTTTGAAGACATTTCTTGAATATGGTCAAGACAATAATCAGTGTTCATAAAGGATCCCTTACAATAGATCTTGGAGGCAGCACTATACAATTCAATATTTTTGACTCCATGAGGCATCATTCAAGTAACCATTATTTTTTTTGTAATCTCCCATGATGAAGATACTAAACCCATTTAAGATCTAGGAATGTTTTATGAATTCTTAGCCTTATCAAATAAATTTTCTATTGAAAATACCATGAAACATGTGTCTGTCAAAAAATATAAAAGTTTAGTTTTTAAGTAATAAGGTGAGGTAACTTATTTGTTTTCTAATGAATTTTCTAGTTTATATCATGATGAGGAATCTGATATTTTTTATTACGTGCAGTAAATTCAACATTTAAAAGTGGGAAACCATAATTAAATTTCATCTCTTTAACAACCCTTGAATATGGAATTAAAACCTCTCCCTATCAATTTAAAATATGTATATCTCATAGATGGAGATAAATTAACAGTGATCATTACTAATAACTTTTCTATAATATAGGAGATTGATCAAACTTTTGAAAAGGAATTTTGAATCCATAAGGTGGATCTTAGGTGATATCCTAGGAATTAACACCAAAATCCGATCACATAGAATTTTGTTACTAGGGGATTACATATCTATTAGATAGTCTCAAAGTAGACTAAATACCACTATCAAGGTGGTATTAAAGAAGAAAATAAATAATTTCTTAGTATCATAGATCATTTATTGTATTTATTTCTCACAATGGGTTTTACCTATTCATTTAGTTCTAAATAAAATTGAATTGACCGTTGTGAAGAGTGAACATAATGAATTGATTCCCATGGGAGTTTAAAATAGATGGAGGGTGTGTATTTATTTTAGGAAGATAAATAATTTCACTCAAAAATACCACTTTCTTATTACCTTCATTGACCAAATACTAGAAATATTTTCAATAAGAACACATTATTGTTTCATCGGTGTATTTTTAGGATATTTTCAGGTACCCATTGCTCTAGAAGACCAAGAGAAGACAACCTTAACATGTCCCTCAGGAATATTTTCCTACAAAAATATTCCTTTTAGGTTATGGAATGAACTAGGAAAATTTAAAAGGTTCTTGGTAAGTATCTTTTTATAACACATTGAGAACTGTTTGGAGGTATTTTTGGATGAATTTACTATTTTTGGTAATTAGTTTGATCACTCTTTGGGAAATATGGAAAAAGTTTTGAAAAATGCATTGAAAATAATATTTTTTTGAATTTTGAAAAGTGTTATTTCATGGTTAATAAAGGGATAGTTTTAAAACACATCAATTCATAAAAATTAATTAAGGTATAAAAATCTAATATTGATGTAATTATTTTTTCCTATATAACTTGTGTGTAATATGTTAGATCTTTTTAGGCCTTATTGGATTCAATAGAATATTTTTTATGGGAATTATTAAAATTTATCTTCTACTTTCTAGATTACTTTTAATATAAGTTTATTTTAATTTTAATGATAAATTTAGGGAATAATTTGATGATCTAAAGAGAATATTGATCACACCACCAAAAATGAAACAACTAAATTGGGAATATCCATTTGAGAAAATTTATGATGCTTGAAACCTAGATATGGAGGATTATCTCTCTCAATGTATTGAATACATAATAAAATTAATTAATTATGACTCAATAATACTATATTCTACTCTTATAAACAACACCACTACCAAAAATGATTTCCTTGTATTTGTTTTTTCATTAGATAAATTTAGATCTTATATTATTGGAATTAAATTTACTGTGTTTTTTTATCATGCACCTATCAGGTAGTTAATAAAGAAGGAAGATGAAAATAAAAGGTTGTTTAGATGGATGTTACTTCTATAACAATTTAACTTAGATATTAAAGACAAGAAATGAGATGAAAATTAGGTGGAAGATTATCAATATAGACTACTTGACATCCCTAAAGAAGAAATTATAGATCAAAACCCCCTAAATGACCATATATTGGGTGAAAAACTCTACATAATGGAAGGAGAAGTACCATGCTATGTTGACATAGTGTATTATTTTGTGAATTATCAGGTACCATCTTATATTATCTCCCATCAGAAATATAAAACATAAACCTAAATCCAAATTTTATATTTTTGAGGATCCATTCCTTTGGAAAATTTTCAATGACCATGTCATAAGAAGATGTTTTCCAATAGTTAAAATTTAACCTATTTTCTTAATTTTATCACACATTATCTTATAGAGTCCAATTTATATCTTAATGAACTAAAATAAAAGTTTTTTAATATAGTATTTATTGGACCACTTTGTTCAAGGATGCACATGAATATTGAAAGAAGTGTGAAAAAGTTTTATTTTATGGAAAAATTTCAAAAAGAAAAGATATTAAAAAAACCATTATATTTTGTGATTTTTTTAATTTTGGGGCATGGAATTTATGTTACCCATTCCCATGTCAATTTAAAATCATTATATTCTTCTTGTTGTTGATTATGTCTCAAAATGGGTGGAAGCCAAAGCCACCAAAACAGATGATGCAAACTTTTTGTGTGATTTTTTCATGTCCAACATTTTTTATAAGTCTAGAGTTCCAAGAGACAACATTAGTTTTTAATGAAATCACTTTTTCAAGATGATAATTAGGATCTACTAAAAAATTACAGAGTACATAATAATACATCCACACCATACTATCCTTAAACAAATGGCCAAGATAAAGTCTACAACTGGTAAATTAAAGGAATATTGGAGAAAATTGTTAAACCCTACTTGAAGGATTGGATCCAAAGGTTTGAAGAAAACTTATGGGACTATAATAAATCCTATAATAAAACCATAGGAATGATCCCATACTGGTTTATTTATGAAATTGTTTTTCACCTAACTATGGATTTGGAGTAACAATCATATTGGGTTGTTAATAAAAAAATATGGACTTAGAGATTTCTAGTAAAGAGAGAAAATTCCAATTACAATACATGTAATAAATAACAAGTGAGGTTTTGGTAAATTTATTAATTTTTAAAGAAATAACTCAAGTGTATCATGAAAAGATAATCCAACCAAAAAACATTCATCTTGGAGACCAAGTGTTGCTCTTTAATTCTAGAATAAAGCTAATGCTAGATAAACTTTGTTTCTGATGGGAAGGTCCATCTATAGTTACTCATGTATACAATTTCATTTATATATAGATAATTAAATACGGTAAAAAAACCCATTTATTATTAATGGAAATAGACTAAAAATATACCATGGAAATCTACCTCAAGAACCAGTGAAAAAACTTACACTTTTCCAACATATATATAGATGAATTCTCATCAGGTTAGATCAATCTAACAATGTTAAACAAAAGTGATTCTCATAGGTAACCATAGTTTTAATTCTTTATCATAATTTAGGAATTTTGGATATTTTGACCATTCCCCTTTTACCTTTGAAATTCAAATGACATGGTTCATACAATTTTACAAGTTGTTTTATTTTTGTAAGATCATAAAGGAATGAATAAACAAGGTATCCCAATAGATTTGAGATGAGGAGGAAAAGATAAAAAGATCTTCATATGGAATGTGTATTTCACTTTTAAATTCATTATCTTTTTATATTACCTTAATTTTTTGTTGTTGTAAAATATGTTTTGAGATTCAAAGGAGAATTAAATGCCCTTGCTTTGATTTTTTTTCTTTACTTGACTAATATAGGAGACATGATTTTCTAATGAATCCCATGATTCCCTATTTTAAATTCCTATGATAATGATATTTAATGAGTAATTTGTGGTATTGAATGATTATATAAAATCATAGGATATCAGTTTAAGGAATCATGATTTGATGGAATTAGTTGATTTGTATAGATGAAATTTACATACTATTTTTGATTCTTTGAATTTATGAAATTCACATGGATTTATTTTTTATTGTTATAGTATGATATGTGTAATTATTCTAAATTTTATGTTTCATTCCTAAGATAAATCTAGTCTTAATAATTTACATTCTATCTTGATAATAGTTCTTGAGATATATTGGGACATGCCACCCACTAAAACATACATTGTAACCTATAAAAACTATGATTGTAAAAAGTATCATTTAATATGATTGATTAATTTATATTTATTTAGACCTAATCCTTAAAATCACATTTTCTATTAATCCTTGTTTTTATTGAAGAATCCATGAATGATCTTATTTGTAATTATACACATTACAATTGATAATTTCCAACCCCTTCCCTACTCTATGTATTATGTATGATATTTTAAAGTTAAATCATGGGGGTGAGGGAAGTCATGGTGGATGATATAGATTACACTGAATGGAATAAGTGTGGGGGTTATATTTTGGGTATTGTTAAAGGTTCATATTCAATAATTTAATGTATTTAATCGCTATACCTATTGAAAAAAATGAAAAAGTTTAATGGGTTGTGACTTGAGAGAATAAAAAATCACCATTAACAGACTAACAATTTTATCATATGGGTTTAGGTGGTAGGTGCGATATTAATTCTAAGTATATATTTAGAAAAATTAAAAAAAATCTGAATAATTAGTTTGAAAAAGAAAAAAATGAAAACATAGAGAAAACTCAAGAGGGTGTACATCATTAATAATGTTTACATTAGTTCATGGCCTTAATTTGAGTATGGGAATGGGATGTTTCCACTTTTAAAGAGGTTATTTTCATTACAATTTACCTTTGATATCATGCATTATGATTTAGAGTATTTACCTCCTATTTTAGCCTTAATGTTTTAAACATCATTACCCACCAACTTGAATACGTCAGATTCATTATAAAATTAATTTCAAAGTCCTCATGATTTCATATTATTTTTTTCTTTATAAATTATAGAATTTTGGTCCTTTTCAAGATTATGGAATGGAGAATGCAATCAAGTTATGAGAATAAATCAACTTGAAGTTTTACCTTGAGTGATGATAAAAAAATTAATTATAAGTTAAGTTACAAATTAACATTTTTAATAATAGTGAAGTGATAATATGTAATAAAATGAAGGATAATATCCATTAAATTTCCAATGTGAAAGTGTAAAAATTGATGGAATGATTTTTTTCTTTGAAAAGTGTGAATTTTATAAGTGATTATTGAATGTTTTATTTTTCTATTGATAATTTTTTGATTTAATTACTTTTAAATTTTAATATTGGTAGCATGGGTTCCCGTTGAAATTTATTGTTGAGATTCAATTCTTAAGGATAATCATGAGTTCAATGTGGGGGAGTTTGATGCCCATAATTTTTACATGTCGAAATTTTAATAAAATGTATTGATTTTTAATGTTTAATTCCAATTTATTAGTTAAAATTAAAATTTTGTGGGTAATTTATTATGTAAATATAATGGTGGATTTTTTTAAATGAATTCTTAATTTTTTATGCATGAAGAAATTTTGATCTTTTTATTACATTTTTAGGTAAAAAACCATAGGACAGAACCTAGGCTACCCTCAACCAACCACAATGCACTTAAATAACTTATAGTGAAGGCAAACAAGTAGCCAAGATGGACTACCACGTGTATGGTAGAGGAGAGAGGCCTCATATCATGTGTATAGTGTAACACCAGTGCATGGGAGGTGGATCAATGCTATAAAGGGTTGATAACCTCTCTGGTGTCCGCAAGCATGGGATGGAGTACGAGTCCACCAGCTTGAGTATGACTCAATTGATGAGTTGAATCCATGGGATATATTATAAAAAATTGGGATCCCCCACATTTTTTATGTGGGATAGTATTAATACAGTCATTGTTTACTTACAAAAATGTATCCCTTCTGCATCTACACTCACACACCATCACCCAGATAGAACCTCTATTACTTCTTTCCACCCTTAAAGTTGTTGGACCCCCATGTTCTCACCAAATAAATCCATTACTAATACTTTAAGAGATTAGGCTCCAGCTAAAAAGACACTAAAAGGCATAATATTAGCTTGAAACTTCATTGGGATCTTGGAAGACCACCTTCAAAGAAATTTTGATGAAGATAGATCCTTACATGAAAAATAAGATGCTATGACCTCAACTGTACCATGTCGAGTATACCCGTGGTAAAAATATGGATATAAAAGACAAAACAATAATTAACATAGATTATTGAAACTTTTTTATGATATTTTAGTTCCAAAACACCAATATAAATCCTACTACTCCACAATGAGTCTTATTCATGGTGAACATGGAAGGTTGGATGAGGAAGTGAGTGAAAAAATGCCTTTAAAATCCATATGCAAAGTCATGGTTGATGTGATACATACAATGAGTTTTAATAAGGAAGAAAATGAGTTTAAATCTACCCTTATTTAAATATACTATGGTGGATATGAGGATCTTGTGGAGAAAATGACTTACCCCACATCATAGGAGGAGATTCCATGGCTAACAAAGAAAGTGAGAACCTAAAACTCTATGCAAAGAGGCATGTTGTGAGGTCTGGAATGAATAAAAGGACACCAATAAATAGAGGATGTATCATGGGATTATATGTATTGAAACAGCAGATGATACATCATGGAAGACAAAACCATGGCTTATATGGGAATACATAACTCAAAACGACTAATCCATTGCCACCGTGAAATTTTAAAAGATGTTTTTGATAGAGAACGAATGAGTGTTTTAATTAGGATAAAGATGAAAAAACATAGGCGAAATAAATCTAAGGAACTTCACTCCCATTCACATGAACCCTTATATTTTTTGAAGATATTTTTATGCAATGAAGTATTATGAAAAATTTGATAAATTTTAAAAATTAAAGATTCAAATTGGAAGGTAAAAGGAGAATACCTTGACCAAATAAAAATATATAAAAATTAAAATATTTGAAGAAGATAATTTTAGATTAAAATTAGAAAACTTAGTGACCCTATGCCTATAAATATAAGTGTAATGCAATTGTGAAAAGGTAATATCAATGGAGAAGAGGTGGAGAAGACTGGGCTAGAGGATAAAAGTTCTACTACCTAGGATCATTGATGTACAATTTTTTCTCTATTTTATTTTAATATGTAATATAATCCTCCTTTATATTTTGTTTCTTATCAAATGGAGGGGTAAAACTCTTGGGTTATTGGGTAAGGGAAGAAAAAACTATTATAATTCTGGAATCTAATATTTTTTTATAAAAAACAATTCTATATTTTATTATTAATTGTTTTCAATATTTAATTGAAGATTTAATCATCAATGTGTTTATTTTTAAATTAATTCTGTCATTTATTTATTACCTTGGTCAAGGATTTATCATATCCCCCTTTTTGGTTTTATATTATATCGATTGAATTATCTGAGGCTAAGAAGTGAGTGTTTGGATATTTCCAAAATGTGAGGAATTGGTAGTGGTTTCACTTGGTTTACTTGGGAATAAAAATACCTAATTGGGTATTTCCAAAGTGAATTGAGGGTAATATTTTGTGAATTTCACACACTAGAAGGAGTTTAGACTAAAGTTAAGAATTGTTTAGGCTATTCTCACCTTAATCAATTAGTCAAGTGTGATAGGGGAAGAAATTACAGAACCTCTTATTAATCAATTAACAATAGAAAGTGATCTATTTTAGAGGACCATGATATCATTACAAGTGAAAAGTCAAACTTGAATTGATCACTTTTCTATTGATTTGATTTTTAATCCTTTTTTTTCATTTTATTCTTAGTCATAGAAATTAAAACACCATAATTTCTTTTCTTATACTTGACTACTAGATTTGGAGAACTCCTCTGCATAGAAAAACTTGGTTACCATAACTAATATATTTATTAGAAAATTAATTAGCCTTTTATACACCCTATGGTAGGTGTGTTTCATGTCATGTTACTATCATACTTGAAGAAATAACTATTGGAAGATTCTCATATCTCATAATTCTCTATTTATCGAAGATGTATGAATATTTATAGAGATTTTAAAGAGTATTTCTAGTGGTACAACATGAAGAAAGATATTGAAGAGTATGTATCTCAATGGATAAAATTTCAATAAGTTATGGCTAAAAGAAATAAGTCTAAGGGGATGTTACAACCATTAACCATATTATAATGGAAATGGGAAAACATCCCCATGTATTTTGTCTTTAGACTCCCCAAAATTTCTAAAGGGAAAATTCTATTTGGGATATATTAGATAACCTTATGAATTAAGAAAAATTCATTGCTATAAAAATAAGATTTATATATTGATCATATTTCTATTATATACATTAATAAAGTGGTAAGGTTTTCTGGAGTACCACATTCTATTATTTCTGATCGAGATTTTAGGTTTTCCTCAACGTTCTGGAGAAGTCTTCAACAATATATAGACACTTAGTTGTGTGTAAGTACTACCTATCATATCTAACATATGGTCAGTCTAATAGGACCATTAAAAAACTAGAGTATTTGTTGAGATCCTATTCTCAAGATTTCAATGTAGGCCAAGATCAGCACCTTCCAATAGTCGAGTTTTCTTACAATAATAGCTTTCACTCAAGCATTCACATGGCTTCTTATAAATCCCTATATAGAAAGAAGTTAAAAACTGTGACTTATTGGGATCAAGTTAGAGAAAAAATTCTTGTGAGACTTTTTATAATTAAGAAAATTACAAAGAAGGTTATATGCATTTATCAACACATCAAGGTATCTCAGAGTCAACAGAAGAGTTTTTTTCATATTATCAGTGAGATCTTGAATAAAAAGTTGGTGATAATTTATTCCTATGAATTTTGCCATAAAATAATGTTATGAGATTCATAAAGAAGGGAAATATAATCTCTAGGAATATTTATCCCTTATATATTCTTGATTGATTAGAAACTATAGCTTATTATTTGGATATTCCACCAAACCTCCATCAAGTTCATGATGTGTTCCATGTATATCTTTTGAGGAAGTACATACCTAATACTTAACATGTACTGAACTCAATTCTCATACCATCATAGCATGATTCTTCTTATGAAGAACAACTGGTGTAAATCTTGGATCATATAGATAAAGTTATACAAAACAAGACTACTCACCTAATTAAAGTTCTTTGGAGGAATCTAAAATTTGAAGAAGCTATATGGAAGCTCAAGGATTTGATAAAGAAGAGATGTACTCATTAGTTTGTATATAAGTGGAAAAATCACATGTGAAAAATTAATTTTAAGCGTGGAATGATGTAACTCCAAAAGATTTTATATGTATTTTATTTGAAATAAATTTAATGTATTCAATTGTTTTCTTTATATGCAACCCAAAGTCTAAATAAGTCATGATATAGTAATCCTTCATAAACTAGCCATTAAATTAATAGGTATGAATATTAATGATCAAATTATGAAAAATATGCATGAATTTTTATAATAATTAAAATCTATTGATTAATTCATAATAAATAATTATTCCATTTTCAGTAAGGTTATTTTATTCTTCAAAAATATGTTTTCCTCAAAAGTGGGGTTTATTTCATTTTATGAACAAAAATTATAATTATTTTCTAACATTTTTAGAAATTTTATTTTATTAAATTAATTTCATTTCTGAAATCATCATATAAATATTATCTTGGGGTGAATTTTTAAGATTTTTTAAAAATATTTATTTTTTAGTGAATAGTGAAAATAACATTTTTTCTAAAAATGTATTTTCTTTTCATTAAATAAATAAATTTATAATGTTAAATTATGTTTTAAATTTTATCTTAAAATAACACCATTATCATTTAATTATAATTAATTTGATTAATTATATAGGAATAAACATTATAATTTATTTTTGTATAAGTTCATTTTTGTGCTTAAAAAAAATTAGAGTAATCAACATTATACTTTATTTTTGTATAAGTTCATTTTTGTGCTTAAAAACAAATTTGTCTAAAAACTGTTTATACGTTCACAGTGTGTTTTTATCATAGTAAATTAAATTAATATCTATTATTAATTTATTTAATGAAATTTATAAATTATATATTTAATAATATATTTTAATATTCATTCTATTGTTTTTAAAAGGCAAGTAATGGAGGTAAATCCAATTTTATGCTTAAAAATGATTTTTTTTCAAACAATGGGTTTTCGTTGTATTTTGCATGATTATTTAAAATTAAATTCTAAAAATTATAGAAACTGAATATGTTAAAATTTATTCCATATTTATGATCCTTATAATTAATGAAATGTAATTTTATCAACTTAATTTTTGGTCATAATGAATAGTAAGAACAATAAAATTTTATTGCCACGGTTAAAGTTAAAAAGAGTTTACCAGGGGTTAAACTAAGGGATATGGGTAGAAATGACACATATAATTGTATTATTATTATTTTTTTAAGATATTTAAACCATATATTATACCACATTCTAATTCATGTCCATTTGGATCCAATTTCACATCAAAGTGAACTTATATTATTGAAACATTTTAAGAAGTTCCATGTGTGTCCTTCCCCTCACTTATAAATGGGAACCTCTTATCATCACTTACTCACAAAACTTAAGAATTATATCTTGTAAAATACTTGATAAAAACCCTAAATACATCACTTCCATTAATCCTATATCTTCTTTTTTTTCTCTCCCAATACTAATATTTCAAGGCATAAGGTGTAAGCCAAAGGAGTCCTCTCAAATAAGAGGTATAAATCTTAATTGAGATCTTTCGATTTTAATTACTATTACAACTTTTATAATCCTATATTATATATAAAAAAATATCAAAAAAATATGATAAATATAATTAGTTATTATTATGATTATTGAATAACTATTTTTCACTTATTGTCCATCAAGTGGGAAATAAAAGTATCGCTCGTGCGTATGTGTGGACTACCGCATACACATAGCGATATGATTAATTTTCAGTCACCATATTTAATGGTTAGTTAATGTGATATATTTAATGAATATATATGATATTAATGATATAATAATAATTATTTTAAATTTTATTATAATTTAAATATATTTTATTCCATCCACCAAAAAGTGGAAATATCACTCATGTGTAAGTATAAATTACCATCTCTATGAAGTGATGTAATTTATTTTTCATTACTTAATTATGTGAATCATTAAAAATATGTATATAATAAATATATATTATATTTATATCATTATTAACATTATGGATGTGATGAAACCATTGTCAAAGTGGAAGGACCATAACTGATGAACCGAAACTTGTATGAAAAATGAAACATTTATCACCTGAAAATGAGGATTTTAAGAAAGAATTATTAATAAATGGGTGATAAAATGTTATAATTGGATCATATATGATATTAAAATTATGAATAAGTTTTTTTATTAAATTATTATAAATTTAAATTTTTTATTCTGAAGGTTAGAGTGATTTTGAAGAAATATGGACTTGAGGTAAGTGTTTTATTTTACAATCTCATTTTTTATCGGGATTGTTTATGCTTAAATTTTATATTGATGAAATTATAGGATAAATATATCCAAAATATCATGTATTTTATTCTAATATAGTTATTTTTTGAAATTAAAAGTTTTATTTTCACTTACCTATCTCTAAGTACTCAAATGTATGAAATAATATTTTTACGGAAAACGACCTTGTTTTTATCTTCAGTCAGGAATCTTTTTATTACATGTACATATTTTATATAAAATACTTTTAATAATATTTTTACCATTCCCTAATAATTTCATAAATTTATTTTTACCCATGATTTAATGTATAATTTTTTTAAAAAGGTATCTTCTTATAAGTTTCTAAGTATTTACTTTTGACTTTTTTACTGAAAATGTGAAAGGAATTTTTTATTTAATGTTCATCACATGATTTTTTTCCTATATCATGAATTTTATTTTATATAAATATTTCTTAAAAATTTTACTGGTTCTTTTCTAAGAAACTATTTTCCTTAATATTTTGGATATTTTTTTATTTTAAATACATGATTTCAAAATGAAATGATTTTTTTCTCAAGAAATATTCCACTAATAATTTATAGGGGTTTTCATCGATAAAAAAATATTTTGATTTTTAATATTATTTAATGGGGATATTATCCAATTTTACCATCTTTATTTTTTTTATATATGGTTTGTTATTATTATTATGAAATATAAATGGAACCCATTTTATTTTTCAAGGGTTATGATTTAATGTAATGATAAATGTTTTCATGATCTTATGGAAAACATATGAATGGATTATAACTATGTGACAGGTGGTTAAATTATATACCTGAAATTAATTGCGTAAATATTAATGTTTTATGAGATCAAAGGGTACACAGAAGGCCATACCAATCTAGAAATAGGGCACACATGAGGTTATCCCAGTCCCAAAAGAGGATACATAAGAGGTTATACCCAGATCAAAGTAGGTACATGGATGGTTAGCCTAAACATAAAATGTGATTAATATCTTTATGTGTATCCTTGATATAATATTTCTATGATTATGATCATGAAAAAATTTATTCCACTTTTTTATGACATTATCGTATTCCAATTTTATGCTCTTTGGGATCATGTTTTTTAATTACTTTATGATTAATGTCTTATAAACTACTAAGATTTATTCCAAGTCTCATGATTATATGAATTGATGGTTATGAATTTAAAATTTCAAGATCATTTTATCACACCCTTACGCTCATGATATTATTATACATGATCATTGATTGATATTTCTCTTGTTTACCCTTATTAAGAAACTGAGCTCACCCTTTCTTATGTTTCATTTTACCCAAGACATGAAGAAAATTTTTAAGTATGATATGTCTAATAAGGGTCATATTTTTGAAGAAATAAGTGGGGAACAATGTAGATATTTTATGCACAAGTTGTTTTTGTATCCATGTTTCTAGAGTCACTAAACCATTATGGTTCTTTCATATATCGTAATGATATGTAATAAATATTATTCTAATATGATATAATGTTTTGTAATTTCTGTATATTTTTTTTAAAATTATATGGAATTATTTCGAGACCACACGCTTTGATGACACATGATTCCGAGGCCCGGTGAGCCCGGAACGGAATTATGAACATTTTTTATGATCACTTAAGTAAATGTACAAGTAGATTTTTTAACTTTTAAACTAGTGCTAGGATAGAAAAATGGAGGGTACCATTGAGCCCAGAATGCTGAGATTCACCTAGAAAGGACTTAACTTTTTCTGGCAATGGTAAGACGGAAAAGTTAATTTTTTGACTTTTCAGAAAATAATAAAATAACTTAAAAAGTTATTTTATTTCATTCTCACCATTGAGAGGAGGACGACGGCTCTATGGTCTGGAGATGAGGTGCATTAAAGAAATATCTTTAATGGATCACTATTGTGGAGCGTAATAGATACGCTATTTCATAAATGAAACAACATAATGACGTGACGTCGCAGTGTAACAAAAACACTGCGATGTGTTTTATTTTAATAACACATTGGGGAAATCAATTGGTAGAATTTCCTATGAAAAACCTATTGTAACACCCCGAGATTTTATAAGATATATTATTTTTAATTTATTTCACATCTTCTGTTGTATGTTATGCCAAGATTATCTTGTGTTATACGCAACACCGTATTAGTTTGCAGTATACGCAACACTAATCTTGGATCATGTTAAACACAATTTAAAGTTTGTTTGATAGTATTTATTCAAAGCAACATTGAGTGTATATATATATATATATTCAATGTATAATTGAAATATGGTTGGATTCTGTTATACGAAACAACTAAGGAGTCTTGCACAACACACAACCCTGGCTTGGCTTTCATTACATGCAATCACGACCTTCCTCGATAGCGTGTGTTGTACGCAATACCAAGTTTCACTAAAAAATGATATATGGTTATAATATTATTATGAACTATCCATTATGAATAGTATCGACTAAATTTTGAATTTTATAACATTATTATTCATCTTACACATTTTCTAGAACATGGTATGAGAACAAACTAATTTTTTTGGGTAAAATAAGTATTTTTCAAAAAATGCAGTTTTGCCACCTTTTGATGGCGCACCCTATTTAAATCTAGTTTTTGAAATGTTTATAAGTTCAATTTGAAAAAATAAAATTCTTCCTTGGAATCAGGAAATAAAAATTTGATTTGGATAAAATTTTCATATTATTCTGATAACTTTCATATTTTAATGAATAGTAAAAACATGCTATATTCTAATTAAAAACAACTTTTTTCATCACAATAATTTATATGGTTATATTATCTTTTTAATTGGTTTTAAAGTGTATTTAGAATAAATTTTTACCATTTAATCCAATGTTGTCCATTGGAATTAATTTCACTTTGAAATTGGACATAAACAAGTGTCAATCTTTTGATAGTTATTGTTTCTTAAAAACATGCTATTTGTTTTGATAACGAGAATTAATTTTAAAATTAATTAATTCCACTTCTATATTTTTAATTTTAAAAAAAGAAATCATTTTTGAATTCAGAATATCAAATATATCTTAGGCTGAATTTGGGGTATTTTTCTAAAAAACTTCAATTTTTGATGAATAGTGAAACCACTTAGTGGTAGTTAAAAAACTGACTCTTTCATTTAAATGAAATTTTACCACTTATGTAAATTGAATTTCAAAAATAAGACATACATGGTTTTTATCAAGAAGTAAAATATGGTTCAATAAGATAAAAATAATTTTTGTTGAATAGTAACGTTTGACTTTTATTTACTGCGGATAAAGATAAATAGGGTAATTCAAGGTTAAAAGAATATTATAATAATTCAAAATTACCTTAACACTTGTCCTAACATTATTGGATGTGTAGTAGCCGACCATGGGCATCCTTGGGTCGATTTGGAGACCCCATTGATCCACTTGGTAGTGATAATGACAATTTGGATTAATTAATTTAATGTAAAGACAAAATTGACATTAACAAAAATCTTTTAGTAATTAATTTTTATAAGGATTTATATAAATTATCTTTTTGACTATAAATATTAATTGGAAATATAAAAAGATTTCCTACATGATGATATTTTTTTATAATTTTTAGATATCAAATAAATTAAATTATTTATGACACAATAATGATGCAGTATTTACCTCATTAATAAATGATTTAAATAAATAAGATTATAATGATTACAATATTATCCAAAACATGTCCAGTTATGATTGGATGATTTTATTTATACCATGAGTTATATTATATTCATCTTTAATCATTTTTGGACCTTTTGAAACTGAAGATAAGTTTATAATAAAATAATAATTTCACACTTTCCAAAGGTGCCCCTCTCCACCCTTATAAAAAGGCACCTCCTCCCTCTCATCTTTACACAACATTGAGCTTTAATACTCAGCCAACCCCTTCCCATTTCCCTTATCAACATCCCTAGAAAAATATTAGAGGTTCTGGTCTTCTCAAAATACAAACTCTAGTCCCTTAAGTTGAAGTTTAAAGGAGGCATGTTGAGGAAGAGGTAATTTCTTCTACCGATTCTTTCAAGTTTATTTCTTCTTCAACTTCTTCTTCTATAGTTGTTTAATTATAAATTAATAAAATAAGTTTAAATAATATACTTATATGTTATTATAAATATGAAACAACCCCATTTCACCTTCTATCCATCCTACGAAAAACGAAATCACCCCGTACGTGTGTACGTACGGAATACTGTCTCCACGCCGTGGTGTAATCTGTTTTTCCACCACCACCTTACTTGGATGGGTAGAATGGTGTAAAGAATAACTATATATGGTTAATATAACATCATACTGATTCTGAGATATTATATCATCCACTCCAATTCAATTAAATAATTATGGGAACGATATCATCGCTCGTGTGTACGTACGAATTACCATCTCCACGACGCGATGAGATTCATTCTCCATGTTAACCACTAAAGAATGATTATAAAGTATATATAATGAATAATAATGGAATATATGACATGATAAAGCTACTGAATTTATGTATGTATATATATGTCATATACTTACTTCCATTCAAGTAAATAATGAAAGGAAAACATCGTTCATGCGTACGTACGGCCTACCGTCCCCATGAACGGAGTATTTCATTTCATTTATCTATCTATTATATATATATATATATACTTAATATATATGATATATAAATATTCATTTATATTCTTGAAGTAATTAAATCATGATATAAGTAATAATAATATCAATTACAACAATTCCAAACACGTACGATAAATAAAACGATTTTACCTAAAACGCTACTTTAACAAGGAATTTACAAAAGAACGGGTAATATAAAGTCATAAGTGAACCATATATGATATAATAAAAATGAAAATGATTCTTTAATAAGTAAATTAAATTATTTAAATCATTATATAGGAGGTTTGTATATGTACGAAGCATATCAGACCTAAGGTAAGGGATAACTTTTTCAATCTCATTTTTATCCGAGATTGTTTATTCGTAAGTATTTACTCGGGTTATATTTTTCATCCATGTCCACAAAATGTTTTTCATAAAGTGTTTAATATTCTCCAATGTATGTTTAAAGTCATGTTTATCCTTCTTTGACTTTTACATTGTGTTATGGATGGAGTCATTATTTTGTTTACCATACGTGGTACTTTTTGACTTTTCCGTTAAAAGTACAAGGAGAATGTTTTTAACTTATACGGCATGAGAGGATTTTTACAGTTTCATAACACCTAATTTTCATGAATATTACTCTACAATATTTCATGACTATTTTCAACAAAATCATTTTATTTTAAAATTTCATTGAATTTTGTGAAAAGAAAATGATTTGGAAAAAGAAAAGATATTTTCCTCAAGAATTCATTTCAAGTGTTTTATCAAAATCATATTCCATCTAATATGAAATTATTTCATATGTGTTTTTTTCAAGTATATTGTCTCTATTATTTAAATGGTTTCACTTTTCTTATGATGAAATGATATCCATTTTTTTATATAGATTATGTTATGATGGGATGATGTCTATGAAACCCATTTTATTCTTTGGATCGTGTTAAACACAATTTCAAGTTTGTTTGATAGTAGTTATTCAACGCAACATTGAGTGTATATATATATATATTCAATGTATAAATGAAATATGGTTGGATTCTGTTATAAAAAACAATGAAGGAGTCTTGCACAACACACAAACCTGACTTGTCTTGCATTACACACAATCGTGACCTTCCTCGATAGCGTGTGTTGTACCCAATACCAAGTTTCACAAAACAACGATATATGGTTATAATATTATTATGAACTATCCGTTATGAATATTATCAAATAAAATTTTAATTTTATAACATTATTATTCATCTTACAAATTTTCTAGAACATGGTATGAGAACAAACTAAATATTTCGGGTAAAATAAGTATTTTTCAAAAAATGCAGTTTTGCCGCCTTTTGATGGCGCACCCACTTTAAATATAATTTTTGACTTGTTTATAAGTTAAATTTGACAAAATAATATTCTTCCTTGGAATAAAGATATAAAAATTTATTTTGGATAAAATTTTCATATTATTCTGATAACTTTCGTATTTTAATGAATAGTAAAAACACGCTATATTTTAATTAAAAACAACTTTTTTCATCGCAAAAATTTATATGGTTATATTATCTTTTTAATTGGTTTTAAAGTGTAATTATAATAAATTTTTACCATTTAATCCAATATTGTTTATTGGAATTAATTTCACTTTGAAATTGGACATAAACAAGTGTCGATCTTTTGATAGTTATTGTTTCTTAAAAACACGCTATTTGTTTTGATAACGGGAATTAATTTTAAAATTAATTAATGAAACTTCTATGTTTTGAATTTGGAAAAACAGAAATAATTTTTGAATTCGGAATAGAAAATATATCTTAGGATTAATTTTTGGTATTTTTATGAAAAACTTCAATTTTTGATGAATAGTGAAACCACTTAGTGGTAGTTAAAAAACTGACTCTTTCATTTAAATGAAATTTTACCACATCTATAAATTGAATTTCAAAAATCAGACATACATGGTTGTTATCAAGAAGTAAAATTTGGTTCAATAAGATGTAAATAATTTTTGGTGAATAGTAACTTTTGACTTTTATTTACTGCGGTTAAAGATAAATAGGGTAATTCAAAGTTAAAAAAATATTATAATAATTCAAAATTACGTTAACACTTGTCCTAACCTTATTGGATGAGTATTTTCCAACCATGGTCATACTTGGGTCGATTTGGGGACCACATTGAGCCACTTTGTAGTGATAATGACAATTTGGATTAATTAATTTAATGTCAAGACAAAATTGACATTAACAAAAATCTTTTAGTAATTAATTTTTATAATGGGTTATATAAATTATCTTTTCGACTATAAATATTAATTGGAAATATAAAATTATTTCCTACATGATGGTATTTTTTTTATAATTTTTAGACATCAAATAAATGAAATTATCTATGACACAATAATGATGCAGTATTTACCTCATTAATAAATGATTTAAATAAATAAGATTATAATGATTAAAATATTATCCAAAACATGTCCAATTAGGATTGTATATTTTTATTTCGACCATGAGTCATCTTATCTTCATCTTTAATGATTTTGGACCTTTTTAAACCGAAAATAATTTATAATAAAATAATATTTTTACACTTTCCAAAGGTGCCCCTCTCCTCCCTTATAAAAGGGCACCTTATCCCTCTCCTCTTTACAAAACTTCGAGCTTTCATGCTCGGCCAAACCCTACCCATTTCCTTTATCAACATACCTAGAAATATATTAGAGGTTATGGTCTTCTCAAAAGACCAACTCTAGTCCCTTAAGTGGAAGTTTAAAGGAGGCACGTTGAGGAAGAGGTAATTTCTTCTACTGATTCTTTCAAGTTTCTTTCTTCTTCAAATTCTTCTTATTTAGTTTTTTCATTATAAAGTAATAATATCAGTATCAATAATATAATGATATGTTATTATAAATATGAAACAACCCCATTTCACCTTCTATCCATCCTACAGAAAACGAAATCACCCCGCGTGTGTGTACGTATGAAATACCATCTCCACGCCGTGGTGTAATCTATTTTTCCAACACCACCTTACTTGGATGGGTATAATGGTGTAAATAATAACTATATATGGTTAATATAACATCATAATGATTCTGAGATATTATATCATCCACTCCAATTCAATTCAATAATTATGGGAATGATATCATCGCTTGTGCGTACGCACGGATTACCGTCTCCACGACGCGATGAGATTCATTCTCCATGTTAACAACTCAAGAATGATTATAAATTATATATAATGAATAATAATGGAATATATGACATGATAAAGCTACTGGATTTATGTATATATATATATATATTTCATCTACTTACTTCCATTCAAGTAAATAAGGAAAGGAAAACAACGTTCATGCGTACGTACGGCCTCACGTCTCAATGAACGGTGTATTTCATTTATTTATCTATCTATTATATATATATACTGAATATATATGATATATAATTCATGATTTAAATTCTTGAAGTAATTAAATCATGATATAAGTAATAATAATATCAAGAACAACAAGTCCAAACACGTACGATAAATAAAACGATTTTACCTAAAACACTGCTTTAACATGGAATTTACAAAATAACAGGTAATATAAAGTCATAAGTGAACCATATATGATATCATAACAATGAATATGATTCTTTAATAAGTAAATGAAATTATTTAAATCATTATATAGGAGGTTAGTATACATATGAAGCATATCAGACCTAAGGTAAGAGATAACTTTTCCAATCTCGTTTTTATCCGAGATTGTTTATTCGTAAGTATTTAATGGGGCTATATTTTTCATCCACGTCCATAAAATGTTTTTCATAAAGTGTTTAATATTCTTCCATGTATGTTTAAAGTCATTTTTACCCTTCTTTGAATTTTACATTGTGTTATGGATATAATCATTTTCTTGTTTACCATACATGGTACTTTTTGACTCTTCCGTTAAATGTACAAGGAGAATGTTTTTAACTTATACGGAATGAGTGGATTTTTACGGTTTCATAATGCCTAATTTTCCTGAAGATTTCTCTACAAGATTTCATGACTATTTTCAACAAAATCATTTTCTTTTAAAATTTCATAGCATTTTGTGGAAAGAAAATGATTTTGAAAAAGAAAGGATATTTTCCTCAATAATTCATTTCAAGTCTTTTATCAAAACCATTTTTCATCTAATATGAAATTATTTCATATTTGTTTATTTCAAGTATAAAGTCTCTATGATTTACATGGTTTCACTTTTCTTAGGATGAAATAATATCCATTTGTTTTATATGGATTATGTTATGATGGGATGATTTTTATAAAACCCATTTTATTCTTTGGATTATGATAAATGATTTATGTTTATGTTGTGGCACAAGTAATAACGATTTCATTATGAGATGGGTGAGACCTATATCTCCCTCCAATTCATTGGGTAAAGATTTATATCTCATGAGATAGACATGGCTGGAATGGTAAGTTAATCCGGTTCAGTGATACATGACTGGAATGAGAAGTGAACTCGATTCTGTAAGGGAATTTGTCCACTAAGATGGTCTTGACAGTAATGCTTTGGATACTATGGAAATCATATCAAGTGATTAATGGTTTTCCACAATTACATGTTTTATTCCCATGATATTTTTTCATGATTGATGTTCCATTATGATCTATGCCTTATATACTGCCATGTTTTATGTCATTGCTCAAGATTTTAATGTTTAAACATTATTTCCATGTTTTTAAGTTCAAATGTATATTGTTTGTTTTATTTTATCCATGCTTACCCTTACTGAGAATTTGAGCTCACCCTTTTTATGTTTTCTTTTCCCTAGTATTTAAGGAAATATTTTAGGTAAGAAAACAAAAGGGGAAGATCTTTATGGGAGATGTTGAAGATATTTCACCATGATTAGAGGATTTTGTTCCGAGTTTACAAAGACACGAAACTATTATGGTCCTTGAGTGTTGGTTTTTTTTATGTATTAAGTATTCCAAAAAAGTAATGTAATTTCCATGTACGTCATGCTTCGGGTCTCTACAGTTGGTATCATAGGAAAAGGAGGTAGGAAAGAATCTGATCATTGGGAACTCTCACATGTGAGGGTTGGATGAAGCATGGCTCTCCACCCAAGGGCTTAATGAGGAAATGGCTACCACTGGGTGTGGTGGTGTGTCCCGCACAGGGGGTGTAGCCACCCATGGAGTTCCCTGATAGGTATCAATTACAGTCCACTGAAAGTAATTCCAGACTACTACACCTATAACAAAATTCATCTCCAAAGACGAATGATGAATGCCAGAAGGATCACTAGAAATGACAATTCTTTACAAAGAAAGAGATCGAGAAGTGTCAAATGCCAATGAAGATTAAATCCTCTAGGGAAGATCGCTTCAATGAAGAATATTGATTGAGGTAGGGGTTTATTTGTTTTACATTTCCCCCATTCTTATTCTAAAATGATGAATGTAAAAAACCCATGAACAGGTTGATCTATAAATTGTGAATTCTTATCGGATGGTATCTTTCTTGGGTTTTCTATTCGAGATTGAATTTTGTTGATAGAACTGTAATCCAAAAACTCCCTTATTTTAAACCTCTAACATGGAGGGTTCATGCCGACACAAACAAGTCCAGAGCCCCTCATCTTGTGGGTACTTCATGGCTGCATCCTCTAAATGGAGAGAAGCAGGATCCAAATCCCTCACAGGGAAGAGGGTATCCCTTGGAGGCCATAGGTGCAAGTGGCTCAAAGAACAGACCACCAGAGTGAAATTGGTGGTCTACGGAAGAACCTGTCAGCGGTGGCTTGTGGTGGTGGCCGCAGGCATGTGGCGGTGCACCACGATGGCGCACTGAGATGACGCCATGGTCAAATGAACATGAAGGTGCAAAAAGGGTCGTCGGTGGGTGGACGCGGCCACCCGACCACAATGGTACACCATAGATGTGGCACCGTACCACGTCCCATGTGAGAAAGCCACGGTTGATCGACCGCGGCTGGGGAGATGGCCCAGCGGATGACCATGGGGTAGGGAGGAAGCCTAACATAGCTTCCTACCACGTCCCGACTAGATGGATCCGGTCTGACTATGGCAGACCAGACATGGCGCAGGCCTCCCTAGTGGGTTGGTTTGAACCTACGGCTCAATCGGCCCACGACCTAATAGACCGAACCCAACCATCCCATTTTTGAAAAAAACATCAATAATTTGCAAACTGGGCATCCAATTGATGAGTCGTTTACTGTGTTGGAACCCTAACGGTGAGGCAGATCTTTTTTACATACTCTATGGAGGATTTAATGGATGTTGAAATTCGACGAATGGATTGGGGAGCCGTTCTCTCAAGATCAAGTGTGCTACGTGAAAAATCCCTACAGTTTGATGAGACATAAAGACTATTGATGAGTGACCTTCTGTGGATCGGATACTATGGACCAGTGGGAAGTAGTATCTATGTGACCTGGAAGACCCACAGTGGGGAGGAGATTCTGTGTAACCCGGTAGACCCACAATACTCGACAGGAGGTGTACCTCAGTATGGGAATAGGTGGGAGGCAACATCTATGTGACCCGGTATGCCCAAGGTGGGGAGAATCTTCTGTGTGATGCAACATACCAACAATACTCATCAGGGATGAGTACCAAAGAAGTCCTAGGTTAGTGGGAAGTGACTTCTATGTGAACCAGCAGACCCACTGTACTCATTAAATAGGATTTATCAACTATCCCATGGTTTTCGATAATGTGACTAATGGTTCTACTTTCCTACTCTAGAATATACCTGGTGTTAGCTGTCTTGCTTCATGATCATGCTTGGAGATCATGATTTTTGGTTTGTTTTTGGATTTCTTTGTGGTATTTTATTGTTATTTTGGGTTCCCTACAGAGTATATTGTAACTCACCCTTGCACAGGCTTCACTCACATGTGTTGTGTTTGGTGCAGATGATCGCTACCTTGACAGAGGACTTGGTGGCTCAGGTTTCATTGGTGCCTAGTGAGACCATGCAGGTGTGCATACTTCTACAACTTCCAACAGCTACTTTGTAATTACCCATTAAATGGGATTTTCAGTGAATAGATATCCATACTTTATTTTGTACTTTCCTGTTTTCCAGTTAGTCTTTTGTTGGGTTTGTATTTTGGACCATTTGACTTTCAGTTGTACTTGTACTTAGTGGTTGTTTAGTGACATTCTTGTTTACTTTTCTAGATTTGGGATGTGATTGTGTGTGTGTGTGTACAAGTACTCAGGAAAATTCCCCAAAAATTTAGGTTGACACCTTCGACACTAGTCGCTAACCCCTAGCCGTCAGGAGGTAAGCTTGGGGTATGTCACATCACAGGCCCCAAGGGACGGTTCATGACAGATGATTCAATATTTATGTATGTAATGTTTGGGTTACTATTGAAAATCTACCCAATTTACTTATTCTAGAGACCGTATACAAATTTTTAACCCCCTAACTAAAATAAAGTGCCTCAAGTCCTTCAATTCCAAAGGATTCTTCAAGAGATGATCCGAATTTCCAACATAAGTACTACTTACCATTTTACTTCATTTATATTCTAATCCAACATCCACTAAACCATTATAACCATATTTATATAGTGACATCAATATAAATAATATATTGAAATGTTTTCATATTTATGGTATAACCATTATCTATTCATCTCATATTTAATAAAAAAAAGAAAACATTTCTCATGTGCACGTGCATACCACCACCACCATATGACATCCCACCTTTTTATTACATAACTTTTTATTACATTTTACAAACAAAGGATCTTTAAAGTCTAGTGTCTTGGAAATAAGGAAAAATATACATGAAAACATAAAACATTATTCTAATCCACTTGTAAGGATTCATCATAGGTTCATCCTAAAAATAGTTACTGCATCTCATAACCTAGATATATACATCAAAGGAAAGGGTGAGCATAAGGCCTAGTAAGGAAATCAAGTGAAACAACTTACATGTTAACTTGAGAGATATATATAAAAACATGTATATAAATAGGAATATCATAATAATAATAACTTGAAATATAAATTGAAATTGTGGATAAAAAATTTAATTTAGACATTCATGAACATATCACCAAGGTCCAACCCCAAGGTGTCATAAAAATTACCATGGTTATTCACCAAGGTATTGTAAAACTTGTCATCTCTAGAGAATAATTTATTTACCCAATGAATTGGAGAGCTATCAGGGAGAAACCTTAATATATATTTATTTTCTTGTGATCAACATAGATCATAATCATTTGTTTCATAATTAACCCATAGAGAGTAAAAGAAATGGGCTTCACTTCCAAATCCTGATGTTTAAAAGTGCTTAAAAACATGATCATTATGTCATTTATAACCCATGGAAAAGGAATAAGAGTTTCATGTATGTCAATCCCAGAATAAAATATATCATTTTTGTGTCTTTATGAATACCCATAGAAACGAAATTGGTTTGGGTATTCACATAAATAAAATAGGATAATTTCTTGAGAAAAAGGGAGAGATATTTTGAGATGAACATTCTGCAGCATAACAGCTATACTACATGGTTTTAGAAAAGAATAAAAAGAGTGGGGAAAAGGGTTAAACACTCATAAATAACTCATAATATAGTATAGGTACAGAATAAAAAATAAATAATATCATGGTATGAATATTTTAATGACATACCACATGAAAATGAAACATGAAAGAAAAGATAAGATGTGATTTCTTTTACGAAAAATTTGGAAGCCCAACGGAGTTGCTTAGAATTCAGAAAAATAAGTTGATGAGAGTGGAAAGGGTCTCTCATAATTTGGAAATAAAATGGACAACAATAAGGATATATAAAAAAAATACCCCAACATAATAATATTGAAACTAGAAGACATAACATGAAGGAAGTCATGACTTAAAAGAGGAGGGTGAAAGGTTCCATTACCTTGAAGAGTAACTTTAAAAGATCAAAGTTTGGGACCTTGTAAGGCTTGATAGAACCTTGGGAGGAATAATTGAGAGGAAAAAAAACCAGAACTTTGTTGAGGATGAATTTGGAATGAAGGTAATGAAGGAATGGGTTGGTATTTATAGAAAAGGGGGGGATATTTTATTAATTTCCAAGGGACACCACATTAGTGGTATTTGAAAAACCATGAGATTTTCCATGGTATGTTCCCATGGGAATCTCCACTTAGGACACCTAATAACATATATTACTATTTAGAAGTCGAACATAATTATTAAATCATTGTTACATCATTAATGATGTCATTAAGCACACTAAAACTCAAAACTGTATTTCACTATTCACCGAGAAACAAAACATTTTATAAAAATCTCATAAATTAACACTAAAATAATATAGATGATCTGAATTAAAAAATTAGCTCCATTTTATGAAAATAATTTTCTAATTATGAGATATTTAATTTTTATGTAAAAACACTATTTACCCGAAAAAATACTAATACTTAACGAATAATTTTTGAAACAGTTATTTACTTATGATATTATATCAAATTACCATTCAAGATGCCTAAATTATATTTATACTTTCTTAAGTGTGTTTACTATTACATTGGCCACATCACTATTTATAAGGGTAACATTAATATTCATACTTTACCATTCACTAAAAATTAAGTTGATCTTATTAGACTCTAAATTTCTTACTGATCACAACTGTAGAATACCATTTTTTTGAAAATCATTTAACATTATTAATTATTTAATGTATAAAAATATTTTATATTACCCCTTTTTCCCAAATTTACCAATAATACAAAACTTCTATAAATTTATCCTATATTTATCCTGATATTTGAAATTCACAAATTTTACCATAATAAGAAATAACGATTTTATGTATACAAAAGGATTACAAAAATTAACTAAGGCCTTGTTACATATCCCCTTATAACACCTATATAGGACCTAAGAGTAAGGTGTGATATGATGATAGAATCTTGGGGCGGCTCAGACAACATTGCCCGAGTGGTGATTTCTATCAGCTTGAACTTCTCTCGTAAACAATTCTGTTCAAGCTTAAGGTGTTGTAGTTCATCTTGGGCTTTGTCCAGAGTAAAGACCAGTGATGCTACCTACTTCCCAATCTCCTATTGATGGGATTTGAATGGTCTGAGTCTATTGGATGATGCCATATACTCTTCTTTAAGTATTAATTAACCATGATCACTTGTATTTATGAACAATAATCATAACGTTAAGAGTATAGTTTTCAACAATGATATTGACCAATGGTTATATGCCAATGATCTAATTTTAATTATAGTCACTTCATTAAATAAAGGATATAGTTTTGTTGAGTATAAAATAACAAAAAAATTCAGGAAACAAATATTATTCAAAAGTTAGGGTTGTTACATTCTTCCCCCTTAATAAATTTCATCCCTAAAATTTCAACTCTTACCCTCTGAAAAAAAGGTGTGGGTACTTCTGCCTCATAGACTCATGTAGTTTCTACATGGCTTATTCACATTTTTGGTTCCTCCACAACACCTTAACAAGGTGGGTAGTCTTTTTGCATAGAACCTTGTCTCTACAAACCAAGATCTCCATCATCTACTCCTCATAAGAGAGGTTGGGTTCCAGTTGTACCTCATAGGGATTTATTACATGTAAAGGGTTAGTTATGTACTTCCACAAGAAGGATACATGTAAGACATCATGAAATTGTGCTAGATTTTGAGGAAGTGCAAGCTGATAGGCCAATACTCCCACGCGATCAAGGATTTCATAGGGGCCAATGTACCTAGGGATGAGATTCCCTTTATTTCCAATCCTCATGAATATTTTCCAAGGTGAAATTTGAAGAAAGAATTTTTCAATAACATCAAATTCCAAGTCCCTTCAACAGTTGTTGGCATAGCTCATTTTCTGACTCTGAGCAGCCTTAATGTGTCACTAGATGGCATGGACTTTTTTCTATCATCTCTTACATAAGATCTAGACCAAGAATATTTCTCTCACCAGCTTCATCCCAAAAAGTAGGATTTTTACATTGCTTACCATATAGAGCTTCATAGGGTGCCATTTGAATGATTGAGTGGAAGTTTTTTTGTAAGAGAACTCAACTAAAGGGACATGTTGATCCCATCCACCTTTAAATTCCAATGAGCATGTTCTCAGCATGTCCTCAAGTTTTTGAATAGTCCTTTTAGATTGGCCATTAGTTTGGGGGTGATAGGCCATACTGAAATTCATTTCAATACTCAAATATTGTTGAATACTTCTCCAGAATTTTTATGTGAACCTTAGATCATGATCAGATATGATAGAAAGTGGAACTCCATGTAGCCTTACCACTTCCTTCACGTAAATCCTAGAAAGTTGACCAAGAGTGAAATCTTCTTTAATTGAGATAAAATGGGAAGTTTTTATGAGATGGTCCACAATAACCCATATATCATTGTTTCCTTTGGATGTTTTTAGGAGACCAGTGATAAATTCCATTATGATATTGTCCCACTTCCGTACTGATATGGGTAGTGGTTGCAATACCCCTTTAGGAACTTTTCAATCTACATTTACTTGCTGACATACCGGGCACCTTGAAGTGTAGTTATCAATCTACCTTTTCATATTATCCCAACAATAATTATCATGAAGGTCTCTATACATTTTTGTGCTTCTTGAATGTATAGAGAAAGTAGAGCTATGAGCTTCATCCATTAGCTCATTCTTTATTTGAGGAATAAATGGAACACATAGTCTTGTATGAAATTTCAATACACATTCTTGATCAATATTTAAATCAGAAAACTTCCCATCCTTTACAACCTCAAACTTCTTCTATAACAACATATCTTCTTTATGAACTTTCTTGATCTTTTATAGTAATGATGGTTTAGAAATAATTTGGGTTAGGGTTGATGATGTCTCTTCCCTTATAATACCCATGTCCAACTTTACTAGATCATTTATCAAAGGATCTATTTGAATCCTCATCATGTAAAGAATAACCAGGTCTTTCTTACTTAATGCATCAACAACTTTGTTTTCTCTTCTAGGATGATAATGAATTGGACAATCATAGTCTTTAAGAAGTTCCAATAATATCCTTTGTATCATCTTCAATTCCTTTTGTGTGAAAATATAATTCAAACTTTAATGGTCTGTGTATATTTTATATTTCTCCCTATAAAGATAGTGCCTCCATATCTTTAGATAAAAAATGACCGAAGCTAGCTCAAGATCATGCATAGGATAGTTCTGCTCATGAGTCTTCAACTGTTCAGAGATGCATCGCTAAAAATAAAAAATCCTTCTCCACTTGAGGGAAGAGTTAGCATAGGTGCGGAAACCAATATCTTCTTCAGCCCTTGGAAAGTTTCCTCACACTCCTTTTTCCAGATGAACATGAACCCTTTTCGAGTTAACTTGGTTAATGGATTATAAAGTCATGAAAAGTGTTTCAAAAACCTATTATAATATCCCACTAATCCAAGGAAACTATGAATATTAGTTATTATTGTAGGTTGGGGACACTCCTCTATAACCTTTGTCTTTGGAGGGTCAAATGTGATTCCTTCATTGGTTAGAATGTGCCCCAAGAAATAAACTTTTTGTAAAAAAAATTCACATTTTTTGAAGTCTCCAAAAATACTCTCCTTCTATAGTTTTTTCAAAATAACCCTTATATGATACTCATGATCCTCACAACTTTTGGAATATATCAAAATATCATCAATAAAAACTACCATAAAGTTATTAAGGTAGTCCTTAAAGACTCTATTCATAAAATCCATAAAAATAGCATGTGCATTAGTCAGTCCGAAGAGCATAAAAACAAACTCATAATTCCTGTATCTTGATTAGAAGGTAGTTTTTTTTGAATTTATTCTTTCTTCACCCTCAATTAATGATAACCAGAATGATAATCAATCTTATAGAATAATTAATCCCCTTGAAGTTCGTAAAATAATTCATCAATTCTTGGAATAGGCTATTTGTTATTTACTGTGATCCTGTTCAGTTCTCTATAATAAATACATAGCCACATTGATCCATCCTTCTTCTTCACAAAGAGAATAGGTGCTCCCCAAGGAGACACACTCGGTCGGATAAACCCCTTATCCAAAACATCTTGGAGTTGTTTCTTTAATTCCTCCATCTCAAAATTTTCCATCCTATACAGGGTCTTTGATATTGGATGAGATATAGGTACAAGTTCAATGAAGAACTCTACCTCTCTTTCCAGGGGAGGTCTGGGTAATTCCTCAGGAAACACGTCAATGTATTCCTAGACAATGGGGACATTTTATATCCTTATACTCTCATTTCCTTATTCTTCTTCACTGATCAACTCCATAAATAAGTATATAGGAGGTTCTTCTAAACAAATATTAGGTTTAGATATCTCTCCTTGCAAGATAACTGTAGGCTTTCCATTCAATACTTCTGAGATTTCCTTGCTTTTTTGTTTGATCTTAGAATTATACTTTGAGAGAAATTCCACCCCTAGTATAATGCCAAATTCCAAAATGGGAATACTTATATATTTTTGATAATATTTTTATCACTAAAGTAAATACTCAAGTTTTTAAACACTGATGATTCTTGGATAATCCCACTAAGAGTCTTGACTGATAACTCTAATTTTAGAAATTTAGGGGTATATTCTAAATTCTTTGAAAAATTGGAGGAAATATAGGAATTTGTAGAAATAGAATCAAATAAATCACTTTCTGGATTTGAGAGAACAATAAGAGTAACTTTTACCACATCATTTATATCTTTAACATCACCTGTTGTGATAGAAAAAAGAACAACCTTTCTCTCTTATCCTTTTCTGAGGCTAATGGTGGTTCGCCTCCACTGCCCTCAGATTTGGTCAATGATTGGAAAAGTGCCCAAGTTGTCCACACTTATAGAATTGGATATCAGGTAGGTCTTGTACCATCTTCCCCTTATTGTTAGTGTTGGGAAGTTGAGGCTTCACCTCACTACAACAATTCTGCACAATATGGCCCTCACTTCCACACTTGTAGCACTTCCCGCTCCCAAGAAGGCAGTTCCCTGAATGCTTCTTACCACACTTATTACACATGGGATATTGTACTTGATTTCCTCCTCTTCCTTGATCAAATATCCTACCTAATCTTGGATCAATCAATCTCTTCTTGTTATTGGATTTATGATACCATTGCGTCTCACTAAACTCCAGTTAGACTTTCATCGCACTTCGCACGATCTCCTCATATCTTTCATAGCTTCGGTTGGATAGATTCTTCTGTAGATGTGGTCTTAGTCCACTAAATAATCTATCAACTATACCATTAGGATCTATGACAAATCTTGATGTGTAACGGGAATGTCTTGTGAAGTTCATCTCATAGCTTCCAACAAATTCATTCTCCTTCTTCTTTAGGTCAAGAAATCTATTCACCATTCTTGTTCTCATAGAAAGAGGGAAAATAATTATTGAATAAGATCTCTCAGAACTCTTCCCACTCCATTGATTTAACCTCCACTCTTGGACTCATGTTTTTAACAAGATCCCACCACTAATCAGCTTCTCCCTCTTAGCTGTAAACAGCCAGGGTGACCTTCTCTTATTCTGAACAGTGGAGCACAAAAAATATATTCTCAATAGAGCTGATCCACTGTTCAACAATCAATGGGTCAGTAGATACACTGAATTTTGGTGGTCATTGATGCATAAAGGACTGAACAAAATGTTGTTCCCTTTGCATTGAGATTGGTCTCTCCACTTGATTCAAGTTATTTCCCATAACTTGAGTCAGTTGGTTCATCATCCTCATGAAAGTTTTCATTATAGATTACATAGGAGGGGTATGAGTTCATGGTCCATTGCAGTCACCATTTTCACAGTTCCTCCTATTGTCTTCCATTTTATAAAAGAATAAAACCTTAGTTATAATATTATTTCATTTATGAATCTTTTAACTATAAAAGATTTTTATGACTTAAAACTTCATGATTAAAAAATTTATTTTCTCTATAAATCCTTCATAATGATTCATAAGAAGCTTGTCATTAACCAAACATATCCCCCAGGAGTGTCAAACCAAGAGTGTATAAAGGCCCATTGTCATGTACCAGAATACCACAGGTTAAGCCCAAAACTCCTTTTTGGAGTTTTTACTCTTAGGTATATCTATGCCAGAGCCACGTCCACTTGTCTGTATCCAAACATAGATTTATTTGTTTGGAAACAACTTATTTAATATTTCACCAAAATACGAAGAAATTTTCCTAGATTTAAAAATTTCTATAGGATTCTTACTAAAGTTTTCATAGCCTAATCTGTACAAATAACAAAACTATCCTTTGATACCAACTATGAAATACCACCTTTTTATTAAATAACTTTTCATTACATTTTACAAACATAGGATCTTTAAAGTCTAGTGTTTTGGAAATAAGGAACAATATACAAGAGAACATAAAAAATTTGTCTAATCCACTTGTAAGGATTCATAATAAGTTCATCTTAAATACAGTTACTTCATCTCATAACTTGGAGATATACATCAATGTAAAGGGCGATCAGAAGGCCCAGTAAGAAAATCAAGTGAAACAATTTACATGTGAACTTGAGGGATATCAATATGAAATGTAGATAAAGAGGAATATAATAATAATAATAACTTGAAACATAACTTGAAAATCAGGTTAAAACATTTAATTTATAAATTCATTAACATGTAACTAAGGTACAACCCTAAGGTGTCATAAACATTACTAAGGTTATTCACCAAGGTATCATAAAACTTGTTATTTCTAAGGGAATAAATTATTTACACAATGCATTGGTGTGATATCAGGGAAAACCCCTAATATGTATTTATTTTCATGTTATCCACATAGATCATAATCATACATTTCATAAATAACCCATATAGAGTAAAAAAATGGGTTTCACTTCAAAATCGTGATGTTTTAAAAGTGCTTAAAAACATGATTGTTATGTCATTTATAACCCATGGAAAAGGAATGAGGGTTTCATGTATATCAATCACAGAATCAAATATATCATTTTTTTGTATTTATTAATACCCATAGAAAATATTTTTTTTTTGGGAATTTATATAAATAAAATAGAAGAATTTGTTGAGAAAAAGAGAGAGAGATTTTGAGGCAAATATTATGCAGCATAATGACTATACTACATGGTTTTAGAAAATATCAAATAGAGTGGGGATAGGGGTTAAACACTTAAAAATATCTCATAATAAATCATGTTTACATAATAAAAAAGAAATAAGAACATGTTATGGATATTTTAATGACATACCACATGAAAAGAAAACATGAAAGAAAAGAGAAGATGTGATTTCTTTTATGAAATATTCAGCAGCCTAACGACGTCGCTTATAATTCATAAAAATAAGTCAATGAGAGTGGAAAGGGTATCTCATAATTTGGACATAAAATGTACATAAATAAGGACATAAAATAACATACCCAAAAATAATAATATAGAAACTAAAAGACATAACAAAAAGGATGTCAGGACTTAAAAGAGGAGGGTGAAAGATTCCCTTACCTTGAAGAGTAACTTCAAAAGATTGAAGGTTGGGACATTGGGGGGATTGAGGAAACCTTGGGAGGACTCCTTTAGAAGTAAAAATACAAGAGATTCATTTATTATGAATTTACTATTAAAGTAATGAAGAAATGGGTTGGTATTTATACAAAACGTGGGGGAATATTTTATTAATTTCCAAGGGACACCTCATTAGTGGTATTTGCAAAACCATGGGCTTGCCCATGGTATTTTACCATGGTAATGGAAACTTGGGGAACCTCATAAAATATATTAATATTCACAAGTAGACCATAATTATTACATCATTGTTACATCATTAATGATGTCATTAAACACATGAAATTCAAAACTATATTTTCACTATTCACCAAAAAAACAAAACATTTTATAAAAATCTCATAAATTCACCCTAATATAATATCTATTATCTTAATTAAAAAATTAACTCAATTTTATAAAAATAATATTCTAATTATGATATATTTTATTTTTAAGTAAAAAAATTATTTACCTTAAAAAATACTAATACTTAACGAATAATTTCTAAAATAGTTATTTACTTATTCTATTATACCATATTACCATTCAAGATGCCTAAATTATATTTATACTTTATTAAGTGAGGTTACTATTACATTGGTCACATTAATATTCATAAGGGTAATATTACTATTCATGCTTTACTATTCACTAAAAATTAAGTTAATCTTATTAGACTCTAAATTTAGTACTAATCACAACTATAGAAGACCATTTTTTTGAAAATCATTTCACATTATTAATTATTTAATGTATACTAAAATATTTTAAAATACCATTTTTTTCAAAATTTACCAATAATACAAAACTTATATAAATTCATCCTATATTTATCTTGATATTTTAAATTCACAAATTTTACCATAATAAAAAATAAAAATTTTATTTATACAAAAGGATTACACAAAGTAACTAAGGCCTTGTTACATAGGTCCCTTATAACACCTACACAGGACCTAAGATTAATGTGTGCTATGGTGATAGAATCTTGGGTCGGGTCGAACAACATTTCCTGAGTGGTGATTTATATTAGCTTGAACTTCTCCCATAACCGATTCTGTTCAAGCATAATGTGGTTGAGTTTGGCTTGGGCTTGGTCCAGAGAAAAGCCCAGTGATGCTACCTCCTTCTCAAGCTCCAACAGATGGGCTTCGTATGGTTCAAGTCTACTGGATGAGGCCATCAATTCTTATTTATGTATTAATTAACCACGATCATTTGTATTTATAAACAATAATCATAATGTTAAGAGTGTAGTTTTCAACGGTCATATTAACTAATATCCATATAATAGTTGAAACCCAACACTATCATTTTAATTATACTAACTTAATTAATTAAAGTATATAGTTTTGTTGAGTATAAAATAACACAAAAATTCAAGAAACAAATATTAATCCAAATTTCGGGTCATTACACACCACGAATGACACACTTAAGTTTTTCAAGAACACCTTTAAAGGATGGTTCTATAAATGGTTTTAGTGAATATATATTACTTATTTTATGATTTATATTATAGAAATATATATTATGAATTCTATAAGTAATATTAGTAATAAGCGATCATTGTAAAACTATTTTTCTAAAAAAATATACCAAGAGGAAAAAAAGTTAATTTATAAGTAAAAACTTATTTTCATTTACCATATTTTTATAGAAATTCTAAATTTTGACTTATAATATTAATAATATCTAAATAATTTCATTATAATTTTTTGATAATGATATTATAAAAAAAGATATCTTATCCATACACAGATATTTTATCATATTCTTATTGGATCAGATTAACCACTAACATGAAAAATGATATAATTTATATTAGGAATAGCATTGGAAATTTATGTTATATATTAATAAGTAATTAATTATATTTTTTGGTTACGTTTTGGTAATATAAAAATTTCACTCATTAATTAAGATACCACTATTCATATTGTTAAAAATCACTGAAACATGTTTGTCGTTAATTTCTTATATAAGAACTGAAACTAAAACTCTCAAAGAATGAAAATAAAACTTTATAAAATATAATAAAACATTACTTAAGGTACCTTTAAGTATTTGGGAATGTTGAAATTTGGGAGAAGAATGAAGAACAATATTTTTATTAGGAAACTTGTTCAAAACAATCAAGATTACTCACACTTGATATTGAATATAGACAATAACTAAATAATATAAATATATAGAATAATTATAAATTAAGTTATTAAATTATATATATATGAATAAGTTTCCCAAAATATGTGATTAATATAGTTATTTTTTATACTAGAGGTTAGAATATGATCAACTAAGCAGGAATTTATGGTAAGGGTTTCATGTCTCAATTTTCAACCATTGAGACATATTTCTTATCATAATACATAATTTATTTGGAATGGTTTATATACCATCCTTTAATATTTTTAAATCATGAATCATTTATATTTCATGATATTCAATGTTTCTACCCCCTTGTGGTTTTGAATCAAAGATTTTAAAATCTATAAGGGTTTTCTTGACTCAACTTATTTCTTGATTCATAATTATTTATTTATGACTATAGTTTTACAAGATGAATTTATTTTATTATATGATAATATTATACTGTATATTTTTTTAGAAAGTGAAATTTTTAATTCAAACCAATAACTTGATGAAATTGTTTCTCAAAAAGCATATCATTGGTGAGAATAATTCTCATCCCATTTAATGATGGTTCTCCTCTTTGCCCATAATTTCCATTATTTCTAATGTTATCATTTATAATTGTAAACAAAATTATTTTTTATCTCATATAAAATTTATATCTCCCTTATCCTTTATTTAAAATTATTTTTTGGTTAGTATTTTTATGATGTGGCTTTTCAATATGGTGATTTTAAAACGTTCAAAAGGTCTTTTACATACTTTTAAAATCAAAATTTTTATATTTCACTCCACATTCAGTTTTGATAAAGCTTATTTATTTTAAAAGATATTTTATTGAATATTAATTTTAAATGCAAAAGTCTTAAAATTATTTTCCCTTCACCTTTTTGAAACCTTTGTTTAATTTTTAGGGCTCTCTTATTGATAATTATTTTTAAAAGTAAACGTTTTCAAAGTGTTTTCAATTAATTATTTTGAAACATTTATATATTTTTAAGGCACCACTATTAGAATTTAATTATTAAAAAATTAAATAATTTTCATAATTTTCACATCACCTTAAAAAATTTATTTTCAAAGTGACCATAACCTCTTCTTTTTCACCAAAGATAAAGGCATTTTCTAAAGAATATTTTATGATCTCACCACCATTTTTCTCTTCACCTATAAAGGATTTATTTATTTGGAAATTAATTTTTTATGAACCAAATTCTAAATGTTCTTATGAAATACTCTTTTGGGGTGATTGAATTTTTATTATCAACCATTTATATACTTGAGGTTAATTTCAGTGATACCATCTTGAAGTGTTGTGAAACCCATTTTTCTTTCCATGGGTTTTTTTAATGTGCTGAATGAAACCTATTTAATTTCACCTTATTTTTAATTATATGTTTAATTATTAGTGTATCATAGCACACAAAAATATGTATAATGATTGGTGGGGTCCTATATCACCATCTAGTTCATTGGTTAAAGTTTTATACCTCACGAGGTAATGTTGTTGAGTATGTGCATGATGTCGATTAGCTATGATCACAATATGAATAATGAAGACAATGCATATTAGATATGTTCAAAAGATTAATTGTGAACTTGTTAAATATTAGCTACATTCACAAGATTGAGCATGGACATTATGGATATTAACTGGGATTATAATATTAATCATGAACATGATGCAGAAAAGTAACATTCACAAGATTAGGCATGAACATGACACATATTAGCTACATTCAAAAGAATGATTGAGAACATGATGTGGCTATCTTTGTTCATAATTTTATGAATACCTATGATTATGACTATTCTAAAATTATATGTTATTCTCCATGGAAGATATTTATTCTATCTTGTTTCTACAATATTTTTCTATGGTATATGTTGTTCTTTTTGAGATTAAATTCCCCTCCATAATTACTCATAGATAACTCTTTTTATTACATGTTATTATTAAAAAGATATTTCTCCCATTATATTATTTTATCTCATGCTTATGATCTAAACCATAATGATATGTTGATGAGTTTTTATCATACTCAGCATTTGACCTCACTCCTTTCTTATATTTTCATTCCTTATTATAAAATGATGATTATAACTTATTATAATTCTAGAAGGGAGTCCAGTATTTCTTAATTATAGAGGGATGTTCACATGTTTTATAGAATATTTTTCCTATGTAACATGTCCTCAAAGATACTAAACCATCCAGTCTTGGGATTGTAAGATTTTTCTGATATGTATTATTTATCTTATGGGAATGATGTAAAATAAATGTGTTTTGATCTTTGGTTTCTATAGTTGGTATCTGATCTAGGTTTGGTTATTTTTTAGGATTATTTTAGTTATTTATGGGGAATTTGATAAGAAAAATTTAGTTAAAATCATATATTTATGTCCAAGGGATACGTATACATATAAGATAATAATGTTAATTTTTGGTAAAATAGATATTATGTGGTTATCCTTGTAATTACATCTCTATTTGGATACTTTAGGTGGATTCGGAACTTGAAATAGATATACCTAGGGGTAATAACCCTCAATAGGGTGTATTGGGAATTAATTCAAAGCATAATCTAGTGCATGATAAAGAGGTATAACTATGTGGTCCTTTACACCAGATATTATTTCATCAAAGCTTGTTCACACCCAACCAGATCTATTGGAAGGTGGAAATTATATCTTTTCTATTAGATAATGGATTTTCACTTTGGAAGATATCCTCCCAAAACAGTGGTATGGATCGAGCTTTCGGGTGTCCCCCTTTACTTCCATAATCTAGATTTTATTAGAGAGATTAGGAACTCCTTGGGATCCTTTCTCTATATGGAGGGAAACACTATTAATATTCTTGATGTGGGCACTTCTCGATTTTTTTTTGAACTCGACATCTCTAAGGATCTTCTGTAACACATTCACATTCATGTTGGTGAGAGTTTCTACAAGATGTAGGCTCTCCATTATCCTGCACCAAATAGATTCTTTTCCTTTTTCCACCTACATGGGAACTATATTTTGGTTTTTATAAGAGCTCATGATTATTTGAAAGATCCGGGTAAAGGTCATGTCCCCAGAAAACCTCTGTCTCTCTCTCAATATTTTGGGGAGATCTAGGTTCCTTATTTTTAGGAGTCCGTATCTGAGGTAGGTGATACCTCTTCCAACTTAGCCTTGTATTATTCTCCCCTAGGGATTTCGTGACTCCAAAGGTATTTTTGTAACCTGAGGAGTATACCTATTGCACTTAGGTTGTCTTCAATATAGGTATATTGGATAGTCTAGTCTTTTTTTATTAGGTATTGTCTGTGGTTTTGGTGGATGCTTTCAGTGGTGGTAAGAAGAACATGCTTCTCTTATCATATTCTGATTATATTAAGGATAAAGTTCCAAATTCCCTAGTTTCTTCCAATATTGTCACATAAAATGATTTTTAAGTCCTTATATAACTCTCAATGTTGTATAATTTCACAAAAGTTTCTAAGCAACAATATGGTGATTGTGGTACATCAGCTAGTGATATGCACAATAGGTCCCATTCCAAATGGGAACTTCTCAACCTGTCTTATATTCCATCAATGATTCTCTCAATTCTTAAGGATAAATCCATGTAATATATTATTAAATGATTTCCATTATTATTTGGAATGCCTGCAATTTAGGTGTCTGGGTGAAGTCTAAATCCATCGCTACTGGCTCCCATCATCATAAATCTTCCATCATCAATGTATTGGAACCCAAATAGAAGTCCTTAATAATTTAAGACTTTTTATTGTAAGATTTTTATTCTGAACTACATGCATGGTGACCCAATCAACAAACACATTTTGATTTTTTGGAATCACTCAATTAGTGTGGAGAAACTCAAAATTTCCAACCAACACATCTCAATGATGGTTTTCACTGGGAATATTTCTTTCTACCTCAAAATTGTGTACATGAAATGAAATTATATTTAAATAGTCTTTATGGAATTACCTTGGAATATTAAATCCAAGGGATTCCACTTAGCTTTTCGGTGGTGATTTTAATATGGTTATAGAGGCTTTAAAGAAGAAATGTGGTAACCTTGTCCCATGGAAAGACTGAGATGATTTTGCTTCCTTCACTTCAGGAAATGGATTACTTGATACAGGATATTCTGGTTATATATTTACTTGGTGAAATAACCCATAAAGAATTTTCCACATCCAGAGTTGTCTTGATTAATGTTTTTCAAACCTATATTCCTTATTTTCCTTTCTATTTTCTAGAGTTTTTAATATGACCTTGTCTATTTTAGTTCACTCACCCATAATTTTTTCTCTTGAGTCCAGTAGAGGAAAAAATAAATGGTTATTCTTCTTTATCCAATGGATAGTGGATCCCAGCTTTCTCAATGTGTTTTTCACATCTTAGGACAACCCATGTAGGAAAGATCCTAGGTGGGTTTCCATAACAGTATTAGGCGGTTAAAGTTGGATCACCAAATGTGGAGTAATAATCATCTTTCTCAAATTTTGGGGATAAATATAATAGAAGAGGACATTGAACATGTGGAGGATAGTATTTGATATTTCTTGGAAAAATCTATTTTCAATAATATTTCGGGAAAAAAATTCCAATTATCTAAAATGATCTTAAAAGAGGAACATGTTTCTTGTGAGCTTTTTAGATCATTGTGGATTGAATAAGGAGATAAAAAATTCATATTGTTGTCATAAATATATCAAAGATAAGAAGATAGATTTTATCTAGAATATTATTATGGAAGATGGATCATATAGCAATGCCCTAGATGTGGTGGTAGGTATGATGGATTTTCATTTTAAATCCTTTCTTTCGAAACAACATCCTTATATATAGGTAGGGTGCCCAATAGGCTAGTCAGACATACTTGATTATATTCTCAGAGTGGTTTTTAATATGACCAATTGTTCACTTGGAACCATACCTAAGGAGAAAGAATTTTGGGAGGTGTCCCAATCCCTTAATTCAGAGAGTTCTCCAGGGCTTGATGGATTCCTTGGATCCTTCTACATGGATTCTTAGGATATCAACAAGATGGAGATTATGGGGATTATCTAAGATTTCTTCAAGGGTGGTAGTATTACAAGGGTGGACTGTGTTATAACTATGGTTCCCATTCTTAAGGTTAATAATCTATCTTCTATCAAGTATTTTAGACCCATAAGTATGTTAAAATTTTCCTATAAGTTTTTGGCTAGTATAATTAATATAAGGATTTATTTCCACTTGCACAACTGTGTGTTGGAGGAACAATAATTTTTTATTAAAGGTACATCTATCCAAGTAGATATCAGTATGGATCGTGAAATGGTTGGTGATATAAAAATTAAAACTCTAGGATACAACATTGAAATTAAGTTTGATATGGATAAGGCATATGAAAGAGTGGAATAAAGTTTTATCATCAAAGTGATGTCTAAGATGGGTTTCTCCAATGGATTTTCTGACTTGATCTCCAAGTGTTATATCTCTACTTGTCTCTCCACTAATCTCATGGGAAAAAATTATATATTCTTTAAGTTGGTTAGGGGCATTAGGAAGAAAGATCCACTTCTTCCTAGAATTTTCATCTTGGTTCAAAAATCATTTAATAGATATATCACAAGGGTTATCTCTAATGGTATCATTATTCCATTCTGATGAATGTCAAATTATAATATTATTTCTCTTTTTTTATTTGAAGATAATATTTTGAACATTATTATTGAGAATTCATGATATATCTAAAATATAAATGAAATATTTATAAGTACACCAAGTGGAGTGGGAAAATTAATAACAAATATAAAATTAATTTCTATATTTATAACCAATGATCAGAGATAAGAGTGAAAAATATTGTGGAATCTCTATGTGTTAAAAGAATTTTTTTTCTATTGGAGTACTTGGGGCCCCTAATTACATCAGAATGGGTATATATCAACCACATTTATTGGCTGGTTGATAAAATATCTAATCACATCCTCAATTGGATTTTTTTTGATTCCACATTACTCTTATGAATTGTGAACTTAATTCAGTTATCATGCATGTTCTTTCCACCCTATGTGTTCCCAAAATAGTGATATGAAGAATGGATAAGACCATGACTAAATTCATCTAGAATGTGAATGATGAGATGTTGTACCACTATCCATCACAAAAGAGGATGAAAAAAGACCCAGATTTAGGGGTTTTAATCTCAAAAGTATTGAGGAAACCATGCATTGTAAGTAGGAAAACTTATTATGGGAGGCAATGGAGGGTAGATCCATGTGGGCTAGGTTAATTTCTATAAAGTACGGTTCAATATTGTATGATACAAATATATGGAACTCAAAGGTTTGGAAAAGATTACATGGTCATGTTTTGAAACTCTAGCAACACTAGATATGTATTATTATACGTGGTGGCATTTAATTTTGGTATAAAAAATAGATAGGTATGCTGTTGGTATTTCCAAGATTTCAGACTCCTAACATCTCTTTCTCTTAATCTATTAGATACCCATATTTTATCCAATCATTCTTGTGTCCGAACTACCTTGAGGTCTTCAGGAATATTATTCTAAATAACGATCCAAATAAACATGTTTTCATGAAATCTCCATCCATCATTTTTATAGTAAGGAATATCAATCCCTAAGGCATGTTTCTTATATCTTGGATGAATGAGGAGGAATTCTATGGTGTTAAGAGCTCCCTCAAAAATACTTCTTCCAATCCTAGTGTATCATGGCTCATGAAATTAATACCAATAAGAAATTCATGCATAATGGAATCTTCCTTACATCAAGGTGTTCATGTTACAGAGACCCTATGGTTGAAGGAACAGTTCACTTACTTTTTTCAAAGTGAGTGGGTAAACATGGCGTGGAGAAATATTGGGAAATTATTCAACTTCAAACTTCATAATGGCATGATCAATGAGTTACTTATTAACTAGTTTCATGGTTTTGCGGACAATAAGAATGAACAAAAATCCATATCGGATATTTAGGTGGTAGGCTATCGAACCATCTAGAACTCTTATAACAAGTCTCTCTATGAGGGTTTCTCCAGATCCTAGATAGCTATGGTTGCTAGATCTCATAGTTTTTCTCCTCATTAGTTCATGATTTTCACATGAAAGGAAGATGTGTGAAGTGGGGTCCTCTTAGAAAATGTCTGAAAATTAACACTGATGGTTCTTTCATGGATGGTATCATGTAAGGAGACAATGTCATATATGATCCCAAGGGATTAGTTATTTCATCCTTCTCTTCTGTCTATTGTTATTGGGACTCCATTTTGGTGGAGTCCCATGTAATGCTCAATGGTATTCTTCTCTTTTGTGATAGGGACCTATGTTTGGATTCTGTGGTGGCTGATTCCTTGATCATATAGAACTATATTCACAAGACTTCCTCCAATCCTTGGATAATCATCTATAGCATCTAGATAATTAAGCTTATTCTGAATGATTGAGGTGAAGTTTTTCACAATTATAGATATTGTAATTAGGTGGATGATTTCCTCACCTCTCGAAACAACCATGTTCATTACTTAATTTTTATCTCCACTTTGGTATCCCTTCCTTCTGAGTGTATAAGTCTATTGTGGGATAATGCCCTTGGTTTATGTTATTTTCATCCTCCCTGACTTTTCCTTTTACAGTTTACTCTTATATGATTCTATAATAAAATATTACTACTATTGATGAGGTGAAAAAAATATGATTGAAGATGGTGTTGAATTTTTTTTGGTTATAATCACCTAAATATCTCGAGTTATTATTAAAAACTTAAGTCTTTACAAACAACCAAACACACAAAATAATATAAATATCAAGTATCATAATGGATCTGGTGATGAATATGATGAATGAATAAATTTTAAACCTTATATGTGTCAAAAAAGTGGGGAAAAGAACCCAAGGGAGTGTCTCAAAGGAACAAAATGTTTCAAGTAAAGATGAATTGTCCATCGAGTTTGTGATTGTTAAAGAGAGACAAAGATGTTAAATAATACAATGGAAGTTATTGGATGCCCAAATAATACACCATACACACATAAACACTTTAAATATATGGATTTTGGTAATTATGTATATTATTTCCCAATCCAAGGTCTAATAAGGATTATAGGTTTCAAAAACCTCCTAAAAAAATGGAACATGAGAATGGATATCCAATCACAACTACTAAAGTAAATCATGATGATTAAGGAACCCTATTCCAATGCTCTATATTTATATATGACTTATTGGATTTTTTTCTAGGGTATTTAGGAAATTTTTTAAGGATATTAAATAACCACTTAAAAGATTTAATTACAAAAGAAAACATATTTTTATATTATATCCCAAGATGAAGTTTATGTGTACATTCCCTATGAAAATATTATTATACTTCCATTATATGAATTTAATGTGATCTTGGAAATCAAATGATCCCATATGATTCAATGAAAAATTATTTGGAATAAGGAACGTTTTGTATCAACCTATGGCGGTACATCAATGAAAGGATAAGTATGAGATCACATTAAAATCAAATTATGTAATGTGGGTTTTGATACTGAATAGTGATAGACTCTTGGATCAAATGGTTAAAAAACTTCATATTAGAGTAAATCCTATTCCTAGAAAAAATATTCATTTTCTATGTTTATAGGGATAATATATATATAGAAATTGTATCTTAAATCACATCAATATTTTAAATTCACTTATATATTTCAATTAGTAATAAATTATTAAAATTGTGAGGACATAATTTATTGGGGGGGGGGGTGGAGAATGTAATGACCTAATATTTCATTATGTATATTTCTTAAACAAATATTGTGTTTGATTGATTGTTTCACATGTAACACCGAACTAAAATGATCCACAACATATTAAGTGAATATTATTAAGAAAATTTAAGAATAATAAAACCACAAGTAAATAAATACATTGTAATCAATTTTAAATTCACACAAAATAGGATCCAGAATACCAAAAGTTTTAAAATGTATTTCTTAATAAAAGTAGTTTTCTTTATATGTTGTAATTTTCTTTTAAATGATAAATTTATATATTTTAGAATTTTAATTTTATAAAATTAATTTAATTTTTAAATTTACTATATCAATATTATCTGAAGTTTAATATTTGGTTCTTTTTTTGAAATAATTGATTTTTACATTAATAGTGAAAAATATAGTTTTTATGAAATTTATAAATTTCATGACTTTATAAAAATATGAGAGAAACCTATAAGTTTATAAAACTAATTAATTAATTAAATATTTATTTCAGTAGTAAAACCATGTATTTTAAAATATCATTTTGAATTTAGAAAATCTATGCTCAACATTTTGGAACATAAGTAACACTTTAATCTAATTTAAAAACTACTTTTAGTGTTTTCTTTTAATTAAATATTTTAATGGTAGTATTCAGTTTTGGATTTATTTGGAATAAAAATAACACATATTTGTTTTATATTAAACCATTTTATATAAATAATGTTAATTTCATTGATAAATTTATAGTACATATAAAGTTTAAGCTTAAAAACACACTTTTTCTAAAAACAGTTTTTATGCGCTATGTGTGGTAATATTAAAATTAAATTTTATAACATTTAAAAATTTAATAAATTATTTTAATATTTGATTTAAATTTATTATTATTATTTAATAATTTCAATTTTATTTTTAGGCATAAAATTAAGTTACCAATATAAATATTAGTTACCACTATAACACTATTATTTCTCAAGGAATAATGATTTTCTAAATGATGTGATTTTAAATTACATTGATCTATTTTAAAATAAGTAATCTAATATTATGTTTAAAAATGTATAAAAATCAATTAGCACTCATTTAGTTATTAATAAATTTAATATAATATTAATAAAACTTAATTATTAAGGTGACTATTTATACAAAAATAATTTTTCAAAATATTATATACTGTTATTTAAAAGTTAATTTTATCATATTTAGAAATTGAATTAGATTAAATAGAGTCAAAATTATTATGTATCGCATCAAAATTTGGTAACACAGGTCATATTATATTTTTATTAATAAAATAATTACAATGGTTAAATTTTAATCAAGATTAATAAGTTTTAAAATGGGTAATCTAATGTTGATCGAATTTGACAAAATAAATTTAACACTTAGACTTTATATATTAACTTTATTAGTTTATAAAGCCTTGACCATATGTGTCACAAAAACTTCCCCATTGAACTCACCTAACTATCACACAATTCCATTATTACCCCTTACCTTACATTATTTTCCAAATATTATACCTCATTTCCACCTATGAAAGGAGATCATTTCCACCATTTTCAAGACATACCCCTTGTTATAAATTATGACAAACCAAATATTTAATACACATTAATTAGTGATTTATTACATAACAATAGAAATAATACAATCCCAAAATATCAAGAGTCATCGTGTCTTTGGTTAATTAGGTCTATAATATAACAACTTAAAAAATAAATAAAACAACATTATTTAAAAAATCCATAACATGTGCTTAAATTTCACAGATCTTCTAAAATTGTATGGGATAACTTGGGGACCTACATATGTAAGGGGTGAGTGATAAAGCCCAATAATGAAATAATAATAGAATATAATGAGGTAAATAAATAAATGTGATCCAAGAGGCATATTAAGGTAGCATAAGATGGTTAAGAGTCATAATCTTGAATAATTAGTCATGATATAACATGATAGCATAACAAAAACATAAGAATGTGGAAACAAAATAAAAAATGACATCATAAACATAAATCATGACCAGCCAACAATAAATAATAACATAGTGTGATTAAGATAACCTAAAATTCACTATAAATGGAATATCATGAGATAAAAACATTACCTAATGCGTTGGAGGGAAATATAATTTCAATCCAATTCGTCACTTTCATATCATGTACATGAATATGTATGCTACATAGATCATACAAAATAAGGATGTATTTAATCACTTTTAATCCCATGATTACGGATTTTAAGATAACTATATGTAATTACCCAATAAATCAAGGATAAATACATCTATGTGAATACACTAAAGTGGAAATGAGGATGGGTATTCACTTTATAATTTTTTAGCATAAAAAATCATAAGATAATTTGGAAGAATAATGGTGGTACATAAAGATTCATAGAAGGAATTAATGGGAGTGAAAAGGGTATATAATCACTTAGAAATAATTATTATAGTAATTTGGATATGAAATAAAATAACCTAACATGAACAATTGTAAATTAAAGGGAATAATACAAAGAAGGTGCTTGAATAAAGAGGATAAGAATATGATCCATTACTTAGAGAGCACAATTATAAAAGCTTAATAGGAGATTATTAAGATAATGGGAGACCATGATAGAGATATAGTGATGGAAATGTAGAGTAATGTCATGCAACAATAGTATTTAGTGAATTTGAATGAGAGGATGGGCGGGTTAATATAGTGAAAGAGAGGATAATTATTTATTAAATTACAAACATAGGTTTTTGACTCTATATGACAGAGTAATAAAAACCACAAACCTTCCCATTATTTTTATCCATGGATTCTATTAAAGAGGAGTGGTTTTAATTATTTTATAAGTCTAAGAACCAAAAATATTAAAATAATGCTCTTGGTGATGTGTAAGCGATTCATATTTATAAAGAACTGATTTAAAAACCTTAAAATATAATATAAGTTTTAGAGTATTCATTAATGGTTTATAAAATAAATAAAATAACCTCAAAAATAAATTATTTTAAAGGGGAAAAAATAATTTTGGTTTTTGATACTCTTTATAGTATTTATTACATCACTTGGGGGATTTTACGATGTCATTATACACACTATATATTTATACTATATTTTATTTTGACCAAACAATTTAACTGTCTTTGAAAATAATGAAAAAATAACTGTTGGATAATTTGACATGATGATTTAAAAAATAATTTTTATTTAATCCAAATAATTATCTGTGCATGAGAATTTACACTTTAAAAAATATACATTTATTTAAAAATAATGGTTTTTTTAAATAATAGATTTTTATCCGTACTAAAAATTATTTTTGACTTCTCAAAATTATATTATCATTTATATTTAATAAATATTATTTTATAATAATATTTTATTGAAATACAATTTATTAAAAAAATATTTAATTCATTAAAATAGATTTTCTTTATTAAAACTATATATTTCCGAAAAAAATACAATTTATTTTTCATCATTTCAATTTTTTATCAAAATAATTATTTAATAATTTAAAGAGTAATATAAAAAATGAATAAATATGATCCTTATTTTATTAAAAAGAAAATATACAAATTCATACTGTTAGGGTTATAGATACATAGTAAGAATTCTTTAAGGGTAAGGTGTGTGACGGTGATATTTTCATGGGGTGGTTCGGGGAACATGGTTTGAGTTGTGATCTCAATGATCTCAAAATTCTACCATAAATGGGTTCTCTCATACTCTAGTTATTGAATCTCATATTGGGATTGGTCAAGGAAAATGAACAATAGTTTTATCTTTATCAAAATATCTGATAAATAGGCTTCATAGTATACCATCCTACTAGTCAAGGTCATCACTCCTTCCTTTTGTGTTAGTTATACTTTATCATAACCATTAATATACTAAACTTGATAGTAATTATATAATGAATATATTATCAATAGTTATGATAATTAATGGTATTTTAAATCTGATATGATATAACATACAATGTTCAAAAATAACTATTGTAGTGAATGTGTTTTCTATAGAATCATTACTTAATAGTGCATTTACTCATTCAAAAAGGGGATTTCATTTATAAAATTTCAGCATTAAATTATTCACCACTTTAAAAAAATTCCCTTGAAAATTTTAACTCATACACTAAAATAGATGGGTTTACTTCTTCTTAATTTCCACATCTGGTTCCCATGCCACTTTCTCAAACTTGTGACTCCACCATAACATTTTGATCAGGTGAGTTCTCTTGTTTCATAGAACTTTGTCCATATGATATATGGTCTTCACCAGATTCTCCTCATATGAAAGATCATTATCTAATAGAACCACTTATGGATTTAGTATATTTTAGTGATCTACTATGTAATTACTCAAGATGTACACATGGAACACATCATGTACTTGAGATAGGTTAGGTGGGAGTGATATTATCTAGGCCACTGATTTAATGTGATCAAATATCTCAAATGGGATGATGTATCTAGGATTAACCATTCCATTCTTCCAAATCCTCATGAATTTCTTCCATGGTGATATATGAAGGAACCATTTATCTCCGACCTCAAACTCTATATCTCATCGATGATTTTATGCCTAGAATTTCTATTGACTTTTTTAGATATCATATGATGTTGAATAGTTTGATCCTTCTATATAATTTATTAGATAATATCAAGTATCATCATACTCCACTCTATAAATTTATCATGGAAAGTTGGAGTCTGAAAACTATTCCCATACAGAGTCACATAAGGTTCCATTTGAATACTAAAATGTAAAATATTATTATATGAGAACTCTACTAGGTGAAGGTGTCGATCCCAAAATACTTGGAAATATATTGAACATGATCTAAATATATCCTTTAGAGTATAAATGGTTCTTTTAGACTAACCATCCATATGAGGGTGATAAGAAGTTTTGAAGCTCATATCCATATTCAACTCTTTCTGAAGGCTTGTACAGAACCTTGAGGTAAACCTTATATAGTAATCACATACAATATAGTGTGTAACTCCATGTAGTCTTACCACTTCCCTTATCTATATCTCATTGAGTTGGTCAAGAGAGAAATAATCCTTGATATTAATGAAATGTGTTAACATTTTTAGGTGATTGACTACCACCTAGATGGAATTATTTCCTTTAGGTGTCATGGGGATTCTTATAATGAAATCCATGGATATATTTTCCCATTTCCATACTGGAATGGGAAATGGTTTCATCCTACCCCTAGACTTATGTCATTTATCCTTGACTTGTTGGCATACCAAGAATTGAGATAAAAACTCCATAGTATCCCTATTTATCTTATCACACCATAAGTTTTTCTTAAATTCTCTATACATATTAGTGCTTCATAGATGAATAGATAAGGACGAGCTATACACATCATCAATAATTTACCTCTTCAACATTGGTTTCTATGGGACATATATCTAGGTTCTAAGATTTATAACTCCATATTTATAAAATTTGATCTCCAGAATATTTTCTACATTTTTATGTAGTACCTTGTCATCCTTATGAGAATCCTTAATCTTCTCAAGAATAGATGGGTGAGTAGTTATTTGATAAATGTAAGATTAATATAATTTCATTATTCCTATATCCATCCTTTTCATGTCCAATAATGTTAAATCCCTTTCAATTCTCATCTTGGATAAGGTTGTAGGATCCTTACTCAGAGCATAAACCACTTTGTTTTCATTATTAGGATGGTAATAGATTGAACAATCATAATCCTTGATCAAATATTCCCACATTCATTGGTGAATATTAAGATCCTTTTTTGTGAATATATACTTGGGGATTTTATGATCCGTATATATGTAATACTTTTCTCCATAGAGGTAATGTCTCTAAATATTCAACATGAAGATCGCCACTTCCAATTCTAGACCATGTACTGGGTAGTTATGTTCATGGTTATTTAATTGGTGAGAGGAATAAGCTATAGATTTTTCATCTTACATGAGTACAAAACCCAATACCTTTTTTGATACATCATTATTGATCTCAAATCCTTCCCCACTGGTAGGTAATGTGAGCATAAGTGTAGTGATTAATCTTTTATTTAGTGCTTTAAATATTTCTTAACATTCATCGATATAGAAAAGCATGACTACATTATGAGTATTCTTGGTTATTGTGCTTGAAAATTTTGAAAAGTTTCTAAAAAAAGTATGATATTAATTAAATAATCTAAGGAATATATGGATTCCCATCACAACTATTGGTATTGGCCATCCTTATATTGCCTCTATTTTTGATGAATAAATAGATTTACCTTTATTGGTGATAACATGACCTAGTAAAGTTACTTCCTCTATCCAAAACTCACATTTAATATAATTTAAAAATAAATTTTCCTTTCATAAAGTTTTCAATATAGAATTCAAATTATCCTCATGTTCCTCCTTTCCTTTGGAGTAGATAATAATATCATCTATAAATACTACCAAAAAAATTTCTAAGTAATTCCTAAATATTTTATTAATCAAATTCATGAAGATTTATGGATTACTAGTGAGTCTAAATGGCATCACTATGAACTAATAGTGCTTTTACCTTGTACGAAAAGTAGTCTTAGGGATATCCTACTTATTCACCTTTACTTTATAATGTCCCGAATGATTATCCACCTTATAGAAGTACTAAGATACACATATCTATTTAAAAAAGTCATAAATCCATGGTAAGGAATAATTTTTATTTATCTTGATACCAAGAGCATGATAATAAATGAAGAGGTTCATTAAACCATCCTTCTTCTTGAAAAAGGGGCCCGATGCACCCCATGATGAAGCACTTGGCTTATGAACCCTTTATATAGATTCTCAATAGCTACTTATTTAGATCCAAAAGTTTATCATGGCCACTATATATGGAGTCTTGAACATTAGAAAATATATGGGTATATATTGAATTGAGAACATGAACTCTTGGATAAGAGGAAGACCATACAATTTTTCCAGAAACACATTAGAGATATCCCTCATAATGGGAATGTTTTGAAGGATGATCTTTTAATTAGTCTCAATAATTTGATCTAGATATGATTGTTCACAAGGAAATAATATCAATGCTTGAGATTATGGTACTAAATAAGATTCATCCTCCTCCTTACTTGTATAGAATCATAGGTAGATTTGCAATACGAATGGTTATTTCTTTCTCTTGAAAATTTATATTATTTATATACAAGTAAATCAAATCTATGCCTAGAATTTCATCAAATCCCTCTAAAAGGATTATAAAAAGGTTTATTGGGAAGTTAAACATAAAAATATGGATAGGGTATAAGTTATATTCTTGAGATGAATAAATTTACCCATTCTACATCTTTACTAATAACTCAACTTCATTGTTTTGTGGTGATGTTTGAATAGTTCTACTAAACTTTTATGATATGAAATAATGAATAGAACCATTGATATATATGACATTTAAAGTTCATGAAGGGATGATAAGTCTTAATTTAACTATTTTATTCTTGTTATAATCATTTACTTCATAAGAAATATACCCAGGTATGGGGATATTCAAACTATTAAATATATAAAAGGGAAACTATGAGAATTGAAATGATAAATCTTAAATGACATATATTCCTTAACCTATGAATTTATATATTTCAATCAACTATGTATTTCCTAACATAAAACCTTATGGGAGTTTTTCCTTTAATAGTGGTTCATAAGGATATTGCTAATTTACCAAATTATATGCCATGTGAGTTTCAAAATAAGTATACAACAAGGCCCATTTTCATGCACTAGGTGACGATTGAGTCCAGATCAATGAACCATTTTCAAGGTTATTACTCCTATGAACCTATGTTCTAGAGTCACATACACTTATAGTATCTAGATAGGGATGTATTTTTTAGAAACCACTTACTCTATAATTTAACCAATTTTTGGGATGTTCTCCTATTTTGATCTTATCATTAAGGATTTTAATAGTCTTTGAATTATAATCCCTAAAATAACTATAATTTTCTCTAATACCAACTATGAAAACCTATATTTTACTACACCTTAATTCATGATTTATTACATAAAGGTATATATAATACAATCTAAAAATATCATGATTCCTATAGTGTTTAGGTAAATATACACATAACATAACAAATTGTAAAATAAATACAATAAATTTATTTAAAAACTCCATATCACGTTCTTAAATTCAATGGATCTTCTAAAATTGTATGAGTTAACTTGGGGACATACATAAGAAATGGGTGATCGATAAAGACTAGTAATGGAATAATCAAAGAATTTCATGTGGTAAAATAGTATATTTGGTCCAATAGGCATATAAAGGTTACTTAAGAGGGTTTATAATCATAATCTTGAATAACGAGGCATGATATAACTTGAAAGCATAAAGGAAACATAGGAATGTGGAAATAATAGAAAACATGACATCATAAACATAATCCAAGGATAACTTACAAGAAATCATAACATAGTGTTCTTAGGATAAACACTCATGCACAATAGATTTAATCTCATGATATAAAAATATTACCCAATGCATTGGAGGGATATATAATTCCGGGCTCATCCGTTAATTTTACATCATGTACATGCATAAGTGTGGAACATAGATCGTATAACATAAGGATTTATTTAATCACTTTTAATATAATAATTAAGTTGTGTGAGATAAATTAATGGAATTACCCAATAAATTAAGGATAGGTTCATCTTTTATAATACCCTTGAGTGGAAATGAGGATGGGTATTTACTATATAATTTTTTGGCATGAAAACTCACAGGATAATTTTGGTAGCATAACAGTGATACATAAAGTTTCCTAGAAGGACTTAATGAGATTAAAATGGTTATATAATCGCTTGGATATCATAATTTAAATTATAGGGATATGTAATAATATAATCCAACATGAAAAATTTTAAATTAAAGAGCACAATACAAAGAATATTCTTGAATAAAGAGGAAAAGGAGAGGACCCCTTACCATGGGAGGATGCTTCTAAAATCTTTAGAAAAGATTATTAAGATATTATGGGTACCCTGGAAGGACTATAGGGAGGTAAAATAAGAGTAATATCATTATCCATGTGTTTTTAGTGAAGAGTAATGGAAGTTTTAGAGGTTTTATTTAGAAAAATATAGGATAATTCTTTATTAATTTCCAAACAAAGGTTTTAGACTCTATATGATAAAGTAATAAAAAACACAAAACTTCCAATTGTTTCTACAAAATAGGGGCTTTTTTCATTATTTTATAATTATAATAACTGAACACTTTAAAATAATTCCCTTAGTGATGTGGTAGTGAGTCAGGTTTATAAATAATTGATTTTAAAACCTTAAAATATAATATAGGTTTTGGAGGATTCATTAGGGGTTTATAGAAATAATAAAATAACCTCAACAATACATTATTTTAAATGAAAAACATAATTTTGGTCTTTTATAATCTTTATATTATTTATTAAAACATATTGGGGATTTTCATATGTCATAATACACACCATATATTTATACTGTATTTAATTTTGACCTAGAAATTTGTTTGTCTTTGAAAATTATGAAAAAATTACCATTGGATAATTTTTATGTTTTGATTTAAAAAATAATATTTATTTTATTAAAATAATTATCAAATAATTAGAATTTACACTTTTAAATAAAAAATCAACATTTATTGAAAAATATTTTTTTTTGACAATAACAGTTTTCTCACCCTTATGAAAATTATTTTTGACTTCATAAAATTATATTATCATTTATATTTGATTGAAGCTATACATTTCCATAAAATTAAATTTGTTTTTAATTATATATAAATTTTATCAACCTAATTATTTAATAATTTAAATAGTAATATTAAAAACAGATAGATATAATCATTATTTTATTAAAAATAAAACATACAAATTTCTACTATTATGGTATAGATACATAACCCTTTATTACACTATAAAATTCCTAGAGGTTAAGGTGTGCGATGGTGAGATTTTTATGGGGTGGTACAATGAACATGGTTTGAGCTGTGATCTTGATGATATTGAACTTCTCCCATAAATTGTTTTACTCACACTTTAGTTAATGAATCTCTGCTTGTGCTTAGTCAAGGGTAATGCATAGTTATTCTATCTCCCTTAGAAGCTCTGATAAAAGGGATTCATATGGTATGATCCCACTGGTCAAGGCCATCAATCCTTCCTTATATATCATTTAAACTTTATCATAACCCATAATATACTAATCTTGATGGTCACTATACAATGTAGATATTGTCAATGGTTTTTATTCTTAACATTATTTAAAATTTTAAAGGATAAAACTTATAATGGTCCAAAATAAACAAAGTAGTACACATGTTTTCTATAGCTACATTACTTGATAATGAATTTATTCAATCAAAAAGGGAATTTCATTTAAAAAATTTTAGGTCATTACTAAAATTACCATGAAACTATATTTTTTCTACTTCTTATGGACCCCCTCTACAAATTTGGAATCCCCTAGCCTTAATAAAGTGCCCCAGGTCCTTTAGTTTTAATGTATACTTCAAGAGAAGATCTTAATTTCAAATATAAGTATTACTTACCATTTTACTTCATTTCTTTATCCTTCTCATCCAGTCTCCACAAAATAATCATAACTATATGTATATAATTACATCAGTATAAAATGTTTTCTAAAATTTTAGTACATTTATGGTATAACCATTATCTACTTCCCTCCCATTCAATCGAAAAAATGAAAATGTTTATCATGTGTGTGTGCGGACTACCGCCTCCATGAACGACACATTTTTTTTTTCACCACCACCATTCAAGGCTAGATCTAGAACTGGGTTAATTGAATAAATATATTAATTATGTATTAATTTTTATTATTTAAATATATATTATTAATTCTATAATTAATATTATAAATAAGATATCATTATAGAACTAACTGCCTAAAATGAATACACCAAGAGGAAAAGCGGACAATTTATAAGCAAAAACTTATTTTTCATTTAACTTATTCATATAAATATTATAAATTATGCTTTATCACATTAATAACATTTAATTATTTTCATTATACTTTTGTGACAATGATATTATAACAAAATGGTCTTTTCCATAGCCATACTCACACATAGAGTATAGTATACTTTTGTTGGGATGGTTTAACCACCAACATAAAAATGATATAAATTTATATCATGTATTGAATGAAAAAATTAATATTTGATATTAAAAATTAATTAATTAATATATATTTTTTCTAGTGTGGTAATATAAACATTTAAATCATTAATTAATACACCTTTATTCATTTTTTAAAAATCACCAAAACATGCTTCTCGCTAATTTCATCTACAAGAATAATAATTGAATCTCTCAAAAAATGAAACTATAAATTTATATAATATCCTAAAACATAAACCAAATTACATTATATAATATAAAAATTATGAAATTTGATATAATAATGGATAAAAACACCTCTACTACAAAACTAGTTCAAAACAATCAAGATTACTCACACTCAATATTTACAATAGATAATAACTAAAAAATTACATATAGAGAATAATTATAAATTAATTTTATAAAAAATTATAGCTATGAATAAGTTTTTTAAATATGATATTAAGATAGTTATGTTTTTTATATAGGAGGTTAGACTACAATCAACTAAGTGGGAAATCAAGGTAAGGGTTTCATGTCTCAATTCTCACCCATTGAGAAATATTTCTTATTATACAAAATAATTTCTTTGGAATGATGAATCTAATTATATTTAAAAATTTTAAATCATGATTATATTATATTTAATTATATTCAATTTTTTATTTAATGTATCTTTACACATGGGGTTTTGAGTAAAAAAATTTAAAAGCGTTAATGGTTTTTCTTAACTCAACTTATTTCTTGATTCATAATGATTCCTTTTTTGAATATGGTTTTAAAAGATTTATATTTTTATTCTAAAATGATATAATAATTACTAAATTTTTGTGAAGTAAATTTTTTGATTCAAATAAATAAATTTATGAATTTATTTCTTAAAAATCATTTCATTTCTGAGAATAATTTCTATCCCCTTTAACATTGGTTTCCCCTCCTTGTCCATAATTTTCCTTATCACCAATTTTATCCTTTGTAATTGGAAACCTGAATATGTGTTATCTAATGTGGTATTAAAATATACCTTTTCATATTTTTAAATGTATTTTTGGTTACTCTTTTTATGATGTGTTTTTTCAACATGGTGATATTAAAATGTTCAAATGATTTTCCATCCTTTAAAAAAATGTTTTATCTTCCACTCCACATCACTTTTTGATAACCATTATATATTGGAAGAGCTATATTAATGAATATTATTTTTAAAAGTAAATTTTTTCAAAGTTTTTTCACTTCACCTTTTTAAAAATTTGTTTTATTTTCAAGGATCCATTATTGAATACCTTTTAAAAGTATATTATTTAAAAGAATTTTAACTTCATATTTTTGAAACCTTTATGACTTTTCAAGGATCCACAATTGGAATTTCCTTTTTAAAAATTAAATATTCTCCAAAATCACCTTTAAAAAAATAAATTTTCAAAGTGACCATAACTTCTTCTTTTATGACAAAGATAAAATCATTTTTAAAAACTCTTTTATGATTTAACCACTATTTTATTATTTATCATTAAAGGTTTTTTCTTTGAAAATTATTTTTGATGAATCATCTTATAAATGTTATTATGAAATACTATTTTGGGGTGGTTGAGTTTTCGGTATCAACCATTTACATGCTTGGGGTCAATTTTAGTGACACCATCTTGATGTGTCCTAAAACCCATTTTTATTTCTATGGGTTATTTATGATGTGATGAATGAAAACCATTTTATTTTCCATGGGTTTTAATGATATGATGAATGATAAACATATTATGGAACATATATGTATGGATTATGATGTTTTGAGTCCTATATGTACTTTCAATAAATTAATTAATGTTTTATACCTCTTTAGGTAATTATGTTGAGTTTGAACATGATGAAAATTAACTATATTGACAATATTAAGAATGCACACAATGTGGATTAGCTACGTTAAAATGATTAAGTGTGAATATGATGCTGATTAGTTGCATCTACAAGATTGAGTGTGAAAAAAATTCTGATTAGCTAAATTCAATAGATTAATTGTTAACATGATGTATATTAGCTATGTTCACAAGATTAAGTATGAAAGTGATGAGGATTAGCTACATTCACAAGAATGAGTGTAAACTCAATGTGATTAGAAATATTCAAAATGTTATAAATACATATATTTATGAATATTCCATAATTATATATTCTATGATTATGTTATACTCTATAGAACATGTTTATTATATCATGTTTTCTCACTCTGTTTTCATGGTATATATTTTTTTATTTTGAGATTACATAACTTTCCATCATGATTTCTAGATAAATATTATTGTTCCATGTTATTTTTAATAAGATATTTATCTCCTGTACAAGTTTTATCACATTCTTATGATCAAAACCCTGATGACATGTTGATGATATTTTCCCTTATTGAGTGTTTGAGATCACCCATTTCTTATGTTTCCACCCCAAGTATAAAAATATGATTATACATTATAGGAAGTCTAGTAAGAAATATTTTGTGGCTCAATTATGGAGGGATGTTAATAGGTTTTGTTGAATAATTTTCTTATGTAACTAGTCCTCAAAGACACTAAACCTTCCTTTCTTGGCATCGTGAAATAATTTTGTGAGATTTACTATTTATCTTATGGAAATTATGTAATATAAAGAAGTGTTATCTTGGGTTCCTATAATAATAGATCTCTACGTCTTGAGAGGATTATCACCATAATTCACTGTGAATAATAAACATTGTTATGGATATGATAAAATTATATACTGAAATAATTGGGTATTAATAGAACCAGGGTTAAAGAATTAATAATTTCACAAAGGCCCTTATTACTCTCTTAATATCCAGTGAACCCCATGTCTAAAGAATAATAATAATAATAACATGATTATTTACTTGACATGCGCTAAAATAATGTATAAATAAATATTATTTACCTGAATAAATAAATTAATATTTATTGAAATAATATTTAATATATCATTACTCATTGGACCATTAAACTCGGTCCACCAATCCCACTAAATATTTATCCAACCATGAATAATGACTATTTATTTAAATGTAAATACCACTGAATTATTTTTCAATAAATAAATAAATATTTAATTTATGAAACTAGTATATAAATATTTATTAAATATCCTTGTAACCAAATAAATTTTTTTTACCTTACAAATAAAAAAGAATAAATAAATATTAAATATTCACGTAATTAAATACTTACCTAAAAATGAATATTTATTTAATATTCAACTTAGATAATATTATCTCAAATAAATTGTGATTGGATATTTGTGATCAACTCAAAATGAATAATTATTAAACTATGTATGGGAATAATGTTTATTAAACTTTCTAAATTCATATTTAATTTAACTGTGGATTTTAATACACTTAGTGTGTGATCCTCTAAAATACTTTCTTAGTGGAATTAAGAAGCACCACCTAAAGTAAAATTTTATAATCTAAAAACATGCCAGGATAGAAATAGAGAAATAAGTTAAGTTTCACAATAAAAATAACCATATGTGAACACATATTGCACAATATGATCCCTTTATCTCGATATATCTAATAATGTAGGCTGTATACTGGTGTCATAAACCTATGAGGTCGATGTTTCTTTATTTGAATTTTGGTAAATAAACATGATGATACAACACCATGGCCATGTACCTGATCAGGAAGTTCAATTACCATTAAAGGGACTAAGATATTAACTTCTATTAAAAAACAAAAGGGAAACATCCTTTCTCACACTATTCATTAATGTGATATCAATCGTGATGAACCCATCATATTCTACATTTTTGTGAGAATATGTAATACAATTTTCATTAATACATCAAATTTCATGCCTCATTATATTCATTAATAATAATCTCAAAGTATTAAGACCATTACACGCGTTCGTATATAGGAACATCTGAAAACACATATAAATGTATATTTATTACTAGTGGTTCAATTTATTATAATATCATTTCTTGAGATTACCAAGGATTATATTAATGAGAATAAGTCTCAATGTATTATGATATCCCTCCCTTGACATCCTATATTAACCATGTCTTATCAGATACTATCATCTGACTATAGAACATATATTTACGAATACTATCATAACACTTTGAGGTACTCATCATATTATAGAAATATTATGAAATTTTAGTGCAATAGGTACCATTAGGATATTATAATTTATATTTCATGAAAAATAATGATCATCATGTGTGTTTCCAATGCTTTTGATGGGGTACAGCCCATCGCATGTGCTACTATGTTTCCCCACATTCCCACTTTCCAAAGGCATAATACTTTCATCACTTTCATCTATGATGTATAATCCTTAATAGAAATTGGATGATGGCATATCAACTCATGCTTCCCTGGATTCCTCCTTGGATATCATTTCCTAGTCTAGGCCTACCTCATAGATTAAGTCATGTTCATGGAACTTGTTTTTGGTTCCATCTCGAGGTGGATTCTAGTTAATTATGCTGCTTCTATCTTGACAGGGTGGAAACATTCGGTCAGAGTGAGTAGTCACATTGGGAATTTCTAGGAATGTATGGACATTAGGTAAATTGGGTACCTATAAAGTATCACTCTTTTAGAGGTAAAATAATTTTTGAGGCATATTAGGTACGGAACCCAATGCATCCCATGTCATCTATGAGGTAGTTACCGCTAGGGGCATAAGTCTTCCAATTATTTTTACCTTAGGCATCCCACATTTATTGTATAGGGTAGGTATTCTGGATCAAGTCAAGAGTTTAACATCTTACGGAGATGGGAACAGGGTTAATATCTTGTGGGGATAGATCAGAACGTCCTGTTGAGATGGATTGGTGTACAAGTTTAATGTCCTATGGAGGCAGATCAGAACGTCCTATTGAGACAAATCAAGGAAACATTTTAATATATTATGGAGACAAATAATAATTTACTAAAAAGATAGATTGGGTCATAGGATTAATATATTATAGAGATAGATTAGAATGTACTATTAAGATGGATCTATGGGTGGTTTTCCTATTCGGGAAGGTTTCAAACTCAGATGATAGAGTGAGTCCTCCCAAGGAGGAAAAATTCACACTTGAATGATGGAGTGCATCCCCCAAAGGTGGATGATTTCACACTAGGATGATGAAGTGTATCCCTCCAAGGGGGATAATTTCACACTAGGATAATGTTGGGATTGAACCTCAGGGATGAATTCTATGTACACTATTTGAGAGATATGGATCAAAACCCATGTAGTTTGATTCCATGGTTTAAGGTCATGTGATAGGACTGATCCATGTAGTTTAATATCATGTGGTAAGGATTCTCATGTTGAAAAATTAGCATCAATGATTGATGGTGTGGGGCTTATGTATGGAAGGTGTATGATACAATATGATCAATATTTGGGGAGATGATATGGATATTATGCATGGAATCTACCTATGGAAGGAGTTTCATCCAAATTAGAGAGAGAATAGTGTGTGGGTAATGTGTGTAAGCTATCTATTGAATTGGTTTCATCCCCTAATAGGGAAATATGGAGTAGGGATTATGCATGGAAGCTAACCAAGAATGGAGTTTCATCCCATGGTGGGGGAGATGGTTTAATCCCATGATGATCATACATGGGGCATCCAATATTCATCACACAGGGTAAAGCTATAGTTTTACGTCATTTATTGAGGAAGTTGTACGGTAATGTAATGTCGTACAATTAGGATATGGAGTTAAGAAGTTTATATCATGCATATCATACATGGGTATGTATTAATCATAAAGGGGGGGGGCATGTTAAGGTAGAAATAAATCCTTCATAAGTAATCTCCATCGAGACAAGTTGATAGTTTTTTGTGATGATTACACCTCTAGGGATCTGGTGACCACCACTCATGTGCCTCTAGGTGGGAAATGGTGTTGGAATTGTTGTGGAAGAGTGGCCACCAGGAGGCCTAATGTTAGGGTACCTATCATTAGGATAAATATGAATTTAATTAGCTATTCTTAGGATCAATAGGTAGGATGAAGGCCCAAACTGCACTTGGAGTAAAGTGGGAGGACATAAGAGTGGGTGGCACTAGTCACGCAAGCATTCAGGGTGCAGCTGAACCAGTTCTAGGTGATCATATAGGACCTAGACACTCAACTTTAGATAAAGAGGGCCAACTAAAAGGAGGCACCATGGAGAGGCCTGGAGGTGGGTTTTGCAAAGGATGGGGCTTCAGGAAATTTTGGAGCTTTGTGAAGGCTGGGGTGGTCGTAGAGGCTAGGGGTCTCTTGAAAGAGTATGTTTCATGAAACATGGTAACCCTTCTTCAAGGTTATTCCTTGGTTCCCATGGGGTTAGTTTCACTGAATATAGGTGTCTCGAAAAACACCAAGATCCACACGAAGTTTTCTTCTTCTGCAAAGGTCGAATACCTTCACAAAAGGCATCTCCACTGTGGTTTGAGGTTCTAAAAAACCCATGGGATATATTTTTGTAAAATATGGACACATTTGGAGGTCTATATGTTCTTTCATTTGTAGAGATTTAGAGTATCACGTGCTAAGAGAATTTCTTGGAAGCCTAATGGTCATGCCCCCTTAAAAGCTGGACCTAAGGGTATATTTATAGGCCTAACAGAGGCATGAGTGTGGGTTTCATGAAAGATTGATCCTTTCATGAAACTTTTTTGAGATTCAAAAATAGATGAGGATCCATGAACCTGAGTGAAGCTATGTGAAGGTTACTATCAATTATTATCACATTAGAAAAAGGGACTTCCAAGAGTTAGAATTACACTGTATATAGGTTTCCTTCATCTCTCTACGAGTCTGGGACTTCTGTGAGCTACACCCCTTCACGAAGGTGGGGACCTTCACAAACCTAGTCCCTTGAGTAAATATTTCGGCCATTTAGGCCTAGATTCACTCTGAATTTTAAATGAAATCCTCTTCCAGTCATGTGGAATTCATATTTTACATCAAAAAATTCCCCCATATAATTCAAGTCAATGTGGGAAAGGAGCGTCAGATTCTGAGAGAAAACCATAAAAAATTGGTGATTGAAAGCCCCTTCCCGAAAATCACTCATGAAACTCAAGTTGACCATATGCCTATAAAGATAGGTAGGGGAACCTTAAGGGACCATGCTATTTTTTCAAAAGATAGGATTGTTTCTCTATTTTTATACAAATCACGACGTTCGTGTTTATTTTGTGATTTTGATCCTCGCCACTCATAAAACTCAATGATTTTTGAAAACTTTCTTCTATGAACAAACATTAGTAAGCAGATCTACACACAGATACTTCCACAAACCTACCTTCATGAAGTTACTTTTGAAAACCTAAATTTCTTGAACCATAATTTCACTAACAAATTTTTTTGAACCAGCCCTAGAAAACTTTCTAGGTCTTTGAAAAAATGGCCGATGAATGTTAAAATGATGCTTCTACTCATCAGAAAGAGATAGTTGGGAATATAATGATCAAGGAGAGAATACTATTTGTTCCAATATATGTGTTGAGGAAAAGGACACAAAGAGAAAACCAGGGCCAAAGAGGGTTGCCTCGGGAAGCTCCTTCATAGAGCCCTTGAGGATCGCGGCCTTCGCATAGCCCTTGAGCACCACGACCTTCATAGAGCCCCTCATCACTGTGGATGGCGCAAGTATGAGGCCCCCTCTTTCGTCACTATAGAGTAAAGAGACGGGAGGCTCTACGGTTATGATGTAATTGAATAGAATTTTCGTGCTGCAGAGTGAACCAAATCACCTATAGGATCTCTTATAAATTGACGGAAGCCTCCATGAGCATCGTAGAGAGAATTCAGGAGGCCTCTGCACTGAGGAGGGGATGATGGTCGACTCCATAGTTATGAAAAACTTGATGCAATCTTCAACCTATCCTAGAGTGCCACGTGGCTTCGCAACGAGCTATTTGAGATTCATGCTGCCTCCTACCTATAAATACCTGACTTCCCTTAGACCTAAGGGATGGATACCACAACCTTTTTCCTTATCATCTCTCAAACTGCGAAGAAACCTCTACTCTGCAAAACATTGGGAAAAATGATCTCTTCAAGGTACTTGAGCATTGTGAAGTACCTTTCACTTAGCTCAAATACAACCCCTCTTTAAGCAAGGATGCCCTTCACGGACCCCACATGCCACCATGAAGGAATGATATCCCTTGGGGGAATCGAGTCTTCACAAAGCACTCATGATTTGAGAAGTACCTTCCATGCACATGTGAACCACATGCTAAGTTAGGGTCACTATGCTTTGTGAAGTACATTGCTTTGCAGAACTATGATTTTTAAGGCACCCATGCTCTATGAAGTCCTACTCTATGAAATCCCTTTTACTTCTCAAAGAACTCTTCATATGCATCTATACCCTATGCCTAGTCTATTCCACTCCACTTCACGAAGCATGCCACTTTTCAGAGACTTTCAACTCTAAAGAGCACCAAAATCTTCACAAGATCCTTTCCTATGAACCCTTATGCTTCACAAACCCTTCTCCTGTACTACCCTCTAGGTTTGTATGAAGTGATTTCAAGGTCCCTTGGGGGGTGCTTCATGTTTCATCGCTTAGCCTCATGCTTCTTCGCATAGGCACACTAATAGCTATTAATTATTTGCATAGCCACGCTAATGTGAGCCCCACAATGGATCACTCTATAACATCACCCCACAATGGCATTGTTGATGCCTTCCCTACCCCAAGGGTGGGTGGGTATAATTATGTAAGTCATAGGGGTGAGTATTGAACCCACCTCATTTGAGATGAAGGACATTAAACTGCCAAGCGCCGTTATCCTTAGAACATGGAACTAAACTGTGACCTCACCCTATGCAATATACACGGGGTACATCGTCTCATAAATTCTCCATGCCTGCTCATCTCAATGGGAGAAAGATCTTCCTCACATGTAATGAGATCCTCTTTTCTGGAATGGCATCCATCCATAGGGAAGGGAAACCATTATGGTGTAATCCTCAAGACTTTCTTGTAGGAGGTAGCACCCCTGCTCCTCCTTTCTTCTTTGGTGTACAAAGCTAGAGGAGAGACAGGAACATGGAGCTTCATTACCCCATCCCTCTCCCTCTGGGATTTTTCTCCATAGGGCCTCCACTTTAGAGTAAGTCCCAATCTTTATCTCCCTGGGCCACTAACCACACATAAGCCCCTGCTTAATCTTTGGTCCGCTAACCACATATAATCCCTACTTTATTCCCTATATATGCACCTTTCATGAAGTGATCGTTAGGTCTTTGCTGCCTGTTGTTTCTCACACCGAGCATGACTTATGTGGGCTTAGAGTAATCATTGACCATTACATCCTTCATGGGCCACCCTATATTGTAAGTCCCAAGCCTCCATTCTGAACTACGTGGACTTTTATCCTTGCCCCTATCTGAGAGAGGTACGTAGGATGCCTCCCTGAGGTTCAAGACCAACACCCATCAGTCTCGACCACTTCAAGTTGGTCCACCTTTATCTCGCATGACATTAAATTGTATCCACCCTTACGAACTATGTGGACTTTGATCCTTGACCCTATCCAAGTGAGGTACGTAGGAATCCTCCTTAAGGTTCAAGCCCAACACGCATTTATCCCAACCAATTCACATTGGTTCACCCCCATCCTGCACGACGTTAAACTGTACACCCCCTTTTCTTCCCGCATGATGCTAAACTGTATACCTTCGAACTACATGGGTTTTGATCCCTATCTCTTGGATAGGCTCCATAAGAAGACTACACGAGGTTCAACCCCAACCAGTGGTAAGCCGTTGCAACCCCAACTAGTGGTAAGACATTATATCTCCAAACTATGGTAATCCCTTGTAGCCCCAACCAGCGGTAATCCGTTGTATCCCTAACCAGCGGTAAGCTGTTGTAGCCCCCAACCAGCGGTAAGCCATTGTAGTCCGTAATTGACGGTAATATGTTGTAGTCCTCTTTGTTGGGACCAACATCTATGGTCCACCCCTTGAGAATAAGACCAACCAGGGCTTCCAACCATACGTAAGACTCAATATATCGTTGGGTCATTTTCCTATGTGTATAGCCCGATTATATACCCCCATCCCGAACTACATGGAATTTTATTCCCTATCAGGAGGATACGTAGGAAGACTCCATGCAGTTCAATCCCATCACTCATGTCCCATCATGGTCTCTCCCTTGAGCCCCCTGTGATCTGGGAAGGTCATTACTTAACCCAGAGGTTATACTTATTTCGTCTCCCATCCATACATCCATTCTCATGGGCTGCCTCCTCATGTGTCCCATCACCCCACCGAACTATGCAGACTTTGATTCCCTACCACATGAATATGTAGGAGGCCTCTATGAGGTTAAAACCCAAGGTTACCATCAATTTTAATACATTTCCATCTCATTCCATCCACTTATCTCTACCATCCATATCCATCTTGATTCTTACCCAGGCCACCACATCCTGGTGAAATCATGTCGCCCACACTCTCATTAATCCAAGCAGCAATTGGGCAGCTAACCATGTGTAATTCCCACATAGTCCACAATCATCAACCCAAGAGAGTCCCTCTTCCAATGTACTAAAATCCACACGTATGCCCCAACATCATCTCTAGGTCCCTATCCTTTGGGCACACCTCGATTTATCACCCCTTTAAACTACGTGGGTTTTGATCCCAGTCTCTCGAGATAGTGTATGTAGGAAACCTCCCTGAGGTTCAATCCTAGACAATAGTAAGTGTAGAGACCCAAGCTTCATGTACATGTAAATTTCATTACTTTTTCGGAATACTTAATACATAAAAAACAGACACACAAGGACCGTAATAGCTTAGTGTCTTTGGAAGCTCAAAATATAATCTTCTAATCGCGGTTAAAGATCTTCAACATCTCCCATAAAGATCTTCCCCTTTTCTTTTCTTACCTAAAAACTTTCTTTAAATCCTAGGGAAAAGAAAACATATAAAGGGTGAGCTCAAATTCTCAGTAAGGGTAAGCATGGAGAAAATAAATCAAATCATATAGATTTGAACTAAAAAAACATGATCATAATGTTTAAACATCAAAATCTTGAGCAATGACATAAAACATGGAAGTACGTAAGGCATAGATCATAAAGAAACATCAATCATGATAAAATAGCATGGTAATAAATCATGTAATTATGGAAACCATTAATCACATGTTATGATTTCCATATTAGCCAAGACATTGTTGTCAAGATCATCTTAGTGGAAAAATTACCTTTCTGAATCGAGTTCACTCCTCGTTCCAGTCCTGTATCACCGAACTGGATTAACATTTAGTTCCAGCCATGTCTATCTAATGAGATATAAATCTTTACCCAATAAATTGGAGGGAGATATAGGTCCCACCCATCTCATAATGAAACCATTCTTATGTGTTCCACAAAATCATAAATCATAGCATAAACCATGTAATAAAAATGGGATTCTTAAACATCATGCCATCATAACAGAATACATATAAGATAAAAGGTCATCATAAAATTAATTCCATCATAACATAATCAAATAAATGTAAAAATATGTATAGAAACATAACCCTATATTATCTTAGATGGAAAATAATTTTGATAAAACACTTGAACTTCATTTTTGAGGAAAACATCCTTTCTACTTCAAAAACATTTTACCTTTCTTAACATGTCATACAATTTAAAACTAAAAGAAGTTTATTAAAAATAAACATGAAAAATTGTAAAGGAATCTTCATGGAAATAATTTTCTATGAAATCATAAAAATCCATTCATGCACTATAAGTTAAAAAAGATTCTTCTCATACTTTGGCTGGAAAAGTCAAAAAGTACCCCGTACTAAAAATGAAAAAAGATTTCTTTCATATCTTTTACTTATCAATGGGTAAAATTGGATTTAAAATTTTTTAGGAGGATAGAAATAATATTACATATTGAGGAAACATGGATGTGGATTATTAATATTCCCCAGTAAATTCTGAAGTATAAACAATCTCGGATAAAAATGAGATTGCGAGATTTTCCCTTACCTTATGTCCGATATGCTTCGTATGTATCCGAACCTCCTGTATAATGATTTAAATAATGTCATTGAATTATTACAGAATCATATTCATTATTATGATATCATATATGGTTCACTTATGCCTTTATATTACCTGTTCTTTTGTAAATTCCATTTTAAAGCATCGTTTTGGGTAAAATCGTTTTATTTATCATACGTGTTTCGACTTTTTGTTCTTGATATTATTACTTATATACTGATTTACTTAATTCAAGAATGTAAAACATGATTTATATATAATATATATTTATCATATAAATATATATGATATATTTATAAATGGAATGAAATACACCGTTCATGGAGATGGTAGGCCGTACGTACGCATGAACGCTGTTTTCGTTTCCTTATTGAATTGAATGGAATTAAGTAAATTAAACATATATGTAAATAAATCTAGTATAATTATTACTTAATATAATTCATGATTATTTATTATATATATAGTTTATAATCATACTTGAATGGTTAATCATGGAAAATGAATCTCATCGCGTTCGTGGAGACGGTAATCCGTACGTACACACGGGCGATGATATCATTACCATAATTATTTAATATAATTAAAGTGAATGATGTAATATATCAGAATCAGTATGATGTTATAATAACCATATATAGTTATTCTTTACACCATTATACCCATCCAAGTAAGGTGGTGGTGGAAAAACTAATTACACCACGGCGTGGAGACGGTATTCTGTACGTACGCACGCACGATGATTTCATTTTCCGTAGGATGTATAGAAGGTGAGATGGGGTTGTTTAAAATTCATAATATCATATAAGTATATGAGTGATACTGATGTTATTACTTTATAATGAAACAACTAAATAAGAGGAAGTAGAAGAAGGAAGAAACTTGAAAGAATCAGTAGAAGAGATTACCTCTTCCTCGACGTGCCTCCTTTAAACTTCCACTTAAGGGACTAGAGTTGGTCTTTTTAGAAGACCAGAACCTATAATATATTTCTAGGGATGTTGAAAAGGGAAATGGGCAGGGTTTAGCCGAGCTTGAAGGCTCAAATATGTGTAAAGAGAAGAGGGAGGAGGTGCCCTTTTATAAGGGAGGAGAGGGGCACCTTTGGAAAGTTTGAAAATATTATTTTATTATAAACTTATCTTCGGTTTAAAAAGGTTCAAAAATCATTAACGATGAAGATAAGATGACTCATGGTCAAAATAAAATCATCCAATCAGAATTGGACATGTTTTGGATAATATTTTAATCATTATAATCTTATTTATTTAAATCATTTATTAATGAGGTAAATACTGCTTCATTATTGTGTCATAAATAATTTAATTTATTTGATGTCTAAAAATTATAAAACAAATACCATCATGCAGGACATCGTTTTAGCTTTCCAATCAATATTTATAGTAGAAAATATAATTTATATAACCCCTTATAAAAATTAATTACTAAAAGATTTTTGTTGATGCCAATTTTGTCTTTACATTAAATTAATTAATCCAAATTGTCATTATCACTACCAATTGGCTCAATGGGGTCCCAAAATCAACCCAATGATGCCCATGGTTATACCATACTCATAAAATAAAGTTAGGACAACTGTGAAGGTAATTTTGAATTATTATAATATTCTTTTAACCTTGAATTACCCTATTTACCTTTAACCGCGGTAAATAAAAGTCAACAGTTACTATTCACCAAAAATTATTTTCATCTTATTGAACCAGATTTTACTTCTTGATAACAACCATGTATGTAGGATGTTTGAAATTCAATTCACAGAAGTGGTAAAATTTCATTTAAATGAAAGAGTTAGTTTTTTAACTACCACTAAGTGGTTTCACTATTCATCAAAAAATGATGTTTTTCAGAAAAATACCAAAAATTCCGCCTAATATATATTTGATATTCCAAATTCAAAAATGATGTCTATTTTTCTAAATTCAAAACATATAAGTGGCATTAATTAATTTTAAAATTAATTCCTGTTATCAAAACAAATAGCGTGTTTTTCAGAAACAATAACAATCAAAAGATCGAAACTTGTTTATGTCCAATTTCAATGTGAGATTAATTCCAATGACCAAAATTGGATTAAATGGTAAAAAAATATTCTTATTACACTTTAAAACCAATTAAAATATAATTTAACCATATAAATTATTACGATGAAAAAAGTTGTTTTTAATTAAAATATAGCGTGTTTTTACTGTTCATTAAAATATAAAAGTTATCAGAATAATATGAAAAATATATCCAAATTAAATTTTTATATCCTGAATACAAGGAAGAATTTTATTTTGTCAAATTGAACTAATAAAATGTCAAAAACTAGATTTAAAGTGGGTGCGCCATCAAAAGGCGGCAAAACTACATTTTTTGAAAGATACTTATTTTACCCGAAAAATTTATTTTGTTCTCATACCATGTTTTAGAAAATGTGTAAGATGAATAATAATGTTATAAAATTCAAAATGTAGTTGATACTATTCATAAAGACTAGTTCATAATAATATTATAACCATATATTGTTGTTTAGTGAAACCCGGTATTGCGTACAACACACGCTATCGAAGAAGGTCGCGATTGTGTGTAATGAAAGCCATGTCAGGGTTGCGTGTAGTGAAAGACTCCTTTGTTGTTGCGTATAACAGAATCCAACCATATTTCATTTATACATTGAGTATATATATATATATATACACTCAATGTTGCGTAGAATAACTACTATCAAACAAACTTTAAATTGTGTGTAACACGATCAAAGATCAGTGTTGTGTATACTGCAAGCTAATACGATGTTGCGTATATCGCAAGATAATCTTGGTGTAGCATATAACAGAAGATATGAAAGAAATTAAAAGGAATATATCTTATAAAATCTCAGAGTGTTACATTCTACCCCCCTTAAAATGAATTTCACCCTCAAACTTCTTCGGGGTTATAAATGGTTTATTGCTTGAGAGTTTCTTTCATAGAAACCCACATCGTAAAAAGGAATACTAAAACTTACATTTAAAAATGAACATTAGAAACAAAACAGATACCCAAAGTAACTCATCACTTGGGTTCCCACATAGAAAATCATAGGTGAAAAATATGGATATGGAAGAGAAATCTAACCATCAAGTTCTGATGGACAGTCGTAGAGAACTTGGCTATGAAAAATCCAATAATCATAAAGCCATAAATTTGTGATGATCTAAGGTACCATCTGATTCATCAGATTTGAGAGCACTAGGACAACATTTTTGGTTTTCACTATCATTTCCCTAAAGTTAAAATTTTTGAATTAGTAGAAATACTTACTTGATTTTGGTACAATATCGTTATTGTTTGTGTCTTGAACAATTTCCACTTCATCTCTTAAAGAAATGAAGTTGAATTTTTCTTCCGTGATGTGTTAGTAGATCATGCGATATAATGATAGGTCATTCCATCCATCTCAAACATAAAGTTAACAAAAGTTATATACATAAGTGAATCTATGGTGAGATTAGTCGTATATAGTTCCTAAAATGGACTTATACTTCTTCTATCAAACCACTTAATAAAATAAAACTAGTTTCTACTAACTAGGGACTTCCTGTAGGCCAGTGGTAGGCGATAAAGGTCTGTTGCACTTCAGTTTTGGGTTCGATTCTCACAGCCTTGTCCGACGCGACGGGTTGTCACCCATTCTGCAGGTTGTTCCTTTTTCTAAATGGACACTATTATAACATTCCATAATTAATATTGAAAAAATATTTCTATCCTTAAACAATACTATCTGATGTCCAACATAATCCATTCCAATCTTTAGGCTTATCCAAAATACATATATCCAATCTCATAGTATAAATAAAATTATTACTTGAAAGGTCACATAAAAAGCATGTGAATACCATCATTTATCCCCCATACATCATAAGATATATCTTGTTGGTCACAATCCAAACATGTGAATACCTCAATTCTGTATTCTTTTGAAACATGAATTACCATAAAACCTTAGTGAAAACATGAATGCTGTCAAAAGTTAACTCTTTCCACATACTAAAATACCAAAATTTCTATATACTCAAACCATGATATCACATTGTCCTTATATCATTCACGAGCTCATTAATACTATCAAACATCTCATTATCTCCTTATCCCTTCATTATGCGCATATCATCTACTTTCCAAAAATATTTCAATCTCTTATCATGGTTATCGGTACCATATTCTTATAGAAAACCACAATGGACCAATACACAGATATTTCAATATACTATAAAAGTACCTCAGCAACATTATTCTTGAATTACAATACATAAGCTCTTCAATCCATCTTCTTCAATGATTGGCATGGAATAGGTGATTCCTCTATTTAGAAGTATCTTCTTAGGTTAGGGAATTGAGTTGGGTAATGCCCATGTTCTCTATAGATAAGACATTGGACTCCAAAACAGTCTGTCACTCTATGACCCTTTTCTCCACATAGATAACATCTTCCCCTCCATTTGAGGTATTCCTCAAGGTTCTTCTTACCTTATTTAGAAATCTCAACCTTTATTTCTTTATGATCCTCACCATGTGAACATGCATAAAATTCCATCTTCCTCTTATTTGATGAATTATGAATACAACTAAAGTTCACATTGTTAATCATATATCGAGATGACTGATTCAGAATAATCAAAATATATTTCTCTCCAGTAATTACACAATTTTTTTGATCATAGTCACCAATTTATCCATTGGAATCAATGTTAACTGAATTACTTCTCATTCCCTCCATTGACTAAAACCAGAAACCATAGTGTAAGAAATAGTTAAAATAACGAGGAACCACATAATCATAAAAAGTCACTTATAATATGTCTAAATTATAAAAAATTCTTTAATCCATGACACCCTAGGTTCACCCTAGGTTATTCATGATCATCAACATAATTCTAGGACTCTAACCTATATATATACTTAACCTTAGGGACATCCCTAGACATACCTTATAAATATCTCCAGGGATCTCCCTAATGTTTTCACATCCTAGTTTCCAAATGTTAACTAAAACTTTCCTCTGATACCAACTGTAGAGACCCAAGCTTGACGTACATGTAAATTTCATTACTTTTGCGGAATACTTAATACATAACAAAAAAAGACACACAAGGACCGTAATAGTTTAGTGCCTTTGGAAACTCGGAATATAATCTTCCAATTGTGGTGAAAGATCTTCAACATCTCCCATAAAGATCTTCCCCTTTTGTTTTCTTACCTAAAACCTTTATTTAAATCCCGGGGAAAAGAAAACATATAAAATCTGATCTCAAATTCTCAGTAAGGGTAAGCATGGATAAAATAAAAAAAATCATATACATTTGGACTAAAAAAACATTATCATAATGTTTAAACATCAAAATCTTGAGCAATGACATAAAACATGGCATTACGTCAGGCATATATCATAAAGAAACATCAATCATGATAAAATAGCATAGGAATAAAGCATGTAATTGTGGCAACCATTAAGCACATGTTATTATTTCTATAGTAGCCAAGGCATTGCTGCCAAGACCATCTTAGTGGACAAAGTCCCTTTCTGAATCGAGTTCACTCCTCATTCCAGTCCTGTATCACTGAACTGGATTAACATTCCATTCCAGTCATGTCTATCTCATGAGATATAAATCTTTACCCAATGCATTGGAGGTAGATATAGGTACCACCCATCTCATAATGAAACCATTCTTATGTGTTCCACAAAATCATAAATCATAGCATAACCCATGTAATAAAAATGGGATTCTTAAACATCATGCCATCATAACATAATCCATATAAGATAAAAGGACATCATAAAATTAATTCCATCATAACATAATAAAATCAATGTAGAAATAGGTATAGAAACAGAACCCTATATTATCTTAGATGGAAAATAATTTTGATAAAACACTTCGAACTCCATTCTTGAGGAAAATATCCTTTCTACTTAAAAAACATTTTACCTTTCTTAACATGTCATACAATTTTAAACTAAAAGAATTTGATTAAAAATAAACATGAAAACTTGTAATGGAAGCTTCATGGAAATAATCTTCTATGAAATCATAAAAATCCATTCTTTCCGTATAAGTTAAAAAAAATATTCTTCTCATACTTTGGCCGAAAAAGTCAAAAAGTACCTCGTTCTAAAAACAAAAAAAGATTCCTTTCATATCATTTAATCAATGAATCATAAAATTGGATTTAAACAATTTTAGGAGGATATAAATAATATTACATATTTATGAAACATGGATGTGGATGATAAATATTCCCCAGTAAATTCTGAAGTATAAACAATCGCGGATAAAAATGAGATTGCGATATTTTCCATTACCTTATGTCCAATATGCTTCGTATGTATCTGAAACTCCTGTATAATGATTTAAATAATGTAATTGAATTTTTACATAATCATATTAATTATTATGATATCATATATGGTTCACTTATGACTTTATATTACTCGTTCTTTTGTAAATTCCATGTTAAAGCAACGTTTTGGGTAAAACCGTTTTATTTATCGTATGTGTTTTGACTTGTTGTTCTTGATATTATTACTTATTTACTTATTTACTTAATTCTAGAATTTAAAACATAATTTATATATAATATTTATTCAGAATATAAATATATATTATAGATCGATAAATGGAATGAAATACACCGTTCATGGAGATGGTAGGCTGTACGTACGCATGAACGCTGTTTTCGTTTCCTTATTGAATTGAATGGAATTAAATAAATGAAAAATATATGTAAATAAATAGAGTATAATTATTATGTAATATAATTCATGATTATTTATTATACATAAACTTTATTATCATACTTGAATGGTTAATCATGGAAAATGAATCTCATCGCGTTCGTGGAGACGGTAGTCCGTACGTACGCACGAGCGATGATATCATTCCCATAATTATTTAATATAATTGGAGTGAATGATATAATATATCAGAATCAGTATGATGTTATAATAACCATATATAGTTATTCTTTACACCATTATACCCATCCAAGCAAGGTGGTGGTGGAAACACTAATTACACCACAGCGTGGAGACGGTATTCCGTACGTACGCACGCGCAATGATTTCGTTTTCCGTAGGATGGATAGAAGGTGAAATGGGGTTGTTTAATATTTATAATATCATATAAGTATATTAGTAATACTTATGGTATTACTTTATAACGAAAAAACTAAATAAGAGGAAGTAGAAGAAGGACGAAACTTGAAAGAATCGGTAGAAGAGATTACCTCTTCCTCGACGTGCCTCATTTAAACTTCCACTGAAGGGACTAGAGTTAGTCTTTTGAGAAGACCAAAACCTCTAATAAGTCTCTAGGGATGTTGATAAGGGAAATGGGCAGGGGTTTTATGAGATTGAAGGCTCAAAGTTGTGTAAAGAGAAGAGGGAGGAGGTTCCCTTTTATAAGGGAGGAGAGGGGCACCTTTGGAAAGTGTGAAAATATTATTTTATTATAAACTTATCTTCGGTTTAAAAAGGTAAAAAAATCATTAAAGATGAATCTAAGATGACTCATGGTAGAAATAAAATTATACAATCAGAATTGGACATGTTTTGGATAATATTTTAATCATTATAATCTTATTTATTTAAATCATTTATTAATGAGGTAAATACTGCATTATTATTGTGTCATAAATAATTTAATTTATTTGATGTCTAAAAATTATAAACAAAAATACCATCATGTAGTAAATATTTTTATCTTTCCAATGAATATTTATAGACAAAAATATAATTTATATACCCCCTTATAAAAATTAATTACTAAAAGAGTTTTGTTAATGCCAATTTTGTCTTTACATTAAATTAATTAATCCAAATTGTCATTATCACTACCAAGTGACTCGATGGGGTCCCAAAATCGTCCCAAGGATGGCCATGGTCAGCCACTACTCATCCAATAAGGTTAGGACAAGTGTTAAGGTAATTTTATTTTATTATAATATTCTTTTAACCTTGAATTACCCTATTTACCTTTAATCGCGGTAAATAAAACTCAAAAGTTACTATTCACCAAAAATTACTTTCATCTTATTGAACCACATTTTACTTCTTGATAACAAACATGTATGTCGGATTTTTGAAATTAAATTCACAGAAGTGGTAAAATTTCATTTAAATGAAAGAGTTAGTTTTTTAGCTACCACTAAGTGGTTTCACTATTCATCAAAAATTGAAATTTTTCAGAAAAATACCAAAAATTCAGCCTAAGCTATATTTGATATTCCAAATTCAAAAATGATGTCTATTTTTCCAAATTCAAAAAATAGAAGTGGAATTAATTAATTTTAAAATTAATTCCCGTTATCAAAACAAATAGCGTGTTTTTAAGAAACAATAACTATCAAAAGATCGACACTTGCTTATGTCCAATTTCAATATGAAATTAATTACAATGACCAACATTGTATTAAATAGTAAAAATATATTCTAATTAAACTTTAAAACCAATTAAAATATAATCTAACCATATAAATTATTGCGATGAAAAAAGTTGTTTTTAATTAAAATATAGCGTGTTTTTACTATTCATTAAAATATTAAAGTTATCAGAATAATATGAAAAATTTATCCAAATTAAATTTTTATATCCTGATTCCAAGGAAGAATTTTATTTTTTCAAATTGAACTTATAAACATGTCAAAATCTAGATTTAAAATGGGTGTGCCATCAAAAGGCGGTAAAACTGCATTTTTTGAAAAATACTTATTTTACCCGAAAAATTTATTTTGTTCTCATACCATGTTCTAGAAAATGTGTAAGATGAATAATAATGTTATAAAATTAAAAATTTAGTTGATACTCTTCATAAAGACTAGTTATTAATAATATTATAACCATATATCATTGTTTAGTAAAACCTAATATTGCGTACAACGCACACTATCGAGGAAGGTTGTGATTGTGTGTAATGAAATCCAAGTCAGGGTTGCATGTAGTGCAAGAATCCTTTGTTGTTGCGTATAACAGAATCCAACCATATTTCATTTATACATTTAATATATATATATATATACACACTCAATGTTGCGTAGAATAACTACTATCAAATAAACTTGAAATTGTGTGTAACACGATCCAAGATTTGTGTTGTGTATACTGCAAGCTAATACGATGTTGCGTATAGTGAAAGATAATCTTGGTGTAGCGTATAACAGAAGATATAAAAGAAATTAAAAATAATATATCTTATAAAATCTCAGGGTGTTACAGTAAGCCTTACTGTCTCCTTTGTAGGGACCCCAACACCCTTGGATCTGTCTTCATTAGACGTTGTGATCCGCCTATCTAATATGACTCTCAGGTTCTCCCTCATGGGGATGCACCCATCTGATCCACTATTATCTGTGTTCCAATCAGTCCAATCCATCTCCGCAAGATGATAAACTCTCAGCATACCCTGTGTTAAGCATGATAAGCTAAGGAAAACCTTAGAGACATGCCTATGGAATATAATTTCCTGAATTTGATGTGGGATGCCTTGAGATTCTTCACCCTTGAGAATCCCTATCATAAGGGGAAGAAACCCATACGCATCAGTTTTCTGGAATCCAGACATGCCAGCGAAGTCCAATGTGACTAATCCTTGGTTAGAAGGTTGTTGCCGTAACTTGACCCCTTAGAATGTACAGACAGAAACAGTGTAATTCACCGGCATCCATAGAGATATGGCACCGAGAAGAGTTTCACAAAAAAAATCTTAATCTTTAAAGGAGACCCGGACTAGGTAGTGAGTTCTGAGGAGGAATCCAAAGAAGGAGAGACCTAAATCCCATCATCCCATTTCGATGAAGGAGAACACATCCTTAAATAAGCGATGGATTATGCCCTCCTTTGGAAAGTGGGAATGCGGGGCAACAAATCAGTCCGTCCTCAACAGACAGATGCACACCCTGAAAAAAGAGTCAGAAACAGAAATGGTGAACCCAACGTGAAGTTCTTCTCCACAATGTGAATATTAGTAGCATTCAATACATCAGTAGATTAGTGTGTCACTGGATCCATGTATCTGGTGCTAGGTTCCACCATGAAAATAGTTCTCTTGGTGTGAAACTCACCAGATATTGGGGAATTGAACGTCAAAAATCCTAGTCTGCGACGTTGTCAGCATGGACCCTTCTTACCAACCATGGAAGACAGGATGGCACTGGGGAACTGGTCATCACTTTCCTTCATTCAACACTAATGGTTGAATCTTCCTACTTTTCAGGACCCAAGATATGATAGAAAACCAATCACCACCCATCCACCAACATAGGGGCTGTGGAAACATCAACATGACAATCTCACGTGGCCACATCTCTTCCACAGTGGCCTCCATATCTGTGGATACCGGGTTCCCACCCCCATATGAGGTCATTCAGAGAAGGGTTATTAATGACCTCATATGATGTTATGAAGAAGAATGGATTATCCCAATCTAGGATATGGCCTGACATGACTTAGAGGCTTCTGTGCCTCATCGTCGCCCCCCAAAGATCTGCATAAGGAGAAACTCCTCCCCACTCTGACCTACAACCATTTCCAGAGCCTCTCCCCAAAATGCTTTGATGACTCCCTCTCCTATGCCAACGAGGTAAGGGATGTTCAGGATAACCTAATTGTGATCCCTTTCTAGGGGCCACCAAGGAGGGATCCCTCCAGGAAAGTCAGCACCGCCACTTAGCCCTATAAGCTAAGGAGGAGGTGAGTTATGCACCTACACCACTGGCCCTGGTCTAGTTAACCCGATGCCAGCGTCAGGCACAAGCTGAGGAGGACGCCTGCTGGGGGGCATCATCATCAACAACTACTGTGGCCCATGCCACTACTGACGTATACTAGTAATTACACATTTATACCTAATAGGGTAATCCATCCACCTGGATAGGATCGAGGCCCCAACCACCCCACAGGTAGGTTGGGATGACTCTCATGGTTGCTGACACTGGTGGCATCTTTTGTGATCCAACCCACGACAATGATTCCCAGCACGTAGGTCCTCCTCATGCCACCACCAATGAGAGCATAGGTCTGTCCCACTCCCTAGCTTGGTGTGGGGTTCCTCCCCATTCCACCATCAATTTAGGTGAAGGCCTTTCCCTTCGCACTGACATCTAGCATGGAGGCTTTCCTCACACCCGTAATCCCTGGTATAGAGCTATTCCTCTTGTTACAGCTCACCGATGCGAAGACCCTCCCCTCAAGGTAACCATCAGCATGGGGGTTTTACCCGGGTTATCATCACAACTGAAGAAGGTCTTCTTCATACAAAAAAATAAGGGAAGCAGAGGTATGACTTTCTTCATTGACACCAATCATGTAGGTCTTCCCCGTTCTCAATTTGACCAGTATGAAGGCCCCCTTTTAACATCACTACTAAGGGAAAAAGACATCGAGATATTTCCCATTCTACTATTAGTTACATTGGAGGGCCTACCCACTCTATCACTTCCCATGGAGACTCCCTCCACGCATCATCCAGTGGAAACAGAGGTCCTCCCCATGTCCCCTTTTTCATTTTTCCGGGTGTTCCTCACACCCTAGACCATCCAGGCGGAAGTCCTCTCTACCCCATCATTAGTTCGGACGAAGGACCTACTCAAGACAAAAACCCATCCTATCCTAAAGAACCATCTCAGGGTAGGAGGGTGGGTCTCCACCGCCATTAAAATAATTCTGAGAAGATTAAGATAGAAATTAAACCCGTCTTCTTCTCAAATTATGAGGTGGAATGTGATTCAATAATGGAACTCTCACCCCGATCTTCTGTTTCAAGGGTCGGGGTAGGAATGAGGTGTATAAGCCTCGTCCTTTCAGAATGATAGTTCCACTAGATCCCTAACTCCCCTCAAAGATACATATAGAAGGAAGCATATTTAGCCCCTTTCTAGGGCCTTACCATGCAATCCCCCTATCATCAACAAGGTCGTTCTCTACTTCAACCAGAGATCATGGAGAGTTATTTTGTAGAACGATCAAGGAAAAACAATAGCCTAACACACCATAAGTAACTGTATCCCTTGAACCAAGAAAATGTGTTCTCCATTATGTCTTATCGAGATGTAGTGGTACAGTCATTGCAATCTTTGGAAGATAGGCTGAGATGCAATGGCTTGTCAGCCCGTTCGTCGTATTCTCCACCAGCCAATCTACCATCACTGTGGTCTACTTCAATGAAGTTACCAGTTCCCCAGCCAACCTTGGTTGGTGAATAGATAAAACAAGGGCCATACCTCGAGTCTGAGTCAAGGAGCTTGTGGTACATCCTTACAGCAGACCATTTCCCAAAGATGTTTTGTCCAATTGCAAACGCGAACTTCAGTGTGCCAGAATCGCTTACCTAGGAGGAAGTTGTGCATTTTCACGAAACAATTTAGAAGACACACTTCCATATCCAATATCGTTGAGTGGATTATCCCAAGAGTTAGACACACTTTGAAGATATTGACCAGAATTTCCATATGGTCGACCAAGCTGTGCTCCCTGTGGCCCAGCACCCTGAGTCGCCCGGTCACCATCGGACCCTCCAGCAACGATGTGTCCAGAGATTTAAAGTGCTCTGAATAATTATCAAGGAGGATCCCACCCCCATGTATAGGTCTTTGATTGGGGGTATTATGCTACCCTTCATTTTAGTTCTATCTAGCACCAGCCTGCATATCCAGGCGATATTGAGGATATTACTTCAGGTAGAGTCGTTGTTAACATGGCTGACCTGTCAGAGGGAGAGAACGAGCTAGAGATATTTGAAGAGAACTTAACCCTTGGGAGAGTGAAACACATATTGGAATTGTTGGTAAGGGTTACTCGCCAATAAATAAATTTATTGGGTCTTCCCATACCTACCAAGTCATTATCCCTCAGACGGAATCCCAATAAGGGTAAAGAGAATCTTTGGCCCATCAAACCCTTTGATCCATATGGCTTAGTGAAGAAGACAGAAGATGATCCTAAAAAGGCCGTGTTGCGTAAAAAACTCATGGATCATAAGAATATGGTCTATGAACTTTTTTTAGAGCATGATGCAGAGCGATGGCTAGACTATGGTGATCCTTGACGGGGGAAGTTGGGGCAGGTACAACTTCCCCTCAGTGAGTTTCCTTCGGGTGAACCTGACCATCATGCCCACATAGAAACGGTAGAAGCAAGAGATTTTAAAAATAGGGAAAGATATGTATCACCAAATCTACTTGAGAGGTGAGATAATCTTCAGGACCTGACTCAAGTTCTCCCAAACGCTCCACATTTCATTCCCCTAGCAGTCCCACAGGACATCCCATCGGCCGCTCCACAAGCCATGGGGCCTACTTATCATGTTAAAGAACCTACCAATGTACTGGTGGTCAGGTATCCCCACCAAGATAGGAATCCTCACCTAGATGATCCAATGGCAGTGCTCATTTCCCGCCTCGAGGATTTGTAAACTCGACAGGTGGAAATTTCTCTTGATGGCAAGCCATATCCGGCATGGGTGGATGATATTACGGCACCCCTAGTTTTGGAAACCCTACCTTCTGCCCCTTTAATGGGATGATAGGACCACTTCATCATCTAAACCACATCATATCAAGGTGTGGACCCATGTTGGGGACTCTACCACAACAAGAGGTCGCTAAAATCAGATTTTTTGTACACACATTGAAAGATCCTGCATTTTTCTGGTACAACTAACTACCCATTAGGTTAGTAGCCGACTGGGAAGATCTTTGTAGGTAATTTCTTTACCTGTTCATCTCTACTACCCAGAAGAAGAGTATTTCAGACCTCTTCAAGTGCAATCATAGGCCTGACGAGCACATCACAGATTTTGTCGCCCGATGGAAAGGCCTCACATACTCCCTGGATATGCTACTGACTTTGGAACAACTGCTTAAAATGTGTGTGGGGAATGTCAAAATGGAATTGGTCCCCTATCTCATCACCCAGAATTACCCTGAGGGGGGGGGCATGATTTCTATGATAAGGCCCATTATCTAGAGGAATCCTTGCATCAAGCCAAACAGACATGTCTATTGCCTCCTGTAGTTCCCGTGAGAAAGGCCACTAAGGTTGAGCCCACGGAAATGAACCAAATAGAGCCCCCCAGAAAACTAGAGTTATTAACATTATATCCACCTCCATAGGCTTACAGAGGACCACCTCCTCAGGCACAACCTCTTACCCTACAACGACCACCCCAGAACTGGTAGGCGTCCCCACGTAATGCACCACCACCACCTAGGCAAGATAACAAGGATCCACCTCCTCAGTAGGATCCCCCAACCCCCATTAGGGACTGGCTCCCAAAACCCACTTCTCAAATAGAAAGAATTAGAACTACTCATTCAATGAGGCTCATGTCCTCAGTTATTTTCAAAGTGCCTTGGAATAGGGATTTCTACGGTTGCCAAAATTCAGGAGACCCGAAGAGGCAGATCTCAATGATCATCCCAATTAATTCCCCTATTACCAGATCCTAGGGAAAACCCTCAATAAATGCTATGTGTTTAAATACTAGCTTCAATACCAAGTTGATAACAACATAATTAGGTTAGGCACATCACCAAAATAGGTGGAATGTGTATTCATATAGCCCGAAAATGACATCGACAATGAAGGTGAGTGGTAGTAGGTTAATAATTGTGGGTCTCAAAAATATGATGACTGGATGGACCATAAGATGGTCACTCATGCCCATGATATTATTCGCGTGCATCTTAATCAATACAAGCCTTCAAAATTTGCCTTGTTACCCGAAGCCACTACTTCTACGTCAACGTCCTAGCCTTCTTCTTCCTAGAAGGGAAAGAATCAGTGGCACAAGGGAAAACAAGGACCCCCCATAGATGCCATCTTCATCCCTTATTATTAGTGAAATCATGACTCTAGAGATAGTGATTAACTCCAGGATCCATCTAGCAGTGGAGGATTCTTCATGTGACAACCAAGGATATGCTTCGGTTAACACAATAGAGCTGGAAAACCCCTATATGGTTCCTGACAACGAGGACTGCCCAAAAGATATTCCTAATGTCCCCAGCCACTGCCAGTGTCAACAGAGTTGTGGATATATGAGTCATTAGAATGCCTCGGTCAATACTTCTAGACAGGTTGTGAATGCCACCAAAACTAGACAACAGGCCTAGAAAAAATCTTAGGACGTGCAACCTCCTCATCTGGTATCATTAGATTTTACTTCACTACTATTTCTGCTTCTTGATCAGGAGGATCCACCACATTTATGCTATAATCATCCACATTCCGTTGTGGATTTTTCTCATTCATTTAGACCTCATACGTTAGTTGATCCGTGCATTTCGTCTAGTGAACAATGGGATATTTTGAGCACCAGTCGGCCATCAGTTCAGCCAGAAGGGCCCTCCATACCTCCTGCCACAGAGCGACCTCAAGTTAGTAGAAATTCATTCTTGGCAAGGAAGTATGGTGTTATTAAACATCTTTCCAACATCCCTACTAGGATCGCTATCCTCGAGGATCTTCATCTATCATCAGATATGCGCAAACCCCTTGAAGAGGATTTAAGAAGCCCCCTCCAGTTTGAGATTAAAGGTAGTAGCTGCAGAAGCCTTCCATGTTGAGGAATCCGATCAAAAAGAATGTCAAGACATCATATATTTCTCTATAGAAGATGAAGGATCCCCCATATAAGGGCACATCCACCCATTGTACATAAATGGCCACTTCAATGGTGTGGAAGTTCGTCACTATCTTTTCAACACAGGATATGGGATCAAATTTATCCTGACCCGGACGCTCTAAAAGATGGGGTTGTCTGAGGATGATCTGAGACCATCTAACCTGAAAATTAAAGGTTATTATCAGATAAAATAGAAAACGATAAAAAATATCCTTCTGAAGACCCAGTTCGGTGATTTAGTAGCCAGCACTGAGTTCATTGTTGTCTGACACGACACTTCCTACAACACATTGATGGGTAGGCCATGGCTTCACCTACATTCGACAGCCCCTTCATCGTATCACCAATGCCTTAAGTACTCTATTAATGGTCTAGTGGTTGTACCCCATGGTGAAGCATCTCCCTTTGCCTCTTGTGAATCCCGCTATCTAAATGCCAACTATTACAAGAGAAAGGACAAGCAGATTTAGGCTAACAAGGTTGGACACACTATGGATAACTGACCTATGGGAAAATATAGATGATGCCTACATCTTCCCAATCCAATGATTGTAGCCCATGACTCAGTATTTGGGGAAATGCTTTTTTTGTCTCTGGAATGAGGGGGAGGCACGTTCAAGATTCCTCTGATGCATTTTCCATCACCGTTCAGGCTGTCACCAGTGTCCCATCAGGTTTTTTTGACTTGTAGAAATTTCCTCCCACTAAGTATCCATCCCCCATAAGTGAATAATAATATTTAGAGGATAATCCTATCAATTTCGAAGAAGGTGTCTCCATCACAGTCGATGAATTGTTACTACTGAATCTCAGTATTGAAACAGATCCAAAAACCACATTGATATGCACCGCTATGCCTGTCGAAGAGCAACAACAATACGTGGACTTCTTGAAGTAACATCATGATGTATTTTCTTGGAGTTACGATGATATTCCAGGGATAGATCCTCAGGTCGCTATCCACTGCCTCAGTCTTCCAGTGAATCATCACAGGTTCAAATATCCTCCCAAAAAGATTCACCATTATCACAGTTCCATGGTTGAGGCCAAGGTTGATAAGATCATCAGATCCAAATTCTTCAAGGAGGTCCAGTACCCCAGATAGTTAGACAACATTGTGCCCATCAGGAAGAATAATAGATAGATCAGATTCTTCATTGACTTTCGGGATCTCAATCGTCATTTTCTGAAGGATTATTTTCCCCTTACTGTGACAAAACTATTGATTGACACCACCACTGGGTTCCGGGATCGTTCCTTCTTGGATGGGTATTCCGGGTATAACCAAATTTAAATGGCCCCAGAGGATGAAGAGTCTACAGCCTTTAGGGTTCCACATGGTACTTTCTGCTTCCAGGTAATTCCATTCAGTATAAATAATGCAAGAGCCACCTATCATTGGGCCATGCATCGCATATTTAAGATGATTCTTAGGACATTGGTGGAATAATATGTGGATGATCTGGTGGTCAAATCTCACCAGCACCAGGACCATCTCAGAGACCTCGAGAAAGTGTTCGGATTCCTCTGATCTTGTCATCTGAAGATGAACCCCTTGAAGTGCACCTTCGGGGTCACCTCCGTAAAGTTTCTTGGATTTATTCTCAGATATAGGGGCATTAATATTGATCCAGAGAAGATCAAGGACATCAACCGGATTCTTCCTCCAAGCAACATTTAGGATCTTCAAGGCTTTCAAGGCTACTTTGCCTATATACGCTGATTCATCGCAAATATGGATGAAAAATGTAATCCCTTTTCCAGGATCATGATAAAAGGTGATGATTATCAGTGGTATGAGGAATGTCAAACTACTTTTGAGGAAATAAAGTAGTACCTATTACAACCTACGGTTATGATGCCACCTGTTTCTGGAAAGTCACTGGTCCTTTATGTGAGCACCATAGAATGAACTCTCAACGCCCTTCTCACAGAGAAAATAAACGAAGGGATAGATAATAGTATGTATTATCTTAGCCGCATGCTCCTTGATACATAGACCAGATATTATTCTATTGATAAGAGCTGCCTCGCACTAGTATTCATGTTACAGAAATAGATACACTACTTGCAACATCATGAGATACAACTAGTTTCTGAAGTGGATCTGCTGAAGTATATTCTGAACCACCCCATGTTGGCAGGTTGTCTAGCTCAATGGGAAGTGATCATATAGTAGTTTGACATCAGGTTTATCCCCTAGAAGTCCATTAAGGGATAAGCATTGGAAGACTTTCTGGCTACCCATCCATCTCTCGTAGACCAGTACCTGGATCTTGATTTTCCCGATGATGCAATACTCTTGGTAGACCTGGTCATCCCATGTTGGAAAATGAACTTTGATGGTGCCTCCTAAAGCCCTGCTAGAAAAATACTCAATGACCCCAGACTCAACAGGGTGGTCCAAGGTATCATCTTCATTATTCCAGCACAAGTTGTTCTGCCATATTAATTCCTATTTTTAGAAGGTTATACCAACAATTAGGTAGAGTATCAGGCTCTCATTATTGGCCTTGAGATGGACCTCAAGATATATGTTCCACACTTACATTTAAAGGGGGACTCTAAACTAGTCATAAAATAGATCAACAGTGACTACGTCGCCAGGAAGCCGGAGCTAGTACCAATGTTGGAAGATACCCTCCAGTTGATGGGCCAGTTCCCATATCAGCTAGAGGTTACTCATATCCCTTGTTCATAGAACGGTTAAGCTAATGACTTTGCTAGATTGGCTATATCTCTTGCAAAACCTGACCAAGATGATTTGATTATTCATGTGGAGCATTAGAGAGTCATTGCTCCCGTCACTCTGGAAGACAATGATATCCCACAGGTAAGACACCTCACTACTGGTGCCTCTATGTTAGGGCTCCTAGGTTCCCCTAACATAGTGTTGGAGGTGACTCTTGATTAGAGAACCCCCTTTATTGAGTATATCTATCATGGTAATCTCTCGGCAGATCGAGCCGAGCGCGAGCGAACCCGATGTCGCACATTACAGTTTACCCTTCAGAGTGGTCCCTATATTGAGAAGATTCTCTAACGAAATGGGTTTTATGGGGTTCCCATCCATTTCATTCAGGGAGGTGAGATTTCTCAGGTCATGCAGGAGGTTCATGTCGGTTCCTGTGGGGCTCATCAGAATGGGCCGAAACTATCTCACAAGATCCAGAGGTTGGGGTATTTTTGGCCTACCATGGTCCATGACTGTATCAAGTTTTCCAATAGGCTACATTCATTAAAAATCCATACTAATTTTGTACATAGGCTTCCAGAGCCTCTCTAAACTACCAAGTACTTTGGTCCCTTCGCAGTTTGGGGACTCGATGTCGTGGGGCCCTATCCACCGACGACAGCTCGCCAGTGCAGGTTCATTCTAACCGCTACATATTTCTTTTCAAAGTGGGAAGTGGTAGTTCTACTCAAGGAGGCCAATGCCCGTTCTATCATTGAATTTGTGAGATCCAATATCATCTACCATTTCAGAGTCCCTCATGCCATCCTCACCAATAACAGAACAAACATCCAGGAAGCCCAACTGAATAATTTGTATGCCAAGTATAACATTATTTCTAACTATACATCCCGCTACCACATGCAAGAAAATAGGAAGATCAAGGAGTTCAACAAAACCCTCTCTAAAATTCTGCAGAAGATGGTTGGTTAGAATAAGAAGAGTTGGCCAGATAAACTAACCAACACTCTCTGAGCTTATCAGATGACGACTCTCAATTCCACTCAGGTGACCCTATACTCCCTAGTGTATGGAACATATGCAGTCTTACCCATAGATATTTAGTTGCATTCTTTGCACACAACTGTCTACGATCAACAAACAATAGATAAGTTATCTGATATCTGTCTTGTTGAAATTAAAGCACTCGACAAGAACAACCTACGTGCCCTGCAAAATCTGGAGAGGCATCAGAACAATATGTCCAGAGTTTTCAATAATAAATTGTTTCCTCTGCTCTTTCTTGCAAGGTGACATGGTGTTGGCTCTGAGAACTCTAATGATACCTGGTACGAAACCACCCAAATTGGATCCCAAATGGGAAGGACCTTACATCATTCACAAGGTTTATCCCAGTGGCGCATACTCCCTAACTTACCATGGATGGTGAGAGTATAACTCCTCCAACCAATTCCAAATTCCTTATGAACTAATTTTCTTGAGTAAAATGGTCCTACATGACCGTAAACTGTGACTTCTTTACTGAATGACATTAAAATGCATGATTCGTCCAAGCTGAAGGGCGTAAAACTACTCACCACCTATCTTGCATGACATTAAACTGTATGTCATCCCATATGACGTTAAACTTTATATGGTCCCGCATGACCTTAAACATTTCCTTATTCGCCACATGATGTTAGAATTCATGATCTATCTAGGCTGAAGGAAGTAAAACTATCTAGTACCCATACCACATGACGATAAATTGCAAAATTGTCTGAAATCTATGACCATAAACTAAGATTTCCCTATGTCCTTTCCGTATGGCGAAAAACTGCATGACATCTCAAGAAATACATATGGCTTGATTCCCATTCTCATGGGATATGTAAGAATGCCCGAAAATTTTGTCCGTAAGCCCAACCTCAAATTGAAAGATCTCCCCTTGAGTCCACCCCCTTGGCCTAGATGCTCCTTAAAACACATGGTGTGGTGAAAGATTTGTTTGCATTCATTCATGTCAGGTTTATCATGACCGCACCATGTATCCCTCTCCTTGGATATTTACACCTCTTTCGTCATTTCCACCATGACGTTAGACCACATAAATGTTCACACTTCATGCATCCCCTTAATTTGGGTCTTCATCATCTTTCACATCCAAAAGGACCCCCGAATGGTATGGGTGATTTCCAAATGGATTGCCTACCATTTAGGGACAATGTCATGGGGAATCTTGAATGACACATTGATACATGTACCACGTTTCAAATATGGTTAGCGATCGACGCCCATTTGTTTGTTCCCATTTCATGTCACACGATATGGATGCTATGTTTCAAACATCGTCAACAACAATCCTACATCATTATCACCACCCATATATGTCCCAAATATTGGGTACATTGATTGTCCTATTATCCCTTTGAACATCAGTGTGCCTCGAGCAGGGATGTTGGTCAGGTTGGGATCAACTCTGCCCGATCTTTTTCCTTTATTATCCCGCCCTTATATGATGGGTATAACTTGATTCCATTTCTTGTTTACCATACCGAGCATTGCTCAAGTGGGATTAGGATCTTTGGTAAGGCCATACCCACATAAAAGTTCACACAATGCAATGGTTCGAGCTCTATGACCTTAAACAAAGACCACCGTCGTCCTCATTGCACGACATTAAACTGTGTAATTTTTTCATCACTGAGAAATGTAAGACAACTCAACACTAATCCAAAATATCGATAAACTACATGCTGGCTGGGAATTTCCGTCCATGGCCCAAGCTCAAGTCCCTTGACCTTTTTGTCCCCTCAGGTCCAAGTTCTCACTTAGGATTGTGCGATGTGGTGTGGAATCTATGTCCTTATTCACATGGGGATATTTTTTCCACGCCACACACATCCCCTTGAGACACCCCTATAATTATCATCCTCACCACATGACATTAAACTGTGCCTAATATCCTAGAACTATGTTTGTCTTGATTCCCATTCCTAAGGGATATATAGGAAACCCTGAAAATTTGTCTTCGGGTCCATCCCAGGTTCATTTATTATTTATCTCGGCCTCTTGTCCTGAGTTATTTATGAGAATTATGAATAGTGTGGCATATGTGGGATTATGTCCTTGTTCGTGCCAGGTTATTCTCCAGGCCATACAAATTCCTAGTTGAGACCCCCTTCCTATCTCTGTTCTTACCACATGAAGTTAAACTGCATGGCATCTCCAGAACTATGTGTAGCTTGATTCTCATCCTCATGGGATACGTAGGAACGCCCAAACATTTTGTCTTCAGGTCCATCCCTATCTCTTAGAAACCTCCTCATATATATGCCCTCTTTTCTTGAGTCCTTTAAGAGGGGGGTGTGCGGTGTGGTATGGTCTTATGTCATGATTCACATCAGGTTTATAACATCCACACCACATACCTATCCCTCTTGAGAGTTCTTCCTCCCCTATTCTCCACTCATCTTTTTGAGTCGGCTGCTCTTGAATTGGGCCCCTCAAACCTCTTTGGTAGTTCACCAATGTTCCCAAGAGCACTATGATTCAGGACCTAGAGTGTTGGATTCTATATAAACATGTTATAACCTATTTTCATGCTTCATGTTCCACTTCATTTTGGATTTTATCATCTTTCACATTCGAAAGGACCCCTGAACAGTGTGGATACTAGGCCCCAGTTCTCTCCTACCACCTTGGGCCAATGTCCCATAGAATTTCGAATGAAATTTTGATACAAGTATCACATTGTGAATATGGTAAGCAGTCGATGCTCATTTTTTGTTCCCATTTTAGGTCACACGATATGGATGCTGTGTTTCGAACATGGTCAACAACTATCCTCCATCATCACTCCACCCCCATTAATCCCTGAATATTGGTTTCATGGTTCACATCATTTTACACTTCATTATGTCCAAGTAGAATTTTTACACTCTTGGTGCTATCCCTCAGCACACATTTGCATGTTAAGAAGACAAGACCATTGTGAGGCTCCATTCGAGGCTCTGCACCATTTTCTCCTTTTCCTGTATTCCACGTGTTATAAAGACCTTTTCATCCCTTGTTTCGCACATCGAGTGCAGCTCATGTGGGATTAGGGATTTCGTCATGGTTTGTGCCTATTTGGAAGAGTCACACTTCTAATGGCCCGATCTATACAACCGTAAACTAAGATCTCTCTATGTCCTTTCCACATGATGTTAAACTGCACCCTCAGAACTACATAAGGCTAGATTCTCATCCTTATGGGATACATAGGAACACCCGAGCATCTTGTCTTCAGGTCCAGTTTAGGTTCCACTAATTTTCATTCATGTTCGGCCTTTTGGCACTGAATTTCATAGGATTGCATGGTGTGGCGTGTGTGGGATTATGTCCTCATTCACATTGGGTGTGTAATAGTCGCACCACATACTCCCATTCTATGAGCTATTATCTCCTACCCCTTTTCCTACATGACATTAAACTACACTATCAGAACTATGTATGGATTTATTACCATCCTCATGGGATACGTAAGAACACCTAGACGTTTTGTCCCCAGGTTTGGCCCCATATTCTATGACCTTTTGTTCCCCCTTGTCCAGAGGTTTTTTCCCTGGAATTGTGCATGGTGTGGTATGGACCTTGTCCTCATTCACGTCAGGTATACTTTATCATTCTATGCACATTTCCCTCAAAAACCTCGTTTCTTCTATATGAATCCAATTCATATGACTTTAAACTATGCTTCCTGGTCCCACATAATGTTAAACTATTTTGTATTTACTGATCGATGTTAAAATGCATGGGTTGGTCTTATCGTACGACCCTAAACTATGACATTATCGTCCTATCCGCACGATGAAAAATGACACTACATTGTGATGTCCTCACTTGAGGGGACATCATGTTTAGTATCAGTCATCCACCATGTCATTTTTCAAGGCTTTCATATGGCTTCATTCCTATAGTGACACCTGGATTCTCTATCCTAGGTTTGTTGCTTCACAAAAAAACACATCCATCCTAAAGAACAAACAAGATCTATCAAATGTTGCTTCTTTTGGTGTGCGGGCCAGACCCACACGATAGTATTTTACCTAGCACTGGTACCCTACCATGGCACCTCTAGAACTATGTACGTCTTGATCCTCATCATAATGGGGTACGTAAGAACACCCACACACCTTGACTCAGGCCCATCCCAACTTTTATTTTCGGTCCCTCGACCTAAAACCTCCCTAGGGAGCACATGGTGTGATATGGACTCCTACTGTCCTCATTCATGTCAGGTTTTGTAATTACTGCACAACATGTCTCCCTACCTCATTTCCATATATGGTCTAAGCTCTAGGACCTTACAACTAAAATCCAACCATCCTTATCACAGGACACTAAACGACATGACATTTTCCAGAACTATGTATGGATTGATTCCCATCTTAATGGGATACGTAGGAACGCCTAGACATTCTGTCTGTAGGTCCAGCCCCATGAATTTTAAATCCTACCCCCTTTTAATCCCCTTGTCTCAGACTCTTTTAGGAGCATTTTTTGTGGTGAGTACCTCTTGGGTTCCCATTAATGTCAGGTTTTGTAGTAATCGCACCATGTATCTCCCTTTTCTCTTCCCAACCGGTCCGAGTTCCACGACCCTAAACAAGATCTTCCTACAAGAACTACGCATCGAGTTTGGATACTTTTCCACCCTTTTCACATTTCATTAAACCAAAACCCTCTTAAACTGTGAGTTTGAATCCACATGACCCCTTCTATTGGGAAGGTATTAAACTCCCTCTTTCTGACACGCCTCGTTGGCGTACTCAAATGCGCTATGGAAAAGAGCCCAAAGTGTGAAATTTTACATGGATATTCCCTTGTTTCATGTTCATGCTTCATGATCCCTTTATTTGGATCTACATCCTCTCCCATGTCTGAAGGGACCCCCTTTACGGCCTAGTATCATACCACATTGGCTCACCTACTGTCTTGGGTCAACGCCCCTGAAGACCCCAGACAACATTTGCAACAAGTTCTGTGTTTCAAACATGGTCATCTGTCGACCCCCATTTGCCTACCCCCATTCCAGGCTAACGAATAATGGATGTTGTGTTCCGAAAATGGTCAACAGTCATACTATATCTTAACACTTCCATCATTTTGATCTAGATATCATGCTCCATGATAAAAATCTTTCCACTTCCTTATGTTTAATTGGAATTCCAACACATTTAGTTTTACCCCTCTATGAATCTATGTGCATTGACTGAGAAGGTCAGTAATATTGGGACGTCATTCACCTATCATTCCATTTCCCCTAATTTGTGCCTCCCTGTAACAGAAAAATCCCATCACTACCCCGTGTTTCCCACATCGAGCACAACTCATGTAGGATTAGTGGTTTTGTAGGATGTGTACTAGTGTGGCTGAAACACACATGCCTCTTGTCCCACATGATGTTAAACTGTACTCTGATAACAACGTATTTCTTGATTCCCAACTTGATAGGGGTACGTAGGAACGCCCGAACACTTTGCCTCGAGCCCAACCCAAATTTCACCATCTTCGGTCTCTTGAACTAATATTTCCCCTAGGATTATGTGGTGTGGTATGGAATGATTTGGTCCTCATTCATGTCATGTCTATAAAGGCCGCACCACATACCTCCCCCCTTTGGGATCTTTCCTTGCACTCTCCATCCTACAATATGATGTTAAACTACATAGGTTCTCCAAAACTATATATGGTCTGATTCCCATCCTCATGGGATACATAGAAACGTTCGAGCAATTTCTCTCGGGCCCAACCCAAAATTAGGACACCTCTAGTCTATGTTCTAAATAATACCACTGGGAATATGTGGTGTGATATGGACTTCTTGTTCCTCATTCACGTCATGATATGTACCGTGCCACGTGTTTCTTTTCTGGGTAACCATGTCCTTAATGCATGACTTTAAACTATGGTTCTACCCTGAACAAGTTTAGGATGCCCCATGATAACTATAGGATGCTTCAGATTCCTCTCCAGAGAGGATTTCCCCAACCATCATTGGCCTCTAACTACGTTGTGCTTGATAACTACATTTAGATTTATTCTCATCCTTATGGGATATGTAGCGACGTCTGGGCATTTCACCTCGAGCCCAACCCTAGGGTCATTAACCCTTCTAGTCCCTCAGTCATGATTATGGTCCAAACTCTACAAACTTAAACTAGGAGCCTACATTCCATGCAACATGACTTTAAACTGTTATCCCTAGTCTAGGAAGTATGACTTTAAAAATATGTGCAACATACTATTCATATAAAGTTAAACTACTATATTCATCATCCTCATATGTATGATGTAATACTACAAGTCATTCTAGGTCCTCACCAGAGAGGTCCTATTTGAGAGTTGGTATAATCCCTGATCAGTTTGAGGCACTCACCTAATGTTATTTCATCAAGGTGTCCTAATTTCAAGAGTGTTGAACTCCATTCGAATAACCCATCACTCCACCCTCCATGCTTTTCATGCCATTTATTTGGACCTTCGTCCTCTTTCATGCCTGAAGGAACCCTCTACCAGTAGGGATGCTCCGCCTATGGCTCACCTAGTTTCCTAGGATAATGTTCTGGAAGTCTAATGGATGACATTTTCAGTCAGGCCCTGTGTTTCGAACCTAGTCAGCAATCATACCTCATTTTTTATCCACATTTCTAGGCTAATGTAATAGGGATACTATGTTTCGAACACATTCAATAGTTATCCTTCATTATCATTCTTCCCCTACAACATTCCAAATTTTGGGTATCATGATTCACACTTTCCACTCTCCTCTATTAGGATTTATTCTAACGCCCCTAGAATTACCCCACTCATGTACTAGAGCATGTTGGGAAAATGGAAATTCTACTATTATGAGAACTTCATCCTCCATTCAGGATTCCCTCTTTCTTTTCAGAAATTTGGATCAGTTTCTCAGACCCCAGATGCCTGAATCTTGGTTGGCAATCCCATATTTGGATGGAATAATGATGCAATCGTCATTTTTTTCTCACATCGGGCATGACCCACATGATCTTAGGGATCAATCACTGGATATTTCACAAATGTGATGGAAATGTAGAAAACCAAAGATAACTAATGGAACCCATGTACACAGTCAACATAAATAGGCCAATCATGAAAGTATGTTTATGAGTTCACATACATTATAGAACCATAGGATTATCCCCTCCCATAGATGGGTTGAACTCTTCAATAGAGCATTCCAGATTCGCCAAACTCTGGATGGTGGCATCCCAGATCTGATGTTTCTTATTAAGCTCCCGCTCTTCCTCAGGGGCGATGGGGCATAGTTCATCAGCCTATATCTGGGTCCTCTCCTCGTCGGCTCGGATAGTATCCATCTCATTAGAGGATCACATCATACATTCTTTGTCTTCTACCATCTGGCCTTTTAGGTGAAATATGAGCCCTGATTGTGCATCGAGGAAAGAAGAGTACTCGTTAGCCCACACCCACAACTGCTAAATCTCATTATCAGCCTATTGAATCCTTTTGATGTTCATTAATTTCCTCCACTACCAGCCAACACCAAGGCCACGATAACGATCTATAATATTCTTTTCTATGAAGTCTCGGAAGATCAAATGTGGATTTTGGGAATCCACTCCTCCAGTGCATTATTCTCACATTCAAGAATGAAGCCTCTCCATCTGGTCTATCCATTGTGCTTGAGGGGTCTCCCTGATGAAGTGCTTGATAAAATTCCATGACCGACGACAGACGATTTTTCTATCCTCTTCATCAGAAGTTGTCTCATCCTGGTCCTCAGGGTTGGTGGGTTCACAAGCAGGGAACGCCTCTAGGAACTCATTGGCTGGATCTTCATCTGATGTCTAGTCTGATAGGTCAAGACCCATGTCATCCAATCGATCCCCATCATCAGATTCTACCTTAATTATTTTAGGATTGACCTTACTGATGGTCCCACCTATGATCAGGAGCACTGTAGTTTGGTCAGTTTGGGCATCCACTTCCATGACCACCGACATTCCCCTGGGAAATATAGTGCCAAGAGCTCCGACCATCCTCGCCAAGGTAGTTGATACCATCTGAAGAACTCCGCATGTAAAAAAAACACAGACATCAGTTGACTTGATTCAATGGACGACAATTACCAATTCTGTGAAGAAGATTTACAGAGGTATAATAGTCAGTCTCACTCCTGAGTTATTGTCATCGTAACCCTGAGGCACATCACTTTGTATATGGTGGGGAATTCTGAAGACTTCAGGAGAAAAAACCTAGGTTTCGTGACCCTACTAAGTGTGGCGATTGCCGTCGTTGTGAGTGTAGGTCCTGAAGTTCCCACAACTATATCTACTATTTTTTGGGAGTGTTTTTTGTGTGTGAGGCCATCCTACACAGGTAAAACATTAGTCGAGAGGTCATAAATGACTTGGATAAAGAATAAAAGATGGTAGTTTATGGTTTTACCTCGGGAGACTCAACAAACTCTTCCAGCTCCAGGTCCGAATTTCTAACCTCGCCCTCCTCTAGAGGGCTCCCTCCACCGGCCTCCCCCCCCCCCCCCTAGGAGGACCCTTCCGATTCTTCCGATAAATGGAAGCGCTCCCTCAATTCAGTAGAAAACAAATTTGGAGGGGCCTTTCGATTGAGAAACACCCTCAATCGATCTTTCATCAGACGCAAATCACCCCAAGAGTGCATGAGGTCCTCCATCTTAGAGATATAATACTCCCCCTACACCTGGGATACTAAAAAATGAGCACTAGCATGACCAATCCCCTCCAAATCCGTCCCGAGATGGTTCAGATGGTACCACATCTGAGAAGGGTTGAGGAATTGTTTGTTGAAATCCCAGATGTCCCAAGCCTCCAGGAAGATAGCATCCTAGGGTATATCTATATGGCGCAACTGCTTCTCTGGAGCCTGGGTCGGTATCCTATGGAAACCCCTAGGTGGCCTCCCCTCCACATGACTTTTCCCCTCTAGGACTATCAGGTCCACCACTTCCGACTGCCTCTCGGTTGGTGTAGGCCTTTCCATTACTACAAACCCACCACCATGTGACATTCTTTCCATCTTCTGGCCCCAACCTCGAGGTTGAGGAGGCACCCCAACGCTATCCGGGATAGTCTGTTACTTCAGAATCTCCCCTGAGTAGGCTGCCTCCCAACTCTTGGTTCACTCCTTCACTAGCCCATAGACAGTTGTGGGAAGAGGCATCTCATTACGCCTATTCCCATTATCTTGTATGAACATGAGACACATCTTCTGCATAAAACACGGATGGTCCTCGTGGTTCACTCCCAAGTTGACCCACAGAGTCAGCCTCTGCATGCACCGTAACTACCTCGAAAAACAGTGTGGGGTGTACAGCTCTTAGAGAGGCTCATGGTCAACCTATGCCACTAATAATCCATCCTTAAAGGCTAGGAGGTAGGACTGATGATCCTCTATTACCTGAACATCATCATTGAACACACCTATTGGAAATGAGAACAGGCAGATGTTGAAATCTTCTACCTTCCAGACTCGGTTCAGCACCAATAGCGGGGTTAGATTATCCAGAAAACACCCCACTTTGTTTAGAATAGTCGGTCAGAAGTCTAAACCTGGAGGGGAAATGGGGTTTTGATATTCATAGACGCCCCTAATATGTGCCTATATCTACCCATATAGAAGATGGAACGACCCGATACCCTATGTGGCTTCTTCCCTTCACTGATATGCCACAACACCTTATACAACATGGCGAGTATCGGGATCCCTAGGTTGACCCGTTACCCTATGTCTAACATGGACACCGTGATGAATGTTCTTGGCTGCACACCCATATTGTGTCCCTTACTAGTAGAATCCAGTTGAAGATAAGAATCGAGATGAATGAATCCAACCTAACCCCCAATTGCTACTCGGTACTGATACTAAATCCCCATGTATTCCACTGGTTGTCCTCCAAGAGTCTCCAATATGAGTGCTCCTTACTGAAGGTTCTGGGCACAGTGGAAGTGCATGGGTGAATGTTCCCACATGTCTTTTTGTCATTAGAAATGATCAATCTGGGATCAATAAAATGATAAATGCCAGTCTCCATGGATCGAATCATAGAAATAGAAAAAGAAAAAGGATGGTCCCAGAACCACAAACAAGGGCCATCATAAGTTGATTATAATTAATTTAATTAATTGATAATAAGTACCTTTTTGGTGTTCTTTCTTCATTGATATTTCTAATCATGTTATGATGTGATTATTCATTATGTCATAGAATCCAAGTGTAAACTTCCTCTAGCGGTGATCCATACGTGTACCACGTATCTCTGGACGACGCCAAAAGAATCTCCAGGTGCGTGCATGGAGAAACCTTTTCCTGTGTTATCTGCCTTAGATCACCTTGATCTGATGGAGGTGGATCTCTCTCGGTCTTGAGAGTGTTCTTGGAGGATGGAGTTCTTTCGGTCTTGAGAGAATTCTCTAGAATTTTTGTGCACAAAGATTCTCATAGGAAAGGAGTTGGGGTTGTGGGGATATTTATAATCGGGTTTTAGGTTGTAAAGTTTTGACAATAAATAAATGCGTTACACGTTTTATTTATTTAATTAACTCTTTTGAAAAACCCCATGTCAAGTCATTAATTCTTTGACATGCACCCACACTGATTATAATAAATATCATTTAATAAAATGATATTATTTTCTCAAAATCCCAACTGGAAAAACTACACGGCGTGTAATCATAAATACACGGCGTGTGCTTGTTTTTCATTGAAAACTACACGGTGTGTACATTCAATGTACACAGCGCATATATCTTATTTTCATTTATTCATTTCCTTTCCAAAATGAAAAATACACGGCATGTACATTCAATAATACATGGCGTGTACTTGTTTTCAAAATAAAAACTACACGACGTGTAATCATTAATACACGATGTGTACTTGTTTTCATTTTATTGTTCCTCCAACATTAAAACAATTTAGGATTCCTTGAATAATTATTAAACCATGTATGGGAATAATATTTATTCTACTTGAGATACTTGAATAAACTTAGTGTGTGACCCTCTAGGTCTCTTTCTCATTGGCATTAGGCATGTTTGCCTAAAGTCCAAGATTATTGTCTAGCAACGGGTCAAGGCACCCAAGAGAAAGAAGTTGACGCCGCATTGACATGTCACCTCATACTAATGATTAATATGTAACTTAATACCTTTGTCTCAATATCTCATCAAGCAGGTTTCATGGAAATGTCATAAACCTATATACTTGATCCGTCATTCTTTGACTACCTGAAATAAACTCGTCGTTTCACCATGGTCATGGAATTTCATGCGACAGTTCTATTTAAATCAAAGGGTCGAGATATGAACTTCCATAAATGGAAGGGACAAATCCTTCATCAACTTATCCATTAACAACATGTCATTTGTGACGCACCCAATGTACCCTAATTCTCGCGAACTGTCTTCATGACGGTTTTTGTCAGCAAATATAAGTGTGCGAGTCATGACATGAGTTAATGATAATCTTATAGTCTAAGGACCATTACACATGCTCATAGATAGTAATGTCTAATGACACCAAGACATGAAAAATTACTACTAGTGGGTCTGTTCTCATAATCTCCCATCTTGGAGATTACCAAGTGCGAACTCCATGAGAGAGAGTCTCGTCTTATTAAGAGTACTCGCACATGACGGTCTGTATACTATGTGTCCTATCACAGCATGTCATCCAACTGTAGAACATTATTTAAGAATATTTTTATATAATTTCAAGGTTATAATCATAGCGGGGATCTTCTATGACCTCCTTAATGCAACAAATATTCCCAGACATTAATATATTATAGTCATGCAGAACAATGAACAATATATAATAAGTGTTTATTCATGTAATCAAAGTACAAGCATTTGGTTCTTAGGACACCAACTCTAACAAACTCCCACTTAGACTAGATCCAACTACCTATGAATTTTAGTCCGCTAGACCTCACCTGATGATCATGTTTCTGCTGAGTCAAGGCTCTAGTCAAGGGGTCTGCCAAATTGTCTTCCGTTAAAATACTGCTCACTGCAAATTCACCTCTCTGAGAAAAATCCCTCAAGAGATGATACTTCCGAAGTATGTGCTTTGTCTGCTGATGTGACCTTTGATCTTTTGAAAGTGCCACCGCTGCAGTATTATCACAATAGAGAGTGATAGGATCTTTACTGCTAGGTACTACATCCAGCTCTTGGATGAAGCTTCACATCCATACTGCTTATTTAGCTGCCTCAAAAGATGCGATATACTCGGACTCTGCTGTAGAATCTACCACCACACCTTGCTTTGAGATCTTCTAGCTCACTACACCTCCATTCAAACTAAATATGTATCCAGTCCGCGACTTCATGTCATATTGATCAGTCTGGAAACTAGCATTTACATGTTCTTTGAAGACTAGTTCCTCATATCCTCCATAAACTAGGAACATATCCTTAGTATGCCACAGATAATTAAGGATAGTCTTGACTGCCATCCAATGGCAGTCTCCTGGATTATCTTTATATCTTCCTACCGCACTTAATGCGTAAGCAATATCTAGCCTTGTACATAGCATAGCATACATGACTGACCCCATTGAGGATGCGTAAGGGATCCTTTCCATTTTCTTTCTTTCCTCATGTGTCTGAGGATACATTTTCTTGGAAATTTTAATGCCATGTGACACTGGAAACAATCCCCACTTGAACTGTTCTATACTTAATCTCTTCAGTATCTTGTCAATGTATGTACTTTGACTCAGGTCCAACATTCTCTTGGATCTATCATGATGGATCTTGATCCCAAGAATATATTATGTCGTTCCCAAGTCCTTCATAGAGAATAATTTATCCAACCATGCCTTAACTGACTATAATACAGGTACATCGTTTCCAATTAGTAATATGTCATCAACATATACTATTAGGAAAACAACTACACTTCCACTAAACATTTTGTAGACACAAGGCTCACATTCATTCTTAACAAAGACAAATTCCATTACGTATTTATCAAAATGAATGTTCCATGACCTTGATGCTTTATTTAATCCATAAATGGATTTCTGAAACTTGCATACCTTGTTGGTATCCTTTGGAGTCACAAACCCTTCAGGTTGTGTCATGTAGACATCTTCATAGAGGTTCCCGTTAAGGAATGTTGTTTTGACATCCATTTTCCAAATTTCATAGTCATGGTAAGAAGAAATGGCCAATAGGATTCTGATGGATTTCAGTATCACAACCGGTGAAAAGGTTTCATCATAGTGAATTTCTTGACACTGTCTAAAACCTTTTACAACCAGTCATGCCTTATAGGTGCTGACTTTTCCCTCCATGTCCAGTTTCTTCTTGAACACCCATTTATTACCAATAGGCTTTACATAAACTGGAGGATCTACCAAAATCCAGACTTGGTTTTGGTACATGGAATCCATTTCAGAATTCATGGCTTCTTGCCACTTGGCAGCATCTGTTCCTTCAACTGCTTCCTTGTAGGTAAGAGTATCATCATTTTCAACCAATAATGAGTCACCATCCTCGGTGACAATAAAACCATATCATTCTGGTTCTCTCACCCCTCTCATGCTCTTACGCAGTTCTCGTGTCACTGGAACAGATTTCTCTTCCAAGAGGCTTTGTGGAATCTGTTCTTGTACCAACTCCTATGTATCATGAGCCTCGACTTCATCAAAGTCTATCTCGCTCCCACTATCTCTTTTGGTGATGTGCCCCCTCACAAGGAATATGGCATGTCTTGCCACTGCAACCTTTTTATCTGAGGGTTTTTATAGGTAATATCACCTTGTTTCTTTGGGATATCCTATAAAGATACACTTTGTGCCTCAGGGTGCAAGTTTTTTACTTGAAGATGCCTTAACAAATGCTTCACTACCCCACACATGTAAATTCGATAACATGGATTTCCACCCACTCCATAACTCATATGTAATACCATTAATTGATTTAGTTGGTACTTGGTTTAGTATGTGTGATGCTGTTTGTAATGCATATACCCAAAAGGATAATGGAAGACTCGCATGACTCATCATTGATCTCACCATATCCAAAAGGGTGCGGTTCCTTCTTTCACTTACACCATTCCATTGAGGCGTGTAAGGAGGAGTGAGTTGAGATAGAATCCCAAATTCCTGTAAGAAATCAATGAAGTCCAGATTAATATATTCTCCTCCTCTATCTAAGCGGAGCTTCTTAATCTTCTTACCAAGATGGTTCTCAACTTCATTCTTTTATTCTTTGAACCGATCAAAAAAAATCTGAATTACACCTCATTAAGTAAATATATCCATATCTACAAAAATCATCAGTAAAAGTTATGAAGTACAAGAACCCACCCCTTACTTCAACTGGAAATGGTCCACACACATCTGTGTGAACTAATTCTAGAATATATTTATCCCTTTCACCTTTCCCACTAAATGGGGCTTTGGTCATTTTTCCTTGTAGACACGCATGACATACACCAAGTGGTTTTAGTTCAAAAGAATCTAAATACCCATCTTGATGTAATTTTGTCAAATGTTTCTCATTGACATGACCTAACTGGTGATGCCAAAGTTTGGTGTGGTATGAGTGATGTGACTTAAATTTTTCATCGATTACCATTACTTGGTTTGTGTAATCTAACACATAAAGTCCGTTATATAAATGTTCCATACCAAAACCAATGCTATCTTTATAAAAGTTGCAACATTCATTTCCAAACTTGAAGGTGAATCCATCAGTATCTAATCTGGATACTGAAATAATGTTTTTGGTTACAGAGGGTACATAATAACATCCTTTCAATACCAAGACCATCCTAGTAGGCAATGTGAGGTGGTAGTCTCCGACAGCAACAATAGCGAGTCTGGCCCCATTGGTTGCTCTCAAATCCACCTCACCTCAGTCAATCTTTCTAAATCTACATAGTTTCTGTATTTGGATACAAATGTGAGAACCGCAAGCAGTATCTAATACCCAATTAGTAGAAATAGATAGATTTCATTCGATAACAAACACACCTGAAGCTTCCCCTTTCTTCCTTGGATGGGTGCAGTTTTTCTTCTAGTGGCCCTTCTTTCCACATGCGAAACAAACAACCTCATGTTCTCTTGCCTCCCCTTTTATCTTCCTTTTCTTGTAAGGCATTAAAGAAACTTCGGGCTTAAAGATCTTCACCTTCCCTTTCATTTTATTCATTATAAGTACATAATGTGTTTCATGCTTCATATCATTGTCCACTTGGATAATGAGGATAAGGAGATCAGATAGAGACTTCTCAATGTTGTTCATGTTGAAATTTACAACAAAGTTAGAGAAGATCTGAAGAAGTGGTGAAAGAATGAGATCAGTACCCAGTTCTTCGGGGAGTTTAAACCCTAGAACCCCCAAGCGCTCAATGTATCCAATGATCTTGACTACATGAGGCCCAGCTAAGGCACCCTCTCCAAGATTTCTCTGGAATAGAGCCTTGGAGATCTCAAACCTTTCATGTCTTTCTCTCTCCTGGTATATACCACTGAGGTGCTCAAGAATGCTATAGGCATCCATGTCTTAATGAGACTTCATGAGCTCACTAGACATTGATGATAGCACCAAACATTAAACTTCGAGTGCATCATTCAAATGTTGACCATAGACTAGGAAATATTCATCACTTTCCCCTTGGGTGGGCAAATCAGGAAGTAGGGACTCCAGCACGTAAAACTTTAGTTCATGGAATAGGATAACCCGAAGGCGCCTAAACCATTCCTGAAAGTTACTTCCAGTGAGGATATTGTCTTTATCTAGAATTGATTGCAGAGAAGAGGTGGTTGACGAGTTTTTCATATTGATTCTACAAATTAAAAGAGTATATTTATCTGTAATTTATCGATTACATTTTATGAGAAATAAAAAAATGAATTTATTAATTCTCCCACTATTTTATCAAGTCGAAATGGCCCTCACCATTGAACTTGGAATGTCTAGTTGACATGACATTCTAGTGGCAAGGATCCATATTCCCCATCGCATAACCCCAACAAGGGTTGGTCAAGCTATTTGAAGGTATATAGGTAGGTAGGTCTTTTCCAACGGTGAGCTTACAATTCCTTAATCTATTACATGGACTCCCCAATCCAGAAATCCTGACATGGATTTCCTCAACACTTGCCTCCATTTTACAACAAGTCTAGCAAGGGCTACTCCACTTGATGTAAAATGTTTAAGTCAACCCGAAACTTTCATAAGAGCTTCCTTTATAGAAGTAAGTGTCCCAACAAGGGTTGGTCAAACACATAGTTTTATTGATTCTTTCCCTCAATCAAGTAATGAAAGGCTTGGTATGACTTAATATGGTATTTGAGGGATTGTTTTCTTTATTCGTAGTTTTGTATTATCACATGCTTGTTAATATTAAGTGATGCGTTCTTAAGTGATTAACCATGTTTTGATAATGTTTAAGAATAGTCCGGTTTTTATTTTATTCCATCTTTGCATGCTTGTTTATTTCATTAATTATGTGATCGCGAAAACACATACATAATAAATAAACCATGAAATCAGACAGAAATAAAATAATATGGCGTGATTATGATCTTATATTGATTAACTTATCTATTGACTTTGATAATATAACCCTGACATAGGAAAAAACACCTTGAACCGATGGTTCGTGTTTTGTAGCTCCCACCTGTCCACCTTTGTATCTTCTTGGGTTGGTTTGAACTCAGATTCGGGTTTTGAACCATCTCCTCTGGCTTGGGAGATCCTCCATTACATGGGGTTTACATTAAAGAAACCATGGGCACAAAGGCGCTACATTTTATTGGAAGAAGGCTCGCAGGCCAATGAACTTAAATTAAACAAATTTAAATGAAACCATACACACACACAAAAGGTCTTTGGTCTAGCTCCTGATCATCCATAGCATGCAATGGCATTTATGCATATTTAGAATTCAAATTCTATTAATCATTCTATTATTTAAGATAGGTTGTGATTGAAATTAATTAATTATGATCTTATAATTAATCAATTCTTTATCTTAAATTCCTTTCTAAATTTCTTTGAGATTCTTCTCATCTATATTCCTTGTATAGTTATTTGTACTTTTGGAGGAAACCTGGTGAAATTCCATTTCTGGAAAGTACACGTCATGTAGGATATATTACATGGCGTGTATTTTTCACCCTTTATCCAAAGTACACGCCGGGAGCTTTGGCGTGTTATTTGTAATTTGTAAATTTTGGAGTACATGGAATGTATATTAATCTAATGCAGCGTGTAATTCCTTGTTACATGGTTACCAGCCTGACAATCCCATGTACGCGGAAAACAGCTTCTCCTTGTACACGGTTTCACCTGGGCCAGATCGGACTACACAACGTGTTGATTCAACATACACGCCGTGTATTATTGTTCCACATGCGGTTCATTTTTGGTAAAAAAGGTGTAATAAAATTAAGGTATAATTAATTCACACGGTGTAGTTTGGCGGACCAGTACCGGTTCGTTTAACCTAAGTACACAGCATGTAATTTTCACTACACGCCGTGTATTCTTGTGTTGTACGGAAAGAAAGAGCGGCTCCTCCGGATGAGTTCCTCATTTTTAATTTAGTCAAAAATAAAAATAAAATTTTGTTTCTATTATGTGAATCGAGAAACTAAAGAGGAAGAACAGATCTCGTTCATTCAATTTTATAGAATGATTTATCTTGAATTGAATCAAATATAAATGTGTAAATTATCAACGAAAATTAAATAACTATAATCAATTTTGTTACCTCGCTCTGATACCATTTGAAGGTTCTGAGCGTAGTGGAAGCACATGGGTGGAAGTTACCACTCAGTTTTTTGTCATTATCAATGATCAATCCGGGATCAATATGGCGATAAATGCCAGTCTCCACGGATTGAATCACAAAAATAGATAAAGAAGAAGGATGGTCCCAGAACTAAAAACATGGACCGCCACAAGTTGATTATAATTAATTTAATTAATTGACAAGAAGTACCCTTTTGGTGTTCTTTCTTAGTTGATATTTATGGTCACGTTCCGATGTGATTAGTCATTGTATCATAGAAGCCAAGTGTATACTTCCTCTAGCAGTGATCCACACATGTACCATGTATCTCTGGATGTCGCCAAAGGAATCTCCAGGTGCTAACATGGAGAAGCCTTTGCTTGCATTGTCCGCCTAAGATCGCTTTGATTTGATGGAGGTAGATCTCTCTCGGTCTTGAGAGTGTTCTTGGAGGACGGAGTTCTTTCGGTCTTGAGAGAATTCTCCAGAATTTTTGTGCACAACGATTCTCATAGGAAATGAGTTGGGGTTGTGAGGATATTTATAATCGGGTTTGAGGTTGTAAAGTTATGACAATAAATAAACACGTTACGTGTTTTATTTATTTCATTAACTCTTTTGAAAATCCCCATGTCGAGTCATTAATTCCTTAACATGTGCCCATACAGATTATAATAAATATCATTTAATAAAATGATATTATTTCCTCAAAGTCCCGACTGGAAAAACTACATGGTGTGTAATCATAAATACACGACCTGTACTTGTTTTTTATTGAAAACTACACGACGTGTACATTCAATGTACACAGTGTGTATATCTTGTTTTCATTTATTCATTTCCTTTACAAAATAAAAACTACACGGTGTGTACATTCAATAATACAAGATGTGTACTTATTTTCAAAATAAAAACTACACGACGTGTAATCATTAATACACAGTGTGTACTTGTTTTCATTTTATTCTTCCTCCAACATTAAAACGATTTAGGATTCCTTGAATAATTATTAAACCACATATGGGAATAATATTTATTCTACTTGAGATACTTGAATACACTTAGTGTGTGACCCTCTAGGCCTCTTTCTCGTTGGCATTAGGCAGGCTTGCCTAAAGACCAAGATTACTATCTAGAAAAGGGTCAAGGAACCCAAGAGAAAGAAGTTGACGCCACATTGACGTGTCACCTCATAAGAATGCTTACCCAGTAATTTAATCCCTCTGTCTCAATATATCATCAAGCAGGTTTCATGGATGTTTCATAAACCTATATGATTGATCTGTCGTTCTTTGACTACCTGAAAAAACTCGTCATGTCACCATGGCCATGGAATTTCATGCGACAGTTCTATTTCAATCAAAGGGCCTAGATATCAACTTCCATAAATGGAAGGAACAAATCCTTCCTCTAATTATCCATTAACAACATGTCATTCGTGACGCACCCAACATACCCTACTTTTCACCAACTGTCTTCGTGATAGTTTTCATCAAAAAATCTAAGTGCATGAGTCATGACCTGAGTTAATGATAATCTTCTAGTATAAGGACCATTACACACGCTCGTAGATAGTAATGTCTGATGACACCAAGACATGCGGAATTACTACTGGTGGGCCTGTTCTCATAATCTACCATCTTGGAGATTACCAAGTGCGAACTCCATGAGAGAGAGTCTCATCTTCTTATGATTACTTGCACATGATGGTCTGTATACTATGTTTCCTATCACAATATGTCATCCAACCATAGAACTTTATTTAAGAATATTGTTATAGAATTTCAAGGTTCTCATCATAGTGGGGATCTTCCATTACCTCCTTAATGCAACAAATATTCTAGAACATTATTATATTATAGTCATGCAGAACAATGAAAAATATATAATAAGTGTTTATTCATGTAATCAAAGTACTAGCAGTTGGTTCTCAGAACACCAACTCTAACACTTACTACATTGAACCCCCTTCGGACAGGTTTGATACCTCATGGAAAAATTTCCATCTACAGGGGAATTTAGGAACTGACTGAACCACCACTTAAAGTGGACATCCCTCACTAATTGTTTATCGTCCCTTGGGACCAGGTCCATTAATGCCTTTTACAGCAGCGACATATACTTTGGGTCTTACCATGTATTCGTGGTAGAGAGTAACTCATCACACATCTCCCCCAGTATTTGGACGCATGATATTTTTTGTAGGTCCCATAGGCTAATTCTGACCTCCCCATGGTAAAAATAGAAAGTGTTAGTCCTCGACAACCACCTGCTCAGCAACTATAGTATCATATGCTTCAGCTATTAGATGTGGAATTAGGAGGCCCATGATGCCTCATATAGGCCCACTCGCCTCATCTCTGCCCCAAAATCCTCAGAGAAGGCACATACCTAGTAGTCCCATTCCTAGTCATCCATGAAATTGCTGCCCTGGTGCATATCCCATTCATCATTCCACCCATTCTCTGGGTTCCCTAATGCCTCCTTCAGAATGGTGTGGTGCTGTAAGGGAGATACCTATGGCTGCAATGCCTTTCTAATGACATTGTTTACATGACTATATGAATAGTCATCATTGACAGGTGTATAATTCTCCCAAGTAAGACTGTCATCCACCCTGAACCACTGGTATTGGCATGATGTACTCCTAAAACAGAAGGATGTCTTGTCCCTAATCGATTTAGGAATGAAAACATCATCACTCATACTGAAGCCATATAGAGGAAACCTTTTTCATAGTGGGTAGTTATTATGACGCTTTGACATCAGCTCCACTAGGGACTCATGGTCTGAATATCTCTATACATATTCCCTGATACCCATGTTATTTTCCATTTCATCCCTCTGGGTAGAATCTTCAAGGACACCTGGAAGCTTCTTAATGATCCATTCAGTTTTTGATGTTTTTGTTTTTTTTTATTCTGGATCACTAAGCTTAGTCATGGAGCTCGTTCGCAGAGCTCTGTCACAGAAATAGGTAACAGAGCCCTACCAAAAAACTCATAGGCACATGACGCAGAGTGCACACTCATGGAGTCAGAAGACTCACTGTGCACTAAAGAGCATCGAGGACCTGATTCACAAAGAGCAGTCGCAGGGTGTGCAGAGCTTCACGAATCAAGAGAACAATATCTAAAAATTCATAGATGAGTAAGGAAAAAATAGGGGTCAACCTCCCCTATTTATAGGTAATGAACTCTGAGATTTGCGTCATGCCTAGCCATGGTGAGCTTCACGGCGTTCCCAACCCACACATTGCCTCTCCGCATCATGACTTGGATTTGCGATATTTCTTTGCGATTAGCCTAATTTTTTTGAAATTTACCATCATAAAAAGTCCCTTTTTTTCTCTTTAACTCCAAGTCTGTGGGGTGGGGGAATTTGTTTCCACTAGAATATGTACAGAAGAAAAGGATGAAAAGAGGAAACCAGTGCTAAAGGGGGCTGCCTCATGAATATCCTTCGTGGAGCCCTTGATCACTACAGCCTTCACAGAGCCACTTAGCACTACAGTTGATACAAAGCTGAGGCCCCCTATGTGGTCACTATAGAGTAAAGATGTGGGAGGTTCCACAGTTATGATACAATTGACTGGAAGCTTTGCACCGCGGAGGGAACCAAATCACCTCTACGATCCCTTAGAAATTGATAGAAGATTCTGCAAGTGTTTTAGATATAATTCGGAAGAAATTTGCACTGAGGAGGGAATGGAGGTGGACTCTGTGGTTATGAAAAACTTGATGCAATCCTCAACCGACTGTAGAGCACCATGTGGCTTCTCAATGAGCTGTATGATATTCATTCTTCATCTTGACTATAAATACCCGACTTCCCTAAGAACCAAAGGACTAATACCCCAACATTTCTCCTTCTCAACTCTCAAATCACAAAGCAACATCTGCTCAATGAAACATTGAAAAAAATGATCTCTTCAAGGTACTTGAACATTGAGAAGTACCATTCCCTTAGCTCAAATACAGCCCCTCTTCGAGAAGGGATTCCCTTCGCAGAGCCCATGTGCCATCATGAAGGAATGAGATCCCTAGGGGGACTCGAGTCTTCATAGAGCACTCATGTTTCGTGAAGTACCTTCCAAGAACATGTGAACCAAATGCTAAGGTAGGGTCACTGTGCTTCATGAAGTACATTTCTTCATAGTGCTATGATTTGTAAGGCAACCATGATCTGGAAAGTCCTACTCCACGAAAGGCCATGTACTTTGTGAAGCACTCTTCATATGCATCTATACCCTATGCCTAGGCTAGGACACTCCACTTTGCGAAGCATACCCCTTCGCAGAGTCTTTCCACTCTGTGGAGAATCAAATATTCTCAAGATCCTTTCATGTGAACCCTTATTCTTTGCAAAAAATTCTCCCATACGACCCTCCAGTTTTGTATGAAGTGATTTCAAGGTCCCTTGGGTGGTGCTTCATGTTGCGTTGCTTAGCCTCATGCTTCTTCACATAGGTACGCTAGAGACTATTACTTATTCGCATAGCCACGCTAACGTGAGCCCCTAAATGGATCACTTCATAACATCACCCTAAAATGGCATTGATGATGCCTTCCCTACCCTATGGGTGGGTGCGTATTCATTATGTAAGTTCATGGGGGGCGGAGTGAACTCGCATTTTCTAAGCTGCAGGATGTTAAACTGACAAGAACCATCATCCTCATCACATAAAATTAAACTGTGGACTTGCCCCAAGTATTATATATGGGGTACCCCGTATCAAACATTATTCATTCCCGTGCATCTCCAAGGGATATTCAACACATGGAATGAGATTCTCTTTGTTGGAACAACATAAATCCACAAGGAAGGGAAACCATCCTGGTGTAAGCCGTTGGCCTTTCTTGCGGGAGGTAGAATCCCTGCTCCTTTATTTTTTGGTGCAAAAAACCTAGAAGAGATATGGGCACATAGACCTTCATTACCCCATATCTCTCCCTCTATGATTTGTATCCATCATGCCTCCACCATGGATTAAGTCCCAATCTTCATATCCTTGCGCCTCTAACCACACATAAGCCCATGTTTCCTCTTTGGGATGCTAACCACATGTAATCCATACTTTATTCCCTGCGTATACACCTTTCGCGATGTGATCATCAGGTCTTTTCTAATTCTTGTTTCTCACATCGAGCATGACTCAATGGGGTTAGAGTACTCATTGACCATGGAATCCTTCCTGGACCACCCTAGAGTGTAAGTCCCAAGCCTCCATTCTGAAATATGTGGGCTTTGATCCTTGATCCTATCCAAGATAGGCATGTAGGAAGCCTCCCTGAAGTTCAAGAACAACACCAATCATTCTCGACCACTTCACGTCAATCCACCTTTGTCCCACTTGACGTTAAACTGTATCCCCCATTCTGAACTACATAAACTTTGATCATTTCCCTTATCTGAGCGAGGTACATTAGAAGACTCCCTAAGGTTCAAGCCCAACACTCATTGGTCCCAACCACTTCATGTCGGTTCAACCCCATCCTACATGACTTTAAATTGTATTCCCCCTTTCCACCCCGCATGATGCTAAACTATATAACTTCGAACTACGTGGGTTTTGATCCCTGTCTCCTGGAAGGGTATATAGGAAGCCTCCCTGAGGTTCAACCCCAACCAGCGGTAATATTTTTCAACCCTAAACAGTGGTAAGCCATTATATCCCCAACCAGTAGTAAGCCGTTTCAGCCCCAACTAGTGGTAAGACGTTGTATCCCCAACCATTGGTAAGCCGTTTTATCCCCAACCAGTGGTAATCCATTGTAGCCCCAACCAACAGAAAGCCGTTGTAGCCCCAACCAGTGGTAAGTAATTGTAGTTCGCAATCAACGGTAAGCCACCGTAGTCCCCTTTATTGGGACCTACATCTTTGTTCTTCCCCTTGGGTGTCAGACCAACCAGGGATTCCAACCACACGTAATCCCCAGTATATCATCAGGTCATTGTTTTATTTATACACCCTAATTCTACAAATCCATCCCGAACTACGTGGACTTTTATTCCCTATTACAAGGATACGAAGTAATCCACCTTGAGGTTCAATCCCATAACTAATGTCCCATCTTGGTCTCTCCCTCATCCCCTTATGTTTTGGGAAGGTAATTCCCTAACCTGGAAGATCTACTTCCTTTGGGTCCCATCCATGCGTCCATTCTCATGGGTCGCCTCCTCACGTGTCCCATCGCCCCACCGAACTACACAGACTTTGATTCCCTACCACATGGATACATAGGAGGCCTCTCTGAGGTCCAATCCCAATGTTACCATCACTTTCATGATGGTTCCATCTCATTCCATTCACTTCTCTTAACCATCCATATCCATCCTGATTGTTACCCGGGACGACACATCCCGGTGAGATCATGTCACCCATTTTCTCACTGCTCCTTGCATCAATTGGGAAGCTAACCACACATAAGCCTCATAGGTTCCACAGTCATCCATCTAAGAGCATACCTCTTGTGATGGGATTCAATCCATGTGTAATCTCTAGAATCATATTCGGGTTATTGTCCTCTGAGCACACCCCGATTTATCACCCCTTTGAACTACGTAGGTTTTAATCCCTGTCTCTTGAGACAAGGTACATATGAAACCTCCCTGAGGTTCAATACCAACCAATAGTAAGCCCTGATGTCTTCTTTTTAGGGACCCCAGCAGCCTCAGATCCGCCTTCATTAGACTTTGTGATCCGCCAATCTAGTATAACTCTCAGGTGCTCCCTCCTAGGGCTGCACCCATCTGATCAACTCTTATCAGTGTTATAACTAGTCCGATTTGTCTTCGCAAGACGTTAAACTTACAGAATACCCTTTTTTAAGCATGGGAAGATGAGGAAAACCTCAGATACATGCCTATGGAATATAATTCCCCACATTTGATGTTGGATTCCTCGGAATTCTGTGCCATTGAGAAGACATATCATAAGAGGAAGAAACCCAAACGCATCAGTGTTCCAGCGTCCAGACACACCAGCGATGTCAAACGTGACTACTCCCTCGATCGAATGTTTCTACCATGACTTGACCCCTTGGAATTTCTTGAAAGAAGGAGTGAAATTAACCGACATCCACAAAGATATGGCACCACAAAGAGTTTCACGACCAAAATCTTAATCTTTAAGGGAGACCCGGTCTAGGTAGCGAGTTCTAAGGAGGAATCCATTGAAGGAGATACCAACATACCATTCCCATTTTTATCAAGGATAAAATGTCCCTGAATAAGCTACATATGCTTCCCACCTTTGGAAAATGGGAATGTGGGGAAACATATCTACCCATCCTCGACAGTGGATGCATGCCCCGACAAAAGCATCAGAAACAAATAGAAAGTGTGTCAAACCATGAAACACTTATTGAAATTTGGATGGATTATAATAAGGAATATACACTATGAAAGAGGATACTCCTGTATATATTTAAGCCTAGGGATGATGTATTCATCCCTGATGTAGATAGAGATGATCCCACCTATTGGTTTAGGAGATCACATGGAATATACCAGTGGTACCGGACTGCTAGGGGACACATTGGGAGTTGGTTTCCTAGGACCAACTATTTTTACTTTGATTACATGAATATTCGATGAATTAAATATTAATAAAACTACTTATTATATATTTTTTGTTTTTATACATGACTTTAATGTAATGATTCCATAGAGTGTATGCCGCATTGATATGGTCATATCAGTTCCCCACTATGATGAGAACCTTGATTTGATATGATGATATTCTCAAATAATGTTTTGTGGTTGGAAAATGTACTATGATGGGACACATAATACATATACTATCAAGTGTGAGTACTCGTAAGCAGATGAGAATTATTCTCATGAATTTGACACATGGTAATTTTCAAGATAGAGATTATGATAATAGACATTCAAGTAAGAATTCCACTTATTTTAGTGTCATTAGATATTCCTATCTACAAGCTTGTGTGATTGTACTTAGACTTGAAGTATATTAATAATGCATGTTATAACTCATGTACTTAGATATATTTTGTAAACCATGACGATAACAATTTATGGAGAATTTGAATATATTGGGTGCGTCATGAGTGAAATGTCATTAATGAATAAGTCAAGAAAGGATTTGTCCCTTCCATCTTTATAAAGGCTAATATCTAGAACCTTTTATTATAATAAAAGCATTTCAATAAATTCCATGGCCATGGTGTAACAACATGTTTATTCCAGGTAGTCAATGAACGACATATCGAGCATATAGGTTGGGGACACATTTATGAAAACTGTTTGATGAGATATTGTGACAAAGGGATTATATAGACAGTGAGTGTTCATATGTGGTTGTTGAAATTACAACATTAAGTTCTTTCTATTAGTTTCCTTAACCCATTTCTAGACAGTAATCTTGGAATTTAGGGAAGACCACGTAATTCCAATGAGAAATAATACAAGAGGGTCATACACTAAGTAATTCTATTAATATTGATTAAATTCTATTTGAGTTTAATTAATGGAATAGATATTATTCTGAAGACTAAGGAATAATTTTATTCAAGTTATATTGATCTCATAAATTAAATAAAAAATAAAAAAAATATTTTATTTATTGAATATTTTAATAAATATTTATTTTCTATATTGTAAATAAAATATTTATTTATGAATAAAATATTTATTTGTGTGTTAAATAAATGATAGAGGATTTCAAATGGACCAAGTCCGAGTCTGGAAAAAATATTAACTAACAATATTGTTACATAGTATTTGTTATTGAACAAGTTGGAATTAACCACAAAATAATAATAATATAATTATTATTACATGGAATAAGGTTTATTAAAGGTAATAAATTTTATTCAATGGCCGATATGCAATTAAATAATACTTTAACTTAAATCCCAGCTCTATAAATAAACATCTAGGTCTATTGTGTAAGGTATCCAGAAATTGAGAATAGAGAATTTTTGCGCACAAAAAATTCTCTTTTAGCTCCTCCTTATCTCTCCCTATCAAGAACGAGAAGTGTAAATATATTTCTTTAAAATTGAAGAATGAGTGATAAATAACGAAAAATGAAATATATTCAACATTACAAACTAGCACCTGGATATAGAGTGGTGTTTCTCAGAGATCATAGGAGCACATGTGGATCACCACTAGAGGGATTCTATCCATAGATCCTCACAATGCAACAAAGGTAATCTGAAAGGTTATTTTTGGACAATCAACATTCACCAATGAAGAAAGTTCCTAAGACCAGATATTTATTTATTCAAATATTAAATAAGTTAATTATAAATTTTTTGTGCATGATCCTCGCTCTTGGTTTTAGGTAATGATTATTGAAATAAATTTTAATATATCACCCACCACCACATTATTCCACTATACCCAAAATGAATTGACAAATCATAATGGATCATGCATCTCTTATGGCACACACACATTGGAACCATCTAAAACATTTCAATAGGGAGGCGTTGGAGGTATAAAAACACTCCCCTAGAACTAGAAAATTCTCAAGGTAGGTTTGGGGGACCCACTTATGCAGTAGACATATAGATGAAATTTTTTTTAGGGTGGTGAATTCATAGTTAAGTGGACCTGGGTGTATTGGGAAATCTAGTCATGTTCTGAGTTTGAAGTAGATCTAAAGTAGGTGGGGCTTCATGAGGTAGCATGGGCCTCACAGTTTCACATAAACTACCACTTGAAAATTATGCTAGAGCTGGTAATAAGATGGTTATGATAGACCAACACCTTCCATATGTATCATGGAGAGGTCAACATCAGTTTGTAGAACATTTACTATATTTATAGGATCCTGATCCAAGGAGTGATGTATGATGAATTCCCCCTTATAGAGAATGTCTAAGAGGACTAGGAGAAACATCTTGTAGTAGAAAGGGTATGGTTACGATTGGTGTAGGGGATGAGCGAGCACAAACAAGGGAGGAAGGAAATCCTATTCAAGCTGGAGTTCAACTCCTTTCTAAACAAACCAGTGGACAGGCTACCTTGGAGGCCTCATCAATACCCGAGGGTGTTTCAGAAGGGCAAGTAGCACTCCTATAAGAGGATTATAGTGGCGAGCTAGTGAAACCTATGGGGATGTAGTGTGAAGACCAAGGCTCCCATGGTCAGGATGGAGAGGTTTATCACCATGCTGATTTGAAGATGGATGCTATTGGTGGGGGATGCACATAGAGGATTTGGGCCGAGAACCTTCATCATATAAGTGATGTTGGAAATGGGGAATTGCATCAACCTAGATATCCCAATATTGGTGAAGGTATATAATGTGATTCACCACATCATCTAGGGTAAGTCTCCACTCTGTGAGTTTAGGAATTTCTAATTTATGTACAATTGGGTCACCATGCATAAGTGGGCATATGAGTATCCAAACCCCATTTTTGATCCCAACATGAATTTTTGGTCAGTGATCCTAAACATTTCTAGGAGTCACTTGATCAACTCAGGCTTTTTGGATGCGCTGGAAAGGATTGGGTCAGTGGATCACTTTATATTCCACCATTTCAACCCTCGTATAGGAAGAATTATTGATGATGGTACTGGAACCATCAAGAAATGATCATACCTCTAGGCCATTTGAGATAGGGTACCGGTGGATAGGGTTGACCGTAAAGTGATCTGTGAGCCATATTCCCCACATTGATTTGTGATATGGTTCCAATGTATAAATCGGTTGACCCGAAAGGTGTACATGGAGGTTCATTATGTGTCAACCATAGGTCCTTTGATATATATATCACATGTTAGCGAGTGAATATGGTAAATGGGAGAATGAGTTTCCACTATCTACCACTGCCTATGAGACTGACAAGAGTATGCATAGATTCGGGAGACCACATATCCTTGGGAAATTTTTAGGTACCAAACTACTCAAGACAACAAAGGAGGGGTAGCACAACCACAAGTTCAAGGAGTGGAAATGGTTGGAGCATGCCGTGGAGGTAGGGCTAGCACAATGGGTAGTGCACCAGCCATAGATTTGAAAATATCTAGAATGACATAGGTGAAGGATGTAGGGACAGAAGTGTCAACAGGATAAAAACTCCTATTAAATCAATCATTGGAGTTAGGTAAACCCTATGGGGTGGTAATGATGGTGCATGTTCAAGGTATGGGTAAGCGACTATGCCGTCTGGATTTCCATAGAAACATGGTATTTCCAAATTCCTAGGAGAGTTGGGGAATATTTGGACATATCAAAACTATATATGGGATGGGGTGACATCTAAACATAGAGGTAATATTTCTCATTGGGTTGGGTCATTCCAAGACCATCTTCCATGTTCCACAAAATGAGGCTGTGCAATATATAATAGAGTTTGAGGATTTAGTCCACTCTTGGGGCACGATGCATCCTCTGAATAGCAGAGTGAATGTTCTACTGGGCATGCCTTCTCCCTTGGATCATTTAGTGGGTAAATTAACTATATGCATGCATCTATAAGAGGATTCATATGAGTCCTGGGGAAGTAATTCATATTTAGAATCTCCCACAGAAGGAGAACCTACTATTGATCAGGAAAATATTATGATAACACATTCCTCAGATATAACTCATCATTTAGAATTAACATCTAACTCCCTTTTTGATTTATGAAAGAATATATGGGAATAGAGGAGGGGTAGGTTCATGATGAACCTCAGTAAAAGGGTGAGGGAACCTCAACCCTTGAAGGAGAAAGCATGGGGTCCCTCCCTGATTTCTAGCCACAGTCAGCTAACCATTAACTGAAGTGGCACTAATGACTAAGGCGATGACTACTGGGGGAATTGCCTCACTAGGAGGATTTCCTATAAACCATTCCAATCTCATCACTGGGGTATAATATTCATAAAATCCCCCTTTTTATTTTTTCCCTTTTATTTCCTACTTCTCTATTTTATGTCCTCATGAATCATGCTTAAATTACAGTTCAACTATGTTTGGAGATTAGTTTCCAACGTTGATGTCTGGGTTAGTGGCACATGAAGTCGAGGTGGAGGCAGCTAGTGATGCTCTTCTAGAAGAGATGGATTGTGAGGCTACAAATATTGGACCAACCATGAAGGTTATATTATAAGGGATTTTCAAGACCATTCCCTCGATGGAGGGTGTCGATATGGTGTCTACGATAGGGATAACTAAGGGGGATGTGATGGACAATAATTTCATGGAAGTTCCACAAGAGGTTACCATTGGAATTGATGCATCAATGGAGGAGTAAATACACATTCTAGAAACTAAGGTGATTGAGGGGCCTGTGATGGTCAAATATATCATGGAAGTTCCATCAGTAGTAGTGGTTATATATGAGGATGATATTGTTCCTCCAACAAGGGCTTCTAAGGAGGCTGGTATGGTTGAGTCTACCTCAAAGGTTCTATAAGAGGTAGTGGGGGATATTTCTATAGATGAGGGGGATGAAAAAGATCCATTCCCCCTACAGATGAATTTCTTCACACCTGAGGAGATTCTCGTAGATAACCCAGCCATGAATGTATTATAAGTATTTACTCCATATAAGACCGAATCCCATGAGGACTTTGAGGATTATATCTTGGATGTCATTAAAGAGAACCAGTTCATCCATCACAAGGAATGGAGGTACATGCAGAAATTCATCACCCACACCCCGATGGTTGACCCACCAAATTGGTTGAGATTTATCTATCATTGGCTAGTCGGCTTAGGGACTGATTGGTAGGACTCGAGTGGACTCCACACATTGGCTCGGGACATCCTCATTGAGCATGAATGTGTTGAGTTGTAGGTGATCAATATTTCCTAGAAAAAATATATGGCTAAGGGCACCCAGGCACTTCAGTTGATGATGTGGATATCTCTCATTTAGAAGCGATGACACTAGAGCATGCAACTTTCATTACAACTCAATCTAAGATTATTATCCATATTATGGGCCAATTCATGAAATCAAAGGACAAGGTGATAGAGGTGGAATTCTTGGTAGTTGAATACTATGCTGAGAAGAACTAGATATAGAATAGTTCCATAGAAGTCCACCCTAAAGCTGAGGAATAAGCAGTTAACCTAGAGAAGTAGTAGTGGACTATAGATGCTACTCAACAAAGGTTGGTTGAGCTCGAATGCTTGATCACTAGGATCAAACCTTAAGGGAATTTTGGATGGAACCCATAGAGGCTCTAGAGTATGGATATATGTTGAAAACTATTTAAAGTTTATTTTATCTATGATTGTATGCATATACAAGGTTCTTTTGTCTCACATTACTATCACACTTCAATAAAACTCATGAGACAACCAATGATCAATCCTTAAGATAATGTGAGTCATGTTAAGTGTGAAAAATAAGAGATGACAATGCAATCAATCATTTATATGAGAGTGTTAGAAAATCACCAAATACTCGAGGTTTGAATTTGCCGATTGACCACCAAGAGTGTTTAGAACGAGATGGACTACAATTGGAGGATGATTCTCTTTGAACAACCAACTTTCTTTTCTAATGCACACTAATTCATGAATTGGGAAACTCAAAGGGTGTAAAATTATACCCAAACAAAGGGTATTGAATAGAGTAAATCAAGATTCCTAAGGTTTGTAACACAAAGGTAGTCGAATACTAATGGAGGATAACTACTGACCATGTTTGAAACATAACATCCACTATAATTTTGCTGAGAATGGGAAAAAATGAGGGTTGACCACTGACTATATTCAAAACATGGGAACTATCTCAAAATATCTTATGAAGTCTTTTGAGGTTCCCAGGATGGTAGGTGAGCTAGTGTGGCATGGAACCATACTGTCAAGGGTGACCTGTTGAGATGTGGAGGAGGATGGGGATCCATGTCAAGGGATATGAAAAGTTTTAAGTTGAAGTTATGGAATGTTTTAATGAAATATAGAACATTTTTGATTATTCCACAATGTATTTGACCACATTAGTTAAGAATATTAGTCGGGGAAAAGGTTAGACTCATCTTCCAAGGGTATTGTCACCTTGGATTCCGAGCGACAGTCAATGAAAATGAACGATGGGGTAGGTCACTGACAATAAAGGAAATGTATTCTTAGGGAAGGGACTAAGATGACTCATAGTTTAATATCATGCAATGAGGATGATGGAAATTTAGTTTAACATCATAAAATGAGTATGATGTGTCACACAGTTTAACACCGTGTTATTGGTATGTTGAGTCATACAATTTAACATCTTGTGACAAGGATTTCAAGCTCATAGTTTAAAGTCATAGAGTTTAGACCAACTTTAAAAATTTTAAGATCATATGCTTGGACCGTTTGAGTATCTCAAAGGGTATATGTTCGAAATAGGTGAGAGGTAACCTAACATGAATTGGGGAGCCTATAAGGCTAACCGATGTTGCAAAAAACATCACTGAGACAAATTTCACATAGTTTAAGGTCATTATTCTTAGACTTGGGATCCTAGATTAAGATCATATAGTTTTGACCCAAATGGGGAAAATAGTTTAAAGGTAATAATGCTTGGATCATGGTATCTTAGTGTACGGTTATAGAGTTTGGACCAATGGTGTGAATACCCCAAATGGAAATGTGCATCATGAAGGAGTGACTAATCAATTTGAATTGAGGGACAAGAAGGCCTTACACCACACACAAACCTTTATAGAGCCACTCACGCACAGTTTAATGTCACAATTATTAGACCTGGGCTCTTATTTTAAGGTCACAGAGTTGAGAAGCATGGGGTAAAATAGTTTAAAGGTCATAATTCTTAGACCATGAGATCTTTGTTTAAGGTCATAGAGTTTGGACCTATAGGGAGCTCATGCATATCAAACTTGGTTGAAGAGAACATCTCCATGCTCCAAAGTCTGTGTGAGATATACTTAGTGTGAGAAACAAGGAGTGGTATGGAGTTCTCTGTTTCTTTTAGGGAAGAACACAACAAGAAATGAAAGTGATCGTCAAACCCTATGATAGAGATTGAAAATATTCCAGACCTAGATAGTAAAAAGGGAATGACCAAAGAATAAGGAACAACTATTGACCATGGTTGAAACATATGTTCTATACCTTTGTCAGTTCAGGATGGAGAAAAAATGTGATATCGTCCATTAATCAAGATAAAAATGTTGGATTTTCTATTTTTTATCAAATATCCTTCATGGTGTGAGACCAAGAAGGTATGTGTTCCAGTGTGGAATAGGACCATTACCTTTAGGGAGACCATTCATATCAAGAGGATGATGATTATCCAAAACAAAGAAGGCACGAAGCACAGATGTGGAAGTAAGGAATGTATCAGAGGGAATGTTGATTTTCCATGGGATCTATTCTATCATACACTCAAATATACTAGGTGATCATGTAGGAATGTGAGAATCAAGCTCTGATCAGAGGGGAAAGACCCTAAAGGGATCCAATGTTAGGTCTAGGGCCAGGATAAAATATCATGTTGTCACTTCGTATCCCATGAAGATGGGAATCAATCCATATGTAGTTCTTAGAAATAGAATGGTAGGAGGTTGACTGGTGGGGTAACATCCTCTTTAGTAAGGATATCAAGATATCTCATATTATAAGGCATCCTAATTTCATACAAGGTAGAGTTTCTTGGCCATACCATACATACTGTATGGGGTATTCTGGTTTCAAAATAGGTTTGGACTATAATCTAATATCATGTGCTAAAGATGTTAGGATTTTTTGTTTAAATTCATACTAATAAAACTTCAGATGATACTAGTTTAAGGCTGTAGAGATTAGACTACAGGGTAAGTTACTGGTTTAAGGTCATGTATATTCAATAAAAGGGGTGTCGGTTTCGGGCACATAAAATGCGTCGTGGTGAAGGGAGATATATCAAAAATTTCTTTTAATAATCATTTTCTAAAACCAGGGGTGAGGATATTGCATGTCAAACTTATAATTAATTTATTTAATATCTAAAGAAATAAATACCTAGTATTAGGAACTTTATTTATTGATGATTGTTGAACGTCCAAAAATTACCCTCTGGATTTCCTTCATTGCGCGTGTGAGGATCCAAGGGTAAAATTCCTTTATCTATGATCCACACATGTTCTAATGGTCTCTGAGTAACGCCACTAATTCTATTGGTTCTATCACGATGAATCCAATGTCTTTCATTGTTCATTATTGATCGCTCATTCTTCGGTCTTGATGAAATTCTCTCTTGTGTTTCTCATTCCTATGATGGAGAGAGGATGAGGATTTGAGAGAGAATTCATTGTGCAGAAAAATTCTCTATTCCCAAATATGGAATTGGTTTCAAATTATTTACACAATAGACATAGCCATCTATTTATATAGTTGGTCTTTCAGTTATATAATTTAATTGCAAAACAACCATTAAATATAATTATAACCATTAATGAAATAACATGCCAACATAATAATAATAATATTATTATTTTATCACCGGACATGGTCTTGGTCGGTTCAAACTCCTCTTTCATTTATTGAACACCTAAATTAATATTTTATTCTCTTAGATAAATATTTTATTCACAAACTAGTAATTAAATATTAATTAAATATTAAATTAAATAAATAAATATATTTTATTTACAATTTTGTAAATAAATATTTATTTAATTTATGTGATCAATATAACTTGAATAAAATTATTCTTTATTCTTGAGAATAATATTTATTTCATTAATTAAATTCAAATATAATTTAAAAGAGACCAACCGAAACACTTAGTGTGTGACCCTTTAGGATTCATTCTCATTGGCATTAGGTGGGCATGCATACAGTCCAAGATTACTATCTAACAATGGGTTTAGATACCCAAGAGAAAGAACTTAAAGTTGCAACAACGGCAACCACATATGAATGATCACTATGTAATATAATTCCCTTTTTCATAATATCTCATCAAGTAGGTTTCGTGATGGTTTCATTAACCTATATGCTTGATAAATAATTCTTTGACTATCTAAAATAAACTCGTCGTTACACCATGGACATGTAATTTAGGAAGACGATTATATTTCAGTCAAAGGACTGAGATATCAACTTTCTTAAAGATGGAAGAGAAAAATCCTTAACTTACTGTTTCCCCCAGAATGTGTGTTCTGATTAAGAATAACTAATTCTTCATGGTTTCCATCAGATTTATTTATTGAACTAGAAGCACCCAACGGTTCTATATCTGAAGAGACCTACTTTCCAAAGGAAGGTGTCTGTTAGGTTTTCTAACCCACAATGCTTAAGAATTCACATTGGCTGAGAGGATGGGAGGTCAGGCTCATCACACCATTTTTGGGGAAATTATTGCCTACTATAGGACTCTCTTATATATTTAAGATATGTTAATGAATCCTTATTAATCTACCAAGAATAATGTATGTTCCCTTTGAAATTTGTAATCAATTATTAGATTGTGCGGAATTCGGAATCATCCGCATGTATTTTGGGTTATTTATAAATGGATATATCTATATGTATTTGAGGTTCTCCATTAATGTTATCCTCTCAAATACAACTTCAATAATCTTTAGCTATTGTTATGATGATGTTGGTTTTTAAGCCACTCAGTGGGGTACTCTGGAATTTATTGTCATCGAGGGAGACAAACTTTTGTTTTGATATTGGGATCATACCCATAAATGGGATACCTATTTATCCTTGTGAAATGAATTAGAATCCTTGTATTTTTGGTGCTGCTTAATGGGATACATCATACCTTTTAAGGTCATGTGATAAGGATCCAATCATATAGTTTAATGTCATGTGGTAAGGACATCTAGGAGGAAAGTGCATAGTAAAATCTTGGTGTGAGACTTATGCCTAAGCAGCCCAAGGAACCTAGAGAGGATATGAGTTTTCAAGTTGTATTATAACCTATTGGGAATGTGGCCCAAAAATAACAGGGTTTATTTGGAGTGTTGAGTTTGAACCTCAGAGAGGCTTCCTACGTATCCCACTTGGATGGGAATGAAATACCACATAGTTCAATAAGTCTCGTAGGGAGGTATGTCCCTTTGAGAGAAATAGGTTGAGACTTACTCCTAAAGAAGATTACCTTTTAATAGGGTTCACGAGGGATGTATGAACAGATGTAGATTTAAGGGGGTCTTAATTTGGGGCCCATTCTTAAGGAGGATTCCCAAACTAATAGAAATATGGTTTGATTCCTGAGGAGAATTTCCATTGAGCTCGGGCCCAGGGCGAAGGCTTCATAAATATCCCAATTATGGTGGTAATTAGAGTTCTTGTAGTTCAAGACTGGAGGTGTATTGTGAAGATGTTATGATCATCACAAATCTCTAAGCCCACGTGAGTCATGCTCAGTGTGAGAAATAAGAGAGTGTGAAAGATTTAATAAACCACACACTTTCTTCTTCACTGATGGAAGAGGTTGAGCCTATGGAAAAGGATTCTGAGCTGACAGTGGGTAAGGGAATGGAGAAATGAACCCTTCAATGTGAATTGAAAGTGAATTTCATTGGGTCTCACCCAAAAGACTAGGGGATTACTCCATGAGGGATGCCTTAGAATTGGCCCCGTAGTGGAAGGAGGATATCATTATCTATGTTAAAAGGAAATGAAAGTGGGAACCGTACCTTCCCTACTAGGGACCTAAGGTTCTGAGTCTTAGATATGAGAAAGGGGGACATGGCCAAAACCCTAATCCTCTATACTGGGAACTTCCCATCATTTTCTATAAGGTAAGGATCCATGTTACTATAGTTATACAAACCTACGAACACCCTAAGGATCATGAATCCTTTATAAGACAAATGTGGGGAACCTTTTACTATAGAAACGAAATCCTAAATAGATGCTGATGTGTCTTTCTAAAAGGTTTGATAAGTCAGGAGGTTTTGGTGGAGGTTTCAACTTGGTCCCTTTTAGACAAGGGAGACAAGGAAGTATATTCCCTTATATGGGTAGATTAGAAAAGGCCTTCAAATATGGATCACATATGTGGTCAGCACAGGTCTGTTGCGTAGGTATGCAACGTGGGTATGTAGCGTAGGTATTCCATATAGGTGTACTAAATTGGTCCTAGTAGAAACTAAAAAAATGATTAACATAGGGGAATTAAGCCTATACAATCATAGAAAGGACTACCAAGAAGAAAACTCTTGGGTGAGATTTTAAATCTAAACACCTTGAGTCTCCTTTGGTGTCTTTATAAGAGCCCTGCACATGTCCTTAGGGAATAGGCCTTGCATAGGTAGCTTCTTATTTATGGAATAAGGGTCCTTGATATGATGTTCTATATTTAAAACTCTGAAAGGACTTCAATCTTTCTTATCCTATCTAATTCTATCTTTTCTCATGTTTTATAGAGCTACTTAAGAAAATTTGGGGGAACTGGGTGAAAGAGATATGAAATGGGAACTTCAAGAGTTCCTCTAAATCTGTTAGCTGCATAATGGAGATCCCAAGTTTCCTATTTATAGGAAAATAGGGGGGGTATTTGAAAAATGTTATTCATAGAGGTCGTCAGTGTACTTCTAGAGTGTAGGTTCCCTGCACAGGGGTGTAGAAATTCTACTTCCATACAGGTCCTCCGCGTAGCTTTAAAGTGTAGGTATACCATATAGGGGCTACACATTGGCTACACGGGAAAACTTTTCATTGTTAATCTTGATGTGTAGGTGTGCCGTGTAGCTCCCCTGAACTATATTTATTCACTTCCTTGAATTTTATTTGATACTTTTAAATAACCAAAGTGATTCTTTATAATCATTTTTCCCTATTAAGGAGTTTCAAAAAAAATCCCCCCCCCCAAATTGGATCAGATTGAAAAGAGAGTCTAGTCCCAAGATAAGATTATGGGGAAGAGATTATGGATAGTTAATTCTAGACCACACAGGTCTGCTGAGTAACTATGCTATGTAGGTCAGTGGCGCCTATAAATAACACTATTTCCTTTTCATTTTCTTAACCTGCATTCTCAGATTTTTTCTCTCATTGTGTAGCTCATTCGTTCAGCTCTTCTGCGCTATGCTCTCATGTAGGTACCTTGAAAATTTATGAAGGTATAACCATTTGAGAAATAGATCTATGTGGATTTACATAATTGAATGAGCTATGTAGAAAGTCTTTTTAGAAGGACTTGTGTTGGGTACCCTGTCGAAGGACCTACATAGGTGACCTCTTCAAAGGATTTGCAAGGAACATTTCCTTTTCCAAATTTTTGAATTCATTAAGTTTAAAATTTGAACTTCATTAATTCAATATTATAATTTAATGAGGAAAATATGGTAATTATCTTTTGTAAGAAATTGTTCACTTGATGAATTTGACTGATGAAGCTAAAGTTCATCAAATTGAAATGATGAAAATCATTAGACTGGATTATTACGATGTTGTTGAAAGTAACATTTCTAAGTTGGTAAAAGGACTGATTTTATATCAATGTGAATATCTATAAATCCATTATTTTTCTTTTTATGGGCATGATATTTTTCAAGATTCCCATATTCCAACTTATAAGAAATATTTTCCGAAGAATTGGTTTGTTCAACACATCAATTGTCATTGTTTGAATATTACTGCAAAGGTTATGCTTGTTAATGAAGGAACAATCCCTATTGGATGAATCATACATCATAGTGTTTGTACTACTGATATGAAGAATCATGTTATAGATCCAAGGAATCATTTCTATGATTCAACCTTTCGTTCTTCAAAAAAATATCAGTCTAATGGCTGGAAGGAAGACTGGGACCTTCGTTCTAGAGGAGGAGTCAAACTTGAATAGATGTGGGTGTTTTGGGTATGCCAGAATTGTGCAGTGTGCAGGAAATAACTGATGAATGTTCACAATTATGAAGCTATCTGGATAGGAAAAACTTATGTTTACAAAAATTATTTCATTCCTAAATTACTGAGCCGATGGAGTCCACAAAAAAATTATTTCCACTTGACGCACAGTGAGGTTGGCATCATTTTATGGGATATCTACCAAATATCTGGGGATCCCATTCTTGGGGAGATGTATGATGAATTCATTCCAACAATAAAAACATGGGTAAATGTTAAGAGGATACCACAATTGGATAATGAATTATTCAAAATAGAAAATAAATTAATGAAAGAAAATAAATATCTTCACAATAGGGATGATATTCATGCAAGAGTGTGGATGAACAATTTTTTAGAACAAATAAAAGAAAAGGTTCCTTGTTTTAGAAATCCTACCATTTTACAAAATACAGATAATATGGGTGCTTTAGGAATGTACTAGACCACATTAGAGAAAGGTGACTACAAGCATTGGGGTTATAAGGTTAAGTCCGATATTGATGCCAAGGTACTCTTATCCAGATTCCTTTCCATGTGGATAATAATTTAGTGTCTTCCAATCCATGAGTCCGGTGGTGGTGTAATACCAGATAATTTTATTATTTCATCCATGTTGGTAGATGGGAAATATATTGGGTTGGATACCCCTATATTAGCAATAATTTATCATATACTATTTCCTTTATATAATGGGAAGGATCCATTTAGATTGGTGGGACCTTTCCAAGTATTATGAGGATGTATTTTGGCACACTTTTGTTTATATTCAGTGTTTAATTCAGTTAGAGTCCCCAATGGTCAATTTACCCCATTTTAATAGAAAATTTCCAAGATTCAACCTTTGAACTTGAAGCAAGATGAAGTGTTGAGGGAAATTAATGCATTAGGAGAATTTAGCTTCTTTTTTTTTGGTAACCCAAAAACTGGAACATTTTTTAATGATGGTAAGGAAGAAAATTATGAGCTGAGGGATTATATGATGGAATTCAGGGATGGCATGCTATCAACCAGGATTGATGGTGAAATTATCTGTGAATATTATGTTCCCTAAAGGTTTTTTGTCTAGTTCAAATTTCTTCAACAATCAAGCACTTTTCCTCCAATGTATGTTATGAATGAGAAACATCCAATAGTATCTTGACAATTATGGATTTTGATGGATTTAGAGACATTCAAAATGTTAATTATGGTACCTCCATCAGATGCATCAATTAAACTAGAGTCTTTATATGCTAAATGTTGGGCTTCTTTATACCCTCAGGGGGATTTAAAAATAGGAATATATTAGGTAGCATCCATGAAAAGTTTTTTTCATATAATCCATGGTAAAAGGTTTAAATCCAAAGAGTATTAAAAGGATTTAGAAGCTCCAGAACCTTCAAAACATCCTCGTAGAAAATACACCAAGAATAATAATGCTAAGGAAACAATTACTCTAGCACCAAGGTGATCCAGTCACCGTTAGAAAAAAGTGATTATCGTCCCATCTGCTGATTCTTCTTCTGAAGAAGAGAGGCTTGAAGAGTCCTCCTAATCAGAGGGTTTTGAATTTTTTATGCAACCAACCCAATCAAAGAAGAATTATGTGTGGCCTTCAACAATCCAATACTAGAAAATCCTAACTCATGAACTCAGGGATGCATGGGAATTTCTTCAAGCTGGCCTTCGAATACCAGATGTGGGTGATATTAAAGAACCTTTTAATTTTCATCTGAACAATAATCTAGCTAAAATATGAGAGAATATTGCGGAGCTGGTGACCTTCATATATGAAACTGATGACCAAATCACATACTTAAAATGAGTATCTGGTATGATGGATTGAGGGATACGTGAAGGGGTAATTGTTCACCCTGAAGAGGAACATGAAATTTATGTTAATAATGAAAATTTATTTCCCTTTTATTTTGTTTCAGTTTAGACTTATCATCTACCATAATTAATCTTAATGGGATTCCATTTTGCAGCTTGAAATTAGATAATGAACCTCAGAAAAGGTTCTTTAGTCACCAAAACATGGACCCACATGCACCCCTATTGACACATTGGATGAAACCCTTGGGTACCCAATAATTTCTCTAGGATGGAAGACCATGATGGAGGTAATGGAGATAGAAAATCCTTGACTGTTACCTCAGGTCTCTACTTCCAATAAGAGTATTTCAATTTCTCCATTGTCTTATGAAAAGAAATGAAAGAGAGCGTTGAGATTTATCCAAAGTGTTTATAGAAAAAGTGATTATTTTCACTGTGCTCTGGTATTATGATTATATTGAAATACCTTGGTGACTATGTTCATATTTTCATAGGATCCGATTCCCTTACTTCTCTTAAGGGATTAAAAACTGGTCCCTCTAGGACTGAGAAGGAAACTCCAAGGGAAGTCAAAATTATAAGTGATTAATCTATAACCTCAACAAATGAAGTTTCAAGGGATGTGGCTGCATCATCTCTTGTTTCTACAGAGAGAGGAATGGGTCATGGTAATATAATATTCATTTCTTCTTGGTATCAAATGTTGTTTCTAACATTAGTTTCTCCATAATATTTTAGATTCATTGCCTATACCATAGGACTATGTGATAATAAATGATGATATTCTCATGGATCTAGAAGGAAGGAGCAAGGATCCTAAACAATATGAGTCAGATACTGGTTCTGATCTTGATTCAGCAAATCTTGATAATATTTCACCAGTTGAGGAGATGATGGAAGAAAATGTCAGAGGAGCCAATTTAGGAATTGATCAACATTTTTTGGATTCCTTAAATGAAGAGGATTCTATAACATACAAAGCTGTATTGTAATGGCTCGGGGTTTTGGGATCCATTAAATGGTGAAAATCTGATGTTTGGGGTGTTTTGGGTGGCCTGGAAGGCCATCCTAGCTTTTCGGTGAAGCTTAAGACTCCTAACGGTAGCCTCGGCCTACCGGTAGCTCAGCCTACCAGTATATCCGCCTACCAGTGGCCTCGGCCTACCGGTAGCTCAGCCGACCGGTAGCTTTTCCTACCGGTGGCCTCGGCCTACCGGTAGCTTCGGCCTACCGGTAGATCGGCCTACCGGTGGCCTCGGCCTATCGATAGCCTCGACCTACCGGTAGCTCGGGCCTACCGGTAGCCTCGGCCAACCGGTAGCTTGGTCTACCAGTAGACCTAGCCTACCAGTGACCTCCACGGGTTTTCCAGTAGCACCTCCTTTTTGCACGAATTGGTTTGTAAACCATGTTTTGACCCTTTTAAGCCTGTTTTAAAGCCCATTAATGGTATTTAATTAAATTATTGGTGAGGTACCCTACTTAAATGGAAAACCATGCATTTTGGTCATGCCTTTAACCTCGTTTTCAGAAACGCCTCTACCACATCCTGTGAGGAGTCCTTCCTTGATTAAGATGTGTGTGTCGGTTTTAACCACCCCGAAGGGTGAGGACCTTTTAAGTTGGACGTGTGGGGTGGCCTAATGGCATGTTCAACCCCTGATCCCGCTTCTTCCACGTTTTTGAGATTTTTCTCCATATCTTAACCGTCCCGGGGATGCTGTATCTCAGTCTTTATAACCTAAAGGCTTCTCTTCTCACTAGGTTTCTTTTTTTTCTATCACCCTACGCTCGGAATACCCTTCCTTCGGACGAGTTGTACCCCCACAAAGTTTTCCTTGATCACGTTCCCTGGAGTTCCTGCTACTCCTGATTTCCAGTTTCCATGTGAGGACTTAACGTCGATCCTTGATCAATCAGGTAGGGATTTTCTCCTTTGTCTGTCCTTTATGTGCATCATGCGGGGTGGGTATGATTTTGTCTCTATGAAAATTGATGAAACAAAACTTAATGAAGATAATGAACAGACCTCTAAAGAAGGAAGGGGGGGTGTGATTAATGTTTTGTTTTACTCCTTTATGTTGATATGTGTTGTGAATTATTCGGGCCTATGCTCACTGAAAATCATGGCTGTTGGTGATCTTTCTCTATGCACTAATGATCCTCGGTGCCCCTATATGTTTAAATAAATGTAATATGGAATTTTTTATTTACATATACTTGGTTAAATAAATTGAAAGCACCAGGATCGACCCTTTTCTGTGATAAATCCGGTTAAAGCCTAGTGGTTTGGTTGTTTTATTTCATGGAAAGATTGCGTTTGACTTTATGGTTTTCTTGGATGGGGGGGGTCTTAGATTTCTGGGGTGATATGGGTAGGGATGGGATCCCTTGTTGTTATTCTTTCACTGGTTGTGAATCTGAGGCTGTGTGGCTGCTCTGTTGTGACACAAATTCGGGTGGGATCCCTTGTTTTTTAGAAACCGTTGGCTCCTGGATTTTGGGGACATGGGGCTGTGCCTCGGGGTTTGTTTTGTTTCTAGTACTTCAAGGGATCTCACTTGATCCCTAGTTGTTGTGACTTTACAAGAGAATAGGGTGTGAATGCTTAAATTTCCCGACAGTTTTCCTTCCTTCTTTAATTGTTGTTTCATCTGTGGTTGTGCCTGTTAGTTGCCCAGTAGTGAAGGGATTAACTCATTTTGAACTATTATGAAATGATAATTGAATAGGGAAACTGGGAACTATTTGTTGTGTGCCTGTTTTCTGAGCCAGCATTTCTTGGGCACATGCTTGTATCTGTTTGAGGAGCCATATGTTGGGTTGTGTGTCGGTATATGTACGTGTAACTGTATGTTTTGTGTTTAGTCACACCCCACCCGCGTTGGGGACTTAGTGTCGGACACCCCATCTCATGGGGAAGGGTGTTTTCACCTAGTTACTCTCCTTCATGCTCCCTCTTCTCCAGGCTATGATGGATGGAGGAAACCTTACACCCAAGACTCTTTGGGTATGTTTTGTTTGGTGTGTTGTTATCCTTGGACTCTTCGGGAAGGTTTGTTTTCCAAGGTGTCTTCGGGATGAGGCCCATGTATATGCGGGCAGGGATGTGTGGTTGTGAGGCCCAGGTGTATGCGGGTAGGGATCTGTGGTTGTGAGGCCCAGGTGTTTGCAGGCAGGGATGTGGATGGTTCTGAGGCCCAGGTGTGTGCGGGAAGGAAGAACGTGGTAGCACCAGGACGTTTGTCATTAGGGATAAGCAGCTATCTAGTGGGGGAAATAGTGATGCGGGGTACCCAAATGCTTTGTTCTTTAATATTATCTTACTTATTTTGTTATTTGGTGAGCGTGGCCGGTGAGGTGGGATGGATAGATTCCTTGATAGATGTTGGTTCTTCTGCTTCTCATGGTACTTTAGGACGTCTCTCCACTTGTGCATGAGAGCTTTAGGTTTTCCTACTGAGTATACTTTGTATGCTCGCCCTATGTTTACTTTCAGGTTTCCAGGAGGGTTTCGGAGGCCGTGCGGGACATTACTAGTCTGGACGTTTGAGTTGTTGTTGGTCGCTGTTGGATTCTTCTTAGCCTTTTTCCTTTCCTGTTGGGTATTTTAATTTGGAGTCCTTGTACTTTGTTCAGTTTTATTATTAAAACATGCATGTAGTTTGGTTTTTACCTTGAGTTTTCTATACTTGGTGGTGTTTGGTGTTGACTCATTCTTTCTCCCAATCTTGGTTAACTAAAAAAGGGCAATACCTCCCATATTGTGAAAATGTTATACCCTTGGTGCTAGTTGCCACTCTAGGGCCTACTTGAGGCGGGACTCGGGGGTCATTATCTCTCCTTCAACTTAAAGAAGGAAGGGTGTGGCAATATGTTGTCCCTTAGCTCTTTTCTGTGAAGGCGGGTCGTGACAGAATGGTATCAGAGGCGATGTTGAGGGATAGGATAGATTCTTGAGTTAGGGACAGTGAGGATTCCATGGAATGGTAGGGAAATAATGTTAGGTGATCTTGGTTTGTGAAATAGACCAGGGAGGACTAGCTAGGACATAGGATTTTAGGGACCCCCGTGATCCAATGCAAGGACTCTAAGCCTATCAAACGACCAAGTGAGACTACATTTATTGTAGGGTAGAGACCCTAGGGAAGGTACATGCATCATACTGATTGTGTTTTTAATTGATTTGGGGCACCTTGGGGAGAAAAATTTAATAATAATAATAATAATTCCCTTACTACTCGGGCTTAGGCATTCTTTGTTTACCTTGCAGCTATGGCACCCGGACGTTATCCACGAGCGACTCGGGCTGTTGAGGCCCAGCGGATCGAGGCAGTTGACTAGTAGAGGGTTGACCGAGATGAGGAGGACCACTTGTGGCAGAGGACTCTGTGCTCCTTCCAGTGAAAAACCCTTGAGAAGTATGAGGGAAATGTTTCTGACTCAGTAACAGAGGGATGGATCGAGGAGCTAGCCATCACCTTCTCTTTGATCCATGCTCTGAGGGAGTACTGGGTTCCGTTGGCCATTAGTCAGCTGATAGGAGTAGTGTGTCAGTGGTGGAAGCTTTTCCTAGGAGGGAAGACAGAGGAAGAGGTTTCATGGGCCAGTTTCGAGAAGGAATTTCATGAGGAGTTCCTCTCCTCTATGACGAAGGCTGAGAAGAGACAGGAGTTGCTCTCCCTTCAGCAGGAAAGAATGCCAGTGAGGGAGATGGGGATAAAGTTCAAAGGTCTCTTGCACTTTGCCCCGGATCTCTTTCTACATGAGGAGTCTTGGGCAAGACGGTTTGAGGAGGCACTTCGTCCTTCTCTTCAGTATGTTGTCACTCCCTTTACTCTTCTGACGTACCTAGTAGTACAGAAGAAGGCAGAGATAGTAGAGAGGATGCACTCGAAGGGAGGCACACCATGATAAGGGAACCAAATGAGTTCATCAAAGGGGAAGGCGATCAGCAGTAGGTCTCTAGTGACAGGGCCTTCTAGGTTTTGACAAGCAGGGATTAGGCCTCATCAGTTCCAGTCCCGAGCTTCTGGCCCTCGCCCCTTTTCCACAAGGCCAGGACCGAAGTGTTTCTCTTGCGGAGTTTTTGGGAACATCCAGAGCAGGTTTCGTACTCGAACTTTACATGGTGGAGGTGGGTAGTTTCAGCACCCACCTCAGTAGCATCCGTTGCCGGCAAGGCCTTTCCAGTAGCAGCAGCAGGCCCCTAGCCCTCCGAGGGACGACCTTGCGGGAGGAGACTGACACCAGGGTGCTCCTCAGGGACCTCGACCATGGCGTGGTCGGGGAGGTGGTCGATAGCAGCGAGGTAGAGGGGCTGGGAGTGGATAGTTTCACGCCGCAGAGTTAGTAGCTCTGGTGGGACCAGAGGTCGTTCGAGGTATGATCAGTTTATTCAGCACTCTTGTTTCTGCCTTGTTTGATTCGGTAGCTTCTCACTCCTTTTTTACGCCCGAATTAACCCATGCTCTGGGTCTAGATGCCGAGAGACTTTTTGTGCCCCTAGTGTTGAGAACACTAGTTGGGGGTCAGACCAGTGTATCTTACTTTTTCCAGGGATGCAAACTGATGTTGGGACCACATCAGTCTAGTGGAGACCTTCTTTCATTGCAAATGTAGCAATACGATTTCATTCTAGGCATATAATGGTCATTCTCTATGCATTCCATCATTGATTGCTATCGGAGAAGGATCTAATTCTCCAACGAGGATGGATGGCATGTGGAATTTGTTGGGGAGCGGAGTTATCAAGTGGGGAGTCGACTTGTGAAGCCACTCCTTTCTATGTTGGACGAGGTGTCAGTGGAGTCGGCGGATGCAGGAATGATGGATGTCCCAGAGGTTATAATAGAATTCCCTGATGTCTTTCCCAATAAGGTTGTGACTCTACCCCCTCAATGTGACATTGAGTTTGGGATAGACTTACAGCCTGGTGCCCACCCGATCTCGATGGCTTCTTATCGGATAACACCTTCTAAGTTGCAAGAATTGCGGATTCAGATTGACGATCTGATGGATAAGGGCTTTGTTTGACCCAACATGTCACCGTGAGGTGCTCCAGTTTTGTTCATAAAGAAGGCAAATGGTAGTATACGAATGTGCATAGACTACCGAAGGTTGAATCAGGTGACGGTCAAGAATATTTACCCCCTCTCGAGGATAGATGATCTTTTCGACCAGCTGAGGGGAGTATGTTTGTTCTCTAAGATCGATCTGCGGTCTGGATACCACCAGTTGAGAGTGAAGGAAGGTGATATCTCAAAGACGGCTTTTAGGTGCAGATGTGGACACTTTGAGTTCGTGGTCATGCAGTTTGGCGTTACAAACGCACCACCTATGTTCATGAACCTCGTGAACTTTGTCTTCTGAGATTTTCTGGACCAGTTCGTTGTGGTTTTCATCGACGACATCCTTATCTACTCAAGATTAGAGGAAGAGCATGTTGAGCGTCTTAGGGCAGTTTTGGGAGTCCTTCGACCCCACCATCTTTATGGGAAACTATCTAAGTGCAAGTTCTTAATGCTAGAAGTACATTTCCTTGGAGACATAGTGTCTAAGAAGGTAATAGCAGTAGACCCGTCGAAGGTCGAGGTAGTTGTTTCATGGGCAGCACCCAATAATGTGGCGGAAGTTCGTAGTTTCCTGGGTTTGGAAGGCTATTACCGGAGGTTTGTTCCCGACTTCTATCGAGTTGCATCTCTGTTGACAGCTTTGACTAGGAAGGACCAGGCCTTCATGTGGAGCGACCAGTGCCGGATAGCTTTTGGCTACCTAAAGGAGAAGCTGGTTAGTGCTCCAGTACTCGGATTACCAGAGGAAGGGGTGTTGTTTGAAGTGTTCTATGATGCTTCTGGCCTTGGGTTGGGATGTGTGCTGATGCAGCAGTGAGGAGTGATCTCTTATGGGTCTAGGCAGTTATGTTCTCATGAACGTAACTATTCCACCCATGATCTGGAGCTTGTGTTTGTGGTGTTCGCATCGAAGTTGTGGCGGCATTATCTCATCGAAGAGCGCTTGCGGTCTTCTCAGATCACAAGAGCTTGTGTTATGTCTTTTCCCAGTGGGATCTGAACTTGCAGCAGTAGAGATGGGTTGAGTTCCTCCAAGACTATGATTTTGATATCTCTTATAATGAGGGAAAGGGAAATGTTGTGGCTGATTCCTTGAGCAGGAAATCACAGAAGGAAGTAGTTCGGGAATCTATAGATGCTTGGAGAGCGATGGAAAAGTTAGCGGCCTTGCATTTGGATGCAAGGGTGGAAGGTGGAAGAGGCTATTTGTTTCAAATGAATGTAGTTTCCTCTTTAGTGGTGCAGGTGGAAGAGTCTTAGTGGGGGGACTCAGAGGTGGAAGTTAAGCGAGGTCATGTTTATCAGGGAAATGCTCCTGAGGGATGGTCGGAGGATGGTTAGAATCAGATGCTTTTCTGTGGAAGGCTTTTTGTTCCAGAGATGATGCGTAAAGGTGTTCTCCATGAGTTCCATGGCTCGGCTTTAGCGGTACATCCTAGGGTCTCAAAGATGTACCAAATCTTCAGGGGACAATTTTGGTGGCCCGGGGTAAATCAGGCGGTGGTAGAGTTTGTGGTTAAGTGCCTAGTGTGTCAGTAAGTGAAGGTTGAACATCGTTTTCATGGAGGGTTGTTACAGCCTTTAGATGTTCCCGTGTGGAAGTGGGATGAAATATCAATGGACTTAATCATAGGGATACCAAGGGCTCAGGGAGGCTATGATGCCATCTGGGTAGTGGTGGATCGGTTGAAAAAATCAGCACACTTCTTGAAGATTAAGGAGTCGATCCTGGTGATCACCTTATCCCAGAGGTACATCGATGAGGTGGTGTGGTTTCATGGGATTCTGAGATCTATTGTCTCTGATCGAGACATGCGGTTTACCTCATGAGTCTGGAGGGGATTACAACATGCCATTGGCACCCAGCTACTCTTTATCACTGCTTTCCACCCTCAGACAGATGGAGAAACAGAACGAACGATCCAGACATTGGAAGACATGCTGCGGGCATGTGTTCTGGATTTTGAGGGATCATGGGTATGACACTTGCCTATGGTGGAGTTTTCTTATAACAATACCTTCCACTCCACTATTGGAATGACACCGTTTGAGGCCTTGTATGTAAGGCCGTGTCGTTCACCCGTTTGCAGGAAAGAGATTGGGGAAGCAGCTGTTCTTAAGCCAGAAGTGGTACAGGGCACCAATGAGAAGGTTCAGCTCGTGTGTGAGAGGATGAAGGTAGCCCAGGACCAGCATAAGTCTTATGCTGATCGTAGGAGGAGGCCCTTGGAGTTCGAGGATGGAAATCATGTGTTCTTGAAGGTTTCCCCTCAATGTGGGCAGTGAAGGTTTTGGAAGGGGAGTAAGCTCTCCCCTAGGTTTATCGGACCTTTAGAGGTGTTGGGATGAGTTGGTGAGGTGGAGTATCAGCTGGTGTTCCCACCTCAGTTGGAGAAAGTTCACAACGTCTTTCACGTCTCCCAGATTCGTCGATATCTACACGATGACTCCCACGTCATCGATTGGGGAGAGTTAGATGTAGAAAATGATGCGACCTTCATAGAACGACCGATCAAGATTGAGGATCGTAAAGAGAAAGTGATTCGTGAACGAACCATCCTCATGGTTCGTGTGTTGTGGAGGCATGGTGGCTTGGAGGAGATCACTTGGGAGTGGGAGGCTCAGTTACACGTTCAGTACCCAGAGCTATTTTGACTTCCTTATTGTTGTTGTTGTTCTGAGTTTTGTTGAGATGTTTCACCTTGTGCTTTAATATATGAAATGCTTGTTCTGCTTGTTTTGACACCGAATGTGCGATAATGGGAAAACCTGACTGCTAATCAAGGGGCATTAATGTGGATGCGATTAAACCCGTGCGGGCGAGTCAGTGCTGCCCAAAGCAGATAATATCCTGGCATGTAGAAAGGGACTACCTGACTCAGGTGTTGGACAGTGTGATCCTTGTGCTTGTTGTGAATTTTTGTGGTTGATAACTATTGGGGGAGTATTCCTAGATGTAGGGGGGTTCTATTCTAGCTTTCGAACAACTCAGGGGTTTTCCCCTGAGAAGTACCTTTAGAGGGTGGTTGTTTGGACCCCACTTTTTCTCCTTTCTGGTTTGTTCTTATATTCTCAGGGACGAGAATAGTTTGAGAAGTATCTGATGTAATGTCATGGGGTTTTGGGGTCCATTACGTGGTGAAAATCTGATGTTTGGGGTGTTCTAGGTGGTCTAGAAGGCCATCCTCTCTTTTTGGTGAAGCTTAAGACTCCTAATAGAAGCCTCAGCCTACCGGTAGCCTCGGCCTATCGGTAGCTCTACCTGCTTGTGGCCTCGGCCTACCGGTCGCCTCGACCTACCGGTAGCTCGGACTACCGGTCGCCTCGGCCTACCGGTGGCCTCGGCCTATCGGTGGCCTCGGCCTATCGGTCGCCTGGGCCTACCGATATCCTCAGACAACCGGTAGCTTGGTCTACCGGTAGACCTAGCCTACCGGTGGCCTCCACGGGTTTTCCAGTAGTGCCTCCTTTTTGCACGAATTCATTTGTAAACCATGTTTTGACCCCTTTATGCCTGTTTTAAAGCCCATTAATAGTATTTAATGAAATTATTGGTGAGGTACCCTCCTTAAATGGAAAACCATGCGTTTTGGTCATGCCTTTAACCGCATTTTCAGAAACTCCTCTACCGCATCCTGTGAGGAGTCCTTCCTTGGTTAAGGAGGTGTGCATCGGTTTTAACCGCCCTGAAGGGCGGGGACCTTTTAAGTTGGACATGTGGGGTGTCCCAGCCACGTGGTCAACCCACGATCCCACTTCTTCCACGGTTTTGAGTTTTTTCTCCATATCTTAACCGTCCCGGGGATGTTGTATCTCAGACTTTATAACCTAAAGGCTTCTCTTGTCCCTAGGTTTCTTTTTCTCTATCACCCTGTGCTCAGAATACCCTTCCTCTAGATGAGTTGTACCCTCGCGAAGTTTTCCTTGATCACGTTCCGTGGAGTTCCTGCTACTCTTGATTTCTAGTTTCCATGCGAGGACTTAACGTCGGTACTTGATCAATCAGGTAGGGATTTTCTCCTTCTTCTCTCCTTTATGTGAATCATGTGGGGTGGGTATGCTTCTGTCTCTATGGAAATTGATGAAACCAAAATTAATGAAGATAATGAACAGACCTCTAAATAAGGAAGGGGGGTGATCGATGTTCTACTGTACACTTTTATGTTGATTTGTGTTGTGAATTATATGGGCCTATGCTCACTGAAAATCATGGCTGTTGGTGGTATTTCTCTTTGCACTAATGAACCTCAGTGACCCTGGATGTTTAAATAAATGTAACATGGAATTGGTTAATTACGTATACTCGGTTAAATAAATTTAAAGAACCAAGATCAACCCTTTTCTGTGATAACTCCGGTTAAAGAATGGTGGAATTGAAACCATGGAGTGTGTTAAATATTTTAAATATGAAAATACCTGCAAGGGTCTGCCTTGTGTTGGTGGTAGTGGTTTGGTTGTTTTCTTTAACGGGTCGATTGTGGGTTACTTTATGGTTTTTTTGGATAGGGGGGGGGGGCTTAGATTGCTGGGCTGATATGGGTGGGGATGGGATCCCCTGTTGTTATACTTTTGCTGGTTGTGAATCTAAGGCTATGTGGTTGCCATGCTGTGACACAAATTCGGGTGGGATCCTATGTTGTTGAGAAACCGTTGTCTCTTAGATTTTGGGGACATGGGGCTATGTCTCAGGGTTTATTTTGTTTCTAGTACTTTGAGGGATCTCACTTGATCCCTAGTTGTTGTGACTTTACAAGAGAACCGGGTGTGAATGCTTAAATTTCTCAATAGTTTTCCTTCCGGTTTTAATTGATGTTTCATCTGTGGTTGTTCCTATTAGTTTCCTAGTAGTGAAGGGATTAACTCATTTTAAACTATTATGAAATGATACTTGAATAGGGAAACTGGGACCTATTTTTTGTGTGCCTGTTTTCTGAGGCAGCGGTGCTTGGGCACCTGCTTGTATCTGTTTGAGGAGCCATAGGTTGGGTTGTGTGTCGATATATGTATGTGTAACTGTATGTTTTGATTTTAGTCGCACCCCACCCGCGTTGGGCACTTAGTGTCAGACACCCCATCTCATGGGGAAGGGTGTTTTACCCTAGTTACTCTCCTTCCTGCTCTCTCTTCCCTAGGCTGTGATGGATTGAGGCGACCTTACACCCAAGAATCTTCGGGTAGGTTTCGTTTAGTGTGTTGTTAGCCCGAGACTCTTTAGGCAGGTTTGTTTTCCCAGGTGTCTTCGGGATGAGGCCCAGGTGTATGCGAGAAGGGATGTGTGGTTGTGAGACCAAGGTGTATGCGTGCAGGGATGTGTGGTTGTGAAGCCCAAGTGTGTGCGGGTAGGGATGTGGATGGTTGTGAGGCCCAGGTGTGTGCGGACAGGAAGAGCGTGGTAGCGTTAGGACGTTTTCCATTAGGGATGAGCAGATAGCTAGTTGGGAAAATAGTGGTGCGGGGTACCCAAATTCTTTTTTCTTTACTATTATCTTACTGCTTGTGTTATTTGGTGATCATGGCCAGTGAGGTGGGATGGATAGATTCCTTGATAGATGTTGGTTCTTCTGCTTCTTATGGGACTTTAGGACATCTCCCCACTTGTGCACGAGAGCTTTAGGTTTTCCTACTGAGTATACTTTGCATGCTCACCCTACGTTTACTTTCATGTTTCTAGTAGGTCTTCGGAGGCCGTGCAGGACCTTACTAGTCTGGATGTTGGAGTTTCTGTTGGTCGATGTTGGATTCTTCTTAGCCTTTTTCCTTTATTATTGGGTATTGTACTTTGGAGTCCTTGTACTTTGTTTAGTTTTAGTATTAAAACATGCATGTAGGTTGGTTTTTACCATGAGTTTTCTATACTTGGTGGTGTTTGGTGTTGACTCATTCTTTCTCCAAAACTTGGTTAACTAAAAAAGGGTAATGCCTCCCATATTGTGAAAATGTTATCCCCTTGGTGCTAGTCGCCACTCCGGGGCCTACTGGAGGCAGGACTTGGGGGTCATTATCTCTCCTTCAACTTAAAGAAGGAAGGGCTTGGCAATCTGATGTCCCTTCCCTACTTTCGGTGAAGGTGGGTCGTGACATGTATACACTGAAATGATGGACACACTTAATCTAGGAATTGATATTCCAGGTTAAATCATGGAGTTTGGGGATTTCAATGAGGAACTGAAATGACATAAGTTCCCATTATTTCATTTTCCACACATATTTTTTATTTTATCTGAGATTTTATATTAATACCTAATTCATATCGATTTGTTTTCACAAAACATTGCAAAGGACCTCCAAGAATAGGGAATCCCACTTCATCCTTCTTCTGTTGACATTGAAAATTACCAACTGAGAACCCATCATTGGGGGATTCTCTAGAGAATGTGGTTATTATGACTAGGAAATATAAAGATAATTATCCTCCCTAAGTAGTATTTTCTCAAACTACTAAAGCTGAGAATACTAGGGAAAAATCTTCTCAAGCATGCAAATTATTACTGAATAAATGTCATTGACTATCCTGATCATATTTTTCTCCTGCTATACTTTTGGAGATAAAAATAATTCTAATTCACCATTTAGGGTTATTGGATCCCATGGTTAGGTCTGAAGGTGAACCCTTATGTTGGCTCAACCAATAGTGTAATATAAAGCACCTGATGCTTCAAAAGGAGTAGATCTAAGAACCTCTTTGAGTGATCTAATTCGAGAATATGTTCCACCCCATGGTAGTGATTCTGATTCAAACATATAGCTACAATGTGCTCTACAAATTACATGGAAGAAAACATGGAAAACCATTTGGGATATAATATCCAAGAATCCTTTGGATGAGTTGCCTTCATATTTTTTCTGACTTCCAACACTGTTTATCATACATGGATTTTCTGGATTTGATTAACTCCCGATTTATAATGTGGTAAAAGAGACCCCTCACTGATGGGAGAAAGAACACACACTACGATAAGATCTTGTAAAGGCCAAAATTCTCACCAACATTGAGATCTTTTGAGCTGTAGTATCTAAGGTAGAATCAAACTATAGAAAAAATTTGGTGAAATTTAATCATTAAATTAAGAAGGAAATGAAGGAAAGGATGCATCTTCATCAAAAAATGAATTCTATTAAAAGTAATCTAGAGAAACTTAACCAATCATTTGGAGAAACCCAACTAAATTGGATAACCACCATTTTAATTTCCAAGGATGCACTTCTTCAGGATTAGGAGGCTAAAGCTACTAAACTGACTGAGCTTGAGCAAGCGATTGATAGGGCCCATGAGACTGTTCAATAAATAAAGAGTCAAGTTGAAAACTTTTGGTCATAGATAATAGAGAGACTGCATTCTATGGATGTTCCTATAATTTTTCTATATAAATTAAAATAATTTTTTCTCCAATCATGTATATGTATTTATTCATGATTTCTTTATATAATTGAAAATTCAATGATGATTTTCATAACATGACATCTTTATGTCAGATAATCATAATTACATTAATAGGGATGGGGGTACTTTAAATTTCTCCTAAGCCAAGAAGCCTAATGAGAACAGTTTGAATTTTACTAGGGTCATTTGGATAACCCTAAAAACTTTTGTGTCTTCTGGATTTTTATTTCTCAATATTTCCTAAACCATATAAAGTGTTGGTCTAGAAAGACGAGACTCAACTTTTTTTTCTAGAGTTCCCTTTGTGTGGTTTCAATTCAGTGATTTCCGTGTCTCTTTTAATGGGAAATTCAAAGTCATGACTATCATACTAATAAAGAAAATGTTTTAGGTCGCATATCTTTGACCATGAATTTTGAGATTATAGATCAAACAAGATTGATATTTGGGGAAAGTCCTAATATTCTTTATAGAGGAGGTATATTTGAAGAAAAAAATTACAATTAATTGACAAAACCCATTACAGGGGCTGTATTATGTAGGGACAACTAGGTCTGGTGCTGCATATCCAAATAATGGTATCCTTTGACTGACAATCCCGTTATATAGAAGAATTATGCAAGGTCACCTAGGGGCATGTAATGCATAGTTAGAAAAAAGAGTTCTCAAGAATTCTAACATTCCATTTCTGATAGACAAAGGGATTTAGTATTTGGATGTCTCAAGGCCATTGTGGATGGATTTACCAAGGAAAGATACCTGAGAATAAAGGGTCCATCTATGTCGACATAGGCTATGAATGAGAAACCACTCTTATAGGAATGTGTTATGTGAAGGAGGGTATATTTTATCATAAATGGATTTTATGATATACAGTTTCAAGTCATGCATCATGGGAATTATGCTATTACATTTCAAGTCATTCACAAGGACATTAAGGGAGATTTAATTTAAGGTCTTTAGCTCTAACCAAAGATTTTATTTTTCTCTAATTCTTGGTAATTTTTCTGGAAATGCACTACCATATTTAGGTATGGAAGGGGAGAATTTTAAGATATTACTTGGGGATTTACAAATCCGAAAAGTGATATGGGAAATGGGATAATGGAATTAAAGGAAGTCTTTTCCAAGAACAAAGTTACCATTTCTTGAAAAAAGCTGTTATAGGGGATGTATTATGTAGGGAAAGCTAAGGCATGTGATGCATATCCAAATAGTGGTATCTTTCGTCTGACAGACCCGTTATATAGACGAATTATGCAAGGCCATCTATGGGAACGTACCGCATAGTCAAGTGAAAGAGCTCTTGGGTTTCAGACACTCTATTGCTAAAATCCAAAGGAAATTTATGGAGATTCATATTTTCTGAATCACATAGTTTGGTTTATAGAGAAAAATCCCTAAACAAAGAAAGAGTATTTCAAATCATGATTTTCAAAGAAAAGGAGGAATTTATTCTCTATAGAAATATTTCCCAAACATAGAAAGTATGATGCCTATAGTTTTAGGTCATATGACTAGGACCATAATATCATAAAAACAATAGATGATATGTGGTCAAATAAGCCAATGTTATTTCAATATTATTTGAACACATGGAGAGGGAAAATCTGTAAACCATGGTCTTAGAGGCTTTCAGGTCGAGATAAAAGATATGGGACAAATATACAATGAATGACCACTTTAAAATATGGGTTCCTATATATCATCATCAATGCTTGAAGGGGATGGAGGAGGATTTTACCAAGAGAGAAGTTACCACTATTTGAAGAAACCCATTATGGGGGCTGTATTATATAGGGCCAACTGGGTCATGTGTTTCATAGAAAAATAATGGAATCCTTTCACTGTTAGGCCTATTATATTGGTGAATTTTATGCAAGGCCAACTAGGGGCACACACTTAATAGCCAGGAAAACGATTTCTTAGGTATTAGAAACTCTTTCACTAGAAATCGAAGAAATATTATGAAAATATGAAATTATTCAAGATTAAGAGTGTGAAATGTGAAAGGGATGATGTTCAATTTACATGAGGAGTATTTGAATAAATATTGTCTATTATTTTGGAGTCCCTTACATATATTTGACTCATCTATATAATGGGAATATATTTTGTTTATTTAGTGGTATCCTACATTTTTTTTTAAATTGTATATGGGAGATGTGAATTTTCATTTATCCCATAATATAAACTAAGATCTAAGTCTTATTTTTCACTACGTATGTCATATGGATGAGAATCAAGGAAATTCTCATGCAGTTTAACATTTTGCGGTGAGGACGAAGGTGAACTGACATGAAATGACTACTCATAACAAATGAGAATTGAAACACACATCATTTTTTAAGGAGATCATGTAGTTTTTTGTCATACAATGAGGAACTATAATGCAAAATAAGAAATGAAATACCTTATTTATGAAGATAAGTTCTTTACTCTATCACTAAGCCCACGTGATCTATGCTTAGTGTGAGAAACATAGAGTGGTAAAAGGTATCTTTTTCAACATAAAGTTATAACAAGTGAAGGATAAGGGTATGATAGTTATATGGTGGAGAGCCAAGTTATAGAACCCAGGAATCACAATGTATCTTGTTGAATCAAGAATCAAGCTACACACAATTCTTGAGATTGTTCCTCAGATCAATAAGGTTTTGACATAGGGAAGAGGGATTTTTATAATTTACAGGCTGATGGTTGGGCCTAAAGAATAAAGTCTAACCATCAACATGTATCTCATTAAAATGAGAATCATATTACAAGTCTTAGAAGAAGTCCCTATGTAAATTTTATTTCTATATAGGTAAAAAAATAGGGTTTTTTTTATGAAATTTTATTTGGGTCCAAGATTAGAGATCTAGGTGTTACTACGTATCTTATATGAATGAGAATTAAACCACACATAGTTCTTGAAAATATCTTTCCTCACACCAGTTGAATTTTATGTGAGAGACTGGGGCTTTCGACACATTCTAGGATAATGGTTAAACTTAATACACAAGATGGTATAATGATCAAACCATGTATTCAAGAAGAGCACTCTGTATATATTTGGTTCATATATAGTAGGAAAATGGGAAATAAATTTCTTTTTGGTTGTGGTTGGGCCCAATATTGGATATCTGGGTGTCACTACGCATCCCATTGGAATGATAATCAAGCCACACATAATTCTTGAAAATAGTAATCCCTCTGCAAATCTAACTCATAAACAAAAGGAATGGGGGAATTTTTATTTTTTTGTGGCTGGGACCAAGATTGGAGATCTAGGAATCTCTATGAATATCATTAGAATGAGAATCAAGCCACATTTAGTTCTTGAATAGGGGTCCCTATGAAGATATGATTCAAACATATGGAGAAATGGGACTCATGTGCCACTAAAGAGTAGCAATGATGTGAATAATGATTGGGAATGGAAGCTACCCATTTTTAAATAACCATAATGAATTCCAATTTATAGTATCTTGGGGGATTTATTAACATCAAATGAAGTAGAAGTTAACTGTACATTTTAATGTCATGTAGTGAGGACAAATGATGTCGTTCAGTTTAACATCATGCAACAAGGACCAAGATTCTACACATTTTTAATGTCATGCAACATGGACACATATGGTTTCTATAAAGTTTAATGTATTGAAACTAGGACATAACTTCGTATGATTACACAAAGTATTTATTCAATAATATTTCATTGTTCGGAGTTTTAATAAGTTATCCACCCATTAAGATTAGGGAATAGGCTCAAATAGAGTGGAACTTATGTATGGAATATGGTCCTTCCCATTTTGGATCAATATTTTGTGGATTCATTCCTAGTATCATCAGAGTCATGGGGACTAATACCAATTATCCTTGAAGAAATGAGTGGAGAAAAAATTTCTTATTAAAAGATCATGCTATTCTGTTCTAACAGACTTACATGTGATGAAAGGTATGAAATATCTTTTCTTCTAACCGTTCTATCTCATCAAATAGCTTCTGAGACTGTTCATCTTTAGATAACTGGTCAAAGATGGAAAATCAGAGTGATGGTAATTGAATTTAAATAGGCAGAACTGCTTCTGTCCCATACACCAATGAATACGGGGTTGACCGTGTTACAGTACCTATAGTAGTATGATAATCCCATAAATCATGAAAAAATTTATCAGGATAATATTTCTTATCTTTATCCACCATTTTCTGGAGTATATTTGACAACATCTTGTTGAAAGCCTCTATCTATCCATTAGAATCTACATGATAGCGATATGAATAGTTGGATTTGATATTATGTTCTTGATATAGCTTCTTTAACTCAGTATAACATAAATTGATTCCATTGTCTATTATTATGGTATGAGGGACACAAAATCTTCTAATGATATTAGCTTTGACAAAGCTAACAATGATTTTGGCCCTGAATTCTTTGAGAGGTATTACCTCATCCCATTTGGAGAAGAAATTAGTAGCAGTAAGAATATACTTGAATTACTTAGCAGTACATGGAGGATAAGGTCATACTACATCCATTATGCATGTAGAAAAAGTCTAGGAGTATTTAGCTATTTTTAGAAACTCCAGGGGTTGATAAATGAAATTGGAATACATCTGGTATGGATGGCACTTTTTAGTGAAATATGTACAATCTTGTGTCATAAAGGACAAAAATATCCAATTGTTTGTATTTGATCAGAAATCCTATGCCCAGACTGGTTATCACCAAATGTTCCTATATGTACTTCTTTCATGACAACCAAATTTTCGTTCCCATCAATGCATCTAAGAAGAATTTTGTCGAAGCCTCATATATAAAGGATCTTTTGGTGATCTGAACCACCATAAAGAGTAAAATTAACTGATCATCACTGGATATGTTCTCTTTTAATTATATCCAGTGCAATTAGCCTATTTTGAAGATATTCCATGATGGGTGTCATCCATCCCATGGTATGACCATATGGCTCAAAAATGGGACTGATTTCATTGATTTCCTTTATTCCAATTTGAAAAAATGTGAACCCACTCGATGATGATTAATTCTAATGATTTTTTCATCCCGATTTGGATCTCCCAAGCCTAAACTACATTTTCTAATGCATCATCTTAGAAATTTTGTGACCGAGGGACCTAATACAATGTTTGATTTGAGGGAAATTATTCCATTAACCATTAAAAAATAATCACGTAGAGGAATTAGTTTTTCTTTTATAATGGCTTAATCCCCATTGATTTGTTTAATTACCAAATTTGAATCACCTTTCACCTCCAAGTAATCCACTGATACTTGGAGTGCTAATTCCATGCCTACAATGAGAGCTTGATAATTTGCCTCATTGTTGGTCCCATCTTCTAATAACAGAAATTAATATGCTAATACTACCTTTTATGGTAAGATAATCAAAATTCCAAACCCAACTTTGTTGAGTTTATGTTCTTCTATTTCTTCCCCATTGGACTTTTAGAAGCACCATCAAAGTACAATTTACATATTTAGGGACATTCTTGAATAGAGAAGATTTATTCATTAAGAAATTCGGTATTCAATGATTCCTCTTCCATAGATGGTTGCTCAGAAAGGAATTATTCTAAAGATTGACCTTTGACTAATTTCTAAGGCACAAACTGTATATCAAACTATTGAAAAATAACTTCCCACCGTGACAGATGTTTTGTAAGCATAGGATAAATGAAGATGAATTTGAAGACGTTATTGTGAGATAACAAGTGGACCTCATGATTCTGAAAATAGTATCTCAATTTATGAACTTCAAATATTAATGCTAGGAAACTTTTCTCAATATCTGAATATCAAGTATCTGTGTCGAGCATGGTTCAACAGAGATAGTAAAGGATATTTTCATTCCCATCATCATTTTTTGTACAAGGAAGACACCAAGTGAGTGCTCTAAAGATGTCACATAAAGGATGAGTGAATTCCCTTCAACTGGTGGCATCAATACTGGTGCGATCAAGAGATATTTAGTCAGGGTATAAAAGTTTTCTTGTCAGTCATTGGTCCATTGATATGTGACCCCATTCTTCATCAATTTGTTGAAGGGAAAACACTTTCCTGCCAATCTTGGCTATGAATCACTAGATATATGCCAAGTGTCCTTGAATTTTTCTAAACTATTTTAGGTTTTTAGGACATGAAGTGCCAAGGATATCCCTAGTATTCTCAGGATCAACTTCGATGCTGTGATGGCGTAAAATAAAGCCGAGAAATTTTCCCAAGGTTACCCTGAAAACACATTTCATGGGATTCATCTTCAAATTATGTTACTGAAGCTTGTTGAATATGGTCTATAGATTATCAAAGTGACCTTAAATTTGTATAGAATTAGGCACTAGATCATTTACATAGCATTCAATGAATTTCCCCAAGAAAGGTTTGAAAATGTGGTGCATTTAATGTTGATATGTTGTATTAGAATTATTCAAGCCAAAGGGAATTACTTGATAGAAAAATAATCCTTAAGGGGATCTAAAAGGTATGGATTCTTCATCTTCGATGGACATTTGGATTTGGTTACACCCAGAGTATCCATCCATGAAGGAGATAGCTTCATAGCCAGCTGTTTCATTAATCAAAAGTTCTATGATTAGAATTGGAAAGTCATCTTTGGGAAAATGTTGATTAAGATCTCTGAAATTAATGAGAAATTAGATTTTCCCATTTTTATTTTTCACTAGGACAATATTGTCCATACATTTTGGATATTGAACTTTCCTTATAATGTCAGCTTTGATATGCTTGTTGACATCAGCCTCAATTTTGGATGCGTGAGTTGGGTGTGTTCTTCTTTCCACCTACTTAAATCCCCAATCCTCTTCTGGAAAACCCAAATAATGGGTGGCCACATTGGGGTTATGTTCTGGAATTTCTATATAACTCCAAGAAAATATGTCTTAATGTTTCTTTAGAAATGAAGTATACAACTCTTTCTCTTTGTAAGTTATGGTCTCACTAAATCGAGTGGGGCATGGATCTTCCTCTGTACCCAAATTTATTTCTTTGAGTTCATCCAAAATGGTGGATATGCCTTCCCTAAATGCTAGAGGGGTGTCCTTGAGGTCCTCCTCTTCTTCATATTCTTTACGCATTGCTTCTTATATCTATACTTGAAGGATAAGTGATAAATAAAGACTTTTAGAGCTTGGGGAGGAGTTAGTATTTTGACATTTAGAAGAAGAGAAAACCATTTCAAACCCTACTAATGATGAAGGGTATTCCTGGAGCATTGAAGAGAAAATGATGGGTTGGGAATTAGAATCCCTATCTTTTTCCATTAATGTGACAACTTCTTCTTGTCTGGATGATGAAGTAGAGACTTGATGAAGTTTGGTAGATGGAATAAAGACATCTCCATATAGGCTTTCACCACTATTTGGTAGATCAACAATTTCTTCTATGATATCAAGATCAATTGCAACAACTGACATTATGGAAGTCACTGAACAAGTACTTGTATTTGGTTATATCCTTTCAATTTGATTGATAGGTAGAAAATAATCTACATTGAGATACTTGAATGGGTTAGCTAGGATCTTTTCCAAACCATTCATAGCATTGATTTTTGTTATATATTTTTTTTATAGATCATGTTCCCTTTGTGTGATAGAATTGTGCTTCAATATAGTGATATTCACATGTTTTGAATGGGGATCTATCACCGTGCAATGTCCCAATATGACGATTGAAGGAATACTTGAGACATTGGTGGTATGGAGAAAAAATGACTGCATGATGATGTAACCAAGGTCTTCCAAGAAGAATATTGAAATATGTATCCTTCCGTATAACCATGAAATCTTAATTAGATACAAGATCCCCAAATATAGTTCTGAGTGTAATTTCTCATAGAGGTTCTTATTCATTATTGTTATAACCTTGAAAAACCAAAGTGGATAGTGATAAGTCAGATTCAAAAGGACCCAGCTGACAAAGTGTACGGATGGGAATAAGGTTGACTCTTGATCTATTATCAATGAAGGCTCATCAGATGTCTGTATCATTAAATTTTCCAGATAAATACAAGGTCTTGATGTGTTAATGTACTACATCATTCTCATCTTATTCTATGAATGATATAAATACATGACATTATTAAGTATTATTCTTTATACAGTAGACCTCAGCAGCAAAAACTTTAGTTTTAAACTCTCAAGGACTTGAAAAAGGCTCAATAAATGCTTCCTGAAGATATTTTGATAGATTCATAGTATCCAAGATTGATAACTGGGCTGGTACTTGTGCCGATTTCTTCAAAACATCATAATTTTGGTCCAGAGGTCTGTGTTTCCTAGCATGGAGATGCATTTTTCTAGGCGCCTTAGAAGTTGATGCTCTTTATGTAGATGAACCATGTGTCAGGGAAGAAGCTATAAATACTTATACTCTTCATGGATTAAACTGACTATGTCCGATCACATGCTAAAAAAGTGGTGATATATCTTCTAATAGATCTTACAAGACAATTATATCGGGGTTGAACTTGTTGTGTGTCGGATAATTCCCTTATTATTGATGAGATCGCAGAAGCGATCACCCACAAGTTTCTACCACATAAACAGTTCGACCAGGGGTGTAATTAAAATAGTGGTATTTAGAAAACCCAAATCTTCCCCTGTACCCTTGATCTTGACAACTTCTTCCCCTAGTTTCCCAATAAGGTATAGTGAATTCATGTTTATAACCAAAATCATCATTTTCATAGGGGTATTTCAAGTGGATAATGTTAATGTAACTTAATATCAATTCCTCATCTGATGAAGATTTTTACTAATAGGTTGATTCTTGTTATTCCATTTGGCGGGATGGTGCCAGTGTTTTTGAGATAGTTGGCATGAAATTTTCCATAGTCAAGGACAACTTTGTCCTTGAAATGAGTTCATTTTCTTCAGAACAATATTTATCTATATAGCCATGTATCTTCTTTGAGGATTTTCCTTTGGAGAACTGATCTTTTGATGAAGATGGCTTTGCTGCAACAGAAGTGAAATGAGGAACAATTGTTTATTTCAACTATGTTCGTAGAATGTCATGAGTTTTATTGATCATTTTCCTAACCATTTAATAATCATACTTCTGCTCATTTTTTATTTTCAACTCCTACCATCCGCCTTCTACCGATGGATTAGTAGTAGTGACACATGCTACTTGGGCTGATAAAATTTTTAGTTTCACTTTCCCAGATTCCACCATATTTTTCAAGAGATATTTGAAAACAAAACAATCCTGAATGGGGTGCCACAAAATTTTATGAAAGGGTAACTAATTTTGGAGGTATTAATCACCTTCTTTTTTCAGTTTTTTGGGCCTTGGTAGTTGGACTAAGTTGTTTTCCAAGGTTGAAATGAAGTAACTGGGAACCTGTTCATTCTGAAAAGAATAAACTTTGTTCTTTAACTTCTCAAACTGTCTTCACCTCTGATCTTTTTGTTATCTTGATGAGGCGATCATTGCCACATACACTCAGTAGGTTGGTCTTTACAGTATAATGAAGGTTTTTAAGTAGAAACAAGTACATGTGCTTGGTTGAGTGTAACTATAGGAGCCTCTTCTTTTCTTATTCTCCTTCCCAGAGTTGATGGGATTACACAAGACTTATCTTTGGTTTCTATGATGGAATTTTCCACTTTTTGGGTGATCTAAGTAAGGTATCAAAACCCTTCCATGTATTTCATAGGGATTAGTGGTTTTCACAACTCATCATAGAGATTATCCACACATATCGATAGAAACTCTTCTTGGGGGAGTAGTATAATCAAGGAATATGTTAATCCTTTCCAACGAGCAATGAAATCCAAAATGCTTTCATTATCCCTTTGTTTTCAGTTCATAAGATCAAAATATTTTTTCTTATATATAATTTAGATAAATTGAATAAATAATTTATGATGGAGGTCTTCCCATATAGTAATTGATCGAGACTGCAAACTTGTGTACCAGACAAAGGCCAGTCACTATAATGATTGCACAAAAAATCTAAGTTTTACTGCTTGTTGTTGTTGAGGGGTCCCCATCATGGGATCACAATGAGAAACAAAATGTGTGAAGTTATGCTCCAGATCTCCCAAACCATTAAATATTGGAAATTTGGTATTTATAAATTTTGGTGGGGGAGGGTTCAGATCTACCCATTCGGGGTTAGCCTTCTTTTTTCGTTGTATCAGTACGCGCCATATTTCTATAGCTTCTAATCAAGTTGTTAATGAATCAATGGTATTAATAAAAATTTGAGGAATATCTATAAGATCTCAACCTTTTATGGAGAAATATTAGGGTACTTTCTGTTATTTATTAAGTACCTTTGGGATGGGGTATGACTTCAGGTGTTTTTGGGTGAAGTTTCCAAGTAATTGGGAAGATGGGTGGTTGTGCACGATTTGCGCACAATTTGTCCAAACCATGCCCAAGATAACTGTGAGGATAGTGGAAGTTAGCATGGTTTGTGCACTGTTTGCCTAACTGTGTGCCATCAAGCTATGCGGTCAGTGGAAGACCACACAGTTGGTGTATGGTTTGGTCTAACCGTGCGACCTCCCAGGTGAAATTGTGCGCACGACCCAATTTATTATGAAAATTGGTTTTAAAACCACTCGAACCTCCAAAACCTCTCTAATTTAACCTAGACTTGGGCTTGACAATTTCTAGGTGTTCTGAAATCCTTCTGGAGGGATTCCAAGGTGATCTGAACACCATTCTATGTGATCAAAATCCCATATTGAAGATCCGCTCTCCTCCCAGTAAGTGTAATTCATCCCGATGCTTCTACCATTATTTCTCTTATATTTTATAAATATTTTCATGGAATATCTCCCCCATTTTCTTGGATCTAACCCTATGATTTTAGATCTTGATCTAGGATTTTGGATCTAGATCTATATTTGAAAGATCTTGATGTCTTTGATCTTAATTTTGGATTTAGGGATTTAGATCCGGAGCTTAATCGACGACGTTGTGTTGCTCAGATTTTGGGGATTTGCATGGGATAACTTTTGAAAATAAACAAAGGTAGGTGGAATAAATCTAAATCCCATAGTAGTGATTTTTATATGTGTATGAGTTTATGATTTTCTATATTATTTTGATGATTGATTTGATAAATTGGAGTAACTAGGAATGTGGAATTGAATTGATTTTGCGTCGGTGATTAATTGATAATTGAATCATAGAACAAATGAAGAGGGGTTACCCATATAGATATTTTGGATATTTGTTATGGGTTGAGATATTGTAATTGACATATTGGATTGATTGTAATAAGATAATTAATTGAGGGTAATTAATTATGAAATAATGATGCAGGCCATGTAAGATAATTAATTGTGGGAATTAATTATGTTGCATGATGTCGACCAAAGATAATTAATTGTGAAAATTAATTATGTGTCATAATGTTGATCAAATATAATTAATTGTGAGAATTAATTATGAAAAGATGAGATTTGATATGGATAATTAATTGTGAAGAATTAAATATGGAATGAGAATGGTGTTGATTGATCAATTAATTGATGAATTAATTAATGGATTTTGTGATTAGTTAATTGTTTAGTTAACTAATGGCCTTTGAACTATTTAATTAATAATTGGATTATAAATTTAATGATATGGAAAATTATTGTGAATTAATAAATGATTAAATGGCTGAGATTTTTTTGTGCTATACATGGCGTTCTAGACCGATTAGAAGTTGGAACTTGGACATGGAGTTCCTCCCCAATAGATATCCAAGCTTGAGATTATGGGTTTCTAGGCATGAGGACCTAAACCAAATGAGATTAAGGGGTTCTAGGCATGACGACGAACACCGAATGAGAAAGGAAGTTCTAGGCATGACGACCTAATCCAAATGAATGAAAATAATGAATGATGATTCAAATGAGATTTGTGGTGCTAGGCATGACAACCTATACGAAATAATTAATGATATTGAATGATGATACATTTGGGAAACATGAGTTGAAATTGGGTCTAATGTGATGATTAAAGATTAAATGAAAATGTGATAACTGTTTAAATTATGAATTGTAGTTATTGATTTATAAATCTACATGCACTATATTTTGACTAGACTCGTTTTAGACACCATTGGTGGTGTCATACTAAGTTATACTCATGCCCTATTAAGGCTTCCATATTAGCACTCGAGCATACATTGTTTTTTTAAGACATGATAAGGGCAAGGCCCTATGATAGTTTACTGTTTGGGATTGGATCATGGGAGAGGGAACCAGACGTGGTTCAGGACCCACTTTGGAGTTGTTGTGTATTTACTTTGAGTTGAATTATAGACACATGAAATTTGAATTGTCATAGAATGTTTTACCTTTCAGTTGAGTATTGTATTTTCATGTTTTGGTTATCATATGACATGGATTATTTTGGGTTATTTATACACTTACGCACTTGGTTATTTTTGTTTACTTCCATTGGGGTGTTATTATGATAATAGAGGGTATAGTCTCCTGAAGACTGACTTACCAGACCCTCGCTGCTAGTCGGTACCCTCTAGCATACGGGGAGGCACGCTTGAGGGAACGTGGTCAACTGGATTGGGGAACCATTCAGTGGATCCCAGGTCGAGACGTCACAAAGTGGTATTAGAGGGGGGGTTTTCTTTCTTTCTTATTGTTTTGTATTATTGTTTTGGGAAAGGTAGAAAAGATAATAAGAAGAGTTGAGGCTTGGTAATGAGCTCGTGCATGGGAGTTACAAACCCATGTATGATTGAGAATCTGAGTACTTAGGGTGGGATTGTAGTGATTTTTTTTGTTACAGTTGGATATTATTTCACCTTGGTCGGAGCACTTGTGGTGTGATTTTATATTTGTTTTGAAAATTGTTTAATTTTGATTTGTGGATTAAAGAGGTAGGATATTTGAGTCTTCATGCATCATTCTAGGCACTCAGGGTTGTTGTAACATGCATCATTCTAGGCACTCATGGGAAAATGGGTTATGGGTAAGTTGTTGAACTTAAACTATTTTCCTTACTGTGAGATTGAAATAATGATGAAAACTGAGAATAAATGGGTGTCTAATTATAACCTTGATTGATAAAATTGGTATGCTTACTTAATTAATTGTTGAATTAATTAATTTTAGATAATGTGATCAATTAATGTTTGAATTAATTAATGAGAATGTATATACCCTTGTTAACTAAAACCTAGGAGTAGGATGGTCAGGGGTAGTAAAAAGTCCTTGGTGTTGACTGTGTGGCGAGAAAAAGGGGAAATGACATGTTGAAACTTGTTGTGATAGTTTATCCTCTTATGTAAATGTTATAAGGTTTCATTATGAGACCTAATACATGTGTTTGGATTTGTAGAGATATGCCTACATGACGCTTGTTGAGGGAGAGACGAAGGGTTATGGCCCGAAATAAACTTCTCGATAGGGATCTTGAGGCACCATTGGTGCAAGATGAGGAAAAAGGGGAACAGTTCAAAGAGAACTTTTCTCATTTTATGAAATTCATGGAGAGAGACCTAGGGCAGGTTTAGAAAAGAATGTCTGAGTTGAAAAGGGAGTTTCAGCTATAGATCCCTCCTAATTTTACTAGAGAGGGTGGACCTGAGGGAGAATAATTCTAGATTGAATCCATAGAGATGATACTTGACAATTTGGAGACTCCGTCTGAGAGGAGGGTCATGTTGGCTGCTTATATGTTGTGGGGTTCAGCGAAGTGCTAGTGGGACATTTAGGTACGATCTGGAAAGACTAATGATATGTTATGGAAGGAATTTTTGGAGAATTTCTTAGAGAACTTCTATCCAAAGATGATAAGACAAGACAATGATTCATAGTTTATTCATCTAACCCAACGAACCATTTCCATAATGGAATATGCAGGATGTTTCACATATTTACAGTGTTTTTCTCCAGCTTTGGCAACAGATGAGGCTTCTTCAGAAAAAATTATTTCAGGATAGACTTAGGTGTGAAATGAAGTCCCAGGTGAATATCTTTAGGCTGAAGAAATCCTCATAGGTTGTTAATAATGCTCTCATTTCTGAGGGGAAACTGAAGAAGGCTTCCAGTACTGGACAGGTATCTGGACGATTAGGGAGTGATCCTTCTGAGAGCAAAAAGTGCCATCATGAGAACCTTAGTTAGGATAGTGGAAAGCAAGGTGGATAGTCAGGAGGAACATATAAAATAGATATTTGTCACATTATTTTACACTAGTGTGGTAGTCAAGGACACTATCATACACATTGTTGTCAACCACTAGGGGAGTGACCGTTTTGTGGAAAGATGGGTCACTAAAAAAAGTTCTGTAGGAAGAAACAACAAGTTGGTGCTGAGAGAGAAGCTACTCAGAGTCAGAGTGTGGGAATGGGGTCTTCCACACCATATAGGTTTGGTAGTTTTAGTTCTACTGGCAGATGTGGTAGAGCTAGTGGTCATGGTGCTTCAGGGTATGAGTGCCCGTATTAGCAGAGTGGTGCTTCTTAAGGTATTTAGACAAAACCCCAGGGAAGAGGGGAAGGACAGTTTAATGAAGTGAATACTACACTTTTAGAGAGTGAGGCTGGTCCATTAACAGTGAGAGGTACTATTCTAGCTTCATCTACTTTAATTAATACCTTGTTTGATACTAGTGCCTCTCATTCCTTTATATATGCAAATCTTGTTAATAGATTGATCTTGGAGGTGGAGTTCATAAGAGGGGTGATGAATATAGAAATATCATTGGAACATGGTGTAGGGATATCTATTTATATATGGAATGTTCACTAAAGATCAGTGAGTATCGTTTTCTTTGGGATATCTATTTCCCTGATATAACAGGCTTTGACTTGATTATGGGTATGGAATGGCTAGTCGCATACTGAGACCACATAGATTGTTACCAAAGGAGAGTGACCTTTGTATCTCCTGAGGGTGACTAGTATGTTTTCCATGGAGAATGGGATATTCATGAAGGAAGATCTGAGCCAATTAATCAGCAATTGGGAGAGCCAACAACCCAAGATTCTAGTCTTTTGCTGGATGATGGGAGTGGTAGGCAAGACGTCTTCCCACCAGTAGTAGAACTATTTCAGTATGTCTTTCCTAAAATATTTTTAGGGCTTCCACCAGAGAGAGATGTGTAATTCACTATTGAGCTCATGTCGAGGGATGAGATGGTATCTATTCCACCTTAAATAATGGCACTGAATGAGCTTCAAGAGATCAAAACGCAGTTGGAGGAGTTGGAGGGTAAAGGGTTTATCCATCCAAGTACGTTGCCTTGGGGATCACCTATTTTGTTTACAAATAAGGAAGACAGGAGTTTACACTTGTGTGTCGATTACCGTAAGATGAATAAAATGACCGTGAATAACTGATATTCTCTTCTGCATTTCGATGATCTGTGTGACTAGCTGAAGGGGGCTTGTGTGTTCTCAAATATCGATTTGAGATCAGGGTATCATCAGGTGAGAGTTCAAGTTTCTGATATACTAAGAAATTGTTTTATGAGCAGGTATGGCCTTTATGAGTTTGTCGTAATTCCATTTGGGTTTACAAATGCTCCAGCAGTATTTATAGAATTGATGAACACGACCTTTCATCTGTACTTGGATCAGTTTGTGGTGGTGTTTGTGGATGACATATTGGTGTACTCTAAGACTCATGACGATCATGCCCAACATCTTGACAATGTCCGGGGTATACTAAGAGAGAATCAGATATATGTCAATATATCTAAATGTCATTTTTGGATTGACAAGGTACACTTTTTGGGGAACATCATCTCGAAAGAACATGTGGAAGTGGACCCAGAAAAAGTGTAGTCAATGATCTCTTGGGAGCATCCAAAGAATGTTTTTGATATCCGAATATTTTTGGGATTAGCTAGTTATTACAGGAGGTTCATCTAGGAATTTTCTCGATTGGAATCACCACTTACTGGTTTGACAAACAAAGGGAAAAAGTTTGTTTGGATAGAACTATGTGAGAATTTTTTCCAGGATTTGAAGAAGAACTTAACATCAGCACCAATTTTGATCTTACCTGAGTTAGGTGAGGAGTACATGGTGTATTGTGATGCTTCTGGGGTCAGACTCAGAGTTGTGTTGATGCAAGGGGATAGAGTCATTGCTTATATGTCTCTCCAGTTGAGGCCACATGAACTAAATTACCCTATGCATGTCCTCGAGTTGGCAGTGGTAGTTTATGATCTTAATTGTTGGTGACACTATCTTTTGGGTGAAAAGTTTAAAGTTTTATGGATCACAAAAGCTTTAAGTATATCTTTTCATAGCGCGAATTGAATCCTCATTAGTGAAGATGGGTAGAGTATACACAGTTCTTTTATTTTGAACTAACATATACACCCAGGAAGGGGAATAGTGTGGCTCATTCCTTGAGCAGGAAAACTCAGACTTAGTTGGTACATAAGTTGAGTGCAGAGTGGAAGATGATGAATTAGTTGGAGGAAATAAATGTGGTAGTTTAGGAGAGTCGGGAGATGATGACTCTGGTTTTTGTAGTAGTGGATTCTACACTCTTGATAGAGATTAGGGATAGGTAGTATGAGGATACAGATTGTTTAGCCTTGAGGGAAAGCCTTGAAGCTAGGGAGACACCTTTAGATTGGATAATAGGTGAGGATTAGATCATCTATGGGAAAAATTGAGTTGTTGTGCCCTTGAATATGTGAGAAGAACTCATGTGTGAATTTCATGCTTCAAGGTGGGAGGTACATCCTGAGGTGGAAAAAATTACCATGACCTATGACAATAGTTTTGGTGGTCTAGCATTAAAAAGGATATAACAGGGTTCGTAACTAGATGTTTCACCTGTCAGCAGATGAAGGTAGAACATTAACGACTTGGAGGCCTATTGTATCCATTACCTATTCTGGAATGGAAGTGGGATAACGTGACTATGGATTTCATGGTAGGAATTCCAAAGGCTCTTAGGAAGAATGATTCTATTTGGGTCATTGTGGATTGACTAAATAAGGAATCACACTTCTTTACTATCAAATAAAACTTTATATTAGAGCATTTGGGAGAGCTATACATGAGAGAGATAGTTCGTTTTCATGGGGTGCCATAGATTATAGTTTCAGATCCTGATTTACGCTTTACTTCACGCTTCTAGAAAGGCATACAAAAGGCGCTTGGTACATAGGTTCTGCTAAGTATGACCTTCCACCCACAAACAGATGGGTAGTCGGAGCATACCATATAGGTGTTAGAAGATATTCTATGAGCATGCATGCTTTAATTTGGTGGTTCTTGGGAGAATCACTTGGCTTTAGTGGAGTTACCCTATAATAACAGTTTTTAGGAAACTATACAGATTGCACCATATGAGGAACTTTATGGTAGACCTTGTAGATCACCGCTATGTTGGTTAGAGGTGGGTGAGTCATAGCTGTTGGGACCAAGTGTTGTTCAGGAGACATCGGAGCAGGTGTAGTTGATTCAGAAACGTATAGATATGGACTAGAGTAGACAGAAGTTGCATGCTGATAGATAGATAATACCCATAGAGTTTATAGAGGTTGATTGTGTATTCCTTCAAGTGTCACCTATATTGGGTCAACACAGGATACATAGGCTAGGAAAGTTAGCACCTAGGTTTGTGGGACAGTTTGAGGTGCTAGAGAGAATCGGGCTGGTGGTGTATTGTTTAGCACTTCCACAGAAATTCAACTCTATGCATGATGTTTTCAATGTGTCACAACTATAACGGTATCACCTGGAACCTTATAATTTGATCTATGTGGAAGAGGTTGACCTCGAGATAGATACATCCTTTTAAGATCATTTGATACGTGTGCTGGGTCATAGTAAGAAAGTGTTACAGGGAAAGGTCATGCTGTTAGTTCATGTGTTATGGAAACATGGATGTTCTCAAGAGGAAACTTGGGAATAAGAAGTAGACATGAGGGCTCAATGGCCCGATTTTTTTGTCCCGAAATCTTATAGAAGTTCGAAAGTACAGCTCGAGGAAGAGATGTTATAAGGCGAGGAGACTGTAAGATCCCAGTCTTTTCTAGAGTAATCTCACATGTGTTTCTTGGTACTTTTTTTGTTTATTAAGTACCTTTGGGATAGGGTATGACCTGTGGTGTGTTTGGGTGAATTTTCTATGTAATTGGGAAGATAGGGGGATGTGCACGGTTTGTGCATAGTTTTTCCAAATCGTGTGAAAGCTAACCGAGCAGACAGTGGAAGTGGGCATGGTTGGTGCACAATTTTCCTAACTGTGCACCATCAAGCCATGTGGTTAGTGGAAGACCGTGCAGTTGGCACATAGTTTGATCTAACCGTGCATCCCCCTAGGTAAAACCGTGCATGTGGCCCAGTTTATTCTGCAAATTGTTTTTAAAACCACATGAACCCTTGAAACCTATATAATTATAACTAGTCTTGGAATTGACAATTTCTAGGTGTTCCCAAATCCTTACAGAGGTATTCCAAGGTGATCCAAACACTATTCTTCGAGATTAAAATCCAAGATTGAAGATCCGCTCTCCTCCCAGTAAGTGGATTTCATCCTCATGCTTATCTTGTTCTTTCTCTTATCTTTTCTATATATTTTCATGAAATATCTCCCCCATTTTCTTGTATCTAAACCTATGAGTTGAGATCTAGGTCTAAGATTGTGGATCTAGATCTATATTTTCAAGATCTTTATGCCTTTGATCTTAATTTTGTATCTAGGGATTTAGATCCGAGGCTTGATCAAAGACGTTGTGCCACTCTGATTTTGGGGATTTTCGTGGGACTAACTTCTATCAGAAAACTGAGGTATGTGATCTAAATCAAACTCCCATAGTTTTGATTTTGATATGTGTATGATTTTATGATTTTCTAGATTCTCTTGATGATTGATTTCCTAAATTGTAGTAATTAGGAATGTGGAATTGAATTGAGTTTTCCTTGGTGATTAATTGATAATTGAATCATAGAACAAACAAAGGGGGGTTTCTCAAATAGATATTTTGGAGATTTGTTAAGGGTTGAGATATTTTAATTAAGATATTGGATTGATTGTGATAAGATAATTAATTGGTGGGGAATTAATTATGAAATAATGATGTAGGCCATGTAAGATAATTAATTGTTAGAATTAATTATGTGCCATGATATTGACCAAAGGGAATTAAATATGAGAATTAATTATGTGTCATAATGTTGATCAAAGGTAATTAATTGTGATAATTAACTATTATAAGGTGAGATTTGATATGGATAATTAATTGGGAAGAATTAATTATGGAATGAGAATAGTGTTTATTGATTAATTAATTGATGAATTAACTAATGGATTTTCCGATTAGTTAATTGTTGAGTTAACTAATGGACTTTTAATTGTTTAACTAATCATTGGATTAGTAATGGAATGATATGAAAAATTCTTGTGAATTAATGAAGAATTAAATGGATGAGATTTTGTGGTTCTAGACATGGAATTCTAGACTAATTAGAAGTTAGGACTTGGACATGGCGTTCCTCCCCAATAGATATCCAAGATTGATATTATGGGGTTCTAGGCATGAAGACCTACACCGAATGAGATTATGGGGTACTAGGAATGACGAACTACACCGAATGAGAAGAGAAGTGCTATTCATGATGATCTACACCAAATGAATGATAATAATTAATGGTGATTCAACTGAGATTTGGGGAGCTAGGCATGACTACCTATGCTAAATAATTAATGATATTTAATGATGATTCAATTGGGAAATATGAATTGAAACTGGGCATAATGTGGTGATTAAAGATTAAATGACAATGTGATAACTATTTAAATTATGCATTATATTTATTTATTAATAAATATGCATGTACTATCTTTTGACTGGACTCATTTTAGACATTGTTGGTGGTGGCCTACTAAGTTTTAATCACACGCTATTTGGGCTTCCTAATCAGCACTCGAGAAGACTTTATTGTTGTAGGAAATGATAAGGGAAAGGTCCTAGGATAGTTTTATATTTTGGATTGATGCATGGGAGAGGGAACTGGACAAGGTTCAAGACCCTCTTTGGTGTTGTTCTGTCATTACTTTGAGTTGCATTATAGACACTTGAAAATTTCATTGTTAGAGCATGTTTTACCTTTCAGTTGAGTATTGTATTTTTATGTTTTGGTTATCATATGACATGGATTTTTTCTATTCATTTATACGCTTCTTCACTTGGTTATTTTTTTTCTTTTGTTGGTGAATTATTCGGATAAAAGAGGGTATAGTCCCCTGAACGGATAACTTACCGGACCCTCACTTCTAGTTGGCACCCTCTAGCATATGGGGAGGAACACTTTAGGGCCTATGGGAAACTAGCTCGGGGCACTATTCAGCGGCTCCCAAGTCAGGAAATCAATATATATAAATGAGTTGGGACCTGTATAGGTATAGAAACTAGAGCCAGAACTAGTACAGAAACTGGAAAGACCATCGGTGGTGGTTCTACTAGTATTTGTCTTGGATAACCCAAGGGGACAAGCCTATAAGGATATGCTTGACCCTATTATAGTGTTATAACCAATGTAGGGAATTCATTATCCATATCATTAGTTGCAAAAAAAAACCTCTTTGATGAGGAGCTCCTACTGAAATCACAAGCTGAGGATCTGCTTGCGAAGCATGTCTAGAAGGGAATACTACTTTGGAGTAACTTTGCATTGAGTCTTCTCAACTCCTTAATTTCTTCCTCTTACTGGTTAAATCATTATTCAAGAAAAAATATATTGACCTTCTCTAGAGGGAAGGTGAAACATGGTTTTACCTTTACCATCCCCCTTATTAGGTGCCGTTAGAAGAGGTTGAAGTTGATTATTCAAGGGAATAACTAGATTTTGGTCAGCCTTAGATTTTGGGTACGCACACCTCCTTCATTTTATTCAGTGTGTACCATATTATGAATAATAAATTAATCTTTTAACTACTCAGAACTAGACTCATTTTCTAGAGCATCTTCTATAATGGAATTAATGGCATTCACCAATGCATAATTCATTGATGACATTCTATTAGTATCTTTATAAGGTCATCTTCTTATGTGCCCTCCATGAGACTTTGTTCTCCTATACGATGATTTCCTAAGACCTATTTGAAAGATAGTAATCTAAAGGGAATCCTTGGATAGTTCAGTTTTGAATTCACTTGATGGTTTCTTCCCTAATTGGGTGAAAACTGACTTCTGTTGAGGAGGGAATTTTGGATTTGAAATATCCCCTAGCCCTGAAAGTTGTAGATGTTCATGTTCTTCTTCTTCAACCCTCTGAGCTCCATTTTTTGAATCTGAAGGTTGAGTTAAAAATCCCCCAGCCCTATGGGCTGGGGTGGTTTCTGAACTTCTATGGATGATATCAACATATCTTCTCTTCAGATTTTACAAATTCTGGTCTAAATATTGGCTAGGTGCATTATACGACACCTACTCAAATCACCTGTTTTGGAAGACCATTGTGCCATTTAAGAAAATTGTGTGATTTAATGGATGACATCCTCTAAGGAGGAGGCATGATTAATTTTTTCATATTCTTGATGCAATAGTATCTCGACAACATTCTCTCTTTGGGCCTGACATTGGTGAAAACCGATCAAGGCTTGTTGTTGCAGATCATTTCATCAGTCATGAACAAAACCTATTTTTTGTAGCTAGCCTAGGGAAATAACATTGCATGAGAACACTTTTAGTAGGATTTACTGATTTTGGAGTTCAATGAAGTTAAGTGCTCCATGTGTAACCCATCCTCTGATATGAACACCTTATAGGGTTTCCATAATCAATTGTTGCAACTTATTTAACGAATTGAAGCATACACATTAAAGAGACACTTATTTATTCTAGACCTTTGGATGTCGGGAATCCTAGAGAGATGCCAAGTCAGTTTGGGGTTGTAGCCCTTCTATTACCTTAACATGACTTTGATATTAATCATATGGTAATACTTTGAATTTTAGATGATGAAGAGTCTTGTATATGTTGAGGTGAATATCATGAATGCAATCTTCTACCATAATCTCTATAATGTTATATTGAGAGGCTTCCAAAGTCTAAAAACTGACTGGTATCTCACCCTTAGCCAATTATTTTCTCATATTAAACATATCCTCTTCATCATTTTCTAGAGGTTTCTCAACATGGTCTGACCAGAGTTGATTCTTATTGATTTCTTTATCATAATCAATAGGATCAGTTGGTGTTTATTCTACCATATTAAAAGGAAAATTACCCAAGGGAGGTTCGGATAATGATCATTTCCTTGGGATATTTTTTGGTTGAGAAAGTATTTCACCTTCCAGTAACAAGGCATCAGACATGAATGACCTTATATCAGAATTTTCCTCAAGATAAGACGGATTGCTCGTCATCACATTGTCAATTGGAGAATTTTTTTGACAATAAAAAACACTAAAATAAAGAGAACTTTCACAGAAAATTGGTTAATGGGAAGGACCACCATGGTGGATTATAGAAAGGGATAAATCGTCTTGCTTATTGTTCTTCTGGACACATAGAGGGTTTCTGCAGATCTCATCTAGAAATAGATTCTTTAGATTGACCAAATTTTCATGAATCAAGCCTTAATAATGAAGTGTCCATTGAGGAACTTCATAATTACTGCCACTACTCCCATAATTTAGTAATGGGAGGGTAGGATCTTGAGTTTCAATAGATAAATTTCTGATATCTTCAAGAACTCTAGAATTAAGAGGATCCAAATCACAAATTGAATCTTGATTTTCTAACTGTTCTCTGTGAGAATTCTTCTTATATTCTCTCTTACACATAGTTGGGACCACTTAATGGGATAAGTGGTTATCATGGGTAGGTATATGTGTCTGTCTTTGAGTGGCCATGAGATTAGACTAATTATATTCAATTGTAATGGGTGTATGTTCCCAATCTGATTGTCAGTATGATATGCTAAAGTATTCCCTATAACTCTCCTAGAATGTAACATAGGTATGTATCTTCTCCGAGATGGAATGATGATGAGTCATCCCAAGTGTGGGGACATAATTATGTGTCTATCTCTATGGTATTACTGAATTTTCTATTATGATATTCTGGAAGGATTCAAGGATATGAGCATGAATTTGTGTCTTCCCTTTCGCTATTTCCAAAATGTGTTTGGTGAATTCAGCAGTTGGAATGAGAATATACATACATTTCATATATGGAGTAAGTGTATGTATATTCTTATGTCCTCCCTTTCCTTCTAGTAGATACTAATAGTACTCATGTGTGGGGGAAGTTAGTTGAGTTTTCCCCAAGTTTGTCTTAGGATCTTTCCGACTGACTTCTCTGAGAATTTCCAAATGAGACTGTTGGCAGTATTAATCGATGCTAGCATGTGTATGTGCTTGCTTACAAGTTTCCATCAGATTTTATTGATGATATTCCTTGAATGAAACCAGATTAGTTTGTTGACTAGATGATAGATTGTAAGCAGGTGTATGTGCCTGCTCACAGTATTCCACTGGATTTGAACAACGAGATTGGTTGGGCACCACCAGATGAATATTCTTGATGGAAGAATTATGGCGAATGGCTGTTTATGACCATTAGTTGTTTTCCACCAAGCTGGGTTGATGTAATTATCTTGCGAGGGAAAAGGTAGGAACCTGCTCTTTATTGGCTGGTTGTTATCCCCAGTGGTTCGTCTTGCATTCTCAGGTGTGAGGGACCTAGGATGAGCAACTGAAAATAAAACCCTCATAATGTTGAGGGTTTTCTGTAGTGTGACATTGGTGGTGATTATTGTTTCTAGGAGCCCTTGTGAAGGACCCCTGTGTATTTGAGATGAGGCCATGGATAACCTATTGGTTGACCTCCTTGGAATAGGGTAGGAATTGGTGATTTCATTTTAAATATAAACTCTCGAAACAAATGAATACGATGGTTGGAATCGTCTACTTCTGGACCACTGGTCATCCTTGACTGGATTACTGGGGGTTATACTTGATTTGGAGGGCCTATCAGGTAGCCTCCAAGGTTGGGATAGTACTATGTTGATGGTACTCTCATTCCAATGCATTGGAGACCCACTGTTGAAGATGTTGAGTTGGTGATGATGTAATTTGAGTGGACGCTGATCCAACTTGAGAAGCAGATGGGGCATTCACAGGTGAAAACTTGAAGGAATCCATTTGGAATGAAGGGAATTCCTGGAATTAAAGTGTTGGGATATATTAAAAATACAAACAATGGACTCCAGAAAAGTAGCATATGTTTTTTATGGAAACATGAATGATTGATTTACTTGTATAAAACTCTTTTATCAATTGAAAGGGGCCTCAAAAATGGGTAACACTATCATCTTGGTTAAGGATTCACGCCAGGTTCATCATTTTTCCCCCCAAAATGTGTGTTCTGTTTAGGAATAACTAATTCTAGATGGTTTCTATCAAATTTATTTATAGAACCAGAAATACCCAATGGTTCTATATCCAAAGGGACCTAATTTCCAATGGTAGGAATCCATTAGGTTTGTTGACCCATGATACTTAAGAACTCACATTGGTTGAGAGGATGATAGGTCGGGCTCATTGCACCCTTTTGGGATGAATTGTTTCATACTCTGGTACTATCTGATATATTTAAGATACTTTCATGAATCCTTATTAATTTACCAAGAATAATGTAGGTTTCATTTGAAATTTTCAATCAATTATTAGCATGTGTGGAATTCAGAATCATCCATATGTATTCGGGGTTCTTCATAAATGGAGATATCCATATTTATTTGAGGTTCTCTATTAATGGTATCCTATCAGATACTACTTAGATATTCTTTAGCCATAGTTATGATGATGTTGGTTATTAAGCCACTCAGTGGGGCACTCTGGAATTTATCATCCTCTAGGGAGACAAAATTTTGTTTTGATGTTGGGATCATACTCATAAATGGGATACCTATGTATCCTTGTGAAAGGAATCAAAACCCTCATAGTTTAGTGCCACTTAATGGGACACATAATACCTTTTAAGGTCATTTGATAAGGACCTAACCATATAGTTTAATGATATGTGGTATGGATGTCTAGGTAGAAAGTGCCTAGTCAAAGATTGGTGTGGGACTTATGCCTAAAAATCTCAAGTAACCTGTAAAGGATATGAGTTTAAAAGTTGGATTAGACCATACTATGAATGTGGAATAGAAAGAATAAGTTTGATTTGGAGTGTTAGGTTTGAACCTTATTGAATCTTCCTATGTTTCCCACTTGGATGGGAATCAAATCCCATGTAGTTCAATAAGTCTTGTCAGGTGGTATGTCCCTTTGAGATAAATGGGTTGGGGGCTTACTCCTAAAAAAGGATTCCCATGTAACAAGGTCCACGAGGGACGTATCAACTCGTAGAGATTTAAGGGGGACTTAATTCAGGTCCCATTACTAAAGAGGATTCCCGAACTACGGGAAATAGGGTTGGAATCATGAGGTGGATTTCCATTAATCTTGGGCCTTGAGTGAAGGCTTCTCAAGTATCCCAATTATGGTGGAAATAAAATTTATCGTAGTTAAATAATTGAGGTGTATTTTGAGGATGTTATGATCATTAAAAATCTCTAATCCCACGTGAGTCATGCTTGGTGTGAGAAACAAGAGAATGTGAAATATTCAACAAACTAGACACATTATTCTATACTGATAGAATAGGATGGGCCTACAGTGAAAGAATCTGAGGTGACGGTGGGCGAGGGTGTGTAGTAATAAACCCTTCAATGTAAAATTAAAGTGAAGGTCATTGGTTCTGGCCTAAAACACTAGGGGCCTACTCCAAGAGGGATTCCCTAGAATTGGTCCTGTAGTAAAAGGGGTATATCATTCCTTGTGTCAAAAGGAAATGCAAGCATGATCCGTACCTTCATACTGGAAACTTCCCAACATTTTCTCTGAGGTAAGGGTTCATAAGACTATAAATATACAAACCTAAAGATAACCCAAGGATCCTGACTCCTTTATAAGACAAATGCGGGGAACCTCTAACTGTAGAAATACAAACTCAAATAGGAGACACGTTGGTGTGACTTTCCCAAAGGTTTGAAAAGTCAATAGGTTTTGGTGGATGTTTCAACTTGGTCCCTTTAAGACAAGGGATCCAAGGAAGTAGAGGCCCTTCCATGGGTGGATTAGAAAAGGACATCAAAGATGGATCATTTAGGTGGTCTGCGCAGGTCTTCCATGTAGGTATACAACATAGGTATGCCATGTAGGAGTACCATGCAGGTCCAAGGAGGAACTGAAAAAAAATGATTAACACTGGGGAATTAATCTTATACAAGATTAAAAATGACTATCGAGAAGACAATGCTTGGGTGAGATTTTAAATCTAAACACCCTGGGTCTCCTTTGGTGTCTTTGGAAGAGCCCCACACAGGTTCTTAGTGAATATGCCTTGTGTAGGTATCTTCTTCTTTATAGAAGAAGAGTCCTTAATCATATGTTTTGTATTTAAAACTCTGAAAGGACATTAATCTTTCTTATCCCATCTAATTCACTCTTCTCTCATATTTTAGAGAGTTACCTAAGAAAATTTGGAGGACCTGGACAAAAGAGATAAGAAATGAGAGCTTCAAGAGTTATTTCAACTTTTTCATTTGCAAAATGGGGAGACCGAGGGTCCTATTTATAAGCAAAGAGGGGGATGGTTGAAAGGAGGTTATTCACAGAGGTCGTAGGCATAGCTCCAAAGAGTAGGTTCCTTGCACAAGGGTGCATAAATTATATTTTTGTGTAGGTCTGCATAGCTTTACAGTGTAGGTCTACCACGTAGGGGCTGCACATTGGGATATACAGGCATAACTTTCACTAGTATTCCTGATGTGTATGTGTCCTTTGTAGCTCCCTTGAACTATATTTCTTTACTTCTTTTAAATTTATTCAATAATTTTAAATAACCAAAGTGATTCTTCATAATCAGTGTCAACATTTATCCATTAATAATATGTCATTTGTGATGCACAAAACATACCCTACTTCCGCCAACATATTGTGTGATGGTTTTCTTTAAAAAATATAAGTCTGCAAGTAGTGACATGCATTAATTATAATATTAAATTCTATGGAAAATCACACACACTTGCAGATATAAATATCCGATGACACCAAAACATGTGGAATTCCTACTGGCATGTCTATTCTCATAATCTCCCATCTCAGAGATTACTAAGTGATAAATTCATGAGAAAAAGTCTCATCTTCTTATGAGTACTCGAACATAATGATCTATATATTATGTTTACTATCATAATATGTTATCAAACCACATAACTATATTAATAATATTTCCACAACACTTCATGTTTCTCATCACAACTGAGAACTAATATGACATTATCAATGAAAAAAATACTCTAGGACATTATTACATCAAATTCATGAAAAAATGAACAATATTTAATTATATGTTTTATTTAGTATTTAATACATCACATATTCATGTAATAAATATAAAATCAGTTGGTTCTAGGACACAAAATCAAACAAACTCCCACTTGGACTAGAAAAAACTGCCTACAACTTTCAGTCCGCTATACCTCACATGATAATCATGTTTCTGATAAATCAAGGATTTAGTCAAGGGGTCCACAATGATGTATTCCATGGAAATATTTCTCACTGCAACCTCACCTCTCTGAAAAAAATCCCTCAAGATATGATACTTCCAAAGTATGTGCCTCATCTGCTGATGCGACCTTGGCTCTTTTTCAAGAGCCACCACTTCAGTATTATCATAATAGAGTGTGATGGGATATTTATTTCTAGGTAACACATCATGAAATTGGATGAAATTGAGCATCCAAACTGCTTCTTTAGCTTCCTCAAAATCCGAAATATACTTAGACTCAACTGTATAATCTGTGACCACATCCTACTTTAAGATATTTTAGCTCACTACACCTCTATTCAAAGTTAAGATGTATACTGTTTGTGACTTAATGTCATCTTGATCAGTATAGAAACTAGAATATGCATATCCTATGATGCATAGTTTCTCAAATCCTCCATAAAGCAGGAACATATCCTTAGTACGCCTTAGATACTTAAGGATAGTCTTAACTACCATCCAATTATGGTCACCAGGATCAACTTAATATCTTCTTACCACACTTAATGTGTAGGAAGAATCTTACTGAGTATATAGAATAACATATATGACTGACCCAATCACTGATGCGTATGAAATACTTACCATTATATTTATTCCCTCATGGTTCCGAGGACACATTTTCATGGAAAGATGAATGCCATGTGATAATGGAAATAATCCCCTCTTGGATTATTCCATTCTGAATCTCTTCAGTATCTTATCAATGTATGTTACTTTGACATATGCCGATAAACCTCATGGATATATCACAATGGATCTTAATCCCAGGAATATATCTTTCCTTGTACAATTATTTCATGTAAAAACATTTATTCAACCAAGCTTTAAAATATTATAAGATTGGTAATTCATTTCCAATAAGTAACATTTTATCAAAATATACTGTTAAGAAAATGACTGCACTCCCACTAAACTGTTTGTAGACATAAGGCTCACATTCATTATTTATAAAACCAATTTCCATTATGGATTCATCAAAATGAATGTTCCATGACCTAGATTCTTGATTTAATATATAAATGGATTTTTGAAACTTGCATATCTTATTGGAATATTTTGGAGTCACAAACCCTTCAGGTTGTGTCATGTAGACATCTTCCCGAAGGTTCCCATTAAGGAAGGTTATTTTGACATCCATTTGGAAAATATCAGTCATGGTAAGGCACAATGGGAAGTATAATTCTGATGGATTTAAACATTGCAACTAGTGAAAATGTTTAATCATAGTCAATTACTTAGTGTTTTTTAAACCCTTTTGCAACCAGTTGCACCTTATAGGCACTGAATTGTCCTTCTACATCTTGTTTCTTCTTGAATTACCATTTTCAACCAACACGATTCGCATACATATGAGTATCTAACCAAATACACACTTGATTTTGGTTCATGGAATCCATTTTAGAATTCAGGTATTTTTTTCACTTGGTAATATCTATGACACTTACTGATTACTTGTAGGTTAGAGTATCATTATTATCAACTAATAATGAGTCAATATCCTCAATAACTAGAAAAACATACCATTTGGGTTTTTTAACCTCTATTGTACTTTTATGTAGTAGTTGTTTCTTTGGAATAGTTTCTTCTTCCACGTGGGTTTGTGGAATCTGATCATGTACACACTCTTGGGTAACTTGAGCCTTGAATTCATAGAAGTTAATCTATCTTCTACTATCTCTTTTAGACATGTGATCCCTCTCAAGGAATATGTAATGTCTTTCCACTATAACCTTTTTTTATGAGGGGAAATATAGGTAATATTCCCTTGTTTCCTTGGGGTATCCTACAAAGGTAAACTTTGTGCCTCATGGTGAAATTTTGTTACCTGAAGAGTCCTTAACAAAATATTCACTTCCCTATACATGTAAATTCAATAAAATGACTTTTGTTTCACTTAAAAATTCATATGTAATAATATTTATCTATTTAATTGGTACTTGGTTTAGTATGTATTACACTATTTGTAACGTATATCCCCAAAAGGATAATGGAAGAATCACATGACTCATCATTGATCTCCCCATGTCTAACAAGGTGTGGTTTCTCCTTTGTCTTACACCCTTCCACTGAGTAATGTAAGGAGGATAGAGTTGGGATAGGATTCCAAAATCCCATAAGTAATCAATGAATTATTGATTAAGATATTCTCCACCATGGTTTGAGTAGAGTTTCTTAATATTTATATCAAGATGGTTCAGAACTTCATTCTTTTATTCTAAGAATTTATAAAAAGAATCCAACTTACACTTAATTAATTAAATATATTCATATCTACTAAAATCATTAGTAAAAGTTATGATGTATGAGTACCCACCCCGTGCTTCAATATGAAATGGTCCACACACATTGATATGAACTAATTCAAGAATATCTTTATCCCTTTCACATTTCCCACTAAAGGGGGATTTGGTCATTTTTCTTTATAAACATGCATGACATACACTAAGTGGTTTTAGTTTTAAAGAATATAAATATCCATCTTGATGTAATGCTTTAAATAATTTTCATTTACATGACCTAGATGGTGATGCCAAAGTTGGGTGTGGTATGATTCATATGAAGTAAATTCATTATCAATTTCCATTACTTGGTTCATGTAATGCAACATGTAAAGACCATTATGTAAATGTACCTTACCATAAAAATTCTATATTTATAAAAGAAGAAACATATATTTCAAAATTTGAATATTAATCCATCCATATCTAGTCTAGATACATAAATAATGTTATTGGTAACTTAATGCACAATAACAACCCTTTAAAACCAAGATCATTGTAGTTAGAAATGTGAGGTGGTAGTCCATGATAGATACAAAAACAAGTTTAGCTCTGTTGGCTACTCATATATCTACCTACCCTTGGTCAAATTTTCTGAATCTAATTGGTTCTTGTATTTGAATACATATGTGAGCACCACAAGATGTATCTAATACCCAATTTGTATAAATAGATAAATTTCACTTGATAAAAAATGAACCTGAATCTTCCTATTGCTTATTTAGAAGGGTGCATCTTTTCTTCCAGTGGACCTCTTTTCCACATATGAAACATACAAAATCTCATTCCCTTACTTCCCCTTTGATCTTCTTCTTCTTGGAAGGGCGTAAAAAATACTTGGGATTAAAGTTCTTTTCTTTCCCTTTGTGTTTTTTCACCATAAGGACTTAAGGATTTTCGTGCTTCATCTCTTTATCTACTTGGTGAAGTAGGATAAGAAGATCTAAAAGACTTATCAATGTTTTTCATATTAAAATTTACAAAGAAAACTAGAGAAGCTCTAAGGGAGTGATGCTTGAATGATATCAATGCCCAGTTCTTTGGGGAGTTTAAACCCCAAAACCTCTAGTCACTCAATGTAGCCATGGATATTGGCTACATGGACCCCAGATATAAAACCCTCTCCAATATTAACATGAAATAACACCTTATAAATCTCAAATAATTTCTATCTAGTTCTTTCATTGTAAAGACCATAGAGGTGCTCAAGCATGCTATACACATCCATGTTTTTATGAGACTTCATGAGTTCACTAAACATAGATGAAAGAATAAAACATTGAAAGTCAAATGAATCATTCATATTATTTTCATAGATTAGGATCTCTTCATCACACACCTCTTGAGTCGACAGGTCAAGCATTGAGGATTCCAGCACGTAAGATTTCTGTTCATGACGTAGAACAACCCGAAGGTGTATAAACATGTTGACACCGGAAAACGCATCCACAAAATATTCCAAATTCTCCCATAAATGATCTAAGAGTTTAGAATATTTCATAAGATTAAATTTGATAGGTTTTAGATCCCAAACAGATTTATGGATTTAGAGTTATGGACATTTGATGTTGGGATGGAATACTGGTTTGTGGAGCCCATTCGCAAAGATCCCTCCGCGATCGCAGAGCATAGAATCTTGACCGGAGCCCCCGGGGCCCCGCATCCACGCAAAGCTCCTCCTTTGTAAAGCCTCCATAGAGCAAGGAGTTGGGATGATCCACGAACCCCTTTGGCGTTTACGATACACTGTAGAGCAATGAGGCTGGATGCCCCACAAACCCCTTTAACGTTCGCGATCCACCACGGAGTAAGGAGGTGGGATGCTATACGAACCCCTTTAAAGTTCGAGATCCACCATGGATCAAGGAGGCGGGATGATCTGTGAACCCATTTGATGTTTGGGATCCACTATAGAGCAAGCTCTTGCTTCGCGCCGACCGGGCTCTACTTCACGATGCCTCTCCCCTATAAATACTTGGATCACCCCCCTTCAGACGGATGGTGAATCCGCCCCTTGGGTGGCCGATCTCCCATTTCGCGAAGCTCTTCTTCCCTTTGTGAAGTGGCTCCGTGAGTCCATGCTCCGCGAGTATCTTCCTTCATGAAGCTGCTTCGCGAGTCCATGCTTTGTGAGGAGATTCCTTCACAAAGCTGCTCCGTGAGTCCATGCTCCGCGAGCAGCTTCCTTCGTAAAGCTGCTCCGCGAGTCCATGCTCCACAAGAACCTTTCCTTTGAGAAGATGCACCATGATACCCCATGCTCCATGATCCCCCTTTGGTCCATGAAGCTACTTCCCAAAGACCTATCCTTTGCGATGCTCCTACCTTTGTGCCCACCTATCCATACCACGGGGGCTGTGCCCCCACACCCTTGCTTGGGGTCAGGGAAGGTCCCTTTGCTACTATCACTGACCCTCCATGAAAAATAGAGAGTCGCACTACGATATTTTCTGTAATGACCCGAAATTTTGAATAAATCTTGTTTCCTAATTTTGTGTGTTATTTTATTTTTTTATACTCAACAAAACTGTTTCATTTGATAACATGAGTATAATTAAAATGAGACCGTTGGATTTTGACTGTTATATGACCATTGGTCAATATGACCGCTGAAACTAAATGTTTCGATTATTGTCTCTAAATACAAGTAATCCTGGTTAATTAATATAGAAAGAAGATTTGATGGCCTCACCCAGTAGTCTTGGACCGATCGAAGCCCATCTAACAGAAATTGGGAAGGAGGTAGCACCACTGGGCATCTCTCTAGACCAAACCCAAGCCAAACTTCATTGTGTGAAGCTAGAACAGAATCACCTTCGCGAGAAGTTAAAACTGATAGAAATTACTACTCGTGCGATGTTGGCCGAGCCTCCCTCAGATTCTCTCACCTTAGCACACCTTACATTTAGGTCCTATGCTGGGGTGATAAGGGGCTATGTAAGGAGACCGTAACTGCCTTGTGTAATCCTTTTTTTAAATAAAAATTGGGATTTCTTCTTATGATGAAGTTTATGAATTTTCAAATGACCGGATAAATATAGTATGCATATTTTTGATGAATTTTAGAAAAAGGATATTTTAAAAATGTTTATGTAAACCTTAAATAATTAAAAATGTGTAATGATTTTCAAAAAAAGGTCTTCTACAATTATGTTCAATACGAAATTTAGAGTCTAATAAGATCAACTAGATTTTTGATGAATAGTAAATTATGAATAGTGATTTTATGCTTAGGATTAGTAATGTGACCAAATGGATTAGTAATCTCACTTAAAGAAAGTATTAATATAATATAGGCACCTTGATTAAGTAATGAGATTCAATAAAATGGTTAAATAACGGTTTCATAAATTATTAGTCAAGTATTAGTTTTTTTCGAGTGAATAGTGTTTTTTAATTAAAAATTAAATTAAAAATATTTAAAAAATTATTTTTACAAAATGGATTTCATTTTTGAACTCAGAGCATCGATATTATGTTAAGGTAATTTTTGGGGATTTTTCTGAAAAAAAATAAATTTTCGTTGAATAGTGTGTTTATTTAAAAATTAAATTAAAGATATTTAGAAATTTTTTTTATAAAAGGGAGTTCATTTTTGAAATCATAGCATCGATACTTGGTTAAGGTAAAATTTTGGGATTTTTCTGAGAAAGTTGAATTTTCGATGAATAGTGAAAATACAGTTTTTAAGTTACAGGTGTTTAATGACATCATTAAATGATGTATTAAGTATGTAATCAATATGTTCGACTTATGAATAGTAATATAAGGTATGAGGTGTCCCAAGTGGCCAATACCATGGAAAAATACCATGGGAAAGCCCATGGTTTTGCCAAAACCACCAATGAGGTGTCCCTTGGCCATTAATGCCTTGTCCCCTCACTTTCCCTATAAATACCAAGACATCCTCTCATCCATTCGACTCCCAACTCTCCCACAACAAAGATCTGGTCTCATTACCTCCCAAGGAGTCCTCCAAAGGTTCCCCCAATCCCTCAAGGTCCCAACCTTTGAGTTTTAAGAGTTACATTTTAAGGTAAGGGATCCGACCCCTCTCTTTCTTTTCAAGTGATCTTTTTTATGTCATTTATTTTATGCTCCATGTTCTTATGTTGGAGGATGTTATTTTATATTCATTATACTGTAATTTTTATGTTAATATGATGAGAGACCCCCTCTTAATCTCATAATTTCATTTTATGAAATTTTAAGTGGCGTCGTTAGGCTGCCGACATTTTTGTAACGGATTCTTTCACCCTTCTCATTTTCAAGTTCTATTTTCTTATCAAGTATTTCAAGTTCCTTTTTATTATGTTGGGGTATGATCTCTATATCTATAATACTGATATTTTATGATCATATTATGAGATACCCCATTTTATATCTTCAATTCAGTATTTCAAAGTTTTAAGTGGCGTCGTTAGGCTGCCGAATTTTTATGTGGTTCTTTCACCCTTCTCGTTTTGAAGTTCTACTTTCATGTCAAGTCTTTCAAGTTCCTTTTTATTATGTTGGGGTATGATCTTTATATCTATCATACTGAACTCTTATGTTCACATGATGAGAGACCCTATTTTATCTCTTCAATTCAGTATTTTGAATTTTTAAGTGGCGCCGTTAGGCTGCCGAATTTTTAAGGGATTCTTTCACCCTTCTCGTTTTCAAGATCTATTTTCATGTCAAGTCTTTAAAGTTCCTTTTTATTATGTTGGGGTATTATCTCTATATCTATCATATTTAAATCTTATGTTAATATGTTGAGAGACCCTATTTGATCTTTTCAATACATTTTTGGTTGAAGTTTGAAGTGGCGCCGTTAGGCTGCCGGATTTTTAAGGGATTCTTTCACCCTTCTCGTTTTCAAGATCTATTTTCATGTCAAGTCTTTCAAGTTCCTTTTTATTATATTGGGGTATGATCTCTATATCTATCATACTGAACTATTACGTTCATATGATGAGAGACCCTATTTTATCTTTTCAATTCATTTTTGGTTGATGTTTAAGTGACGACGTTAGGCTGCGGGATTTTCATAAGAGAAATCTAATTTTTGCCTTCCTTCCATATTTTTCATTTCAAATGGTATGTCCTTCAAATTTCATTACCATGTTTATATAAACTTCATATTCTATCCCTCTACTATTTTATGGGTCATTTATTATTGTTTGACCCATGTCCCCTCTCTTTTCAATGCTTTCTAAAACCCCAAAACATTGTCGTTATGCTGCAGAATTTCCATCTCAAAATGTCTCTCTATTTTTCTAAAGTTATTTTATTTTATTAAGTGAATATTCAAAGCTCTCTCTTATATAGGTTTATTAAAATATATACCAAGTTTTTCTATTTTAAATTCTGGAATTTACATACATGAGACCCGCTCTCCCTTTTCGTGGGTTTAAAGTGACATAAAAATCATGTCTTTAAAGCAGTTTTTAAAACGTTATGATTATGAAATGAAACCCATTTCTTTTATGCTATATGGGTTGTTTATGAAATGATTTATGATGATATATTTGGCTCACATGATAATAAAGACATTTCAAGGGTGCGCCCAGATAGCCCTCCAATGCATTGGGTAAAGACTTAATCTCTAGAGATGGCCTTTTAGACTGATACCTTGGTGAATAACCTTGGTAATTTTTTTAATGACACCTTGGGGATGGACCTTGGTGAAACGAAATGATTGTCAATATTAAATGTTGCAGCCACATCTTTAAGTTATGAAAAATATTATTTTTATTATGATATGCCTCACGATTTCTTTCTCATGCTTTAAAGTTCTTTTTCATGACATTGTTGATGTATCCCAAGTTCACATGTTAAATGTTTCCCCTTATTTCCCTTATTGGGCCTTCTGCTCACCCTTTCTTTTGATGTATGTCCCCAGGTTATGAGATGCAGTAATAAACCTAGTATGAACATGAAGAGAAGCATTTCAAGTGTTTAAGAAGAATGTTTTATGTTTTCATGTTTTAAGTTTCTAGTTTCCAAGACACTAAACCTTAAAGATCCTCGGTTTTGTAAAATGTAATTAAAGTTTATGTGATAAAAAGGCGGGATGCTATAGTTGGTATCAAAGGATGGTTTAGTTATTTATGGAAATTAGGATATGAAAACTTTAGGAATAACCCTATAGAAAAGTTTAAATATAGGAAATCTTCCTGGTATTTTGGTGAGTATTGAGTAAGGGGTTTCCAAGAAAATACATCCCAGTCTGGATACGAGCAGGTAGAGGTGGCTCTGGCACATATGTACATAGGGGTAAAACCCGAAAACACCGCTTTGAGCTAGACTCGAATGGGAACTGGTACACGACAACGGGCCTTGCTGCACTCTTGGTTACGACACTCCCGGGGGATATGCTTTGGTAAATTCATAAGCTTAGTATGAACCATTATTAAAGGAACAAAGATAAAATAAAATAAAGATTCACATAAGAATATATGATCATGGATAACCTAGTTTCAAAACTAGGGGATCACAAGTTAAGGTATAATTTTATTCTACAAGTTATCCTTATATGCTTTAAGTTCCTTTTCATGATTATTGGCTAAGTATTTAAGCCCCTAATTATACTTTATCTTCTTAGTTAATGGTGGGAAATGGAAGAACATGTCCCAATAACCAATGTGATAGGAAATGTGACGATTGCCGTATTAATATGACAGAGATGATTAGTGAATTAAAAGATGATGATTATTTTGGAATACGTTCACTATTTTGGGGACCCTTTATGATCGAGGTAAATAGATTACTATGGGGTTTTCATTGAGGAGTAAGGTTGACTTATATTTTGAAGAATCGATGAATTTAATGTGGAATTATAGTAATTTAGGTTACTAATGGAAATTATTAACCTATATTGGGGTAAATATGTTTATATTAGTTACTTTTTTTATAAGATGTTCGGAGTGGTTGATGTTGTTTGGAGATGAATGATAAAGTTTACCTTGGAAGACTATGTTATAAAATCCTTCTTGTATTTGGGTTTCAATCTTAGTTTGGTTTATTTTAAATATTTTTAAGGACAGTTATTTACAGAATGGTCTATGATGAATTTTGGGTAGTACCATGGAACTTTGAAGATTTAAAGTAGTTTCCCTTCCTCTGGGGTTCTTTATTTTGGAAGAGTTGTTTTATCTTACCCTTTTTTTGGGGATAATGTTTAAAGATAGAAGAAATAGATAGTTAATCTTTTGTGGATTATGTGATTCTCTAGAAGATGATTCTTGTGCTTTTGATGAGACCAAGTGTTTTTGAATTCTCATCGTTTGGAGAAAAGATTATTTTTGGTAGAGACTTATTAAAGGATGAAACTCTACTTGAAGGTAGGTATATTTCCTTATGTTTTTGTTCTATGTAGTAAATGAATTCCTCAAAATTATGAAAAGGAATGTAATACAAAAACTTTGTTGGTTTACGTTTCCTACTAGGTAATCAAAGACCATTTACACACATCATAAGATTGGGATTTTCTCGTGGTTAACTTTCTCCTAATCGTGTTTTCTATCACTCTCCCTCAGAACTTGACCCTTTGTTTTCTCCCCCATGTCCATGTTTTCCTACATGGAATCCTAGTGTGGGTTAACTCGGGTGGCCTTTGTACTTCCTTTTCTTTCTTTTAAAGTAATAGTGTTACTGACTCTTTTTCCAATGTGGGACTTTCAATGAAATTTCAAAACCCAATTTTAAAAATTACGAGGACGCAATTTCTTAAGGGGGGAAGATTGTAACGACTCGAAATTTTGAATAAATCTTGTTTCCTAATTTTGTGTGTTATTTTATTTTATTATACTCAACAAAACTGTTTCATTTGATAACATGAGTACAATTAAAATGAGACCGTTGGATTTTTACTGTTATATGACCATTGGTCAATATGACCGCTGAAACTAAACGTTTTGATTATTGTCTCTAAATACAAGTAATCTTGGTTAATTAATATAGAAAGAATATTCAATGGCCTCACCTAGTAGTCTTGGACCGATCGAAGCCCATCTAACAGAACTTGGGAAGGAGGTAGCACCACTGGGCTTTGCTATGGACCAAACCCAAGCCGAACTTCATCATGTGAAGCTAGAACGGAATCGCCTTCGCGAGAAGTTCAAACTGATAGAAATTACTACTCGTGCGATGTTGGCCGAGCCTCCTTCAGATTCTCTCACCTTAGCACACCTTACGCTTAGGTCCTATGCTGGTGTGATAAGGGGCTATGTAAGGAGACCATAACTGCCTTGTGTAATCCTTTGTTTTAAATAAAAATTGGGATTTCTTCTTATGATGAAGTTTATGAATTTTCAAATGACTGGATAAATATAGTATGCATATTTTTGATGAATTTTAGAACAAGGATATTTTAAAAATGTTTATGTAAACCTTAAATAATTAAAAATGTGTAATGATTTTCAAAAAATGGTCTTCTACAATTATGTTCAGTATGAAATTTAGAGTCTAATAAGATCTACTTGATTTTTGATGAATAGTAAATTATGAATAGTGATTTTATGCTTAGGATTAGTAATGTGACCAAATGGATTAGTAATCTCACTTAAATAAAGTATTAATATAATCTAGGCACCTTGATTAAGTAATGAGATTCAATAAAATGGTTAAATAACGGTTTCATAAATTATTAGTCAAGTATTAGTTTTCTTTGAGTGAATAGTGTTTTTAATTAAAAATTAAATTAAAAATATTTAGAAAATTATTTTTACAAAATGGATTTCATTTTTGAACTCAGAGCATCGATATTATGTTAAGGTAATTTTTGGGGATTTTTCTGAAAAAAATGAATTTTCGGTGAATAGTGTATTTATTTAAAAATTAAATTAAAGATATTTATAAATTTTTTTTATAAAATGGAGTTCATTTTTGAAATCATAGCATCGATATTTGGTTAAGGTGAAATTTTGGGATTTTTCTGAGAAAGTTGAATTTTCGATGAATTGTGAAAATACAGTTTTTAAGTTATGAGTGTTTAATGACATCATTAAATGATGTATTAAGTATGTAATCAATATTGTCGACTTATGAATAGTAATATAAGGTATGAGGTTTCCCAAGTGGCCAATACCATGGGAAAATACCATGGGCAAGCCCATGGTTTTTCCAAAACCACCAATGAGGTGTCCTTTGGCCATTAATGCCTTGTCCCCTCACTTTCCCTATAAATACCAAGCCATCCTCTCATCCATTCGACTCCAAACTCTCCCCCAACGAAGATCTAGTCTCATTAACTCCAAAGGAGTCCTCCCAAGGTTCCCCCAATCCCTCAAGTTCCCAACCTTTGAGTTTTAAGAGTTACATTTTAAGGTAAGGGATCCGACCCCTCTCTTTCCTTTCAAGTGATCTCTTTTATGTCATTTCTTTTATGCTACATGTTCTTATGTTGGATGATGTTCTTTTATATTCATTATACTGTCCTTTTTATGTTCATATGATGAGAGACCACATCTTACTCTCATCATTTCATTTTATGAATGTTTAAGTGGCGCCGTTAGGCTACCGAAATATTTGTAACGTATTCTTTCACCCTTCTCATTTTCAAGTTCTATTTTCTTGTCAAGCCTTTCAATTTCCTTTTTATTTTGTTGGGGTATTATCTCTATATCTATCATACTGATATTTTATGATCATATGATTAGAGACCCCATTTGATCTCTTCAATTCAGTATTTCAATGTTTTAAGTGGCGCTGTTAGGCTGCCGAATTTTTAAGTGGTTCTTTCACCCTTCTCGTTTTGAAGTTCTACTTTCATGTCAAGTATTTCAAGTTCCTTTTTATTATGTTGGGGTATGATATATATATCTATCATACTTAACTCTTATTTTAATATGATGAGAGATCCTATTTGATCTCTTAAATTCATTATTTTTAATTTTTAAGTGGCGCCGTTAGGCTGCCGAATTTTTAAGGGATTCTTTCACCCTTCTCGTTTTCAAGATCTATTTTCATGTCAAGTCTTTCAAGTTCCTTTTTATTATGTTGGGGTATGATCTCTATATCTATCATATTTAACTCTAATTTTCATATTATGAGATACCCTATTTGATCTTGTCAATTCATTTTTGGTTGAAGTTTTAAGTGGCGCCGTTAGGCTGCCGAATTGTTAAGGGATTCTTTCACCCTTCTCGTTTTCAAGATCTATTTTCATGTCAAGTCTTTCAAGTTATTTTTTATTATGTTGGGGTGTGATCTCTATATCTATCATACTTAACTCTTATTTTCATATGATGAGAGACCCTATTTGATCTTGTCAATTCATTTTTGGTTGATGTTTAAGTGACGCCGTTAGGCTGCGGGATTTTCATAAGAGAAATCTAATTTATGTCTTCCTTCCATATTTTTTATTTCAAATGGTATGTCCTTAAAATTTCATTACCATGTTCATATATACTTCATATTATGTCCCTCTACTATTTTATGGGTCATTTATGATTTGTTGACCCATGTCCCTTCTCTTTTCAATGTTTTCTAAAACCTAGAAACATAGCTGTTATGCTGCAGAATTTCCATCTCAAAATGTCTATCTCTTTTTCTAAAGTTCTTTTATTTTATTAAGTGAATACTCAAAGCTCTCTCTTCTATAGGTGTATTCACATATATACCAAGTTTTTCTATTTTAAATTCTGGGATTTACATACATGATACCCGCTCTCCCTTTCCGTGGGTTTAAAGTGAGATAAAAATCATGTCTTTAAAGCAGTTTTTAAAACGTTATGATTATGAAATGAAACCCATTTCTTTTATGATATATGGGTTGTTTATGAATTGATTTATGATGATATATGTGGCTCACATGATAATAAAGACATGTCAAGGGTGCGCCCAGATAGTGCTCCAATGCATTGGGTAAAGACTTAATCTCTAGAGATGACCTTTTAGACTGATACCTTGGTGAATAACCTTGGTAATTTTTTTAATGAAACCTTGGGGATGGACCTTGGTGAAACGAAATGATTGTAAATATTAAATGTTGTAGCCACATCTTCAAGTTATGAAAAATTTTATTTTTATTATGATATGCCTCACGATTTCTTTCTCATGCCTTAAAGTTCTTTTTCATGACATTGTTGATGTATCCCAAGTTCACATGTTAAATGTTTCCCCTTGTTTCCCTTACTGGGCCTTCTGCTCACCCTTCTTTTGATGTATGTCCCCAGGTTATGAGATGCAGTAATAAACCTAGGATGAACATGAGGAGAAGCCTTTAAAGTGTTTAAGAAGAATGTTTTATGTTTTCATGTTTTATGTTCCTGGTTTCCAAGACACTAAACCTTAAAGATCCTCGGTTTTGTAAACTATAATGAACGTTTATGTGATAAAAAGGCGGGATGCTATATTTTCGGGCCAGGATGTTGGAATTTTTCATTACACCCTTATGAACACCCACCTTCCACCTATGGAATACCATGATGTGGGATACTCCTCCACACACCATTAAACACCTTGAGTCGACATATTCATCTTGGTTCATTTCTCATGTCATGAGTTGAGATTCTCCTCATCGATTCCCCAAGTACCTTGAGTCAAAACATTCCTCAAGAAACTCATCCAAACCCTACCACTTGGCTCCTATACCAGGTTGAACCAGAAAAGGCCTCCCTTGTGTAAGTCCCATCATCAACCATTGCGAGGCACCTTCTGCCCAATAATCCTATCTACATGACTATAAACTATAGTGCACCCTATGTTTCAAACATAGGCTGCCTCTTGCTCCAAACAAGATATGCCTTATTCTCCAAGCATAGGATGCCAACAGTCCTATTTACATGACTATAAACTGTAGTCCTCCCTATGTGACAAACATATGATGCCTCTTTCCCTAAACAGGAGATTCCTTTTACTCCTAACATAAGATGCTAATAGTCATATCTATATGAATTTAAACTCTAGTAATCCCTATATGAAAAACATAGGATGCCTCTTAATCAATATAAGAGATGCATTTTGTGCCAAGAATAAGATCCCAGCAATCCTCTCTACATGAATATAAAATCTAGTACACCCTATGTGCCAAACATAGGATGACTCTTTTTCTAGAAAATAGATGCATTATACTCCAAGCATAAGATGCCTAATGCCATGATTACAGTGGCATAATTTCAAGAGCATTGTAATACTTTCAAACTTTACATCACTTCACCACACACTTTGCATGTCCTTCATTAGGATCTTCATTCACTTCCATGTATGAAGGGACCCCATAACAGTCTCGTCCCATGCTACATCGGCTCACATACCGTCCTCGGCGAATGCCCCGTAAGACTTTGGACAACACTTCGAGTTAGGTCCTATGTTTTGAACACAGTCAGCAGTCAACCCTCATTTGTTTGTCCCTATTTCGGGCTAAAGTGATATGAACACTGTGTTTCGAACATGGTCAACAGTTATCCTCCATCGCCATGCCACCCTTATTGCCTTCCGAGTGTTGGGCATGTGATTCACACTTTTCAACTCCCTTCGTTCGGACTGATTCCAAAACCCCTTGGAATTATCCCTCTTGTGAACTAGTGCATAGTTGAAGGCCTAAACCCACTAGTGAGTTGGGATTCCCTCATGGCCATACGTGAGAAAGACATCCCAAGAAGCTCCCTTGCGTAATCCCCATTCACCATTGCCACTCCATAGAGGCACCCGGGCAGCTCCCATGTGTAAGCCCCATTCCCCAATACCGCTCCATAGCGGCACTTGGGCAACTTCCTTGCGTAAGCCCCATTCACCATTGCTGCTCCATAGTGGAACCCGTGCAGCTTCCTTGCATAAGCCCCATTCACCATTGCCACTCCATAGCAGCACACGAGAAGCTTCCTTACATAATCCCCATGCATCATTGCCGCTCCATAGCGGCACCTGGGCCACCTTAGAGAGTAAGACCCATCAACCATTGCTACTCCATAGCAGCACCCAGATAGCTTCCTTGCATAAGCTCCATCCACGATTTGTGCTCCATAGCGGCACCCAGGAAGCTTCCGTGCGTAAGCCCCATCCACCATTACTACTCCATAGCGGCACCCGGGCATCTTCCTTGCGTAATCCCCATCCATCATTGCCGCACCTTAGTGACACCTAGGTAGATTCCTTGTATAAGCCCCATTCACCACCCTTCATGGACGCACCTTTGTGTCGTGATCATCAGGTCCATGCTGCCTCTTGTTTCTCACACCGAGTATGACTCATGCGGGCTTAGAGTAAGCATCGACCATGACATCCTCTCTGGGAAGCCTAGAGTGTAAGCCCCAAACTCCCTCCGAACTATGAGGTCTTTGATCCTTGCCAAGGCAAGGTACGTAGGAAACCTCCCTGAGGTTCAAGTCCAACAACCATTGGTCCCGACAACCTTCATGTCAGTTCACCAAACCCAACATGAACTACATGGTATTTGATCCTTTCCCAGGTAAGGTATCTAGGAAGCCTCCCTAAGGTTCAAGACCACCAACCATTGGTCCTGACTATCTTCACGTCAGCTCACCAAAACCCATCCTGAACTACGTAGTCTTTGATCCTTGCCAAGGCAAGGTACGTAGGAATCCTCTCCGAGGTTGAAGCCCAACACCCATTGGTCCCGACTATCTTCACGCCGGTCCACCACTCTCCCAAACTACATGGACTTTGATTCTTTCCAAGGAAAGGTATGTAAGAAGCTTCCTCGAGGTTCGATCCCAACACCCATTGGTCCTGACCATCTTCACACCGGTCCACCACTCTTCCAAACTACGTGGAATTTGATTATTGCCAAGTCAAGGTACGTAGGAAGCCTCCCCGAGGTTCAAGCGCAACACCCATTGGTACCAACCATATTCACACCTATCCACCACTTTCTCGAACTACGTGGACTTTGATCCTTGCCAAGGAAAGGTATGTAGGAAGCCTCCCTGACGTTCAATCCCACCATCCATTGGTTCCTACTCCCTTTATGTCGGACCAACTTTGTCCCGCATGACGTTAAACTGTATGCCCCCTTTTCATCCTAAACAACGTTAAACTGCATCAACCTTCCAGAAGTAAGCTGTTGTGACCCCATCCAGTTGTAAGCCATTGTAACCCCATCCTGTGGTAAGCCATTGTGACCCCATCCAGTGGTAATCCATTGAAGTCCCCAATCGATGGTAAGTCGTCTTCAGATGAACTATGTGGACTTTGATTCCCTGCCACATGGATATGTAGGAAGCCTCCCTGAGGTTCAATCCCATCACTCATATCTCATCCTGATCTCTCCCTTAAGCCTATGTGTTTCAGGAAGGTCATGACCCAACCTGAAGGTTCTTTTTCCTTCATATCCCATCCATGCGTCCATTCTCATGAGTCACATCCTCAGGTGTCCCATCGTCCCACTGAACTATAAGTACTTTGATTCCCTGCTATGGGGATGCATAGGAAGTCTCTTTGAATCTCAATCCCAACACTACTGTCACCTTCATGATGACTCCATATCATTCCCCCTACACTTCATTAAACTCTCCATCATCCATCCTGATTATTACCCAGGGCACCAAATCTCGGTGAGATCATGCCATTCATCCCAGCACCGCTCCTTGCGGCACCTAGGTAGCTAACCATGCATAAGCCCCACAAAATACATAACCATCCACCCAAGAGTATCCCTCTTGTGATGGGCCTCTTTCCATGAGTAACCCCCAGCATGTATCTAGGTATTTGTACTTTGTGTACACCCCGATTCATCACCCCTTAAAACTATGTGGGTTTTGATCCCTGTCGTCTGCACAGGGTACACAGGAAACCTCCATGAGGTTCAATCCCAGCCAATGATAAACCTTGGTGTTTCCCCATTCTAGGGTGCACACTCCCTGATCCTTCTTTAGTGGTGTCCAGATCAGCCTTCACGGTGTGACATCATCCCATTATGGGACACACCATCTTGGGTCTGCTCTTATTGAGTGTTCTGATCCATCCACCTGGTGAACCTCCAGGTGTTACCTCCTAGGGATGTACCAATCTGATTTGTCTCTATGGGATGTTCTAATCACCTTCATTTCATCTCCACAATATGATAAACTCGCGGCCTACCTCATGTTGAATATGAGATGGCGGAGGAAAACCTTGGAAGACACTCCTTTGGCATAACCCTCTCAGCAAGATGTTAAATTCGTGGCATACCCTGTGTTAAACATGGGAAGCTGGGGAAAACCTCAGAGACATACCTCCAATATAAGATATCCCATGACTGACGTGGGATTCCTTGGGTCATGCACCCTTTGAGATTCCCTCTTATGAGGAAGAATACAGGTTCCATAAAGTCCACGCATCCATATATGCCCCGAAAAGCCTGATGATACCATCTAATCCATCCAAAGGTTTCTTCCATGTCAAGACCTCATGGAATGTACTAACAGAAGTAGTGTAATTAACCAGCATCCACAAAGATATGGCACCAGGAAATAGGTTCACTGACAACAACTTAATCTTTAAGGGAGACCCAGACTAGGTGACGAGTTCCGAGGAGGAATCCACGATAAAAAAAACTGACATCCCATCATCTCGTTTCGATCAAGGAGAAAACATCCCTGAATAAGACATGGAAGCTGCCCACCTTTGGAAAGAGGGAATGTGGGGAAACAGTTGTTTTCCCTCCACAGACGGATGCGCGTGGCCCGACGAAAGCATCGGAAACAAAACCACTCTTGGAAATTACTTCTAGTGAGGATATTATCTTTATCCAATATTGGTCATAGGGATAGTGTATATTAATAGATTTTCATTTTATTCGAAAATTAAAAGAGTAGATTATTAGTAATTTTCTAAATTAATTTTTTTTTGAGAAATAATAAATTAATTGATTTTATTAAATCTCCCACTATTTTATCAAGTCCCAATATCCCTCACCATTGAAAATGAAATTTCTAGTTTCTAGGAAATATTAGTGGAAAGGATCCATATTTCCCTTCACATAACCCCAAAAATGGTTGGTCAAGATATTTTGAAGGTATTTAGGTAGTCAATTTTTTTTCAACTGTGGGCTTGCAGCTCTTTGATATATTTAGTGGATTCCCCAATCCAGAAATTCTGACTTGAATTTTATCCAAAAAAGACTCCAAACTACACCATGTTTAGAAAGGGATACTCCTCTTTATGTAAAATGGTTAATTAAATCCAAAACCTTCATAAGAACTCCCGTTATAAAAGTAAGTGTCCCAACAAGGGTTGGTCAAACTCATAGTTCTGTTGAGTTTTTTCATAATCAATTAATCGAAGGCTTAGTTTGAATTAATATTAGATCATGGGATTTTATTTTATTATGCTTAAAATTTTATCTTGTTTTATCCTTTACATGTATTGTTAATATTTAAGTGTATGTTCACTTAATAAATTAGCCATGCTTAGATAAAAAATTTATGCATAATCAATTTTTTTTAAATTATATCTTTGAATATTAATTCATTTATGTGATCATAGTTTTGCATCAATAAATATAATTTTAATGCATTAGACAGAAAATAAATAAATAATTAAATGACCCAGTCATGAGCTTATCTAATGGTTGATTTAATGAGTGGACATAAAATTACCCTATGAACTGGGGTAAATAACTCCTTATGTTAGACTTGGCATGAGCTACAACATTCCACATGTCCACTTATGTATCACTAATTTGGCTCTATTATTGTTCTATCTAGAACTGTCTCTATGTGCCCTGGGATTCTCCATTAATTAAAAATATTTATTACTCACACACAGGTGAGGGGAACCAAATGATTGGATAAAGGGAATTATATAAATATGTTTGGATTGACAGGTCCAACATAATAATGGAGGGAGGGATGACTCACATGCCATATTTTAATTTGATATTAAATAATGGAAAAACCATGAAATAAATTTTATTAAATAAATTCCAATGCATACATAGGTCTTTGTCAAGCTCATGATATGTCGTAAATGCAACGAATATGAAAAAGAAAATTGGATATCATTCATTTCTTTATTCATTCATTATTATTAAGATGAATGATCTTGTATTAATTAATCAATTAATTAATTCCCTTTCATCTTAATGATCATTAAAACTTAATTGAAGCTACCCATCAATTTGTAATTCAGGGAAAATAAATGGTAGAACCATTAATGAAAAATTTATTATAGTAAATTAACCGAGCATTTAAAATTCTTTAAAAACGTTATTATTTTTTCAAACACACAATGGTTTTCCAATCAATAAAATAAACTTTTAATGCTTCATTTTTTCAAATTTTACATAATTTTAGTTTTGTGGATTAATGGGTTACTACATGGAGAGTACATCCAACTACATGCCATGTACCTTGGTTAACGTATATCCAAGTCACACACCTGGGGATTCATCATGTTAACTTGGCTCGACTACACGATGTGTATATGCCAGCTACACACCATGTATCATACTTTATGCATGCTAGGTTGGCCTAGTTAACATGCATTGTTCAATAAAATCACCTTGTGTTTTTAATTGTTCTACACATCTAGATACAATGCACATGGGTATACTACGTGTTCTCCAGCCGCATGCCATGTAACTCAGCTTTATAAGAAAAATATTTGGTACATTATAATTGAATATCTAGTAGTTATTCATTTTTTCTTAAATCTATAAGAAAATGAAACACTAAACAAACATGATTAATATGAAGATAACATGTTAATTCAAATCAGATTAAAGAACTAACAATATGAAATGCAAATCTAACCCCGATTGTAGATAGATCAAAAATCAAATAAATAATTATAAATTTAAAGATGACCCCTATAATACCACTTATTGGTTTTAGGAATAGTGGAAGAATTTTAGTAGAGGGATATATATTATAATTTCTTTTAATAATTATTTCCCAAAACCATAAGTGACGACCTTGCATGTAAATTTTATAATTAATTTATTTACTATCTGAATAAATAAATTTATGGGATTAGGAACTTTCTTCATTGATGAAAATTTGTTGTCTAAAAAGGCCCTTTCAGATTTCCTTCATTGTGATTGTGAGGATCCAATGGTAGAATCCCTCTAGTGGTGATCCTTACGTTCTCTAATGGTCTTCGAGCAACACCACTCATTCTTTGGGTTTTTAGTGTGATGAATTGAATGTCTTGCATTATTCGTTATTGATCCCTCATTATTCAGTATTGAAGAAATACTCTCTTGGTGTTAACATTATGGAGAGGGAGATATGAAGATGATTTGAGAGATAATTAATTTTGAGAAACAATTCCCTATTCCCAAACTTGGATTTAGTTTCAAATTCTTTACACAATAGACATAGTCGTCTATTAATAGAGCTGAGATTTTGGTTACAAAATTTAATTACATAACAACAATTAAATATAATTATAACCATTAATGAAATCCCATTCCACATAATAATAATAATAATAGTAATAATATTATTATTTTGTTCTCCAACTTGCGCAAAATGGATAAATAATATTTACAGATTCGTAAATAATTAATTTTTATTCAGGCACGGTATCGGTCCTTTGAAATTCCTCTTGAATTTATTGAACAACTGAATACATATTTTATTATCTTAAATGCATATTTAATTCAAAAACTAGTAGATAAATATTTCTTAAATATTCTATCAAATAATTAAATATATTTTATTCACAATCTAGTGAATAAATATTTATTAAATTTATGTGATCAATATAACTTGAATAAAATTATTCCTCAGTATTTAGAATAATATTTTTTCCATTAATTAAATTCAAATAGAATTTAATCGAGATCAATATAAACACTCAGTGTGTGACCCTCTAGGATTATTTCTCATTATCATTATGCGGGCTTTCCTAAAGTCTAAGATTACTGTCTAGTAACGGGTCAAGTCTGCCAAGAGAACGAAATTAAATCTGTAAAGACGAAAATCACATACAAAAGCTCACTGTGTAATATAATTCCTTTTTCCCAATATCTCATCAATCAGGTTTCATGATAGTTTCATAAACCTCTATTCTCAATACATCATTCTTTAAATATCTGAAATAAACTCATCATTACACAATGTCCATGAAATTTGGGGTGATGGTTCTATTTTAATCAAATAGATTTGATATATATATATATCTATAAAGATGAAAGGGAAAAATCCTTCCTTGAATGATCCATCAATTACATGTCATTTGTGATGCACCCAATGTACCCTACTTCCCACCAACATATGGAATGAATGTTTTCATCAGAAAATATACTATGCGATTTGTGACATTCATTAATGATATTATTAAAGTATAAGGACCATTGTACAAACTCACATATAGGAATATCTAATGAAACCAAAACATGCAGAATTACTATTAGTGGGCATGTTCTCATAATCTCCCATCTTGGAGACTACCAAGTGCGAACTTAATGAGAAAAAGTCTCATCTTCTTATGAGTAATCGCACCAGACTATCTATATATGATGTGTCATATCATTTTATGTTATCCAACCACAATACTATATTAATAATATTGTCATAACACTCCAAGGTAATCATCAAAGTGGGGAACTACTATGACCTTATCAATAAAAAAAATACTCTAGGAAATTATTACATTAAAGTCAGGTAGAAAAATAAACAATATGTAACAAGATGTTTAATTTAATATTTAATAAATCAAATATTCATGTAATAAAAGTACAATCAGATGGTTCTAGGACACCAACTCTAACAAGGGGACCTACAATGTCTTAAGGGGGCTTGTGTGGAAAAAGAGAGTGATAACCCATTATGAAAGGATGGCCAAAGGGACCCTTTTCTACAAAAAACTTGACAAACCATACCACGGTTCAACCTCATTATGTTGGGAGGAGAAAAGACCCTATAATGAGTCGATAAATGGGTTTTAATCAAGATTAAACACCCATGACACACTATATATCCCATGAGAATTGGAATCAAGCCACACATAGTTCTGGAAGATGATGTGGTAGGAGACCGACATTGGTTGAGGATATCCCCTCAAATGAGGATACTAAACCATCTCATATGTTGATGTAAGGCATACCAAATTTATACGGGTTAATATTATAGTTTAATGTCATGTAGTGAGGACATTGGTTTGATGGTCATACCATACTCATCATGTGGGGAATCCTGGTTTTATATGGGGAAAATTATCTCACATTAAGAGGCATAATGAATTTATATGGGGTAAGAATATAGTTAACATCATGTGATGAGAATGTTGGTGGGTATTTCACATAGATCTACCTATTATTTTATTTCTTATGTCGGGTTATGAGGGTATCTCAACCTGCTAATGGCTCAAGGAAAATGAATGGGTCTTATACCTAAAATGGATTCCCATGATGGTATTTTGGGGTATTAGAACCACATGTAACTGATGTTTTTGTGGTGAATCTATGGATGGGATCTAATGTAGAAGGTCTAGTAGTCACTGGGTATCCTATAGAAATGGGAATCAATCCATACATAGTTCTATAAAGAGGTTGGGGTATGGGATTTTTAAAACATCGGGGGTGGAGAAAACAATGTAAACGAGGGGAAAATGAATATAGTTTAGCATCATAGTTCTAGACCATAATGGTGGATTCTCTGAGGATATTCATATGGTTAAAAGGAGTTAAAACCTATCATCAGAGGAGCCATGGAGGCCCTGTTCCACACAAAGTATTACTAAATCTAGTTGCCCGTAGTTTAGGGTCATAAGGCCTAGACCATGGAAAACTATTTTAAAATCATGATGCTTGGACTATTAGAAAATAGTTTAAATTCATAATTCTTGGACTATTGGAAAAAAATTAAAGTCATGATTCTTGGACTATTGGAAAAAAATTTAAAGTCATGATGCTTGGACTACTGGAGAAAAGTTTAAAGTCGTAAGGCTTGGACTAGTAAATTTTTTGTTTTGAGGGTATTTGTGTGGAAAAAAATAGGTAGAAACCGATGTGAAAAGTGGGTATGCAGGACCTGCACCACATAAATACCTCAAAACAATAACACATAGTTTAATGTCTTAATTCTTGGATCGTGGTAAATGTAGAAAATATTTTAAAGTCATGATTCTTGGAGTGCGAATATGTTTGTCTCAAGGGTATATGTGTGAAATGAAATAGGCATAACCCAACACGAGAGGAGGGTATATAGTCCCTCTTACCACATAAATACCTTGATATGAACTTTACATAGTGTAAGGTCATAATTCATGGACCTAAAATGGGTTCAAGAGGCTGAAGGGTTGATAAATTTGATACTAAGCCCAAATATAGGAGGTCTAGTTGTTGTTATATATCACATGGGAATGAGAATCAAGCCACACATAGTTATGAAACATGTCATGGTATGAGATCAATGTTGAAAGTGGGTGAAACCCTCTATAATAAGGGCATTGCAATATCCATAATATTTTTAGGTTATACCATGCTTAGAAAATAGGGTAAGGCTACAATTTGTCATTACAGAGATTTTTGGGGAATCCCATGCTTAGGATATGGGGAAAATATATAGTTTTTCCTCATGTGATGAAGAAGTTGGTTTTGGTTCATCTCATATTATATAGGCATCTTGATTTTGAGAGGGGGAGACATACTAATTTTATATGGGGTGGGACTTCTTGGATCATTCCATACTTATATTATGTGGAGTACTTATTTTATACGAGTTAATATTTTAGTTTAATGTCTTACACTAGGGACATCATGAATTGAAGTTTAAATTCTTACAAATTGGATTATGGATAATGACAGTTTAAGGCCGTGGATCTTAGACCAATTTAAAATAGTTTAAGGTCATACTAATTGGAATGTAGAGATTATTTCTAGTTTATGTTTGCAGAGCTCAGACCCTAGAAGATACTAGTTTATGGTCATAGAGCTCAGAACAATTAGGCCTCACACAAATTACTTCTTAAGAAACTTAACATTGGTAGGGGGAGTGACACTATCTCCTTACTTGGGGATCATAGAGTATGATCCATTGGAATAGAGGTTATGAATGATGTAAGATACTTACCACTTGAGACCCAACTTTGGAGGAATTATGATGGGTATAATTGGAATCTTGAGAAGCAGTACCATGTCACATTGGAGGAATGAGTGGATGAAAATATTGTTCTTTAATGATCTTTCTATCTTATTCTGGTGCCTGTCCAAGTTGTGTAAATCCTACAACCTATTCTCGTCAAGAGCTTCCAACTCATCTAGATGGACTTGTTCCATTATTTATAGAATCTACTAGTCATAAATAGTTGTTCTAAGTGATGAAAAATGAACCTCTATGGGTAATACTGCCTCTAATTCATACACCTGGGTGTATGGGGTCACCTGGGTGGAATTCTGATTCATCATCTGATTGGGATAGGGAAAATTAGGGAGCTTATCAGGAAAACTATTTTTGTTCCATCCCACTATTTTCTGATGGATGTTAGAGATTGACTCTTGGAATGCCTTGATATGTCCATTTTTCTATGCATGGTAGTGAGAAGTATGGTTGGACCAAATTTATACTTAGCCTAAAATTTCTTCATCTTGATAGCCCAAGAGTTTATTCTATTTTTTATGAGAATAGAATAAGGAACTCCAAATTGATGGATGATGTGGGAGATCATGAACTTGATCATAGGTTGGGTTTTTAATTCCTTGAGGAGAACTACCTTTTCCCATTTAGAGATTAAGTTAGTTATAATCCAGATGAACCTTCATCGATGAGCTATTGACAGAAGGTATGGCCCCATAACCTCAAGTAACCATACAAAAAATGGCCAAGATTACATAGTGGTGTAGAGAAGCTCTAGTATTCTATGAAAAAATTTGTAATGGATCTAACATGTGTGATAACTCTTGGTGAACTCAATGCAATCATGAAATATGGTGGGCCAAAATTAGCTCATCCTCTGTATTTAGTGGGAGTGCTTCAATCAGGCATGATGGGAACCAAATAATTTTACATGGAATTCTTTCATAACTTAAGGTATCTCATCTCCTTGTATGATACAAATTATAATTCCATCAAATTCACATTTGTAGAGGGTTTCCATCTAGTTTTTCCAACTCTGTAGGGTAAAATGGGATGTACGCCAATGAATTCATGCACACTCGGCTCGATCTGGCAGGAAAATTATACCCTGGAGATACTCAAAAAAGGGTGTGGTCTAATCAGGATTTTCTTCAATTGTATTAGGACATGGGGGTCCTGATAAAAATTAATGACATCCTCTAGGTTTACTTACTGGTTTCCATCATACGAAATGGTGGAGAAAATGACCCTTTGATGTGCCCCATGAATGATCAGGTCATCCTAAATAGATTTTATGAGATACATAGCATGTCTTAACAATGAATTGACATGAACATTATATAACTAGGTAATATGAGTCACTTCTAGTTGGGAAGGTAACTAGGCAATCAACTAATGAGTGCGCTCCAAATGGGGCACATGTTCTTGATTTCTGACGATGTAGTCACCCTTGATCTACCTGATGACTAACTCAGAGTCTCTCTTCTTGTGTAAACCGGGGACATCATTCTCAAGTTCCAACTCGATGCCAGTGATGAGAGCTTGATACTATTCCTAATTTTTGGCACAACCTTATAACAACCTTCTAACAATAGGAATGAGTACGAAAAGATGGCCTATATCAGGGTAATGGAGATGTTCACCAGGCTTACCTTGTTAAGCATGGGGTTGTTGATCCTTATACCGATTGGGCTTTGGGAGGCACCATAGAAATGAATCTTCCAAAATGGCATAGCCTAGTCCACTGAGCAGATAGCCTCATCTAGAAAATCAATGTCCAAGGGTAGTTATTCAGGTTCTAGAAGGGAGGAAATGAAATATTATAGTGTCTATCCTTTGAAGACCTTATGCAGAATGACCCTGATGTTGAAATACTCGAGGATCACCTCCCAATGTGCCAACCATCCCATCAACATGCGGAGATTGATGATATAATTTAGTGGGACTACTCAAGACACCATTTGTATCTTATGATGTTGTAGATAATACCACAACTTCAACACTATAAAGACCAACCCAAGGTATCCCTTCTCAATGAGGTAGTATCTGGTCTCTATGTTGAGGAGCATGCGACTGAGATAGTATAGTCTATTTTCCATACCCTCAATGTCTTTATGGTCTAGAAGGGTGCTGAGGGATCTCTCTAGGGTGGTCACATAGAGGACCAAATGTTTTTCTAAAATGGGTGGAATCATAAATATAGGATGTAGAATGTACTACTTTATATCCTCAAAGGTGATCTAACACTCATCATCACATAGGTAAATTATTCCTTGCATTATAATCCCTGATAATGGATTCCACTTGTTATCCATATTTGTGTTAAATTAGTGTATATAGGCTAAGTGGACTTGGAGGCCCTATAACTCCAAAATATTTCTTGGGTGGGGGGAATTTATTGATGTCCTTAATCTTTTCTAGGTCAATCACTATACCTATGAACCTTCTTGTGAAGTTGACAAATTTCATAGACATAACCCCAAATACTCACTTCAAAGGGTTCATCTTCAAGTGTTAGGAGTAGAGGAAGAAAACAATTCTCAATATTCAAGAGATAGTCCTAAAATTAACATCCTTTTATCACTAGATCATCCCTATAACATTCTACTAGTGTCCAAAGAATTGTCTTGAAGATGTGGTTTATAGATCACTGATAAGTGGCACTTGTATTTTTCATGAAAAGGGAATCACTTGATTATAGAAAGTCCCTTGCGGTGCCCTGATGGTGATGGAATCCTCATCCTTAGGGGCCATATAGATTTGATTGTATCTGGAATATCCATCCATGAAGGAGAGAACCTATAACCCTAGAGTAGCATCGACCAATAAATCTATCACCATAAGGGAAAAACCATCCTTCAGATAGTGGCAGTTAAAGTTCTAGAAGTCGATACAGACCCTAATATGATCATTATTATTACTAAGTATGATGATGTTGGATATCCACCTGGGATACTGTAATTCCTTGATGATGTTGTATTTGATAAAATTACCAGCTTTATCCTTGACCATATCACTGTGATAATTATGTATCTTTCTAGGAGGCTATTTGAATATATGACGATCCATTGGGAGGCTAACATAGTGAATGGAGACCTGAAGGTCTAATCCTATAATATCTTCATAGCTCTAGGTGAACACATCATGGTGTTGTTTCAAGAAGTCCACATAAAACTGCTTCTCCTCTAGAGACATGGATATAATAAACAACATTGGCCTTATATCTTCATTGGTATTAAGGTTTACCCGGGTTAACTCATCAATGGTGGTGGAATCACACTCTTCAAATGAAGGAGGGGTGTCTTCCAAATCAACCTTTTCTTATAAGATAAGAGAATCAGGAGGAGGAGGTGTCCATTCCAGGACATTTAACCTAGTTAAAGCACTAATTCCTAATATAGTGGACACATAATCCTCACTAAGGGGTTCCTGACCTTCTAAAACTGCGATGATAAAATCTATTAATATAATCTCATATCTACTTTGACCGTGAGGTACATTCTTGATGTTGAAGAAATTGTGGTGATTCGTCTTCCATTGAGTCACCCCTAGTCTATGGAACATGCTGGAATGGTGTATATTGGTGTTTGTATGGTGAACCTCTCAGTACTTCATAGGATTAGGGGATTCTAGTACTAGCCGATCCTATCCAGTGTAAGAGTACAAGGTAACTAATTGACACTCCTTTTTATTAAATACACCAAAATCATTTTTATTAGACCAAATGAAACATGCCCCCTGGTTTTTCATTTTGGTCTCTAACTGATGAATTAGGAGGAAAAATATTTCATTCATGTCTTCCAATAGATTGACTATAGTGGCCATTAGATCATTAGGGGAATTGATGCACTCAACCCCTCCAGTATAAACCTACTATCCTTCTCTCTTGTAGTAGGTGAGATCTATATAGAGATATTCATATGAGTCAAAGGGGGAAGAATCATCCTATAGTACCCCTAATCTATCATTGGGAGAGTATTAAGGAACTGGTGATATGTAGATGGGTCCTCCATGTGAAAATTAAGTCAAGGTCTTCCCAATAACATATTGTAGACAATATCTTGCAAGATTATCACAAATTTGGTTCTGGATATTAGACCATCAAACTTAGTCTTCAGTTGAATCTTTCTATGAGGCTTATGATCACTTTTTTTATAACCCTAAATCATCATGTTGGGGGGACTTATATCTTATTCCATAAATCCCAACTTGTGGAACACATGGCTTATAATGATGTTGATACAAGATCTATTATCCACTGGGAAGCAGTGGATCTTCAGGTCATTAAACTGACCTGTTATATACAATAGACGTATGTTCCCCTGTGTAACTGAACCCTCATCTTCCCTAAAAAACAATTTGATGGCTCAACATTCCTCTTTATCACCCTCTTCTTCATAATAGGACTTAGAAGTTGCTAGTTTTTTTAACTAGAAAGGGATTTTCAAGGTTTCTTCAAGGGCCTCACACATTTCCTTTGAAAAAAGGAGAGACTTGAGGGTTAAAATACCCATGGGTATGTCAATGAGGTGTTTCAAAAAATCATATTTCCATACTAAGGACATGTTTTTTCCAATAGAGGGTCATTAATTGGAAGGGAACACATCATATTCTACTAGATAAACTATAGGGTTCTGGATAGTGCTGATAAAATTTTTCTGTGGACTAGCTTACCTATTCTAAACAATTACTTCTAATTTTTGATTGGGCTAAGTTCGAGCTATGAATATATGTGGGTGATCATAAAACAGTTATGGCTGAGCTACATTATCAACTAATACAATCTGTTTCAGAGGAATATCTCACAAAATAGACCAGGTAGACAATTCTTATTGAGCTATGTAAAAAACCTACCTCTTGGTCATAATTTCATGAATAACCTAGTTTGAGGCACCGAAAATATCATTATGGAAGCTCGCATATCCTCTATATTTCTTCAACAATGTTATACAGAGGCACCTGAGGGGTTATATGGTATTCCTCACTATCAAGAATCATGAAGCATATACTAGATTGTTGAAGTTCAATGATATAGACTCCTCATAATCAATGAGGTAGACTGGGGTTGGGTAGACCCTAGGCACATATCCCAATTACAGAGGCATGAAATCACTGAGAGTGCGAGATGGATTTGAAATCTATTGGGGAATCTAATTTATCTTGCATCATCGGTGCTAATTAATCTAAAACCTAGAAGTATGTTATGCATATGTGGAGGTAGTGGCTAAAGAGGACATGAAAATCACATGAGGTTTGGTATTTCTCAAGAGAGAACGAATAAAACCATGGGCATGAGAGACCTCCTTACAAGCCAAACAGTCATCATACTTCTATTTCCTATGGCTATGAGCTATTTTGCACTCTCTAGAGCCTTCAATGTCACTATTGGGGTCAGCAGAGACATGTGTCACCTATGAAAGAACATCTCCCATATTGACTAAATTACGATCCTCCAAGTCATAGAGCCAATATTTTAACACAAAGAATTATTTTATAGTGTATTCTAGGATCATATGGTATATTAAATGTTCATAAAGGACAATGAGTTGGGTCTCCTGTGGTCTCTTGAACTTTGGAAATTTTTGAATTCCCTTCTCCACTACCTAGACGAAACACCCCGAGACCTATGAATCCCTAAAAGAATAGGTCACGTTTTTTCTATATTGGAAAGGAACCCTAGAATTTTGGTCTTGCTTAGGGTCTAGAGACACATTCTATCATCGAGGTAGTTGAACTTGGTGAGGCTATTCTTAACGGGACTATGCATGGAGATGCTTCCCCTTATAGGGATGCACTCGGTGAGGCTCATATGGTAGAGGGTCCAGTAGGTGTATCAGCTTGGGAATATCTACATACACAAAAATGGTAGTATATTATTTTATAGGTATTATTTTAGGATTTGGAATGGGTAATGGGCATGAATATATTCTAGTATGTTGTAAGGATTCTTCTTTATAATGATCATTTTTTGTGAATTCTCAAAATCCACTAGGTTAGTTCAATGAGATGAGGGTAGGAACCAGCTCATTCCAAACATTCTCTATACACATCATTATTAGCTATTCCCGAGACAATAGTATGTCAAGTGAGTAAGTGAGGCCTTTACCATGGGAAGAAAAGTCAGTGACTTTCTCATCAGGACTTTTTTTTCACTTTAAGAGGTCAAAGAAGATGGTCTTGTACATTGTGGAGCTAAACTGATAGAGAAAATATTTTCAGAGATCCTCCCAACTGACAATGAACCCTATGGGTAGCTAGCTATACCAGACGAATGCAGACCCTTATAGAGTTTGAATGAAGCATTAGAGTTTATAAGCTTCCTTATTTTCATATGTACCCAAAATTGGTTCTCAATTTGAAGAAAAGTGGGCCAGGTGCTGCAGTGGTTCACCCATTCCATTAAATAGGGTGAAGCTGGGGTTACCAAATTCCAGGGGTTCTTGAACATTTTTTACTCATGTTGGGTATTAATTTCCATCAAGTGAGATTTCTATTTGTATTATCTCTACAACCAATAAGGCAAGTGCTGAGAAAAATTTTCAAGTCATATTAGTGAGGGTATTTAGACACAAATGCGTTGATAGGATCGTTGACTTGGGGGAGTGGAACAACCTTGATCCCAAAGTTGAAAATCATGCTGCTTGTGTGGGGTTGGGGACTCATACCTTTGTTATTTTCCATATCCCTTATCTTTTACCCTAATCAAATATGCAAGGCCAAAAATATTGAACTAGGGTGTCTATCTAAAGAGGAACATGTACCCCAATAGAGGGGATATGGGGTACCTTAAGTTATTTCCATAATCTAGGAACTACTCGACAATGAGATTAGTGGTGATACTTTTTTATTCCTCGAACCACTTGAGAAATGTGGTTACCACCAATTCCATATCTACCTTGGATAATAACTAAGATGGTTTATAATGTTCAAAATGTCCCTTTACTTTATTGACATACTGATCGGTAGGTTGCAATGTCTCATTGGGGGGACTTTTGAGGCCCATTGCCTGCCTCTACTGATGAGTAAGGACTCCTATCGGAGGGTCTTCCTCATAATAAATTTCCCTTTAAGGTGAATTTTCCCTATGATTCCCTATATCAGTGGAATTATCCCTATGATCCTCTCAAAGGTCATTGATGACCACATTGACCATAGCGGTAGTTATAAGGGAACATTCACTATCGGAATATGGCCTAGACTAAAGATCCTCTTGCTGTCTGATGTGGCCTGAAAAACACATGTTTTTCCATATCTTTTTAACCAATTTTTATTGATTTATTTAATTATTATTACACTTTCTGCTAAATAATTTCTCTTTTTTATTTTACAGATAAATTTATTATTTAATCAATTTCTATAATTAAAATTGTATTTTTACTTTAAAATAGTTAATTTATATCTTACTGTAATTTTATAGTATAATGAATTATTATTTAGTTTAGCATTTGAGCCTTAATTTTAATAATTTGACTATTTTTTTAATTAATTAATATCCTTAATTACATTTTAATTATTTAGTTTTTAATTCAAAATTTCATTTATTAAACTTTAATTTATTTAAAATAACTGAATCTAATTATTAGATGATTTTTAGCAATTCATTAATTATAGGCTTAATTTTTAAAAAAAATTACATAATTATTTAACAAAAGAATAATTAAATTCCTAATTTTATTTAATTTTATAAAGTAACAATTTAAAATAATTTAATTTGGTTATATGAATATTTAATTTAAATTCAAATTATTTTTATATTAACTATGAATGATGTAATTTTTTCTTAATATAAGTTTTAATATAGTTCTAATTTTAGTATTTTATTTTAGAAGTTAATAATTTAATTTAAGTTTTATCTGTTTCATAAATTTTATTTAAGTTTACGAGTTACTTAATTTATCCTTTGTTTTAATTAATTTTTCTTTTTAAGTAATTATTTTGTTCTGATTTTACTTAAGTTTCTATTTAATTTACTCTGTTTATTTTGCAGTATTATGGTGCCACTGTGAATTCAGTTTTGCTGTCTCACCCCTATCACGATGCCACAATAACCCCTCTTTTGCGGTGCCACCATGACTATCCTCACAGTCCCAATTCCCCTACCACGGTTACCTTTTTTACGGTGCCACTGGTTCCTCCTTCACACCGGTTTCACCCTTCTGCTTTTCCACCATATTTTTACCCATTCCACAATTTCCTTCCCCCATTTCGCTTCATGGTACCACTTTAACCTCAACTGCGACACCGTTTCTCTCTTCCTCACACCATTATCGGCATTATAGAAATTTTACATATCACCACTACTTCTCTTACCTAGTCATTTCCAATTGTGCGATCATCCTTCACACCGCTTCTGAGACACACTTTCACCACCCAAATGCTTCACACATATTCATGGAAAAAAATCAAACCAGATAAAATTAAAAAAAAACGTAGAATCAAAAGAAACCCAGTTAATTGTGGATCTAAAACTCAGATCCAAGATTCTGTGTTTACATATGTTAAAGAGACCCAGATGCAACCCAACTTCCACATCTTCTACAGTTCTTCCATCCCAAATCCTCGCTACCTGGATCCGAAGGGCTGTTGAATTGTAATCCATTTACTGAATCCATCCTGTGCTGTCCGCCGGAGAACCAGAAGGGGTTGCGCACTTCATAGATTTGCTCTGAAATCCACTACAAACCTAGGTCAATTCGAGGAGGAGGATCCAAAGTTGAGTCGCTGGGTGGATCAAGCGATGCTGGTGATGGAGGAAGATAGAGCAGCCTACAGACTTGCTTCATGGAGAAGGAACCATCCCCCTGTAGCGCCAATTTTGGGGGAGGAAGAAGTGATTTTTTTAAATAAAAGATAAAAGATAAAAGTAAAAAACAAATAACTAATAAATTAAACAAATAAATATAATATTATATATGATAATTTTAATATAAAAACTATTTTAATATTAATAAATAAATAATTTATAATATAAAATATAAGACAAACTAATATGAATTTATTAAATTAAAATATAAATAATAATAATATATAAATAAAATTATTTATTAACTAAAATAAATATATTAAATCTTTAATTATAATTTAATTTCAATAGAATAAATAGAATAAATAAATTAATAAAGTAATTGATATTAATTTAATTTAATAATTTAATAAAGTTATAGTAACTATTATTAATAATTCTTAGATTAATTAATAATAATAAATGAAAAACTTAATAAATTTTATCTAATTAATGAGTTAATAGCTATAATATTAATATTTTATCTAGTAGATAATAATTATCAAATTAATTATTTATTAATTAACTTTATTTAACCTTTTAATTTAACTTTAATTTAAAAAATAACTAAAATATATTATTTATTTTCTTAGTGTTTTTTACTGATTGTCTTATTCTCTATTTTTTAGGTTCATATGGGAATTGTAATCCCGTCCTAGTTCACATAATAGAATTATCAGAAGTTAGTTACATGAGAGACGATAGAGCGATGTGTGGTTGACTGAAAAAATGCATGTGTTTTGAACAACGGTAAAAGACAAGTTTAAGTCTGTTAAAACAGGGCCGACATGCGGTTTTTGATAGTATGATCTAATGGCAAAGAAGTAGCAGAATATTAGGGGGTTCTCATTCATTTTTACAAGATGATATTTTGGATAGGAGAAAAGGACTCTCTTTATCTTTCCACGATCACACCATTAGAGAGAAGATTCAGGATGCTCATTTATTCCACGAACACATCATTTTGAGGGAGAAGACTCTCAGGAGATGACAGAGCAGTACCGGTGAATTGGAGTTGCAGGAGCAGGGCAGAAAATCATGAACATCATTCAGACAGGGGGGGATTGTTCTCCCTCTACTCTGTTTTATTACAATGTATTTGCTACTTCGGAATTGAAATTAATTTTCTCTTAATTTCTTATTCAGGAAATTGGAATTTCTATTGGTACATATTTTCTTTTTCTTCATTAAATTTCTCCCAGTGAGAATTGGATTCATTCGGTGAGATTGACTCTGGTTATCAACTTAAATTGAATTTTCACCTGAATGCATCTTATTTCAACATCAATGTTCTTTCAGTGGGATTGATCATTGATGTTTTTTTAAAAACTAGAAATTCAAATTACAGAAACTATCGGCAAGATAGCTTCTTGTTGATATCTTAAAATCCAATGGTTGTATGTGGTTTTTGTAGTGGAAAACTTCGAGAACTATAATACATAGTGTTAATTATTCTAGAGAGCAAGGATTAATAACTCATTTTTGAGGTGTGAATTTAATCATATGAAGAGCCATTCATTTAATCATTAGATTTCAAATCTTCTGAGCTCATTCTGTGATAAATTCTCAGCACTTTTGTTTATATTTCCTGTTATCTTTAGTATATACTATTAATTCTAGATGTTTCATTTTCCATTTAAGTTTATAGGAGATTTATAAAATTAGTGTTTTTTGTTTTCATTTCATCATAAATAAAATATAAAAAAATATACAAAGTTGAAAAGTAAGTAAATGTCTCCCCACTGCTGAAAATAGTGGGGTTTGTAAAAAACCTTAGAGCACTCACTTTCCATCTTTGTGGATCAACCCTGCACCACTATGCTAGTGTAGGTTAATAAATGTAATTTTGAGGGCCATGACGACCTCCGACCACATCAAAATTTGGAACTATTACCAGGTAAGACATGCGTTGAGTGTTATAAGTTTTAAAAAATTAAAAATTATATATAAAAAACCATAAAAAATCATATAAAAAATCTGCTAAAAAACTATGAACATATTCTTCTTGTGTTTCCCTAATAAATTCTTATTGACTTTTAGTGTGTCGTTTAATCTGATTTTTTTAAAAAAATGGATAGATTTGGACCACATTGTGTGTGTTGTGGATGTTAGGGGCACACTACCTAGTAGTGTCTCTATAAACAACCACAACAGATTGATTACGTTGACGAAAATGAACAATATGGGTCTAGTCCTGACACCCTTTATAAAATTGACCTAATTGATTCTAAATTGGACACTAGGGTGGAACTGTTGAACACTTGGTTAACTAAAACCCATGAAATTGAACTTATAAGTTCTCAAGATCAAGATAAAATAATGAAAAGATTAGAAAACATGCTCTTTGAATTACAAAAAAAGGTTAAAGAACAAAAGAAATTGAAGAAAATGAAAAATAAAATGTGTATAAAAGATTTGAAAATCAAGTGGAAGAGGAAAGTTATAGTGGAACTGGGAAAGAAACCATTCTCTTTGAGAAATATGATTATATTGAACTAAATTTGGAAATAACCAACTCACTAAATCAAGGGAATAACATTGAAAATTTGAAAAAAAAATTAATGCTATTAAGTTGGATAATTATGAAGTTAAATTAAAATAGATTGAAAAGGAGTGGCCAGTTCTCTTCATAATCCCTACATTGGAAAAAATAACTGTTTTATAAGTTTTTTGAATGAAGTCACTCAGGTAGAAGAGAAACTTGAGAATGAAAACTTTACTGTTAATAATTCATCACCCAAAATTTCGGAAATCTTGAACATTGAACCTATACTAGAAATGGGAAGTAATCTGGAAGATAACATTAAACTAGAAGTTAAAGAATATGAAATATTTGAACCATAATTAAAAATTTCTCTTCCATGTTTTGAACCTGTAAACCCAGTAATTTTGGAAATGTTGTTGGATGATGAGGATGAGGGAATGATATTTTAAGAAAGACTAAATGATGAGTTTTCATTTCCGTATTCTCATAGTAATAAATTTTCTGAAACTTTGTGTTCTGAAATGAAAGGTAGTATTGTCATACATGGGGATAAATGTTTAAATTTAAAAAATTTGGAAATTGAATTTATTGAAGTTGGATTAAAAATTACTTTCCCTGAACTGAACTTTCTAGAACACACTACAAACATTGTTTTTGAAAATGAACCTTTTAAAATGTACTGGAAGTAGAAGTTGAACAGACACTAGATGATGGTTGCAGAATTGATTTGATATAAGTAGTATATGTTCAGTGTGAGTTAACAGTTGATGATCTTTTGGAAGATATTTACAAAAATTGTTAGACCTAAATCTGTTTGTGATAAAATAAACATTCTTCCTTGTCTATCACTTTCACCCTCAATTGTGAAGGGTGATGAGCCTTCTCATGATACTAATAGTAGTCTAGAGGGGTAATCACTCTTGATTTTCATTGTACATGATTCTGTTCAGCACTTTATTAAATCCCCTTTTGAACCTACTATTCAGTATTTACCCACAAACACCCTTGAATTTGAATATGTTAATGTTGAAGTTGGGAGAGATAGCCATGAGAATAAGGTCACAACCCTAGGAGCACCTAGTTTAGTGTTGTTCCATCATGTGTATTTCAAATATTGAAAAATATGAACTTAATCTGGAAGTCCATAGAACTATGCTTACTACCGTCAAGGGGTGTCTCTTAGTGGTTATTTTAGGATATGAGGGTTTAGTTTTTGTTTTATTATATTTTGGTTCCCACATAATTCATTATTCAGTAAAAAAAAATTGGTCCAAACACATGTGGTGGTTCCTATTAAGGAAACCAAATCCACCTATTGACTTCGGTTAGTTCTAGGTAAGTCCAGATGAAGACTTTAAAACATAGCGCTGCAAGGGAGGAAACTCGTGGTTTTGTTTGTTTTCAATAAAACACAAAAAATGGTGATTAAATAAAGCCTAGCTGAAGACTTTAAACTCAGTGCTTCATGGGAGTCAACCCATGTACCTTCTTTTTTTTTATTTTTGTACTATTTTTTGTTTAATAAAGTGATGTTGTGTTTCCTTCTGTATGCTCTGTCTATGTGGGTTATTTGTTCTTAGTTTACATGTTCTCTATTTTTAGGAAGCTACTTTGTGTCATTTTTGGAGTAGAATTCCCATGTTGAAGGATTAATGGAAAAAAAAATTAAGTCAGGGAAGTACATTACTATTAAATTCGGTTTCATTTTTCTACTACATAATTCTTTAGAAGAAAAATTTGTTGCATGTTCTATTTGAAAAATTCTTCATCATGTCTTCCTATTGAAATTAAAAAATTCTTCATATGTTTAATATTCTTCTTGTATTGGAATGAAAATCTAATGTATGTCACTATGTAAATGAAAAAATCTTCATGTACTTCACTACTGAAAACTGAATTTCATTGTTATTAAAATCTTTTCACTACTTGAAATTAAGTATGGGGTGGTATATTCAGGCTGAGAAATTTTGTATTGAATTTGCTTTGGGTTAGGGTGTTTAGAATGAATTTTACCTATTGTATTTAACATCCAACTAAATCATAGTTCTCAACATGATTATACCTTATCCATTTTGCACCTACAAGATTTATACTACTGTTTGAGCTTTCTTGGAAATTTTACACTGGAATTAAATATTAATGCATGTACTTCTATGTGAACCTACTGTTAAGTTATTCATTGTGGAATAAAATACTTCTTGAACTTCTTTGAGAGCCTTTAAACATATCATAAATCTACTAAATTGAATATCTATTTTGAAAATTAAAATGTCAAATTGTTTTTTTCCATATTTAGAAGTCAAATTTGGGGACAAATTTGTATTTTAAGTGTGGGGGAGGGGGCCAATTCTTGACTATTCTAAACTGTGATTAATTGTATTCTCGTCAATTAATACTTCACTTCAAACATTTTTAAAAAAAATGGTTAAATGTTTTCAAAATTCTTTCATAATTTTAGGCTTTACACTGTTTATCATCTGGGTATTTCCTTTGAATGACACTTGATTGTTAGTTAAGAGTTGTTGTGAAACTAAAATTAATGTGGGTGGATGATTTTTGAGTGATCTTTTTTATTGATTTAACGGAAACTTAGATTAGGGTCTATTTTTGAGAATGATATGGGTGACCAGTTAGTGGAGTTATGATCATAACCCTGGGAATTAGAAGTTTGATTTTGATTCTAGGGGATTCATTTATTTTATTTATTAAATTAGTCACCTTAATGAGACCATGTAAATGATTTTTATATAAAACAATTGAAACTGGAGTAATTTGGGCATTTGGGATCCCACTGTGAGTCTCTGAGACTCTAGATGTTGGATGCATTTCTGTTTACTTTAAACCCTATATACACCATCAATAAGTGTGTATGCACAATGTTTATCACATAATACATTGCTTGGGAAAAATAAAATAAATTGTTTAGGGTCAAAAATGAGTTCATTAAGGTGAGGGGAATGATGAATTCCAGATGAAGAAGGTGTCAACTGGTTTATATAAGAGTCATTTAGGATGTATCATTAAGGCGATTCAAAATAAAATATATTTTTTTGGAACCTAGGTGATGAGTCAAAATACAAAGTTCTTCAGGTTAAATTTTTAATTCCACTAATATTTTACCTCTTGTCACTCTTGGACTTAGAACCTGATCTTGGATTGAAGTGAGTCATTAGGTTGTATCACATATGAGGCATGACATCTTCATTTCTTGATGATTCATAGTTTTCAAGATTACCCTTTGAGTTTTTGTTCTAGGCAAGATTCATATGAGCAGTTCATTTTATAAATCCTATTGACATGTTTTGGTCCTCTGTTTCAAATTGCTGGACATGTTACATTTTGAGCAGTATCATGAATAACATAATTCTGTTTTCAAATATAATAAAATATGACATTGTTTGAGGACAAAAAATGCTTAAGTGTGGGGGAATTTGATATGTCCTTAAAAACACATGTTTTCCACATCTTTTAACCAATTTATATATATATATTTAATTATTATTACACTTTCTCCTAAATAAGTGCACATTTTCATTTTATAGCTAAATTTATTATTTAATCAATTTCTACAATTAAAATTGTATTTTTAGCTTTAAAATAGTTAATTTATATATTACTCTAATTTTATAGTATAATGAATTATTATTTAGTTTAGTGTTTGAGACTTCATTTTAATAATTTGACTATTTTATTAATTATTTAATTAATATCCTTAATTACATTTGAATTATTTCTTTTTTAATTCAATGTTTCATGTATTAAACTTTAATTAATTTAAAATAACTTAATCTGATTGTTAGATGATTTTTGGCAATTCATTAATTATAGATTTAAGTTTTTAAACTTTTTACATAATTATTTAACAACGGGATAATTAAATGCCTACTTTTATTTAATTTTTTAAAATAACTATTTTCAATAAATTAATTTGGTTATATAAATAATTAATTTAAATTCAAATTCTTTTTATATTAACTATAAATGATGTAATTGTTTCTTAATATAAGTTTTAGTATAGTTCCAATTTTATTATTTTATTTTAGAAGTTAATAATTTAATTTAAGTTTATCTACTTCATAAATTTTATTTAAGTTTACGAGTTACTTAATTTTTCCTTTATTTTAATTAATTTTTAGTTTTAAGTAATTATTTTTTTCTGATTTTACTTAGTTTAAATTTAATTTACTCCTCTGTTTATTTTGCAGTATTACGATGCCACCGTGAATTCAGTTTTGTCATCTCACGCTTGTCACGGTGCCACATCAACCCCTATTTTGCGGTGCCACTGTGACTCTCCTCACAGTCCCAATTCCCCTTCCACCATTACCTTTTTTACGGTGCCATCGGTTCCTCCTTCACACTGGTTTCACCCTTCTGCTTTGCCACCATATTTTTACCCACACAATCATTTCCTTCCCCCAATTTTCTTCATGGTGCCACCGTAACCTCAACCGCAACACCATTTCTTGCTTCCTCACACCGTCATCAGTGTCATAGAAATTTTACATCTCACCACTACTTCTCTTACCTAGTCATTACCTCTTGTGAGATCATCCTTCACACCGCTTCTAAGACACATTTTCACTACCAAAATGCTTCACACATATTCATAGACAAAAATCATACCAGATGCAATTTAAAAAAAATTAGAATCAAAATAAAGCTAGTTAATTGTAGATTTGAATCTCAATTCCACGATTCCATGTTTACATTTGTTAAAGAGACCTAGATGCAACCCGCCTTCGACCTATTCTACAATTCTGCAATCCCAAATCGCTGCTGCTTGGAGCCGTCGGGCTGTTGGGTCATGAGCCATTTGTTGAAGCCATCATATGTCGTCCGCTGGAGAACTATAAAGGGATGCATGTTGCCCAAATTTGGTCCACAAGCCACCGCTAACCTAGGTCAATTCGAGGAGGAGGAGATGAAGTTGATTTACCGGGTGGATCAGGCGACGCTGGTGATGGAGGATGACGGAGCAGCCTACGGACCTGCTTTCTGGAGAAGAAACCCTCCCCTATAGAGCCAATTTTGGGGGAGGAAGATTTTTTTTTTTAAAAAGATAAAAGATAAAAGTAAAAAACAAATAACTAATAAATTAAACAAATAAATATAATATAATATATGATAATTTTAATATAAAAAATACTATAATATTAAAAAATAAATAAGTTTTAAAATAATATAAGACAAACTAATAAGAATTTATAAAATTAAAATATAAACAATAATAATCTATAAATAAAATTATTTATTAACTAAAATAAATATATTAAACATTTAATTATAATTTAATTTCAACAGAATAAATATAATAATTAAATTAATAAAGTAATTGATATTATTTTAATTTAATAATTTAATAATGTTATAGTAACTAAATATTTATAATTATTACATTAATTAATAATAATAAATTAAAAGCATTATAAATTTTATCTAATTAATGATTTAATAGCTATAATATTAATATTTAATCTAGTAGATAATAATTATCAACTTAAGTATTTAATTAACTTTAATTAACTTTTTAATTAAACTTTAATTAAAAAAATAACTAAAAAATATTATTTATTTTTGTAGTGTTTTTTACTACTTGTTTTGTTCTCTGTTTTGCAGGTTTATACAAGAATTGTAATCCCATCCAGGTTCACACAACAGAATTATCAGAAGTCAGTTATTTGAGAGAAGATAGAGCGACATGTGGTTGACTGAAAAAATGCACGTGGTTCATGCAAGAGTAAAAGAAAAGTTTAATTCGGTGCAAACATGGGTGACGTGTAGTGTTTGATAGCAGGATTTAAAGGTAAAGAAGTAACATAAGTTTTGGGGGCTCTCATTCATTTTTACGAGATGATCTTTTTCAGAGGATACAAGGATGCTCTTTCTCCTTCCACAATCACACCATTGGAGATCAAATTCAGGACGCTCATACTCCTACCACGATCACACCATTTTGAGAGTGAAGACTCTCGGGAGATGGTAGAGCAGTACTGGTGACTTGGAGTTTCTAGAGTAGGGAAACAAATCATATACATCATTCACAGAGGGAGGATTCTTTATCCTCTGCTCTGTTTTATTATAATGTATTTTCTGCTTCTAAATTGAAATTCATATTTTCTTAATTTCTTGTTCAGGAAATTAGAATTTCTATTGGTACATATTTTATTTTTATTCATAAAAATTATTCCAATGAGAATCATATTCCTTCAGCGAGAATGACTACAGTACTCAACTTCAATTGAATTTTCACCTGAATGCATCTTATTTCAACATCAATGTTCATTTGGTGATATTTATCATTGATTTTTTTTAAACTGGAAATTCAAATTACAAAAACTGTCAGCGAGATAGATTGATGTTGGCATCTTAAAATCAAATTGTTGTATGTTGTTTTTTATAGTGGTGAACTTAGAGAACTATAATACATAGTGTTAATTCTTCTGGCCAGGAAGGATTAACGACTCATTTTTGAGGTTTGAATTTAATCATATGAAGATTCATTTGTTTAATCATTAGATTTCGAATCTTCCGAGCTCATTCTGTGATCAATTCTCAACACTTCTATTTATATTTCCTGTTATCTTTCGTATATACTGTTAATTCTAGCTGTTTTATTTTACAGTTAAGTAAATAGGATATTTATAGAATTAGTGTCGTTTGTTTTCACTTCATCATAAATAAAATATAAAAAATATATAAAAAGTTGAAAATTAAGTAAATGTATCACCACTGCAGACAATAGCGGGGTTTGTAAAAAACCTTAGAGTACTCACCTGCCTTCTCTTTGGATCGACACTGCACCACTGTGCTAGTGTAGGTTAATAAATGTAATTTTGAGGGTCGTGAAGACCTCTGACCACATCAATGTCAGATGATAGGGATGATATGGAGGGCATAATACTACCCAAAACCCCAAACTTTTATGTTCAATGATGCCTCTCCAATGACTTAATGGAGAAATTTGAGGGTATTGACATAGGTCTATTGGAGATTATAACTATAGATATATGACTTAGGGTGCTATGTTATTGGGAGTGATATGATCTCATCCTTCCTACACTATTGGTTGATGGCATCAAAGTGATCATGGTTCCCTAGGTAGGATGACTAACAATCATAGAGGGGGTGAAACAATGCCTAGATAATCTAGAAGAAACATATATCCTAATCCTTGGTTTAAGACTTTGGGATGACAAAGTCTGGAGCTGAAGGTGGCTAGAACACCATTGAAAATTGGTCGGTGGCCTTAACCTCCCACGTGAACTCTTTTTTAGAAGAAGGTTCATACTCTTGGTTGGCCCAAACCTAGATTGGTGTAAGCCAAGATATGGGTGTGGAATCGATACAGACCTTCTTTATGGCTGTACTACCAGAAGAGGAAGTTATACACTTGTTAAATGGCCATTGTATGTTGGAACATCCCTTGGAGATAGGGAAAACTTCAAGACCATGTCCATATATGATGGAGTTATCACTACTGCATCATTTGATAGGAATGTGATGTCCATATATGGATCATCAGAGCGATCACCATCAGAGGGTGTAAACCCAGACCCTTACATCTGTCCAAATTCCTATGTGGAGGTAGATAGGAGGGAAACCAGAAATGATAGATATGGTTGCACTATAAGTCCTTATAAGGGTGGTAGAACATCCTCCACCACTCAAAACCTGTAGAGGGGTCCTGGGTTGATGTTGATCTTGGCTTCTATAATGGTATGATTTAGTCAATGGGATTCTTCCATAAACTCTAGTTCTAGTGTGAATCTTCCCTCACTGACTCTCCCATCATCTTGGATTTTGAGTGGTTGATTGTGACATGATTCTTTTTAGGGTTCCCGCCTCTGATGATATGTGTTATCCATTCTTCCCTAAGATGAACCTTGATGTCAGGGTATGTATTCGACATAGATAGGGCCTCCATGATGGTTGGTGATGCATCAGCGAGGACCTCTTTTTGGTTGATAGTGGTGTGGAGAGGGCCTTCGCACTGGTTTTTGATGGAGTGGGGAGGACCTCCACTCTAGTTGATAGCAACACATGAAGGACCACTGGGTTGGTTGGTGAAGGATCAGGGAGGACCTCTACTTTTTTTGTTGAAGGAATGAGGAGGATGTTCTTGCTGATTGTTGATAGAGTGGGGATGACCTCTTCTTTGGTTCATGGGATCATGAGTAGTACCTCAATGATGGTTGATGATGGTGCATGGAGGAACTCCACTTTGGTTGATGGAAGCATGGGTAGGGCCTCTATAATGGTTGGTGATGGTTCAGGGAGGACCTCCACACTAATTTATTCATCATGGGATGACCCATAATGACTATTAGTGGTTCCAGAGACTGAGAAAGTAAAATCAGGAAACATGTGTGGTGGCTGGGGTATCGATATCAAGAGAGAAAAGACAGATCCCTAATCACCTATTGTAGGGATCTAGTGTAATATTCTGGTTGTGGAAGGGGTAAGAGAGGCTATGGTAGATGCCCCTTATCGAGAAGTGTCATGGAACTACCCCTGACATCACCACTGAGTGCTCTGGACTGGGTCTGGAAGAATGGGGATGAAATCAACCCAGTCATTGGGCCATGGGACTAGTTAGTGCTATAGTTTATAAATTATATTGGGATCACTTCTAGGTAGCTCCAAAGTGGTAGTAACAATATTCATGTCTTTAACATACCCTAACTCCTCATCATAGGGGTGTGAATAATCATACCACTCTAGGAAGAGGCTCATGAAGTGGGTTTCCATTGGAATGAGGGATTGTTTCCCCCTATGCGGCCCTCAAGGGTGGTGGTTTCGATAATGAAATGATGACTACAGGTCATGGTTGGACATATAACTGGTGTTAATGACCCCTAATTCTCATTCAGGCACATTAGGGTGTCGATCACCCTCATCTAGATGATCTTAGAGGGAGAACTGAAGCATGAGTTCCTAATAGATGAAGGAGATGTGGATGTTTTGGAGAAGGTGTAGTTGTGAGGGACTTCCACATCAAATTTTCTCCTACCCTGACACCTATGAGTGTTATGTTGTAGGATTCATGTAACTTGAGTCATGTAAGAAATGTGGATTTAGCCATCAGTACAAGTATAGATAAAATGATGCATAATTCTCCAACATCATTCTTTTCTTCCTAGAATGAAGAAGAATTAAAAATGATGATGTCGCAGACTAAGGATGGACAATGTTAACTACCCCAACCCATAGGTGAGTTTCATACTAGCCTCACCATGTTTTTGGTGGGACCTGGAACAACATATATGAATCCAATGATATGTAAATTTATTGATGGACTGAACACCACTAGTCCCTAGGGATGAGGAAAATAGTTTCACATCGGGTTCCCCATTTCTATTTATGACACTTTCATCAAGGCACCAGTGCATCATGAACACTACTCTATTTCCCCACATTCCCACTTTACAAAGGCAGGTGAATTTCATCACTTTCATCCGTGATATAAACTCCTTGATCGATATAGTATGATAAGATATTTGTTCCTCCTTCCATGGATTCATCCTTAGAGTTCGTTGGCTAGTCCGGGTCTCCCTTATTGATGAAGTCATGATTATGGAACTCATAACCAATTCGATCTCAAGGTAAAATCTGGTTAATTACATTTCATTTGTCTCCCTATAGAAGAAACCATCATTTTGGGTGAGTAGTCACATTAGGCATATCTGGGCATGTATGGACATTGGGTATATTGGGACCCTATAAATTATTCCTCTTTTATACAGAATCTCATTTACGAGTCATCTCAAGAACATAACCCAACGAATACCATGTCGACCATGAGGTAGATGACACTAAGGACACAGGTCTTCCAAGTATTTTTACCTCAAGAATCCCATGTTTATTGCATGGTGTAGGGATTTTGGATCAAGGTGTGAGTTTAACGACTTGCAAAGATAGGCACATGGTTAAAATCTTCTGGGTATAGATTAGAACATCCTATTGAGATGGATGAGGGAACAAGTTTAATGTCCTATTGATAATGATCAGAAGGTCTTGTTGGGATGGATTATGGCATAAGTTTTACATCTTGTGGAGACAGATCAAAATGAACTTTTGAAATGGATTAGTTCACAAGATTAATATATTGTGGATATAGATCAGAATGCCCTGTTCTAACATATCAATGGGGATATCTATAGGATGGAAGGTTTCACACCTAGATTATAGAGTTTTTCCTCCCAAGGAGGAAAATTTCCCACTGAAATGATAGAGTGTGGCCTCCAAGGGGAATGATCTCACACTGGGGTGATGGAGTGTGTCCCCCCCAAGGGGTATAATTTCACACTTGGGTGATGTTAGGATTGAACTTTAAAGAGGTGTCATACATAATTTGTTTAAGGGTTAAGTATCAATACCCATGCAGTTTTATGTAAAAGTTTAAGTTTGTGTCACAGGACCGATCTATGCAATTTAACATCATGCAGTTAGGATTCTCTTACTATGAAAAGAGTTTCAATGAGGGATGGTTTAAGGATTACTTGTGGAATTTTCCCGATGCAAGAGGATCACTATTTTAGTAGATTGTGTGGGGATTGTGCCTAGAATATTCCCATGGAAGGGGTTCTATTTGACCTAGAGTGAGAATGGTGTAAGTCTTATGCATGAAAGTTTCCCGTTGCAGGTGTCTTATCCCCTGACGGGGAAGGAGAGTTTAGGGATTATGTGTGGAAGCTTCCCATGCATGGAGTTTCATCCCATGGTGAGAGAGATGGTGGAATCTCAAGATGGCCATACATGGGGAATCTTGTATTCATCGAAAGGGTAAGGCTACGATTTTAATCATGTGTTGAGGATGTTTTCATGTAGTTTAACATCATATGACTAGGATGTGGAGTTAGGCAGTTTTACATCACGCTACTCATATGTGGATAAGGTTTACACCTCTTTGGGGGGAACATGTCAATTCAGGAAGAGACTATTCATAAATATTCCCATCAAGAAAAGTCAACATTTTCCCACAATGATGCCAACTCTAGGTCTTATGTGACCACTATTGATGTGCATCTGGGTCGGTCATGGCGTTGGTACTGCCGTTGAGGAGTGGAGAATAGGAGGATCGATGTTAGGGTATCTATTCTTAGGAGAAATATGAATTAGGGTAACTATTATTAGGATCATTATGTTGGATGAAGTCCCATTCCACACTTGGAATAATGTTTTCAAACATTGGAGTAGGTGGCACCAGTTGCAAAAGTATTTGAGGTGCAGTAGAACTGGACCTGAATGATCAAAGGGGACCTGGGAACTAAACTTTCACAAAAGAGAGTCGGATTAAATGAGGAACCATGGAGAGGCATAGAGGGTGGATTTCACGAAGGATGGGTATTTTTGGATGTTTTTAGCTTCATGAAGGATGGTTTTCTCATAGAGGTCAAGGGTCTCATGAAATAGTATGTTTCATGAAATAGGGTAGCCCTACCTCAAGGAAAATTATTGGTTACCATGGAGTTAGTTTTGTGAAAGATAGGTGTCTCATGAAACCTTAAGAGCCACAAGGTGATTTCTTTATTTTGTGAAGGTTAGGGAACTTCACAAAAGGAATATCCACTATGGGTTGAGGTACTCTGAAACCCATATAATTTGGTTTCAAAAAAATGGATACCTTTGTAAGTTCATCTTTTCTTTTGTTTGTAGAGCTTCATGGTATTGCGAGTTGAGAAATTTTCATGGAATCCTAATGGTCGTGTCCCCTTAATAGTTGAATCTAAGGGGGTATTTTGAAGTCTAACGAAGGAAGGGGTATAGAAGTCATGAAATATGGATACATTTCTGAAAATTTATAATCGCCGTTAATGGATGGGCTCCAAAAACCTGAGTGATTATACATGAAGGTTGCTATCAAAGGTTCACGAGTTCATGAAAGGGAGATCCATGAGATGGGCTTATACTGCACAGAGGTTATAAAAAACCCTCTACATGATCAGAACTATCGTGAGCCACACCCATTCACAAATACGAGGACCTTTGTGAACCCGGTCCCTTAAGTGCATTTTTGGGCCATTTAGGCCCAGATTCACTCTGAATTGACTGTTCCTTCCTCATCCTCTCCCGTGACATGGATATTTTGATATGAAGAATGTGATAAGATATTAATTAATATTAAATACCACAGATATTATAGTAATTGATTATATGTAGTAGTTAGTTCTAGGGCACTGACTCGAATATTAAGCTCTATCTAAAAAGGTGGGGTTAGCTACCTGTCACACCACGCTTTCTTTTATAGGTATTTATGTAACGCCCCGACCATAGTTACCCAGAGTCAGTGAATTATTACATAACATTGGCATGATCACAAAATATCATGTCTTGAAAGACCGATTAGTTTAGTATCCTTGGAATCACTAGATACATTCATAAGGTTTACATTACATCATAAAGTGAAAAAATTCAATAATATAATCTCCATATTCCACACTCATATCCCCTTTAGACTATCTCTGCAGGTTAGTCATAAAATATTTCTTCCCATCTTAGGAAAAATAAAACATAGAAAGGGGTGAGCTCAGATGCTCAGTAAGGATAACAATATAGCAGAAACTTTCAGAAATAAGCATAAAAATTTGAGGCAAAGCATAACTAAAACAAAAGTCTTTAAAACTTGAACTTCAGAATAATATGGAAAAGACAAAATGAAATAATTCCATTTACTTATTCACATGGATATTCTACTAGTCTAATAATCACATGAAATATCAATAACCACTTTTATAATGATGGAATTCATAATGCCAGACTATCATAACCATGTAGCCAAGGCCTCATGCCAAGACTACAAATAAGATTTTGTCAAGGCCTCGAGCCAATACACTAGTTTGTCTCACGAGACCTACCGATGCATCGAGGAGCAATAGCGGGCTCCACCCGTCACTTACTATGTCCAATTCATTCCTCATATGAATAGGTTTAAACATAACATAATCATTCATATTAAAACTAGCATACGGAATGTCAATACTTTTTACATAAACCATGAATGGTATAAAAATAACACATCCACAGTCAAACATATCCCAAAACGTTCAATACAATATGGATGTTTTTTATCATAATAAATCAACTTCAAATAAGATTAAAATCCATCAAAGGATGATGACATAGATGAAATCAAAACTATTTTAGAGAAATATCTATTTTTTGAAATCATTGAAAAGTCACATATTTATAAAGGAAGTAATTTAAAAGAGATTTTTGAATCAAAGTGTCCCATACCATTTTGAAACTTTTTAAAAGAATTATCATTTCAAAACATTCATGTCCATATAAATAAATCATTAAAATCATTTTGAAAACATGGACATTAATTAAAAATATTTAGAAAGATAAATCTTTAAAACATTTAAAAGTCACATAATTGTAAAATAAAACATTTACTATGAAAATATTCTTATAAGATTTTAAGGGAAGTTTCTAAGATTTTACAACAGTGGAAAATAGTCTCACCCGCCGTATAAGTTAAAAAAAAGACATTCTTACCTTAATTTGACGAAAAGGCTAAAAAGGTCCTTGTTTGGAAAATGACGTAAATATTCCCTTATAAACTTCTTATAAAAAATAAAAAAGGGTATAAATGACTTTAACCCATGTTATGTAAAATAATAATAATTTTTTGAAATAAATTTTCAAGAAACATGAATGTGGATGATAAAGAGGTCCCAGTAGATAATTACGTATAAACAACCTCGGATAATGAAGAGATTTTGAAATAAACCCTTACGAAACATATAACCCATGAAAGAGGTATCATAAAATGAATATGTAAATACACATAAATTAAAGTGTATTACACAAATAATGCAATTATGGGCAGTACATACACCACACAAAAGGTAATAGTGGCAATATGACAAGAATCTCACGGGAATAAGGAGTGAGATGAAAACCCCTTACCTTGTACTTTTCCTTAGTATATGGTATGTAAACCTCTTATATAATAGTTAAAACATTGTTATTAAATTATAAAATAACCATATACATAATTATGATATCATATATGATCTTCTAATAATGCTTTGTTAATAATATTTTAGTATTATCGTCGTTTTGGGTGTTAACTTACTCATTTTATTTTATATGTTTTGTTACATAAGAAGTGTTTGTTATGAATATGTTGTATCTTATTCATATCCATAATGATATCAGGTAATTAAAAATTATTTTTAATCATCAAATTAGAATTATACTTGAATGGATATGATGGGGAATGAATCTCATCGCGTTCGTGGAGACGGTAGTCCGTACGTACGCACGAGCGACAATATCACTCTTTTGATATTAAAATAATATATAATTGGATAGTATATCATATATACAGAATCATTATCATGTTATATTTTTTATTTACATTAATTACACATCATTATTATACCCATCCAAATAATAATGTTTTGAATAACAATTACACCACGATGTGGAGACGGTAAGCCGTACGTACGCACGTATGGTGGCATGTCATTCAAAGGATGGATAGAATACTGAATATGGTTTTACCATATTTATAATAACATCATAGTATATAGAAGATACTGGAGTTATTATTTTATAATGGTAATAACAATGAAAGAAGAAGTTGAAGAAGAAAGGAACTTGAAAGAGGGTGGTGAAAACATTACCTCTTCTTCGGGTTCTTCCTTTTGATTTGATCAAAAGGGCTCCTTAAGTTGGCTTTCTAATCAAACTAAGGCCTGTAGGTTGAATTTAGGGAATTTGAGAGGATATTTGGGCAGGGTTTGGAATAAACAAAAGGCTTTGAAGGTGTGAATAATTGGTTATCAGTGCTGTCCTTTTATAAGGGGAAGGAGGGGCTCTTTGGGAAAGACTTAAAGTATTATTTTATAATAAATTCATATTCAGATTCTAATGGATCCAAAGTGGATTATTCAAAGTATAATGTGGGGATGGGTCGAAATATTTTCAACCAATAGATTTTAGATAGGTTTGGGTCATTATATTAACCTTATCTTTTAGTTTTAACTCTTAGTTAATTAGTTTGACATTTACCATGTCACTTTTTATTTTTATATTATATAGTTAATAAACTTACTATATACATCCAAGCGACCCCAAGTGGTCCATTAATGATACACCTATCATGATATAAGTCCTTTTTACGAACCTTATATTATTAAAAATAGAATATAAATTAATAATATAATATTTGTTTTAAAAACTCTTTTATGTCAATTTTGACACTATTTGGTATTTGATTTTTGTGAAAATCATAACAGCATGATTACTTAGAAAAAACATAATTAAATCAATAATAACATGTCATATTAACCTATAAAATTAGTGTAATTTATAAAAAGTCTCAAATTACATTTATTTGGATATTTATAATATTAATTATTTTAATATTACATTAAATAGGTAATTAATGCACCACCATTGTGTCATAAATAAATTAAATTATGTAATGTCTAAAAATTATAAATAAAATACCATTATGTAATAAATATTTTTATCTTTATAATTAATATTTATAATCGAATTTAGCTTATGTATAACCCTATATTAAAACTTTTTTAGTAATTAAACTTTGATTTTAACTCTATTAACTATTCTTTGAATTAAATAATAATTAATGTCCTAATCTAATCCAAGTGGACCTAAATGATAATATTTTATTCCTAAGGTTGTTTTTAGTCGAGATACACTTGTCCAATAGAATTAGGACATGTGTTAGGGTAATATTAATATCATTTTTACCCTTAATTAACCTATTTACTTTTAACCATGGTAAATAAAAGTAAAAAGTTACTATTCACCAAAAATTATTTTCATCTCATTAAACCACATTTTACTCATTGATATTAACCGTGTATCTTGGATTTTTAAAATTCCACTCACATAAGCGGTAAAATTAAGTTTTATGTGAATTTCCAAATTCTCTTAGGAGATGGGTAAAAGATGGTGAAAAGTTCTATAAAATTTTTATATGCCTAAAATTATTATAAACCGACTCCAACGAATTACATTAAAGTTATATATGTATTATGTATTGATTTTGACCTAAAATAAATTTAAATAAAATAAATAATTATTTAAATAAAAAATTTGGTTTTAAACTATAACTATGCGTTTTTTTCACTATTCATCAAAAACTGAAAGTTTTCAGAAAAGTACCAAAATTTCACCCTAAGATAATTCGATATTCTAAATCCAAAAATGAAGTCTATTTTTCCAAATTAAAAACATAAAAGTTTAATTTATTAATTTAAAATTAATTTCTGCTGTTAAAACCAAAAGGCGTATTTTTAAGAAATAATAACTATCAAAAGTTTGACAGTTATTTATGTCCAATTTCAAAGTGAAATTACTTACAATGACCATAATTGGATTAAATGGTAAAAACATAATCTATTTATACTTCCAAACCATTAAAATGTATAATTTAACAATATAAATTATTTTGATTAAAAAAGTTGTTTTCAGTTAAAATATAGTATTTTTCACTATTCGCCCAAATATGAAAGTTATCAGAAAAACACCAAAACATTATCAAAACTAAATTCTTATGTTCCGATTCTAAAAAAAAAGTTAATTTTTTCAAATTGAATATATGAAAGATTCAAATATTGGATTTAAAAAGGCTTCGTCATTTAAAGGTAGTAAAATTGATTTTTTTTTGAAAAATACTTCTTTTATCTGAAAAAAATGAATTTGTTCTTAAATTATGTCTTAGAAACTCATAATATAGATTCAAAAATTATAAGGATAATATAAAATTTAAAATTCAGTTAATACTATTCATAACAGCTTTTGAACAGCTAGTTTGGTAAGTCATGGTGTGCTATAACTCGGTGTTGCGTGTAGTGCAAGTTATTGAATTACTTTGAAGATATAACGTACTATGAAATATTGGGGTGTTACAATTTAAGATTATTATGATTCTAAGATTTTACATGAAATATTTTCATGCACCTTTTTTTTCAATGGATGATTTTGGATATGTGTAGATATAATTAGGTTTTATTATTGGGTGAGTAACACAAATAATGAGTTGTATAAAGTGTTATGCATTAATTTGTTAAGAATATATTAGTTTTGTTGGAGGTATATGATTGAAAAATTAAATCTCTAGAATCATGTATACATATAGGGTTTTCATGAGATATAAAAATTAAATGATATGAAATATCTACATGTTATATTTATATAAAAATGGAGATACTAAGAAAACCATAGAAATACTAAGTGTTATACAACTTCTAAATTGAACACATATTTGGAACGTAGTCATCCAATTATGAAAGTCATGAAAAATATGGGTTCCTATAGATTATATTCTTCATGGAATGTTGGGTATGAGAAAACCTAATAAAATTAGGTACCCATATTTCATTATAATATTTGGGTCACACTTAGTTGGGTGACCCTTTTAGTATGAAATTCTAAAAATAATGGATTTAGGATAATTTATATGATGAATATTTAAAGGAGTTTTCTTCTTAACTATCCAGAGTTATATGCGATACGATTGTCCCAAGGACATAAAAAAAATAGTTAAATATTTTGAGAAAATGAAGGTTTTTGGGTGTAGTGGAAGCATCAGTGTGATGACCAACAATGGGTTTTCATCAGTTTCAATGAATAAATTCAAAAACCTTGATAAAGGATACCTAATAATATTCTATATAGGATCTTTAAAATTAAATATATAATTAATTTAAAACTAGAATACCAAAAATGATAATTATCTTTTGATCAATTTAATTTTTCTCTATTCATGTCATCGTTTTTGTGGAGAATCCAAACACAGATTCAACTAGTTATATCCGCACATACTCCATAAATCTTCGAATTGACACTCTTGATATTCCAAGTGCTTGAGGGAAGGATCCTAGTGCTTTGAATCATCTTCCATTAATTACCATAAGATGTTTTCTATTGGTCTCTCTTGTTCTTGATATGGAGAGAGGAGGATGATCTCTATATTAATTGATAGAATTTTTTGAGATATTTTTCTATGCATAACAACTCTATTTCTAAAATTATATAATTTTGAAATTATACATTAGGGTAAACAAATTAATAATTATACAAGGTAACTTTATCTAAATGTTCATTCTAATCAAACTCCATGTAAATAATAATAATAATATTTTATTTTTCTGATATCCACCAAAAATAACGTATTAATACATCATCTTGTCCAGAACCATAACTTAGCCCATTAATTCTCCTCATATTCTTTTGAAAATTAAATAATAAAAATTTAATTAAATAAATATTATTCTTTCAATAAATAATTTAATATTATATTCTCTAAACTCAGGAAAAAATATTTACATAACCAAATAAATATTCATATTAATAAAGTCCAAAAAATAGTGATTAAATAAATATTTATTTATTATCTAGTGAATAATTAACAACAGATAAAATTCAACTCACATATTCTAAACATGAATATATATGTAGAAGATTGGGAATTATATCTAAATATAAACAAGGTAAGTTAATTATTACCATTTCTTATCAACTTCTAGTTAGAGTATGGGTGAAGGCTTAGACTGATAGAGCATTGAAATTGGAATCCTGAGGAGGAAGGATGTGGAAGTAGTTTCTTTAAACACCTTGGCGATGTGATGATATACTTACCCGAATACCATGGAAGTACTTATGTGCTTTAAGTGGAAATTATTGTCATCATAAACTCTATTAAAAATTTTATGTTGTGAAACTAGAGATACTTATGAATAGAATGTGATTCTAGTTGTGTGAGGTAATTAATCTAGAAAAATTAGTTTTTCCTCTCATGGGAGTTACTTCCACAATGGGTGGAATTGAAAAAATATCATTATTCAATTTTTTTTTCATCATTCATACCTTTAGAGAAACTAACTATTTAATTAATTACATTTCCAATAAAGGTGTGAGTTATTTTTTTGGGTTGTGTATGGATGAAATTCAATGATATCTATATGGAAAGGTAAAAAAAGAAAAACATAAAACCCATATCTCTATAATTTTGTGATTTTATTTTATTTGGTTAGATATTTTATCCTTGGATTCCACTTTCCAAATAATATTTGTTCTTAATATTAAATTCAACACATGTTAATGAGATTATAAATATACATAACATGTGACCCTATAATCATATTTCTTAGTGGCATTAAATGAACATACCTACGGTCTGGTATCAATATCTAGAAACAAGTCAAGGATCCCATAAATAAAGAAGTTAATGTCGCAATGACAACAAACTTTCAATGAACACCACTACTTAATATAATCTATTTTTATATATATTTCATCATTATGGTTTCATACTTGTGTCATAAACCTATGTTATTAATATTTTTTTTATAAAAGCAGTGACATGAATTGATCACTCAATTCATGCATCAAATTAATTTATTAAAAGAAAATAATTCAGTACAAACATTTGGTGTAAATAACTTACACCACTAGGGATTAAAGGAATACAAGTCAAGATTAGCAAGAAAAAAAGATTGGATAGAAACCAAAACCTATTCTCCATTAATACGTAGGCCAACACTAGAAGTTATCCTTTAGCACATAAGGGAAGCATAAAAGTTTTCACCGCTTTTCCTTTAGCTTCACCTCAAATGTTTTTTTCTGATTAAAAATCACCAAATATACCAATACTTATTTGTTCAATTTCTTAGAGAAAGCTTAAGTAGACCAATTTGAAGGAGGAAAAAATTCAGGAAGATTTTCCTAAATCTTACCAAATTTTAGAATTTAAAACAAGGCAACAAAGTTATCAGCAAGATGATATTCAATGAAGTAGTCTGTGAAAAAGATCACACCAGCCCCTTAGTAACAAATTATCCTTGATTAGTGGTTGGAAACCTGGCGACATCCTAGAAAAACCCCCATCTCATAAGTGACTAATAAAATATCAAATATCACATTTTTTCAACCATTTTAACAACTTTAGATAAATCATCTTCCTCTACCAAAAAAGGTTTACATTGAATTAAAGGTTGTTGTAGTGATATCTGCATTATAGCCCAAAATAAGAAAACACCTATGCAACGTTCAAGATACTCAACAATAGAAGAAGAAAAAATCCATGGTCTCAACTTCAGAACACTAAAAAAACAAATAGTGTGTAGATATAAAAATACAAAACGATAGAAGTTTGATCAAATACTCAAGCTCTCTCATCCAAACAGGATGAAAAAATAGACACCAAACCGATCCATAAACAGATTGACACTAAAGGTTATGAAAACAAAAACAAGAAGAATAATCTAATAAAAAATCATCAAAAAATAGAGAAAATGAGCAGTAAAAAGAATTCATAAGGAATGTATCAAAAGATTAAATCATGATTTTTTTGTATTCATCAACCATCCTGATGAACATACATTTCATAATTTTAAGGTACATATCAGCTAAAATGTCACCATTGGTGTATTTCATGAATGTATTTTCAACTTTTTCATACATACATGCATAAATTTATTCACTCACTTCATCTTTTTCTACCATATTGTAGGAATATATATAAAAAGGGTCATTATTTTCATCACATTCCTCCCCTTCTACAGAAGGAGTTACAGTAGGTTCAAAAACTATCAGTAGTTTAGGTGGCTCAAAGTATTTTTTCTAGAGGGATCAAATGACCTTGTAACTATTTCTCTCTCAAGATAAGAATATTCCACACATTTCCTATTTTTTTGGGATTTGGTGTGATGTACCCATTGGAATCCACCTTCATCTTTTCCACTTCCGGGAATTTGATTTAAATTATGCTTCCTCAATTTGATTTTTTTCCATCATATTCATGTAAAGAGTCACTAGAATCAGAGAGGTCACCTTGATCCTTTTCACATATGTCATGTGACTGATGTTTTTTCTCCTACTCCTCCAATGAATTAGAAGCAGTAATGTTGGAACTTGTGGGAGTAGGCTGGGAAGCAATATGGCCTGACATTCCTTTATTTTCAGAGGGATGATTGTTATTAACGAAAGTCTCCTTGTTCCTATCAATCCTTTACCCTTAATAAGATGTCCTAGGGGTTCCAAATAAATTCTATAGAAAACATTATTCCCATAAATATACTAATTATGCTTGTTTTCTCAATAAAAATGGATTTGTTGGCCTCAGGATGTGTGGATTTTTGGCCACAATCTTTTGAATCATGCCCAAGATTAAAGCAATAAGAGAAATAATATGGAAGACCTTCATAAAAACCTCATAAAAGAATACATGATCACCATTCTCAATATAGATTTTGAGGGGGTGGGATATTTAGAAACATATAGTTAAATGAAAATCCTAGCAACAGATGTTCTAGAAAGGTTCTTCATTGCCGAATCCAGCTTCAATGGGGACTCAGAATAGGGATCAAAATCTGGGGTCCATTTGAGAAATTTCATTGAACAACCCTCGAAGAACCATGATCTCTTTGACCATAGACGATAGTAGTCATCCTCAAAAGTTAGAAAAAAACAACATTTAAGGAGTTCATAAGGCTGATATAGAATCCTAAAAAACTGATTACTTCAAGAGAGTTTCTTAAGAATTTCAATGACAGCCTTTGATTCAAATTTCTTCCAACAAGAACGAAATGAAGATCCGAAGCAAGAAGCGTTACCTTATTTCTTGGGAATGAAATTTCCAATTTTCCATAGTGATATAAAATCTTAGGATTAATTCAATATTCAGGAGCCACGACATAATTTGAGCAAGGTTCAGCATACCCAGTGGATCTTCCAGCCACGACATTTGCGAAGGATCACACACTCGGGTACCTATCACTCGGAATTTGGTTTCTCACATCATTCCATACCACTTAATATATATATATATATATATATTTGAAATAAAATCATTAATGAATTACCATGAACATAGTTTTAAGTAGAACATTTGATTTTATTTAAAGAGAAAAATATATCTTATTCTATTAACTCAGAAGGGAAAAATCCTTTCATTAATTATTCAATTAATGTCATATCACTTATGACACACCTAATTTATTCTACCTTTCATTGAGAATATGTCATCAAAATTTTTATACATATATCAAATCATGTTATTTGTGCTATGAATTAATAATAATATCATGTATAAGGACTAATACATGCATCCACATATATAAATATCCAATGAAACATATAACATGTGGAACTCATTTTGGATGATCTATTCTCATAACCTTCATATCTTAGAGGTTACTATGTTTGAAATTTTGGATAAGAAGTCTCAATGTATTATGAGACTTCATCACCTAATAGTAAAATATCAGTTGTTTCATATTAGATAGATATTATCTAGAATATGGAACATATATTTAAGAATATATTAATAGGATTTATATATTATCATTATAATGGGGAACTGCAATGAAATTATAATGCGATGGATAATCTAAGTACATTATCACATTTTTGCTACACAAAAGATAACTCATCATGTGATAAGATATTTACTAATATTCTGGTAAATAAATGTAAAATGGATATTGGCACTAGGTAACCAACTCCAATATACTCCCACTTGAACAAGAGACAACAAGATATTAACAAATTATTATCTTTCACATGATAAATATTATTCTTCTATGTTATGGTTATAGCTTATGGTCCTACCAAATTATTTTATAGCTACTATAATTACTGTGACTTCACTTCTTTGAGAAAATACCTTAAGAAGTTATATCACCATGTATTTAACTTTTTTCCTTAGTCATAATATTTACAACTTAGTTAATACTATAGTGACACGTGCATATCACAAGGTGCAGAAAAATCAATTATCTCCTCATTTAGAATCAACATAGTGGTTGAACTAGGTTTTCTCTAGATAAGAACAATAGTCACATTTTTCACTTTAAATTAAAAAAAGGGGGTGTTTTTGAAATTTTTTTATTCTAAAAAAATAAAAATGAAGAAATAGATTAAAAATAGTAATATGAGATATGTGATCAGGTTAGGGATGTTTTTTCAATTATAAAGTTATTCTACCTCTAAATTATCCGATCCTCTTCTACTAAAACGATGAAAGTGAGATTCCACAATCACTTCATCTCACTCCCCAAGTCAAATGGTGATGGTGAGAATAAACCTTATTAATATATTAGTTTATCCTACCTTTCTTCCAATGTTTGAGAGATTTTTATTGAATACCCCCAATTTACATAAGAAATACCTTATTCGATATTGTTTTTCCTAAAAAGTCATGGGTGTCTATCACCCCTCCATCACACACTAACAATCACCAAGTACTTAACTATTGTTTCTTATCGTATTTCATAATATATAAAATAGAACATAGTGGGAGTATATAATGATCATCAATAAGTAAATAACAAAAATATAATCTAAAACCAACTACAATCAAACATGATAATAAAAACAAGTATTTGAATAATGAAACCAATTTAACCAAAGAATGGAAAGATTTTATTCCATGAAGAAAAAAAATTAATTATTAAAAATGAAAAATTTACTTTCCATAATCACTCAGAAGTTACCCCTCCATGTAAAGGGAAACCTAGAATAATAGTGAAGAATAAATCATTATAAAACTATGAAAACAAAAAATGAATATTAGAAAATTTATTTTCCAGAATCCATATGTTGAAAATCTGAATGATTTAGTCCCACCATACTGTAGAATTTCCCATATATGTATTCTTAGGAGTTTTTCATATTTGAGTTTCTTGTATTCCCCCAAAATCTTAACCCATTTGTACATGTTTATGAAAAGTTATTATCATATTACTAAATATCTCTTTTTTTGGATGAACAATCTATTTGGATTCTTCCAATTGAACACCCCCATAGACCACCATAAAGAATGAATATAGAAATAATATTTTACGTAGAGATGAACCACATATCCCTATTTACTTTACAAGTAAAATAAGATAATTTCGATTTCTATATCACATGTTATTATTCATTTATTCAAGATAGGTCAATTATGTATGCCTGAAAAGTTTTCCAACTTTCATGATTAATCTGGGCCTTATAGAGTTTAACTCATCACTTATAACAATTGAAAAAAATAATTCCCTTGAGAAATGGAGTCCAAAAAAATAATTTCTCAATTTTTATCAATGTTGAAAATTTTAGGGTTAAAACATAAAAGAGATAAAAAGAGTTAAAATTATAGAATTAATCAATTTTCCCATTTCAGCTCAAAATTCACCAAAATAAATAATGAAATTCATATCAAATTCATAATTTTTTTGGGATTAAATATTTGAAATAAAAATTAAAAATAATCTAATATCATCTCTATTAACTCCCCCACACTTAGAACTTGTACTCCTGGATAAGTAAGCATCAAAATCAAATCAAAGAAAATTTAAAACACATACATATAAAATACCCTAATTTAACACCAAGAAATAAAAGATTTAATGCTAGTAAAAAACTATTAATTAAAGATATTTTCTATTCATTAAATAAATTACCACTTCATTTCTCCTCCCATTCACACAAAATACTTAACTCACATGAATTTTCTCTCATAAAAAATCAATATATTCAACAAATCCTTTCTTCTCTAAACCCATTCAAGAGTCACCATAGGCTTGATAAATTCTTAAATACTCTACTAATATGTGTCCAAAAATATTCTTATCATGTGTAATTGTAAATGTATGTTCAGTGTCTTAGGGAAGTTAGGTTTTATATTTTAAAAAATTACAAGACAGGATAAGGAGGGTCTGTATTTTTTAAATATTAATTAAATGATTATAATTTTTAACCAAGTATGGTCTCTTACTCACTTTATTCATGAGAAAATAATCTAAAAAAACATTTAAAATTTAGTAGACATCACACACCATGGAAAGTTTAGTTGAAAAAATTATTTCCACTCAAATTCCTTTAATAGTATCGATTTTTTATTGGTATTTTCAAATTTGTCATAGATTAATTTTTAAAAGCAGTGAGGTTTATTTGAATTTCAAGTAGTTGGTGTGGCTTCACATCCCTTCTCTTGAATGAAAATTCATATTTTTATCTTAATTTTTTTGAACTTTTAAACAGATATATTCAATAAAGTTTTTAGAATTATTCTCAATAATCTCCAATAAGGAACAACTTTTAGCAGAAAGAATATATTTTATTAAATTTTTTTCAGTTCAAATCAATTTAATTTCATTGATATCTTGTGATACATGAAAACCTAAGTCTAAATGAACTATAATTTAGTATACCATTATAATATAGCTATTAAATTAGAGATATAAATAGTAATAACCAATATTTTCTTAAAAAAAAATTTATAATTAATATATATTAATATATAATTACTCATTATCTAGTAACATCTCTATATGCTTCAAATATCCATTTTCCTCAAAAATAGTTTTTATTTATTTTTTTGAAAAAATTATATGATAAATTTTAGCCACTTTTATAATATATATTCGAAAAAATTAACGTTATTTTTGAAATCATCATGAAAAAACTATCTTAGGGTGAATTTTTGATAACTTTATAAAAGAATGGATTTTTTCATTAAATAATGAAAAAATTCTGATTTTTATTGAAAACTGTATTGTCATATAAAAAAATTAAAATGTTATATATTTTTTTAAAATGGTTTTAAAAGTAAAATTATTTTATTTATATCATCAATAATATAATTAATTTCATTGTAATATATTTTATGTGGATTTTATTATAAAACATTGTATGCATAAGAAAACAATTTTTTTCATGAAAATTACTTTTCATTTCTTCTTGTGGGTTTAAATTTAAATTCAAATATGAAGCTTTTGTGAATTGAATTTGATAAAATGAATTCCACATTTGGAATAATAATTTTTTAATTTAGTAATGATTCCAATTTTATTTGTGGATATAATGAATAGTAAAACTAATAGATTTTTTTACTACGGTTAATGTTAAAACAGATTTACGGGGGGAGGGGGGGGGGGTTAAAATCGAATATAAGGGAAAATTTTATGATTGAAATTATATAAATCTTATTTTATAAACATATTTAATCCTTATTATATCCCTAATTTAAACCTCTGGCCAATTGGAACTATTTTTCTTGAAAATGGAATTATAATATTTTAATCTTTTATGAAATCCAAAGTTTGACCACTACTCAACTTATAAAAGGACACCCATACCCTCTCTTATTTAGACCATTTTTATCAATTTATATCAAACAAAACCTAACAAAATCTCCCAGAAACATATTTATACAAGGTTTTGAGGTTCTAGTCTTCCCATAATATCAACCCTAATGTCCTTAATATGAGATCTAATAGAGTTTTTTCAAAGATGAGGTAATATTCTTAATTGATCAATTTATTTTTTACTTATTATTTTACCAAATATTAATATTAGGAATTTATAATAGAATAATAAATTAATTATCCTCAATATCCTTAAATTATTTTATTATTATGAAATCACCATCATCCACCCCTTTTCCCTCAAATGGGAAGCAAAAGTATCGCTCATACATACATGTGGACTAATGCCACCACATAGAGATATAATTCATTCCCCATCAATATATTTCATGAATTCTTATTATGTTGTGGTTAATGTTTATATATAATATTTATGGTATATTTATTATTATATAATTATAATATCATATCTACCTTCTTACGTTATCATCTATTGAAAAATGATAATATCGCTCATGCATACATGTGGACTAGCACCTCCATGAAGCGATGATATTCATTTTTCATTTATACTTTACATGTATGGTAATAATGATATATTTAATATATATATATATATGATATAATAATTATTCTCTTAAGTGAATCATTATTTACCATTATTTTATTCTATTCAACGAAAAGTGAAAGCAATGTTAATGCGTACATACGACCTATCATCTTTATAAATGATGTAATTAATATATATATATAGATAATTATATATATAAAATTAATATATATGATATTTCTATAATTATTAACATTGTTTAGATAAAATATCCATGATAAATTCAGAATGATGCAAACTACCAAACTGAAACATAAATAAAAAACAAAGCAGTTATCACCACAAGTAGTGATATTAAAATAGAAATAAATAGTTGATAAAAGTTTATAATTAAATAATAAATGGAATGATATAAATTATTACAGTCTTTAAATATATGTATAATAAATCTATATTTATTATATAGGAGGTTCAAACACATACAAAGGAAGTTGTACATGGGGTAAGGGTTAATTTCATAATCTCATTATTATTCGACATTGTTTATTTTTAAGTCTCCATTGGTATAATTATTTGATATTTATAAATTAAATTCAATATATTTAATTATAATCTAGTAATTTATAATAATTAAGATTTTTCCATTCATTTTCCTCCTTTATGAACTCAATATAACAAAAGAATGTATTTAAGGAAAAGTGGATTTTTTTCTACTCAGTCGGGAGTGTTTTTCTTCCTTGTCCATAATTTCCTTAAAATTTTTAAAATAATTTTTTTAATATCCTCAAATTATTTATTAAATAATATTTCCAATAATGTTTTAATTTTTATAAATTTTCTTACAATGAATCTTCTTGTCGTTTTACGAACAAGCTATTTTTGACTTTTTACTAAAAATATAAAAGGAATATCTGTTTCAACCTACACAAAATGAATGAAATTTACCACCATTATAATAAACCAATGATTTGAAACTTAATTGAAAATATTTAATGGTCCCTTTAAAATAATGTTTTTTCTTAACATTTGTGAAATTTTTAGATTTTAAAATCAGTGATTTCAAAGTAAAAAATATATTTACCTCAAGAAATTTTCCAGTGATATTTTTAATGTATTTTCATGTATGTTAATATAATTTATTGAGTATTATGATTTAATGAGGATATTAAAAAAATGATACTATCCATTATATTTTTTTTCAGGGTTTATGATCAGTTTGAATGGGTAAATTTTTTACATTCCTTATGCTAGTTCTTTCAATACATAAAATTATTGATTTTTAAGGCATATGGATTACGTAGTATTGTTTATTCATATGATGAATTTAGTAGAAATATTAAGTTATGGATGGGGATCAAAATTATATATACCCTCAATAAATTGGTAGGTCTGATGAGAAAACATAGTTTGAGTATTTGGGTGAGGCATTGCCCATTAATGTAGATATCTTGGAACAATCCTTTAATGTTAAGTTTATGATGTTTAACATTATGAATTCCATCATTATGAAATAATTTATTGATGACCATGTTATTATTTGAATAGTTATGATATCCATGGATATGTGTTAATCTTATTTTATTATTTAAATTTTTTTATTTGATCATCACTTATTCCTTCCATATTATTTGTGCCTTATTTATTCAATGTTATCTTCCACTATATGCATACCCCTAATGAGAATCCAAGATCACCACTTTATTTTGTTTACTTTCCCTAGGATTCCAATAAGTTTATTATGATTGTAATTAATGGATATTATATAGGGAATAATGATGTTCTTAAAAAAATAAAATGTTTTATTTTATGTTTTCAAATATAATGTTAGATCTCAGTAAGTATCTAGTTTTTGCAGACTACTAAACTATTCGATCATTTGGGATGTAATCACTTATATCTAGTAACAATATAACAAATTAACTACCACATTTAGTTTACTAGTATTGAGGTATTTATATTTGGTATCAGAGGGAGGTTAGTAGAAACATGGGGAACTAGATTTATGAAAACACAGACTATAGAACATAACCCTATGACTGAATTTGAGGATAAGTCTAATTATATGATAACATCCTAAAGTTTTGGTATAGTATATATTTTATGATTTCCCTTGAAATACATATCTATAAGTATACTACAAGTATATATGGTTTGGTAATAGATTAATATAGTGGTAATAACCCCGAAAAGAGTTGGTTGAATATATCTCAAGAATCATTATTGTGAATGGTGAGTATACCCTTACTATACACCTTGTTTTTCACTCTCGAGGGATATGATTAAGTTAATTCACATTTTATTTACAAAACATTATAAAATATTTGAAATTATTTTTATTATTTGATAATATTCTCAATGAAACCAAGTTTATGATTATAATATTAGTTATGCATAAATTTTAAATTAATGTTAAGTGTTTCACTAGTTAAAATATTATACATTATTATTCATATGATGTGATCTAATCTATTGTATGCTATTATTTAAAAATAGAATCTATAAAAAGGAATAGAAATTTTATTAATAAATATAATTTATATAGGGATTTCCATCCTAGGAAATATAATGAAATTAGAGTAGGAGATGGAGATATAGATGGCAAAAAAAATTATAACTATATTGGGGTATATAACTCAGGTTATGGACAATAAACTTGACAATATGGAGAATCCTGATGATTTTTCACATGGCATAAAAATGTTATAATGTTTCATATGACAACAACCTCCATCATTCAATGGAACAACTATTCCATTTGTAGTTGATCAATGCATAAGTTCCTTAGAAATGATGTATCTTTATTTGGGAAGTAATAAAAGAGATAAGGTTATCATGGTTGTTTATCATATCATGACTCGACCTGTACCGGGGCTCGAGCAGCAACTACCACAAGCCCGCCTCCATAGGCCAGGGGCTGGCGACTAGCGCCGAAGGCTCAACAAACTAGGGGAGCCCTTTGCCTAAGAAATTGTATGCACACACGCAACAACTCAACGAAAAAGTGCAAAGAAAAGAAACCAAGATACAACACTGCAACGAAAAGGGAAACCAACATACATACAATGACCTCTAACCAGTACAAGTAAAGATGAAGAGTAAAAGGGTAAAAACATGTGCCCAACTAGAAAGGTGCCACAACCCAGCAACTAGTAAACGAAAGTAAACAGCTAGTGAGTCTCACACATGGAAAAATCCTGATATGGCCACTGAACTCATCCCAAACTCATGTGTCCTCTACGCTCCTCCATAGTCTTGATCGACCTGCCCGTCATCTGCAAGGGAGCACCAAGTGCGAGCAAAGCCCAGGCAGGGGTGAGTATATATACTCAGTAGGATGCCCCGAAAGCTCGAGGGAGAAACAAAGGAGGTACAAAAACGGTGAGAAGTAGACCGAACAAAGAAAAATATAAGAGTATAACAAAGAGAGAGTGTTGCTCAACCCAACAAAAGGAATGAAGTAGACTTGTCCAATCCAAGAGGAGCTAGACACAGAAAGCAAGTGGCATACCCCACTCGTCTTCACCCCTCCTAGATGGAGAGTAACTGTACCCAAGGAGTGGGAACAAAGTAGGGTGTATATATATATACACAACAAAAACCCCATCGAGTTTGAAGGGGGATCTCTATCTCTACGATCAGCCCAAGAGAAATCTCCAACAGTTCAAAGGATATCCATCACTAATGCCCAACAATCCCGCATGCCAAAGTTACCTCATCACTAAACCGTACCACCAAGGGTCCTGCTTTGGTAATCATGGAGAAAAGTCATCGACTAGCCACATCAGAAGGGCTGAGTCTAAAAGAAGTTGTCGGGTAACCCACTGCCCAGCCTCACTGGAGAGTAAACACCAAAAGGTCGTCAGGTAACCCACTACCCAGCCCCGCTGGAGGGTAAAACTCAAAAGGTCATCAGGTAACCCACTGCACAGCCCCGCTGGAGGGTAAACTTCAAAAGGACATCAGGTAACCCACTGCCCAGCCCTGATGGAGGATAAACCTCAAAATGTCTTCATGTAACCCACTTCCCAACCCCGCTGGAGGGTAAACCTCAAAAGGTCGTTAGGTAACCCACTGCCCAGCCCTAATGGAGGGAAAACCTCAAAAGTCAACAGGTAACCCATGACCCAGCCCCACTGCAGGGTAAACCCTAAGGTCAACGGGTAACCCACCACCCATACCCACTAGAGGGAAAACTTGGAACTGGTCCAATAACTCCGCACTGCCCATGCCATCACTAGGTGTCACCAACACCGCTACCGTGCGTAGGTTCAGAGTGTTTCAAAGGAACCTCCGACAAATGCCTTTTCATGTTTCCAAATTTAATAAGATCTTGGAAGTGGCTCTGCACGTTCACACAGATTACACCAATGTAATCCTCGCAGAAAAAAATGAGAGATAGACTACTTACTTGCTGGAAACGGGCTGCAGGTGGAAAATTTATTCAACACCACTTTATGCCCATACGATGCCTTTTGGGGCCTACACCTCAGCCCCAAAAGAGGTCGGGCTAACTGTGCCATCATGATGCTCTCGGAAAAACATGAAAAATCGACTATTTATACGTCTCAAACAGACATCGGATGAAAAAGTCGCAGTACGCTGCACACAGATCAAAAGACGGCCCGTAGGTGTAAGAACTCGTGTTCTTAGATCGGATAAAATACGATTTTTTTAAATTTTTGTTATCAGTGGGTTAGTTTTAAAACCGGGCTTTGGAATGAGGTTCTGAGTGCGCGAACCGGTTCAAGCGGTGACATCGGGCTGCACATGGGCGGTTAGACCATGCGGGTCAAGTCGCGCTGTTGACCGATTGTCAAAACGTGTTATCTAATTAATTTGAATTAATGGATGTTTTAATAATAATAACAGCGAGAGATTATTATTATTAAATTTTGTAAAAAAGAGTTTAATAAAATGATGTTCACACGAGATTAAATGTGGATGTTTTAATAATTATAATTTTAGAAGATTATTATTATTAAATATTAGGCAGACGTGTTTATTTAAGTGGAGGTCAAACGCCATTAATTTTGACATTACAGTTTGACCAAAGAGTGTCAAATTAAATTCATGGTTAACGGATTTTAATTTACGTTGAATTTTAATTAAAGGAAGCGTTATTTTTAACGCATTATCTTAATTGTGGCGACTTATCAATGAAGCGGTTAATTAAATAAAGAGCGTATGATTAAATGAGAAATTTAAATGTAATTATTGGTGGTGATTATTATTAATTTGGATAATAATAATGATGGATTAATTGGGTTAGCTTTAAATGAAGAATTGCAATTTATTAATGACCCGTTATTTTGATGATGCCTTGTTTTATTTGGAGGTCTTGGATTTTAATCGTAGTTGAATAATAATAATGTAATTCTTATTATGGGTTCATAAGTAAAATAATTACCATTATTGTTTTAGAGTTACTATTGTTATAAAGAAAAATAATAGTGGTAATTTATGTGGTTAAATATTTTACTTAATACAATGAGAGATTCACATAATATAATTGAATATATATATATATATGAGTAAGAAAAAAAAGATTTTTTTTAAAAGAGGTGCTGGGAAAGGGGGGGCGTGACTCCCCCCTGCCTTTTTTTTCTCTTATTCAATCACGCAGGGCCCCCCACGTGAATGGTGTTCTCTCTGTTTTTTATATTATTTATTCCCTCTTATTTCTTCTTATCCTTAAACTTGCACAAGAAGCCTCCCTCTCCGAACGGTGCGACTCTCTGCTGCGCGACCACCCCCGCGATCGGACCCCCCCCCCTCGGCTTCTCTTCATCCGCAGCGCACGGATCACCCGGGTCTCCTCCCTCATCCTCTTCGTGACGTAGCAGATCCGACTGACGGCCTAATCTCCCATGAATCCAGCTCCCCTCCTCCCCTGGACGGCGCAACCTCCTCCGAGCAGTCATACAGCGTGACGCCCCGGTCTCCCCTCATTACTAGCGTGCGACCAGGCTCTCCACATCGCCTGGCCAGCCCTCCTCGTACGGTGCCTTCTTCCTCCTTGGTTTGGTTCGATTATCCAAGGTAAGGTTTTTCGTGACGTCGTTCTTCGTTGCTTTGAAGTGTTGATGCAATTCCGGTGTTCAGTTTGGAATTGCCCAAAACCCAAAATTAGGGTTTGGTTAATAATTTGTGTTTATCTATTCAAGGATTATGCGGGAGATGTGTCGGGATCGTTGGACCATGCTCTGACAACCGCAGTTGAGTGCGATTTTTTTTATCGCCGATGTTGCGTAAGAAAATGCATATACATAATTATTGTATATTTTACTCTTTTTTTATTTATTAAATTGAGTATGTGAACCCTTGAGGCCTTCATCTAGTCTAGATTTAGTTTCCCTGAGTTGTAAATTTTAGCAATATATTGCTGTTTACGTTCCATGTTATATATACGCATCACTTTTATGTGTATAGGTATATATATATGTATGTATATATATATATATATACGCACATCAAAGTCATGCACGTGCGACTGCGTAACCGATAAAGCAAGGCATGTTAACCTGGGTCCACTCTGAGGGAAAACTGAAAGACAACATCTGAGTATATCGTCCTTCCCACCTTGAGGTAGGTGGTTTGTGACTTTCTGTAGGAATTCTTTGAGTATTTTGTGCAATTACGCCAATTACCTTGAATATGAATTGTGAGTTTTCCCAGTTTTCCCCTGATTGATTGCATGCTTTCTTGATTGCTATAGTAGAGGTTTACCTTTATGAATAGAGTAGTTTTTGTTGTACTCTGGTTGTTGTCATGCTCGTTTTTCTTGTTTTTCATTTTCCAGTTGCCATGCCTAGTTGTAGGATAGTGGAACTGTTACTTTGTTATGATGTTGAGCCTTAGAATGATATCCAAGTAGTTATGAGGTTTACTAGGATGATACACGTGCGCTGAGCATATTATTTTCACATAGGACTGTGAGAACCTAGTGTAGTAGACCATAGGGAGAAGGGACGTAAGGGCTTCTCAAGAGTGGCTTTTAATACGATGCGAGACCACATGGGGAATTGAAAATGAGTGCTTCCACAGAGAGTTTGTAGTTCCTCGACGTGGGCCACAGGGGGAATGAGACGTTGAGTGCTTCCCCAGAGACCCTTTAGCACGACACGAGACTATAGGGGGAATTGACAGTGAGTGCTTACTCAGAGAGTCTATTCTTTAGCTAAACCAGAGGGGTGAGACTGTGTGCACTTCCCAAAGGGTTTCTAGTACTTGTAGGTTGAACCATAGGGGTTAGAATGTGAGAACTACCCATAGGTTACCTTTTGTTCTACTTGATGTTTTGGCTGTTACTTGTGTGATTTTCAAGCTAGACACTGGATTGTAGCTTCTATGTGCTTTCCTGTTTAATACTTCCTGTATTTTACATCCATGTATTCACTGACTATTAGGCACAGATCTTTGGGTGGTTGCCTACTGGGACCTTGTCTCACACCCTATTTGGTCCATGCTTTTGGGCCCAAACAGATTATATTTTTGCAGGTATAGACAAGGGAAAGCACCCTTTTTTACTTCAGGTACCTAATTTGCTATGGAGCTGGAGAGCATGGGACCAAGCTATGGCTTGCGATGCTGAGGAGACTTTTGGCTTCTTTGTTTTCCCTTTTCATTGTTACTGTATTTCTTCTAGCCTGTTGTTTGGGTTGGCTGTTTTATTAGACTTATAAGATGCCATGTATCATATCTTCAGTTCCAGTTATTTATTATTTTATAAAGTCTTCCGCTGTTAAATTGTAATGGGAACGTTGTTTACTACTTCCACTGTTATATATTGTTTCCTTCCTTTTATTTTCATAACCTATGGGGGCATAATTCCCCCAACTACCTTACCCAAGGCCCTCGCTGCTAGTCAGCGGCCTCTGGCATTTGGGGGAATGTGCTTGAGGTCATGTGGCGAACCGGGTACGGGGCACCATAAGTGGCTCCGGATTCGGTTCGTTACAAAGTGGTATTAGAGGAGGGTTGTTATTTCTTTTCCTTTGGTCTTACTGTTTCGGGATTGGTAGAGAAGAGACTAGGAATGTGTCGGCACTTGGGTTAATAGCCGTTCTTGGGACTGATCACCCCATGTATGGGAAATGACCAAGTGACCAGGGTTTGGATTGATATTCATACTGGTTTCTGTTACAGTTGATATGATTTCACCTTGGGTGAATGTTGTACTTTCCGCTGCTTATTGATTATGAAAAGTTTTAAGAAACTTTTCCTAGGCCTGTTATGGCAAGAAAAATTTCATTACATGCATCATATTAGACACTTAGATATTCATATTCATGCATATGTGCCATTCCATGTAGTTTCATTAGTAAATTACCAGTTAATATTGATTGTGTGCCTTGAATATGTGGCATGTCTTGCAATTATTTAGTATGTCTTGATTAGATAGCATGTTTCAGTGATACAATTAACATGCTTTTGTGATAAAATTCCATGCTTTCTATCTTGTTATATGCCATGATTTTATGTTATTACATGTTTTGGTGATTTAAACATGTTGTGTTGTGATATTTATTTATAGTGAAATTATAGCTTGCTGATAAATGATAGGTTTTTATGGATAAATGTTATTGGTTGCAAATACGACAAAAGCAGTTTTTTTAGTTATAAGGTGTATGGACGCCTTATAACTTGGAAAAGGGAAACCTGTGTATTCGAGCTTAGGAAAAAGGTTGCTAAAGTAAATCATAAAGTGAATTTATCTTGAATGGGAGCCAAATGTCAGCGGTAAGGTGTATAAGTGCCTTATCGATTGGTATGTGGCCACCCATGTGTCTAAGGCTTTTATAACTATGAGTGTTTTAAAATGGTTATAAGTATAAAACTTTTGATTTTTAATTGAAATAAACTATATTAGGGTTGATTTTTTTTAAGAACCTAGATTAAATGAATGGAACCCTCGGAGGCCACCTTTTCAGTAAAAGGAATTTAGATGCTATATTTCTAGCTAATGTTTTAATAACATTGAATGATTAAATGTTAAGAGGAAGTTTGTTCTAACTTTCTTATTTTTCTATGGGTGTTGATTGAAAACCAAGTGAACTTGTTGTGAACAATACTTGTGTGTTTTTAGAATTCTTTCAAATGTTTAAGGGTTGAAATGAATTAAATATAAATGGTTAAAATGAAAATGTCTCTTGAGCCTAGTATTTAAATTGCTTTGTGTGACCAAGAGATAGAGTCAACGTGTGGGCTTCATAAGGGGCCTGCCCATGGTAGATAGCACCCTTAGAGCCTGATATGCCTGGTTTATAATGTGAAATTTTAAGGTTGGTGCCTTTCGTGACATTGTTCCTAGTAGGAATTTTTCAATTTAGAAATATATCCTCATTCGGATGGGTGGTCGTTGACCCCTTTGCTCCTTATTAAAGGGATGGATTGTTATGACTTCATTCGATAAAATCGTCGTGTGACGTGACATGACCCTGATTTAAATGTTCTTGTGTTGTTGAGTACGATTTCATGTTTCCTTTGTGGTAGAGGGACCTGTGCGTTAAGGAATAAGTTGCATCCCACTGCTCGGGAGAAATTTTGACACACCAACCAGTTTAATTATCATCTTCCATGTAAGATGTTCATGTGGTGATCGAGGTTCTTGGAACATCACACATGGGTTAAGATATTCTCATATAGCACACTGGTTAGTGGCTGATCTCTTTTTGTGACGACATGGAAGATCCTAAGGTGGCTAGTATCGATTTTGTTTCCATAAACGTGTCGATACTTACTTGGTAGAACGGATGATCTTCTTGATGATCTTGGTTTCCTCTTAGTGCACTATCTTGAATGTGAAGAGCATGTCCCCCATCTTGAACTCGTGCAAGAGGCACTAGGATAGCGTCGGTTATATGCCACAATAAAGTTTTAAAGCTATAGGCTTGTCTTGGGATCTCCTTCATAGTTGTTCATGGGATGTGTGATTTCCTTAATCTTTGACCTTATTCATGCTAAGGCACAATTGTTTTCAATAACCTTGTGATGTTTTGACTCCAGAATTTCAACGAAGATCAGGCCAGGACTTCGGTGTACGTACAGTTGGTAATCTAATGGTTTTAAAGACACGTTGTCAGTTAAAGGACGAGTGTGGGTTTTGGGTCAGCGATGTCTTCTGAGGAAGCATGTGTAACCTCTTTATGTTAGTTGATTGAGATTGACCGTTTTCATTGATGAGGTCCTTGTAATGGACTCGGATGTAAAGATTCATTTTGGTGTTTGAGTTTTAAAGTGAGTGTTGGCTCGAGTTTTAAAATCTCAAGTGTGATTTTCTTAGGAAACGCTTAAAGATTCATTGGGCATTGGGAACGCAATGCGATCTTTTTGAATGGAACTTAAAAACCCTTGTAGGTCGGTTGATGTTTTCATTTGTTCCCGAAGGCTCCTCATGGACGAAATTTTTTTAAGGTGGGTATTTTTTAAGAACCCGCGTTCTTAGATAGGATAAAATACGATTTTTTTAAATTTTAGTTATCGGTGGGTCAGTTTTAAAACCACGCTTCGGAACGAGGTTCCGAGTGTGCGAACCGGTTCAAGCAGTGACATTGGGCTGCACATGGGTGGTTAGACCATGCAGGTCAAGTCGCACAGTTGACTGATTTTCAAAACGTTTTATCTAATTAATTTGAATTAATGGTTGTTTTAATAATAATAATAGTGAGAGATTATTATTATTAAATGTTGTGAAAACACATTTAATAAAATGATGGTCAAACGAGATTAAATGTGGATGTTTTAATAATAATAATTTTGGAAGATTTTTATTATTAAATATTAGGCAGACGTGTTTATTTAAGTGGCGGTCAAACGCCATTAATTTTGACGTTGCAGTTTGACCAAAGAGTGTCAAATTAAATTCATGGTTAACGGATTTTAATTGATGTTGAATTTTAATTAAAGGGAGCGTTATTTTTAATGAATTATCTTAATTGTGGAGAATTCTCAATGAAGCATTTAATTAAATAAAGAGCGTATGATTAAATGGGAAATGTAAATGTAATTATTGGTGGTGATTATTATTAATTTGGATAATAATAATGATGGATTAATTGGGTTAGATTTAAATGAAGAATTTCAATTTATTAATGACGCGTTATTTTGATGACGCCTTTTTTTAGTTGGCGGTATTGTATTTTAATCATAGTTGAATAATAATAATGTAATTCTTATTAGGGGTTCATAAGTAAAATAATTACCATTATTTTTTGAGATTTATTATTGTTATAAAGAATAATAATAGTGGTAATTTATGTGGTTAAATATTTTACTTAATACAATGAGGTATTCACATAATATAATTGACTATATATATATATTGTGATATATATATATATATATGATTAAGAAAGAAAAGATTTTTTTTAAAAGAGGCACAGGGAAAGGGGGGAGGGCGTGACTCCCCCTGCTTTTTTTATCCTCTTCAATCATGAAGGGCCCCCCACGTGAATGGATTTCTCTCTCATTTTTTTTATTTCTTCCCTCTTATTTCTTATTCACTTTAAACCCGCACAATAATCCTCCCTCTCCGCATGGCGCAACTCTCTACTACGCGACCAGCCCCGCGACCGGACCCCCCTCGACTTCTCTTCCTCTACAGCACATGGATCAGCCGAGTCTCCTCCCTCATCCTCTGTGTGACGTAGAATATCTGACCGGTGGCCTGATCTCCCATGTACCTAGCTCCCCTCCTCCCTTGGACAGTGCGACCTCCTCCGAGCATTCATACAGCGCGACGCCCCGGTCTCTTCTCCTTACTAGTGCACGGCCAGGCTCTCTGCAACGCCTGTCTAGCCCTCCTCGCACGGTGCCTTCTTCCTCCTTGGTTTGGTTCGATTATCCGAGGTAATGTTTTTCGTGACGTCGTTCTTCGTCGCTTTGAAGTCTTTATGAAATTCTGGTGTTTGGTTTGGAATTGCCCAAAACCCAAAATTAGGGTTTGGTTAATAATTTGTGTTTATCTGTTCAAGGATTATGCAGGAGATGTGTCGGGATCGTTGGACCATGCTCCGACAACCGCAGTTGAGTGTGATTACGTTTTATCGCTGATGTTGGGTAAGAAAATGTATACATAATTATTTTATATTTTATGCTTTTTTTATTTATTAAATTGAGTCTACGAACCCTTGCGGCCTTCATTTTGTCCATAGTCAGTTTCCCTAAGTTGTTAATTTTAGCAATATATTCCTGTTTACGTTTCAGGTTATATATACGTATCACTTTTATGTGTATAGGTATATATATATACGCACATCAAAGTCGCGGACGTGCGCCTGTGTGACCAATAAAGCAAGGCGTGTTAACCTGGGTCCACTCCGTGGGAAAACCGAAAGCCAACATCCGAGTATATCATCCTTCCCACCTCGAGGTAGGTGGTTTGTGCCTTTCTGTAGAAATTCTTTGAGTATTTTGTGCAATTACGCCAATTCCCTTGAATTGGAATTGTGTGTTTTCCCTGTTTTCCCGTGATTGATTGCGTGCTTGCTTGATTTCTCTAGTAGAGGTTTACCTTTTTGAATAGAGTAGTTTTTTCTGTACTCTGGTTATTGTCATGCTCATTTTCCTTGTTTTGCATTTTCCAGTTGCCATGGCTAGTTGTAGGTTAGTGGAACTATTTCTTTGTTATGTTGTTGAGCCTTAGAATGATAGCCAAGTAGTTATGAGGTTTACTTAGATGACACACGTGCGTTGATCATGTTTTTTTCACACCGGACTGTGAGAACCTAGTGTAGTAGACCATAGGGAGAATGGACATAAGGGATTCTCCAGAGTGTCTTTTAATACGATGCGAGACCACAGAAGGAATTGACAATGAGTGCTTCCTCAGAGATTCTGTAGTTCCTCGACGTGGGCCACAGGGGGAATGAGACGTTGAGTGCTTCCCCAGAGAGCCTTTAGCACGATACGAGACTATAGGTGGAATTGACGGTGAGTGCTTCCTCAGAGAGTCTATTCTTTATCTAAACCAGAGGGGTGAGACTGTGTGCACTTCCCAGAGGGTTTCTAGTACTTGTAGGTTGAACCTTAGGGGTTAGACTATGAGAACTACCTGTAGGTTACCTTTTGTTCTACTTGATGTTTTGGATGTTACTTGTGTGCTGTGCATGCTAGACACTGGATTGTAGCTTTTGTGTGCTTCCCTGTTTACTGCTTCATGTTTTTTACTACCATGTATTCACTGACTGTTAGGCACATATCTTTGGGTGGTTGCCTACTGGGACTTTGTCTCACAACCTATTTGGGCCATGATTTTTGGCCCAAACATATTATATTGTTGCATGTATAGATAAGGGAAAGCGCCCTTTTTTACTTCAGGTACCTGACATGCTGTGGAGTTAGAGAGCATGGGACCAAGCTATGTCTTGCGATGCTGAGGAGACTTTTGGCTGCTTTGTTTTAACTTTTCATTGTTACTATATTGCTTCCATCCTATTGTTTGGTTTGGATATTTTATTAGACTTATAACATTCCATGCATCATATCATCATTTCTAGTTATTTATTATTTTATAAAGTCATCCGCTATTAAATTCTGATGAGAATGTTGTTTACTGCTTCCGCTATTATGTATTCTTTCCTTCTTTTTATTTTCATAACCTATGAGGGCATAGTTCTCCCAACTACCTTACCCAAGGCCCTCACTACTAGTTGGCAGCCTCTGGCATTTGGGGGAATGCGCTTGAGGTCATGTGGCGAACCAGGTACGGGGTAGCATGAGCGGCTCCGGATTCAGGTGATTACAGTAGGGACCACACTTCAATTCCGGCTTCAACTCCTGAAACAACCATGGACTACATCATCTCGATGCCATGGTCACAATGCCAATGACGGTGCCTAAAACGGAATTTGGATGCAAAAGCTGCAACTCCCCGCGTTATATGCAATCGGGGCCCTGTGGGGCCCACACCTCGACCCCGAAACACATCCCGTAAAATGTACCATTGTGTTCCTTGAAGATAATCACATGGAGTTGGCTATTCATTTGCCCTGAATGGACTTACGAAGCATAAGTCGTAAAAATGCAGCATACGCCCGATAGCTGCCTCGTGGGGCCAACGCCTTGGGCCCGAATTTAGGCGGACAGATTATTCCATTTCAATCCCCTAGAAAAAACACTCTGAAACAAGTACTCAAACACCCCAAACAGATGTCGGGTGAAAAAGTGGCGTTTCACTGTAAAACGTGCGAACTAGGCCCTGTGGGGCCCGCACCTTGTCTCCAAACCGAACGCTTCGAAAAGCCTCTCAAAAAGTACACACGAGGACTGGGGTCACACTATCGCTAACAGCGCGTCAATCGGACATCCCAAACATGAGTTAGGTCCGACGCAAGATTAATTAATTAATTAATTTTTTCCATTAAGAGTTTCAAGTGTCCGAGCAACGAAACCATACCGCAAGGGTTCCGAACCAACTTTTGTAGGACCTTCTCAACTCCAGGGTCACAACGCCTCTAACGGCGTGTCAAACGGACATCTGGCTCGCGAGTACGTCCGTCACGATCTTTAATAATAATTTATTATTATTAAATCAAAGCTCTTCGGGTTACCTGTCTTCGGGCGCAGAACCCAAAAACCTCGAAACTCACTTTAAAAAGCTTTTCTTGAAGAGGCGAACCATCGGCCGTAGACGGCGCATCAAAAGGATGCGCCGTTTAGAAGATACCCCCCCCCCGAACGCAAGGGGGGCCAACCGGGCCGATTCACCCCGGTCGGCCCAGTCCGAACCACCAGCCCGAATCGCCGTAGCCCGCTGGCCGCGGCCCGATCCACCAACACCAGAACCCATCAGGTCCGGTTCTCCAAAGTAGAACGGCCAACTGGCCGGTCTCCGTCTGCGTTGCCCAGAAGGACCTGAAAAGTGCGAGTCCTTGTTTCACCGCACACCCCAAGGTCAGCGCCTCGGGGTCCTCCTGGCCGTGACAAGCCGGAGCCATCGGCTCCTCTGCCTCCCGTAGCGCACCTCCGCCTCAGCCGCCCGAGAACCCCACTCCTCCACCGGATTCCCCTTCGACCGCAACGGCCTAGGACCGCCTCACGTCGCGGCCTCCTCGGCTCCTCCAACGGACGCCGCTGGTCGCCCACTCCGTTGCTGAGGTTCGCCCCTACTACACCGGCCGAGGCCGACTCCTCCGGCTACACACCGCCCTGCCTACTCGGCTCCTCCGGCCGTGCACCGCCTTCGGTTAACCGCACCCGACACCTCCCGGGCTAAACCGAACCCCCGGCCAAACCTCGCTGGAGCACTGTGCTCCCGGCTGCACATACTTCCTGACGCCCGAACCCTCAAACTCCACTCGTCCGCTAGCCGCCACAGACCGGCCGATCAACGGTTCCACTACTGCGCCTCCCCGACCTTCGACCACCCCCCCCTTGCCGGAGCTGGGGCTTCCGACGGCCGCCACCACCGCTTCGGCTACTCGATTTCAAAAACTAAAGTGGATTAGGGATCCTCGGGGTGAGGCCTTCACAGCGCCTACCCCCGATCAACGATCCGACCATATTTAGCGCGTCCTCAAATTTGGAAGAAGAAAGCCCAAGAACGACAGATAAAACAGCACTCGAGCATTGGTCGTGTTCGTTTGGCCAGCACCCCAATTCTAAAATTTTAGGATTTAAACGAAAAAATTTGATAAAAGATTTACAAAATCAACAAAGGTGTGAAATTTAACAAGAATCCTACCTCGATCCGCCCGTTTGCCGCTAGCGATGCGTCCACGGTGCCCCCGCTTCGATCCGCCGAATTTCTGGCAGTGGTCACTCCTTGATCAGACGAAGAATGGTGAAGAACGCCAAATAATAGAAGAGAGAGATAAAGAGAGATAAAGAGAGATAAAGAGAGAGAGGAACCCTAACTCCAACTCCTCATTTTTCTATTTATAAAAAAACCACTTAGCACGGAATCCAAAATCACTATTCCCTCTCATTTTATGTCACTCCTAGGCAAAACGACCAGTTTTAAACTCAATGGAAGTCTTAGTTTTCCATTCCAAGACTTCGTTCGAATGTTCTTTGAAAATGAATCCAACGATAAAAATCATTAAGTCATTTTAAAATGACTATTTTTCCCTATGGGTGACATCTCTCACAGTAGGCCTGTGCCTGCAACTTTTACACCCCGCCTAGGGTAAACGACACGCTCTAGATGCAACCGTGCCCTCAGATTTCTGATCCGAGATACCTTTTAGGAGAAAACACAACCCCTCCATGTGCATAGTACAAAAAAATTAACATTTTTATAAAATTTATTCTAGGAACACCGGGGCTTGAAATTGCACATCGTCTTCGCGCCTAGCTCTAGAATCATATATAGAAAAATTCCAAAGTCTTACAGGGTAAAACTGGGTCTCTACATCATTCCCTCCTTCAAGATTTTAGTCCCTAAAAAGAAAAACTAGGAAAAACAACTCGGGATACAGAGCTCACACCTATCTCTCTCACTCCCAAGAAAACTTGCACAATACCATGTTGGCACAACACGTGAACCAAAGGAATGGTTCATACATATAAGGTATACTACTCTCGAGGACATGCATAGGAATATGCATGAACCTCATCAAATGCGACACATGGAAGACATCGTGCGCTCAATAATACTGTTGGGAGGGTAGGGAAGGATGGTAGGAAACCTCTCAATCCTTTTCACGATTCCTGAATGGTCCAAAGAAACTCGGGGGACTTCCCCGGCCAGACCTATACTTTACACGCCGTGACCTAAATCACAGTTTGTTCTTGGGACATGGTCTCGGGATTACCTCCTTCAGAATACCCATCTGGTGAAACACCCAAGGATATCTGGTCACAAACGTTTTCATAGTTGGTGCATCACAACTGAGGCTCTCTACTAAGAGAAACTGCTACAACACTGCCATATACCGGAAGATAGAATACCTAGAAGTCATAGTCCTATATAAATTTCAACCAGTACCGTCATCTCAGGTTCAAGTCTCCCTGGGTGAGGGCACACTTGAGACACTGGTGGTCTGATCAAACCAAAATATGCTCTCCACATTCTCACCACAAGAACTACCACCACCAGCACCACATAGTTAACCACATAGTTATGTTTATGGGGTTTCCATAACCTTGACATGTACATGATAACGATATCAAGATTTACATTAAGCATGCAAGGTACAAATGAACATGGCAGGCGGGCAAACCCATCCAACCACCAGAGGCTAGACACAGAAAGCATGTGGCATACCCCATGTGTGTTTTCCCCTATTGGAAGGATAGTAATCCCAAAAGCAGGAACTCTGCTAAACCCACTAGTGGCACCTAAATCAAAGGGAGGTCAAGGAGAAAAGTCCCACTGGAAAATCCAGAACCCGCTCTAACACTCCACCACACAACCCTGCCAAGAATGCACATGTCAGAGGAACTCATCCACCACACCTCAATACTATCCTCTTTGGGTGGTATTGAATCTCTCTCATGGTTTTGATCGCATCACAAAAATGAGTCTCAGTTGGGGAAGGACCCCTCTCTCCTGTGCATTCAAAGTTACGTCGGACAACACCCACACAGGGTTACACCGACGCCCTGCGTCACCCTTGGTAACCCCTTGAAAAAGGAGTTAGATGAAAAGAGTATCTCACGCAGTGTCTATCAAATTCTTCTATGAAATGTAGAAAAATACATAGAGCGTACCTCCTATCATATCATGCGTTGCAGGATTGTAGACACCCCTAGCACACAACCACCCGCGGCCCCATCCATCAGCTCCCTGAACCTGACATGGGCTGCCTAGTGGTGGTGGGAGGACCTCGAAACATCATCCGCCAACCACAGTTCTTCCCACTTTTCTGCCAACACTGCCTCCCTGGGGACCACTCTATCCTCACCTAGGAGTTCTCTGATCACGAAACTACCTCTATCATGGCGGTTCATCTACCAACTATTAATAAGACTTAGCACATTTGGTCGGATAGTCTCATGACACGTGACCTCACACATCACAACCATAGCACTAGTCCCCATTGGGCTATCTCGGTGCTCTACGTTGTCCTCGACCATGTGCATGAGTCTCATCAGGGGAGACCTCCGGTGTCGAGGCCCTGCCAATCAACATTCATCTGACAGAAATTTCTCTGTCACTAGTGCCTGCTCCAGCACCCTAAGATGGGTGAGGATGCACAAGGGAACTACATTGGAAAAACTATCCTCTATAGAGATCTCGCTCAAACTTCTGTGCTCGGAAGTTTCCATCATGGACCACATCCAAAGAGTACTGAGTATGGTCTTCGAACCTAGTCGTGTACTCAGCCACTACCATCACTCCCCGCTGAAACTCCAGAAGATCATGAAACCGTATAAAGCGTAAGTAAAAGGGGTAGTAATCCTCATGAAACAGCTTCGAGAAGTCACTCCACGTGAGTACTAACTCATAGTGCATCTGAGTAACCCTAGATCTACTATGCCAAATAGTGTGGTGGAAAAAGACTGACTGTCAAAGCCACCATCTTACCTATCAGTGTCCGAACAAGCCTGAAGAGACGGACCACCGAATCTAGACAACCCTTTGCTGTCTCAGGGTATGGCTCACCGTGGAACCTTAGTGGTCTCTGATGCTGGAAATCACATAGCTTGCCCAGCCCGTGATCATCATCGGCCCTCACTACCGATACTATCTGCAACTCCACAGGTGGAGGTGCCACTGCCTATCCTCCTAGAGAAAGGGTAATCGTATGATGGATTTTGAATTGAGGCCTCATCACTCACAGAGTCGTCATCACGAACTAGAGCTAGTATCCTGGCAGGCTATCATGGAAGAGAAATACTGAATCCGATCAAGGAGTACCGCGATCAAATGAGCATATATATATATCAATAACGATGGGGAGCTAACTCAAGAAGGACAGTCAAAGACTCAATCCAATATGATGCATAGACCAAATTAACTGCAACAAGTGTCTCAGTGTGCCGAGTCGACAAGAGGGTTATAAGGGTCCTGGTGGATGGATACGTCGGCCGCCGCACCATCACTAGACTCCCTGGCCTGAGAGCTGCTCTCGGGATATGTTGACACTATTTCCCCAAAACTCAACCAATTCCTTTTTAGGGACATCCGAACAATGACCCAAGGAATGAAACACCTCTAATTCAACTTTTTCTTGACCCGAACCATACCATGGCTCAAGCCGCAACTACCCCAAGCCTGCCTCCATAGGACAAGGGCTGGTGACTAGCGACGAAGGCTCAACAAACTAGGGGAGGCCTTTGCTTAAGAAACTGTACACACATATGTAGCAACTCAATGCAAAAGTGCAGAGAAAAGAAAGAAAGATACAACACTACTAAGAAAAGAGAAACCAACATACATGCATCGACCTATAACCAGTACAAGTAAAGCAGAAAAATAAAAGGGGGAAAACCCGCGCCCAACCAGAAAGGTGCCGCAACCCAACAACAGGTAAATGAAAGTAAACAGCTAGTGAGTCTCAGACCCAGAAAAATCCTACTACAACCACTGAACACAACCCAAGATCCTGTGTCCTCTATGCTCCTCTATAGTCTCGACCGACCTGTCCATCGTCTGCAAGGGCACACCAAGTGCGGGCAAAGCCTAGGAAGGGGTGAGTATAAAGATACTCAGTAGGATGCCCCGAAAGCTTGAGAGAGAAACAAAGGTGGTACTGAAACGGTGAGAAGTAGACAGAACATAGAACCGTGTAAGAGTACAACAAAGAGGGAGTGTAGCTCAACCCAACAAAAGGAAGGAAGCAGACTTGTCCAATCCAAGAGGAGCTAGACACAAAAAGCACGTGGCATACCCCGCGTGTCTTCGCCCCTCCTAGATGGAGAGTAACCAAACCCAAAGAGTGGGAAAAAATTAGGGTGTATATATATATACTCAACAATGAACCCGAATGAGTGTGAAGGGGGATCTCTATATCCAAGCTCAGACAAAGAGAAATCACCAATAGTTCAAAGGATATCCATCACTGATGCCCAATAGCCCCGCATCCAAAGATGCCGCATCGCTAAACCGTACCGCCAAGGGTCCCGCTCTAGTAATCACGGAGAAAAGTCCCTAACTAGCCACATCAAAATGGCTTAGTCTGAAAGAAGACGTCGGGTAACCCACTACTCAGCCTCACTGGAGGGTAAACCCCAAAAGGTCGTCAGGTAACCCACTTCCCAGCCCCGCTGGAGGGTAAACCTCAAAAGGTCGTCAGGTAACCCACTGCCCAATCCCGCTGGAGGGTAAACTTCAAAAGTTCGTCAGGTAACCCACTGCCCATCCCCACTAGAGGGTAAACCTGAAAAGGTCATCATGTAACCCACTGCCCAGCCCCGCTGGAGGGTAAACCTCAAAAGGTTGTCGGGTAACCCACTGCCTAGCCCCGCTGGAGGGTAAACCTCAAAAGTCAACGGGTAACCCATTACCCAGCCCCATTGGAGGGTAAACCCTCAGGTCAACGGGTAACCCACCACCCAGCCCTGCTGGAGGGAAAACCCGAAACTAGTCCAATAACTCCGCACTGCCTGTACCATCACTGGGTGTCACTAACACCACTACCGTTCGTTGGTTCAGAGTGCGTCAAAGGAACCTATGACAAACACCTTTTCATGTTTCCAAATTTAATAAGATCTCAAAAGTTTCTCCGAACGCTCACACAGATTACACCAATGTAATCCTTGCAGAAAAAAACGCGAGATAGCAACTTACTCGCTGGAAATGGGCTCCCGGTGGAAAATTTATTCAACACCACTTTATGCCCATACATCGTCTCATGGGGCCCACACCTCAGTCCTAAAAGAGGCCGGATGAACTACTCCATCGCGATTCTCTCGGAAAAACATGCCGAATCGACTATTAATATGCCCCAAATGGACGTCTGATGAAAACGTCACAGTACGCTGCATACAACTCAAAAGACGGCCCATGGGGCCCACACCTCAACTCCAGCTTCAACGCCTGAAACCACATTGGACTACATCGTCTCGATGCCAGGGTCACAACGCCGCTGACAACACCTAAAACAGACTTTAGATGCAAAAGCTGCAACTCCCCACATTATATGCAAACACGACCCTCTAGGGCCCACACCTCGACCCCGAAACACGTCACGCAAAACATGCCATTGCGTTCCTTGTAGATAACCATGCGGCGTAGGCTATTCATTTGCCCTGAACGAACTTACGAAGCATAATTCATTAAAACGAACTGTATATCCGGAAGCCACCTCGTGGGGCCCATGCCTCGGGTCCGAATTTAGGTGGGCAGATTGCTCCATTGCAATCCCCTCGGAAAAACACTCAGAAACGAGTACTCAAACACCCCAAATGGATGTCGGGTGAAAAAGTGGTGTTTCACCGTAAAACATGCGAACTAGGACCTATGGGGCCCGCACCTTTTCTCCAACTGAAACGCTACTTAAAGCATCTCAAAATGTCCGCATGAGGACTTGGGTCACGCTGCCACTGACGGCGCGTCAATTGGACATCCCAAACATGAGTTAGGTCCGACACAAGATTAATTAATTAATTAATTATTCTCATTAAGTGTTTCATGCCTCCGAGCAACGACACCTAACCAAAAGGGTTCCAAACCAACTTTGGAAGGACCGTCTCAACTCTAGGACCACAGATCCTCTGATGGCATGTCAAAATTACATCTGACTCACGAGTACATCCATCATGATATTTAATAATAATTTATTATTATTAAATCAAAGCTCTTCGGGTTACCCGTCATCGGATGCAGAACCTAAAAAACTCGAAACTCACTTTAAAATGTTGGTCTTGAAGAGATGAACCCACAGCCGCAGACGGTGCGTCAAACAGACGCACTGTTTAGAAGATACGCCCCCCCGAACGCAAGGGGGCCAATAGGGCCGGTTCAATCTAGCCGGCCCGGTCTGAACCGCCGGCCCGACTCTCTGCGGACCACTCCAGCAACACCGGACCCCCTCAGGTACAGTTCTCCAAATAAAACCATCCAACTAGCCGGTCTCTATCCGCATCGCCCAACAGGACCCGCAAAGCACGAGTCCTTGTTTTTCCGCACACCCCGAGGTTAGTGCCTCGGGGTCCTCCCGACCACGGCAAGCCAGCGCCCTCGGTGCCTCCACCTCCTGCAGCGCACCACCGCCTCATCCACCCGGGCTCTCCGCTCCTCCACCGGCTTCCCCTTCGACCGTGCTAGCCCAGGGCCGCCTCACGCCGCAGCCTCCTCAGATCCTCCCCTGGATGCCGCAGCTTGCCCGCTCTGCCACCGGGGTTCGCCCCTGCTGCATCGGTCGAGGCCGACTCCCCCGGCCGCACAACGCCTTGCCTATTCGGCTCCTCTGGCCGCGCACTGCCTTCATCCATCGGCACCCAACACCACCCGGGCTAAACCGAACCCTCATCCGAACCTCACCAGAGCACTGTGCTTTCGGCTGCACCTGCTGCCCAAACCCTTGGACTCCGCTCGTCCGCCAGCCACCACACACCGGCTGAGCCCTGGTTCCACTGTTGCGCCTCCTCGAACTCCACCCCCCCTTTCCAGAGCAGGGGCTTCTGATGGCCGCCACCACCGCTCCGGCTGCCCGATTTCAAAATCAAAAGTGGATTCAGGATCTTCAAGGCGAGGCCTTCACAGCGCCTGCCCCCAATCAACGATCTGACTATATTTGGCGCGTCTGCAAATTTGGATGAAGAACGCCCAAGAACGACAGATAAAACGAGGCTTAAGTGTTGGTCATTTTCGTTCAGCCAACGCCCCAATTCTAAAATTTTAGAATTCAAATGACAAAATTTGATAAAAGATTTACGAAATCAACAAAGGTGCAAAATTTAACAAGAATCCTACCTCGATCCGCTCGTTTTCTGCTAATGACACGTCCACGAAGCCCCCACATTGATTCGTCGAAGTTCTGGTAGTGGTCGCTCCTTGATCTGATGAAGAACAGTGAGGAACACTGAAGAACAGGAGAGTGAGAGAGAGAGAGATAAAGAGAGAGAAAGAGAGAGAAAGAGAGAGAGAGGAACCCTAACTCTAACTCCGCATTTTTCTATTTATAGAAAAACCACTTAGCGTGGAATACGAAAGCACCGTGCCCTCTCATTTTATGTCGTGCCTTGGAAAAACGCCCTGTTTCAAACTCAATGGAAGTCTCAGTTTTCCATTCTGAGACTTTGTTTGAAAGATCTTTGAAAAGGACTCCAGTGATAAAATTCACTAAGTCATTTAAAAATGACTATTTTTCCCCTGGGTGACATCTCTCACAGAAGGCCAGCACCCGCAACTTTTACACCCTGCCTAGGGTAAATGAAATGCTCAGGACACAACTGTGCCCTCATATTTTTGATATGAGCTACCATTTAGTAGGAAACACAACCCTACCACGTGCACAGTACAAAAACACTTAACATTTTTATAAAATTTATTTCAGGCACACCAGGCCTTGGAATTGCACGTCGTCTTCACGCCAAGCTCTGGAATCATATATAGAAAAATTCAAAATTCTTAAAAGGCAAAAATCGGGTCTCTACATATCAAATCATGGGGGATGAAGATAAATGGTGGTAATTGATTCAAAACACTAAGGATAAAGAGGAAATGGTGTTCATGGACTATAAGGATTTTAAGGTACTTTTTTGGAAAAATATTTTCCTCTTAAACAATGAGTGGATATGGAGATAAAATTCTTGATTCTAAGACAAAAGGATGAGGAAAATGTTTATAAGTATAGATATAAATTTATAAGGTTGTCAAGGTATGTCGTGGACTATTTACATAATCCAAAGATAAATATTGACCATTTATTTGATGAGATTAAGACAATATTTCAAAGGGAACTGGTATCCCAAAAATTCATATTATATGAGGATATAATATAAGGTGCTATTGAGATGGAGAAAGAATTATCCAATTATTATGAATTCAAGGGAAAGAAAGATAAGAAGAGGAAAACAGAGAAAATAATATAAAAGTAGAAGAAGAGAAAGTTGAATTTTCCAACATGTGATAATTATGAAAGGAATCACTTTGGTATATGATTAACAGGAAAATGAGTTTACTTCATGTCCGAAGAAAAATTCTAACGTCCTCATGAAGGAAAGGGTAAAGGAGAAACCATCAAATTACAATGATTTAATTATAAGGATATACAGAACTATTCCAACAAATTACCAAAACATTAAGGGAACATACTATAAGAGAAGCCAAGCGGAGAAGGCCAAGCTTATGTAATTACAAAAACCGAAGTGGAAGTTCCTAGAGACGTGGTGAAAGGTACAATTATCATCCACTCAATGATGGATTTTTTTATTTGATTCTAGTTCTACCTACTATTTTATATTTTAAGAGTTTTATAAAGGTATCACATAACCACCTCAACGATTATATGTTGAGTTGGTGGTGAAGAGTCTTGATGGAAGGCTGACACATCTCATGTATATACCTCCTCTACAATAGATTTTTTTTTGGAGTATTCTCCTTACAAATCACATTATTCTTAATAAAGTTAAATTTTATGGAGTTTTGGGTATGGATTGGATCTATCAATATATCTCCTATATCAATTGTCAAGGGAGAAAATTTACATTGTATATTATGAATCAACCTTCCATCGTCTATCAGTTCAATGAAGAACCAAAACAAACAATGGAAATTACTTCCATTATATGGATTTTTTAATTATTCATGTGGTATATTTATCTCAAATGGATGGGGGAGAAAATCAACATTAAAAATCTTTCTACTCTTTGGGAATATGTTGATGTATTTAATAAGTGATTTCATAGCCTTACCTTGAATCTTGAAGCTGAGTTTTTTAAAATAAATAATACCTAGTTCTATGCCTATTTCAAAAAATCCTTAAATAATGGCCCTAAAAATGATTCCATAATTGAAGAAGAAACTCTAGGAGGATCTAGATATGGGATTCATTCTATATAGTTATTCACCGAGGGTTCATATATTCTTTTTTTAATAAGAAATATGGATCAATGCATCTTTGAATCGATTACCATGAACTTAGCAAGATCAAAATGAAGAATAAGTATCCTCTTTCTCGTATTGATGATTTATTTGATCAATTATGAGGAACTCTAATTTTTTACAAGATTGATCCAAAATATGGATATCATCAGCTAATGGTCAAGAAGTTAAATACACCCAATATAGACTTCCAAATAAGGTATGTTCATTATGAATTTATACTATTACCATTTGGGATTACCAATGAGCTTGATATCTTCATTAATTTAATGAATATTATCTTTATAGATTACCTTGATTAGTATTATGTTGTCTATATTGTAAAAACCCAGGTATTTATAGAATAATATTTTGTCATATCTATTAATATTTATGAATTAGATATTAATTTTATGTTAAATAGGATACTTTTTTCGATAGCATACTCAACACGCAACAACGAGTTTCTTTGAAATCTTATGTTGCACACAACTTTGAGTTATACTGAAAAATAATATAATAGTATTGTTTTAAATGGTAGTTAACACATCGTCGTTTTATTTCTGGGTATGAACATAACTAACTAAATTATTATTACACATGTTTTTTAAATGTCTTTACATTTATCCTATAAAATTTAGATGCTTAAAATACGAATGAATCTGATTTTAAGCATGAAATACTCTAATATTCTTTAAAAGGACGATTTACTGTATTTTGATGGCGAACCCTTTTAAATTTAGTTTTTGTCACTTTTATATGTTACATTTGACAAAATAAACTTCTTCTTTATAAGAGGAAAATAAAAATTTACTTTGGATAAATTTTTGGTATTTTTCTGACAAAGTTCATTTTGTAATGAATAGTGAAAAATACTGCATTTTAATTAAAAAATTCTTTTTAATATAATTTATTTATATGATTATACTATCCCTTTAATTAGTTTTAAAGTGTAATTAGATTATATTTTTATAATTTATTCTAATTTTGGTCATTTAAATCAATTTCAATTTGAAATTGGACACAAACACATGTCAATCTTTTGGTAGTTTTTAATTCTTAAAACATGTTTTTCAGTTTTGACAACACGAATTAATTTTAAATTAATTTTTGAAAATTATGTGTTTTGAATTTATAAAAATGGATTCTATATTTGGAATCCAGAATTAAAAATTGTGTAAATAGGAAACTTTTATTTTTATACATTATGAAGAGTAACTTTAGTAAATATATTATTTATCACGGTTAAAGGGTAAATTTGGTAAATAAGGGTAACAAAATATTATTATAATAATATTAAATTACCGTAAAACACATCCTAACCCTATTTTATGATACATTTCTGACCATGGAAATCCTTGGGTCAATTTTTGGACCCCATGGAGACACTTGAAAGTGAAAATTACATTTTATAAAAATTAATTTAATGTTAAGGAAAATGTAACATAAACATATACTTTTTAGTGAAACAATTATTATATGGGGTTATATAAGTGATATTTTTGACTATAAATAATAATTATAAAGATAAAAATATTTCCTAAATCATGGAATTTTATTTATAATTTTTATACATTAAATAATTAATTTTATTTTATGACACAATAGTTATGTAGTGATTGCTTCATTAATATATGATTCAAATAAATGATATTATAAAAGATAAAATAAATGTAATTTTATGTTTTGATGTCATACACAAATTTTTTGGAGGATAGTTATATGTTATATTTGAATTAATGAAGTTTTTTTGAATTAATAAGTTTGTTATGGATTTTTAAAAAATTCATGATATGAATAGTGTCAAAATTGACATAATTCATATTTTAAAATATAAAATATTTTATTAAATTTTATAAAATTCCAAAAAAATCTATGATTCATCCAAATAATTATCATAAGTCACAAAGTTTATTAATCACTATTTTTTTGGATATTTTTCATGTTTTGGTTACTATATTGATTCTTAATGTGTTAAATACTTAATAAATTGGTAAGAGTAAGAAAGGGTTAAATAAAAAGGATAAGGGTTAAAAAATATCCAAAACGTCCAATTATTATTAGATTATTTTATTTTGTCTTATACTCATCTTATCGTCTAATTTAATTTGTTATGGATCTTTTTAATCCAAAAAAAAATTTATAATAAAAAAATACTTTCAAACTTTTCTAAAGAGGAACTTCTCCCTCTTATAAAAGGCCACAACCTATAACCCATAACACACACCTCTCAAGCCCCTTGGATCGTCAATAATATTCTCCAATAATCTATCAACATCCCCCTATTCCTACTATAATCTTTAACATATGAAAAACGTAATTCAATAAAGCCTTTTGGCTCAAATCAAATAGAGCTACACGTTTTAAGAGGTAACATCTTCTCTAAAACTCCTTTCCATTATTATACTTCTTCACTCCATATTATATTATTTTTCTTTGATTACATAATAAAAAAAGTATCATCAACATACTAGGTTTTTTATCATAAGAATTTGAACTACACTTACACACACCTCCTCTAATGGGTGTAGAACATACTGTTTCTATGGATGGTGAACTACTGCATCACGAAACAATGATTGTTTAATATTCTCCTACCACCTCTCATGGTGGCCATTATGATGGAACTGTAATTATATATGATATTTACCTTATCTCTATTCTTCTTTAATTATCATTTATAATATACTTTTATGCTTTTCATGTATTATAAATACGATAATTTCATTTGAGGAAGTGCGGACAACCACCCCCTTAAAGTGATATGACTCGTTCATGCTATACATGAAACATATAAAGGATGAAATTAATAAACTTATGTAACATATAAAACATATATATTTTAATGTATTTATAATATAACTATTTATCATTTAATTTTCATTCCTTTAAAAATGAAAAAATGAAATGAAAGTAGCGTTCATGCGTACGTATGGCTTACCGTTTTAATGAATGATGCATTTCATTTTCTTATATCCAAATGTTATGGATAATTCTAAACACATATATTCTGGATAAAAATACATATATACGAGATATATGTTATATTTAAATCATGAATTAAAATATATAGATAATGGAATTTTGACCACATGGACAATTTGTAATTATATTAAGTTCATTTTCGACTCTAGTTCCAAACATCGAAAAAATGTCCGATATGAACTCAAATAATTAACTAATTGTTTTAGAAAGGTAATATGTGATATAAAAGGAATAATAAAATTTAAAAAGGTTTTTAATCTAGTAGAAACTAACTTAAGTTTATTATTCAGGAAGAACAAGGAACATATGAGACAAGTCAGACTCGAGGTAAGGGAACTTTTCACCCTAATCTTCTAGTAAAAGACATATTTTTTGTCATGTCTTTTAATTTACATTTTCTTATGATCAGATATGTTCTTGTATATCCTTATTTCTATGAATTTTATGTCCAAGTGATGAGAGACCATTTTATCTCTGATAAACTCATTTTATGTATTTTTAAGTGACACCGTTAGGATGCCGAATTTTCGTAAGGGACTTCGTCTCAATCTACTTTCATTGAGGCCAATTTTGATTTATACCAGACATTATTTTATATGGTGTATAAACCCCTTTAACCTTTAATTTCATTCAAAAATAATATTTTTTTCTGCGAAGCATTTTACTAAAATAAAAATGTAATGTTTCTTTTTAACGTACGCGGTGACAACAACCATTCTGCCACCGCGAGAATTATTTGATATTTGGATTTCTTAACAAGCCATAATGTTTTTAAAAGAAAAATAAATACCATATACCGTTTATAAATATTTTGTTATTGAATTTTTCTTTAATAAATAATTTCTTATTTCAATATATTGAAATAATATATTATGATTGAAGTGTGGAAATGTTATGTTTTGTTTATTATTGTTTTATGTGTTATGAATATGTTTTGGTTCTTGGGAATTGTTTACATATACATGTGGTTCTATGATAAACCTAGGGTGGGTGAGACTAAGATATCTCTCCAATGAATTAGGTAAAGTGATTGAGGTAAAAATTATTTTTTCTCCTATGAGATTTAGGGAATATACTATGATAGGTATTCCAAACGTAACTCTCTATGTAGTTGTGAGAGATACTATATAAGTATGTTATGGATTCCAAAAGTTACCTTTATGATTTGTGATTACTATTTTTTATTCATAAATCTTATGATTTTATAAGGTATCTTAAAGTGATTATGTTTTTTTATGTATTTATAGATTAATGTTTTATTTCTTTATTTTATAACCCTTATTGAGCTTTTTATGATCATCCCAAGTTTTTGAAATGTTTTTCAAAGGGTATAAGTAAGCGTAAGTGAAAGAAAGAATTTAAGAATATTTAAATCAAAAAAATAATTCCTGTTTTCTTTTAAGAGTTTTTATTTTATGAAAAAAATGGATACTGAGTAGAAGTTTATACTTTAAAATATTTGAGATGTAATGTATTAGTTATGGCCCAATTCTCTAAAACTCTAAACCTGAAAAGATCCTCAATGTGAATTCTTTACTTAATTAAAGATTATATACTATTTAAGGATGGGGTTTTATATTTATTGACATTATTATTATATATATGAAGCTAAAGGAAGATAATGAAGAACCTTTGATAATTGTTTTGAAGAACCCAAGGAAAACAAATTTGTATATTAAATTTACCGAGTATAAATTTTGGTTTCCAAAACCTTAATTATTAGGTTATATAATCTTAAGTGAGGGTATATCAGTGGATCCTTTAAAGACAAAATTTATTGAGCAGTGGCCAAGACTAAACATAGTACTAATATCCATAATTTTCTTTGGTGTTTGGATACTACCGATGTTTTGTGAGATATTTCACATTATTATCTAATCCACTAAATGAGTTGAGTTAGAAGGGGGTTAAGTTCTTCTGTAAAAATGAACTTGAAGTAAATTTCAAATAACTAAAGAGAAGGTTGGTCAGAATTCACATTATTACCCTACCTTGAAGTAAATAATGGTTTTTGATTTACAGTGATGCATCCAAGAAAGAAATGGGATGTTTCCCCATACAGAATGGCATAGAGATTTTATATGCATGTTGCTAAATAAAAATTCATTAGAAAATTACATGAATCATGATTTGGAGTTGGATATGGTAATTATTACAATGAATATATGGATGAATTATTTTTATATTGGAAGGCATGATATATATATATATTGATAAAAAAATATTGAAGTATATATTTACATAGATATAGTTTAATATATTCAAAATAAGATGGTTGGAGATGATCAAACTTTATGATTTTCAATACAATAACACATCAGGAATAAAAACAAGGTGGATGATGCTCCAATTCAGAAATGCCAATATATTTTTTCTATGATGAAGATAAAAAGAGATTAAATATTTATGGATTTGAATAATATGGATCTTGAAATAATGATAAATGAGGACAAATATTATCTTTCTCAGATGAATATTCCCCCATACTATCCATGAGAAGGTTTAAAAGGCATGGAAGGAATTTTTAGAATTATAGAAGAAGGTGAGAAATGTTCTTGAATTCAACCATAATGAAGCTGGAATAATAAATGTTCGGAACCAATTATGTGTCCCATCAATATAATACATGAATAATGAGGAGTTTAATGAAGGTCATAGTATATCATTCTCTATTCATCATGTAATTAAAAAGATGTATAATGATTTGAAAGAGTATTTCTAGTGGGATAAAACGAAAATGAATATTGTAGAGTATATATATTGATTCCTAGTATGTCAACAAGTTAAATATAATAGGTTGAAATATAAGGGGATGTTACAACCATTATCCATACCATAATTGAGATAAGAAAACATTACCATGTATTTCATCATTGGACTCCCCAAAACATCTAAAGGGAATAATACTATATGGGTTGTAGTCAATTACCTTAAAAATTAGTGCATTTTATTTCCATTAGATTAGATTTATCTCCTGATCTACTTACAAATTTATACATTAAGAAAGTGGTAATATTGAATGGAGCACCACTCTCAATTGTATCTTATTGGGATTTTAGTTTTACCTCATTGTTCTAGAGAAGTCTTCAGCAAGATATAGTTGTAGAGTTGATTTTAAACACTACTTATCATCCTTAGATATATAGTCAGCTTGATAAGTTCATTGAAACTATAGAAGTCATTTTGTGAGCTTTATCTATAGATTTTATAGGTGGTTGGGATCAATATATTACTTTTGTGGAATTTGCTTATAAAAATAGCTTTAAGTCAAGAATTTTGATAGATCCTTATGAATACCTCTATGGTAGGAGGTGTAAAACTGCAACGTGATGGAATGATGTTTGAAAAATAAATCTATTAAGATTTGATATAGCTAAGGAAATTATATATAATTTTATGTTGTTTCAACATCACATAATTTCAGCTCAGAGTTGACAAAAACATTACGTTTAAAATCACTGGTTAAATCAAGAGTTTGACATTGGTGACAAGGTATTCACATAAAATTGTCCCTAAAAGAAGGTTATGATATTTGTAAATAATGTAAAGATAATACCTTGGTATATTATTAACTTTTAAATTCTTGACCATATCATGTGGTATTTTATTAATGATAAATTCCATCAAATCTCTCTCAAGTTCATGATATCTTTCATGTATCTCTCTTGACAAAGTATATACTTGATCATTCACTTGTATTGAACCCATATGTCATATCACCAGAGACAAATATCTCTTATGAGGAACAACCAATGAAGATTGTTGATTCTATAAAAAAACTGCTATGAAACAAGACCACTCACCTGGTGAATGTTTTATAGTAAAACCATAAATTTGAGGAAGCTAATTGAGAACAAAAGGATGTGATAAAAGAGATATATCCACATTTTTTTGTATTAGAGTGATGTAATTTTAAGGGAGAAATTTATTAAGTGGGTAGAATGTAACACCTTGATATTTTCTGATTTTTTTTCTCATCATATAAATTTAATTTCTTTGATAGCTTGCGATACATCAAAACCTTAGTTTAAATGGATTGTAATATATTATACCATTATAACATTACCGTTAAATTAGTGATATGAATAATATTAAATAATTTTTAAAAACAGATTTAGATAATGAAAATATATTAATAAATATGTACTCAATTTTTAGTAATGTATTTATATTCTTCAAATAAACATTTTTCCTCAAAATTGTTTTTTATTGATTTCTGTGAAAAAATATCATAATTAATTATTTCCACTTTTAAAAAAACAATTTTAAAAAATGAACTTTATTTTTGAAATCAACATGAAAAATTTAGTTTAGGTTTATGTTTTGATAACTTTTTTAAATGATTGATTTTATAATGAATAGTGGAAAACACTAATTTTTATTAAAAACCATTTTTTCATTTAAAGAATTTAAAATGTTAATTTTTTATTTAAAATGATTTAAAAAGATAAATTAGTTCATTTATACCATCAATAATCCAATTAAGGTAATTTTAATTAATTTTATTTGGATTCAGCATAAAAACATTTTTTACTTAAGAATATAGTTCTTCTGGAAAACATCTTTTCATCACATTTTATGGGTTTAAATTTAAATTAAATTATGAAACATTAAATTTATTTTAAAAAAACTGATTCCATATTTGGAATCATAATTTTCAATTTTTTTTAATTTGAAAACTTTCATTTTTGGTCATAATTAATAGTAAAAATTTTTCTCCACGATTAAGGTTCAAACGGGTTTACCTGGGGGGTGGGAGTTGAACCAAGATATAAGGGTAATTTTTCAAATTAACTTGTCTAAATCCTATTGTATGGATATATGTTTTACTGTATACTATCCCACATTTGAACCTCTTTCTATTTGGAAGCATTTAAATTTAGCATAACATTATAATATTTTAATGTTTTTAGTAATCCAAAGAATGACCTATCCCCTATATATTAAAGGTCAACCTACATATTATTTTCACAATTTTGATCCATTTGACTCAAAAAAACCTTATACATATTCTATAGGTTATGGTCTTTCCAAAATACCAACCCTATGGTTCTTAGGAGGAAATCTAAAGGAGTTTTTTAAAAGAAGAGGTATCACCTTAACTGATCACATTTCTTTTTCGCATATTATTTCGACTCATATAAATCTATAGTTTTTATTATAAAATAATAAATTAAGTATCCTAAATATATTGAAATTTTATTATGATTTTGAAACTATAATTATTCACCTTTTTTCCATCAAATGGAAAGAAAATGTATCGCTCGTGCATATGTGTGGACTACAACACCCAAATTGTGATGTAATTCGTTTCCCATCACCATATTTTGTGGATAGTTATTAATATGGGTTTAATGTTTATATATTAAATTTATGAAATAACTTTTATTATATTATTATAATAGCATATCTATCTTTATACCTTCCCATCCATTGAAAAATGATAATGTCGATCGTGTGTATGTGTGGACTACCACCTCCATTATGCGATGCGATTGGTTTTTCATTTTTTATTCACATGGATGGTAATAAGGATATAATTAATAAATATATATATGATATACCCATACTTATAGGTTATATGAATAGAGAGGACAAGGATGACCCCTATAAGGGTGTCTTTCCTATCCAACAAAAGGAGACAGGTGAAGATGATGCTTCAAATGAGAATAATCTAGTGTTGCTTATGCATTCAGAGGATGAAATGGCTGAGGAAGATCTTAACATCAATTCTACACAAGGGGATATAGATAGGATGATGGAAATTATAATCCATGTTGATATAAATGGTGAGTAGTGTACTTGGATCAACAAACAAGACCTTATTCTGATAAGTGGTTTCAACGAATGGAAGATAAACTGTGAGGAGTACATCCAAACCTGGGACAAATTGGCTTATCAATTTTAAGACCTTATAAAGGACGATTTGGGAACATAGGTAACAATGCTATACTGGAAAGTTTTTAGGGAATCTGCTACTAATATGATTAAGATGTTTTAATGAGTTTATGACATCTTATATTGCTTTTTATCCTGGGTGAAAACTTTTGGTTTCTCACTTTCTTCCTTAAAAGTGTTTTGAAAATAAAAAATTTAATATTCAGTCAAAACATACAAGAAAAATGAAGTTGTTATCACCCAAAATAATGATTTTAATAAAGAATTGTTAATAAATGGGAGATAAATGGTTATAAGTAAATCATATATGGTATGATATAAATGATTATGGTTCTATAATAGAATTATAATTAATCTATATTTATTATACAGGAGTTTAGAGCACATACAAAGGAAGTCAGTCATGAGGTGAGGGTTTACTTCTAAATCTCATCATTATTCATAATTATATATATTTAAGTCTCCATTAGGGGAATTAATATATATTTACAAATTATACCCAATATATTTTATTCTAATATATATTTCTATAAAATAAAAGTTTGGTTTTTTATTTTAATCCCATTAAGTACTCAAGATACCAAAATAATGTTTTTAGAAAAACCGACATTTTTTTTCTAGTAAATTGAGAGTATTTTCCTTCCATGACCATATTTTCAATACTATAGGATCTATCAAAGTTGAAATTGAGTGTACTACTAGGAGGATTCCAACAAACCCAATGAACCTTGGATAGAATTATTTTAGTAATGCGAATGGGTCTTCTACCAGCCATAACCATCCTTAAAGTGGGAGTATTCTCCAAGTGATTCAAGAGAGAGACCTAGTCTACCTCTAAACACCAAGAAAAAATCTACATGGCCTAACTTGAGATTATTAAACTTTCAATTTGGGCTTAAATCATAGAATTAAAAATGAACTAGAAACTAGATGACAATATGATCTCCCTCTACATCTACTCCTATATATCAATCCCCATTCCCTAGAACCAATTCTGTAAAAAGTAGAAGTTGGAGGTCGCCTATGATCTGTGGAAATTGAGGTATCCAATGCCGCTCCACACAACATCCACCCATTACCCTTCAAAGAAAATATTCCAATATATTTCTTCCTTATAACTATGGTATTAAATACATTCAGATTCTAGTTTAATCTATTTCCAACTAGTCGCCTCATCCTCATAGATGGCATGGTTATAGATATTCAAAACTAGAAAGTTATATTTATTTGGAATTTATTTGCATAAAATATACCACACAATTCACCATTCTTGAAGTTAATATGTTTGTAATTATGGTAATATTTGACCAAGAAGGTTCCCATCAAGGATGTAGTGAATATGAATTTTTTTTGATCAGAACAAATCAAAATATTATTGAATATTTCACATTGATACTATTCTAGAATGTCTTGAGTGAAATCCAGGAACCTTAATTCCATAGAGTAAATGATATTATGAGTTGTACATCCTGAGTATCTAGAAGGTTCATAAACCTAGCTATGGTTTAAGAAGTTGATCTCATCACATAAAAAGATCAACCAATATTGGTTTTTATGTTCTGGTATATGGCCCCTCATATCCTTTCATAAGCTTGATACTTTCCATTTTGGTTATTCCATGTATACCCTATATTTCCCCATGATGTAATTTCCCCCAACAGTCTGTCCTTCCAAAACCTCCCAAGACAATTTAACTTTGAGGAACTACTTGGTACCCATCACACTTTTCAAGTTGATTCCCCCTACACCCACTAACATAGCCATACTATCTGAGGAGGTATAATGAAATCTTATTTACAAATGAGAATCCCATATAAAATATTTCATTATCTTCTCAATGACCCTTAACACTATTTTTGGTACCTTGATAATGAAAATCACATGCATAGGTATGGAAGTGAGAACTCATTTAACAAGGGTTATTTGGTCCCCAAAAGACAAAAAATGATTCATCCAGTTATTGATGTTGTTGATAATCTTGTCCTCCACCCCATCATAGTGGTGAATACATAGTCCACTACGCCAAAAAAGACATTTAGCGGCGGTTTTTTTTTTGTTTCGCGGCGGTTTAAACCGCCGCTAAATTGATTGGCGGCGGTTTTCAAAAACCGCCGCTAAATCGTGCGTTGGGAAACTATTCGCGGCGGTTTTCAAAACCGTCGCAGAACGTTTCGCGGCGGTTTTTTAGCGGCGGTTTAAATCGCCGCTAAATAATTCAGCAGCGGTTTTTTTTAATTTTTTTAATTTTTTTAATTATATATATATATATATATTTATTTCGTATTTATTTATTTATTTATTTATTTTTCCTATATCTTTATTTTATTTATTTTATTTCGTATTTATTTTATTTTATTTCGTATTTATTTATTTTATTTCATATTTATTTTATTTTATTTATTTATTTATTTATTTTATTTATTTATTTATTTTATTTATTTATTTATTTTATTTATTTTATTTATTTATTTATTTTATTTATTTAATTTCGTATTTATTATTTATTTATTTTATTTCGTATTTATTTTTTATTTATTTTATTTCGTATTTATTTATTTATTTATTTATTTAAATCATATTATTTTATTTACTTTATTTATCCATGCACATGCATGCCCATGCAATATAAATAAATTCTGCGTCTGGTGAGATTTGAACCCCTAACCTCTTGCATATTTTCCAAAGACTTTACCACTCCAGCAAACTCGCCATGTGGTTAATAAACAGAAATTAATATACTTATATATATTAATTGAAAAAACAAATAATACATAAATAATAGATATAAACTCGATAATAATAAATAATAAATAATAAATAATAAATAATAAATAATAAATAATAAATAATAAATAATAAATAACGAATAATAAATAATAAATAATAAATAATAAATAATAAATAATAAATAATAAATAATAAATAAATAATAAATAATAAATAATAAATAATAAATAATAAATAATAAATAATAAATAATAAATAAATAATAAATAATAAATAAATATAAATAATAAATAATAAATAATAAATAATAAATAATAAATAATAAATAATAAATAATAAATAATAAATAATAAATAATAAATAATAAATATAAATAATAAATAATAAATAAATATAAATAACAAATAAATATAATAAGTAAATAATAAATAATAAATAAATAAATAATAAATAAATATAAATAATAAATAAATATAAATAATAAATAATAAATAATAAATAAAGATAAATAATAAATAATAAATAATAAATAATAAATAATAAATAATAAATAATAAATAATAAATAATAAATAAATATAAATAATAAATAATAAATAATAAATAATAAATAAATATAAATAATAAATAATAAATAAATATAAATAATAAATAATAAATAATAAATAAAAAATAATAAATAAAAAATAAAGATAAATAATAAATAATAAATAATAAATAATAAATAATAAATAATAAATAATAAATAATAAATAATAAATAATAAATAATAAATAATAAATAATAAATAATAAATAAAGATAAATAATAAATAATAAATAATAAATAATAAATAATAAATAATAAATAATAAATAATAAATAATAAATAATAAATAATAAATAATAAATAAATATAAATATAAATAATAAATAATAAATAATAAATAATAAATAATAAATAAATATAAATAATAAATAATAAATAATAAATGAATATAAATGATAAATAAATGTAAATAATAAATACTAAATAATAAATAATAAATAATAAATAATAAATAAATATAAATAATAAATAATAAATAATAAATAATAAAAAATAAAAAATAAAAAATAAAAAATAAAAAATAAAAAATAAAAAATAAAAAATAAATACTAAATAATAAATAAACATAAATAATTAATAAATATAAATAATAAATAATAAATAATAAATAAATAATAAATAAATAATAAATAAATAATAAATAAATAATAAATATAAATAATAAATAATAAATAAATATAAATAATAAATAAATATAATAAATAAATAATAAATAAATAATAAATAAATAATAAATATAAATAATAAGTAATAAATAAATATAAATAATAAATAAATATAAATAATAAATAATAAATAATAAATAAAGATAAATAATAAATAATAAATAATAAATAATAAATAATAAATAATAAATAATAAATAATAAAAAATAAATAAATATAAATAATAAATAATAAATAATAAATAATAAATAATAAATAAATATAAATATAAATATAAATAATAAATAATAAATAATAAATAATAAATAATAAATAAAGATAAATAATAAATAATAAATAATAAATAATAAATAATAAATAATAAATAGTAAATAATAAATAATAAATAATAAATAATAAATAATAAATAATAAATAATAAATAATAAATAATAAATAATAAATAATAAATAATAAATAATAAATAATAAATAATAAATAATAAATAATAAATAAAGATAAATAATAAATAATAAATAATAAATAATAAATAATAAATAATAAATAATAAATAATAAATAATAAATAATAAATAAAGATAAATAATAAATAATAAATAATAAATAATAAATAATAAATAATAAATAATAAATAATAAATAATAAATAATAAATAATAAATAATAAATAATAAATAATAAATAACAAATAATAAATAATAAATAAAGATAAATAATAAATAATAAATAATAAATAATAAATAATAAATAATAAATAATAAATAATAAATAATAAATAATAAATAAATATAAATATAAATAATAAATAATAAATAATAAATAATAAATAATAAATAATAAATAATAAATAATCAATAATAAATAAATATAAATAACAAATAATAAATAAATATAAATAATAAATAATAAATAAATATAAATAATAAATAATAAATAAATATAAATAATAAATAATAAATAATAAATAAATATAAATGATAAATAAATATAAATAATAAATACTAAATAATAAATAATAAATAATAAATAATAAATAAATAAAAATAAAAATAATAAATAATAAATAATAAAAAATAAAAAATAAAAAATAACTAATAAATAATAAATAATAAAGAATAAATAATAAATAATAAATAATAAATAAACATAAATAATTAATTAATATAAATAATAAATAATAAATAATAAATAATAAATAATAAATAACCAGTTACAAATAATATATAATAAATAAATTAAAGTATATTATAAATAATAAATAATAAATAATAAAGGAAACACATGGAAAAGTATGAAAAGACGTGATAAGGGATGAAAAATCATGAAAATGCATGAAAAAGGATGGAGAAGCATATGAAGAATGAGGTATTAGAAAGAATGAGAACGCATGAAAACTCGTAACAACTCTGGAAAACTCCTTAATAATTCAACATAATCATCATAATAACCCACAAAAAACCATTGATAAAGATAACAAGTCATGGAAACCCAAATAAACAGTAATAAATGGAGCTACCGTTAAAACCCGTCAAAACGGTCATAAAGAGACAAAAACATTGGACTCACATTAACAGAGATAACTTAAGATCCGAGAGTCCGTTTTAGATCCGCGACCTGTCAAATCAAAGATCCTGAAACGATCTTCAACCTGAAAGATGAAAGAGTCTGAATGGACAGGCGGATCGGAAGTTACGACCATTTAAAAAAAAGCTGACGGGGAACGGGTGCTAGAAACGAGGCATTGAAAAACATAACAAACCCGATACCCACTAAAAAGGCCATAACATATGATCTAGGAGTGCATGTGGGCGCCGCGACCAGTCAAACTGAAGCTCATGGAACGAGCTATGATCTGGCAGGTGGAGGAGGCCGAACTGACACACGGATCGAAAGTTAGGTCTGTTTGAAGACAAGTTCGACGGGACACCGGTGACGGAAACAGGGTTTTGGAGGCCTTCGGAGGGCTTTTTGGGGTCGAAAAACATGAAAGAAGCTTGCTTGTGTCAAATTGGTGCGTAGTTCTCTTCACTGGCTTCGATTTGATATGTGGTAGAGCCCAAACGGACACCCGGAGCAAAAGTTATGGCCGTTTGAAGTTGGAGAACTTTTTTCAACTTTTTTATAACTCTAATATCTTCCACACCTTAGACCGTCTCACGATTTTGATTATATGTGCCTCTAGATCTCTTCATGAGCTTCGATTTGACTGGTCATGGTGCTTCAACGGACGCCCGGATCAAAAGTTATGGTCGTTTTAGTGATTTCGGGGTTTCTCACGTTTTTTTATTTTTTTCATTTCATTTCGCGGCGGTTTTACCGAAACCGCCGCTATTTTGCTGTTTTTTAAAAAACTGCCGCTAATCCTCGAATAAAATTAAAAAAAAATAAAAAATAAATTTTAAAAAAAATAATTTTTTTTTGCCGTTTAGCGGCGGTTTTTTCGCGGCGGTTTTTAAAACCGCCGCGAAATGCCGGCCCGAAACGCATTTCGCGGCGGTTTTTAAAACCGTCGCGAAAAAACCTTCGCTAAACGGCGGTTTTCTCGTAGTGGTCTAACAGGTGAGATTGGATCTCCTAGGTTCATCCATAAAGAAGTGACTTCTGTTAACTCCTAATAGTTCCCCTATTATATGGCCTCGATTATTCGAACAAGAAATAAAGATATACACACTACTATTATAGTAGTTTATATGTTTTTCTATCCACTTACTATAATCCTATATAATTTTATTATCCCATGAATGGATCAACTACTAACATTAATAAAAATAACAATGTAGTCTAAAAATAAGAGATGAGAGAATCCATTGAAGTGGATTCTGGACCAGAATTGAAGAATAGTACCATTATGAATGCCACTACAAAGAGATGCACTAAGGGAGTCCTAGAACATATATAACATACTAAACTATAGATATTCTCCTTGACTTAGACCATGAATTTACTTAAATAAGCCACATTTCATACGCTTAAAAGTGATAGAAAACCAAGGAAAGTTGAAGCATCTAAATAACAAATCAATCTACCAGTTCAATAAACCCATAAAATCCATAACCTTAAGGATGAAATCCCACTATAATATATCATATTCCTTTTCCATGTATATATTTATTACATTATTTGAGCCATGGGTCTTCATGTTACTGTCTCCAATAATTTCTTATATTATTACAGTGGAATCATGGGGGACCTTCCTCTCATAAACCCATGATGCTCCTATAAAACCCATACATGAAGATATATTGTGAGTATCCTATTAAGAACACAATAAAGAATATTGTAGGGAATGGTAAACATATGAATACAACTATAATACTTAAAAGTGGAGGGATATTTTACCTTCACAATGAGGATCAGTATTGTTTCACAAGACACCCTAGGTAAGATTTATCCTTGAAAATAATCTTGGATCGCTTCTATGATCTCCCAATTAAACAGCTCCAAAGAGGACACATAATAATATCCCGAGAATCCATCTTGTTTAGTGTAACTCTTATGGTTGAGGTAAAGCACTTCTTCCCAAATTTTCATTTCTTCTAGAATTATTTCAAAAAAACAATTGGTGGAGTCTAACACCACAAGAGGAATGAAATCAAATGGGTTATCTTGGAACCTCATATATCCCTCCTGCATTAAAGGGTCAAAACCTATAAGAAGGTATTTGAGTGTCTATTTGAACATACCTCCAACCACATTAGTTCATATATTAAGGTTTCATTATCTAGAAGGATTTTCGGAGTTTTGCCTCTTTTTTTCTCTTTTAAACATTCCTAAAAAACATTCTGTGTTTGTATTTTCCACCTTCAGCCATGTATCTTTCAATTTTCATCATTACACTCACTCTTTCTAAAGTATTATGTTTGATAATAGGTTTTTATTGTAAAATGGATCATATAAAAACTCATCATATAAACACTCCTCAAGTATGGATTCATATTGTTCGATCTCTTTTTCGATGAAGTCCATCTCCAAGGAATGTATAGGTTGGTTGGTGATCCAATACTAGAGGACCCCCTCCAAGCTCTTGATTTTATGCTGAAGTTAGACCCATGTTCTCTCTTTCTTGTGTTAATTCTATGATGATTTCACCACAGAATAATAATATAGATCAGATTTACACTAGTTAGAGAAGACAAAAATTCCATTGTCAACACCTTAGGGAACCATGATAATGAGTAAAGGATATTATTCTAAAATATTTAAAACTAAATGTGAGAATCTAGAATTTGGAAATTAATAAATTTTTTACAATTTTGCGATGTAGCAGTCAAGATGACACTAATTGAGATGCCTTCAATTTTTGTCATTCCACCATGTTTGTTTTCACCTTTTAATTCCATGTCCAAGTGTCCTTTCTAAGATGTAAATGAGGAAAAATCTTGTCTATTATTCCATGGATATATCACACAAACTTATTCTTCAAAATTTTTATGACGGTATTAAATTCACCTTAAAAAAATCCGATCTAGGTCCCCCAAACTGAAGGCTTCCATATCATACCACAAAATTTCTTTAGCATGTGGAACAGACTTAGCATATATAAATCATGTATAAGAAGAAAAAAATATTATAAAAACTAACCTTAAGAGTGATATGTAGATTTGAGACATAGATATTCTCCACTAAAATTTATTCTTTCCAAAAATATAAATATAGAAGTTGGTGGTCTCCCCATGAATGAAATATCACATGCCAATCCTATTTGAAAAGATTTTTGATATTGGAAGGGTCTTATTTAGGTTCTAGCACCACCACTAGAGAAGCCTTATTATTGAGGATCTAGTTATAAATGTAGTCATGTTTCACTAAAGAAACCAGACCAAGATAATTCCAAATAATGGAAATGGTCATCAAAAGATATAAAACCTAGTTTTGGACCCCAACATCAAAAAACTCTTTACCGGGGAAGGAGGATAAGAGAGAGTGATTTTGGATCAGGATCTGGTATAGACACCATTGGGAGGAGAAGCGAAAACAATTTTCAATTGGTACTAGTCTTATTGAACATGTGATGATTCAATGTATCTATTTGAGGTGGATATTGGTGAGCTATAGAAATTGATAGGGTATCGGGGGAGGGTATCTTGAGTAGGAGACAAGGGGATGTAGATATATTTTCCTCAATGCTTAGACTTCCCAAGATTCACTGCCTCGACCAAAACCTAAACATCATGATGATTGGAGGAAACCTATGGACTATAGGGACCCAAAGGAAGAAATGGTGTCAACAGGAAAACTAAATGACCAATGAGATGAGGGTAAAACCTTGGAAGATGCAATGAAACCTGAGGAATATGGGCTAGAGGAGTAGGAGAAACATCGACACCACCTGCAAGACCTAGATCTAGATTTTTCAAATTGTGAAGGATATTTCTTATCGGGGCCAAAACCGCACCACTAGATGAAAGATCTAGGTAATGAGAGACTATGAACCTTGATAAATTATTTTTACAGGATTTAAAGGAATAATCTTAGAGGTGAAAATACATAAAAAACCAGGTAGGGGTAGGATAAAATAGATATTTCCACCACACAAATGAATCATTGACCCTAATAAGATGCTGCACTAGAGTGGAGAGGGAGAGATCAAATTAGACTCAAATATGTACCACATAAATGGTCTAAATGTAAAGGGTCCATTCATCTATACAGATAAAATACACTAAAGATTCACCAATTCCTCATAAGAAAGAAATATTCTGGAAGGGAAGAGGCTAAGCGGGTAGGTTAATCCACACCACCACTTGAGTGGAATCCTTCCCTAGGTGAACATCCATAGATGATCAAAATATATTAAAGAGACATAAACCTAATGATACAAGGTTATTATTATAGGAATTAAAAAATGTTTTCAAGAATCAACTTTGACACAAAATGACTTCTGATTCAGCGATGATGCATTGTCCGACACTGTAGGACCCTAGGATCTAATGAAGTTCTGAAAAATGATAGGGGATGTTTTTCCATGCTGAGCCTTTCCGCCAATATCCACATATGTAAAGATGTTTCCTACCAAAAGTAATTGGTAAGAAATATGAGAAATAGAGAACCCTCCTCTGATCCTGAGTGAATTTCCTCCATATGAACTCTTGGGATTTGAGAAAGTGAAGATGATTGGGAAGAGGGGGGGGGGGAATGAGGATATCGTTGAGGGAAGAACTGGTCGATGACTCTGTTCCAATCGATCGAGGAAACATACACATAAGTGGGCCTAAGAAATCTAACATTAGGTAGGGAGGATGATGATGAAGCATTCCTTCCACTAATATGAGTGGTGGCGATACCTATATGAATGGAGCTGGAGATGGGCTTATGGTCAAAATCATTTGAGACAGTGGAAGTGTGTTATCCATAGCATTTTGAAAATACATTCAAAACTATGATAAAAATAAATGAACTTTTTTAAATAAAATAAGAATTTTTCCAATTATGAAATGTTTTGAGTGTGATTAATATGTAAATAATAGTTCAGAAGCCTCACAATATTGTTATGTTAAAGATAATGATAGGGATATGTGGCATGCGATTCAAAAATACAAGGTTTTTTCATAAAACTCTCAAAGTATTGAAATTGAAACGAACTCGTTTTTAGTATTCATTTATGTTTACTTTCGTGTGATAAATTTATTCACTCATTGACATGGGATTCAAAAAATGGTAAATATAATAATTTGAGCTCACAAGTATTAGAAAAAATTGTAAAATTTAAAAATAAGCAGATAAAAAATTCGAAAATGATAATTTTAAAAAATAATTTTTTGAGAATAAAAAACTATAACTTCCACCACCCCCAAACATAAATAATGATATACTCTTAATAAATTAAAGTATATTTAACATGTAATCAAATTCATAATCGATTCAAAACAAACAAGTTATAATGAGAGGTACAAACTCATGATTTTTATTGATAAATAGGTTAGAGGGGTTTGATCTCCTCCATTGGATTTGATGGAAAGTTACCATATAATTTCTTCAGCCCGTGTCCATTAATAGTGAATGGTTATTGTTTTACTTTATTCATTATCTACCAAAAACCATAAGTATTTACATTAGTAAGTATAAATGGACCCTCACTTCTGGAATAAAGTTTACCTAGAATCAAATTGAGTCTTTAGATGTATAACAACACTATGTCTATATGATTGAATTATTTTAGTTGGATCAGCTTGTTATGGGACACCGTAATTCTCCTTTTGTATGTAATTAAATTTTCAAAATATTCTCTTTTAATTTCAGATATCTCTTATAGGTAAAATCTCCTCTCTTTTTAGCTCTGCTTAGGTCCAAATTCATCTCTCTCAGAACCCTATATGCCATGTTATCTAATTTCATATGTTGGTGGAAATTTTTACCAAAAAATATTATATAGGCTCTTTTATATCTGAGTTTTATAGGCATTACTATAAGATAATAAGTTGTCTAAGAACCTTTATATCCAATCCTTCCTATTGGGTTTAATAGTCTTATCCAGAATTACTTTGATTTCCATGTTAGAAACTTCATCTTTCCTATTAGTTTGTAAATGATGGGGTGTTTATATTTTATGATACACCCCATAATTTCTCAAAAAAATATCCACTATACTAATGAAAAACTGTGTTACTTTATCACTTATTATATCTCTAGTCACTGAAAAACTTAAAAATATTTTAGCCCAGAAAAAATCACAAACAGCACAAGCATTATCTGTTTTGGTACCTTTTACTTACACCTATTTCCAAACATAATATACTACAAGTAAGATATAATAATTTAAAAATAAAATTAGGAAATTTACCACAACATATATTCCCTATATTTAAAAAATTTCATAAAAAAATTATGTTTCCTTTATCATATTTCTTGTCCCTTTGAAATATTTCCCCAAAACTAACATTTTCACACCTTTTGAAAATTCATGTGAATCTTTTAAAAGGGAGGGATAATAAATTTTAGATTATAAAACCTTCCATCCTATAAGTCAACTCCAAAAGTATCCTCTATAAGATAAAGTGTGACAAAACTTAACAATGTATTAAATTTCACTTTTATAAAATCATCTTCGTATCGCAAGGTCATTGTAAATTTTAAAAATAAATAGATCCTCTAAAATGTAATATCTAGATTTAGATTTAAGTTTTTGAATTCTATGAGAATTTAAGTGATATAGGACCTAATATGTTACTAAATAACTGATCATTTCAATATACCAAGACCCTTCTCCTTCAATCATGTATAACTTCTCTCATGGAATGTGATCATTCAATGGATCTAGGTCTAGAATTTTAACTTTAGTAGTATTAGGTAGCAAATCAAGTGATTGGACACTTGGTTCTCAAATTACCTTATTATATTTTATTTTTATGTTAAAATCCTGTAATAGTAGTATCTATCTCATAATCACATGTTTTTCTTCAGTCCTCTTCTTCATGTACCTCAGAGTAATATGATCAAAAAACACAATGATTTTAGTTCTATAAAGATATGATCTAAATATTTCCAAATCAAATAAAACTAAAAAAAATCAATTTCTATGGTTGTGTAGTTGAATTAGTCTATATATTGGGGGATTTAGATATAGTAAATGACTTATTTCCTACACTCAATTCTCTAAGAAAAGACTGATCCAAGGGACTGGTTAGAAGAAACATAAAGTATCTTGAATGGTTCTTCCTAATTTGGTGGTTGCATAACTAGTGGATTTATCAATATAATATTAAATCAAAAAGTATTCCCTGAAATAATTATTGAAATTAACATTAGTATATTTCAAAATTTACCTAGAGTGAGGGAGATATATAATAATAATGTCTTTGATAAAATTCTCATAGAATCATGCATGTTTTAAAATGATCAAACGTTGTTCACACAAGTTGAGTAAGTCAAGGAATTTATCACATAAGTTTTTTTATATTCTTTAATTTATTTTTTGGGGAAATTACATTCCCAAATAAAATTCCTCTATCAACAATGAAATTTCACTTTTCAAAATTCAAAACAATATTCATTTCAATGCAAGTTTTCAAGAATTTTTTATATTTTTAAAACAATGATTAAATGAATTAACAAAAACTATGAAATAATCCAAGAATAACTCTGGGGAATCCATAATTTTATTAGAATATATACTTAAAATTCCCTTATGAAATGTACTAGGAGCATTATAGAATACAAAAATGGAATCATTTTGTAAGAAAAAGTTCTAAACTAACAAGTAAAGGTAGTCTTATCTTGATTCCCAAGAGAAATGGATACTTAAAAATAACATGAAAATCCATTCAAAAAGTAGTAATGAAATCTACCAAAAAATATATCAAACATATAGTTAATAAATGGGATGGGTAAATGATCTTTCTTAATGAATTGATTCAACTTATTAATGTCTTTACACACTCTCCAACTATTTTTTATTCTGATAGGGATTAATTCATTCACTTCATTACTCGTAATGGTTAGTCCAATTTTCTTGATATCAAAATGGATGGGGTTGACGAATTTTTAATATAAAATGGGATATATTATTCCTTATTTCACAATATTCTCTATATCCTTTTTTACTAATTCCCCATTCTAGGTTTTAGCCTCCTTTGGGATTGTCTGACATGTTTGTAATCTCCCTCAAGATGAATTCCGTGTGAGAAGATTTTCAGGTTTATTATTAGTATATCACCTAGTATCCGCCCTATTTATTTGGAATTAATTCTCAAAATTTTAATTAATGGTTTTTATTAGGTTTTATAAAAAATGTGGGCAATTATTATTGGTAAATTTTCTCTTTCCACGAGGTACACATATTTAAAATCAGTGGGAAGTGGTTTTAATTCTATATTTGGGGATTGATCAAGAGATGAGATTAAATTAAGGTTACCAAATACTTAAAAATTATTTTCCTATAAAAAGGGAACATATAATCTTCTTCTTCAAGAGATAAATCATCATATTCATCATAAACATCTGAGGTTTCCTCTTATTTTCAATGTGAAAACATAATTCTATTAGTTTAAAAAAAATTATAGCCTAATATTCTATGGAATTATCTATAATTAAATTATTAACCATGTTTATAAATTCATGAAACATGCCATAATATTTACAGGTTTCATATTTCTCAAGGACAGAATGTGTAAAGAGTGATTGATTATCTGAAAGGAGCCACATTAAGTCAATCATATTGAAGTGGAAAATGCTGTCTCAAAACTCGATGGCATGTGTTCCTTAATTGATGATTGTATTGTCCATATTTAAGAGTGGTATCCCAAAAAATATGAGTGTGTTTAATGGGATCCTATATTCTTCCATGTTCAACAAATAATTTATCAAGGAATAGTATATATTTTACTTTTAGTAAGACATATTCCAAAATTACTACTAGAAAAATTGTTGATTTTTTTGCAAGATAAACAGTAAATATTATGAGATTAAAGTATCCATTGTAAAAAAAAGTGTATAATGAGTGAGTCAATATATTAACATATTCAAATAGATAATATAAATCATTAGAAAAGTTCAAATAAGTAATGGTGCATGGAATAGAAAATATACTACTATCTTCATATCTGGTTTCAATCTATGGTGTGATAATGGCTGAGAAAATTCTTCTAAAGATGATATTATCATCACCTTGAAGTATCCTCTTATTTTTTTTTAAATTTCCTTAAAAAATTTAGAATACTTTGGTATTTTTTGAGTTATTATAGCAGGGGTATATTAATTTCCACTATCTAGAAAGTTTTTATAATTTCTTTTTGAAGTTATTATTCTTATATTTTCATTGATTATTTCATCCTTGATTGAAATTGTGGGGGTAGTTATTTATTCTAAATTGTTTTTATCTTTTAAATCTTGTTTATTATCTCTTCCTACTAGGTCGACCCTTCTTCTATTGCTATTTGTTTTCTTCTTCTTGGGGAATTTGTATATAATTTTAAGAAATCCCAACTTCAATATCCTCCATCTCAAGTGGAGTTGTTTCAGGTTTAGGGGTGGATAGTTTTGGTAGTTATTTTAATTTTATTATTGATATCATACTGATATTATCCTTAGGGTTTTAAACTATTTGGGATGATATTTTTACTAGAGTTTTAGATAGAATTTTCAAAAGGCTTTCGCTAGTGTTTTTCATCTTATCTACTATATTATTTATCTCCTCTACCTTGTAACCTTGTTATTGCTAAATAGAATCACTTTAAATGATGAATTAATATTATTAGGGTCTCTTTTGATAGAAAAAATGTGTTTTTTTAGGTAAATAATAGGACTATATGATTATGTTTATTAAAAAGGTGGTGGGTTTCAGAATTGATGTAGGAAATAATGATGGTTTGGGTACTGATTTTATTAAGGGGGTTTAGCCTAATTCTATTGATTTTAAAATACATATTGGAATTCAGAAGGATATATCCATACATATTTTGGTGTAATTTATTTAGATAAAAGTAATCTTCATAAATTTACAAGCCCTGCACTTTAGAACACTGATCAGTGAAATTTTAAGGTGACAGAAATATACTGCATACCTTTGTTGGCGCTTGTTGTTCACTCACTAGTTTCAAGTGAAGGTTTTAGGTGTAATAGAATCATATTGTGATGATATGAACAACTTCTATTTTAGTCTTAATTTAGATGTAATTTTCAACACACATGATCAAAATGTCATGTCTAATAAAAACCATTTATTACATGACTAGATTAAAATTCCAGAATTAGAAGAAGAGGATCTGCATATATAATTTATAATTAATTTATGAAATAATATAGAATTACCTAAACTTTTAATTCAAATTTTTTTATTAATTTGATTAACTATATTTCATTGTATCATCATTGCACTGTAGGATCCAAGTGTAGATTCCAACTAGATGTGATCCCAAGGCACACGAAAATCTCTAAATCTCACTGTAGAATTTCTAAGTGCTAGAGTGACTGATCCTGATCATTTTCATTGTTCATGGTTGATCACAATAGTCTTCTTCTCAAAGGATGAACAAATCCTTAGGTTCCATTAGAGTATTTAATGATTAGGAAGAGAGAATACACTTTAGGTATTGAGAAAGTATATCTCTATCAGTTGTACACAACAAAAATTAATTAATTAAAAGTGACATAATTAGATATTTATTATGGAATGTTTAGGGTTGGAAAATCAAACATAATCCCATTACCATATTTAATATACTTAGTTCATAAAATTTCCATTAATAAAAATATCATTATTATTATCACTTTACATGTGTAATTATTTAAGAATATAAATAAATATCATTTACACCATTTCCTATTAGAATATTAAGCTTAATCCAGTTTTCCTCATCAACATTTACTAATCCTTAAAAAATTACTATTTAATAATTAAATATCACTACATTATTCTATGATAAATATAATAAATATTTTATTATCGAAACTTGAAAATATTTATTATTATTATTACTATTTAACCTACTTATTATTTTTAATAACTTGTGATTAAATTATGATGATTAACTAAACCCAAATAAATACTATTTATTCCAAAATTTTAAATTAATTACATGAATTTATCTAATATTTTGGATAAAGTAAGTGTGTGACCCTATATAACTCTTTATCAATGGCGTTAGGCATAACCACCTAAAGTTCAAGGTTAGAATGTAACAACATGACAAGGTTATCATAGAGAAAGAAGTGAATATCACAATGAACTATAACATCCTATGAATGCTTAAGGTGTAATATAATCCTTTATCATGACATATCAATTCAAGAGTGTTTCATACTGGTGCCATCAACCTATATGATCAATGACTCTTTCTTTGGATTTCTAAAAATGAACTCACACATTGAAAACTATGACCATACCTTATATAGGTATTTTCATTCCCATTAAAGGGCCTAGGATGTTAACTTCTGTAAAGGGACATAAGAGATAAATCCTTTATCACATTATCCAAAAATGAAAAAATACCCATGATTCACACAACAAATCCTACCTCACCGCAAGCATACATCATCACGTTTTTCATCAGTACATCAATGTATGTGATTCATGATATCCATTAATGATATTATTCATGTCTAAGGATTAATACACACATCCTCATATAAGAAAATCCAATAACACATGGATATGTTGATTTAAAATTTCCTGATCTATTCTAATAACCTCATATCTAAAATATACTAATTAAAACACTAAAAGAATGTTCCGTAATGACGAATGAGCCTCTTACCCCTGATAACCTACATTTTCTATGTCCCTTATGACAATATCATATAGCCATAGAACATGTATTCAAGAATACTATCATGAAACCTCTAGGATCTCATCATTGTGGGGAACTACAATGACCATTCAATGAAACATTAATTCTTAGGACATTATCATATAGGATATTCATGCAAAGGAACAATCATGATTAAATAAGAAACATCATTAATAATGAAAAATATGTTATCAAGTAATATCAATGTCCATTATAGTGAACTAACTCTAACATGAAGGCCATCCATCTCACTATAATGATTATATCTTCAAGATTAGTTTATAATAAAGGTGATGGATGAGAATTCATTACCTATTGTATGCCCGTTTTACCATTACATCTTTCAACAAAATATTAAAAGTTATAATAAATCTTCTCAATCAATCCCTTGACTTCTTTTGGATACTTTCAATCAAAGATCCTTTAGATTATATGTATAGTAGGTTATTGTCATTATCCAATAAGACTTGGTAAAATAAAACAAGTGATGGTCCTTGACTGTTTGATGTGGGATACTGGCACATAGATTCTTTAACCTCTCATAGTACTCATAGAGGGTATCTTTAGATGACTGTCTGATGATATAGATATATATTTTCATATTTTTGATTCTAGAGGTGGGGAATAATCTTTACATGAAGCATTTATTTAAGTAATCACAATCATTTACTTCACCTGGTTGTAGGCTTTACCAACATTATTTTATAGATCCTTCTAGTGAAAATGGAAATTATCTCAACTTTAACTACTCCACAGCTACTGCTTAATGTTTGAAAGTGGATTAGACATATGTGAACTCTTTATTATGTTTGTTTGGGTCTTCTCCTTCCATTCCATGGATTTAGGAACTAATTAGATTATTCTAGGTTTCATCTCAAAATTATTTTGTAATTATGGAATGGAAATTCTGTTCTTTTTATTAAGTAATTATAGTGAATAAGGCCTCTAAGGGTATGATTGGGTTTTTTATCCATGTTGGATGAATCATAGTGAACAATTTAAATTTCACTTGAGTCTACAAGAGAAATTTACAAAAATTTAGTATGAAAATTAATGTTTTGATGTCTATTCAATAGGGTTATTTAAATTTTAGGATCTATTGGGTAAGGATTAGTCTTTCGGTTCTATTCATGAAATGTGAGGATTAGATTATTTACTCCACCTATCCATAAAATACACCATGTTTTGAAACATTTCAATTGTGGGGTTTGGAAAAATCAATTAACTTCAATGTTTGAATATATTATAGTGGTTAACTTAGGATATCTCTAAAGAATAATTCACGAAAATCATTTCTATTGCTTTAAATTAAAGAAATGGATGTTTTTTAAATTGTTTAATTCTGAAAATAAAATAATGAAATGAAAACATGATTGAAAATAGTAGCATGAGATAGGTGACTAAGTTAGGGTTGGTTTTCCAATTTTAATTCTATCTTAGTTCTATGTTATCCAATCCTTTTCTACTTGTCCAATGAAAGTGAGATTCAACAATCACTTCCTCTCACTCCTTTTGTCAAATAAAAATTGTGGGAATAACCCTTACTAAAATATCAACTTGGTCTAACCTCATTCCAATGTGTGATAGGGTTGTAGTGAATATCTTCAATTGACATAGTAAATATCTGATCTGGTTTGGTTTTTCGTAAATAGTAAAGAGTGCACACTACCCCTCCCACATAAACTAAAAATCGATGAGTACTTTACCAAGATTAATTGGTGTATTCCATCATATATAAACCAAAACCTAGTACACATATATAATAATCATCAACCTAGATAATAACAATAAAATAATGTATAATAATATACATTCTCACTTGATAATAAAACCTTTTATTTTAATATTTAATCAAATTAAAAAAAAGAAATTGTTTCAGTCAATGAAGTTCAAGAAATGAAGCATTACAAAAATAAAACCTCCTCTTAACCAATGAATTTGATGTTTAACCCTCCATGTGAATTGTAAAAAAGAATAATTTGGAAGAATAATCCCTTAAACAAATATGAAAATAGAAAATTCAGGGAAGAAAATGTCTTCTCTAGAATCCATTCATCAAAATATTGTATGATTTTTCCCACCAAATGGATGAATATACACTAAATGTATTCCTTAGAGTATTTTATCTTTTATTTTCATTTATTCCCACAAAATTTGAATCCATTTAAACATGTTTACATATGTTATGACCAAATTACTAATGATTTATTTTCATAGATGAATAGACTATTCAACTTTCTACTATAACATGTGCCAACCTATTAATATAATGAATGAATATAGATTTTATATTTTATAGAGGTACGTTCTATAGATACCTCTTTACATTTCAAGTGGAATAATCACCTTTTGAGTTATATATCCCATGTTACACTTCATTTATTAAAGGAAGGAAAATTCTATCCCCCCAAACATCTTCCTACTTTCATGATTAATTTGGTACTTCTAGATTACAATTCAATAGTTGGGACAATTGAAAGAAATTAATCCCATGAAAAGTGTAATCCTATAAAAAAATAATTTCTCAATTTGGATCAATAGTGAAAAATTTATTGCTGAAACATCAAAGAGATAAAAAATAGTGAAAATTCCATAGTTAAGAAATTTTCACATTTATGGTAAAAATTAAAAAAATGATACAATTTAGATCGAACTAATAAATTGGAAAGGATTAAATAATTGAAAGACAGATAAAAATATGGAAATATAATCTCTATCACATAATCATAATATTATCAATATATATATATATATATACATATATAATGATAATACATTAATATCTTTATGAAACACTATAATCTAGAACAAATCATTTTTAAACTTTTTATTAAGCTATATTATAAACCAGAACACAAACAATCTATATAGATATGGATACCACTAGATTAAATAAGCCACTATTACTTTTTTATTTATACTTACTATGACATAAAAGATCAAATTGATCTATAGAAGTACTAGTTCTTATCGCTCCCTTGATAACTATGTCACGAAACGTCCCCAAGGCCCGTGCCATGACTACCCCAAGCCCGCCTTCCATAGGCCAGGGGCTGACGACTAGCACTAAAAGGCATATCCCTTAAAACTGGGAAGGCATTGCCTTTATATCCTGTAAAACACACTTAACCAAGCACACAACAAGATATGATCACAAGTAAACTATATAGCAAAAAGTGTGTTGAAAGTAAGATGGGCCGGAATACAGGCCCAACAGTAAAGGTACAAGTACAAAAGGAAATACAATACAATTGAATAATGAGAAAGAAAACTACTGGGCTGTCCTCCGAGGTTCCTACCTAAAGGGTAGGTACAAATTGCCTCATCGGCACTCCAAGTCTGCCCATCTCCTCAGCACTCCACGTCCGCCCGTCTCATCTGCGTACCGACACACCGTATGGTCCACCTCTGGGCACCATCCAGTCTTGGTACCCTCAGCCCCGACCAGTGCTATCCATCATCTGGACAAAACACAACAATGTGAGGGCGAAGCCCGTGTAGGGGTGAGTATAACGATACTCAGTAGGGACCCCGAGACCCTCAAGGACTCACAAAATCCACAAAGGATAAACCAAAAAGCATGAAATCAACTGACAACCCTACTTTGGTATATGCCCATACATATACCTAAGTTATCAAGTATACCCATCTCAATCATGAAGAAACCCATGGTCCAAACCAAAATCCCAAAGCTCAAATGTTCCACAAAGTTAGGAATACCATGAAGGTAAGTACCACACAGGTACGCCACACAGAAAAATACCACCAAGGTATTACCACGAAGAAGTACCACAAAGGTACAGACTCAGCTCACACCAGGTATATCTTAGGTACAGTAGTAGAGATGATTAGATGTAACTACTGAATCATCTTACTAGCTCAAGAGGCAGACCCAAGAAGGATCTCAAATTATAGACCCACACAGGATCCTAGTACATCGTTAGACCCACACAGGATCCTAGTACATTGTCAGACCCACACAGGACCCTAGTACACCGTCAGGCCCACACATGATCCTAGTACATTGTGAGACCCACAGAGGATCCTAGTACATCGTCAAACCCACACAGGATCCTATTACATCGTCTGACCCACACAGGATCCTAGTACATCGTCAGACCCACACAGGTTCATAGTACATCGTCACACCTACACAGGATCCTAGTACATCATCAGACCCACAGAAGATCCTAGTACATCGTCAAACCCACACAGGATCCTAGTACATTGTCAGACCTACACATGATCATAGTACATCATCAGACCCAAACACGATCCTAGTACATTGTCAGACCCAGCTACAGGGTGATGACACAAAGCTTTCTCATCTATGGGAGAGTCCGCTACTCAAGCTACTGGTCGATACTCCAAATTCCACGAAGTCCCATGAATAATTATCCCAAAGGAACTCCATGTAAAAGGGGTCTCAATGCAACAGACAGTGCATCAATTAGATGTCCGATCTGTAAGTTATTAGCCTTTTAGTCCCGAGGGCCCGGTTGGATTCATGCTCTTTCCAACCAAACTGTACCCAAACATTATCCAAATCTAAAGTGGGGTATACCAAAAAGGACCATCTCGCTCCAAGATTTCTAACACCACAAATGGTTCATCAAACAGATGCCTGATTCCAAAGTTATTTCCAAAAGAGCAGTTGTGGGTCAAAGTTGGTTCGGGTCCGGTCCAACCCGGCCTGGGTCGACCCGACCCGGTTCAGGTCAACCCGGCCAACGCAGGGCGGCCCATCACGTGTGGGCCGACCTAGCCTGTCCACGTGTGGAGGTGATTCGCACGTCCCCAGCTCCTTCTCACCGATCGGCCGAAGCCGTTCATTCGCCAGGAAACACGCGGGACCCACGGGGTCCCACTCGTTCCAGCTCGGCCAGCCAAAATGGACGGCCTCTTCTCCTCCCGGCAGCCTATCGTGCACCGCCGTTCCACGAACATCCAAAGGCCGGCCACCCTCCCTTCGCTGTCGTGGCACAAGGTTGCGACCCTTCTCTACCAGGTGGCGCGGACGGGCCCCGCCGCGCCTTCGTGCGACCGGACACCACCGGCCACCGCCGTGGCCAATGGGCTGCAACCCTTCTCCGGTGGTGCAGTCGTGCCGCCGTCTTCGTTGTGGTCAGCCGTGGTGCCGGCCGCCACTCTTGAGTTCCACTGGTTCCAATTTCCTGCACCGGTCATCATCCTCCTCCATCATGAAGAACACAACAAATATTACACAAAGATTTGTGGAGTGGTCAGGCCAAATTCATTGGGCCCGCACCCTCCACGTTACAGCGGTAGAAAGTGGCTCCATTATTTCTTGAATCACGAAGAATTTTCAAGAACGGGTAAGGGGGAAAATTAAAACATCAAACCCTACAAGATAACCCACAAAAAACTCATGCAAAGATGAAAGAATCGCGGGTCAACCCATTAGTCAGTTGACCCATGTTATTCGTATAAATTCAAGAATGGGGAGGAGGAAAATAAAAAATTCTCAAATGAAATAACCCATACCTTGAACGTCGAAGATTCGTCCATGCTTTTCAATGGACCGTGTTATTAGTTCCCACAATTGACTCCCAAATATGCCCCTCGCACATCACCCATTGGTGGTTCGATGTCATCTGTCACCTCCTGCTAGGTCGGATTTGTCTTCTAAGGGTCTGGCATCACGACATTCCTTCAGCAATTGGCTGCTTGGTGAATCTCTTAGACCCCTCTTCCCTAGCTCCATATTTATAAGAGAGGAGGAGGGTAAGTAACAACGTGAAGAGTTAATGGGGCCCATTAATTAGGAAGCTTCCTAATCCCCCCCAACATTGATGTTACTCAGATTGAAGGGTCAAGCCATTTATTGGCTTGAAACGTCGCCAGTCCCACCTTACCAATTATCCATTGGAGGAATATAATACCAATAAAATAATAAAGATATTTTATTTATTCTATTAAAAGTTCCAAAAACTAAATTTTTCTCTGGACCTACTGTGGTCGAAGTGAAGGTCTCCTCAAGCAAATATCAGTGTTTTGAGTTCAACTGTGTCCTGATATTTCAATTCCAAGCACCAATTCAAAAGTTATGAAACACCGCTTGTGCGTTTACTGAACGTACCCGAACTGAAAATTATAACAGTCACCCCTAACCCACGACGGTCAAGGTTAGGCTCTGCCTAAGTGAAACACGCTCCAACAAACCCAATGGTACTCTTGGATTTCCAATCTGAGTTACTGTTTAACAGTTATGGATTTTACAATAAAATAATTGTCACTTAATTATTTTATTTACGGACAAACACTAACTTTAACTGGTGGACAATGCGAACCAAAGTTAGTATCTTCATAAATAAAGCATTCTCTCACTAGTTCAGTGGTGGTCTTGGATTTTCAATCCGGGATACCATTTGTGAGTTATAACCATTTGAAAAATAAAATAATTTATTTAATTATTTTATTTATGATTATTCCATTTTTGGGTTTTCTCACAGGAGACCCGTGAAGACCAAAATTAAGTCGCGCCTAGGGTAAAAAAACCATTCTAAACCCAACGGTGCACTCATATTTTTGATCTAGGAACCCATTTAATAGTTATTCCACTTTTTCAGGAGAATTGCTTATACATGCTAATTAAAGCATAAAAAAACTTCAACAGATCATTCCAAGCACTCCAGGCCTCCGAATCACATACAGTTAGATTTCACGGTCTTGAAATAATTTCATATAATTAAAAATATTATTTGGAAATTTTGGTACATTAAATTCTCCCCACCTTATGGCTTTACGTACTCAAAAGCCAAAACAAAGGTAAAACAACCAAAAGAGGGTACTGAGCACGAATCTGAACCTCCTGCTCCCATGTGCTCTCCTAGATGTTCTCATGATGCCAATGTATGTGCACCAGAGGTATCTACCACCCACTAAGGACCTGCTTCAGTCGATCCTCCATCTATGTTGGAGCCTCCGTAAACATCACCCACTCATCGAAGTCCAGCTTGTTGTGGTCGATGACGTGAGATGGTTTTTGCACATATCTCTTCAACTGGGATACGTGGAAGATGTTGTGAACCCTCTCCAACTACGATGGAAGATCCAAGTGGTATGTTATCTCTTTTATCAACCAAAGTATCAGAAAAGGACCGATAAACATCGGTGATAACTTGATGCCTCGGCCAAATCTCCTTTGTCCCCGTTGAGTAGAGACTCGCAAGAATATGTGGCCCCCTCCTGAAACTCCAAGGGTCTCCGTATCCTGTCATCATAAGACTTCTACCAACTCTGTGCTGTCTTCACTTGATGATAAGTGATACATCATGATACAAATAATGTCACTTCTTTCTTCATCCCTGGCCACCAGTACTGACGGAAGAGGTCCTGGTACATCTTCACCACACCAGGATGTACTTCCATAAGGGATGTATGGAAATCCCTCAACACATCCTCCTAAAGCACCAATGGTACCATGGTACGTCCTTTAAAGAGGACATCATGATCCCCACCTTCCGAAAATCCATCAGGTGCCTGTCTTGTGGTTATCTGCGCACGTCGAGCCTCGTAGTCAATGCCCCCAAGTTGTGCCTCCCCAACCTGCTGAAGGAGTGGGGGAGTGACAGTCAAAGAATGGAGGTAAGTAGAATCATCTTTATTAGTGAAGGATATCTGCAGTGCGACTAGCTTCTCTGACGGCTCACTCAGCAGCTGCTGACCAAACCTCCTACTGAGTAAGTTTGCTATCACGTTCCCCTTCCGAGGAGTAAATATTTTCTCAAATTCATTGTCCTGGAGGAACTCTATCCATCTTATTTGTCTCAACTTCTGAAAGCTCTGCTGACACTTCTCTATCCATAGGAAAGTCCCCTCCTTCTTTGTCAAAGATGAAAAGGGTGCCTCTACCCTGGAAAAGTCTAGTCCAAAGCATTGGTAGTACCTAGCCAAACCAAAATTCCCTCTACCTATGGGGGGGAGGGGAATCCTGGATACATATTTTGAAAAGCTATCCCCATGCTCTACCACTCATGTTTGGAACTAAAAACTAAAAACTCTTGCTGCCACGAGGGTAAGTCTGGCAAACTCAAGAGTGATTGGCTGCACCCTCCTATGCATGAGTTTATCCTGTTCTTCCCGGGTTTTATTTTTCACCGACCAAGGAAAACCCCATTCCAATGTTGTAAAGAAACCACCATCTTGCCTAATATATTCAATATGAGTATGAACTGTGGTTGTCTAGTCCATACCCAAACTAACGTCGTATGACCTTGACGCTACCACCAAGATGTTCCAATTGAAACTCTCACCACAAGGGTCAGATCACACTGTCGGAGTAAGTGTGCCTATCGAGTCTCCTCCCAAAGGTATCTCCAGAAGTGAGGGTCAAGTCAATGGTTTAACCAGAAATTCTTGGTCTTGAACAAGATTCATGGAAGGAAAGAATGATTGGTTCCTATGTATATTGATATGGCAGCTGGTAGTAGACATAGACCGTACCTAGAATCATTACAAGATCCCCTGGGTCGCACTCCTTGACCGCATGAAGCTACTCCCTTTATCTGTCCTCCAGCTCCCTGAGCCTGGTGGGAACCACATATGGGTGGTGGTTGTATCATGTCCAAATGTACACCACCTCATGCTGCTCTCCTAGCTCTACTTCCACATCTGTATCCCTACAGATTCATCTGTCCTTAATAATTACTCTTCCTGAAACATTTACACACCCATGTCTCTAAAACTGGCGTCAGTTTCTTGCTTTCCCACTACTAACATTCACTGGTTGCATTTTATCTGCCAAAGAAAATTCAGCCATAAAGGTTCTCTCTTTCACCCTAACATAAGTAGGAATACATAGAGGAATAGTGCTGGCTCGGATGTCACTAAACACACCTCTCTTGGAGGTCCGAGCCCTGAAGCACTAGGTTTACTGTATGTATCGAGTACCTGATATGGTTAGAACACCTTAATGAATACTTAGCTACTAACGTGTTGTACTTCCAAAGCTGTATAAGCTCTAGGGAACTCTCAGGCACCTCCTCAAGAAGTCCTCAACCACCTATGGGTCAGGCTCGCCTCAGAACCTGAGGGGTATCTGATGTTTAAACACGTGTGAGGTACTAAGCCTATATGTGTCCTTTACCGGTATCATCATTTGTAAATGCTAACCAGCAGATAGTGATATAGCTAGCACACTACCCAAAGGTACCATCTCGGGCAACGTTCCACATACCGAAGCCTCATCACTATGCAGACCATCCTCATGATCACTCACTGGATAATATTATTAGCTATGATCACCATCTACTCTACTGGTGTCTCAAAAAGGTATAAAACTCTAGAAACCACCTCCATTCATCCCTCAGATGCATGGGAATCTGTCTCGCCTCAAAACCTTGGAGGCCTTTGTTGCTTGAACTCGTGAAACACGCTCTTTTGGGGTGCACCACTCGCCAGTGTGGCTGGTGGTAACTACTGCCCAATGGGTAGTGGTGCTGCTGGTACACCACCCGAAGGTGCCAACATAGTAAGAGGGCCCTGCAACAGAGACTCGTCACTCGTTGGGAAGTCATCATGTACTCTCTAGGGAATCCTAGCTGGCTGTCTATGTAGCAACATCATGACAAGGAACTCGTGCACCACAATCATTATGTTATACCTAGTGAGCTGACTCAATAAAATACAAGAAAACTTTTCAAAACACACACACAATCAGTGTTTTCATGCACTAAGTCAGAAATCAGAAGTCAGGGTCCTAGTGTATGGATATGTCAACCGCCGCTCCAACACTAGATTCCCTTAACTGATAACCACACTCACTACACTTAACACTATTGCTGTTAAAAAGATCAAAGTCCAATGTTATATGGTAGAACTAACTCCTCTAATACCAATTTGTCATGACCCGTCCCTGGGGCCCACGTTGTGACTATCCCAAGCCCACCTTCTATTGTCCAGGGGCTTGCGACTAACACCGAAAGACATATCCACTTCAACCAGGAAGGCATTGACTTTATATCTTGTAAAACACAGTCAACCATGCACACAATAATATATGATCACAAGTAAACTGTATATCAAAAAGGGTGATGAAAGTAAGAGGGGTCGGAATACAAGCCCAACAGTAAAGGTACAAGTACAACTGGAAATACAATACAACTGAAGAAAGAGAAAGACAGATATTGGATCATCCTCCGAGGTTCCTACTTGAAGGGTAGGTACATATTGCCTCCTCAAAACTCTACATCTGTTCGTCTCCTTAGCACTCCACGTCCGCCCATCTCCCCTACGTACCGACACGTCGTATGGTCCACCTACGGGCACCGTCCAGTCCTCGTATCCTCAGCCCTGATCAGTATTGTCCGTCGTCTACACCAAACACAACAAGGTACGGGCGAATCCCATGCAAGGGTGAGTATAACGATACTCAATAGGGACCCTACGACCCTCAAGGTCTCACAAAATCCACAAAGAATAAACCAAAAAGTATGAAATCAACTGAAAACCCTACATAGGTATATGCCCATACATATACTAAAGTTTTCAAGTATACCCATCTCAATCATGAGGAAACACAGGGTCCAACCCAAAATCCCAAAGCACAACTATTCCAAAAAGGTAATAATTCCACGAAAGTAAGTACCACACCGGTACGCCACACAGAAGAATACCACCGAGGTATTACCATGAAGGAAAGTACCACACAGGTACAAACTGAGCTCACACTAGGTATATCAAAGGTACAGTAGTAGAGATGATTAGATGTAACTACTAAATCATCTTACTCTGTCAAGAGGCAGACCCAAGAATAATCCCAAATTACAAACCCACACAGGATCTCAGTACATCGTCAGACCAACACAGGATCCTGGTACATCGTCAGACCCACACAGGATCCTCGTACATCATCATACCCACATTGGATCCAAGTACATCATCAGACCCACAGAGGATCCTATTACATTGTCAGACCCACATAGGATCCTAGTACATCGTCAGACCCACACAGGATCCTAGTACATCGTTAGACCCACGGAGGATCCTAGTACATCGTCAGACCCACACATGATCCTAGTACATCGTCAGACCCACACAGGATCCTAGTACACCGTCAGACCCACAAAGGATCCTAGTACATCGTCAGACCCACATAGGATCCTAGTACATTGTCGGACCTACACATGATCTTAGTACATCGTCAGACCCACATAGGATCCTAGTATATCTTCATACCCAGACAGGATCCTAGTACAATTTCAGACCCACACAGGATCATAGTACATCGTCAGACCCACACAAGATCCCAGTACATCATCACACCAATATAGGATCATAGTACATCGTCAAACCCACACATGATCCTAGTACATTGTCAGACCCACAAAGGATCCTAGTAACTCGTTAGACCCATACAGGATCATAGTACATTGTCACACCCACATAGAATTCTAGTACATCTTCAGACTCACATAAGATCATAGAACATCGTCAGACCCACACATGATCCTAGTACGTTGTCAGAACCAACTACAGGGTACCCACACTAAGCTTGCTCATCTCCTAGAGAGTCTTCTTCTCAAGATACTGGTTGATACTTAAACTGCCACGAAGTCCCACGAAGATGTATCTCAAAGGACCTCTATGTAAAATGGGTGTCAACACAATAGATAGTGCATCAATCGGACTCTCAGTTTGTAATTTATTAGCCATTTAGTCCCGACGGCCCAATTGAATTCATACTTGATCCAACCCGACCATACCCAAAAATTATCCAAATCTCAAGTGGGGTATACCAAAAAGGACCTTCTCTCTCCATGGTTTCCAATGCCATAGACGGTTCGTCAAATGAACGCCCGCTTCCAATGTTATGGCCAAAAGAGCGATTATGGGTTGAAGTTGGTCCGGGTCCGGTCCAACCCGACCCGCTGGGTCCAGCCCGGCCCACGCTGGGAAGCCCAGCTTTGAAGGACCAGCCTGGCCCCAGGTTTGCGGGAGTCACACGCCCCCAGATCCTTCTCACCAAACGACCGAAGCCATTCGATCGCCAGGCAACACATGGGACCCACGTGGTCCTGCTCGGTCCAACTCAGCCGGCCAGAATGGCCAGCCTCTTCTTCTCCCGGGGGTGCGTCGTGCACCGCCATTCCATGACTGGATGAACACTGACCACCCTACCTTCGGTGCCATGACACAAGGCCACAACCCTTCTTTGACAGGTGGCGCAGATGCTCACCGCCCCTTCACACGGCCGGCCGCCGCCTTTTCTCTCTTGCAACCGACGAGCTGTGACCCTTCTTTGGTGGCACAGTCACGCCACTTCCTTCGTCGCGACTGGACATGGTGTCGGCCACCGCTCTCGAGTTCCACCGGTGCCAATTGCCGGCATCGGTCGCTGTCCTACTCCATCATGAAGAAGTCAACAAATATTACAAAAAGATTTTCAAAGTGGTCAGACCATGTTCATTTTTCGCACACCTCCGCGTTAGAGTGGTAGCAAGTGGCTCAATTATTTATTTAATGATGAAGAATTGTCAAGAATGGGTAAGGGAGAAATTAAAACATCAAACCCTACAAGATACCCTGCAACAACCTCCCGCAAAGATGAAAGAATCATGGGTTAACCCGTTAGTTGGTTGACCTGTGTTCATTGTATAAATTTTAGAACGAGGAGGAGTAAAATAAAAAATGCTCAAACAAAATAACCACCTACCTTTAATGTCAGAGAATCGTCCACACTTGTCGGTGGACCGTTTTCTTAGTTCTCACAATCAGCTCCCAAAGACGCGACTCACACGTCACCCATTGGTGCTTCGATGTCGTCCATCACCTCCCACTGGGTCAACTTCATCTTCTAAGGGTCTGGCGTCACGACATTCCTTCAGCAATTCACTGCTTGGTGAATCTCTTCGATACCCCTTCCCTAGCTCCATATTTATAGGAGAGGGGGAGGGTAAGTAAGGATGTAGATAATTAATGGGGCTCATTAATTAGGAAGCTTCCTAATTCCCCCCAACGTTGCTGTTACTCAGATTCGAGGGTCAAGCCATTTATTTTCTTGACATGTCGCTGGTCCCACCTTTTCGCTCGTCTGTTAGAGGAATAGAATAAAAATAAAATAATAAAGTTATTTTATTTATTCTATTAAAAGTTCAAAAAAAAAACTTTTTCTCCACACCTAATATAGTTGAAGTGAAGGTCTCTTTAAGATAATATCGGTGCTGTGAGTTCAACGATGTCCTCAGATTTCAATTCCGAGCACCAGTTCAAAAGTTACAAAATGCCTCTTGCACATTTACTGAACGTACCCGAAAAAGAGTTCAGAAAATAATTTACTGTCACCCTCGACCCATGCCGGTCAAGGTTAGGCTTTTCCCAAGTGAAACACGCCTCAAAAAACCCAATGTTACTCTTGGATTTCTAATATGATTTACCATTTAAATGTTATGGATTTTACAATAAAATAATTGTCACTTATTTCTTTTACTTACGGTAAAAAACTAACTTTCACTGGTGGCCCATGCTAGGTAAAGTTAGCATCTTCTTAATTAAATTATTCCCTTAAGAGTTCAGTGGTGGTTTCATATTTTCAATCCAAGATACCATTTATGAGTTATAATTATTTGAAAAATAAACTAATTTATTTAATTATTGTATTTATTATTATTCCATTTTTGGGTTTTCTCACAGGAGGCCCATGCTGACCAAACTTAAGTTGTGCCAAGGGTAAACCTGCCATTCTAAATGCAACAGTGCCCTCATATTTCTGATCCAGGAAACCATTTAAGTGTAATTACACTTTTTCAGGAAAACTGCTTATGCATGCTAATTAATGTTTAACAAAACTTTGACGGATCATTCTGGGCACTCCAGGCCTCGTAATCACACACCGCCAGATTTCACGGTCTTGAAATAATTCTATATAATTAAAAAAATTATATGGATATTACGGGACATTAAAAACTAGAATTTACACTTCACTAAGTACTAGATACTTATAATTTTCAAATTCTCAAGTATGGATGGATAGTTTTAACGGCTATCTCATATGGTTATCCTAGCTCTATTTTATATTTTATCATTATAATTTACACATAAAAATATCAAATATCATTAAATATCATCTAATTTGGGTTAGATTTGAAACAACTTATTCATAAGTAAATCTATTCATAATCTCCTCTTATACTTTTACAAATTAACTTAGACAATTTTCAGGACATGTCACATAGGCAACAATTCTATCTTGAATTAATATATCCTATATTTTTCAACACCATGTTTGTGTATATAAAATTATCCAATCTATGTAACCCCATATATTAATTTTAGAATATTTTGTTCCCTAGAACCACTATTATTACATTAGTTCATTCTTTGAGAAATATATTTCATCGAAGTCTTAACTTACAGTAAGACTATGCATCTATTTTCTATAATATATCAACACATTGGAAAATAAAATTTTAATGCTCCCCCTAACCTCTTCTAAATGCATGGATATATTTTATTATTATTAAAATAAAAATCACTTATGGATTCATCAAAATGAATATTCAAGGAACATAATGCTTGATTCAATATAAAAATGTATCTCTATAAATTTTATATCATATTATCTTTATTTGGTATCATCATATCTTCTAGTTGTGTCATATAGACATCTTCCATATGGTTTCAATTTAGGAATATGGTCATAAAATCCATTTTTCCAATTACATGATCATATAAATTTCACATGAGAAGTATAATTCTAATAGATTTACTAATATGGTTGGTGGAAAGGTTTCACCATTGACTATGTCTAGTTGATGCTCGAAACCTTTAGTAACCATCCATTCTTAATAATTACAATATTCTAGTTTCTTTTTAAATACCCACCAACATCTTCACTTCAATTCAGGAAGTTATCAAAATATAGAATTGGATTTTGGTATATGGAATCCATTTGTCAATTCATATGAACTTTACAATCATATATGGTTTCCACTTACTAATTCATAATATTATAAATTATTCATATATAATATTATATCTTGTCTCTTGGTGAATATAAAACTATCTCTTTGGTTATAACATTCCAATATAGTTTCTATCTTCAGAACAATTCATCCCACAAAATCTTATAGATTTGAGTGTTCCCACACCATGTTATGTGCATTTTTATCTGTGAATTAAATGATGTTTATCTTTCTCCCACTATCTCAAAATATAATTCCTTCCCTCTTATAGAAATATAGTCATTAACTTTAATAATACATTTATGTCTTTGGTTTGATTAATATCTTATATAAATCGTAAGATAATTAATTATGATTGACTTAGGGTATTTTTAATGAAATTTTGTTTCTAACATTATCCTTAATTAATTTTTCACATCAAAACAAATGAATATATAACATAATGAATTTGTTATCATACTGAAATTTATATGATATCCATTAGTCAATATAGCTAGAATATAGTTAGTTGTTACACTGATAGTTGTGAAACATTACTTGAAAGGAATCTTGGAAGAATCATAATAATTATAAGACTCATAATTGATTCTCCTTTTATAACAATCATCACCATATTGTTTATAAGATAATATGATTATAGGAATAACTCCACTTGATATTTAAATGAACAATAAATGTTTTATTTAAATATTTTATAACTATCCCACACAAAGTTTCTTATATATTTTACCAATTACAATGATTACTTCCACATTATATTCCTAAAATATCTTATCATAATATCATGAAGTATATGAGATTACCACATATTATCCTTAGAATAGTTTACACGTGGCTTACTAAACTAATAATAAAAAATTTATAGATGCACCTTTATCTATAAAGATTTATTTTTGTTAAACTGTATCAGTATATATATCAAAAATATATAATATTCTTATCTCTAAAGAGACTAAACACCATTCTACTTATATCCTTGAAAATTAATTTCAGTTTTACTTGACCAAGAATTATCTTTCCACCACTGGGTTTGAGTCTTGTATTTTATATTTTACATTCTCTACTGATATTGTATATCTATGATTCTAGTAATATTACACTATTAGGTATGATATGTAGTAATAATATTCATTTTAAACACGAAATAATGCCTCATTATGCCTAGAAATACACTATAAGATACATGTTTTAGTAATAATATATACAAATCAATATATTTACAATAATTAATCTACTCATAAATGTGAAGTTGTGATATTCTCTTAACCAACTTAGGAATCACCCTATTTTATCAAATTGAGAGCTCAATTTAATTCTTGTAATCATTATAAACTTTATTGGTTCATATATTTGAACACAAATATGTAAATTTAATACTATATTTAATATGTAAGTACTAAAATAGATATATTTAATCAAATTATGAATATTCCTAAATTATCAGATTCATTTTGTTTATTTTTCAATTCATTATATTTTCTTTTATAGTTACATTGATTTTCACATACAAAGATGATAATCTCTAATTCATTTACCTACTATTGGATATATTACTTATTTAAAAGTTTTTATAATTAATCTATAAAATTTAAACTCATAATAGGATTATTTAACATTTTATTCCACTTTATTTACCGTAATGGGTGTGGAAATGTGTTCCCACCAATCCCTATTAGCTTGAAGATGCATAATAAAAAGTTTCCAGATTCAATTCTCAATAATTTTTATTTAGTAGTTATTAATGAATGGAGAGTATCTAGGTAGAAATGATGAAAATATGAGATTAATAGATAATTTATTATGAAAATTGAATTTTAACATTTCTTAGAGATACGTATACTTTAGCTTATTGAAAGAAAGAACAATATCTAGGTATATATATTATAGTTTACAGTTGTATAATATAGTGTCAATCTCGATTATCTTAAGCCTCTCTTTCTCTTTTTCATGTTTTTGGAGATTAGATTTCATGGTGTATGCATACATTTATTTATATTAAATCTTTATATCTCTATAAATTGTTGATATTATGATGAAATTGATATTTTTATTATTCTATATGTATCTCCTATAAGTATCTTTTTCACATTTTCTTTCTCATTGAGGTGGTTGATCTAGAAGAGGGGATTTACACACATAATATAAATTTCCATATATTTTTCAAGTATACAAGAGACATTACCAGGATTGGAAATTTATGCTGGTGAGGAAATGGCTTTTTTTAGGAATGATCACAGTGTTCCCATGGTTTTATTTCAATATTTCTATAACAAATTTAATAAATTTTTATAAATTTATCTTGATTATCAGTTGTCATGTAATAAATTAGTTTTATTAGTCTCCAAATATTTTATCAAATCTCATAAACCCTTATAATTGGGTTTGATATATCCTATTAACTAGTATATTTTAGTGGTAATGAACTATACCCCCTTCAAATAACCCAAATGAAGGACTTATCAAATTTTCTAAATGAATTTATGTAATATTGTATTGTAAATTTCATTAACTCTTAGTTCTTAATATGATGAGTAGAGTCCATAATCATGAAATCCTAAACTCAAATTTTCTCAACACTTGCCAATATTTTACATGAACTCTTGTGAAGTAAGTCAACCCTTGAAGATAACTAGGTTAAATCAACAAATGAATTTCATTATAACTCCCTCATATTTGAAGAAACCCTGATAAGGGAAAAACAAGAACTTTTAGTCATGGATACATTCTAATTAATGTGACAGAAGATGATAAATGACTTAATATGTTCTTTGAGGGATTTTTTACCTTATCTGTAATATAATTAATTTTTTTTATTTACATGGTTATTAATATTATGGGAATTTTACTTAGTTAATCAACCATGTCGAATAAAATAATTTATGCATTATTCATTTATTTTATTTCATCATATCATGATTGAAAATTTATTTTCTATATGTGATTTAATTTGATCAACCAAATAATCCTTATACTGCATAAATTAATAAATAACCCTAAATTGATAAATAAAAATAAATAAGTGATATGGTCATGATTATTTCATATTTTGTTTGTTTTATCAATATGAAATGAACCAAACTTGACCATAGGGGAAATAACTACTAGAGTTAATACCTGAATTGAGTTATACCATCCCACCATTAACCAATATATCTCCTTGTTTTTTTTTACCTTAAATTGGGTCCTAAACTATCTACTCTTACTGAGATATCCATAATTTATAAATGCTTACTCACTTATTGGTGATGGTATTGAGGGTTTTGGGTTACATAAAATAATCCATGGACCTTAAGACCCATACATAATAAAGGAGGAATAGATGAAACACGATTAATTATATTTAATTTAATAATAAATTAATTACAAAAACCCATGTAATAAAACATTAAATTAAATAAGCTCAACACGTACACAGGTCGATCATGATTATTATCATTCATAACATGAAAAAAGTACACATTAAACATGTTATAATTTATTTCAACTCATTCATATAAATGTAATAGAATTAATAAATCAATCAACTTATTAATTAATTAATTAATTATCTAAATTTTCTATCCAAACTTTCATTGATATGTTATAAGACCTCAATATTGTTAAATATTTAAACAAAAAAATAAAATTATTTTTTAAAAAATTATTAAGTAAATGGTGTGTGCTGAAAAGGCCTCACAACGCATACCATTTCTAGGAAAAATTAAATTCAACACTAAAATTTAATATAAACGTGATTTGAACTAGAGGTAATATAGGTCATATTCTTCTGTGTATGATTAAATTAATTTCTAGAATTTAACACTAACATTTCATGTTTTTTACTCGACCCGATGTGTGAATTTCTTATTTCATTATCCTTTTAATGTAATTTGTACTTACATAGAATGTATGCATACATGATGTGTCATGATATACAAAAAATGTTGATTCATAGGTCCAGAAGCATAGTTTTCTTAGTGTGTATAACCACACGACATTCCATGAATATACACCCCATGTACCAATGGCATTGTTCATGAAGTACATGGCATGTATGGTGAGTATACACATCACATAGTTATATAATAACCCAAAAAATAAAACTTTATCATTAATTTACACATGAAATGTCAAATATTTCCTAGTATATACCTAATGTTGAATAAACCTATTCAAAAGTTCTGTACTACCTACTATACACATTTTAATTCATGTATTTCATAATTTTCCATGTGTTTACTTATATGAAATTCCTATCTTAGATTGTACCTTCTATGAGTTGGAACATATTAAATGACATGTACAACTAGATACATTCCATGTAATCCATTTATGGATACCCACACAATGTGTGTAAAGACTCACTGGGTATCTCATGTGGGTTATCATCTATTACAAAATGTGTAAAACCTACTACATGTAATGTAATTCAAAATTGGCAGTCAATATGTGGTGTGTAATGACAAAAAATACTTTGAACAGATAATATAACATGATTTAAATGGAGTTAATGTTGTGTGGGGTTACATGACATGTACACCTGCAACATGTAATGTAATCCCAGTCAAGATACATACCAATTAGCGATCAATACACAATGTGTAATGAAACTAAATACTAAAACCCATAAGGTGTTCCATAATTATCACATATTTTCCTTTTTTAGTTGATTTATGGTGCGTAGTGTGTAATTTACCATTACAGACCATGTATTTGTGTCATGTATCTAGAATTATTAGAACCTCTATATGGAATTTTTTAACATTTATCATCTCTAATTGGACTATTCTTGGTAATTAGAAATTGAACAATCATGTTATATCAACTTTTAGGTAAATTAATGAAAAACTAAAACAAATACTCACTAAATAAATGTGGAATTAATCAAATAAATGATACATAATTAAAATTTATAATTTTACCACTCCGATACCACTTGAAGGTTACAGAATGTAGCATAAGTGTTGGGACGATACATAACAATTAATTTTCATCAGTTTGAATGAATAAATTCGATGAACTAGATGATGGATACCCAAAACTTTTCTATAGAAGACATTTCACATTTAATTTATAATTAATTAAAAACTAGAATTACATTGAACTTGATAATTCTCCTATAACTAATTCAATTGACACTATTTACTTGTCATCATTATGATAGAGAATATATAAATGTATTCTTTTTTATATATAAACACATGATACAAAAACTTTAGAATGTTATGATATTCGTATTCCAAGTGATAACGTGTATGAACATAATGCTTTGATTCATTAACTATTAATCAAAATTAGTGTTTCTATCTTGTTCATGAGAGGGAGGGTGATGGATGATCTCTCTAGGTTTTTATATAATTATTATAGGTGTTACTTTATGCACAAAATCTCTCTATATCTATAATAATATAACCAATATGTTATACCTAGGGAAAATAATTAATAATTACATAAGGTCACTTAAGATAATTGATTTTTATAAGAAAACCCCATGAATAATAATAATAATAATAATAATAATAATAATAATATTTTGTTTTCATGAAATTTGCTAAACTTTTGGATTAGTATTCCATATTTATCAGTCCCTTAACTCATCTCGTCAATCCTAGTAATTTATCAAACCTTGACTAATACAATATTTAATTAAATAAATATTTTTCATTTAAAAATTAAATAAATATTATATCCACTAAACTCATTAGTAAATATTTATTTTAATAATCAAATAACTAAATAAATATTTATTTTAATTTATACACTAAATTTTTGAATAAATAAGTATTTATTTATTACCTTGTGAATAATAAACAAGTGATAAAATTCAACTTACATATTCTAAAATCAAATATATTTTGTGATTAGATTTATGCAATCAATGAATCCAAAATAATAAATATTCTATAAGTTTAGAATAATATTTTTTATTAGTATTAAATTCCATATAATTTAATGATATTTTGGTTATACTTTTTGTGTGAACCTCTAGAACTCTGTATTAGCAGAATTATGTGAACTTACAAAAAGTCAAAGATTAGAATCTAGAAATACATCTAGTCACCTATTGAGAAATAAGTTAATATCACAATGAAAAAATCTTATAATGAATGAGACTATGTAATATAGTCCCCTTATATTGATATATCATGAAGCATGTTTCATACTTTTATCATGAACCTATGTTCTTGATATATCTTTATTTTAATTTATAAAATGAACTCATCAATGAACTACCATGACCATGGATTTAATCAGATAGTTTCATTTCTGGAAAAGGATCCGACATATCTTCTTTCAATAACTTTGAAGGTATAAATCCTTTTTTTTGACTTATTAAATTAATTTCATATAACTTATGATGCACCCAATGTATTTTACCTCTCCACGCGAATATATCACCATGGGTTTTTTCTATACATCAATGCATGCGATTCAATATATACATTAACAATAATATCAATTCTAAGTACCAATACACTAGTCCATGGTTAGGAATATCTAGTGACACAAATAACATACGGAGTTCTTATTGGAGGATCTGTCTTCATAACCTCCCTAGATTGTAGATTAACAAGTACAAAAATCATAAGAATAATTAAAAATGTATTATGAGAATCCAAAACTAAATAATCAAACATCATATATATCTTGTTAGATAGATATTATCTAGCTATAGGATATATTTTTAAAATTATTCTCCTAAAATTTATAGGTTTTCATTATAGAGATAAACTAATATAACCTTTTATTATAATAGATACTTTAAGAACATTACAACATTAATGTTATAAAAATGAAAACTTATCATGTGATAAGATATTTATTAATATTATGGTAATTTAATGTATAAAATTTTTTGGTTCTAGAGAACCATATCCAAAAGAAAAACAAAAAGGATCGTAGATTTAGTGAAATATAGATCTTAACCCCCTAAATGGATATGATGTTTAAGGTAATCATTTTTAGTGGGAGTATATTCAATAAACATTTGACAACCCATTTTCAATATGTTATTAATATACAACTTTTAGAATAAAAATAGAGGAAGATTAATAATTATCTACATTTTTATATGATTCATGGTTTGTGTTTTGTTTTTAAAACCATGCATGGGGACCATGAAGTGTAATAATTTGAAGGTAGTGGGTGAATTATGGTCAAAGAATAGATTAGGAAACTCTGAAAATTGATTGGTAATTTCTATAAATTTCTCATAAAACATAATTTATCATGTACTCCCTTGCAATTCAAATTTTCATTTTAAAAAAAATATTTTGTGAGTTTTTTAGGAACCCACATAAAGACCAAAATAGAGTAAGGATTAAATTTCATAAAACATAAATAAATCATTCCATTATTGTTTTTAAAATTTAGATCCATGGAACTTATCCAAGATCTATTCAATAGAAATTTAATTTATCTCTAAGTCATATTTTTATAAATAATCATTGGAGAAGTATATCTTGTCCCATGTATTGATTTACCCTTATATGCACATCTTCCATTCATTAAGTACTTGAATCAAAATAATCTATTGTTTATTAATCCAAGATTCCTGGTCATCATTTACATAATCTTACAATTATATTTCGATCATTATCATGAAGAACTTACATGGGGCCTTTTTCTATTAATATCTTCATCTAAAGGCTTTAAAAAACCCCTCTCCCAACATCCCCTCTTGTGAGTGTAATAATAGGTATAATATAGTTGGTTTATCACTTCCATCTTCCCCTATGTATAATATAGGTCTTTATTTTCCCCATATTTAGAAACTATATGATCTAAAATTAGATTGGAAAACATATCTACTTACTCTTTGTTATCCAACTAAAGTTTCATATTATTTGTGGTCAAGTAAGATTGGATAGGACCTAATATCTCCTTAATTAGAATTTTATTAGCTCAAGGGGATTTGAAAAGAGTTTTGGGACATTGTTCTTTCCTTTATGATCAAGTGAGAATTGGTTTAGGTAGCTTTAAATAGTCCTTCCTCTTCATGGTTTTCTTTACTTAATTGTCTGGATAACTTCCAAAATAAAATCAATTATTTTTTCCATTTTTCAAACCCTTTTTTTATTTTCTTCATATGTCCCATGCACTCATAAATATATTCTCCCTGTAAATCATTGTCAGCTCCTAGAATTTTTGTAACAAATTCACTAGGTATCTTTATGTCACTCTATTCAATTTTATCAGACTAACGGTGATTAATGCTAGTTTGTATCATATTCATTTTTATATTTTAATATTTTGATCCTTAATAAGAATCACCACACAATAAATCTTCAAAAAGGATTTCAAACCCATTATGAACCATAAAATACACTTTATACTTCTTCCCACCTTTAACACTGGAGGTAGTTGAAATTCCTGGAATACCAGCATTACTTGGTAGCTTAAAAGGCTTTGTATGATCATTGAATCCTACCTCATCCACTTTTTAATTCAAATCTTACATTAAGTCAATGCCTTTGATGTATTTACAAGAATAATGAAACCCTATGTCCTAAAATCATTCAACAATAGGTGGAAAGATTATCCCAAAATCAACAGAAGGTGGAATCTCAAAATTTGTATTTTGAGGAGACTAATAAAATGGTCATGAATGCACATAAAGGCTAATAAAAAGATCTATGGGATCATAATTCATATACTACACTATATATTTGGATCCATACAAGTATATCCCTAAACTATTAAAGATACTTTGAATTCTTAGTTCCAATTGTAGTTCACTTTCCACCATCCTCTAATATAAGGTTCCCTGAATGAAACCTCGACTAGGTCATGACTAAACACTATATAATGTTTCAATGTTTCCTTTATGACCAACATAAATAAAATATTTCTTATCCAACTTACCTACTTAAGGACCTTTAAGAGTATAAATTTGTATAACTAGATTATTATAATTTGATAGACCGTATCCTAGATGAGTATATGATGAAATTTGTTTTCATAGGATTCAAGGTTGGCCTGTTTCTTTCACCAAATTTCTTCTTCAGTATCAATGAAAAAAAATTCCATTAGTACCTTTAAAACATAAAATTCAACCAAAATTTAAGGAGAAATGGGGTGGTAATAAAAAAATTCTGATTATCAGCACATAAAATGTGACCCGCTATATTACCAATCAAAATAAAGATCACAAATTTATATAATGGGAGAGTTAGTCCAAAGAGGAAAATCCAAATCACTGTGGTGGGATAATCAAATTTTTTGTTAAAATTTAAGGACCAATGTAAATATGAGAAGCAAAACCCCTTGAACATATATAAAGATTTATTATAGTCTGAAATTAGGTCATACTTAATCATGAATTGAATAAGAAAATGATGTGAATCTAGAATCTCAATGATCTCCCATTCATGAAATCCCCAATAATAAAAACCATACATGTTGAAAGAATCAACCAAGGGGTGGAAATTTTCAAAATAATACACCAAAGAGGGGTTCCCTAGGGCTGAAGCATTTGATAACTCTATGGAGAAAACCTGAATCCTAAAAAATCCATTTTATTATGATGTGAATTTAGGGATAATATAAATTTTAGGAAATTTGGGGAGAAGGCTCATACCAGGGAAGAGAAAGAGATGCTGGAGCTGAGGAGCTATGATGATTTTCTCCTCATTTATATAGGAATAAGTGTAGGGGTAGCCATGAAGCCTACTCCATCACCCAGGGAACCTCGAGTCACTCAAAAATCATCCTACTTTATTATGAACCGAATTCTTGATGCACTTTATAATTTATTTATAGAATTTTATAATGAAATTATTGAATATTTATTATGGATATATAATTTTTGAAATCTGTTTAAAATATTTAGTTATTGGTTTATAAAAATATATATGTATGTGATGGATTACATATTTTTATAAAATTAATATTATAAGTTATTATTATAAATGTTTGTATATGGATGTAAATTGATGGTGTTATAATTATTATTGATGATGGATCATATTTATATAAATATGATATGTTTTTTATTATTATGGGATGATTGAGAGATAAATTTTATATATTATTATGATTATTATTATATGGTAAATTCATAAAAAAGGGGGGTTCTACCACATTTCATCATTTAAATATAGAGATTCCATATACTCTCCTTCAAATATTTTCTTCCCATGTAATATCTTCAATAGTATTTTAGGTATGTCATTTTTCATCTCTATTTTCATTACTCCTCTCTTTATCCCCTTCTTCTCATATATTTCTCCACCTAGAGCTCATAAAATATTTTTAGTTTCTAATTTCAAGGAAAATACATCAAAATTAATAGGTATTTTTATATTATGTTGGTGATAACTCCTTTTATAACAAACAAATATATATATTAAGTGAAGGCTTCACGATTGTGTCAATTTAGGGTATGTGGTTCCATCCCTTTACTTTTATTTAACAATTACATGGGTGCTTGTGCATTTAAAAGTGATTTCATACTTATAATTTTTTTTATAAACTATCCATGATATGTTTATCAATGTTTCTCATTGGTTATCAAATATATTTATATTATGTCAAAGGATTTTTCATACATTTTTGAAATTTATGCTCATGTGATTCCATGAACACTAGGTGTTAAATGGTACCATTTTTGTGATTTAAATTAATATTAATATTATAAATAGGATTTATTTGTTTTAAAATATATATTGAAGTATAAATATGTTTATGGGTTTATTACATTTTTTATGAAATATTTTATTTTTAATTATAAAAGAAATACATTATGTTTTTATTATTGTTTTTCCAAATATTATATTTTCCAAGAAATGGTTTATTATGATTTATAAATAATGGATATAACTATTTTTAGTTTTTTATTCATAGAATAAAGTCTTATTTAACATGGAATAAAATTGTTTTTTATGTATTTATTAAACCTTTTAAGTTACTCCCCATGATGTTTTTTATTTTAAATGTGAAATTTTATTGTGTTTGTTGGACATATGAATATTGGATACATATATGAAAGGGTTTTTTTTCAATGGTGTTTAGAGGTGATATGTGTGTTTATTTTATGTATCATATTATATTTCCATTGAAAAATGTATTAAATGGTTTTATCACCTTTGTTTATAATGATTCCTGGGAAGCCTCGGCTATTTAAGTGAGAATTAAAAGGATTAGTGATATAATATATGATAATATACATTAGATAGTATCCACTATAACTATAGAGTTCCCACAATATAAGGATTGTGAGATAATGTTAGGGTATGTTCCAAGGACTTCATTATAGGCTGGTGGATGGGTCCACTTCATCAAGTCTTAGATTTTATCCTCATCCATAAGGTAGTCATACCTGGATTATCGATGATTTATTCTCAATACTTTATGGCATGCCATGTTTGGATTCATTTATTCTTTATAAAGTTTCTATTATATTGTGATGAATAAAAGAGTTATATTTGTTTTCAATAATAAGTAAAATCAACATATTATGAGGCTGAAGTAATAGATGTTGAGATTTAAGTGACTTATGAATGATGAAGTGTTTCATGGAAATGGAGAGATCAAATAATCCATTAGATACTATTTTGAGATATATCATGATGTTACTATGGATGATATGTGTTTCTTCATTATATATGATACTAGTGAACCAATACTATGCACGCAAAGGATATTAAGACAATATATTGAGTTTATTTTATAGAACATTGTAAAATAAGGTGAAGATGAGGCCACATCATTAAAGATTTTAGACCTGAAATTCATAACCAGAAGTGTAACTTGATGAGTTTGAGAAGGAGTTGACGAGATAAGAATTTATGGATATTAGTGAAAGTTTACATATCCCTACGAGATAATTATGGAAATATAAAATTTTATCTATCCTGTAAATTAAAGTAAACTACTGGACAAAATTATTAAATATTGAATAAGATAAGTCCAAGTGTGTTCGATAAAGTATGAATATCATGATGAAATTTATGGATCTATAATTTTGATATTGATTTGAATATAAAAATCTATTATTTTTTTACTTATCATGATGGTTACTGTAATATTGATAAATCACTTGGATGAATATAGTGATATAAGTTATGATCTTGAAGTGATTTGAGATTAGTGTATCATTAATTGATTATTAATTAAATCACTAATTTGATAACTAATAAACCCAAGGAATTGGTTGAGGTAGTTAAACGTTTCCTGGAAACACTCTTAGTATTCCATTTATATTCTAAATTTTCTTTACGAATTGTGACGAAGATATCTATGGAAGTATGATGAATTTTTAAACTTATTTGAACTGTTTTTAGATGATTTGAAGTAACTAGAGATGTTTTGAATACGTTATAAGTTTATTTTTGAAAGCTGATTCTTTTTTGTAATTATGAGTTGGAGTTGAGTAATTGACTAATAAATGAATAATATCACTATTTTCATAGAAAAATATTAAATAAAATCATAAATTCATATCAGACAAAAACTTCTCAAAGTACTTGGGAGTTTACATTGTGACATGTAACATCTAAAAAATGGTGTGTAAGTTTTATATGATGATACATAATATCTCATAGAGTATACATAATACCTTTTAGATATTATTTAAGATAACATAGAGTGGTCAAGTGAAATGTAAGATATACTCAAATCATCAAATAGAATAACTTAGAGATCCATAAGATTAACTATGAAGATTTATAGGTTATATAAGAAACAAATTTGATAACATATAATAGTTATCTAGATATTTATAGGATATGTAAGTTCATTTAGAGGATAAATAATATTCAATTGTTGATTTATCAAGATAAAAGTGATATCTATGATACAAGTTGATATTGGTGCCGATAATTGGAGAGGTATATTGTATCATGATCTATCACATTGCAATAAAATGATATTTAACTATGAAAAAATGTAAAATAAGATACAATTATTATATGAATTAAATGAGAATAAGATGATATTGGTAGAGAATTAAATGATAATATTTGAGATTTTTTTTGATAATTATAGATATTTAAAAAGGATATATAGAACTTTATTTAGGAATATTATAATAGGAGTATTTCATGGAATTTTATTTTTATGGTTTCAAATTGGGGGATCTCACTGCCATATTTCAAGAAAGTTTTACATATTCAAACTAAGGGAAATATTCACCTGATTATTACCTAGTATATAAAATAAGAATATGAGTTGAGGATAAGTGCATGAGAGTGTGTGTAATAACCTGTGATTTTGGATCCTTTAAATTTATATTATCTATAATAGCTTGCGTCACACACAATACCAAACTAATGCAACAAACTACTAAAAAAACTAATATAAATATTAAATATGGCCATTGAAACGTATTAATTGAATTATAATGTATTAATAAGAGTAAAAATAATAATTAATATGTTTATAAATAAATAAAATACTACTAAATACTAATTAATTTCAATAATTATAACTATAAAAAGTGGGAAAATCATTTTAATCTTAAAAATATATTTTACTAAAACTGGTATTTTATTTAAAGGAAGTTAATATTATTACTAAATAATAATAAAATATATATGAATAATAAATTACCAATAAATTAAATAGTAATTGATATGAAATGAGAATAAAAATACATAAAAGTTTTAAAAGATATTTTCTAATATGAATAATTTAACACTATATTTTGAGATTTTATTAAAATATTGAATTCTAAATTTTTTGAAACATAATTAAAAAAATTAAAATAATTTTTTTATTTATCATGTCTATATTATCTGAAAATGAATTTATGGAGCTTTTCTATGAATGTTTATTTTTAGGTGAATTTCATAGAATACCGTTTTAACAAATAACATGACTTTATGACATTATTAGTATATAAATATGAATTCAAAATTTATAAAACATTTTTATAAGACCAAATTTGTATTTTATTAGTTATATTATAATTATAATTTTTTTTTATTTTTTAAACCCATATTTGACCTTTTATAATTTGAGTTATATTTTTCAAAAAAAAAAATTAATACATTATACCTTTAGTCTTTTAAAATTAATTTTTATCACTATTAAAAAATGAATTAAAAAATTGATTTCTAATTTGGAATCCTTAGGTCCAAATTATATAATTAATACCATTTTTATGATTAAATTATAAATTACCCAAGTAAAACTAGTTATCACGGTGAAAACTAATTCAGTAAAAGTGACTAACATTAGAGGTAATGGGAATAACAAGTTAAAAACCAATTTCTATTGGAATGTGGGAGTTTTTTCCTTCCCTTATCTCCTCTTCAATCCATTATATATAAATATTAGAGCCACTTTACTTGATAGTGAAGTCCCATTATTGATTTTTTTGGATATTTAAAAAAAATTAAATCATTTTAACTTACAAAATGGGCACTCCTCTCCTCAATTCCCCTCACATTAAAACCCCTTTAGTTAGGAACAGAATATTAAAAAATCTATTAAACACTAGTATACACCTTAATATGTTATTTTATTATAATAATACCATCCATCAAGGAATTAACCCCATTGTAAATGTGATATTGTAGAGACCCGAAGCTTAACGTACATGGACATTACATTAGTTTTGCAGAATACTTAGTACATAAAAAAAACACACACATAAGGACCATAATAGTTTAGTGTCTTTGGAAACTCGGAATATAATCTTCTAATCGCGGTGAAAGATCTTCAACATCTCACACAAAGATCTTCTTTTTTTTTAAAACCTAAATCCTTTATTTATGTCCTGGGGAAAAGAAAACATAAAAGGGTGAGCTCAAATGCTCAGTAAGGGTAAACAAAAGAAATATCAATCACATCATATACATAAGAACATAACTTTTGGAAATCTTAACCTGCAAAAGAGATCATAATATCATAACATGGGATAAATCATAGAAGTGAAATGTAATCCCAATAATCATAACTTAAAACATGAAACTTTGTGTCATACACACATAATCATAGAGAATCATTTCTTATTAGTCAAGACTCATTGCCAATACTATCTTAGTGGATACAGTCCATTTCTGAACCGAGTTCACTCCACGTTTCAGTCATGTTTCACTGAACCGGTATAACCTACCATTCCAGCCATGTCTATCTCATGAGATATAAAATCTTTACCCAATGCATTGGAGGGAGATATAGGTCCCACCCATCTCATAATGATACCATTCTTATGTGTGCCACAAAATCATAAATCATACATCATTGCATAACCCATGTAATAAAAATGGGAATCTTAAACATCATGACATCATAAAACAATTCATATAAGATAAAGGAATTCATAAAAATATTTCCATCACAACATAATCAAGTAAATGTAATAATAGGGATATAAACAGAACCCTATATTATCTTAGATGGAAAATAATTTTGATAAAACACTTGAACTCCATTCTTGAGGAAAATATCCTTTCAAATTCAAAAACATTTTCCTTTCTTAACATGTCATACAATTTTAAACAAATAGAAGTTGATTAAAAATAAACTTGAAAACTTGTAAATTAAACTTCTTGGAAATAATGTTTTAAAAATCCATTCATGTCATATACGTTAAAAAAAACATTCTTCTCATACTTTTGTCGGAAAAGTCAAAAAGTACCTCGTACGAAAAACGACAAAATATTCCTTTCATATCTTTTACTAAAAACTCACCGATGGGTAAAATTGGATTTAAAAAATTGTAGGTGGATGGAAATAATATTACATATTGAGGAAACATGGATGTGGATGATAAAATACACCCCAGTAAATTTCAAAGTATAAACAATCTCGGATAAAAATGAGATTGTGATATTTTCCCTTACCATAGGTCCGATTTGGTTCGTAAGTGTCCGAACCTCCTGTATAATGATTTAAATAATGTCATATACTTATTCCAGAATCATACTCATTGTTATGATATCATATATGGTTCACTTATGACTTTATATTACCCATTCTTTTGTAAATTCCATGTTAAAGAGCGTTTTGGGTAAAATCGTTTCGTTTGTCGTCCGTGTTTTGACTTGTAATTATTCATATGATTACTTAGATCATGATTACTTAATTACAGAATATAAAACATGATTTATATATAATATTTATTCAGAATATACATATATATAATAAATCACTAAATGGAAAGAAATACACCGTTCATGGAGACGGTAGGCCGTATGTACGCATGGACGTTGTTTTCGTTTCCTTATTGAGTTGAATGGAATTAAGTAGATGACATACATATATATAAACATAAATCTAGTATCATTATTATGTCATATATTTCATGATTTCTTATTATATATACTTTATAATCATTCATGAATGGTTAACGTGGAGAATGAATCTCATCGCGTCGTGGAGACGGTAGTCCGTACGTACGCACGAGCGATGATATCATTCTCATGATTGTGTAATTGTATTGGAGTTTATATGTACTATTTCAGAATCAATATCACTTTACAATAATCATATATAGTCATTATTTACACCATTATACCCATCCAAGTAAGGTGGTGGTGGAAAATAGATTACACCACGGCGTGGAGACGGTATTCCGTACGTACGCACGCGCGGTGATTTCGTTTTCCGTAGGATGGATAGATGGTGAAATATGATTGTTTCATAATTATAATAACATATCAGTATATGAGTGATACTGATGTTATTACTTCATAATGAAACAACTAAAGAATAATAAGTGGAAGAAGAAATAAAGATGAAAGAATCGGTAATGGACATTACCTCTTCTTTGAAGCGCTTCTTTGAGACCTCCTTTTAGGGTACTAAAATTGGTCTTTGAAGAAGACCAGGACCTCGAGGATGTCTATAGAGAAGTGGAGAGAAGAAAATTTCAGGGGTTGTCCGAGCTTGAACGCTCAAAGTGGTGTGAGGAAGAGAGGGAGGAGGTGCCCTTTTATAAGGGAGGAGAGGGGCCCTTTGGAATAACTAAAAATATTATTTTATTATAAAGTCAAATTCGGTTCTTAATAGCTCCAAATTGATATATTTCGAAGATAAGATGGGTATAGGTCGAAATACTCTCATCCAATAGAATTTAGACAAGTTAGGTATCAATTTTAACCTTATCATTTAGATTTAACTTTAAGTTAGATAATTTAACTTTTACCGTGTCTTCTTGTTTTCTTACACAATAATGTTAATAAACTTACTATATCAAGCCAAACGATCCCCAAGTTGTTTATTATTAATATATATAACCGTATCTAAGTCCTTTGGCTGAAACTTAGATTTTTAGGAATAAAATAACAATTAATAATATAATATTTGTTTTAAAAACTATTTTACGTCAATTTTGACACTATTTATTAATTGATTTTTGTGAAAATCATAAAAGAATGATTAGTTAGAACCAAGTTAATTAAATCAATACTAACATGTCATATTAACCTAAAAAATTAGTGGAATTCATAAAAAGTCTCAAATTACAATTATTTGGTAATTTATAACATCAATTATGTCAATATTTCATTAATAAGATAATTACTGCATCATCATTGTGTCATAAATAAATTAGATTATTTAATGTCTAAAAATTACAAATAAAATACCATTATGTAGTAAATCTTTTTATCTTTCTAATGAATATTTATAGTCGAATGTATCTTATGTATAAACCTATATTAAAAATTATTTACTTATTAAACTTTGATTTTAACTATTTTAACCCTTCTTTAAATAAATTAATAATAAATGTCCTAATCTAATCCAAGTGGGCCTAAATGGTCATATTTTATTCATAAGGTTGTTTTTGGTCGAATAACTCTTATCCAATAGAATTAGGACATGTGTTAGGGTAATATTAATAACACTTTTACCCTTAATTACCCTATTTACTTATAACCGTGGTAAAAAAAAGTAAAAAGTTACTATTCACAAAAAATTATGTTCATCTCATTGAACCACATTTTAGTCCTTGATATTAACCGTGTCTCTCGGATTTTTGAAATTCCACTCACAGAAGCGGTAAAATTAAGTTTTATGAAAAATTCAGTTTTTTAACTACCACTTAGTGGTTTCACTATTCATCAAAAAATGAAAGGTTCTAGAAAAATACCAAAAATTAGGCCTAAGATATATTTGATATTATGAATTCAAAAATGATGTATATTTTATAAAATTAAAAACATATCAGTTACATTAACTAATTTAAAAATTAATCCCCGTCGTCAAAACCAATAGCGTGTTTTTAAGAGATAATAAATATCAACAGATTGACACCTGTTTATATCTGGTTTAAATGTGAAATTATATCCAATGACCAACATAGTATTAAATCGTAAAAATATATTCTAAATATACTTTAAAACCACTCAAATTAATAATTTATCACTATTAATTATTTCAATTAAAAAAGTTGTTTTTAATTAAAATTTAGTAATTTTCACTATTCATCAGAATATGAAAGTTATTCGAAAAGTACCAAAATTTCACCCTAAGATAATTTCGATATTCCAAATCCAAAAATGAAGTCCATTTTGAAAAATAAAATTTACAAAATTTCAAAAAGTGGTTATTACTATTCATAACAGCTAGTTTTAATAATATTTTAATAGCATATCGTTGTTTAGTGAAACTCGGTATTGCGTACTACACATGCTATCGAGGAAGGTCACGATTGTGTGTAATGCAAGACAAGTCAAGGATGCGTGTTGTGCAAGCTCCTTTTGGTGTAGCGTACAACACAAGACATTAATGAAATTAAAAAGAATATTTTTCATAAAATCTCGGGCTGTTACATTCTACCCCCCTTAAAATGAATTTCACCCTTGAAATTTGTCGGGGTTATAAATGGTTTACTATTCGAAAGTTTCTTTAATAGAAACCCACATCATAAAAAGGAATACCAAAACCAATCTTTAAAAACAAAAGTATGAAACGTAACGTTTACCCAAATAAACTAATCACTGGGTTTCTACATAGGTGAAAATATGGATATGGAAGAGAAATCTAACCATCATGTTCTGATGGAGAGTGGTAGAGAACATGGCTATGGAAAAGCCAGCAATCACAAAGCCATAAATTTGTGACGATCTAAGGTACCATCTGATTCATCAGATATAAGAGCACTAGGACAACATTTTTGGTTTTCAAGATCATTTCCCTAAAGTTGATGAAATTGGAATTAGAAGAAATACTTTCATGATTTTGGTATAGTCTCACCGTTTGTCGTTCTTTGGACAATTTCCACTTCATCTCTTAAAGAAATGAAGTTGAATTTGTCATTCGTGATGTGTTAGCAGATCATGTGATAGAATGATGGGTCATTCCATCTGTCTCAAACAAAAGGTTAGAAAAGTTATCAAAAAATACATAAGTCCATCTATAGTGATATTAATCATATATAGTTCCTAAAATGGACTTATACTTCATATATCATACTGCTTAATATAATAAAACTATTTTCTACTAAACAGGGACTTCCTGTAGGCCAGTGGTAGGCGATAAAGGCTAGTCGCACTTCGGTTGTGGGTTCGATTCCCACAGCCTTATCCGACGCGATGGGTTGTCGCTCATCCTGCAGGTTGTCCTTTTTCTAAAACTACATTAATATAACATCACATAAATAATATCAAAAAAAATTTCTATCCTTAAACAATACTAACTTATGGTTAACATAATCCATTCCAATCTTTAGGCTTATCTAAAATACTTCGGTCCAAGCTCATAGTATAAAGAAAACGATTACTTGAAATGTCGTCAACCAAGCATGTGAATACCATCATTTATCCCCCATATATCTTGTTGGTCACATTCCAATCATGTGAATACCTTAATGATGTATTCTCTTGAAAAATGAATACCCATTAAACCTTAGTGAAAATATGAATGCTGTCAAAAGTTACCTCTTTCCACATACCAAAATCCAAAAATTCTATATACTCAAACCATGATATAACCTTCTCCTTATATCAGTCATGAGCTCATGAATACTATCAAACATTTAATTTTATCCTTATCCCTTCATTATGCGCATATCATCTACATTCCAAAAATATCTGAATAACCTTTCATGGATACTGGTAACATTAATCATACACTTTCAAAACTCAAGGAAAGACAACAGTGTAATAATCCTTAGATGTCTCTTTATTCCATAGTACCATGAGATTACTTATACAACATTACACATGATAAACATGTAATCATTCCACTACATTCTTAAACCATTGACCGAGCTTCAACAATTCTTTCATCTCACATATCATTTGTAGTCTCTTCATCATCATCCATATAAATACTACCCATAAAACCATACTGATTCTCTTCATGAGACATTCCCTTAGGGCATTGGTTTGCATAATGCCTGTACATTCCACATTTAAAACATTTAACCATTGTTGATGTCGTAGCAATACCATTATCCTCATCCCTGGTGTTAACTGAACCTTTTCCTTTGCACTTACTGGCTTTGTGTCCTTCTTTTCCACACTTAAAACATTTTCTAGTCCCTTTAAGACAATCTCCACCATGCTTCTTTCCACACTTTGAGAATAAGGAAACATTCATCTTCTTTTCACCATTATTCTGAGATTTCTCCTTGAACTCCATCTTTCGTTTCTTGTCAAAACTATGAGATGGATAAGTAACACCAACTTCCATTTCTACCTTAATAGCACAACGCACAATTTCTTCATAGCTAATGAAGTCTCTTATATCTAATGCCCTTAGAAGATTTGGTTTTAAGCCACTGAAGAATCGATCAACTTTACTTTCAGGTTGGATGATAAATCCAGATGCATACCTTGCAAGCCTTGTAAAATTCGCTTCGTATATACCAACAGATTCATCATCCTTTTTCTTTAGTTCAAGAAACTCCTTCTCCATCTTTGTTCGAATAATACGAGGGAAGTACTTATTGAAAAATAAGTTCTTGAACTCGTCCCATTCCATGGACTCAATTTCATCTCTTTGGCTCGTATTCTTGATAAGATTCCATCATTGATCAGCTTCACCTTCCAAACTATATACTGCTAATATGACTTTATCATGTTCAGAACATTGAAGAACTGAAAATATCTTTTCAGTAGTACTGATCCATTGTTCAGCAACAAGTGGATCATAAGACCCACTGAAAGAAGGTGGACGTTGCCTCATGAAGGACTCAATAGAATATTGTTCCCTTCTCTGCTCATTTGGAAGTCCAGAATGATTCATAGCTTGTGTAAGTATAGCAATAAGATTTTTCACTCCATCTCCCATAACATTTGTTTGTTCAAGAGGAAAATCATTGCATTGTCCATTGCATTGATCAACACGGTCCCTTCGGGTTCCAGCCATCTTCTAAAACCCAAAAAGAATAGTGTGAGAGGAAAAAATCATACTAGGGAAAATAACATAATAAAGGGGGAGTACCTTCAATATCTAACATCTTAGGTTTAATTCTATGATCGTTAGCGTAATTCTAGGACTATAACCTATACATATAATTAACCTTAGGGACATCCCTAGACATACCTTAGAAATATCTCTAGGGATCTCACTAAAGTTCTCGCATCCTAGTTTCCAAAGGTTGACTAAACCTTTCCTCTAATACCAACTGTAGAGACCCGAAGCTTGACGTACATGGACATTACATTACTTTTGTGGAATACTTAGTACATAACAAAAACACACACACAAGGACCGTAATAGTTTAGTGTCTTTGGAAACTCGGAATATAATATTCTAATTGTGGTGAAAGATCTTCAACATCTCCCATAAAGATCATCTTTTTTTTCTAAACCTAAATATTTCTTTATGTCCTGGGGAAAAGAAAACATAAAAGGGTGAGCTCAAATTCTCAGTAAGGGTAAACAAAAGAAATATCAATCACTTCATATTCATAAGAACATATCTTTTGGAAATCTTAACCTGCAAAAGAGGTCATAATTTCATAACATGAGATAAATCATAGTAGTGAAATGTAATCCCAATGAAAATAACTTAAAACATGAAACTTTGTGGAATACACACATAATCATAGAGAATCATTTCTTATTAGTCCAGACTCATTGCCAAGACTATCTTAGAGGACAAAGTCCCTTTCTGAACCGAGTTCACTCCTCGTTTCAGTCCTGTTTCACTGAACCGGTATAACCTACCGTTCCAACCATGTCTATCTCATGAGATATAAAATCTTTACCCAATGCATTGGAGGGAGATATAGGTCCCACCCATCTCATAATTATACCATTCTTATGTGTGCCACAAAATCATAAATCATACACCATTTCATAACCCATGTAATAAAAATGGGAATCTTAAACATCGTGACATCATTAAACAATTCATATAAGATAAATGAATTCATAAAAATAATTTCATCACAACATAATCAAATCAATGTAATAATAGGTATATAAACAGAACCCTATATTATCTTAGATGGAAAATAATTTTGATAAAACACTTGAACTCCATTCTTGAGGAAAATATCCTTTCAAATTCAAAAACATTTTCCTTTCTTAACATGTCATACAATTTTAAACTAAAAGAAGTTGATTAAAAATAAACTTGAAAACTTGTAAAGTAAGATTCTTGGAAATAATGTTTTAAAAATCCATTCATGCCGTATAAGTTAAAAAACATTCTTCTCGTACTTTTGTTGGAAAAGTCAAAAAGTACCTCGTACGAAAAACAACAAAAGATTCCTTTCATATATTTTACTAAAAACTCACCGAAGGGTAAAATTGGATTTAAACAATTTTAGGTGGATGCAAATAATATTACATATTGAGGAAACATGGATGTGGATGATAAAATACACCCCAGTAAATTTCAAAGTATAAAAAATCTCGGATAAAAATGAGATTGTGATATTTTCCCTTACCTTAGGTCCGATTTGCTTCGTAAGTGTTCGAACCTCCTGTATAATGATTTAAATAATGTCATTGACTTATTCCAGAATCATAATCATTGTTATGATATCATATATGGTTCACTTATGACTTTATATTACCCATTCTTTTGTAAATTCCATGTTAAAGAGCGTTTTGGGTAAAATCGTTTCATTTGTCGTCCGTGTTTTGACTTGTAATTATTCATATGATTACTTAGATCATGATTACTTAATTACAGAATATAAAACATGATTTATATATAATATATATTCAGAATATACATATATATAATAAATCAGTAAATGGAAAGAAATACACCGTTCATGGAGACGGTAGGTCGTACGTACCCATGGACGCTGTTTTCGTTTCCTTATTGAGTTGAATGGAATTAAGTAGATGACATACATATATATACACATAAATCCAGTATCATTATTATGTCATATATTTCATGATTACTTATTATATATACTTTATAATCATTCATGAATGGTTAACGTGGAGAATGAATCTCATCGCGTCGTGGAGACGGTAGTCCGTACATACGCACGAGCGATGATATCATTTTCATGATTGTGGAATTGTATTGGAGTGTATATGTACTATTTCAGAATCCATATCACATTACAATAATCATATATAGTCATTATTTACACCATTATACCCATCCAAGTAAGGTGGTGGTGGAAAATAGATTACACCACGGCGTGGAGACGGTATTCCGTACGTACGCACGCACGGTGATTTCTTTTTCCGTAGGATGGATAAATGGTAAAATAGGGTTTTTTCATACTTATAATAACATATAATTATATGAGTGATACTGATTTTATTACTTCATAATGAAACAACTAAAGAATAATAAGTGGAAGAAGAAATAAAGATGAAAGAATCGGTAACGGACATTACGTCTTCTTTGAAGCGCTTCTTTGAGACCTCCTTTTAGGGCACTAAAATTGGTCTTTGAAGAAGACCAAGACCTCTAGGATGTCTCTAGGGAAGTGGAGATACGAAATTATCAGGGGTTGGCCGAGCTTGAAGGCTCAAAGTGGTGTGAGGAAGATAGTGAGGAGGTGCCCTTTTATAAGGGAGGAGAGGGGCCCTTTGGAATAACTAAAAATATTATTTTATTATAAAGTCAAATTCGGTTTTAATAGCTCCAAATTGATATATTTCGAAGCTAAGGTGGGTATAGGTCTAAATCCTCTCATACAATAGAATATAGACAAGTGTAGGTATCAATTTTAACCTTATCATTTAGATTTAACTTTAAGTTAGATAATTTAACTTTTACCGTGTCTTCTTGTTTTCTTACACTATAAGGTTAATAAACTTACTATATCAAGCCAAAAGAACCCCAAGTTGTTTATTATTAATATATATAACCTTATATAAGTACTTTGTCCTAACCTTAGATTTTTAGGAATAAAATAACAATTAATAATATAATATTTGTTTTAAAAACTATTTTATGTCAATTTTGACACTATTTATTAATTGATTTTTGTGAAAATCATAACAGAATTATTAGTTCAAACCAAGTTAATTAAATCAATACTAACATGTCATATAAACCTATAAAATTAGTGGAATTCATAAAAAGTCTCAAATTACATTTATTTGGTAATTTATAAAATCAATTATGTCAATATTTCATTAATAAGATAATTACTGCATCATCTTTGTGTCATAAATAAATTAAATTATTTAACGTCTAAAAATTACAAATAAAATACCATTATGTAGGAAAGCTTTTTATCTTTCTAATGAATATTTATAGTCGAATTTAGCTTATGTATAAACCTATATTAAAAATTATTTACTTATTAAACTTTGATTTTAACTATTTTAACCCTTCTTTAAATAAATTAATAATAAATGTCCTAATCTAATCCAAGTGGGCCTAAATGGTCATATTTTATTCCTAAGGTTGTTTTTGGTCGAATTACACTTATCCAATAGAATTAGGACATGTGTTAGGGTAATATTAATAACAATTTTACCGTTAATTACCCTATTTACTTTTAACTGTGGTAAAAAAAAGTAAAAAGTTATTATTCACCAAAAATTATTTTCATCTCATTGAACCACATTTTAGTCCTTGATATTAACCGTGTCTCTCGGATTTTGGAAATTCCACTCACAGAAGCGGTAAAATTAAGTTTAATGAAAAATTCAGTTTTTTAACTACCACTTAGTGGTTTCACTATTCATCAAAAAATGAAAGTTTCTAGAAAAATACCAAAAATTAGGCCTAAGATATATTTGATATTATGAATTCAAAAATTATGTCTATTTTATAAAATTCAAAACATATCAGTTACATTAACTAATTTAAAAATTAATTCCCATCGTCAAAACAAATATCGTGTTTTTAAGAGATAATAAATATCAAAAGATTGACACTTGTTTATATCTGGTTTAAATGTGAAATTATATCCAATGACCAACATTGTATTAGATTGTAAAAATATATTCTAAATATACTTTAAAACCACTCAAATTAATAATTTATCACTATTAATTATTTCAACTAAAAAAGTTTTTTTTAATTAAAATTTAGTAATTTTCACTATTCATCAGAATATGAAAGTTATTCGAAAAGTACCAAAATTTCACCCTAAGCTAATTTCGATATTCCGAATCCAAAAATGAAGTCCATTTTGAAAAATAAAATTTACAAAATTTCAAAAAGTGGTTATTACTATTCATAACGGCTAGTGTTAATAATATTTTATTAACATATCATTGTTTAGTGAAACTCGGTATTGCGTACTACACACGCTATCGAGGAAGGTCACGATTGCGTGTAATGCAAGACAAGTCAAGTATGTGTGTTGTGCAAGCTCCTTTTGGTGTAGCATAAAACACAAAACATTAATGAAATTAAAAAGAGTATTTTTCATAAAATCTCGGGCTGTTACAGATATTCCAAGAAGTAAGGTATAACTTCAAAACATCCCTTTGTAATGTCTATTTTTATGAACTAATTCTTCCAAAACTTTATTTTCATCCTATTAAAATGATAATATCAATATAATTATTATACTAGTTTTTTAATATAATTATGCTACAATTATTAACCACCCTCTCTTTTCCTATTAAGAATAAAACTTAAATCATACATTATGTGAACTACCATCTCTGCTATACAATATGTTTTTTTGTCTTTCACCAACATAGAAGGATGATATTAATAGGGAAGTTAATAAATAATTATGTTTTTTACATATTTTATGTTTTGAAATTATTAAACATATTACTCTTGTTTCCCATTCTATGGAAAATGAAATCTTCCTTGTGTACGTGTCGACTATGACCTCCATGGAATGATCGATTTCCATTTTTCATTCATCACCACCATAAATAAATGGTAATGAAAATGGTTTTGAAATTATAAATATAATTTCTATGATATTAATAAGGATATGGTAATTAATATCTAATAATCCTATTAATGACATGAAAGGTATTCAATATTTTTAAAATTAACCTTCTTAAACAAGAAAACTATGAGGAAAACTACTTTTTTATACTATGAAATTGTTTCAAATCCACAAATTATCATCATAATTATTTATAATTATGATATTTTACACTAATAGACACTAAATGACATCCTTATTGTTCTGGTATAATGATATTGAAAATTAAGTACCTTATAAGCATCCATTAATTTGGGCATGTTCATGTTTGGGTCAGTTTGATCACCTACTTGAGAAATGATGTGAAATCATATCACTAATGATTATGAAAGTATAATTTATGGTATAATATGATATAAATATATAAATAATGAATTTATTAGGTTCTATAAAGGATACATAAATATTTAACTCATTAATTTGGAAAACATCATTCTTTGGTTAAAAATCAACAAAAAAAGATCATTATCAATTTCATATTCTAGGATAAAGGATAAAGTAATCATGAAGGGAAACTTGAAATTAATAAGTATTTATAAATAATACCTAACAAAAACATTAATTATTTGGGATTTATTAAATTTTTAATAAGAAAAAAATACCAATACCACTCCTATGAAATTAGTACAAACCATTAAAATTATAAACACCCGATGTGGGAAAATAGGTAAAAAATAAATATTATATATAAATCTTAAATTATTATTAATTGGGATTAATAGTGGTTATAGAATAAGTGATTTTTTTTATTTAATTAATAAAATTAATTTAATTATTCAGTATGTTTGGTGAAAGTATAGAACCAATGATGACCAATATAAGAGTTTTTCATCTCAAATTCCTCTCTTTTAGACATGTTTTGTGTTACACACCTAAATATCTTTTAATTAACGTGTATGATGCCTAATTGAGATGTTGTATCATGAAATAACCTATATTAATGATATTTTTAGTTCAATTTCAATAACTCTATCCTTCAATGGTTTTATTTTAATGTCACTCAAGCCATAAGGTTTTTATTCTGAACCTCATTTTAAAATCGAGATCTCTAAAATATGATATACGACTTGGATAATCTATATAGAATTTCATTATAATATCACAATAATTTAATTATTCTATATTTAACCTTGGTGATACTTTTCTTATGTTTACCTTGTTTTAAGTGGTTCTTTTTATAATCTTTTAAAGCAATGTGGTTTTCAATAAAAGTTTTTTAAAATAGAAGTTAATTTTTATGCTAAACAATACATTTTTCTTGGAAATCCCTATATCTATTTCCAAAATTGAAAATATTCATTTTCAACTACCTTGATATTCTTTGAAATTTTTTATAGGAAAATCACTAGTGTCTTCTGTATGGGAGATTTAGGAAAAAATAGTCTCTTTTGATATTTTTGTGTGAATGTATCTTTTCACCATTATTATCATTTTATATGAAAGTTCCTCTCTTAATTTTAATTATTTATAAAAGAATTTTTTTTTATTCAAATTTTATAAAATATTTCTTTTAAAATGATTTCAAATGATCATGTTTATTTATTATTTCCAAAGTGAGTTTATTTATATAACTATTAAACTATGTTTTTCATTTAAGTCAGCATACCTTGATATATATTATTCTTAATAACGGGTATTTATAAAATGATGTCTTCCAACTTATTTTTATAGATGGAGTATGTATTGATCTCCTCTATCAATATAATTATACATCACTTCCTTTATCTTACTGAATCATTTTCTAGTTATAAATGTAATTTTCATTAAATGTTATTCCTCTTTGAATACTCTATTATTGATTCCTTTTACTGGAGGGTGTTCACCTAAATTCAATACATATATTGGTTGGGAATAATTATTTTCATAACCATATAGCCTATATCTATATAGTCTAATTATCATATGACTTAATATCTTTATTGGATGGTATTTACCAAAACATTTACGTAACACATGGAATGAAACCCATTTTATTTCCATGGTTTATTTATGATATATTTAAATGAAGGCCCTTTTATTTTCAGGGGTTTTTTTAAGATATAATGAATAATTATTTTAAAATGGTACTCATATGTATGCATAATGATGGGTAGGGTCATATATTTCTTTCCAATGCATTAGTTAAGTTCTTATATCACATGAGATGATGAAATGTTTCACAAATGAGATATGATAGGCTTTATTCATAAATTTTGTGTGTGAGTGAGATACAAAAGTTTTGTTTAAAATTTTTGTGTGTGAATGAGACATTGAAAGCATTAGTCACCAGATTTTTGTGTGAGTAATATGTGGGGATATTTTTTCACAAGTTTTTGTGTGAACATGATGTTGGAAGATTTGATCGTAAGAGTTTTTATGCTGATTTATCTAACATATATTAAGGATTTCTTATAGTTTTATACTTATTATCATAAATATGTTATTCTCTCATGGATCATGTTTATTGAATAACTCTTTTGATTCATGTTTTATTTTATGTTAATATCTATATCATTATTTAAAACCTATGCATTGTTGGTTATAGTTTTCTTATGTATATAGATAATACCCATACACTTATCTTATTCTAACTTATGTTTTTTTTATTTTTTCCACTTATGTTTACTCTTATAGAGCATCTGATCTCACTCCTCTCTTATGTCTCTATTTACCAAGGTTATTAAGAGATGTAATATGTAATACATGTTAGAAGGGTATGTTAAGAGAATATTTTTTGGTAGATATTAAATAGTTGTATGAATTAATCAATTGTTTATATATTAAAAATAGTTTCCAATTGTTAAAAAATATATGAGTTTTGTTTGTTAATATTTTTTTTATAATTATCTAAAAATATAAACATAAAAGGTCTTGGGAATGTGTTGTAATGAAATATTTTCATCAAGACATGTAATTAAAAAATGATTTATTCTAATCTACTATATGTGGTATCAAATAAGGTTTTAGATAACTTTATATATTAAGATGATAGTACTCAAGGATATATTGGGAGTTAGAAATATCATAAAAGGTTGATAAGTTAAGGTTGATTATAAAATAAAAGGTATATATAGATCTTTAGGTCAGTTGAGGTAATATTCCTGGGATTAGTATAAGATAACGTTAGTAAAAATCCAAGATATAAGTATAAGGGATAAGTATAAGTATAGAATAATATCCAAATTTTTTGGTAAATTAGAGATTTTGTTGTTCTCTTAGAAATTATAACCCTATCTGGATACTATAATTGGATGCAGGCTTTGGAACAATTGTTCATAATGTTAATAACCCTGAAAATGTCGGATTGGTTATTAAATAGATCATCACGTAGTGAATGAAAAATAGGCCTCACTACATATATGGTTTGATACTCTCAGTAGATATTCTTTGGTGAATCACATTCACTTTATGAACTATTATAAAAAAATTATTTCCAAATTACTTGAAGGAATTAGGTCAATAAGTATGATAGAAAAAAACTTAAAGTATCCTAAATCAAACCAAAGAGTTATAGTATTAACTAAGTATGATATAGTTGAAAACAAATTATCATACGATGAAATTAAGGTAACAATAGAAAAGACATCTTAGATTAGATAATCCATACTAATCTACTAATATTCTTTTGGATATCATCATAACTATCTGGGTTTTAATATTTGGTTGACATAAGATTGTGTAGATGAAATTGAGAAAGGAAAGTACCAAGAAACTAATATGTCTTATAATAGTATAAGGTAGAATAATTAAATGGTTTATACTCTTAGTGTAACATCCCAGGTAAATAATGAATAAAGAATTTTCATTTTAATATTTATGAATTAAATATTAATTTTAATTTAAAGGGGTTGCTATTTTCGATAGCGTACCAGATACGCAACAAAGAGTTTCTTTGAAATCTTACGTTTCACACTAGTAATAAAATAATATTATTTCAAATGGTAGTTAACACGTAGCCGTTGTATTGGAAGGAATGAATGGAAATAACTAAAATATGATTATATATGTTTGTTAAATGTTTTTACATTTATCCAATAAAAGATAAAGGCTTAAAATAAGAAAAGAATTCAATCTTAGGCATATATACTCTAACATTCACTAAAGGTCGACTTATCGCCTTTTGATGGTGAATCGTCTATAAATATAGTTTTCATCAATATTATACATTCTATTGGACCAAATAAAATTCTTATTTAGAATAGTGACACCGAATTTTACTTTGTATAAATTTTTGGTATTTTTCCGATAAAGTTCATTTTTTTAATGAATAATGAAAAATGTTGTATTTTAATTCAAAACCTCTTTTTAATATATTTTATTTATATGATTAGATTATCTTTTGAATTGGTTTTAAAGTGCAATTAGAATATATTTTTACCATTTAATCCAATAGTGGTCGTTGGAATTAATTTCACTTTGAAATTGGACTCAAACTAGTGTCAATCTTTTGATACTTATTGTTTCATAAAAACACACTATTTTCTCAAACATCGGGAATTAATTATTAAATTAATTAATGTAACTTATTTGTTTTTAATTTTTTAAAATATAAATCATTTTTGAATTCGGAATATCAAATATAGCTTAGGGTGATGTTTTGTCATTTTTCTGAAAAACATCAATTTTTGATGAATAGTGAAACCACTAAGTGGTACTTATAAAAACTGATTTTCCATTTAAATGAAATTTTACCACCTCTGTGCTTATATTTTCAAAAACCCGACACACATGGTTGTCATTAAGAAGTAAAATGTGGTTCAATGGGATTAAAATAATTTTTTGGTGAATAGTAACTTTTATGTTTTTAATCGCGATTAGAGGTAATTAGTGTAGTTTAAGGTAAAACTAATGTTTTAATAATATTAAATGACCTAGAAACATGTCCTACCCTTATTGGATTTGTAATGTCCGACCAAGAAAATCCATGGGTCAACTAGGGGACCCCATCGAGCCACTTTGGTAGGAAAATGACATTAATACCTTTTTATTTAAAGTTAAAATAAAACTGTCACAAACATGAGTTATTTTACTAAAACAATTTTTAAATGGGGTTATACAAGTCATATTTTTGACTATAAATATTCATTAGAAATCTAACAAGATTTAATACATCATGATAGTTTTTGTATAATTTTTAGACATTAAATAAATTAAATTAGTTATGATACCATGATGATGCAGCGATTACCTCATTATTTATTGATTAAAAAACTAAAAAGATAATGTCAAATATAAGACCTAAACATGTCAAAAACCTATTGGATGGGTGTATTTCTAACTCTTATCACCTTATACTCTAAATATATAATTTTGGGACTTTTTAAATCCTAAAAGCAATTTATAATAAAGTAACCTTTTATAACATTCCAAGAGTGCCCCTCCTCTCCTCTTATAAAAGACCCCCACCTATACCACCTTACCCACAACTCTCTAGCCTTTGGCTCGGCCAAACCCTATCCATTTTGTCTCTCCAAATCCCTCTATTACTCCTTGAAGCCTCAATTTGTGCAGAAGTCTTCCCAAGGAAGCCTTTGAGCTCAAATCAAAAAGAGTTACCCGTTTTAACGGTAGCGTTTTCTCTTGTGTTCTTATGTTTTATTTTGCTTCTCGAACCCTCTAAACTATTTTTATTCCTTTATTTTGTAACAAAAACAGTATCTTCAATATAATAGGATGTTTTTATAATAAGGATTCGATCTACACTTACACACACCTACATCTAATGGTTAAAGAACATACTATTTCTGTGGATGGCGAATTTCTGCCTCACGAAACGATGATTGTTCAACACTCATATAAAACCTTCAAAGGTGGCCATTAAGATGTCACTATATTTATATATAATATATAATATGTTTATGTTTTACTTAAGATTTTGTATTTTTCATTTATGTCATACCTTTATGGTTTCCATTATGGGTAAATGCGATATCTTCATTTTAGGAAGTGCGGACTACCGCCCCCTCAAAGTGATTTGATTCGTTAATACCATATGTGGTACGTATAAAGGATAGATTGAATTATATTATATATGATAAAATACTGGAATTATAATACTATTATGTATCATTATGTTTTAATTCCATTAAATATGAAATAGAAATGGAAGTAGCGTTCATGCATACGTACGACTTACCGTCTCCATGAATGGTGCATTTCATTTCTTACCTCTAAATGTTATGTAATATTATAAATGCATGTATATACTGGATATATATGATATATATGATATATAAATCATGAGTATAACTCTGGATATAATGGTTACATGAACAACTTGTAATTATAAAGAGCATATTTTTTACTCAAGTACCAATGATCGTTAAAACGACCGTTATTAACTTAAATAATTACATAGTGTTCATGACATGGTTATAAGTGATATAAAAGGAATGATTAACTTGAAAAAGGTTCTTAAGCAAGTAGAAATTAACTAAATTTTATTATTCAGGACATTAAAGAATTATCGAGTCAAGTCGGACCCGAGGTATGGGACTTCATCTCAATCTCCTTTCATTGAGGCATATTATGTTTTATACAAAACATTATTTTATATGGTGTATAAAACCCTTTAACTTTTAAGTTTACTCAAAAGAAATATTTTTATACGAAGAGTTTACTAAACGAAAAAATGGAATGTTTGGTTTTTGTCATACGTATGCGGCGACAACGACTTCTCCGCCGCCGTGACCATTATTTGAGTTTCGGCTTCCTCTACAAGCCATACTTTTTTTAAATGAAAAATGAATACCATGTTTTACTTTTCTTTTATTTTGGTATTGAAAATGGTTTTCATAATGTTTTTATAATATCAATATGTTTTATTGATATCTTGTGATTGAAATGTGGAAATGTTATGTTTCCTTTATGCATGTTTTATGTGATACGATTATGTTCTGGTTCTTGGGAAATATTATGAAGATGGGTGGTTCTGTGATAAACTAAGGGCGGGTGAGCCCGATATAGCTCTCCAATTCATTGGGTAACATGAAGGGGTTAAACATTAAGGTTTCGTCGAAGAGATTTAGGGAATATACTGTGATGGGTATTCCAAACGTAACCAAGAGGGTTACCCCCTACGTAAGAATGTTATGAATTCCTCAAGTTACCTTTATGTCTTATGATTTCTATGTTTTATTCATGTTTTGATGAAGTATATTAAAGTGATTATTATTTATGGGTAAAGTATGATTTAATTGATTCTTATGTATACATGTACGCATGTTTTCTTTCCATACTTTTATATTTTTTACTGAGATTTTTATGCTCATCCCAAGTTTTTGAAATGTTTTCACAAGTCAAGGGAAAGGTACATGTTGTGATGATAGTGTCAATGAAGTTTCAAGAAAGAATCTATGTTTTATTTTAAATATTTTTCCACTGATGGAAAAAATGAGTATTATCATTTATGTAACCACTTTGTTTAAATGTGGAATGTAATGCATGTTTTATGATCTAATTCTCTAAAACTCTAAACCTGAAAAGATCCTCAATGTGTATTCTTGAAATAACTCAAGATTAAGTAATGTTTAAGGCTGGGGCCTTATATTTGGTGTCATAGGTCTGTTTAGATAACTTTAGGAGTAATAATTCTATTAAATTATTATCCAAATATATTTTTTATGGTCAAATTGAAATGATATAGCATTTGAAGATTACCATGTTGCTTCATTGAAGACATGTTTGTTCAAAATGGTTTTCTACAGAGGAAATGGGGATGCAGTGCTAGGAAGGCATACAGAAGGAAATAACCTTCTGAATCAACATCCTGAGATGGTCGAAATTGGAACTGAATAGTTTGTTGCAGTAATGGCACAGTTGACTCAAGTGATAAATGGTGGTGGTATCCATGCACGAGATCAGCCAGATCAACTGTAGAGGAACATGTCAGTGGTGGAACATTTCATGAGGCAACATCCCCCATCATTCAGAGGATAATCTAACCATGTGCTAGCTAAAGGGTGGATTAAAGCACTCGAGAAGATTTTCGATGTCATGGGGTGTTCAGACAATCAAAAGGTTAGTCTTGCTATTTACTGTTTGGAGGGTGAAGTAGATCAGTGGTGGCCGATGGTTAAAAATATCAGGGACGCTGATGAGATTGATGATCTCAACTGGGATGAATTCAAAGGTATGTTTATTGAGAAGTATTTTCCTAAGGCTGTTCGACTTAGGATGGAAAAACAATTCTTGGAATTGTGTCAAGAGAAAGACTCATTGGCTGCCTAAAAAGAGAGGTTCACCCGATTGGCAAGGTATGCTCCAAATTTTATCCAAGACCTTGATAGTAAAATCAATCGTTTTTACTCAGGATTAAAGCCAAAATATCGAAGGGCATTGGCTTCTCGTGAGTTCAAAAGTTATGAAAAGCTTGTTCGATGTGCTAAGAAGGTGGAAATGAAGTTTGCCGATGATCAAGTGTTCTATAACAACCAGCAGAAGAAGAGACCGAGGTGGCAGGAGAAAGGAAAGAATTCTTCAAAAAGGTCTGACAGTAAGAAAACTAAGTTTCCAGTTTGTGATAAATGTGGTAAAAGGCCTGCTGGGGAATGTATTCTGAATTCTAGAAAGTGCTTCTGATGTGGAAAGATGGGACATAAGGCTCGTGATTGCACTGAAAAAGACCATGGTGATGGTAAGAACAAATTTTATTTACAGTTAGTGAAATGTTTTAAGTGCAATGAGATGGGTCACTATGCAAACGAGTGTCTGACAAAGAGCTTGAGTGATAGGAAGCAGTTAGACTACAAGTAGAAAGGGGTGGTGAAATCCTTTGCAACTACTTCAACAGAGTTTGGGCCATCAAATGAAGTGGTATCAGGTACTTTGTTTGTTCTTTAACATTATGCTAGTGTGTTGTTTGATTCGGGGTCTACACATTCTTTCATCTCTGAAAACTTTTCTAGTAAAATGGGAATACCATCTCAAGAAATGACTCCTAAACTTTTGGTAAAAACACCTGGGGGAAATGTTGAGGCAAAAAGAATTTATAAGAATCTTCCTATCCTTATCTGTGGAAAGAACCTACTTGCAAACCTTATTGTTTTACCTCTTGTAGAGTTTGACGTTATCCTGGGTATGGATTGGCTCTCTATTTACCATGCTAAGATTGACTGTAGAGCTAAAGAAGTTTCTTTTCAGAAAGACTTTCAGTTTGTGTACAAGAATGAACCCTTACTATTTATAACGTATCAAGAGGCCGAGAAACTTGTAAAAGATGGAAATGAATGTTACCTTGCACATATTGTTGAAAAAAAGGGAACTGTTCAGATTAATGATGTGCCAGTGGTAAATGAGTATCCTGATATTTTTCCTAATGAGTTGCCTGGAATAATACCAGATCAGGAAGTTCAGTTTACTGTAGACTTAGTTCCTGATGCTAAGCCAATTTCAAAACCCCCTTATCGAATGGCTCAAATTGAACTTTTAGAGTTGAAGGAGCAATTGCAAGATTTATTAGAGAAATGTTTCATTTGACCTAGCACATCACCATGGGGTGGTCTTGTTTTATTTGTTAAAAATAAATATGGTTCTATGAGACTTTGCATTGATTATAGAGCCTTGAATAACATCACTATTAAGAACAAATATCCTTTGCCTCATATCAATGATTTGTTTGATTAGCTCCAGGGAGCTCAGTATTTTTCAAAGATTGACCGGAGATCGGGGTACCATCAGTTGAAGGTAAAGGAAGCAGATATTCCGAAGACCGTATTTCGTACAAGATATGGCCATTATTAATTTGTAGTAATTCCTTTTGGGCTAACCAATGCACCTGTTGTATTCATGGACTTAATGAATAGAATTTTCCATGAGTTCTTAGATAAGTTTTTGGTTGTTTTCATTAATGATATTTTGGTGTTTTCTAAAAGTAAAGAGGAGCATGAAAGACATTTAAGGGTTATTTTGCAAACCTTAAAAGAAAATAAATTGTATGGGAAATTCAGCAAGTGTGAGTTTTGGTTGCAACAAATTTCTTTCCTTGGTCATATTGTTTCTAATGATGGGATAACTATTGATCCTGCGAAAACAATGGTTGTGGAAGAATGGCCAAGACTCACAAATGTAACTGAGATTCGTAGCTTCCCTGGTTTGGCAGGCTACTACCGAAGGTTTGTTAGAAATTTTTCACGGTTATCTAGTCCAATGACTAAGATAACCCAAAAGGGTGTTAAGTTTATTTGGACAAAAGAATGTGATGATTGTTTTCAGGAACTGAATAGAAGATTGGTGAATGCTCCAGTTTTGGTACTACCTTCCAGGAATGGGGAGTTTATTATCTACAGTGATGCTTCATTGAATGGACTTGGTTGCGTCTTAATGCAGAATGATTAGGTAATTTCTTATGCTTCATGATAGTTGAAAACTCATGAGGTAAATTACCCTACACATGATTTGGAATTAGCTGCTGTTGTTTTCACTTTAAAAATTTGGAGGCATCATTTTTATGGAGTAAAGTGTGAAATATGTACCGATCACAAAAGTTTAAAATATATATTTACTCAGAAAGAATTAAACATGAGACAGAAGAGATGGCTAGAATTAATCAAGGATTATGATTGTACAATTCATTACCATCCGGGAAAAGCAAATAAAGTGGCTGATGCTTTGAGTCGAAAAAGTAATGCTTCATTAGAAATGTTGTGTTTGGAACGTGATCCTTTGGTTAAGGATTTGATGAAATTTGGCATAGAAGTTGTTGGTGCAGAATGTCCTTCTGTTTTGTTTCAGGTATCAGTGAAATCTTCTCTATCAGACAGAATTAAGAAAGCACAGAAGCAAGATAGCGAGTTGCAGAAAAAGGTAGAGCTGATTCAGAAGGGTAAGTTTCCTGAATTCAATATTGATAATGATTTTGTTTTGAGATTTGGGAAGAGATTGTGTTTGCCGTGTGATTCACAGTTGAAGAGATATTTGTTATGTGAAGCTCATAGTTCTCCGTCTTCATTCCATCCTGGAAGTACTAAGATGTATAGAGATCTTCGGGAGTATTATTGGTGGGACGGAATGAAAAGAGATATTGCTGATTTTTCTGTGAAGTGTTTGACCTATCAACAGGTTAAATCAGAGTGATAGTTACCGAAAGGGATGCTTCAGCCTTTACCAGTGCCATAGTGGAAATGGGAGAATATATCCATGGACTTCGTTGTGGGATTGTCGAAGACACCTCGAGGTAATAATGCAAGCTGGGTTATTGTTGATCACTTGACTAAATCTGCTCATTTCATTTCTATACGAGATACTTTTTCCCTAGATCAACTTTACCGTTTGTATCTTAAGGAGATAGTCAGGTTACCTGGAGTTCATATCTCCATTGTATCTGACCATGATCCCAGGTTCACTTCTAACTTTTGGAAAGGCCTTCAAAAGTCATTGGGTACTAAATTAAATTTTAGTAAAACTTTTCATTCTCAATCAAATGGGCTGTCAGAACGAACAATTCAGACCTTAGAGGATATGATACGTGCTTGTTCGATGGATTATCATGGAAGTTGGGACCAACATCTTTCTTTGGTTGAGTTTTCTTATAATAACAGTTTTCATTCCAGCATACAGATGACACCATTTGAGGAATTATATGGGAAGCGGTGTCGAACTCCAGCTTTCTGGGATGAAGTGGGTGAAGGGAAGTTGATGGGACCAGAATTAGTAGAAGAGATGGCAGAAAAAGTTCAGTTGATTCAGAAACACATGAGAACAGCTCAAAGTAGGAAAAAGAGTTATGCGAATAACTGGAGAAAGGATCTATCTTTCGAGGTAGGTGATCATGTTTTTCTCAAAGATTCATCATGGAAAAGTGTGATGCGATTAGGTAAGAAAGGAAAGCTGGGTCCAAGGTTCATTGGACCATATAAAATTATGGAGGAAGTTGGATCAGTTTCTTACCGAGTGGCTTTACCTCCGAGTTTATCTCAGGTACACAATTTTTTTTTTCATGTTTTGATGTTGAGAAATTATATGCCAGATCCATCTCATGTTTTGAGTCTAGAGGTAGTTCAACTGGAAGAGAACCTATCTTTTGAGGAATAACCGGTCCAGATTCTTGACCACAGTGAGAAACTGTTGCGGAATAAGGTAATTCACCAGGTAAAGGTTTTATGGAAAAACCATATGGTTGAAGAGGCGACATGGGAATCTGAAAATGCTATGAGGGATAAATACCCCCACTTATTTTGATAGGTAAATAAAATTGCGAGGACGCAATTCCCAAAAGGGGGGAAGGATGTAACATCCCAGGTAAATAAAGTATAAAGCATTTTCATTTTAATATTTATGAATTAAATATTAATTTTACTTTAAATGGGTTTCTATGTTTGATAGCATACCCGATACGCAACAAAGAGTTTCTTTGAAATCTTACATTTCACACTAGTAATAAAATAATATTATTTTAAATGGTAGTTAACACGTAGCCGTTGTATTGGAGGGAATGAATATAAATAACTAAAATATGATTATATATGTTTGTTAAATGTTTTTACATTTATCCAATAAAAGATAAAGGCTTAAAATAAGAAAAGAATTCAATCTTAGGCATATATACTCTAACATTCACTAAAGGTTGACTTATCGCCTTTTGATGGAGAACCGTCTATAAATATAGTTTTGGTCACTTTTATACATTCTATTGGACCAAATAAAATTCTTCTTTAGAATGGGGACATCAAATTTTACTTTGTGTAAATGTTTGGTATTTTTCCGATAAAGTTCATTTTTTTAATGAACAGTGAAAAATGTTTTATTTTAATTCAAAAACTCCTTTTAATCTAATTTATTTATATGATTGGATTATTTTTTGAATTGTTTTTAAAGAGAAATTAGAATATATTTTTACCATTTAATCCAATAGTGGTTGTTGGAATTAATTTCACTTTGAAATTGGACTTAAACTAGTGTCAATCTTTTGATACTTATTGTATCATAAAAACACGCTATTTGCTCTGACAGCTGGAATTAATTATTAAAATAATTAATTTAACTTATATGTTTTGAATTTTTTAAAATAGACATCATTTTTGAATTCGGAATATCAAATATATCTTAGGGTGAAGTTTTGGTATTTTTATGAAAAACTTTAATTTTTGATGAATATTGAAACCACTAAGTGGTACTTATAAAAACTGATTTTCTGTTTAAATGAAATTTTACAATATATGTGTTTTGAATTTCAAAAATAAGACATACATGTTTGTCATTAAGAAGTAAAATGTTGTTCAATGGGATTAAAATAATTTTTTTGGTGAATAGTAACTTTTAAGTTTTTAATCGCGATTAGAGGTAATTAGTGTAGTTTAAGGTAAAAAATAATGTTTTAATAATATGAAATGACCTAGAAAGATGTCCTACACTCATTTTATGTGTCATGGCCGACCAATAAAATCCATGGGTCAACTTGGGGACCCCATGGATCCACTTTGGTAGGAAAATGACATTAATACCTTTTTATTTAAAGTTAAAATAAAAATGTCACAAACATGAGTTGTTTTTCTAAAACAATTTTTAAATGGGGTTATAGAAGTCATAATTTTGACTATAAATATTAATTATAAAGATAAAAAGATTTCACACATATGATGGTTTTTTTATAATTTTTATACATTAAATAAATTAAATTATTTATGATACCATGATGATGCCGTGATTACCTCATTATTTAACGATTAAAAAAAAATAAAAGATAATGTACAATATACACCCTAAAAATGTATAAAACCTATGGGATGGGTGGATTTTGAAATATTATCACCATATACTAGAAATATATAATTTTGGGACCTTTTAAATCCGAAAATCATTTTATAATAATGTAACCTTTTATAACTTTCCAAGAGTGCCCCTCCTCTCCTCTTATAAAAGGCCCCCACCTCTACCACCTTACCCACACCTCTCAAGCCTTTGGATCGGCCAAAACCTGTCCATTTTGTCTCTCCACATCCCTCTCTTACTCCTTGAAGCCTCACTTTGGGCAGAAGTCTTCCCAAGGAAGCCTTTGATCTCAAATCAAAAAGAGTTACCTGTTTTAGAGGTAGTGTTTTCTCTTGTGTTCTTATGTTTTATTTTGCTTCTCCAACCCTCTAAACTCTTTTCATTCCTTTATTTTGTAACAACACCAGTATCTTAAATATACTAGTATGTTGTTATAAGAATGATTCAATCTACACTTACACACACCTATATCTAATGGTTAAAGAACATACTGTTTCTGTGGATGGCGAATTTCTACCTCACAAAACGATGATTGTTCAACACTCATATAACACCTTCAAAGGTGGCCATTAAGATGTCACTATATTTATATATGATATATAATATGTTTATGTTTTACTTAAGCTTTTTTATTTTTTATTTATGGCATACCTTTATGGTTTCCATTATGGGTAAACGTGATATCTTCATTTTAGGAAGTGCGGACTACCGCCCCCTCAAAGTGATTTGATTCGTTAATATAATATGGGGTATGTATAAAGGATATATTGAAGGATATTATATATGAAAAAATACTGTAATTATAATAATATTATGTATCATTATGTTTTAATTCCATTAAATATGAAATAGAAATGGAAGTAGCGTTCATGCGTACGTATGGCTTACCATCTCCATGAACGGTGCATTCCATTTCTTACCTCTAAATGTTATGTAATATTATAAATTCATGTATATACTGGATATATATGATATATATGATATATAAATCATGATTATAACTCTGGATATAATTGATACATGAAAAACTTGTAATTATAAATAGCATATTTTTGACTCAAGTACCAATGATCGTTAAACCGACCGTTATTAACTTAAATAATTACATAGTGTTCATGACATGGTAATAAGTGATATAAAAGGAATAATGAACTTGAAAAAGGTTCTTAAGCAAGTAGAAATTAACTCAAGTTTATTATTCAGGACATTAAAGAACGATCGAGTCAAGTCGGACCCGAGGTATGGGACTTCGTCTCAATCTCCTTTCATTGAGGCATATTATGTTTTATACACAAATTTATTTTATACGGTGTATAAACCCCTTTGACTTTTACTTTTACTAAAAAGGAATATTTTTATACGAAGCATTTACTAAACGACAAAAGGGAATGTTTGTTTTGTTGTACATATGCGGCGACAATGACTTCTCCTCCGCTGTGACCATTACTTGAGTTTCGGCTTCCTCTACAAGCTATACGTTTTTTAAATGAAGAATAAATACCATGTTTTTATTTTCTTTTATTTTGGTATTGAAAATGTTTTTCATAATGTTTTTATTATATCAATGTGTTGTATTGATATCTTGTGATTGAAATGTGGAAATGTTATATTTCCTTTATGCATGTTTTATGTGATACGATTATGTTATGGTTCTTGGGCATTATTATGAAGACGGGTGGTTCTGTGATAAACTAAGGGTAGGTGAGCCCGATATAGCACTCCAATGCATTGGGTAACGCGAAGGGGTTAAACATTAAGGTTTCTCCGAAGAGATTTAGGGAATATACTGTGATGGGTATTCCAAACGTAACCAAGAGGGTTACACCCTACGTAAGAATGTTATGAATGCCTCAAGTTACTTTTATGTCTTATGATTTCAATGTTTTATTCATGTTTTGATGAAGTATGTTAATGTGCTTATGCTTTATGGGTAAAGTATGATTTCATTGATTCTTATGTATACATTTACTCATGGTTTCTTTCCATATTTTTATATTCCTTATTGAGCTTTTTATGCTCATCCCAAGTTGTTGAAATGTTTTTCACAGGTCAAGGGAAAGGTACATGATGTGATGATAGTGTCAATGAAGTGTCAAGAAAGAATCCATGTTTTATTTTAAATATGTTTCTGCTGATGGGAAAAATGAGTACTATCTTTTATGTAACCACTTTGTTTAAATGTGGAATGTAATGCATGTTTTATGATCTAATTTTCTAAAACTCTAAACCTGAAAAGATCCTCAATGTGTATTCTTGAAGTAACTCAAGATTAAGTAATGTTTAATGCTGGGGCCTTATACTTAGCATTTTTTATGATATAAAAAGTGTTATTCCTAGTCTTACCAAATGTTGTGAGGTCGATACCAAAATCTAAATTAATTGATAATAATCATAACTATTTTCATTAGTGAGTGATATTTATTAATGGAATTTTGGTATATTCTAAAATTTATGAGGGTTATATGAATTATCTATGTATTTTTATTCATTAGTTATTATTTAAAGGTCTTGAAACATATATTAAACTTAATCAATGACCATGAAAAGTTATTTTATGACAAGGTAATATTTTTGGGGATAACTATTGAAGAATACATGATTGAGGTATGAAAAAATATTAGTTTTAATATATTCTCAGGGTTTATGTAATAAAGAGGTTGATGATTTTGAAAAAGTATATTAGAATGTATTAAAAACCATGGGATTGAAAATTGATTCATGATATTCTTGGTGAACTTTATTTCATTTTTTCAATTATAATGACTACTATTTGGTATTATGAACTAGTGATTGAATATAAGAGTAAATTTTGGAGGGATATTAGATTTAGTTATGGTTTAATGTCTTGGAGGTTCACATGGTTTTTTTAAATTCATTTTATATCGAATATATGATTAGGGTATATATATAAGGAAATATGAATTTGTGAATGATTAATGTTGTTTGAGGAAAGATATGTCACATGAGATAACCTAAGAGAGTATGGTAGATGCCATATAATAGGTTATACCCTAAATGATGAATATGTTAAGAATATCCTCAATTACTTTATTTAATGAGTAATATTAAAAATCATGAGGATGCAATTTATTTAATGGGGTTAGAATATAATGACCCGAGTTTTTGTATCCTTTATATTAATATTATCTTCAATAGCTTGTATCACACCCAACACAATTATTACAAAAACCAACTAAAATGAATCAATAAATATTAAAATTATATAAATAATAAAATAATTTGTATATAAAAAGATAAAAATCAATTTAAATAATTATATATTTTCATTCTCTTTGATTAATATTTTAAAAAGGATTCCTTTTGACAAACTATTTACAGAAAAGGGATAATATACTACATTAATAAATTAAATTGATCACATTTAACTTTTTTATTATTATAGGTAATATTTATATTTCTAAACAATTATTTCAACATTCAATTATATGTAATTCATATAAAATAGGAATAACGACACTTAAAGTTTAAGAAATCATTTTTTAAGAAAAAAAATTTTCTTTATATTTCTTATTTTTATGTAAATAAATATATATATAAATTTTATAAACTTAATTTGATTAAAATAACTTAATTTTTTAATTTATAATTCCATAAATTTCTTAGATTTAAATTATTATGATTTTTCTAAAAATATTATTATTAGGTGAATAGTGAAAATACAGTTTTTATAAAAAAAACATGACTTTTAGGACATTATTAATATATAAGTATGAATTTATAATTAAATAAACCTCTTCATAAGAACAAATATTTATTTTATAGGTGAATTTAAAATTTAAAAAATTTTATTTTAAATTTAAGAACTAATATTTTTCATTTTAAAATTTATGTTATGTTAGAAAGAATTTATTTTTAATAAATCTTAAACATAGTATTTTAAAATAAATTATTATCACTTTTAGAAATTATATCAAATAAAAGGGATTTAAAATTTAGAATCATTGTGTAAAAATAATGTAATAAGGGAAATTGTTTTCAAAAAAGATAAATTTCCTCGATATTAAATAAGTTTCCATGAAGAAAATTAAAATGGTAAAAATGAGTAACTATAATGACCCAACCTTAAACAATACATAATCAAGTAAATTATTTTAGAATTCACTTATTTACAGTCCCAAAGATATATCTGGTTTAATATTTTATAAAATCAGGACATAATTCATACATATCATCCCACAATCATATAAAGTGGGTAAAACTAAAAAAATATCCATTTTTGCATAATACAAATGTTTTTAGTGAAAACATGAAGTTTTTTCATGAAAAGTCTTCAAAACATTCATTTGGATTCTCCTTTTATATAACCCATCCTTAAACCCTATTATTTTTTTTAAAACTTGGTATGAGCACAAAAATCTCAGTTAGGGATATAAAAAGATGGTGAGAAACCATTAGTACATGAATAATTTTAAACATATGAAATCATTTTCTCAAAGAAATACATCTCACCCATAAATTATCAAATACTTTGTGAAAACATGAGACTTCCATAAAAGATATAAAACTATAAATAAACCATATAGGTAACTTCGGGCATTAATTACTTAATATTATAGCCCCCACGACTACCTTATGATTTTAACCCTCACAACTACCTTATAGTGAAATCCTCACATCTACCTTTTGGTGGAACCATCACAGTTAAACTTGGAGTAATGATACGGTCAGCCTTTAAATTAAACATAACCGATACATTAGAGGGATATATGGATCCCACTATTCATTGTAAAAAAATATCAATACTCAAAACACAATCATAAAAGAATAATACTTTCATAAAACATCCCTTTTTAGTTTTATAAAAATAGAAGTTTAAAAGATGATTTTAAAATAAAATTTTCTTAGAAATATTATATAATTTAATTTAGAATAAGTATAATTAAAGGAATATATTTATACATTGTAAATCCACATAATTCAAAATAATATAAATAAAATTTATTACACAAATAATCTTAGTACAACATAATTAATTAAGTAGAAGGTTAACGCAAAGAATGGAAACTGGGTTAAGAATGCCATTAACTTGGGTTCTTCTTACATAAAATGTGTTCAAACCTCCTCTTGAATCCTTCTCCTAGTGAACCTCCTTATGTACCTTGGTTTTTTCCTTTTGGTGATAAAAATAGGTCGTGGTCATGGGAAGGAGGATTGGGAAGGAAATTAGATATAAATTAAACAATCTACAAGGATTTAAGGTGCGAGGAGAAGAGGTCGAGAGGGGTGGTATTTATAGTGGATGAGATGAGTGTTTTATTATTATTATATTCATTAGTTTAGTAATTTATCTCAATATGAGGAATAGTTTGAGAATTATCATCAAATATATTAAAATAATGAAGGGAAGTAAAATATTATGGCACTAACACCATTCTTGACTCAAGAAATAGTGTATTTATCTTATAATGTATATATACCATAAATTACGGTATTTTACTCTTCACAAAAATTCTATTATTTCATAAAAATCCCAAAAAATCACCCCAACTAGTTTTTGACATGTATAAAAAAATGAAATATATTTTTTGAAAATAATTTTCTAAATATGAGACATTTAATTTTAAATTAAAATCATAATTTATTAAAAAAAATTCAAAATTAGAACTAATTTTATAACACTTTGAAAAATTAATTAAAGTCTCATAAAATTGTCTCATATGAAAACAAAATAATAATTTTTGAATCTATTTTATGAAAATAAACTTTATTTTAAATCATTACATTAATTCCAAAATTGAAATTAAATATTGATGACTTACAAAAATACCAACACTTTCATTTACAAAATATTTATTCACTCAGTCCAAGATATTCATATATTATGACTACACTTATAAGATACAAAAATAATTATTTATACTATTATTGAAGATGTTACTATTCTATTGGCCAAATTACTATTCCTAATAGTCATGCTACTATTCCTAAGGTCAAGTTACTATTCTATTAGTATAAATTCCTTAATTTAAGTAAATATAAATTATTAAATTATAAACTTATAATGAATTTAAATAATTAATTCCATAATGAAAAAGTTATTTTATAAGTACTTGGGACGTTACATTCTCCCCACCTTCTATAAATTTCTTTCTCACAATTTATATTCAGTTATCAAATAAGTGAGGAAACCTTTCCCTCAAAGCATTTTATGACTCCCATGTTGCTTCTTCAACCATGTGGTTTCCCCATAAAACCTTAACATGGTGGATTACCTTATTCCTCAATACAAGTTCTCTACGATCAAGAATATAAGCATGTTTCTCTTCATAAGAAATGTTCCCTTCAATTAGATCTACTTCTAGGCTCAAAACATGAGAAGAATTTGAAACAAACTCTCTCAAAATCGAAACATGAAAAACATTATGTACCTAGGATAAAATTAGAGGAAAATCTACTTTTTAGGTGACTAGTACATCTTTCTCCTAGATTTCATATGATTTAATGAACCATGGACTTATCTTTTCTTTGTTACCAAAATGCATAATGCTTTTCCATGGTGAGATCCTAAGAAAAACATGATCACCTACCAAGAAAGAAATGTATTTCCTCATGCTATCTGTATAAGGTTTCTGCATTCTCTGAGCTATCCTCATGTGTTGCTGAATCATCTTTAGTTTCTCAGCCACTTCCTCTACTAGTTCCTGTCACATTAACTTCCTTTCATCAACTTCATCCCAAAATTATGGAGTTTAATACTTCCTCCCTTGTAATTCCTCAAAAGGTTCCGTATGTATACTAGAATAAAATATATTATTATAAGAAAACTCAACTAAATAAAGATACTGATTCTAAATTCCTTGGGAGTCCATTGAACAAGCTTGAAGCATATCCTCTAATGTCTAAATGTTTTTCTCAGTATGTCCATCAGATTGAGGATGAAAGGCTATGCTGAAATTTAATTTTATTCCCAATACCTTTTGAAGGCCTTTCCAAAATTTAGAAGTGAACCTAGGATCATTGTTTTATATAATGGAAAGAGGAACTCCATGTAACCTAACAATCTCTTTGATGTATAGTCGACAAAGATGATTAAAATACACAGTATCATGAATGTAAAGGAAATTTGAAAATGTAGTCAGTCAGTCAACAATAACCAAAATTTTATTATTACTTAGAGAAGTCTTTAGCAGTACCACCACGAAATCCATGGATATATTTTCCTATTTACACGCTGGTATTAAAAAAGGATGATGTATCCCATCCAGTAGTTGTCTCTGTACTTTAACCTGTGGACATATCAAACATTGCACAGTAAAATTTTCAATATCTATTTTCATTCAATCCCACCAGTAATACTCCTAAAGGTATCTATACATATTAGTACTACCAGGATGATTTGAAAATGTAAAACTATGAGCTTCACATAATAACACTTTCTTCAATAGTGAATCACAAAACACATATAATCTATTTCCAAATCTCAAAACACAATCTTTATTAATGTTAAAATCTGGAAGCTTACCCCTTTTAACCAATTATACCTTTTTCTATAACTCAAGGTCTTGTTTCTACACTTTCATAATTCTATCTAATAGAGATTATTTCACTGACACCTGAAACAAAATAGATGAATTTCCTGCACCGACAACGTCCCAACCAAAATTTACCTAATCATTAATCAAGGGATCTTATTCCAAATATTACATGGATAGTGAAGAATGATGTTTTCAACTCAAGGAATTAGCCACTTTGTTTTCTTTTCCAAGAAGGTAATTTATAGTGTAATAATAATCTTTTCTTAGTTCAAGACATATTATCTACCACATGTTTATTTTTTTCTGAGTTAATATATACTTTGGACATTTATGGTCAGTATTTATTTCATATTTGGTTCTATATAAATGATGCCTCCAAATTTTTAAAGTAAATCAACTGATGATAATTCAAAATCATGTGTAAGAAAATTTAAATCATGAGTTTTTAGTTGTCTTGAAGCATAAGCAATTACCTGATCATTTTTCATCAGAACACAACCAAGTCCCTTCAATGAAGCATCACTCTAGATGAAAAATTCACCATTTCTAGAGGTCAGGGAAAAAAATTGAAGCATTTACTAATCTCTTCTTTAGTTATTGAAATATAACATCTCATTCATCTGTCTAAAAATATTTAACCCCTTTTAGTGTTAACTTAATTAGAAGGCTGGATAATTGTGAAATGTTTTTAACAAAACATCAATAATAACCTACTAATCCAAAAAAATAAAAATCTATGTAACATTTGTAGGTCATGGCCATTCATCATCTACTTTTTTTGGTAGGATCAACTATTATTTAATCCTTATTTATAATGTTCACAAGAAAAGAATTCTTTTGCAACCAAAATTCACATTTGATAAATTTTCTATATAACTTATTTTCTTTGAGAGTTTTCCAAGAAAATACTTAAATGTTCTTTATGATCCTTAAAACTTGTTAAAAATTCCGAAATATCATCAATAAAAACAACCAAAAACATAACCAAATATTCATGGAAAAGTCTATTCATTAGATCCATGAATGTAGTAAGGGAATTTGTCAAACCAAAGGGAATAACAAAAAACTCATAATTCCCATATCTAGTACGAAAAACTATTTTTTGAATGTTATACGTTTTCAAATTTAAGTGATGGAACCCAGAACTCAAGTAAATCTTAGAAAAATATTGAGATCCCTAGAGTTGATCAAAAAAGTCATAGATATGAGGAAATATGGTACTTATTCTTAATAGTAATGTTATTCAAAGATCTATAATCAATTCAAAGTGTCATGGAACCATCATTCTGTTTAAAAACAAAATAGGAGAACACCATAGTGAAGTGCTAAGATGAATGAATCCTTTATCACGTAGCTCCGATAACTAACTTTTCAATTCAAGATGTTCCACTTGAGTCATTTAATAAGGGGGTTTTGAAATTGGTTTAGCATCCAAAACTATTTCAATAGTAAATTCAAATTCCTGATTAGGTATAACACCAGGAAACTCAACAGAAAAAACATCAAGGTTTTAATTTACCACTAAAAAATCATTAATCTAAATAGTTCCCTTATTTTGAACAATAAGAGAAAGATAGATTTCATTTACATCTTTCAATAGTTTCTCATCTTACTAATATATTATCCATTTTATAGGTTAATTATTGTGTACAAAGTGAAAAAATTTATAAAAAACAACTTTGTTAGCTTTTCAATCAATCTTATAATGAAAAATAGAAATCCAATCCATAGCCATAGTGACATCAAACTCTTTTAAGGGATAAATAACTATGTTTATAGGTAATTTATTTCCACAAAAAAAAGATTCTTATAATTAATTTTTTCTATAATATCTCCCCATGATGTTTTAACCATAAGTTTCAGTATCATTTATAGAGGTGAAATTCCCAATTTAATAGAAAATATCCCAGAAATAAAGAAATGTATAGACCCTGTATTAGAAATGGCATTAGAAAAATATGAGTAAACAAAAAATGTACCAGATACCACTTAATTGGATGAACTAAAATCTACTGACTTAGTCGCAAAGGATATCAATTCACCTTTCTTCTTATAATATAGATGATTTCCATCATGGTGATATTTCTTTGGGTAGGTATTTTCATAATGACCCATCTGACCACATTTAAAACACTTTATAGTTTTCTTATAAGAAATAATCATAAGATCATTTTCATTAAAATCCTGAATAATATGTTCAAACGTACCACATAGAAAACACTTACCAGTTTTGTTAAGGCATTACCTATGGTTCTTTTTTTAACATAATTTTCTCAAACTGGAAATTTGAATTTCTTACCATCAGATTTATTTTATTTATTATTACCCATCTCTTTCCATATAGACCTCTTCTTCAATTTTCTTTCAAAGTACATATGATCATCATCAAACTCCATTTTTACCCTCTTAACACATCAGAAAGGTTTCTCATAACTTTTGAGTTATGGGTATGCTAATGACCTTCGATATAGTAGCTTTAATAGTGAGTAAAATGATTAATATTTCTATCAAGATCCAAAATAATATTTAGAGTGCACTTTTCCAATTGGATGAAGTTTACTTCTTACATGAACACCAAATCTTCCTCATTTTATTTCAAATCAATGAATTGATTTTTCATCCTAATTCAAACCACCATAGGAAAATATTTTTCAAATAAAAGATTTTTAAATTCATCCCATTAAAAGAAATTGATCTCATCATTATCCCTAATATTCTTGACCATTGACCATCACTTGTCAGCTTCACCTTCAAAACAATAAATGGAAAGACTTAAATTTTGATTAACTAAACACCCTAAAAAATGTTCCACTATTGTCATGATACTTTGTGGTAGCTCTAGTTGTTCTCTTTCATTTATTCCACTATCATTTATAGCATTCATCAACTGATACATTACTATTACAAACTATTTGGTTTCAATTCCCACCATTCCTGGTTGTGGATTCATAAAGATACCATCCTCTCAGTGCCTTCCTACTTTTTCTTCCCTGTTTATTTTATGGAAAATCATTCTAAATAGACATATCTTAGATGACTAAACATGGTAATCATTAAATTCTATACCATTAAACATAAAAATAGGTAAAAATAATTTATTATACTCTATTAACATCATCCTAACCCCAAAAGGTATCTAAATTGTGATCTGATACCAACTATAAGGAACCTCCATTAAACAATACATTATCTAGTAAATTCATTTAGAATTCAATTCTTTAAATTCTCAAAGATATCTTTGGTTTATAGTTTTAGAAAATTACGACATAATTTATACATATCAACCCAAAATAATTCAATGTGGGTAAAACTAAAATAATATACATTTTTTTCATAATATAGTTTTTTAATGAAAACATGAAATATTTTTATGAAAAGTATTAATAACATTCATCTTTGATTCCCCTTTTCTATTACCCATCCTTAAACTTTGTGATTTTTTTTTAAACTTTTTATGTGAAAAAAATATCAGTAACCGATATAAAATGATGGATAGAAACCATTAGTATATGAATACTTATAAACACATGAAACGGTTTTCAAAAATACATACATCTCACTTATAAAGTATCATATAATTATTTTGAGAAAACATAAGATTTCCATAAAACATAGAAAATAAATAAACCATATAGGTAACTTGGGTAATTACTTAATTAATATTGGAACCCTCAGGGATACCTTATGATTTGTAACAGTCATAACTACCTTACAATGTAACCCTCATGGCTACCTTATAATGTCAACATCACAGTTACACTTGGAGTAACCATATGACCGACCTCCAACTTAAACATACCCAATGCATTGGAGGGAGATATAGGTCCCACCCTTCATCATAAAAAATTCCTAATAACCATAAAATAATCATAAAAGAAGAATAATTGAATAAAAATAAATTTTTTTAATTTTATAAAAATTGATTTTTAAAAGAGGATTTTAAAAGATAATTCCATTAAAAATATCATATAATTGAAGTGAGAATTAATAAAATGAAATGAATATGTATATAAATTGTAAATCCATATAATTAAAAATAATATAAACAAAATTCATTAAAAAAATAATCTTAGTACCAAATAATTAGTGAAGTATATGGTTAACCAAAATAATGGAAATTAGATTAAGAATTCTCTTATCCCGGGTTCATCTTACTTCAAACATGTTCAAATCCCCTCTTGAAACCTCCTCCTAGAAAACCTCTTTAATGACCTTGGTTTTGGCCTTTTGGCGAGACCACCAGGTCATGGATATGGTGAAGAGGAATGGGAATATAATTGTACATAAATTAAACAAGCTACAAGGGTTTGATGTGCGAGGATAAGAAGTGATGAGGGGTGATATTTATAGTGGATGATGGGGATGTTTTCTCATTGATATAATAATTAGTTTACTATTTTGGATCCTGATTATGAATAGAATAAGCATTATAATCAAATATTTTAAAATAATTGAACTATGTTTGATATTATGGTTCTTAAATCATTCATTACTCAAGTAATAATGTATTTATACTGGAGATTACAGTATTTTACTATTCACCAAAAATTCAAGTATTCCAAAAAAAAATCACCCCAACCATTTTTCAATGTCTATAATTTAAAAATGAACTCATTTTTTTGAAAATAATTTTCTAAATATGAGAAATTTAATTTTCAATTAAAATCATAATTTATTTAAAAAATACTAATTTAAAAATTATAACTAATTTTATTACACTTTAAAAATTAATTAAAGTCTCATAAAATTATCTTATAATTATAAGAACACAAAAAAATAATTTATGAATATAATTTATGAAAATATATTTTCATTTCAATCATTAATTTAAATTCAAAATTAAAATTAAATATTGATGACTTACAATAACATCAACAGTTAATTTATCATTTCTATAATATTCATTTATTTATTAAAAGATATAAATATATCATGATTATACTTTTAAGACACAAATTTTTTTTATACTATCATAGGTGAGGTTACTATTATATTGGTCAAATTACTAGGTTACTATTCTATTAGTCAAATTACTATTCTTAATGGTAATGATACTATTCCTAAGGTCATGTTACTAATTCATCAGTATAAATTCATTAATTTCTATAAATATCTATTATTTCATTGTAAATTTATAGTGAATTTAAAGAATGAAAAAAATTATATTTATAACTACATGGGTCGTTACAGTTTTCTTAGAGGTAAATGGCCTAAAATGTTTAAAAAATATTTATAATTGAGTGGTGGAGGTCTGGACCGACCTTGAATCTTTCATAATACATTATTTTTCAATTTATTATACATTTTCCTTGAAAATTTCTTCCAATTATTGAGAATTTTTAGGTATTTACAAAAACTTCCACTGCTTTTTTACTTATAAAAGGGCACTCCTCTCTTTACTTCGCTTCACAAAAGAACCACTTAATTTTGGGAAAAAATCTACCAAACCATATCTCACAAACTACCATAAACATTATTGAATTTTTTTCTCCTCAAAATACCATCCATAAAGGGATTATCCCCATTTGTAAAAGAGATAATCCAAGAAAAGAGGTATAAGTTTTCAATCTGTCTTTCTCATTTCTATTTCCTTTTTTTCACTTCTTCTTCCTCAAAATTATTTTCACCATATTAAAATTATAACAAAATTATAATTATTATATTGTTATGTAATTATAATTATGGTATAATTATTAACCACCATCCCATTTTCTATTAAGAAAAATGAAAACGTGAATCATGCATTGTACATACTATTGCCTCTATGATCCAATGTGTTTTGTTTTCCATCACCACCTTAAATAGATAGTCTGGATAAGTATGATAATATAAGTTATTATATTTAATAAAAAATTTATATCCTTAAATAATAAATCATATTACCCCTTTCCCCATTCTATTGAAAAATAAAATCATAATCCATGCATACATGTAGACTACCGCCTCTAGGAAATTGTCAATTTTTTTTAAATTTTATCACAATATTACATGTATTGTAATGAGAATTGTTTTATAATGTTAAATATTATTTGTATGAAATGAATATAGTTTTGGTAATATAAATTTAATAGTATTATTAATTATATGAAAGGTAAACTATTGTTATATAATTTACTATCTTAAACAAGAGAAATAATAGGAAAATAGTTTATTCATACTGTGAAATTGTTTTGTATCCATCAATTATTCTCATACTTCTTTATAACTATGAAATATCACACTAATAAAAACTAAATTATATCATTATTATATTTTTATAATTATATTTTAACATAATCACCTCATAATCACCCATTAATCTTGCTCTGTTCATGTCTATGTCGGTTTGACCACCTACGTGAACATTGCTATGAAATTATATCATAGATGATGGTAAAAACTTAATTACTATTATAATATGATATAAATATGTAAATGATTTTTTTGGTTTTTTAAATAATACATTAATATTAAACTCATTAATTAAGAAAAAACACTTCACTAGTTAAAAATCACTAAAAAACGCTCATTGTCAATTTAATATTATAGGATAAAGAAAAAAGTACACATGAAATTAATTTCATAATTAATTATTAATTATAAATCATCTATTAAAATAATATTATTGATTTTTTAAAGATAAACTTTGTAATACTTATAAATAACATAATCCATTAAAATTATAAACCCGCAATGTGTAATAATTGGTCAAACCTAACTAATATATATATAATTATTATTAATGGGGGAGTAAAAATGGTTAGAGATTTAAATAAGTCTCATGTTTATGAAAATTACTAAACTTAATTTAATTATTCATGACATTTAGGGAAATTTCAGCATGAATCAGGACCAAGGTAAGAGTTTTTAATTTCAAATTCCTCTATTTGAGGCATGTTTTGTATTATGAACCTAATTTTATTTTAAGTATTTTATATGATTCAAAATTTATTTGTTTTATCCTAAAATAAAATCTATTTATGATATTTTATGTTTAATTTTAATAACTCTCTACTTCAAGGGTATTGATTTAAATGTCACTCAAGCTATAAGGTCGCCATTTCAAACCTCATTTTAAAACTGAGAACTCTCAAAATTTATAACCCATATGGGGATTTCTTATATACATTAATTTTAATATAAATCATAATTTTATTATCCTCTAATTATCTGTTGTTGTATTTATATTCTCTTTACCTTGTTATAAACTGAGAGTTTTATAACATTTTAAAGAGTTTAATTTTCAATAAATGTGTTTTAAAATGGGATTTACTTTTTTTATGCTAAACAATTTTATTTGGACATCCCTATAAAGTTCATTTTCAACCATATTTATCTTATTTTATTTTTAAAGGAAAATCACTTAATTTTTATATATGGTTGTTTATGAAAATATTAATCTCCTTTGATATTTTATTACGAACATACATTTGTTTCGTGTTTTTTGTTTTACATAAAACTTCCTTAGTATATTTTCACGATTTCTAAAGGAAATTATTTTTCTCCAACTTTTATAAATAAATTTTTTAAATTCTTTCAAAATATCAAGGATATTTCTTATTTTCAATGTGAATTTGTTTCTAAGACTCTTGAAAAATGGTTTTCATCTAATCCAACATCCATTTATATATCTTATGCATGATTGAGTATGGTCATTAAATTATACCATTCTGGTTTTTTCTTGGATGGATTATATCATAACCTTCTATATCTATGTAATAATCCATCACTGCATTTTTATTTCCTAATTCGTTTTTGTGTATAACCATAATTTTCCATCCATTTTATTTAATATGTTACTACCATATTTTTTATAACGTTTCCTTAACAGGAAAAAATTATATGAGGTAGATGATAAATAAAAAAGATCATTAAGGTGGAACAAGGTGGTGTTAAGTGGTTTTAATAGAGGAATGCATTTTAAAGGAAAGAGTAAGGCCAATGAAAAAAATAATGAAATTTGTTCTCCCAAAACAGGATTCCCTATATTGTGATGAGGAAACTAAAAAAAATAAGAATACTTTGAGGATGAAGGGACAATGGATTTTATAGATAAATAAAATTATCCAAAATATACCTTGAGTAAATAAGAAGAATGGAGTTTCAAATAGGAATCAATAAGTGATAATAAAGCAACAAATTAGTAATAATTAAGGATAGAGTCTTTGGTTTTATTAAAGGAAAATAGAAAATATGAGAGAAAAAAGAATGATTTGAAATCTAAAAATGATTCCTTGATAAAATATCTTGGTTAATTGAAATATAAAGGCATTATTGAGATATAAACTGAGTTCAAATGAAATGTGGTAGATTTAAATATAATAATTGAGTCTAGGGATAATATTAGTGATATTACCAAATAAAATTTAATTTATAAGAATTCATAACTAAAGGATCTTGAGGTAAAACATGGAATATGTTGAACATTCCTTAAAGAGAAATCACCACTGGTTCTAAAAATTTGACAATAAAATTATGAAAAGCTCAAAAATAGTGTATAATGTTCCTAATTATATTAATAATAATAGTTACTACCCCATGGTTATATGAAATATATTTTTGGACACCCAATAATTTAATTTTTGTTTTGGTGTTAGTAATAACAAATGAAATAAGATTATTGTAACACATATGAATAAAATCATACCCATTATAAAATTTTGTGGTGGATCAAAAAATTAAAAAAATAGTCAAGTTGGAGAATAAAAATAAAAATAATAATCATAATACCATGGTTAATTTAAATTAAAATTACATTAAGCATGTCAATTTTTTAAAACAATAAATTAATTTCAAATTGGAAGACACAATAATACACATATTTTGACGAATAAATTTATTAGTTAAGGAAATTTCTATTTGAGGGAAAATTTTGGAAATATGAAGTCTAAATACGAAATGAATATATGTTTTGGTATAATTTTTTACCTATCTAAAATAAGAGGGGCCATGAATTAAGGGGGAGTTAACATGAAGTTACAAAAGGTCATTTGATGGAACATCCATTAGAGAAGGTACAATTACTATGTACTTTCAAATCTCTTAAAAAACATATGGTAGGTGTGATATACCATAAAAAACCACCAAAAAGTGTCTAATAATTATACCAAGATAATTAAAGTAAAATAATAATACAATATCTATTAAAATGAGGAATAATAAATAAAACCTAATGGTGTTTAAGATTTCATAGAAATATAGATATGAAGAGAATCGTTGGATACTCGATAGTGGTTTCTCAACACAGATGAATGGAAATAAGAATATATTCAATGATACTCAAAGTAATGATATAGAAAATATTACTTTTGGTTATGATGTATCACTAAACAAAAAAGGATATGGATTAACTAAGATTGGTTAGAAGAAATATAACAATATACTCTTTTTTAAAGGGTTCAATCACAATCTCATAATTATTTCTTAGAATTATTAAAATGGAAATGATATGATATTTTTAAGGAATGATATCATATAAAAAAGTATTATAATATAATATTATTGATAGATGGATACTAATTAATACACAATATATTTCAAATTCAAAATAACCAAGATTATTTCAGCAAGAGTATAAAAGAGGAAAATTAGAAGTGAAATTGATGACTTGTCTATATAATGAAAAATAAAATGGATAATTTAAAAAATAATGATACTATGAGGAATCTACTGAAATTACATTGGGAAAGTGTTAATAGTTTTGAAACATTTTTCAAAGGAAAAATAGTAAACAATATCCCTTTATTATTAGATATTAAGAGGACTATACCTCTTGAGTTCATACACACAAATATATGTGGTCTGATGAGCTTAAATTAAACTAATGGATAATGGAATTCCATGAAATTTGGATGATTTTAATCTTATTAATTAAATATATTTTATATAATTTTAATGGAATGTTTTGGATTTATTCAAAACATTTCAGAGGAGTGCTTAGAATCATATGGGACATGGTATCAAAAAGTTTTAGTATAATAATAGCTCTAAATACAAGGATTCATATTTTTAGTCAACTTTTGAGAATATTGAAATAAGGAATGAATATAGTTCTCCATATATTCCCCAACAAAATTGAGTATCAAGGAAGATAAATTTAAGTTTTATATACATGTGGAGAATCATGCTATTAGAGAAGACAAACCATAACAATTATTGTATATATTCTTAATCGATTCCTACTTTGATTAGATTTGACCAATAATCTATATGAGTTATGTTTGGAAAGAATCCCTGATTAAGATACATGAAGATATTTTGAATCCATTGTTTCATAAATATCAAAGGTAAATATTTAGTTAAGTTGAATGAAATAGAAAATGATGGAATATTTCATTAATACTCAATAGGTGGAAGGAGTTATCAGTTTGACAATAATAATATAGAAAATATCATTGATATATTTGATGTAATTGTTTTGAAAAATAAAATAACTTCATAAAAATAAATTCATATTGACAATAGAATTTATGAAATTCTTGGATAAAACATATGAAAACATGGGAGTATTTCATTCATATATGACATTTTTTAAAACTCTCAATATGATTTTGAAATATCCAGTGATGAAGAAAGCCATAAGAAAGTATAAACTAAGTTACCAAGTATTATAAATAATATATAATCTAATAAAACCATGGGCTATAGTATATATACTTTTTTAAATGAAAAGATGTTTTAAGAATTATAACCATACCATCTTTCTTTAACAATTCAAACCAAATAGTGTTGAAGAATCCTTATTGTATAAGGATCATATAATAGTAATGGAAGAAGAGTTGGATTAAACTGAGAAAATAGAACTTTTTAATTAGTTTCATATACTAAATAAACTAATTTAATATGTATAAAGTTTGGTTTTTAGAATAAAATTAGTGAGAAAAGAGAAGTATCATAGAAAATATCATCTTGTTTACAGTGAATACTTTCAAATTGTGGTTTTTTATTTTGAGATACCATTTTTACTAGTCATATGTCTTGAAGAGATATAGATTTTTCTTTTGATTTATGTTCAAAATAACTTTAATTTTTTCCAAATGGATGTGTAGTTAGTGTTTTTGTATAGGGAACTTTAGTAATAGGTTTACATTGAACAATTAAGAGGGTTTAGGATTAAGGCTAATGATTATTGAGTTTTAAAGACGAATAAGGAATTGTATGGGATTAAAAGTGTTCCTTGATCTTGATAATTAAAGATGAAAAGTATCTTATGGAATAATCAATTCAATAAAGAAAAATTGGTATCCAATATCTATGTCAAGGGATATGACACAAAATAACTCATTTTGATTGTGTATGTTGATGAAATAATTTTTACTAGAAATAAAGAATAAATTTATAAGGACCTTTTTTAATAAGTGAGGAAAAACAAAAAGATGACTATATTAGTGATATGATGTTATTTTTATGTTTTCAAGTTAGAAATATATCCGGTTCTATATCTCTCTCAAAATAGAAGTATATTTGTAAGCTTTTGAATATATTTGGAAATGAATAATTGAGAGAGTTATATACCCCTATATAACCTGGGATATGGTTTTCTATTGATTATGAAGGATTAAGTGTGGATTAAATGAAGTTTGGAAGGATTATTGGTATCCTAAAATATTTGAAAATTTCTATATCAGATATTATATTTTTAGTAACATTATATTCATGATTCAAAAGAAACCATTAGGAGTTCAACTTGAATCATTGAAAATGATCTTGTTCTATATCAAATGGACTCTTGATTTTAGTTTTAGGTTTGAAAATAAAACATCATTGCAACTCTTAATTTATTCTAATTCTGATTGTATAGGGGTTGATAGTGATTATAAGTCCACTTTCAGTGGTGCATTCTTTATTAGAGGAATGTGTGTGGCATGACACTCTAAAAATAAAAATTCTATCAAATTAAGCACAATGGAATATAAATATATTGTTACATCCCAATCCAAAACACAAATTATGTGGATGAAGATACAACTCAAAGACTCTAAGGTGAATGTTTAATACCCATTGATTATTTTTCCTAACTGTAAAAGTTAAAACAACTTTTCAAAGAATTATATAAAACATGTTTGGTTGAATCATATTAAAATCAAGTTTCATTTTATTAAGTAGAAGGTGTATTTTTGTGAGTATTCATTATATTATGTCTCAAAATATAAAAAATTCATAGATATCTTGATGAATCCACTAATAAAGGATTCCATCCAACACTTGAGAGTGTTTTTAGGAGTTCACTCTCTCCTGAAATCCCTATAACTTTTCATCTGTGTTTTACATATTTCATTAATTTTTATTTTTTCTTATAGCGGATGATATGGAAAGAAAAATTATTTCAAAGGGGGAGAACTCTAGATTTTTTCTTATCATTGAACTCGAGATAGATACTTGAGGATAGTTTTGGAGATAGTAGAAATAAGATTGAATAAGAGATCATGTCTTTATTTTTATGTTTCAAAAAATACAAAAGGGTATATTTTAAAGACTATATAGAAAGATTGAAGTTTTATTAAAAATTAAGTGATGTTTATGAGTTCGGAGAAGCCCATCATAAAGTGAATTGAAAAAGTGAAGGTTATATTTAATCCTAATTGACATTTTATTGATAAATCATTGATCTTATAATGAGAGTTGGATTAATCTCATAAAAATCATTCTATCATATGGTGTGGTGTGTAGAAAAACATAAAATTGTATGGATGATTTTAATTTTTTCTTAAAAAAGTAATTCATGATTTATAAATTTTATTTAATGTTAAATTTATTATAACCTTTCTCATAGATGAGTTGGAGGCTTATTGAAGTTGAGTTGAGATGCAAAGTAATAAATAAATCCTAAGAAGACTCTATTTAGGCCCTAGTTCCCTATGATACATAAGTTTGGATGATACAGAATATATAGTGAAGGATTCAATTTAAATTACCAATTTAGTGGGTATTATATTTTAATAGTTTTCTCACCATGACATAACCAGTAGTGAAATTCAAATTACAGATAGAGTTTTCACATAGATCTTTGGAGATAAGAAATTGGGTGCCCAAAATTGACATTATAGGACACTTTTATGACTTGTAAAGAGGGTGAAATGTCAAAGTTCAACCAACCATGGTGTCTTTTTTTTCCAACTTGGATGCTAAAATATGGAGATAAGTTATAATATGGGTAGTATGCATGAAAATATGTGTAGTGAATCTTATTTTAGGTGGAAGAAATCCCTGTGTAAAATGTTTGGATAAAGAAATTATATTAACTAATTGATCTTTAATAAAGGTGAGATGAACACATCAAAAAACAAATTAGAACACTCTAATAGTAGAACATAAGGAGTGAAACGTGCTTTTGGATGGTATTTTGAGTTTAAGTTATATCGAATGATATGAAAAATCTTAAGGAAATGACTAGAGGATACTTAGCCACAAAGATATGGGATGGATGAATTTAAAAAATATTTTTGGAGACTTAGACACCATGGTGATGGTTTAACTATTAATAAATAATTAGTACCATATTTTAAGTTTGTGTGATGAAAACATTTATGAATATCTATGATAAATAACCACCCATTCTTGAGGAATTTTGGTTGGTACTAAAGAGATGAACAAGTTTGGACACATGATCCAAATTCTGAAGGCACTTGAGTTCAATTAATAAATTATTTTTTTACTTTATAGAACTTATTATTTTTGATTAGGTGATATTTCCGATCTCATTTTTATTTTACTTGTTCTTACTGTTAATAGAATAAAAACATGCATATCTAGATCACAAAAAATTCTCACTAGGGATTACCCACTTGATAACAAGAGTTGGTTAACATTTTGTTTCACCCTTCTACCATGTGTATTCTTTCATTATCTATCTCTCATCACCACATCATCACCATCGATATAAAATATCAATAATTTATTATGTGAATAATGCGTGTTTGAAATTTTTGTTTTAGGTCAACCAATGATTTATCCACCATATTAGTAGTTGTTTGCTATTTAATAAGCATATCACATCCCTTTACCTAAGAAAACTAGTTCATAAATACACATCAATATAGAAATAAAATAGAGAGAATCTAAATTCTCTACCTCGAAAGAATATACAATAATAAAATGTTGATTGAAGAGAAAATATCCATTGAGAAATCGCAAATGAAGTCACAATATACCTTTAACACCCTATTATTTATCATTTATCATAAATACTTCGAGAAATTTTTTTAACCAAATATAAAACATTAAAATAACATTATAAAGAAGGAATAAGAAACAATAAATGAGTGAATGAGGGATGAAAAATACCTTGGGTCATGATCACACATGGATAAGGGATTAATATCCAATAATAGATGACTAAATTCACTAAAATAGAGATTCTTAGGTATCTAAAGTTTGATAAAATTAAAGGAAGTTAAACCATGGGAGAAGGGTTCCTAAAATTTATAATAAAAATTATAAATATATCCACCATGATATAATGGGATATTACTACACCATGGTGTATATTAGTCAACCTAGATCCATGATCCATGATCTTTAAAACAGGCTCATCCATTAATTATCATCGATAAATTTATTTCTTAAAATTGGCATTTACTTAGACCATGAAATAATTAAATTAGGCTATATCATGGTCCCTTGATCTCCCCTCATGAACCATAGGCCAAAAAGACATAGAGTCCAATAATATATCAATTATTCATCCTATATCATGAAGTATCCATGAAAAGAAAACAATGTGGTTCTCACTATAACACACTATAATCCCCAATGACCATGAAAAAAAGTTTTTTCTACCTTCTATTTAGTATATATAGATTTCACCAAAACATAACATAGATCATGACCACTAAAATATCTAACAACATTCCATATTTCAAACCATGACATGATCTTCATCCAATATGGATAGAATAAATTCTACCCAAAATTTCCTAGGAAAAAAGACTTACCACTATGATTAAAACCAATTAAAAACCAGCCAAAGACACACCGTGATATAATGATGGTTAGGCCACGCTATAGTTACCTTCACGAAAAAAACACTCATATCTCTAACCTTGATCCATATTACAAACACTCATCCATAATATCCAACCCTTAAAAACCATAAACAAGAGGTCTAAAAAATCCCGGGCCTCTATATTAGATACCACATAAATGATTTTTTCCGTTGAGAATGAAAAATCACGATGAGAAACAAAAACAACCACAAAACCAAAACCCTATGATACACATGTCAAATGGGAATCAAACCATAAATATAGAAAAAATGAGGAAAGAATAACTTCATTTATATCAATATAAAACTAATATTATCATGTTAACAATTAATTCAAAAACAAAACAACTCCAAATAAAAATTCGATATCTAAAACTCTCATTCCCTAATATATTCCTCAACTACGCTATTCATCTATGTGAAATTAACTAATGGAATGGTATATTATTATTTTACCCTCTTATGATAATCTTAAATCTCAGTTGGTCATTCCAAAAATACCGTATCACCCCAAATATCATAATCACCCCACTCAATGACATGGGATTCATCATAAATATATTGTTAATTCTATGATACAAAGAAAATGAAATTATTTTGATGTATTTATAGGGATATAGATAACTAATAATCCACCTTGTTAACTCACTTAAACACCTCAAAAAGGTATAATAAATTGAGGGGGAAAATTTCCATCTCTATAAAACCTCAATTACCTACAACAAGACGAAATTTTTTAAAACACATGATCATTGATATAAATCTCCCTAAATATCATCCTATAAGTAGCATAAAATTATAATAATCGTGAAAAGATTTATATAATCATGAATCACTTGTATATTATCTATCCTTATGTGCAAGAAATCTGATCCCAAAATCAATGACTCTCAAACCTTGGTCCAATAAAATTCATATTTTTAGGTCCACCCATAAGATGCCTCTAATAGAACCAAAATAATATAAAAGTTATACATTATTATAGGAAAACTCAACTAATGTAAAATTTTTTACGCATGAACCCTTAAAATAAAGAACACATGTATATAATATCCCTTATAGTTTCCAAATCAACTACTCCACATGAAAATATTTCTATTGATAAGAAATGATTAAGAAGGCATAAATCGAAGTCAAAATCATACTATAAACTCTTCTACTCTCTCTAGGTAAATCAAGGATCTTTATTTGAGATGACCATCCTTTAAATCCAATGAATCTACACCACCCATACACATATAGCCTCACAATGTAATTCCCTATACTCAACTCCTTGAACACCAGGAAATATGCTAATTATATCAAAAGATCTATAATAACCTAGATATAGTCACATCCTTCCTAATATTGAAGAAAATAGAAAACAATATAGTTATTTTTACTCCAATTTCCATTTAATAATATTCAATAGTTGAAATAGACAAGTTTCAACTCTATACCCAACTTTTACTTATTGACAGACTAAGCACTGAGACACAAACTCAACCACCGAATAATTATTTACCTACCACTAAAACATAACCTTCAAGATTTTATACATCTTAGATATTATATGATTAACTAAAAAAGGTGATTTATTAATAGAATGTAATATATAAAATCACATCATCAATGGAACCAAAATATTCCCATTGAACAACACGTGATATTGAACATAATTTGATCATCCCTCAAGGATATGTACAATAATAACTTGATCAATAAACCCCACTAATTCAAGATATACTATCTAAAACTACTCCACCACTAAACCATAGAATAATAAACTATTATCTGATATAATATAACTCCTCCACCAAATACTTTTACATTTAGTTCCAAAACTTTTAGATCCTCCGTCATCTTATACACATATACAAATATCTCTATGATTTTTTCATTAGAAAATAAATTTTACATTACCCATACCTATGTAGTATGAGATATTGAATTAATAATAATATAATAACTAAATATATAACTAGAAAAATTAATTAAAATATAGTCAAGAGAGGATATATCACAAGATTAAGTGATTTTCAAATACCAAAAACTGAACATTAATAAGATAATGTCACCACAGATTTATAGTGAACAATATTTCCACTAAATTGACATTTTGAGTAACATAATTATATTCATGGTGACATTTTAACACCCTAATATTTTATATTAAAAATAATACCATGTCTAATAGTATGTATCACATGAAAAACAATCTTAAATCAAACTACAATTTAATATTTTCATAATATTATTTAAATATAACCATTATGACCTAACCTTTCTTTTGGAGGGTATGAATAGGAGTAACCACAATATGTAATATATGTAGGGAAGTTTTTTTTAAAATGAAATGATTAATGACTAGGAAATAATAAATAATTTAATTTAAAAATAATCATATAAGTTTAAAGAAGACTTTTTTTCTTCAGAAAACCGTTTTATGTATGTAAGGAATTTCTTATCAGTGTTAATTAAGTTAATAACTATATATAAATGATTTTAATAATATTTAAAAATCATATATTTAATAAAATGAATTAATATTCACATAATGGTGGCTACTTGATAAGGAATGAGTGTAAACTCGTTTCATACTTCAAAATTATATTTTCTTCAAAAATAGTTTGTATTGCATTTTGTGTGTGGTTGTTATGGTTAATTTAAATCACTTTTAGAGTTTTTATGTGATAAAATGGAAATAATTTTTGAAATCATAACTTCTAAATAATATTAAGATAATTTTTTTTCTTATTTTATGAAATGGTTGATTTGTGGATGAATACTGATAAATAACATTGTTTGAAAATAATTGCATTTCTATAATTTTAATCAAATATATTTAAATGTCACATTTTATTTTTGTTTTTTAAAAGTCAAATTAGTTTAATTTTATTAAAAAAAGATAATTAATTCGATGATATACAATATTATACATGATTTAGGTATATAATCATTCTTATTCTTAAAACTATTATTTTTCTTAAAAATCATTTTCTTTTCATTTCATGCACATATATTAAAGTAAATTTACAACTTCTAAAATTAAATCTTAGAAAATTTATTTAATAATTTGAATTAATAGGTTCAAATTAGGTAATAATTTTAGTTTCATTTTTAGTCACAAAGAACAATAAGCATGGTAAAAGTTTATTATCACGGTAAAGTGTAAAATTTGTTAAATGTGGTTAAAATTATGGAATAAGGTCTCAAAAATATATCCAATACTTAAATTTATTTAAATTTTTTTGTTTTCATTTACCATAACCATCAATATTTTAAAATATGGTATTTTTGTTCCACTTTAGATTTTTTACAACATTTTAGTGTTTTAAGTTAAGAGTAATTACAAAGTGTACCCCCTTCAGGCAGATGAGGTGGCGAGTTGGGGTGGGGTTTGGGGCAGCAGTTGTGAGGTTGAGTCCCCAATCCATCTTATTTTTAGCATTTATGAGCCTCCCTTGGCGGTTGTACCATATTAATAATTACAAAGTGTCACTCTCTTTCACATATTATGTTGTCATGAAATGGATATAGGTAAAAATGAGTAATGAATGAATGTTGATGAAACATTTAATGAATAATAAAAAATATTAATCAGAGTAATTTTTTTAATTTTCAGTGTTGATATAATTTTCTTGAACACTTACATTGAACGGACATAACACTTTTCAAAGAAGTAAGAAAAGAAAAAATAAATAGTTTTAAAAACTAGAAAATTAATATTTATTAAATTAATTTTAATATGATAAAAATTTATAAGATATTTATAATATATAAATTATGATGAAATAATTTATTTTTTAATTTCATTGTTATTTTGATATATTTATATTAAAGTTTTTAGAATATTACTAAAAATGACATTAAAATATACTTAATGTTTTAAAATTATTTTTTAAATCAATAAAAACATTAAAAACCTACATTTTTTCAAATGGATGGTAACATGTTGATCATATCATTAATGGTTCATTTATTTCCGAATTTTATTTTTTAAAATTACTCTCTTTGCCATAAATTAATAAAAAATGTGTTAAAAGCATTTGGTTAAAAAAGGTCAATGAGGGGGTTAAGAAAAAATGATAAAGTTTAAAATGATACAAAATCTTATATAAATTTTATTTTTTGTCTTTATTTTGACCTTATACTCCTTATATTCTAATACACAGAACTTTTTATCCATTTTAAATGATTTATACACAAATTATATACTAATATTTCATATATATATATATATAAGTTTTTCACCCACCTCACTTATAAAAGGGAACCACCATTCCATTATTAATCACACCTATTGAGTCATTTATCTTAAAAAACACTATATAAAATCCCTTCCCAACCATACTAACCATTTCATAGTGGTTCAGTTTTCACTAAAATACCAACCTAGAAGGCTTAATTCCTAATCCAAAGAAGGTTTTCTAAAGAAGAGTTATAAATCTTAACTGAGTGTTTCTTGTTTATTTCTTCTCACACCACACTAAAATATTATATAACCATATTGATATGATAAAATCCATATCTTAAATTTAATAAAATATTTTTATTTCGATATTACATTTTTTCTTCTCCCTTTTATCCTATAAGAAATGAAAACATCTCTCATACGTACATGTGGACTAACACCTCCATGAAGAGATGTGTTTCGTTTTTAATTAGAAACTCACAAGGTTGGTTTTTATGATATGTTTAATTAATATATAATGTATTCATGACATAATTATGATTATGGGAAGATAAGATAATACTTAACATAATACACTTCCATATATTAGAAAACTATAATGTCGTTTATGTATGTGTAGAAAACCACCTCCATGAAGCAACGAGATTTGTTTTTCATTTCCTCATTTCATGGATGGTTATAAAATAATATTTAATGAATAAAAATGATAATTATGTCAGGATTAATATTCTATATTTGAAATAACTATGACCCCTTTGAAAAACCTATCAAAGATGTTTTGGTAATATAAATTGAACGTACAAAAAATGTACGATATAAACATAACTGATTTAATAACTAAATAAGTCATGGTAATAAATGAAATAAAAAGAATAATTATTATGGAATTCACATGTAAATGGTTATTATTCAATTATAAATATAAAATAATTTTATTATTTAGGAGTTATAGATTGTACCAAACGAGCCGAAACTCAAGGTAAAGGATTTCACATCTCAATTTCCTTTCATTGATACTAATTTATTGTTCGACACATATTTTTGATCAGATATGATGGATTTTATAAAGGAGAACTCTCCTTTATTAGTAAAAAGGGTAACTCGATATTAAGAAAGGAATTTTACAACTATCTCTTGGGAAGAGAGAAACCCACTCTTTAGGGAGGGTATTGAACATAATAAGGTCATTATAGATCACCCTTTATTTGAGGTGTCATCAACAAGGTAATTTTCATGTAAATGTGTTTTATAATTAATTGACATAAATTAAAGTGTTTTGTAAATCCTTTTAATTTCATATCCTTCAATGATCTTTTTATTTAAAAGGTACCAATGTGATAAGAGATTTTTAATTAAAATGTTATTCAAAATATCTTAAACTCTTTTCGACCATGTCCATATTCTTTTAATGGTTCCAAAAATGTTTCTATTTATAATGAAAATATTTTTTAATATAAATTTCTACTAATTTTGAATAAATTTTAAATTATTTTTTAAAAATTATTTTTGATATTTTTTGTAAAATTCAATTTTCACCTACTTGAAAAAAGTGTAAAAAATAACATTTTTAGGTATATAGAATGAACATATTTTCCCATTATCATGTACATTAATCATTTTAAAGATTAATATTAATGTTTTCTTAGATTTAATAATTACATTCGATTTTTTTTTCTTTTTTTGAATTTTTTATTTTTCAAAATTTTTAAAAGAAATGGATGTTTCTCAACATTTTATTTTTGAAAATTAGAAGTTATTTTTATTTGGGGAAAATTTAGTTTCTTAAAGAGCATTATGATGAAAAATTAAAATATTGAAAAACAATTTCTCAATGATATTTTATTTGAACATTTTATGTGATGAAAAGTGAGCCTGATATTGGTCCTGCTGATGAGTGAGCCCAATATAGTTCTCTAATGAATTGGGTAATAAATAGTCTCCAGAGACAACAAATAAGGGAGATAACACAATAGGTTACTCTTATTAAATTAAATGGGCATCAATAATTTGAAATAGGTTAAACATGTGGGAAATAAAGTCTAAATATAATGTTTGAAGGTGCATGTATGATTTTAAATTCTTTCAATGAGTTTTAATGGAAATAATTTTATTTAAAGAAGAAGGTATAAGAGATTTTAAAACTATACGGCTTGTTTTCAATAAAAATAAATTTTATGAGTTATCAAGATTCTTCTATATCATTATATGTTTACATATTATTTATAAAGGATTTAGATTTCTTTTCTATCCTATTTCATTAAGTGATATATTTTTATTTATGTGCTCAAATTTTATTTATGAAGAGGTAAAAATATTCCTAGATATTCATGTTTTCACTAGACTAATGGGTTCCACTATTTTTATATTCCTTACTGAGTTTTTTATGATCATACAAAATTTTAGAAGGATTTTCACATTAACTAAGGATTAATAGAACTATTATTATGTCTATCTCTGAATAAAGTAAATTGGACTTGATTTAAGGAAGTGTTCCATGAATGAAACATGATTGTGAACTTAAGAATCCAATTTTTTAAGTAAAAAACTGAAATTGTGTTTCATTATTCCCCATGTAATATAATTTGTTTCCAAAATATATAAAAATATAAAACTAAAAGGTCATGGAAATTTAAAAATTTAGAATCCTTTCTATTAAACCCATATTTATGGGTTAATAAAGTAATAGGTAATTATAGTTGTCATTAGAGAAAGGGTTTAGATAATTTTAGAGGTTCATAAGGTATCATTTAAGGATAATTTTAGAGTTTTAGAAAACATAATAGGTAAATAATTTTAATTTTTATTATAATATTAAGTCATAGACATCCTTTTCAAAGTTTATTGTAATTCATGTACTTTAGGGGACATTTATTGAGTTTGAGTTAATGTTTTAGGTATATGAAACCATTAAGTTTTACTTGTTTTGTAGTGAAAATGTTATTTGAGGAAGAATAGTTATATATTTTGGGAACATAAGTTGAAATTTATTAATAACAATTAGGGTTAATATGATACCTGATGTTGTGGTACAAATGGTTTATTAGGATAAAAGGGATATTATATTTTTGCAACATTTTATATAACATATAGATAAACATGGGATAGAAAAGTAATTTTTAAACTACGTGATTAAATTTCTCTTGGAATAAGTTAAATACATTAGGATATTTATATTATTAAATTAAATATAAAATATTATTTGATATGATGGAATTTTAATTGATTAATAAATGATGAATTATATTTTGGAAGTATACATGATTTTATTATGGATTTATGATGATCAAATTATTTTGGAAAAAAATTTACATATTTTTTAGATTATATATTTAGGGAATAGAAATTTTTTTATGTTACTTTAGGAGTGATTTATGTTATTTGGAGATAAATTTTAAGTTTATCTTGACAGAACATGTGATAAAATTATTCTAATATTTTAGATTTAGTTTTGGTTTGGATTTTTTTAAATATTTTTAAGTTTAATTATTCATAAAAGGATTTATGTTAAACTTTTGGAGTTATTTTTTAGGATTTGGAGATTTATGTAGTATTTCTTCATATTGGATATTATCTTACCATGTACTAACCATTTTGGGGTTTTATTAATGGATAAAAATAAGAGAAATTACTTTTTATCCTTTTATGGATCTTTTGATCCATTAAAATATAATTTTAGTTCTCCAAGAATGAAAAATTCATCTCAAAAATTCATCACTTGGAATAAAATATGAGATATAAGTGGATTATAATTGTAGCACAAAAGATTTATCAAATTCCAATTATTAAGTGGGATGAATTCAAGTATGTATATTTTCTTAAAATATCTATGTTGATGGTAAAATAATTTCTCAAATCTATCAAGTCTTATCTGTGAAGTATCAATAAACTATTAAGTTATTATTTTATAAATTCAACTTAAAGTATGAGTTATATAAAGCTATATTATTTTATGAAATAATAATTTTCCTGGTCTTGACCTAGAAATTAAAGTTCCTCATAAAATTAAAATATTATTTTATTACTAAAATTCTATAAAATTATTTTTAGGGAATAAAATTTAAATTTGGATTAACTATTTAATTTATGGAATAATATAAATACCAATTAGTCTTGTTTAAATAGAATACTATTTCATATTGTGTAGACCACAAAAAATACTAAGATTAAAATGAAATATGATATACTTTTAAAATATTATTATTTAAATAAAAATATTATAACAATTCCTTTTATTTGGTGGGTATAAACCAGATTAAAAAAATTAGTAAATATATATATGGAGGATTTACTGAATGAAAATTTAATAATTAAGGATTAATAAATATGAACTCAATATATTTTTAAAAATTATCATTTGAGATTAATGGAGTTATTTTTTAGAAAAATGTTTTATGTCTGAAAAGTATTTGTTTTATGAAGGTAATGCACTTAATCACTATAGATAAATGATTTTAATGTAATTAATAGATAAATTTTTTAATAAAATAAATTTAAATTTTTTTGAAATTATTTACTAGATAAATAATGTGTGTAAATTCATTTTATACTTTAAAAATACATTTCCTTCAAAAATTATTTTTATTGTATTTTGTGTGTGGATATTATAAGTAATTTCTTAAGAATTCAGATATAATATTTAATAAAATTGAAATATTTTATGACATAATAGTTTTAAAATAATCTTTAGATACTTTTTTGTGGTTTTTCTGAATTTTTTTTGGATGAAAATTGAAAATACCATTTTTTTGAAAAAACTATAACTTCTTTAATTTTAATGAATATAATCTCAATGTTCCATTTGATAATGATATTTTTTTAAATTCCCATAACTTTAGTTTTATTACACATAAAATAATCAATTTTATTTGAATCAACATTATACATGATTTTAGTTTAAAATATTTTTCATGTTTAAAAGGGGTATTTTTAAAAAAACCAACTTTCATTGTGTTTCATACAATTATATTAAAATTTAATTTTAACACTTAAAAAAATTAAATATTGAAATATGGTTTTATTGTTAATAATTTTTAGTTTAAAATTAGAAAATATTTTCCCTTTAATTTTTAGTAATAATGAGTACTAACCATGGTAAAATCACATGATCATATTAAATGGAAATTTTTTTAATTTGGAGTTAAAACTATGGAGTAATGTATCAAAATTAATAAAAAAACATTCCATTTTCATTTTATAAGTCTAATAAAACCATAAAAATCCTATATTATAATGTATGGAATTTTTTGGAACTTTTCTTTGATTAAAACCTTTATATTATTATAAGTAGTGAGTAAATAAAAATCATCACTAAATCTCCAATATTATGTTGTCATGATATGGACATAGATAAAAATTATATATGAAAAAAATTTAGATTATAAATTTAAATTATAATAAAATATATTTATTATATTTATTAATTTTTAATTTTTAGTGACGATATAATTACCTTGAATGCTCACACAACATCGACGTATGGAAAATGAAAATAATAGAAAAATAAAGTAAATTATTTTTAAAACATAAAATGTATTATGTTTTAAATGGATTATGGTGTTACAAGAATTTATTATATTATTATAAATTTTAATTTTTGTTTAATGTTTTTAAAATCTAATTCCATAGTTGACTTGATTTATTTAAAGTCAAACTTTCTGAAATGTTCTGAAAATGAATTTAAATGGCATCTAATGTTGAAAAATTATTTTTTAAATCATTATAAAATCATAAAAACCATATATTAACACAAAAGGATTGAAAATTTTCTATAATATAATTAATTTATAATCTATTTTCCACTTATAATTTTTAAAATTATATTCATAACCCTTAATTTTTGAATTTTTTTTATAACAGTTAAGGATAACATGATTAATGAGGTTTTCAAACCAAAAGATAAAGTTTAAAATGACAATTAAACTTGTATAAATTTTATAAGTTGAATTTATGAAGAAATTATCTTCATTATATTATATTATATATATATTCGGAGAATTTTTACATGAGATATAAATATATAATATATTAATATTTCATTTATTTATATGTTTTCCACTCACCTCACTTATAAAAGAGAACCTCATACCCTCTATTCCTAACAACTCTTGAATCATTTATCTCAACCAATACATAAAAAAATCACTTACCAAACTTAAAAAAATGTCCTTGAGGTTATGGTCTCACCAAAATACCAACCTATAAGGCTTAATGTGTAATAACAGAAGAAGGTTTTCTATAGAAGATGTATAATTCGTTACCGACTGTATTGTTGTTTATTTATTATTCCAACTCCTTTAAATATTATATATCCATGTTTATATTATAAAATAATTATATAAAATTTATTAAAATTTAATTATGTTTAAGTAACAACCCATTAACATCTCATATTCCATTCTATGGTAAATGAAAACATTTCTCATGCATATGTGTGGACTACGAATTCCATGAAGCGATATGTTTCATTTTTCATAACTGCTTCAGAAGGTTGGTTATTATAATGGATTTAATGGGTATATAATATATTAATGAAATTATTGTGATAATGTAAATATAGAATATTACTTAAGTTATTACCCTTCCATATATTGAGAAATAATATCGCCGTTCTTGTGTATGTGTGGATTACCACCTCCATGAAGTGATGTGATACATTTTTCATGCATGAATTTCGTGATTGGTTCTATAATTATATTTAATGTATAAAAATTATAATTAAGAAATTATTAATTTATTTTTAGATAATTAAACCATGAACCCTTTGACCATGGATAACCTACCAAACTTCGTTTTGGGAATATGAACCGAACATTTCAAAACATCAGATATTAACTAATCTGATTTATTAAATGAATAAGTCATTGTAATAAATTCAGAAAAAGGAAAAAATAATAATTGAATATAAATGAAAAATATTATTAATATATTATAAAAATATATTAATTTTATTATTCTGGTTTTAAATAATATGAAAAATGATTCGGGACTCGAGGTAAGGGATTTTTTATCTCAATTTCTTTTCACTAAGGCTCATGCCATGTTTACCACATGTTTAAATTTGTGTGGTTTATATATTTATATATGGATATATTTTATTTATCCAATAAATTATATTTAGTTATTTTACAAATTCTTTCAAGTTCTCTCCTTCAATTATCTTTTGATTAAAAAGTTACTAAAGTGGTAAAAAAGTTTTATTTAAAATGTTATTTTTAAAATTTTATACTCATTTTCCTTCTTTTACATATTCTTTTAAATATTTTAAGAATGATATTATATATAGATAAAATATTTTGAAATTGAAATTTCAACTAGTTTTAATTACTTTGAAAATACTTTTAAATGAATCTTTTGGACGTTTTATGTAAAGTACTTTTTGGAACTTCTTTACAGAATTTTAAAAAGAATGTTTTTAATGTATATAGAATGATTTTTTTCCAACATCATAAATTTTATTCTATATAAATATTCCTGCTAAAATTTTCATTCCTTTAATATTTAAATAAAATTCATATTTTTTTGATTTTTTCCTTTTTAATATTTTTCAAAAGAAGGAAATTTCTTTTTATTTTTATATGAAAATCGAAAGTGCATTTTCTTATGCATTAAAATGAGTTTTAAATGGTTTTATCTTAAAAAATTAAACTATTATAAACAATTATTCCTTATATGATACTTGAAAATTATATATGATGATGGGTGAGGACAATACAACTATCTAATTCATTGGCTAACAAATTGTCTTCGAAGATGAACAATGAGCCTGATAACCAGGTAGTTAACTCCTATGTAATTAACTATGAATAAATTATTTTTAAATGAGTAAAACATTAGTGAAAATGGTTAGAATTTGATGTCATAATTTTATTACATGGTTTTAAATTATTTTAATGTATTTTAATTAAAATAATTTTATTTCAAGAAGAAGGGATACAAGCTTTTAAAAGTGAAAGATTTCTTTTCATGAATTTTTTTCATGGGTCTCCATGTTTCTCAAGATTCATTTATGGTTTTAATATGTTTTATAATGGTTTTAATTTTTTTTTATTTTATAAATAATTGATTTTATAATGTGCACATATTTTATTATTGTGCTCAAATTTGTATTGTGAAAAAGGTAAACATTCTCATGGGGTTTCTTGTTTCCAATGCACTAATGGGTTTACTTTTTAATTATATACCTTACTAATATTTTTATAATCTTCCCACATTTAAATGTTTTTCTCATGGACAACATATGAGTAGGAACTATTATGAATTATAGATCCAAATAATGTAAATTTTCCTTGAATAAAACCAGTGTTTTATAAAAAAATGGCCATGTAATTAAGAAACCTATTTCTTGTGGAAACAATATACATTAGGTTTCAGTGATTCCTATGCAACGTAATGTTTTTTTTCTAATTAATTGAAACTATAATACTAAAATATCACGAGAATGAAAAAAATGTGAAATACTTACTATTAATTGGATATTTATTGGTTTCTAAATTAACGTTTTGTTATAGTTAGTATCATAGTAATGATTTACAAAATTTTAGAGGTTTTGAATCTATCAATTAAGGGTAATTTATGGATAATAGATACCATCATAGGTTAATGAATCTAAGGTTTATCCTATATTCTAAGTAACAAATACCACTTCTGAGGTTTTATGTAATGTGATTATTATGGGAGACATTTATTGAGTTATAATAAATGTTTGAGGTTTGTATAACCCTTAAATTTATGTAATATTATAGTGATAATGTTATTTGAAGAATAATTATATAATATTCTCAAGATATAAGTTACTGTTATTTCTAATTTGTTTTAATATTATCTTTGATGTTGAGGTAATTATAATTAATTGGGTTAAAATGGTAAGGAATTTTGTAAAATATAAGATTTATTGTATAGATAAACATGATATAAAAAACAAATTTGGTGACTAAGTGATTAATGTTATTTATGAAAAGTTAAATATATTGGAAAAATTATTTGATTAAATTAAAAATAATTATTATTAGTTTCGAGTTGATTTTATTTGAGGAAAAAATGGTTGAATTATCTTTTGGAAGAATATATGATTTTATTATGGATTTATGTTGATTCAGGTTATTTATTTAAAATATTAACATTTTTTGGAGATTATATGATTAGGGAATATATTTTTTGTAATTTTACTTTAGTATTGATTTATTTTATTTGAATATAAATGATAATTTGATCTTGGAATAATATGTGATTAAATAATTATAATCTTTGGGATTCAGTTTTGGTATGACATTTTTTGAAGAGTGTTAATATTAATTATTTATGGAATGATTTATATTGAACTTTGGGATTTATTGTAAAGGTTTTGGAGATTAAACTGGTATTTTTTTATATTGGATATTCTCTTAAAATTTAGTTACCATTTTTTTTTATTTTAGGATAAAAACATTAGGTATAAATTTTTATCCTTTTATCGATCTTGGGATCTGTTGAAATTTACTTTTAGTGCTTCATGCATGAAAAAATCATCTTGAATATTCATCACATGATATAAGAGATGAGATATGAATAGATATTAATAGAAGTAAAAAAATTCTGAAATTTTACTTATAAAGGGGAAAGGAATCATGTAAGTATTTTTATAAATATCTATTTTATGGTAAAATAATTTCTCAATTATATTGAGTCATATGTTTAAAGAAAAACTCAACTATCAAGGTACACTTGTAGAAACTCATCCCTATGTATGATTCTTATAGAGGTAAATTATTTTAACTGATAATATGTTTCCTTTTCTTAAACTATAAATTAATCATGATGAAAAAATCTAAATGTAATTCTATTTATAATTTTTGATTAATTAATTTTGATAGAATCAAATTAAAACTATAAAGACCCAATTTATTTGAGGAAAGAATTTAACACCCCAATATTTTAGTTTAAAAATAATAATATTTCCAATTAATTATACCTCATAAAATAATGATATTAAAAGGTTCGATGATATATTATTAAAATATTATTAGTTAAATATGACTATTATAACCTTTCCATTGGTTTGGAATGTACAAAAAAGAGTAACCACATTATGAAATATATAAATAGGGAATATATATTTAATAACAACGTACAAATTAATTCATAGTAAATAAAAACACAATTAACAACAAGATCATGTAACTTCCCAACAATAATCATTGAATCTTAGAAGGAGTACTACATTACCTCATGCACACCTCCCAATATGAAATAGGTAACTAAAAATAAGTGAGGGACCAAATTCCATCAGTGGTGAGACTATACCCTTTATATAAATAAATACAAAAATAAGGAATAAACAACAAAATATATTAAAAATTATAAAAATATATGGGATGATGTGTATCTCAACTCATATAGAATATTAAACTAAGGAACCCAAAAGTGACATGTCAATCAATAGTGTGTAATTTAATGACCCGACCTAATGGGGCACGAACTATGACTACCCCAAGTCCGCCTCCAATAGGCCAGGGGCTGTTGACTACCACCAAGTAAGAATATCACAAACATTAGAGGAATTAACCTAATGCACATATACACACAGAGAGATCCCCATGCCAATAAAATATGGAAATGTGAAACAATTGAATCCAATGCATGCATACATCTATGATCCCACAATCAGAGTATAGTAGTAAAGTACTGAAAGAAATAAAGGGACAAATAGATGACCAACCAAAAACTATAGTGAGTCCAACCTACTCAAAGTGAGTGGAATATGATCAAACGCATCCACCTATAAAATACCCCAGTCTTTCATGCTCAAGCTCTACTCCACCAGCTCCCTTTCCCTTCTAGACACCATAAAATGGTATTTTTTTCTACATAAGACACTACATGTGTAGGAATAGCTCATATAGGGGTGATTATAACAATTCCCATAAGGACACCCCGAAAAAAATAAACACAAATAATAAATAATAGTCTGATCATTGAAAGGATACAGAAATAAATGTATAAAAAACTTAGATATACTTAGTAAGGACATGACGCCTCCTAGTGGTCACAACCAAACTTCCAGCCACATTATTCTTCATGAAGATATTCTCATTCCAAGATAATCTACTACATTATCCTTGCTATCAATGGATACACTCATCCAAGAGGTCATGATCATTAGGCCCCACCCAATTTAGATCACTGGTATCTAAATACCCTGACACTCCGATAGGGAATCACACTGAGGACCACTGGGGTAACTCATAACCCAATATGGATCGAACCTTTATGTAGGGAACCGTAATCCAATGATATCTAAGACCCTACTAATACAGAAATATAGATGAATGATCAATAACATGATTAAGGATGACATGCCGATTCAATAAACTATATCCTAGGTATAAAATGATTGAGTATCACACTCTGGTCTCACTTTGGGACACTAAAAACTCTATTTAATACTCATCATATAGAGGGGATAAAAATATAAATATGTGAATGTAATTACATATTTTAACCTTTATGGGATAGACAAAGGGAACACAATCTACCCATACTAGTCCAAAATTAAAAAATATAGGGCTCTAAACACCCTCAAAGAGGTATATGATGTGTATAGGGGGTACATGGTGTGACCAACCAATCCCTGGTCTTCTTGTGTAGTTATAGCTCACATGGCATATAAATATATATATAAATGGCATTTTGGTATAGTAAATGGTGTGTAGATATCGACCAACACTCTTCTCACTCAACTTTTCTATGCCTATGTACACTATACTGTGTTCTTTTACTATGGCCATATTCATTTACTCTGGACTTCCTATGCCTATGTAAGTGTACACTAGGTTGGGTCCATGTTCTCTAGCCATGTTTGTGTACTTTGGCTTACTTTTCCTCATGTAACCTCTATGCTACATTTCTTCCACCTAGCATGAGGCAGACATCATGTGAAGAGGTCACATAATATGTGATATTTAACTCTGGTGTAAATTTTTTTACCACAACCAGGGAGGTCCCACATGGTGTGTAATTTCAGATTACATGTTCCACAACCTGGGAATTTCATATCCCACTAGTTCATCTTTCATGTCTTCCTCTACATCATTGTAACTACCTAACCAACTATAAAATCATAGATCTATGGTTGAATGACCATTCTGTTTCCATAGATCAGGATTTCCATATTCAAATCTTCTCAGGAAAATCCCACATGCACCATCCGTAGCCACATCATGAAATATAGGATCAACGGGAACCACTAATCTATTAAAATATTTATCTGACCATATTCCATCATCATCACACCTTGATCTAAAACTGCACCCATGATATTGATTTGTTTCAATAAATAAAGGTCATGTAATGATCAAATACCGTGTAATGGTCAAATCACTTTACAAAGAAAATACCTGTGATGAACAAGCAAAGAAACGAGAGAGAAATCCATAAACCAAAAGATGTGAGGAATTAATATTGGACCTTTTCATTTTGACTCTATCCATTTTCATTGATTTGGATGAACAAATATGGATTTAAACAAAGGAAAAAATATCCTCTGTAAAGAAATCAACTGTTGAAACAGAAATCAATTCTTGTTCATGGAATTTATCTAAGATTGATTGAGATAAATAATGGGTTGGAAAACCAAAAATCAAACATTCTCTCTGGATTTTGGATAAATCACTGAAAAATAATGGTTCTTCATTGTTGTTGTTGGTGGGATCCACAAAATTCATTGGTATATGATCTTTGATCGGATCTAATCTAGTGTCATCTCCCAACGATCCTCAAATAGATCCTCTCCAACAGATCCTCTCCAATGGATCCTCTACAACGGATCCTCTCAATCCTTAGTTTATAAAAATAACTATTGGGTTGATGCATAACCATGTTTCAATAGAGGAAGAAGTTTGTTACATCAATGAAAAAATAAAATAAATAGAGTAGTTAATTTATTTTCTTAATTTTATGCCTGCGATAATTTTTTCCAAAATTCTTAAAGCCAATGAAGGTTATGTCACACCTAGGGTAAAACCCATATTATAAACTCAAAGGTTCCCTCATATTTCATATACAAGCCTCTATTCAGTATTTATTCCTCCTTTTTAGGAGAATTGCATGCACATGATATCAATATCTTTATTATTATTGAAATATTAATACCAGGATCGTCAGGATCACATGTTGGCTCATAGATTGGCTAAAAAAACAACCCATATAATATTCTAAAGTAATACCTAGAAAAATAAGAGTTGTTACTTTCTCCATACCTTTTTTATTTTTATCCTAAAAAGAGAAAAATATACTATAAAATGCAAGGTTACTAGGCTTTCATATGAGTCTCCTACTCCCAGGTGGTCTCCTGAAGATTCATGTGCTTCCACCAGACACACACTAGAGGAATTGATCACCCATGAAGTATCCTATCTTTCTGATCCTTGATCTCCTCCAGGTACATAGAAAAGGTAGAACCATCCACAATATATATCTCTCCCTTGTCGATAAACTGTGATAGGTCGTGCACATAACTCATCAGTTATGAGACGTGGAAGATGTTGTTTACCTGGTCCAAATATGGTGATAATGATAAGACCTACACCACTTATCCAATTATATGCATTATTTGTAAAGATCCAATGAATACTAGTGATAGATTTCCAAACTATTCAAATATACATAATCCAAATTGAGGTGAAACCCTCAGGAACACATGGTATCCCTCCTTAAATCCAGAGTCCTCAACAATCAGTCCATATAAGACTTCTGGTGGCTATATGTAGTCATTATATTTTCCAGGATGATATGCACCGTCTTTATCCTAGCTCACACTAACTATTTTCAATGATTGATTACTCTCCTGGATTAGTCCACCAAAGGGGCGACCTTTAGGATTATCCATACATGGCCTTGAATAGTGCCATACCAAGGGTGGAATGGTAACTATTATTGTATGAAAACTTAAAAAAGGGTAGGTGATCCTCCAAAAATGGAAAAAATCTAATATGAAATACCATATAATTTCCTACAATACATGGATGGTCTTCTCATCTTGGACATCATTCTGGGGGTGAAACACCATGATCAAACACAACTGAGTCCCAAAGGACTCCTATAATCCTCTCCATAATCTCAACATAAAGTAAGAATCACGGCCTAAAATGATCTTCAAGGAAACTCCATGGATCCGACTATATTTTTCACATAAAATAATCCCAATATCTCTTCTTAACTTTACTCTTGTATAGCTATAATGTGGGTTGACTTGGTGAGTTGGTTTATTATCACTTAGATGGATTTATTTCCCTTGGACATACATTGTAAACACATACCTAAGTACATTATTATACCATCCCACTTCCACTCTGGAACCTCAAGGGGTTAATTTGAACTAGCTAGAACCCAGTTTCAAGTCATCACTTACTGACAAGTGAGCCATCAATAGAAAAAATCTACAACAAAACTCTTCAATCCTAGACACAAAAAATGATGTCAAAGGTCCTGGTACACCTTTTTCAAACCTAGATGTTTTTAAAGGGTATTTATAAAAATCACTCATCACAGCCTCCCACAACATTACTGGTACCATCATTCATCCTCTAAAAAGGATAACATACTCCTCACCTTCATAAAACCCATCAACATCATGCCTAGTGGATTTCTCAGTATGTAAGGTATCATAATCAATATACCCATGAAGAGATTCGCTAACACATTGTAAAATAGGTGGGGTAACAACCATGGATTGATGATATGATAGATTATCTTTATCCACTAATGTCAACTACAATGAGGATAACTATTATGACACCTTATCCAATAACTGAGAACAAGATATCTCACTGAGAGTGTTTTACACCATGTTCCCCTTCCTAGGATCATATAAAATATTGAAGTCATAATATTGGAGGAACTTTATCCATCACCTATGTATCAAGTTAAGATCATTTTGAGAGAAGATATACTTGATACTCTTGTGATCAGAGTAGAAGATAAAATTATCATCCGTAAGGTAGTGTCTTCACATCTTGAGGGTGAAGACTATTGTCAGTAGCTCAAGATCATGGATCCCATAGTTCTTCTCATATAGTATCAACTACCTAGACCCATATAAAATTACTACCTACCTCTATATTATTACACAACTGCTTCCAGTACATGAGGCATCACAAAAAACTGCATACTTGACACCCTCCTATGAAAATATCATGATGGGGGTTCTCATCAACCTCTTCCTCAACTCCTAAGAAAAAAGGCAGAAACCTTTTATTCCTTGAGAAAGGATACCCCTTTCATGTCAAAAATATGAAGAGTACTTCCACTATGGATAAAGTTGGTATATAACTCTTATAGTACACTACCAACCCAAGGAAACTCTATACATTAGTAACACTCTTGGGTGGCTCCCAATATAGCACTGCCTCAACCTTCTTCAGGTCCACTACCACTCCTTCCTATGAGATGATGTTTCATAGAATATGAACCTATCAAAGACAAAACGACACTTTGAAATATTCCCATAATGCTAGTTCTCTCAAAGTGTTTCTTGGACCGTCCTCATGTGTCTCACATGTTTCTACTTGGATGTGGATTACACAAGGATATCGTCAATGAAGACCACTAAAAAGGTTCATAGAAAGGCTGAAATATTTTGGTCACGAGTCCCATGATCACTACATGGGAATTCATCATGCTGAAGTGAATCTCTAAGTACTCATAGTGACTATAATAACATATGAAATTCTCTTTTAGTATATCCTTGTCTTATACTCACAACTAGCGATAGTCCAATCTAAGGTCAATATTCAAGAACCATTTCACCCCTCAAAATAGATCAAAGAGGTCATAAATCCTCAGTAGTGTATAATTATTTTTCATGTTCACTGAGTTAAAGCATCGGTAATCCAAACATAACCTCAAGGTCCAATCCTCTTTCATATTGAATAATAATGGAGCTTTGTAGGGAGAAACACTAGGTATCACAAATCCCATCTCCTAAAAGTCCTCTAACTACACCGTCGTATCACAATTCTCTTTTTGTGTCATTTGATATACTAGATATATATATTAGTTCTATACAAGGTTTTATGTGAATAAAGATGTCTAGATATCAGTGGGGAGGTAAGCATGTCATGACCTCAAGAAATTTTTCCTCGTACTCCACCACCACCGTAGGGAATTGGTAGCCTATGTAATCCACTACTCTAAGAGTCCTACTATTTAGAAGGTGAGTAATGTTTTACACAATATTATTTATGGGATCCTACCACTTCACTAAGGTTTCCTTTTCTCCAAAAAATGAAAAACTCATCCCATCACTATGGACACACTGTATCCACCACCTAAAACAATCAATCTAGAAATGAACTGTGGATAACTATTACATACCTAAGATGACATCATAAGGTCTCCTCGCTACTAAAAATAGATCACACACAATGAACTTTCCTCCAAGTTCCATATATCAGTATCATAATAATTTTATAATCACAAAGTCACCTCCCTTGGGAGTCTCTAAGCTCAAGGGGCAAGCCAAAGGCTTTACCAGAATCTTTAATTCTCAAATAATTGAAGTGGAAATAATGTAATTAATTGAACCTGTGTCTATCTATACTGTATCTAAGGTATAAAATATATAGATCATACCTCATATCATCCTCTGATCCTTGGGGATATAGGATTACATAGCCTAAAGAAATCCTCATCCCTAACCACCGCCTCTCAAAGCCTAGAATGGGCCACATGGGTGTGGTGGCAGTAACAGGTGAAACCTACGACTACCTCTTGATACACTATCATCTCCTCTACTGTGTCTAGTTTCCAATGGACCACCATGTTACTACCTCTATCACTGCATTTTTAGTCCCTCAATTATCTCCTCATCAGCTATATGGTGGGTTAGAAAATCCCTATCAAGATGTCCCCGACCATTAATGAAGAAACACAACCAATCCCTTGGGTAACTTGAGAAATCCCAAGTGCCCTTTTCTTCTGATCCTTTGTCCTAGGATCACATCCTAAAGCATTTGGCAGGCCCTGATTTCCTATGAATACCATCCACTACCTGATTCTGAGTTCTTAGGTCTGGGTGGAAACTAGTAGACCCACTTTCAGTATCTTCTCTACCAGGAAGCTCTCAACCACTAATTCCCATGCAAGCACTCCATTATAATTGCTAATGTGGACAAAAATAACTTAAGTCATGATATACCAGTGTAATCCTTTCTCAAATTTCTATGATTGAAATAATGGATCATGTACCATATACATGGAGTATTAATAGAGAATAGTATACCTCTTCAAATAAAATACCACAGTAAAACTACCTTACTATAGATGAATAATCTCTTTGATTCATAATGATCACAATGCGAATGAATAAAACAAATCCTTGAAGAGATGTTGGAATTATGACTAGGTGGTAGTTGTATCATTTTGTTATTGATTCACTAAACTCCACCATCACCCATAAAATCCTTAAAAAATAATCACTATGTGGAATATCATATGATCTACATGTAACCTCACATGGATGAAAACTTGAGAGACTTACTCTATCTAGTCCTCAACCACCTAGGGGTTTAGATCACATCTAAACATGGGAGGTCACTTCTTATTTAACTCATGAGACACACTCAACCAAGATATATCCTTTTCTGCCACATCCAGTGGTAACTTATTTTTAATGGGTGGTGGTATAGCTGGTAAACCACTTGAAGGTAATATCTCTTGTACAAGACCTTGTACTAAATCCACACAACTCGGTCAATCAACCTCATGATCACACAATGAAATCATGGCTAGATGTCTTCACAGAGGAATCCTGTGATAAATAATATGTACCATAATAAAATAGTAGATATGGTGAGATGACACAAGAAGGACATGGAAATCACAACCCATTTCGAAATGTTGCATGTGGCATTTTTTCCCTACAACTATTGCCTATATGTACTAAGTGAAAAGGTAGGTGATCAGAGTCCTAGTTTATGGATAAATCGGCCTCCACACCAACACTTGAGTCCCTATCTTAAAATCTGAAATCGAAACACTTAACATTATTTTCCCAAATCAATCTCATAGAATTGGTCCTAGGGTAGAACTAACACCTTTTGACACCACAACATCATAACCTAGCCAAAGTGGTCAAAACCCAAACTACTCCAAACCCACTTCTAATAGGTTAGTGGTTAGAGACTAGTGTTGAGTAGATATATAAAATACATGGGAGGCATTAGCCTAATGTACTTATATACATGAACACATCTCTATGCCCATAAATTGATGAAATGTAAAACAATTGAAACCAATGCATGCATAAATCTATGATTCCATAATTATAGTATTATAGTAAAGTAATAAGAGTGATAAAAGGGCCAAATACAACACCAAAAAAATCTATAGAGAGTCTAAACTGCTCATAGGGAAAAGACTATGATAAAATTAAACCACCGTAAAAACACCTCAGTCTTTCTATCTCAATATATACTTCACCATCTCCCTATCATCATAGGAAATCATCAAATGGTCCATTATCTACATAAGAAACAACACGTGTAGGTATAACCCATGTATGGGTGAGTATAAAAATTCCCAGCAGGGCACCTTGAAAACCCTATACACAAAGAATCAGGAATAGTCATCTCATAACAAGGTTAGGTAAATCACATCATAAACAAAAACCCATATATACTCTGAAAAGAAATCGTGCCTCAGAGAGATCACAACCAAACTATCAGCCACATGATTTTTCTTTAAGTAATTCTCATTCTTGGAGAATCCTCTCCATGATCAAAGATACAACTAGAGAAACTTATCCAAGAGATCATGATCATTCGACCCTTCCCAAGAAAACTCATTGGTCTTTGAAGACCACAATACAAAGATAAGGAATCACACCTAGGACCGTTGAGAGACACCATAAAAAAATGTGGATAATCCCTCTATGTAGGGTATCATACTCAATTATAATGTGAACCTTAATGATAGGGACTACTAAATAGAGGGAAAATGCCCTTCTCTAGGAGGACATTCCAATTCCACCAACCCCACCTAGGGTATAGAATGATAGAGGATCACACTCTGGTCTCATGGATGGATGAAAAAGAAAACTATTTTAGACTCATCCTCAAAATGGGATCATAATCCAATGACGTGGTTGTAATGTTTCATTTTACCCTCAAGGGGATGGACCAAGGGAATAAAATCAACTGATATTGGTCCAAACTAAATAAAAAAAGGATCCAAACACCCTCAAAGGTGTAATTTTCATGTCCAACCAAGCCCCGGTCTTCTCATTTGAGGAAGCCTCACACATCATTTAAATATATATATACATGATGCTTAAGAATAGTACATAACATGTAGATATTGGACAACACTCTTTCCATGCCACTTGTCCATGTCCATGTTCACCAGACTGTGTTTATGTACTCTAGTTGTGTTTGTGTGCTTCGGTCTACCAATTCCCATGTAAGTAAACACTAGACCATTTCTTTGTACACTAGCCATGTCCATGTACTTCAGCTGTACCATTCTTGTGTGAGCTCTAAGTTACACATAAATCCTTCTAGGATGAGTCACATAACATGTTACACGATCACATGATGTGTGATATTTAACAATGGTGGAAACCCTAGCACCATGGACAGGGAGTCCCACACGGTGTCTATTTTAAGATTAGACGTCGTGAAACCTAGGATTTACATATCGTATTTTTTACTCTTCCATTTCATCCTATGTATCATATCCAACACCTATCCTTTCACAAAATCATAGATCCTGGGTTGGCTGACATTCCCATTGTCAGATATCACGATTCCTAAATTCACATCCACTCAAGAAAAACCACCACACACCATCTGTAGCTACACTTTCAACTCCAGGATGAATTGGAACAACCAATATATTGTGATCTACCTCTGATCATTCTCCATCATTATCAAACCTCTATTTCATTGTTGATTTAAAACCACACTCAATGTATTGATTCATTACCATGAAGAATGGTAATCCAATGATCAAATAACGAGTAATCATCAAACCATGGGCCCAAGAAAATACCTGTGATGAACATGAAAAGAAATGTGGGAGAAATAAATTATAAAATACATAAGGAATAAACCTGGACCTTTTTTCATTTGGTCCCGACCTGTTATCATATATTTGGATATTCAAAGATGTATTTAAATAAAGAACAAAAATATCCACCATAAACAAATAAACTATAAATATGTGAATCAATTATTCTTCTTATAATTGATCCATGTTTGACATGGGATAAATAAAAAGAAGGAAAATAACAAATCACATATCCTACCTAGAGTTTATATTTATCATAGATGAAGAACCGTTTCATGTTACTATCATTGGTGAGATCCGTAAAATATTTTGGTGCATAATCATTGATCAGATATATTCTGGCGTTGCCTTCCAATGATCGTCAAATAATCCTCTCCAATTGATCCTATCAATCCCTAGGATATGTGGGTAACCGTAGGGTTTAGGAATAACCAATTTTAAATTGAGGAAGAAAATCCCTAGGATATTAATCCTTCCCTGTGACATATTTTTCACAAACACATAATGCGAACAATGATTATGTTGCACATAGAAAAAAACCTATATTATAAACACAAAAGTTCCCTAAAAATTATGAATTGAGAAACAATTCAGTAGTTATTACTATTTTTTAGGAAAAGTTCATTTTCATGTTATTAATATCTTAATTATTTTTCAAATATTATTTCCAGGCTCACCGGGCCTCAAAATCTCATGTCGTCTCAGCGCTTGGTTCCAAAATAATCCCTATAAAATTATAGAGTAATACATGAAAAAATTAGAGTCTTAACATATACATGATATATAAATAAACAAAAAAACTATTTAATTACTCTAGGGTATTTCTGGGTACTACCTAAAAGGATCATGCTCTGTCTCTTAACTTTATTTATTTAGAGCCTTTCCCTTACCGATATCCCAATTCATTTTGTATGCACACACATTAAGAGTCCTATGTAGGGTGTGAGATTAAACCCATTAGGACATAAAAAATGTGTCATTAACATAGGTTAACATGCATAAAATTTTACGTTATGATAAAAAATTAATATGTAAGAAAATAACATTCAATCACACACTGACCAGTCGCGCGCTAAACAAGATGCCACAAATCATTGGTCATAACCACTTTAGATTCATGTTGAAATGATTGTTAGAAAACCAGCTAACACATTCTCCTATATGAGATTTTCCTAAAACATTTCTAACACTTACCCCTTGAAGAGATGGCCCTTGTACATACTAACCAAGCGTCTAACACATCTCTATCGAGAGCTATAGTCCATATGGAACAACCTATACACACAACTGCTAAAGAAAAAATAACGACATAAGAAATAGATAGATACTAGATGATAGATCACATATCATGTCATATTAAGAAAGAGTCATAACCATCACAATCCAGATATGACCATACATCATGAATTGGTCTCATAGGGTGATATATGCACACCACATGAAATCAGACATCAAGTATATGTCTCATGGTTACATGAACACACACACACACACATGTGATCAAACATAAAACATGATCTCACAGGATACAAACTCACACAAAAATGGACTAACATCATATATAGGTTTCATGATTGTGCACTTACACACAAATGTGATCAAACATTACATATAGTTTCATGGGATATACACCCACACACACACATTTGGTCATACATCAATGATGTCTTGATGGGTTATGCACACACACACATGTGATTAAAATATAGAATGTTCTAATGTATATAATAACACAACATCATATGTTTCTAACAATAATACACATGTAATATATAAAGTAAGGAACTTATTTTATCAAGATCTTAGATTCCAATGTTAAGGTTCTGCAAAAAGGTAGTCACCAGAATCATGCTCACACCCAACGTCCCTAAAAACCATCTCCAATTTCATAATTCAGTTCAAGAATATATATTATAAGAGAGTACCATCAACGATAAAAAGAAAGATATTCGAAAAATAGAAGTATCTACTAATAAATTATAGAAAACAAATAATACTCAAGAAAGTTTTTTGTTACACCAATGCTGGGAATTATCTGACTAGACTACACAAAGCACCATAGTCTAAACCATAACCTTTTAATTAAAAGTTTTTTCAAGAAGGTTAGAAGAAACAAACTAGAATAATAATGATACATTAGATTTATATATATAATATCACCAAACTAGAGGCAACAACAATAGCAGATCGAAGTATCTCCTAGATTGACAGATGGAGAGTCAAGGAGAAAAAACTCCCAAGGCTATAGATTTATCAAGGAATATAATCCAAATACTTTCAATAAAAAACATATAAATCATCTAAAAAACATCTAAATCACATTATTAAATAATTAAAAGTGGAATAAATTGATTAATAGGGTTAAAAATAAAATTAAACCAAAATTAAAGACCCCACATTAATCCAAACACATTTAACCTTTAAATCGGTCAATATTTGAGGAAGAAGGAAAAGATTTCAAGAATTTCAAAACCATATCTACCATTTCTACACCCACTACCAAATATTTTCCCTTGACATGGATTTCTTTCCATAATAAAAAATAAGAAACCCTCCATATGCATGTGATATGTATCTGGGTATTTTCCCTCACAACACCATCAAAAAAGGGTGTGGTGATGTCACCTTGAACATGGAACACAAGTGAAAACCCAAAACACCATTCAAATTTCTATGCCATTTGTATGATATTTTTCTTTACTTTTCTACACATATAGACCACCATGGCCTAAATCATGGTTGTGGTGTTGACTATTTTGTCCCCAAAACCCCTGAATCTAAAGTCTTACCTTCCTAAAAATACTTAAATAACCAAAATACCTCACCTAATAATAGATACACATATAATTTAAATGGATAATAAAATATACAAGGTTCTCAAATTAGGATAAAAAATTAAAATAAATTACAATATCCTCCTCTATGGATCCTTATCCTAGAGAATCATCTCTCGTGGTCCTTCTCGAATAACAAAGGATTCTGATCTTGAATGTCTAACTCATTCTAACATGTTTCTTAATAGATCAATCCATGATGCGATAAGAAATGAAAAAGTAAAAAAAATATTACTGTGAAAAACCTTGTCTCTTTGGTCTATGATCTACACTGGGTGCTCCATAAAATATTTTTCTATTACCAATTCTATATCCTCATAGTCGATCACATGTGTATGATTAGGCATATACCTTAAAAGATGAGAAATGTGGAAAACATCATGAATTCTTCAATAACATTGAGTAAGGTCCTGTAGGTATGCCATTGCAATGATAAGGTAGGTGATATCCAATATTCCCACAAACCATGGTGTTATTTTCCTCTACTTCAACAAGATATGATACCCCAATAGAGTTGAAACTCATAAGAAAACCCAATTACCAAAAGTTAAATCCAAAGGTCATGTCCTTCAATTAGAATACGATTGTTACCAGCTATGATTTGTAATTATTCTCTTCCTAATCAACCAAAATCTATTAGAGGTCCCCTCCACCATACTCAACCCAACAATAGCTTCCTCAACCACCTCATTCTAACACAATAGTGATTGAAATGATTGTCCATAAAGAGTCCCAAATGGTTCCATCGAAAATAATATAAGGAAAATGTTATTATAATTGAACTAGACTAAGGATATATGCTCATTTTATGTCCCATATAAGTCAAAGATACATACCCAAATAATATACACAATGATATAAATTTTCCTCTCTGTATTTCCATCGGTATTCTAATGACACATTGTACTCAGTTTCAACTAGGTCCCCAAATCCTTCTTCAAGCCATTACAAAACCACTTTGTAAAATAAACATCCCTATTTGATATGATCCTATAATTTCATATATTTAATCATATAATCTATTGAAAATATAACTTTCCCAACCCATCTATAGAGTGAGTCTTATGAATTGGAAAAAAGTGTGCTACCTTTTTCAGCCGATCTACTATCAATCAATCAATGTTATGACTCCTCGAGGTTTATGGTAGCCCCACCATGAATCCTATAATAACATCATCCAACTTCCATAATGGAACCAAAAGAGTCTAATGGAAACCAACCAGATGATAATTCTTGACCATTAACCTCTGAAAAACAAAGTATCATGAAAGAAAATCAATTTCCATCTTCATTCCGGGACAAAAAAACTAATTTTGGATGTAATGGTACATCTTCATCAACCATGGATATAATGAAAATTTCAATGAACGATATTTTATCATAACCAATTCCCTCATGAAGGATATAAATATTATCCTATCATGAATATAGTTCATGATTTTATCATTTAAGGGTCACCCATGAATAGATTCATCCCCCGTCTATTGATCCAACATCAATACACACTTGGTGTTTGACAATTGGATCACTTTTACACTATCCACAAAATATTAAATAATAAAAAAGGTGAACTATATTCATACTCATGATTCTATGTTGTATTCACAATCCACTTGTCCATCAAAATCATCAGATGCTATACTTCCTGGGAAGGTCTCTCACAAATATCCTTTGGCTTTAAAATTTTTCCACAAAGAGAACCTGTAATGACATTACTATTACTTAGTGAATAATCCATCCCAATGAAATATTTCTTGAGATACTCTAACCAACACCTCTTCCTCAAGTTCATATCCTACTAATAGAATTTATATTGGAGGATCTTATGGTATGTGAAAATAATAAAACTGTCACCAAAGATATTATGTTGTTGACACTTTAGAGACTAAACCACTTCTTCAAAATAAAATTCATGTGTTAAGATATTATAATCATGGTATCATAGATGATGTGACCCATAATTAACAAATATATCCCTCTACATCAATAAAACTACTAAACCAATACATTAGAAATTATATTATACTGCATATCCAATCATAGGATTTAGAAATGTTCGAATTGTGGTTGTCTTAAATCACTAATTAAGCTCTAGGAATGAGTCTTCACAAAGACATATTCTCTCAAAACTCAATAAATTCTTTTTTGATTTCTATTATAGGTTCTTCAAAATGATATAAGTCTTTCATAAATCTTTTGTAGTACCCAGATAAACCAAGGAATCTCCTGATATGAGAAACAATCCAAGGAAAACCTCAAGAAATCACCGCCACTGTCTTTTAAGGGTCCAAAAGAATTCCCATCTAAAAGATCACATGCTAAAGGAATAAAAACACCTAAAACCAAAAGTTAAACTTTGAAACGTTATCATAAATCCAATGTGATTGATGGGTTCTCAGTAAAATATCGAGGTTCTTAACATGAATGTATGATGTCTACCAGTATATAAAACAACCCTGATTTTTATTACACAATAATTCATGATTTATTACATAACATAATTCATAATACAACATTTAATGTCAACAAGTCATGTTTTTTTTTGTAATTAGGTACATAGAATAACATCATAAACATGGGATAAAAAACATTATTGAAAACTTCTTTAACATGCTTCTAAAATTCCATGGCTTTTAGAACTGCACGTGATAACCAGAGGACATATATAAGAAAAGGGGGGAGCTATCAAGCACAGTAATGGAATAAACATGGATTAAGGTGAAACATTATTAACAATAAGAATATAAATGGGGCATAAAATGAGTGATAAACAAAAACATGAACAATGAGACGTGATATGGAATGCTAATTATAAATTCATCAGGGGAAATGTGGAAACAACTTAAAACCCTACATCATATACACAGGTCAAGGCTAACTACAAAGAAATCATGATGTAAAATGTACCATAAAGTAGTTAGGTTTACTTCCTATCCTAAGATGATATCTCACGAGACTAAACATTACCCAAAGCATGGGAGAGCTATATATTTCCAGGCTCACCCGTTACATTTATTTCATTCTCATGATTAAATGTTCCACATAGATCATAAAAATGGAATAATTTATCATCAAAATTTAGTAAATGATCATGGAGTATATTATATATACATGCTATTCCCAACTTAAATAGGTATATGTTCATAAATTTTAACATCCTTGATAGTAAATGGGTGTGTTATTCACTACACAATGGTTTTCACATGGAAAATCACAGTGAAATTTTGGTAGCATTACGACTTCACTTAAAAATTCATAAAATGGGTTGATAATAGAGAATCTGGTATATCATCATTTTTAAATAAAATGGTCAGTTATAGGGAAATTTAAACACATATCTCAACATTAGGAGTCAAAAATAGAAGGCCTAAGATAATAATGAAACTTGAATAAAGAAGAGAAGGTGAGGATCCCTTACTTGAGTGTGTGACTCCAAATTCTTAGGAAGAGATTTTTAAGAGATTGAGAGTGACTTTGGATGACTCTAGATAGGGGGGGGGGAATTATTAAGGACATCATAAAATAATTTTTAATGAAGATAAATGGTATATTGGGTGGGTTTTAATAGGAAATGTGGGGGGATTTCTTTATTATTTCCCAAACATAGGTTTTGGACTCTGTATAATAAAACAAAAAACACAATCCTTACCATGGTTTTTCAAATTTTTATAATAAAAAGGATCTATTTTAATTAGTTTATAAGGAAAATAGAAGAAATTGATAAAATAATACTCTTTTTTATGTGGAAGTGAGTCATATTTGTAGAAAATGATTCTAAAACCTTAAAATATATTAATTGTTTTGAAGGAACCACAAAGGATTTATAAAATTAATAAAATAAATATAAAATAAAATTACATTAAATTTAAAAAATATATTTTTCTAGGGGAACCCTCTATAGTATTTATAAAATCAATTTTGAGTCATTATGTTGTCATAATTCAGATCATATATTTATACGGTATTTAATTTTTACTCGAAAATTTGAATATCTTAGAAAATTATGAAAAATTAACCATTAGAATAATTTAACACTATGATTCCTAATATAATATTAATTTTATTTAAATAATTTTATAAATATGTGTATTTTCTATTTTAAAATGTGAATAGAATTTTATTTAGAACGGTTGGGTATTTTTGACAATAACAAAATTTGAGCCCTTATTAAAATTACATTTGATGTCATAAAAATTATATGATAATTTATATATAATAAAAAATATTTAATAAAAATATATTATTCATATATTATTTATTTTAAAAACCCATTAATTTATCAAAATAAATTCCTTAATTGAATTTGAATATTAATCAAAAATAATATTTGTGTCTGATTATTTCAAAATAAAAATCATTTATAAAGTACTAATAATAGGATTAAAATATATTCATTATTATATAAACAATAATGTAATATTCATAATTATAGGGTCTTGATACATATCCATTTAATACACCAATGAACGCCATAAGAGTAAGATGCACGATGGTGAGACTTTCATGGGGTGGTTCAACATTGTTTGGGATGTGATATCGATGAGATTGAAATTCCCCCATAAATGGTTTTTCTCTTGCTTAATTTTTGAATATTATCTTGGTATTGGTCAAGGGAAAATACATTGATGCTATATATTTTTTAATATCTGATAAATGGGCTTTATAGGGCATAATCCTACTGGTTGAGGCCATCACATCCTTTTTCTATGTCAATTGGATTTGTTTAAACCCTATATTTATACTAGTCATGTGATCACTATTCAATGGATATATTATCAACAATAATAATTCTTAATGGTATTTTAAATCTGAGAAAATATAAAACCATATAATTTCATGTGTTTTCTATAACCATAATATGTAATATGACATTTAATTAAATCAAAAGGGGAGTTTTATTTATAATAATTTGGGTCGTTACAATATTCCCCCATTCAAAAATTTCTCCCTATTAAATTTTCATTTCCCACACTAAAATAGAAGAGGGTAACTCTATTTTGTCCCCTCCTCTAGATCCCACATCATCTCTTCAAACGTATGTTTTATCCATTGCAATTTAACAAGGTGCATCGTCTTATTTTTGTAGAACATTTTCTCTATGATCTAAGATATTCATGGATTCTCTTCATATGAGAGATCATTCTACAATGGTACCAAATTTTTATTGAGTTTATGTGAGGGGACTAGTATGTATTTTCTCAAGAGGTATATTTGGAAAAAATCATGTACTTTAGATAGGTTATGTGGGAGTTCCAGTCAGTAGGCCCCCACACTGATGAGATCAAGGATATCAAAGGGGCCGATATATCTTGGACTAAGATTTCCCTTATTTCTAAATCTCATGAATTATTCCATGTATATTTATAGAGTAAAACTTGGTCTCTAACATCTAAATCAAGGTCTCATCGATGATTGTCAGTATAGCTCTTCTGTCAACTCCGAGAAAATTTTATTTTTTGTTGAATTGTCTTAAACGTTTCCAAAATTTCCTCAACCATTTTAGGTCCTAGATGTTTTTTATCCCCAAATTCATCCTAGAATTCAAGTGTTATACCCCTCTTCCCATAATTGATTCATAGGGATCCATTTTCATAATTTAGTGGAAAGTGATATTATATGAGAACCCAAACAGAAGAAGTTGTTAATACTATCCTCCTTTGAAGTCAATTGAGCATGCTGTCAATATGTCCTCGTGTGTATATATAGTCTGCTCCGATAAGAAACAAATTTTATGGTGATAAGTTGTGATGAAGTTCAACCATGTATTTAGAGTTTACTGGAGACTCTTATAGAAATTGAAGGTAAATCTTGGATCTCATTCAGATACAATCGATAGTGGTGTTTCATGAAGCCTTACCACTTATATAATGTATATCCTTACAATGTGATCATGTGAGAATCCCTCCTGAACTAAAATGAAGTGTACAATCTTTTTGAGATGATCCACTAAAACCCATATAGAATTATTTTCTCTTGATGTCTTTAAAATAGAAGTGACCAAGTCCATGTTGATGTTTTCCATTTCCATATAGGTATGTGTACTAGTTGTATGATCCCATTTGATTTTTCTTTTATACTTTTACTTTATGATATACAGGACATCCTGATGTATATTCCATTATCTCATTCTTCATATTTTCCATCCAATAGTGTTCTTAAAGATCTAAATACATGACTATGCTTATCGGGTGGATGGAGGAGGTTGAGCTATGTGAATCATCCATAAAATCCTTCTTTAACTCAAGATTTCATAGTACACATAGTTTGGACCAAAATATCACAAATCCTTCTCATTAAACCTATTTTTTGAGGATTTCAATTTTTTTATAGTTTATACTTTCTTTTGAATTCCCACATTATCTTTTTGGGCATCCTTTAACCTCTTTATAAGTGATAGTTTAGAAATAATTTGTGAAAGGAATGATGATGTTTCTTTCTTTATGATTCCCATATCCATCCTTTTCAAATATAAAAAGATCATACCCTTCCCAATTTTATTAAATTATCAAATTTTTGTATACTTTTTACATAGATAATCTGCTACATTAGTAACATTCTTAGGATGGTAATGAATTGAGCAGTCAAAGTCCTTGATCATCCCTAACTATCTTCATTGGGGTATATTCATCTCTTTCTATGTGAATATATAATTGAGGCTATTGTGATCTATATATAATTAACACTTCTATCCGAAGGCATAATTCCACCATATTTTCCAAGCGAATATCACTACAACCTACTCTAGATCAAGCGTTGGGTATTTCTGTTCGTGAATTTTCAATTGACTTGAATCATAGGCTATGACATTGTCATGCTGCATTAACACATAGACCAATACGTTCTTCTATGCTTTACTGAATACCACAAAAGTTCTACACTTATGGGTAGTGTGAGAACATGTGCAGTGATAGGCCTTCTTTTCGACTCATTGAAGATCTCTCCACATTCATCATTCCAAAAAAGGTGACTATATTTTGAGTTATCTTGGTAAGAGAGTTTGAATATCATGAGAAATTTCTCAAAAATCGATGATAGTACCCAACTAATCCATGGAAACTATGGATATCTATCAAATATGTTTGAATTTGACATCCTTAAATTACCTCTATTTTTTCGAGGTTCACCGATATCACATTACTTGTGATGATACACCCAAATAATGAGACATTCTTCTACTAGAACTCACATTTGATTTACTAGGTAGAAAGATTCTCTACTCAAAATGTCTTTAAAATAGTTCTCAGATACTCCTCATTCTCCTCATTTTTTGGGGAATATTATAATATCATATATAAATACTAACAAAAATTTTATGAGGTAATATATAAAGACTCTATTCATCACATACATGAAGATCTCTGGAGAATTAGTGAGTCTGAATGACATTTATATAAGCTCATAGTTCCCATACCTTGTATGAAAAAAAGTATTGGGGATATCTTCCTTCTTCACCCTAGCTTGGTAAAATCCTAACTAAATATCCACCTTGGATAAGTATTATTCTCGACATAGATAATCAAATAATTCATCAATCCATGGTAAAAAATACTTTTTCTTTATCGTGATCTTTTTTAGCTCACGATAATCGATGAAAAAGCACATTAACCCATCCTTCTTCTTAGTGAAGGGGACTGGTGCACCCCATGGTGAAGCACATAGCAATATGAACACTTTATCAAGATTATATTATAGTTTTTTCTTTAGATCCTCAAGTTCCACCACATCCATTATATATGGAGTCTTGGATAATGCTAAGACCCCATGTATAAGCTCAATTAAAAATTCAACCTCTCTACCAGGAGGAAGACCATAAAATTAATTAGGAAACACATCAGCATATTCCCTCACAATGGGCATGTGTTCAAGGATGATATTTTCCTTAGACTAAATCATTTGTGCTAGATATTTTTTCTCATTGGGAAATAATATTCATTCTTCAGATTTTGGTGCTAAAGAATATTTCTCCTCCTCATTTCACTTATACATAATTCGGGGTCAATTCAAAATATAGAGTGTTATTTACTTCTCATATAAATTTATGTTGTCTATATATAGGGACAAACAATACATACCCCGACATGCATCAAATTCCATGAAAGGGATAATGAAGAGGTTTTTTTGGAAGTTCATCCCATAAATTATGAATGGGGAGGAGTTATATACTTAAAATGCAATAATTACCCCATTTTCCATTTTCGCTTAAAACACTACTTCCATGATTTTTGGTGGTTTTCTAATAGTTCTATTAAAAGTTTTTACTATTAAGGAATGTATAGATCTAGAATCAAAAATTATATTCTCTATTATCGAATGAATAACTAGAATACTTATCCCTACATTATTGTTGGGATCCACCTCCATGTTTATGATGGAAAAAGATCACCCTAGTTTTTTTGGAGGTTGTTGGCTGTCTTAGAAAACCCATGGCATAATGCATTGGTTTTTAAAGTGTCTTGGTTCCTTATATCTAAAGAAATTAATAATGAAATAAGGTTGAATAGAGCATTTTTTAATTCACCACATTCACGGGGTTCTCTTATCAGTATTTGTTACGTAGGTGTCCTTCCTTTTAATACCTAAAGAATTTCTTTTTCCCCTTAGTAAATTTACATGGTTCTTCTTTGGAGATATTTGAAAAGTGGGATTTTGAAATTTCATGGCACCGTTAGATTTATCCATCAAAGCAACAGAATTAAAATCCAATTTCAACTTCATATCACCATGATATCCTTCAGATCATCCAATCTCCATTTCAACTTTGAGGGTACATTAGAAAATTTCCATATAGCTATCAATGAATTAGATTACCATGTATTTTTGTATACTAGGTTTTAGGCCACCAATTAATTGGTAAACCTTAAATTTAAGGGTAATGAAAAAGTTGGGGGCATATCTTACAAGTTGTGTGAAATTTTTCTGATACACTCAAATAGATTCATTTTCCTTTTTCATGAGGGAAAGGAAATTCATTTCCATTTTAAGTTGGATAGTGCATGGAAAATATTTATCAAATAACATTTTCTGGATTTCCTTCCACCTCATCACTTCGATATCATCCTTAAGATTCATATTTTTGATCAATGTCCACTACTGATCAACTTCTACTTCCATATAATAAACAAATTAGAAAATTATCTTGATCATAACATTTAATGATTGAGAATATCTTCTAAATATAGTGGAACCATTATTCCCTTATTAAGATATCATATGATCCATTGAATGTTGGATATTTTTGTCACATAAAGGTCTCAATCATAGATTGTTGTCTCATAGGGGGATTTGGATACTCCTCCTAATCATGTTTTATATTTAGAACCTGAGTCAGCTGAGAGAGAATCGTTATAAATATTATGATTCCTTCTATCATTGGGTTGGTCATCTCGTTGAGGCAGTAATTAAATTTCCCCTAGCATTGGTTTTCTACCTGATTCCTCCTATTTCTATCCATTAGAATGAATAAAAAGAAAATAAAGGAATATTATTTTTAAACTATTAAGCACCTAAATTGGGAATCTAATGAAATTAAAGGTATGACTTATAAATTACATGTATTTATTCACTTATGAATTTCTAGGCTTCAATCTATGTTATCCATGATCTAATTGCTAACATATATTATAATGGTATTTTTTTGTTCCATTAATAATGATTCATAACGTAATTATGGATTTATGAAATTATATCTCTTGGGAGTGTCAAACGAGGTGTGCATCAAGGACCATTTTCATGCACCCTTTCCCAATCTAGTCTATCTCGTTGTAGTGTTTTTGGGTTTTACCCATATATACATCTGTTCTAGAGACACGTCCATTAATATTATCTTTATAGGGATGTATTTAATTGATAAAAAAAATACTATATACTTAAAAAAATTAGTGATGTTTTATTATACTTAGTATTATCCCTAAGGCTTTAATTATTGTTTTTAGAAACTAATCCAAAAAATAACTAAACATTTTCTATGATACCAACTATAACAACTCTACTATTTATTTCACATTAATTAATGATTTAATACATAAAAGGACACATAATAAAAACAAGAATACCAACAAGTATGGATTATTTGGGAATTAGGTACATAGAATAACACCTTGAACATGGTACACAACAACATTATTGAAAACTTCCTTAATATGTTTCTAAAATTCTATGGCTTTTAAAACTACACGAAATAACCTAGGAACAGTCATAATAATAAGGTGAGCTATAAAGACTAGTAAGGGAATAAAAATGACATACGGTAATACATTTTATACAATAGTCCTATCAATGAGACATAAAAAGAGTGAAAACCATAAACATGAACAAAGAGACATGATTTGACATGGCAATCATAAAGGAAACATGGTAAATGTTGCAACAACTTAAAACAATGCATCATAAACATAGGTCAAGAATAATTGACATGGTGTCATGATGGAAAAAGTCCCTTTAAGAAATCAGGTTTACTACCTATCCTAATATGATGTCTCATGAGACTAAACATTACCCAATTATTTAGAGTGCTATATAATTCCAGGCACACTTATCATATTAATATCATTCTCATGCTTAAGTGTTCCACATAGATAAAAAAATATGGAATCATTTATCATTATACATTTTTAAAAGATCACGGAGTGTAGAATAAACATTTTTATGTCCCCACTAAAATTATAATAAGTTCATAAATGTGAACACCCTTGATTGTAAATGGGTATGGTATTCAAAACATATTTGTCTTGGTATGTAAAATCACGGTGAAATTTCCGCAGCGTAACAATGTCACTTAAAAATTCATAAAGTAGGTTGATGAGAGATAAAGGGGTCTCTAATAATGTGGATATAATATGGGAAGTAATAGGGTCATGTAAATACATATCCCAATGTTAGGAGTCAGAAGTATAATGCATAAGATAATAAAGAAACTTGAATAAAGAAGAGAAGGTGAGGATCCCTTACTTGAGAGTGTGACTCCAAATGTTTGGGTGGAGCTTCTTTGGAGTCTGGGGGTGCCTTGGGAGGACTCTAGAGAGGGGATATCAGATTAAATATGTCCTTTAAGGATTTTTAGTGAAGAAAAATGGAATATTGAGTGAGTTTATAGATGAAATGAGTGGGGATTTCATTATTATTTCTCAAACCTAGGTTCTAAAAAATACATAAGAAAATAAAAAAAACACAAAAAAATTCACGGTTTTCCCAGGTTTTAGTCCAAATCGAAATGGTTTTAATTATTTAATAATTTTTAGGTATGAAATTAATAAAATCATACTCTTTCTTATATTTATGTCATTTATACTCTTAAAGAACTTATTTTAAAACTGTAAAGTATATTAATGGATTTGGAGGATTCATGAAGGCTTTAAAAAATTAATAAAATAAACATAAAATAACATTATTTAAAATGTAAAACATATATTTATTTTTTGATACAATTTTTAGTATTTGTTACATCAATATTGGGTTATTATGATGTCATAATACATAATGTATATTTATATGGTATTTAATTTTTTTCTCAAAAATTCGACTGTCTTAGAATATTATGAAAAATTCACCACTGGATAATTTAAAATTTTTATTCCAAAAACAATATTAATTTTATCTAAATAATTTCTTCAGTATATGTTTTGTTAATTTTAAAATTATAACTATCTTTTATTGAGAAATGAAAGTTTTTCTTGACAATTATAGTTTTCAAACCCTTATAAAAATTACATTTGAATTCGTAAAAATTATATGGTCATTTACATTTACATAAAAATATTGAATAATAAAATTTTATTAAATTTTTTTTTATTTCAAAAATCCATTAATTCATCATAATAAATTCCTTAATTATATTTGAATATTAACCAAAAAATACTATTTGTGTCTAATTGTATCTAAATAAAAATAATTTATAAAGTAACAATAATATGATGAAAATGTATTCATTAGTCTATAAAAAATAATGTACATACTCATATTTCTAGGGTGTTCATACATATCCATTTAATACACTAGTGAATGCCTTAAGAGTAAGGTGCATTACAGTGAAACTTTCATGGGGTTTTTTGATAAAAATGGTTTGAGTCTTGGTCTCGATGAGCTTGAACCTCTCATGTAAATGGTTTCGAACAAGATTAAGTTGTTAGATCTCATATTGGGATTTGTCAAAGGAAAATCCCAGTAATGTTATCTCCCTCACGAACTCTAATAAATGGGCTTCATTGGGTATGATCCTACTGGTTGACATCATCACTTTCTTTTTTTATGTAAATTAGATTTGTTAAAACAATATATTTATACTAATCATGTGATCAATTTTCAATGGTTATATTATCAAAGGTAGTGATTATTAATGATATTTTAAATCTAATAAGATATAAAACCATAGAAGTGAATGTGTTTTCGATAACAATTATACATAATAAGATATTTAATTAAATAAAAAGGGGTTTTTTATTTATAACATTTTGAGTTTTTACAGTATATAAGGTTATTTTCCATGAGCACAATGATTAAGGAGTCAAGATAAATATGGGAAATAATATTCACAAAATCCATTAACACTATTAGACAATTTATCAATCCAAAAGGCATGAAAAGATACTCATATAGTCCTTAAAAACATCTAAATTCTATATTGGGAATATCCAGCTATCTAAACCATAGATGATGGTAACATAATCGTAAGTCAATCTTATAGAACCATTATGCTACTAATAAATACTCAAATAATTCATCAATACTTTACAATGGGTATCAATTTTTCATGGTTACCTAGTTCCACATCTTATAGTCTACACACAATCAAATACTATTATTTTCATTCTTTGTGAACAATACCGAAGCACCCAAATGTAATGTGATTGGTCTAATTAATAATTTCTCCACTGAATACCATATATATAACTTCTTCAACATATTTGGTTCTATGTGATAATGAGGTTTTGATATCAGCTGCACTCTAGGAGAAAGCTCAATTCCAAAATCAAATCCTATTTCTTCCACTGCTCGACTATGAATCCTTTGAATTCCTCTTCATAACATTGGAAGTATTAAAAGATGTCCACTAAAGGATGAAAGATGACCTGAATCTTTGTCCTCCTTCATACCCTTCTTTATCTTTATAGACTTGTGTATCACCTTAGTATATATCATCAAGTTAATATTCTCAACCTAGAATCTCAGTTATATATAAAGGACAATCTCAAACTTCTTGTCATTATTCAATTCATTCCCATACAAGATATGATAATAGAATAGTAACTTTGGTAAATTTTATGATTAATAAAATGCTATAATTTTCCTCTAAAAAATCTCTATTAACTCTTCTTCTAGGTCAAGATTCAGTAAACCTAGAAAAAATTCCCTAAATAAATGATCCTTGAAGGTCATCCCAGTAAGACATTTACATATCCCAACCTAGTTTATGATGATACACTACCTACTAAAGGGTACTAAAATAATTTTGGAATCCATATTCACTTGAAATTCTTATAGATTCCCCACTAGATAAAATATTCCATTAATGATGGAAATCCAATCATCAATATCCTGAGGGACTCCGGTTCCCTAGAAGGATAGGGGGTGATGGAGATAAAAGTCCCAAGTATAGTCAACCTTTATCATTGAATCTACTAAACCTTGAACAAAAAGTATTCAAAAGACTCTTGGATGAAGTGTACCTTTCACATGATCCACTAGAGAGAGTGTGGTAGCATTCTACTACACATGTAATGGATGAATAGAAACATCCTCCCTTATAGAAGCACTCTAAATAGCTCCATCGAGCAGTCCATTCAAGCATATCCAAGGAGGTACTTTTTCAAATACCAATCAAAAATATGTAATGCATAAAATACATTCTTACTCAAAAACCCTAATCAGTTATAAGGCACACAAAATCCATTTCTATGAAAACTTATCCCAGGAGGCTTCCTAAAATAAAATGACATAACCCTCTTTGTACTACACAAGGATCTCTGTACATTCATTTTCTTCACAATCATATATATAAAAAACAAAACAATATGATCAAGTTCAATTAATTAATTTGAAAATATTTTGAAAATAGAAGAATAAAAATATTTTACTAATGGAGAATATAGTTCTATCCTGAACAGATAGTATAGTCAATATATTAAATTAAAGAACAAATATATATAAAAAAGCATGCATATATATATGAAATTTGATCCTATTTACCTAATATTGATGGATGAACACAACCAAATCCCCCAAAACAATAAGAAAAAAATATACTTAGGATCAAAAAGAAACCATAAAACCATTACTATAACAGAACTCCCAATAATGTTAACTCAGTGGTCTATTACACATGTTCTCACAGACACACAAGGAACTACTCTTCCTGATTTATACACAACCTAAATACTTTATCACATTCCCAAAAACATAGTGAATAATAAAAGGGAGATAAAACCACCTTCGATACCACTTTGTAATTCCCAAAACCAATTCACCACACATGGAATCATGAGTGCCTCTTTGTATGAAAGAGGTTGTATACTACTGGTGAGTGTTTGAATTCTTCCAATGAGGAGACTATAACCTCAGTATCAATAAATACAAGAATAAATAATAACACAATATTATTAATTAATAATAATAATAGAATCATACAGATTGAAATGTATCAAAAGATATAAATAATAACAAACCAAAGAACCCCAAAGTGGTTGGTCAACTAATGTAGTGATATATTGAGATATACTGATCGATTAGTGGTGATGTTCATCTATAATATCCTCCCTCCCTCCATATAGAGTTGAGGGACCCTCTGATGGTATATGTTCGGCTCTCCCTTTGTTTTTTACCCTTTCACTCTTCATACATACCTTCTGTATTTCTCCCCCATCTCACATTCCTAAAGATCCCCCCATTCAGTAATGGTATATCGAAGCTTCCAATATCCATTTTGGAGTTCTCTAAAGCACCTAATAAGATTTACCATTCATTGGTAGCTAATTTTTTGAGGGGCCAGTCATTGGTGGACTCTTTCAACTGAATCATTAATGTCACTTAGAAATTTAAGAAGTATGAAAATATAGGGTTATTGGATTCTCACCACATTCTAGTTCTCTTTACTGATGATGATGAATTCAACCTTGACTGGTCCCAATATTAGAATAATGTAAAAAAAAATCTTCTTCCTGCTCAAATGGTCATATGATTTCTACATGAATCACGACCCCTTGACTGTGACCATCTAGTTTTTTTTACTAGGTTCACCTCTCCGATTTCAAAATCCATCTATTCTTTAAAATATTGGAAATATATTTTTCCACTTTTTGAGTTTTGATTATATATCCATGAAAATCATCTACCCTATATGACCACTCATTTATGTTGAAATTTATTTCGTACAAGATATATTTGAATTTATTTTTATTGCGGTTGAGGGAGAGTTCAGAGGCCTTAATGCCATTTATTTTGAACCTTGGATTGATTTTTGTTCTCCTTGATTTCAATAGGGCCATTTTTATCTGGGATGTTAGTGTAGTATTAAAAAGAATTTAAATTTTCATGAATATGATCCCCAAAATCCAAGTTAGTCTATCATTATAGTGGATGGTGAGACTTCATCCCAAAATTTATGGTAACAATTGGGTTAGAAGTCCCTCTCACAGAGATTACCTATTGTTTCTTCTAGGACTTCGACATCTTTTGTAGACAATTTGTGTCCACAAATGACCCTTCATGGCCTAAGGGTGGGAGAAAATCATGTGCTTATACCTCAATTAAATTATTGGTCTAGAACTATTAATCATGACGATTAAGTGATCTCTTAAAATATTATTATGGTGAATAAGGAGCCGATGGAGGTTCCATTTGAGGTGACCACTCCATCCTTTTGGGTTATGTTAGCAGTATAGAAGATCGATGCAGAGGTTAATATACAAAAAAAGTTTAAAAAAATAGGTGAATATTATTTGGGTAGAAAATAATATGAGGGATGTGAAATGGTTATGTATAAGTTGAATAAGAAACATACCCATGGTAAACATCCGTAGCTAATGATCTAGTAGTAGTGTTAGGGATCCGAGACTAATGAATTATCTGTTCCAGGGACTGATTCCCCATCCTCTTCTGACAGTGAAGTATATAGAAATCTTACCAATTTAGTCTTCTATGGTGAGAAGAACATGAAGAAGGATCACTTAAAATTTTGGGAGTTTCCTGTTACATAAGGGAAGAAAAACTGAACTCGTGAAGATTATTCCAACATACCAAAACAATGACTACTAGATAAGCATGTAAAGGAAATCGTTTAAAGGGGTGAGGTAGAGGGGTCTCCCAGGTTAATGACTCCATAGGCCAACAACAACTTGAAATTGAAGTTTTATCCAAACATCAGGAGGAAGATACCAAGGAATTAGAGGAAGTGATTCCAATGGGTATAAGTTCAAATGATCAACTTTAGCTCGAATATGAAAGGGAATTAGGAAGGGAGAAATAATAAGTGGTTGTAGATGATACTATCTTGTGCATTATTTTTCATTCTAAGGAGGCTATTGTAGCACCCCAAACATTTTATGGTATGTTTCTGTTAAATAAATTCTATTCATCACTATGTTCCTTCGAAACAACACTAGAATATTTAGGATATAGTCAAAACCCAGACATTAAATATAAATTTTTCACTTCTATGTTTTAAATTTCAAAAAACGGTCATATAGAGTTATGATTAGTAAGTAATTTGGAGTCTGATAGAACAAACTTAATTTTTAGTGAATAGAAAAATACCATTATGAATAGTAATATGAATAGTAACATGAACCTTATGAATAGTATATAATAATATTACTTTATTTTCTTAAGGCAATATGATAATGTGATCTTAATTAATTTTTCAATGTCACATAAAACTAACTGCACTTCAGAATTATTATTTTTCGAATTAACTATGGCCTTATTTAAAAATAAAATTAATAATATTTATAAAATTATTTTTGAAAAATGGATTTCACTTTTTAATTCTACACATTGAAAAATGTTAGGGGTGAATTTTTGGGATTTTTCTAAAAATCTTGAATTTTTGATGAATAGTGAAATATGGTAAAATACTGTATATTCAATTTATCAGTTTAATACACTATTCATGACATCACTAGTGATGCAAGGACACTTGGTTCAAACTCACATGCCATTATTAACATTTAGGGTCACTTTCATTGAGATTATTCATAGGCTTGATAAAAATATTATAATAATGATTAAAATAATCTAAAATACCTCCCCTCCTCCACTATAAATACCACCCTCGCTCCCCTCTTCCTCCTACACCTCTAAAGCCTTGAGAATTGTCTATATTCTACCAAATTACCTCCCCAATCTTCTTCCACACGTCCTAGAGAGGCTGGTCTCACCAAAAGACCAAAACCAAAGCCTTTAAGAAGGATCTCAAGGAGAGGAGATCAAGAGGCAAACAACCACTTTTATTTTCATTCTTTTTTTCAATTTTATGTTATTATCTTCCTTTACCTTTGGCTTGTGTTGGGATATTTCATTAAATATTTACCATTACTGTATATATTATGTATTAATGATTAGATATTCCATTCCTCTCATCAAACTATTTTTATGAAATTTTCAGAGATGCTGTTAGGCTGCCAAATTTTCGTGAGAAATTTATCAAGTTTTCATTCATTTTAATATTCCTTTATTTTCTTCTTATTTCCTCACCTCATCTTAACCAAGAGGAATGTATGATCTAGAATCTTGTATTTTTAGATTTTATAATGTTTATGAAAAAAAATTCATCATTATTCTTCTCCTCTCCCACTTATTAAAGGAATAAAAACATTGTCCGTGATGTGTCAAATTACCGACATCATGGACGATGTAATTTCAATTTCCATTAATTATTTCAAGTGTGGTCATGAAACCAAATATATGGTTGAACCAGGTCATAATAAATGTTTTTTATCTTGATTAATGTTCTATAATCTTTACACATTCCTATTATGGAATAAAAACACAAAACAATTTTATTTATCACAAAACCTGCCAAGCCAAATTCAAGCGTTTATCTTTAAACTCATCGAATGAGTCATCATCATAGTATATAACCAAAATCATTATAAGATAATTTATGTCTCTTTAATTTCAATAATAATGTATATTAATAGTTATGGATGTTTAACCATATTTCAAACCAACTTCCAATCATGAATATGAGTAAACAAAGCATGAGACCAAGTAAGAAAATGCTTCCAAAACAATAAAATTGAATCTATTAAATCCATCAAAAAGGCCATTAATGATATAAATAAGGTTATAAAATATCCATTAAATATAAAAGAGGTTCTGGAATTATGAATTAATAATCCTAATTTTTTATTCCGGTTTTTAAAAACAAGACAAGAACACCTTCAAGCATAAGGTAAGGGATTACTTAACTCAATTTTCATTCTTTGAGTTAAACATCTATTTCATTGGTTACATTGTTCCATGAATATATATGAATGACCAATGCATGATTTATACTGTATATCCACTTATATTTTTTGGATTTTTATTTTTCACAAATAAATACTTCATTGATTTATCGTCACTCTAATGACACAATCTTTGTAAGGGGTTTCTCATCTCACTTGCATTTCTGTGAGATTTTCATTGTTCACCCCTTATTCCTTGTATGTGGTATATGTTTACTTCAATTTGATATATAATAACATTATTCTCTTTATATTAATGTTATGAAATGTTTAATTTGATGTTCATTAAGTGCTGGTCTTATAATTTGACGGATTACATTGTGGTAAGGGATCCTCTCTCTCACTTTTGTTCAAGAATATCCCCTTTGTTGTGACTAACTTTGTATTGTGAACCTAATAATACTTATGAGGTGTACCTAATTCCCATTTGAGATCACTTTCAATTTGATATTATATTTCTTTTAAATATCCATAATCTCATGTCATGGATATGATTATTGTCTAAACTGTATACAATTTCACATACAGTGTATATTTTGGATGCTATTGATGAATATGTATTCTATAATATATACGGATATTTAAAAGGCATATTGATCTTGTGTTGAATAATTTTATAAAGAATACTTTGGATGTAGAGGTGGTTGGCGCACACTACAGCCCCTCGATGCATCAGTAGGTCTCATCAGACAAAACAGTTTAGCGACAGACCTTTCGAGTTTGCTTCAAAAAAATCAGATGGGTTTCTACCCACAACAGTAAACCGTTTTTACGATATTATGGTTTCATTTTCCAGATACATGATGTCTAATTAATAAGAATTATCTTTATTCATTATCATTTATTATTATTATCCATGAGGTTTTCACTATGAAAAAATCTATGGATGCAGTTTCATTCTCAGTTTATTATTTGCATTAGTTATTCATTTATTCACCATGCCATATTGATTATGTCAGATCGATTGTGATTAACTTATTATTTTACTCATGCTTCTGCTATTTGTAACACTTACTGAGCATTTGAGCTCACCCCTTTCATTGTATACCTTCGAAAGGTGATGAAGAGAAGGCCTTTTATTGGGTGCTAATGGATGCAGTTTTTGTTTTTCATTGTGGATTGTATCTTGTAACCTTATCCAATGTAATTTATGTTAAATCAATGTATCTAGTTTCTTCAAGACTACTAAACTAATAGTTCCTTTGGGATTTTAATTCCTTCTAACCATGGTAATATCACAATTAATGCACCGGATCCAGCCTAGAGGGGTCGGGGTGTTACAGTGGGTATCAAAGAAAGTTTAGTAGGAAACTTGGAAACTGGAGTAGGAAATATATAGTAGGGAACAAATACCTAAGGTAGAATTTGAGGATAAACGTACAAGAACATCCTGGTATTTTGGTAAGGAATAGAATATGTGAATCCTTCTAGAAAATACATCCCTGTCTAGATAGGAGAAGGTAGAGGCGACTCTGGCACAAATGTATCTTGGGGTAAAACCTGAAAACACCGCTTTGAGCTAGACTCGAACAGGAACTGGTACATGACAATGGGCCTTGCTGAACTCTTGGTTATGACACTCTTGGGGGATATGCTTAGTATAATTCATATTATTTTACAAGCCATTATAAGGGAGTTAATGTAAATTTTCATCATAAGATTTAGTTTGAATAAACTCTGGAAACTAGAGTAGAACAATGAAACATTTTCTTAAACAATACTAAGAGCGATGTTTTCTTAATTTTCAGATAGAAAATGAAGGTACAAGACTTTTATCCCTTCCCACGGAACTCCTCGAGAATATAATTGTGAAGTCATGTATGGAAGACTATGAACCCTTTGGAAACCACGAACTATCCTGCAAGCTTCTTTACAAAGTGTCAAACCACTCAAATGTCATTTGAATCTTCCAGGGATCGGAAGTTGTGTATAACCAAATGGCCAATGTATTGTTCAAGAATTATAAAAAGAAAGGGAAGTACTACGAGGGACTCTTCCTGTGTTTCACCCTGAATAAGAAATGGTTGGCCTTCACGGCTTTCGGAGAAGCTGCAAAGGAGCAGGACTTTCACACAGTCTTTATGTACCAAATCCTATGTTTCAGCATGCTTGGGGACCTCTGCGATTTTGAATATTTCATCGAATCCTTCAAATATGACATCGTTCCAAAGATATTTAGGAACCAAATCCAAGATGATGTTATGGAACTTGATTTTACTCGTGCATATCTTTGGAAAACCATCTGTATCAAACGAGAGCTTGGGTTTAACCACGATCCAAATTATCGAGAGTGTATTTGGGAAGATGAGATCTGCGAGATTTGTTCTGCCCTGGGAGTATAGTTGAATAGTACCATCCTCCTTAGGTGGTAGAGGTAGAGAGAAATCACCAAGGTAGTCAGGAAGTTCATACTAATGTTTTGTGAAAGGTAGCAAGAGATTGTGTAATTTATTGAGTTTTATAAATCATGTCTAAATGGATGTTGTTGTATTCTCACCTTTGATATTTTTTTGTATAAAACAATAACTTGGTTTAAAATGGGTTTTCCATACTGAGTGTTGATTTAATAAAAAATTTCAGATAGAAGATATGAGTCCACCAACCAATATTTTATCACTACCTACTGAGTTGTTAGAGACTATAATTTTCAAGACATGCTCCGAAGAGGACCAACCCTATGCTAATTTATGTCTGACTTGTAAACTACTCCATCGAGTATCAAATCATCCAAACATTATTTATATTTACCAAGGAATCAATCTGGTCTATTACCGTATTGCATATGCACAATTTGATGCATATAGGAAAAGAGGGAAGTATCATGAAGCTCTTTTTCTATGTTTCACTCTCACTCATAACTACCGAGCTATGGGTAAATTTCTGGAAGCTACTTTGGATGGTGACCATCGAACGACCTACCTATTTCTGATCTTGAGTTTTAGTAGGTACAAAGAACTTTATGATATCAATATCTTTAAGAATGATGTGGTGCGTGGGAATTATAGGGATTTAGTCCACGCTGAAATTTCCAACCTCCACACTTCTCTTGCCTCTCTATGGAAACCCGAGTTCTTTAAGTACAGATTCGACCCTAGCTGTCTGTAGTGCGTCTGGGCTAAAGAAATCGAGCAGCTGAATACTACCTTAGGAGTTAACCTGAGGTTGTTATCACCCTAGCATCTGTGGTGTTCCTGGTAAAGGGACTTCAGGAGTAACGTGTGTCTAGTGTTGCGTGATTGAAATCTTTGAACTAGTTTGGGGATTCGTGTATTGGGGGACTCAGGAAACAATTTTCCCTGTTTTACTTTTTGAAGTAGTGGTTATATAAGAATATAAAATGTTGTCTCTTCTTTTTTTAGCTATACTTTTGAATGAGCATCACTAAGTTAACTTTTATAATAAATTGTCAGATGGAAGGACAAACCCATATGTTATCTCTTCCTGTGGAGATCCTGGAGAGCATTGCGATCAAAACATGTGAAGAAGAGTACCTACCTCTCACAAACTTGTGAAAAATGTGTAAACAACTATATGAAGTGAAAAATAGTCTGGACATTCTCTGCACCTGTAAAGGTAATTATTCCGTTTACTACTGCTTATCCATGGCATAATTGGCTGAGTACAGGCGAAGAGGAAAATACCACGAAGGGCTTTTCCTATGTTTCACCCTAGGCCGGAACTACACGACCAGGTTATGTTTTCAAAAGGATACTTTGGAGGGAAACGTTTTTGCAGCTTACATGTACCAACTTCTTAGTTTTAGCCTATACAAAAATATCTATGACTTAGACATCCTCAGTCGAGACATAGTTCGGCGAGTTCTTCGTATGTTCGTCCATTCAGACATTTCCAAACTTTTCACTGTTCGAGCCTCCCTCTAGAAGTATGAGTGTTCGATACAAGAGTTCAACCCCTTCTGTCCGAGGTGTGTTTGGGTCAGAGAGTTAGAGGAGTTGAGCAAAAATTTGGGTTTTATGCTGAATTCACATGAGGATCCTCTACGACGGGAGATGTGGTAAGAACATCCGAGAGCATTCTTTTCCGTTTATGAATTGCGAGGATGCAATTCTTCGAAGGAGGGAATAATGTAGCACCCGAAACATTTTATGGTATGATTCTATTAAATACATTCTATTCATCACTATGTTCCTTCAAAAAAACACTAGGTTATTTAGGATATATTCAAAACCTAGCCATTAAATATAAATTTTCCACTTCTATGTTTTGAATTTCGAAAAGTGGTCATCTAGAGTTGTGATCAGTAAGTCATTTGGAGTCTGATAGAACAATCTTAATTTTTAGTGAATAGTAACATACCCTTATGAATAGTAATATAAATAGTAACATGAACCTTATGAATAGTAAATAATAATATTATTTTATTTTCTTAAGGCAATATGATAATGGGGTCTTAATTAATTTTTCAATGTCACATAAAACTAACTGCACTTCAAAATTGTTATTTTTCGAATTAACTAAGGCCTTATTTAAAAATTAAATTAATAATATTTAGAAAATTATTTTTTAAAAACGTATTTCACTTTTGAATTATTCACGTCGAAAAATGGTAGGGGTGAATTTTTGGGATTTTTCTAAAAATCTGGAATTTTTATGAATAGTTAAATACGGTAAAATACCGTATATTCAATTTATCAGATAAATAAACTATTCATGCCATCAGAAGTGATTCAGGGCCACTTGGTTCGAACTAACATGCCATTATTACTATTTAGGGTCACTTTCATTGAGATTATTCAAAGTCTTTATAAAAATATTATAATAATGATTAAAATAATGTAAAATACCTCCCCTCCTCCACTATAAATACCACCCTCACTCCCCTCTTCCTCTCACACCTCTCAAGCCTTGAGAATTATTTAAATTCTTCCAAATGCCCTCCCCAGTCTTCTTCCCCACGTCCTAAAGCTTCTGGTCTCACCAAAAGACCAAAACCAAATCCATTAAGAAGGATCTCAAAGAGAAGAGATCAAGAGGTAAACAACCTCTTTTATTTCCATTCTTTTCTTTCATTTTATGTTATTCTCTTCCTTTCCCTTTGGCTTGTGTTGGGATATTTCATTAAATATTTCCACTTACTGTCCATATTATGTATGAATGATGAGATATTCCATTCCTCTCATCAAACTATTTTATGGTATTTTAAGTGACGCCGTTAGGCTGCCGAGTTTTCATGAGAAATTTATTAAGTTTTCATTCATTTTAAGATTCCTTTGTTTTCTTCTTATTTCCTCACCTCATCTTAACCAAGATGAATTTATGCTCCAGAATCATTTATTTTATAGATGTTATAATGTTTATCAAAAATTCTTCATCATTATTCTTCTCCTCCCCCACTTATTTAAGGAATAAAAACATTTTCCGTGACGTGTCGAATTACCGACATCGTGGACGATGTAATTTCAATTTCCATTAATTATTTCAAGTCTTCTCATGAAACCAAATATATGGTTGAACCAGATCATAATAATTGTGTTTTATCTTGATTAATGTTCTGGAATCTTTACACATTCCTAATATGGAATAAAAATACAAAACAATTTTATTTAGCACAAAAACTGCCAAGCCAAATTCAAGCGTTTATCTTTAAACTCATCGAATGAGTCATCAACATAGTATATAACCAGAATCATTATAAGATCATTTATGTCTCTTTAATTTCACTAATAATTCATATTAACAATTCTGGACGTTTAACCATATTTCAAACCAACTTCCATTCATGAATATAAGTAAACAAAGCATGAGACCAAGTAAGAAAATTCTTCCAAAATAATAAAATTGAATCTATTAAATCCATAAAAAGGCCATTAATGAACTAAATAAGGTTTTTCCATATCAATTAAATATAAAAGTGGTTTTGGAATTATGAATTAATAATCCTAATTTTTTTATTAAGGTCTTTAAAAATAAGGCAAGAACACCTTCAAGCATAAGGTAAGGGGTTGCTTAACTCAAATTTTAATTCTTTGAGTTAAACATCTATTTCACTGGTTACATTGTTACAAGAATATGTGTGAATGAACTATGAATGATTTATTCTGTATATACACTTATATTTTGTGGATTTTTATTTGTCACACATGAATACTTCATTGATTTATCTTCACTCTAATGACACAATCTTTGTAAGGGATTTCTCATCTCACTTGCATTTCTGTGAGATTTTCATTGTTCTCCACATATTCCTTGTATGTGGTATATGTGTACTGAACTTTGATATATAATAAAATTATTCTCTTTATATTCATGTTATTAAATTTTTAATTTGATGTTCATTAAGTGTTGGTCGTATAATTTGATGGATTATATTGTGGTAAGGGATCCTCTCTCTTTCACTTTTGATCAAGAATATCCCCTTTGTTGTGACTAACTTTATATTGTGCACCTAATAATACATATGAGGTGTACCTACTGCCCATTTGAGATCACATTACATTTGAAATTATATTTCTATTAAATATCCATAATCTCATGTCATGGATATGTTTATTGTCTAAACCATATACCATTTCACATAGGGTGTATATTTGGGATGTTATTGATTAATCTGTATTCTATACTCTATAAGGATATTGAAAAGGCATATTGATCTTGTAATGAATCATTTTATAAAAAATTATTTGGATGTAGAGGTGGGTGGGGCCCACTACATCCCCTCGATACATCGGTAGGTCTCATGAGACAAAACCATTTTGTGACAGACCCTTCGAGTTTGTTTCCAAAAAATCAGACGGGTTTCTACCCACAACAGTAAACCGTTTTTACAGTATTACGGTTTCATGTGCCAGATACATGACGCCCCATTAATAAGAATTCTCTTTATTCATTATCAGTTATTATTATTATCCATGAGGTTTTCACTATGATAAAATCTATGGATGCAGTTTCATTCTCAGTTTATTATTGGCATTAGTTATTCAATTATTCACCATGCCATATTGATTATGTCAGATTGATTGCGATTCACTTATTATTCTACTCATGCTTTTGTTATTTGTAACACTTACTGAGCATTTGAGATCACCCCTTTCATTGTCTACCTTCGATAGGTGATGAAGAGAAGGCCTTTTATTGAGTGCTAGTGGATTCAGTTTTTGTTTTTCATTATGGATTGTATCTTGTAACCTTATCCAATTTAATTTATGTTAAATCAATGTATCTAGTTTCTTCAAGACTACTAAACTGATCATTCCTTCAGGATTTTTATTCCTTCTAACCATGCCAATATCACAAGTAATGCACCATCTCTAGCCTAGAGGGGTCGAGGTGTTACAGCTATGGTGTAAAAAAATTTTGTAATCAATTCCTCTCTAGAGGAAATCAACATATTGTATGAGAGAGATATTGATATCAATACTAATGAGTATCAAAGGAATTAGATCAACAACCAAGATCTCATATTGATTAATGTTTTCAATGAAAAGAAGATAAATATAGAGGAATATACCTTTTTTGGGACAATATTGAATTCTTATCTGAGGATCTCATTCTAGAAGAACCTATTCTATGGAAATTCTACAATGACTAGATCTTACAAAGGGTTTAAGGTACTCACATGTAAATTTTTTGGTAATGGTTCTATGCTCCTATTTTTTGTTTGACCTCAGTTATAGTATTTTCTTTTGGGGTTCACATTACACCCTAATAACTGAATTTTTATTGAAAATAAAATATTTAATTGGAGTGAAACATGATAGTGTACAATATAGATAAATAAATAAAATATTACAAAACAATTATGAAGTCCGTCACAATACCACCTCTAAGGATCAAGCTCCACCTCCTAGCTCCCTATCACTGGGTCCATTCCCATACTTGTATGCTTAATTGTGATGTCTGTATTCAAATTGAGATAGACATGTAGGGTGTGAGTATAAATCCAGTAGGATTCCACTAATAAATCCTTAACATGAGTGAACATGAATAGAAGTTTATTTCATGATAATAAATAAATTCACAAGAAAAAACATACAATCATATACAAAATGGTCATGTACTAACCAAACTACCACAAACCCCCAAATATACCTATTTTGGATCCATGATTGAAGGAATTAAATCCCACCACTTGAGACATTCCCCTTTATGGGATATTCTAAAAAAATGTATGAAATGTCCCCTTGAATGGATAAACCATGTATATACCAACCCAATGTTTTACAAATCACCCTTAAGTGGAATATTTCATATGAATCAACCTGTATGAACATCTATAGAATATAGTGAAAAAACATGTAATACACAGGTACAAGATGACATGTCAAATATAAAATCATGTCAAGTAAGAGTCATAACAATCACAATTCACATACGAGTAAACAACAAGTATATTAATCATGGGAAAAAAACATACACACTGTATGTGATAAAACATCATGAATAGGTCTCATGGAAATGAACACACACACATGTGATAAAACATCAAACAACGTTTCACAGGCTATGAACACACACACAAACATGTGATAAAACAAAAATCATAGATTGTATGGACATGCACACAATCACACATGTGATAAAAAAATTAACATGTTCTCATGAACTACACATGAATACACGCATGTGTTCATACATCAAACATGGTTTCATAAGATATGCACTCACGCACATGTGATCAAACTATTTCATGATCTAAATAATATAGTCACAAAATTTCATATCATACTAACAACCATATAAATGGCCTCTAAATGGTAAGTAACTTTCTATATCAAGATCATTAATGTCAATGTAAAATTTATCCAAGGAGGTATTCAACAAAATCAAGATCACACCCAAGGGTTATAAGAACCTTCTCCAATAGCACAAGAGAGTTCAAGAATTGAGATTCTAATACAGGAGTATCAATGATAAAAAGAAAGTGTCTTAGAAAGAAAGATTCACCAATGAGACATCACAGAACACTAAAAATCTTGAAAAAGGCAATTGTTACACCATTGTTGGGAATTACCTTACTATACTACACAAATAACCATAGTGTAATACATAAAAACCTTATTAAAATATTTTTAAATAAGTTTATAAGAAATTATCCTAAATAATAAAGACTCACTAGAGTTCTCCAACAAATCACCCTAGACTAGAATCACTACCAATGACTGATGGGAGGATCCTTAAGATTGACTTGAGGAGAGTTAAAGAGAACAGACTCCTAACTTCATAGCTTCATAAATAATGAACATCTGAATACTTAACTTAAAAACACCTATAAATATTATATAAGACATTTTGATCATAAGAATCAATAACCAGGTGGGTTTGTAGCGACTCGGGTTTTTGGCCCTGTCAGACTTTGGAATATTTCTGCGAATAATTCCAGAGCTAGGCGTGAAGATGGCGTGCGATTACGAGTCCCGGTGTGCCCGGAATTAATTTTATAAAAATATTAAGTATTTTTATACTATGCACATGGCGGGGGTGTGATATCTTCTAAAAGGTAGCTCAGAATGGGAATCTGAGGGCACGGTTGCATCCAGAACGCGTCGTTTACCCTAGGCGGGGTGTAAACTTTGCGGGTGCGGGCTTGTGGTGAGAAACGCCACCAGGGGCGTTTTCGTAATTAAATAGAGAAGTTAGTGTGCGAGCGTCGGCTCAAATAACTTCTGAACGGAGTCTCGGATGGAAAATCTGAGTCCGCCGTTGCGTTCAGAACGGCGCGTTTACCCTAGGGGTGACCTTACTTTTGTTCGCATCGGGTGTCGGGTCCGAGGCGGGTTTGGCGCCGGCGGGCAGCTGATATAAATATCAACGTCCCCCACCCCCTTCATCGTTCCTCTCGACGTTCTTCGCTGTTCTTCGCCGCCACTCCGCCGAATCGAGCAAACGAAGCGCCCACGAGCTCGGAATTAGACTTTGTACGTTCCAGGAGCGCACAGCGGGAGATCTGGAGCGCGGATCTGAGGCGGAACGTCGGTGTTTCACCCGCGAGGTAGGTGGATTTGAGTTTTAACCCCCGATCCCGTTTTTGCTGCGTTTTTCTGTAAATTGAAGCCGTTGCAGTATAGATCGGGTCCCGAGGGTCGTGTAGACGCCTCCGGATCGCAAAACGGACCACCGGGGTGCCCCGGTGGATCCCGGCGGCCCGCGGCGGCGCGCGGCGGAGGCCGCCGGCCAGGGCGGGCCGGTGGCGGCGGCCGGTCCGGGCCGGTCCGGCCTCTTTTCTCATACGGGGGTCTTTAAACCCCCGTATCTTGCAAACCGGGAGCCGGATTCGCGCGTCGTTTGCGGAGACGTGACCCTGACGACGAGGAAAACCCTTCGATGTGGGTTCGGGGGTTTAAAGGTTCGGGATCGTGGCCCGGGAGCTAGAAACGTCGTATAAAATAATATTATTTTATTATTTTACGACTTCAGGCCGTTGTAACTTCTACCCGGAGCGTCCGATTGACGTGTCGTCAGTGATGTTGAGACACTGATGGTACAAAGGACTTTTTGAGATGGTTTCCGGGTGTTGGGACTGAGAACGGGGTGCGGGCCCCACGAGGCCGGGTTTTGGCATTTGCGGACAAACGCAACTTTTGCACCAGGAGTCCGATTTTGGCGGATGAATAGTCGATCCTGTGTGTTTTTTCGAGAGGAACACAATGGTGCATTCCGTTTGACGAGTTTCGGAATCCAGGCGTGGGCCCCACCGGAGATGGCCTTCGGTGAATAGTACCTTTTTCACTGGGTGTCCGTTTTGGACGAGCGAGTAGTCGATTCCGCTTGTTTTTCCGAGGGGATCATCGTGGTATGGTCCACTCGATGAGTTTTGGGATCGTTGTGTGGGCCCCGCACGAGCTAGCTACGGTGAATAGTGCCTTTTTCACCGGTGCTCCTTTTCGGGCGAGTAAATAGCCTATCCTACGTGTTTTTCTGCGAGGAACGCGATGGTGGCCTCGATTTTGGCCTAGGAGGTGCGCAGTGTGGCGTTGTGGTGGGTGACTCGGGTTAGCGACGTTTGGACCAACAGTGGTTGAGGGTTCTCCCTTGATTCGTTCCTACGAGGGTTTGTGTGGCATCACAACCTCCGTATGGGTTTGTGATCCTTTCGATGGGATGTTTAAACTGTTAGAGTTGTGGTATCCCTCCGGTGGGCCCGGAGTGGATCCTCTAGCATCTTTACCCTAGATCGGGTTCTTGGTATCGCTGTGACGGCTTATTTATGGGCGGCGATCCCCTATCTTGCATGTTAACCCCGTAGGTTTTGTGGCATCATCGGAAATATGATCCCCTACGCGGTGGGCTGTGCTCAGTAGGGTTGTGGCATCGTCAGGTATACGATCCCCTACTCAGCATGTGGTTTATAGTAGGGTTAGGGTATCGTTGGTTATGTGATCCCCTACTCAGCATGTGGTTTATAGTAGGGTTACAGTATCTTTGGTTATGCGATCCCCTACTCAGGATGTGGTTTATAGTAGGGTTACGGTATCGTTGGTTATGTGATCCCCTACTCAGCACGTGGTTTCGATAGGGTTGTGGCATCGTCGGTTCGATCCCATGCATCTCAAGTTATACCAGATAGGGTTCCGGTATCGTCGTGACCATATTTATATGGACGATGATCCTCTATCTGAGTGTGGAGCTTCTATCGAGCGCCAGATCAGGTTGTGGTATCCCCCAGCGGATCCTGGGTGTGATCCCCTATCTATGAGAACTACGTATGCCAGATCGGGTCGTGGTATCCCCCAGCGGACCCTGGGAGTGATCCCCTATCTGTGAGCTATGTATACCGGAGTGGGTCTTGGTATCCCCTAGCAGACCCTAGCGGCAATCCCCTATCCGAGGAGTTTGGTGGTTACGTTGTTTCAGCGAGGTTTCCTTAGTGATGTTATCCGACGAGCGCGGTCTCTTGGGTGAGAGTCTGAGATGTTTGTTTGGGACCCGATGGAGTGTATCTCTCAGATGCGTGTCATCTGGTATGACAGTGTTCATGGTGTACTCTCCTGGTTGTGGACAGTTCCTGGTGATGAGGTCGGTACCTCTTGTGTCTTTGTGGCATGAGCTGTGTATATCTGGATTGTTCAAGGTGTATGAATGGGCATACACCTGAGCTGAGCGAGCTGACTAGTTGTGTTTAGCCGAGGATGGTCACGAGATGGAGTTTCTCTCTCGTCTGGGTTCCCTCTGGCTGGGTTGAGCAGACAGTTGCCTTTCAGTTTCTCCCTTGGGTTTTGGGTTTTTGGGGTGCCTACTGAGTATGTTTATACTCACCCCTGCACGGGCTATGCCCGCACATGTTTGTGTCTTGTGCAGACCACAGGTCTTTTGACGGAGTCCCAGGAGGACCCGGAGCAGGCGGAGCTTAGTGAGCGAGTTGACCGGGGTGTTTACCAGATCTGCGCCGAGGGAGCTTTCCGGCGGGTGTTTGTGGCAGCGTTCCCCTTCTTCAGAGCAGGTTGGAGAGGCTTTATAGTTTTCTTTTTGTGGGCCCTGTTTTTCCCTTTGTACTTTTGATGTTGCTCTCTGGTTGTGGGATAGTGTATGCATGCATCTACTTTCCAGTTTTTATATCCCTGCACTGTTGCATGGAGGTGTTTGTGGGTGCGTGTGTACAGGTACCTTAGGCTAATGCCTCCCATGTGTGTGATAGCCTACTCGGCGCTGGTCGCCAGCCCCTGGCCTATTGGAGGCGGGCTTGGGGAGTCGCGGCTCGAGCCCCGTTGGGTCGGGTCGTGACAGAGTGGTATCAGAGGAGGTTCCACCTTTGGGATCTCAGAGCGTAGCTGGTCTAGCTATGAGCTTGGTTTGGTTTGCATAGCGGTAGTGTTAGGATGTTTCGAGTTCGGCTTTCTGGCCAGGGACTCCAGTGTTGGTGCGGCAGCCGACGTATCCATACACCAGGACTTTGATAACCTTCCTATCAACTCGGGACATTCGTACACTGGTGGTGGGGACATAATGGTACATGCATCATATAGGACTGAGTTTTTGGTTTTTTTCCTTGTCCTTCTTGAGTCAGCTCTCCAGATATACTCTTTGACTGTGGTGCATCTTGAATGTATTTCAGGATGCCTCCAAAATGACAGCCAGCGAGGGATCCACAACAGGATTGTGCTGATGACCCGCCCTGTGTAGTGGCTGTGGAAGAGGGCGCAGGTTCTAAGGTTGCACCTCCAGGTGGTCTGCCAGTTGAGCCACCACCTATCGAGCAGCTGGTTGTGCCGGCGGTGCAGGATGAGGTTTTGCGTAGGCTGAGTGCGCTGAATGAGTTCCAGAGGCAGCGACCTCTAAGGTTCCGGGGTGATCCAGACCCCCAGGCAGCTGATGACTGGCTTGAGGTAGTCACCCGAGTTTTCCGCCTAGTGAGAAACCTCCAGATCAGATGGTGGTCCTAGCGGCGAGCCTTCTGCATGGTTCTGACGGGCGATGGTGGGGTTTGGTGACGCAATCCCATGACGAGGAGACGCTCACGTGGGTAGAGTTTGAGCAGCTCTTTAGGGAGGAGTTTTATTCGGTGACGCTGAGGTCAGTGCGGATCGAGGAGCTTCTGCAGCTTTGACAGGAGAGCATGACTATTTCGGAGTACTCAGCAAGGTTTACAGACCTGTCGCGCTACTCCCTGGATATGGTTCGAGACCCGTTCTTTAGGGCTCAGACCTTCGAGCAGGGCTTACGCAGGGACATCCGAGCAGGTGTGGTTTCCTTGTGCTTGCCCACCTATGCTGGAGTGCTGGATCGAGCGTTAGTGGTGGAGAGTTTTCTGGCTGAGCAGATTCCCCCTGGTAGTGCTGGGTACTCGAGAGCTGAGACTTCGATGGTTGGATCGGCATCTGGTAGCCGACGTCAGACTCAGGGGTCTGGACGTGGCTGACGTTTCAGTAGGCGACCCCAGGAAGGAGGATCTGAGCCTCAGGGCTCACAGGGCTCGCATGCCAGTTTTGGTTAGCCGCAGGAGAGGAGGTGTTACGCTTGCGATGGTCGGGGACATCTTGCTAGAGATTGTCCAACCCGACGTGCCGCTGAGAGGGAGCCGGTCGATGGACCGCCTTGGCAGAGGCAGCGTCTCGAGCAAGGAGGTCTGCAGGGCATCGGAGCGGGTGCAGCAGGAGGAGGTGGTAGGCAGTATTAGTTGCCACCACCCCCACCCCCAGGTGGTCCACGCCAAGCTCATGGAGCTGGTGGTCGAGGGCGAGGACAACTGCATGTCCTGGAGGCAGTCGACCCAGTGGCACCGCGGATGGATAGAGGTACGCCTTGTGTCTTTTCTACTTACTACAGTAGTTTGATAGACATTGTTTAGTGATACTCTTTCCTTTTTTTGCTTGCTCGAGTTTTGTTCAGGGTGTTGGTAAGACCCTGTGTGGGAGTTGTTCTGCATGCTTCGAATGCGTGAGGAAGATGGATCCTTCCCCCACCGAGACACGTTTTTGTGCAGCGATTAAAACTGTGCGGGCGAGTCAGTGCCTCCCAAAGCGGATAGTATTGAGGTGTGGTGGATGAGTCCCTCTGAACTATGCATTAGGTAATGGGTGTTGGTTGGTGAACTCACTGGTGTGCGAGACCCAGTTGAGAGTCCAGTCGCTTTCCTTGCGCTTAGGGCTTTTCGGGGACGAAAAGTTCTAAGGGGGGGAGGATGTAGCGACTTGGGTTTTTGGCCCTGTCAGACTTTGGAATATTTCTATGAATAATTCCAGAGCTAGGCGCGGAGACGGCATGCGATTCCGAGTCCCGGTGTGCCCGGAATTAATTTTATAAAAATATTAAGTATTTTTATACTATGCACGTGGCGGGGGAGTGATATCTCCTAAACGGTAGCTCAGAACGGGAATCTGAGGGCACGGTTGCGTTCGGAACATGTCGTTTACCCTAGGCGGGGTGTAAACTTTGCGGGCGCGGGTCTGCGGTGAGAAACGCCACTAGGGGCGTTTTCGTAATTAAATGGAGAAGTTAGTGTGCGAGCGTCGGCTCAAATAACATCTGAACGGAGTCTCGGATGGAAAATCTGAGTTCGTCGTTGCGTTCAGAACGGCGCGTTTACCCTAGGGGGGACCTTACTTTTGTTCGCATCAGGCGTCGGGTTTGAGGCGGGTTTGGCGCCGGCGGGCAGCTGATATAAATATCAACGCCCCCCCCTTTATCGTTCCTCTCGACGTTCTTCACCGTTCTTCGCCACCACTCTGCCGAATCGAGCAAATGAAGCGCCCACGAGCTCGGAATTCGACGGCGGACGTTCCAGGAGCGCGTAGCAGAAGCTCTGGAGCGCGGATCTGAGGCAGAATGTCGGCATTTCGCCCGCGAGTTAGGCGGATTTGAGTTTTAACCCCCAATCCCGTTTTTGATGCGTTTTTCTGTAAATTGAAGCCATTGCAGTATAGATTGGGTCCCGAGGGTCGTGTAGACGCCTCAGGATCGCAAAACGGACCACCGAGGTGCCCCCAGCGGTCTGTGGAAGTTACGTCGGCGCGGCACCGGCGCGGCGGCCGGCCGCCCAGCGTGGCGGCGCGCGTCGGAGGCTGCCGGCCAGGGCGGGCCTGCGGCGGCGGCCGGTGCAGGCCGGCCGGACCAGCTGGTCCGGGCCGGTCCGGCCTCTTTTCTCATACGGGGGTCTTTAAACCCCCGTATCTTGCAAACCGGGAGCCGAATTCGTGCGCCGTTTGCGGCGACGTGACCCTGATGACGAAGCGAACCCTTCGGTGTGGGTTCGAGGGTTTAAAGGTTCGGGATCGTGGCCCGAGAGCTAGAAACGTCGTATAAAATAATATTATTTTATTATTTTACGACTTCGGGCCGTTGTAACTTCTACCCGGAGCGTCCGATTGACGTGCCGTCAGTGGCATTGAGACCCTGATGGTACGAAGGACTTTTTGAGATGGTTTCTGGGTGTTGGGACTGAGAAAGGGATGCGGGCCCCATGAGGTGGGGTTTTGGCATTTGCGGACAAACGCAGCTTTTGCACCAAGAGTCCGATTTTGGTAGATGAATAGTCGATCCTGTGTGTTTTTCCGAGAGGAACGCAATGGTGTGTTCCGTTCGATGAGTTTCGGTATCTAGGCGTGGGCCCCACCCGAGCTGGCCTTCGGTGAATAGTACCTTTTACACCGGGTGTCCGTTTTGGACGAGCGAGTAGTCGATTCCGCTTGTTTTTTCGAGGGGATCATCGTGGTATGGTCCGCTCGATGAGTTTCGGGATCATTGTGTGGGCCCCGCATGAGCTAGCTACGATGAATAGAGCCTTTTTCATCGGTGCTCCATTTCGGGCGAGTAAAGAGCCTATCCTGTGTGTTTTTCCGCGAGGAACGCGATGGTGGACTCGATTTTGGCCTAGGAGGTGCGCAGTGTGGCGTTGTGGCGGGTCGCTCAGGTTAGCGACGTTTGGACCAGCAGTGGTTGAGGGTTCTCCCTTGGTTCGTTCCTACGAGGGTTCGTGTGGCATCACAACCTTCGTATGGGTTTGTGATCCTCTCGATGGGATGTTTAAACTATTAGAGTTGTGGTATCCCTCCGGTGGGCCCAGAGTGGATCCTCTAGCATCTTTACCCTAGATCGGGTTCTTGGTATCGCTGTGACCGCTTATTTACGGGCGGCGATCCCCTATCTAGCATGTTAACCCCGTAGGGTTTGTGGCATCATCAGAAATATGATCCCCTAGGCGGTGGGCCGTGCTCAGTAGGGTTGTGGCATCGTTGGGTATACGATCCCCTACTCAGTATGTGGTTTATAGTAGGGTTACGGTATCGTTGGTTATGCGATCCCCTACTCAGCATGTGGTTTATATTAGGGTTACAGTATCGTTGGTTATGAGATCCCCTACTCAGCGCATGGTTTCGGTAGGGTTGTGGAATCGTCGGTTCGATCCCCTACATCGCGATTTATACCAGATAGGGTTACGGTATCGTCGTGACCATCTTTATATGGACGATGATCCTCTATCTGAGTGTGGAGCTTCTGTCGAGCGCCAAATCGGGTTGTGGTATCCCCCAGCGGATCCTGGGTGTGATCCCCAATCTGTGAGAACTACGTATGCCAGATCGGGTCGTGGTATCCCCCAGCAGACCCTGGGAGTGATCCCCTATCTGTGAGCTACGTATACCAGAGTGGGTCTTGGTATCCCCTAGCGGACCCTAGCGGTGATCCCCTATCCGAGGAGTTTGGTGGTTATGTTGTTTCAGCACGGTTTCCTCAGTGATGTTATCCGACGAGTGTGGTCTCTTGGGTGAGCGTCTGAGATGTTTGTTTGGGACCCGATGGAGTGTATCTCTCGGATGAGTGTCGTATGGTATGACAGTGTTCGTGGTGTACTCTCCTGGTTGTGGACAGTTGTTGGTGATGAGGTCAGTACCTCTTGTGGCTTTGTGGTGTGAGCTGTGTATATCTGGATTGTTCAAGGTGTATGTATGGGCATACACCTGAGTAGAGCTGAGATGACTAGTTGTGTTTAGCTGAGGATGGTCACGAGATGGAGTTTCTCTCTCGTCTGGGTTACCTCTGGCTGGGTTGAGCGGACTGTTGCCTTTCAGTTGCTCCTTTGGGTTTTGGGTTTTTGGGGTGCCTACTGAGTATGTTTATACTCACCCCTGCACGGGATTTTCCCGCACATGTTTTAGTCTTGTGCAGACCACAAGGCTTTTGACGGAGTCCTAGGAGGACCTGGAGCAGGCGGAGCTTAGTGAGCGAGTTGACCGGGGTGTTTACCGGAGCTGTGCCGAGGGAGCTTTCCAGCGGGTGTTTGTGGCAGTGTTCCCCTTCTTCAGAGCAGGCTGGACGCGCTTTGTAGTTTTCTTTTGGTGGGCCCTGTTTTGCGCTTTGTACTTTTTCTGTTGCTCTCTGGTTGTGGGATAGTGTATGCATGCATCTACATTCCAGTTTTTATATCTCTGCACTGTTGCATGGAGGTGTTTGTGGGTGCGTGTGTACAGGTACCTTAGGCTAATGCCTTCCATGTGTGTGATATCCTACTCGGCGCTGGTCGCCAGCCCCTGGCCTATTGGAGGTGGGCTTGGGGAGTCGCAGCTTGAGCCCCGTTGGGTTGGGTCGTGACAGGGTCCAAATCGATTAATAGGGGAAATAAATAAATTAAAACTAAATTGAAGACCACACATTGATCCACATGTGATTCCCATTTGAATTAGTCAGTATATGAGGAATAAAGTAAGGATTTTATAAATTTTAAAACCAGGATGACCATAATAATTCTGAGCACAATGTCTAGGACATGGCCATGGCTTCCTTGAGATACTATGAAATGACCAACCCATCTAGTCACATGGGAAAGATTTATCCCTTTTCTCTCACCACACCCTACAAAATGGGTGTGGTGAGGTCACCCAGGATATGCCCAACAAGTCCAACCCTAAAACTCAATACCAATATCCAAACCCACAACATGTTGTTTTTATTTCTAATTCTAAACACATAAACCACCATGTCTTTCACTACGATTGTGGTGTTGCTTATTTTCACCCAAAAACCTCTAAAATCAAAAAATAAGATTATTAAAGATGCTTAAAATCCAACAAGCCCTTACCCAAGCTAGGATGAACCAAAAAAATGAAATCATTATAAATTAGATGAGGTTTTTCATATTAGGAACAAAAATATTGGGGGTTTAAATATCATATATGATTAAAGGATACATATTTTAGAAAACTATTTTATATCAGAAAAGAATTTTTTATAAAATTAAATTAAGTAAATCACAATAGATGAATGATTTTAATGAAATTTATATATCATATATTTAATAAAATAAATTAACAGTAACATATTTGTGGCCACTAGATAATTAGTGAGTGTAAATATATTTTATACTTCAGAAATAAATTTTCATCAAAAATAATATTTATGGGATTTTCTGTGAAGAAATTAAAATTAAGTTCTTCCACATTGAGAAAATATAATTTTATAAAATGGAAATAATATTAATATGATTTTCTGAGATTTTTTTTCTGAATAGGTTGATTTTTGTATGAATTGTGAAAATACATATTTTTTCAATAAACTATAATTTCTTTACTTTTCATTAATATAATTTCAATGATACATTTTGATTTGGATTTTTAAAGTAATATATGTTTAGTTTTATTATATATAATTGAATTAATTATATAGTAATATAACTTATTCATTATTTTGGTAAAAAAAGTATTTTTATGCTTAAAATAGTTATTTTTATAAAAATAGTCTTTCGTTGTGTTTCATGCACTTATTTTATAATTATTTTTACCACTTCTATAAATTTAATACTATATATGTATTCAATATTTTCAAGTATCAAGTTCAAATTAGTAAATATGATCCATTTCACTTTTAGTCATAATGAATAGTAACTGTGGTAAGTGTTTTGTTATCATGGTAAAGGGTGAAATGTGTTAAACATGATTAAAACAATGGGATAAGGTCTCAACGTTAATCTAAAATTTGAATTTATTTCCTTTTATGAGTGTAATTAAATAATCATATTTCTATATTCTAAAATATGATATTTTTGTTCCACTTTACTTTGATTAAAATTATTTTATTATTTTAAGTTAAGAGTAATAATAAAATGTTCCTCTTTCTCACTCATTATGATGTCATGATATGGATATAGATAAAAATGAAATATTAAAGGCTAAAGATTCATAATTTCATGAATAATAAAATATATTATTCATATTAATGTATTTTTAATTCTTAGTGATGGTATAATTATATTGAACGCTTACACAAAGTTGACCTAGTGATTGTTCTTGCAGTAGAAAAAGAAATTAAATTATTTAGGAAACATTAAAACTAATATTATATGAATTAATTTTTATTTTACATGAATTTATAGTATAATTATAATGTGTAATTTATTTTTAATGGGTTTATATTCTAATTCCATTGTTTTCATGACATCTTTAAAGTCAATTGTTTTTTAATATTCTTGAAAATGACATTAAATGGTATTTAATGTTTACAAATAATTTTTTAAATAATTATAGAGTCATAAAAACCCTATATTTACTTATATTTATGTGAAATTGTAGATACTCTCATGAATGGTTCATGTATGTGTCCCTTGTAATGTTTAAAACTTGTTTTATGACCCTTATATATTGAAAAATGTGTTTCAATAGTTTAGTTTAACTTGGGATAATGAGGGGTCTAAACCAAAATATAAGTTTTAAAATGACACATAAACTTGTCTAAATTTTATTAGATGAAATTACTTTATCCCCATCCATATTATATGTTAAGATATGATAACTTGGATCCATTTTACATGAGTTTGATACATATTAAATATAAATATTTGATATATTTAGAAGTTTTACATCCACCTCACTTATAAATAAACATCTCATAATCTTTATTACTCTCAAATCATGAGTCATATATCTCAAAAAACCTTTTAAACATCCATTACCAACCTTAATCTCTATTTCCCAGTGTTTTTATGACCAAAATTCCATCCTATAAGGCTTCATGTGTGAGCTAATAAAGGTTTTCCAAAGAAGAGGTATAACTCTTTACCATATGTTTTCCGGTTTATTTCTTCTAAAAAATACATCCAATAATATATAACCATTCTGATATGATAACATAAATAACTTCCAGATACTGAAATTTTAATATATTTATGTAACAACCCCTTTTTATCTTATTTTCCATCATATGGGAAAAAAATACCGCTCGTGCATACAAGTGGGCTACAACCTCCATGAAGCAATATGTTTCTTTTTTCATCACCTTCTTATAAGGAAGGTTATCATGATGTATTTAATGGATATATATGATATTCATGATATAATCATTATTCTATAAATATAATATTTTACAGATCTTATCGTTCCATCTCTTCGAAAATGATAACATCATTTGAGTGTACGTGTGGATTACCACCTCCAAGAAGAGATGTGATTTTTTTCACTTCCTCATTCCCTATATGGTTCTAATGTTTTTATTATTATATAAAACTAATTAATATTTACTTATTAATACTCTAGATATGATGAAACCCTGACACCTTTTACTATGGTCACAATACCAAATGTTTTTATAAATACGAACCGAAAATCCCCAGAACACCAGATATAATCACAACTAATTAAATAACAAAACAAGTCATGGTAATAAATGAAATAAAATGAATACTTATTATTTAATGAAAATGAAAATAGTTCTTATAAATCATAAAACTAATATAATTTTATTATTTTATATTTAGAGAATGTATGAAATGAGCTAGGACTCGAAGTATGATATTTCTTGTCTCAGTTTCCATTCATTGTGCCTCATGATTTTTCCACCACATGTTTTATTTTGTGTAGTGGTTATACTACCATATTGATATATCTTGATAATTAATTTAATATAATTAATGTGAACTACAAATCATTTTCATTATAGGTGCTTAAAATATCATTTGATTTAAAAGTTTCCAATGTGGAAAGGGATTTTAATTTTAAAATATTATTTTAAATGTTTTGAAATCATTTTCCTCCATGTTCATATTGTTTTGTGTATTTCAATAACATTATTATTTATACCTATAATATTTTTAGAATTTAATTTAACTAATTTTGACTTACTTTTTAAAGGTTTAAAATGGAATATAGTCCACATTTAATATAATTTTCATTTTGAATATCTTTATACAAGTATAAAGATAATATTTTTTAATATATAGGGACTGAATTAATTTTCCCACCATAATGTAATTTATTTGTTATAAATCTTCTCCTTCACAGTTTCATGTACTTCAAAATAAAATTCAGTACCAATTGTTTTGTGGAATTTTTCTTTTTTATGAATTTCAAACAAAAGGTATATTTCTATGCATTTTTATGTGAAAATGGAAGGCTATTTTTATTATTGGTTATAATGAGTTTTTTAATGATTTTTTTATTTAATGTTAAGGATTAAAAAGATTTTATTTATGATAACTTACTTGGACATTATAGATGATGAAAGTGAGGATGATATATCTCATGATGATTGGTGATTCCAATATAGCTCCCCAATTAATTGAGTAGTGAATAGGATTTGAAGATGAAAAATAAAGGAATAAGAAGGTAGGTTACTCGAGTGGAATTAACTAGTCATCAATCATTTTGAAATACTTTTAACATGAGTTAAAATGGATTTAAATATGATTTTCAAAGGTGAATTTATGTTTTTAAATGAATTCAATGAGTTTTAATGAAAATAATTTGATTTCAAGAATAAGGTAAGAAATATTTTAAAATTGAATTTTTTTTAGGAAAAATTATTTTAACAAGATATCATATTCTGATGGATCGTTCATAGTTTTACTAGGATTTTTAAATATTTTAAAAGGTTTTATTTGAGAAAATTATATTTTATGATGTAGATATGTTTTATTTATGTGATAGAAGTTTTAATGTGAAAATGGTAAACATTTTTATTTTTTATTGTGTTTATAGGACTAATGGGTTTCCATTATTTTCTGATTTCTTAATAAGATTATTATTTTCATCCCATGTATTCAAATTATTTTTCACCAGGCTTTAGGATGAATAGGAACTGTTATCAAGTCTATAATTGAATAAAGGAAATTTTCCTTGAACGAATCAAATGTGTCATAAAGGAAACATAATTATAAACTTTAGAATCCTATTTTTATAGAAAAAATGGGAAATGTGTTTCCATTTTCCCTATGTAAAGCACTTTTTTCCTAATTATGAAAACCTCTAAAACTGAAAAAATCATTGAAATGTGAAAATGTAAACTTATTTCAATTAAAATAGTATTTATGGGTTGATAAAGTAATAGGTCTTTATTGACATAATTATGAAGGCCTATAAAAGGTTATAATTTTATGTTTCATCATAAAAAACAAAGTATAAGATGAGAATCATCTCCCTCCTCCAATAAGTAAAAAACATGATCATTAATCAAATTATCCATTAGATACTCAATCACCTCCTTAAACTGATCCATCCAAATGAAATCTTGGTCTTTCTTGGTCGTGGACATCAAGGGTAATATAATACAATGGAAATTGGACATGAACCTTCTATAATAGACGAGAATACCAAAAAAACATTGAACTTATATAGAAAAATTTGGTACGACATAAGAAAACATTACCTCAATCTCTAATGGATTAACCACCACTACCTTTTGAGACATGAAATACCCAAGGAATTATAAGTATTATATCCAAAAGTTTCACTCGGATAAATTTCCATACAACATACTCCATAAGGGTAGTTTTAGAAGATAACTTTAATTCTTAGCATGATTCTACTATGATCTAGAATAAACTAGGATATTATCAATGAACATAATAAAAAATTAGACAAGAATTCATGAAACACTATGTTATTTAGCACCATGAATATATCCAGGGTATTCCTAACTCTTAATGAAATCACATGGAACTTTAAGTGTTCATAATAACACATAAATTCAATATTTGAGATATCTTCAACCTTTACCCTCATCCAATGTTATTGAGACCACATATCAATATTTTAGATCCAAGTAATCCCATTAAATTGATCAAATAGCTCATCAATCCTTGGGATGGTTTAATGGTTATTCAAATTAACTTAATTAAATTGATGTTAATTGATACATATTTGTTTTTTAACCCTATGAATTTATGGTTTGTCTCTTTTTTAAATAAATTTAATCTTTTTGATAGCTTTCATTGCACACAACACCGAGTTCAAATGAAACACAAACAATTATTATATGACCATTATAATATAGCCTTTAAATTTGTGGTTAAAAATGGGAATAAACAATTTTTTAAAAATATATAGTTTATACATTTACAAAATAAATTCATTGGTTATAAATTTATTAGAATTTTTTTTAAACAATTAAAAGAAGTATTTCTCTGAAAGACTATTTTTCTATGCACAATATATATAACATAATAAATTTAACTAATGACTATTGGTAATTTTTTAAATTAAATTTATATATAAAATATTTTAACATTAATATAATATTTTTATTATTTATGGGATAGGAATAAATCTTGTTTTTTTCTAAAAAATTGAATTTATTGAAACTGGTTTTTGTCATGTTTTTTCACAGATTTTTGGAAATTAATATCTTCCACTTAGAGTTATTTAATTTGATAAAAATAATTTCATATTTAGAATTATGAGGTTCTAATTTGGTAATTTTTCCCCTTTAATTTTCATTCAAAATGAAATGTAACTTTGGTAAAATTTATTACCTCGCTAAAGGGAAAATTGGGATAATTTAGGTTTAAAATAAGTGATAAGGCCTCAATTACTAATAAAAATTATTACTAGATGACTAGTATTAGAACCTTATCACTTAAGGCTTTATTTTGAGTTGTCTAATGGACTCTTTTCCATGAAAGTAACTTATATATTATTTAAATCTAAGATCGTTACAAAATGTCACTCTTTTTGTTTTTAATATCTTTTATGCATCAACATTGAAGAAAAATCGATATAAGAACAAAACTAAATGTATATTTTGCGATTTATGAAATTATTTTCATTATATAATTTTTTTAAAAATTATATAATTACCTTAAATTATTATGGAATATTATGTTTTTATTCATTTAATTAGTACAAAAATAAAATAAACAATTTTAGACAATATTAATTATGATATAATTTGAATGAGTTAATGTGTCCATTTAATTTTATCAATATATTTGGAATATTAAAGAGGTTTTAAAGAATTATATTTGAACTTACCCTTTTTCTTGAGGTATTTGAAGTCAAATAAAATTAATAGTGTGAAAATTGACATTAATGATAATTTATAAAAATAATATATTATTAAATTATTTAAAATTCATAAATATATTATTTTCAACCATGTGAATGTAATATAGTTAAGAAAATTATAAATGGTCCATTTATGAGTCTTTTTAACATTTATAGTAAAATTATTAACTATTAATTATTAAAATGGTTATTACCACGGTTAAGGTAAAAAATAATTAATAAAGGGGTTAATGAAAATGATAAGGTTTAAAATGAAAAAAAAAACTTATATAAATTATATTGGTTGATGGTATTACAATCCTATACTACATTATCTTTGAATCCCTATCTATTTGTATTTTTTTATGATAATGATTATATTATAATTTAATCATTTTAGATATTCCAAAAGCTCCCTCACCTCAACTACAAAAAGAACATCCTCCATCACTTCTTAACACAATAATGATCCATCTAGATTGACCAATATTTGACCATTTCTCTTATAAAAATCCATATAAAACTGCTATAGGTTATGGTATCCTAAAAAGACCAATATTAAGTCCCTTATGAAAGTATCAAAAGAATTTATTCATAAGAAGAGGAGGTTTGAACATGTATGATGGAAGTCTAACCTGAGGTAAGGGTTTATTTAACAGTATAACAATTATTGAAGATTTTTTATTTTTAAGTGTCTACTAGGGATTATTTCTATTCCATATCCATGTTTCCTAAAAATGTTTTCGAATTTTTTTAATTTTATGTAATGTTTTTTGAAATTTATTTTACCCATGTTTTAATTTTTGAAAAATGTCTTGTAAGGAATCTTAGTTTCATTTTATGAATTAGTTACTTTTAAAACTTTGTGAAAAAAATATTAAAGGAATATTTTTTTAACATATACAGTATGAATGGATTTTTCCATCATCATGAATAATATATTCTTTGAATATTACTTTAAAAATTTTCAAGGATCTTTTTAAAGAAAATGTTTTCTTTTATATGTGCATATTTTTTTAAACAAATAAGTGATTTCAAAGTTAAAAGGGTATTTTCATAGAATGTTTTTGAATTATATTTTTACATTATCTTCATATATGTAAACATGATTTTTTTAATTTTTTTATTTACTGAGGTTATACTATTATGGTACCATATACTATATTTTATTTGATGGTTTATGATTAGTTTGATTAGAGATATGATATTTTAATACCATTTTCAATATTAGTTTGGATGAGTTATGATTATGTTTATTGATTCAATTAATTAGTAACATTTCATATATTAGTGTCAACATAAATGTGTATGTTTCTTCTATTTCACCCCTTTTATATGAGTAATTACATAGACTTAGTAATTAATGGGTGAGGCTCATTATATCCCCTTGATGCATCAGTAGGTCTAATGATACAAAATAAGTTGTGTATTGGATAAGGCCTTATACATTTATGTAATATTTCTTGGCATGAGGCTGAAATAATATATTTATGATGTACGAAATTATGAATTACCTTCATTATTAAATTAGTTATTGACTTCCATGTGATTATTTGATAGGTTATGATAACCATGGATAGTTTTTTATCTCACATGATTATTTAGAAATTATTATATTTAAATTTATTTCAAATAATATTATTTAAGACTTATTTAGATTCCACTATATGTATACCCTTACTGAGCATCCTAGTTCACCCTTTTTATTAATCTTATTTTCCCTTAGATTCTAGAAATTATATTATGATTGATATGTAGGGATAATCTAGGATAAGAATGGTGTTCTCAAAGAAATTAATATGTTGTATTTTATGTTTTCAATTGAAATGTATGATTAAATTATGTATCATGTTTTCAAAGACTACTAAAGTATTTAAACCGTTTATGATAACCATGGATAGTTTTTTTCTCATGTGATTATTTATAAATTATTATATTTAAATTTATTTCAAATCATATTATTTAAGCCTTATTTATATTCCACTATATGTATACCCTTACTGAGTATCCTAGTTCACCCTTTTTATTAAGATTATTTTCCCTTAGATTCTAGAAATTATATTATGATTGATATGTAGGGATAATCTGGGATAAGAATGGTGTTCTCAATGAAATTAATATGTTGTATTTTATGTTTTCAATTGAAATGTAAGATTAAATTTTGTATCATGTTTTCAAATACTACTAAAGTATTTAAACCGTTTGGATATGATTATTTGAATATTATGACGATGTAATAAAGTAACCACCAACTCTGGGAAACTAGGTTCAAGTTATTTTTAGTTAATATTAGAGTAATTTTAGTCTAAATATTGGGAAATATATTTAAGAAAAAATATATTAGGTAAATGTAAAACTATAATGGACTTTGAGAAAAATCCCAAAATAACCAAGAATATGATTTTGATATTAGTTATACATAAAATTTCAATTTATGTTTAGTGCTTCACTAGTTTCAAAATATTATATTATGATTCATAATAAAATATAGTGTATTATATTATTTTGAAATAGAACCTATAAGAAGGAATTAAAACCAAATCGATGCATATAATCCATGTAGGGACTTCCCTCCTAGGAAAGGTATTGATGTTGGAGCTAGAGATGCATATCGAAAAGAATTTTTTTTAACTATATTGGGAAAATTGACTCATGTTATGAGAAATAAATTTTCTTATATGGAGAAGCCTAATAGTACAAATCATAGTATAAAAATTTTAAACTAATTCAAAAGTTAGAAACCTCCAATATTAAATGGGACTAGAAATCCATTTATGACTTAATAATGGATAATTTACTTATAGAATATATTTATCACTTTTGGAAGTAATGAATGTGAGAATGTTGTTATTTAAATTTATCATCTCTCAGATGATACAGTTAAATAGTGGTCATTTATTATAAACACTAATGAAGAGGATAAAATAACAAACATAAAATGGAAAGATTTTAAGAAACTGATATTGGAAAATATTCTTCCTTATGAACTATGATTTTATTTGGAGATAAAATTCTTGAGTCTGAGACAGAAGGAGGATGGGAATGTGGATAATTATGAATACAAATTCACAATGTTTGCAAGACATGTCGTATAATAAATTAGTAATCTAAATACTAAGATTATCCATTTCTATGATGGGATTAAGAAGATTATTTGGATTAAACTAGTATCCCAAAAATACTCATCATATAAGGATATAATATCATGTGCTATCAAGACAAAGAAAGAATTATATAATTATTATGGATTCTCAGAGAAGTAAAATAAGAATAGGGATATTTAGTACTTCAGAAAAGGACATAAGGAAAAGTGAAAGAATTTAATGGTAGAATTTAAAACTTATAACAAATTAGTAAATAAACGTTAAGTAACATGCTTACTTGGAATGAGAGGTTGCTAAAAGTATAGAGAAAAGGCCACCAGACATGTGATTTCAATGAAAATAAAGAATCCAAAAATGTTCAATGCTTCAACTATAAAGATATGAGACACTATAAAAATATTTTACTTAGGCATCGAGGGAACTTTCCATAGGAAATTATAAGGGATAAAGGCCAAGATTATGTGTTCAAAACAGCTAACGTTGATGTTACTAATGATGCGTTAATAGTTACTTTAATCATATCCTCAAAATTATATAATAATTTATTTTATTTTGGATCATCACATTCTTTTATATATTCTATTTTTTCTAAATATTTAGACATTTCACATTCAGATTAAGTAGGGATTTTTCAGTAAACATCTTAGTGGAAACCTCACCACAACAATGATGTGTCAAGAAGTTCATAATATAACAAATAAACATGCTATATTTATTGATTTTATTGTCAGACGTGTGTTTGAATTTTATACAATCATTTTTATGGACTAGATTTAAAAATATAATAAAAAATTTATTATAAAGAGAATGAAATTATGATTCATGATAAAGGTATGTAATTCTTTATCTATATAGGGGAAACATCATCATCTGAGTCATGTATCAATCCAACTCTATTATCTCTAAAAAATGATATTCTTTGAGATTAAGAGTAGAAAAAACCTACTGATGAAAAAGGAAATTTTAAAATTGAGTATCTACCTATTGTACAAGAATACATTGATGTATTTCATAAGTAATTACTTGGATATCCACTAGAGTGGGATGTTAAGTCTTTCATTGATTTAGTCTATGATGCAAGAACAATATAAAAAAAATCTTATAGAATGTCCACTATAGTGTTAATGGAGTTTATAAAACAGCTAAAGTATTTTAGTTATAAGATGTATATATGAGTCTATGAATTGATTATTTGAAAAATGATGTTATTATGATAAAGAACTAGTATCCTCTACCTCACATTGATGAATTATTCAAAAAAATTCATAGATCTCAATATTTCTCAAAGATCAACCTTCATTATGGATATTATCAATTATGAGTAAATAAAGAAGTTATCCGGAAGAAAGTGTCTCAAAAATGGTATAGACATTAAGATTCTACAATAATTTTATTTGGATTGAGTAATGAACTCTTTGTTTTTAAGGATCTAATGATTAGAGTATTCAAGGAATATCATTATAATTGTCTTGTTGTATTTTCTAATGAAATATTTCTGTACTACAAGAACTATGAGGACTATGAAAACCACCTTATTAATATTATTGAGACTCTTAGAAGAAAAGCGTGATATGGGAAATATATAAATAGTGAATTATAGCTTTAAAAGTTACTTTTCTTGGAAATATTGTCTCCAATGATGGAATCTAAGTAGATCATGTGAAGAAAAAGGAAGTCAAATATTGGCTTATGCCAATGAACATTACTGTGGTACATAGTTTCATTGGTTTATAAGGTTACTATAAAAAAATTATTCAAAATGTTTCACAATTAGCTAACCCTTTAACCAAGAATACTCATAAAGGGGTTAAGTTTTTTTAGACAAAGGAATGTGAATAATGTTTTAAATTAATTTAAGAGGAGATTAGTAATTTCTCTAATCTTGACTCTACCATCAGTAAATGGTGGGTTTGTGACATATAGTGATTAACTTAGTAAGGGAATTGGTTTTTTTGTTATGTATAATGACATAGTTATTTCATATGAATCAAGGTAGTTAAAATCCCATGAACAAAACTTCCCAACACAAGATCTTGAGTTTGTAGTAGTAATCCTTGCTCTAAAGATATGGAGACATTATATCTATGATAAAATATGTGAGATATAGATATATATATATATATATATATGAAAAGATTCAAAAACATATTCTCATGGTAATAACTAAACTAGATGAAAAGGGGATGGATTGAGCTAATCAAGGATTATGATTCCCCAAAACACTACAACCCAAGGAAGGTAAATATTGTAGCAGATGCTTTTATTAGGAAGGATCATGGAGTTAGGAAAAAAATGAGGATTGGTAGGGATCATGTGTTTATATATATATACTAAATATGGATATGAGAAATATTAATAATAAGGAAACATAACTCCTTTTTCAGATAATTTCAAACCATCATTATTAGAAAGGATTAAAATTCCCCATTTTAATTATGAAAATCTTAAAAATAAAAGTAGTTTTATGAATGATGTGAAATGTGAAAACATTTTAGATAATGATGTAATTATGAAATTTTAAAGAGGATTTGTGTACCCTATATACCAGAGCTAAAAATGTAATTATTATATGATGCTCATATGATGAGTTTTTCTGTAAACTATGGAATTACCATGATGTATAGGGATTTAAGGAAATTTTTTTTGTGGGATAATATGAAGAGTAAAATTACTGCTTATATGTCAAGATGTTTGGTTTTTCAACAAGTGAAGGCTAAGAGAAAACATCCTAGAGGATTATTGTATCTTATGTCTATTCTTACATGGAAATAAGATGACATTAATATGGAATTTTTCACTTGTTTAACAAAGACTCTAAGAAATAATGATGAGATATGGGTTATTCTTGATCAACTTACCAAATGTACACATTTACTCACTATAAGATAATATTTTCAACTAGAGAACCATGTATGACTATATAATAATGATGTTTTAAGACTTCATGGTGGGATTATTTAAATTGTTTTTTATTATGATCCATGATTTACATCAAAAGTTTAGAAAAATATTCAAAAGGATCTTGATACCGAGCTTTATTTTAACACTGAATATCACCCTCAAACTAATGGGCAGTCAAAAAGGATAATCGAAAATTTATAATACATGTTGAGGTCATGCTAAAAAACATTCAAGGTATGTGGGATTATTATTTACCTTTGTTATAATTCACTAATAATAGCTAATTCTTTTTAAGTATTCAAATGATATTTTATGTAGCATTATATGACAAGATTTTTCATACACCAACTTGTTTTAATGAAGTTAGTAAAAGGAGGCTTGAAGGCCCAAAACTTGTGAAGGAAATAATGAAAAAGGAAAATACTATTAAAACCCATAATAAGGAATCTCAAAGTATAAAAAAGAAATATGATGATAACCAGATGAAATATTTGGAATTTCATGTGGGAGATCAAATTTTCTTAAAATAATATCCATGGAAGGGTGTTATAAGATTTGGAAAGAAAAGAAAACTGAACCCCATGTACATCATATGTTTTAAAATCCTGTAAATAATTATAACTATGTATTAACATTTGGAAGTGTCACCTAAACTTTATAAAGAACAAGATGTGTTCCAAATCTCTTTGTTAAAGAAGTAGGTTATAGATCTGTATCTTGTACTCACTACTAAAGAAATAGAATTGGAACCTTATTTATCTTATTGTGAAGATCCTATCTAGATTCTAGGCACTAGAGGAAACGATTTTGGGGATCATATGACTTTAATGGTAAATTGAATTTCAAAAAAAATTATATTATTGAAGAGGAGATGTGGTGACTTGATGAAATTTTGATGAAGAACAACCCAAACATATTTATGTGCTGACATTTTGGAAATTATTAGGTTGAAATTTTTGAATGAAGAAAAAATGTAATAGAAAAATATTTTATGGTATGTCTCTTTTTTAAATTCGTAGGTATAAATTGAGGTAAATAAATTTTTAGAAAATATGGTTTATAAACTTATAGAATATTTCTTTGTTATAAATTGATTAAAAATATAGATTTAAAAGAATAATAATTAAAGTATTTTTTTTGAAAAAATATTTTTTTGTGGGAAATATATTTGTTTCTTAATAAATTAAATTATTCACTATTAATGAATTATTTTAATGAAATTAATATTTTAAATGTTTTAATATTAATATAATATTGTTATTATGCATGGATTAAGAATAAATCTATTTTTATTCTTAAAATGTTTATTTTATAAAAAGTGGTTTTCATCTTGTTCTGTGAACTCATTTTAAAATTAATTTCTTCCATTTGTTGTTATTAAATTTTATTGAATGTATTACCTATTTATAATTATGAGTTTCACATTTCTTAATTGGTCCCCTTTTATTTTTGGTTAAAATGTATAGCAACTGTGGTAAAATTAATCACCACGATAAAGGGTAAATTAAGTTTATTTAGGTTAAAAGTAGGTGTTAAGACCATAATTATTCATTTTAATTCTTATTGGATGAATAATATTCTATTATTATCACTATCTTATATAACTTTATTTGTTTAATGGACACTTGTATATGAAAAGGACTTAAATTGTATTTAAATCCAAGATAATAGCCAAATGTCACTCTTTTTTTTTAATATCTTTTATTTGTCTACATAGGAAAAAACAAGATATAAATGAACCTAAATTTTTATTCTAAGCTTAAGGTAATAATTTTCATTATATAAATTAGTTTTAAATTTTTATAAACTATATACTTACCATTTATTCTTGTGAAATTTAATTCGATAATTATTTAATTGGCATAAAAATAATTTTTTTGGAGAATATTAATTTTGATATAATTTGAATTAGTTAATAGGTCCAATAAATTTTATAGATATACGTAACAGATTTGAGAGGTTTGAAATAATTACATTCTAATTTCCTCTTTTTTATGATGTATTTTTAGTCAAATTCAATAAATAGTATCAAAATTGACATTAATGATAATATATCAAAAAATATATTATTAAAATATTTAAAATTAATAAAAATATTATCTCCCAACATGTGAATAAAATATAGTTTAAAATATCATAAATTATCTATTTATGAGTCTTTTTACCATTTATAGTAATTTTATTAACCATTTGTGAATAAAATAGTGGTTAATATGGTTAAGGTCAAAAATAATTAACCAAGGGGTTAATCAAAATGATAATGTTTAAAATGAAACCAAAACTTGCCTAAATTATATTTTTCAATGGGATTAAAATTATATCTTACATTATCTTAAATTTGATTCCACGTGGAGTAATTTTGACGGTGAATATATTTATTATAATCTAATGTTTTAATAAATTCCAATAGTACCCCTCACCTCAAATATAGAAGGCTACATCCTCACTTATTCACACCACAATGATCCATTTATCTCAACCAATCCCTTGCCATTTCTATTTTAAACATAATTATAAAACTTATAAATGTTTGGGTCTCCCTAAACGACCAATCTTTTGAACCTTAATAAATTATATAAAGAAGGTATCCCAAATGAGGGTATGTTTGAACATGTGTGAAAAAAGTAGAACCTGAGGTAAGGGTTTATTTCAAAATATTTTCATTCTTCAGGATTGTTTATGTTTAAGTATCCATTTAAGAATATTTATCTTCCATATCCAAACTTCCTAAAAATGTTTTCCAAATGTTTTTAATTTTATTTGATGAGTTTTTAATGTCATTTTTACCTATATTTGTTTTTTTAACAAAACAGTTTGAATGAAAACATTTTATTGTTTTACAAATCATGCACTTTTTAGCAATTCCAACAAAAATATGAATGGAATTTTTTATCTTATATGTAATAAACTATTTTTCTTTCCACCATGACTAATATACTATTTTAAGCATCCTTTATATTCTTACAAGGTTATTTTTAAAGAATGTGTTTTCTTTTATATATGAACAATTAAAAAATAATAATTTAATTCAAAGTAGAAAAGGTATTTTCATTGAAGGGTTTCCAATGATATTTTTCATGTATTTTCATATATGATAACATAATATATTAAATTTTATTCTTTACTATGGTCATTCTATCATGGTATCACATAAAATATTATATTAGATGATCTATGATTATTTTGATTAGATATATTCTAGTTTAATACCATTTTCCATATTACTTTGGAAGGGTTGTGATTAAGTCTATTTATTAAGTTAATTATTAACATTTTTAATCTTAGTTTCAATAATAATGTGTATGTGTCTTATGTTTCAACCCTTTCATATAATGAATTCATTGGACTTAGTATGTGATTGGTGGATCCCACTATATCCCCTCAATGAATTGGTAGTTATCATAAAAAAACTAGATTAGGTATTGGTTATAGTATTATCCTTTTATGTAAGGTGTATTAACATGAGGCCATGAATATATGTTTATGATGTCACACATTAAACATTTCCATCATTATGAGAAAAGTTATTTATTTCCACATGATTACCATGGATATTTTTTAGCTCATGTGATTATTTATATGGAATTATTAGATTTACATTTATTTCCTTCCATATTATTCATGTATTATTTAATTTATTTTATATTCATACCCTTACTAAGCATTTATGATCACCCTTTTTCTTATGTTTCTTTTCCATTAAATTTAAATAAGTATATTATGACGGATATATAGGTATAAGATAGGAGTATAATGGAGTTCTTAAAGGAATTTATGTGTTTTATTTTATATTTTCAATTGTAATGTAATATTCAGTTATGTATCTACTTTTCTAAGACTACTAAACTACCCAATCCTTTGGGATTTTAATATTTGTATCAAATTATAATGTAATAAATTAACCACCAAATCTGGGATACTAGGTTAGGGGTCTATATAGTTGTAACAGACCATATTATTTCTTCATGTATAATACTAGAGCTCCCTAAGGAAACACTCTAGGTTGAATGTAAACCTTTTATAACAGATCGTCAATCTAAATCTAAAACTCTCGTTGATCTAATGGTTCCTCCCGATAAGGATACATAGATATTTAATATATAACATGTTTAAACTCTATCATGAAATGTATGTTATATATAGGGGTAATATGATAACCATACCAATGAAAACATATAAAATATCCTATATATATCTTGGAAACACAATTACATATACCTTCACAAAAATCAACATCAACTCTTCCATTTTAAAAAAAAGAGACTTTAAACATTTGAAATTTATCTAATCATCATTATCACCATTGAAAAATGTACCGTTTGCATCCACATTAAAGAAAACAAACTCTCCTTAAATATCAATAAATAGTTCCTCTTTTAAAATACTAAAAATTATTTCCTTCGATGATATTATATGGTTACATGTATAATAGGAGGAACTCTCAAAGTAACAAATAAAACCTCATCATCATATCACATCACAAGTATACATTAGATAAGAGAAACTACCCTTTAGCTGATGTAGTATGTCACAACCTATCCATGTGGGGGCCATTCCATGACTACCTCAATCCCTCCACTGATAGGATAGGGGCTGGTGACTATCACCGAGTAGGTATATCCCACAAATGGGAGGCATTCTTCTATGTAAGTATATGCACACACACATCTCCCATCCCCCAAATGCTGAAATGTAAAAATGATATGTAAACCAAGCTTAGAAACTACTAGATATAAACCAAAACCAGAGTGAAATAGGAAAGTGAAGTACAAGGGGTGAATTGGGCCAGAATAGAAGCCCAACAAAAGAAATACCGAAAACAAGTGAAATCACAAACTCTTGAAATTCATTCAGAGGAAACCCTACCTGAAGGGTAGGTGAAGGGAAACTGTTTGAATCCATATGAGTACGCCTTATCTATCTAATATCACTAGGCTCTTCCTAGTCTTGGTCTACCCTAGTCTCTATCAAAGTGCTGATCATATTGAAAAGACACAACACATGCAAAAAAATCCTGTGAAGGGGTGAGTAAAATAATACTCCATAGGACACCTTAAACCACAATGGAAAAACCACAAAGGAATGCACCGTCAACTCTACATAGGTATATGAATATAACACACATACCAAGAATATCCAGATATACTAATTACCAGCCACAAGGTAAAAATGGAAAGTCACAACAAATCATCATCCACAGATTCTTCTTGATGCGTTCCCATTTCAGGAGAACTCACTCCTCGAGCCTTGATGTCATCGGGGACTCTTTCAAAGAGGTCCTTCTAATTTGGGCCCCACCCAAATTGAAATACACTAGTCAATGTCATGATATTTATAGAGGGGATTATTCCTAGATAATTCTAACAACCCAATCTATAATAATCCTCAATGTAGGGGATTATTCTCAAAGGTTACTGACAACCCTACTGATGCATCTCGTAACATAGAGGATTCTCCACAGAGAATATCGATAACCTGATCATTACGACCCACTGGATGGAGGATTAACTCCCTACAATCTTAGTTCACATAAATTCCTACAAAACTCCACTAGGGGTGATATAGGATCGCTCTAGTCCCATGGAGGGATTCCATAACTCTATCCAGGACTTGGACTCTAGAGGGGATTCATGTCCAGTGATGTGGATAAAATACCACACTGAACCCTAGAGGAAAGAACCAAGGGAAACTCCACACCTATACTATTCAATAATAAAACCCACTAAGCCATATCAAAAGGACCACTTGATTTCAAGGGTCACAAAACCACAGAAGACTCATCCAACATACATTTCGTTTGAATGTTATGACCATTTTAGTGTAGCGGGTCCTGACCTGCATGGGCCTAACCAGACCTGGTCGATCTGGGTTAGCCTGAACCAGCTCAAACCAAAAGTCCTAGCCTGCTAGCCACTCAATCACCCTTCTCTTGGATGAGGCTCTGCCGCATGCGCTACTCGGACAATGTGACCAAACAACGTGGCGAGGCGAGACCGTGTGGCGCTGCCGGACCATGTGGTGTGGCTGGTCTGCATGACCTGATGTATCCCACAACTTTGATATGGGTCCCTCCTCCAATGTATCTTGATTCATGACACCACTTTTGTCGCAAACTTCTGCTCTGGCCTCCATATCGCCACCTACGACTCACGCCGCCACGAGCCCTCATCCAATGTGGTCCAGCTAAACTGTATCCCACCACTGTCGGCCACCCTACCGGTGGCTCACTTGGATGCTGCCCGTAGCCTCCTCTCCATGAGCTATCACATTGCAATGGTCCAACCCATACTGTAGGTTTTCCCAGCTTCCAACCACCCTTCCAGGTCCACCTAGCCCGACCTCCTTGTTGGGCTGATGCTGCCTTTCCTATCGGCCACCCCACCGACATCCTCTCCTCACCACGCTCCACCTGAAATGGCCGAAGCTGCTACCTCTAGCCTTTGCTTCCTGTCGCCACTCCCAGAATTTGTCACGATGTCAACTAGCTATCTCGAATCATAAAAAGTACAAAGAGCGAGGAACGTGGGGAGGGACAAGCACAAGAACACCCAAAGTGGAAATATTTAGGCCTTTTTCATGTCAGCCTCAATCCATCCACATTAAAATTAAATAACAGAGGGTAAAAACAAATCAATTATAGTCATGGATAAATCTCAAAATAAACCCCACAAAATAATCAGACCTGCCAGCATAATGCATGATTCGTTGATTAGCCTATTCATTGACTAATCCACGCTCATCATAGGGATAAAGAATAAAGGAGGAAGATAAACATAAACTCACACCCGACTTGAGATTAGATCAATCACTAACAAAGAAGGATTCCGCGTTCTTCATATGTCGATCCATTGACACCTGATCCAAACTCCGATCATCGATCCACCAACATTCATCGTTCATCAATCTGTCAAGAGGCTTTCCTTCTTCATGGATCCTAATAATTCCCATGATTATGATGATTACCATGAATCCCTCTAGTATAGATTATTAAAAAGGTAAACCATCATTGCATCTCGATGTAACTTCAATTAAAAATATTTTTATTAAATCTTTTAATGGCGTTCACCTCCAAAAATTAACATTCACCCTTAACCCATGCCAGTCGAGGTTAGGTCCTTCCTAAGGTAAAGTCTCTATTTTGAACGCAAAAGTGCCCTTAGATTTTCGATTCAAGCATCTGTTTAGAAGTTATTAAAGTTCAATGTTATCCACACAAGTGAATTTAATAAAAAATAAACTTTATTCAATTATTTGTTCCAGGAACATCAGGCCTCAGAATCTTGTTCCGTCTCAGTGTCTGGTCTTATAATTTTCCTAATTAATTTATAAAAAAACCAAAGAAAAATATAGTTCATTAAAAGTTAGTGAAAAGAGAACATGAATTATATCAATTTTAATTCCCAATTATTAGACTAGGGTAGGTGTAACAAAAGAGTAAAAAGGGCCTAAATCAATCAAAGAAAAACCAGGGTAGTGGATAAATGGATAGTACCTTGGATAATTTTTGTTATTCTTAGCATGGTAATACTAAAGCATACAACTAGTTATTCCATATTTATCTGCCACAACACCCCTGATGATGTAAACAATTACAATCAAACATAGTTATGGATTTATGAAGATGGGTAATATACTATGGCTTTTATATACAAGATATGTCAACTCAATATGGTCAAATATTATTAGGACCATGAAACTCCAAATAATGCATCTAAGGTAACTATTATTAAAACTATACATGAAACTAGCTTCCTATCCCACACTAAACCCAAAGAAAAGAATGGAATTGAAACTAATAATTCTCTTAAACTATAAAAAAATATAATCCTATCCAAATCTATTGGTAGTTGTTAGAGAAATTATAGATATATATAAATAATAAGAAGGAAGTTGAGACTGACTCCCTACTATCCAAAAACCTAGATGCTTAGATAAATGAAAATTTCTATCTACTTCATGTAAAGTTCTAATAAATTCTATCATGAGATGAACCCATACATACTATAATATTATCTATAAAATTATCCTTCTAAAATACCTCTATATAAGTTGGTAACATAAATGGGTTGATGTGGCACTTGATCTCAAAAGTTACCACCTCCATGAAATTTCATGCCCTACTCACATTGAATGTGGGATGTCTGGGTGCATAGTGGAAAAGGTTTATGAATTACACTGGAATCATCAACACATTTATACTCTAATACTAAAGGGATATCAACTCATTTATCTCCACTTCCTTCAAAACCAATGATTAAAAATTATCCCAAAAATGGGAATTTCACCAATAATATCTCAGACTCCTCACAATTACAAATAAACATAATACACAAAAAAATGGATTAAAATGTAAAAAAACTAAAAAATGGTATTAAACTATTTATACTTGAATGAATAAATTTCATAGAAATTTTGAGATCCTATAAATAATAATCTATCATTTTATAGGAGACAATCCCCAAAGAATTTAGTAGACTCTGATGCTATAAATCACCTAGAGCTTTACTATAGGAATCATCCTCCATTCCCTCCCACAGTCAATTTGAGAGTCATGATTTACCAAACTATTATAAAACTATAGAGGTTTAATTTCACAAAAAAATATATATAACAAAAACAAGAACTCTTAATCCATGGATATTTAATTCCACTAAGGCTATTTAATTAAATTTACTCCAAACTAGCCCCCTAGAATCTTCATAATTAAAAAAAATTGAAATCAGAATGATGCATATACCACACTATGGTATCTAATCCAATATAAGAATAATCATAATTTAGGATGATTAGTATGGTTAATGTTATTATATTATATCACATGGTCCTTATATGCATCTTATTCAGTCTCTGTTTTCTATATCAAATGCTATCTTTGAATGATACCATTTCTTTACTAACCCAATAAAATCCTCACTAGTTTCTAACTCTAAACTCTATCATAAATATTAACCTATATCTGATAAAAATATGTTATGAATAACCCAAAATAGAACTCCTATTAGGGTGAAAATGAAGATAAGTCTGATATTTGAATTCCAACTCCAAAAAGATATAGATTAGAGACTAGAAGAGAGGGTATAAATCATATATAATTGGAAGAATAACCCTCACAAAAAATAAAAATACTAGATAAAAACAATTAACAAATTATTTTAAATAATAATAATATTACTAATTCCAATAATGTAATTCCATGTAAAATATAATGTATCTAAAGTAAATACAAAAGTAAATAAACTCCTAAGGAAGTGTCTCTAACTCAAAATTATGACCTTGTAATGTTATTTTAATGTATGAACCACTCATCAACTTTATCATATAAATGATTAAGAAACGTATATATAAGATAGGTGTTATAACCATGGTTGTCTCATATAAGTTTAAAATTTTAATCGGGAGACTTATTATTTTAAATATATATGTTTTGAAGCATAAATTAATGTTTTAGGTGAAGAAGGTAAGTTAATGGAGAAGGAGGAGGTGGTGTTGGTTCTAAATAAGATAAGGAAATTACCATGTACCAGGTATATAACAATAGGGTTTCCTTGGTTCAATCATTTAATACATTTTTGGGTTTCATTGGTTGGATAGTACCTTCTAGTTGGTCGGTGGTAGAGAAGTGGGTACCTAATATATTTCCTCTTCATTTTTAATTTTTTTTTTCATTTAATGGTCATAAATATGGATATTTAAATTAATTACTTCATTTTATGATAGTAATTAGCTCCAGATTATTTCTCTAAAATATCATTCAACTATCTGTTTGTTGCATTAGAACTAGGATGGTGATTATATCATTTTTTCTATGTTTTTATTAGATGGAATCAACTTTATGTTTTTTATATAATATAATTCTCATTAAATTATAATTTTTAATATATTATTAATATTTTGTAACTAGAAGGGGATTTTGTATTCCAATCCATGTGTAGATAGCTAACATATCTTTATATAAGTGGTCTCAAACTACTCAAGATACTTTATTAACCAATATATTGTATTTAAAATGTTTTGATACTTGATTAAATGTGTTTTATGTTTTTTTTACATTGAATTGATTGTTAATTAAAGATTAAACTAATAATAAAATACCATAAAAATCATTTGAGTGAGTTTCATATGAAATTCTATTATAGTAATGTATTAAAGTGACCAGATATTCTATATGACTTATATTATAATTATGAATATGAATAATAAATTTTATTAGATGAGGGTAATATTAATTAAGGATTTAACGTATTGGAATGGAATTATGAATTCATCAGTATTATTTTTATAAAAATCATTCATTGTGATTAAATGGGATAAATTGATGATATAAATAGTAATACTAAAGGTAATATAAATGGATGAATTTAATATATAATAAATAGGATTATAGTGTTGGAATTTATTTGTGAAACATTTTGTCTGTATAAAAAATGATGATTAGGAATTTATAATGGTTTGTTTAAACTATTATACAACTTAGTGTACATGGAAATGATGCCTTACATTATGCATCATGACTATCTTTGTAAAATTATTCAATTTGTGTGTTGGGATTTATTTACACTTATCAGTTAATGGTGGTTTAAAATATTTAATCAAGAATGAAGGTAATAGACAGAAAGTATATTATCAAAGGGGAGTAAAATGTGGTATATAAATTGGTTAAATATAGGAAATAATATTGTAAAAATTTCTGAAAATTTAGGATTTATATTCTACATTTTTCTTTAAAACCATTAGATATATTTATGAGTTGAATAGGTTTTTTTCACATATAGACATTTAAGGATTTTAATAAAATGTTTTTAAAAAAAAATAATAATTCCTAATTGGTGAATATGTTTTTCGAATTGATAAGATTAATTTTATATAACAAAAACAAATAAATTAGTCAAATGAAGTTATGTTTGGTTTTGAGATAATAATTATATTGTATTAGTAGAATATATTTATTTAGATATTATTAAAGTAAAATAAAATTTAGGATAAGTTTTGTAATGAGATTTATTTAACTCATTTGAGTAGATTTTAAATTTAAATGAGGGAATTTTTGTGTTTAAATATCATTTTATATTTAAAAATAAAGTTATGAATTTGTAATTAGAATTGGAATTATGTTTCTAATTATAAAAGTAATTTTTTGGGAATATTGGAAATCATGATATATATTTTTTAAATGATAAAATGTATGAACAAAAAGTATCATTACTTGATAAAAAGTAATGGGAAATAGGAAAATTTAAAAACATATAAAAGTAATATTATTTTATAGAATTTTTTCGAATATAGTACTATGTGATTATGTTTATTATCTGAATTCATTGAGAATAATAGATGATAAAAATTTTATTATTAAAATTAATAGTGTGTTTGGAATAGGTTATTATAGTGAACCTTGTGTAAATATTCACTAATAAGAATTGAAATTAATATAATTATTTTTATATATGGATTTATTAATCAGATATGTTTTTATATAGTTAATGGGGATTTAATTAAATGTTAATACTAAAAATTCATAGAAATAAAGGGAAACTGAATATGTATGAATAAAATTATTTTTGAAGGATTAAAAGGTAAATTGAATGATGATGTAATAATCAAGTTAGAATAATTTTTTGATAAAGTGCTTGATGTTTCATTGATTATTGTGATAGAGTTAACATGGAGATTTTATAATAATATGATGTGTATATATTTTTTTTACAAAGTATATTTAGAAACTTATTTTTGTAGAGTAAATCCTTGAGCTAGGCTATGAGAAAACCATTTTTTATGTATGATGTTGGTTAAGCCTTGTGATATAATTGCTTTATATTGGACATGGGTTTGACTATGTCATGAGTTTGACAATAGGGGGTTATGCCTAATGTTTGGTAGGATTACTACTTGAGCCATGAGTTTTTCTATGAGATGTTCTTATAAACATACTAAGTTCATATTGATAATTATTGAAGTAGAAATATTTTCACCTTATATAGTTTTCCTGGAATTGGATGTTGTTTTTTAAGACGATTACTTACTTTGAATACTAGTATGCATTTTCACTATATACATTTGATTTTTTTTTGAAAAAAATAGATATTTTGGATCCTGATAATATCATAATATAATGAATTTATCTCTTCTTATACATCTATTGTGAATATGATACTTTATATATTTTCATGAATGAATGATTAGTGTTCTTGTGGAGTTTGGAGTTGGTATTTGGGGTCATTGTGATAATTTTAGAGGTGGTGGGAGTATTGGAGGAGAGTAATTTTATCCCTTTTTAATGTGTTATTTCATTTTAATTATTTAGTCTATATATATTGATGCATGTTTGTTATTTTGTTTGGATGTGTGACGTCTAGGAATTTATGGTAATTATTTTTATGGTTTATTGATATTAATTGGTATTGTTTTAATTTGTGTGTTCTATACTTTTAATATGTTTATTTTACTATAATGATCCATTGGAGGATAAATTATCTCCCAAGTGATAATAATACACCTTCATTATAGTCCCCAGCCTTTATTGATCAGGTAGTGAACTTGAGGACATGTGATATTTCACTTAAGCAACACTATCATGTTGGGGGTTGGATTTTATAATATGGGTTATAATATAAGTATACCTAGTAGGTTCCTCCCTAGAAAATCGCATGAAAATGTGAAAGAGGCATACTAAATCCTCTTTGAAGAAGTAGACCAACCAACTCATTAAATAACCTAAGGTTATCTATAATCCAACCTCATAAAGGCTCACTCCTTATAAACACACATGTACAATAATATAAATACTGGAATATATATATATTAGGTGAATTACGCTACACCCAATTACCAACTGATCTAGCTATAATCATATCCCTCTAACATATGTTTTGATGTTACCGTACCTTATATATCTATATATCCACAAACTCATACCATATCAAAGCCACAGTTTCATAACCATAACCACATACCATTTTAACATATCATATATCATAACCATCTGTCACTTACAAAATCCACACACTATATAATTACCATATCATTTTCACATCAACCCTTCACAATAAAACCACCAAATGACATACCCAACACTATATGACCACCCTATACTTGTAATAGAGACTTCGAGTTTTCAGTTAACAATATCAACCACATCCTAGATGTTGGGGAGTTACTTGAAACCTAATAGCTCATATAGTCCTCAATATGGTTACCTGAATCTAGTGGGGGTTCATAGAAAATATCATGAAATATATATATATATATATATATAAACATAATCACATCTCAAGATTCCACTTCCTAGAAAATCTTATACAACTATAGCCTAAAGAAACATCACCACCATTACAAAACAAAAAACACTTCCACCTCTAACAACACAACAATACCACTACCTAAAAAAATATATTCATCTCATTTCATATTTCATTAATAATTTATATTTATTTTTTTCTCCAAATGTATTAAATTCATTCACTTAATAATTATTTCTATATACTAATATTTCATTTTAACTGCTTCAAATTTTATAATTATTTATTTAATTACCACCTACATAATTCTGCCACACTAAATCATTAATTTTTAACACTCATTTATTCTTCACAACCTGTTCTTATTTTATTGAATAAATTCATTTATTTATTTGTACTTATTACATATCTATATGCATCTATAAAACATCATCCTCTTTAACTAACTAAAACACAAATTCATATCAACATCTCTTCAAAGAGAAAGTACATAATAAACCTCCTACACCAAAAAAACAACACAAATACCACTCAACTATAAAAACAATGTTTAAACTCAAATACAATAGTAAAAAGTAATAAAATAACATGAAAAATATCAATAAACCATTTATTCATCATTATTCACTATTTATTCACCAATTTATACTTATCATAGAAATATTAATAATCTATTCTGTATTTTAGCATACATTATTTCTTTGTGATCATAAAATTTAGTTAATGTATTGAGAATATATTAGTATATTAAAAAAATAATATAACAACATAGTTAGAAACAAATAAATAAATAACTTAATGAAAATAACCAGTTTACTAAATTACCCATACTCTACTATCTTTCTATGATTTTTATTCAAATTTATATTTATTAGTAAAATATTATACACTTATCCAATAAAAATAAGGCATACATTAACATAGAAATAAAATAGAGATAAATACCCTACCATTAAATATGCTTCAAAAATAACATTAAGAAAAGATAAAGTTTATGGATTTTGGTTATTTATCATATCAACATTGGTAATAGAAAAAACCCATAACACATTCAATCTATCTTCAACTTTATCAAAATAAACATGAAAAACATAAAGAAGTCATACATATATTATCAAGTAATCCATATTTTACTCTTTGATTCACACTTTATTAATATCACTAATGTATTAGCATAATTCCTCCTATTTTTGTAAATGGAACATCAATAGTGGATCTTATATTGTATTGAGAGGATTCCTAATCATTAATGGGATTATAACGAGTTTTTCCAATTAGAAAACAATGATCATGTATGAAGATAGTCTTGGATTTATCTTATTTGATGTCACACACAAAAAATAGATGGATTCTATCCTTTTTATAGGCACTCTTTCAACAATATTTATCAAATTATGACATAGACAATCAGGCATTGTCTATATCAGGTGTTATATCATGGCACCCACATGTTATTACCCATGGGAGTATCATTCATTGAAAACATAAATAAATAAGGAATCCCAAGAATGAAACATATTATTATTCATAACCAATGTAATCCATGTATAATACATGGTACTACCCTATGAACTTGTATGATATGGTATAGGATAATAGAAGCATCCCATGTTTTATTATGATATGACCACATAAGAAGGTACAATATTAATTTCATGCATGTCATATCTTATAAATAAAAGAAATATCATTGGATACGATACCCATAATTTTAGATCATATATAGTAATATTAAACTTATATTAAATACAATAAGGGATTTATAAAAAATTTCACAACACTTTGACAATCCATTTATAATTTTTTTTGAAATGGTTAATCAAACTCTCTATATTTTAGAGTAAAAATTATGTCTAAGACCTAATAATTATCCAAAAACCCAACAGTTTGACCTTGTGATCCTCAGTAGAATTGGAAAATAAATATTAAGTACCAATTTTATAGATGTAATTAAAGATCATATGCTAGAAAATATTGAGTGCAACTCAATTTACCAAGGGGTTTGGGGTGATCATGACCAATCATACTCATATTTATATATGAACTCGTCCACCACATTATGTATCATATAAACTATTTATGTAACTATATAATCCATTTTTTACATGACATTGAGTGGCCACTAGTCATTAAAAAATATCTATCTAGTATAATAAATATCATACTTTATCAATAATTCCAAAAGAATAACTTGGTTGTTGAATACATCATATGTCATTCATCTAGTAGTTGAGCATTTTATATACCCCTCATCTAATTAGATGATGACATAAAATGTAAATAAACTCTGAATCTACATGAACATCCTAAATATAATTCAATCACGAGCTCAAATGTCACAACTCATCATATGGTTAGACAAATCTCATCTTGGTTGATCTCCAACCAATGAAATGCTTAATTACAAATCAAAACACCCCCTAATTAGCTAAGAAAAAAAAGGATTTATTAAGAAATTTATCAAAGTATTAATATTTTAATTATATGAATACCATAAAAATCTATTTATGGTGTTTGATAATATGTATAAACCCCTAACTGTATCGATTATTGTATTAAATTCTATGAGATATAATTTGATAACACATGCTAAGTAATAAGACATGGATTATTACCTCAAGATTATAATAGTTATATCTCATATACAACTCTTGTATCAAGTAAAGTATTCTAATCATGATAACCTTAACATATCATCATAACCCATTATACTCTATAGTGATAATTGGTTAGGGAGAACTCAATTTTTTATTTTGAGGGAATATTATCATTTGACTATCCATGAAAAAAAGATTTAAACAAAATAAATGAATGAAAAAAAATATTTCATTTATTTAGGGACAACATTGAAAATTGGTTAGGGAAAACTAAATTTTTATTTTGATGTAATTTTATCACATGACTATTCATCAAAAATAGATATAAACACACACAAATGAATGATAAAAAATATCTCATTTATTTATAATATTATTTTCCCTCACACTACCATTACATTCAATATCTTATTTATCATATACCAAGATATTTAACATGACCATCATGATTATACTGTGTTAATGGATTCATCAATGGATCTATTACATTTCCATTCATAACCCCCCATATATCCTAACATAAACCCTCTCAACAATCTCTTGTATAAGATTTTATTTGTGAAAGATGTGTTTGGTTCTTTAGTGAGGTTGGGGTTCCTTGGTTTGAGATGTGGATCCATTATTGTTATCGTAATGATAGATTACTTCCTAAATACTAGAAACCATCACTATTTTGGTGACAAAATTACTCATCTGAACACCTTCCTATACAATATCTAATATAGTGATTTATTTAGCCTCTTTTTCTGAGTCTTCCATGGCGGATTATATGGACCTATTCCAAGTGATAGATTATAACATCCAAACATATGGACCATGATATAATTCCCTAGGAAAATGTTCTACATGACCTCAATAAAAACTCCTAATACACCAAAGGATACCAATTAGAAGTGAAGGTCCAATCCATGCCAAGTGGAGACTATTTCTTCAAATCAGAGCTTTATAATAATGAAAAATAACCAAAAAATCATCACATAGTCAGAGTATATATAATAAAAAAATAATTATTTAATAAATGAATGTATCTAGGAATTCATACATACACATGGTTATACAACCATACTGTTGTCTTTAGTTAGTCCAAAATTATATATAAGATAAAGCAAAAAAACAATACCTAGGATTTCTACTAACATCCTTAGGCCTCATCCAAAAATTTAAGCTTCAATTTAACTTCTCCAACCTAATATTATACATATAATATTCTATAACATGAATTAATAAATAAGGTTTTCACATCCAAAAATGTGCCTATACAGGGTGTGAATTACATCTCAATAGAGTATCACCAAGATCCCCTACTATACACCATAACACACACACACACACAGATATATATATATATATATATATTCATGAGTAAAATAAATAAGATTCAATAATACATGTATGTTTTGTGAAAACTATTCCATCAAGACTCCTTGAACATCATGTCATCATGGACTAACCAAGACCCCATGATACCCAATCAACCAACTTTGACACCAGGACAAAATCCCATCATTGCCTCATGCCATTGAACCGGAAACATACTTATCCCTTACAAAATTTGTATCAACCTGATATTTTATAGTGTATTTTATTTTAAATAAATACTATGATTGATATAATGATCCAAAAACAACACCATGTTTAACAAAACCATGATATAATATAGAAATATTATTATTTTAATATGTTCATTATAAACTAGCCATTGGTTTGTTGGGGATGAATATGAGTAACCAAATTATGAAATATATGTTTCAAAATTTTATTTGTTAGTGCTTAGAAAATAAATACCCAATTTTATACAAAAATAATAAAATAAGATAACTATTAAAACCCTTAAAATTATAAAATATTTATTTTTCTATAAAAGCAGGTTTTACTTATATTTTTTAATTTCATTTAAAATCCAAATTTATGTTTTTTTAAATTTTATTTGATAAAATGGAAAAAAATATTCAATATGAATATATTGATTATTTATTTGGTGTAATTTTTATGATTTTTAAGGAATGATTGATTTTTGGATGAATAGTGAAAATACCGTTTTTATAAAAATTTCCATGCGTTTTAATGTGTTCATAAAGTCAAGTTATATTTTGGATTGGTTTTAAATTAAAAATAGTATAATATTTTTAAACATAAGCCAATTAATTCAATGGGAATCAAAATTATGGTTGATTTATGTAGAAAATCATTTTTTCTTAAAATAGGTATTTTTTTAAAAAAACTAATTTTTTTGTTTAAAAAATTTATATTAAAATTAATTTTAAAAAAATTGAAAAATTAAATCATAGAAAATGGATTTACAATTTTGAATCATCATATTAATATTATGTAATAAGTTAAATTTTTTATTCATAATTAAAAGTAACAGGGTAATATTTCATCACCATAAAAAAGAGTAAAATGGGTTAAACTTGATTAAACTATTTGGATAAGGTCTAAAAACTAATAAAAATATTGAAATTGTTTGGTTTTATGTTTTTATATCTACCAAATTCATCATATTTTCAAATTCATTTCATTTTGGTTCCCCTTGACTTTGATTATGACATTTATGTTATTTTAAGTAAAGGAAAATTACAAAATGTCACTCTCTCCCACTTATTATGTTTTCATGATAAGGATATAGATAAAGATGATATATGAATGAATATAGAAACTAAATTTAATTTCTAAAAACTATATTTACGATAGAATTTTTTTTAATTTTTAGTGATGATACAATTACCTAGAACATTTACCGAACATTGATGTAATGCTTGTGCAAGTAGTACAAAAATCAATTATATGGTTTTAAAAATATTAAAAGTAATATGATTTTCATAAATTATTTTGTTTTATGAATTTAATTGATAATTATATATTATCATTGATTTTATAAGTATTTATATTATAATTCCATTATAATCTTTATTCCTTTAAAAGTTAATTTTTTGAATAGTTTTGAAAATAATTTTGAGTGCATTTAACATTTAATAATTATTTTTAATTCATTAAAATGTTACAAAAATACAATAATAATTAAATTTTATTAGAAATTTTAGATTATATCATGAAATTTGCTTTTATTTTTATTTATTATTTTTTAAATTACTTTATTGACCGTTCGAGATTGAAATATTTGTTACCACATTTAAGGTTAAAAGGGTTAATAAGGGAGTTTAAGTAAGAGATAAAGTTTAAAACGAAACAAAAAATTGTATACATATTATTGATTGAATTTAATACAACCTAATACTCTTTATATTTAATGTTATGAAAATTTGGATCCATTTTAATTGAGGTAGAGACATATTATATATATTAATATCTCATGTATTTACAATATTTCTATCAATATTACTTATAAAAAGACACTTCTTCTCCTCAATTATCCACACCACATTTTCCCTTTATCTGGAAAAATATATTATCAAACAAATTCTCAAATTCCCTAAGAACATTTTAGTTTTTCATGTGTTCTTAAATTAAAAACCCAAGGGTCCCTAAGAATAGATCCAAAGGAGGTTTCTCCATGAATAAGTTATCATCTTCACCGAATCCTTTTATGTTAAATCCTTCTACTAATTCCTAAAAATACTATTTAAGAATATCAAAATAGTTAAATTATTAAAAATATATTATAGAAATATAATTTTTATAATCATTATCTATTTTTCATCCATCCCAAATCAAAATAAAAGATCACTTGTGCCTACGTACAAACGACCATCTCCATATAGCGATGTAATTAGTTTCTCATCAACATATCATGGATGATTATTTTGATAGATTTAATAGTTGTATATTATTTTTATGAAATTATTATTATTATATAAATATAAATTATTATATTTCTTATAACCCTTTTATCCTTTGTAAGATGATAACGTCGCTCGTGAGTACCTATGGATTACTACGTCCATGTAGCGTTGTGATTTGTTTTCCATTTCTTATTCATATGTATGGTCAAAATGATAGATTTAATTTTTATATATGTGATATATATTATATAATTATTATTATATAATGTTTGATTAGTATTTACCTTTATTTCATTCCATCCTCCAAAAAGTGAAAACATTACTCATGCATACATGCAAACTACCATCTTCACAAAGTGATTCAATTCATTTCTCATCACCACATTATATGAATGGATATAAAAGAGTATATAATGAATAAATAACTTATTTATGAAATTTTTATTATTTCATAGATGTCAAAACCATGATGAAGGTAAAATTTACATAACCTTCAAATCAAAACATGTAAAAAAAATTGAACCGTTAACACCCATAACAATGATTTTAATGAAGAACTTATAATAAATTATTGATAAGATATTATAAGTCAATATTATCTAGTATGGTTAGCATGAATATTTATTTGATAAATATATCTCTAATAAATATAAATGTATTATATTGGTGTTAATATAATTTATAAAGAATGTTAGGACTTGAGGTAAAGGGTTTCTTAACTCTATTTAATTTCATTAGGTTATAATTTTTTTATTGACTATGTTATAGAAAAATCATATATGAAATGAAATATTATTTTTTATATTTTATTTAATATTTTTATCACATAATGACTTCATTTATTTAATCAGAGTTTAAATGTTATGATATTTGTGAGGATTTCTTGTCTCTCTTTTATTTCTATGACACATATTCCATATTCAGAAAATTTTTATTTTTTATGGTACATATAATTAGAATGAATTTATTTTATGATAATTAATATGAAAATTTGTGGGGTTTACAAATACCTATAAGACTATATATTTTATGAGGTTTTTATTTAGAGATTACCAAAACTATAAGTGTTTTTCATATCAATATTATTATATTGAGTCATATTTTATGTTATGCACCTAATTGTATCTATATAGTGTATATACTACACCTTTGATATGTAATACAATGGATATATTTATATTAATAATATTTAAAGATTTATTTGAACTTACTTCTTTAATGGGGTTTTTGATTCAAAAGGTATAAAAGTTGTAAGGGTTTATGTTTCAATCTCATTTTAAAACAAGATTGTTTATTCTTGAATATAAATTGGAGAAATTATATGATTATTATCTAAAAAATGATAAATTTATTCTAATATGGGTATTTTTGGGTATTTTTCATTTTTTCCTTCCATTATTCTCTCTTTGGTTCTTAAAATGATCTAGAAAATGTCCTTAAGAAAGATTGACATTATCTCCTCTCTAGTCGACAAGATTTTTCTTCCATGTCAATTTTCTTTAATATGTTTTCAAGAATGATATTTTATATGATCTAATGAATATTTAAATTTATTTAAATAATATTTTACTATATTTTCGATGGACCATAAATTAATTTATACAATGTATTCATAATATTTTATTTATGATTTTAGTAAAAGTGTGAAAGAAATATTTCTTTTAACATTGACCATACAAACTGATTTTTTTCCACCATCATGTCCACTTTTTAATTTCAAACTGCTTTTACATGTTTCCATGTTTATTTGAAAAAATATTTTCCCAGTATTTTGATAATTTTTTATTTTTAAAGATACCAAATAAAAATGACATTTCCCTTATTTTCAAAGAAAGGTTCAAATTCTCTTTTAAAGGTATTTATCATCTACATAAATATCCTTTAAGAATTTTTTATTATTCCATGGGGATATGATATTATGATACCATATATTTTATTTATCTAGATAGATTATGATGATGATATTTTAAGGATCATTCAACAAAACCTGGTATATTCCAAAAGGTTAATTAAATTATGATGAAGTCATTATGAAACTAATTTTTTTCCATGGGTTAGTCATGTTATGATAGAAATGGTAATTGTTTCTTTGATTTTTTTGATGAAATGAAATATCTATGTAATTTATTAATGTTTTGGATCATGAAAATTGTTGATGATGATGGGTGAGCTTGATATTTCTCATAAAGATGGATGGGATAAATTTAACTTTCCAATGCACTGGGTAATGTGATGTAGTTAACTGGACTGAAGTTACTCCTAAGAGATAATGGTGTTTTCTGTATATAAGTTACTACTAATATAATAAGTAGTTAACTGAATGGAATTTAATTCTAATAGAATATTGGAGTTTTCCTATTTATTTGATTACATGATGAAAGTATGATGTCTCATGATTCCAACATTATTTCCCTATTCTTACTATGATTTTAATTGTTCTTTTAAACATGATTTATTTCACATGGTTCATGATTTTCAACTCATAATACTCTTATCTTATTACATGACATATGTTTTATGATCCATGTTTTTATGGGTATGAATTATCTTATATTATGCTCATACACGTTTTTTATGCTTTCATACCCATATGAGTATCTTATGTTTACATAGATCATTGATTGATATCACATATGTTTGAAATTACAAAGAATATGAGCTCACCCTTTTTTATATTTCCATTTATAATGAATGATATTATACATGATTTTTCTATAAGGGTATCATGTGTGGGGAATTTCACAGGAGATATTAAATTCTTCGAATTGAATAATAGATTATAGGTATAATAATAAAAATTCCAATTTGATGAAGAATACATGGGTTTTATTACATAATGTGTTTTTTCTTAATTCTCTAAAAATATAAACCTACAATTTTCTAAGGAATGTAAGTGAATCTGTGATGACCAGTCCCTCGGGGCCCATACTGTGACATACCCCAAGCCCACCTCTCGAAGGCCAGGTGTTGGCGACTAGTGTTGAAGGCATTAACCTTCAAGTGGGAGGAATTTTCTTGGATAAATGTACACACGTTCACTCACAACCCAAATCCACAAATCTGAATGGTGAACACTAGGTTATAGGAAACCAGAGTACAACAACAAGTAAAGCAATGAGTGGTAAAACTGGGCTGGTATACAAGCCCAACAAAAGAAATGGAAACAACAAGGTACAAAGGGATCACTAATTACCCTCTGTGGAAAATCCCACCTGATCACTAGAATAGTGAAGCTACTAAAAGACGAAGTAGTATGTCTTGTCTGCCTAGTCCTACTAGGCCATGCCTGGTCCTAGGCCACCAAGTCCACCATCATCACGTCTGTCCGTCCTATCTCTCTCGGCCCCTCTATCGAAACGTTGAACATTTTCACCAGACACAACACATGCGGGCGAAGCTCGTGTAGGGGTGAGTAACTCATTACTCAGTAGGGGGCCCCTAGACCCTCAATGGTCACTCAGAAATCTAAAAAGGAAGGCCCCACAAAACAAACACGAAGTAAACCACATTGCCACACCCACGAAGTAAACAAAAAATCCAAAACCACGAAGTAAACCTCAAATATTATGCATAGTCAGTTATACTCAGGTATATGATCATACATATACCTTGGTAATCCAGATATACTCATCTCCTCCACAAAGAAACAAAAGGCTTCAACCTCAAATCCATTACTAGTATTTCCAAATAAGGCTGAAAGCATAACTCAAGGATCCGATGTACATACTCTATGAGCTGGCTATCCCTGATGGAACCCATCAAAAAGATATAATCTATCAAGTAAAACTCAACCATTCCAAATGGTATGCCCGAAATGATGTGCTCCACCAAGAAATTTCTTTTAGAAATGCCTCTAGTGTCGGGAACTAGAGGCCTCACTGTCACAGTCTTGTGCCCGAGGCAAGACCAAGGAAAACCAAGTGAAGAGGCCCACTCCTTGACACTGCATTCAGCTGGGGAAGCACTGCTCCAGTCTATCCCACGATATCTCGGTCCCTCCAGTAAGAAGTGGCCCGCACCTCAGCCCGTCGAGAGACCACTAACTTCTACCTTAGTATCAATTACATCCATTGGAGGGTCCCACTCCTCGTAACTATGTCCCGTAGTCTAGGGATCTACAAATCCCATGAAGGACCCACTCCCTGTCATTACTCGGAGATGAGGGAGTACTAATCCATAAGTGAGGACCCGCACCCTACCGATAGGAGAGTACAAATCTGGCAGTTTGTTCACTATGTGGGACTCGCGCCCTTGTACATCAGGGTAGTACCAACCCCATGCTAGAGGACCCTCACCATGGCATGGTAGGGGAGTATTGACTCTGTTAGAATAAGGTATAAAGAGTACATGCACCTTGAATCGGCAACAGAGTACAACTCTGTGACTAGAGGACCTGTGCCCTAGTAAAGTAGGGGAGTAATAGACTCTATATCAATATCTGCTATGGGGGACCCTCACTCTAGTACATCAGGGCAGTAATAACCCCAGGGTAGAGGTTTTACGCCCTATCATGATAGGGGAGTACCAAATTTTCCATAGCACTGTGTAAGGAGAACCTGCACCCTTGGTCGATAAGGGAGTACCTACTCCTAATATTGAGGACTCTCACACTACCTGGTAGGGGATCACCTGACTCTATGTGAGTTATGTATAGAGTACCCACACCCATGTCCAATAAGGGAGTACCGACTCCAATGATAGAAGAACCTACTCAGAGGAAAAATAACCCAGACCCATGACGTAGGGAGTCCCATCTCTACTAGAGTAGAGGAGTAAGAAATACCCACGCCTTGAGTCGTCAAGGGAGTAGTTGCCTAACTCTCACCACAAGAAACACATTTGTTCTAATCCTCAAGATATCTGTCATACCTCAAATACCATGAAGTCCCACAAAGAAGTGACCCTAAGGACTGCCATGTCACAAGGGTTCAAACACGGCATACTATGAATCAATCGGAGGTCCGATTTGTAAGTTATTGGAATTTTAGTACCAAGGGTTGGGTTGGATTCGTGTTCAATCCAACCCAGCCATTATTAAACTTTCTTCAAAAATCTATTGAAGTATCTCAAAAGGACGACCTATTCCCATGGATTTCATCACTGTATATGGTTCGTCAAATAGACGTCTAGTTTAGGAGATAAGTTTTTTTAAGCATAACTGAGTCGAAATGGGTTTGGGTCTGGTCCGACCCGAGTCCGACACCACCTGGGTCGACCCGGCCCACTGGGCCTACATTCTCGACCCTCAGGGCCAATCGGAGTGGTCAGGAATTCCTGTTAGCAGGCCCGCTAGGCTCACCCCGGCCCACCGTTGTGGGCCGGCTCCCTTCTCCCTAGATGCGGTATAACCGCGTCCCTCATTTGTTGATGTAGCCAGGACCACCGGCCGCATCCCCACACATCAACCCACATAGAGAAATAACTTTTCCATGAGACTCCATACTGGAACCGTGGGACTCCAAAGCCATGCTGGCGTCGTGGGACTCTAGAATCGCGGCTTCTGCCGCTCCGGCGCACCACCAGGGCACACCTCCTGCTCCGGCCGGGCCGGCGATCTGTCTCTTCTCTATTGGGAATGCAGCCAGTAGCGTCAACACTGGCGCGCCAGCTATAGCCCCACCGGGCCCTTGGACGCACTCCGGTGGCTTGGTTTTTCACACTATTTGCACCTACGGCCTCCATGGGGTGACCTCTTTACTACGGCGGATCCGAATCCACCTTGCCGTCAATTTTGAAGATCCCACCACAAGGAACACACAAGCATAGGGGGTTCAGATTTGTTTGTGTTGGCCATCACCCTCCATGTTAGAGGATAAAAACCCGAGAGATCCGGGAAGTGGAATTCAAACCAAAATAAAACAATCCCAACATTGAACCCCCAATGATACCCTCTCGCATGAATGACCAACTTATGGGTCCACTTGTTCATGGGTTGATAGAGATATTTTTATTTAAAAAAAATGAAGAATGGGGCAGATATTCAAACAAAACAAACACCTAACTCATATAACATCTGATGCCATAGAATTCATCCTCAAGGGATTTAAGACATCGATGTCGCTTACCAGCTCTGATCTTCAAAAGGCGTCAATGATGAAGATGTCTTGTTAGCGTCCATCATTCTTCATTGGGGTGGAGTCCGTCAGAGGTTCACTAGAGAGTCCTCCAAATTTTTAATCCATATTTCTCCAATGCATCGAACTATTCATAGGAGCATGTCTCAACATTACCATTATGATGCAACCTCGCGTTGTTACTCTATTTTAATTAAGAAACAACGTTGTTGTTACGCGTTATTAAATCATCATTACGCTGCGAGTTTAACGAGCCATTAATGAGACTCATTGATGCGCATCGCCACTGCCCTGTCACTGCCCTGCATTATCACCATCCACCACCCAAAAGTGAGAAAGAAAATAAAATAGTTCTGTTAAATTATTTTTTTATTTTTCTTGAAAAGTACGAAAAATAACAATTTTCCGGTCGGCCCTTACCGGCCGATGTTAAGTTATTCCTAGGAAAATTATGGTGTTCTAAATTCAACGGTGTCCTCTAATTTTCAATCTTAGCAATGGTTCAAAAGATTGAAAATCCCATTCACACGTTTACTAGACATACATTAAAAAAGTTTGAAATTCCATCCCAGGCTCACCGCATATCAGAATCACATTCCGTCTGAATTCATGGTCTAGTAAAACTTACATTTAATTTTTTTTAAAAATCCCACAGAATTCTAGGACACTACATTCTACCCACCTTTAGACTTTTCTTCACCAAAAATCCAAAGCCCAAACTCCTGGGAAGAAACTCGGCCCAACAAAGGTTCTTGTGCTGCTTCCAAGCACACACCACGAAGTAACACTAAGATCAACCACATCCATGTCCAGCTCTTGCTAGTTCAACATCGTGCCAGAACAGTAACATGTATCTTTAGCTGTGAAAAGTAAAAAAAATCACTAAGCATCATGATAAATAAGCAGTCACTGGTTTTGGCGACCCACCTCCATGCTAACTTGACACAGATCATAGAAAGAACCCCATAGTCCACATCCACCCATGGACGCACTGTGCTAAAATCACCCATGGGGATTAAGTGTTCAAGGTTGATGTTAAATGCACGGGGGTAGTTACGAATGAAACATGGCTTCCCACAAGAAATTTCTAGGTATTACTAGGCCCTTTGACTATAACATCCATTGGCCACACAACAAGCTGAAAAAGGACACTACCACACCTATTAGTGGCATTTTTGCTAAGAATGGATGGTTAGGTACCATTCCATTTTGTGAGAAAATCTTGTGGTCTAACCCTGCCACCACAGAATGACTCAAGTAGAACTCTTTGCGAGAGTCCAAACTGTGTTGTATGGGCTTGACTTTCGCCGCAAGGGAAATACCTTCTCCAACACAAGGATATACTATATCACTTGCCTAAAATCATCATTCCGGTCATGAACGGTAGTAGTCCATACCTAAAATGATGTCGTAAGGTCTCAATGCCATGGATAAGAGATCCCAACTGCAACTATTGCCTCTAAGATACAAGTCACAATATTAGCGTCTCTATGTGACCTATGGGTCTCCTCCATCAGGAGTCTCTAAGAAAGAGGGATAAGTCCATGGTCCAACCGGAACCTCAAAGTCTTGAACATGACTCATGGAAAAAAGGAATGTCTAACACTTGTGTCTATTTAGGAAGACAGAAAAAGAAAAGAAACAGGCCATACCTTGAATTTCTCTTAGAGCTTATTGGTCATGATCCATGACCATGTACAACTTTCCTCACCCACATCCTCTAGATCGCTGAGCCTGGCAGGGACCACCTCCTGCTGCTTGTCCAACTCCTCTACCTCGCCTGCCATCTTTTGGGACACCATGCTCCAAGCACTAAATCTACCAAGGGGGTCTGTCTTCCGACTTCCTCTTAGTAGTATGGTGGGTTGGGAAATCTCTAGAAAGATTCCTCTAGCCGCTACAAGCATAACACTGCCTCTCCTACGACTTATCTACTCCTTAGAACTACTGATGTTCCACATACCAATGTGTCTTTGTACGAGCATGGGTATGCCTCCTACGCCGGGATCCCGTCACCACTCGTCGGCTAGTTCCACTATACACCTCTAGTCAGTGACTTCTATCATAGGTCACATACCACTTATCCTCTTACAGGAAGCTCTCAATCACTAGGGAACATTCCAGTACCCCAGCATGCGTCAGAATTCTTAGAGGTATCACCAATGCCCTGATTTTCTGGCACAGTCCTTGCTTGAAGGTTTAGGCCTTGAAGTAAGGGCTCCACATCATATCTGTAGAGTAGCGAGAAACATTCCTGAATCTATATGAGTACTCTACTACCATCATGCTTCCCTACTATAGGTGCAGCAGCTCCTATATGCATACAGAGCACAAAGTTTCTGGAAATAACTCATATCTGAAGAGGTTCTGAAATTCTGTCCAAGTGAGGGTCGCCTCATCATGAGTTCGGATCGTCAGGCTCCACCATCTACCCACTGAGCCCTGAAGAAGGTCTGCTGCTATGACCACCATCTGGTTGGGTGGTGTACTCACTATTCGGAATCCACACATAATTCCCTCAAGCCAATCCTTAGCTACCTGAGGATATTTCTTTCCACGGAACCAAAGAGGTCTCTACCTCTGAAACTCGGGTAGCATGCTCAGCCTGTTTACATCCTCACCCTAAACTACTAGTAGCAATAACTTCTCTATGGGTGGTGGCATCACTAGTGCCCAAACCAAAGGTAATTCCCCTTGATCAATGAAATGCTCCAAAGGATACACTCGGGAAAGATCATTATCATGATATTTCTTTATAATCCTACATAGTTGTCGTCATGGAAGCATCCTGATATGATCCAAGATGAACCACGATTAGAAGTACATCTAGTGAGATGACTCGAGAAGAATATGGAAATCACAGCCATCAATACAAGATGCATATTCCCTTAATTTCCATGCAACTAGTGATTCCATGTACTGACTTGGGTAATAGGTGTCCAGAGTCCAGGTGTATGGATATGTTGGCCGTTGCACCAACATTGGAGTCCCTGGCCTAAAATCCGAGCTCGAAACACATAACAATGTTGCTCAAAATAAAAACAACAGACCCTTGGCCATTGATGTAGAACCAACCAGCTCTGATATTACTTTTTCACAACCCATCCCTTGGGGCCCGTACAATGACTTACCATAATCCCACCTCCCGAAGACTAGGGGTTGGCGACTAGCGATGAAGGCCTCAACCTTCAAGTGCGGTGCATTTTCCTGGATACCTGTATACATGTGAACTCACAAAACAAATCCAAAAAGTTAAAAGGTGAACACTATGTAATCAGAATCCAGAGTACAACATCAAGTAAAGCACTGAGTAGTAAAACTAGGCCAGTATACAAGCCCAACAAAAGAACTAGAAACAATAAGGTACAAAGGGAGCAACGATGACCATCTGCAGAAAATCCCACTTGATCACTAGAGTAGTGATGCTACTAGAAGCTGAAGTAGTATGCCATGTCTTCCTGGTCCTACTGGGCCCCTCTTGGTCCTAGGACACCATGTACACCATCACCACGTGCGTCGATCCCGTCTCCCTGAGTGCCTCTATCGAAACGTCGAACGTTTGCACCAGACACAACACATGCGGGCAAAGCCCATGCAAGGGTGAGTAATATAGTACTTAGAAGGGGGACCTGAGACCCTCGATGGTCTCTTATAAATCCACAAAGGAAGACACCACGAAACAGACACAAATTAAATCATAATGCCACACCCACGAAGTAAACTACAAATCCAAAACCACGAAGTAAACCACAAATATTATGCATAGTCAGTTCTACTCAGGTATATGCCTATACATATACCTTGGTCATCCAAATATACTTGTTGACACCACAAAGAAACATATGGATCTACCCTCAAGTCCATTTCTAGGTTGTGGTGCCCCAAAACTTATTTCTCGTGTAATAATAATATTATTGTTTTATTATGTTTAATTTACCTGATATCCAAAAAAACATATGAAATAATCACCAGGAATTATTATTAATAACTATGTTGATTACATTAACTCAAAACTAAGAGAATTCAACTTACCAAAAATACTTAATAAAAGACCTATCAGTGCCAGTGTGAGGCCACCTAATGAAACAACGATACCCGGTAAATAAAGATGATATTTCAGGCTAGTTAGAATGAAAAACATCACAACAAGAACCATAACAAATGTACTAAGCATCAATGGTATGGAGAGCACCATTTTCTTCAAGACATTTTGAATATGGAACACCCTATAAATGTTTATACAAGGCCTCAATTTGACTGTTTCCCCGAAGGTGACTGTTGCTTTCTTTTATGACCATGGGAGTTTAAAATCAAGTTACTATTATCATTTTATCAAACAGATATATTTATAATTTAAATTTTTTAAGGAACGTTTCCTATAGTATAATGATTGAAAATTTTAAAAAAAATTAGAAGAATAATTTAAAATAATTATTTTATTAAACAAATTATTTCTTTTCGAATTATTATTTAATACAATATTTTAAATAATAATTATACTAATTTGTTGTTTGTCTTCCAAAATGTGAAATATATATATGTGTCTATTTTATTTGAATTATATGAAAATACTACTATAAAATTATAATTTTATATTGTGGTTATACATGACATTGAAAATTGTTATTTTAAAATATTTTAATGACTTCATTTTTCCCCATTTTAACTATGGATATAGTTATTTAAACTATTATATTAATAATTACATGGGTTTTATATATATTAAAAAAACATGACAATTATTAAATTATAAATTGGATTAAATTTTAATAACTTTATTAATATTTTTAATATATAGTAAAACTATTTTAATAGAATAATTGTGCGGATATGAAATGATCTTTTGATTAAAATCATTGTTATTTTGAATAATATATATATATATATATGTGTGTGTGTGTGTAATATTAACCTTTTTTTAAAAAAATGTTTCAAAATTTACAAATATTGTTATACAATTATAATAATAATTATTATGTTTTTCAAGATAATAAATTTTAATTTATTAGTTTAATTTATAAAATTATAAGTATATAATATGAAATAAATAAATATATGTTTTATAAAATAATTTAATAATAATAAATTTTACTTTTTAAAAAAGTACTGATAAGATAATTTTAATAGATTATTAGATAATTTTAGTCGATTACTAGTTATATATATAACTTTTGACTTCTTTTAAAGTTAAGATAATAATTGAGATATAATAATAATAATTGATTATTAAAATAACAAAAAATAGATGGAATCTGGTAAAGGGATTCAGGTGTCGCACGAAGTTGAGGGTGAGGGGGAGAGCTCACAGCGGTCTCATATAGGGTTCCGGCCATGGTGAACCATGGGATGGCTGAGTAGCTTTGGTGGGGTTTGTGCGGTGTCAGGTCGTGTCGAGGTCACCTGGTCGCACGGCTTGCGGACTTCGTTTGGGGTGGGGGGAAATAACCCTGAGTGTGAGCGGCCATCGAGGGCTTCAACTGGTTCGTTGTCCAGAATATGTCATCATAGGGGGGATTTTGATTCACGCTAGCTGAGTCTATATGGAGGATTAGGTGCGTCAGATCAGGCTGGATCTGTCGAGAGGTTTTTGTTCCACGAGGTTGGGGACAAGGCCATTGGTCAGTGACGCCGTACCGAGCTCGGATACGGAGTCCGACCAAAGCTGCTAAGGGTGTTCTGGGTGGTGAGGGTTTTATTTTTCAAGACCTAGTAGGTTAGGTATTCTCTCCAAATCTATTTTGGATTTAAGTTTTGTATTTCTTCTTTTCTCAGTTTTTTTGATCCATAGATAGGTATTTTTTTAATTTTGTTTTCAGTTATCATCTGCAGTCCAAATCCATGAATGTTTTACTTTTGGACTACAAATAGTGGTTATATTGTTTTAGTCTACGGATTTGTTCCCTCGACCTTGTTTAACTCTATTTTATATTAGTTATGTCAATTTTGTTGCATTACTCTTCTCTAATTTATGGAATGTGAATTATGGCATCTGCACCTATAGTCCGAGCTTGCACCACAAGCCTGAACCCATCACTCTAACAAAATTATTAAAATGTCTCTACTAGTCCTAGTAGTACAGTATGGGTATGGATATAAGGTCCTTACTACTTGGTGTAATTTAATGGGGGGGAACTTGTTTGAAGCTCTATGGATGTGTTCAAGACAACATAAATTGACCAAGGTTTCATCAATAAAGTAATGTATTATTAATGATTTATTATATGTTTATTTTTTTCATAAATTCCTGGATGAAACTTCGTTTATTTCAAAGTTATAATTTTTATTTTTGTTGTTTTTCTAAGGGAATATTATCTTTCAAATACTATCCATGCAAATTTCCATTTTTAATTAGTAAGAGACTTCATCAATTAAATCTTTTAATATTATATTTACTTTATCAAAACTATTTTTATCCAGTTTGTTGTAAGGGAATTCTATCTTTCTTTCTTTATGAAATATCTTATATACCTTCTGTATATAGGAAATATATATATTTTTGTATTATTTATAACCCATTCAATCCATTTTTCGTAAGCCTTCTATGTTTAATTTTTTTCTTTAAATAGTGTTTTAGAAAAACATGTTGTAATTAAGGACTATAACAGTTCTGGTTTTTAAAACATATATATATATAATGTGAATATATATAGTTTTATATAAATTTCAATATTATCCTATTTTTTGTTTTCCAAATGATGATTTCAGGTATTTAATTGATGCCTCTATTGATTAAAACCCTTGTAAAGACTATTTTTCTGTAATATGTTTAATTGAAATCATATTTAAATATATGTGTATATACATTTATATTTTAATATATATACAAATACCAAACATCTTCTAGATCATGTTTTTTGATTAATGAAATTCCTATGATTTCCTTTTATAATTCATGTAAGAACTTATTTTGTTTCTTTTTTGGATGTGCAAAACTCATACACTTCATATACATGTACCTACGGTTATATAGGTATATGAACGTATGTTCATTTTTAACACCGGCTTGATTATGTGTTTAAATTTTGAAGGTAGAGAACATATCATTATATATTTATATATACATTTATACCAGATGAGTGTTCTATTTGTTTTTTTTTAATTGAACTATATAAAACAAATGTTGCACTGCAATTCAACCAGGTACTATAAATGCTTTCAGTAATTTGTTTTACTTGGACGTTTATCAGTGCATGCTTTGTGTACAAATGACATCTGTCTTAATTCAAAATTATTCATTTTAAATTATAAATGTTCATTTCTATCAATTAATGATTATGAAAATTAGGGAACTATCATTTTATGTGGTATCCTTATCTGTTCATTAATTTTGTGTTTTGAATCAATATCACATGCACAAATAATGTATACAAGTTTATGCATGTCATTGAGAAACTTGTTATCTAAATAATAACTTGAATATTATGATTTAGTCCATTTCTAATTCCATTTATCACTGCATGAATTGAGAATTAATAATAAACATGTATTTTAAATCATTAAAGGTTTATTACCATTAAAGGGGTTGTAAAGTTGTTATTTTATGTGATAAATCAAACAATTTATAATTTATTTATCACTTATAAAAATTTATGGAAGAAAGGAATTTAATTATTCAAAGTGGTATGGGACACATTGAATAAGAGATAGAATTTAATTATTCAAAGTGGTATTGGACACTATGAATAAGAGCCATAATTTAATAAATCAATGTGGTTTGATGCACATTGATTTAGAGAGATGAAGAATGCATTGGACTTAGTATGTGATGACTGGGGCCCACTATATCCCCTCGATGCATCGATAGGTTTCATGAGACAAATTGACATGGAATTTGCCAAACCCTTTCCCAATTATGATTTATAGATTTTGGCTGAGGCCTTAATCATAAGACGTCTTGGCTGAGGCCTTATCATAGTGCTGCATATGCACTTTCCTCATTATGACTAAGTAATTTAATTAACCAAAAGGAATATTTGAAGAGAATAAAATTATTGGTTAAAGATCTTAGGTTTATGATAATTATATAAAGTAAAATATTATGGCTTGTTAATTATTCAACACTCAAAGAATCTTTAGCCAGTATATGTTTCAGAGTAATGAAAGGATGAAATTGAATTCATTATTTTATGCACAACTATGATTATGTATTACTCTTAGATTTAAATTATGTAATTTCATTTTCAAATTTTCATTTCTATTAAAGTTAGGATGTCTCTACTTATTAATTTAGTATGAGAAAGATTATAATTGTAACATGTTTCTTTATAATTGTGTTAGTATTATATGAAATGTGCTCTTTTGATTCTTAGACAAAATGTTAAGTAATGATACAGGTGTTACAACATCCCTAAAGAAATGTTTTTGTGAATAATTTTAAAGGAATGATTTCTTATGGTTTTTATTGCTATATTATGTTTTTTTAGAACCCATTACTGGGCATTCATATGCTCACCCTACATTTTTAAATATAATTTTTCCAATATTAGTTTTTAGCTGTAGAATCATAATAGAAGTGGCTGGTTTCCCAGAACCTGAACCATAATGATCCTCTCTATGAGACATGACATGTAAAGTATCAATGAATGTTTTGTTAAAAATTACACATCATTTTCTGAGGCACCTGCTCCAGGTATTCTGGAGTTGGGATATTATAGTTGGTATCAGAGGCTCAGTTTAGATAACTCTAGAAAACCCGAACTGAATAAAGAAAAATTTACTTAAGCATTACTACATATAATGTTTTTTTTATTTTTAGATAGCTGAAAAATCATGCCTTCTATCCCTTCCGATAGAAATATTAGAAACCATAATGGCTAGTACATGTTTAGAAGGATATGAAACTTTTGAGAATCTTTTTTTATCATGTCAACATCTCTATCATGTGTCCAATTCTCTTCGTGTACTCCTACAACACTGAGGATCTAGGTTTTAGTACTTTCTAATGATGCATGCCAAAATTCCTTTTTATGCACATAAGGGAGGTATTATGAAGGTCCATTCTAATACTTCACCTTGGCCAAAAATATCTTTTCACTAATGAACTTCCTGAAGCTGCACAAGAGGGTGACCTCCGGGTAGCATACCTCTGTCAAATCGTAACCTATGGTCTTCGAGGTTAGGTCATGGACTTTGAAATTCTAGAGGATGAATCTACCCATTTTCATTATAGACAGAAAGTTCAAACAGATGTCTCCCAACTCCATAACCTTCATGCTTTCTTTTGATGGAACATTAGATGCGCACATCCAATTAATCCGGACTATACATGATGCATCTAGACCCATGAGATTGAAGAGTTTGCAACCACTTTGGGAATCCATTTGATTGGGTATTGGGGAAATCACCAAAACCGATGAATCTGGTTAAGTTCCATCTTTGAGGACGTTAGGAAATCCGTACTCATGTTGTTAGAGTGAGTGCGTAGTTATGTAATACCTTGGGTTAATGAAATTTGGATAACTAAATAATGTTATGTGTTTTGTTAATTTATCATGCTTTTAGAAATAATGTTTTTTTGTGTTATGGTTATGTCTCGGCTGAATAAAAAATTCCTCTTGAAATTACAGATAGAAGACATGAGTTCACCAACCAATATTTTATCACTTCCTACCGAACTGTTAGAGATCATAATTGTTAAGACATGATCCAAATAATACCAACCCTATTCCAACTTACGTCAGGCTTGTAAACAACTTCATCGGGTGTTAAACCATCAAAACATTCTCCATCTTTACCAAGGAAGAAATATTGTTTATTATAGTACAACAATTGCACAATTTGCAGCATATAGGCAAAGATGAAAGTATCATGAATCTATTTTTCTATGTTACACTTGGGATGATAACTACCGAGCTTTTGGTAAACTTCGAGAAGCTACTTTGGATGGTGACCATCGAGCGACATACCCATTCTTGGTTCTGAGTTTTAGTATGTATGAGGAACTCTACGAAATAAATATTTTCTAGCATGATGTGGGGCGATGGAATTATAGGGATTCATTACACTCTTAAATCTCCAACCTCCACACTTCTCATGACTCTCTATAGAAGTCTGAGTTCTTTAGGCACAAGTATTACCCTAGCTGTTCACAGTGTGTCTAGGACTAGGAAATCAAGTAGCTGAATACTACCTTAGGAATACACCAGAGGTCGTCAACACCATACCATCAGTGGTGTTCCCAGTAAAGAGACCTTAGGAGTGACATGTGTTTGGTGTTGTTGTGGTTGTGTACGAGCATTTTAGAATTGTGAGGATGCAATTCTTTGTAGGGGTGAATAATGTGGCACCCCAAAACTTATTTCTCATGTAACAATAATATTATGGTTTTATTATGTTTAATTTACATGCTATCCGAACAAAACATATGAAATAAAAACAAGGAATTCTTATTAAACATTGAGTTAATTACATTACTTCAAAACGAAGAGAATTAAACTAACCAAAAATACCTACTAAAATCCCTATCAGATCCACTGGAAGGACACCTAATGCAACAACGAGACCCAGTAAATAGAGAAGATCATTCGGGTTAGTTAGAACAAAAATCATCATGGCCAAAACCACAACATCTATACTGAGCATTAGTGGTATGAAGAGCACTATTTTCCCCATGTCATTTTGAATATGGAACACCCTATACATGTTTATATAAGGTCTCAATTCTACCATTTCCCCTAAGGGGACCACAATAATAAAGTTAGGAGACCATTCATATTTTAAAGATTCTGGTCTAAAGAACATGAATGTGAAGATGTTATCCAATCAGGCTAGAAGAGTGGACAAGCAGACATTGGGTCCAATCTCCAACAGATAGAATCCAATCTGAGGTCGTGGAGAAATAACAAATTTCGTCAACCTGACAGGCATTGTGATTTCCTCGAAAGAAAACTGTGCAAACTTCTCAACCAACCTCCATCCAAATGCACTATTTCGAAAATCGGTTCCATTCAAAGGGATCTGCATGCTACCCTGTGAATTAAGGAAAGCCTCAGGGATATGCAGGCGCGTGATACCCACATTAAAGAAGGGGACACTAACACCCTCTATTTTCATCTAAAAGCCTCATCTAGGTGCCAAAATGTTTTTAACTCTTGCATCTCACATTCATATGGTACCAAAGCCTACGACTATGATGGAATCTAAGATGCTATCTCAAGTTATTTTCAGAATCTCTTTTCGACAGGAAGTATTAACATCTCTGTTGAGGTGTAGGACTAAATCAGAGCTGTGATCACTGAATAAATTAACAGGAAACTTTCCAAAGATGTGACAGATGATGAGATTCATCTGTCCCTGAAACATATCGACACTACTAAGGCCTCAGGCCTAGATGACTTCCATGCCCTCTTCTACAAAAAATATTGGCACATTATTTGTCATGACATATGCAATCTGATGAACAATATCTGGGCTAGGAAAACAATCCTTTCCAACATTAATGAAACTATCCTCATCCTCTTCCCAAAAATCAAGAAACCCCTCGTGGTCTCTGATTTCAGACCTATCAGCCTCTTAAACGTCTCTTACAAGATCTTCTCAAAGATCCTTGTTAATCGGCTGCGTTCATGGTTGCCTGATATCATCTCAGAAAATTAAAGTGCTTTTGTTGCTAAGAGACTGATTACTGATAATTTCATTGTGTCCCATGGAGTGTTCCACTCCATGAAAACACGCTCCACCATGAAAAGAGGAACCATGGTGTGGAAACTGGAGATGAACAAGGCCTACAATAAAGTGGATTGTCATTTCCTCAGATTCTTGATTCTGGAAATGGGCTTCTACTCTAAGTGGATAGACATGATCACGCATTGTGTCTCGTCTGTATCCTTCCGAGTTAATGTCAATTGTGTGCTCACCCGTGGCTTCTCACCAGCCCAAGGCCTTCTCCAGGGATACCCTATTTCCCCCTTTCTTTATATCTTGGTGGCTGATGTTTCTTCTAACCTCATGTTCAGGGAAGCTTCCTCTCATCCAATTCATGGGGAAAATGTCTACAGTGCGAGCCCACTGGTTTCAAACCTTTTTTTTCCGATGATTTCCTTCTTTTCTTCAGAGCAACCCATAATCAGTTCCTCTCTATAGGCCATGTGATCCAACAGTATGAGAGGGCCTCAAGTAAACAATCAATCATATTAAGTCAGAAGTCTCCTTCAGCTCTAGGGTCCCACTTTCCAAAAGAGAAGAGCTTTGTGCCATTACAGGCATTCATTTGGTCAAGAAGCATCAGAAGTGCATAGAGTTACCCATGGTGATCGACTGATCCCAAAAATAAATCTTCACATCTTTTCTTGATAGGATAGAGAAACAAAATCCAAGGATGGACCCCAAAAAGGATTTCCAAATCCGGCAAGGAAATACTCATAAAGGCTTCCCTACAATCTATTCCCAGCTACTTTATGTCCCTATTTAAGATTTCTGATATTGTTGTCAACTAGATCCACTCACGTACAACAAACTTCTGGTTGGGACAAAACAATTGAAGGAATAAAACCCACTGGATTTCCTGGAAAAGTCTCTGCCATCCAAAATCTAAGAGAAGAATGGGTTTCCGGGACCCCTTTCTCTTTAATGATGCACTGTTGGAAAAGCAAGGATGGCTACTTATTAACCACCCATCCTCTCTGTGTGCACAAGTTCTCCATGCTAAATACTTCCCACACATGGATTTTTAGGATTCCTCTCTTGGCCCCCAACCCAGCTTCCTCTGGAGAAGTATCTTGGGTTCCCAAAGCCTTCTGGAAAATGGGATAGATTAGAGGATTGGGAATGGTTCATCTATTAATATCTAGATGGATCCATGGTTGATTGATAAGGACGTCATGCAGGCATCATCCCCAGCACAACCAGGTCTCGAATGTGCCACCTTCAGGTGCCTTTTTACTGATCATGGAAATGGGTGGTGCATGGAAAAGCTTCACTCTTGGTTCAATGAATGAGATGAAAGTATTATCCAGAGTATCCCCTGTGTTCCAGATGTAGGCCCCGAACACCTCTTCTGGATCAATGACATCTCAAGAGCCTATACGGTGAAATCCAGCTATCATCTAACTCTTTGTACTCAGTATGACGAAAGGGAAGGGGGCATGGAAATTGTTGTGGAAGCTCAACGTCCCCCAAAAAGTCCACCACTTCTGGTGGTAGGTGTTCTCGGGCATCCTCCATACCATGAGCCTCCTCGCCTTCCGACATTTTTCCAGTGAAATGTTCTACCCCTTCTTCTCGGACATTACAGAATATCCCCTCCACGCTATCATCCAATGTCCGGGGGAAAAAGATATTTGGAACAAAAGGGGATCATTCGCGGATAATTCACTGTATTTGGACTCTAACCTCCACTATCTCCTGAGGCGTTGGTGCTCTTCCTCTTCACTGACCAATGCGGGATCAATTTTCATCATGACATGGAACATTTGGGATCGTCGTAACGATTTTGTGTTCAACCATGTCATTAATCCTCTTGATTTCTGGACTGAATGGGCATCATCCTGGATTGAGGGCTGGCAGCATCACTCTGGACAACATAATCCCTTTGGACCCCTTTCCCCTTCTTCCCATTGGTGTCCTCCACTGGAAGGGATCCTGAAGATTAATGTGGATGCGTATCTCCCCAAGGATGGTCCTGCCGGCCTTGGTCTACTGGCCCGGGATCATTTTGGTCAAATCATTGTATCCAAACATGAATACCATCATGCTCTTTTGGAGTTTTTTGTAGAAGAAGCTGCTGCCATCCTTGTCGGGCTGATGTTTGCCAAAAATCGTGGATGGGAAAAAAATCCACCTTAAGTCGGGCTCTCTCACTACTATCAATGCCATCAACCTCAACGACGATGACCTTCAATCTCTTGGCCCCCTCATCTATAAAATCCACTCTCTCCATCAATGTTTTACATACTGCACCTTCTACTTCATCAGAAGGGAAGGGAACACTGCTGCCAATTAGCTGGTGGCCTCTGGCCCTCTTGATGACGACCAACTCTGGTTGGACCACTTTCCGTCAAGGCTTCGCACTTGTACTTCCACTGATCTCCGTTTTTAATGAATCCTTATTTTACTCAAGAAAAATTTAACTTTTTTAAGGACACTTTCCTATAGTATAATGAGTGAATATTTATATTTTTTATTTTAGAATTAATTTTTAAAATAACTATTTTTTTTAAACAGAATTATTTCTTATCGAATTATTATTTAACATAATATTTCAAATAAAAATTAAACTAATTTGTTCTTTGTATTCCAGAATGTGAAATATATAAATATGTGTATATTGAATTTTAATTATATGAAAATACTATCATAAAATTATAATTTTATATTGTGGTTATACATGACATTGAAAATTTTTATTTTAAAATATTTTAAGGACGTCATTTTTCCACAATATTAACTATACAGATAGTTATTTAAACTATTATATGAATAATTATATGGGTTTTATATACATTCAAAAATGTGAAAATTATTATATTATAAATTGGATTAAAGTTTCATAACATTATTAACATTTTGAATATTTAATAAAACTATTTTAATAGAATAATTATTCAAATATTAAATGATCTTTTGATGAAAATCATTGTTATTTTGAATCATATATATATATATATGTAATATTAACATTTTTTTAAACAAAATTTTCAAAATTTATAAATATTTTTATTCAATTATAATAATTATTATTATGTTTTTTAAGATAATACATTTTAAATTATTAATTTAATTTAAAAAAGTATAATTATATAATATGAAATATTTAAATATATGTTTTATACAAGAATTTAATAATAATAACATTTAGTTTAAAAAAAAGTAATGATAAGATAATTTTAGTAAATTATTTGTTTTATATATAACTTTTGAATTCATTTAAAGTTAAGATAATAATTGAGATATAATAATAATTATTGATTATTAAAATAACAAAAAATAAGGAATCCCGTAAAGGTATTTCAGTGTCGAGCCACGTTGAGGGTGAGAGGGAGAGATCATAGTGGTCTTGATCAACAGGGGACTCGCGGGGGTCCCACGTAGTGAAGGTTTCTCCACTGTTGTGAACCGTGGGATGGATGAGTAGCTTTGGTGGTGTTTGTGTGGTGTCGGGTCGTGTTGAGGTCACATGACCACACGTCTTGAGGGCTTCGTTCGAGGTGGGGGAAATGGCCCTGAGTTCGAGCAACCACTAAGGGCTTTAGCTTGTTTGTTGTCCAGAATGTGTCGTCACATGGGATCTTTTGAGTCGCACTAGATGAGTGTCTGTGGAGGATCAGGTGCACCGAATGAGGCCGGAGCTGCTGAGAGGTTTTTACCCGGTGAGGTCGGGGACAAGGCCATTGGTCGGTGACGTTGCGCTGAGCTCGGATGCGGATTCCGACTAAAGCTCCTAAGGGTGTTCTAGGTGGTGAGGGTTTTGTTTTTCTAGAACTAGTAGGGCGGGTCTTCTATCCAAATCTCTTTTTTGATTTATGTTTTTTATGTCTCATATTCTCAGTTTCTTCGATCTGTAGATAGGTATTTTTTTAATGGTTTTGTTGGTTTTCATCTACATTTCTAATCCATGAATGTTTTAATTTTGGACTATAAACAATGGTTATATCATTTTATTCAAATTATTTGTTCTCTCGACCTTGTTTAACTCTGTTTAATATTAGTTATGTCAATTTTGTTACATTAATTTTCTCTAATTTATTGAATGTGAATTATGGAATCTTCACCTATAGTTCGACCTTACACCACAAGCCTGAACCCGTCACTATAAAAAATTTATTAAAATGTCTCTACTGGTCCCAGTCAAACAATATGGGTATGAATATAAAGGACTCACTTCTTAATGTAATTGAATGGGGGGAAGCCTTGTTTGAAGCTCTGTGGGTGTGTTCAAGACAACATAAATAGACCAACATTTATGTATTCAATTAAGGGATTATTTATGATTTATTTTATGTTTATGTTCTTCATAAATTATTTGAAGGAAATTACATTATTTCATAGTTATAATATTTATTTTTCTAGTTTTTCTAAGAGAATATTATCTTTCAAATACAATCCATAAAAATTTCCATTTTTAATTAGTAAGAGAATTCCTCAATTAAATCTTTAAAGATTATATTCACTTTATCAAAACTATTTTTATTCAGTTTGGTGTAAGGGAATTCTATATTTCCTTCTTCATGAAATTTCTTTTATACATTGTGTATATAGGATATATATATAAATATATATAAATATATATATATTGGTACTATTTATATCCCATTCTATCCATTTTTTGAAAGACTTTTATGTTATATTTTTTTCCTTAAATGGTGTTTTAGAAAAACATGTTGTAATTAAGAAATATAACAATTCTGGTTTTTAAAACCTATATATATAATATGAGTATATATATTTTTATACAACTTTCAATCTTAACCTATTTTATGTTTTTCAAATGACGATTTTTGGTATTTAACGGATGCCTCTATTGTGAAAAACCCTTAGAAGGACTATTTTTATGTACTATGTTTAATTTAACTCATATTGAAATATATATGTATATATATTTATATTTTAATATATATAGAAATACAAAACCTCTTCTAGTTTCTGTGTTTTTGAGTAATTAAATTGGTATGATGTCTTTTTATAATTCTTATAAGAACTTATTTGGTTTCTTTTTTGGATGTGCTAAAATCACACACTTCATATAAATTCAAATACAGTTATATAGGTATATGCATATATGTTTATTTTAAAACACCATATTGATTATGTGTTTCAATCTTGAAGGAAGAAAACATACCATTATATATATACATGTATACTGTATGAGTGTTCTTTTGGGTTTTTTGTAATTGAACTATATAAACATATATATGATTATATATACGCCTATAAGATTTAACCATAACCCAAATTAAATTGTAATAAAACTAAATTTGGTGGTTAATTTATGTTTTTGATATGTTTAATTAAATTCTAATGAATGTATGCATTACATAAAACAAATGTTTCACTATAATTCAACTGGGTACTATAAATGTTTTCACTAATTTTTTTGACATGGTTGTTTATCAGCGCATTCTTTGTGTAAAATGAAATCTACCTTCATTCAAAATTATTCATTTTAAACTATAAATTTTCTTTTATATGAATCAAGTATTTTAAAAATCAAGTAACTACCATTTTTGTGGTATCCCCATCTATTCATTACTTGTGTGTTTTGAATCAATATCACATGCCCAAAGAATATATACTAGTTTTTGCATGTCGTTGAGAAAATTGTTATCTAAATAATAACTCTATATTATGATTTAGTGTATTGCTAATTCCATTTATTAGTGCATGAATTGAGCATGAATAAGAAACATTTATTTTAATGCATTAAAATTTTATTACTATGGAAGGGTTCGTAATGTTATTATTTTATGTGATGAATCAAACAATTTATTATTTTTTTATCACTTAAGAAAATTTATGAAAGAAAAGTATTTAATTATTCAAAGTGGTATGTGTAACATTGAATAAGAGACATAATTTAATTATTTAAAGTGTTATGGGAAACTTTGAATAAGATCCATAATTTAATAAATCAATGTGGTTTGATGCACATTGATTTAGAGAGATGGGGAATGCATTGGATATAGTATGTGAGGGTGTGGCCCGTTATAGCCCCTTGATGCATCGATAGGTCTCATGAGACAAATAGACATGGAATTGGATGATTCATTTCCCTATTATGATTTATGGATTTTGGATGAGGCCTTAATCAATAGACATCTTGGTTGGGGCCTTGACACAAAAAGAATATTCAACAAGTAGAATATTCTTTATTAAAGAGCTTATGTTTATGAAAATTAGATAAAGTAAAAGCTTATGGATTATTAATTATTCAACACTTAGAGAATTATCAGCTGGTAAATGTTTCACAGTAATGAAGGGATGAAATTTAAGTCATTATTTTATAAGAATCTCTGATCATGTATTACTCTTATATTTAAATTATATACTAGCATTTTCACATTTCATTCTTATTAAAATTATAATTTATCTACTTATTAATTCAGTATGAGCATTCTTATAACTGGAACATGTTTCTTTGTAATTGTGTTAGTATTCTATGAAATGTGATATTTTTATTCTTAGACAAAATGGTAGGTTGTAATACATGTGTTATAACATCCCTAAAGAAAATGATTTCCAAATAATTTTAAAGGAATGCTTTCAAAAGGGTTTTATTGGTATATTATGTTTTTTTAAAACCCCTTATTGGGAATTTTTATGCTCACCCTACATTTTTAAATAATTTTTTTTAGTATTAGTTTTTAGCCGAAGAAGCATGTCAGAAGTGGCTAGTTTCCCAGTACCTGAATATTAATGATCCCGAGTATGGGAAATGATGTGTAAAGTAGCAATGCATGTTTTGTAAAAAATTACACATCATGTTTTATGGCACTAGCTCTGTGTATTCTGGAGTCAGGTTGTAACAAGGATTTCCAATGAAGGCTCAAAGCGCAACTCAAGGATCAGGAGTACACGCTCTATGAGCTCGCCATCCCTGATGGAACCCATCTAAGAGATGTACTCCATGAGTGACAAAACAACCATTATTAATGGTATGCCCGAAGGGGAGTGCTCCACCTAAAACTTTATGCTTGAACTGCCTCTATTGCCTGACACTAGAGGTCTCGCTGTCACGGTCTTGTTCCCGAGGTAAGACCAAGGGAAACCAGGAGAAGAGGCCCACTCTTTGAAACTGAAATTAGTTGGGGAAGCACTACTCTAGTCTATCCAACGTTATTTCAGCCACTCCAGTAAGAAGTGGCCTACACCTTAGTCCATTAAAGGAGAACTAACTTATACCTTGGTACCGATTACATCAAGTGGAGGGGCCTTCTCCTCGTAACTGTGTCCCACATTTGATGGATCTCCAATTCTCATGAAGGACCCGCTCCTCATCTCTACTCAGAGATGAGGATATACTACTCCATAAGCGAGGAACTACACCCTACCCTTTAGGGGAGTACAACTCTGGTATTTTTTTCACTATGGGGGACCCAATCCCTAGTACGTCAGGGGATTATCGACCCCAGGATAGAGGACCCACACCCTGGCATGGTAGGGAAATACTGACTCTACTGGAACAAGGTGTAAAGAGGACCCACAACCAGAATTGGTAGAGGAGTACAACTCAATGACTAAATGACTTGGGCCCTGGTAAAGTAGGTGAGTAACATACTATGTCTCAATATCTGATGTGACGGACCCACACCCAAGTACGGTAGGGGAGTACCAAACCTCGTCTATATGGCCCAGGCCCTGGCATGATAAGGGAGTACCGACTCTACTGTAGCACTGCGTAAGGATTACCCTCACCCTGGTATTAGAGTACATAAGTCTATGTGAGTTATGTATGGAGGATCCATGCCCTAGTCCAATAGAGGAGGACTGACACCCAAGATAGAATAACCTTATCATAGGAAAACTAACTCGAACCCATGAAGTTGGAAGTCCCGTCTCTACCAGAGCAGAGGAGTAAAGAATACATGCGCCATGAGTCATCAAGGGAGTAACTGTACTAACTCTCACCACAAGAAACACTCTGGTTCTGTCTCTTAGGATATTAGTCATACCTCAACTACCACAAAGTTCCACAAAGAAGTGACCTGAAAGACCACCATGTCATAAGGGTTCCAACACGACAGACGACGTGTTAATCAGATGCCCGGTTTGTAAGTTGTAGGCATTTTAGTACCAAGGGCCGGGTTGGATTTATATTCAATTAAACCTGGACATTCTTCAACTTTTACCAAAATTATAGTGGATTATATCAAAAGGAACTCCTCATCCCAAGGATTTCAGCACTATAGATGGTTCGTCAAACAAATGTTTGGTTTAAGAGATAAGGTCCTTTAAGTGTAACTGGGTCAAAATGGGTCTGGGTTCGGTCCAACATGGCTTGGCTGACTCGAATCGACCCGATCTAGGTTCGTCCAAACTCGGGATGACCTGGCCTGTTGGGCCCGGCCTAACCTGTTTAGTTCAGCCTGCCTGGCGGTGCGGCCAACCATGCTCACCCCAGCCCACTGTTGCGGGCATGCTCCCTTTTCTGTGGACATGACATAACAGCTTCTAACACCTACTAACATGGCCGATCCCACTAGGCACATCCCCCATGTAAACCCACTTGTAAGGTTGATGTTTCTACATGGTTCCATGCTGGCGCTGTGGGACTCCAGTGCCGTGGCCCATCGCGACCACGACTTATGTCACCTAGGGGCGCAACCGGGGTGCGCCTCCTCCTATAGCCACCAGTCGGGCCAACAACCCATCTCTTCTCTACCAAGCACATGGCTAGTGTTCCCACGTTCCACCGTCGGTTTTGACATTCTAGCTGTAGCCTCGCCGGGCCGATGAACGCACTCTGGTGGTCTATTTTTTCGCACTGTTTTCTCCTGCGGCCTCCTGTGGGTTCCCTCTTCACTACGACGACTGGAGATCTTTCTTGCCATCAATTTTGATGAGCTGACTACAACGAACACATTAGAAGAGGGGATCAGGCTTTGTTTGTATTGGACCACGCCCTCCATGTTAGAGTAGAAAAACTAGAGGGGTTCAAGAAATGCAGTTGAAACCAAAATAAAACAATCCCAACATGGAACCCCCAAAGATAACCTCCCACATGAATGAGCGACTTGAATATTGACCTATTCATGGGTTGATATGAATCTGTCATTAAAAAAACAAATAATGGGGGAAGACTTTAAACAAAACATACCCCTTCCTCTTATGATGTCCGATGCTACAACATTCATCTTCAAGGGATTTATGATGTCGACATCGCTTACCAGTTCCGATCTTTGAAAGGCGTTAAAGATGAAGATGTCATGTCAGTGTTTTTCATTCTTCATTGGGGTGGAAGAACATTAGAGGTTCCCCTAATAATCCTTAAAAAAATTTATCAATATTTCCCCAACGTGTCGAACTATAAATAGGAGCACGTCATAGTGTTCCCATTATGATGTGACGTCGCGTTGTTACACTATTTTAATTAAGAAACAATGTCGTTGTTATGCATCATTAATGAATCGTTATGTTGTGAGTTTAACAAGACATTAATGAGACTCATTGATGTACATCCACACATCCCTATCTCTTCCCTGTAGCGTCGCCGTCCGCCACCCAAATGTGAGAAAGAAAATAAAATATTTCTTTTATTAATTTTCTTGAAAAGTCTGAAAATTAACTTTTCTGCATCCCCTTGGCGGCCGAAGTTAAGTCATTCATTGGCGAATCCCGACATTCTGAATTCAAAGGTATCCTCAGATTTTTGATCTGAGCAATGGTTCAAAAGATAGAAAATCATATTGTAAAATTTACTGAAAGTAACTTAAAAAATGTCTGAAATTCTGTCCTGGGCTCATCGGGCCTCAGAATCACATGTTGTCTGAACATATGGTCTCATAAAAATAAAATTTATTTTTTTGAAAACAAATTTCCATATTATTAAGAGAAATTACATACTCAATTTTGGTTATTGATAATGTATTTATGGATGGTTAAAATTGTGTTAATTGAGTTGGTATAAAATCCATTATTGAAATATTATGCTTTAATCACTGATTCTGGGTGTATGGGTCTCGGTTTTTCTCAATAGCTATTAAGGGGGGGGGGTTATATACCTTTAAAGTTTAGAAATTTATCATATGATGATAATTTATTAGTTAAAGATACTATTATGGGTTGAAACATTTTAGTATTATAATAATTTTAATGGAATAAATACCCTTTTTATATTTTATGTCATTGGATTTTAAGGTGACTAATGATATTTTCAAAAAAAAAAATTATATTTTAATTAATCATTGTGTTATATATGATGCTTAGTAATAACATGTTATTTCGTGTGAAGTTATTTGGCATTAATGTTATTAAGGAAATGAGTTAAAAGAAACCAATAACCTTTAACGTTAGTACATTCTTGTATGAAGTGGTAATTGTGGTTAATGGGAATAAAGATGTTATCATATTTTGGGAATATATTAAATTGAGATATGATTCAGTGACTAAGTGATAATTTTTTTGGATAAGTTTACTATTTTTTAACATTATATGATTAAGGTAAATGGAATATTGTTGGATGATATGGGATTTTATTTAAGATATAAATATTGATTTAAATTTTGGAAGGATATATGACTTTATTGCATCTTTATGGCGATTCAGGTTTTTATAGAAAAAATTATATATTTTTTGAAATTTTATGATTAGGGAATATAAATTTTTGGTATGTCACTTTATGAGTAATTAATATTATTAATGGATAAATGTTATGTTCATTTAGGATATATGTGACCAAATATTTTGGATTTTTGGTTTTTAATTTCGTTAAAAATATTTTTTTATGAGTATGAATGTTAAAAATTTGTGAAATGATCTATGTTATCCTTTGGGTGTGAATTTTGAGTTTTTGAAGATTAATATAGCATCAATTAATATAAATTGTTATTCATATTGGATATTATCATTTCTTATGATAAAAATCTTTAGTTTTCATTAAAGGATAAAAATTGGAGATGTAATTATTCATCCATTTGTGGATGTTGTGATTCGTTGGAAGTTAATTTTAGTGGTTCAACAATAAAAATTCATCATTTAGAATATGAGATGAAGTATAGGTGGAAAACTGATTAAAAGACAACCAAAGGGAAAAAATTATGATTATGGTATGAAATGAAGTAAAGTATATTTTCAATTACTATATTTCTTGATGGTAAAATAATCATCCAAATTTATCAAGATGAAGATAAATATATCGAGTCTTATATCCAAAATATCTCTCAACTATGAATGTAGACCTATTTCACCAGAAGAAGACTCATTATGGTAAATGGATGGTTTATGAAATACTTATTAAATGATAATTTTACTAATCTTAATCTAAAAATTGTTCTCTATTTCCAAATTAAACTTTATCAATGAGGATTAAAAGGAATTTCTTATGTTCCACCATATAGAATTTATTCTAGAAAAGATTTAAAATTATTTTTTATCGAACATGAGATAAAATTGAATGGTAATTTATATATGGGGGTAGATTGTAACATCCAAATATTTTAGAGTTTATTCTATATTAAATAAATACTATTTTTGATATATTGTTAGAAATACAACACAGAGCATAAGAGAACTATGATATACTAATGAAATATTATTATTTAAATATGATTGTTAAAACCATGCCATTAGTTTGGAAGATATGAATAAGAGTAACCAAATTATGAAATTTAAGTTGAAATTTTTTCTTTATTCAATTTTTTGACTATTTATATTGAAATAAGTACTCAATTTTTAATAATAATACTTAAATCACATCAGTATAAAATCCCTTAAATGTATAAAAGAATCATTTTCTATAAAAGATTGTTTTCGTAATATTTTTTATTTACATTTAAAATCCAAATTAAAGGATTTTAGAAATTTTAATGTATAAAATTGAAATAACTTCATTATATCATCATATCAAATATAGAATAGGGTGCATTTTTTGGATTCTTCTAAAATGATTGGTTTTTTGGAGAATAGTGAAAAAACATATTTTTATAAAAAATTTCATTTATTTTAAATTGTTTAAAAAGTACCAATATATTTTTATTGGTTTTAATGTAAAATTAGTCCCATTATTAGAAACATTATCATATTAATTAATTAGGAATCAATACAATACTCTATTTTGGTATGAAATCATTTGTATACATAAAACATGTATTTTTCTAAAAATTATTTTCATTGCGTTGCACACAATTTTAATTCCATTTTAAAATGATTTTAAAAACATTAAAATTAATATAAACATGATGAAGTATTGTTTTCCATAAAATTCATGAATAATTATAAATTATTATTGATGGTGAATGTATTATATTCTAATTAAATTATTATTGGTTGAATTGATTTCATAATTATCCTCTTTAAATTAATTAAAATATAACTTAATATCCATCTAAAATTATTTAGTCACATATTATATATATTAATATTTCCTGTATTTATAAGATTTCCAATCAGTTCACTTATGAAAAGAAATATCATCACCACTCTTATCCACATCAATTGAGTCCTTTATGTCAACCAATATATAATAAAAAACATTTTATGAATCCTTATAGACATTATATAGCTGATGGTATTCTAAATAGAATAACCCAATGTTCCTTAAAATAGATCCAAAGGAGGCTTCTCAAAGAATAGGTAATTATCTTCACTGAATCATATTAAATTCATTTTTTATTCTACATCCTACAAATAAAATTCAATAATATTAACATAGTGGAATTAGTAAAATTATATTACTAAAACTTTATCATAATATAAATTATATATTCATCATCCATCCTAATAGAATATGAATTAATCAATAATTTATTCATATAGGCAATATTCTCTAAAAAGTGATGTAATTAGATTTTCATCAACATCTCATGGACGATTATGTTGATGGATTTAATGTTTTTACAAGGTTATTATTAAATTATTATGATTTTTTAATTATAAAATAGTATCTACCTTTTTCACTCTCCTATATATAGTAAAAAGATAACATCACCCATAGGTACATGTGGAAAACCACCTTAATAAAGCGATGAAATTTTTTCCACATTTCATCTTAATATATATGTGAATAAGGATATATTTAATGAAATTATATGATATATATAATATAATTTTCATTATATAAAGGTTAATTAAAATCTAAATTTCTTTTATTCCATCTATTTAAAAAGTGGAAATATAACTTGTACGTACATACAGACTACCGTCTCTACGAAGTGATACAATTCATTTTTTATTACCACATTACATGAATGGTTATAAAAGTTTTTATAATAATTAAATATGATACTTATTAAATGATTAATATTCTGGTGATAATGAAATCATTTCTAGGGTGGATGAATGAGAACCACTATAGTAAAACATTCATTAAAAACAAAATAGTGAACACTTGGAACAATTATTTTAATGAAGAAATATTAATAAATTAGAGATAATATGTTATAAGTGAATCAAATTTTTTATGATATATATGAATATGGTTATGTTATATATTTATAATAAATATAAATTTATTTTGTATTAGGTTAAGATAATGTATAATGAATTTTAGTATAGAAAACCACAATTTTCATATAAAAATATCACATCTTTTTTGATGGATATTTGTTACATAACATTATGATCTGTGCCATAATCATATATTTTTAGTATCTATGAAAACTTGGAAACCTAAAAATATGGTTTATAATTTAATTACATAATATCCAAGTATTTTTTTCATAACTATAATCCTTCTTATACATTTCATAAATAATAAATTTATTCATAATTGGGTGTCAGAAAACATAACAATAGATGAGCTTAGATTCTATCTAAAGATAGAAAATAGAGATATCAGTGTTTACTTAAACATAAATTATGTATAATTGTATGATAATGTGATTAAAAAAAATTTAAAACCATACCTTGAATATCATAGATCAAAATATTGATTCATATAATAAATATTGGAAGTTAATAAATCATAAATGATAAAGGAGTCAAAGAACCAAATCCATGAGATCATAACATTAGCATAAAACATAAGTTTGTGGAATACACATAATAATATAAAATAATTTCCTTTGTAGAAAAGGACCACTTACAATATTATCATATTGGATCATGTTAACTTCCCAAACCATCATATCCTTATTCAATTTTCACCCCAAGACTATTATAATGGACATAGTACCTTACTGAACTAGATTCACTACCCATTATTATCCTTATTATTTCATGATATATCAATCATTAACCAATGAATTGGAGGGATATATAATTTTACGACCTGTTATAAAAACATGAAAATTATTTATATGTTGTTTAAAAAATCCTAAAGCATTCATCATATCAGAATTTCTGAAAAAGAAATGGTTTTCATAATTGTTTCATTAATTCATCATAACATAACCTATATAAAAGAAACTTGTTCAATATCCTAAATAACCTATGAAAAAGAAATTATTTTCATAGAATCATCATTATATCATCATAATCATAATACATCCAAATAAAAAAGTTGTTTGGTATCATTTGATCATATCCCTAATAAATCATAAGTAACATCAAAGGATTTATCATAAAATAAAACACCATTAAAATATCACATGAAATATTTATTGAGGAAAATAAAATTTTCATTTAGAAAAAAAATTATTTATAATCTAAAAATTTCAAAAATATTAAAGAAACCATTTTATTTTAAAATTACCTCATAAAATTGTAAATAAAAATTAAAATCCATGAGTGTTCATGATGATAGGAAATTATATTCAAGTCATGTAAGTTAAAATAAATTTTCCTTTCACATCTTTAGTAAAACAAAAAAAGTAATTTTTTTTAAAATGAAAAATATATTCATTTAAATTTTTTTATAAAATTTAAAACATGGTTAAAAAATATTTTAAAAAATAATAAAATAATAGTAAAATATTTGTTATGTTTTTAGAAAACATGGACTTGGAAGGAAAAAATTTTCAACTGAAGAGAGAAATATATTATCTTTCACTTTAAAATGCTAATTTTCTCTTGAGTTATTAAAAAGAGGGAAGTGGAAGGAAAAAATTTATTCTACATAAATAACCATAATAGAAGAAAATTACTAATATTATTTAGTGATAGATCCTGAAATTTCATCGTGAGATGCATAATAAAAAAAATTCAGAGAAACAATGAGATTGGAACATAAAATCCAATACCTCAAGTTCAACTAGTTTCAAAATCTCCCTAAAGGCATGTATAAAAAATAAAAATTTATTATAATTTGAAAATATAATCATTTAAATACTTCTAATATCATTTATGATCCCATTATAACATTTAAACACCCACTCATTAACAAATCCTTATTAAAAATCTCAGTTTGGGTGTTAACTCGTTCGTTTTTCATGAGGTTTTTTCGTTCTGTAGTTCCAATCCTTGTACTTTTATCATGGTTAAATAATATATATAATGTTAAAAATGATATAATAATAATATATATATTCATTATATATATATATATATTTATAGTAATCCATAAATTATAAATATTGAAAAATGAATTACATTGTTCTTGGAGACGGTAAGTCGTACGTACGCATGAACATGTTTTTTTAATTTTTAAAGGATGGAATGAAAGGAATATTATTATTAATTAATATTTATTGAACAATTATTATATCATATATATAATATATATTCATTAAATCTATTCTTATTGCCATCCATGTAAATTATAATAGAAAAATGAATCACATCATTTCGTGGAGGTGGTAGTTCATACATACACACACATGAAGTTTTCATTTACTAAGTAATTGTAAGATAATAAGGTAGATATTATATTATAATAAAATAAGAATATTTATATCATAAATATAATATATAAATATTGATCCAATCATAATAAAAATTCATTAAATATGGTGATGGAAAATGAATTGTATCGCTACGTGGACGCAGTAGTACACATGTACACACAAGTGATAATTCCACTTACCATTTGATTGAATATTGGTGAATAATGATGGTTACATAATCATAATAAAATTTAATTTTATTGAATATACTTAATTCATTGTTTTATGATGAATACCATATATTTAGAGGAGGTAGAAGAAGAATTTAGTTAAAATAGGTTGGGTAAGATGATTACATCTCCTTTAGTTGGCCTCCCCTAGATCATTTTTTCGGACCATTATAATAGTATTTTAAGATGTTAATAGTCAAAAATTAATGTAATAGTAATTATATATATGATTTGGGTAGGGTAATTTAAAATAATAAGGATCAATCTGATGTAAATAAGAAAACGGAGGGGTGTCCTTTTTTAAGTGGGGGAGGTGACACACCTATAATTTATTAATAGAATAAAATATAATAAATAATTATAAATAAAAATCCTTCCAAATTGAAATATATTATAATTTGGTATTTGAAGAAGTCCAAATATAGATGTTAAATGGGATTTAAACAAGTTTAATTGTGAATCTTACCCTTATCTCTGGGTTTAAACCCATAGTAAACCCATTTCAACCTTAAATATGATTTTTTTCTATATTTACTAATCATTATAATGAAAAATGAAATTTGAATAATTAATATTTTTTAAATGATGATTCCAAATATTTATTCTATTTTTTGAAATTAAATCTCAAAAAGTGGTAGAAATAAATTTTTATATAAAATCAAAAAATGTGACGAAAAATAGTTTTCAAGAATTTGTTTATATATTGTTTTATAAAATAATTCATATAAATTGATTAAAATAAACATATTTTGTTTATTAATAATAAAAATTAACTAATGTTACTTTTAAAACCACTTTAAAACAAAATTTAACTTTTTAAATTCATTAAATGAAAAAGGTAGTTTTTAATAAAAATTAATATTTTTAACTATTTTAAAAAATAATAATATTTTCCAAAAAATTATAAATATTTACTCTAAGATAATTTTGACATTTTTATTTGAAAATAAATTAATTTTTTAAAATAAATTTTCTAAAAGTGGAAAAACTATATTTATATTATATACTCATAAAATGAGAAAACATTCTTGAGGAAATGAAATGGATTTTTAAAACATATAACGGCATTATTAAAAATTGAGTACTTATTTATAAATATTTTTTATTTGTATAAAACATTTTAAAATATTCTAAAAATGTGGTTATTACTCTTTAAACATCCAATTTAATGTCTAGGATACATTGGTATATTATATTACTTTTCATTTAGACTCAGGGTTGTATGTATGACATGCTATCAAAGAAATTAAATTTATTTTTAAAAATATATATCATATCATATTAGGGTGTTACATTATATCACCCTTAAAATGAATTTTCCCTCAAAGTTCCATCACTATGATATAAAAAGTGATGATATATCTATTTTATTACATCCCCAGGTTACTAAGTACCTTCTTTGAATTTTTGAATTCTCCATCAAACTATAAATAAGTGAGTAGTATTGTTCTATATAACTTTATCTACTCGATATAATATTTATACCATTTTTTGTTAATATGAAAGATCATGATCCAATGGTATGACCACTCTACTTTGTACATGTGAAGGATCAGACATGCACTACCTCAATAGTGATACAGGGAACATGTAATTAACTTAAGAGAGGTTTGGTAGAATCACCCAGTGATAAGCCCCCACATCTACTTGATTAAGAATCTAAAAGGGGCCAATATACATAGGACTTATATTTCTTCTCTTTTTGAATCTTATAACCTTATTTCATAGGGAAATTCATAAGAATAAATTATGAACATATTCGAATTACATATCTTGAAAATGATTTTCATTATGTTTTTTCCATTTACTCTAAGATAATTTGAGTGTTTATAGATGAATTTTAATTTATTTACCATTTTTTAGATATCTCATGTCCTAATATATTTATATCTCTAGCTTTATCTCGAAATATTGTATTTCTACACTTATTTCTATAGAGGTATTCATAAAGATACATCTGAATTCTTGATTGAAAGTTATTGTTGTATGAACACTTGACCAGAGGAAGGTGTTGATCCCAACCACCTTTGAAATCCATAGAAATAAAATTTCAGAAAAACATCTAGGTTTTGAATGGTAATCTCAGACTGACCATCTATATGATGATGGGAAGTAGCATTGAAGCTCATCTCTATATCTAGAGCCTACAAAATACTTCTCAAAAAATATATGGTAAAACTTGGATCCTGATCAAATACAATAGAATGTGTTACTCTATGAATCCTTACTGATTCTATAATGTATATTTTGGAAATTTGATTAAGATATAAATATTATTTGATATAAATGATGTGTAATAAATTCATAAGGTGATAGAATGAACCCAAATAAAATTATATACCTTAGACATTTTGGAGAGTGTGATGAATATTTATATGGTGGTTTTCCCATTTCAATTCTAGTATTGGTAATGGTTGTGACATCCCCTTAGAATTATATCTCTTATATTAAACTTTATAAAAAATAGGCCTTGATATATATGCTCATAAATATATCTCTTCATGTTATCCTACTAGAAAAACTCTTTCAAATACCTATATAGATTTCTACTTTCAGGATGGATAAAGATTGATGAAGTATAAGATTCATCCCGAAGGCCCTTCTTTAAATATGGTGTAGACATGAAACAGACATGGTTTTAGAACCTTATCATTCCATTATAATCCTGGTTGAAGTGAAGAACATTTTGGAACTTCTTCTATAGCTCCACATATTACTTATAAAACATTTTAATCCTCACATGGATTGATAGTTTAACACTCATTTGAGAAAGATAATATTTCTTCCCTTCCATCAAGACATCCAAATCCATCCTTTGAAAATGAATTAATATTAGATCTTTTACGATCCTAATCATCTATAGTCTTGAATAATCCTTTCAACTCAGAGAATCTTCCACCTTTTTCTCTTTCCTAGGGTGGTAATTTATTGAGTAGTAATAATCATTAATCAAATTTAACCATATTGTCTTCTGTATATTTAACTCTTTCTGAGTTAATATATACTTTAAAATTTTATGATCATTATATATGTCACAAATTTCATCATTAAGATAATTCATCCGTAAAATTAATGAAAAAATTACCATTGTATACTTAAAATAATGCGTTGGTAATTTTTCTCATAAACCTTCAAATATCATGGGGAATATGCTTTCACTTTATCATTTTCCCTGGGATTCATCCAAATACATTTTTCGATGGATCGCTATAGATTAGAAAATATTCTCCACTGCAAGGTCATGCATGTATAATTTTAATAACTAAAATTCACTTTAGTTACTTGAAATTTTCATGATATTCATCTTTATAAAGGATCTTGGATATCATTCAAGTTAACTTGGTGACTATTTTGGACAACTTTGATACAAATTTCACAATGATTCGATAATATCCAGCTAAACTAAGAAAAATATAGATCCTAATAACTATGGTTGGTATGGGCAAATATTCAATAACTTTGTTTGATATATCCACTGATATACCCTCGCTGGAGATTATATAACCTATATAAAAAATTCAAAGAGGGTAAATTTTTCATACAACTTCCATTTTTTGGTCTTTAAAACAATCCTCATGTGATCTTTATGCTCTTCCTTCCTATTTGAAAATATACGAATATCTTCTACAATGATTACCAAAACTAATCAATGTAATATCAAAATACAATATTTAATGAACCCATGAATATACTAGGGGAATTAGTAAGACCAAATAGCATCACTAAAAATTCATAGTGTACATACCTCCTACGTAATTCTATCATGGGTATATACTTCTTCTTGACCATCCATTGACGAAATAAAGAATTAAGTTCAACATTTTAAATGTATTTTTTTATGAACAATTTATCAAATATGTCCTCATTAAAGAACCTAGGATACTTATTCTTGATTGAAATATTGTTGAGTTCCTGATAATCAATGTAGAGACTCCTTGATCCACATTTCCCCCAAATTAAAGGAACCGGTTAACCTCATGGTGATACACTTGCTTGAATGTATCCCTTATTAATATCCACCAAGAGATACTTATTCAATTATCTCAACTCAATAAGGGCCATTCTATATGAAAAATTTTAAATAGGTACAACAACATGTATGGGTTCTATTGGAAAATCAACTTCACAATTCAGTGGAAGACTTGAAAACTCTTTTGGAAATAAATTGAAAAACTCCGACACAAAAAACATATATTATATGTTGAGTTTTTTCCCTAACTATCTATGATAAACATCCATTTTTAATAGTAACCAAGACCCATATAATGGATTTGATTTCAATAAGTAATTCAAATTTACCATCATACTCATATATGATAATAGGTTGGATCAGCATATCAGATGTGGCTTCCATTTTTCTATAATTGATATGGGATTTGTATAGAAAAAGTTAATCCATTCCTAGGAAAACATAAAATTCAACTAGATGAGGAATAATAATAATTACTGAAAGAATATTCCCAAAAACATAAATTGAAGAATAATCATATACATGAGATGAGATCATCATACTATTACAAGTTTTCATTTATAATTTAACATACAATTTTTGAGGTGTTATTATGATACCCTTGGAAACATTTTCAAATATAAAAGAGTTGGTAAATCCAGATTGAAATAAGAAATTAGATTTTCTAGAGTGGATTGTTTTTATAACTTTTCACCTTCATTATTGAATCCCACATCAGAATGTTTGATTTCATTTTATTTCTATTTTTCTCTAGGATTAAGAGGTTGCAAAAGTCATCCATCATCATTAAAAATCATATTTGATAACAAGTTATCATAGTTACGATACTCATTTCATTTGAACCATTGGAGTTTGGGTGGTTTATTCTATGGACCATTTTCTTTATTCAAATCATTATCCAAATTCTTCACATCACTTTTACATTTGATTTCCCTATGAACTTCCTTTCAACACTTAAAACATTTATAAGTCCCCTTAAGATAATATCCTCGATATTTTCTTCAACAGTTCAAGCATAATGGGGATGTCATCTTTTTATTCCCATGGTTTTTAGAATTTATTTTTAATTCCATATTTATTTCCCTATAAAAACCAAAAAAATTTATGGGATACTCTAATCACCATTTCAACCATGATAGCACATCAAATTTTTTCTTTAAATATATTAATGCATTTTATGGATAACACCATTTAGATACATTGTAACTCCTCAAGATTTTGTGAATTTTTTTTTCAAATAAATTTAAACATATATATATTTTCCATTTCACACAATATAAATTTTAGATTTTATTACACAAAACATTGTTTTTGGAATGTGTAACATTAAACACTTATTTCACCTTGCGTTACACACAACAACACGTTATGTTTGCACTATACATGACACTAGGTTAGCTATCATTACGAATGACACTGATTTTTAACAAAACCATGATATATTATTATTATTATTATTATTATTTAAATACAACCAATATAAAAGATCCATTAAACTCTTAAATATGAATATAAATAACTAATTTTAAATATTAATTATAATGGTTTTATATAAAAACCCATATTGATAATAATATACATAATTTTTGATATTATCTTTATATGTTTCAAAAATATTATTTTCTAGAAAAACTGTTGTTTGTCTTTATATGAACAATAATAAAATTAATGTTTGAAACTTTTATAAAATTAATTTGAAAAAATAAAATTCATTTTTAATATTACAAAGTAAAATCATCTTAGTGCAAATTTATGGGATTTTTATGAAAAGTTTCATTTTTTATGATTAGTGAAAAATATTGAATTTTTATTGACTTTTTTTAAATTAATTTGTTTATAAAGTTATATTATATTTTAAATTTGTTTTAAAGTAAAATTAGTTATATTATACATTCAATGAATGAATTTAGTTCACTGGATCAATTTTATATTGAATTTTCATATTAAAACATTTCAAACTTTTGAACATTTTCCCTTTTAAAAACCTGATTTCTCGTCACACCTATGAGATTATTTTTAAATAAACTTTTATAACATTAGTGAATGGACTTTATAAAAACTTTATTCCATATTTGGAATCATAAAATTTATATTATCTAATATTTTCAACATATTTTGTTGACAAAAATGAATAGTAAAAGTAGTAAATATTATTTAACATGGTTATGGTAAAAATGGATTAATCAGGGCTTAAACTACAATTATAAGGGAGAAAAATTATCCAAAACCGGTCCAAAATACATTTTATGGACATATTACCACTTTATACCTTATAATATTGATATTTTTATACTATTTAATACTCGTGACATGTAAAGAATGTGGGAGTAATTCCCCCTTTTCAAAATTTAGAAGTGTGCCACCCACCTCACATATAAAAGGCCACCACCACTTATCTACTAATCAAATATAAATAACCTTTTTTACTATAATACCTATCGAAATAACTTTATAATTCCTTTATCTCAAACTAGAATCCTTATTCCGGAATGAAATCTAACCTAATAATGATTTTGGTGTAAACCAAAGGAGGATACCCGAAGAAGAGGTAATATTCATCAACAATAATTTTTGCTTTACTTATTCCTACAACTACATAAATTATTATTATAACATGTTTAAATAAAAAATTAAATATATTCAATCTTCCAAGATGTTTTTAAGTTATGTTACTGAACTAAAACCATATCCACTTCCATATAATGTGTAATTAAATCTTCATTCTTTTGTACGATGAACTACCTCCATTACCATTTCTCATGGTTGGACCTAATGATGGATTTATTAATTGTATATTATATATCTATATATGATATTATTATTCTTCTAGAATTATTTTATCACACATAACTTCTTTCTTTCCATATTTTGGGAATACGACAACCTCGTTCGGGTGTACGGCATACTATCACCTCAAGATGCGATGTGATGCATTCATGCATTACATGGAAAGTAATAAGAATGATCTTAATTAAAATATTTGGTATATATGAGATAAAAATTATTCCTTAATGATAATATACCATTTACCTTTATTTTTTTAATACATCGATAAAATGGAAATAGTATTCATGGTTACGTACAACATACCGTCTCCATGAACGATGTATTTCATTTTCTATTTGTATATATTATAAATTAATATAAACTAAATATAAACTAAATATATTTATGATATTTATACAATGGATAAAAATTTTATGTTATGGAACCATTATCAGTGTAATAGGAAAAAAATAAAGAATCAAAACATATACAAAAAACAAAGTGGTTATTACCCAGAACGTGACTTCAACATGGAACTGTTAACAAAATGGTAATAAAAGGTCACACAAAAATAATCTATGGTATGATAGACAAAAATATTTTTCTATAATATATCTATAATAATGTTATATTTGTTATATAGTATTTAGAAACATGTATGATGGAAGTTAAAACTTAAAGTAATGGATTTATAGTCTCACATTTTTTCTGGGAGACATATGAAAATTGAACACTCATTTATTTTGTGTGGTGTATATACTACCCATTTGAAAAGTATATCACAAATAAAATTAAATTAATTATATTTAAAGATTATTATTTATTTTATTCTTTATTATGGATTATATGTCAAAATTTCACTACAACATTAAGGGATTTTTGTCTTAATTAGACTTTTTTTGAGATGTACGTTATGCTATGCACCTATATTATATCACAAAGTGTGTATACTGGTCCTTTTACATGTAACATGAAGAATTTATTGACCCAAATTATATTTTATGTTCCATTTTAAGATATTCCTTCTTGGGGATTATGATTTAATGATACCAAAGTGGTAAATATTTCATGTTTCAATCTCATCAGTTTTTGTGATTGTTTATGATTATCTTTCTAATGAAAGAATCCTATGATTAATCTCTCAAGAAACTCATTAATTTTCTTCTCATTTTTTTATTCATGATATTTTAATATAATATTTCCATTTTTCTATTATCTTAACTTAACATTATTAATTAAATGTTTTTAAGAAAATCTTACTTTATTTCTCTCTTCGGTTCCATTTTCTTCGAAAACAATATTTTTTAAAAAAGTTATCATTTTTTTTCTAATTATAATTTGAATTCTAAAATAATTATTTTTATATATGTTTTAATTTTTACAATTTTTTGAAAATAATATTCATTTTTTTAAAAACAATTCTTTTTTGGATTTTACAAAAAATTTGAAAGAAATATTTTTTTAATGTGTATGAAAAGAACACAAATTATAGTATTCATGACCATTATTTTCATTTAATATTCCTTTGTTCATTTTGAAAGTTATTTTAAAAGAAATGGATTCTCCAAATGGTTTTATGTTTTAAAAATTATTTTCAATGAAAATTTATTTTCCTTAAGAAATGTTTTAAATGATCGATTAAAATCATTTTCCATATAAGATTACATCCTTTTATGTTACCTATGAACTAATAGGGAAATGATCCAATGATACCATAATTATTATTTCAATAAATGGTTTATATTTATGATATCATGATTTTTCTAAAACCCCTTTATCTTCTACGGGTTATACACTGACAAAATTACTATGAAACCCACTTAATTTTCCATGGGTTATGCTATGATGATTATGAAACCTATTTCTTTTCCATAGGTTTTGATATGATAAAATTCTTATGAAACCCATTTTTTCATGGGATATGATAAAATTAATTATTTATTATCTAGTGGCACATATATGTATTATTTTAATTATGTTATGGTTGGGAAATATATCTCAATACAATTCACCAGGTAATGAAAATGTTTCTACAAGCTTATATGGTACAATTGTGATTAGCACAAGCATAGAATGGAGGGTACCTGGGTAGTTAGACCAAGCCCAAAAGGAGGGTACAAAAGTGGGTTTCCTTATACTAAAATAGGGTTCAGAGGAGGTTATACCAAGCCCAAAAATAGTATACAAGTGGTTATCCTAAGCCTAATATATAATAAATGTCTTGGTGGGTAGCCCGGACATAAGATTTTCTATACTTATGTGTATGCCAAAATTATATTTCTTATTTAAATTTTTTTCTCTAAAGAATAAAGTTATTTGATTTACTTTTTATTTATGTCTTATGATATTCCAATATTTATGCCATGAATCATGTTTATGATCTATGATATTAAGGGTATGGTTTTCATCTATTTTTCTCACATTTTCATACCCTTATGCTAACGTTATGTTTATGTATTTTTGTTGTTTAACCTTACTAAGAACTTCATATTACCATTTCTTATGTTTAATTTTCATATATTATGAATATTTTTTTATGTAGGGTATTTTTAAAAAGTGTACAAAATATAAATGTATTTGTGGAGAACATTGAAAATATTTCACTAGATAATGAGATTTTGTACCTAGTCTCCAAATAAACTAAAATATTAAAGTCCTAAAGCATGTGTTTGTGTAATGTATTTAAAATTCATCTAAAAAGATACAATATTTATGTATGATAATCTTAGTTCATTATATGTTTTATTGGAGAAAAGGATTAGTTTTAATTTGTGATCTAGGATGAGAAAACATTAGTGAGATCCCTAGGGATCTTCTAACGGATATGTTTAGGGTTTCAATAAGGATAAGTATAAGGACCAGTCAATGTATAGGTAAATGTATTTGAATTTTGTTAAAGGATATATAAAGTGGTTTCTATGCAATTAAATACATATATGGATACTATAATTGGATTTTGATCTAGAACAGAGGTACTTAGGGGTAATAACACCAAAAAGGGAACACTGAGTTGAAGTCGATCTTCACATGGAGCATGAAAATGTTCCTTGATGTAAAACTAGTTTAACATCCCTGGGGGATATTCATTGGATGTCCACAAACTCTTTAGGAACCATCATGAAGGATTTAAATAAATGATCACTATTAATGAAATAGTATACACCTAAGTTTTATACATTAAAAATAAGGTTTCATGATTTAGACTTACTATAATTTATTTTCCATGATTATGTGGTTTAACATTGTGATTAGTGTTTATCACACAATGATCATGGTTTTATTCGATGTATAAAAATTGAATAAACCATATTAATTCTGAGTGTGATAGAAAATGAAATGATTTTATTCTTGAAAAAAATATGAGTTATAATGAAAAATATTATTATAATGCTCACAAATCATTCTCAATATTTGAATAATATTGAACCTCGGAATAAGAAAAGGAGGGAATAAAATTATAGTATGTCCTTAATGAGGTGACATCCACCCTATTATAGTGGTTTTACTAATCCACTAGTCACTGATAAATGTATCAACATTACCGAAAATATATTTTCCATTCTCCAGTTTTTAGAACTGAAAACATCATATTGGTTTTCTTCCATTTGGAAGGTGCAACAGATAAACAATGGATACTTATCAATAATATAAGGAAATATGATGAAATTGACTTTAGAAATTGGGATGAGTTCAAGAACATATATCTCAAAAAGTAATTTCCTCATATTCTTCATATTAATATGGACAAGAAGTTCCTTGAGCTATTATAAAATGATGATCAATTTGTTGGAACCTATGAAGAAAATATTACATGACTTTAAAGGTAGAATTATGGTATTATCCTCTAACTTGAATGTAAGGTTGATCATTTATTCAGTGGCTTAAAACCAAGTATCCAAAGTGTATTATCCATAAGATAATTTATATGATATTTAGAGATTTTTCGATGTGAGATCAGGGTGGATATGGAGGTTGGAGTTTCATATCAATCTCAAGGTTTTTATAATAAGAGAAAAATGGAAGTCAATGGGAAATATAAGATGCATGGAAAGAAGAATATGTGATTTACATTATTCCCAAAATTTGGGAAGAATCATAAAGTAAATTGTGTTAATGGGAATACTATATTTATTTATATATGGAAAGGAAACTCATTAAGTAACTAAATTATGATTTTATGGGATGGAGTTACTTTATGAGGAGAAATATCCATAGAATGCACCTCCCACACTTCAGTGTTTTAATTTATATGAGTTTGGTAATTCTAATAACAAGTTAGCAAATATGAGGTTTAATAATAATGATAAATTCTAACAACATCTGAAGACAATGGAAAATGTGAAATCTTATATGATCATAATGGTTGAAGTGAATCATGATAATTAAGACACACTAATCCTCCTCTTCTTATATGTGTATTTCAGGTTTGGTTTTTTAAGAATAAGCCCTATGAAAATACATTTTTTCATCCTTTATTGAAATTCAATTTTATTATCTACCTCTAATTAAATTATTTAATAATGAAATAAAATTGTATATTCTGTTAGTATAATAATGAACCCAAGATTATAATGATTTTTTATATAATATTAGAGATCATATAAGGAATGAAGGTTTAATTAACTTTTGTAAGTGTATGTATCTCCACGTAGTATTTACTTAAGAGTTATGGATACCACAATTATTTTTTTAGTATAATTTTTATCATATGTTCAAAGTAATTGAAACTGGTTTTGAGTTTTTATGAAATGATATTTTATCAAAATTAACAATATTTTAGGAGACATTTATTATAATACAACCATTTTTTTGAATATTTTTAGTGAAAATTTTATTTAATGAAGAATGAATTTAAAAATTGTGGACATATGAATAAAGTTAATAGTAAGCATTAGGGTTTACCTTATCTTTGATGTTGAGGTAATTATGGAGTGTAGTTGATCAACTTATAAATTCAACACACTTATTTACTATCAGAGTAGATTTGTATTTGGATTTTCTTACCATAATATAAACTAAAGAAGTGGTAAGGTTGCATGGGGTACAAAATTCAATTGTATCTGAATAGTATCTGATGTTTACCTCAATATTTTGTAAAATACTTCATAAATATCTTGATATAGTTTTGAGTTTTATCATTATATATCATCCTTATATATATGGCCAGTCCAAGATTGTAATTCAAAATCTAGATCATATTATAATAACTTATTCAATGTGTTTCAAAGGTAGTTGGGATTGAAAACTTACTGAAGTTTATTTTCATTAAAAAGATATATTTCAATCAAATATTTAAATTAATTACTATAAAGACATTTATGGAAATAAGTTTATGACATACAGATTACGGAAGGAGATCGGGAGCAATGCCTCACGTTCTGAAGATCTCGACGAACCCTATCCTGCTGAAAACCCTTCAAAGTCCTTCTTCTTCCCCTTGATTCGATTCGCTATGCCTGTTTTCGAGCCTAGTTGGGAACTCGCTGAGGTTCTTCAAAAGAATCATGTAAAGGAAATCTCAAATATGGAAGATTTAGACCTAGGGAATGACCTTCTGGATTCTGGATCTAATCCTCCAATAAGTGGAGCCCCGTGAGGTATTTCCTTTCTCGAAGCTCTTAAAGGATCACATGATTCCTCTTTTATAGGTACAAAACCTCGCTCGACCATTAAGCAATTGGATGATGGAGTTTTTTCTATTGAAGCAGATCCTAAAGCAATTGCACAATGCCAAAACCTCTGTAAGTTTTCTTTAATGGGATGTGTCTCGTATGCTAAAGGAGACAAACCCTGGTCCTTTATTAAACTGAAACAAAGAATCTCAATTTTTTGGGGTATAAAAAATTGGAAATTGATCCCTTTGGGAAAAGGTTTTTTTCATTGGCTACTTTACTCTCAGGAGGATCTTAATTGTGTTTGGAAGATAGGTAATTTAATACTGAAGCCTGGATTTCTGTGACTTTTGGATTTGGATTTTTCGTTCAATCAGAATACACAAAGTGGAAAATCTTCACAAGTTTGGGTTAGGTTCCACAACTTGAATTGTTTTTTTGGCACCCTAAGATAATTAATTACTTATCAGCATGCATTGTAACCCCTCTCAAAATTGATCAAAGGACCATTAATGCTAACTTGGGTATGTATGCAAGGGTTTTAGTGGATGTCAATCTTGAAACTAAACCTCCAAAAACTATCTCTTTTCATGCCAAAGATTACAAGACTGTAAATGACCTTGAGTATGAAAACATACCTTCCTTTTGTGACTTCTGTAAAATTGTGGGACATTATGTTCATGTTTTTAGAATGGTTCATAAAGCCCCCAATCATCATAATCCCTATGATTGGATTAAAGTCAAAAAAAAAGAAGAAGGAAAGAGTCCCCTTCCCTGAAAAACTGAACCTCCCCAAGTCAAAACAGGAAAATGGATTCCTAAGTCCATGAAAGAGCTTGGGGTATCTTGGGCTGACTAGGTGGAGAAACAGGATCAAGAATTAGAGGAACATTCCATCAAGGAAAAACTGGAAAATGAAGATAATCGGATTAATTATAACCCCTTGATTAAGTCTCACTCCAAAGATGACCTTGAGTCTTCCCTAACCTTGGGACATGGCATTATTCCAGAAGATTATCCTCTGGTTTTTGATTCTCAAACTTTCATTCATAATGGTGAGTCCTCATTGACCAGAAGTGTGGCTGGCCCATCTCCTGGAACCCAGCTCACACTCCCCCCTATTTCAGACTGTTGACCAGCATGTTTTCAAGATTCACCCACTTCTGATAAAATGGCATGAAATAGGCAAGATACCACTTCAATTACTTGTGCTGTTCCCGCTACTCCTTTGGTTAAAAACAGACCCTCCTCTCCACTTAGCCACTCTGCTTCTCCCATTAACCAGTCTGCTTTATCTGCAGGTTGTTTTAACACTGTTTCAATGCAGACTACTCCCCCTGTTTTGGTTGATGCCATTATTTTAGCCTCTGAACCCCTTGAAACTGATTCAGTTTCAAGGGCTTTACCCAGATTTTCTGAGTCTGTGGCCCTCCATCAGGGGGTTTCTGTTTTGGTTGATGGAAATCCCCCTGCTCTAGTTATAAGGCCCCAGCCTTAAACCTTACTTAATCTTGATTTATTACAAGATTACACATTGAGGATCCTTTCAGGTTTAGATTTTTAGAGAATTATATCATGAAACTTGCATTACCTTCCACATTTAAGCAAAGTGGTTACATAAAAGACAGTATTCATTCTTCCCATCAACGGAAACATATTTAAAATAAAACATGGATTATTTCTTGACACATCCTTGACACTATCATCCCATCATGTACCTTTCCCTTGACCTGTGAAAAACATTTCAAAAACTTGGGATGAGCATAAAAATCTCAGTAAGGGTTATAAAAATATGGAAAGGAAACATGAGTTCATATATACATAAGAATGAAATCATACTTTACCCATAAAACATAGTCACTTTAACATACCTAATCAAATAATGAATAAATCATAGAAATCATAAGACATAAAAGGTAACTTGAGGCATTCATAACATTCTTACGTAGGGAGTAACCCTCTTGGTTACGTTTGGAATACCCACCACAGTATATTCCCTAAATCGCTTCAGAGAAACCTTAACGTTTCACTCCTTCGCGTTACCCAATGCATTGGAGAGCTATATCGGGCTCACCCGCCCTTAGTTTATCACGGAACCACCCATCTTCATAACAATTCCCAAGAACCATAACATAATCTTATCACATAAAACATGCATAAAGGAAACATAAAATTTCCACCTTTCAATAACAAGATATCAATACAACGCATTGATATAAATACATTATGAAAACCATTTTCAATACCAAAAGAAAAGAAAAGTAAAACATGGTATTTATTTTTCTTTTAAAAAGAAGGTATGGCTTGTAGAGGAAGCCAAAACTCAAATAATGGTCACGGCGGCGGAGAAGTCATTGTCGCCGCATAAGTACGACAAAAACATTCCCTTTTTTCGTTTAATAAACACTTCGTATAAAAAAGATTCCTTTTGAATAAATGTAAAAGTCAAAGGGGTTTATACACTGTATAAAAGAAGGTTGTGTATAAAACAGAATATTCCTCAATGAAAGGAGATTGAGACGTAGTCCCTTACGAAGACGGTATCCTTGGTTTAAGGATAAATCAATTACATAATTATGTGTGACAAATGAATACACCAAATATAAGTGTATATTAAGTGTAAAATAATCAGAGGTCATTCACACATATTCAAAGGATGACATATTCATTAACTACATGTTGAACCCAAAGAAATCGAAATTGGGTTAAGAAGTTCCCTTGACAGCCTAACATCGTCACATCAAAATGAGTTGAAGAGAGATAAAAAAAGGGTATATCATCACTTGGACATAAAATTTACATCAATAAGGATATATGAGAACATATCCCAACATAACAATATGTAAATTAAAAGACCCAACAAAATAATTCTTTTAAAAAGAGGAGGGTGAAAGGTTCCCTTACCGACATGGGTATCTTTCGAAACATACACCTCGTGAAAGAAGGACAATACAACATTGATGTAAATACTCATAAAAGAAAGTATATTACACAATGAGTAAAATAATGGGCAGTACATACACCACAAAAAGGAAATTATGGAAAATGTATCATAAATCTCACGGGAATAAAAGTGAGATGAAAAAATCCCTTACGAAAACTCGGTAGCCTAACGACGCCACTTAAAACTTCCAAAATGGATTGATGAGAGGAAATAGGGTCTCTCATAATATCAACATAAAGTTTACAGAAAGATGAATACAAAAGAACATCCCCCAACATAACAAAGAGGAGCTTAAAAGAAGTGACAAAAAGGAGAGTACTTAAAAAGAAAGAGAGAGTTTAGATTACTTAAGAAAATTCAGCAGCCTAACGGCGCCACTCAAAACTTCCAAAATGGATTGATGAGAGAGAATAGGGTCTCTCATCATATGAACATAAAAATTATAGTGAGAGTAATATAAAAGAACATCCCAATCACAAGAAATATGAGCTTAAAAGGAATGACATAAAAGAGTGTACTTAAAAAGAAAGAGAGGAGTAGGATCCCTTACCTTAAGTCCAACTTGTCTTGTTCGTTTCTTTATATTCCTGAATAATAAACTTTGTTCAATTAATAATTGCCTAAGTACCTCCTTTAGAGATTATTATTCAATTCATATCACATATTATAATGTTATAATAATTTTTTTAATAATGTTAGTTCATATCAGATGTTTTTTCCAATGTTTGGAACATGAGTCAAAAATGAACTTGTTTGAAAACAAATTGCCCATGTAGTTATATGTAAATAATTTCCATAATAGTATTAATGATTAAAATATCATATATATCCGGTAAATATTTATTTTATACTATTACATATCATTTGGATATAAAAAACGAAAAGCACCGTTCATGGAGACGGTAGGCCGTACGTACGCATGAACGCTACTTTCATTTTTTGTCATATTAATGGAATTAAAAAAAATGAGAGAGATATATATATGTTATAATTCCAGAATGATATCCATAATTTAGATGTAATATATTACATATATATCCATTATATATATGTACTTATAATATTACATAACATTTTGAGATAAGAAATGAAATGTACCGTTCATGGAGACGGTAAGCCGTACGTATGCATGAACGCTACTTCCATTTCTATTTCATATTTAATGGAATTAAAACATAATGATACATAATAGTATTTTAATTCCTGTATGGTATCATATATAATATCATTAAATATATCCTTTATACGTACCACATATGGTATTAACGAATCAATTCACTTTGAGGGGGCGGTAGTCCGCACTTTCTTAAATGGAGATATTGCGTTTACCCATAATGGAAACCATAAAGGTACACCATAAATGAAAAATACAGAAGCTTAAGTAAAACATAAACATATTAGATACCATATATAAATATAGTGTCATCTTAATGGCAACCTTTGAAGGTGTTAGAATAATGTTGAACAATCATCGTTTCGGGAGGCAGAAATTCGCCATCCACGGAAACAGTATGTTCTTTTACCATTAGATGTAGGTGTGTGTAAGTGTAGCTCGAATCCTTCTTATAAAAACATCCTAGTATATTTAATATACTTCATTTGTTACAAAATAAATTAATAAAAAGAGTTTAGGGGGTTGGAGAAGCAAAATAAAACAAAAGGACACAAGTGAAGACATTACCTTAAAATCAGGTAACTCCCTTTGGTTTGAGCTCAAAGGCTTACTTGGGAAGACTTCTGCCCAATGTGAGGATTCAAGGAGTTAGAGAGGGAAGTGGAGAGACAAAATGGGCAGGTTTTGGCCGATCCAAAGGCTTTGGGAGTGTGGGTAAGGAGGTAGATGTGGGGGCCTTTTATAAGAGGAGAGGAGGGGCACTCTTGTAAAGTTACAAAATGTTACTTTATTTTCAAACGCGTTTCGGATTTTAAAGGTCCCACATTGATGTATTTCGAGTATAAGGTGATAAGGGTTCTAAATCCACTCATTAAATAGGTTTTGGACATGTTTAGGTCTTAGATATTACATTATCTTTCCATTTTATTTAAATCGTTAAATAATGAGGTCATCGCTGCATCATCATGATGTCATAAATAAATTAATTTATTTAATGTCTAAAAATTATAAGAAAAATACTATGATGTAGAAAATCTTTTTATATTTACAATGACTATTTATAGTAAAAAATATGACTTGTATAACCTCATTTAAAAAGTGTTTTAGTAAAACATCTCATGTTTGTGTCATTTTTACTTTAACATTAAATAAAAAGATATTTATGTCATTTTCCAACCAAAGTGGCTCCATGGGGTCCCCCAAGTTGACCCATGGATTGTCTTGGTTGGCCATGACACATCGAATGAGGGTAGGACATGTGTCTAGGTCATTTCATTTTATTAAAACATTATTCTTACCATAAACTACACTAATTACCTCTAATCGCGATTAAAAACTTAATAAGTTACTATTCACAAAAAAATTATTTTTATCCCATTTAACCACATTTTACTTCTTAATGAAAACCATTTATGTATGATTTTTTAAATTCAAAACACAAATATGGCAAAATTTCATTTAAACGGAAAAATTAGTTTTTATAAGTACCACTTAGTGGTTTCACTATTCAAAAAAAATTGAAGTTTTTCAAAAAAATCCCCAAAATTCACCCAAAGATATATTTGATATTCCAAATTCAAAAATGAAGTATATTTTAAAAAATTAAAAACATATAATTCACATTAATTAATTTAATAATTAATTCCCGCTGTCAGAGCAAATAGCGTGTTTTTATGAAACACTAAGTATCAAAAGATTAACACTAGTTTAAGTCTGATTTCAAAGTGAAATTAATTCAAACGACCACTATTTAATTTAATGGTAAAAATATATTCTAATTTCACTTTAAACCCAATTCAAAATATAGTCTAATCATATAAATAAATTAGATTAAAAAGAGGTTTTGAATTAAAATACAACATTTTACACTATTCATTAAAAAATGAACTTTATCGGAAAGATACCAAAAATTTACACAAAGTAAATTTTGATGTCCTGATTCTTAAGAAGAGTTTTATTTGGTCCAATAGGATGTATAAGAGTGAACAAAACTATATTTAATGACGGTTCTCCATCAAAAGGCGATAAGTGAACCTTTAGTGAAAACTAGGGCATATACGCCTAAAATTGAATTCTTTCTGTATTTTAAGCCTTTATCATTTATTGGATAAATGTAAAAACATTTAAAAACATATATAATCACATTTTAGTTATTTCTATCCATTCCCACCAATACAATGTCTACATGTTAACTACCATTTAAAATAATATTATTTTATTATTAGAGTGCAACGTAAGATTCCCAAGAAACTCGTTGTTGCGTGTTGGGTATGCCATCGAGCATAGCGTCCCCTTTAAAGTTATATTAATATTTTATTTACAAATATGGATAAATATGAAAATGTAATATTCTTTATTTACCTGGGGTGTTACACTAGTTGATTCCATAGTTTCAGATTTGGATCCCTTGGATACAACCCCTATTTTCAATCCTGCCTTCTTGTTGACTAATTGTAAAATAACTGATTTAATGGAAGGAAGAAACATTGTTAAACCTGTGTCCCCCACATGTAAAAAGGATAAAACCTATACTCCTAACAAGAACATTTCACATAGAAAAACTAGAGGTAAAAATGGTGGAAATAAAAAGAAAGGGGGTCAAACCCCACAGGTAAATAATAATGCATATTCTCTACTAGAATTGTTAGGGGATTGCAAACCCTGACAACCTTAATGTTTTGAAACATTTTATTATTACCCATCGTCCTATGCTGCTTGCCATTGCTGAACCAAAAGTTATCTTTGCCCCTAGATTCCTGCATCTATGCAATATTGGTTTTTCTTTCTTGGGTTCTTGTAACAATGGTTATGTTGATTCTCTCTGGATTTTTTTAACACTCTTCACTGCAAAATGTAAAAATTTTTAGTCTCTCTGATCAAGCTCTGACGTGTGATTACTACATGGATAAAACTCACATTTTCAATACTTTTGTTTATGCCAAAAACAATTACCTGGATCAAAGATCTCTTTGGAATGAGATTTCAGACATCAATGCCAAGATTCAAGACCCATGGGTCTTGGTTGGTGACTTTAAGGCTATTTTTTCGCCCTCTGAAAAAATTGGTCATTCATTCTCCTAAATATCTGCTAGATAATACAAAGATACCATAGAAGACAATAATATTATTGAGATTAACCTTACAGGGGACAAATTTACCTGGTATAGACATCATCACAACCAGGTGGTGGTGAGTAAACTCGATAGAGCTTTCATTAATGAGCCTGCCCTTGATAAATGGAACTAGATATTCTGTGCTACCCTCACTAAACTTGATTCTGATCATTATCCGATCTTAGTCAGCATCCCTCAAAACTTTCGGAAACTTTATTTTCCTTTCATATTTAATTTTGCGTGGTCTTTGGACACAGAGTGTGTTTCTCTTATCAATTCTTCCTGGACTAATATGGGTAACCACAATGACGCCTTTTCTTGCACCACTAAGTTGAAAAACCTTAACATAATTCTTAAAAAGTGGTGCACTGCTAAATATGTTTTAATTGATAATGATATTCAGGATTTGGAGATGGAGTTGACTCTTATTTAGAATAATAATAGCATATCCAGTTTCAATACTCATCCTCAGGAAGAAATCAACATCTATACTAAATTTATCTCTCTACTTAACTATAAAGATAACTTAAAGAAGAAAATATTCAAAACAAAATGGCTCAATGATGGTGATAGAAACACCAAATTTTACAACTCTCTTCATCGTGTTAGGAAAGCTTGTAAGCCTCTCTCTTGCCTAAGAGTTGAGGGTAAACTCATCGATTCGGAGGAACATATTGCTAATCATGTTGTTTCCTACTTCACTGACATTTTCAACGATCCCAACATTAACAACGATATCCTACCGAACATTATCCCATGCATGGTTACTTCAAAGGATAATCGTTTTCTCAACAGCATCCCCCTTGATTCGGAAATTAAAGACACTATCTTCGGTCTTAATCCAGACAGTGCTCCAGGTCCTGATTGTTTTAACAATGGATTTTATCAAAAACACTGGGATTTCCTTCAAAAAGACATCTGTAATTTAGTTAAATAATTCTTTGAAAAAGGGGTTCTCCCCCATGCTCTCAACTCTCAATTCATCATGTTAATTCCTAAAGTTGAAAATGCAGAAGAAATTCACCTTTTTCGACCCATTTTCCTCTTAAATTTTCTCTTTAAAATTATCACTAAAATCCTAGATAATAGGATCTCTAATATCAGCAACAAAATTGTTTCCTGGAACCAGTTCAACATTATTAGAGGAAGATCTATACAAGATTTCATTTTCCTTGCCTCAGAGTCCACTAATTTATTGAATAGAAACACTAGAGATGGAAATTTTTCTCTTAAGCTGGACATCACTAAAGCCTTAGACACAATTGATTGGACCTTCAACTTTAAAGTCCTCTATAGTTTTGGATTTAATGATTCCTTTGTCAATAAAATGAAAAAAATATTAAACTCATCCAATATCTCTATCCTTATTAATGGTTCACCTAGGGGATACTTAAAATGCTCCAATGGAGTCATAAAAGGTGACTCGCTCTCTGATATCAGTTTTTTCTATTGCTGAAGACTACCTTAGAAGACTTCTCTCCCTCAACTTTGAGTAAGGCAGTATCAAACCTATTATTGCTTCCAGAAATCTTCTTGTTCCCTCACATCTTCTCTATGCCGATGATATTATTCTCTTCCTCCAAGGAGATAAAATAAATATCAATAAACATAAATCCCTCATTTCACACTATGAGGAGGTCTCTGGACAATGCATTAACTGGAAAAAATATTTTATTTTCTTTGGTAAAAATTTCCCCTCTAATAGGAAACCTCTTATCACCAATGTCTTAGGGGTTAAGGAAGGCACCTTACCTTTCACTTACTATGGTGTCCCCATCTTATGGTGTCGTCCCAAAGCTTTTTATTTTCAACACATTGTAGATCAAATACAAAAGCAATTTTCTTCTTGGAAAGGAAAATCCCGTTCAATGGTAGGAAGAATTTGCCTTGTCAAATACACCATTGTCTCTAAGCTAGTTTATTCCATGGTGGTCTACAAATGGCCTTTGGGCCTGATTAAACGGTTAAATACTGCTATAAGAAACTTCATCTAGAGTGGAAGTACTCTGGATAGAAAATTGGTTACGGTCTCTTGGGCCACTTGTTGTAAACCCATTGAAAACAGAGGCATTGGTATTAAGAATCTTAAAACCATTAATGAGGCCCGTCAAGCCAAACTCACGTGGTCTCTAATACATAATAAATCTCTTTCCATGAGATTCCTCAAAACTTGTTTCCTTGATAAGCTTAAATCTGGTTCTTTTTATTACATGACTTCTTCTATCTGGCCATCGATCAAAGCTTCATTTCACTCTATCTTGGAAAATTCTAGATGGCTTGTTAATAAGAATTATTCTTTAAATTTCTGGATTGATAACTGGACTGGCTCCCCCCACATATCGGAGATGCCTAATACTTTTTCCCCTAATCCCATGAACTGCTCTATCAGGAATATGATCAATTCCTCTGGTTCTAAACTCCCGGATCCTATCAAGGAGATTGTTGATAATTATTATTTCACTTCCAATGAGGATTTTCTGGTTTGGGAACCTGCTCATAATGGCCTGTTGGATTCTAAAAAATATTATTACCATAATTTCCCAAATGAGGAAGAAAATTTGAATTGGATTTCCAAATTCAATAAGGCCTAGATCAAGCCCTATCGTCTTACACTCATGTGGCGTATTGCTCATCAAAAAATCCCAACTGAAGTTTGCCTACAATCTTATGGATTTTATCTTCGTTCTAAATGTCGATTGTTCAATCAACATCGAGAGGACATTAATCATATTTTTTTATGTTGTGATACTAATATGGACCTTTGGCATTACATCTTTGACCTTTTTGAGTGCATATGGCTTTTGGAAACATTTATTTTCTCACAATTGAAAAGAAACTTAGAGTTTCCGAGGTCTCCCAAAATCAAGAATCTCTTTCTTACTACTGTTGTGGAGCTTCTGCATATTCTATGGTATTGTAGAAATGATTCTTTTTTCAACAATAACTCTTTTAATATTAATGCAGGTAAAATGAGGATTCTTCTTGCTATAAAAGAGGCAGCCACAATCCAAAAAGGCTATTGTGACAATTCTGTCATAGATCTTGAAACCCTTCGCCGAATTGGTGTCAAAGGTAATTTTCCGAAGCCACACTACACTATTGAAGTCTTCTGGCAGACACCTCCACCTGGATGGATTAAAGTTAATGTGGTCAGAGCCTCAAAAGGCAACCCTGGACTTTCGAGATGCAGAGGAATTTTCAGAGACCATCAGGATCGGATCCTCAGACGCTTCTATGGAAGATGAGGCATTGCTTCTGTGCTGGAGCCAGAAATTCTTGCTACCATTCATGCCATCTCCTATGCAAAGCTTTTCAACTGTAATAATATTTGGATCGAGAGCGACTCCACTACTATTGTGCAAGCCATCCGGAAGGGTGATGCTCATCTTGCTTGGTCTCTCACCCCCCGTTGGATGGACTTCCTCACCGCGCTCAATGGCCTCAACTTTATTTCCACCCATACCTATTGGGAGGATAATACAATCGCTAATGGGCTTTCCAACATGGTTGTCTCACATGAGATCACTTGGAGGAATGACCTCCCTCCGGAGTTGACACCTTTTTTTAATAAGTACTCTAGAAAATTGCCCTCTTTCCGTCTCATGTAACTTGTATGCTTCTCTTTTCTATTGAATAAATCTCTATGTTCTGGTCTTTTGACCAGAACTCACCCTTTTTAAAAAAATGGAAATAAGTGTATAAGTATAATATACTAGAAATAAGTTACAGAGAGAAAGTTATTAGGACATGAGAAAGTTGATGAGATGGAAGAGAAGGTCAGATCCATTCAATGAGATTTAATAAATAAATTTTTTTATATTAATATCATTATGATAATCTTAAATTTGATCTAGAATTTTAATTTTGGTAAGAATGTATTTCTATGAATTTATCCATGGAAGATAGAAGGGGAAACCAAGGCATTGTTATATCGGTCCCATTAAAATACATGATTGTATCAGGATAATATATTATTGTTTTACACTAAAAAACCACTCTTAGGTCCATGATTTGTCATATGTATCTCTCCTAATAAACTACATAAAAAACTTCACCGTTACTAAACTCAGATGTCATACCACTGGAGTAAGATCTTTCTTATAAAGAACAATCGGTTGAGATTCTATACCATACAGAGAATGTTCTATGAAACAAGACCAATTACATTGTCAATGTTTTATGGTGAAACCACTATATTTAGTGAGATACATGAGAACCTTAGGATGTGACAAATGTTAAAAATCTATGTGGGTACATTCATTTTAATGGGTGTTAAATGTAACATCCCATGATTTTGTGATTTTTTTTCAAATAAATTTAATACTTTTTATATTTTTCATTACACGCAATATATATTTTAGCATAGATTATAAGAAACACTTACTTTGGATTGTGTTACAGGAAAAACTGTGTTTTAATTGTGTTACATGCAAACCTAGTTAATCTATCACTACATGAAACACTGAGTAAGCTTGCATTATACATGACACTGAGTTTTAATAAACCCACAATATATTATAATTATAATTATATAAATTCTGCCAATATAACCTACATATTAAAAATAGAGGTATGAAGAGTAATAAATAATTTTAAAATATTAATTATAACGGTCTATAAAATGAATAAATATTGATAATAAAACCCAAAATGTTTGGTAAAGTCTTTATGTGTTTCAAAAATATTAGTCTTTAAAAAAATGTTTTTTATGTCTTCCTATGAACAATAATAATTTTTTTGTATCTCTTATAATATCAATTAGATAAAATAATATTTATTTCTAAAATAATCTTGTAAAAATTATCTTGAGGTGACTTTCAATATTTTTATGAGAAGTTTGATTTTTAGATGAATAGTAAAAAATACAGAATTTTTAATTAAAAAATCATTTACATTTAATTTGTTTATAAACATAAATTACATTTTAAATAGTTTTTAAAGTAAAATTATTTAAATTTTACATCCATTAATCCAATTTATGTCACTGAGATCAAATTTATTTTGAATTTTGTTAAAGACATTTTAAACTTTTGCACATTTTCCATTTAAAAACCCGATTTCTCATCCAGTCAGCGGGATTGTTTTTTAATTATAATTTTCCGCGTATATGAATGGAATTTAAAAAACATGATTGAATATTTATAATAAGAACAATTTTTATTATCAAATAAGTTCAACTTAATTTTTGACCAAAATTAATATTAAAAATATTAAAAATTATTTGTTGTGATTATGGTAAAAATGGATTTATCGGGGGTTAAACTAAAAAGGTAAAGATAAAAAGTGACAAAAAAACCTTTAGAAAACTCCTTTTATAGACATATTTATACCTTATAATTTCTAGGATGATATTATTTCATTATTGTAACATGAAAAAATTGTTGGTGGAATTATCCTTTTCCATAGAATTACAGGTGTGCCACCCACCTCACTTATAGAAGGCCTCCCATTCACTTCTCCACTTCACACATTCAAACCTTTTTTTAGATACAAAATTTCCCAAATAGCTTCATAAATTACCTAATATCATCATATAATCCTTATTTTAAACTGAAATCTAACCTAAAAATGCTTTTTGTGTAAACATAAGGTTGATACCCGAAGAAAAGGTAACATTCATTAACGGCCTTTTTTGATTTATTTATTACTAGAACTCATCAAAATATTATTATACCATGATAATATAAAATAAAATAGTATATTAAATATAAATTTGTTTAATTTTAAGTTAATGACCAAAAAATATCTCAACTTTCATCTAACAGTTTACAAAATCATCATTTGTGTGTACGACATACTACCACTTCACAAACCGATGTCATTTATTTTTTCCATTACCACCTATAAAGGTTTTAAATAATGATGGATTTATTATTTATATTAGATATTTATGATATTATTATGCTTTATTAATTATTATATCACACATACCATCATCATTTCCATTTTTTGGGAATGTGATAACGTCGCTCTGGAATATGGTGGACTACCGCCTTGTGAAGCGATGCGATCCATTCATTCTTTACATGGAATGTAATAAGGATGGGTTAAAAACACTATGTGATATATATTACATATATATTATTATATAATGATAATATATCATTTAACGTTTTTTATTTCAATACATTTACAAAATGGAAGCATCCTTTATGCATACATATGTTCTACCATCTCCATGAGTTGCGTATTTAATTTTATCTCTATATATTTCAAAAATTTCAATAAATTCATATATAGTGAATATATATGATATTTATATCATGTTTAAAATTATATATATTATGAAAATATGTTCAATGTAAGAGAAAAAAAATTGAAAATCAAAACATATAAGAAAAACAAAGTGGTTATTACCCAAAATGTAACTTTAACATAGAAATTTTAATAAAATCATAATAAAATGTGATAAGAAAATAATATATGGTAAGATATATAAAACTATAGTTGTGTAATAGATTTTTAATTAATTAATATTAATTATAAAGGTGTTTTGAATATGTACTATGGAATTAAAGACTTAATGTTTGGTATTTATAGTCTATTTTTTATTTCTAGGAGACATATGCAAATTCACCAATCATTTTTTCTGGTTTATATAATGATCCTTTGAAATGATATATCCTGAATCAAAATAATTTCATGGTATTTTTTAATTTTTTTTATTATGATTCAAAATATTACTAAAGTGGTAAGGGAATTTTGACTCAATTTTTATTCATTGAGAGGTATGTAATGTTTTGAACCTATATTATTTTAAAAGGTGTATATAAATATCCATTGACATGTAACATCATGAATTTATTTATACAAATAAAATTTTAAGTTCAATTTTATTTCACACCTTCTTGGGGATTATAATTCAAATATATTAATGTGGAAATGATTTTATTTTACAATATCGTCGTTAATTGGGATTGTTTATGTTTATGTTTTTGATGATAAAATATTATGATCCATATATCTGAAAGTAATGAATTTTTTAATAATATAATTATTAATTAAAATTTTCATGAAATAATAATATCTTTATATTCTTTGGTTCTTTAATTAATTAATGAAATGTTTTTAAGAAAATTCGATATTATTTATCTCTTTGATCGGAAATCCCCTTTCTGTAAAAACCAAGTTTTCTAAAAATGTAATAAAAAAAGTTTTGTTATTATACTATTATTTTTAAAATAAAATTATAACAATGTTTTAGTTTTTTTAATTTTTTTAAAGGAATATTCATGTTGTTTTCTGAAAAATTCCCTTTTGGATTTTATCAAAAATGTGAAAGTAATATTTGTTTTCACATGTATAGCATAAAAAAACTTCCCATCATGATGACCATTTTTAAATATCAATTTATCAGTTATCAAGTTTATTTTAAAATAAGTACATCTTTATAAATGTCATATATTTTAAAAATTATTTTCAATGAAATTTTATTTTCCCAAATAAATGTTTTAAATGATCAATTAAAATTATTTTCCACCTAATATTATATGCATTGATGTTACCTATGCCTTACCTGGGATATGTTCTGAGGAATTTGTTTTTATTATTTCTATGAATGGTTTAGTTTTATGATTTAATGATGTTTATGAAACCCATTTATCTTCCATGGGATATACCATGAAAATATTCTTCTAAAACCTACTTCTTTTTTCCATTGGTTATTCAATGAAGGTTATGAAACATGTTTATATTCCATGGGTTATCATATGTGTTATGATACAATGAATGTTTTATAATATTTGTATTACAAAAATATATGATTTTAATTATGTGACAGTTGGGATCATTATCTACCTAGAATGAATTTCTTAATGATAATTTTTTTATGATCTAAGTGAGTACATGGGTAGTTATCCCAAGCATGAAAAGGATGGTACATGGGTAGTTATAAAAAAAACGGAAAAAGAGTGTACATTGGGTGGTCATCCAAAGATTGAAATATGATACACAGGAGGCCATCCCATGCATGAATCTGGTATATGAGTTTTTATTCCAAGACTAATGTGTAATTAATGTCTTGTTGGGTAGCCATGATAGAAGATTTTCAATGCTTATGCATATGAAACGATTATATGTCCAATTCCAATTCTTTGCTCTCACGACTCATGTAATTTTACTTCCTTATAATTCATATTTTATGAGGTGTCATGATTTATTCCATGACTCAAGTTTATGATCTATGATATATAGGTTGTGGTTTTTATCTATTATTCTCATCTTATCATACCCATAAGCTTAAGTTATTTTTACTTATTTCTATTATCTACCTTAATGAGAATCTGGTCTCACCCTTTCTTAAGCTTCCTTTCCCTAGGTAATCAAGAAATCATTTATGTATGGTATGTATATGAATAGAAATAAATGGTAAGATAATTTAGGGAAGAATTTAATATCATACAATAGATAAGAATATTATGTTCCCAGTATCTAAAGATACTAAACTGTTACAGTATTTAGGGGGTGTGTGTGTAATGTATTGAAAATTAATCTAAAAATATATATAATATATATATGAAAGTATGGTTCGTTATATAATTTGTTATAAGACACTTAAAAATTGAAAAAAATAACATTTATGTTTGAATATAATGTCAATAGCGTATCTCGTAATTCTTGAAAAACTTTTCACATAGGTACTGATAGATTCAGGAAACATATACTTTAGATCAATGAATTATTTATTGATTTTCATATAAAGAATATGAGGGATATAATTATTGAAAAATAATATCCTAATCTCATCCCTCTCCATAGATCCAATTTTTATTATCATTTACTCATATTCTTAATTTTATTCCATCATTGTTTTGCTTCACCTTCCATAAGATAAAAAACCAAATAACTTTTTCATGTTCCAAACATAGGAGAATGAAAAATATCATTTTAGTGGTACTCATCCATTGCATAGGAACTAGGGGATTGGTAGAACCCCTTAAAGAAGGTGGTTGTTTGAACATAAAGAACTCAATAGAATGTTTTTATGCCCTCTCTAATTTTGATGCTCAATATGATTCATAGCTTGAGAAAGTTGTGTAAGCATAAAAAAATATTTTTCATTATAGATCACATAATATTTGGTTTATCAGGAGGAGAATCATTTCATTTCCCATCACATCATTATTAAAATTATTCATCTGGGTTCCACCAATTGACTAAAACAAAATATAATAGTTTGAGAGACAATAATAATATTGGGAAGCAACATAATGTTGAAAAATCATTTATAAGATATCAAAAACAAGTCATCTTATTATCAATATATAAAAAATTAGCTTTAACCTTGGTTATTTATGATCATTATCTATTAAAATCCTTCATAATATTTCAAAAATAAAATGTGATTTGACCTAAGCATATCCTATAAGACTATCAGACCAGTCGAACCGTAAGCGCACACTCACCGTGCACCATAATGATACTCAAAATACTATTGAACAACCCATTTGGGGTTATTAACACTAGTTCAATCCATTAAATAACTAAATCCACTTTTAGTACATAGACATGGATGTTTTTCTAGGAAAACCACACTCTTCTATTAATCATAATATTGGATGTTCTCTTATATATTTGATTTTCCGAAGGGTTCTCACTAAAGTTCTATCATCATATTTTCTAAAGATAATTAAACCCTTCTCTAATACCAACTATAGTGATACATATTTTTCATATTTAAATATCACATATATTTATATGAATATTTATTATATTGCATTATGATCCATTCCAAAATCATATAATTTTAGTATCATTGGAAACATGGATTTATAAAAAATTGGATTATAAGTGAACTACACCATCTTTGAGTATTTTCTTCATAACTAAAACCATTATTATCCATATCATACGTAATTACTTTATCATTAACCGGTTGAAAGGAAACATAATAAAGGTTAATCCCAGATACTTACTAAGGGAAAACAAGGAAGATATCTAAAAAATAATCATAAGAAGTTTTTATTTTAAGGGGGGAAAAATCTAGGGGATTTAGAGGGTTTAAATAATAGAACCCTCGAATATAACTTCTAAAATATAAAAAAACCAAGGTAAAGGGATATAATTCTAGTAAATGGTGAAAATGGCATATCCTTAGAGTTCCTTGAACTAATAAATCTATTTTTTTGGTTCTCTTCATGCTATGTGAGTATAAGTTCCACCCGATTACCAATAAGGGATTTGAATCAATGAATCAGACATGAAATAGAAAAAGTTTTAGAGATATGATCTTGAAGATAGTTGTGGATTAAATAGAAGCATCTTTCATCTAAATAAAGATAAATTATATTAGAGAGGAAAAGCTCAAGAAAATTCAGCATGGTGCAAGCGTCCACAAGGAAGAGGTTTCCCTATATATAGGAGAAACTAAATGAAAGAAAAATATATCATATGGGATCATGAACAATACCTCCCCCATATAATGATTACAAGACTACATGAATAATAAAAATTGAGTTTGAGTCCACTGTGTGTGTGTGGGGGGGGGGATATAAAAGATATAGTTACCCTGAGAAGGAGACCTTTGGATAAATGGGGAACCTCTCTAACTATCCATGATCTTTCTCAATGAAGGGGTGATATCCCATTGAATTAAGAGGAAATAGAGTTTGGAAATAAAACTTCTTGTCCTAGACACTATAGATTGTTGAGTTCAATGAGATCCATCAGGGAAATACTTATCCATCAAATTTCAAATATACCGACATTGAAGTATAAATATATACTCCCTCACATCCTATTCATGAGTATTATTACACATGTCATGGAATAATATTTGGAGGAATTCAAAACTAGTAACCTACTAGGAATACAATTTAATTAACTCTTCTGAAGAATGCTATACTTCCAATTCCCATTATACATTAACGAAATAATAAGGTGATATTTATTTGATACGGTTCTAGAAGAAGGTGAATTTAGAATCCATATTGATTCCATTTCTCTCTACCTCATCATATGTAGATATAGTGTGGTTCCAAAAATACTAGACTAAGAGGTTTTACTTTAGAGGAATATCCATGAAATATTGAATTCCACCCAATCCATCCCAACTTCAGATTCCATGATGCACACACCGATACTCCTTTGCATAAAAACATACTGATGTGAAGTAGGTAAAAACTAATTTACCCTATTCATATTTTAACATAATACTATAAAAAACATCATTATACTATTGGTTCAATATTTCATGGATGGAGTGGGATATTTACTAGCATTCATGAATTTTAAGACAAGAAGAAGATATCTTGGGAAGCCAAGGGGAACACCCACCTAGTTTAGGTTTTAAAAATTGAAATCCTTGTGGCCAACAATCCAATACAAGAGTGGGTAAAGACTAAAAATATACAATTAAAGTCAATTTTAGAGGTTGGTGAATCTTCCCTTTGGTACTTCAAGGTTATTATTATAGTTACACAACATAAAATTGGCTTATAGTTACCATCCTTTCATGTCCCATGAATCTAGATTTTCTTAAAAACATTAAAACATGCGAGAGATACTTCTCAAGTTGATGTTGCCTTCATTCATTTCCTTGTCTATCCTAGTACACAAAGACCAGTAATACCTATTATTAGGGTGAGAATCCAAATAAAAGAATTTATAAAATTTTCAATTCTTCCTAGAAAGAGATTTGGAACCTTAATAACAAACAACATATTCATGGGGATGGTAGAGAGGAAACAATTTTCAAGTGTGATTATATTCAAAGAGATAGGAAACAATTCTTCTAGATGTTGATGAGGTTAGATATTCTATCAATGAACCCTTAAAAGTGTTATATGTTAAGTTTATTGGAAATGATAGTAGATTCTATTTAATACATGGAAAATAATTTCCTTTGAACTCTCACATTAGGCTCAATTTTTTTAACATGTCACTGTGAGAATAAGATGGTAATGAAAACACTTATATTCTCATTGCTGATGATCTGAACACTCCATCTGTACCAGTATTCTAGGAAATTTTGGAATCCATGGATGGATTTTCTAATACATGAAAGAATAATAAGATATCAACCATGAATAAGAGGTATGGAACTCCACTGAAAATGTTTCATGTATAGGAAGGGGAGGATAATACTATTGTGAATCCACCTAGAAAAGATTCTAGTCACGAAATCCTTAGAAAAAATGAAAACAATCGGTGATAAAAGGTCTCCATGCCTTATCCATGAAGCACAAACAATTATCTCATATCGACCGTTCAAGGATCTGGTGCACTGCTAATGTGTATAGAAACACTCGGGTCGAATCCTTGGTGATGGTACTTGTCAACAGTCGATTGTTTTTAGTTGATTGAATTTTGATTGAGGGATTTGTTTGTAGAGATTAAATGAAGTGATTAATGGTTAGTGTTTTATTGAAATACTTGATAAAGATTAGGGTGATTTCATTAGTATGGAGTTAATCCTGTGATATCTTTGAGCTTTACTTTATATTGCATTAAATTAACACCTACTTCCCAAGATGACTTTGATTGTAATTCCCAAGTGTTAAGGCTTAAATCCAAGACTTAAAATAACTTAGGGTTATAATTATAATCAAAGCCTATTTATTTTAGTATATTTATCGTTCCAATAATCCATGTAAATCACATGTTAAACAAATCATGTCATTAATCCATGACATTTTACGTTTAACATACACAATGTTAATTTAAAGAATATTCATCAAGAAAAATATCTCAATCACTTAACATTCCCAAATTATAACTCCCCCAAATAGTAGATTTACCCAGACATTGGATTGGTTAATAATCTGGATTATTATGTTTCTGATGATGACTTAATAAGAGAATAAAAAATAGGGATAATAAAATAGTTGTGCGTCGAATACACACACAAACAGTGAAGAGAATTAAATATAGACATTTCATTGAATGAGAAAGAAAAATAAGAGAAGGGGTTTCAACTATATTTAAACTATTTTAATAACATTAATATTATTTAACAGAAGGTGGATGAGAATAATTTATTAAGAAGAAGAAACATGCATTAAAATTCTGTTGAAATGAAAACAAACTTTTACGATAACAAATAAGAAAAACAAAAAAGAAAATGAAAAAAATAGAGGAGGAAGGGTATCGAAAGTGAAAAATTTAGTATCTAAGGTCCTCTAAAGACATTGTAAAGGGTTTTTTCGTGCCAATGTATTTTCATATCTTTTTAAATGCCAAACCCATGCAAGGAGAAGAGGGGGTCGTATTTATATCCCATAGAGGTGGAATGTTTGTATTCCAAATCTTCCCCTCCACATGAATAGCTAATTTGATAAATTAGATAGCCAAATCACGAGATATAATATTCGTATAAGTTTTAGATATAGATATCCACTGTCTATTCTACAAATTTGGCAGCCATTGGACTTAAGGATCCAAAGTTAGGGCGGTTTTATTTAATATGTTCAATTCAATCCTTACTTTTTCAAAGACAAAATTTGAATGGGTTTTTGAATAATAATATGCCCTCAAATCCAAACACTATCTTCAACATAGTAGGTGACCTAAATTATCAATTTTACATTGAAAAAGATCAGCTCAAATTTATGCATCTATTAGGAGAAATTTCAATATTGGTGTACAGATTTCATTTCCCAGACAAAATGATGGGCTGGACTTCATTGAATCATTTGGGATCCTTTTTAGTGGAGTTGGTCCTTGAAGTTTTTACCCAATATGAATGGTATTTTACCCCTAATTTTAGTAGAGAATCAAAAATTTTGTACTTCAATATTGAGCCTAGTTATTCAATCTTCGTGGCTGGTCTATTTTTATTATAGAATGTCAGGAATATTGTGTGGTCCATATGATCCTTCAAATGATAGAATTTGGAAATGATTTCTTATAATGATATGTGTGAAATTGAATAAGGAATCCAAAAAAACAATAACCACACAATTTAGATCAGTAGGGTGACATTTATTATTAAAACATTAAACTTACTTAAATCTAGATGAATTAAAATAGTGATAAAAATTTATATTTAATATTTAAACATTAATATTTCACTCAAATTATGAAAATTTCATATAAAATCAGTAACATGAGTATAAAAAAATTTATTAAAATATTAATAACAGAAACTCCCCCACCCATAGTCTTGTTCATGTCCTTATGTCCAACAAAAAACATAAGTAAATCATTCTCACCAACCAATAAATTTTAAAATTTTAGTTTCCCCAATCAGGGGAGGTATAGACCATTTCAGTCATCTATATTTAACTACGCCACAGATTCTTACAGAAAAAATTTTCAAAGAAAATTCATTTTTCATGCTCTATTTTAGAAATGGAAAATTTAGGAACTCAAAACTCATTCCCTTCAAGATGGTAAAAATTTATTTCTTGAGGTTCACTCATTCACCATCCAAAAGTAAAAAGCTCAGAGTTTGAATGAGATCTCAGCTTTTATTACCTATCCTAAAGTACATAAGATTCAAGAGGTATTTTGAAGGGGTTTTTATGTGGCTATGATACATTATGAATATACTGTCTAAGAGAGAGGAGAAGAGGGGTAAGACATCAACATGGGTAAAATAGTGCTGATTTTTTTTTTGAAATTAAACATGGAAGAAAATTGAAAAACATATTACAAGGGATTGATTGTGTTAAAATGACACAAAGGAGGAAGAAAATTTGAAGTGGATGAGAAGATGAAATATTTAAAAAACAAAAAACTTCTCCCAATGATATAATAATATATAATGAAAGTGTTTTTTTGTTTGATTTTTTTTTCAAAAGTTGAACCTGAAGAAAATATCACACTCATCTGCCAACCCAAGTTTGATCTATTCATGAAACTAATTTTAATAGTTATAACAATATCAAAGGTTGATAAAAATTGATTTTTGAACCACTCATGACCCAACCCATTTTTTATGTTTTTTTTTATTTTTTTTATTTTTTTCATTTTTTGAACATTTTTCAATAAATGTTGAGTATGGAATGTCTCCCACCACCATTTGGGAATTCATATATGTTTATGAAATATTTTACAACTTATATTGAAAATATTTCAAAAAATAAAAAAATGAAAAAAAACTAAAAACAATTGACTATTGAAAAGTATCATCATCCAGGATTCAACCCGAGTGATGTTATACACATTAGAGGAGCACTAAAACCTTTAACGGTCAATAGGAAACAGTCAGTTGTGCTTAAAATGGAACCGTTTCTAGGGATGGTGTGTTAATTAGTCATTATTTTTGGATATGTTTTTAAAAAAATTAAAATAAATTGAAAAACCAAAAAGAAATACCCGCATTCTCCTAAAAATCATAAATGGAAAGAAAACAGAAACAAAACCCCATCTTACTCTTTCATTGAAAATATATCTAAATTCCCCTGTAGCCTCCAAAATAATTTCTCAGATATGTTTGGCCTTAATATTGAGTGAACTCTTCACAAACATAAGAGAAAAATTAGGGATAATCAAATCATTCAATAATCATTCCTTATACAACCAATTGAATTAGATATGGCTAATCCTAGGGAAAAAAACCTTAAAGAACTTTCTACCCCTGATATGAATCACCAAAATCTTGGTATTCAACATCCAATAATAGAGGCTAACTTTGAACTCAAATCAGGTTTGACTCATCTTCTTCCCCATTTCCATAGGCTAGCTGATGAGGATCCACATATTCATCATAAAGAGTTCCAAGTAGTGTGTTGTACCATGAAGGCTAAAAGGGTTTTTGAGGAACAAATCAAACACAAAGGATTCAATTTCTCCCGAGATGATACTACTAAGTCATGGATATACTACCTCTCTCCTAGTTTTATAACTATATGGAATGACATGTAGTGACTTTTCTTTGAAAAATTCATTCCTGCTTGTCGTGCTGCTTTTATCCGAAAGGAAATAAGTAGTATCCACCAATTCCCAAATAAATCACTCCATTAGTATTGGGAGTGGTTCAAAAGGCTTTTGTAAACCTATCCACACGACCAAATCTCTGACAAACTCTTGATCCAATACTTCTATGAGGAGTTACTGGCTATTGAACGAACCCTTATTAATGCCGCAAATAGTGGTTCTCTTATTGATAAAACTCCCACAGTTGCAAGTGATATCATAAGAAAAAAGGATGAAAACACACAAAAATTCAATACTTGAGTACATGATCAAGTAAAACAAGCCTAACATAGTCAATCAATATGTCCAAACAAGATGACTTAGTGGATGAGTAAACTTACAGGTCTTGTGCGAAAACTAACTGTGGCGGCCAAAGCCCCAACTACATCTTCTCCAAAATCTCTATTCCCTGGAGCTATCAAGAACTATGGAATATATATCTCACCAGCTCATCCAACTAAAACATGTCCCGAATTTCAAGATGATCCATCTGATTTATCCGGAACAATGAATCTCAATGAAACATATGTTAAGAGGAACACCAACCCTCAACAATTAGGTTAGTTCATTAGAGACTTCAACCAACCCCACTCTAATCCCTTCTATTATACCTTTAACCAAGTCTTGAGGTATGTTAACACCATTTATCATCCCCCTCAATTCCCTCCTCAAAACCGAAACCAATTCCAATATGGCCAAGGTGTTGGTAACTTCCAACAACCGTACCCTTTTGTTCGTCAACCTCAAAGGATCAATCCTCCTCTTGTTCCTCCTAGATTCCATTATCCTAGTGAGCCTTTAAAATTACCAAACAAATACAATCACTTTCCCAAGAACCAAAATCATGGAAATCCTAATCCGGGATAAGAATCTTCTTCCAAGCATCCATGGGAATGTGAATTGAATGATATTCCCTCATTTACCCATTCTAGATGTAAAAATATTGAATCCCAAATTGGCCAACTTTCATCCCACCTAATCCAGCAACGATAGTCAAATTCTGCCCAACTACCAGCTCAAACACTACCCAAACCTAAGGGTAATGTAAGTTCAATTTCACATAGATCGGTAAATCGAGTCATTGTACCTCACGATGAATCCCCCGAATCCCCTTTTAATGGTGATTTGAAATTGTAATGTCCAAAAATCATGAAAAAAACCTAAATCTATTCCCTCACCTTCTTCCATCACTCTAAGAAACCCAATTCATTTTCCTCAAGATGTCTCTATGCAAAATAAGTCCTTTGACCCGGATCATAAAATGCTCGGAATGTTTAGAAGTGTTAAAGTAAACATTCCCCTATTAGATTACATAAAATAGATTCTTATGTATTCCAAGTTTCGTAAGGATATTTTCACTCATAAGAGACATCTTAGGACCATTGGAAATGTTTCAACCTAGAAGTCCATACCCATGAAGTGAAAATATCTAGGGACATTTACATTTCCATGCCAAATTGGAAGTTCCAACTTCGATGATGCACTCATAGACCTAGGATCCTCAATAAATTTCATGCCCAAATCCATATTCTCCAACCTTAGTCTAGGTCCTTTTAACCCTATGGGTGTTGTCATCTAGTTATCCAATCGAAGCACAACTAGTCCTGAGGGAATAATTGAGGATTTCCTTGTCCGAGTCAATGATCTTATCTTCCTAACTGACTTATATGTCCTTAACATGGAAGGTGAGACAACTTATTTCCAATATCCTATAATTATAGGAATACTTTACCTCATCAAATCTAAAAGAAAATTTATTTCCATGCTGGAATCTTATCCATGGAATTTGGTGACCAACTGGTTAAGTCCAATATTTTTCAATCCATGTGATACCCATCTGAGAATCAATTTGTATTCTCTATCCATGCTTCTGATAGTCTCTATGAGAGTGTGTTGAATCCCAATAATTAATTTTCTTCCCATTCTACTGATATAAGAGTTTGTGAATATTTCATCCACCTTAACCAAGTCATAAATAGATCAGTTCATGTTGAAATTACAAATGCAAACTCCATTGAACTAAATAATATTGAAAAATATTTTTAATCCCATATCACCTCTGAACATTAATTGTATAGCTTGGATGATAATGATGGCATTGAAATAACATGCTCATTTATTGATTCAGATCATATTATTTATAATTCATCATTTCTTATCAATGATTCTGAAAATTATTTTATATGTTATATGAACCCTGAACTAATGTGTTTATCTTGTTCGGGTTGCATTAATATTTGTGATATATATTCTTTAATTAATAAAGTGATCACTGTTGATCTTGAAATATACCATTCTTTGGAAAACAACATCGATTTAAATGATATTAAAAAAATTTATTCAGTCTTATGACTCCACCGATCCTTATTACTGTACTTCAGTGAGTGATGAAATAAATGAGTCAAAAACATTTGGGATATTATAATTTTTTTTGTGTTATCCGATCCTTACATAAATGCTCTATCAGAATTGAAACATCTTCCAGAATGTCCAAGCATAGAAAACCAGCACATAGTGGATAACATCATTCCTCAAGTTGAAGACCAATGTGAGGATAAAAATATGCTCTTTCCACCCCCATTGAATTTCGAGCACAAAATCAAGGTAGGGGATAAATTATCCAAGGAACAATTAGGAATATCAAAGGGGAATTTTTTCTTGTAGCACGCTGGAGTTAAGAAAATATGGTGGCCACCATCGGACTATAGGTACTAAACTCAAACTGTCCAACTATAAACAAAATAAATGCAACACTTCATGGGAGGAAACCCAAGTTTTCTTTTAATTTTATTAAATTTTAATTTATTTTCTAATTATGTGAATAATGATTTGTGTTTTGGTTTTATTTTTTGGTAATGGTCATTTTTAAAGCATTTTCATGAGAGGAAAAACATCCCAGGAACCACATAGATATCCATCAGATCCAAAACTTCTACAGTTGATCCACTACTATATGGAGATGCCAACCCACCAAATCCAAACAAGGGGGAACCTTTTTCCCTTTAACTCTCTCTCTATATCATCCTCTCTAAACCTATTTCTTCTTCTTCCTCTCTCTTTTATTTTTTACCACTTTCTTCATCAAATTTGTTTTTTCCATTTATCTTTTGTGTGCGTGTGTATTTTCAAAACAATAAAAAAATAAAAAAAATTATAACAAAATTATAAATAACAAAAAATATTCATACTTACTCACCATCGAGTTTTGAAAATTTCTCCAACCATTTTTTGGAGTCAAAAAGACATGTTTTCATCTCAAAAATTTTGTATTTTGATAATGAATTTGGATAAATAATATTATTTCAAAACCAAAAATTTTGAATGCTCAATTTTAGATTTGGAAAATTATTTTCCCCAACTGCGAGGAACAACATTATCTATAATACTAAGGCCACATATAAAAATCTTTTCAAAATGTGTGTTTTCACCCATAATTGAGAGTCTTGAGTTAGTGGACCATAGAGATGAAATTTATACTTTGGTGTGTGTTGATATGATAGAGGAATTTTCTTAACCACATGAGAATCACAATTTCTAAATAGCCTCCAATTTTTTTTACATTAACCCTCCTTTTGAAATCCCTTTTGAGCCTATGAAAACCTTTTCTTTGATAGCCACATTACAAGCCCAATACATTCCCCCCCCCCAAATCAACATGGATTTACATTGCCTAATATATTGAAATTTAAGTGTGGGGGTAATAGATTTCATTTTGGGTATCCTTTTCTTAATTTCTCAGCATATATCATATTATTGAGGGACAGAATCCATTTTAGTATGGGAGGGAGGTTTTCATTCAGTGAGTTTTTGGGAATATATATATGTTTATAAAATATTTTACAACTTTTATTGAAAAGTGTTCCAAAAAATGAATAGATGAAAAAAATAAACTAAAAATAATCAATTATTGAAAAGTATTATCATCGAGGATTCGACCTGAGTGCTGCTATACACATTACCAGAGCACCAGAACCTTGAACGGTCGATAAGGGACAATCATCTGTGCTTAAAATTTGATCCTCACCGTTAATGGTTCCATTTGGCATGACCAAATCCATACCAAATCCTTAAGAGGACCTTCCATACTCATGCTTTCAATTGATATACCCATCCTTCTCTCTTTTTTTCATGTTCTTTTGTGTTCTTATTATTTGTAATCGTGTAAGTTTGTTTTCATTTCAAAAGAATTTTGATGCATGTTTTTTCTTTTTCATATATTATTATCATCCAAATTATATTAAACAATATTAATGGTATTAAAATAGTTTAAATACAATTTAATCCCCTTCCCTTATTTTTCATTCTCATTCAATCAAAAGTCAGTATTTAATTCTATTCACAGTTTGTGTGTGTGTTCGACGCACAACTATTTTCATATCCCCTTTTTTCCTTATCATATTAATTCATCATCATAAAAATAATAGACCATATTATTAACCAAACCAATGTATAAGTAAATATATCATTGGTCTGAGTTATAATTTGGGTATGTTAAGTGATTGAGAGATTTTTCTCAATGAATATTATTTAAATAAACATTTTGTATGTTAAACTTAATGAATATTCATTGAAAAAAATCTCTCAATCACTTAACATACCCAAATTATAACTCACCCAAATTTTATATTTACTCAGACATTGGTTTTGTTGTTAATTTTGTTTATTATGTTTATGATGATGAATTGATTTGAGATGAAAAATAAAGGGACAAGAAAAGAGATGTGCCTCGAACACACACACAAATGGTGAAGAGAATTAAATACAGACTTTTTATTGAATGAGAATAAAAATGAATGTAAGGGGATTAAACTATTTTTAATTATTTTAAGACTATTAAAATTATTTAACATAATTTGGATGAGAATAATATATGAAGATTAATAAATATGCATTAAATTTCTATTTAAATGAAAAAAAACTCAGACAATTATAAATAAGAAGAACAGAAAAGAACATGAAAACAAAGAGACGAGGAAAGTTATATCAAGTGAAAAAATTAGTATGGAAGGTCCTCCCAATACTTTTTAAAGGCTTTGGTCGTGATGATGTTTGATCCTATGTTCTTAAATTCCAACCACATGCAAGGAGAAGAGGGGGTTGTATTTATAGCCAAAGGAGGTGGACTGTTTGGATTCCACATATTCTCTTTCACGTGCAATGACAATTTCATAAATTAGATAGCTGAATCTCAAATATGATCTTCTTACAAGTTGTATATTTAGATCTTCTCTATATACTCTGAAAAAAGGATGCCGTTGGACTTAAGGAGAAAATATTAGGGCGGTTTTGTTAAACAATTGCAATCTATCCATCTAAATCCATACTTTTTCAAGGCCAAAATGTGAATGGATTTTTGAATAGGAATATGCACTAAAATCTGAATTTTTTTTAAACAAAGTAGGTTACCTAAATCAAATCCTTGAAACTACAAAATCTCAGCTCAAATGTATGTCTATATCAGAACAAATCTCAATATTGGTGTGATGATTTCATTTCCCAGACAGAATGGTGGGCTGGATTTCATTGAATCATTTGGGACCCTTTTTAGTGGAGTTGGGCCTTTAAATGTTTACCCATTATTAATGTTATTGTTCCCAAAATTTGGGTGGAGAATAAATAATTTTGGACTTCTAGATTGAGACCAGTAAGTCAATCTTCAATGATGGTCCATTTTCACCACAGATTCTATAGGCCTTATTGTGTAGTCTATATGACCCATCAAATGGAAGAATTTTCCAATGTTTACATCTAATGATATGTTGGAAATTGAATAAGTAATCCTAAAAAAGTGGAACCAAAAAATTTTAATTAGTAGGGTGATAGGTATTATTAAAACATGAAACTGACTTGAATCTAGATGAGTTGAAATATTGCTCAAAATTTTTATTTAATATCGAAACAATAATATTTCTCACGAATTATGAACATTTCCTATAAAATAAGTAAAGGGAGTATATAAAAAGTTATGAAAATATTAATAAAATTAATCCCTCAAAATAATTTGATGAAATTGAATTTACACCACATAAATATAATTAATATCAAATGTGAACTATAACATATGAAAAAATCAATCAACCCATTAGAGAAATTCATTAGCTTGATAATGATTCCCCACTCTAACCCATCATAAAATTTATCCCTGTAAATTTTGATTGCTGTGTTAGAACCATGGGATCTTTTATTGATTTCATGAATAATTTTGTGGGATAAAAAATAACAGTTTGAATGGTTCTTCCCTTGATAAACCCATTTTTCTCTTTAGATATCAAATTATAGAGGTGAAATAATATTATTATGTTGATGATTCAAGATATGTCATTATAAGGTATATTACATATGTTGATAGGTCAATACTACTTCAAATATGAATGATATTTTACTTTTGAAATGATAAAAAGGCTATCAGAACTCACCCTAGTAGGGATTCATCTTCTATATAAGTATTGTTAAAAATACTCAATAGGTGAACCCTTCATAAGGTCTTATAAACCCAAAAATAATGATCCCAGGAATCCATAAAGTCTAAGTGAGCTTTTAGGGTTGTTGAAGAGGAAAAATTCTTAGATATCCCTCACCTATTGAATATTCTAAATGAAGGAAATAATATGATCCATCACCATACTAGGGATAATATAAAAGAGGTCATTCTCTATATATTGATACCCATTATACATGGAATGGTTTATTACAACAAGTAAATATGTCAAATGTACCTCATCTATACCTCCCACCACCTTGAGGTCATCAGTGAAGGATTTTTACTCCATGTGAATGTTAGGTTGGATGTTTCTCTTTTTCTCCTTGATGTATGACTAGAAATAGTAGGAATTCATATCCCTTTCGTTAGTAAACATTGACCAAAAAAGTTCATGATCATTTTTATCCTGTTCCATAAGTAATTTCATGAGCCAATCATTTTTTGTGGTTAAAGTTCTGAAGATCTCATCATCATTCCAAACTTCCAGAATAGACCCAGCATGTTGAATTCATGCCTTTGGGGAATCTATCTTATGGAAGTGGGAGGCCCAACTTGTATTCTATGTTAGTAGGGTTACCTTCAATATCCTAATTGTGTTTTTGTGTCCAGAAACCAAAAAATTTAATCCATTGGATTATTCTGGGATATCCTCACTATTTCATGGTAGCTAAGATCAATATCCTATTAGATAGAGAAGAATAAGAAACCATTGAATTTTCTTTTTGGTGATATACTAGTGACAATTGAGGAGTGATCCGATAGGTCTATCACTAGATGAAAAACCCTCACATCTAGGAAAGAGGAGATATCTTGGTGGTTGGAAAGGTAATAGTCAAGATGGTGCCATGTGTGGTGGGTTCTCTCCTAGTTAGTACACCAACTATATTTATCATCTATAAAACCCATGTCAAGATAAAAATTACTAGACCAAAAATAAGTGAAGTATTATTTAACCATCTTAGGGTAAACCCCACCACTTTTCTTCTTTAATTTATCCAGGATTTCATTAATGTATTCAAAAAATATCCAATATAATTTCCCTTGATTAAATTATTGGGGATAATTCTATAACATTTCCCTATCCATAAACTCACATTTAGAATAATAAAAGGATTAGAAACAAGTGTAGGATCTCTATATTACCTTTTTAGTGAAGTGTAGATTTGATATATTCAAAATTCCCATATTAATACTAATTTTTTATAAAATATAAATAATATAGTTATAGGACTCACCAAACATAAAATCACACAATCTAATTCTATAAGACACTTAGAATGTCTAGATAGATATTTATTATGCTCTAGCACTATAAAAAGAGTAATTCTATGATTTTGGTTTTCATTCTATATAAATTTAGTCTTCACCCATGAACCCAGTGTGAGGGAATTAGAAATGATAGAGGAGACCATCAAAGGAGGGTATGCTTGGATATAAAACCCAACGTCAAAAAACACTTTGTTTATGATGAGAGAAGGGCTATTTCACATCTAGAATGAGATCTAGTAGGCACCCCACATGGAGGATAATAGGTGGAACTTATACTAGGAATGGGGTTTCCAAATATTACCAAATAGAGAGGGGTAAGAAAGCTCACTAAAACCATTTTAAATATGAAGGGGTGACCGTCTAGAAGAACCATGACATATGTTCTAGGGATATGAAGGAGAATTCATTGGAAGTATAAATACCTTACCTCAGATAGATTATTTTTAATATTTTTATGGAGAATATATATACAATCCATGAATGGGGAATAAATCCTTAGATTACTTGTAAACACCATATCAATACACGGAAATTCCTTGGAAAAAGAAAAGGATGGGGGAGAGTGTTCAATCTTCAGGTGGGGGTAGAAATATGATAGATGATTGGGAGGAAGACCACTAAACTTGGTATAAAAACATTATCCTAGAAAGGATTGTAAATTAACCTATGGAAAAATATCTACATCTAAGGATGATCCAAATAATCTAGCTAAGAAATAAATTTTGAAGAGGATGAGGGAGTGAGCCTTTAACAGAACTGATGGTAGGGTGAGAAATCTAGAATCTAAAAAGATTATTCTTGACATTTTTTAGGGTTTCATTAGGGATGAATTTATATAAAATAGTGAGTGAGAGAGGAGTATAGTTTGTTTTTCCACCATGATACAAAGTCCTCATCCTACAGAATTAAGTTGAACAGGATGTGATATGGAGATATCCACTTCCACACACAAACAATCCATATAATAATATTTTAAGTGAAGATTAATTTCATCCACACAAAGGAAATATCATAGAGAATAAATAATTCCCTAGATAAATGAGATGTTATGTAAGGGGAGGGGGAGGCTAGGAATATTAATCCACACTACCACCTAGGGAGAGTTAAGAATTGATTGAACCTCCATTACCGATTTGAAAATATTTAAACACCACTTACAAAAATATTGGGAGTGCTAGAAAAAATTCCTAGATAAAGTCCTAAAACATTTGGATATATAGTTTATCCAAGTAGAAATATACCTCTAAGTTCCACCTATAGAAATCCTCTACTGCCTCTAAATACCATATTTAGATGTTGATCTCAGTATAATCACCTATTTTGGATGAATAAATTTCTTTAAATAAGACCTCAAGGATATTTGGAAGGCCAGTTTATTAAGATAAATCCAAATGGAGGATAAAATCTTTATGAAAATGGTTGATGGATACATCTTTTTTGGTTAGAAGAGAGACTACCTCGGATGGGATTATTGAGGAAATGGTCTAGGGAATAGGTGAAAAAGGAGTAAGCATACCATCACTCAAAAATAAGGTATGCATCAAACTCTCTTAAGAATACTAAATAAAGGAAATATTCATTTTTGTTAAATAATAGAGGCACATGTGGAGTGTTATTATGATAATAAAAAAGCTACATTATATCATAGTTCACTTAAAAATAACATGATCATAATGGTACAAGAACATAAGAATAAAGTCTATAAATAAAACCCTATATATCATAGATCATAATCTTGAGGCATTTAATATAAATTTATAGTTCATAATATATGAATCATAAAGTAATCGAAGAACATGATCTCTTAGAGCATAACATTAGTATAAGAAATAAGTTTGTGTCATACACATAAGAATATAAAATAATTTCCTTAGTAATCAAATTTAGCTTCTAAGACCATCATAGTGTATAGGGTTGACTTCCCAAACTATAATATCCTTATTCAAGGTTCACTCCCAAGACTATAACAGTGGGTATAGTCCCTTACTGTACTAGGTTCACTACATATTACAGTCTTTATTATCTAATGAGATATACCTCTTTAACCAATGTATTGGAGTGATATATAATTCCAGTCCCACCTATTAACATAATAAACATAATATATATTTGTTCCATAAAATCATAAATCAATCACCATATCATAACTCATGAAATGAAAATGAGTTTCATAAACATTTTATCATAACATAAACCATAGAAATTAAACAAGTTTCATAACTTAATTAACATATTGAAAAGAAAAAAGGTTCATAAAATCATTCTTAAATCATCATCATCATAAGATATATAAAAAAATAAATTGGGTGTTATCATTGGATAATATCCTCAATTAAACATAAGTAACATCAAATTATGTTATCATAAGATAAAATTCATTGAAAAAACCCCTTTGAAGATTTCTTAAAATACATAACATTTCATTTTGAAATAAATTCTTTAGAGTAGGAAAGTTCACTATCTATTAAAGATAAAACATACTTTTAAAATAATCTTGTAAAATTTTATAGTAATCCTAAAATAATTGATTAGTCACGATGGTTGGAAATTCTATTCATGTAGTGTATGTTAAAATAAATATTGCTTTAACATTTTTGTTAAAAAAAGTCAATAATACCTTGTTCAGAAAATGACAAGTATACTCCTTTGATTTGTTTTATAAAAAGTACAAAATTGGAAAAAATTAATTTAATAAATCATATAATAGTATAAAAAAATTCATTAATTTTCTTAGAGAATCAATGGACAAGAGAGGAAATGTATTTTCGACGAAGGAGTGAAATAAAGTCGATTTTCTAGAAAAATGTTCCTTGAGTCACTTGAGTTATTAAAGAGAGGAAAAATGAAATGAAACCATGTATTATAAAAAAAATATCCATAATATAAGAAAATTAATTTTATTCTTGAGTGTTATATCATTAAATATCATCATCAAAGGCTTAATAAGAAATGATCTTGATAAATAATGAAATTGTGTCATAAAATCCCTTCAAGTTACAAATTCATCGAAAGCACTATATCCTCATGTATAATAAATTCAATTTTATTATAATTAGAAAAAATAATAATTTGATTACTTATAATATCACATATTATTCCATTATAACATTTAAAAACCCACTTATTAACAAATCCTATTTTAAAATCATTGTTTTTGGGTATTAACTCCGTTTTCAAGAAAATTTTGGTTCTGAGGTTCTGATCCTTGTACATTGATCACTAATAAAAAATATCAGAAATTTTAATAATGATATAAATATCATATATATTAATTGTATACATACTTTGATTCATCCACAAAAAATATATATAGAAAAATAAAATACACTGTTTATGTAGATGATATGTTGTATGTACCCATGAACGTTATTTTCAATTTTTGAAAGATGGAATAGAAGTAAGGTAAATATTATTTTGACATTATAGAATAATTATTATATCATTTATATCATATAAATTAATTAAATATGTTCTTATTACTATCTATGTAAATTTAATCAAAAAATGAATCACATCGCTCTTTGGAGGTGGTAATCCACACATACCCATGAACAACATTATCGTTTTCCATGGAATTTGAAGATATAATAGTAGATTTTATAATATGATTATAGAAGAATAATTATATCATAAATATGAATATAAATATTAAACCTATAATAATGACTATTCATGTTATATTGTTATGGAAAATGAATTATATCTCTACGTGGAAGTGGTAGCCCACAAGTATGTATGAGTAATACTTTCACTTCACATTTGATTGAATAGAGGTGAATATTGGTTGTTGCATAATCATAATAAAATTTTAATATATTTATTATACTGAATATATTATTTTATGATGAATACCACAAATTTATAGGAGGTAAAAATAGTATTAAATTGAAAGAGATTGGGTAAGAAGATTACCTCTCCTTCGGCTGGCCTCTATTATATACTTTCTCTAGGACCCTTGGACTTGTATTTTAAAAATACAATCACATAATATTAACTTATAAGGAATTTAAAAACATAATTTATTATGTCATGTTCAATATATAAGGCTAAATGTGGTGTAAATAATATGGAGGAGGAGTTCCCATTTATAAGTATCCGGGGGGGACACACTTCAAATTTCTTAAAAGAATAAAATATAATAAAGGAATTTTCAAGAAAAATGATTCCAAATGGACATATACATGAAGGTGGGATAGTATGAGGTATAAATAAGGTTATAAAATAGGACTTATAAAACTATAATAAAAAAAACATTCCCTTATCTTTCGGTTTAGCCCCTCGGTAAACCCATTTTAACCTTAACCGCAATGAAATTTTTTTATTGTTTGTATTATTCATTATTAAAAAAATGAATGATGACTAATTATTATTTTGAAATTTTAATTCAAAATATGAAATCCATTTTATTAAAATAAATATCTAAAATTTTCATATATTTTATTTAAAATAATTTCACAAAATGCGATGAAAAATAGTTTTCATTATTTTTTTCAAAAATGTATACAGTTTTATAAAAAAAATAAAGTAAATTAAATTTAAAAGGCCACCATTGGATTATTAATAATATAAATTTACTAATTTTAGTTTTAAATCCATTATAAAAAATATCTTTTTAATTCCTTAAATAGAAATACATTTTTCAATAAAAATCAATATTTTTCAAAATTCATCCAATAATTAATCTTTTTAGAAAATTCTCAAAAATTCACTATAATATAAATTTTAAATTAATATTTAAAAAAAATAATATAAATTTTATCAAATATTAAAAAATAAATTATATTATTTCCTCCCAAAAGGGAAAAAAAAAATTTGAGTAAAAATGTTTTTTCAAAACATATGATGACTTTATAAGAAAATGAAGTACTTATTTGCCAATATATTTGATTTAACTAAAACATTTAAATGTATTTTAAAAATTTATTTATTCTAAACCATACCACCAATTTAATGGAAAAGTTATAATGGTATACTATATTAAATTTCCTTGAGACTCAGGGTTGTGTGTATCATAAGCTCTCAAAGAAATTAAATTTATTTTATAAATATATATATCAAAAAATATTATGGTGTTATAGTCAATACTGGAGGTAAGAGGTTTCTTAAATCAATATCTTTTAATTGGGTTATATCACTTCTTTGTTTACTATGTTATTCCAAAATTATGCGCGAAATGACTTATGACTATTTATGTTCTATTTATAACTGTTTTAATTGGTTTTAAATTTGTCACACATAATAATTTGATTAATTTAATCCAACATTAAATTTTATGATATTTGTAATTATTTCTCATGTCACTTTTATTTCTCAAAGACATACACCCTATTCACTATTTATTTCTTTTTTTGTGGTGTATATACAATCTATGAATTTATTTTATGGTTCTTATTTGGAAAATTATGAGGATTTACAAATACATATAAGATTATCACATTAATGTGGTTTTGATTCAGATATTACCAACATTTTATTAATTCTTCATCTCAATATTATTACGTCAAGGAATGTTTCATGTTATGTGGATAATTTTGTTTATATGGTGCATAAAATTTCCATTTGATGTGTTATATCATGAATTTAATTATATTTATGTTATATTAGGTATACTTTTATTTTACTTCATTCAAGGGGGTTATGACTCAAAAGTTACCATAGTGGTAAAGGTTTATCTTGCAGTCTCATTTTTAATCTGGATTATTATACTTGGAACTCCTTTGAGATAATTATATATACTATGTGTCATAAATTTATATATTTTTATATACTATGGTTATTTTTGGGTTTCTTCAAGTTTTTCTTTCATTCACCCCTCTTTGGTACTAAAAATGGTTGAGAAAAGTTTTCAAATACATGATATCTTTATTTCTTATCTATTTGATGATGTCCTTATTCTATATAAATTTTCTTTAAAATGTATTCAACAATTTTATTTCCTATTATCCCATGATTATTTAATGTCATTTTGAATCATATTTTTTAAAAAATTTATTAAATAGTAATTTTTATAATTTTCCAAACATGTTATTTAAGAATTTGTACCAAAATCGAGAATGGAATATTTGTTTTTCCATTATTTCATGAATGAATTTTCCGACCATAATGACCATTATTTAATTTTATAATTCCTTTAAAATACTACAATGTTATTTTAAATGAAATATTTTCTCAATATTCTTGGAATTTTTAGTTTTTAAAGAGAAGAAAAGAAAAATATGTGTTTTCTTTTTTCAAAGAAATGTTCCAATGATATTTTAATGATGTATTTTTATCTATGATAACATCCTATATGAAGTTTTATGCTTTATTGTGGATATGATCTTATGATACCATTCTTGTTTCTTTTCTAAAAGTCATATTATGATGTTACGATTCTTTAAAAATTATTACTTTCCCATGAGTTAAATTATATTATATTATAATAATTATGAAACCAATTTCATTTAAATATGTTAATAAAGTTATTAAGGTAATTATGGTTGTTTATATGAGTTTTATGATATAATAAAAATCTATGTACTTTTTTATGTTATGGTTCTATGAAAATGATTATGATTATGGGTGAGACAGATATATCTCATGATAATGGCTAATCCTAATATAGCCCTCCAATGCATTGGGTAATTTCATGGAGTTAACAATATTGAATTTAATCCTAATAGATAATGGAGTTTATTGAATATAAATACCTCATAAGAGATGATGAAATTAATTGGATGAAGGTTACTCTAAATATAATTTTGGAATTGTCATTTATAATTGATTCCATGATGCGAGTATGATATCCCAAGATACCAACATGGTTTCTCTATGATCTCTATGAGTTTTAATGATCCAAACGAGAAATATTGATTTCAAATGGTTTATGATTGTTACTCATATGGCTCAAATCTTATGTTATGAAACACGTTTTATGACCCAGGTTTTGAGGAGTATGAGTTCCATTATGTTAATTTCATGTATTTGTTTATTCTCTCATACCCTTAGGCCTATACAATGATTAAATATGATCATAAAATGATATATACTTTTTACCCTTACCGAGTGCCTGCGGTAACCCTTTTTTCTTTCCTTTTACTCAGGTTATGAGGAATGTTATTATTTAATATTTTTCCATAAGGGTATACTATATGAAGGATTTTTTATAGATATTGAAGTCTTCTTATGAAACAAGAAAATTTGGTTATAATAGTGAAATTTCCAATTTTATGTGGAAGAAATGAGACTTATATTTTTTTTTATTTTAGATATTATCCATTTCAGAATGGGTTGAGAGGGATCCTTCTCATGGATCAGAGTACTAAAGGCACAAAGCTGGAATCACATGTCCTGAAGGCCCACTGGTAAAATAACATACATATATTCAATCACTATAGTACAATGGATTGTTAAAATTGGATCATTTTAGTTATTATCAAAGCCATTAAGTATATATTTCTTTTAGTGATTATTCTAGGCGTATAGGTCTTAGGATGTCTCAAAAATACTTAAGGTTGGATTCTTCTAGGACATCAAACCACTACCTAAATAAAAATTATAAAATCAAACATTCATATGCCAACTAGCTAATTTATCACTTAAGGTTGGGTCCATCATCCACATTTCATGTTTCATCATGACCTAACCCTTATTATTAGGTGGTCTATTTCCATGACCGAAGCCTACTCAAGGAAAGGTACAATAATATGACATCGGCCTCTATAAGCAGGTAAAAATCATGCACTTAAGGACTTTTTTTATCCCACGACAGTTCAACAAGTTCCACCTCACTCATGGTGGGGCTCGAACTTAGGATCTCTCTCCTCCACAGGGTCCATCACATATCACAAACACTTCCATGTACACTAAAAATCCAACAAATATGACCCATTTTTTGTCACATATCTCATTGAATGATCTTGAGGAACTAGATAATGGATACCAAGCACCTCATATAAAATCACATCTCATCTTAATTGTATAGGTATCAAATATGTTTTCCATACTAGTCACAATATCTTTTCATTGATACAATCTCTCACCCATCACCCACTGGTGACACCATTGCCTATAGGCTTCTCAAACCAATACCTCATGGCTTTCTCCAACATCATCAATCCTAGTCCCACTACCCAAGGTTTATGCTGATCTATCCCACCAAAAATCCTTGAAATCATAATGAAATGTCCCGAATAGTTCCCATGAACTATTGATGTGGACCTTATCATATCTCATATGGGATATCTCTCAACTAACCACTCAGAGTTAATTACAGCCTACCAATCCCCATGCAGTCCCAAAGGACCCGCCCTTTTATAATTCTCTCATAACCCCAGTCCATTAGCCATAAGATAACCTTCCAAGGAAACCTGCATAATGTCTTAAAACCTATGACCCACCCATGGTCTCTGTTCACCTAGGTCAATACCCTCTCCCTTTGGAAACATGTTTTCAAGGTAGTTATGAATAAACTAAAGTAATAAAGATAATTTTTCACTAGTTTAGTTGTCCAAATTCCATCCTATCTCTTTCTATATGGTTTTATCGGTCCCAATTCGTCAACCTGGAACCATGAAATGCATGTAAGAAGGAATAACCATTTATAAACAAGCATATTAATTAATATTAAAAGGATGTCCTACCCCCTAAATGAATTTACCATCTTCACCAAGATCCATTGAGCCTTGTACAAGATTATCGATGCCTCTTCTAACACCATACCACCACCCATGACCATATATCACATTGAAGATCACAAATAATTAAATATAAACATTTATAATTAATTATTTAAGTTACACTATAGATGATTAATCGAAGGAAAACCCACTACTCATTGCCACAAAACAAAAACCACATGGAACCTCAGGTGTTTATCCTCTTAGATCATCATCTATCCATGGAAGGTAAATTCCCCATTAAATTGAGAACCTTTTACCATGATTTGGTGAAATTTCCTTTGTATCCCTATTATAGAAATCCCCAAATGTTGAAGAAAAAAAATTTAACCATGGAAGAATAAGAAATAGATATTTTCCATCATATCCACTATAGAAACACCACAAAACATCTCCCCATGATGGGGGATATAAGGGAGGAATTAAAGGGGAAGGAATTGGCCAATATGGTCCCCCATATAACCCCCTTACCTAAAAAAACATATGGGGGTTAATTGGTAAATTAAATGTTTTCCCCTTGATAAATAAATTGGGTAGGGTATTTTATAAGGCATTCACCATATGATCATAATGTAGTTCCCTATTTTTAAAATAAATTAGGGATCTATGCTATATACCTCTTTAATTAAACCCCATGATTTTCATATCCCTACAAAAAAGCCCTCAAGATGTACCCAAAAGGATGGAACACAACACTCAACATCATGAACCACCTTAGGGTTATCCAGTTAGTCATCGTCCTAAGAACTTACTATGAAATATATCCTACAGAAAGCATTATAGTAACTCACACAGATATGATATGATATAACATACCTGGTTATGGAATAGATGGTCCCTAGGAGACATGATATACCTAAAAACCCTCTATTTTACTCTATTATGTATCCCCTCACGACACACCATGATAACCTCTAAGGCCTCCCCTCCAATAACATAACCTATAAGGTGATTCCATAAAGAATCCATATGAGGATACCTCCATAGTGAATCCACCAATGTTTTGGTCTATGGATTTCTCACATTTTACCGCCATGATTTAGCCCCCCACTATTTTACCATGGCCTCCTTCCCTCATACGTACACAAACTCATATGCAACATCATTATAGCATAGCCCATTCAGACATGACATGGTCCTTCCATCGGAGACATCCACTATGCCTTATGTCTTTAGGATGCGTCATTCCCTACTAATTTCAATATAAATTCTATCTTAGTGCCACGAAAAACCTTATACAATAGTTACCCATGAACACGAATAATTAGGCCTTGTTTAACATCCAAAAACACATTTCAGACAACTCTAAATAATCAGATTCATGATCTGAGTCCCAATTCATGGAACGACCCCTTATATAGATAAAAAACACATAATCCCTCTAAAACATAATGACCCAAAATATTGTGCGGCATTACAATGTCCCAACTATAATGTTTTTCATCCCTAATAAGCCATTATTGTCATTGAACCATCTTTTTAAGCCTTCCATAGAAATCAATTTACCAATAACTCAACACACCCCATATCCAAATGCCAAACCTAATTTCAATGCACAACCCTAAACACCAAGTTCATTATTAACCAAATGAAAAGTCACCCACACAGCAGGAATCCATTATTGAGATAACACACATTACACCCATCTACTCTAAGACAACATGGTTTATTCACCTAATTGTTCCAAACTATGGTGCTACCCACCATTGGAATAACCTATCCATGCTCCTTCAGTGGTCCACCAACCTTCCAATCACATTCCTAAGAATTATCATGATTTAGTTTCCACCTCTATATACCCAACACTATATAAAGACACTAGTCATACCTCCACTAGGTAACCTTTACTTTAAATTCTCAACCACTCCCTCTAATTCATTATCTCACTATTCAGTCATGATGAATTAACATTTAAAAGAATTATGATACCATACAAAACCGACATCATAGTCTAAACCGAAATCTAGGTTTACTCCCATTATTGGGTCCCCAACCACATACTTTATTCATCATTCTCTCACCCTGAACACTAGATAAACTCCAATATGACTCACTCTCAAATTACATCAAAACCACCCTGATGTCACCTAAGAACATGGTTAATTTTGTTAAGAAATACAAAATAATAGATTTATGTGCTCAAATTCCACTAACTAATTGAAAACGTCTTGTAGGGAAGTTCTATGTTGATCCACTAAAAATGATTAAGGAATTTTTTAGAATATTTAAGAAAAATTAATTAATAAAAAAGGAGATTGAATTAGGTTTTAAAATTGATGAGATGAATTCACCAAGAAACATAGATCTAGTTTATTATATTAATTTTAAGTAGCAATTTTGTGAATTACAATAAGATATTGTTTGAATTTAACCTATGTTTGCCTCCTCTCTGAGTACTCACTCTTCACTTTAAATATTCCATTTTACCATCTCATATTTTTGGTTTTGTCTACCGATATGTTTTTAAAACCTTATTTAAACATAAAAATACTTATCTCATTCACTTTTTGTGCCATGATAGGGTCATCTAGCTGGATTGTATTAAATAATAAAACCCTCCTCTCAAAGCATTGGTCATCCATGAGAAAGGAGGATAATGTTTTGATGAAATGAAATATAGATATACAACCAATAATAAATTTAATATCAATATATTACCACTACATTGGGTATAGTATCATTTCACTATATCTCTTGGTACAAAATATTTTACCCCCTCAATCTAGTCATGAGGGTGTAAGAAAAAAAAAGATGAAACCTATAACTACTGCGTCCAGAATATACAAAAGCTTATTTTAGGAGTGGAGTTCTAGTTTTAGTCTCAAAGTACCCATGAAAAACAAATTACTTTATATTTTATCCTCATTAATATAATTATCAATATCTATTTTCAAATTTGAATTTTATTTTCCCACTTTTATTTTTCTTCTTTTTCTTGTATTTTTTCTCTTTTGAACTGGTCAGAATGCTTGAATCAATCTTGTTTCAATGGATTTACCATATTTCAATCAAGAGTTTAAATCCTTCTTAGTGGTTGAGGCCTACACATATACACATATTCTAAAATATTCCATCTAAAATATTGTATCATGTGGATATCACAAGAGGTTCGGGCTTTTGAATCTTTTTATAAAGAAACCATACGGAATAAGTTATATTGTTATAAAATATTCTCTTATTCAGTTTCCATGTCCATGAAAGGAATACATGTTTCTAACATAACTATGGTTTATAATATTCTATTTTATTTTTTAGGCTATTACCCATTTGGGAACCTCAATGACCAAGGTGACACCCTACGATGCAATGCAGTTTCTTTGTTTTTTCATGATTCTGCCACTTTTTCATCCCCCATATCATTGTGTTGGTCCTACTACACAAATGTATTCTTAAATATTTATACTATAAGGGACACAGAGTTGTGATTTTTCTGTTTTTTACAATATATAATCTTATTCAGTTCGAGTTCCCAAGGCCCCTACAAAACATATCCTTGGTTGCAGCATAGTGGGTATCAAAATAGAAGTAGCAGTGAGATTATTCTTCCCCGTTCATGCTTAGGTTATTCATCATCAATTTTTGTCTTCATGAAAGTCCTGTAAATCATAAAAGGTGATATTTTGTGGTTCTAGGACTTTTTAGTGGCTCTTTTCGGAAGTATGATCTTCCTCAGTGGCTCACATTCTGCATCCCTGTGAGTTACAGTGGTGGTCCGACAGTTTATAGAGTAGTAGAGGAATTCTATGGCCTGTATAAAATTTTTTAGGACAAAGACGCATGACCATAGGTAAAAAAATTTCGTTTTATAAATTTCTTAGGAACCCAGCTCATCCTATGTCCCACATCAAAAAATCACAAAGATACGCTTCACTATTTATATTATCACCTCCCATCAATGATTAGATAAGTTATATGGGAAAAAATACACCCTATAACACCTTCCAAAACCCATGCTATTGAATACATCCTCCCATTACCATGTGGATACATTCCCCACAAAACTACACTCTTTCTTTCATGATGCTACCTCTTCCCATACGCCAACCTGTGTAGGGGTTACCTAAGCCTCACTAACTTTCTAAGGCTGGGGTTATCTAGAGGTCCCTTCATGGTTATACTAAGTTCCCTTTTCATATTTGGTTGATTGATGGATGTTTGTGGGCCAATTGTTTTTACAATTCCGTATAATCATTTTCTATTTCAGTATAAGAAATAATAATAAAAATAAAACAATATAAAACATAGTATTTTATTTATTTCCATTTTTTTTTCAAAATTTCATTCCAAATTACGAAATTCCAAAAAATTAAATTTATTAAATAAAATATGGGTTTTGAGAATTCCAAAAAATGGAATTAATTAATTATCATATTTTAAAAATTTATTGCATAAAATTAATTCATTAAGCACCCCACACTTAAATCATTCTTTCCCTTTATCATATATCTTAACTCTGACTTAAAAAGGAAACCCACATTCTATCAATATTCAAAATTCAAGATCAATAATAAAAAAATATCAATGGTAGAAAATAATTTTCAAGTTGCACATATGTTGGTGTTATCAATGCATCGTTAGACATAATGTTTTTGAACTTCCCAATGAAAAATGGCGGTTATTCTATACTCCTATATTAAAATATATTAAAATGACAATAATTATTTACCTCAACATTTTTTCTCACCGATAACTTATATTTTAATGACTATGAATCTTTCCAAACACCTTTATTCCATTCACCAAAACATAAGGATTTGAAAATGATCTTTATTCTCCACCTAGTAGAGAAAATTTCCATAAAAATCATGTGGAATTTAAAAAATTGGATCATATGATTTTATACATAAATGATGGTAAACAATTTATGAATAAATCATTAATCTATAAATCTATATAATCTGAAAGTGTTAAGACGTATAATCAAAGTAAACACAATGGCATTAGCCTCTTCAAAAAGTGACATATTCCCTATATCTCATTCCCAAGTAAGACCATAATAAATAAAAACACAATGAATTTGTTACACCTTTAATTATATTATTTTTCAAATTTTTTAATTTTTTTTAAAAAATTCTAGGAAAATTCTCACATCCATCATGAAAATCCAAATGATAAAAATCATTGGTCAAGTGATAGTGTTTTTTAACTCTCCATTACTCAAACATCATTTTTTATTTTATTATTTCATTATTTTCTAGAGGGTTGAATTATAAAAATAGTGAAAAGTAAAAAGAACCATTTCCCAAAAATATAATGTGATAACTGATACACATTCTATCAAAAAAACCTTTTGATTTCTCCATGCAATCGCTCTTCTCCCACACATGAAAACTTAACATCATTTAGAAAAAATGAGTAAAGGTGGGAATGAAAAAAGCAGCTTCAAATATTTCTATTTCAATAAAATTCCATTTATAATATATATGGGATGAAAGAAGATAAATTTTAGGTAGGACTCAATGATTATGGATAAATAAAAAAATTCCTCAATCATTTCTAAAGTGAATTTTTATAATAAACATTTTGTAAAAATAAAAAATCAAATTTTAGTAGGTAACATTTCCCATGTCCTCTTACAAAAATTACTATGAAATAATGGAAATATTACTTTAGAAACCATTCAGTAATATGAGCATGAAATTAAAGAAAATAAATCATGGAATGTTTCATAACTCTGAATAATTAAATATGTAATTCATAAAATTAAAGCATGAAATATTGAAGGGAAATTTCAGAAACATGTGACTATAATGAAAAAACAATTCATTGATTTCAAAATCCTATGTTTCAATCTAATAATCCAATTCCACATTTTAATTATTTAATTCCTATCAATATAGAAATTAAAACATGGATTCAAGTGGTTACTAAAAATTATTATCATCATTGATCAAAATTTAAGAACTAATCTATGTATGTTAATGCATATTTTTGAATTTAAACTCAACAAAAAGATTTTATAAAAATTGGGGAGTACATGTAAATTCTGAAATTTAAAGCTTACTCCCCAATCAATTGAAGATCTCCTCCTCATTCACCCTTTTATTATTTAAGTATTAATTTCAATTTTAATCATTATTGACATGAATATATAAGTTAAATAGCGAAGGTGTAGGTTTTTCTGAAGAAATTTATAAAACAATTAGGGGATGCACTCTTAACTAGTTCCTAAAATGAAATTTAAATAAAAAAGGATAGATCAATACGGGTACCATCCTGAAATAACTTTGTTTAGTGTTATTTAACTTGACCTTATCACCCATAGTTAAGTGATCAAAGGTATAAAGAAGGTTACCCAGTACAGATCCAAAAATGGTTGAAGCAATGATTCTTTTATATATATGGGCCATATTATTTTTTTAGAAACAAAATTTACTCTTCCCTTGAATAGTAACTTATTAATCTCTATAGCCTCAATCCAGTGAGTTTTGGACCATCTTTAATAATCAAATTGTAGTTCTTTAACTACCCAAACTTTTTATCCTTCTTTGAATTCGGATTGGAAATCTTATCTTACACTATGTTCAGATCTTTCCTATATCTTATAACCTTTATTTTCTTTTTTTAAGGCTCATATTTTAGTTTTAATATAGATAAATAAAATCCTCATCCAAGGGTATAATTGTAATCCACTTGTTTTAGATCATCCTCCCTCAACTCGTCAATTTTATCATCTTGATTTTTTTATAACTAAGTGGATGTTGAATTTCATCATTTCTCAACCAATTCGCAATCATAAATCTCTATTTTAGACATCAATATGTTTTCTTCTTATTTCATGGAAGTATCTTAAAAACATTAACGGTCTAATCTCCACATTGTGCATAGAACCATGAAATATACTGTAATTTAGAACTTAAATGACTTGATAATGAAATCCCCATGTAGTCCTCTGGAACTTCTTAATATTGATTCTTCTAGCAGAAAACTTACTTGAGTTGGATTCATCTATATTAAAAGTATTCCATTGAATGTTTAATATATAATAATGATTAAAATTTCACCTAAATCAAACAAATAACCACCAAACACATTATAACCAATGTCAATGGGAATGGAAAAACTACTTAGATAAATTTTTTAGAAGGTCACTTGATTGTGCTGCTAAACAATCTTCTATTAGTGGGATGATTCCTAATTTAGCCAAATTTATCTTATTTTAAACCAACTCTTTCGTTAATTCTTCAAAGGTGGTAATGTTCACAATTACATTATCGAATGAAATATTAATGTGAACATTTTTAAAAATTTATTGGAAATTTGGCCTCTTCTCATCAAATATTACTTTCCCTATTCCCTTAAAAAATATGGTGGTTGTCAATACGGTTGTGGATCTTCTTCTCGAACCTAATTATTAGATTCCTTGTATTTTTATTATCTTTTAAACACCAATTTTCCCCTATCTATATGTTTTTATTCAATATATTTTTATGTTTTTTATTACTTTTTCATCAACATCTAGGGTTGTATTTCAACTCCATAGAGTGATGGATGTGATCTCACAATTTCCTCAGACTTCATTTTCAATCAATATAAATACCTTATGGATAGTTATTATCCATAATTTTTTTAGGATTCCTTGATACCTCATTTATTTGGGTGGATACCCCGCTATTTTTCACCATGTTCACTCCATGTACTACCTTCCCAAGGATAGTTTGGCATTAGAAACTATTGGTGGACATTTCTTCCATCATTTCATAACTCTCAGCCAATGAATCCCCATTAGGGAACCTACAACAACTACATTATTGATTGAAACATTATCCTGCGACAATCAGTTATAAAAAAATTGTATCAGAAACCACATTTTGATATTCTAATGAGGGAATTATATTATCAAAAATTTAAAAATCTATCATTAACTATATAAATATTCTTTATTTAATTTCTCAAAATTAAGGATACTTTTCCATAGATCAAATGATTTAGAAGAAGGGAAAACTCATGTCATGAACATTCTTACAAAATCCAACCAAATTGTACTTGCGTGATGAGGTTGGTTCTAAATACATTACCATTCCTTATCCTTCAAAAAGAATGTGAACAAGAATAAAATCACCACATATCTTAAAATACAATTAAATTTTAATGTATCACACAATTCCAAAAAACTCCCAATTTGAGAATTGGGGTCTTCATGTGTAGCCCATCAAATTGTATGGAATGAGTGATTATTTTAAGGATATTCAATTTATTTAAATGTGTTGGAACATTATTATAGATACAAAGATTCTTGGAGAACCCCCATGTTTTAGGGTCTTCTATAGACAAAATTTGACTGCACACATTGGTTTTGTCCTTAGAACTATGGCACTACTCATTGAGAAACTTTTTATATTGCTCCTTAAATTTTTTCACTTATAGACATGGTATCCTATTCCTGATGTATGTTATAATTTTTCTTCTTATGATTTTTTTTTATATCAAGATTTAAAGGTGGGTCAATTTCTTTTTTTATTCATTCCCGCGAAGTACTCGTGGGTAGAATTAGATCCTAAAACCATATCACATAATGAGTAACTGTAAAAAGATAAAAAAGAGAAAAAAGAATGGTAAATTCCAAAAACGTTTTATGAAATTATTTAACTATTATCTAGAAATGGAACTAGTTTTGATGTATCCTAGGAACATCGTTACTTTTTTAAAAATTATCAATGAAAACATTTATGTTTTCTACTATTATTAACTAATTTAATATGTAGAATAGTGGATGATCAAGGTTAATCCAGTAATATTGTTGTATAAATTTTTTATAATATATATAAAATCTTAATTAAAGGAAAAAATATTGAATTGGGTTTGGAAATTGATGATATGAATGCACCATAAACATAGATCAATGTTCCTATACTCAGTTTAAGGAGTAGTGTTGTGAATTATAATAAGTTTTTTTAATGTAACCTATGTGAGAATCCTCTCTGAGTATTCAACAAAAACATTAAATATAACCCTTTCCCATATCAGATATTTGGTTTTGTTTATTTTTAGTTATTAAAGACCATATTTAAAAATAAAATTACCTTTCCAATGCATTTTTTGTTCCATTAGTAGGATAAATAGAAGTTGGAACTTTAAAAAAGAGAATGATCTCCAATAATTGGTCATACATGAGAATATATGATATGGTTTAGATAAAATGAAATAAATACATACAAACAATCATAAATTTAATATCAAACAACCCTAATACACTGGGTATAATCCCCATTCTCTATAACTCTTGGCATAAAGGTTTTACCACCTAATACTTATCATGAGTGGATATAAAATAAAATAAGAAACCTACAACAATAGTAGAAGGAAAAAAATAGGTTTCTACCATGAGTGTTGTTCCAATTCTGATCCAAAAGTCCTCATCCACAACCAATTCCTTTTTATTTTATTCTGCTTGAGAGAATAGTCTATCTATATTTTCAAAGTGGAAATTTTTCCCACTATTAATTATCTTAGATTTTCTATATATTTTCCCCATGAAATCATCCTTCCAAATTAGATCAATCATGTTTGGATGGATATCCATTTTTTTAAGGGTGTTTGACTCATTATCAGTTAGAGAGGCCAGCACATGAACAATTATTTTAAAAGATTCCTTCTTGGAGACTATATCATGTGGATGAACCAAGTGGTTTTGGGGTTTAAATATTATTTCAACCCAAATCTAATGGAGTCGGTTGTATGGTTGTGCCATAGACTATTCTTTCGGTTTTATATCCCTAAAAGGATACAGTGTATCCATCCTCTCCATGATATAGTATTTTTTATTATATTTTTGAGGTTATTATCTATTTTGGAGCCTTAACAACAATGGATAAACCCTATGATGCATCAAATTCTTCTCATTATTTCATTTCTTTTACCATTTTTCATCCTACACATCATAGTAGAAGTCCTTCACTATAACTATATTCTTCAATATTTTTACATTCAGGTTTATGACGTAGTGATTTTGTTGAAGACACATCCTATTTTCCACATCGGTTCAAGATCCCAATGCCACTAATCTACATATCCTCGGTTGCAGTGTAGTGGGTCTTAATATGGAAGTGGGTGAGCTTGGACTTCGCTAGCCATGCATGTCTTATTCCTTATCAATTTATGGCTTCATGAATTTTAAATCGAGAACAATAGGTGATCTATGGAGGTTCTAGGACTCAAGAGTGGATATTTTCTCGAGACTAATATTCCTCGGAGTCTCTCATGGTGTTTCTTAGTGGGTTTAAATAGTATTCTAGTGGTTTGTGGCATATAAACTGTGGTTTTATGTGTGGATAATGTTTAAGGATAATTAGGCATGACCTCATATACAATGGAAGAGTTTTAACAAGCAACAAACAACATGGAAGATACCATGAACACATAAAAATTCATACAGATACATTACACTATTTAGGGTATCCCCTATAATCAGTGATCCAACAAGTAATATGGGGTTTTGATGACCCCCAATGCCACAATAAATTACTCTATGTGAAATATTTCATCCTGAAACCACCTTGTTGACACATTCCCCACACACTGGTACTCCCACTTTCATCTACTTCCTCTTCCCATACACCTACTCGCATTGGGATTTAACTAAATCCTGATATTCCTCAAAGACTCTAATTTTGTTTCCTAGAGAGTTTCTCTAGGGGTCTAATAGTGTGTGGAATAACAGAGGTGGTCCAAGGTATTGATGAAATGTTGGAGGATGATGATATATAACCCCAGTTAAAATTGTGGCATTTCAGAAAGTGCATAGTAACTTGGTTAATCCCAAGCTCCACATTGAAAAATCAATTTTAAAAACTCCTTTATTTATGTTAGCACCACCCCTTAGTGATCTGAACAGTTTTATAGGGGCCATGGACCTTTTGTGTCACTGTGCGCCACCTATGCTAATGAATCTATCTTCCAGCCACCATGTACATACATATCCCACACACATATTCTCTTTCATTATTGCTCATACATATACCCCCACTCTTATTCATGTAGGGGTTTTCCAAAATACACAACCTTATTGAAGATGTTCTTCGAAGGATGTCCTTTTATGATCCTTTAAAGTGTCTTTATCATACTTCAACGTCACCTGGTATAACTCCCCTTTTCCTCTCTTTTAGTTTCATAGCAATACTATATACTTTTATTTCTATGTTCCTCATGGAATCTCTTTTATTTCATAAGAATTTTTATAAATTTATAGAGGTTTTTACCTCGATTATTAGACTATTATCTCAACTAATTCAGGTAATCTCTTATTATGGTCATGAAACTTTATTGGTTTTCTTCTAAAGAATGGACATGACTTGTAAGTGTTGAACCTTGGTGTTGGGGATGAAATCCTTAAGTCTCCCACTAAAATCCATGACCTTATGCTTGATTATTATATATTTTTGGTTTTGGTTGATGTTTTTTCCTCCATCCTTGCATGTATTTTTAATATTATAATCTATATAATTAACATATTTGAAATTCATACATTTGGGTAGTTGATTATCAATCATTGTGTCAAGATTCCCTGATATCTCATTAATTTGGGTGAAAAACCAGCTATTGTCTAGCATGTCTTCCCCTTCAAATACCTTCAGAAGTTCTAGATATTGTAGAAAAATATTGGGGGATATTTTATCAAACTATTCATAACTCTCTTCTGATGATTTCCTCATCAGGGAACCTCCTATAACTGCATTAGCGATTAAATGATTACCCTATGAAATTCCATTATAATTTGTTTTCCACATTTTGATATTTTGATGTTGGAATCATATCATAAAAAATTTAACCCTATATCATTAACTATATAATAATTCTTCACTTCATTTCTAAAAATTATGGATACTTACTGGAATATCAATTAATTTAGAAGGAGTGGAAAATCAGGTTAAGAAAATTCATCCAAAATCCTCCCAAGTTTTAATTGAGTGTGGAGGTAGGATATAAATATGATCTCATGCCTTAAACATCGACAAGAATATGAACAATAATAATGTCACAATATATATTAGGATTTAATTAAATTATAAAATATCCCACAATTCTAAAAAACTCAGAATTTTATAATTGGGGTCTTACTGTGGCAGACCAAGAAATTGTATATAATGGGTGATTATTTTAATAATCTCCAATTTATTTCAAAGTGTTTTTCCGAGATTAGAGGTTCCATGATTATTGGATAAACCCCAACATTTATGGGTCTTCTATATTCAATGATTTTATACACCCATTGGTTATATCCCTATAACTATTTCACTACTACTTGAGAAACTTCTTATATTTCTCCCTAAATTTGTTCTCTTCCAGCCATGCTATCCTATTCTTGGTGTATGTTATGTTTTTCCTTATTATTTGTATTTTTATATTAGGATAGAAGGTTGGATATTTGTCTTTTTTACTCCTTCATGAAGAATACTCATGAGTAAAATTCGACCCTAAAACCACACCACATGAATAGAAAGTGTAAAAATATGAAAAATATAAAAAAAATTGAAAATTTCTAAAATCCTTAATAATTTATTAAAATATTTCTTTAAAATGGAACCAATTTTGAAATATCTTGAGAAATTTTATAATTTTATTAAGAAATATCTGTGAACTAATTTATATTATTGACTATCGCTAACAAATTTAAAATGTAGTATAGTGTAAGGTTGAGGTCAATCCACTGAGAATGGTGTAGAAATTATTTATAATACTTATGAAAATATGATTAAAGATAAAAAATATAGAATTGGGTATTCAAATTGATCAGATAAATGATCCAAAAAATATATCTTAAGGTTTTTAAACTCAGTTTAAGGAGAAGCATTGTAAATAATAATAAAATTTTGTGGAAATTGAACCTAAATGAACCTCTTCTTAGAGTACTCACTATCCACTTTAATTATTCCCATTTCCCATTTATATAATTAGGTTTGTCTATAGTTAGGTGTTCAAAATCTTATTTAAACATAGAAATCCTTAGATAATGAACTTTTTGTGCCCGAAGAAGGATAACTAAATGATATGTCTTAAAGAAGATAACCCAACTATCAATGGTTATTTGTGCATGAGAAAAGAGGATAAAAATGATCAAAAATGAAATAAGGACATACAACCAATCATAAATTTAAGATTAAAAAATCCCACAATACATTGGGTAGATTCTCCCTTCACAAAATCTCTTGTTAAAAAAGATTTCATCCCTCATAAACATTATTAAATGATATAAAATAAAAGAATAAACCTACAAATTAAGTAGTAAGACACCACATTAGCTTGATTAGGGAGTTTAGTTCCAATTCCTGTCCTTAATTCCTCATGCACAAACAATTCCTTTATATTTTATCCTCCATGAGAGAATTATCTCCCTCTATTTGTAAATTTTAATTTCTTTTCCCCGCTATTAACTTTTTCTTTTCCCAATATTTTTAATCCCTCGAACCATTTAACAGTTTTAGATAAATCATGGTTTGACATATATACCTTATTTTAAAATAGTGTTTGACTTTTTATTAGTGGCTGAGGCCATCATGTGAATACTTCATTTAAAATACCCTTCTCTAAGACTGCATCATGTGGATAACTCTAGAGGTATGGTTTTTTAAAAAATTTTATAACCCAAACCTTATGGAGTGGGTTATATGGATGTTCTAAAAGCTAATCTTCTAGTTTTATGGTCATTAAAGGCCACAATGTGGCCAAAATCCCCATGGTTTAGTAGATTTTATTTTATTTTTATGCTATTACCCATTTGGGAACCTCAAAAGCCCAATAGAAACCCAGAGACACACTACATTTTTCTCATTTTTCTTTCTTATACCATTTTTTTCACCCTCCACGTTCTAGTGGACGTCCTACAACACAAAAATATTCTTCAATATTTTTTTATAGGGACTATGACACTGTAATTTTGATGATGTATTATCGTATTTTCTTTTTTCATTTAGGATCCCAAGGCCACTACCCCATATAACCTTAGCTATGATGTAGTGGGTCCTTAAATGGAAGTGGTAGTGATATTTTCCCTCACTAGCCTCACATGTTTTACTCTTCATCAATTTACATCTTCATGTTGTTCAACTCACGAATGAGAGGATATTTGTGGTGATTTTAGGCCTTAGTAGTGGCTCTTTGCTCAAGACCAAGCTTCCATGTTGTCTCTCATGATGTTTCTTAGGATTTTTAGTGGTAGTCCAGTGGTTTATGGAATAACAAAGGTGGATTTACATGTGGACGAAATGTATAAGATGACGAGGCTTTACCTTAGCTGAAACAATTTCATTTCAACAAGTGCATACTAACATGGATAATATCATGTCCCACATCAATAAATAAAGCAGATACTCTCCACTATTTATGTTAGAACCTCTCTTATATGCTCTAACAAGTTAGATGGGTGCTAGAGGACCCTATATTCCACCATGCACTACCCTATGTTGGTGAATCCATCCTCCCACCCCTGTGTGGCCACATTCCCCACACGTTGGTGCTCCTTCTTGTATCTACTGCATCTTCACCAAAAATGACCCACATAGGGGTTTCCCAAAAGACTAAGCTTCCTCCATGGCTCGCATTGAATTTCTCAATGAGTTAGAACAATGATATTATAGGTTTTGTAACAAAAAAGGTGGTATGCAACACATATTAAATGTCTAAGGATGATGAAACATGACTCTGACTGAAATGGTTGAGTTTCTATAAGTGAATAGTAATGCAGATGATCCCATATAACACATTGAATAATCAGGTGGATACAATCATTTATCTACGTTATTGAAACCCCTTAGTGCTCTAAAAATTCATATGGGGACCATAGGACCCCTTATACCATTGTGAACCACCCTCTGTTGATGAAACCATCCTCTCTATACCATGTGGACACATGAACCACATACCAATGCTCTTGATTACATGATTCTTCCTATTCCCCTTCACAAACTTGTGTAGGGGTTTTCCCAGATGCATTGCCTTACTAAGGCTGGGCTAGGCTGGCAAGCCCTTCATGGGCCTACTAAGTTGATTTCTCAGCTTTGTTTGAGGTCTTCCTGGTTGTGAGCCCATTTTAAAATCAAAGTCCTCCTCCTCCTTTTCTATTTGACTACCCAAATATTATAATAAAATTAAAATATAACAAAACATATAATTGTAATTATTTTTATTTTATTTTTTAAAATGTCATTCAAAATATAGAAATATCCAAAAACTATATTTAATAATTAAAAAATATGTGTTAAGAACTAATAAATGAAATATATTAACTATTTTTTAAAATATTGTTTGCATAAAATGAAGTTATCACACCTAGATCATGATTCTGATGAACCAAATCAATTAGACATAAAATTTGAAATTTAAATGTGGTATTTACCAAATAACTAGGTAAAGTAGTATCATCACACATATCAATATCATCACACCCATGACCTGCTCAATATGAGGGTCATATAGTTGTAACTGATACAAAACTCCCCATAATTGGTTTGTCGTCATCGTTTACCTAAGGAAACAAAACATTTGATCTACAGAACCAAAATTCATTCCATTACCACATGAAATAAATCGATGTGTCTTACCATATCATACTTGAGTTCCAACACAAAAGACTGATAACTACCCTCTCAAGTATTATTAAGAATGTCCTCCTCAACATCGCTAAAATTCAACCAGAATAAGGTTTACACCCTCCAACATCCAATGGATTATTCCCACCATATGGATTCTTATACACTTATCCTCAATAACTAACCCCAATGATCCCCAATATCATGCCTCCTTGAAAAACCATGATATTTTTTCAAGGACCATCTTTATTCAACTATAGGATGAAACCTCAACTCACCCGACACCGAATCCACCATACCTTATATGGTATCACCGTAATGCTACCACCAAAACAACTCTTGGGTTCATTCAGAACATTAAAAATATCTATGGACCCATAAATGACCTTTTTAATGATCTTAAACACAACCTACCACTAAGTATTATCAATCCACAATTTCTCATGTATACATAGAATTTTCCAACAAAATCTACACCAACAATCACTCTCCCACGCTAAAGGAATAGTGATCCACTAATAACCATATTATAGGTTCTTACCCTTGATCCTACTAAATATTAATCAAAACTAGTGGTTTCATTCTCATGTAAAACCTGATCACACAACCCAAATCATGCTTCCATGATTCATCACAATTATTCCATCTAATCTTGTCATACGTGTCTAACCCACTAACCATGCTCCACTAATTATCAGCTTATCCAATAGCCTGAGGCATAATATTCATTCCAATTCTAATAGAATGATCATATTCCACACAAATTTCATTCAAAAATCAAGAGAATCTACCGCAAATTTCTACTGAACCACCAAAAGAACATCTAGAAACAATAACTCCAGATATCTAACTAGTCATTTCCTTAAAATCCATCCTCGATACCATAAGCACCTAGAGTGATTCACATCCAAAACCCTAATGAATTCACATTCCTTTCCTCTACCTTATAGTATGGTAAAGTAGAATGACACCAAAACATTATATGAGAAAAAATATAGGTTATTTTTATAATTAATATAACCAAACTTCATCCTCAAAGAAACATGTGCTCATCCTCAGATCATTCATGGGTTATGAAATGGCTATATTGAACCCACTAAGGGCCACGCTATATATCCCTCGTGTGATGGGAATATATAGCTATCATCCCCATAAAACCTCTTTCACTTGGATTTACATGAAATTATATAAGAGAAAGAACCAAGATTTTGGGGAAATGAAAATCCCCAACAAGTTATATGGGAAAATTCTGAAAAAGTTATTGTGGAAACTTTAAAAAAACCAATTCCCATAATTAAAAAAAAACAAAACCTAAGAAATCATATATAATTTGAGTCCTACATGCCAACCATGATTCTTGTACATGGGAATATTTCTAATAGTACAAGATACATAAACAAACCTCTAATAAACACATTATATTAATTAAATATCTCACCATTAATTACATAAACCAAGAACAACAATACCATACCCATAGTAGTTAGGTCATCCCACCATAATGGTATTCATGACTCACTGGTATGAGGTCCAACACAAGAACTAACACATTCCAAACCACCTATCTATTATCTACCCAAATTTCAAGACCAAAAAAAGTACATAACACCACTTTGCAATATACTATCCCATAGACCACCCAATAGATCTCTAGGTTAAGAAGCCTGGTGACCTTCTTCATACCTACCTATGCGCCCGAGATGAAAACTAGTTTAAAGGGTTTAATAAATGAAATGGGGAGTCTATACAACCGAATTGGAGTCATACATTAATAGAAATTAACCAATTCGTTCATCAAACAATCCGATTACAAAAAAAAAGACAAAAAAGATATAATAAATGAATACTATTAAATAGTCATATGGACAGAGGGTCATAAAAGCGCACACTGGTTACCCATGAGGATGGACCCATATAAAAAGTAAATCCAATATAAAAAAATAATATCCATACTTACATCCATGAGAATCATCCCAATCACCAATCACATGTTGAGACACTTCACCTGATTCACTACACGTCATGTTATACGATTTTAATGATGAAATACAATCTGGAAGTGTAGCAAGGTTCCTATATAAGGTTTGAGAAATACATATCAGTAATGTCCTACCAATATCCCACATATTTTTCCATAATTTTTTTTATTAATGCGGAAAATAAACATGACACAGAATCATGTATAATTTGTGTGTTTACTATACCACTATAAATCCTTATGCAATGGGTTATAATATTGAAACTAGGCCACCATGATACTTGATCATATCCAATTATGTTCTATGTATGAATACTAACATTTCCTTATGTAATTATAATAAAAACATTCCCAAACCACAATTAAAGAATCATGGTAGATGTTTTCCAATACCTCGAACCATTACCTAAAGGAACAACCCAAGTTCATATATTCAGATCCTGACCCACTAACATAACACACATGGTTTAATCCCTCAACCACATATCATATCTCAACATGATCTAACCATCTATATTAGGTGATCAATTAATATAACCTAATCCTAATCAAGGAATGTTCTAACACAAAACAAGACTCTCTAGTAAAGGTCCACTTCATGAAAATGAGGAATTTAATGCTCCTGAGACCATCCATCTAGTTCCATTTCACTCATGGATGGTCCATGCATAGATATACATCTCTATAAATGGGGATATAACCTATAATAGACACAAAAAATATCAATACATAGGGATCACTATAGTGACATCAAGCCCAGTATCCTAGAGGAAATATCTACTTTATTACATTGTCATATGTTATAAGGAATCACATCCTGAAAGAACCGAATAGTTTAGTACTATTGGAAGAAAAGATAAATACATGAAATAAAAATTATATTTTAAAACATAAAATAAAAAAATATTTTTCTTTGATAATTCCATTATTCCCCTTAGAATACCCCTACATATCAATCAAAAAATACTTCTTGGTATCTTGGGGAAAATAAAACATAATAAAAGGGTGAGAATAGATTCTCTGTGAGGGTAAGTTAATATAAGAAGATATGAATAAATAAATAATATTCAATATGTATAGGTAATTAACTTAAACCCATTCCATTTAATCGATAAAGTGGACAAAATATGTAAAGAATAAAATATTATCAAATAATTCCATATAAATAATCACTTGAGCATGAAACTTGATCATGGATATTCTTACTAATCGAAAAATTACATGGAATAATAATAATTGAATTAATTGGGATAAAATTTATAATTATGGACATCCAAAAAATATCATTTGTGCTTGTTCCAAGGCATCTTATATGAATGATACTTGTACTAAGACCTCTAATTCTGTTGATGTCTTTGTCAAGACATCTATTTAAATGGGTAAGGGCTCAATGAAAACCATATATAGTAGTTATCGTGAGACTTAATAACACATAGAGTGGATATAGAGGAACCTCCTATCACATAAAATTTCCAATTAATTACCCATATGAAATGGGTGGAACATAATTAATATAAACATTTATATAGAAAAACTGGCATACAAAATGTTAACAGTTACCTCGATCAATAAACATAATCATAAACCATCTAGGGTGATAGGAATGGTATCAAAATTGAATATACTATGTCAAAATGATCATAAAACATCCAATATCAATATATCATATCCCTAGTGGATCAAATTTACAATAAAGTGTTGATTCCATTGATTAATATAAAGACACCAAAAAGATCATTTATTTTTTTTAAAAAAAATATCCATTTCATTTTGAAAAAATCATTTTAGAAGTAAAATTTCCAAAAAAAAATTAAAATTAGTTTTATTTGAAAATAAACATTAATAACTATAAAATAATATTTAAGAAATTTTAGTGTTCATGATGGTTGGAAATTCTTTTCATTCTGTACATGTTAATATAATGATTCCTTTCAATTTTTTGGTAAAAGAAAAATGAGAATTTCATTAAAAATGAATTAATGATTAATTTATTTTTTTAATGTAAAAATGTTTATAAATTAATTTAACAAATCATTTTTAAATTTTTTTAAAAAAATATTGAAAACAATTTTAGAAAACACAGTTTGGATAGAAAATAGAGTTCCGGCAGATGAGAGAAATGAAGTTGGATTTTCTTAAAAATATTTTCTCAGTTATTTTAAGTAATAAAAATTAAAAAATTGTAATATTACATAAAAATGTTCATGAACAAAGATATTTTAATAAAATACATTATTTTTAAGACATAAATATAAAACAATTCCCTTAATGGGGACATAAACATAAACAATCCCCAATAATGATGAGATTGTGAGATAAACCCATACCACTTTGGTAACATCTGAATCTTATTCCCCATAAAATAAATGACATAAAATGAAACATAAAATAATATGTAGATAAATATATTCTTTAAATTACATGTAAAAGGGTCACTATATACACCACACATTGTAAATAAGTGGTGAATATGGCATATATCTTGTAGAAGTAAAATGTGGGATGAGAAACCATTACCTCACAATTTTTTTGGTTAAACATACTTTAACCTCCAAAATAGTGGTTATAAAAATTTTATTAACATATTATAGAAAAACAATTAGAATATATAATATCTTATAAAATCCATTTATAACATATTATCACTCATTAATTAATAATATTTCATTATTTCCATTGTTCCAAGTGTTAATTGCCTGGTTTTCTCGTGTGTGTTTTGTCTTGAAAGGTCAAGTTATTCTGAATATTATATAGTAACATAATATCTAAAATAATAATCATGAAATAATTATCATTTTTATAAATCAATTATAATTTTAAATCTAATAATTAAATATGGTTATGAATAATGAACTATGTTGTAATCATAGATACGGAAAGCCTTACGTACGTATGAGTAACATTTAGAATTTTCAATGTTCATTATAAAAAAGATGTAAGTAATATTTTATCTTTAAATAATAATAATAATAATTATGTCATATATACCATATAAATTATTTAAATATACATATATATATCATCCATGTGGTGTGGTTATAAAATAGAGTCACATCTCTTTATGAAGGCCGTAGTCCATACGTACATGAACAACGTTATCAATTTTCAGTGTAAAAAAAGAAAATGATATATTATTTTTTATAATGAAAAATATGTCATTAATATCATAAATATTTCATTTATATTACATACATTTATTAAAAAGGATTTTTTTCGATGCTTTGTTCAGGGCACGTGTGTCCGTCTTTATGAGGACGAAAGGCGCAGTTTTGTTGCCCCGCATTCCCTCTTTCCAAAGGTGGGTCGAATCCATCGCTTATTCAGGGACGTATGCTCCTTGATCAAAATGGGATGATGGGATGTCAGTTATTCCTTACATGGATTCCTCATCAGAGCTCGTTACCTAGTCCGGGTATCCCTTATAGACTTAAGACATTGTTTTTGAAACTTTTCCTAGCACCATATTTTCATGGACACTAGTTAATTACACTACTTATATTAGGACATTCCAAAGGGTCCAGTTAGGGTAGAAACCTTTGGTCAGGGGTGTAGTCATGTTAGGAATCACTAGGGTGTCTGGATGCTGGAACACTGGCGAGTCTGGGTTTCTTCCCCTAATTATAGGGCTTCTTGAGGGTGCTGAATCTCGAGGCATCCTGCGTGAGATTCAAGGAATTATATGCCATAGACATGTCTCTGAGGTTTTCCTCAGATTCCCATGTTTAACATAGGATATGACGAAATTTTAGAATCCAACAGTGATGGATCAAACTGATTAGAACACTAACTAGAGTAGATCAGATGACTATAACCCCTGGAGGACACACTGATGTAGGTGGGTTGACATGACCTCACTGAGATGTGGCAGCCTGGGTGAGAATCAAGATGGATGATGGGGTGCAGAGTGAAATGGGTGGTGAATGGGATGGAACTGCTGTGAGGATGATGGTAATCTGGGCTTGAGTCTCATAAGGACATCCTACGTATCCATGTGGCATGGAATTAACGTCTGCGTAGATCAAGAGGGAGATGGGATGCCTGATGATGTGGCATGGGAGAATAGACGCATGGATGGGGACCCAGAGGAAGTGGAACCCCTAGGTTAGGTAATGAGCTTCCCGAGACACAAAGGATCGAGGGAAATGTCAGGAGATGAGCTTGAATTGGGGTGTACACATTGGACAAAAACCTGATGATTTGTATGGGGCTTATCCGTGGTTAGCAGTCTGGTTTGCAACCCAATGGGGAAACATGGGATTGGGACTTACTCTAGGATGAAGTCCTAGTGGCGACAAGGCCCAGCGGGAGAGAGATTTGGTATTGAATAAAGGAGGGGCCGAGATGATGCCTCCTACAAGAAAAGCTAGGTGTCTTACACCAGGGTGGTTACCCTTTCCCCACGTAGTATGCATGGGGGGAAGTCACAGTTTAACGTCATGTGCTGAAGACGATGATGATTCATAGTTTAACGTCATGTAGCTTAGACGAGGTAGGGTTCACTCTGCACCCCTAGGACTTACATAAAAGGTACCATCTGCACCTTCATGCAGAGAAGGGACAGGCAACGTCGTGGTTAGGGGGTGTTATGGAACCAACCATTGGGGGGGGTCCACTTTTGTGTGGTTATGAGAAAAATTAATATCCATTAGCGTGCCTATGAGAATAAGCATGAGGCGAAGCACACAATGGGAAGTATCATCCAAGGGAGTTTGAAATTTCTTCATGAAAACCTGAAGGGACGCACGGGAAAAGGAGTTGCAGAGAAATGAGGTTCACAAGTAGAAGTATTGTGAGGCTTTGGTGCCCCATGAAGTGGAGGGACTCCGCGAATGGATGTGCTTCGTGGAGAGCAGTCACCTAGGCTATGGATAGGGCATAGTTACATAAGGGAGGAGCTTCGCAAAGTGGAAAGGGGGGTTCGCGAAGTAATTCCCCGCGAATCAAGGGTGCCTTGTAAAGCATAGAATTGTGAAGCAATGTGCTTTATGATGCACAGTGACCCGACCATTGAACTTGGGTTACATGCCTAGGGAGGGTGATTCACAAAGTTTAAGTGCTTCGCAAAGGCCCGAGTACCCTTGGGGATCTCCTTCCTCCATGAAGACCCGTAGGCTTCGCGAAAGGCATCCCTCTTAGAAGAGGGGCTCACTTAAGGCCAAGTGGGAGGTACTTTGTGCAGCAAAAGTACCTTAAGAAGATCATGGTTCACAGAGTAAGAGGTGCTTTGCGATTTAGGAGATAGAAAGGTAAATGGTTGGAGAGTCCGTCCTCCGAGCATGAGGGGAGCCAGATATTTATAGGCAATAGGAGCTGCAATGCATAGATCTCTTGGTGCGAAGAAGAAATTTGCTTCGTGGTGGGTCACGAACGTCAATGGGGTTCATGGATTTCTCCTACCTCCTTTCTTTGTGGCAAGTCGCGAACGTCAAAGGGATCGCAAAGCTATCCCGCCTCTTTGCTTTGCAAAAGGTCGTGAATGTCAAAGGGTATTGTGAAGCGGTCTCGCCTCCTCGCTTCCTGGCAGGTCATGAACGTCAAAGGGGCTCTCAAAGCTGTCTCGTCTCCTTGCTTCGTAGCATGTCACGAAGGGGATCATTAGCATCGGTCGCCGGGGTCCGGGTGCTTTACAATCCATCACCATGAGGAAGTCCCTAATGATTTTGTGATGTTTCGTTCTCCCCCAATTTTGGCGTCAACTAATGCCCCCCTCAAATTAGGAGTTGAGGAGAAAATGAGAATTCCAGTCTGTGGGTGCAGCGCCAAAATTCCTTGGTTACCTGCAAAGTGACCTCACGAAGGAATCTCACGAAGCGGCCTCATGAAGGAGGATTGGTAAGCAGATCCGCGATGCATGGGGTGGTTGCACCATGAAGGCCGTCGCGGTTGGGCGCACTAAGAAGCACCCAGGGTCATCACCTATAAATAGTGGGGCTGACTTCTCTTTTGTCCTTTTTCTCTCCTCCGCAATTTCAACTTTCAGCACCCTCAATTTGTGAATCTCCGCGTACTCCTCAATCGTTCTCCTAGAATCGGGAATTTTGCTTCGCGGCACACAATAAATCATCAAATTCACTTTAGTGCGCTCTGAGAGTTGCGTCTATGGGTCATTGCCCAGCTCTGTGATTCTGCAATCTGGATCGAGCTCCGTAAGCGGTCTCCACGATCGATCTTCATGGTCGAGCTTTGCGATGGAGCTTTGAAACCCAATCTGAAAATTATCTAATTTTTAAGGATACTATGTCTCACCAAGAGGTCATCGTGGGGGGGGGGGGGGGGGTCCTTGCGTACGCTGCCCGAAGGGAAGATATGGCGAGTAGATTGGGTCCGGGGGAGTTGGTACAGAGCGACTCTAACCATGACTCGCTGGTGCAACTATTCTCTGAAAGACAATGGGACTACCCACTGTGTAAGAGGCTGCCTTTGTATGGATTTGGACTAAGGGATGACGTCTTCATCCCTGAAGTAAGTAGGGATGATCTGGCCTAGTGGTTCAGGAGCACGTTGTGCCAGATCTAGTGGTTCAGGACGGATAACGCCCATGCTCAGGAGAACTTTACGCCCGCTACCATTGATTGTTTATACATTAATTTGAATTACATTTATGGGAAAGCATTGCAGCCGGACATTTCCCATCCTTTGTACCAAACAATCCTAAAGGCGGCACTGAGGTACCTGAAGAAGGGATGGTCTGATGAGTGGGGCATGTGCCAATGATGTAAATTCACAGACGACTGGGCCTGGGATTACTCGATGAGCGACTCGTGTGAAGAGTTCAAGGCAGAGATGAGGAGAGTTGGTCTTTATGAGGTGGCCTGGGCCTCCCAATTTCACATCTACCAGCCAAAGTAGTTGATTCCATAGTTGTTGAGTTGGTGGTCATCAGGGGCCAATACCTTCCACCTACATCACAGCGAGGATGGAATCAGTTTACGGTATGTGCATCGAATCTCAGGGGTCCTGATACTAGGAGAGATGTACAACCAATTCCTCCCTGCTATGGGCGCGTGGGAGGATCCAGATCAGATGCTTCCACTATGAGGGTGTTGATGAGACTGGTGCTGAGAGAGGACAAGGAATCGGTAAGAGATGTTCACTTCAAATAGTGGTTCAAGAATTTTTTGAACTTTCTAGAAAACAGACGGTTCCCGGTGGGCCCCCGGACATTCCCAAATGGGTCTCGTCGGGGCAAGGAGCACTCATACTGGCGGCTCTTAGAGGACAACGAGTGAAAAAACTGGGGGTTCAGCATCAGTACTGAGAATCGGCCGATAGTCAGGCTGGCGGCATTTATTGTTTCTCTCATCTGCAGCTGGATCTTTCTTGTGAGGGACACAAACGCAGGTGTGCGACCCAGCACCTTCATCATGGCCTCCATGCTAGCAACCAGAGGGCTAGTGAATCTTAGTATTCTGATGCTTACCAAGATATATGAAATGATATGGCACATCAGCAAGGGTAAGAGGCCACAATGGATATGTGGGCCATTCCACCTTCTATACGGGTGGTTAGAGGTGCACATTTGGGGGGTTTGTTAATACCAAAACCCTATTTCTCTTCTAAGATTGAAATTTCACCCATCCATCCTGAACGTTGTGGGGAGATTTCCATCCAAGCTAACCATACCATTAGTATTAAAATGAGTTTGGAAGGTAGAGGATTTCAACTTCCTTCCATTACTATTTCCAAAGAGGGCCTTCAATGATGATGGAAGAGGGATAGAAGAGCACTAGTCTTATCTTTGGGCCTTTCAGGGTGGAGTCCTAGTGGTGAGGGTGGACCGTGAGCTACTCTGTGAGCCATACACCCCGCACCGATTTCCCAGCAATTTTGGTGTATGTAGCGACTGACCCCCCAGGTTTACTTAGGGGTGTGCCTTGCAGATAATCCATGCATGATGAGGCATATGTGGCTCATGTTCACTCAAGAGGATGGAAATATGAAGAATGAGCTGCCTCCGCCCACTACTGCATTCGGGTTGGCCTAGGAGTATGCGCAAAGTTGGCAGGAGGCCTACTTGGGGGAAATTCTAAAGCAGACGACAGTCCGAGCCTATAATAGTGGACCTCCCCAACCTCAAGGCCGAGGCCAGAAGGAAAAAAGTAAAAACCACTGTAGTGGTTCTTCTGTGGCAAAGAGGCCCACACCGGATGAGGGGGGCGGTAGTGGCAGGGGACCTGGTGGCCCTAGAAGAGAAAAGTTACCAAGAAGGGAGGCCACTAAGGGGATCCCGTAGGATATCCACTCAGGCTCTGGGGAAGTGGTTTCATTATATAGATGTGCTAGAGGATGTTGTCTTCCTAGAGGACTGGGATATCTGGGAAGTCAACAGACAGTTCCTCAACCCTCTTGAGATGTGGAAACACATGAACCGTCTTGGGATGGATTTTCCCAGGATAGGCCCTATCAGGGCTGGTTTTGCGGTGTCCCGAGCGGAGGCGGAGCAGTACCTGGCGGATCTGGAGGAATATTTGAATTCACGGGGTGTCCCACATCCAATGACAGACCACATCAAGGTGCTGCTGGATCGTACGGTCCCTCAAAAATTGTTAGCCGCTGAACTGAGAGAGTGATTACCTCTGCCAGAAGAATCGAACGAGTCCTCCTGGGGGGATGAGGCTGATAGAGGGAGTCTGTTGGAGGAGGGTGAAGTTGGTGACCAAGGCTTAGAGCATAAAGAACCTTCCTAGGTGCTTGAGGTAAAATCCTAGATCCACTCCCTAGGGTCTGTTTACAAACTGATTTGGACCCTCTGTTAACGTTTAAACTGTGCAGGAAAGCCTAATCCACAGAACCCGTTCTCATCCCATAGTGGATGAAGATGCGGGGCCTTTGGGATCCACACATGTGGATGCATCAATTTCTACATCCGGTGGGGCCAGGATTCCTTAGGTGATCCCTCTGGAGATTTAAGTTCTTAGTAATATATGGGGGGCCACAACTCAGGGTCCTAATGGCGTCAACCGAAGAACGAGACTAGGAATTTGATCTCTGTAAGTCTCTTCTACCAAATTCATGATTGTCACCCAGTAACCGTGTCAACTAACGTCCAAGCCCTCTTTGGTACACACAGTTCTTAAAATGGTTTGGTCCACCTTAGCGAGGTTGTTTGAGTATTCTAGTGGTGGCCTTACCAGAGAAATTTTAGTAATCGTGGAGGAGGATATCCAGACCAACCGAACCACAGCTCTCCCGATCACTGGTGGGACCATGGGTGGGGATATTCCTGAGATCATTGAGGTGGTATCCGATGATGAGGATCAATCAGATAGCCCAGGTCCCACCATGCTTGATCAAACACCAGACATGGACCCTACTGAAGTGTTCTTGAGGGCGTTCCCTGTATATGAACCTATCAACCATGATGACTGGGATGAAACAACCTCTGATGAAGTGGAAACCAAAATAGTCCATCATCGATCATGGAAGATGACTACGTACTTCGTTAATAACACCCCAAGCACTATGGTTGGATGAGATGGGCAGGCTTCGCTCGCGACTAAGTGAACTGTGTGCTGTGGGAGTGGACGCCCCTCATCCCCCCCTGCTCATCCGAGATCTTATGGCAGAGAAGATTTAGGAGTACGACCATGGCCTTGGTCTGGGCTGGCAGCAGAGGAAGGCAGTGAACAACAAGAGGCTCCAGGAGACTGAAGATGAGGTCTCGCGACTGCAGAGTCAGGTGGAAGAGACTCAACAACCCTTAAAGTTCAATTGGGGTTGATACTGTGTTTGAAGGTCTAGCTGGCAGAGGCCGAAGAGGGCCTGAGGGGAGCCTCCAAGAAAATGGCCATCATCTGGACCAACATATAGTGGGCCCAGATTGCAGCCGATGAATTACACCCCATCGCTATGAGGAGGAGCGAGAACTAAACATACAACAAAAAATCCTAGATGCCACAAGCCGGAGGGTGGAAAAGCTACATATTTGTTTTGATGGTGTTAATCCGTCCATGGGAGGGGTAGACCCTCGGATGCTGTAAAGATCACAAAATCTCTAACACACTTTCATGCTTTGATTATTTGGATGCCATAGCATGCGTGAATCCCATTATTTTTAATAGTTTGACACACATCTGTTATATTCGCGAAACGCCCAGTGATCAATCCCTAATCTCACGTAGTTCAAGCCCAATGTAAGAAACAAGGGACCATAGCTACGTTATTTTGTATGAAAATAAGAGTGTTGACCATGTTTCAGGCATCTGATGTCTGAGCAACCATTCCAGATTCCCAGGAAGAGAGGGGAGAGGCCTAGCTAGAGAATTAAGCTCTCAAAACAGTCGAATTACCGTTTACCCAGTTTTCTCTTGTACACGGACAAGGTAACACCATGAGAGTTGGAATTAATCTGAACATAGGGGTAAATGGAAGGTTTGAATCACAATACCCAAGATCGAGAACACTGTAGTGATGGAATGACAATTAAGAATTACTATTGACCTTGTTCGAAACATAGTATCCTAATTGCATTAGCCTAAAATGGGGATAACAAATGAGGGCCAACCGCTGACCATATTCGAAACATGGGGCCTAACTCATAATGTTATCCATTAGTCTTCCAAAATGTTAGCCCATGATAGTAGGCGAGCCATAGGCTGTGCATCCATACTATTAGGGGGTTTCTCTAGACGTAATAGAGGATGAGGATCCGAATTAAGAGTATGCAAAGCATGGAGAGTGGAGTGATGGGTTGTTCTACTGGAGTACGACACTCTTTACATTACAGCACCAAGGTGGATACACATTATGTGGGTATATCGTTATGATCAGGGATCAAACATACATATAAATAGGACTGGAGTACAACACTCTTTACATTACAGCACCAAGGTGGATACACATTATGTGGGTATATCGTTATGATCAGGGATCAAACATACATATAAATAGGACCTCTCTGATGAGGACATTGTCTCCTCCCAACATTATCGTGGGGAATCCTGAACCTGTTCAGGGTAAAGTTAAAATTTTGTGGTTTCTCAAAATAGATTAGGTCAAGGGACCAAAAAAGGAGAGGGAAATGGGAATTATAGTTCCTGAGGATAGACTTGGAGACAAGATATCTGGGGGTTCCTACATATCCCATGAGAATGGGAATCAAGCCAAACATAGTTCTGAAATATGTTGTGCAGTTTCACGTCTTGCGGCAAGGATGTGGAGTGGTCTTGGTTTATGGTCATAGAGCTCGGACCATGGATGGTAGGAAACGTGGGAGATACATAGTGGGGTAATTATAAAATCCGACATGAATGGGAACTTGGGGTTCTGACCACCATGTGTTCCTTCGGAAGGTTTTAGGTCGAGGGACTGAAAGCAAAAGTAAAGATGGGCCCAAGGAAAAGTGCACATACATTCCTATGTACCCCATGAGGATGAGGATCAAGCCGCACATAGTTCTTATGATGGTACAGTGGGATGCCAGTGCCAGGTATCATAAGGTTGTGCGGGTCTGGCTCATACAAAAAAAGAAGCAGTATTTGATAGATTTTGTTTTTCCTTTAGGATGAATGAGTGTTTTTTTTTGTGTAGTGATGGACCTAGGAAATAAATTCCAGGCATCGCCACAAGATAAAGTCATGTGTAGGAGTTGAAAAATGGTATGGTGCATGACTAATATCAAACATGATTCCTCCTTGAGTGAGGATATCACGGTGCAATGACATATTTCATTGTGCATCTAGGATGATAATGTCATAGTTTTGAGTCATGTGATGGGACCAACCATACATTTTTAACGTCGTTCATGATAAACACAGCAATTTAGAGTCATGTGGGACTAGGTAGCATAGTCTAAAGTCCTATGGATTAGACATATATATGAAGTATGAGGTTTGAAAGGGAATGTGCATGGCATGATAAAGCATACCCGAAGTGAATGAGGATGAGGTCCGCATCATACCATGCATGATTCTGTTAAAGAAATCTTAGGCTGAGGGGCTAGTAATGATTAGAGGATATAAGACAAAAGAAGGTGGCTCTTAGTTGATCTTGACCCAAAGATGAGATGTCCAAGCATTCCTATGTATCCCATGGGAATCAGAATCAAGATGTACGTAGTTCTTAAAGGTGCCTTTTAATTTCGTGCAGGACTACATACACTTTAATGTCATGTAAGACAGAATGTAAGGGGATAAATCCTAGAAATGGGTGTGTGTGGTGTGTCTAACACAAACCCGACGTGAATGAGGAAAAAGCCCATACCAAGCCATGTAGTCTCGTAAGAGTTAAAGCCCTGAGGGAAGAACAGAAGATATAAACTAGTGGAACTCGAGCTGGACCCAAACACAAGATGTTTAGGCATTCCTACGTATTATAACATCCCACCTTTTTATCACATAAACTTTCATTACATTATACAAAACCGAGGATCTTTAAGGTTTAGTGTCATGGAATCCAGGAACTTAATATATGACAACATAAAACATTCTTCTTAAACACTTGAAAGGATTATTTATTTTTGCATCCTAAGTTAATTACAGCATCTCATTACCTGAGAGAATACATAAAAGGAAAGGGTGAGCCGAAGGCCCTGTAATGGAAATAAGGGAAACAGTTTACATGTGAACTTGAGATACATCAAAAGTCATGAAAAATAACTTTAAGGAATGAGAAATAGATCATGAGGCATATCATAATAAAAATAAAGAGTTTCATAACATGAGGATGTTGCTATAACATTTAACATTGAAAATAATTTCCATTTCACCAAGGTCCATCCCCAAGGTGTCATTAAAAATTACCAAGGTTATTCACCAAGGTGTTGTTAAAAATGGTCATCTCTAGAGATTAAGTATTAACCCAATGCATTGGAGCGCTATCAGGGAGCACCCTTAAATTTTTATTTTATTATCATGTGAGCCACATATATCATCATCAATAACTTCATAAACAACCCATATAGCATAAAAGAATTGGGTTTCATTTCATAGTCATCACATTTTAAAAACTGCTTTAAAGATGACATCTTTATGTCAATTTAAACCCACAGAAAAAGGAAAGAAGGTTTCATGTATATATGTCCCATAATTAAAATAGAAAATTTTCATATATATGTGAATACTCCTATAGAAGAAATAACTTTGATTATTAACTTAATAAAATAAAAGAATTTGAGATAAATAGAGAGACATGTTGAGATGAAAATTCTGCATCATAACGACTATCTTATAGGGTTTTAAAAAATACTGAAAAGAGAGGGGACATGGGTCACCCACTCATAAATGACACATAAAGCAGTAGAGGGACATGATATAAAGGATATAAGAACATGGTAATGAAATTTTAAAGACATACAATATGAAATGAAAAACATGGAAGGAAGACAAAAATAAGATTTCTCTAATGAAAATTTGGCAGCCTAACGGCGTCACTTAAAATACAAAAAAAATGAATTGACAAGATCAAATAGGGTGTCTCATAATATGAACATAAAAGATCAGTATGATATATATAGAGATCATACCCCAAAATAATAAAAGTAACTTGAAAGACTTGACAGGAAAATGGAACTTGAAAATGAGAAGGGTGAAAGAATCCCTTACAAACATTCGACAGCCTAACAGCGCCACTTAAACATTCTTAAAATGAATTGATGAGAGAAAGAGGGGGTATCTCATCATATGAACATGAAAAGGATAGTATTGTGAATATAAAAGTTCATCCCCAACATAAGATCATGGAGGTTAAAATAATTGACATAAAGGAGAATACATGAAAAGAAAGAGAGAGGTAGGATCCCTTACCTTGAAGAGTAACTTTGAAATATTGATGTTTGGGACCTTGGGAGGCTTCAGGGAACCTTGGGATGACTCCTTGGGAGGTAAGGATACCAGAACTTCGTTGAGGAGGATTTTGGAATGGAAATGATGAGAGAATGGCTTGGTATTTATAGGGGAAGTGAGGTGACAAGGCTTTAATGGCCAAGGGACACCTCATTGGTGGTATTTGCAAAACAAGTGGTATTTCCACATGGTTTTGGCCAAGTAGGACACCTCATACCTTATATTACTATTCAACAATCTACCATCCCTAAAAATATCTCATGACATCATTGTGATGCAGTTATGATGTCATTAAACATATCGAACCCCTAAAACTGTATTTTTACTATTCACTGAAAATTCAAATTTTTCAGAAAACTCCCAAAAGTTTACCTTAACATAATATCAATGATCTAAATTCAAAAATAAACTCCATTTTATAAAAATAATTTTCTAAATATTTTTAATTTAATTTTTAAATAAAAACACTATTCACCAAAAATTCATTTTTTCAGAAAAAACCCAAAAATTACATTAATATAATATCGATGTTCTGAATTGAAAAATAAAGTCCATTTTCTAAATATAATTTTCTAAATAATTTTTATTTAATTTTTAATTAAAAAACACTATTCACCTGAAAAAACTAATACTTGACTAATAATTTCTGAAATAGTTATTTACCAATTTTATTGAATCACATAAGTTAATCAAGGTGCCAATATTATATTAATACTTTCTTTAAGTGAGTTTATTTATACATTCGGTCACATTACTAATCCTAAGCATAAAATCACTATTCATAAATTACTATTCACTGAAAATTAAGTTGATCTTATTAGACTCCAAATTTCTTACTGAACACATTTGTAGAAGACCATTTTTTAAAAATAATTACACATCATTAATTGTTTAATGTTTTCAAAAATATTTTAAAATATCCTTTTTTCACATTCATCAATAATATACATCGTATATTTATCCGGACATTTGAAAATTTACAAACTTCACCATATGAAGAAAACACTATTTTATTTATCTCAAAGGATTACACAAAGCAGTTACGGTCTCCTTACATAGCCTCTTATAACCCCAGCATAGGACCTAAGTGTAAGGTGTGCTAAGGTGAGAGAATCTGAGGGCGGCTCAGCCAACATTGCACGAGTAGTGATTTTTATCAGTTTGAACTTCTCATGAAGGTGATTCCGTTATAGCTTCACATGATGAAGTTCAGCTTGGGTTTGGTCCACATCAAAGCCCAGTGGTGCTACCTCCTTCCCAAGTTCTGTTAGATGGGCTTCGATTGACCCGAGACTACTGGATGAGGACATCGAATCTTCTTTCTATATTAATTAACCAAGATCACTTGTATTTAGAGACAATAATCGCAACATTTAGTTTCCAATGGTCCTATTGACCAATGGTCATATAACAGTCGAAACCCAACGGTCTCATTTTAATTATACTCATGTTATCAAATGAAACAGTTTTGGTGAGTATAAAAATAAAATAACACACAAAATTAGGAAACAAGATTTATTCAAAATTTCGGGTCGTTACATTCTTCCCCCATAAAAAATTGCGTCCTCGCAATTTTTAAATTTGGGCTTGGAAATTTTATTGAATGTCCCACATCAGAAAATGAGTTAGTAAAACTATTACTTTAAAATAAAGAAAGGGAAGTACAAAGGTCACCCGAGTTAACCCATACTAGGATTCCATGTAGGAAAAACATGGATATGGAAGAGAAAACAAAGGGTCATGTTCTGATGGAGAGTGACAGAAAACATGATTTAGAGAAAGTTAACCACAAGATAATCACAAACTTATGATGTGTGTAAATGGTCTTTGATTACCCAGTAGGAAACTTAAACCAAAAACGTTTTTGTTTTACATTCCTTTTAATAATTTTAAGGAATTTATTTACTACATATAATAAGAACACAAGGAAATATACATACCTTCAAGTATATTTTCATCCTTTAATAAGTTTCTACCAAGATGAATATTTTCCCAAAATGATGAGCATTTAAAAACACTTGGTCTCATCAAAAGCACAAGAATCATATTCTAGAGAATCACATAATCCACAAAAGATTAACTATCTATTTCTTATATCTTTAAACATTATCCCAAAAAACAGAAAAGGTAACATAATACAACTCTTCAAAAAGAAAGAACCCCATAGGAAGGGAAACTACTTTTAAATATTCAAAATTCCCCGGTACTACCAAAAGTTCATCATAGACCATTCCATAAATAACTATCCTTAAAATTCCTCAAAATAAATGAAACTAATATTGAAACCCAAATACAAGAAGGATTTGATAACATAGTCTTCCAAGATAAACTTTATCGTTCATCTCCAAACAACATCAACCACTCCTAACATCTTATAACAAAAGTAACTAACCTAAACATATTTTCCCCAAGATAGGTTAATCATTTCCATAAATAACCTAAATTACTATTAGTTCACCTTAAATTCATCGATTCTTCAAAATATATGTCAACCTTTACTCCTCAAAGAAAATACCATAGTAATCTATTTACCTCGATCATATAGGGTTCCCAAAATAGTGAACGTCTTCCAAAAAAATAATCTTCTTTTAATCCCCTAATCATCTTTTTTTAAGAATAATAGCTTCACAACATCAACATGTGGTACATAACAATAGATGTTTTCCTTAATGATATAAAACCATATTAGGTAGTGACTCAATGTTATTAGAAAATATTAAAGATATTCTCATAGGGCACGAAATAAAATACCACATGACATAGAAAATTATTATGAAGAAGTTACATGTACTTTAGTAATCATGATCCATCTCAGCATAGGACTTGCATTCTTCCCTTTTCCTTGAATATTTTTGATGCTCATCATGCTTCTCATCCCTTCAAAGAGAGAATTTCCTTGGATAATCTCCAACTTCTCCACATTGATGACATTGAAACATATAAGGTACATTAGATAGAAACTTATCTCTATTCATCACATTATCCATTTTTTAAGCAATTGGCTACTTTATGCCCTATAACCCCACAATTAAAACATCTCCCGGTTCCTTTGTGACATTATCCTTGGTGCCCCTTTTCGCACTTTTTGCACAAAGTAAATTGGGTCTGTTTTCCCTTATCAAATTTATCAGATGAACATCCTTGAGACTTCGTCTTCTTCTTCCTTGATGAATTTGGGTATTCAACTAGGTACCAATTATTAATTGTAATTTTTGATAGCTGGTTTGGCATAATCACAATATGTTCAACTTGATCTCTCGTCATCTCGATCATATTAATAGGGAAATCATCACATTTCCTATCACATTGGTTGTTGGGACATCTTCTTCCATTTCCCTCTATTAACTAAGATAAGAAATTATAATTAGGGGGCTTAAATACTTAGCCAATAATCATGAAAAGGAAACTTAAAGCATAGAAGGACAAACTTGTAGAAGAAAAGTATACCCTAAATTGTTATCCCCTAGGTTAAAATCTAGGTTATCCATGATCATATATTTTTATGTGAATATTTATTTTATTTTATCTTTGTCCCTTTAATAATGGTTCATACAAAGCTTATTAATTTACCAAAGAATATCCCCCAGGAGTGTCAAACCAAGAGTGCAGCAAGGCCTGTTGTCGTGCACGAGGTTACCCTGGGTCAATCCTGAAACACCTTGTCAGAGTTTTCACTCCTAGGAACATCTATGCCAGAGCCACCTCTACTTGTTCGTATCCAGAGAGGGATTTATTTGTTTGGAACTCACTTACTAAATACTCACCAAAATACCAAGACGATTTCCTATATTTAAACTTTTCTATAGGGTTATTCCTAAAGTTTTCTTATCCTAATTTCCACAAATAACTAAACCATCATTTAATACTAACTATATCATCCTGCATTTTTATCACATAAACTTTCATTACATTATACAAAACTGAGGATCTTTAAGGTTTAGTGTCTTAGAAACCAGAAACTTAATACAGGACAACATAAAACATTATTCTTAAACAATTCAAAGGCTTCTTAATTTTTTCATCCTAAGTTCATTATAGAATATCATAAACTGGGAGCATACATCAAAGGAAAGGGTTAACAGAAGGCCCAATAAGGGAAACAAGGGAAACATTTTACATGTGAACTTGAGATACATCAAAAGTCATGAAAAATAACTTTAAGGCATGAGAAATAGATCATGAGGCATATCATAATAAAAATAACGTGTTTCATAACTTGAGGATGTGGCTACAAGATTTAACGTAGAAAATCATTTCTGTTTCCCCAAGGTCCATCCCCAAGGTGTCATTAAAAATTACCAAGGTTATTCACCAAGGTGTCGTTAAAAATGGTAATCTCTAGATATTAGATCTTTAACCAATGCATTGGAGCGCTATCAGGGCGCACCCTTAAATTTTCCTTTATTATCATGTGATCCACACATATCATCATCAATCATTTCATAAACAACCCATATAGTATAAAATAAATAGGATTCATTTCATAGTCATCACATTTTAAAAACTACTTTAAAGATGTGATCTTTATGTCACTTTAAACCCACAGAAAAAGGAAAGAGGGTTTCATGTATGTAGGTCCCAGAATTAAAATAGAACATTTTGATATATATGTGAATACACCTCTAGAAGAACGATCTTTGAGTATTCACTTAATAAAATAAAATAATTTGAGATAAAGAGAGAGACATTTTGAGACGAACATTCTGCAGCATAACAGCTATCTTATATGGTTTTAGAAAATACTGAAAAGAGAGGGTACATGGGTCACCCACTCATAAATGATCCATAAAATAGTAGAGGCACATGATATAAAGTATATAATAACATGGTAATTAAATTATAAAGACATACCATATGAAATGAAAAACATGGAAGGAAGACAAAAATAAGATTTCTCTTATGAAAATTCGGGAGCCTAACGACGTCACTTAAAACATCAAAAAACTGAATTGACGAGATCAAATAGGGTATCTCATAATATAAGCATATAATATCAGTATGATAGATATAGAGATCATAACCCAACATATTTAAAAGGAACTTGAAAGACTTGACATGAAAATGGAACTTGAAAATGAGAAAGGTGAAAGAATCCCTTACAAACATTTGACAGCCTAACGACGCCACTTAAACATTCTTAAAATGAATTGATGAGAGAAATAGGGGGTCTATAATCATATGAACATGAATAGGAATGTAGGATGAATATAAAATATCATACCCAACATAAGAGCATGGAGGTTAAAATATATGACATAAAGGAGAATACATGAAAAGAAAGAGAGAGGTAGGATCCCTTACCTTGAAGAGTAACTAAAAAATCTTGAAGTTTGGGACCTTGGGAGGCCTGAGGGAACCTTGGGAGGACTCCTTGGGAGTTAAGGAGGCTAGAACGTCATTGAGGAGGATTTTGGAATAGAAAGGATGAGAGAATGGCTTGGTATTTATAGGGGAAGTGAGGGGACAAGGCATTAATGGCCAAGGGACACCTCATTGGTGGTATTGGAAAAACAAGGGGTATTTCTTCATGGTATTGGTTACATGGGAAAAATCATACCTTATATTACTATTCATAAGTCGACCATCCCTAAAACTATCTCATGAAATCATCATGATGCAGTTATGATGTCATTAAACATAACGAAACCGTAAAACTGTATTTTTACTATTCACTAAAAATTCAACTTTTTTCATAAAACTCCCAAAAAATTACCTTAGCATAATATCAATGCTTTGAATTCAAAAATAAACTCCATTTTATAAAAATAATTTTCTTAATAATTTTAATTTAATTTTTAAATAAAAACACTATTCACAGAAAATTCATTTTTTTAAGAAAAAACCCCAAAAATTACCTTAACATAATATCGGTGTTCTAAATTCAAAAATAAAGTCTATTTTATAAAAATAATTTTCCAAATATTTTTATTTAATTTTTAATTAAAAAACACTATTCACCCGAAAAAACTAATAATGGACTAATAATTTCTGAAACAGTTATTTACCTATTTTATTGAATCACGTTACTTAATCAAGGTGCCTATATTATATTAATACTTTCTTTAAGTGAGATTATTAATCCATTTGGTCACATTACTAATCCTAAGCATAAAATCACTATTCTGAAATTACTATTCACCAAAAATTAAGTTGATCTTATTAGACTCCAAATTTCTTACTGCACACATATGTAGAAGACCATTTTTTGAAAATCATTACACATCATTAATTATTTAAGGTTTAAAAAAATAATTTAAAATATCTTTTTTTTCACATTCATCAATAATATAGATCCAACATTTATTCGGATATTTGAAAATTTACAAACCTCACCGTAAGAAGGAAAAACAATTTTATTTATCTCAAAGGATTACAAAAAGTAGTTACGGTCTCCTTATATAGCCCCTTATAACCCCAGCATAAGACCTAAGTGTAAGGTGTGCTAAGGTGAGAGAATCCAAGGGCGGCTCAGCCAACATTGCATGAGTAGTAATTTCTATCAGTTTGAAATTCTCCCGAAGGCAATTCCATTCTAGCTTCAAATGAGGATGTTCGGCTTGGGTTTGGTCCAAAGCAAAGCCCAGCAGTGCTACTTCTTTCCCAAGCTCTGTTAGATGTGCTTCGATTAGCCCGAGACTACTAGATGAGGCCATCAAATATTCTTTCTATATTAATTAACCAATATCACTTGTATTTAGAGACAATAGTCGCAAAATTGCGTATCCAACGGTCATATTGACCAATGGTCACATAACTGTCGAAACCCAATGGTCTCATTTTAATTATACTCATGTTATCAAATGAAACAGTTTTATTGAGTATAAAAATAAAATAACACACAAAATTAGGAAACAAGATTTATTCAAAATTTCGGGTCATTACACGTATCCCATGGGAATGATAATCAAGTTGTACATAGTTCTATAAGAGATATTAGTTTATGGTCTTAGAGCTCGGACCATAGAAGAGCGAAAACCTACCAAGTAAGTGTGGACCTCAACCCGATCTTTTAGCCCACGTGAGTCAAACTCAGTGTGGGAAATAAGGGCGGAAGAGGTTTTCTGCAATACCTGGAATGCAATCCAATGGGAAATCAGTGAGGAACCCCGAATGATTCTTTATCATGGGTTTTGTCCTCCTAACGTGAAAATGTGAACTGAGGGATAACACTAGAAGTACCGAAATTCTATTTGGACATGATGAGGTTGAGAAGGATGTGAATCATGTAACCAACATTCAAGGCTTGAAGGAGTTGGCATGATAATGGGGGATAACTGTTGACTATGTTCGAAACACAACATCAATATCGTGTTATCCTAGAATGGGAACAACAAATGGGCATCGACCGCTGACCAAATTCGCAACGCTAGACTTATATCAATTTGTTGCTTGAAACCCTTGAGGAAGTTGGCCGATAATGATAAGAGGACCCTTGGGGCGAGAATCCATGCCATTCAGGGGTCCCTTTGGATGTGAAAGGTGATGGAATCCCTAATGGAGGGGAACACAAATCCTGAAAAATGGGTGAAAGCATGTCAGGGTAGAATTCGACATTCTGGTTGCTAAACCTGAGTACTCTTATACACATTGGTGAATCACCGATGAGGGTCGAGGGGATCAACTTGAGAGTGGCCGATTTGGAAAGAGAGTATAGAATAAAGGGATGAGGAACTCTCAGGAGAGAGAAGTACATGGTGTGGCCATTACAAACCTGAATTTAATGAGGACATAGTCCCATACCACACCATATACTCCCCTCCCTGGGAAAGGGTAAGCTAAGGGGCCAAGGTGAAAGGGTGATCTCCAAGAGATGGGGTTGGACCCGAAGTTGAGACGTTCGTGTGGTCCTATGCATCTCATGAGTATGGGAATCATGTCACACATTGTTCTTGAAGTAGGTAATGTGCAGTTTACTGTCATGCGGTAAGGACGCAAATGGGTAAGATACCCCACATAAATGAGGTGTACGATGCTGAGAGTAACTCAACATGAATGAGGATATAATACTACACCACACCATACATACCTAAGTGATAACTTGGGCCCAGGACACAAAAAGTCCAAGGGGCCTGAGGCTGGGCCTCAGACAGGAAGTCCTGGCCAGTTTGTAGTTTAACATCTTGAAATGAGGACAAAAACAGGGCAAGTTACCCAAAAAAGGGAGGTGAATGAAGTAGTGAGTAACCCAACATGAACGGGGATATAATCCCATAACACACTGTATAATCCCATAAGATTTAAGACTTAGTCCGGGGTCTTGAGTTTAGGCCATAGATAGAATGTTGTGGCCAGATTGCAATTTAACGTCTTGCATTGAGGATGAAAGTGTTCTTAGTTTAAGGTCATAGATCTCAGACCGCATATGCCTAGTTTAATGTCATATGTGTGGTAATTAAGGGGATAATCATCATGCTTATGGAATACCACAAAGTAGAAACGATAATAGAAGAAAACTGTTGACGAGGATCACCACACAGTATCCACCCTTGTGTGACCAGAATTTGGGACAAACAATTGAGCGTCGACCATTGACCATATTTGCGACTCGAGTCCTATATCAATTTCCCCTTGAAATCCTTGAGGAAATTACCTCATAATGGTAGGAGAGCCCTTGGCCCGAGCGTCCATGCCATTCGGGGGTCCTTTTGGACATAAAAGATGATGTAAACCCAAATGATGGGGCTCACGAAGCATGGAAGTGCCCGTGCTCTTGGGATGGATGATAAATTAAGGGAGAGATGTCTCAAGGGGATATGTGTGGCATGGAAAAATAGCCTGACGTGAATGAGGGCATGATTCTACACCACACCACACAATCCTAAATGAGAACTTGGGACAGGGGCCGAAAAAGGCCAATGGGCCGGAAAAGGCCAAGGGGCCTGAGGCTGGGCATCCCAGTCAACTGTAACCCTATGGCCTCTTGTGTGGTTACCATCTCATCACAACTCCTAAGATCATGTGAGCAGTGCCCAGTGTGGGGAACAAGGAGCCGAACTCGACTTTTCCCTGTAAGGGTCTGGGAACTGGCATCGCCTGAAGGGAATTCTCCACTTGGAGATACACCGTGGTAGAATGAACCACTAAACTCAATGTTTGGGACAACTTGGGATGGCTCTAATGAAAAAGGATAGCTGTTGGCCATATTCGAAACACAATTTTCTTATAGTGACCTAGAATGTTAACAACAAATGAGCATTGACCGCTGACCAAACTCACAATGCAGGACTTGTATCAATTTGTTGCTCAACATCCTCGAGGGCGTTGGCCTAAAGTGGTAGGAGAGCCCTTTGGACTATCATCACTGCCGTTCGGGGGACCTTCTATATGGGAGAGATGATAGAGTCCCAATCAAAGGAGTGCGTGAATCACAGTTGTTCCCATCTGTGAAAGAGGTGTACACCTCTGTGAAGTGGGAAATATGGAGGGATCAAGATGAACTCGACATGAATTGGGGAAAAAGTTTGCATCACACCATTAGTCTTGACCCAAGGGGAGATTCTAGCATTTGGGATGCTCCAAAAGATGAAATGTCCAGGTGTTCCTATGTATCCCATGAGGATGGTAATCAAGATGTACATTGTTCTTGAAGGCCAGGCCGTTTAGCATCGTGCAATGAGGAAGTGGGGGAATAGAAGAACAAAGAGGGAGAACATGGTGTGATCATCAAAATTCTAACATGATCGGGGCTAAAGAAGCATGTACTACACCATGTAATGATCCTCCAAGAGAACTATTCATAGGGGCATAATCAAATAGAAGAGTTTGGGGCTGGACTCCAGACGAGGTGTTTGATCGTTCCTACATATCACATGCAGATGGGAATCAAGACACACGTAGTTCTAAAGGGCCATGAGGTTTAACCTCATCCAGTGAGGATGATGAATAGTTTAACGTTGTGTGTGATGAAGTAGTTTAGGGTAATGAGGGACCTAACATTTTAAGGTCATGGAGGACCAAAAACATTAGGGTCATGCCAGACCGTATCCAGTTTATGGTCATGTAGGACTAGACTGGCTCAAGAAAAGTATTTCTTGAGAAACTTGGCATTGGTGGGAGGAGTTATATGCTCACTATCCATGGTCACTAGAGAGTATGCACCATTGGGGTAAACCCTGTGAATTATTTAAGGTCTTTTCCATTTGGGCTCCAACATGGGTGGTTTCCTACTATGTATCATTGGTGTCCACAGGGTGAATACCAAGTCGCCTTGTAAGAAGGAGTGGAGGTGAACTTTCTTGATGAAAGCTCTGACTATCTTGTTTTGATTCCTTTCCAGATTATGTAGGGCACGGAGCCTATTCTCATCATGTGATTCCAATTCAGCCAGAAAAATTTCAGATACCCTATCTGGTGCCTACTGGTCATAGACCTCCGTGTGTAACAAAGGTAGCTAATTCTCGATGGGCAGGATGGCCTCAGTCCCATACACCATGGAATATGGGGTCACCTGGGTTGAATTATGAGTCACCATCTGATAAGCTCAGATGGCATTGGGAAGCTTGTCTGGAAAACTCTTCTTGTTCTGACCAACCATTTTCTGCAAAATGTTAGAGAGGGTTTTGTTGAATGCCTCAATCTGACCATTTTATTTCCCGTGGTTGTGGGAGGTATGGTTAAAACGAATTTTGTACTTGTCTTACAACTTCTTCAACTCGGCTACCCAGAATTTGGTGCCGTTATCAGTGAGGACGACATGGGGGAATCCAAACTGGTAGATGATATTGGAGATAATGAAGTCGACAATAGAACGGGACTTGATCTCGTTGAGTGGGACAACCTCTTCCCACTTTGAAAATAAATCAGTAGTAGTCAGGATGAAATGACACTGGTGAGTTGTCATGGGTGAATATGATCTGACGACATCCATTCCCCAGACTGCAAAGGGCCAAGAGTACTTGGTAGTGTGGAGAGGCCCCAGTTTCCAATGCATGAAGTTGGAATGAACTTGGTATGCATGGCATCTATTGGAAAACTCGATGTAATCATGGATAATGGAGGTCTAAAAGTACCCCAATCACTGGATCTTGTGGGATAGCTTTGGCCCTGTTTGATGAGCCCCAAAGGAACCTACCTGAACCTCCTGCATGACCTAAGAAATCTTGATGCCTTGGATGCAACAGAGGAGAACACCATCAAACCCACACTCGTAGAGGATCTTCTCAATACTGGGACCATCCTAGAGGGTAAAATGTAACACGCAACATTGGATTACCTTGTGCTTCTCCCGATCAGTCGGGAGGTACCCATTTTGGAGATACTCAACAAAGGGGGCCCTCCAGTTGGGAGTCATTTCAACCAATTCATCTGAGGGACCTGGGGGTCCTGACGTGGAGGTGGTGGCGGTAAGATGGCTCACCTAGAGGTCGTCACCATCACATGGGGTAACGGGATAAAAGACTCTCCTATGTGACACGTGGATAATCATATCATCCGGTTCTGGTTCTACAAGTGATGGAGCCAGGCCGGCCCGGCGGTCAGCTCGACCGTTCTGAGATCGAGGGACATGAGTAACTTTCAGCCAAGATGGGAATGGGGCCATTAACTATTGAGTGTGCTCCATCAATGGTATGAGCTCTGGTTTTTGGACTATGTAGTCATCATTGATCTGCTTGATGACTAGTTCAGAATCCCCCTTCACATGAAAATGGGGAACATCAATCTCGAGGGCTAGCTTGAGGCCAGTGATAAGATCCTGATACTCTGCCTCATTGTTGGTGCAGCCTTATGAAAATAAGAATGTTTATGACAGGATGGCTTATTACAAGGTAATAAAGACGATACCCAAACCTACCCTCTTGAGCATAGGGTCATTGAGCCTCCTGCCGGTGGGCCTCTCGGAAGCACCATAGAAATGAATCTCCTAACACGGGATGGCATGATATACTGAGAGGATTGCCTCATCAAGAAAATTGAGACCCAAGTACTGGTTAGCAGAAGCAGGATGGGAAATAAGGAATTCTACCAATGCTTTCCCCCTGATAGATTCTAGTGGGATAAAACTGATATTAAACTACTGAAGAATCACTGACCACCGAGCTAGATGACCTGTCAACATGGGGCAGTTTAGAATGTAATTTAGTGGGTCTACCCGAGACACTAGCTAAACCTCATGGTGCTGCAAGTAATGTCGTAATTTCTGCACTGTGAATACCATCACAAGGAAGATCTTTTTGATGGGGGAGTATCTGGTCTCCGTATCAAGGAGTATGTGGCTAAGGTAGTAAAGGCTATTTCATGTCCCCTCATTGTACTTCTGGGAAATAAGGGAACCAAGAGATCATTCTAGGGTGGGAAAATAAAGGACTAATGGCTTTCTAGAGATAGGTGGAATCCAGACCGAAGGCTGAAGTAGATATTTCTTTATTTCCTCAAACACAATCTGGCACTCTTCGTCCCATTCATTGGCATTGCCTTTCTTCATGAGAAGAGAAATAGTCTTACACTTTCCGAACAGATTTGAAATGAATCAGCGTATGTAGGATAAGTGGCCTTGATGACTCTGAAGCTCCCAAATATTTCTTAGGGGAGGAAACTAGCTGATGGCCTTGATCTTCTCTGGGTCTATCTCGATGCCCCGGTACCTGACAACAAAATCAAGAAACTTCCTATAGGTGACCCCGAAGGAAAATTTCAATGGGTTCATCTTCGGGTGGTGAGAATGGAGGAATCCGAACACATTCTCAAGGTCCTTGATATGGTCCTAGTGTTGGTGATATTTGACCACTATATCATCCACATTTCATTCCACCAATGTCGTGAATATTGGCTTGAATATGCGATACATGGCCCGCTCATAGGTGGATCCTGCATTCTTTAAGCTGATGGGAATCACCTGGTAACAAAATGTACCTTGTTGTGCCTTGAAGGTTGAAGACTCATCATCCCCAAGGGATATCCGGATCTGATTATATCTAAAGTACCCGTCCATGAAGGAAAGGGCTTGGTACCCTGCCATAGTGTTGATCAGAAACTTTGTCACTGGGAGGGGAAAATCATCCTTCAGACAGTGACGGTTGAAATCCAGAAAGTCAATACTGACTCAAATTTGTCCGTTCTTTTTCCTAACTAGAACAATTTTGGCTAGCCACTTGGGGTACTGGACCTCCTTGACAAATTAGGCTCTAATGAGCTTGTCAACTTTGGCCTCGACCATGGAACCATGAGAAGGGTGCATCTTTCTGGGAGGATACTTGAACCCGTGATGATTTGTTGGGAGACCATGGAGGAGGATGGCTACCTGAAGATATAGCCCTGGCATCTCATCATAGCTCTAGGAGAATACATCACAATGTTGTTTCAGGAATACAATGTACCGCTACTGCTCCTCGAGAGGCATGGAAGCACTGATCAATGTGGGTCTCAAATCTTCCTCGCTACTAAGGTTCACTTATACCTATCCATCAACCGTGATAGAGAGGTCATCTTCAAAGGCAGGGGAGCACCCTCGAGATCCTCTTCTTAAATTGTGGAGGAGGGATCCCCAGTGGGAGGAGCTTCTTCTAGGTTGACAGATCCTGAAGAGAGGCTAGTACCTTCCTGAGCAGTAGTTGTCACAAAATTGGGTGATTCCGGTATTGCCGAAACCAAACCAATAAAGGCTATCGACCAGACCCCGTACAGTCTTTGGCCTAAGGGGCCTTGCTTGATGTTGTCAAAGTAGTATTGTTGCATCGGATTGAGTCGGTTAATTCCATCCAAGAAAACACATGCACTTTAGACGCACTTCCATTTCCATGGGGTGGATATCCTGATACCTTATTGGGGTAGGGGTCTCAGGAATTATCAATGCTTGATTCATATAAGAATACGAAGTGATCTCCTAACATCACTTGAACCTAGGAATATGCTCCCCCTTGTGCCAGATACAACAAAACATTGGCACATATCAAGGTTCATGGCCTCCAATCAATGGATTAGGAAGACGTAGGAGTCATCCAGACTTTCCCAGGGGTCAGATGAAACCGCGACATACTCGACCTCACTGGCCTGAATTTTCTTGCCTTTTCTCTTATAATAGTCAGCATCCAGGTAGCGGGCTTCACACGAGGAAAAAGGAGATGCATCACCTTGGAGAATTCCCACTCAACCATTGAGGGAGTACATGAGGTACTTGTGATACGATGAGGGAACCGTCGTGTGTTGGTGGAGCCATGGTCTGCCCATCAATGCATTGTATGCAATGTCTTGGGAGACAACTATAAAATCGGTACTAGAAACTAAGCCATTGAACTGGGTCTTCAAACAGACCTTTCCCACCAGGGTCTGCTCTGTCCTGTCATATCCTTGGATTTTTAGGTTGGAGGGGGTTAGATCATCCTCAGATAACCCCATTTTCTACAGTTTCCATGTGGGGATAAGGTTGATCTCGGAGCCTGTATGAACAAGACTACGACGAACCTCCACACCGTTGAACTAGCTGGTGATGTACAGTGGGAGGATGTGCCCCAGTATAGGAGAACCTTCATCTTCTCTAGAGAAAGAGATAAGGGCCTGCCATTCTTCATTTTTGAGAGCCTCCACGTGAAAGGCCTATGTGGCTGCTACCTCCATCTCCAACTGGAGGGGGCTTCTTAAATCCTCGGCAAGGGCCTCACACATATCTGGAGATAGGTGAAGGGCCTCAAAGATAGAGAGCCTTTCCATAATTATAGCGACCCAAGACTTTTACATAAAACATTTCATGATTTTAAGCATAATTATCCATTAGAGTACAAGCCAAGGATCATTAAGTCTAGTGTCTTGGAAGACTAGGTACATAAAACATAAAACAAGGGCTAAAAAACTTCTTTATTTAATATTCATAAATAGATTTTAACTTTCATTGAGCTCTTACATCTGCATAGGGTACCCTGGGGAACACATAAACAAAGGGATGATCTAAAAATCCCAGTAAGGGAAATGAACTTAAGGATACATCTCAAGCACATGAGTTAGGAGGCACGACATAATGACATCCAAATCATGACACTTATAAAATCATTTAATTTAAGCATGGAATCATATAAACATGGAATCATATAAATGTGGAAGAATCATAAATCATATCTTTAGTACGGGTCAAGGCAAACTAACAATCATGTTTCCCATTTTAGTATGGTTCAAGGCTAACCGCCAATCCCGTTTCACATCACATCTCATGAGACTTCTCCTTACCCAATGCATTGGAGCGCTATCTGGGCGCACCCATCTCAAAATTTTCATGAATATTATTTCCACATAAATATTCTTACCACATATACAATCATATATAATCAACCATACACAAACATAAGGGTACCCATGGAAAGAATTGTGTACCATAATCATGACATAAATCATAACCAATGGGCGTATCATGAAAGTGTCAATATATGGAAAGAATTAGAAAATACATGGACATTAATAGGGTAAAATAGGAATATAACATGGTATGTTGTGTCAAACATAAGTGAAAACATATGAGAAATGTATTTTAGAAACATTATCATTAAAAAAGTTTTCAGCGGTTTTAAGGAAAATACTATAGAGATTTTAAAATAGTAAAGAAGAGATTATTTTATATAAAACCAGAATTGAACCAAGAAGGATTTCATAATAACAATACATAATTTATAAATATATTGGTGTCTTAAAACAGAATATAGAGTGTACTTGAAATTGGGTAAAAGTTCTGGAAGTTCCTTTAAAACGAGTGTGCTTATTGGGAAGTATCGAGGCGAGATTCACTTAAAGCATGTATATCCCTGAAAGAGAATGAGATATGGATCTTGGAACATGAGTTTGGAGAATATAAATATAATTTTGATGTTATACATAAAAATAAAAGACAACTAAATTTTTGTAAAAATAATGATAGAGCAACCCGAAGGAATAAAGGAAGTTCGGGTAGAATCCACCATGGTTTATTGGCATGGTATCGGGTGTAACTAAGAGGGATTGATGAGAGAGATAAATGGTTTCTCATCACTTATAAAACATTATAGTAGCATGGGGAAGGTGTAAAATGGTACCCCATCACTTGGTATTACAAAAAAAGTCAAAGCATAGAGAAAAATCTTGATTAAGATTAAAAAGGGGAGAATCCCTTACCTTAAATCTGTTGGTGTTCTCCACTTGTTATAAACGACCTCTTGAGACCTCATCCTTTGAGAAACTCCCTAGGGGAGAGTTTTTGGTATTTTGAGGATGATGAGAGCTTTTGGACGTGGGGGAGGACCTTGGGGAGAGATTTGGGCAGAATAATGGCAAGGCACAAGTCTTGAGAGGAGTGGAGAGAAGAGGGAGTGAAGGGGGGTTTTATAGTGGAGGAAAGGAGGGATTTCACAATATTATAATCGTTAATTTATTATTTCTTCCCAAGAAAAGGAATATTAAGTATTCCATGACCAAGAATAGTAAATGGGCCATTTGAATCCGAACAAGCATGGTGACATCATCCATGATGCTTGGAATAGTCTATTTATCTTATAATGTACATATACGGTAAATTACTGTATTTTACCATTCATAAACAAATCAAGTATTCCAGAAAAATCCCAAAAATTCACCCCAACCATTTTTCGATGTGTAGAATCCAAAAATGAAGCCCATTTTTCAAAATTAATTTTCTAAATATTATTATTGTAATATTTAATTTAAATCATAATTCATTATCGAAACCCAATTTTAATACATTCATTAACTTATTCTAAAATATAGGTATATCATACTTCCAACTTGAATATTATTTTTATACCACCATAGGTGAGGTTAATATTCATTAGGGTATATCACTATTTATAATGGTATGTTACTATTCATTAGGGTTGGTTACTATTCACCAAAAATTATGTTTTCCTTATCGAACTCCAAATAACTTACTGATTACAACCGTGTAAGCTGGATTTTCGAAATTCAAAACACAGAAGTGAAAAAATTATGTTTAAAGCTCACTTATCACTTAGTAGTTCATTATTTTGTGTTCTCAAGTGATTTTTATGACATATTTATAAGAAGGGAATTTTCGTTGAAAAACACTTGGTCATTATATTCTTCCCCCCTTAAGAAATTTCTCCCTCGAAATTGCATTTTACATTCCAGGACAAAAATAGATGTGGGTACGTTTCCTGCATTGCTTCCTCCAGTTCCCATGTTTCCTCTTCGTACTTATGGTTTCACTATAGTACCTTGACCAGATGAGTAGTCTTGTTGTGTAGAACTTTGTCTCTACAATCCAAGATCTTCACTGGCTACTCCTCATAGTAATGTTCATCCTCCAACTGTATCACCTCTGAAGACCGTACATGCGAAGGGTCTAGTATGTACTTCCTTAAGAGGGATAAATGAAAGACATCATGTACTTTCGACATGGTAGGTGGAAGTGCCAGTCGATAGGCCAAAGCTTCGACTTGATCAAGATCTCGAAGGGGCCGATGTACCTGGGACTTAGCTTCCATTTCTTCCTAAACCTCATGACCTTCTTCCACAGAGATATGCGTATAATTACCATGTCTCTAACTTTGAACTCAAGGTCACGTCGACGGTTATCTGCATAACTCTTTTGTCGACTTTGGGATGCCTTGATATGCTGCTGAATGGTTTTCACCTACTCTACCATTTCTTCGACCATTTCAGGTCCTAGAATCTTATGCTCAACAACTTCATCCCAACATGCCAGTGTTCTGCACCTTTTACCATAAAGGGCTTCATATAGTGCCATTTTGATGCTCAAGTGGAAACTATTTTTGTATGATGAAGTGCCTGGATCAGTGTGATCACTGAGAGGGGGAGGGGGTGAATCAGTGATCCTCTTAAACATTTTACAAATTGATTCTTTATCAATTAAACATCTATGGCTTGTTAAGGCCTCGATCCACTCTTCTTGTATCTCTCAGCCTTTCCTCGAGTGATGCAGTAAATGTAAAGTCATAGGACACATGGATTTACAAGGTTCGGCTCCAAAGGCCTACGTCCTTGCCATGTTGGTTAAACGCCCCAACATGGTTTCTCCACTATAATTCGGTTAGTAATTACAATGGTCGATACAGAGTCACACTGTATCTCTCCTGAGTCCCACATGAGGTTCTTTATACTGCATCCTATAGTGTTACGAGAGTCCCACTGGCCTGCTTCAGCTTCCACGGAAGACTTCTCCACCCTGAGTCTCATATGGGGTCTTCTCCTGGCTCCTCGAGTCACACAAGTAGATCTTATTCTTTTTAAGCTCTTCAAGATTCTTCAACAGTCTTGGATAAGGTATGCTAGCCTTTCTCACTTCTTATGATCACTTGTGATGATCAGGACTCCTCTTCTTTGCTCGAGCTTAATCTTCTTCTTCTAAGGATGACCCGACCTCTGTCTTCAAGAATCATGATAGACAAATATGTTCTTGCACTGAGTATGCCCACTCAATCTTCTTGGTCTTCTCAACTACTGAAAACTCAGATGAATGATGTCTTTAACTTCAGTCTGGCTTCATTCTTTCTTTAATTCAACTTCATGCACTGAGTACATGGAATCTCTGAATCTTCATGCACTGATTACATGGCTTCTCAATCTTCATGCATGACTTGCAAGGAATCTAAAATATCTTCAAGAACCTTTGTTCTTGGACTAATCAAATGCACACACAATGATTTAAGCTTTCTTTACGTGTGCATTTGCATGAATGAATGCATGCACCCCCTTTTCTTCTTGGTGTGATAAACCCTTAAAGGGTGCAATCTCTTTTAGCACACACACCTTCTTCTTCGAGTCACAATTTTATTCTTTCTCACACACACCAAATTGTTTGTTGTTCTTTAGTGTGAATTTCTCCTTCTCTCTTTCTTCTCAAGGTGTTCACCCACTTCTTCACTTATTCATACATGCATGGATATGCATGTATCTTCTTCATTCACTTGGGCACACACAAGAGGTATGGCCTCCTTCACTTGTGCACACACTAAGGCTTCAGCCTTCTTGTTTCCTTGCACACACATTGTTCTTTTCTTCTTCTTCAAAGTGTGCACACTCCACTTGTGCACACACAACCCGTAGGGTCTTGGACATGCACTTGCATGCAACCTTCGCCCACACTTCTTCTTCTTTGCACACACTCACCCGAGAGGTGTGTGGGATTCACTTCACCCGAACCCACTTCAAAGGAGGGCGCGCAAGTGATCTCCTGCCTTCAATCGCGCAAGGTGCGACAGCTTCTACCGCGTAGGTGGCGTGGTGGCTTCCTCCTGCCGCGCATGTTCGTAGGCATAGAGGGTGCGCAAGTGCGGCCACTTGCTACCGCGCAAGTATGCGGGCAGCGGGCGCACAAGTTCGCACCTCGGCTTCTTCCCTGTTGCACAAGGGAGCACGTAGGGAGGCCTCCTCCTAACTTCTTTCGTGCATGGGTTGTGAGAAAGGATCCCTCAAAGCCTCGGGTGGCTCCGGGCTTATCTACCACGCAAGTGGTGCACGGAGCTTCGAACTTCGCTAGGCTAGGAGCTTCTCGGGAATTCTTCTCTCAGACGATCAGCAGCCTCTTCTCAGTTTGGGATTCTCCTTTTATAGGCAAAGAGTTCGACCAAAGCCACGGGGATCAAATCTTTGAAGACCCGAGATCTGCGGTGTTTTGAGATCTTCAAACGCGGATGAGATATCCCAGAAATATCAGTTATTTATGTTTGCTTTTTCAACCACAAGATCTTTCGTTCTTGGTGTGCGCATTACGTGCATGCGTTTTAAAAATGAATGCGAAGCCTTTCCTTGTACGTCCAATGAGCAGTTCATGCTCAGAAACTTTGTTTGCCTCGGGCTAATTCAAAATCTTCATCTCGTTGAATGCATGCGACTTTTGACACATGCATGTGTTCGAAAAAGGGAGACGAACACAATGGAGGCTTCATCTTCATCAGAGGAGGCCGGAAGCTCCTTCTACCTTGCTCGGGTGGCTCTGGTTCGCAGAAGACGTCGCGGGGAGTCCTCGGCTCAGCGAGAGGTAGGAGATGACTCCAGCGCTGTTGGATCGTCGTTTAATGAACGCGAACGACTGGGATTATATAGTGGCACGACGAGATTAGATGAGCGGCCGCGATTACACACAGATCAGATTGACGGTTCATATCAGCTCCGCGCCTTTAAAAACTTGTCCCACATCGAAACGCGCTGCGGTTTTTCCACGGTTTAACAAACAAGCCCTCTAGAACACTTCTTAGAAATCTCCTCTCCCCCCTCCGGTGCTGCCCTGCACCGGTTCTCCTACGGGCGCGCTCTAGCGCCCACTATGCTTCCTTCGGGCGCACACCTAGCACCCACGCTGCACGGATTCATCACCGTGTGGCACCTGCAGGCTTACACACGGCCTAACCTCCTGCGGGCTGGTTCTACCTAGGCCTCCTCATGGGCATGGTGACCTAGTCCCACATGTGCCTTGGGTTGAAGCTTGGGTAGCTAGCTCGTGGGCTGGCCCCCTCTTTTTTTGCATAAGGTCCTCTCCCTTCTTGTATACTTGGTTAAATTACCAAGTATGAACAAGACTTCTTCATTCCATTCTCTTCTTCTTCACCTCCTCTTCGTCTTTATAATTCATCTTCTCCGCTTCAACATTTTAAGAACTCCATATATCATCTCCAACATCTCTTCTTCTTCTTCTATTGAAGAATGGAATTCCCGAGGATCTCTCAACTATCTTCATCAACCATAAATTAAGAATCACCTGATCTTCAATGTTCTTCAATGATCCAATTATAGATGAGGTTGGATCATTTTCAAATCCTCATGCATTAAGAGATAGTTCATGGTCTTCTTCAAACCACTTCATCCACTTAGGAGTTGTGGATGGTTCATCTTCTCATTCCTCATCCACTCAGTGATAGTGGATGGAACTTCTTCATCTCCTCATTCATTGTGAAGACAATGCATGGACTTATAACAATGTTATGACATTGTATCTCCTTGATACAAGTCTTGGAACTTTATGATCAGCTTTTCAAACGTCTTATTTAGTATGGAGAGTGTTTCAACCATTACCTCTTATGCCACTTAGTGATTCTCCTAAGTGACATGCTTCTTTATACCATGGTCATTCTCTAATCATCACCATCACCATTATGTCCTTTTTCATTCACATATCCATTCAATCATTGACAGCTTCTTAACAACATCACCATCACCATCACATCCTCTGTCATTCACATATTGACATTCATTGTCATCCATTCAATCCTTGACACCTTATTGACAACAAATGCAACACAGTACACAACAATATCCCCCTTTGTATTTGTTGTCAATATCACTAGAGCACATATGAATGGGTCAATATGTGTTCCAAGATTTTATACCCCTTATTGGCAACCAAATGCAAAGGTGTGGTGTGGTTCTCTTCAAAATATAACTTCCTCCCTTTGAATAGAATCTTCTTGAATATCACTAAGAGAGGGATGATGTCAGATGTTCACTTTATCAAAGAGCCTTTAGTAAATCATCTATAAGTCTACATGGGACAACCTGATGTAGAAAACAAGAGTGATGTAACCAAAGAATTGAATGTTGTCCACAATTCACTATACATGTGATATCATGCTTAGGCTTCAAGGGGTTGAAATTTTTCAGACATATCAATGAATTGCTAAATCCTGCACACACTTCACCAAACTCATTAGAATGTTCACATGAAAAGATAAAGCTCCCCCTTTCATCCATTTGTCTTAAATAAATTACTCTCCCTTAATTGACATGTTAAATACAATTAGGAAACAAGTGATGAAAGTGTGATTGGAATACCTTCATTCTTCACAAGATGATATGTATCTAAAAATATCATCTTCTACAGATTGGCTCCCCCTCAAGGGGTGCACTCCATTCTGTTCATACCATTCTCAATTTGAGAATGATAATCATCTTCAATCCCCTGAAATGTAAGCACATGTATACAATAGTGATTAGGGAAGAAGACAGAACCTCCTTTGTTCATCAGTTTGAACAACAAGGTTGAGAATATTCTCTCAACTGAGATGTTCCACTTTCTCCATTCTTTACACTTGCACATTTGATCTTAAATGATGTTTGTGCTGGTGTGGATCTTAACACCTCTTCAACTTCTTTGTGTGTGACTCCTCTCTTTCTGAGTGCCTTCTGAGCACTTGAATCTCCTGTTGCAATCTTCATTCTCCCGAATAATTCCTTTTGAGCTGGAATGAGTGTCATGCATTTATTACTAATATGACTAGCTTTATTAGACCTCACACACAGAACTTCATCATCATGTGAAATCTTTTGATTTCCTTTTGTACTAGCGTTGGCATGGGAATTTTCTTCCTTTCTCATTCTTTCCAAATATTATGGCCAGATGATTAATATGTTGTTTGGAAGTGAGGCTTCAGATTTGGATGTCCCACATGGTTCCTTTGATGCTTTCAAGATACCTTTCTTAGGCAGATTATTTTCAATCAATCCCTTCTTCTTCTTCTGGATTGATTGTCCTATTGAGTGCGGTTTGCTTCTATTTAGTTCCATGGCTTGTTTACAGAGATCCATGGTATGACCTGTCTTTCCAGAGTAGAAGCATTTTTTCTTGGTGGTCCTTCTGGATGCATCACCATTCTTGGATTTGAAATCCAAGGACATCTCTTTCTTTTTCAAGATCTTCTGGGGAGCATTTTCAACTTTCTTTTGCTAGCTTCCCAAGGATACTTCTTCATTCTTGGCTAGGTTCTGTGATCTTCTCTTCTTTTCAGCTTTAGAAACATTTGGAGATTGGTATGTATCATTCTTTTGACCACTTTTTCATTCATCCCAGATGTTATCAAACATTCCAAATCTGTTTGCAGTAAACAGATGTCTCTGGACCTGTGGATGTTGCTTCTTCTTCTTTATCTTGCTCCCCCTTGGCATGGGTTCCTTTGTGCTTTAATATTTAGAGGATTGTACGAACAATTCATTGCACAATGTCCATACCTGTTGCAAAACCAACATTGGCCCACAAATCATGTCTTCTTGACTTCTTCTGATTGTTGAGTCTTTCTCTTGAATTGCTGTGTTTTTTCAGGAGAGCTCTCTTTCTTTATCTTCTTCATCCATATTTGTTTAGAGTTATTCTTCCATCCTGCACTTTTTGTGGAAACACATTTAGAATCATTAGTATAAGATGGTATGGATGGTACCTTCTTCTTAAAATATGTTTCCCTTTCATTAGAGGATGTCCTCCATTTGGAATCATCCTTCTCAATTCACACGTGAGTGGAAACATTTCTTCTTTCAGCTGATTGGGAGGTTTCAGTTTTGGGTGATTGCTGATTTATTAATATCACCTCTAGCTCTAAACATTTCATGTTGAGAGAGATATTCTCATCCTCAACAAATCTTAGCCTTCCTTCCCAATTATCTTTCAGTTGTTTCATTTGGTATTCATGCACCTTCTTCATTTCTTGTAATGAATTTTCAGGCTCCTTTACCCTTTATACTTTGTCTTCTAGTTGAGCATCTTTGACAACCATTGACACTCTATGCCTCTTTTCCAGTGCATGGAAAACTTCGTTAAACACTATCTCAAAGAATTATTTCTCACAAATGCTACTTTTTAGTTCTTCAGTGACATCATCAATTCTTTCACTGCAAAGGTAAATGGTTTCATCCTTAGACTTCACCAGCTTTATGAGAGTGTTGGTTATGCCAACCCTTCTTTCCAATTGACCTTCCATAGAATTGGCTTCTTCTTCTAGCTGTAATTTTTATTCTTGAATATCATGGATACTTGTAGCAATACACATTTCCACTTCCCTGGGGACTTTCTTTTGAAGATATTTGAGTGTATTTAGATGATCATTGATAGTTCCATCATCATCACAGCTAGAGCAGGCTTCATTAGAAGAGTGATAAAAGGAATTGTCATCTGTTGTGACTTTCACATTACCTTTAGTGGAAGGTGTTTCTCTATTAGTAGCAGCCTTCTTCTTCATCTTCTTGACCTGTTTTTTCTTTCTATTTCTATGAGTCTTGGCAGATATCTTCATTTGAGGGTGTTCTCTCATTTCCTAAAATCTGCACTTCATAAATACTCCCTTGGATCATTTAGAGGGAACCACCCTCTAATACCAATTGAAGTGCCCGGATCAGTGTGATCACTGAGAGGGGGAGGGGTGAATCAGTGATCCTTTTAAACTTTTTACTAATTGATTCTTTATCAATTAAACCACTATGGCTTGTTAAGGCCTTGATCCACTCTTCTTGTATCTCTCAACCTTTCCTCGAGTGATGAAGTAAATGTAAAGGCACAGGACACAAGGATTTACAAGGTTCAGCTCCAAAGGCCTACGTCCTTTCCCTGTTAGGTAAACACCCCAACATGGTTTATCTACTATAATTTGGTTAGTAATTACAATGGTCAATACAGAGTCACACTGTATCTCTCCTGCGTCCCACAGGAGGTTCTTTATACTACGTCCCACAGTGTTACCAGAGTCCCACTGGCCTGCTTCAGCTTCCACCGAAGACTTCTCCACCCTGAGTCTCACAGTTGGTCTTCTCCTAGCTCCTCAAGTCACACGAGTAGATCTTCTTCTTTTTAAGCTCTTCAAGAGTCTTCAACAGCCTTGGATAAGGTATGCTGTCCTTGCTCACCTCTTCTGATCACTTGTGGTGATCAGGACTCCTCTTATTTTCTCGGGCTTAATATTCTTCTTCTAAGGATGACCCGGCCTCTATATTCAAGAATCATGATGGAAAAATATGTTCTTGCACTGAGTATTCCCACTCAATCTTCTTGGTCTTCTCAACTACTGAAAACTCAGATGAATGATGTATTTAACATTAGTCTGGATTCAGTCTCTCTTTAATTCAACTTCATGCACTGAGTACATGGCATCCCTGAGTCTTCATGCCCAGATTGAATGGATTCTCAATCTTCATGCATGACTTGCATGGAATCTCAAATATCATCAAAAACATTTGTTCTTGGACTGCTGAAATGCACACACACTGATTTAAACTTTATTTACATGTGCATGTGCATGCATGAATGCATGCACTCCCCTTTTCTTCTTGGTGTGATAAACCCTTAAAGGGTGCAATCTCTTTTATCACACACACCTTCTTCTTCAAGTCACACTTTTATTCTTTCTCACGCACACCAAATTGTGTGTTGTTCTTTAGTGTAAATTTATCCTTCTCTCTTTCTTCTCAAGGTTTTCACCCACTTCTTCACTTATTCATACATGCATGGATATGCATGTATCTTCTTCATTCACTTGGGCACACACAAGAGGTATGGCCTCCTTCACTTGTGCACACACTAAGGCTTCGACCTTCTTGTTTCCTTGCACACACTTTGTTCTTTTCTTCTTCTTCAAAGTGTGCACACTCCACTTGTTCCCACACAAACTGTAGGGTCTTGGACATGCACCTGCATGCAACCTTCACCCACACTTCTTCTTCTTTGCACACACTCACCTGAGAGGTGTGTGGGATTCACTTCACCCGAAACCACTTCAAAGGAGGGCACACAAGTGATCTCCTGCCTTAAAGCGCGTAGGGTATGGAAGCTCTTACCGCGCAAGTGGCGCGATGGCTTCCTCCTACCGCGCAAGTTCGAGGGCACAGAGGGTGTGCAAGTGTGGCCACTTTCTACCGCGCAAGTATGCGGGCAGCGGGCGCACAAGTTCACGCCTCAGATTCTTCCCTATTGCACAAGGGAGCACGCAGGGAGGCCTCCTTTTAACTTCTTTCGCATAGGGGTTTCGTGAAAGGATCCCTCGAAGACTCGGGTGGCTATGGACTACTCTACCGCGCAAGTGGTGCGTGGAGCTTCGAACTTCGCTAGGCTAGGAGCTTCGTGGGACTTCTTCTCAGAAGATCAGAAACCTCTTCTCGGTTTGGGATTCTGCTTTTATAGGCAAAGAGTTTGATCCAAGCCATGGGGATAAAATCTTTGAAGACCCGAGATCTGTGGCATTTTGAGATCTTCAAACACAGATGAGATATCCTGGAAATATCAGTTATTTCCTTTTTTCTTTTTTCAACCACGGGATCTTTCGTTCTTGGTGTGCGCATTACGTGCATGAATTTTAAAAACGCATGTGAAGCGTTTCCTTTTACGTCGAATGAGCTGTGCACCCTCGGCAACTTCGTTTGCCTTAGGCTAATTCGAAATCATTATCTCTTTGAATGCATGCGACTTCTAATGCATGCATGTGTTCAAAAAAGGGAGACGAACACAACGAAGGCTTAATCTTCATCAAAGGCAGCCGGGAGCTCCTTCTACCTTGCTCGGGTGGCTCTAGTTCACGGAAGATGTCGCGGGGAGTCCTCGTCTCAGCGAGAGGTAGGAGATGACTCCAGCACTGTTGGATCTTCATTTAATGAATACAGACGGCTGGGATTATATCGTGGCGCGGCGAGATTAGATGAGCGGCCACGATTACACGCGGATCAGATGGATGGTGCAGATCAGATCCGCGCCTTTAAAAACTTGCCCCACATCGAAACGTGCTGCGGTTTTTACGCGGTTTAACAAACAAGACCTCCAAAACACCACTCAGAAATATCCTCTCTCCCCTCCGGTGCCGCCTCACACCGATTCTCCTGCGGGCGCGTTCTAGCGCCCACTCTGCTTCTTTCGGGCGCGCACCTAGCACCCACGCTACACGGATTCATCACCGTGTGGCACCTGCGGGCTTACACACGGCCCAGCCTCCTGCGGGCTGGCTCTGCCTAGGCCTCCTCATGGGCGTGGTGACCTAGTCCCACATGTGCCTTGGGGTTGAAGCTTGGGTAGCCATCTCGTGGGCTGGCCCCCGTTTTTTTGCATAAGGTCCCCTCCCTCCTTGTATACTTGGTTAAATTACCAAGTAAGAATAAGACTTCTTCATGCCATTCTCTTCTTCTTCACATCCTCTTCATCTTTAGAATTCCTCTTCTCTGCTTCATCATTTTAAGAACTCCATATATCTTCTCTAACATCTCTTCTTCTTCTTCTATTGAAGAATGGAATTCCCAAGGATCTCTCAACTATCTTCATCAACCATAAATAAAGAATCACCTGATCTTCAATGTTCTTCAATGATCCATTTATAGATGAGGTTGGATCATCTTCAAATCGTCATGCACTAAGATATAGTGCATGGTCTTCTTCAAACAACTTCATCCACTTTGGAGTAGTGGATGGTTCATCTTCTCATTCCCCATCCACTTAGTTATAGTGGATGGAATTTCTTCATATCCTCATGCATTGTGAAGACAATGCATGGACTTCTAACAATGTTGTGACATTGTATCTCCTTGATACAAGTCTTGGAAAATTAATATCAGCTTTTCAATCGTCTAATTTAGTATGGAGAGTGTTTCAACCATTAACTCATATGCCACTTAGTGATTCTCCGAAGCGACAAGCTTCTTAGTACCATGGTCATTCTCCAATCATCACCATCACCATTACTTTGTCATTAACATATCCATTCAATCCTTGACACCTTCTTAACAACATCACCATCACCATCACCATCACATCCTCTGTCATTCACATATTGACATTCCTTTTCATCCATTCAATCCTTGACACATTATTGACAACAAATGAAACACAGTGCACAACATATGAGAATTCAACCAGTGGAAGATGTTAGTCCCATCCTCCTTTGAATTCCAAAGAAAACGCTCTCAACATGTCTTTTAGTGTCTGAATATTTTGCTCAGACTGGCCATCAGTTTGAGGATGATAGGATGTACTGAAGTTCAGTTAAGTGCTCATAGCACGCTGGAGACTTCTCCAAAACTTTGAGGGGAATCTCAGATCACGGTCGGATACAATTGAGCGTGGAACACCATGCAGTCTCATCACTTCCTTCACATATAACTTTTCAAGTTGTTCAAGAGAGTGATCTTCCCGAATATCGATGAAATGGGATGTCTTGGTGAGTCGGTCAACCACAACCCATATAGCATTATTTCCCTTCTACGTCTTCGGGAGACCCATGACAAAGTTTGTAGTAACATTTTCCCATTTCCACATGGGTATAGGCAATGGATGCATCATACCATTGGACTTTTGTTGCTCATCTTTAACTTGCTGACATACCAGGTACCTTGATATATATTCTACAATCTCCTTCTTCATGTTATACCACCAGAAGTGTTCTCGGAGATCACGATACATTTTGGTACTCCCAGGATGGATAGAGAAGTTTAAGCTATGTGCACCATTCAATAACTACTTCTTTATCTCTGGATCAGATGGTACACTTTAGAGACCCAAATCTTGAAGTACATGGAAATTACATTACTTTTTTGGAATACTTAGTACATAACAAAAACAAACACACAAGGACGGTAATAGTTTAGTGTCTTTGGAAACTCGGAATATAATATTCTAATCATGGTGAAAGATCTTCAACATCTCCCATAAAGATCTTCCCTTTTTTTTCTTACCTAAAACTTTTATTTATATCCTGGGGAAAAGAAAACATCAAAGGGGAGAGCTCAAATGCCCAGTAAGGTTAAACATAGAGAACATAAAACAATCCATATACATTTGAATTCAAAAAACTTGAACATAAAATCTAAACATCAAAATCATGAGCAACGACATAAATCTTAGAAGTACAGAAGGCATAGATCATAAAGGAACATTAGTCATGATAAACTATCATGGTAATAAAACATGTAATTGTGGAATCCATTAATCACATGTTATGATTTCCATAGTAGCTAATGCATTGCTGCCAAGACCATCTTAGTGGACAAAGTCCCATTCTGAATCGAGTTCACTACTCGTTCCAGTCCAGTAACACTGAACCGGATTAACTTACCATTCCAGCCATGTATATCTCATGAGATATAAATATTTAACCAATGTATTGGAGGGAGATATAGGTCCCACCCATCTCATAATTAAATCATTCTTACCTGTTCCACAACATAAACATAAATCATTCATCATAACCCAAAGAATCAAATGGGTTTCATAAACATCATTCCATCATACCATAATCCATATAAAACAAATGGATATCATTTCATCATAAAAAAATTGAAACCATGTAAATCATAGAGACATTATAGTTGAAACATAATCATAATGTCATCTTAGATGGAAAATAGTTTTGACAAATACACTTGAACTGAATTCTTGAGGAAAATATCATTTCTTCTTCAAAATCATTTTCTTTTAACAAAATGCCATGAAATTTTAAAAGAAAAGGATTTTGTTGAAAATAGTCATGAAATATTTTACAGTAAGATTCTTGAAAATGAGGCGTTATGAAACCGTATAAATCCGTTCACGCCGTATAAGTTAAAAATAACATTCTCCTCTTACTTTTGTCGAAAAGTCAAAAAAGTACCACGTATGGTAAACCAAAGAAAGATTCCTTCCATACCACAAAGTAAAATTAAAAGAGGTTAAAAATGACTTTAAACATACATGGATGAATACTAAACAATTTATGAAAAACATTCTATGGAAATGGATGAAAAATATCACCCCAGTAAATACTTACGAAAAAGCATTCTCGGATAAAAATGAGATTTTCAAAATTATCCCTTACCTTATGTCTGATATGATTTATATGTATCTGAACCTCCTTTATAATGATATAAATAATGTCATTGACTTATTACAGAATCTTATTCATTGTTATGATATCATATATGATGCACTTATGAATTTATATTACTCGTTCTTTTGTAAATTCCATGTTAAAGAGCGTTTTGGGTAAAATTGTTTCATTTATCGTATGTGTTTCGACTTCTCGTTCTTGATATTATTACTTATATCTTAATTTACATAATTACAGAATGTAAAACATGATTTATATATAATATATATTCCTCATATACATATATATTATAGATCGATAAAAGGAATGAAATACACCGTTCATGGAGGCGGTAGTCCGTACGTACGCATGAACGCTGTTTTCGTTTCCTTATTGAATTGAATGAAATTAAGTAGATGAAATAAATATATATAAACATAAATCCAGTATCATTATTATGTCATATATATCATGATTAATTATTTTATATACTTTATAATCATTCATGAATGGTTAAAATGGAGAATGAATCTCATCGCGTCGTGGAGACGGTAGTCTGTACGTACGCACGAGCAATGATATCATTTCCATGATCGTGGAATTGCATTGAAGTGTATGAATAATATTTTAGAATCAATATCACATTTAAATAGTCCTATATAGTTATTTATTTACACCATTATACCCATCCAAGTAAGGTGGTGGTTGAAAACAGATTACACCACGGCGTGGAGATGGTATTCCTTACGTACGCACGCGCGGTGATTTCATTTTCCGTAGGATGGATAGATGGTGAAATAGGATTGTTTCATAATTATAATAACATATCATTATATGAGTGATACTTATTTTATTACTTCAAAATGAAACAACTAAATAAGAAGAAGTAGAAGAAGAAATAAAGTTGAAAGAATCGGTAACGGATATTACCTCTTCTTTCGACACGCCTTTTTGAAACCTCCTCTTAGGGCACTAAGATTGGTCTTTGAAGAAGACCATAACCTCTAGGATGTTTCTAGGGAAGTGGAGAAGATAAATTGGTAGGGGTCGGCTGAACTTGAAAGCTCAAAGATGTGTGAGGAAGAGAGGGAGGAGGTGCCCTTTTATAAGGGAGGAGAGGGCACCTTTGGAATAACTAAAAATATAATTTTATTATAAAGTCATATTCGGTTTTTAATAGCTCCAAATTGAGTTATTTAGAAGCTAAGGTGGGTATGGGTCAAATAATCTCATACAATAGAATTTAGACAAGTTTAGGTCTCTATTGTAACCTTATCATTTAGATTTAACTTTAAGATAAATAATTTTTCTTTTACCGTGTCTTCTTGTTTTCTTACACTATAAGGTTAATAAACTTACTATAACAAGCCAAACGAACCCAAAGTTGTTTATTATTAACATATATAACCTTATCTAAGTCATTTGGCCTGTCCTTAGATTTTTAAGAATAAAATAACAATTAATAATATAATATTTGTTTTTAAAACTATTTTATGTCAATTTTGACACTATTTGGTAATTGATTTTTGTGAAAATCATAACAGAATGATTAGTTCGAACAAAGTTAATTAAATCAATAATGACATGTCATATTAATATATAAAATTATTTTAATTCATAAAAAGTCTCAAATTACATTTATTTGGGTATTTATAACATCAATTATGTCAATATTTCATTAATAAGATAATTACTGCATCATCATTGTGTCATAAATAAATTAAATTATTTAATGTCTAAAAATTACTAATAAAATAAAATTATATAGGAAATAATTTTAGATTTCTAATGAATGTTTATAGTTGAATTTATCTTATGAATAAATCTATATTAAAAATGATTTAGTTATTAAACATTGATTTTAACTATTTTAACCCTTCTTTAAATAAATTAATAATAAATGTCCTAATCTAATCCTAGTGGGTCTAAAGGGTAATATGTTATCCCTAATATTGTTTTTGGTCTAATTACACTTATCCAATAGAATTAGGACATGTGTTAGGGTAATAATAATATCATTTTTACCCTTAATTACCCTATTTACTTTTAACCGTGGTAAAAAAAGTAAAAAGTTACTATTCACCAAAAATTATTTTCATCTCATTGAACCACATTTTACTTACTGACATCAATGGTGTCTCTCGGATTTTCGAAATTCTATTCACAAAAGTGGTAAAATTATGTTTTATATAAGTTTTCAAATTCTCCTAGGAGGTGGGTAAAAGACGGTCAAAAGTTCAATAAAATTTTTATATATCTAAAATTATTATAAAATGACACCAATGAATTAAATTGAACTTATATAGGTATTATGTATCAATTTTGACCTAAAATAAATTTAAATAAAATAAATAATTATTTAAATAAAAAGTCAGTTTTTTAAATAGTAACCAAGTGTTTTCACTATTCATCAAAAATTTAACGTTTTCAGAAAAATACCAAAATTTCACCCTAGGTTAATTTCGATATTCCGAATCCAAAAATGAAGTCCATTTTCAAAAATAAAATTTATAAAATTTCAAAAATTTGGTATTACTATTTATAACGGCTAGTTTTAATAATATTTTAATAGCATATCGTTGTTTAGAGAAACTCGGTATTGCGTACAATACAGGCTATCGTGGAAGGTCGTGCTTGCGTGTAATGCAAGTCAAGTCGGGGATTCATGTTGTTCAAGCTCCTTTTGGTGTCATGTACAACACAATACATTAATGAAATTAAAAAGAATATTTTTCATAAAATCTTGGGGTGTTACATTCTACCCCCCTTAAAATGAATTTTGCCCTCGAAATTCGTCGGGGATATAAATGGTTTACTACTTGAAAGTTTCTTTAATAGAAACCCACATCGAAAAAAGGAATACTAAAACTTAATTTTAAAAACTAAAGTATGAAACGTAATTATTACCCAAAATAACTCATCACTGGGTTTCTATATAGGAGAACATAGGTTAAAATATGGATATGGAAGAAAAATCTAACCATCAAGTTCTGATAGAGAGTGGTAGAGAACATGGCTATGAAAAATCCATCAATCAAAAAGCCATAAATTTGGGATGATCTAATTTACCATCTGATTCATTGGATATAAGAGCACTAGGACAACATTTTTGGATTTCAATATCATTCCCCTAAAGTTAAAAAATATGAATTAGAAGAAATACTTTCTTGATTTTGATACAATCTCACTATTTTTCGTGATTTGAACAATTTACACTTCCTCTCTTAAAGAAATGAAGTTGAATTTGTTATTCGTGAAGTGTTAACAGGTTATGTGATAGAATGATGGGTCATTCCATCTGTTTCAAACAAACGGTTAGAAAAAGTTATCAAATATACATAAGTCCATCTATGGTGAGTTTAATCGTATACGATTCCAAAAATGAACTTATACTTCCTCTATCATGCCACTTAATAAAATAAAAATAGTTTCTACTAACCAGGGACTTCCTATAGGCCATTGGTATGCGATAATGGTCAGTCACACTTCAGTTGTGGGTTCGATTCCCACAGTCTTGTCCGACGCGATGTGCTGTCACCCGTCCTGCAGGTTTTCCTTTTTCTAAAACTACATTACTATAACATCCCATCAATAATATCGAGAAAAGGTCTATCCTTAAACAATAATAACTTATGTCCAACATAATCCATTCCAATCTTTAGGCTTATCTAAAATACTTCGGTCCAAGCTCATAGTATAAATAAAAAAATTACTAGAAAGGTTATCTACCAAGAATGTGAATACAAGCATTTATCCCACATATATCATAAGATATATCTTGTTAGTTGTATTCCAAACACATGAATACCTTATTGATATATTCTATTGAAACATAAATTACCATAGAACCTTAGTGATAACACGAATACTTTCAAAAGTTAACTCTTTCCACATACCAAAATCCCAAAAATCTATATAATCAAACCATAATATCACTTAGTCCTTATATCAGTCATGAGCTCATGAATACAATCCAACATCTCATTATCTTTTTATCCCTTCATTATGCGCATATCATCTACTTTCCAAAAATATCTGAATAACCTTCCATGGTTACCAGAACCATTCAACTTATACTTTCAAATACTTTAGGAAAAACAATAGTGTAACAATCCTTAGATGATTCTTTATTCCATAGTACTATACATTATTCTTTATAAACATACAATTATTCCACTAACTTCTTAAACCAATAACTGAGCTTCATCATTTCTTTCATCTCATATTTCATTTGTAGTCTATTCATCATCATCCACATAAATACTACTCATATGACCATGCTGATTCTCTTCATGAGATTTTCCCTTAGGGCATTGGTTTGCAAAATGCCCATACATTCAACATTTAAAACATCTAATCATAATTGATGTCGTAGCAATACAATTATCCTTGTCCATGGTGTTAACTGATCCTTTTCCTTTGCACTTACTGGCTTTGTATCCTTCTTTTCCAAACCCAAAGAATCTTCTAGTTCCATTGAAACAATCTCCCCGATGCCTCTTCCCACATGATTTACATGAGGGAAATTGAACTTTCCTTCCTCTATGATCATCATGAAACTCCATCTTTCTCTTATTATCTGAGTCAGGAAACTTACCAAAGTTGAGATTATTGATCATATTATGAGATTGATGATTAGGCATAATAACGATGTTTGGACTTCCAAATCCCGTTTCATTTTATTTCTTATGAAGAATATCATTCCATTGTTCGTCATATGCTCCATTATCGTGAATCATTCTGTTTCCAGCCATTTTCTAAAACCCAAAAAGAATAGTGTGAGAGGAAAAAATCATGCTAGGGAAAACAACATAGTAAAGGGGGAGTACCCTCAATATCTAACATCTTAGGTTAATTTATATGATCGTTACCATAGTTCCAGGACTATATCCTATACATATACTTATCATAAGGGACATCCCTAGACATACCTTAGAAATATCTCTAGGGATCTCGCTAACGTTTTCGCATCCTAGTTTTCAAAGGTTGACTAAACCTTTCCTCTTATACCAACTGTAGAGACCCAAAGCTTGACGTACAAGGACATTACATTACTTTTTCAGAATACTGAGTACATAACAAAAACAGACACACAAGGACCGTAATAGTTTAGTGTCTTTGGAAACTCAGAATATAATATTCTAATCGTGGTGAAAGATCTTCAACATCTCCCATAAAGATCTTCCCTTTTTTTCATAAGAACTTGCATTATATCCTGGGGAAAAGAAAACATAAAAGGGGTGATATCAAATTCCCAGTAAGGGTAAACATATAAAACATAACACAATCCATAAAAATTTTAATGCAAAAACATGAACATAAAATCTAAACATCAAAATCATGAGCAACGACATAAATATTGGAAGTAAACAAGGCATAGATCATAAAGTAACATTAGTCATGATAAACTAGAATGGTAATAAAACATGTAAGTGTGGCATCCATTAAGCACATGTTATGATTTTCATAGTAGCCAAGACATTTCTACCAAGACCATCTTAGTGGAAAAAGTCCCATTCTGAATCGAGTTCACTCCTCATTCTAGTCCTATAACACTGAACCAGATTAACTTACCATTCCAACCATGTCTATCTCATGAGATATAAATCTTTACCCAAGGCATTGGAGAGAGATATAGGTCCCACCCATCTCATAATTAAATCATTCTTACTTGCACCACAACATAAACATAAATCATTCATCATAACCCAAAGAATCAAATGGGTTTCATAAACATCATCCCATCATAACTTAATCCATATAAAACAAATGGATATCATTTAATCATAAGAAAAGTGAAACCATGTAAACCATAGAGACATTATAGTTGGAATGTAATCATAATGTAATCTTAGATGGAAAATAGTTTTGACAAAAACACTTGTAATGAATTCTTGAGGAAAATATCCTTTCTTCTTCAAAATCATTTTCTTTTAAGAAAATGCCATTCAATATTAAAAGAAAATAATTTTGTTGAAAATAGTCATGAAATATTTTAGAGTATGATTCTTGAAAATGAGACGTTATGAAACTGTAAAAATCCGTTCACGCCGTATAAGTTAAAAATAACATTCTCCTCTTACTTTTGCCCTAAAAGTCAAAAAAGTACCACGTATGGTAAACAAAATAAAGATTCCTTCCATAACACAAAGTAAAAGTCAAAGAGGGGTAAAAATGACTTTAAACATACATGGAAGAATATTAAACACTTTATGAAAAACATTTTATGGACATGGATGAAAAATATAACCCCAGTAAATACATACGTATAAGCACTCTCAGATAAAAATGAGATTTGCAAAATTATCTCTTACCTTATGTCTGATATGCTTCATATTTATCCGAACCTCCAGTATAATGATTTAAATAATGTCATTGACTTATTACAGAATCATATTCATTATTATGATATCATATATGGTTCACTTATGACTTTATATTACCCGTCCTTTTGTAAATTCAATGTTAAAGAGCATTTTGGGTAAAATCGTTTCATTTATCGTATGTGTTTCGACTTGTCGTTCTTGATATTGTTACTTATATCCTGATTTACATAATTCCAGAATGTAAAACAAGATTTATATATAATATATATTCATCATATACATATATATTATAGATCGATAAAAGGAATGAAATACACCGTTCATGGAGACGGTAGGCCGTACGTACGCATGAACGCTGTTTTCGTTTCCTTATTGAATTAAATGAAATTAAGTAGATGACATAAATATATATAAACATAAATAAAGTATCATTATTATGTCATATATTTCATGATTACTTATTGTATATACTTTATAATCATTCATGAATGGTTAACATGGATAATGAATCCTATCGCGTTGTGGAGACGGTAGTCCGTACGTACGCATGAGCGATGATATCATTCCCATGATCGTGGAATTTCATTTAAGTGTATGTATAATATTTCAAAGTCAATATAACTTTGAAATAATCATATATAGTTATTTATTTACACCATTATACCCATCCAAGTAAGGTGGTAGTCGAAAACAGATTACACCACGGCGTGGAGACGGTATTCTGTACGTACGCACGCGCGGTGATTTCGTTTTCCGTAGGATGGATAGATGGTGAAATAGGGTTGTTTCATACTTATAATAACATATAAGTATATGAGTGATAATGATGTTATTACTTCAAAATTAAACAACTAAAGAAGAATAATTAGAGGAAGAAATAAAGTTGAAAGAATCGGTAACGAATATTACCTCTTCTTTTGACATGCCTTTTTAAAACCTCCTCTTGGCGCACTAAGATTGGTCTTTGAAGAAGACCAGAACCTCTAGGATGTTTCTAGGGAAGTGGAGAAGATAAATTGGCAGGGGTTGGATGAGATTGAAGGCTCAAAGTTGTGTGAGGAAGAGAGGGATGAGGTGCCCTTTTATAAGGGAGGAGAGGGGCACCTTTGGAATAACTAAAAATATTATTTTATTATAAAGTCATATTCGGTTTTTAATAGCTCCAAATTGAGTTATTTAGAAGATAAGGTGGGTATGGGTCAAAATAATCTCATCCAATAGAATTTAGAAAAGTTTAGGTTTCTATTTTAACCTTATCATTTAGATTTAACTTTGAGTTAAATAATGTTTCTTTTACCGTGTCTTCTTGTTTTCTTACACTGTAAGGTTAATAAACTTACTATAACAAGCCAAACGAACCCAAAGTTGTTTATTATTAACATATATAACCTTATCTAAGTCATTTGGACGAACCTTATATTTTTAGAAACAAAATAACATTTAATAATATAATATTTGTTTTAAAAACTATTTTATGTCAATTTTGACACTATTTGGTAATTGGTTTTTGTGAAAATCATAACCGAATAATTAGTTCGAAAAAGTTATGTAAATCAATAATAACATGTCATATTAACATATAAAAGTATTTTAATTCATAAAAAGTCTCAAATTAGATTTATTTGGGTATATATAAGATCAATTATGTCAATATTTCATTAATAAGATAATCACTGCATCATCATTGTGTCATAAATAAATTATATTATTTAATGTCTAAAAATTACAAATAAAATACCATTATGTAGGAAATATTATTATATTTATAATGGATATTTATAGTTGAATTAATATCTTTTATAACTCTATATTAAAAATGATTTTGTTATTAAACATTGATTTTAACTATTTCAACCCTTCTTTAAATAAATTAATAATAAATGTCCTAATCTAATCCAAGTGGGCCTAAAGGGTAATATTTTATCCCTAATGTTTTTTTGGTCTAATTAAACATGTCCAATAGAATTAGGACATGTGTTAGGGTAATAATAATCTCATTTTTACCCTAAATTACCCTATTTACTTTTAACCGTGGTAAAAAAAAGTAAAAAGTTACTATTCATCAAAAATTATTTTAATCTCATTGAACCACATTTTACTTAGTGAAATCAACCATGTCTCTCGGATTTTTGAAATTCCATTCGCAAAAGCGGTAAAATTGTGTTTTATGTAAATATGCAAATTCTCCTAGGAGGTGGGTATAAGATGGTCAAAAGTTAAATAAACTTTTTATATATCTAAAATTATTATAAAATTACTCTAATGAGTTATATTGAACTTATATAGGTATTATGTATCAATTTTGACCTAAAATAAATTTAAATAAAATAAATACTTATTTAAATAAAAAGTCGGTTTTTAAATAGTAACCCAGTGTTTTCACTATTCATCAAAAATTTAAAGTTTTCAGAAAAATACCAAAATTTCACCATAGGCTAATTTCGATATTCCGAATCCAAAAATGAAGTCCATTTTCAAAAATAAAATTAATAAAATTTCAAAAAGTGGGTATTACTATTCATAACGGCTAGTTTTAATAATATTATAATAGCATATCGTTGTTTAGAAAAACACGGTATTACGTACAACACAAGCTATTGTGGAAGGTCACGCTTGCGTGTAATGAAAGTCAAGCCAGGGATGCGTGTTGTGAAATCTCCTTTTGGTGTAATGTACAACACAATACATTAATGAAATTAAAAAGAATATTTTTCATAAAATCTTGGGGTGTTACATACACATAATGATGTCCCAAGTCAAACATCTCCTTCATCGTCAATTTTGAAATCGGAGGATTTCCCACTTTTAACAGCTTCCGCCCTTTTCTAAATATCTACATCCTTTCTTTGAGAAACCATTATTTTCTCCAAGAGGGATGGTTGAGAAATCATTTGAGAAAGGATTGATGATGTTACTCCCTTAATGATTCCCATGTACATCCTTTGTAAATCTAAGAAGATCAGATCCTTTTCAATTCTCATCATTGATAAAGATGCAGGATCCTTTCTACTTAGAGCATCCGCCACCTTGTTTGCCTTACCGGGATGGTAGTGGATTGAGCATTCATAATCCTTGATGAGCTTTATCCATCTTCGCTGGTGCATATTAATCTCTTTATGGGTGAATATATATTTGAAACTCTTGTGGTCAGTATATATCTCACATTTTTACCCATAGAGATAATGCTGCCATATTTTCAATGTAAAGATCAAAGCTGCCAACTCTAGATCATGCGTGGGGTAGTTTTGTTCATGGATTTTCAGCTACCTTGAGGCATAGGCTATCACTTTATCATTTTTCATTAGCACACAACCTATGCCTTTCTTAGAAGCATAACTATACACCACAATGAGTTCTCCACTTGAAGGGAGTGTGAGTACCAGCGCAGTGATAAGCATCTTTTTCAACTCCTTGAAATAGTCTTCACATTCCTATTCCCAGAAGAACTTTACTCCCTTTCGTGTCAACTTGGTCATTGGGTTTGACAATCGTGAAATGTTCTTCACGAATTGTCGATAATACCCAGCTAGACCTAAAAAGCTACAGATTTCCCTTACAGAAGTTGGCCTCGACCACTCTTCAATTGCCTTTATCTTGGAAGGGTCCACATATATCCCTTTACTGGTGATAACATGCCCTATGAATGATACATCCTCCATCCAGAACTCACATTTACTGTACTTTTCAAATAACTTCTCCCTTTGTAATGTCTTTAACATAGTTTCCAAATGCTCCTCATGTTCATCCTTGCTCTTCGTGTATATCAGAATATCATCAATAAAGACCACCACAAATTTATCGAGGTAATCTCTAAAGACTCTATTCATTAAATCCATGAGAATTTCTGGAGAATTAGTGAGTCTTAAAGGCATTACTATGAACTCATAGTGTTCATACCTCGTTCGAAAGGCAGTCTTGGGAATGTCTTCCTTCCTCGCCTTGAGTTGGTGATATCCCAACCGAAGGTCCACCTTAGAGAAATAACTAGCTCCACGAAGCTGATCAAATAAGTCATCTATCTGTGGAAGGGGATACTTGTTCTTTATCGTGATTTTATTGAGCTCTTGATAATCAATGCAGAGGCGCATTGATCCATCCTTCTTCTTGATGAAGAGGACTAGAGCACCCTACAGTGAAGCAATCGGGCTTATAAAACCCTTTTCCATATTCTCCTATAACTGCTTCTTCAGATCTTCCAGCTCTACGGTGGCTATTCTGTAAGGTGTCTTCGAGATTGGAAGAGATCCAGGGATAAGTTCAATTGAGAACTCAACCTCTCACTCAGGAGGAAGACCAGACAATTCTTCAGGGAATACATCAGTTTAATCCCTCACGATGGGAATGTCTTCAAGAATTATTCTATCTTTTGTCCAAATAATTTGAGCTAGATATGCATTCTCATAAAGAAGAAATATCCACACTTTAGACGATGATTCTAAAGGAGATTCATCTTCTTCCTTGCACTTGAAAAGAGTTGAAGGATGCTTTGGGATGCGAAGAGTGATCCACCTTTTTCGGCAGTCGATATTGGCTTTGAATAAAGGCAGCCAATACATGCCTAAGATAGAGTCAAACTCCACCAATGGATGTATGAAAAGATTTTTGGGGAGGTTCAGTCCACAAACGTTAACCAGGGAGGAGTTATAAACCCTGGATGCAACGATTTCCCCATTCGCTGTTCTCACAGATAATTTTTCCTCAAAATTTTGAGGCGGTGTTTGAATAGTTCAACTAAACATGCAAGATATGAAAGAATGTGTAGAACCAGAATAAAATATTATGTTCTATATTCTTGAATGAATAACTAGTGTACCTGTAACCACATCGTTTTCCAGCTCCACCTGAGTAGTAGTGATAGCATAAGACATTCCTTGTTGCCTTGGAGGTTGTTGCTGATTGTCTCCGACAACCCTCAGCTTAGGAAAATTTTTCGCATAATTCCCAAGCTTCTTGCAGTTATAACACTACACTGTAGGCTGAGTGTTGATCTTAACCTTCCTTTCTTCCTCAAAATTAGCCGGATTTTTCATACCCCTTCGGTAATTCTTGGCCAGATGAACAAACATTCCGCATTTGAAGCAATTCTTGGTTTCCTTCAGACAATTACTAGGATGCTTCTTCCCACAATTTTTGAAAAGAGGAAAGTTGGGATTATTTCCATCATGGGATTTGTTTGATGGACTACCCATGTTTTTTTCCATCTTCCACTTCATGTCATTGGGCCCATGAGACCACTGAGAGTCTCCAATCTCAATTTCAACCTTGAAGGCACAACGGACAATGTCCTCATAACTGTCGAAGTCCTGAATCACCAATGCTTTTCATTGACTAGGATTTAGTTCGCTAAATAAGAAATCCACCATGCTTTTGGTGTTCATGAAAAAGCCAGAGGCGTACCTTGAACGCCTTGTAAAGTTTTCTTCATACTCCCCAATGGATTCATCTTCATTCTGCTTGAGTCCAAGGAACTCTTTTTCCATCTTGGGATGGAGTGTTCGAGGAAAATATTTGTTGAAAAACATCCTCTTGAATTCCTCCCAATATATGGAATCAATTTCCTCTTGGGATTTTGTATTCTTGATCAGTGTCCACCACTGATCAGCTTCCACATCAAAACGATAGACTGCCAGTACCACATTCTCTTCATCCGAGCACTGGAGGACAGATAATATCTTCTCAATGGAGTTAATCCATTGTTCTACAAGGATGGGATCAGAAGACCCACTAAACATGGGAGGCCTTTGTCGTATGAATTATTCAATGACAACTTTAACTTTTCTTGTAGGAGGGGTACATTCCACCTGATTCAAATTATTATTCATAACTCGAGCCAGCTGAGCAAGTACTTTCATGAAGTTTTGACCACCTGCTTCCATCACATCAGGCATGTCATTAGGGAAATCACCACATTTCCTATCACATTGTTTGTTGGAACATGTTCTTCTATGTCCTGCCATTAAATAAATAAAAGAACGTTTAATTAGTGGTCTTGAATGCATAGCTATTGAGCTTAAAATGGAAACTTTGAAAATTAAAGGATAAACTTATAAATAAGAAGTACATCCTAACTTGTGATTCGGTAGGTTTATATCGAGGTTATCCTCAATCTATTTCATAACTTACGTTCTTATGGGATTTTTTTCCTTAATAATGGTTTCTACTAAGCTTGTGAATCTACCAAAGAATATCCCCTAGGAGTGTCGTAACCAAGAGTGCAGCCAGGCCCATTATCATGCACCTGTTCTCATTAGAGTCTATCTCAAAGCGGTGTTTTCAGGTTTTATCCCTAGATACAAATGTGCCAGATCCGTCTCAACCTGCTCATATCCAGATCTATCTTCTTGATAAACCACTTACTCTATACTCACCAAAATTTATGATTGTTTCCTTATATTTAGTCTCATCCTTAAGGTTTTCACTAAGGTTATATATTCCTAATATCCAAATATAACTAGACCATCCACTGATACCAACTATAGCGACCCGAGCCTTTTACATAAAACATTTCTTGATTTTAAGCATAATCAACCATCAGAGTACAAGACAAGGATCGTTAAGTCTAGTGTCTTGGAATACTATGTACATAAAACATAAAACATAAAACAAGGGGCTAAAAAACATTTTTATTTAATCTCCATAAAGAGATTCTAACTTCCTTTGAGCTCTTACATCTGCATAGGGTACCCTGGGGAACACATGAACAAAGGGATGAGATAAAAATCCCAGTAAGGGAAATGAACTTAAGGATGCATCTCAAGCACGTGAGTTAGGAGGCATGACATAATGATGTCCAAAGAATGAAACATATAAAATCATTTAATATAAGCATGGGATCATATAATCATGGAATCATATAAATGTGGCAGAATCATAAATCATATCTTTAGTACAGGTCAAGGCTAACTTCCAATCCCATTACCCATTTTAGTACGGGTCATGGCTTACCGCCAATCCCATTTCACATCGTATCTCATGAGACTTATCCTTACCCAATGCATTGGAGCACTATCTGGGTGCACCTATCTCAACATTTTCATGAATATTCTTGCCACATAAATATTCTTACCACATATACAATCATACAAAATCAACCATACACAAACATAAGGGTACCCATATAAAGAATTGGGTACCACAATCATGACATAAATCATAACCAATGGGCGTATCATGAAAGTGTCCATGAAAGGAAAGAATTAGAAAATAAATGGACGTTAAAAGGGTAAAATAGGCATATAAAATTGTAAGTGGGGTCAAAAATAAGTGACAACATATGAGAAATGTATTTTAGAAACATTATCATTAAAACATTTTTGTGCGATTTTAAGGAAAATACTATAGAGATTTTAAAATATTAAAGAAGACATTCTTTTATATAAAACCAGAATTTAACCAAGAAGGTTTTCATAATAACAATATATAATTTACAAATATATTGGTGTCTTAAAACAGAATATAGAGTGCACTTGAAATTGGGTAAAGGTTCAAGAATTTCCTTTAAAACGAGTGTGCTTATTGGGAAGTATCGAGGAGAGATTCACTTAAAGCATGTATATCCCCAATATAGAATGAGATATGGATCTTGGAACATGAGTTTGGAGAATATAAACAGAATTTTTATGTTATATATAAAAAGAAAAGACAACTACATATTGCTAAAAAGAAAGATAGAGCAACTCGATGGAATAAAGGATGTTCAAGTAGAATCCATCATGGTTTATTGGCATGGTATCAGGTGTAACTAAGAGGGCTTGATGGGAGAGAAAATGGGTTTCTTATCACTTATAAAACATTAGAGTATTATGGGGAAGGTGTATAAAGTTACCCCATCACTTGGTATTACACAAAAGGCATATCATAGAGAAAAATCTTGATTAAGTGTAAAAAGGGGAGAAACCCTTACCTTAAATCTGTTGGTGTTATCCACTTGTTATAAATGACCTCTTGAGACTTCCTCCTCTAAGAACCTCTTAAGGGGAGAGGTTTTAGTATTTTGAATAGGCTGAGAGCTTTTGGACGTTGGGGAGGACCTTGGGGAGAGATTTGGGTAGAATAATGGCAAGGCACAAGGCTTGAGAGGAGTGGAGAGAAGAGGGAGTGAGGGGGGGGGGGGGTTATGGTGGAGGAGAGGAGGGATTTCACAATATTATAATCATTAATTTATTATTTCTGCATAAGACAAGGAATAGTAAGTATTCCATGACCAAGAATAGTAAATGGGTCATGTGAATCTGAACCAAGGGTGGTGACATCATCCATGATTCTAGGAATATTCTATTTATCTTATAATGTACATACACGGTAAATTATCGTATTTTACTATTCATAAAAAAATCAAGTATTTCAGAAAAATCCCAAAAATTCACCCAAACCATTTTTCAACCTGTAGAATCCAAAAATGAATCCCAATTTTCAAAAATAATTTTCTGAAACTGATTATTTTAATATTTAATTGAAATCATAATTCATTATCGAAAACCAGTTTTAATACATTCATTCACTTATTCTAAAATATAGGTATATCGTACTTCCAACTTTAATATTATTTTTATACCACCATAGGTGAGGTTATTATTAATTAGGGTATATAACTATTCATAAGGGTATGTTACTATTCATTAGGGTAGGTTACTATTCACCAAAAATTAAGTTTTCCTTATCGGACTCCAAATAACATACTGATTATAACAGTGTAAGCTGGATTTTCGAAATTCCAAACACAGAAGTGACAAAATTATGTTTAAAGATCACTTATCACTTAGTAGTTCATTATTTTGTGTATTCAAGTGATTTTTATGACATATATTTAAGAAGGGAATTTCCATTAAAAAACACTGGGTCGTTACAAAAATACTGGAAAGATGCTTGAGAACATCAAACTTCCACAGCAAGAATGAACAGCTGTTTGCATGAGGTTTCTCAATGACATGCGGTATGGTGGACCCTATTGGGTGGGACGTCAGCTGATTGGTGCTGGGAATATCCTAATGATCACTAGTCGAAGCCTATAGAGTGGCTACCTGATGACGACCAGATAACTGTTATCGTCTTGAAGTAGGGCATGGGTGGTCGTGACATAGTCGAGGTGGATCTGCCTGATTTAGTAGCTCAAATGGCTGTGAAGGTTGGATTGAGGACTGCAGATGAGGCTGCATGTGCTGAGCTCAGTGCTGGGCCTGCTGTTTAGTCTCAGCAGCGTGCACGACCAAGCTGGAAGTGCCAACTGATGTACCTTGACGACCCATATGGTCGCGGCCCCGCCGACGTTGGCGTCGGCTAGGGACGTTAGGGAGGTCCACCTGGCTCTCCCCGTCGTCGGGAGTCATGTAGGTGTTTACCTGCTCCACAGTGTTAGCTGAATCAGACCCATGACTGTCACTTGAAGAGTTGTCTTCTACTGGATAGATTCTGGGAGGAATCCACATCTCTGGGGGAATGAAGTCACTGAGAGTATGTGACAATGATGGCATTTGCGTGGCGCATTGCTTTCCCTTGCGCCACCGATGCTTGCTCTTTTGGGAAGAGGATGGCTGAGATGATGATGATGAAGTGGCAGCTGCTGCTTCTAGAGGCTCTGACAGATTCAGGCATTCACCTATGATACCATGGGCACAAGTGAACATTTCACGAGCCATCCAGTCTTCAAACTTCTTGGAACCGCAGTTAGAAACCTGCTGCCACTCTCCCTTGCTATCTCTACTATTGTATAGTCTTACGACGATGCGTGCCACTTGTGCCGGGGCTAGGTCCAACCTGACTATGTTGTTATCGACCTGGTCTTGAAGCCAGTCTTTGAACACATAGCACTACCTGAGAGTGTTCCCCAAGATCTGGTGATAGGGGAAGTAGTTGGGTTGATCAGTGAGGTGCACCTCTTTTGGCTTTCTGCACTCAGGAAAACCCATAATCCCCCTGTTCCAAGGCACTTCAGAAATAGTTGGGAACATGGTTCTCATTAAACGAGTAGGTTCGATTTCTTCTATCCAAAAAGGGGACCCTTGGAGCCTTTCCTTGACAAGGAGTTGGAGGATCCAATCAAGGAGGAGGAGCTTTATTGTCCCACCTAGGAGGTGGAAGTGCATTACACGGGGGCACCTTCCAGTTCTGAGGAGGCTGCTGCTGGGTTTGAGGCTGCACCTATGGTGGCAGGCCTCTGCTAGGTTGCGAAGGTGGCTCCACTGGTAATAATTCCAACTATCTGGAGCCTCTATATGGGCCACTGCAGTGAGCTTGACTATGGCAGACCTCCTTACAGGAATTACAGGGGAACGAACGTGCCTGGCTGGCCTGTTGCAGGGCGTCTTCCAGGCACTGGGCCTTATTGAAAAAGTCTCGGAATCCTCAAGGATAGTTCTGGGTGATCAGAGAGGGAACCAGCTCTGTCTAAAAATTTCACACACACATTGTTATTAATTTATTCCAGGTTAGTGGCATGTCAAGGGAGTATGTAAGTCCTTTCCACCGGGCAATGAAGTTCGTGACAGGCTCATCAGACCTCTATTTTCACTTGAAGAGGTCTGCAATGCTTTTCTTATGTGTGGTGGAGCTGAACTAGTAAACTAACTACCTATAGAATTCCTACCACCTGGTTACCAATTCGATGGGGAGCTGGCTGTACCAGACAAACGCAGGACCCTCCAATGTCTGCATAAAGAATTAGAGTTTGGCGGCCTCCTACTGCGTTGGAGTCCCAAACGTGGGCCCACACCTCAAGGCGAAGTAGTCCAGATGCTATATCGTGTCCCCTGTCCTGTTGAAGGGGGAAAATGTGTGATTCACAAAACCCAGCAGTGCCGGAATATTATCCACCCATGCTGGATATGGCTTGCCATCAGGTGGGATTTCCACCTGTTAGGTCTCCAAAGCCGTTAGGCGGGAAATGAGTGTCGTCGTTGGATCATCTGGGTGGGGTCCCTGTCTGGATGAGGATCCCTAACCATGAGTACATTGGCTGGTTCTTCAGCATGGTAAGCAGGCCCAATGGCTCATGGAGCGGTTGGTGGCACGATGCTCGGGGCGGCTAGGAGAGACCGAGAGGGGTCCCTTGGATTTTCGCACCATTCCGGAGGGTTTGGTGAGACATATAGAGCCCTATTGCTATAAGTTTCGGCTTCAACCCTGTCCATAAGAGCAGCATAGTCAGGGTTACCTGGAGGCAGCTCGCCGAGGGGAAGTAGTACCTGCCCCTGCTATTCTGGTCTAGGATTGTCGTAGTCTTGCGGTCGCTCTGCTGTGCATTCAGACAGGAGGTCATTGACAAACTTCTTCTTCTCAACATGTTTTTGGCACAATGTGGCCTTCTCAGGGTCCACCTCTATCTTCTACACTGAGGCAGATGGGTTGGAGTGTTTTGAGGCTCCGACATTCTCTTTACCCTTACCAGAATTCCGGCTGAGCACTAATGCCTCGGTGGAAGGAGGGAGACCCAGCAAATTCCCCTGCTGCCAAGTAACCCTTCTTGATGGGTCCAGTACTGGTGGAATGCCCTCGGGGGGAATATACCCTTCACGAAGCTCTATCTCATCCTCCTCGTCCACTATATCACCCATGTTGACCGTGATCCTTCCTGGGGGTATATCCTCGATATCGCCTAGCGAGTCGAGCTATTGCCATATAGGACTGAAGAGGAGGGTAGCATACTTCCCCCAGCCATAGATTTGTGCATGGGGATATTCCTCCTTCATATTCTTGCAGAGTACCTTGAAAATCTGAATGTATAGCTTTTGGAGGGCCTTACGGCGGCCAGGCGACTCGGGGTGTTGGGCCACAGGGAGTGCGGCCAAATCAACTAGATGTCATTGTTTGCCAATGTTTTCAAAATGCGCTTGGATCCTATGAGAATCCACTCGCTAATGACGAAGGAAGAAGTGCGTCGTCCCGAGGGTTTGGCGGAAACACTCAACTTACTCTAGGGTGAGGGATTCCGGTGCACATAAGTTCGGCGCTGCCACAGGCCAGAACATCTCAGGGAAGTGGTCCACTGCGAGGATGTTCCGAAAGTTCCTTGGCTTGGATTCAGGTTCATGGACATTCATTACCCCATTTTTCAACCAGTGGCGGCTGAGGAACTGGCGGTGGAACTGAGGCAGTATAACGACCCATACTTTACATACATTGTTATTACTTCAGAATTGAAGCACACTTATTACAAAATATAACAAAACCAAGAAAGGACCGTATAGGTATAGTGTCTTTAGAAACTGTGAAACATAAACAACTGGTTCATAAAGCATCTACTTTGCCTCCCATTTATTTCATCATATCTAGAGTCCCTTTTTGGCATATTCTACTTAATAACCTTATTCCTGACCTGGAGAAATAAAACATAAAAAAGGGTGAGCTCAAATGCTCAGTAAGGGTAAACAAAAGAAATATCAATCACATCATATACATAAGAACATAACTTTTTTAAATCATAACCTGCAAAAGAGATCATAATATCATAACATGGGATAAATCATAGAAGTGAAATGTAATCCCAAAAATCATAACTTAAAACATGAAACTTTGTGGCATACACACATAATAATAGAGAATCATTTCTTATTAGTCAAGACTCATTTCAAAGACTATCTTAGTGGACAAAGTCAATTTCTAAACCGAGTTCACTCCTCGTTTCAGTCCTGTTTCACTGAACCGGTATAACCTACCATTCCAGCCATGTCTATCTCATGAGATATAAAATCTTTACCCAATGCATTGGAGGGAGATATAGGTCCCACCCATCTCATAATGATACCATTCTTATGTGTGCCACAAAATCATAAATCATATATCATTGCATAACCCATGTAATAAAAATGGGAATCTTAAACATCATGACATCATAAAACAATTCATATAAGATAAATGAATTCATAAAAATATTTCCATCATAACATAATAAAGTAAATGTAATAATAGGGATAGAAATAGAACCCTATATTATCTTAGATGGAAAATAATTTTGATAAAACACTTGAACTCTATTTTTGAGGAAAATATCCTTTCTACTTCAAAAACACTTTTCCTTTCTTAACATGTCATAAAATTCTAAACTAAAAGAAGTTGATTAAAAATAAACTTGAAAACTTATAAAGGAAGCTTCTTGGAAATAATGTTTTAAAAATCCATTCATGCCGTATAAGTTAAAAAAACATTCTTCTTGTACTTTTGTCGGAAAAGTCAAAAAGTACCTCGTACGAAAAACGAAAAAAGATTCCTTTCATATCTTTTTCTAAAAACTCACCGAAGGGTAAAATTGGATTTAAACAATTTTAGGTGGATGGAAATAATATTATATATTGAGGAAACATGTATGTGGATGATAAAATACACCCCAGTAAATTTCAAAGTATAAACAATCTCGGATAAAAATGAGATTGTGATATTTCCCTTACCTTTGGTCCGATATGCTTTGTACGTGTACGAACCTCCTGTATAATGATTTAAATAATGTTATTGACTTATTCCAGAATCATACTTATTGTTATGATATCATATATGGTCATATTCTTAGCTTCTTATTAGTAATATTTCATTACTACTTGTTATTTGGGTGTTTATTACTTTTTGTTCTTATGCGTGTTTTGTCGAATAAATTCTTATTCTTATCTTTAGGTTATAGATACCTAATTTCCAGAATTGTATTAGTGTAATATATATCATATTCATTCATTAAATTCATTTATATAATCATTATGAAATGAAGATCATGTAGAATGAGTCGCATCACATCGTGGAGACAGTATTCTGTACGTACGCATGAGTGATGATATCATTCCTATGATCGTGGAATTGTATTGGAGTGTATGTATACTATTTCAGAATCAGTATCAATTTATAATAGTCATATATAGTCATTATTTACACCATTATACCCATCCAAGTAAGGTGGTGGTGGAAAATAGATTACACCATGGTGTGGAGACGGTATTCCGTACGTACGCACGCGCGGTGATTTCTTTTTCCATAGGATGGATAGATGGTGAAATAGGGTTGTTTCATACTTATAATAACATATCATTATATGAGTGATATTTATGTTATTACTTCATAATGAAACAGCTAAAGAAGAATAAGTGGAAGAAGAAATAAAGATGAAAGAATCGGTAACAGACATTACCTCTTCTTTGAAGTGCTTCTTTGAGACCTTCTTTTAGGGCACTAAAATTGGTCTTTGAAGAAGACCATGACCTCTAGGATGTCTCTAGGGAAGTGGATAGGAGAAAGTGGTATGGGTTTTCTGAGCTTGAAGGCTCAAAGTGTTTTGAGGAAGAGAGGGAGGAGGTGCCCTTTTATAAGGGAGGAGAGGGGCACCTTTGGAATAACTAAAAATATTATTTTATTATAAAGTCTTGTTCATTTTTAAATAGCTCCAAATTGAGTTATTTCGAAGATAAGGTGGGGATGTGTCAGAATCCTCTCATCCAATAGAATTTAGACAAGTTTAGGTCATTATATTAACCTTATCGTTTAGTTTTAACTCTTAGTTAATTAGATTGACATTTACCATGTCACTTTGTATTTTTATATTATATAGTTAATAAACCTACCATATACATCCAAGAGACCCACAAGTTGTGTTTTATTAATATATATGACCTTATCTAAGTCATTTTTCCGAACCTTAGATTTTTAGGAATAAAATAACAATTAATAATATAATATTTTTTTTAAAAACTATTTTATTTCAATTTTGACACTATTCAATAGTTGATTTTTTTGAAACTCATAACAGAATTATTACTTCGACCAAAGTTAATTAAATCAATCCTAACATGTCATATTAACCTATAAAATTATTTTAATTCATAAAAAGTCTCAAATTATACTTATTTAGGTATTTATAATATCAATTATTCTAATGTTTCACTATTATGGTAATTACTACATCATCATTGTGTCATAAATAAATTAAATTATTTAAAGTCTAAAAATTACAAATAAAATATAATTATGTAGGAAATATTTCTATATTTCTAATGAATATTTATAGTCTAATTTATCTTATGTATGACCTTATATTAAAAATGATTTAGTTATTAAACTTTGATTTTAACTATTCTAACCCTTCTTTAAATAAATTAATAATAAATGTCCTAATCTAATCCAAGTGGGCCTAAATGGTCATATTTTATTCCTAAGGTTGTTTTTGGTCGAATTACACTTTTCAAATAGAATTAGGACATGTGTTAGGGTAATAATAATATCATTTTTACCCTTAATTAATCTATTTACTTTTAATCGTGGTAAAAAAAAAGTAAAACGATACTATTCACCAAAAATTATTTTCATCTCATTGAACCACATTTTAGTCCTTGATATTAACCGTGTCTCTTGGATTTTAGAAATTCCACTCACATAAGTGGTAAAATTAAGTTTTATGAAAAATTCAGTTTTTTTAACTACCACTTAGTGGTTTCACTATTCATCAAAAATTGAAAGTTTTCAGAAAAATACCAAAATTTCACCCTAGGCTAATTTCAATATTACGAATCCAAAAATGAAGTCCATTTTGAAAAATAAAATTTATAAAATTTCAAAAAGTTGTTATTACTATAACGGCTAGTTTTAATAATATTTTAATAGTATATCGTTGTTTAGTGAAACTCGGTATTGCATACGACGCAAGCTATCGAGGAAGCTCGCGATTTCGTGTAAAGCAAGCCAAGAAAGTGTTGTGTGTAGAAAAAGATTCCTTTGATGATTTATATAACATAAAAGTCTCGGGTGTTACATTCTACCCCCCTTAAAATGAATTTCTCCCTCGAAATTCATCACTTTGTAACAAACAGATGAGGATACCTCTCCCTCATCATATCCTCAAGCTCCCATGTAGCTTCTTCTAATTGGTGGTTCCTCCATAAAACTTTCACCAATCAAGTTGTCTTGTTTCGTAGGACTTTTTCACTATGATCCAGAATCTCTATCTGTTGTTCTTCATAAGAAAGATCTTGCTCCAGCGGTACAACTTCTAAGCTGAGTACATGTGAAGGATCAGGTATGTACTTTCTTAGGAGAGATACATGGAACACATCGTGAACTTGAGAGAGATTCTATGGAAGCGCCAATCGGTAAGCTACCTTCCCAACACGATCCAGTATTTCGAATGGACCGATATATCTAGGGCTCAACTTCCCCTTCTTTCCAAATCTCATAACCCTCTTCCAGGGAGATATTCGTAAGAACACTTTATCACCCAATTCAAAGTCTAGGTCTTTTCTTCGGTTGTCGGCATAACTTTTCTGTCGACTTTGAGCTGCTCTTATGTGTTGTTGAATAGATCTGACCTTTTCTGCTATTATATCAATGAGATCAGGTCCTAATAGCTTTCTTTCCCCAACTTCATCCCAGCAAGTTGGAGTCCTGCATTTCTTTCCATAGAGAGCTTCATAAGGAGCAATCTGAATACTGGAGTGAAAGATATTATTATAAGAAAATTCCACCAAAGGTAGGTGTTGATCCCAACCACCTTTGAAATCCATAGAGTAAGCTCTCAGCATATCTTATAGAGTTTGAATTGTTCTCTCAGACTGACCGTCTGTCTGAGGATGATAAGCAGTGATGAAACTCAACTCTGTATCCAGAGTATGCTGAAGACTTCACCAGAACTTCGAGGTAAATCTCGGATCCCGATAAGATATAATAGAAAGAAGTACTCCATGCAATCTTACCACTTCCTTTACATATATCCTGGCAAGCTGATCCAGAGAGAAATCCTCTCTAATAGCAATGAAGTGTGCAGACTTTGTAAGACGATCAACTATGACCCAGATAGCATTATTGCCTTTGGATGTTTTAGGAAGTCCTATGACAAAGTCCATAGTGATGTTTTCCCATTTCCATTCGGGTATGGGTAATGGTTGTAACATCCCCTTAGACATCTGTCTCTCAGCTTTAACTTGTTGACAAACCAAGCATCGAGAGACATATTCAGCAACATCTCTTTTCATGCCATCCCACCAGAAGTACTCTTTCAGGTCCCTATACATCTTCGTGCTTCCAGGATGAAAAGAGAATGAAGAACTATGAGCCTCATCCAGCAGCTCCTTCTTTAATTCGGGGATGGGAGGAACACAAACCCGATTCCTGAACTTTATTATCCCATCACAATCAAGGTTGAATTCAGGAACATTTCTCACCTTCTTTTGTAACTCAACATCTTCTTTCTATGCCTCTTTAATCTTCACATGTATAGATGGATGAACATTCATTTGATAAAGATAAGATTTTTCCCCTTCCATTATAATTCCAAGATCCATTCTTTGTAAATCCATAAATATTGGATCTTTTGTGATCCTCATCATGGATAAACTGGCATGGTCTTGTCGACTTAATGCATCTGCCACCTTGTTTTCTTTCCCAGGGTGGTAATGGATTGAGCAGTCATAATCCTTAATTAGCTCCAACCATCTTCTTTAGCGCATATTCAGCTCCTTTTGTGTGAAAATATACTTTAAACTTTTATGATCAGTATAAATGTCACACCTTTCTCCATAAAGGTAATGCCTCCAAATCTTTAATGCAAAGATTACCACAGCTAACTCCAAATCATGAGTTGGGTAATTTAGCTCATGTATTTTCAACTATCATGAGGCATAAGCTATCACCATATCATTTTTCATAAGAACACACACCAATCCCTTCTTGGATGCATCACTGTAGATCACAAAACTTTCTCCACTACAAGGCAGTGTGAGCACAGGTGCACTGGATATCCTTCTTTTCAACTCCTTGAAATTCTCTTCACATTCCTCCGTCCAAACAAAATTAACTCCTTTCCGATTCAACTTGGTGAGTGGATTAGATAATCGTGAAAAATCTTTCACAAAACGTCGATAATATCCAGCCAAACCAAGAAAACTTCGGATCTAGGTTACTGTTGTTGGTCTCGACCATCTTTTGATAACCTCTGTTTTTGCTGGATCCACAGATATCCCCTATTTTGAGATTATGTGACCCAAAAATGCAAATTTTTGAAGCCAAAATTCACACTTGGTAAATTTGTCATAAAGCTTCTCCTTTCTCAGGGTCTTCAATATAATTCTCAAGTGATCTTTATGTTCTTCCTTGCTCTTTGAATAGACAAGAATATCATCTATAAAGACTACCAAAAACTGATCAAGATAGTCTCTAAAGACTCTATTCATCAGATCCATGAAACATTGCAGGGGCATTAATAAGACCAAATGGCATCACTATAAATTCATAGTGTCCATACCTTGTACAGAAAGCCATCTTTGGTATATCCTCCCTTTTGACCCTTAATTGATGATATCCTGAACGGAGATCAATATTGGAAAAGTATTGAGCTCCACATAGTTGGTCAAATAGGTCATCAATGCGTGGGAGAGGATATTTGTTCTTGATAGTGATCTTGTTAAGTTCTCGATAATCAATGTAGAGTCTCATTAATCCATCTTTCTTCTTAACAAACAGAACAGGTGCTCCCCAAGGTGACGCACTAGGGCGTATGAACCCCTTATCAATATTCTCTTGGAGTTGCTTCTTCAATTCCCGCAACTCAATTGGGGCCATTCTATAATGTGTCTTTGAAATAAGCAAACCACTCGGTACGAGTTCTATTGAAAACTCAGCTTCACGATTTGGTGGAAGACCCGGTAATTCCTCCGGAAAGACATCATCAAACTCCCGTACAATGGGAATATTCTTAATCATGAGTTTCTCACCAACCATTTTAGATAAATAACCTTCATTTAGTGGAATCAATACCCATAAAATGGAAGAAATTTCCACTGGAAGGTTATGTTCATCCTTGCATCGATAGAGGATCATAGAATGATCTAGAATATGAAATGTGACTTCCCTTCTTTGGAAATTGATATGAGCTCCATGTAGAGAAAGCCAATCCATGCCAAGAATCACATCAAATTCCACTATAGGAAGGATCACAAGATTTGCAGGAATCACTTTCCCGCAAACTTCAATCGGAGAAGAATTATAAACTTTTGATGCGACTGTTGTGCCATTAGGTGTTGTCATAGCTAACTCAACATCAAATTGTTGAGGTAATATGGTGATACCCATAGAAAATTCTTCAGAAATAAAGGAGTTGGTGGATCCAGAATAAAATAAAACATTTTCTACTTTAGAGTGGATGGTAAGTGTACCTTTCACCACATCGTTATCGTACTCCACATCGCTGATAGAAATTGCATGTGACTTTCCTTTTTCTTTAGCCTTAAGAGTTTGTTGATGTAGACCAACATCATCAACCCTTGGATTAGGGAATTTATTGGCATAATGTCCCATCTCCTTGCACTTGAAACATTGAAGTGTATTAGGTTCATTCTGCGTATCCCTTCCTTTGTTTGCATCATTAGACATCTTCTTCCCATCATCGCGGCATTCAAATGCCCGATGACCTTCCTTTCCACATTTGAAACATTTACTTGTCCCTTTAAGACAACTACCTCCATGCTTCTTTCCACACTTTGAGCATAAGGGAAAGCTCATCTTCTTTTCAGTGTGCTCTATAGATTTTCCTTTGAATTCCATTTTCCTCTTCTTATCAAACCCATATGACTGATGGGTTACTCCAATCTCCATCTCAACTTTGAGAGCACATCGAACGATTTCCTCATAGCTATTGAAGTCCCTTATGGCTAAGGCCCTTCGAAGACTTGGTTTTAAGCCACTAAAGAATCGATAGATCTTACTCTCAGGTTGGATAATAATACCAGAAGCGTACCTTGCAAGTCTTGTAAAATTTTCTTCATAGGTACCAACATATTCATCATCCTTTTGCTTCAGTTCAAGAAACTCTTTCTCCATCTTTGTTCGGAGAATATGAGGGAAGTAATTATTGAAAAATAAGTTCTTGAACTCATCCCATTCCATGGACTCAATTTCATCCCTTTGCCTCGTATTCTTAATAAGATTCCACCATTGATCAGCATCACCCACCAAAGGATACACTGCTAAGATGACTTTATCATGATCAGAACATTGAAGAACTGAAAATATCTTTTCAGTAGTACTAATTCATTGTTCAGCAACTAATGGATCAGTAGACGTGCTGAATGAAGGTGGAAGCTGTCTCATGAAGGATTCAATAAAATGTTACTCCTTCCTTTGCTCGTTTGGAAGTCCTGTATGATTCATAGCTTGATAAAGTTGTGTGAGCATGGATACAAGATTTTTCATTCCAGCTCCCATAACATTTGGTTGCTCAGGGGGACAATCATTTCATTGGCCGTCGCATTCCGCATTAACACGGTTCCTTCGGGTTCCAGCCATTCACTAAAACCAAGAAGAATAGTGTGAGAAACACTAATTATAATAGGAAAACCACATAATCAAGAAAAAAAATTCACACTTAAGGTCTTATCCTAGGTTATTCATGGCCATTTCTAAAACACTAAGATTGTGTTCTATGCTTAGACTTATCCTTAGGGTTCTTACTAAGGCTTTCACATCCTAGTTTCCAAAGGTTGACTATAACTTTCCTCTGATACCAACTATAACGACCCATACTTTACATACATTGTTATTACTTCATAATTGAAGCACACTTATTACAACATATAACAAAACCATGAATGGACCGTATAGGTATAGTGTCTTTAGAAACTGGGAAACATAAACAACTGGTTCATAAAGCATCTACTTTGCCTCCTATTTATTTCATCATATCTAGAGTCCCTTTTTGGCATATTCTACTTAATAACCTTCTTCCTAACCAGGGGAAATAAAACTTACAAAAGGGTGAGCTCAAATGCTCAGTAAGGGTAAAAAAAAGAAATATCAATCACATCATATACATAAGAACATAACTTTTGGAAATCTTAACCTGAAAAAGAGATCATAATATCATAACATGGGATAAATAATAGAAGTGAAATGTAATCCCAATAATCATAACTTAAAACATGAAACTTTGTGTCATACATACATAATCATAGAGAATAATTTCTTATTAGTCAAGACTCATTGCCAAGACTATCTTAGTGGACAAAGTCCATTTCTGAACCGAGTTCACTCCTCGTTTCAATCCTGTTTCTCTGAACCAGTATAACCTACCATTCCAGCCATGTCTATCTCATGATATATAAAATATTTACCCATTGCATTGGAGGGAGATATAGGTCCCACCCATCTCATAATGATACCATTCTTATGTGTGCCACAAAATCATAAATCATACATCATTGCATAACCCATGTAATAAAAATGAGAATCCTAAACATCATGACATCATAAAACAATTCATATAAGATAAAGGAATTCATAAATTTATTTCAATGACAACATAATCAAGTAAATGTAATAACAGGGATAGAAAAAGAACCCTATATTATCTTAGATGGAAAATAATTTTGATAAAACACTTGAACTCTATTTTTGAGGAAAATATATTTTCTACTTCAAAAACACTTTTCCTTTCTTAACATGTCATAAAATTCTAAACTAAAAGAAGTTTATTAAAAATAAACTTGAGAAATTGTAAAGGAAGCTTCTTGGAAATAATGTTTTAAAAATCCATTCATGCCGTATAAGTTAAAAAAACATTTTTCTCGTACTTTTGTCGGAAAAGTCAAAAAGTACCTCGTTCAAAAAACGGCAAAAGATTCCTTTCATATATTTTACTAAAAACTCACCAAAGGGTAAAATTGGATTTAAACAATTTTAGGTGGATGGAAATAAAATTACTTATTGAGGAAACATGGATGTGGATGATAAAATACACCCCAGTAAATTTCAAAGTATAAACAATCTCGGATACAAATGAGATTGTGATATTTCCCTTACCTTTGGTCTGATATGCTTTGTACGTGTCCGAACCTCCTGTATAATGATTTAAATAATGTTATTTACTTATTATAGAATCATAATTATTGTTATGATATCATATATGGTCATATTCTTAGCTTCTTATTAATAATATTTCATTACTACTTGTTATTTGGGTGTTTATTACTTTTTGTTCTTATGCGTGTTTTGTCGAATAAATTCTTATTCTTATCTTTAGGTTATAGATACCTCATTTCTAGAATGGTATTAGTGTAATATATATCATATTCATTCATTCAATTCATTTATATAATCATTATGAAATGAAGATCATGTAGAACGTGTCGCATCACATCGTGGAGACGGTATTCCGTACGTACGCACGAGTGATGATATCATTCCTATGATCGTGGAATTGTATTGGAGTGTATGTATACTATTTCAGAATCAGTATCACTTTATAATAGTCATATATAGTCATTATTTACACCATTATACCCATCCAAGTAAGGTGGTGGTGGAAAATAGATTACACCACGGCGTGGAGACGGTATTCCGTACGTACGCACGCGCGGTGATTTCTTTTTCTGTAGGATGGATAGATGGTGAAATAGGGTTGTTTCATACTTATAATAACATATCCGTATATGAGTGACACTGATGTTATTACTTCATAATGAAACAACTAAAGAATAAGAAGTGGAAGAAGAAATAAAGATGAAAGAATCGGTAACAGACATTACCTCTTCTTTGAAGTTCTTAATTGAGACCTTCTTTTAGGGCACTAAAATTGGTCTTTGAAGAAGACCAGGACCTCTAGGATGTCTACAGGGATGTGTATAGGAGAACGTGGCAGGGTTTGGCCGAGCTTGAAGGCTCAAAGTGGTGTGAGGAAGAGAGGGAGGAGGTTCCCTTTTATAAGGGAGGAGAGGGGCACCTTTGGAAAAACTAAAAATATTATTTTATTATAAAGTCATGTTCGGTTTTAAATAGCTCCAAATTGAGTTATTTCGAAGATAAGGTGGGGATGGGTCTAAATCCTCTCATCCAATAGAATTTATACAAGTTTAGGTCATTATATTAACCTTATCGTTTAGTTTTAACTCTTAGCTAATTAGATTGACATTTACCATGTCACTTTGTATTTTTATATTATATAGTTAATAAACTTACCATATACATCCAAGAGACCCCCAATTTGTGTTTTATTAATATATATAACCTTATCTAAGTCATTTGGCCGAACCTTAGATTTTTAGGAATAAAATAACAATTAATAATATAATATTTGTTTTAAAAACTATTGTATGTCAATTTTGACACTATTCAATAGTTGATTTTTTTAAACTCATAATAGAATTATTACTTCGAAAAAAGTTAATTAAATAAATACTAACATGTCATATTAACCTATAAAATTAGTTTAATTCATAAAAAGTCTCAAATTATACTTATTTAGGTATTTATAATATCAATTATTCTAATGTTTCACTATTATGGTAATTACTACATCATCATTGTGTCATAAATAAATTAAATTATTTAAAGTCTAAAAATTACAAATAAAATATAATTATGTAGGAAATATTTTTATTTTTCTAATGAATATTTATAGTCTAATTTATTATATTTATGACCTTATATTAAAAATGATTTAGTTATTAAACTTTCATTTTAACTATTCTAACCCTTCTTTAAATAAATTAATAATAAATGTCCTAATCTAATCCAAGTGGGCCTAAATGGTCATATTTTATTCCTAAGGTTGTTTTTGGTCGAATTACACTTGTCCAATAGAATTAGGACATGTGTTAGGGTAATAATAATATCATTTTTACCCTTAATTAATCTATTTACTTTTAATCGTGGTAAAAAAAGTAAAACGATACTATTCACCAAAAAAAAATTTCATCTCATTGAACCACATTTTAGTCCTTGATATTAACCCCGTCTCTTGGATTTTCGAAATTCCACTCACAGAAGCGGTAAAATTATGTTTTATGAAAAATTCAGTTTTTTTAACTACCACTTAGTGGTTTCACTATTCATCAAAAATTAAAAGTTTTCAGAAAAATACCAAAATTTCACCCTAGGATAATTTCAATATTACGAATCCAAAAATGAAGTCCATTTTGAAAATTAAAATTTATAAAATTTCAAAAAGTTGTTATTACTATAACGGCTAGTTTTACTAATATTTTAATAGTATATCGTTGTTTAGTGAAACTCGGTATTGCATACGACGCAAGCTATCGAGGAAGCTTGCGATTTCGTGTAAAGAAATCCAAGCAGGTGTTGTGTGTAGAAAAATATTCCTTTGATGATTTATATAACATAAAAGTCTCTGGTGTTACAGGAAGACTACTAGGGTGGCAGGGTGGCCGGTGGAGAGTACGGCAAGTGTGCTGACTGGCCACCGAATCTCGAGCTTTCCTCCAAAGAGTGCAGTGACCTGGCTGCTATGATGTGATAAGATGGGATTCCGACCACAGTTCCTGGATCAAGATCTAGTGATTCTGGAGATAGGCCGCAATGATGCTCGCCCACCATTGGTCCGAAAAATAGCTCTCTGTGATCTCTTGTGGAGGTAGAGAGCGCTTCTCGTGACGATGATAGTTATTGAACGACCGTGACCTGTGGGGTTTCCATATTTCTATCCTCCCAGATATACCTATGGAGGGTGGCAGTAATCCGATGGACCTTGAATTACAGGAGTACTCGGTTGATGTGCCTTGTTCTTTCCCCAACCCTTGGCTTAGAGGAGTGAGGGGAGGGTTACCGAGCTGAGTCGTATTCTGCATCAGTGTCTGAGAAGTGGACTAGTTTGATCTATGTCCTGACCTTCCCATAATTATTTTTATGGTAGTGATGACCCACTTTCCTGCCCTAGGATGGCTCTTTGGGATAGGTCATATTTCTGAAATGAGGTCCTTCGGCTCCATTGGTGTTGGGTCGGAGAGGGTTTCTGCCTGAGTAAGCTGGGGTGCGAGGAGCATCGAGACAATTGTCAAAGGGACATGGGGAGGACCTCCATGGGTAGCGCTTGAGTGGGAAAGACCTCTGCTGGAACTGCAATGAGCATGGGGAGGACCTCCGTGCTAGTTTCCCCTGGTGACCTCAGTATGGGGAGAGCCCTTGTACCAGTCTAGATGAACACAGGTAGGACCTCAGGGCTCGATTCTAGTGAGGTGAGGCTGGCCTTCACCCCTATGGTTGCCTATGTGATGATTTCATTCACTGGAGGCTAAGAGGACATGGATAGGATCTCCAGGTCAAAGAGAGACCAGATGTGCAACGCCCCCACACTAGTGGTCAGTGGTGGGAGGAATGACCCCATATCCGATGTAGTGGGAATGAGAGAGACCCCCACACGGAGCATTAATGCAGTGGGGTGGACCCTCATTTGGACTGAAGGTGGCATTTGGCGGCTCTCCATGACGAGCCTCCAAGCGGGGAAGTCCCACACTCTCCATGGTATCGATACGGAGAGGACCTTTGTTCTGGATGGCATCGTTGAAGGTTAGTCCACGACGACCACTCCCTGTGCCAGTGACCAAGAGAGTAGACCCAGCCTACCCATGGGGTGGTTGGGGCCTCGATCCAAGTCGGTAATATAAGTTCCCCTACTCAGCGTATATAGGGAACTAGTGATGTGCATCGGCATTAGCTTGGGCCACAATATCCACTGACATTGATGCCCATTGGCGGGAATCCTCTTCAGCTTGTGCCTGATGCTGGCATCAGGTCGAACGAACCAGAGGTGATGGTGCTGAAACGTTGATTACCTACTCCTCATCTAGTAAGACTGGGTGGCGGTGCTGACTCTGCTGGGTCTGAGCCCTCGCTGGGAGTCCCTGGAATGGGACTCTGACCAGGCTATCCCAGACATCACCTACCTCATCGGTGTTGGGCAGGGAGTTGTCGAAACATTCCGGGGAGAGGCTCCAGAATCTAGGTGGGCGATATCCCTTGTAGGGATGATCCCCACTTCCTCGTAACGGTGCACAGGGTCATTGATTACCCTCTTCCAAATAACCTTGGACAAGGATATGGGGCATGGTTACCTCAAGTCCATCGGTGTAGAGGCCATTGCGGAAGAGGTGGATCCACACAGGATTGCCACGACGGCACTGCCCTGCCCCTGCGTTAGTGGGAAGGCGGTGATCGCGTTCCTGGTGCAACTACCTGATTCCTTAGAGTAGGGAGATTAACACGTCAGTGCTGAAAGAAAAAGGAATAGAGGAACAATTCCCCAGTGCCATCCCATCATCCGTGACTGGTAAGAGGGGTCCATGTTGACAATGTCATAGAGCGGGATTTCCAACGTTTTACTACCCTAACTTATGGTGAGTTTCACGCCAGGCCCGTTATTTTCTTGATGGAACCCGGTGTCAGATAACTGGATCTGGTGACACGTTAGTCCATAGACGCCTCAAACTCTAATGAGCTCTATATTGAGGAGAATATCTTCACTTCAGGTTCAACATTTCTGATTATGACGCTTTTTTCGGGGTGCGTGTGTCGGTTTTCTTGAGGATGAAAGACACAATTTTGTTCCCCCGCATTCCCGCTTTCTAAAGGTGGGCAACATCCGTCACTTATTCATGGAAATCTGCACCTTGATCGATACGAGATGATGGGATTTTGGTTCTTTCTTCCATGGATTCCTCTTCGGATCTCGTTACCTAGTTTGGGACTCCCTTATAGACTTAATACATTGTTCGTGAAACTCTTCCTAGAACCATATTTTCTTGGACAACAGTTAATTATGCTACTTTTGTTGGGACATTTGAAAGGTTCTGGTCAGGGAATCAACTTTCTGTCAATGGAGTAGTCATGTTGGGCATCACTGGCATGTCTGGATGCTGGAACACTGGCGCGTCTGGGTTTCTTCCCCTTATTATAGGGATTCTCAAGGGCGCGGAAGCCTGAGGAATCTCGCATCGAATGCGACGAATTATATGTCATAGTCATGTCTCTGAGGTTTTACTCACCTTAACATGTTTAGCAGAGGGTATTCCACAAGTTTAACATCCCGTGAAGAAGGATGGAACTAATCAAAACATTGACTAGAGTAGATCAGATGACTGTAACTTCTGGAGGACACACTGATGTAGGTGGGTTGACATGACCTCACTGGGATGTGGTTGCCCGAGTAAGAATCAAGATGGATGATAGGGGTGATGAGTGAAATGGGTTGTGAATGGGATGGAACCTTCGTGAAGACGATGGTAATATTGTGCTTGAGTCTCAAAGAGACTTCCTACATATCCCCATGGCAGGGAATCAAAGTCCACGTATTTCAGGAGGGTGATGGGATGCCTGAGGAGGCGAATCGCGAGAATGGACGCATGGATGGGGACCCAATGAAAGTAGAACCTCTGGGTTAGGTCATGACCTTCATGAGACACGTAGGCTCGAGGGAAGGGTCGGGCGATGAGCATGAATTGGGTTGTACACATAGGACAACAACCCGATGATGTGTATGGGGATTATGCGGGGTTGGCAGCCCGGGTTGGTCTAACACCACTAGGACGGACCACAGGTGTGGGTCTTAGAGAAGGGGATTACAATGTATTGCTGCTGAATAGGTGACACAACAGCATACCACTGATTATGATACAATTTCTTACTACTGATTGAGGGACACAATGTCTTACCAATGCATGGGGAACAACGGCTTACCACTGATTGAGGTAAACAATTTTATGTCATGTAGGGCGGGAGTGAACCGATGTGAATAAGGCCCTGGGGTCCAGATAGATAGTGTAGGTGAACCGATGTTAAGGGGGGTCAGAACAACTGGGTGTTGGGAATGAACCTCAGTGAGGCTTCCTACTTACATCGCCTTAGCCATGATCAAAGTCTACATATTTTGGGAGGGGTGACTTTGGTGTCCTGACGTGAAAACGGTCGAGACCAATGGTTGTTGGGCTTGAACCTCATGGAGAAATCCTATGTACCTTGCCTTGGAAAGGATCATAGTCCATTTAGTTCAGGTTGGGGGCATGGAACCAATATGAAGATGATCGAAACCAATGGGTGTTGGGCTTGAACCTCGTGGAGGCTTCCTATGCACCTTGCCTTAGAAAGGATCAATGACCTCGTAGTTCGTGTTGGTGTTTGGGGCTTACACTCTAGGCTGCCCAAGGTGTTGGGAACCAACGTGAAGATGGTCAGAACGACCGAGGTGGTGGGCTTGAACCTTGTGGAGGCTTCCAACATACCCTGCCTTGGCATGGATTAAAGACCTCATTGTTCAGGTTGGTGTTTGGGGCTTACAATCTAGGATGCGCAAGGTGTTAGTGAACTGATGTGAAGATGGTTAGAATGACCGGGGTGGTAGGAATGAACCTCATGGAGGATTCATATGTACCCTTACTTGGCCAGGATCAAAGACCTCATAGTTTAGGTTGGTGTTTGGGGCTTACACTCTAGGCTGCCCAAGGTGTTGGTGAACCGACGTGAAGATGGTTGGAACGACCGGGGTGGTGGGCTTGAACCTCATGGAGGCATACTACTTACCCTGCCTTGGAAAGGATCAAAGACATCATAGTTTAGGATGGTGTTTGGGGCTTTCACTCTAGGCTACCCAAGGTGTTGGTGAAGCAATGTGAAGATGGTCGGAACGACTGGGGTGGGGGGATTGAACCTTGGGGAGGCTTTCTACATAACCTGCCTTGGAAAGGATCAAAGTACTCATACTTCAGGTAGGAATGGGGCTTACACTCTAGGCTTCCCAAGGTGTTATAGTTGATTCTTACTCTAAGACCATGTGATTCATGCTCGGTGTGACAAACAAGAGGCAGCAAAGACCTAACAATCATATCGTGAAAGGTGCGTCCGTGGGAAGTAGAATGAGTTTTACATGTGGTTAGAAGCCCGAAGAGGAAATAGGGGCTTACGCCTAGTTAGCAGCCCAAATAGGAAACATGGGCTTGGGACTTTCTCTAGGAAGGAGGCCCGGTGGCGACAAAGCCCCACAAGAGAGGGATCTGGCACTAAATAAAGGAGGGGCGGGGATGCTGATTCCTGGAAGAAAAGCTAATGGGATTACACCAGAGTGGTTTCACATTCCCCGTGTAGGATTCATGGGGGGGGGAGTCATAGTTTAAAATAATTTGTTTAGGATGATGATGCTTTAAAGTTTAACATCCTACAGCTCGGATGGGGGAGGATTTGGACTTACATAACCGGTACCCTCTGCACGTTGGTGCGGAGAAGGGATATACAACGCCGTGGCTAAGGGGTGTTATGGAACAAATCATTAGGGGTCCACATTAGCGTGGATATGAAAATAAGCAATAGTCATTATCGTGCCTATGTAATGAAGCATGAGGCTAAGAAACACAATAGGAAGTATCATCTAAGGGACTTTGAAATTGCTTCATGAAAACCTAAAGGGCCGCATGGGAAAAGGAGTTGCAGAGCAAAGGGGTTCACAAGTAGAAGTGTTGTGAGTCTCTAGTTCCCCATGAAGTGGAGGGACTCCATGAAGGGATGTTATTTGCAAAGTTCAGTTGCCAAGGATAGGGATAGGGAATAGGTGCATAGAAGAGGAGGTTCGCGAAGAGGAAAGGGGTTTGCAAGCAATGCCCCGTGAAGCGAGGGTGCCTTGCAAATCATAGCACTGTGAAGAAATGTGCTTCATGATGCACAGTGACCCAGCCTTGGAACTTGGGTTTCATGCACATGGAGGGTGATTCACAAAGAGTAAGTGCATCATGAAGTCCTGAGTCCCCTTGGGGATCTTCTTCCTCTGCAAATACCTATAGGCTTCACGAAAGGCATCCCTCTTGGAAGAGGGGCCCATTTAAGGCCAAGTGGGAGGTACTTCACAGAGAAAAAGTGCCTTAAGGAGATCATGGTTTGTAGATCAGGAGGTGCTTCGTGATTATGGAGCTAGTAAGGTGAAAGGTTGGAGAGTCTGTCCTCTGTGCATGAGGGGAGTTGCGTATTTATAGGCTAGAGGCACCGTGATGCAGGGTTTTCTCAGAACGAAGATGAAATTTGCTTCGCGACAGGCTGCAAACATCAAAGGGGATCGCAGATCTGTCTTGCCTCCTTGTTTTGTGGAGGTTCGTGATGTTCATAGGGGCCCACATAGCTATCCCGCATCTTTGCTTCCCGGCGGGACGCAAAAGGGCTCTTTAGTGCCGGTCACCGGGCTCTGGGTGCTTTGCGATCCTTCATCACGAGGCAGTCCCTAATGATTTTGGGATATTTGGATCGCCCCCAATTTTTTTGTCAACATTTTTCTTATTAACTTCCATGTAAAATGATAGTGAAAAATGAATCCCATCATTTAGTGAGGCGGTAGTCCATCGTACGCACGAGCAATGTTATCATATCTCTGACAGAATAGAAAATAAAATGGTATATATGATAAAATAGATCAATAGGTATAAATATATTATAAATATAATATATATAAATAATTTATATTTATCATCATACACAACCGTGGGAGGTGGTAATGGGAAAACAAATGACATCGGTTCATGTGGTGGGAGTCCGCCGTACACATGAATGATGATTTCATAACCAATTTGATAGAAGTGGGTATAACAGTTGGTTATTCCATTGTCATAAAAAAATATCTATATATATATATATGATAATATGTTTTTTGTACCATAATTCTTTAATAATAATTGAATGAGTTTGAGGAAGAAATAAAATAAAAATGCTCGTTGAAGAATGTTACCTCTTCTTTGAGAATTCTCTTTAGGTTTTCACAAAATACTTCTATGTATGGATTTATGAGTAAACCATGGGTTATAATACGAGGGGAGGCAATCTAGGATTCTATTTGGAAAGAAATTTTGATATCCAAAATGTTTGAAGGTGTAAAAAAGAGTGAAGAGTGGGAAGCCTTTTATAAGTGAGATGAGTGGTGGAGTTGTAATTTTTGAAAAAAGGTGTACCCAGATGTTTCACATCCCAAAAGGGTCCAAAATAGAGTATTATCAATAATTATATAGTATAGGGCCTAAATATATGCATAAAATATAATTTATACAGTTTTTATTTCAATTTAATCCTTATCTTTTTCGTTTAACCCCCGGTAAATCCATTTTTACCTTAAGTGCAAAACTTTGTTTCATTATTTTCACTATTCATTTTGGTCCAAAATTAATTTTAACTTATTAAAAAATATAAATCATTATAATAAAAAATATGGAATCCATATTTCCAAAGTCCATTCACATAATTTTAAAAACTTAATTTGAAATTAAGCCTGCTAATGTGGTGAGAAAACAAGTTTTCAAAGAGAAAATGTTCAAAAGTTCATAATGTTTTATATAAAATTCAATATGAAAATGATTACTATCACCGAAATTGGATTAATAGATATATTATAGAACTAATAATACTTTAAAATCAATCTAAAATAAAATATATCTTTGTAAATATTTTAACCAAAAATTTATTTTTCAATTAAAATTCAGCATTTTTTTACTATTCATCAAAAAATGAAACATTTCAAAAAATTTAAAAAAATTTACCCAATGATAAATTTTATATTATTATTCATAAAATGAAGTTTATTTTTTCAAATAAAATTTATAAATGTGTTCAAAAATTATTTTAAATTATATGCACCAACTATGACTAAACCATCTTTTAGAAAAAAATACAATTTTTCAGAAAAACAATTCTATTTTAAATGATCTGTAGGTCATTTATAATCAATAGATAACAATATTTTTCAAATAATGATTTTTACTATTCATACCAACTAAATTAATAGAAAAATTCTAATTTTATACTATATTATAGTCCATTTTAACTCAGGGTTGTGTGTTCTGCAAGCTATCAAAGAGATTGAATTTATTTAAAATGAATTTTTTATAAAGACTAGAGTGTTATATTTTATTATAATATTTATGTTGTGTGTCATACACAATATTTTAAAAAAAATTATTTTTTGAAAATATTTGGGTGGTATATTTTTCCTACATTAAAGAAGTTGCTTCCTCACAATTTAAACTTGATCACTGTAATCAAGGGTTTGACATTTGAAAATACCGTTGTTGAAATACACACATAGTAAAAGGGATAATAAAAGAACCTATTAGTAAGATAGAAACGTTATCACTAATTTAATATATAATAAAAAAATAACTAGGTATCAATGTTTGAGAACATAGGTGGGAAATGAAAATACAGACATGTAAGAAAACCATAAATAATTGTAGATAGTTATAGAGGTTATTAATAATAATAAAGTGAACGATCAATGAACATTTAAGGACCTCAAAACCATAAATTGATGATGATATAAAAGTCCATATGATTCATAAGATATGAAGGTAATAAGATAATATTTTTTTGAATATATTTTTATGAATGATGAGAAATTATTAATTTATATAATTATTAGGAAATATACTTGGTTGATATGTTTCTATTTCATATGAACAATTTCATCCATTAGTTGTGATTATTTAATTTTCTAATTCATTGCTTACTCCAAAATATGAATATCCAAAAAATATTTTTTTATTCATTAACACTAAAATTAACTATTAATGGATCGTAATATCCATAATAAAATGTTAACTCAATCCTTATATCTATAGTTCTTATTATGAAAAAATTGTAATCACAGGTTATCAAATATGCATGAATCACCATATGGTGAAGTAATAAATTAATATCAAAAACCTCATAAAAATTTCAACATAAAACATTTCATAAATGGTTAACCTTATGGAATATAAAAAATATTAAGATCCATAACTATAGGTAGATAGTTATTGAGTTTTTCAAATGTACTTATCATTAATCAGTTCCAAGGTAGTTAGTACTATCCAATTTACATTATCCATATCAATCATTTCTTTATCCTATCATAATTATCTCAAAATTAGTAACATATTAAGGGTTTTATTTTCCTAAATAATATGTTTTTCATGATTTTCAACTGGCTACTAAATCGTTTTTATTGTCCATTAGTAAAATTCAACATATACTTTCAAATCATAAATGGAAAAATACTACACTACAATCCTTATGCATTTTGAGAATGTTTTTAATAAAATACCTTTTCAAAATATCTATTGGATCCAAATACCCAAGTATATTAATAATTATAACTCATTCTTAATAATAAAATAAGCTCGACCTTGATCCCATATCTCATTTTGATGTAGTTTTACATGACACTTAGGGAATTCATTTTCATAGTGCCCTATCTCCTTATAGTGGAAGAATTTCACATTAGAATATTCTTTATTTCTCTTCAAATAATGACAATTATGGCCTTTTATCCACACCCTAATAAAAAACCTTTTCTTATTAAGAATGTATCAAGGTGTTTCCTTCCATAAATAAATCTTGTTTGAAAATCCTTCTTTCCATTTTCCCTTTATCCTTTTTTTCTATGCCTCCCTATTTTTCTCTTACTTCCCTTAGAATCAATAATACATGGATAATTATTTATCTATCTTTAAATTACATGATACTATTTTATCATAAGATGAGAATGTTTTGGAGACAAGTGCCTTTCAGAGGATTGGTGTGAGCCCATAAAAAACAATAAATCATTCCCTTTAGATTACCTAAGTGGTCTGCAATATGCCTTTATAACCTTGAAATGTTGGCTTCATACTTAAAATTGTTTTACTCTTCTTTATGTCATATATTCAAGAACTATTTTCCCATAGATTATCTTTTCTCACAAGTAAAATATTTTTCCAAGAATATTACCTTAAAAGTTTTCCACTCCATACTTTTTGTTTGCTCTTCATCCATACTATTTTAAAACATTGACACCATTAATATAAATATCATGAGTGAAAATAAATTGTCCCAAAACAATTCTCCATTTCGCTACATCGTAGAGTGGAAAATATAATCTATAACAAACTTATCCATTTATCATTTAAAAATGGATTTGTAGTATAATTAAATGATGTATTTTTCTGATGCATGAAGTAATTTAACATTGTTACACTGCACAGTGGATTAGTAGGTCTCTCTATATAGTAAAAGATATTACATATAACTTGAGTATTCTTCCTAATATAGTTATAATTTTTTCATTTTCATTTATAGATCTAGCTCTAGATTCATTATCTTTTCTAGGAGGGAAATCTCTATATAGAGTTCTTGCATTAATTTGGTTCACATTACTTTCGTTATGCACAATTTCTAAACAATGTAAAAAACTAAATTAGATCCTAACAATATGAAACATAATGAGTACTCCAAAAAAAATATTGAAACACATAACATAAATTGAGAAATTTATGTAGATATAATATCGAAATCATAAGTGTGATTTCATTGGGGATATCTTTATTTTCAAACCATCATAATGGATTATAAAAATAATGTTAATTGTCCCAATCATATCCCCTAGGAGTGTCAAACCAGGTTCACTGTAAGGCCCATTTTCATTCACTAGGTAATAATCAGGTAAAGCTTAATGCACCCTTTTTAGAGTTATTACCTTTATGTACATCTGTTCAAGAACCACATCCAGTTGTAGTATTTAGAAATGGATATATTTTATAGATAAAATATATAATATATTACCTTCCAAAAAAATAGTATGTTATTTTATACTTATCCATAAAATATATACTATGGTTATTTTACCTCAGCTATGTTTTAAAAAATATAGTTAACAATGTTTGTACTAAAATTTATCTGATACAAAATATAGTGACGCTTACCCCAGTAGCTCATAGCTAGTTTCTACATAATTGAATTTGAATAAGCTATAAGAAATCAAATTTTAAAGAACTGAATAGTTTAGTAGTATTTTTAAACTGGATACAAACATGAAACATACATTACATTTTAAAACCTATGAAACAAAAATACTTTAATTTGAGAATTAATTTATTCCCCTTAAAGTATCCTTTTATATCAATCAAAAAATACTTTTTAGAATACTATATTAAATAAAACATAATAAAGGGGTGGGGTAAAATGCTCTGTAAGGGTAGGCATACAACATAAGATATAAATAAATAAGGAATAATTAATATATAAAGGTAATAAAATGAAACATATTCTTTTTATTCAACAACTTTAGAATAATATTAAATTAATAAAATATGATCAATTAATTCCATATAAATAATCACATGATCTTGAAACTTGACCATGGATATTCTAACTAACCAAATAATCACAGGGAATATCAAGAACTAAATCTATAATGATGAAATTCATAATTATGTACTTCTAAAATAGACTATCTAGTATTTTACAAAAATAACTTCTACCATTGAGGCTCGTTATAAGAATTCTAATACCATCAAGGCTTATGGTAAGAGATATATCTAAATGAGCCCCACCTATCACTTAAAAATTCCAATTCATTCCTCATATGAAAGGGGTGAAACAATATCAATAAAAAAATCATACTGAAAAACAAGCATATAAAATGTTAACAATAACCCCAATCAATAAATATAATCGTAAACCATCCAGAGTAATATAAATGGTATCAAACTAGTATAACCCCAGTCAAAATGATCATAGAAAATAAATAATAATAATATGTATGATATCAATAGATTATATCCCTAGTGGATCATAATTACATTGAATGGATTATTTTTTTGATGAATAGAAATACAATAAATAGATCTATAAAAACATTCTTGAGGAAAATATAAATTTCATTTTGAAAATAAAAATTTAAAAATAAAAATTTACTAAAAACGTTGAAAATAATTTTATTTTAAAATAAACTTTGAAAAAAATATAATAATCTTTAAAACAATTTTATGGTCAATATGGGTAGAAATTCCATTCATGGAGTGCATGTTAAAACAAAGATTCAGTTAACTTTTTCAGTAAAAGACATATGGGAATTATTAATGAAATTTATATAAATATTAATTTAAATTTTTTTATAAAAAGAAAAATGGATTAAATTTTATTATATATTTTTTTTAAAATGGTTAAAAACATTTTTTTTAAATGGGTGTTTTGATAGAAAATAGATTTTCGACTGAATAGAGAAATGAATTAATTTTTATAAAACTTGTTCTCGATTATTTTACATACCAAAGTTTGGAAAAGTGGTACTATTACTTGAGTAATTTCCAAATAAATATATTTCAAAAATTAGATTTATTTGAATATATAAATATCAAATAATTGTCCCAATGGAGATTTAAAGATAAGAAATACTAAATAGTGGTGAGATTGTGAAATAAACCCTTTCCCATTTTTTAACTTATGAATCATAAGTACAATAAAATAAATAAAATAAAATTAAACATTAAATACCAATAAGATAAATATATTCATGAAATGAAATGTCAAATGTGATGTATATACACTATATAAAAGAAATAATTGTTGAATATGGCATCTGTCTCATAGAAGTAAAAGTGAGATGAGAAACCCTTACATCACACTTCCTTTCAGTTTAATGTACTTCAACCTCATATATAGTAGTTTTAAACATGTTATTTATTTATTATAGAACCATATTATTATTTATAAAAACATATATGATCCTTTTATAACTTCTTATCACCAGTTTGTTAATAATCATACATTATTTTCATTGTTTTGAGTGTTAATTGCCTTGTTTTCTAACGTGGGATACATAATTAATGGTCCTATTATTTTAAATATTATATAGTTACATCATTAAAAGAATAATAATCATTATATAATTATCAAATTTAAACATCAATTTTAATATTTATGCTAATCACGAAATATGGCTATGAAAAATTTACTTTGTTACATTAATGGAGATGGTAGGTCGTATGTATGCAGGAGTAATATTTACTTTTTTCAATCATCATTATGGAATAGATATAAGTAATATTTTATCTCTCCCAAATGATAATAATATCATATATAACATATTATTTCTATAAATATACTAATATATATATATATCACCGATGTGGTGCGGTGATTAAAGAGAGTCACATATCTTTCTGAAGGCGGTAGTCCACACGTAGTTAAAAAATGTTATAAGTTTTCAATGTAAAATAAAATAAAATGATATATTATATTTTTATAATTATAAAAATTTCATAAATTTCCTAATTTCTTTCTTTAATATCACATATATTCATTAACAATGTTTTTTTACCATCATTGTAAAGCATTTTTGGAAAACGAATCACATCGCTTCATGTGGTGATTGTCCTCCATAAAAACTAATGATGTTATCACAAAACCTATGGAGAAGAAAGTAGAAAAAATTGTAAACAATATAATGAATCAGTAATTATAATAATATTATAAATTTTTATCCATAATCATACCCAACCTTGGGAGGCAATAATGGAAAAACAAATGACATCAGTTCTTGAGATGGTAATCCACCGTACACAAAAATGGTGATTTGAGAACCCATTTTATAGAAGTGGGGATGAGTTTAGGTAATTAAATTAATAAAATAGAAATTAATTATATCTAATATAGTGTGGTTATTATATCATCATGGTTTAATAATAATTTAAGGAGGTGGAGGAAGAAATAAAATAAAAATAGTCATTTAAGAACATTACTTCTTATTAAGATAAGTACCTCAAGTTTACACCAAAGCCTTCCAAGTATAGATTTATGACCAAAATAAGGTCTCTAAGATAAGTTTATGGAATTTTGTAAGTAATTTTTTAGGGATTGGATGATCTAAAAGGCCTGAAGGTGTGATGAAGAGTGAAGAGGGGTTGACCTTTTATAAGTGAGGTGAGGGGCACACTTGTAATTATTAGAATGAAAAAGGTGTACCCATATTTATACCATGTCTTAGGGATTAAAAATATAGTATTATTTATAAGTATACATTACATGGTATAAATATTGCTATAAAATATATTATAGTCGTGTTATTATGTCAATTTAACTGTTATCTATTTCGTATAATCACCATGTAAATCCATTTTTTTACTTTAACCATGGTTATTTATTATTTATTATTTTCACTATTAATTTTAAAAAAAACCATGCTTACCATTTTCAAAAATTTAAAATTTTTTGATTATAAATATAGAATAGAGTTTTAAAATTATATTTATATAAGTGGTAAAATTTGATTTAAAAATAATCATGCAGACATGATGTGAATGTTGGTTTTCAAAGGATAAATGTTTAAAAGATTATTAAGTATAATAATCCAAATTTAATATAAAAATTATTCAGAGAACCAAATTTTATTAATAGATATATATTTTAACTAATTTTATTTTATATCCAATTCAAATTATAATTTAACTTCATTAATAATTTAAATGAAAAGGCATTTTTGTGTTAAAATTTATTATTTTTCACTATTAATAAAAAAAATACCAAAAATTCATGATATGATAATTTTTTTTATTATTTTAAAAATGAATTTTATTTTCTCAAATAGATTGAAAAAATTTCATAAAAATTAATTTTTAATTTCACGGGAGAAGCTTGATTATACTGTCTTTTAGAACAATATTGTTTTCTAGAAAAAAGTTATTTTTCCTTTAAATGTTTTTTTAATTATAATAAATCGATAACCATATTTTTTATTATTTAGTTAGTACTATTCATACCATCCAACTTAACAGTTTGGTTATATTGGTATACTATACTATGTATCATTTCTACTTGGGGTTTCATGTTCCGGAAACTATCGAAGAGAGTAAATTAATTTAAAAAGAATATATTTTTGAAGTCTACGATGTTATGTTTTCTTCTAAACATGGAGTTTCATGCCATGAAGGCTATCATAAAAAATGTTCTTATTTTAAAATCTCATGTCTTTACACTCACATCACTTCCCACATCTCATTGAATCATAATAGGGAACTAGTTTCATGTGACTTATCACCTCAACTTGAGGTATATCACATTTCGCTATCAGGGTGTCGACCAGGTCATCCATACCCATAATGGTCACTACTCACAAATACAAACTCACTTAAATCCCCTATTAGTGACAAAAATAACTAAAGGATCCTCTAATCCATACATCAAGGTTAGTTCAAACCTCGTCACTCCCAATCCCACCACCCAAGGACCATCGAAAGCTAACTTTTAATATGTTTGTGTACACAGATGAGTCTTCATATTCACGTGTAATTTGAGTTTTTAAATTCTTCGGTGGAAAAAAAATTTATACAGTCTTGAAAAATTAATTTCGAGTGTTTTGGAATCTCAAAATAGTGTTTTTGGGCATGAAATTACGGTTCAATATTCATCAAGAGTAGAGTAGGGGCTTCATTAGTGGGCTAGGATAACTGGGCTGCAGTATGCATCCATCAAAACACCGGTGGGAATGATAGTTTCCTAGGTACAACTATAGGTACCACCATCTAGTTGGTGTGCTAGTACCTTCTATCCAGTGGGTTTTAAAAGGGGAAAAGTTAAATTCCCCCCCTAAATTTTATGAGGGGAACCACACTCATTTCCCATTGGATGGGTGCATGAGAAGGGGGACCAGACCCCCTCCTATTGTTTTCTTACCCTTGATTTGGCGGTGGTTTTGAGGAATTTTTATGGTGATTGAATTTATTTATCGACCTTAGTTAGTCTATCTTAATCTCATTATTCATTAATATTTAATTTTTATATATCTGATTAGGATTTTTTATTCATATTCCATTAGATCTAGGGGAATCCTCCATTTGAGTTGGGGATTTCATTATTCATAAGAAGAGGAAGTCCTAATAAGTTGTCCCCATGACAACAAACATTGTTTCAAGGAATTATATCACCATGGTTAATTTTATATGGTTTGGAATTAAAATTAAAATTATCTTATTTTGGAATCAGTAACACAGGTTAATGATTTTTCCGTGGTGTTATTGACATGTCTTGGATGCAGTTCTTCCATTACATGGATGGCAGGTGTGTTTTTAATGATTATGAATATTTAATTTAATTTCCCTAATTATTTATAAATGTTATAATAAATTATTTATTGTTTTCTTATGATGTGAAACAGTAGTTTATGTGGTATGTGAATGTTCAAATGATCTAGGATGGGCTCTGATGGACTCATCATAACTGTCAGTCCATGATGAATTAAAAAAAATCATTCTAAACATAAGAGGTCTCATTTTATTACCCGAAAAAATTAATTCTTTTGTATATGTGGTATGAATTGATCAGGATAACCACATTAGGTGATATTATTTTTAATAAAATATTTTTTAAATTTGAATTTAATGTTTAAGATAACTAAAAATGGTTAGTGATATTGAGCTCCTTAAAAGAGAATACAAAAGAGACTAGGACACACTAGTCGTAGTGAACTAGTATGATTCCTTCACCACAAAAGACTGAGGCCTATGCTATTGTGATTCCTAGTTACTTATAAACTCCCAAGGGGAGTGGATGGGGTTGAAGAAACATAGTGGCCCTAGTGTAGGATCCCATTAACTTCTCCCGAAAAAGTTGTATTAGAACTTGAGATGATCGGACCCGGAGGGCCAAGTGGGGCCCATGAGTTACCTTATGGATACCCGAACAATTGGGAGGTGAAACAAAATATAATGAGACTTTTTATCCCATAAATTTGTTATTGAGACACTTCTAATCTAGGGGTGAGTGTATAGTTATAAGAACTAGACCATATGGACATTAGGAGGGCCCTTGTTTTCCTTCAAGCTGTTGGGTGTCGATATGATCACATGATGAGTGATCCTTTCTCGTATAATGTAACAAGGTCTATGTTAACAAAATAGTGACAATATTGATTTTTTCAGGTGAGATAACTTTCCAAGAGTAACCATAGAAATGGAGATAAGCCTTGATTTATCTATTGAAATTGATTGTAGAGAGGTTTACCCAGGAGGCGTTTATGGACAAGATCTAACGTAGACTTTTCTAAGGGGGTATACCATCATCTAAGAAGCATTTCATGACTTTATTGACATGAGATTGTATTGATTCCCCCTTTTAGGGTACCCTTGTGTATGTTTTGGCCAAGGAGACCATGGTAGGTACCCTGATGATTGGAAAACCATGAGTGGGGTAATGGGATATGAACATCAATGGAAGGTTAGGAAATTTGAAAACACAATAGTTTATTTATTTAAAGTCTTAGATGGAATAAAACCTTGAGTAAAACATGAAATTGTTTCGAATACCATGGATATGGTGCTGGTAAAATGTTGGAGATACCATGAATTTCGATCTTGGTGATGGATTTTCAATGGTTTTGGAGCTCATATATTGGGATTTAAGGGAATAGGTCCCTAAAGTCATGAGGATATTATTGGGGATACCATAGATTTAGAACTAATATAATGTTAAATATAACATGGATTTTGATCTTGATGATAGATATTCCATGGATTTAGAGCTCAGTAATAGGACGACCATGGGATTTGACCTCATAGTCATGAGGGTATGGTTGGGGAAACCGTGGATTTTGAGCTAGTATATCATTAGAGATTCTGTGGATTTGGAGATCGCTATAAGAGTTTTCATGTACTTGGAGTTTTGATATTAGAGTACTATGGGATAAGCCCCTATAGTTTTGATGAAATGGATAATACTTCCATAGATTCATAGCTTCCATGTTACTAGGTTGTCAAGGCCACTAGAATATATTCATAGACACCCCAACACTGGCCGAAGTAGGTATAATCAATCAGGGCGATCTACCTAAGGATTTAAAATAGTTTGTTTATAGTATATTGGGTGTTTATTTATTTTCTCAGGATTTATTTATTTATTTTGTGCATGAAACACACACACATATCATTTTATTTTCAGTATAGTATAGGACCATGATAGTGGTGAACTTCTATGTTATTTAATCACACCCAACACATGCCATTATTACGCTTGGATACCTAATAAACTCTCACCTATTTACTATAAGAATATTTTTTTAACCCATATGATTTTGAAATTTATCCAAGGTAACTCAAGTAAGATTTAGAGACCAGAATAATGTGTGGATTGAGGATTATATTAGAGATTATTACACTTTTATTTTTTCATTATATATTCATTTATTTTATTTTTTATATGTGATCATTCCAATGGGTAATTGATCCTTTATGACATATGTATGATTCCACTTAATTTTATTATTGGTCGGTCTATTTATCAATTCCTACAAGATGTGATGGATATTTACTGTTATGTTGAATCTTGGTTATTTAGTTATGATTACACACACTGATGTAAGGGCATGAGTTCTCCCCATATTACCATTTGAGACCCCTCATACTAGTTAGTAGACTATTCCATATGTGGAGGATAGCCTCAGGTCACGTGGAAGTCTGTTCTACTTATATTATATAGATAGAGATGGTCTAGGATGTTACAAGTGGTATCAGAGCCTTATATTTACATTTTTATTAACCTTTCAGGAGATGATATACTAGATTCATAGAAATGTGTCATAGGTTGTGATGGATCCCAGACATGTGCATCATATGAACCTCATCTAGTGTATGTTTAGGTTTTCATGGGTATGGGATTTATGTTCTTGGAATACCCCATTATGGTTATTGTGATATTAACCTATCATTACACACATGTAGTTAGTGATTTATGATTGGTGAGTTATTTTCTATTTGGATCTTATCCCATTGGAAAGAGGTCGGTTAATAGATTTTTTTTCTATTTTCTTATGTATTAAGGGGGTTCTTCATTCATCATATTAGTAATATATGATTGACATTAATTTCAGAAGCATGCTAGTGTAATTATGTTCAATGAAGAACGAGGCTCATATATATATATATATTGTTTTCAACTACTGACATGATGTTTTACAACATAAGTACTTGGTTGAATTATACATAGTATATTTATTTTATTTTGATGGTAGTACAACTGGATATATAGTGAGACTCATTATAATGAGGAGGATGATTTTTTCCTATGTACACAGAGGAGAAATGACCCTAGTGGGTCAACATAAGCATTATATTCCCTTATAAAAAACCCTTATAGGTCTTCAGTATTTAGATTCAGTTATTTATATTAATAGTAACAACCTATATGGGTTTTTACCATATATCTTAGAATACAATTATTTCTAACTAAATATCGTGTTTTTGGTACCATGGTAAGGGTAATACAGGATGACACCGTTAAATATAGATAATGTTTATTTAAAGTTGTGATCCCCAAGGGAGTAATCCCCTAAGTTGATGATCATGAGAATTATTTCCTAGTTAGGATAGTGTTTCAATGTGATTCCCATTATACATATATGGTAACACAAGTGAGGATAGTTTGAAACATGAGTTTTGATAGTGTACATGAGTTTTTTTATGGATAATGCCTATGAACTGTGACATTTTTATGGACATAAGAACCATAAAATATAACTAAATGATTTGATGAGTTGTAATTGTGTTATTCTATAAGGTAAACCCATTATAGGGTTTGGCCTTTTCTAGTGGGTGCCTTATGGAAAAAATCGTGGGTATGTTATTTTTTCAAGACCCTTGCATGTGAGGTGAAATTGAGTTTATATAAAAGGAACAATTATAACATGGATTCCCATGATGATAATGATCACCATGACTTCTAGTTATTTGTTTTGATGTTGTACCAATTTAGTGTCTTTTCCTATTTAATTTGAACGTACATCCAATTTTATTATTAGAGAATGGATGGAAACTTTTTATTTTGGAACACTATTGGTTATATCGATCATGTGATAAAACATGGCACTAGTAGAGTGATGTATACTGAAGAGGAGTTCCAATGGTACTCTAGTATGGTGATATAGACATTTTATGCGGCATGATTAGTGAATTTGGTTCACGAGATGTGTTCTTATAATGTATGACTAACAGAAGTGTGATTCAGGTGATGAATTGAGTGTTATAGGATTGCACGGTCACAATATATGATGTCATGGGAATTGTTTGTACTGTTTTCACATGACACCTATTTTTAAATATTAATTCATGAGTTTTTCTATGAAAAATTGGGAACAATTAATGTAATGAAATGCTGAAAATATTAGTTTCTCAATGTTTTCTAGAAATTGGGAGTTGCACCTACGATGGCATGGGGGTTGTTCGGGAAATGGATTGGTTGTGATTGAATAGTTAAAATAAGAATTGATAATGGTTTGCTGTATCTCAGAAATACGATAATCATGAATCAAATGTATTGGAGGATGAATTCATAAATGGATCCTATTGAGGTTGTTCTTGAGGACTGGTTTAGGTAGAACATATGGTTGGGAGTTCACCACTAACTATTTGATGTTGAGACCCTTATTATTATTTAATTTTAGAAAATAATTCATGATACGAAAGTTCATGGGTGTGTGAGATTTGGAAAAATATGATCATTTTGTTTGGTATTGGGAAAGATATGGGTAGTTGTGTTCAGGTTTTGGTCATGTGAAGTGATGATAAAGACACTCCTATGATGGGGAACAAGGTGTTAGTCATAGGAATGTGACCCTTGGGTGAAAAGGGTTGTGAGAGAATAAGATCAGTTGATTTGTGATCATTTATTCATTATAATTATAGTAAATAAATGGACCTTAATATATATATATTCCTTACCGAATTCCAGATACAGATTTAGATGTGGCATCACGTTGATTTTGAGCATGGCTGTCATGATTGGGATAAATTTAGATGATCTGAATTTTATTGGGTTGGTGGTGTGTAAGTGACCACAGTGTGGTATAATAGTGGAAATATGAGGCTGATCTTTCAATCCGAGAAGTTTACTAGAAGTCGAGTGTGAAATTTAATAGTCATATGTGGGAATGACCTTGAATTACATCTAGTGGTAGAGGAATCAGGATTATCTAATTTTGTGATGCATAGATGGTTGTAAAACATTTTATAGACATGTCATATAAAGTATTTATAGTTGGTGTTTTACATGATATGAAAATATGTAAGATTAAAACTATATTGAGTACATCGTATCAGGTGAATAAATTTTTTTTTCAGGGGTGGTTGGGTATTTTTGATGAAAGTTGATGTATTTCGAGCCATCATGTAAATTTATTGCGGTTCCAAATGAAGGATGAGTTTTACCACTAGTAATAAATAACATTTTTTGGTGTGTTTAGGAATGGTAGGGTGGAAACCACATGAAGTGAATCACTGAGAAATGTGTATGGAGGTTCAATAGGCAATTTTGATGACAGAGGAACTAAATCACATGAATTGGAAATTGTGATCTGTGTCATATGGTTTGGAGAAACATAGGATTGATGAAAAAGAAGACAATGAAAACATGGGTTTCCAAAGATGGATAGTCTTGGGAAAGTGTCATCTCATTGTTTTAGTAATGGTCACATGAATTGTCTTGGGTTTTTTCATTTGGGTTCCCGAGCATTGGTGTGGATCTTTTAAAGCATGTTCAAGGATTAAAGAATTAAATGAGGCCATGTGAGTGGGAGTTGATGACTTGAATAGGTTGAGTTCAATAATGGAATTCCATATTAGTATTATGATGGATGATATTTTTTACAATTGGGGGTTTTTAAGGCATTTGTATATGAAAAATTATTTATTTTCAAGGAATTTTGATTTTTTAATTAGTTGATGGCACAAATTTTTATCCAATATTCATAAAGAAATTTAAAGAGTTTGGACTACTCTTAGTAGAGTTTATGTGTATGGAATGCTAGTTGAATTCTGTGTCGGGTTAGTGGATTGGATTTGGAAGGAATTTGGGCTAACTAGGATAAATTTTATTTCCACTGGCTAGCCAGTGGGATTGGAAATATACTAGGTCCCACTGCAGGTACCATCAGCTAGCCAGTGGCCTAATACCGGCCATCTAGTTGGGTTTAAAATGAAAATTTTCAATTTACCCACGCAAACATAATGATTGGGAAACCCCAACATTTCCCATTAGCTGGTCACATGAGTTGGGGGTCTATAACTTCTTATATTTACTTTTTCCCATTGATTTGGGGGTGGTTGAAAATGATTTTTTTAGTGATTAAAGGTATCTCACCCCCTTTTAGTGTCTCTTCATCCCATTCTTAAATTGTCTTTAATTTTTAAATATTTATTTTAGGTTTATATTCTGATCTGACAGAATAAATGTAGAATCATCCATTTGAGTTGGATCATTCATTCTGTCAAAGAAGTGGATTTCTTGAGAATACATCCACATGAATCCTCATGTTGTTTTTTAGAGGTTTTTATCTATATTGAATTTTATATGGGTATTCTTTAGAATTAGAATTAAATTATTATGTAATTATAAATTCAAATTACGGATTTTTCCTAGGTGGAGGTTAGGGGAATTCCATGGTTCATTGACATGTTTTTGGTTATGGTTCTGAAATAGCGAGGCATCCAGTTAAGTTTCTGGTTAATATGACTATTTTAATTAATTATTCTTAATATTTATAAATTAAGATCTTGAGTGAATAGTTAAATAATTAATGATTTATTTTTTCAGTATATTATAAATTCAATATATAAGGAAGACAAAAATTAAGATATTTATTTTTAAGGAAATTAAATTTATGGCAATGAAGTACTACACTATTTCATAAAATTATTTATTATGAAGGGAGTTAAAAATAATTCCATGTAATATTATATTATTTCATGAAGATATTGTAGGAAATAATTCCATTAAAAAATATTAATTGTTTTTCTTGATGAATAAATAATGATATTTGAGTATAATTTTGAAGAGTGGAAAATAATTAAAATGAAGAATGAAATTGATTTGGAATATTTATGGTGGAATTTCATACTTAGTATTTTATTATGTTTTGGGATTTTACTAAACAATTGTCCAACCATAACCAACCAAGGGCCCACCTCAACTGAAAATGTGGGACCTAGGTCTACTATATTTGAGATAGGACAACCTAACTTATCATGGAAGAAGGAGGCTTGCGGGTCGAAATGCAGAGCATGCACACAACATGAAGAAGAGAAATTGTGTTTCCACTGTGCAGGGTGACATGGTGACTGAGGGGTAATGATAGAGGTTGGTGACATAAAAATCTAGGATCAAACCCCATTACACACAACTGACCATAGAATGGAATGAGGTTTTATATAAAGCATAGGGAAAGCATATAAGATATCAATGTGGGATTCAATCTACATGGGGTACTATTCACCCACCTTAAAATGATATGTTTATATCATAAGATATTTAATCTATAAAATCTAGGCCATCTGATCATCTAGTCACCTCCATCTTAAACCTTATATAGGTTTTCATTCATATTATTTCTACATTTTATGAAGCATACATCATCGATCAAGCCAAACTTTATTTTATGAAGCTATGTCAAGATAAATATTGTTTGGATCATCATGCATGGCCTCAACGATGTTCATGCGATTGGAAGTTTTAAAAATAAATCTACTAATGTGAATTATTGAAAGTAATTTTAGGCTCTCTCATATAATTAAAAATTTTCAGGGATTTGAGGGAGTTATTGATTATGATCAGCATCACAAGCATGTGAGAACCTCACCATGAACAAAAAATCAATATCTTATAAGAAGAGATGCCATGATTTTTTGCATCATGTCAGTATGATAAATTTTAAATATAAAAATCTTAAAAGATATTAATATCAAGACTTGGTTGGAATTTAAAATATATATTTTAGGAGGCATGAAGATCAGACTTGAGGGAGAGGTATCATTTATAAATACCAAGGATACGTGGTCTAAAGAATTTTCAATCATTAAATATTTTTTAGAGCTATAATTTTAAATGAAAAATAAATTATATATGATATTATTTTTACATGAAGGGTAGAAAATCACATAATCCTTAATTGAATTTCTTGATCTAACTAAGATTCTGCGTACACACTCTATTAAATGAAGGATCTTAAAAATCTGTTAAGCACTTTCAGTTTCATGAAGGAGACATAAAACTTTGATTTGAATGAATGAGTACTGTGAACATGATTTGATTTTGTTATCATATTTTTAATGAATAATAAGAGAAAACACTATGTTAATAATTTATTGAGAAAGAACCATTTCTTATCACATGCATGAAGAGAAAATAAGAACATGCACAAAATAAAAATGTGAAGGAGTATCTAATTCACTGCATATCTATACCAGTTTTTATGAGGAAGGAAATATGAATAAAGAATAAGGATTTCACATAAACTCATACTTTATCATTGATTCATTTAACCGGATATGATTGGATAACTCAATCCACTTATATTAAATAGTTTTGGTAAAAGATACAATGAATATTGATTAAATAGAATTGATAATAGGAACATAAAATAATATGAATGAAAAATGGTAATGTAAAAAGAACATATATTATGAATTATTACATTAATACATTAATTAAGGTGAGAAATTAATGATTGAATATTGTATGTGGTTAAAGTTTATACTTTCATAAAATATTAAAAGAAGAATGAATAATTGAGGGTAGGATTCTTCTTTATTATAAGAATTTTTTGTTTGATTGATAATTTGACAAAAAATAAGATACTAAAGGTGGAATACACTTGTAAAAGAAGACATTGTATATTTTTATTTTAAGGAAGCTAAGAAGAACTATATAATTACATATATGGTGTAAAGTAGTTTCATGACCAACATGCTTATTCCATGTAGCCGATGAAGGAATTGAAGATGTATATGAGAATTAATTATCCTCTATGATAATTAAGGAATATAAATTTGAAGAAGCAAGAGAATTTAAAAAAAATATTTCAACAACATAGAGGAGAAGAAGGAGATTGTAATGGGGTCATCCAACCAGTTGCTGAAGAGGATTGAGGCTAATGTATCCAACCTATCAATTAGGAGGTAAAAGGTTGTGGTGTCTAACTGACTAATTTAGAAGAGTTGGATGCTATGGTATATTACCACGATCGACTATAGGATCAACTATCAAGCTGTATAATAGGTTTTTTCCAAAGGCATTGTAATTTTTTAGAGTATTATAAAGAGGCATCCATGTTGGGGAGGATAACTAAAATGAAAAGAAGTAGGTCTCTTTACTAACCCTTATAAATTCCATGCATTGTAATATATCATATTATTTATTAATATGAGGTGAGGTTTTGAGAAACTATTGAGAGGATTTAAAACCTTCAAAAGTTAGAAATGTGAATTTAAATGAAGTAAGTTTTAAATGTAAAGTAGTAATTCACCCCCTCTTAGTAGAAAATCTAGCAAGGATGTCTACATAATTTTTTGTAGTTATCTAATTACTATTGTCATGTGACATGTGATAGGTGTTTCAGTGGTTGGTGTAAGTTTAGATGAGATTTTAAGGGCTTATTGTGCCTTTAAGGAGATGATGTACCATAATTAATATAAACCAAAACATTATTTAAGGAAGGTGTGGACACATTGCTTCCCTATGACATTAATGATTTTAAATTTGTGGTATAAATTTTGTGGGATTTCCACATTAGATGAAACCCTTTTGAATGTGAAATTTATTAAATTTTAATTTAATTTTTAAGATAAGTTAATATGGTTGTGGAAGGTGAATGCCTTAGATGACCATAACAAAGTTAATTAGACACATTGGTCATACTAAATTGGATAGATGCCTTTGATTCCAAAGGCCAAGGCCAATAATATAGTGATTTATTGTAATTTATGGACACCCAAAAGGATTATATAGGTTTTAGGAGACTTAGAGGATCTAGCGTAGGATCCTATGTACACCACTTTAGAAATGGGTGTTGAGACATGAGATGATGAGACTAAGAGGGCCAGGTGAGAGCCATAACTTACATCGTGGATTCCAAAAATATTAAGAGGTGAAGATGGCCCTAATTAGACTTATTATCCTACTCACAGATTCATGAGACACCTCACTACTAGAGGGGATCATATACATTGTGGACTCTAATTGGGGGGGGGGGTGTAGGAGGCCCCTTGTGTTCCATCGTGCAATTTGTTGTCAAGATAAGAATACGATAAGAGATACTATCTCATATGATGTGACATGGACTAATTGAGTAGACCTAGGAGGATTTATATTCAATTGGGTGAGCTGAATAGATTGGAGAGATCCCTATACATGGAGATGGGCCTAGATCCATCTCTCGAGACTGACACTAGTGAGGTTTGACCAAGTGTCTTATGAAGCTAAGCTAGGAATTTTTCATTTCCAAGGGAGAGTAACGTTCTCCAAGTTATGTTTCTTGAACTGAGATATATGAGATGGTATTGAAGACCATTATAGGGTACCTCTGTGTATATTTTGACCAATGGGACCATGGTAGGTACCTCGATGATGAGTTAAACATAAGGGGTTGTAGTGGGATATAGACAATGATGTGGGTTGGGTGTCGTGCCAATACTTTATTGTATTTATTTATTGTTTAGTAGTTATATAAACAAGATGAATTCATGATATATTTTGGGATACAATGTAATTAGATACATAATACTATAGGAGATACTATGTATTTTGTGCTCGGTGATGGATTTTCTATGGATTTAGAGATTAGATGTTGGGAAACCATGGGACGGGAAACCAGAGCCGTGAAGTTATAAGTAGGGATTTTATTGATATAGATACCATAAATAATTTTATTTAGAGTTTGTTTATGGATAATCCATAAATTTGGTGCTTAGATGTGGACTTCCATGAGATGAGACCCCAGATTTGTGAGGATATAGTAGGGGACACAATAGATTTGGTTCTAGTAGAGCATTAGAGATTCCAAGGATTTGTAGCTTCGTTTTGGAGAACCCATGGATTTTGAGATCATAAGATGGACAATTGTGGTATGGGTCTCTATATATATGATTATATGGTTAGTTCTACCATAAATTTGTATCCCACATGTTACATGGTTGTCTTGGTCACTATAATGTGATTAGAGAACTTATCCCGAGATTAAGAGGACAAAATGACACATTTTCTTTCTCTAGGGTGATGTTTCTCCCTATCCCTCCACATGGTCCCATGCAATGCATGATGATAAGTACACCTCTGTATAAATAAGCCTAAATACTTATATTAAAGGTTCCACCTACCTCTAAAATAGATTTATCATCCTCATCAAGATCCACTAAGACACTTCTAAGTAAATTCATGCCTCATCCAAGTATTCACCACCCTCTAAGATTCTATATGAACCAAAAATTGTAAAAAATTATAATTAATTAGTTTATTAAAATGAATGAGACATAATCTATGGAAAAGTCACAACATATATATGTAGAACCAAAACTACATGGAAACTAATGTGTTCATCCTTTTGGATAATACTTCATCCATTCTAGGAAAAATCCACCTCAAATAAGCACGATTTCACCATGATCTGGTGAAATACTCACCAAATCCATATTTCAAAACCCCCCAATTTCAATGACCAAACAAAAGAAAGCAAGGATGAAGGCAGTAATTAATAGCAGTCCTACTATCTATGGTAGAAACACCACAAAATATCCACCCTTTATGGGGGTCCAAGAAAAGAAGGAGAGGGGGAGGATTTGGATGAAATGGACCTCCCCATAACCCTATTTATTCCAAAATTTTGAGGGCGATAAATTCTAAATTACAATTCTACCACTGGTTACAAAAACATGGTCAATGAAGTTTCTATGGTGTGGGCCCAAGCTATGACATGGATCAGGGAACTATACCATATCCCTCCACATAGAATCCCCTCGAGGTCTGCAGACCTACGATGTCAGACCTGTGGTTGTGACATAAAGGCCAATCCTTGACACCTGAATCTGATATAGAGAGGGATTCTACATCATATCCAACTTCAAGATCGGTTTAATACTTGTACCATCGAGGGTTTCTTATGGTAAAACCCCTTATGGTTTTGATATTTCACCTTACTAGAACATGCTATAGTGTTTACCACTTAGCTATGATATTGATGGCCCCATAGTGACAAGGATGACCCCAGAACTCCATTTATCCTCTATGAAATAAACCCTCAAGCTATGGTATTTCATTATCTGATTATTCCAAGGATATGATATTATGTGGCCTCTACGATGTAGTGTGGCCACCCATAAAGGGTTTGGGTACTCAACCACGATAGATTCCCACTCTTATGCCATTTCTCCTAAGGTGATGCTATAGGGTATCTAGTATGAGATCCCTCCATAGTGATTTCCCCATGGATATTGTGATGGGATCTTCCCTACAAAACCTCTATAATGTAGCCCCTTGACTACTGCACCAATGTCTCCAGCCCTCACATTTAAAAAAAATGTATGAAGAACCCTTACGGTGTCACCCCTCGGGCTATGACATGGTCCTTTACTCATAAACATCTTCTATATTGTAAACATCTTGTATGTGGCATGGAAAATATCCTACAATTGAAATAATTCACTAAGTTACACCTGGGCCCTTCTCTAATGCTCACCAAAGCACCTGAACAAATAACTAGGCCTCATTCCATGCCTAAAAATACATTTCATAGATATCTAAATGCTCATATTCCTGATCATAGTAACAATTCATGTAATAAACCCTATTATAGATAAAAAATTCAAACTCCCATCAAAATGTAAGAACATAGAAAACAAAGGCGAGCTATATAGCTCCATCATTCCAGAAAAGCATGAAATAATATTGATATCTAATTTCACCATTATTGGATTAGAAACTAGCATCACTATTGATATTTCTATATGGGCCATCCTATAATACCAAGAATAAAAACATATCCTTAGTATTTATTTATTTCCTTTTGATATTCTTAATATCAATCTAGTGAATCTTACTAGTATTTTATTAGTTTCCAATGGAAATTTTAAGATATTTGGTGATGTCAGGTCAAGTACATAACATGGAATATATGATATATCCTATGGAGAATTTTTTGGGAATTATATTAATACATTTTAACTCATTAAAAGGATCATTGACCTTCTTATGATTTCTTCAATATGACACTGGTAAAGACCCCTTTTTTGAGTTCTCCATGCTGATGTTTTTTTATCACTTTACCAATGTATGTTTCCAAAATGAGTAAAAGAAGATAAATAGATCTATATTTATAAATCTTTACACCTAGTATATAGGTTTCTTGTAACAATTGGAACCCACTGACAATACATACACCCCACATTAACATGGACTTCAGGTCCTAGCCTGTCAGGTACCAATAGTTTTCCCACATACATGTGGTCCCCTCCCCATGTCCCACCCAAATTCCTGAATCGGTCATCTAACTAATGAATATCCCCACATACCAACACAAGTTCTTTATAGTGTGATCTTTCCTCACTCACACACACAATGGGAAAATTTATAGATGGTCATTCATTCAGTTCACTACTCTAGGCTAAGCATTCTAAACTGTGGAGTTGTAATTAGGAAGGATCCTGAAAAGAAAGGTGAACCTTGTTTACATAAGTCATATCATTTAGTCATTTAACCATTTATTATTATGGGGTGTTACATTCTTGAACATTTAGAGCACAACATAGTCATTGTACAACATGTTTCCGTAGAGATATGTGGTCCCCTCCCTAGGGCTATCCCAAATTCCCGAATGGGTCATATGAATTATGAATATCCCCATATACCAACACATGTTTTTTCCAATGCGCTTTGTCCTAAATTGCACACACCCAAGAAAACATCCGATAAGGTCACCTATTAATATCACTACTACATAACAAAAAATCATACATGTGGATTTCTAATCAGGCCAACTCTTGAAAAGAGAGTTTCACATTCTTTCTAGTTTTCTTTTTATCACTCACACACACCATGGGCAACTTCCTAGAAGGTCACCCATTCAGATCACTACTCTAGGAAGAGTACTCTTAATTGGGGATTTCTAATCAGTTAGGCTCCTGAAAATAATGGTGCACCTTCTTTACATGATTCTATAATTTAGTCATTTAACCCTCTATAATTTTTGGGAGTTACATTGAACAACCTATAGAGCACAACGTCCTAATTTTAGACCACAAATCTCATCTCGTGAATTGAATAACAGTTAAGGTTGGGTTCTTCCTTTAATACTAATGTAAAAACACAGCCCCACTAATATCATAGATACTCTAACTTGACATGGACATCAGGACCTGGCCTTCCAGATACCAGTAGTTTCCCCACAAAATTATGGTTTCCTCCATTGGGCGCACCCACATCCTAAAAGGGTAATCTGACTAATGACTATCCCCACAAACCAACACGTGTTATTTCTAGTGTGCTTTCTCCTCACTCGAACACATCTTGGGAAACTTCCCAAAAGGTCACCCATCCTTATCACTACCCCAATCCAAACAAACTTAACTACAAAGTTCTAATTATGAAGTCTCTCGAAAATTAATACTCACCTTATCGACATGAGTGATATCATTTTTTAATTTAACACTTTGTCATTTGGGAATTTTACATTACTTCACCCATGTTTTTCATCAAGAAGAATTTAACCAACCACATATTCAAAGAGAATATAGTTTGGTCATCATTTCTGATAAAAAGTATTTCATATATATAAAATATAAAAAAAGTAAAATACTTTCACTAAATCACATACATTCATATAAATTATTATAGCTTTTTATGGAACCAAACACTTTGAATTCATTATCAAACTGAATATTACAACTCTGAGAATTTTACTTAAATCTATAAAAGGACTGTTAATTATCATACTTTGGTAGACTCATTTGGTACACCTAGTTGCATCATTTACTCACACTTGACTAAATTCCCAATAATAAAATCTATTATGAAATATAAGTGATATATGAGATAACCTAATTTAGTTGATATCGTAAGAAATATCTAAATGGGATTTATCATTACAACATGCTATAATTTGTCTTTATAGTCAATAACCTGATTTTTTTCATAACACATTTCCACCATGAAAATATTATAGGTTGACACTATAACATCTATAGAGATTTTCATATGGAAACCCTACTTTCACCTTATGGATATCATAACTTTTGGTGAATCTAATATGTTCGAAACACAATAAGTGTGCATGGAGTCCATTTCATATTCAATGTCTTCAAACCATTTACCTAAATCAAAACTCCCATTTACCTCCCATTAGGTATTAGTTTCATAACCTATATAATTTATTCACCCTGATTTTTAATAATAAATCTTTATTTCTTGGTTTTTTTATGAATATAATAAGATAATTGAGGTTCTTGTGTAACTTGATTAGGTTATTCTTCCATAACTCTTTAGGTAATGTATTCAAATTTAATATTAGAAACACCTGTACCTCATTGGTACTGAACTTCTTCATGTTTAAATTTCTTCACAATAACACTTGAACATATAAATTACTTCTTAAGGAATGCAAAAAATTGGAACACATATAGTTTGTACTTTTTAGGATTATATAAATAAAATTTCTTAGTTCCCTTGGGATAACAAAAAAATATGCATCTATCAGACTTTGGTTTATGTTTATCTATATTAAAACATTTTACCAATTCTTTACAACTATAAATCCTCATGAAATACCTTATAGGATGTTTCTAAATCCATATCTCAAATGTTGTTTTCATAAATACTTTAGATATAATATAGTTAAGTAGAAATGTAATAGTATTAGAAGTACAACCCCAGAATTTGATATGAAGGTCAAACATAATAATATACTATCAAACCATATCCAACATGCTAGGATTATTCCTCTTATATGTTCCATTAAAATGTGGTGTTCTAGGAGGAGTGAGTCATTATAACACGCTAAGAGTTTTCTATAAATTTTATTTTAAATAAATATTTTTTTGAATACCTTGTTTTAAATGAAACACTAAACTAAAAAAACCTATGACACAACTTATTAACAAAATACATTATAATTAAATACAAACATCAATTCATTATGAAAATGAACAGTGAAATTAAAAGATAATATTTAATTAAAATATTATATTACAAAAAATATATTTTTATATATAACATATTAATATTATATGTTGTATTTATAAGGTTGAGATAAATATTTTAAAATAAACGGATTTGTAAATTAAATTTCAAGAGTATAAGAATTAATTTTAATGTGATTTGGTAAAGATTATTAGATATAAAAGTACTATTTTTCAAAGAACTGATTTATTTAGTGTTGTGTTTTTTTAATTTATATAGAATAAATAATGATTTCAATAAAATATATTGATAATATCTATGAGAAAAATAAATTAACAACCATAAAATAGTTTTTACTAGGAAAGTAATAAGAATGAATCCATTTTATAAGTAAACAATTTTTTAAGAAAAAACTTCCCTTTGTGTGTTATGAATTTTTCATTATTTTTTAAAAAATATATCATTTTAAAATATTTACGTAGTATATTGTTAATATATTAATACTAAAATAAATTTTAATTTATGGGAAATATAGAAAGGATCAAATACTATTTTAAAAATCTGTTTTTCTATAAAACTATTTTTTATTTTATTTTATACTTCAATTTATATTTTAATTTCAAAATCTTATAATTTTAAATATAAAAAGAGAACTAATTTTGGACTCCACATGGAAATATTTTCTTAGAGTCCATTTTTTAGATTTTATAAAATGTTGTTTTTCGGATGAATAGTAAAAAATAACGTGTTTACAAATACTAAAACATTTATCATATTGTCATGATATAAATGTGAAATATAAATTTATTAAAACCTTTTATTGATGAAATAATTATTTTTATATGTAAAATTATTCATTTTAAAATTAATTTGTTTGATTTAGAATCTTATGTTGGACATTTTAGATCCTATGTTATATTTTTCATAGGTATATTTTTATGTGTTATAAATTTATTTATTTTAAAATTAATTTTTATCATTTTTATAAATTTGTTATTATAAAATTGTTCTCATATTTCGAATAATAATATCGAAAGTATTTAATAAGGGGAATATATTTAATAATTATAATAATTATTTATCGAGTTTAAAAATTGAGTTACCGTGGTAGAAATAAAATATAAAAGAAAAGTTAAATTAAGGGGAAAGGGCCTAAAACATCTTAATAAATATCCCTTATTGGGGTAGATAATAGATAGAATAACTATGAATCATCACATCTTAATTATTATCCACTTTATATCCACTTTAATTTGAGTGTGATTTGAATTTAATATAAATTTTTTATCATTTAGAAAAGTGCTTCACTCTCTCTTATAAAAGGAACCATTCAACACCCTACTTCTACTCAATCCATAAACCTTTTCAATATACTAAAATATTCAAAATTATCTTCCTATTTCCCTTCTAAATGTTATATAGGTTTGAGTCCCACCAAAATACCTTTCTATGTTGGCAAATGAGTCATCTCAAGGAGTAAGTTAAAAACTCATAATCACTCCTTTTTAATTTATATTAATTTTTTTATTATTATACCTTATCCAAATTTATTCAAGTCATGTTAAAATATTTAAATAAATAAAATTATTTTAAAAAATATTTATTATGTTTATGGGATAATAAATTTCTAATTACGTCCAAACTATTCAAAAAAGAAAATGTCGCACTTGTTACGAGTTGACTACCACCTCCAAAAATGATGTTTTTTTCTTTTTCATCACCATATTGAATGGATGGTTATAAAATATATTTGACTAATATATATAATATGAAGTTTAAATGTATATAATTAATATGGTTTTAAAATAATTACATGAAAATTAATTATCATTATAATATAATCCGTTGATATCGGTAAATTACTCACAACAAGCTCATCATTGTTTCCATTTCTTCAAACTATTCCCATTATTCTAATCAAATGAACATGAGTATAAATAAATTATTTTAAAAAAAATTATTTTAATACATTTTATAATATATGAATCCTTAAATTGTTGTCAATGAATCTTTTCTGGTAACTCCATTATGAGACATGTATGAACAATCAGAATTATTAACATTTAATGATGAAAATAGATGTTAACTAAGGAATATATGGGTAGTAAATTATTATAATTGAATAATATAAAAATAAAATAAAAAATAAGGTTCCAGATTAAGTTATTCATATTTTATTTTCTATTATACAAGATGTTAAATCACTATCATAGAGGTGGAGAGTAAAGGTAAGGGACTTTGTGAACTCAAATTTCCTTTGAGTTATAATGGTTCTTCTTGAACATATTTGTTATATTATTTTGTACCACCCTAATACACTGTTATATGATAATTTATCCATCCCTCTTGAGAAAATTAAAAATTTTAATTCAAATATTCTTATTTGATGAACTAATTTCTCATGAAATTATAACATCACTAAGAATAACTCCCATACTCTTCAAAAATATGTTTTTATTCCATATCCATATTATTTCTTCCCAAAAATGTCCTAATTAATTTTTTTCTCAAAATATTATGAAATATTTCTAATGATATTAATTTTTATCTTCATATAATTTCAAAATTAAACATTATTACTCTTTTAACAACATGGGTTTCATTAAAGATATTTCAAAATATAAAAAGTCATTTCTTTAGTGATAATTTATTTTATATTCCACACCACATTTTGTACATAAAAATTATTTCATTTGAATTATATATTATTTTTATTTAGTTTAAAATGTTGTTTTAAAAAGGTTTATATGTTACCATAACAAAAAATTCTTTTGATATTGAAACACAACTTCATCGCTTAAGGATAATGTTATGAATTTTTTTAACGAGTCCTTTCAATTTTCTTTCTATTTTTCTCTTTAAAAGTTCTATGTCCAAAGGATTTCTTTATGAATATCCTTATAATTTAATTTATAAAAAACATATTTTGGGTTATTTTTTTATCAGTTGATCTAATTATTGAAGTCATTTTATGTGATACCATATAAAAATGTTATAAAACCCATTCTATTTCCATGGTATTTTTCCTGATATGATAAATGATTGATTTTATATAGAACACATATGTATTTATTTTTAAGAATGGGGTATTATATCAACCACTAATGTACTGGTTCATTTTATATATCTAATGATATAAAATATTCCACAAGTTATGAAGCTTGGGTCACTAATGGGCCGCAAGTGACAATGCTTGAGTCAATAAAGGTTGGTAAATTACAATACTTAGTGATATAATTAGCCAAGAGTTATAATTATCAAGACACTAATGGTTTAAAAAATAGTGATAAATGAGAAACTATATAATGGGATGTTGGATCATGATTCATGTATCACTATGTATTATTTTTCTACGATTATGTTTTTTTCTATAATTCATTGTTATGATACTATTTGGGCTCACAAATATGAAAAATACAATAGTTTAGTTGAAATAAAGAATGAAATAAATTTTAAGGTATTGGATAAGAACAATAATACCTCATAGTTCACCAATTACCATGAGATCACCAACCTCATGAATCAATAAGAACTGTGAGTTTTCCAACCACATGGAGTATCGTACCATGCTGTGTCAGAGTAATAAATTTACTACATTTCTCTATGGACTCACCTCATTAATTAGTGATACAAATATATTGGGGTCATGGTTCCTTTTTTGAAACTTCAGGAGGTGGAATCCCTTAATACTCTGGGCACAAGTTTACCTCACCGCATAGTTGACCTTATAGAGCCTCTAACCTCATGATAAAGGAGTAGTAAATTTTACTGAGCTGTGAGGTCCTTCTGTGAATGCCGTTTGAGATCATCACAACTCAACACATGACTAATACACATAAACCATTATTTTGGGAAAATGATCACTCAATTATTACTATAAATACCCCATTCCTCCCAAATAAATCACATTCATATAGAGGGATTTATGGTGGAATTTAAAATGATAGGCACAATTTAAACTTTTGTATATTCTTCACAAAAATATAGGAAACCTAGAGAAAACCATTATTATAAACAAAAGATCTCAAAAATGAGTATGTTAGGCTCATACCATGAGGTGAAATCCCATATTATTTCTCACAAGGAGAAAACTATAGAGGATGATCTTATAAGGTTCGACCTATGAGTTAACCTAATGAGGGCTAGCTCGTGAGGCCAAGATTGCAGAGGCCAACCGTTCAAATTCAAGAACATAAGGTCAATCCTGTGGAAGAAAAATATATAATTCCAAGCCCATAGAGTAAACCATCATGAAATATATTCCCTGAGGGTAATTTTTTCAAATATATCCCCTAAGGCTAGTAAATAAGATTAACCTCATAAAGGTCATCTCGTTAAGTCACTTCATAAGGTCCAGTTCACAAACCTCCCTCTTTGAACATTGTCCCCTATTCAGGAAATTTTTTTACTCATGAATTTTAAAATTTAAATGAGGATTATGAAATATTTTTAAATAGAGTTGACAGATTCATTTCACAAGGTTAAAAACCCAAAAAGGAAACGATGGGAACCCATCTAAAACCTCCAAGAAAATACAATTAGGGCATACACAATAGAGAACACCCCTTGAATCATGTATTACCTTGATAAATGGTGTACCAAATTTTTTATCCACAATTCATAAAACTATAATATAATCATTGTAACACGCTAATATTTTATGATTCTTTTCAAATAAATTTAATTTCTTCGATATATTTCATTACACACAAAATAATGTTTTAACAAACATCAATATACTAATAATATTATTATTTAAACATGAAAGTTATTACCTTTCCATTAAAGATGGAGTTATTAATTGGAATAATAATAATTTATAAATATCTTTAAATGTTTTAGATAAATCAAATATATTTTCAAGTAAAGACTTCACATGATTTAAAATACATTTTATTCCACAAAAATTGTTTTTCTGTTTTTGTCAAAAAATAATATGATCAATTTACAACACTTTTATAAATTTATTTGAAAAATGAACTATTTTTTTAAAATCAACATATTAAAATTATCTTATAGAGAGGTTTTGATAATTTTCTGAAAATGTTAATTTTTCTATGAGTAGTGAAAAATAATGATTATTATTGAAAACTACATTTTTTATTTAATGTATTTAAAAAGATAGATTATATTGATAATTGGATTAAAAAATAATATTATTTCAATAGTATTTTTATTATTCTAATTTAGGTTATTGGAATCAATTTTTTGTACAATTTTTATATAAAACATCTTATACTTTTGAAAACCTTTTCCTTGGATAACCCCATTTTCATTGTATATGCGGGTTTAATTTTAAAGTTATTTCTATTATTTATATAAATTAAATTTTGAAAATTGGATTTCATAATTTTAATAACCATAATTAATTTTATATAATAATTTAAAATTAAATTTTTCTCATATTGAATAGTAAAAATAGTAAAAATTAATTTCACGATTAATGTTAAAACTGGTTTACCGGTGGTTATCTAAATATATATTGGCTAAAATTATCTAAAAACATATCAAAATAAAACTTTATATCTCTATTTATCATATAAGGTTCAATAAGTATCCATTATTGAGTCTTTTTGAATTTTTAAAGGGGGGGGGTTAACCTTTTCATTTAAAAAATTCCATGTGCGTCCACTGCCTAACTTATAAAAGGGCACAACTATCCTATCCTCTTCACAATTGATAACATTATCCGGTTTGAAAACAATACAAAAATATCTTAATTAATTTGATCCCCACATCCTAGAGGCCTTAGTATTTTTATGAAACCCTCCTAAGAAGGATGTAGGTGTTATCCTGAAGAGTTTTTTTCGAAGGTGAGTTATAGTCCTTAACCATACATTTTCATTTTATTTATTCATATAAGTACTTAAAATGTTATTAAAAAATTATTATATAATAAAATATTTATTTCCAATATCATTAAATTTTATTATGTCAATTTAAGGACCTATATCAATCTCATATCCTATCAACTAGGAAACGAAACTACCGATCTTGTGTATAGAGGACTACCGCCTCACGAACCGATATAATTCTTTTTCTGTCACCACCTATCATGGATAATGATAATGATTGACTTAATGTTTATATATTTGATATTTGTTAAATATATACCCCTAGATTATAGTATTGATTTTACTTTGTTAAATTATTATCCTTTATAAAATGATAATGTCGCTCATGCATATGTGTGGACTATTACCTCCACAAAGCGATGTGATTCATTTTGATTTTTCCATGGAAGGTAATAAGGATATATTTAGTGAATATATACGATATATATGGAATAAAAAATTATTTAATGTTTATTTATTATTCACATTTATTCCATTCCATACCTCGAGAAAATGTAAATAGAGCCCATGTGAACGTATGACCTACCGTCTCCATGAATATTTTAACCCATTTTCTATCTCTATTTTTTATAGAAGAATATAAATATGTACATAGTGAATTAATATTATATTTATATAAAAATTAAAATCATCGATACGATGGAATCAATATAACATTTCGTGGTCTAAAACTACCGAACCAAAACATAGATGAAAAAAAAGCCTATTTAACCAGAAACAATGATTTTAACAAAGAATTTTTAATAAACTGGTGATAAATGATTATAATATTATAATAAATGGTTTTATAAGTTTTATTATATTTTTTAAATATATTTATAACAAACCTATATTTATTATATTTTTCATGGGACATGTGTTGTATTCATCACATGTTTCTTTTTTAAAGTGTATATACTAACCATAAAGGTATTTTATGAATATTATCATAATAATTACGGGATAAAAATATAGATATAAGTTTAATTATTTCATGGGGAGTATGATTCAAAGGGTACCAAAGTGGTTAGGGTTCCATGATACAATCTCATTAATCATCGATATTTTTTATGATTACACTTATGATGGCGAAATCCTATAACATGTCACTCTGGAAAATCATTTATTTTATTATCCTATATATATTTATTGATGATTCATGTTTTAATTTCATTTTTATCTATTTATGTCTTATAAAAATCTAAATAATTCTATTTAACAAATTTTTACTTTATTTCCATCTTCAGTTGAAAATCCTTTTTCTTATATGTCCGTGTTTTCTAAAAACTTTTTAAAGAAATTTTTTAATATTATACAATGATTTTTGAATAAATTTTAACCCATGTTTGAATACATAAAATACTGTTTAAAAGGAATCTTATCTTTGTTTCCTAAATAAGTATATTTTTACTTTTTATCAAAATTTGAAAGAAATATTTGTTTTAACATGTACGACATTAGAAATATTTACCGCCATCATGAATGATCATTGAATTAAAACATCCTTTGAAAAATTATATGTTTATTTTCATATAAAATTATATTTTTAATATATAGAACTTTTTTATATTTAAATGGGTTATTTCAAAGTGGAAAGTTTATTTTCCTCAAGAAATATTCCAAGTGATATTTTAAAATCATTTTCCATAAAGCATGAAATCATTTGATTTTATTAAATATTTAATAGGGATGTGATCAAATGATCAATAAATATTATTTATTTGGACATTTTTTGATAATATTGAAATGATGTCTATGAAACCCATTTATTTTCCATGGGTTATGCTATGATGAGTTGATGAAACTATTTTGAATCACATTTCATTCCATCGGTTAGGATAATATGAATGTTTTATGATATTTTGGAATAAATATATATTATTTTTATTATGTGATGGGTTGGTGATATATCCCCCTCCAACCCATTGGGTAATTATTAATGTTCTATGAGACCAAAAGGTAAATTTTAGGTTATCCCAAGCCCAAAAGAGGGTACATAAGAGGTCATACCAAGACCCAAAGTGTGTACAATGGTGGTTATCCCAATATTTAAGTAGGTATATGTATGGTTATAAAAAATATAAAATTTTCTAAAGTTTTTAGTGGGTATCCCTAACTGAAGATTTTCCATGTTTATGTGTATGCCACAAATATATATCTTATGCTAATGTTATAATTTTGAAGATTATTTCCTTTGATTCCTTTATGATTCATATCTTATAAAATTCCATAATTTACTCTATGACTCATGTATATGATCTATGAAATATAGAGTATGGGTTTCAAATGTTATTATCATGTTACTAAACCCTCTTAATAATGTTATGCTTATATAATAAATGATATCTAATTTGTTTGAACTTACTAAGCATATGATATCACCCTTTATTTTGATTCATTTACCTAGGTTATGAGGAAATTCATTATATATGATTTGTATAAGAGGGGTTATACTTATGAAACAAATGGTGGGGGATGATGTATTTCACTTATGGACTAGTTATTTATGATTATAAGTTTCCAATGGTACTAGTCCTATAGGATTCTATAATGGATTGTTATGTAATGTAATGAATATTACTTTATTAAGATGTTATATCAATATATAAAAATCCTAGGATGATATATATAGTATCAGATCAATGATTAGTTAACCATTTGAAACTGGGATGAGAAAAATTTAATAAAAATAATAAGGATAAGTCTAATTGTAGTAAAATATGCTAGTGTTGGACTGAGGGATATTATGAGTGGTTTATATGAACTTTTATCAATATATGTATAATAAAAGTGGATATGGATCTGGTATAGTTATACCTAATGGGAATAACTCTAAAAATGCTGAATTGGGATTTGAATATATCATAACCTGGTGCACGATAATGGTCCTTGCTTTACACCTAATTTGATACTCTCAAGGAATATGTTTTTGAAAATTCACAAATTATTTTTGATCCTTTATGAATTATTTGAATATATGATTTCCATTAAGTCCTAGGTTAAACCTATGGTTTCACAAATTAAAAATATGGTGTCATTTTTTAGACATTCTATAAGTCATTTTTCATGTTTATTTTTTCCCTCACTAGGATTATTATTTATCACACTATTTTTTTAGTCAATGGATGGAAGCTGAAGAAATCATATTCAAACAGGCTGTGATGGAAATTTTTGTGACTATGAGTATCCAAATTGGGTGATGACTGGGGAAAATTATATTTTGATTATAACTAATCATATATCATGATATATGATTAATTACATGAACTTTAGTGAGATTCTTAAAGTACCAAAAAAGAATAAGATGGACTATTTTAAATTTTTTTGTGTAAATGAACATGGTGGAAAGAATATTGTCCTTTATAAATGTCAAGAAGATTGGAAGAATAAACTAGAAGAATATCTCTAATTGGCATAAAGATGTTTACTATATTGAAATTAATATCACAGACAAATGAATTACCAATAAATTAAATGACTTAAATGTGGGAAACTCATGCATTACTCGAGCCAATTCCCGGAACTAAGTGTTATCCCTAGACTAAGGAAATACCTATGTTATACCAAATTATTATAGTAAAATGGTTGAAGTATTTATGTATTGGGATTACAGAATTATATTGTTGAAGTATTTTTACCAATGGTATTTTGGTTATAAAAATCATGAGACAAATAATCTTTTTGCTAATTTTGAAATCATATATGGATTAATGTAAGATTAACTTAAGAGTTATGAATACCATCACGGGTTTATGAGATTAAAGTTGATCATAAGTATAAAGTATTATAATCCCCTTTTAAGTTTCTAAGTGATGGTATTTTAATGTTATTAATGACATTTTGGGAGAGGTTTTATTGGAATAAGGTATATATTACTCTTAGGTTCAACTTGATGTATTATTTTAAGAAAAATGGTAATTTCATAAGTTTAAAGATATTAATATTCATCATATATTATATGAAATTTTAGGATTAAGGGTATTTTTAAATATGTTCAACAAATTTATAGGGAAATTATAAGTATTAAATTAATATAGTTTTAATAAAAAGGACAACCTATTATATATGGAATGCCCATGGGGATTTAACCCACAATCGAATGATGATATGGGTGAATCCATTACCAATTACCTATGTGGTGTCTTGGTTAGAATAACTTTTTTTTTAAATTATATGAAAAATAAATACTAGATTGATTTTGGGAACATATTTTTTATTATAGAGATAACCATGGGATTTAAAAATCACATAGGAATATCTTATGCCTCACAACAATTAACATTTCATGAGAACTATTACTAAAATCATGATTTGGACTCAGATAAGATAATTATTAAAAAAAATATATGGTGGAATTATCTTTTTAGAGGAATATTTAATATATATATATACTGATCATAATATTTTAAATTACATATTCACTAATAGAGAGTTGAACACGTTCTAGAGAATATGGTTAGAGTAATTTCATGATTACAATGGCTCAATACATTTCCACCATAGGATAACGAACAAGGTGGAAAATTAAATGAGTGAAAAGAATCTTGCCATATTATCTAAGATAAGGATAAAGAACATCCAATAATTTTGGATTAATAAAGTGTGTATCTATAAATCTGGAAGGAATGTGATAAATTATATCTTTATCAAATTAGTTTTCAACCGTATATTCAATATAAGATTAATGAGGTGAAAAATAAAGATGTATAACTACAGAAGAAGTTTATAAATTTTCAAAACATTTACTTTTATTATTTTGGGATGATTTGGTTCAGAAGACATTTTTGTGTTCCATAAATACCTGATTTGAATAAGGAGATGTTAGAGGATTATTATAGTTCTTCATTCTCTATTCATACTAAAAGTAAAAATATGTATAGAAATTTGAAAGAGTATTTATAGTGGGATTCTATGAAGGGATATGTTACAAAGTTTGTATCTCAGTACTTGGAATGCCTTTAAGTGAAGTCTTAGAGAAAAAAGTCTAAGGAGATTTGACAACTATATACCATACCAGAACAAAAATGAGAAAACATCACCATGTATTTTTTTCATTATAATCTTCCAAACATCTAGAGAGAAAAATTTTATATGGGTTATATTTGATCACCTTATGAATCTATCACACATCATTTACCTTAGAGAAAAATTCTATCTTGATCTGATTTCAAGGCTATATATTGATTACTGTGTAAGGTTGTATTAAGTACCACATTCTATTGTATCTAATCAGGATCTTATGTTTTCCTCAATGTTTTGGTGAAGACATATGTAGTCTATAGATATAGAGTTATGTTTCTGCACTACATATCACCCCTATACATATGTTCAGTCTAAGTGAACAATTAAAATGATAATGGATATGATAATAGATTTTTTCAATGAATTTAAATGGTGGTTGGAATGAAAAAATTCCTCTAGTAAAGTGTTCATACAACAATATCGTTCACTCATGAATTCATATGAATCCCTATTAAGTATTATAAAGAAATATGTTTCAATTCTCAATGTGATAAGATGAAGGTTGAGAATGAAAGCTAATGGGACCCAATCTAGTAAATGAAATGAGAGAGAAGGTTTGATCAATTCAACAACACACACACTACTGGAAATCTAGCATTTCCCAACGGTTTAGAACCGTGGGGAAGTAAGCCGTTGGGAAAGGCTTTTCCCAATGGTTTACACAGAACTGTTGGGATAGGTTAGAAAAAATCAACCTATCCCAACGGTTCTTCCAAACTGTTGGGAAAGGCCTTTCCCAACGGTTTGGCCCGTTGGGAAATCAACAAATAATTTCCTTTCCCAACGGTTCCATGAACCGTTGGTAAAAACCACCATGAGACAGGGTATCCCAACGGGTTGAAACCGTTGGGATAGGTGTTTTTACCAATGGTTCCTTGAACCATTGGTAAAAACAGCTACATAGAGCCTATGCCAATAGTTTGAAAACCGTTGGCATAGGCTTTGCTGTGCAAATTGCACAGCAGCCTGCAATTTGCACAGCAGGTCTGGTTTTTGGGCATTCACCCTCGGTTTCAATTCAATTTTCAATCCAATTATGCCCTCGTTTTCAATTCATTTTTCAATCCAATTATTGTACCTGTAACACATATAATGCATACATATAGAGAAAAAACCAACACATACAAATAATGAAAACCAACCAACCAACACATATAATGCATCCTGAAAATATACTCATCCATAATTAAAGTAGAATTCATAACATAATTATAAACATACATAATTCATTTAGAATTAATTTTAAAATTTAGATGACAATCATATGTGGAATCAGGAATTCAATTCATAATTTGATTGGTTTTTCATATACCATATATTTTTAATAGAAATGATATCCATTTTAAACAAAATACATACATCTGGAATGATACCGGTCACACCGTGCCTCGGATTGAGGTGAGGTTAACTCGTACACGTCACAAATGAATCATTGATCGTTGTCCTAAAGTATCAACATATTCCGAAATCGTTTGGTCGGTTTTGCGTATGTTAGTTGTTGTTTTCACTTAAAATGAAGTGTTTTTTAAATAAAAGAGAGACAATTTGAATGGTGTCGGCCACACCGCGTCTCGTATTGAGGCGGGGTTAACTCGTACACATCACAAATTACCCATGGATTATTGTGCTAAAATATAAACACAATCAGAATGTGTTTGGTTGGTTTTCCGTATGAATTTAAAATGTAGTCCATTTTAAAGAAAAGAGATACACTTAGAGTGGTCTCGGCCAAACCGCGACTTGGATTGAGGCGTGGTTGACTCGTAAACGCAACATATGACCCATGAATCATTGTCATAAATTTTCAACAGATTCCGAATGCGTTTGGTCAGTTTTTCATATGTCAGTTGTTTATTTCACTTATAATCTTGTCCATTTTAAACAAAAGAGACACAGTCAGAGTGGTACCGGCCACACCGCGTCTCAGATTTAGACGGGGTTGACTCTTACACGTCTCAAATGACCCATGGATCATTTTCCTAACGTATCGACACAATCCGAATACGTTTGGTCGGTTTTCCGTATTCCAGTTGATGTTTTTCACTTAAAATGACGTCCTTTTGAAACAAAAGACGGACACTATGAGTGGTACCGACCACACCGCGTCTCCAATTGAGGCGGGGTTGATTCGTACACGTCACATATGACCCATGGATCGTTCTCCTAAAGTTTAAATGGAAACCGAATGCGTTTGTTCGGTTTTCCGTATGTACTTAAAATGTTGTCCATTTTAAACAAAAGAGTGACACTTAGACTAATCCTGACAACACCGCGACTCAGATTTATCCCGGGTTGGCTCATACATGTCACGTATGACCCATGGATCATTGTGATAAATTATCAAAAGATTACGAATGCGTTTGGTCGGTTTTGCGTATGTCAGTTGTTCTTTTCATTTATAATCATGTACATTTTAAACAAAAGAGACAGAGTTAGAGTGGTGTCGGCCACACCGCGTCTCGGATTAAGACGGGGTTGACTTGTACACATCACATATGACTCATGGATCGTTGTGCTAAAGTAACGATAGAATCCGAATGCGTTTGGTCGTTCTTCCGTATGTCAGTTGATGCCTTTCACTTAAAATGAAGTCCTTTTGAAACAAAAGACGGACACTTTGAGTGGTGTCAGCCGCACCGCATGTCGGATTGAAGCGGGGATGATTCTTACACGTCACATATGACCCATGGATCGTTCTCCTAAAGTTTCAACGGAAACCAAATCCTTTTGGTCATTTTTCCGTATGTACTTAAAATGGTGTCCATTTTAAACAAAAGAGAGTCACTTAGAATTATCCTGGCCACACCGCAACTCAGATTCATCCTGGGTTGGCTCGTACACGTCACATATGACCCATGGATTGTTGGGATAAATTATCAACAGATTCGGAATGCGTTTGGTCGGTTTTCCGTATGTCAGTTGATGCTTTTCACCTAAAATGACGTCCTTTTGAAAAAAAAGAGGGACACTTTTAGTGGTGCTGGCCACACCACGTCTCCGGATTGAGCTGAAACCACCGTGAAACATTCTAATTATTATTCGTGACGTGTACGCGCAGACGGCACGTCAATCAGACGTGCGGTTTGCGCGGTACGACTCAATATTCGTGTTTTAAGTGATGCGCGCGCTTCGTAAACACACGTGAGGGGGGTCCAAACGGGCCGAACGAAGTCGGAATGGCCTGAAATCAGACGAAAAATACGGGAGAGTGATTTATGAAGTGGTCGAGTAGACGGCACGTCAATCGGACGTGCCGTGTGCCCGCGGTGACCGACAACGTAGTTCTGGTGTCAGAAACGGCCAAAACGGGTGTCCAACGGTCAAATTCATAGCGGACGACCTCAGATTGAGCTTAAACCACCGTGAAATATTATAATTATTATTCGTGACGTGTACGCGCAGACGTCACGTCAATCGGACGTGCGGTTTGCACGGTACGACTCAATATTCGTATTTTAAGTGATGCGCGCGCTTCGTAAACGCGCGTGAGGGGGGTCCAAACGGGCCGAACGAAGTCGGAAAGGCCTGAAATCAGACGACAAATACGGGTGAGTGATTTCTGAAGTGGTCGAGTAGACGGAATGTCAATCGGACGTGCCGTGTGCCCGCGGTGACCGACAACGCAGTCCTGGTGTCATAAACGGCCAAAACGGGCGTCCAACTGTCAAATTCATAGCGGACGACCTCAGATTGAGCTGAAACCACCGTGCAACATTCTAATTATTATTCGTGACGTGTACGCGTAGACGGAACGTCAATCGGACGTGCGGTTTGCGCGGTACGGCTCAATATTCGTATTTTAAGTGATGCACGCGCTTCGTAAACGCGCGTGAGGGGGGTCCAAGGGGGAGGGGGGTTGTCCAGGGTCCAAGAATGAGGGGGGTTGTCCAGGGAGTTCACAAACACACAACCACTAAAAGACAACAACATCCATAAAAACAGACAATATATAAAAATAACTCAACTCCAATACTATACTACGAGTCTAGATAAAACCAACAACTAGAATAGATTAAACATCAAATCTCAGTAATATAAGTCAAAAATGTAACGGATCAATATGTCCCACATCAGCATCAGCATCACCATCATCATCATCATCATCGCCCTCGTCATCGTCCTCCTCATCGTCCTCACCCTCCACAGCGCCTTCCTCCTCGCCTTCGCCCTCCTCCTCGCCCTCCTCATCTCCCTCCTCTTCCGCATCAGACTGCTCGCCATCATCATCTTCAAGATGGACATTGGCCTGACCACCACTGGAACTGCCACCTGGTGCACCATATATAGAATGTATCGACGACATGTATTCATCAATCGCTGGGCTGGCCTCTGCTGGAAGTGTTGGACGTAGAACTTCAATAAATTTCATAAATGCACTGTTTTCCCTAGCAGACTGTTCTGCCGTCTCTGTGGCCCTTTTCTCAGCCTGTTCTACATGTTCCCTAACTTGCTGCAGCTCGGTGGCACTACGACTCGTACCTGAGGCAGGCCAATACCTCGTCGGGGCTATCCTAGGTCGGCAGCGTACTCTGCCAGAATGATCCTCTCCCAACACCTGATGTAAGTGATCAGATGGCCCAAAATTGTCTGCTTCTTGGGCATCGAGGGCCTCTAAAGCATCCTGTTACAAATATAAATATATTATTAAGTTATGAAATAGATATTAAAATATAAAATCAACAGATTAAAACTTACAATCTGCTGCTGAGTCGCTTCGTTGACAGCACTTCCATCCTTTTTTCGTCTACTCGAGCAAAACAGTTTTGCTCGAGGCACACGTCCTTCAATATTTTGTACTTTCCTCTACAATGACATTGAAAACAAAAGTTATATAAAGACTTCATCAAATAATTAAATAATTGAGGAAACAAAAGAAAATGTAAGTCGTAAAGAAAACTTATAAACAATTGTCATACCTGCTGCCTCTCATGATCCGGCATCGTCGTTCGTCCTACTGTATGGAGGTATTTTTTTGCATCAATGTTTTTTTTATTTTTTCCAGATGATTCCTAAATAAAATTCGATAATGCAAAGGATAATATTAATGCAAAACTTAAAAGTTATTATTTAAATACCTCAAATGTAATTCATACCTTAAACTGGGTACTCGTCCAATGAGTAATCATCTGACGATACTGCTCTATAGGACAATCATCCACGACTGGTACCGCCTCTAACTCAGTGCCAACTCTAGCATGCCAGCCAATATACAGCTCATGCTTGTAGGCTCTCCAAAGCTCGCCTAAATCCTTTAGACGTTCCAGTCGTGCACCATCACCATCAGGAAAATTAAATCGAAGCTGAAATGAAAATATTAATTCATATAAATACAAAAAAAAATCATGGCATTAAATACAACAGATTTTTTTACCCATATCTCTGCCCAAGCTCTATCTTTGACCTCATGTGGCAAATGTCTCCACGACAGCGGGCTGACGGGAATGATGTCGGAGTATTTGGCAAGCGTCTCCATAAAACTCTGACATTGCTACCCTATTTTCTCAACCATCTGATTGTCTTCATTATATTCCACCATAACCTGTGTGCGACGGTTCCACACCGAACACATGCGTGTACGGCCCCGCCCCCGCCTCCTTTCAGTAGATGTATCTGTCATGAAAGAAAAACAAATATTTTATCAAAACATGTTATAATGAAAATAAATATTGCTATAAAAATTTGTTAGGGTTTTATAAATATACCTGCGCTAGTCTGATCAATGAGTGGCGCCGAATCCACAGAACCTGATGGAACACCCTCTGGTGGAACAGGAGTCGAAGACGATGGAATATAAAAGCTCGGAGAGACAAAAGTAGAAGGAAAAGAAGATGGAACAGCTGTATGACCTGATGCTGACTGGGGAGTGGGAATCATCATGGGATGTGAAAATGATGGGGCAGAAGATGCAGAAGGTAGCGAAAACATGGGAGGTCTAAATATCCCGTGTGTCCCTAACGACACACCGGGATCAGAATGTGGGAAGGCTGAAATGTCAGTGGGAGGGGCAGGGTCTAGTCGGGCACGCGCAGCTCTACGTCCACCTCTGGTACGAACCCTCCTCGTACCACCGGCCTGAGTACTAGGACCAGTACTAGGCTCCTCGTCGAATAACTGTCGACGTAATGGTGGATCCTACAAAAAAGTTTACAAAAAAAATTAATCACATGACATTATATATTCTGTAAATATATATATATATATATATATATATATTTGAAATAAAGTACTCACTGTAGGCACTAATGGTGGAATGCCCATCTCCTCCATCCGACGATTGTTCTCCGCCATTTTTTTTCTTCGTCTCTCTACAATTGGATGCATTTCCTGCATTGGAAAACAAATATGTAATTAATTAGAAAAAAAATTAATGTGTAAACCAAAAAACTAAATATATGAGGGAATGAGGGGATTCATTAGTAATTTAGCTATCAATTGTTTTAGAAGAGCTTGAATGAATTTAATAAAACATACAAGTTGTAATGTTCACCAAGTTAGAAATATTGTTTGATTTGGTTTGAATACAGTTCAATTCCAAATTAGAAAATGCAATTCAAATAAAACAGCAACCAATAAACATTGAAAATTCACATAACAGTCAAGTCAGCTAAAACATATTTGTGATCAATACTAAATAAATATGAATATTACCAACCTTAACAACCCAACTCGAGGTAAACCAAAAGAATTGAGAACATGGATGAATGATTCTATATATTTCCAACCACAACTTCAGGTTCACAATCAACTCTGACAATTGAGCTATTGGAGTCATCAAAAGAAATAAATGGATTGGTTCCAATGGCAATAGGGACAGTGTCAATTCCATCATCATCATCATCAAAAATATGTCTTGGAATTACTTCAACTATGACACCAAATTCAGGTTGAAGTTGATCTTTGACATAAAAAACTTGTTTAGCCATTGAAGCCAACACATATGGTTCTTCGGTTGCAAGAGTGCGGGTCATATTAATTACTCGAAATCCACAATCATCAATAAATGTGCCATGTCTAGTCATCGAATCAAACCAATGGCATTTCATCATTGTGACTCGTCCATGAGAGTAATAATCCAATATTATTATTTTCTCAACGACTCCATAATAACCCACATTTTCAAGTCGCGGTCTACTATCTGATGCACTGGCATAACAATATGTTGTGGCAGTAACCATAATACCATCATGTTGTGTTCTCATGTTTTTGTCTCGTTCAGTGACAATAAATCTGTTCCCATTGATAACAATTGATTTACAGTCACGAACCACGGTATTAGGACCAAAAGCCAAAGCTCTTATTTCCTCAGAGACAGAGTCAGCAGACAAACTCAATACCTGCAATATAAATGACAGTTAAACTTAAGTAAATATTGAAATAATTAATTTAAACAGTAGTATTTTTACCTTCAATTTAAACCAAGCAGAAAACTCTTTGCTATGCAAAGTCTCTCTCCTTCTCAAAGATAAAGAACGATGCTTCCTATTTATCATTGTTTTATGTTCCCTGTAGATAAAAAAATATGAATAGTTTAACAGATATATATGTAAGATATACATATTCAATTTTGTTACCTGATATAGTCATCGAACAAATCACAGTTGAAAAAAACTGTGCGATGTGCCATCTCCCGCTCTTCATGGCTTAATGTCTTCAATGTATATGATCCAGGAATTCCTCCTGTTTGAGGAAGTGATGGAAAACTGGGTTCAATTTGCTCATATTGTTCTTCTTCATTTCTCATTGGTCTGTTCATTCTTGTAGTAAGATCAGACAAATACATTGAACAGAAATCCATACATTCTTGAGCTAAGTAACTGTTCACGATAGAACCTTCGGGATGATTCTTGTTTCGAACATAAGACTTTAATGTGAACATATTTCTTTCAGTTGGATACATCCAACGAAAAGAAACAGGTCCTTCGATAAGTATTTCATTTGGAATATGGACAGTCAGATGCAGCATGCATGTGAAAAATTATGGGGAAAATATTTTCTCCAACTCACACAATATTAATGGGGCATCTATCAACATTTTTTGCAAGAAAGACTTGGACAACTTCTTAGCACAAAGATCTCTAAACAAATGGCACAACCGAATAACACCCACCCTTACATTATTGGACAAAAGATGAAGGATTGCTATTGGAAGAAACTCATGTAGTAGAACGTGATAATCATGAGTCTTCAAAGATTTTAGCTTCAACTCTCTTCTGTTGACCCGTTTAGATATGTTGCTTGAATAGCCATCAGGAACTCTAATAGTCTCTAATACTTCCAAAAATTGTTTTTTTTTCAGTAGTTGTCATCACATAAGAAGCACATGGAAGTTGCCATTTATTTTCACTGATACGCACAGGATGCAATTCTGGTCTGATGCCCCAATCCACCAAGTCACGTCGAGATCGTAAATCATCTTTTGTATTCCCCTTGACATTTAGAAGAACTGAAAGAAACATTTCACATATATTCTTTTCAATATGCATTACGTCTAAGCAATGACGTAGCAAATTGGTTGACCAATAAGGCAAATCAAAAAAGATACTCCTCTTCCTCCAATTGTAACAGGTTTCTGTGGAAACATTCTTTTTCTTTCCAGATTTCATTTGACCCTTCCCTAATGAAAAACTGAAATCTTTCAATTCATTAAGCACATCAGTTCCAGACATACGCTGAGGTGGATCATCGGTCTCTATAGTATTATCAAATCTTCGACGATTCATTCTATATGGATGATCCTTTGGGAAAAATCGTCGATGTCCCATAAAACTGAAACTACAACGATGTTTCAGTCTTCTGGATCGTGTATTGTTCATACAAACTGGACATAACAGTTTTCCCTTCATGCTCCATCCAGACATCATTGCATAAGCCGGAAAATCATTGATCGTCCACATAAGCGCAGCACGCATCTGAAATATGTCTTTCGAACATGCATCGTATGTGCGCACACCCACATCCCAAATAAGTTTCAACTCTTTTATTAAAGGTTGCATGTATACATCAATATCAATGCCGGGATCAGAAGGACCAGATATGAGTATACTCATGAAAGTGAAAGATTTTTTCATACACAACCATGGGGGAAGATTATAAATGTGTATAAAAACTGGCCATGTGCTGTGCGAAGTAAGAATCTGCCCAAACGGATTAAAACCGTCGCATGAAAGACCCAGCCTCACATTACGCACGTCAGCTGCAAAATCAGGATGTCGAGCATCAAATCTCTGCCATGCAAATCCATCTGCAGGATGAACCAACTCATCATTAGTCTTCTTTCTCTCGGTATCATGCCATCTCATTTTTATTGATATGTCATCAGACATAAAAAGATTCTGGAGTCTGGGGATCAATGGAAAGTGCCACATTACTTCTTGTGGAATGCGGGATGGTGTTCCATCAGATTTTGACTTCCAGCGGGATGTGCCACATTTTATACATTCATTTCATTCAGCGGTTTCTTCCCAGAATAAACTGTAATCTTTCGGGCAAGCATGAATTTTGTTTCTGGAAAATCCAAGTTCTTCAACTAACTTCCATGCCATATAGTGGTTTGAGGGAATATCTGCATCATCTGGAAGTAAATCCTTCAAGAGGGTATGAATGTATTCGATTGCTATATTAGAAATCCCATACATAGTTTTTCCATGAAACAATCGGATTAAAAATTCCAGCTTTTTCATTTTATCGCATTTTTGATATACTGGAGTCGTGGCAGCATCATTCAATTTTTTCACCCTATCAATATCATCATTTTCACTAGATGCATCAGTTGTCCTCATATCGACGTCTTCTTGAGTCGAAATCCTTTCTTTTTCATGATGAAGAATAAACGGAAACCGATCATCTAACAAATTCTCCATTCCAGTCCTTTCATTTCGATCATCACCAATTTGAGATTTCATTTTCTCCCCATTGTGATACCACACAAAGTAGTTTGCTTGAAAACCATTTTTGGTTATGTGGTAGCTGACTTCTTCACGACTCAACCAAGGTCTACCAACACAATTGGAACATGGGCAGTGTATGCGACCACTATCTGAAGCATTGTGAAATGCAAATCTATAAAGCTCTCCAAATTGTTTTGAAAATCGCTTGAGATATGATCGGTTTCATACATCCAACTTCTGTCCATTCTGTAAAAAAATTCATATAAGTCAATTTGTCATAAACAATTCAATAGGATTGAACTTTAATAGAAAATACATTTAAGTAAACGATAAAGGAAGAAAATAATCATGGTATCAACTAGACATGTGAAAAAAACATACTAATGTGTTATTGAAAAAATGTAAAACCAACAAGAACTTAATGTGTTATCACATCAGAGCATGCCTCATCCCATAACCATATTAGAAGGGTACCCTCGTGGACAGCCCCGCCCACCCCCGTGGACAACCCACCCACCCCCATGGACACCCCCTACCCCCTAGACAGCCCAACCACTCCCGTGGACAGCCCACCCACCCCCCTCGACAACCCTTCGCCCTATGGACAGCCCCCACCCCCTTGGATAGCACGCCCACAACCCCGGACACCCCTACCCCCTGTGGTCAGCCCACCCACCCCCCCTGGACAGCCCGACCACCCCTCCTTTGTTGTACCCCTCTCTCTTGGATTTTAATGATCACAATCACTCTCATCGTGTTCTAACTTGTTTTCAAGTGTTTTGATGCTAGGAAAAAGGTTGCCCAGGAGTTGGCCCAAGAAGGCTGATAGTGGACTCTCTGAGTCCACCGGCCAGCCGGTGGATTCCCACCGGCCAGCCGGTATGGGCACCGGCCAACCGGTTCTTGCCCACCGGCCCGCCGGTGGTCTCTGGCAGAAGCATTGCATTCTTCCAGAGCCACCGGTCCGCCGGTGTTAGCGCACCGGCCAGCCGGTATGGGCACCGACCAACCGGTTCTTGCCCACCGGCCAGCCGGAGGACCCAAGCAGTAGGCTTGCCCACTGCCTGGGGCCACCGGCCAACCGGTGGATGACCACCAGCCAGCCGGTGGAACCCAGACAGAAAGCCTGCTCTGTCTGGACCACCGGCCAGCCGGTGTGCCCAGTCAAACTACTGTTGGACTTTGACCAGACTTGTACTTTTGACCCCCAACGGCTCCGGAAGCCCTCCAACGGCCATATTGAAGTGTTTATGGGTATTTCTCCTATAAATAAGAAACCATGGAGGCCGGGAACATAACCTAATGATATTTTGATGTCTTGACGCTCTAACAACAAATCTCCAAGGCCTCTTGTGATCCATTGCCATCCTTGAAGCTTGAGCTCCCTCTCCATCAGCCCAACCACCCCCCTGGACAGCCCACCCACCCCCCCTTGACAGCCCAGCCACCCCCGTGGACAGCCCGTCCACCCTTGTGGACAGCCCGCCCACCCCCGTACCCCCCTGGACACCCCGTACCCCCCTGGATAGCCCCGCCCACCCTCCCAAATAGCCCACACCCCCCTCCCCTGCAACCCCACCACCACCACCTAGACATACCAACCCCCTGGAATGTGTAGAAATAACATAAAAATACATGATATATAGATAGCACAAAATACTCAACCTATGGGTTCACATTAACTACATAATCACACACTTCACTACTACCATAAAACACATAAACCACACCAACACCACACAAGATGCATAGCATTTCTCACATTCATTTCTAAGCCACTTCATTCACACTTACATTGTCCATTCATTTAATGTTAAATTAATTAAATCCATTTACCACACATCCATTTCTATTCCATTTCATTTATTTAATATCTTGTTTTTTTGTTTTAACAGCATAATTTATTCCATAGATAACCAGGAAACTAATAAAACCACCACACAACAACTCACCATCTCACAATAACCATCGACACCATGTTACATCGACCAACCATCTCACTAAAACAACCACATATCACAATAAAAATATTGCACATCACAAACCACCGCACAACCAAAACCACCTCACCACATTATACACTACAACTTCATCACACAACACCTCCACACGACACAACACCACCACACATCATCACTATCATACAACTTCACATGACACATCCATGCCCACTAACCATCACATTACAACCCCACATATCACAAAGCCCAACTGGTCACCTCAATCCCCATAAAACAGCCTACAACATACAATGAAACACAACAAAAAACCTCTCATAGAGGCAACATACCCCAACTTCCACAATTTATTTATTCAAGGTCTTTTATTACATTACCCCTTTATTTAGCATGGACATTATAACACAACTGATATTCCAGGGGAAACTAATTAATTAACAAAATATTTATTCATTTCCCTATTTTACACGGTGAAATAAAATCAAAATCCAAACATAAAACTAAAATATTAGATCAATAACAATAAAAACAAGGTACCATATGTGTATAAAGAAAAAATTGCTTGATTTGAGATGATTCAAATGGGTTTTCACCTATTCGGATGGGGGATTTGGAGAGCAGCAGAGAGGTGGAGGTGGATTGATAACTTAAAACTAAAATACTAAAGCAATAACAATAAAAATAAGGAAGTATATGTGTATAAATGAAAATATACTTGATTTCAGATGGTTTTCACCTCTTCGGATAGGGGATTTTGCCAGAGGAGAGTGGTGGAGCGGATGAAATTAGGTTCTGTGCGAATGGGGGAGAGCAGGATTTGGGGGAAATAATTCCCAACAGTTTTAAAGAACCGTTGGGAAAGAGATGTTAAGGACCCCTTTGCCAACAGTTTCTCAAACCGTTGGCAAAGGGGTGACACTTTCCCAACGGTTCTCTTGAACCGTTGGAAAAAGGTGAGTAACACACCCCTTTACCAACGGTTTCTTCAAACCGTTGGCAAAGGGGTGGCTTTTCCCAACAGTTTCAATGAACCGTTGGGAAAGGCTTTATTAATCCTTCAAGCCCAACGGTTTTAGAAAACCGTTGGTAAAAACCCGTTGGGAAAAACAGCATTTCCAGTAGTGATAGGGGTAGAACAAAGTTGAAATAAAATTTATGTTGATAACCGTCAATGTGATTTTGAGTGCAAATAAAGTGACCATGTGTTTCTATAAATCTATCCATGGATGAAGGTTTTGATATTTGGTGAGAAAGGAAATTAGATAAGTATATTTTCCCCTTATATATTCTTGATCAACTAGGGATTGTTACTTATCACTCGTTTCTTTCACCAAACCTCTATCAATTCCATGATGATTTCCACAGATATCTCCTAAATAAGTACATAACTGATCATACAAATATACTAAACTCATATTTCATATTATTAGATCATGATATTTTTTGTGAAGAATATCCTTTGAAGATTCTGTATCATTGAGATAATGGGATATAAAACAAGAACACTCACACGGTCAAAGTGTTATGGAAAAACCACCAATTTTGGGAACTTATGTGGGTACCTGAAGATATTATGAGGTAGAAGTATCCTCCGATGCATATTTTAGAGTGATATAATTTTGATGTTGAAATTACTTTTAAGTGGGGGTATAATGAGACACCCCTATAATTTAATAAATAAATATATTTTTCAAATAAATATAATTTATTTGATAGCTTATGTTAAACGCAACATCAGGTTTTAAAGAACCGCACAATACTACAAATATTATTATTTAATCATTAATATCATAACATAGATATTAAAATATTCAGTATGAATATAAAAAACCATATTTTAGAAATATTTATAAATTATTTAGATAAATTAAATATATTTTTAATTAACGTCTTTACATGTTTTAAAAATACATTTTTTCCAAAAAAAAATTATTACTTTTTTGCGAAAATAATATAATAAATTTATACATATTTAATAAAATTTAATTTAAAAAATTAACTTTATTTTTAAATTTATCATGTAAAATAATTATTAGAGTGAAATTTATAGAGTTTTCTGAAAATATTAATTTCTTGAAGAATATTAACAAGTACGAATTTTTATTAAAAACTTCTTTTTCTATTTATTTATTTAAAAATTTAAATTATATTTTAAAATTGTTATAAAATTTATATTAGTTTATTTATATCATTATTAATCTAATTTATTATATTAGAATGAATTTAATTTTCAATTTTGATATAAAACATATTATACTTTTGAAATATGTTTCCTTAGAAAACAACTTTTTTAATCCCCTGGTTTAATTTTAAATTACATTCTAAAAATTATAATAATATAACTAGTAAAAATATATTCCATATTAGTAATAATCATAATTAATTTAATATAATAATTTAAAGACAATATTTTTTCATAATTAATTGAAAAATAGTAAAAAGTAAATACCATTGATAAGGTTGAAACTAGTTTACTCGGTGGTTAACCTAACAAGATAAGGGTTAAAATGACATAAATACTTTTACAAACCCTATTTTATTGACCTATCTATACTTATACAATATTAGGTTTGAAAATAATAAATTTTGGATCATTTTTATTGGGTGGAATGCTTCTACAACATTCTCTTTTAAACCAAATCAAGTGTGTCCTCTACCCCACTTATAAAAGCGCACCCCCTATTTTATACTCTTCAGACTCCAAAATCCAAGTTTTATCCAATATCTTCAAATATATCTGTTTTAATTCAAGAAAAATTCTACAGGGCTTATTTTATTATAAAACCCTCATATTATGGCTTTAAGTGTAAACCTAAAGTGGTTCTTTAATGAAAAGGTATAGTCTTTAGCCATGTGTTTTCATTTTATTTATTCTTCCAACTCCTCAAAATATTATTAAATCATGAATATATAATAAAATATTTATTTTCCATAAAAATATATTTTATTACTTAAATTTAATTACCTATATTCATCTCCTCTCTCCTCATAATGTAAATGAAATTGTCGATTGTTTGTAAGACAGACCGTCGCCTCACAAAACGATGTAATTTGTTTTCAATCATTTCCTATCATAGATAAAGTTAATGATGTATTTATTTTTTATATATGATATTTATGAAATATTTACACTCCTTGAATTATAATATCACAAAGAAATTCTTACCTTCACGTCCATTGGAAGATGATAACGTCCCTCGTGCGTACTTGTAGACTACCACCTCTACAAAGAGATGTGATATGTTTTTACTTTTATTTTATAATGGATGGTATTAATGAAATAAATGATTAATATATATTATATATATGACAAAAAATTATTTTCAAAAATAGATATATTATTTACATTTCTTTAATTCCACTCATCTAGATAATGGAAAAATCATTTATTCATATGTACAACCTACCATCTCCATGAACTATATAATTTATTTTATATCTATAACTTTTATGGGTGAATAAAAATATACTCATACTGAATTTTTATTATATTTATATCATTATTATAATTATGGATATTATGGAACCATACTCATAGTAAAAAGATGAAAACTACCAAATAAAAACATACATGAAAAAAGCGATTATTACCTAAAATTATGATTATAATAATGAATTGTCAATGAATGAGTAATAATATTTTATAAGTGAATTATATATGGTATGATACATATGATAATAGTTATAAAATAAATGTATAATGAACCTATATTTATTATACAATATGTTCGAACATGTATGAATAATGTCAAGACTTGGGGTAAGGGATTTTCTTCTTTGTTGTATTTCTATGGGACACATGCAATATTCACAACTCGTTTCTTTTGTATTGTCTATATACTGCCATGAATATATATTATTATTATTTTCAACAAATTTTATGACAAAAATAACCATATAAGGTTCTATTTTAGTGGGTATTATGTTTTAAAACTTTCCAAAGTGGGACGAGTTCTACAATATAATCTCAATGTTCATTAGGATTTTCATGATTTTTCTTCTCATGATGAAATATTATAAAATATAAACCAAGATAGTCATGATTTTTTATATCCTATGGTTATTTATAAAAAAGTAATGTTTTCCTTTTATTTTCCTCTATTTATGTACTCAATAGTAAAAAATAACGTTTTTAACAAAAAATGACTATATCTCACTCTTCTGTCGAAAATCATTTTTTATCCATGTTCATGATTTCTAAAAATATTTTAATTTCATGTTTTTACTATTATACAATTACATTTTAAAGATATTTTTCCCATTTTTTACTTTTTACAATATTATTTACAATTATTCTTATTAACATTTTACGAATAAAGCTCTTTTGACTTTTTATTGAAAATGATAAAGAAATCTTCCTTTACCCATGTATAGAATAAATGGTAATTCATAAATTACTAGCCTCTCAAGGATTTAAAAATTCATTTAAAAGTATTAAATTTTATTTTCAAAGAAAAAGTTTCAGAAAAATTTGGAAAATTTGAAGATTTTAAATAATTTATTTCATAGTAGAATAGTTATTTTCCTTCAGAAATGTTCCAAGTTATATTTTAAAATTATTTTTCATATTTGATGACATCCTTTGATTTTACATTAGATTAAATGGGGATATTATCCATGTATACCATAATTATTATTTTTCCATTTAGTATATTTTTATGTTGATAGGATTTTTATGAAACTTATTTCTTTTCCATGAGTTAGGATATGATGAGTTATTGAAATTCTTGTTAAACCCATTTATTTCATTGGGTAATAGTTATATGAATGTTATAGGATACTATGTCACACATGTATGATATTTTCATTATCTAATAGGATTGAAATATATCTCCCTTTAATGAATTTTGTAATGAATAATGTTCTATGAGCTTAAAGGCTATGCATGAGGTTTTCCTAAGCCCAAAACAGGTCACACATGAGGTTATCATAATCCAAAAGGAGAGTACAAGGGGGTCGTCTCAGGATCAAAGTAGGTATATGGTTGGTTATCCTAATAATAACATGTTATGAATGTTTTTGTGGGTATCATTTAAATAATATTATCTTTGATTATATGTATGCCACAAATCAATGTCTTATGCTAATATCTTGATCCCATTGATTATGTCCTTTGATTACTTAAATATTTATGTCTTATGAACTGCCAAGATTTATTCAATGAAATAAAGTTATGATTTACTATGTACATGGTATAGTTTTCAAATGTTATTATAATTTTATCATACCCTTATTCTCATGTTATTCATATGTGATAATCAATATCTCCATTTTTTTACTATCACGAAGAATTTTTTTAGAACCTTTATTACATTTAATTTTTAAAGGTTATTAAGGAAGATATTTTTTATGATGTGTCTAAGAAGGGTGATAGATATGAATAACCTAGTGGGAGATGACATAGATCACTTATAAATCATTTGTTTATGTTTCTGAGTTTCCAATGGTACTAGACCTATTTGTTTTTTTCGTGGACCATTAAATTATGTATTGATTATTCATATGTTAAGATGTGATATCAATATATTAATATCATAGGTCATTATAATCATGATCTTGTATTCCTATGATAATAAGTGTCATTATTATAAGTGTACCCAATGAACAGGTCATGACACATGTTTATTTTTCTATATGAACAAGCCCTTATATTTGGCCATCTAGGGGAACCAAAACACCTCAATCAATGAGTCATGTAGTAGGTAAACTGTTATGGTGTAATCAACTATTCTTTATTTTGGTATAGAATATCCATCATACCTTCAATATCCTCTGTATTTACCATCAATAGATGGGGAGAAAAATCATTCAACACCCCCTATTAGGATTAAGTCCCATTTATGGGATGAATTACAGATTGATTATACATCTATTTAGTGTGCCATCATGAATGAAATTATTTCTTTTTAGTATAATAACTTACCTGGTTCCCATTTAAGATATTATCAATGAGTTAAGGATGCCCATTTAAAAAGAATCTCAGTGTGCAGTCCCTATTCAAATATAATTTTGTTATCTCATATATATTTATGATATTATATTATCTCATACTTCTCATATTGATCATGAATCATGTGGTCTTAGATATCTGAGTTAATTATATCATTCACACAATTAAAATGTCTCTAATTTGTTCCTCCTCTTAGGTGTAAGTGCCAAATTCTGGATTGATTCTGGATTGATTATATACTCAATGATCCATGATGTTGAAAAGGGTATATTTATATATGCAATTCACACTCAATCATTCATAGTCACACCTTTCACGATAAAAAAATCAATGAAACATAATATTTAACTATGTAGATAATTTCCCAGTTTCATGACATAAAATGACATAAAAATCCTCACCATGTGATATTAAAATTCATAGTATAATATCTTCATATATCCTTAAACTATGTCACTTAAACTCTGTGGGATTTAAATAATATTTAAACATGATATGTGGAAAACCTCTCTGAGGTTCAAACCTAACATTTGACACTCTAATATTTTCACTAGTACACCAACCATGTCTATACAACCAGATAATTCTACCAATAGATTTAATTGGCTATGATTTCAATAGCATAACACTTAAAATTATGTAGTAACATGTGGTCCTCCATTATTCATGACACAAGGTCTTTAAAACCACACAAAAAAAATTCACCAATTCCCCTTCTAACAAACATATATGAGGATGTGGTGAATATATAAAATTTCATTTTATTATAATACCTGGGTAGTAGAGTCCTACAAGAATGGTTTTATTAAATGTAACATTCCTGGACACAGGAGGTACATAAATTGTCTCATCTCTTCTATATCATCCCTCTGCCTCAAAATAATAAATATAGTGTATTGTATGTTAGGGTTATATAGAAATATATCTAATAAAGGAATACAAAATGGTGGAAGAATGTTCAATTTTGAGGTTGAAAGAATATCCAACTACAGAGAATCCATCGACACCCTATAGTTTATGCAAAGAAAAATCCTTAAATTAGGCTCCAGCTCAGACAAAATTCCAAAATATCCAATGGGTAGTTGTGATACCCAACACCATGACAATACTGAAGCAATTCCATCCCACAAGTTTGGTGTATTTTTATCATTTATACCACTTCCACCACCCCAAGGTACATAAAAACCCCATTGAATCCAAGACATAGTGGTGGAAGAACCAAGAAAACCCTATCTCACATGGATGGGGGAATTTATATAATCAACCCAATATTTCCTTGGAAGTCTATCTTCTATAGATGAGAAGAAACATCATAATATCCTCTATTTTAGTTCCCAATAATCCATTCCATTCACTCTTCATTGGGTCTTCATTAAATATAGATCATTGGGAAGTCCCTCAGTATGACACTCAATGAATCACTTTAGGGAAATAACTCAAGAGGAAAGGTGAATCTGCAAAGAGGTTGAAAATTCAAAATATCCATCAAGATAGAAGACACAAAGGAAGATTTTAACCCTTTCGTAAAGAAATATTTTGTGCATGATAAATATTTTTATACTTCAAATAATGTCAGGATTCATATGATATATTATTCATTGATAAAGTTTATTGGCATCACTTGGGTGAATGACTCAAAAGATGATTTTTAAGTCAAAGATCATTATGAGGAAGCTATAACACAAAATATGACCCACACCAAAAAATTTAAAGAATGTGTTAAAACTGTAACTATATATTGAAAAATAATATAAGGGATTCTACAAATACACAATTTCCACCTACTCGATGAGTTTCGACCTATAAAGAGGGAAAGGATATAGCCACATCACACCCACCACCCGATGAGAGAAAATATCTCTATATCGAGGAATGGTTTTTTCAATATTAGGATGAAATAAAAAACTGATACTAATAAATGAAATGGGAAATATCCATGAAGGGTAAAAATATACAGTGGAATTCACTATTTACCCTCTAATGCATATCCTAGAAGACAATATCTCTTAGATGATAAAAGATGGAAAAAACTAACTTATAGGATATAGATCCTTGTATCTATTGTATCTAAGGCCAAAATACAGAAATTACTACGATTTCTCTCTTTTTAGATACTAAATAGAGCCATGTTATGTAAATTATTTCCTACTAGATCCTACTAGGCTTGAAAACCATACATGTGAAAGTCAACCATATCAGCCCCCACTGATGTTTATACTTCTGTGTTCTCTCAACCTACTATCTTGAAAACACGTCTTGACACCTTTGTATATTTAATTTATATATCAGAGTCAATGGAAGGGTTTCTAGTACTATTAAAATTGTAATGAAAGATGTATCCTAAGTAGATGGACTTGAATCCACTCTTACCATCTTCAAGAATCCAACGATCCCAAATTTCAATGACACTAGTGACCCAAAGAAAAACATATCAGATTTGGCATCTTAATGATTCCCCAGGATGGGGAAACTAATTTTGGATGAGGTATAATGGACCTAATGATTTATACTAAATATAGAAGGTATATCATTCCTTTTTTTGTATACATAATATTGGCTCATCCCATCACAGATTGGGAAGGCCTTTGTAAAAATTTTATCTATCAACTCATTTCAACACTGAGGAAGACAATGGTTATGATACTTTCATATTCCTAAAAGTATTATAATGATAGGGTCTATAAATTCATTTTCAAATAGAATTTTCATATTCACTCAATATTTTTCTCCTAAAGGAGAAACTGCTAGATCTTTGTGTAGAGAATCTCCATGATGAATTTCATACACTCCTATTCATTATAAAATGTCTTGGTTAATTACTGGATATATAAATAGTTTAATAGAGGATTTAGGATTATACCTATAAGAAAACAAATCCAAGCATAAGTAAATATCCACATCTCACATTAGGAGAAATAGAAATATATAAATGAAAATTGTTACAATTAATCTAGCTCAAATACCACAACCTTCATCTAAGACTAAAAATCATTACAAAACCCCTCCCCATGAACAACAAAAAATTACAAAGTCCCCATGAGGATGAGAGGAAGGGATAACGATTTCACTATTTAAGGATCATAAGAACAAGATATATTCCTTAAGAAAGGATAAAGTTCCATGGTTGCTCATTGCTACATTTTAGAATGCTTTACTCAAGTTAATAGACCCCATGACCTAATGAGTTCATTATAAGAAACCATTAAAACTACTACCCCTTCCATAAAATAATGAGACAAAATATCAAGTAGTTATTTTTCTTTGAAGTTTTCCTTTAAATAATGGTCTATTTTTGGTAGGCCAATATAGTAAAATTTATGACGTAGTTGGATCATGTTTCAACAATTTTAGTAGATGATGAAAGAGAATAATAGGAAGTATCATGTAAGAGAGTGTAAAACTTCATTGATTGTATGAAAAAAATCAATCGATTGGGAGCATGTGATCCTCAAGGACACACTAAAACAATTATTTATGGTACCAGTTTCCATTTCAATAGTTAAAAATCTTCATTATCATCACAGTATTTCAAAATAAGACATTGCCTGTATGGGAAGGGAAATGTAGAGGAGAAGGTACTCAGACTGGGGCCCAAGCCAATTTAAACATTTCAAGAAATTCTTCCCATGAAATCACAATCAGTAGAAAAACCCTAACAACCATAACCCTTATAAAAAAGTGGTTTTCTATATATAATTTAATATCATCAAATTGGTAGATCCATTCAATGATGAACAAATAACATATGAACATAATGTTTAAAACCAAAAATTGGACATGGTGAGTAAAAATACACAGAGGATGAGGCTATTGGGAATGAAAGGGTTAAGAAGAATCTTGATAAGAATCTAAACCATTGACCAGTGTCCCCATAGAATCCAAATACTCAATTATAATAGTTAAAAAACCCTTAAATTAAATTTTTAATGGAACCGATCCACTATTAATTCATCTAGATTCTGGGAAAATCCTAAGATATTTTAAAACCAATTAGAAATTTCACACTAATATGGTTATTTCAAAATCATGGAATGATAAAATTTATTTAATTCACATGAAACAAAAAAGAATCTAATTTTTTTAGATAAAGGTGTTTCTATAACAACCTAATTGATCTTATGAGCCCAATACCATGTGCCAACTTATTTATTTAAAATGATGGACTCTAGTAAAAAATCTTGGTACCCTAAAGCATATCATTTTCATATTATCCACAATATAAATATTAGATTCACTACACCATTCAAATAATATATAGGAAGAACCCATTAAGGTTCTATCAAGCCTTTAAGATTTTGAGACTGAGATAACCATAATTGAGCTCTACCATGTATAAAAGAATCCACTTAAGTACCACAAATTTATCTCATTTACATAGAATGAAAAACTTTTTTTTATACAGGTGAATATCATAAGATTATACATGTCTCACAATATTTCTAAAATTTACATCCCTCAAGGATTCATTGATAAAAGATCTAAGATTAGACTCATAACATTCCAAACCCTATGACATTTAGATTATAGTCAGGTAGAACATTATCTATATAAGATGACAATTTAAGGACATCATAAGAGGTAGTAAATACTTATTACCCTAACTAATCTCATATCCATGTTCATAAACCTCATTTATGACTCTAAATTCATGGCTATTCATCAAGAAACCACTTTGAAACATACATTGGGAAGACTGTGTCTTCAACATCATACAACATTGACTTTATTATACCATTAGTCTAATAGGTACCTATTAATAGATAAGATGTGATGAGTAATGGTTATAATTCCCCCATTAAGTCCTAGTAATCATAGTAAATAGATATAGTATTATAGAAATAAGAAGATAAGTATCAAATTATTGAAAATAATATTCAGAGTACTACACCCATAATATTATAAAGGTATTATATTAACCCTTGGAATGAGCTTCAAAAAGAGTATGAATTACCAATCAATTAAATGGAAGAAATAATTATAAATGTAAAATATAATAGGGTACTTAATCATCCTTGATCCTCATTATATCATTTGATTAGGTTTATTATTTCAATTCAAAAGATAGGTGTGTTTGAAAAAATATTTTTAGTCACCTAATAGAAACAACAATCCATTATTTCTAGAATCTAGATATTCCACAAAGAAATCATGAATTGGAACCAATGTTATTTATTTATCATATTCAAGAGCCAAAAAACATTCAATTCATTACATGAATCTTAGGATTTTAGTGTATCATCTACCTCTAATTACACTTTTGTGAAAGGATAAATTACTCAAGATTCCCCTCATGAGGGAGTCACCACACCAACCTCTCCTGAACACAAAGTAATCAATTTATCTCTATAAATAAGTTGAAATTTCTCCAAAAATATTATTTTTGATGATATAATGATATAATAAATGGATTAATTTGAAATGAGAGATTCCATAATACTATTTGAATAATTTATCTCCACCATGACTAATGGCATCTTAAAAATCAATTTGGGCATAAAGGATGACCTGTGTCCCACATTGATTAGTTCCACCATACCTCTCGAAGGGAAAAAAGATTATACTATCTTATTTAAATAAAATCATGATGTATTATCCTATGATTATACATAAATGAAGATACATGATCTCGATAGGTCCACCCACCCTTTGGGCATCCAAGATGGTCATCATTGTTTGAAGAAGGCAGCTAGGATAATGAATCCATCTCGTGTTGTTAAAGTGGAAACTGAAGATGAAAATTTTATTAAATATTACTTCATTTATCATGTTTATTACAAATAATGGCTCCCTAAAATCATATATATTTGAATGAAAAATAGGAAAATATGAATTTTCATAAATTTTGTGGATCTTAACTAGAACTAACCAATGGATGATTTCCCAGAACCAAATATTGATATCCTGATTGATGAATCCATAGGATTGAATCCCAATATTTCATAAAATAGTACTTTATGTATAATCAGATTAAAATATCATTTAAGGAAGAATAATCCACTACATTCAGTTAAAAATATTGGATATTTTTCTATCTGAGAATGCCCCTTGGTTTGAAAACTATTGTTTCCACAAATCAATGCTCCATGCACCACATTTTTGGGCCCTTATATAAAAGATCACTGAATTTTATTTCAATGATCTGGTAATCAAATCATAGTAATTTTTAGATCATATTTATAACCTTGAGATAGTTTTCAATAATCTGTGGTCTTAGATCTTGAGGTTGCATCCCTTAAAATTTTCTTTCCGTTAGACATTTAGAAAATTCATTGGATTTATGGTATTCAATTATGCCAATGAATTCAATCTTGATAAGGCTAATATGAACTTTGAATTTCCACATCCTTGAACCCTCAAAGATTTGAGAGTGATTCAAGGATACATCAACTACATTAAGTAATTTATAAAAATATTTATTGAAATTTCCTCTCCTTTATAAAGATGATGAAGAATGGAGTTGCATATATTTGGGATGGAGATTTGGTTGATGCCTTTGAAAATCTCAAGGAATTTGTGTTTCACCTACCAGATTCTTGTCTCAATGGAAGTCATCCTACAGTAGTTCAACATTTAATTTGTGTCACAAAAGTAAATAAAAGGGAAATAATTAGCTGATTTTATCACATCATACCCTACTATAGAAATAATACCATTGAATAATAAGATCCTATATGGATAGGTTTTCAATATATATAATAAAAACCAAATATGGGAGATATACTTTGGCCAAACCATTAGAACCCTAAATTGGAAATGAATGGGAATCCCGATGATCAATAGAGTTGGAATGGGTATTGTATTTGTCTCCACATCCAAGGTGGATTTTACTTAATTTTTCCTAATATATGAATTTTTCACTGATAACAATGTAGAGTAACATTCTCTCATCAAAGTCATGGAGTTAAAAATATAGAAAAAGGTTTAACATTTAAATGTTAAAGTTGATTCCAAGATTGTATTAATGAGGATTAATTGCGAATATGATATTATGAAGGAATATTTGATTCTCCTACTTGATTGTATTAGAGGTTTAATGGAATAATTCACCTTCGATAAAACTTCGAATCATATACCTAACCTAAAAAATTCTATTGATGATGTGTTGGATAATTTACCCACAACCCTAACTACCACATACTGGAGAAATAAAATTGTCCTCATTGCACATAACATAGTGGCATATCCAGTCCTCCCCAATAAAATTAAGAAAATTAATTAATTCAAAACTACTCTATAATATGATGATATGATATCCTCATCTACTAAATTATCAACTATATTGATTTCCACATTAATGAAATATCTCTAAAATATGATACCTCTATCAGTTTAAGAAAAGAAGGAATAGATGAAATGTTGTCCAGTGAATTTCTTCGTCTATGACAACCAAAATGAATATAAATTCATATAAAATGTAGGTTTTTATGGAATCATAATCAAATTAATTTAATGCAGAGAAACAAGTTTTACTATGAAAGAGGTTAATGTAGGTTCTGTCGATGCTCATTATTCAAGTGCTAAACTCTCCTAAAAAATCTAATGATTTGGCTATTTCTTGCCAAAGAAGATCCAAGATTTCATACTGTTTTCCAAGAAGTATAATTCTTATCAAATACATGCCAAATTCATCCATTTAACACCATAGTTGTCTCATATATCTGGATAATCATATCCATTCTCCATCTAGGGAATGGATGTCATTGATACACTACCCCTAACTACAGATATGCAGTTTAGGTTTATCCTTACATCCACCAAATTATTCCCTAAATGAGTTAATGGAATGAGTATAAAGGAATTAAAAATAATAATATCATAAACATCACAAATTATAAAAATATCACTATATTTTATGCCCCCACAAAAATATTTATATACAATTACAACAATTCTTGTTTATCATATTTTAAGAGGTTATACGATGAATATAACATCCAGACCAACAACTCAACCAGCTATCATATAATTCCAAGAAGATATATTGATGGATTTAATAATTCTATGTTAAATATCTTGTAGAAGATGCTGGGAAAGAATAATAATTTATAGAAAAAAACTCTAACATGCCTTGTGGTATTACCACACCAAAACTCATCCTACTACACAAGAAACCCCATACTTTATTACCTATGGGAAATAAATAGTTTTTTACATTGAGGTTAAACTATATTCAATCCACATTTCTATCTATGGTCATATCCTAGAAGATGAAAAATTCTATAAGTGACTGTATGAGTTAGATTATCTTGATTAGAAGAGGTTTTTCACACTGAAAAACCAAAAACCCTATCAGGATAACACTTTTTGAGCCTTCAATAAGAATGTTTTCCACTACTCATTTCTCTAAGTAGAACTTTTATTAGTTATCCAATCTATAATGATACCACGAATGAATCCAAAAAAAATAGAACTAGAGTAGGAAGGGACTTATATCATATGAATGGTCCATTCTAGTAGATCTTACTCTCAAATCACAATATATGGTGAGTGAACAACACCTCCCACCACTACATGGTTTCTCAAGAATTTCTTTGAATAAATTCATTTTAGTTCAATAAATACAAGTTATATGAATATAAAATAAATAGAACAAGGTTATTTATTTATTAATTTAATCTACATAACACAAAATCTTGTAGTCTAACATTAAATTAGATGACCAACATCCCTACTATATGACATAAACAATATAGTAAACATCCCTGCAACATGAAGTCAAACTACAAGGAAACTTTATTAGTTTCATGATGCAAAACATTATTAAATCATACTTTCTATATCATGTTAAATTACATGGAGTTTACTCTTAGTTTTATGATGTCAAATCACATGACATTTTCATAGTTCCACGAAATAAAACTGTTGGACATCATCCATCCCAAATGATGTTAAAATGAATAGCCATCAACCTCATTAAAGATTATTCCCACGTTAGAATTTTCATAATACCATTATCTTCTCTAAGAAATATTTTTGGCTTGATTTACTATTCCATTGAATTCATAGTGATCCCCAAGGCCCTTACATTGGTCCAATCGAAAATTTCATCACCAGAAAAACAAAATTGATACTAGAATCACTCATTATGGTCTTGATTCATTTGAGTGTGTCTTCCTAAATAATATGTATTCTCCTCTACTATATATGATACATATCTATGTAGGATTCTGCAATGTAGGATTTCTTATTCATGAACCTATTCATTGAAAAATTCCCCTTATCCATATATAAAAAATAGATCTATGTAGGGAAATTCAACTTCAAATAACTATGCATGGCTTGATTCCCTTTGACGTAGGATACTTAGAGATGACTAGATCTCTTATCCTTGGACAAAAAATGAATAAAAAACCCATATATCTTAGTGTTTTGGTCCTCTGTGAAACATTTTCATTTTACTGATGGAACTACCCTGAGGTGTAACGCAATTTTTATCCCATACACTTGATCCATATATTTGTAGGTACATATAAAGAGCTAAATGAGTCTTGATTCCTATTTCATCAAGATCAGTAATTATATACATGATTTCCTTTCTTGGGCATATCCATAAGGATTTCCCCATTAATAAGCCCAATCTATTACTCTCAAGGATCAGCTGACCCAACCTCAGGGAACCTTGAATCATGAAAAATACCCCCATGCACCAATCAATCCATTCAAGAGAATATTTTTCATTGTCATATGATGTCAAAATACAAAACATAATCCAAAAATAATAATTTTAAACTACACAACATTTATTCCTCCCTACAAGACCATAAGGTACTAAAAAAAGCATAAATTTTGTGGCTTGAATCCCTTACATAATAAAATAAATTCACGTGATAATTCATGATGTATGGTTCCTAATTTTAATTTTCTTAAACCAAGATTAAAATAATATACATTTAAAATTCCTATTATTTTAAATTCAGTGTGTATAATCTCTTTGAATTCCATATCTCCCCGACCATGTACACTTAGAAACTATGGGAGATCTCATAGTTATATCATGTTTCTCACACTGATCATGAATGATGTGATCTTAGTCATCATAGTAAATCACTCTAGTTAGCATAATGGAAGTTCACCATACTCAAATGGAAGGGAATTATGTCCTAGTCCGATGAGGTGAAACAATACAATTTTTTTTTATCATATATGATTTCTAAAATCACTTAGGATAGTTTGTAGATAAGACCTCTTTTCCTTACATATAACCTAGATCCATTTAAGATATTTTCATATATTATTTTATTTTAATAAAAAATTCCCCCAACTAAGAACTATGTGTGTATTAATTCCTATTAATACAAGATAAATAGTGACAATTGGATCCCCAATCCTCGATCTAGCTGCAAATTTCATCAACTAGGATAAACTCCTATAATACGCATTTTCAAGATCTATATAAAATCAAAAAATGTATATTATTCTAAAAAACTGTATTTATAAAGGATAAATTTCTTCATTCTTGGGTAGCAGTTATCTTCATAAGTATCCATTCCTTCTCAACATACCATTACAATATGAAATTATAAGAACTTTTTGTATATTGATTAATATTATCATATGATATGTAGTGGAAAAACAGGTCCATAATCCTAGGCTCGACCACAAATTCCAAAAATCTAAAAATTAATTCCCCTTGACCTATATATAAGCTAGATCAATTTAAGGAGTTTCTCTTTAAAATTATTACATTGATTGATTACAATTTTTTAGGATACATAGTGATGCTTAGATGTTATATTCTAGGCTTTGAAATAAGTTTCAAATTCCATTTCCTTCTAATTTAACATATTATTCAATGTTAAAAAATGTTAAATTACATGACTTATAATTTCTTTTCTCAAGATATTAAATTTCATGACATATCAATCCTTATCCCATGAAGTTTAAATACACGAAATCTCAGTCATTATCACATGATGTGTAACTACATGAAATCTTTCTCTTGGTCATAGGATTTTTAACTATATTATATAAAATTCCTTTTTCAAATAAAATAAATCTTTATGAAATATCATTCATTTTCTCACAATGTTAAACCCCAGGAAATATCAGTCCTTTTCATAAGACATTAGAATGAACCACATCTCAGTCCATGTCACATGATGTTAAACTATATGAAATATCATTTCTTGTAATACGATGTTAAAATAAACTACATCTCTGTTGTTATCGCATTATGTTAATCTACATGACATCGTAACTCTTTTCACACGACATTAAACTAAATTATACCATTCAAGTAGCATGGCACTAAACTAGACACCGTTATTTCTATCTAGAATGAGCACAAACTATTATTGTGTGAAATTTATGGATTGATTATTTTTATTTCAATATACCTATCATCATCTAGACTATATATTTTGGACCCTTCCATAGACTATCATCCCTTTTCATTCTATTACAAAGAACCAAGACAACCTAACAATGATAAACATAAGTTGGTAATTCCACACAACATTACCTAAACATATCATTTCATAAACTACACATCACTTAATGAGTATCTTAGATATCTATTAACCTTCCATGTCTATTGTAAATGACTATATTTGAATCCAAGGGAATCTTATTCTTAGTTATGAAAACATGACCCTCTTATCAGTCCTTCATATGCACCCCCAATAAAATTTTCAAATCAAAGGAATCCTTATCCTTAAGAGAAGGTCATCCAATATTCACATCCTTTAACACCATTATAGTGGAATCCATTAGTTGAATATTGTATGTTTTCATATCCAACATATGTGTCCCATCACATGACTCATAATCCAAAAACATTGTGTCATGATTTACCACATATCCACACTCAATATAAAAGCTGTTAGGGTTATCTAGTGCCTTAAACCCTAAATTGGGCTACTGTGTCACACTTCCCCTTTTATCTAATTATAACGACTGATGCCTTAAAACCTCGTAATAACATAATTTATAATAAGGGTTTAAATTTATTACATAGTATGGATCCTTTTTTTGTTTAGTGTTTTAGAGAATTAAAAAAAATATCTTACATATTAAACCCTTGCAATTCAGATCAGACAATTCGACTCATAGTCCATTTTCCCAAAAAAATGGTTCGGGTCTGCACATTGTTTCATCATTCATGAAACATTATATTCATTAAATATGTGTGACATTTAAACTTTATATAGTCTATATATATATATATCATTAAGCCATATTAAATTAATTTTAAGATTAGGGATGAGAAAATACATCCCAGTATGGGATGAAAAAATAAATTATTCTTCTCATTTCATTTTAAATTCATGATATCTGACAAGGAAGTTTTCATTTCTACATAACAAACTATTGAGAATAAAATAATAATTTACTTAATCCGGACAAAACCTCAAACCCGACCATTTTAATAAAAACTTTTGTAAGAAAAAATTATTTAAAATTTTTAATTCACGGTAGAATTTTTTGAAAACAAACCTTTCAACTTTTAAAGATTATAAAAATTCCTTTAAATCATAAAATAATTATTAACCTTTTGAAATAAAAATATTACCATAGAAATTCATTTTAAAGAACAGAGAAAACATATAGAAAACCTGGGGTGTAATTATCCCATTAAAGAACCATCAAGGAGGAAAATTCCAATATTTTATTATGATTATCTATTATTAGTTAACTCTTTCACTTCATATGAGTAATTAACTTAATAATTTTTTTTTAATATTAACTTACATAATTATACTTTTATTATTTAAAAAATTCATAGGAGGGATCTAAGATACTCACCCATCATATAATGGACATAGTTAAGGCTATTGGTTCACTCTCCATTACATTATCATTAATAATTCTCAAGTGTCATGTTTCAAAATGAAAAAATTAAAAAACATTCACTTTTTTATCATATATTGAAATCAGAACTTTTAAAGACATGCACTTTTCATTATAATAACCATAAAATTTTCATTTCATCCTATAATCTAAGCCAATATACATTCTTATAAATATAATATGAAATATTATTTTCTATTAGAAAAATTTAAAAACAAAATATTACTAAAAAATGGGAAACATATCTTATTTTAAAACTCATGTAAACATATAAAAAATATTGACAATGAATAATGGATGTGATAAAAATAAAATCTGTTCATGTCACATACATTAGAAAAATATTCCTTTTCAATTTTCTAGAAGTGGGTAAAAGTTACCCATTTCAAAAAAATTAAATTATAAGTTTTTTAAAACCATTTTAAAAATTCAATGATTGCTAATAATTTCATTTTAAAAACATTTATGTTTAAATATGAACATTAATGAAACATTTTAAAGAACATGGACATGGATGATAAATATTTTGACAAGAGAAATTTAAAACAAGGTATTAATGAAAATCCCATACAACTTCAACAAGTTTTGAAGAAGAAGTAAATTGTAGAATATAAATTTAAAATTATTTTCAAACCAAAATACATTTATTCAATTAATGATAAAACATATCAATATGGCTTTATATACCTAATAAAAATGAAAAAATGTGGTGAAAATGACATGATTATAAAAGAAAGTAAATTGAGATGAAAAATCCATTATATGTTTTATAACTCGTGAATAATAAAATAACATTTATTTTATAATTAATTAAGTGAATTTTTAATTTTAATTAGTAATTATTATTAATTTTTTTATTTAATACCATGACCTATTTAGTTAATAAATTAGTTATGTTTAAGTTTAATGTTTTAAGGTCATCAGGTTTGTAACATTAAAATAACATCGGTGTGCTGACCTTGGTCAAATGGGTCCCTAGTAATTATCTATATAATCATAAAATTTGTATAATTATCATTTTTAATCCTAAAATATATTGTTATAACCATACATGTAATGTTTTTATGAAAATAAATCACATTGGTTCTTGGATATTATAGTATGTACGTATGCATGAACTACATTTTCATTTTTCTACATGGTGAAAAATAAAAAAAGTAAATAAAATTTTAATTTTATATAATAATAAATATATCATATATATTTTATATATACTAAATTCTTATATCATTTTAACCATCCATATTCTCTTGAAATTAAAAATGAAACACATCACCTCGTGGTGGTGGTAGTCTACACATGCACTTGTGTGAAGCATTTATTTCCCTTTGTTTGGAAAAATTGATGAAAATAGTTTTAACATAAATATAATAGAATTTAAATAAAGTAAATAAAAAACAAGTTATAATATCATAGTTTATATGATAGTTTTTAATGAATTATATGAATAAATGAACTTTAATAAAATCGATAAAGACATATACCTCCCATTTTAGCATCTCCCTTTCTATTGATCTTAATGAATTTATAAGATATATTTATCATCATTAAAGGGGATTTTGTAAATTTTAATGGAATTATAAATAGTAACTATGTATATTTTTTGGTATAACTCAACGTGTATTTATTTTTTTAAATAGGTTTAAGTAAGACTGGTTTTATAAAAATAATTAATTGCATTTCTAAAAATTTGAAAACATTAAGGGTCATGAATGTAATTTTAAAAAGTAAAACTGGAAAATACATAGAAAATTAATTATAGGCACAAATATGTCCAATTATATTGAGTAATTATAGTATTTATTTGAATTTATAATTATTTTAAAATATTTTTTTAACATTAAATACAATTTAATGTAATTTCTAGGAATATTCACAAAATGTTACTTTATAAAAATAAATAAAATACTAGAATTTTAATTAAAACTCATATATTTACTATTTTAAATCATAAATATATATATAACTACTGAAAAACTGTAATTAATCAAAATAATAATACTTTTAATGGGTTTTTAATAATTGACATGATTTTTGTTGTACTTGAACAAGTGATGCATTTACGTGGTGTAAATGTGATAATTAATTATACCCTAAAAAAATTAAAAATAAATTATTATCATTAATAATGTTTATTATATATATCATTTATCATTTATATTCATTCATATATCATTATTACAATATCCATAACATGAACAAATTCTAACTGAGAGAGAGTGACATTTTGTAATTATTCTTAACTTAAAAAATAAAAATTTAGTAATCAATGAAATATTGCACAAAAAAAGAAATATTTTAAAAATATAGCTTGATTATAGTAAAATTATACCCATATAATGAACTAGAGGTATGTTTTTAATTTATTTTGAGACCTTATGCCATTATTTCACCCCTTTTAACCCATGTTACCCTTTATCATGGTGATAAACTTTTATCATGGATACTATTCATCATGAATAAAAATGAAATGAACAATTTTACCTAATATGAAACTCCTAATTTAAAATATGAAATCCTTTTTTCAATATTCAGTTTATTTAACTTTTTTAATATACTTTTAATATATATTTTCAAAACATAATGAAAACAGTTTTTAGAAAAATGACCATTTTAAGCCAAAAATTGATTTTATACAAAATAAAATTTAATATTGATTTCTATAAAATTAATTAGTTAATTATAAATAAAATTAAACTTATGTGGATTTAATAGAAATAAAAAACTAAACATAAAATTGGAATTACTTTTATTAAATGGAAAGAAATTATTGTTTTTTCAAAATTAGTATTTTTCACCATTCACCCAAAAAACAACCCTTTCAAAAAACCACAAAACCAATCATAATATTATTTTAATGTGATTATTTAATGAAAAGTTTCCATTTTATAAAATATTATTTATAAAATAAAAATAAATTAATTATAATATCCATTCACAAAATTATATACAAATCATTTTTGAAGAATATCTATTTTTAAAGAATATAATGGATTTATTATCATTCCTTACCTCAAAGACATAATTAAATGAATTATAATTAAATAAAATTTATAAATGATATACTAATTTTATTAAAATCGTTTATCAATAGTTTTCAATTTAATATATTAATATAAAAATACATTTCAGTCCATAAAATAATTTTATGAAAAATATATTTTTTACATTAAAATGATTTTTTCATAATTTATAACCAATTGAAAATAAATTAATTATTGATTTTTAATTTAATTAAGGGAAAAAAACTTCTATATATATTTCCTAATATCAATATTTCTATTCAGATGATCCAAACCAATGAATAGATCAAAATGAAGATATTTAATTAATAATATATCTATAGTATATCATTGTGATTTTTTAGGTCACAAAGATAATGAAGGATAGACTATAGGGGGTTGACATACCTGTTTAATAAAAAAAGTATACAAATAAAAAAAATTATCCATGAAAAAGTAAATTAGTATAGTTATTTAATTATCTAAAAAATTGATGGAAAATGAACAAATGAGAATTTTTAAAGTTGGTAGGTTCAAGTTTGACATAGTATATTCTTATAAATTTACACTCTATCAGATTTACATTATGTAGTATAATGATTTTTTAAAAGGAATAATAAACCTATCACAATATCATTTTATACAATTTTTAAGGATAACTAAACAGACACAGAATGTTTTATATATAGATTCAATACCCAGTTACAACAATAGATTTAGACTTTCGAAGCCGCAAACTGAATTATTTTGACTTTAGAATATAGTAGTCACAATCTGAAAAAATAATGAATTATTTTGAATATAAATGAATAAACAAATTGTGTGAGAAAAAGTGTGAGAGATAGAAAGTAGTGTTATAGAAATAGGAAAAATGATGAAATATATAGGAGATGAACATGATAAACTGAAGTAATAGTTCATGAGTAATGGATGAAATCATCTCATAAAGGAACTCATAGAAAATTAATATTTGGTTCAACATAGGATATATAGGCTAGAATCTCAAACAATGATCACAAGAAACATTACAAAATTTTACATCACTGTGAAAGTTCATATATTTGTTCTCAAGAAAATGTTAAACTTTTGAAGTTGTTATTGAATATATTCAATCACATTAGAAGACCACTCAACCACCCATTAGATTAATAAATTCAAAAAGTATGAAACAAAATCCATATTTAAAACAATAAAAAGTTAATAATGAAAGTTCATTAATTATCACAATAATTATATGGGAGGATGAAATAAGTTCCTAGAATTATCATCAACAAAATTATTTAAAATATTAAATTAAATACAAATAAATCTTTTAATAATATATAAAATAATATTTGTAAATAATCATTTAAAATATTTGTAAAGTTAATGATAAAAAATATCTTGTAAAATATAATTATATTTGAACATTAATTTCATAATCATGAAACAACATTAAATATATTTTAAAATAATTTGAATAGCTATAAAAACATTTTAAAGATAAATATTAATTTATAAATCAATAAACTCATAAAATATTGATAGAGCGCTGTCATGGGCGCCCTCAAATGATTAGTGTGATTTGGGGTACTTAGGTGCAGTAGAGTGGCTGACCAAGGTCGTCTCTCAAAGGAGGAAGTGAATTTAACAACTTATTAGAGGTATTCTAAAAAAAATAGAATAGAGTAAAAACACTACTTTAAAGGATTGGGGTTTGTTGTAGTTTATGAATCTAGAAGAAGTTTGCTGGAAGAAGATTGTATAATTTTTTTTTGTTTTTAGTTTTGAAATGAATTTCAATTTAAATGACACAACAAGAAGATGTTTTTTAGAAATCTATTTAAAAAGTGTAATCGATCTAACTCTACCTCTTCAATTTATTATTAATCATTATCATTTAAAATAACATTCACTTATTTCTGATCCCTTATTTTGTTAAATCCCGAACCCTACGAGAATTAACTTTACCACAAAGATGATGTTAATTTAAACATAGGCTAACTTCGGAACATGCAATCGCAGCACCCTGCTTTGATTGATGTTCTAAGATTAGATTATGTTCATTGGTAAATTAAGGCACATATCCATTCTGGAAATGAGGATGAATTGTGTTTAGGTATTATATTTTAACTCTACAAATTTATCCCTTGTGGTCTTGTATTACCGATTAAGATCGCGCTCTCACAATTTACACAAAATCCCGACCTCGCGTGTTTTTGTGTTAATTGTTCAATTGCTTTCTTAGTTTCTTAAAATTTAAAAACACAATTCATGAATCATATTAAGTGAATTACAGTAGCTCTATGATTAAAAATACTTAAATGAAGAGGGTAGAAGTTAGATCGATTACTAAAAGACTACTCTTCCATGGGTGGCGTAATCATCATAGAAGCGTTTTGCATGTGCAAAGGTTTATAATGGGTATAACCCAATAACGCTTCTACTCAAGAATTCCAGCCCAAAGAGGAATATTAAGAGAAGAATAAATTTAAACAAAACAGAAGAAAAGAGAAGAAATAAAAGAAGAACAATGAAGTTTATTACACAAATGAAAACATTACAAAATGAAGAAGAGAAGGAGGCTTCGATGAGGGGATCCTTGCTTCAAGAGCTACCCCTCTTACAATGGTTGGAGAATTTCGGTGAAACAAATTCTCCTCTGCCTCCAATCATCCAATGCACGTCCCAACCCCTCCAAATGAGAAAAACTCCAATTTATAGAGGGGAGGGGAGAAGAGGTTACAAGTGGTTTCAAGTGTGAATGTGGAAATTCGGCCAAATATTTTAATGCAAATTGCACCGCCCATTTGACCCCCAAAACGCGTGAATTGGCCGGCCTTCCAGAAGGATCAAATGTGAGGATATGGTTCCTCTATCTCCTCTCCAACTGTGGGCTCAATACAAGCCAATATGTAGGAGTTATGGCCGCAATACAGAAGCTTATCCATTCTGGCGAGTCCAGCCCATCTTTGACTTTATGGCCCAATTCCTCCATTAAAATGCATTCTTTTGATCTAGTGTCCTGAATAAAAGTTGTAGATAATTAAGTTAGAAACACTGTTAAATCATTGAAAATTCAAATAATAAATATAAAAATATTTATCTTTGAAATACTACAATGAACTATAAAGGGTAAAACTGGAATTTTCATCAAATATTCAAATGAATGATCTAATCCCAAATATTTTATAAATAAACATATTTAACACAATTTGAGGAAATTATATCATTTACTATAAATAAAATATTCAATAAAATAGTGTTTTATCAACTCCCCCACACTTACCCTTTTGCACACCTGGGCAAAACCTCATATTAAGTAAACATCAATATCAAATCAAAACCAATTTTAAAACACATATCCTTGAGATCAAACAATTACACCCCAAGAATCAAAAGATATCATGCCTCATAAAAAACCTTATATAAAGTTCTCCATTTATATCATTCAATATATTTCCACTTCATTTATCCTCCCATGCACAAAACACTTACCTCGCTTGAATTTTCTCTCATCACTCAAATATCAATTTTTTTTGCAATGTCTTTCTCATCCAAACTCATACAAGGGTCACCATAGGCTTGATAGGTTCCTACATCACTACCCGATGTGAGTCAAGGACATATGTTTATCATGAGGACTTTTCAGGGTTGTTCTGTGGCTTTCGGTTGGTAGGATTAAGATGTGAAAAACTCTGAGGCTGAATGAGGAGGGCTTGACTCTTTTGAAGCAAAATTGCATTAATCTAATTTTCACTTAAATATGGTATTATCTTCAATCCCCATAGTATCAATTCAGCTCCATCATCATGAAAATTCATGAAAGGTTTAAACCATTCATCATTTCAGCATAAAAAATGTCAATCTTCTCAAACATGATTTTCTTGAATGCTCTAGATGGGCACAGCTTTCAACCTCAATTAGAAGCTCCAGAAAAGGCACAGCTTCACTTGTCATGAAAGCTCCAGAAAAGGCACAACTTTCAATATAATGACTTTCTTTAGCAGCAAACACATCTCTTCAGAATTTAATTTTCCACCCAAAGTATCACAGAATGTGGTGGCAAAACACAAGACAACTTCCCCCACACTTAAGCTCAACTAGATTATTCAATTTCACTTCAAGAGTTGGTTAGATAGGGAAAATTGGCTTGTAATTTGGCTAACCTAACAGGCATTGCATGGCTTCTAAGGGATAAAAGGATTAAATATTCAAGGTAGGCCATTATAAAAAAGGATTCTTTGAAATAGGGGCTTTAATACCAAACAAATGCCTTAATCATTTAAACATAAGTACCTCAAACCCTCAAGTTTTGACAGGAATAGATCAAATTCTGGTTAAATAAAGTATGGTTTGGTTCTCTCAAGAAGTGAGGTGAATGTAAAGAATATGAAAATAATGGTTTAGAATCCTCACAGGAAAGTGATTTCAAATATAAAGACAGTGAGATTGGCATGGGATTCAAAATTCAGCATACTTTCATGAAATTACTAAATATTTGAACTTGAAACAAAGTCATTTCAGAATTCATTTAAGCTTATTTTCAAGGGGTAAATTGTTTCACTTATTGATATGGATTTAAAAATGGTGATGAGAATCATTTCAGCCCAAAAGTTTCAAAAACACGCAGAAAATTGTAAAATAAACACACAAAATTTGAAAAACACACAAATTTTTTTGGTTTTTTTTAACAGGAAAGCAATTGAAATTACTAAACTAAAAGGTTCCCTCCCCCACACTTAAAATATTGCATTGTCCTCAATGTGAACCTATGAGATGATATATGCACATGAAATGCAGAATTTTTAAATAGGACAAATAATATAAAAGTGAAAGGGTTAGGAACAGCCTGATGTGCTCAAGTGATGATGGGGTCATGCAGTGTGATAAAATCTAGTACATCAGTAGGAAGTCCCTCAATGTATCTCTTCAAACGTTTCCCATTGACTGTAAAGCTCCTTCTAGTGTCATCTTGTGTGATCTCCACTGCACCATAAGGAAAAACATTAGTCACAACATAAGGACCTAACTATTTGGAACACAACTTACCAGGCATCAGCTTCAGTCGTGAACTGTAGAGAAGGACTTTCTCTCCAACATGAAACTCCCTTTGTTGGATCATTTTGTCATGAGCTGATTTTGATCTTTCCTTGTAGAGCCTTGAGTTCTCATATGATGATAATCTAATCTCCTCAAGCTCTTGAATTTGCAGCTTCCTTTGGATTCCAGCTTGGGCCAAATCCATGTTGCATTTCTTTATAGCCCAATAAGCCCGATGCTCGACTTCCACTGGGAGATGACATGATTTCCCAAAAACAATCCGAAATGGGGACATACCAATGGGGGTATTGTATGATGTTCTATAAGCCCACAATGCATCATCCAAGCGCTTGCTCCAATCCTTCCTATTTGGCTACACAGTTTTCTCCAAGATTTGTTTCAACTCAAGATTTGAAACCTCAGCCTGGCCATTTGTTTGGGGGTGGTATGGTGTTGATGTTTTGTGTGTCACCCCATACTTTCGAAGGAGGGAAGCAGAATTCCTATTGCAAAAGTGTGTCCCTTGGTCACTAATGATGGCCTTTGGTACTCCAAACCTGCAGAAAATTTGAGCCTTGACAAAATCCACTACAACATGAGAATCTTCAGTCCTGGTGGCCTTGGCCTCCACCCATTTACTCACATAATCAACAACAACCAAAATATACAAAAATCCAAATGAACTAGAAAAAGGACCCATAAAATCAATACCCAATACATCAAAAATATCACAAAATAGTATGGGTTGTTGGGGCATCTCATGTCTCTTAGAAATGTTCCCAGTGTGTTGGCAACGAGAGCATGACTTACAAAACACATGGGCATCATGGAATAATCTAGGCCAATATAATCCAGAGTCCAAAACCTTCCTAGCTGTCAGTTGGGGTCCAAAGTGTCCACCACAAGCAAGTGTATGACAGAAATGAAAAACAGACTCAAACTCATGATCGGGAACACACCTCCTAATGACTTGGTCACTACACATGCGCCATAAGTATGGATCATCCCAAACATAAAATCTTGACTCACTCTTTAATTTTTGGACTTGATGTTTCTTTAAATTTGCAGGGATTTCAGAAGCAACAAGGTAGTTAACTAAATCAGCATACCAAGGATGCGTACTTGAGATGGTATAGAGATGCTCATCAGGGAAATTGTCCCGAAGTGGTACCTGATCCAAGGTGTCATCCTCTAGTGTGTGAGTAAGCCTACTCATGTGGTCCGCCACCATGTTTTCTGAACCCTTCTTGTCCTTTATCTCAATATCAAATTCCTGAATAAGGAGCATCCAACGGATAAGTCGTGGCTTTCCATCTGGCTTCTTCAGGAGGTACCTCAAAGCTGCATGGTCAGAAAAAACAACTACTTTAGAGCCCAATAAATATGAATGGAATTTATCTAAAGAAAATATGACAGAAAGAAACTCTTTTTCCGTGGTTGTGTAGTTTGATTGGACTGAATCCAGTGTCTTTGATGCATAAGCTATCACATGTGAACGTCCTTCCACCCTCTGAGATAAGACAGCTCCAACCACGAAGTTGGAGGTGTCACACATAAGCTCAAATGGAAGGTCCCACTGTGGGGGCTGTATGATTGGTGGAGTGGTCAGACACTTCTTCAGCTCATCAAATGATACCCTGCATGAATCATCAAAATTGAAGTCAATATCTTTTTGAAGCAATCGAGATAAGGGTAGAGTGATCTTACTAAAATCTCTGATGAAGCGTCGATAAAATCCAGCATGCCCAAGGAATGATCGAACATCACACACACATGTAGGATATGGGAGGGATGAAATAATGTCTACCTTCGATTTATCAACTTCAATGCCATGTTGTGAGACTATATGACCTAAGAAAATTCCCTTTTCTACCATGAAATGACATTTTTCAAAATTTAAGACCAGATTCTTCTCAATACAACGATGCAACACATCACCCAAACTAGAGAGACATTCATCAAATTAGGACCCATAAACTGTAAAATCATCCATAAATACCTCCATGCAGGTCTCAATGAAATCTGAGAAAATACTCACCATGTATCTCTGGAAGGTACCTGGGGCATTGCAAAGTCCAAATGGCATCCTTCGGTAAGCAAAGGTACCGAATGGGAAGGTGAATGTTGTCTTCTCATGGTCCTCTGCTGCAATGGGAACCTGAAAATAGCCAGAAAATCCATCCAAGAAACAATAGTGTGTCTTCCCAGCTAGTCTCTCAAGCATCTGGTCAATGAATGGAAGTGGGAAATGGTCCTTACGAGTGGATTGATTTAGTTTCCTATAATCGATACACACTCGCCAACTGTTTTGTACTCTCACAGGAACTAACTCATCATTTTCATTTTTTATAACAGTGAAACCAGTTTTCTTTGGTACAACCTGAACAGGGCTAACCCATTGTGAGTCAGAAATAGGGTAAATGATACCCGCCTCAAATATTTTTTCAACTTCTTTCTTAACAACTTCTAGGAGGGTGGGATTAGGTCTCCTTTGTGGCTGTCTCACCGGTTTATCCCCATCCTCCAAGAGAATCATATGCATGCAAATGGAGGGGCTAATACCTGATATGTCTGCCAATGTCCAACCAATTGCCCTAATGTTATCTCTCAAAAGATTCAAAAGTTTTTCTTCATGTTCAAAAGAGATATTGTCAGAAATTATGGTAGGTAATCTATCACCACTGAGCAAGTATGCATATTTGAGATTTGGGGGCAATGGCTTGAGTTCCAATGTAGGTGGGTGATGTATGGATGGAGAAATTGATGCAACAGACATATCTGCACAATGAACATTAGTATCAGAATAAAAATCATCACAATCAGAGAATAAAGCACCATATCCATCAGCATACTCAATAGCCATGTCATAATCAGAGTTCACATGATCAAAAGCAGAATATGATTCAATTTCAAAATCAAATATTATAGAGTCTTGTTCCTTAAAAATGGGTGTAGAAGTATTCTTAGACATAAAAATAGAACCAATACTCATAATCTCCCTAAGCATAGGACAATCCAATTCCATGATGTTTTTACTTGGTGGTTCAAAATGGGAGATAACAAAAGCAGAATGGTCCTATTAGAGGTACTTCATGGAATCCATAACATTAAATATCAAAACTTCATCTCCAAACTCCATGGAAAGTGTACCCTCATTGACATTTAGGATAGTTTTTTCAGTTTTGAGGAAGGGTCTACCTAAGATAATGGGGGCATGAGAACTTACCTGATCATCCTCCATGTTAAGCACATAGAAGTCTGCTGGAAAGATCATGTCTCTTACCCGAACACGTACATCCTCAAGAACTCCCACTGGATATGCCATAGCTCTATTCGCCAATTGCACCACTACTCTTGTTGGCTTCAACTCACCAACCTGAAAGGAAGAGAATATAGAGTGAGGCATCACATTTATTGAAGATCCTAAATCACAAAGAGCATCAGAGAAGTGCAACTCCCCTATGGTACATGGGATGGTGAATGTCCCGGGATCCTTGCACTTTGTTGGCATTGCTAGAGTTGGTGTAATGAGTGTCGAGACATTCCTTCCAAGGTTGATCCTCTCATTTCCCTTGATCCCTCTTCGATTGGTACAAAGTTCTTTTAATAATTTCGCATACCTTGGAATTTGCTTAATGGATTCAAGTAGAGGAATGTTGATCTCCACATGCTTGAATGTGTCCAAAACCTCCTTTTGCATTTCTTTTTCAGCCATCTTCTTGGTTTGAACAACCCTGTTTGGAAAAGGAAGGTGTTTAGGAGGTACATCATCAATCTTTTTCTTACCTTTATCTTTCTCCTTGGATTTCTCATCAGTTGGTATGGAATGCAGCTTCTCTAGAGTAGAGGTGAATCCCGGTGGAATGGTAGGTCCAGATGTATCATTCATTTGCTTCCCACTTCTCAATGTGATGGCACTAACATTCCCCTTTGGATTTGGAGTGGGTTGGGAAGGTAGATTTCCAGAATTCTTACTCACAAGTTCATGGAGGGCGGTGGCATTCTGACTCATTTGAGTCTTCAACTCTCTCAGCTCCGAACCTTGACTCTTCAGCTCATTCTGTTGATTAAGAACAATTTGTTTCAAAAGATCATCAGTGTTAGAGTCTACCTTGTGTTGGATATTCCCTTGTTGCTGACTCGTTGATGTTTCAACTTCGAATCTCCTTTGGGGTTGTTGGAAACCCTATTGGTAAGGTGGAGGCTACTGGATGTTTGGTTGAAAAGGGGGCCTTTGTTGTTGTCCAGAGCCATACCTCATGTCTGACTGATCTTTCCACCCTTGGTTGTATACTGTATCAAACTTCTTTTGGGGATATAGTTGTTGTTGTTGCTGCTGAAATGGTCTCCCAGGGAACACTGTTGCACCATCTTCTGTCTCTTGTAGTTGTGGGCAACAGTCAGTTGGGTGGCTTGTCTCAGTGCAAATGCCACATGGCCTTGAAGGAGGGGGTTGAGATTTCTTTTGTGCCAAAGCAATCTTCCTCACCATAGTGGTCAATTCTTCTAACTTTGTATCAATCAAATGACTTTCAAGAGAATAAGGACTTACTTGATGTACTCCTCGAACATGTGGTGTACCTCTATCACCGAATTATTGAGAGTTTTGGGCCATTTTGTCGATCAATGCTCGTGCAACTACTGGTGTCTTGTCCACCAATGCTCCTCCAGCTGCAGCATCCCCCATGCTCCTCTCCATGGGTGTGAGTCCTTCATAGAAGTACTGGATGAGTAGTTTCTCACTGATTTTTTGATGTGGGCAGCTTGCACACAACTTCTTGAATCGCTCCCAGTACTCATACGTTGACTCCCCTTATGCTTGCTTGATCCCCGATATCTCCTTTCGGATGGATGTGGTCTTTGATTCTAGAAAAAATCTTTTCAAGAAAAGACGTTTCAAATCATTCCAACACGTTACATCTTCAGGTTGCAAATAATACATCCAATCTTTTGCAGCTCCATCAAGTGAGAATGAGAATGCTCTTAATTTGATTTGATCTTCAGAAACATTTCTTGGTTTAAGGGTTGAGAAAACCACATTAAATTCTTTCAAATGTTTATTGGGATCCTCACCATAGAGGCCATGAAACATTGGAAGTAAGTGAATTAACCCAGATTTTAGTTCAAAGTACGATTCGAGGTTTGGGTATGCAATACAATTTGGTTGATAATTTACATCAGGTGCAGCCAATTCTTGAAAGGTTCTATTAAGTTCATTTCCATTGTTTCCAGCCATTGGTTCCTCTTTTATGTTTGAATTTGAATTGCTTCCAATTTCAATGTTTCCAGAAGAGAGGAATTCACCAACTGGTTGAATATTGAAATTTCCCGTAGACTGAGAATTTCTGATTCGAGCCCTAAGGCTACGTTCAATCTCAGGGTCAAGATCTAAGAGAATTTCGGGATTAGTTTGTGTCATAGATCAAATAAAAATGAAAATAAAGAAAGTGGACCATTGTAAAATAAAAATGAGAAGTTTGAGTTGATGGTCCAAAAAGAAGTAGAAGAAAATAAAAGAAGAGGAAGAAAAATCAGATTGGGTACAGAAGGAAGAAAGAAGAGAGGAAGAGAATAAAATGTAAAATAAAATAAATACCTCTAATTGGTTGAAATAATTACTTGCCTCCCCGTCAACGGTGCCAATTTGATAGAGCGCTGTCGTGGGCACCCTCAAATGATTAGTGTGATTTGGGGTACTTAGGTGCAGCAGAGTGGCTGACCAAGGTCGTCTCTCAAAGGAGGAAGTGAATTTAACAACTTATTAGAGGTATTCAAAAAAAAATAGAATAGAGTAAAAACACTACTTTAAAGGATTGGGGTTTGTTGTAGTTTATGAATCTAGAAGAAGTTTTCTGGAAGAAGATTGTATAATTTTTTTTTGTTTTTAGTTTTGAAATGAATTTCAATTTAAATGACACAACAAGAAGATGTTTTTTTAGAAATCTATTTAAAAAGTGTAATCGATCTAACTCTACCTCTTCACTTTATTATTAATCATTATAATTTAAATTAACATTCACTTATTTATTATCCCTTAATTTGTTAAATCCCAAACCCTACGAGAATTAACTTTACCACAAAGATGATGTGAATTTAAACCTAGGCTAACTTCGGAACATGCAATCGCAGCACCCTGCTTTGATTGATGTTCTAAGATTAGCTTATGTTCAGTGGTAAATTAAGGCACATATCCATTCTGGAAATGAGGATGAATTGTGTTTAGGGATTATATTTGAACTCTACAAATTTATCTCGTGTGGTCTTGTATTACCGATTAAGATCGTGCTCTCACAATTTACACAAAATCCCGACCTCGCGTGTTTTTGTGTTAATTGTTCAATTGCTTTCTTAGTTTCTTAAAATTTAAAAACACAATTCATGAATCATATTAAGTTAATTACATTAGCTCAATGATTCAAAATAATTAAATGAAGAGGGTAGAAGATAGATCGATTACTAAAAGACTACTCTTCCATGGGTGGCGTAATCATCGTAGAAGCGTTTTGCATGTGCAAAAGTTTATAATGGGTATAACCCAATAACGCTTCTACTCAAGAATTCCATCCCAAAGCGGAATATTAAGAGAAGAATAAATTTAAACAAAAAAGAATAAAAGAGAAGAAATAAAAGAATAACAATGAAGTTTATTACACAAATGAAAAAATTACAAAATGAAGAAGAGAAGGAGGCTTCGATGAGGGGATCCTTGCTTCAAGAGCTACCCCTCTTACAATGGTTGGAGAATTTGGGTGAAACAAATTCTCCTCTGCCTCCAATCACCCAATTCACGTCCCAACCCCTCCAAATGATAAAAACTCCAATTTATAGAGGGGAGGGGAGGGGAGGTTACAAGTGGTTTCAAGTGTGAATGTGGAAATTCGTCCAAATATTGTAATGCAAATTGTACCGCCCATTTGACCACCTAAACGCGTGAATGGGACATCCTTACAGAAGGATCCAATGTGAATATATGGGTCCTCTATCTCCTCTCCAAATGTGGGCTCAATACAAGCCCATATGTAGGAGTTATGGCCGCAATACAGAAGCTTATCCATTCTGGCGAGTCCAGCCCAGCTTTGACGTTATGGCCCAATTACTCCATTAAAATGCATTCGTTTGATCTAGTGTCCTGAATAAAAGTTGTAGATAATTAAGTTAGTAACACTGTTACAAAATTTCAAATTCAAATAATAAATATAAAAATATTTATCTTCGAAATACTACAATGAACTATAAAGGGTAAAACTGGAATTTTCATCAAATATTCAAATGAATGATCTAATCCCAAATATTTTATAAATAAACATATTTAACACAATGTGGGGAAATTATATCATTTATTATCAATAAAATATTCAATAAAATTGTGTTTTATCAAATATTCATGAAAAACAAATTTCGAATATTCAATTATAAACTGAAAATACATTAATTAAATTAAAAAATAATATTAATTTTGAATCTAAATAATTTAAAATACTTAAAAAATCAATTTTAATGGTTTCAAAATAATTTGTATATATTTTTAAATTATGAAATTAGGAAAACGATTGATAAAAAACATTAAATATATCCAACTACAAATAAAATACTAAAATTAGAGTGTCATATAACTTTTTTAAATTATAAAAACTAATTTATTTTGAGACACAAAAGAAAAAGAAGATAAATTTGGTATTATGGTTCTGTATTGTCAATGTTAACTGTTGTAGTCTATAGTGACGTATCATAGTTGTTATTTCACCATATGATATAAAATCATTATCACATGTGTTCCCTTATTAGTTCTAATAAATTTTGAAGGTTAGAGGAAACAAATCATAGTCGTAGAAGAGTTCACAACTGCATGTAAGTCTTTCTTACGAATACAACATAAATCTCTTATTTAAAACAATTTTTCAAAATACTGTGTTACTCATGGATAGAACATGTATTTCTATAGATATTTACTTTATTTCAAAGACTTTGGACAATTTATATCCACAATATTGAATTCATATATGCGATTCATCATTAATATCAAAATTGTATGGTGTTTCCACTTCATGGTCACATGAATCACCTTCTCATGGTTGACCCCCTTGTGGTAGAAGAAGCATCGTATGTGGATGAAGTATATAGAAAGAACCCTTCAAAGTCTTACATTTTAAAACTCATGGTATAATGAGGTAGTCTCAAAACAACATGAAATAATAATGCAAAATGGAATAAATTTTAAATGAATAGAAGAAGAAAAAATTCATTGTTGAAAAAATAATTCTCATGATAACATATAAATTTTATTTTTAAAAAATAAGTCACAAAACCATTCCATAGTATCATAAAATATATATTACGAAATTATCTATAAAAAACAAAAATATAATTAAAAAATAATTGTTACTTTTTTAATAAAAATTAATAAACCATGAAGAAATAAAAAAATAAAAAAATAAAAAAAATATATGTACTATTATAATTTCAGGAATTTAAGATAAAAAGTATGATAAATTTTTATACTCATTTAAAAACAAAAATCATAACAAATAATTAATCATAATACTCTTAAAATAATAATAAATATCTAGTTTTTTTTCTTCTAATTCTAAAAATAAAAATTATATAAATAGTCCAAAATAAAATTTTCAAACACATAACATTAACAATGGAAAAAACTATCATCCTTATTAGAAATTAAAAAGTACAAGAATAATATTTAATCATTTATTTTTTCAAATTTTCTTCCCCATTCTTCAATTCATCAAAAATTAAACAAGATAAAATAACTACATTCAGTTAAAAACAACTCTTTTGAAATAAATAAGATATAATGTAACATCTGTACAATAAAAACATAGAGTTGATGTTTAATTTAATACATTGGTACAAGATAAAGTGTAAAGACCCGTAAATTTCAAGGATTTTTTTTTTAAATTTTCTTTGGAATTTTACATGAACGCAGTTTCTAATGCCACCTGATTCTGAGGCCCAGTGTGCCCGTAATCATTTTCCGAAGTTTGGCTCGGGTACGTTCAGTGAACGAACGAGCGGGTTTTTCTAACTTTTGAACCGGTGCTCGGAATCGAATTCTGAGGGCACCGATGGAATCGCAGCACCGGTTTTTGCTTAGAAACGCCTCTTCCGGAGTTGCGTTTGCTCGGGTGTGGTTTTTAATTTTTGGGCTTTCAGTTAAGAAATAAAATAAAGTGGTGCGACAACTTTATTTTTATTTCACTTAAAGCCACTTAAAAGCCACTTAAAGCTACTTAAGCTAAGTTAAATCGGATAGGGTACAATTCCAAAATATCCTACCCTCTTATAGGATATTTGTGAGGTGGGGCCCGCTTGAGCCCCACCGTTTCTTTTCCGCTAAGTAACGCACCCGTGAAAACCCCTATTAATTGAAAGTCAACTGGGGTGTTTCTTAATCTATTAAACGCTCCTTTTAAATGGCGGTTTTATTCATTGAATTAATTCTATGAATTAATGGGTCGTTACGTAACTTAGATTATTTCGTTTGTTGGCATGTAATAAAATAATTCCAACATTCTTCTTCTTGTGTGTTGTTCGTTGAGAGGATATGACAGAACCTTAAGTCCTTCAACCTCCTTCGTGAAGAACGCGAAGAATGCGAAGAACGCGAAGAACGCCGACCTTTGACGAAAGGCGACGAAGAACGCCGAACCCTCGGAGATCGACGACGCGACGCCGTGTTCCGCGACACCAACGATTCTCCTTCTGCGATGTTCCTTCTTCCGTGATAAATCTTCGAATATCCGGTTGAGGTAGGAGTTTACGAATCTTTTAAATTCCTTTGTGGATTTTATACTTGGCATTGATTTAATTCGTGTAAATTAAATCCATGTGTTTTCTTTACCCCTCGGAGATCGCCGATGCGATGCCGTATACTGCGACGACGTGATGCCCTTCCGCGACGCGATGATCCTCTTCTTTCGCGATGATCAATTCCGCGAAGAACGCATGCTCGACGATGACGGTGAGGTAGGGGTCGTTTTGAAATTTTTTTTACCATGTTGTTTTCCTTCAAGGCAGGAACACGAACCAACCAAATTAACAAGTTGGTTCACAGATCATTATTATTGCGGGACGTGGTTTATCAATTGCTGGAATTTATGTTTTTTTTTAAAACCGCTAATGTGATGGGTGTTGACTAACGAACAAGTCCGAACCCACCACACTTTTTCGTTCTTGGTGCGAGAAATGGCGGACAATGACAAATGGGACCGCAATGGCGTTTTGAGGGCCTGACAGTGAAGAATGGGACCCGGGAGGAGCTACGGCGCAGACGGAAGTGGAATCGGACCATCAGAGCAACTCCGGTGGCTCGCAGAATCCACCGGCGGCGTGGGTCGCCGGTGGCACCGCCGGATGGAGCGGCCGCAGCTGAAGCCGCAGTGGCGGCGGCTGAACAGACCCGTGACCACGCGGGTCCGGTGACAAACGAGACGTGGGAAAGCCGCTTCCGCTGACCAAGCGCGGACCCACGCGGGGCCGCGGCACCACATCCCACGGGGGCAGCGCCCCGCGGTTCCTCCGCTCGGCCGCTGGGCCGAGCTGAGCCGGGTCGCGCCCAGGCTGGGCTGGGTCGCGCCCAGGCCGGGCCGGGTCGCGCCAACCGGGTCGGACCCGGAACCGGGTCGGGTCTGTTGTACCTCTCGAACCCCTCGTGGTTTTATTTTCATGATCACAATCACTCAATTATTTGTCTAACCTTGTTTTTAAGTGTTGTGGATGATAGGAAAAAGATTGCCAAAGGTTTGGCCCAAGAAAGCTGGCAAATGGACTGAATTGCAGTCCACCGGCCAACCGGTGTGATAGCACCGGCCAGCCGGTGGAACTGGCAGAGGCATTGCCCACTGCCAGGTTCCACCGGTCGACCGGTGGCTCTGTCACCGGTCGACCGGTGGCACCCAGCCCAAACAGTGTGAGCTACTGTCTCCCCACCGGCCAGCCGGTGGCTCCTCCACCGGTCAGCCGGTGGAGCCTGGACCAAAGGCCTTCTCCTCTGCCAAGGCACCGGCCAGCCGGTGGAGCTGTACCGGCCAGCCGGTAGCCCAGTCAAACTAGCCGTTGGCTTTGACCAGTCAACCCTCTTTTGGCCTCCAACGGCTCCGAGGCCTTTTCCAACGGCTCCAAAGCCCTCCAACGGATACTTGAAGGTTCCTAGCCTATAAATAAAGGCCTAGGATGCCCCGGATCTTCACCCAAGCCACCGGACACATTGTTGATCATTTTGGCGGACCTCCGACGGATTTCTTCAAGGAACCCAACTTACTCCAATCCAATTCCACATCCAAGAGCACCATCAAAGAAGCTTCGAAGTGGCCTTCAACATCTCCAATCAATCAAGGCGCCCAAGGCTTCTCCCAATCACGGTTTTTAGTGTTTATTTATTTTGAGCATAAAATTGGGTTTGTGCCTACAAACCCCAACCTTTTCTCATCCTCCCTTTCTTTTGGGTTTCACATCACCATTAAGGTGTGAAAAGGTTGTCAAGCTTTCCTTTAAATAGCTTGAGACATAGGTGAGCTATCCTTCACCTGTAAGAAGGATAGTGGGTTCTTGCTAAACCATTAAAAAGCAAGTGGGTTCTTGCTCAACCATCAAAAGCAAGCTGTAATAGGTTCTAGTGCTACCTCAAAGCCTAGTGGGTTTCTTTCTAAAACCATTGAAAAGCAAGCGGTAGGAATCTCTCAACGGTTGAGTTGGGAGCGGAGACGTAGGCCGGGTTTTGGCCGAACTCCGTTATCATTTCTTGTGTGATTGTCTCTTTTATTTTCCGCTGCACTTTCAACTTTGATTTTAATTTGTTAATCTTTTTTTAAAAGGCAATTCACCCCCCTCTTGCCATCACTCCCTTTTTCTCCGCCCAACAATTGGTATCAGAGGGAGGTTTGAGTAATACCCTAACCGGTTTCAAATTTAAGATCCATTGTGATGGCATAAACCTCTTTCGCCCCCGAAGGCTTTTCTTTGGGTCGGGCTCCATTTTTTGATGGGTCCGACTATAATTATTGGAAAACCCGCATGACTACCTTTCTTAGAAGCATAGGATATCCTATTTACAAAATTGTCATGCAAGGTTATTCGTTGTTTTCCCCCGACGAATCCAAATGGACCCCCGCTGATATTAAGAATTTTGAGCTTGATGGAAAAGCCATGAACGCTCTTCATTGCGGCCTTGACCGAAATGAATTCATTCGAGTTTCCACATGCACCTCCTCACATGAAATCTGGAAACTTTTGGAGGTTACCCATGAGGGGACCAACAAAGTGAAGGATACTCGATTAGATATGTTTCGACAAGATTTTGAATCTTTCTCCATGCATCCAAATGAATCTATTTCTGAAATGTTTACTCGCTTTACTGACGTTTGCAATGGTGGAAAGTCCCTTGGAGATAACATTTCTGCAGAAACAATGGTCAAGAAGATCCTATGGTTCCTTCCGAGCTCATGGGCACCTAAAGTGACGGCAATCCAAGAAGCTAAGGATGTCAAAAACATGCCGGTCGAGGAGCTCATTGGATCCCTAATGACCTACGAGATCACGATGAGGAGGCAAGCTCAAAAGGAGGGCACACCAATCAAGACACCAAAGAACATTGCCCTCAAGGTTCAAAAAGAAGTAAGCTCCTCCTCATCCTCATCTTCCTCATCTTCATCTTCAAGCGGCGACTCGGAAATGGAGAATCTCGCCCGCCAAATGCACAAGTTTATGAAGAAGAACAAGAAGAAGAAATCCCGCAAGCACCGAAAGCAAGAACCCACCGAAAAATCCGAGCCCAAGGTGAAATGCTACGGGTGTGGCCAAAAAGGGCATTACAAGCCCGATTGCCCACTCAACAAAAAACGGGCCACGCCAAAGGAAAAAGGAAAGAAAAAGGTCCTCAAGGCGACATGGAGTGACACCTCATCCTCCTCCTCCTCCTCAAGCGACCAAGGTACAAAATGCCTAATGGCAAAACATGAGGTATCTTCCTCCTCTTCCTCCTCTTTCTCCTCTAGTTCTTCTAATTCATTTAATCATCTATCGTATGAAGAACTCTCACATGCTAGAGACCAATTAGAAAATGGTTTTCATGAACTCTCTTCAAAATTTGTTGCTTTAAAAAAGAATTTCAAAAAGCTTTCCTCCGAAAAAGACCAACTTCTCAAAGAGAAGGAGGAACTCTCCCTAAAAATCCAAAATTTCCCAAATGTTGATTCTTTGGAATCAACCATCAAGGACCTTAGAGAATACTTAGCTAAGTTCACCCAAGGGGAACAAAATTTAAACAATTTGCTAGGTTTCCAACGCATATCTAGGACCACCCAAGGGCTTGGCTATTCCAACCAAACTTCCTCCTCCCATGCTCCAACTGTTTTTGTAAGGGGGAGCTCTAGCTTTAAATTTTGTAACTATTGCAAAAATCCTGGGCACATGATATATGAATGTAATTGCAAAAACGCCCGGTATGGTAGGCCCAAATCGATTTTTTATTTGGATGAATTCTATAGGAGAAGACCCGCTACAAGGCAAGTGTGGATTGAAAAATCCCTCTTAGCGAGTCTCTCCGGGCCTAAAATTGTATCTTTTCAAAATCCCTCTCCCCGGTGATTTATTGTTTTTATTTAGGGGGAGTTAGGTTTGTTTAAGAATTTTTGTTTTTTTCAAACTTTCAATTTCAACTCTCGGTAACAAATTTTTCAATTCAAAATTTTCTTTTTTTTTTGATTCAAAACTTTAAATTCAAATTTCAAAATTTCAATTGGTTTAAAATCTCCATCTCGCTCTTCAAACTTTTCCCTCAATCAAGTTTTATGCCCCATTCTATTTTGATAATCACAAAGGGGGAGAATTTCTTGATTGATTGGGGGAAAAATATTTTAAAGCATGCCTCTCTTTTTAAGTCTTTTAAATTGTTTGTTTTGGTGATTGTGATCATCAAAATAGGGGGAGATTGTTGTACCTCTCGAACCCCTCGTGGTTTTATTTTCATGATCACAATCACTCAATTATTTGTCTAACCTTGTTTTTAAGTGTTGTGGATGATAGGCAAAAGATTGCCAAAGGTTTGGCCCAAGAAAGCTGGCAAATGGACTGAATTGCAGTCCACCGGCCAACCGGTGTGATAGCACCGACCAGCCGGTGGAACTGGCAGAGGCATTGCCCACTGCCAGGTTCCACCGGTCGACCGGTGGCTCTGTCACCGGTCGACCGGTGGCACCCAGCCCAGACAGTGTGAGCTACTGTCTCCCCACCGGCCAGCCGGTGGCTCCTCCACCGGTCAGCCGGTGGAGCCTGGACCAAAGGCCTTCTCCTCTGCCAAGGCACCGGCCAGCCGGTGGAGCTGTACCGGCCAGCCGGTAGCCCAGTCAAACTAGCCGTTGGCTTTGACCAGTCAACCCTCTTTTGGCCTCCAACGGCTCCGAGGCCTTTTCCAACGGCTCCAAAGCCCTCCAACGGATACTTGAAGGTTCCTAGCCTATAAATAAAGGCCTAGGAAGCCCCGGATCTTCACCCAAGCCACCGGACACATTGTTGATCATTTTGGCGAACCTCCGGCGGATTTCTTCAAGGAACCCAACGTGCTCCAATCCAATTCCACATCCAAGAGCACCATCAAAGAAGCTTGGAAGTGGCCTTCAACATCTCCAATCAATCAAGGCGCCCAAGGCTTCTCCCAATCACGGTTTTTAGTGTTTTATTTATTTTGAGCATAAAATTGGGTTTGTGCCTACAAACCCCAACCTTTTCTCATCCTCCCTTTCTTTTGGGTTTCACATCACCATTAAGGTGTGAAAAGGTTGTCAAGCTTTCCTTTAAATAGCTTGAGACATAGGTGAGCTATCCTTCACCTGTAAGAAGGATAGTGGGTTCTTGCTAAACCATTAAAAAGCAAGTGGGTTCTTGCTCAACCATCAAAAGCAAGCTGTAATAGGTTCTAGTGCTACCTCAAAGCCTAGTGGGTTTCTTGCTAAAACCATTGAAAAGCAAGCGGTAGGAATCTATCAACGGTTGAGTTGGGAGCGGAGACGTAGGCCGGGTTTTGGCCGAACTCCGTTATCATTTCTTGTGTGATTGCCTCTTTTATTTTCCGCTGCACTTTCAACTTTGATTTTAATTTGTTAATCTTTTTTTAAAAGGCAATTCACCCCCCCTCTTGCCATCACTCCCTTTTTCTCCTCCCAACAGGGTCGACCCGGTTCGGGCTGGCCCCAGGGGGGGGGGGGGGGTCGGGCCGGGCCGGGTAGGTTCGGGCCCAGACCCCCCGTTCCCGGACCCTTTTCGGTCATTTGCTCATAACATGATCTACGGGCCTCCGAACGACGCGCCGTCAGCGGAGATGCGATCCTTGGATCGAGACGGTCGTTTCTCTATATCACACTCAAGGTTTTGGAATACTTTGGGTTCGGTCGGGTTGGTTCGTACACGAAACCAACTAGGCCCTCGGAGAGGAAACACTCATATCTTGAGCTTCGGACATCCGATTGACGTGCCGTCGACTTTGTTGAATTCCTCTGAGTGAGACGGATCTTTTGGCTTACTCCGACCAAGGTTTGGATTCAGGTGGAGTACAGTCGGGTTGGTTTTGACTTAAAAACCAACCGGGACCCTGGGACGAAAAAGCCAATAACTCTCAGACCGGGCGTCTGATTGACGCGCCGTCTGCGACGTTGAGTTCCTGTTGGCGATACGGAACTTTTGGATACATCAACTCTGGACTATGTGTCAGTTGATGTATCAGCCTCTTGGATCGTGGAGCGGACCCTCCCGAACGAGCTTGCTATGTGCGGGAACCCTAGAGCTGGCGGCGACTGCTACTGTGACGACGACGACTGTACAGAAATCCTCAGTGGATTCGACGGTGACGACTACAGCACTCAGCGATCCTTTGTGGGTCACTACTACCGATCCTGTGTGGGTCCGATCCAGTGTGGGTCAGCACTCAGCGATCCTGTGTGGGCTAGCGCCTACAGGTCCTATGTGGGCCCGATCCTGTGTGGGTCTTTGCGGGGGTTAGTTAACTATCGATCCTTTGTGGGTCAGATCCTTTGTGGGTCATTGCGGGGGTTAGTACCTAATGATCCTTTGTGGGTCCGATGACTTAGATGGATCAGTGATCATCTCTATCGTCATTTGAAGGAGTATATCTGTGTCAGCTGAATCCTGTTTACTCTCCTTTTTGGACTGTGTTGTGCTATCCTATGTGGATTACGATTTTCTTTCCTTTTTGGATTGTGTTGTGTTATCCTGTGTGGATTTATGTTTTTCTTTCCTGTGTGGACTGGGTTGTACTTGAGCTCGGATGTTGGAGCCGAGCGAGAATTGATGACTTAGGTATATGTATGGGCATATACCTAAGCAGTGTCGGATGTTACTTCGTGATTGTATCTTTTCTTTTTGGTTTATCCTTTGTGGATTCTGGGAGACCATCGGGGGTCTCGGGGTCCCTACTGAGTAGCTTATACTCACCCCTGAACGGGCTATGCCCGCACTACGTTGTGTTGGTTGCAGATGACGGACATCGATGATCGTGGTGGAGGCTTGCGGAGCAGGATGGTACCTGGAGGTGGACCACTGGGCGGGACGTACTCGAAGCGGTCGGCTGGACCCGAGGAGCAGTGGAGGCTTTCTGTACCCACACTTCAGGTGGGACTTCCAGTGGATGGATCGATGCTGTGGCTTTTTCTTTCAGTTGCTGTTTTTCCCCTTTCAGTTGTACTTTACATTCAGTTTGGGTTTGTATTCTGGCCCACTTACTTTCCGTACTTACTATTGTACCAGTTTTTACTTAGTGTTTACTTCTGCCTGCTTACTCTGTGTTGTTTGTTTGTTTACTTTACAAAGGAAATGCCTTCCCTTTACCGGGATTTATGCCTTGGTGCTAGTCGCCAGCCCCTGGCCTATGGAAGGCGGGCTTGGGGTAGTCACGGCACGGGCCCCGAGGACGGGTCGTGACAAATTGGTATCAGAGTGTTCGGTTCTACCACAGACTTTGATCTTTCTTCTATGTGAAGCAATAGTGTTATGCGTATTGAGTGTGGTTATCAGTCTAGGGAGCCCAGTGTTGGTGCGGCGGCCGACGTATCCGTATACCAAGACCCTGACTTCTGATTTCTGATTAAATGCATGAAAACATTGATTGAATGTGTGTTTCAAGTTTTCATTGTGATTACTTTGTATCAGCTCACCAGGCATACTATTCTGACCGTGGAGCACCTGTTTCCTTTTAGGATGGCCACACGATGGCAGCCAGCTAGGGTTCCGAGAGTTGTACGTGACGATAGCCCGCCGAGCGACGAGGCCTCGGTACAGGGCCCTTTGACAGCAGAGGCACCGGCGGTACCTCTACTCGCCGAGCCACTGATGCTTCCAGCCCTAGCCGCTGACGATGCACTTCGCCTTAGTGTACTTCATGAGTTCTAGCGCCAGCGACCGCCCAGGTTCCATGGGGAGACGGACCCCCAGGTAGCCGAGGATTGGCTGGAGGCAGTGGTACGATTTTTCAGGCTAGTGAGGACACCAGCAGACCTCGTGGTGATCCGCGTAGCGAGCTTACTGCACACAGCAGCAGGCCGATGGTGGATGTTGAGGCTCCAGGTGCACGATGAGGCATCTCTCATCTGGATGGACTTTGAGGGCATCTTCCGATCGGAGTTCATCCCGGCCACCCTCTGTGCGGTGCACATACAGGAGCTTCTTCAACTGCGGCGGGGCAGCTTGACGGTCACCCACTACTCGCCGAGATTTACCGATCTCTTGCGCTACTCGACCGACATGGTACGAGACCCATTCTTCCGGGACCAGACCTTTGAGCAGGGATTGAGACACGAGATCAGGGCATCACTGATCTCCCTCAGCATTCCGACTCAGGTAGGAGTACTGGAGAAAGCCCTTTTGATCGAGAGCTTTCTGGATGAGATTTCTCCAGCAGTGATACCTACTGCGGGGCAGCACGTAGCAGAGTCTTCCGCAGCAGGTAGTCGACGGATGACTCAAGGGTCCAGGCAGACTAGACCCTCAGGTAGACGACCTCAAGACACTGGCTCAGCAGTGCGGGGCCCACAGCGTGGAGCCAGTCTTTCGAGAGGCAGGCGGTGCTACATATGCGGCGGACAGGGTCACATGGCTCGTGATTGCCCGACCCACCATGCCGAGGAGCAGTAGACGGTTGAGGGGCCACCCAGGCAGAGGCAGAGGGTCGACCGTGGTGGTCCGCAGGGAGGAGGCAGACGAGGCAGATGAGCTGGCCGAGTATCAGGTGGTGGGAGACGCTTTGAGGCTCTACCACCACCACCACAAGGAGGTCCACCCCGACCACAGGGAGCCAGCGGGCAGAGACAGGCACAACTCCAGGCAGCGGAGGCCTACGACCATGGAACACCCGAGATGATTCGAGGTACTATCTGTGTCTATTCCACCCTTGCTGTAGTTCTTATAGACATAGGAGCGAGTCACTCTTTCATAGTCGCTGCCCTTGTTCGGAGCTCGGAGATTTCGACAGAGCCGTTGGCTCGATCCTTACGGCTAGAGACTCCTACGGGAGCAGACTCGACGATTACACCCTGGTGCCGGTAGTGTGAGCTTACTCTAGGAGGCGAGAGCTTCGGCTAGGATCTTCTTGTAGTGGCGTCGAGGCCTTACGACGTCATCTTGGGCATGGATTGGTTGCCTACAGTTCATGCTCAGATTGACTGTATTAGGTGCAAGGTGTGATGTGTATGCACCAATGGGACCAGGTTCACCTTCACCGGCGAGAAGGGAGCCTTCAAAGCACATGATGGACTTCCGTAGAGGAGAGGACATCCCATCACTCATTAGTTGGCTAGCCTCATCCTAGGAGCAGTTGACGTGCGGAGTCCTAGTTTTCCTGCAGTGGTGGATAAGTATGCGGACGTCTTTCCCGACGACGTCCCAGGGCTACCTCCTCACAGAGATGTAGACTTTTATATTGACTTGTACCCCAGGAAAACCCTGATATCGACTCCAGCATATCGGATGGCCCCTGTCGAGCTTCGAGAGCTATGGGTACAGTTGGAGGACTTGTAGGGAAAGGGATTCATCCGACCCAGTGTTTCACCATGGGCTTCCCCGATATTGTCGCCAAGAAGGCGGACGGGAGCTTGCGACTATGTGTCAACTATCGTCGCCTGAACCAGGTGACAGTGAGGAAAATGTATCCGCTACTGAGGATTGATGACCTCTTCGATCAGCTCAAGGGAGCACGGTGGTTCTCAAAGATAGACCTCAGGTCAGGCTATCATCAGCTCAGAGTTCGAGACGAAGACGTGCAGAAGACGGCCTTCAGGTGTCGATATGGCCACTATGAGTTATTGGTTATTCCATTCGGCATAACCAATGCTCTAGCAGTGTTCATGGGCCTCATGAACAGGATCTTTCAGCCATACCTCGATTGATTTGTCATGGTCTTCATCGACGACATTTTGATATACTCGACGACTGAGGAGGAGCACGCCTACCACTTACGGGTTGTACTAGACACACTCCGAGAGCACCAGCTTTATGGCAAGCTATCGAAGTGTCAGTTCTGGATACGTGAGGTCCACTTCTTGGGACACGTCATCTCTGAGGCGGGAGTTGCAGTGGATCATGCGAAGATCGAGGCAGTTCTAGCTTGGGAGCCACCCAGGAGCGTGACGGAGGTGCAGTGTTTCTTGGGACTAGCTGGATACTATCGGAGATTTGTGCTGGACTTATCTAGAGTTGCGGCACCACTCTCAGCTTTGACAAAGAAGGGGAAACCCTTTGTGTGGTCAGACAGATGTCAGCAGAGCTTCCAGGAGCTGAGACAGAGATTGACCAGCGCACCTATCTTGAGGTTTCCCGAGGAGGGAGTAGGGTACATAGTCTATTGCGATGCATCAGGGACCAGAATCGAATGTGTCCTGATGCAGGAGCGGGCAGTGATCGCCTATGGGTCACGTCAGTTGAGGCTGCATTTGTAGAACTACGCTACCCATGACCTGGAGTTTGCAGCAGTGGTCTTCACTCTGAAGACATGGTGACACTATCTGATGGGAGAGCACTTTACAGTCTTTTCTGACCATCAGAGTCTCAGGTATATCTTCTCGCAGAAGGACCTGAACCTAAGACAGCGGCGATTGCTCGAGATCCTCCAGGACTATGACTTTGAGATAGTCTATACTCCTGGGAAGGGGAACGTGGTATCCGATGCTCTCAGCAGGAGGATGAGCATTCAGCTACTTGAGGAGGCGATAGAGCAGCTAGCCGCTTTGCAGATATCCTTCGTGGATAGGGATGGAGAAGCCTTCCTTCAGTCTCTCACAGTCACTCCTCCACTACTACAACAGGTCAGAGAGGCACATCTTGGGGACGCTGACTGTGAGACGTGGCGTGCACAGATATACTCAGAACAGGCGCCTGATGGCTTCTCCTTTGGAGCAGAGCACGACATCCTTTTCAGAGGATGTACCTTGGTACCAGTTTCTTTACGAGAGGAGGTGCTGAGAGAGTTTCACACATATCCTTTGGCGGTACATCCTGGAGTGTCGATTATGTACTAGGATGTAACGCCCCGACCCCAGCTACCCAGAGTCGGTGCATTACTTCGTAACATTGGCATGATCACAAAAGATCAAGTCTCGAAAGACCGATTAGTTTAGTAGCCTTAGAAACACTAGATACATTCGCAAACGTTACATTACATCATAAAGTGAAAAACTACAATAAAAAAGTCTCCATAGTCCACACTCATATCCTCTTCTCACAATCCCTGCAGGTCATTCATAAAATACTTCTTCACATCCTGGAAAATATTAAAACATTGAAAGGGGTGAGCTCAGATGCTCAGTAAGGATAACAATATTGCGGAAGTTTTCATAAATAAACATAAAAATTTAAGGCAATGTATAACTAAAACAAAAGCCTTTTAAACTTGAACATCAACATAATATGGCAAAATTAAAATGAGATAATGCCATTCACTTCTTCACATGGATATTCTACTGGTCGAATAATCACATGAAATATCAATAACCACTTTCATAATGAGGGAATGTATAATGCCGGACATTCTGAAACATTTTGTCAAGGCCTCGGCCAAGACGTCTAAAATGATTAAGGCCTCGGCAAAAACCATAAATCAAATTGGGAAAGGGCCTCAGCCAATTCCACGTCTAGTTGTCTCATGAGACCTACCGATGCATCGAGGAGCTATAGCGGGCTCCACCCATCACTTATTAAGTCCAGTACATTCCTCATAAGAATAGGTTTAAACATATCATAAACCATAACATAATCGTATCACATAAAACATGCATAAAGGAAACATAAAATTTCCACATTTCAATCACAAGATATCAATACAACACATTTATATAATAAAAACGTTTTCAAAACCATTTTCAATACCAAAATAAAAGAAAGTTAAAACTTTGTATTTATTTTTCATTAAAAAAATGATGGCTTGTAGAGGAAGACGAAACTCAAATAATGGTCACGGCGGCGGAGAAGTCGTTGTCGCCGCATATGTACGGAAAGAAAAACATTCCCTTTTGTCGTTTAGAAAAACAATTCATATAAAAAGATTCCTTTTGAGTAAACGTAAAAGTCAAAGGGGTTTATACACCGTATAAAAGAAAGTTGTGTATAAAACCAAATATGCCTCAATGAAAGGGGATTGAGACGAAGTCCTTAAAAATATCATTTTTTAAATAAAGTACATCTATAATGTGTATTCACTATAAGTACACATAAATAATGTAAAAATACAAGATAGGACATAATAATATGATGACATAATTTGAAAGTAGGAGATTAACCCAAAGAATAGAAGTTGGGTTAAGAAGTTCCCTTACCTTGCGTCCTGTCCTGACTCGACCGTTCTTTAACCTCCTAAATAATAAAATAGAGTTAATTCCTATTTACTTAAGCACCTTTTTCATGTTAATTATTCCTTTTATATCCCTTATTACCATGTTATGAACATTATGTAATTATTTAAGTTAATAACGGTCGTTTTGTCGATCTTTGGTACTTGAGTCAAAAATAAACTTCTTATAATTACAAGTTGTTCATGTGGTGAAATATCCATTATATCCAGAATTATATTCATGATTTAGATATCATATATATGATATATATCCAGTATATACATTCATTCATAATGTCACGTAACATTTAGAGGTAAGAAATGAAATGCACCGTTCATGGAGACGGTAAGTCGTACGTACGCATGAACGCTACTTTCATTTCTATTTCGTATTTAATGGAATGAAATCATAATGATATAAATTTATAATACAATTACAGTATAATATAGTGTATAATACCATTTAATCCATCCTTTATACATCCCACATATGGCATTAACGATTCAAATCACTTTGAGGGGGCGGTAGTCCGCACTTCCTAAAATGAAATTATCGCATTTTACCCATAATGGAAATCATAAATTATGCCCTAAATGAGAAATACAGAAGCATAAGTAAAACATAAACATATTATATATCATATATAAATATAGTGACATCTTAATGTCCACCTTTGAAGGTGTTATATGAGTGTTGAACAATCATCGTTTCGTGAGGCCGAAATTCGCCATCCACAGAAACCGTATGTTCTTTAACCATTAGATGTAGGTGTGTGTAAGTGTAGCTCGAATCCTTCTTATAACAACATTCTAGTATATTTAGGATACTGGTGTTGTTACAAAAGAAATGAATAAAAAGATTTTAGGGGGTTGGAGAAGAAAAATAAAACAAAACAACATTAGAGAAGATATTACCTCAAAATCAGGTAACTCTTTTTGATTTGAGCCAAAGGCTTCCTTGGGAAGAGTTCTGCCCAAAGTGAGGCTTCTAGGAGTAAGAGGGGGAAGTTGGGAGAGTATTTGGGCAGAGTTTCGCCGAGCCAAATGGCTTGAAAGTGTAAATGAGGTGGGAGAGGTGGGGGCCTTTTATAAGTGGAGAGGAGGGGCTCTTTTGGAAAGATTGAAATGTTACATTATTATACAATACTTTTCGGATTCTAAAGGTCCCACACTCATATAATTCGTGGATAAGGTGATAAGGGTTAGAAATCTACCCATACAATAGTCTTTGGACAAGTGTAAGCCTTGGATTGTACATTATCTTTTCATTTTATTAAAATTGTTAAATAATGAGGTCATCGCTGCATCATAATGATGTCATAAATAATATAATTTATTTAATGTCTAAAAATTATAAAAAAAATACTATGATGTAGGAAATCTTTTTAGATTTCCAATGACTATTTATAGTCAAAAATATGACTTGTATAACCCCATGTAAAAATTGTTTTAGTAAAACATTTCATGTTTGTGTCATTTTTTACTTTAACATTAAATAAAAGGTATTTATGTCATTTTCCAACTAAAGTGGCTCCATGGGGTCCCCAAGTTGACCCATGGATTTTTTTGGTCGTCCATGAATCATCCAATAGGAGTAGGACAAGTGTCAAGACCATCTCATATTATTAAAACATTATTTTTACCATAAACTACACTAATTACCTCTAATCGCGATTAAGAACTTAAAAGTTACTATTCACCAAAAAATTATTTTGATCTCATTGAACCACATTTTACTTCTTAATGACAACCATGTATGTCGGATTTTTGAAAATCAAATCACAGAATTGGTAATATTTCATTTAAACGAAAAATCAGTTATTTAACTACCACTTAGTGGTTTCACTATTCATCAAAAATTTACGTTTTTCAGAACAATGCCAAAATTTCACCCTAAGCTATAATTGATATTCCGAATTCAAAAATGATGTCTATTTTACAAAATTCCAATCATATAAGTTGCATTAATTAATTTTATAATTAATTCCCGCTGTTACAACAAATAGCGTGTTTTTAAGAAACAATTTATATCAAAAGATTGACAATTGTTTATGTCCAATTTCAATGTTAAATTAATTCTAATGACCACCATTGGATAAAATGGTAAAAATATATTCTAATTATACTTTAAAACCACTAAATACTATAATTTATCACTATAAATTATTTTGATTAAAAAAGTTGTTTTTAAGTATTTTTCACTATTCATAAAAAATTAGAAGTTCTCAGAAAAATACCAAAAATTCAACATAGGCTAATTTCGATATTCCGAATCCAAAAATGAAGTCCATTTTAAAATATAAAATTTCTATAATTTTAAAAAGTGGTTATTACTATTCATAATGGCTACATTGATTAGTCGCGGTGTTTTAGAACTCGAAGTTGCGTACAATGCAAGCTATTGCATTATTGAATGAGAAGCGTATCATGGAAGCTCGGGGTTTTACATTCTCCCATCCTTCAATAAATTGCGTCGTCGAAATTTGAAAATTTTCTTTGAAAATAAAAGGTTGAAAATAGAAAATACCTTTGTGGAAAACCCACATCGGAAATAAGGTTAATAAATATATAACATTAAAAGAAAGCAAGATAATTACAAAGGTCACCTGATATAGCCCATTCTAGGATTCTATGAAAATATGGATATGGAGGAGAAACAAACCATCAACGTCTGATGGAGAGTTATAGAAAACAGGATTAGGAGAAAGTTTAACTACAAGAAAATCACAAACTTGTGATTGGTTAAACGGTCATTGAATCCCCAGTTGGAAAAGTTAACCGACAACATTTTTGTTTTAAGTTACCTTTTATAATGTTGAGGAATTTATTTAGGAGATTTACTAAGAACGTAAAGGAATATACATACTTGTTATGTATACTTTCATTCATTAATAAATTTTTACCACAAACCCAACTTTTACTCCAAATGGTAACGGAACTCAAAAATATTCTATTTATCCTAATTGTATAAGGTTCCAAATGTTAACACATACCATTTAGATTAGTAAAATTATTTTGTAATAACCAGGGACTTCCTGTAGGCTAGTGGTAGGAAATAAAGGCCTGTCGCACTTTGATTGTGGGTTTGATTCCTACAGCTTTGTCCGACGCGACGGGTTATGCCCCACCCTGCAGGTTGTCCTTTTCCTAAAACTATAGTATCATAATATTCCAAAAATAATCTTCATAAATTTTTTATCCTTAAAAAACACTATCCAAAGATCAACTTAATCCACTCCAACCTTAATAGTTATCCAAAATACCTCCGTCCAGACTTTCTCTAAAAGGTCTCTAAATTCCAAAATCAATTGTAACATCATATTCCCCAAACAAAGAAAAGTTTCTCTTATTGTCACATACTAAAAATATGGTTACCTTAATCATATTAAAACCTTACTGAAATCAAAAAGTACTACAGTACAATCTTTATATATATCACATTATTCTTATAACTAGAATATAATCCTTGAGTCTAAAAGCATCAATACATTAATTATTCCGCTTCAACTGTAGTCACAGCATAAGATTGGCCTTGATCCCTTGGCCTTTTCTGAGGTAAGTTTACTTGACGCTTAGGACATTCATTTTCATAATTCCCCATTTCCCTACAATTGTAGCATTCAACATTGATAGCCTCTTTCTTTCCCTTGCAATCACGAGCCTGGTGACCCTTTTCTCCACATTTATAACAAACTCCCATTCCTTTTAGGCAAGTACCAGGGTGATTCTTCCCACAATTATCACATAATGGAAAATCCTTCTTTCCCTTTTTCACTTTATCTGTCTCTTGTTCCACCGTTCTCTTCTTCTCTTGCTTTACTTTGTTGTCATAAGACTTAGAAAATTCCTTTTCTGTCTTGATAGCACACAAGACAATATCTTCGTATGATGATAAGGATTGTGATACTAAAGCTCGACAGAGAAATGGTTTTAACCCATCAAAGAAACGATCAATCTTACTCCTTGGGTTACGTATATCATCGGCATCATGCCTCGCTAACCGTGTAAAGTTAGCCTCATACTTTGCGACATTCCCATCCTCCTTCTGCCTCAGACTCAGAAATTGCCTTTCCATATCTGCTCGATGGTCACGAGGAAAGTATTTTTCTAAGAAAAGCTCTTTGAACTCCCTCCATTCCATATTCGATACGTCATCATCTTACTTTGTGTTTTGAATCAGCGACCACCACTGATCGGCATCTCCAGTGAGGCGGTAAACTGCCATGACAACCTTCTCCCTTTCACTACTCCCCAAGGCGTGGAATATTTTCTCTAAGGTGTTTATCCATTGCTCAGCTACTAATGGATTTGTACCCCCATTAAATGTTGGTGGTTGTTGCCTCATGAAGCGGTCTAGCATTGATCCTCCACGTTGCGGATCAGGGTGCTCCATACGAGTAAGGTTATTATTCATAACCTGAGTGAGTTGTCCCAGTATGGTAATAAGTTGATCAGCACCAGTTGTATCTCCAGATCCACAATAATTATCTTGAGCAGGAGGGAAATCCCTACACGGAGTTCGTGCATTGATACGGTTTCCATTCCTTCCACTAGGCGCCATTTCTAAACAATGGCATAAACTAGATTAGTTTATGAATCAAAATACATAATTCCATACTTTTAAAACACTTTACATAAATTGAACTATTTATGGATATAATCCATAATCATAAAAACAAATGTTTCCTTTGAGGAAGTATATACTCATAACCCTTCATAGTGGTTTTTAAATAAAATGAGAATTATCCTAAGCATATCCCCCGGGAGTGTCGTAACGAAGAGTGCAGCAAGGCCCGTTGTCATGCACCAGTTCCCGTTCGAGTCTAGCTCAAAGCGGTGTTTTCGGGTTTTACCCCTAGGTACATCTGTGCCGGAGCCGCCTCTACCTGCTCGTATCTAGACAGGGATGTATTACTCGGAAAACTCACAAAATCTCTACAATACCAAAATTTTAGAAAGTTCTTCTATACTAATCCTCAAAGTTCATCTTAGGTCTACGTGCTCTAATTAGAGTTTGTCTAAATCTAGCTTCCAAGGTTTGTACTAAACTTCCTCTGATACCAACTGTAACGCCCTGACCCCAGCAACCCAGAGTCGGTGCATTACTTCGTAACATTGGCATGATCACAAAAGATCAAGTCTCGAAAGACTGATTAGTTTAGTAGCCTTGGGAACACTAGATACATTCGCAAACGTTACATTACATAATAAAGTGAAAAACTACAATAAAAAAGTCTCCATAGTCCACACTCATATCCTCTTCTCACAATCCCTGCAGGTCATTCATAAAATACTTCTTCACATCCTGGAAAATATTAAAACATTGAAAGGGGTGAGCTCAGATGCTCAGTAAGGATAACAATATTGCGGAAGCTTTCATAAATAAACATAAAAATTTAAGGCAATGTATAACTAAAACAAAATCCTTTTAAACTTGAACATCAACATAATATGGCAAAATTAAAATGAGATAATGCCATTCACTTCTTCACATGGATATTCTACTGGTCGAATAATCACATGAAATATCAATAACCACTTTCATAATGAGGGAATGTATAATGCCGGACATTCTGAAACATTTTGTCAAGGCCTTGGCCAAGACGTCTAAAATGATTAAGGCCTCGGCCAAAACCATAAATCAAATTGGGAAAGGGCCTCGGCCAATTCCACGTCTAGTTGTCTCATGAGACCTACCAATGCATCGAGGAGCTATAGCGGGCTCCACCCGTCACTTATTAAGTCCAATACATTCCTCATACGAATAGGTTTAAACATATCATAAACCATAACATAATCGTATCACATAAAACATGCATAAAGGAAACATAAAATTTCCACATTTCAATCAAAAGATATCAATACAACACATTGATATAATAAAAATGCTTTCAAAACCATTTTCAATACCAAAATAAAAGAAAGTTAAAACTTTTTATTTATTTTTCATTAAAAAAATGATGGCTTGTAGAGGAAGCCGAAACTCAAATAATGGTCACGGCGGCAGAGAAGTCATTGTCGCCGCATAAGTACGGAAAGAAAAACATTCCCTTTTTTCATTTAGAAAAACGATTCATATAAAATGATTCCTTTTGAGTAAATGTAAAAGTCAAAGGGGTTTATACAGCGTATAAAAGAAAGTTGTGTATAAAACCAAATATGCCTCAATGAAAGGGGATTGAGACGAAGTCCTTAAAAAGATCATTTTTTTTAAATAAAGTACATCTATAATGTGTATTCACTATAAGTACACATAAATAATGTAAAAATACAAGATAGGACATAATAATATGATGACATAATTTGAAAGTAGGAGATTAACCCAAAGAATAGAAGTTGGGTTAAGAAGTTCCCTTACCTTGCGTCCTGTCCTGACTCGACCGTTCTTTAACCTCCTGAATAATAAAATAGAGTTAATTCCTATTTACTTAAGAACCTTTTTCATGTTCATTATTCCTTTTATATCCCTTATTACCATGTTATGAACATTATGTAATTATTTAAGTTAATAACGGTCGTTTTGTCGATCTTTGGTACTTGAGTCAAAAATAAACTTCTTATAATTACAATTTGTTCATGTGGTGAAATATCCATTATATCCAGAACTATATTCATGATTTAGATATCATATATATGATATATATCCAGTATATACATTCATTCATATTGTCACGTAACATTTAGAGGTAAGAAATGAAATGCACCGTTCATGGAGACGGTAAGCCGTATGTACGCATGAACGCTACTTTCATTTCTATTTCGTATTTAATGGAATGAAATCATAATGATATAAATTTATAATATAATTAAAGTATAATATAGTTTATAATACCATTTAATCCATCCTTTATACATCCCACATATGGCATTAACGATTCAAATCACTTTGAGGGGGCGGTAGTCCGCACTTCCTAAAATGAAATTATCGCGTTTTACACATAATGGAAATCATAAAGTATGACCTAAATGAGAAATACAGAATCATAAGTAAAACATAAACATATTATATATCATATATAAATATAGTGACATCTTAATGGCCACCTTTGAAGGTGTTATATGAGTGTTGAACAATCATCGTTTCGTGAGGCCGAAATTCGCCATCCACAGAAACCATATGTTCTTTAACCATTAGATGTAGGTGTGTGTAAGTGTAGCTCGAATCCTTCTTATAACAACATCCTAGTATATTGACGATACTGGTGTTGTTACAAAATAAATGAATAAAAAGAGTTTAGGGGGTTGGAGAAGAAAAATAAAACAAAACAACATTAGAGAAGACATTACCTCAAAATCGGGTAACTCTTTTTGATTTGAGCCAAAGGTTTCCTTGGGAAGAGTTCTGCCCAAAGTGAGGCTTCTAGGAGTAAGAGGGGGAAGTTGGGAGAGTATTTGGGCAGAGGTTGGCCGAGCCAAATGGCTTTAAAGTGTAAATGAGGTGGGAGAGGTGGGGGGCTTTTATAAGTGGAGAGGAGGGGCTCTTTTGGAAAGATTGAAATGTTACATTATTATACAATGATTTTCGGATTCTAAAGGTCCCACACTTATATAATTCGTGGATAAGGTGATAAGGGTTTGAAATCTACCCATCCAATAGTCTTTGGACAAGTGTAAGCCTTGGATTTTACATTATCTTTTCATTTTACTAAAATTGTTAAATAATGAGGTCATCGTTGCATCATAATGATGTCATAAATAATATAATTTATTTAATGTCTAAAATTTATAAAAAAAATACTATGATGTAAGAAATCTTTTTAGATTTCCAATGACTATTTATAGTCAAAACTATGACTTGTATAACCCCATGTAAAAATTGTTTTAGTAAAACATTTCATGTTTGTGTCATTTTTTACTTTAACATTAAATAAAAGGTATTTATGTCATTTTCCAACTAAAGTGGCTCCATGGGGTCCCCAAGTTGACCCATGGATTGTCTGGGTCGGCCATGACTCATCCAATATGAGTAGGACAAGTGTCAAGCCATCTCATATTATTAAAACATTATTTTTACCTTAAACTACAATAATTACCTCTAATCGCGATTAAGAACTTAAAAGTTACTATTCACCAAAAAATTATTTTGATCTCATTGAACCACATTTTAATTCTTAATGACAACAATGTATGTCAGATTTTTGAAAATCAAATCACAGAAGTGGTAATATTTCATTTAAACGAAAAATTAGTTATTTAACTACCACTTAGTGGTTTCACTATTCATCAAAAATTGAAGTTTTTCAGAACAATGCCAAAATTTTACCCTAAGCTATAATTGATATTCCTAATTCAAAAATGATGTCTATTTTACAAAATTCCAAACATATAAGTTTCATTAATTATGTTTATAATTAATTCCCGTTGTCACAACAAATAGCGTGTTTTTAAGAAACAATTTATATCAAAAGATTGGCAATTGTTTATGTCCAATTTCAATGTTAAATTAATTCTAATGACCACCATTGGATAAAATGGTAAAAATATATTCTAATTATACTTTAAAACCACTAAATAGTATAATTTATTACTATAAATTATTTTGATTAAAAAAGTTGTTTTTAAGTATTTTTCACTATTCATAAAAAATTAGAAGTTCTCAGAAAAATACCAAAAATTCAACATAGGCTAATTTCGATATTCCGAATCCAAAAATGAAGTCCATTTTGAAATATAAAATTTCTATAATTTTAAAAAGTGGTTATTACTATTCATAACAGCTACTTTGATTAGTCGCGGTGTTTTAGAACTCGAATTTGCGTACAATGCAAGCTATTGCATTATTGAATGAGAAGCGTATCATGGAAGCTTGGGGTGTTACATAGGATCTCATACGACACCACTGGTGGCTGGGCATGAAGAAGGCTGTGACAGAGTTTGTTTCACGATGCCTCACCTGCCAGTAGGTGAAGGCAAAGCATCAGGTACCAGCAGGCTTGGTACATCCCTTGGAGGTCCCGGAGTGTAAGTGGGATGAAATATCTATGGACTTCATGACTGGACTTCCACGCACTTCCACACACTTCCAGCGGTCACGACTCCATTTGGGTGATTGTCGACCAACTCACCAAGTCGGTTTACTTCTTACCCATCAGAGAGCAGGGCTTAGTGGAGAGCATGGGGCATCTCTACGTTCAGGAGATTCTACGGCTTCACAGTGTGCCATCATCTATCATCTCTGATCGAGATGCTCGCTTTACTTCCCGGCTTTGGAAGGGGTTATAGGAGGCGTTCGGGACGCAACTACATCTGAGCACCGCCTTTCACCCTCAGACAGATGGTCAGATGGAGAGGATCATTCAGACTCTCGGAGACATGCTCCGCGCATGTGTCCTCGACTTTGGTCGCAGCTAGGAGGACCACCTAACCTTGGTGGAGTTCGCGTACAAAAACAGCTACCACTTCACCATCGGGATGGCACCATACAAGGCGTTGTACGACATACCTTGCAGATCTCCTTTATGCTGGACATACCCTGGGGAGTCAGCACTTGTGGAACCAGAGATGGTCCGGGCCACGACAGAGAAGGTCTAGGTCATATAGGAGCAGATGAGGACAGCTCAGAGCCGGCAGAAGTCTTACGCTGACAGGAGGCGGAGGCCACTAGAGTTTGAGGATAGCGACCACGTCTTCTTGCGTGTGTCACCTCGATGTGGATTACAGAGATTTAACCGAGGCGGAAAGTTGTCTCCACGCTTCATCGGACCATTCCAGGTCCTCAGCAGGATCGGCGAGGTGGGTTATCGCCTGGCTCTACCACCTCAGTTGCACCGGGTGCACGACGTCTTCCATGTATCTCAGCTGAGGAGATACGTGCACGACCCGACACACATCATTGACCATGGGGAGCTAGATGTTCATGATGGGGCGACTTTTGCGGAGGTCCCTGTGGAGATCGAGGATCGACAGGAGCGGGTCCTACGTGGATGATCAATTCCTCTAGTGCGAATCAGATGACAGCATAGGAACCTCCAGGAGAGCACTTGGGAGCGGGAGGCTCAGATGCGTGCTCAGTACCCACATTTGTTTCCCTAGTTTATGATGTATCTTTATGGGGATGTAAAGCCCGGAGGTGGGAGTGATGTAAAGACCCGTAAATTTCAAGGAATTTATTTTCTTAATTTTCTTTGGAATTTTACAAGAACGCAGTTTCTGACGACACCTAATTCCGAGGGCCGGTGTGCCCGGAATCATTTTCCGATGTTTGGCTCGGGTACGTTCAGTGAACAAAGGAGTGGTTTTTTCTAACTTTTGAACCGGTGCTCGGAATCAAATTCTGAGGGCCCCGATGGAATCACATCGCCGATTTTTTCTTAGAAACTCCTCTTCCGGAGTTGCGTTTTTTCTCAGGTGTGGTTTTTAATTTTTGGGCTTTGAGTTAAGAAATAAAATAAAGTGGTGCGGCAACTTTATTTTTATTTCACCTAAAGCCTCTTAAAAGCCACTTAAAGCTGCTGAAGTTAAGTTAATGCGGATAGGGTACAATTCAAAAATATCCTACCCTCTTGTAGGATATTTGTGAGGTGGGGCCCGCATGAGCCCCACCGTTTCTTTTCCGCTAAGTAACGCACCCGCGAAAACACCTATTAATTGAAAGTCAACTGGGGCGTTTCTTAATCTATTAAACGCTCCTTTTAATTGGGCGGTTTTATTCGTTGAATTAATTCTATGAATTAATGGGTCGTTACTTAACTTAGTTTTTTTCGTTTGTTGGCATGTAATAAAATAAGACCAACATTCTTCTTCTTGTGTGTTGTTCGTTGAGAGGATTTGACAGAACCTTAAGTCCTTTAACCTCCTTCGTGAAGAACGTGAAGAACGCGAAGAACGCGAAGAATGCAAATAACGCGAAGAACGCGAAGAACACCGGCCTTCGACGAAAGGCAACGAAGAATGCCGAACCCTCGGAGATTGAAGACGCGACGCCGTGTTCCGTGACGCCAATGATTCTCCTTCTGCGACGTTCCTTCTTCCGCGACAAATCTTCGAATATCCGGTTGAGGTAGGAGTTTATGAAACTTTTAAATTACTTTGTTTATTTTATACTTGACATGGATTTAATTCGTGTAAATTAAATCCGTGTGTTTTCTTTACCCCTCGGAGATCGCCGACGTGACGCCGTATACCGTGATGACGTGACGCCCTTCCGCGACGCGACGATCTTCTTCTTCCACGACGATCAATTCCGCGAAGAATGCACGCTCGACGATGACGGCGAGGTAGGGGTTGTTTTGAAAATGTTTTTACCATGTTGTTTTCTTCTAAGGCAGGAACGCGAACCAACCAAATTAACAATATGGTTCATGGATCATTATTATTTCAGGACATGGTTTATCAATTGCTGGAATTTATGTTTTTTTAAAACCGCTAACGCGATGGGTACGGACTAACGAACAAGTCCGAACCCACCACACTTTTTTGTTCTTGGTGTGTGAAATGGCGGACGATGACAAACGGGGCTGCAGTGGCATTTTTAGGGCCTAGTAGTGAAGAATGGGACCCGGGAGGAGCTACGGCGCAGACGGAAGTAGAATCGGACCAACGGAGCAACTCCGGTGGCCCGCAAAATCCACCGGTGGCGGCCGACCAGACCCGCGACCGCGCGGGTCTGGTGACACACGAGACGCGGCAAAGCCGCATCCGCTGACCAAGTGCGGCCCCACGTGGGGTTGTGGCACCTCATCTCGCGGGGGCAGCGCCCCGCGGTTCCTCCGCTCGGCCGAGCCGAGCCGGGCCGACCCGCCGGGCCGGGTTGCGCCCAGGCCGCAGCGGGCCACTCGGTCGGGTCGGGTCGCGCCAACCGGGTCGGACCCGGACCCGGGTCGCGCCAACCGGGTCGGACCCGGACCCGGGTCGGGCCGACCCGAGGGGGGGGGGGGGGGTCGGGCCGGGTCAGTCCGAGCCCAGACCCCCCGTTCCCGGACCCTTTTCTGTCTTTTGCTCATAACTTGAGCTACGTGCTTCCGAACGACGCGCCATCAGCGGCGATGCGATCCTTGGATTGAGACAGTCGTTTCAGTATATTACACTCAAGGTTTCGCAATACTTTGGGTTTGGCCGGGTTGGTTCGTACAAGAAACCAACCGGGACCTCAGAGCGGAAACGCTCATATCTTGAGCTTCGGACGTCCGATTGACGTGCCGTCGACTTTGTTGAATTCCTCTAAGTGAGACGAATCTTTTGGATTACTCCACCCGAGGTTTGGACGCAGGTGGAGTACGGTCGGGTTGGTTTTGACTTAAAAACCAACCGGGCCCCTGGGACGAAAAGACCAATAACTCTCAGACCGGGCGTCCGATTGACGCGTCGTCTGCGACGTTGAGTTCCTGTTGGCGATACGGAACTTTTGGATACATCAACTCTGGACTATGTGTCAGTTGATGTATCAGCCTCTCGGCTCGTGGAGCGGACCCTCCCGAACGAGCTTGCTGTGTACGGGAACCCTAGAGCTGGCTGCAACTGCTACTGTGACGACGACGACGACTGTACAGAGATCCTCAGTGGATTCGACGGCGATGACTACAGCACTCAGCAATCCTTTGTGGGTCAGTGCTACCGATCCTGTGTGGGTCCGATCCTATGTGGGTCAGTGCTCAGTGGTCCTGTGTGGGCCAGCGCCTACAGGTCCTGTGTGGGCCCGATCCTGTGTGGGTCTTTGCAGGGGTTTGTTACCTATCGATCCTTTGTGGGTCAGATCCTTTGTGGGTCCGACGACGTAGATGGATCAGTGATCATCTCTATCGTCATTTGAAGGAGTATATCTGTGTGAGCTGAATCCTGTTAACTCTTCTTTGTGGATTGTGTTATGCTATCCTATGAGGATTACGATTTGCTTTCCTTTGTGGATTGTGTTGTGTTATCCTCTGGGAATTTACGTTTTTCTTTCCTGTGTGGACTGGGTTGTACTTGATCTCGGATGTTGGAGCCGAGCGAGAATTGATGACTTAGGTATATGTATGGGCATATACCTAAGCAGTGTCAGATGTTACTTCGTGATTGTATCTTTCCTTTGTGGTTTATCCTTTCTGGATTCTGTGAGACCTTCAGGGGTCTCGGGGTCCCTACTGAGTAGCTTATACTCACCCCTGCCCGGGCTATGCCCGCACTACGTTGTGTTGGTTGTAGACGACGGACAGCGCTGATCGTGGTGGAGGCTTGCGGAGCAGGACGGTACCTGGAGGTGGACCACTGGGCGGGACGTACTCAGAGCGGTCGGCTGGACCCAAGGAGCAGTGGAGGCTTTCTGTACCCACCCTTCAGGTGGGACTTCCAGTGGACGGCTCAACGCTGCGGCTTTTTCTTTCAGTTGCTGCTTTTCCCCTTTCAGTTGTAATTTACTTTCAGTTTGGGTTTGTATTCTGGCCCAATTACTTTCCGCACTTACTGTTGTACCAGTTTTTACTTAGTGTTTACTTCTGCCTGCTTACTCTGTGTTGTTTTTTTGTTTACTTTACAAAGTCAATGCCTTCCCTTTACCGGGATTTACGCCTTGGTGCTAGTCACCAGCCCCTGGCCTATGGAAGGCGGGCTTGGGGTAGTCACGGCACGGGCCCCGAGGACGGGTCGTGACATAAAGCATTCTAAAAAATAATATTGACCAACTTAATAATATTTGGTGAATAGATACATGCATTATTCTCCCATTACATTAGAAAACATGAAATATAACTTAAAATTATAATGAAAAATTTGTTATTTATTCTAGCATATCCCATAATAATTTATAGATAATTAATTATTATCTTGGTGAAATAAAAATATAATAAAGTGTGATATCTAATTCTCAGTAAAAGAAATCATACAACATGATATATCATAGAACAAATTAGCCATGAATAATATGGAAGGGAAAAAAAGTAATAAATTATACCATAAAACTAATATCATAAAAGGGAGATATATCCATGGATTACATAACAACATAAATAATCACATTGAAAATAATAATTTATTTCATAATGAAGTAATAAATAATTTTGGACAACATAATAAATCTTTCAAGGCCTTTTTCTAAGACATTGTGAACATGTCGTCAAGGCCGTGGGAAAATACATCATAAATAATTGGACAAGAAGACACCGAATACCAAATCTTGTCCATCTCATGGGACCTAATCATGCATTATAGGGATATGAAATTCTAGTACACACCGACACTTAATAATTTCAATACAATAATTATAGGAATAAACAATACAACTTAATCAAAATTTCTTACTAATCAATAACTATCTATATTGGGTGAACTATCATAAGAAATGTCAATACATTCCCCCATAAAAATGATCCTAAGTTATCTATTGAAATATGGTGGATAGTATCATTAGATTATATCCATAGTAAATAATAACACTCATTTAAGGATATTGATATAAAATTAATCACTTTTAAAAATCATCATAACATCTCTTGAAGAAATCACCTTTATTCAATTTAAAATCACTTATTTAGAATCTAACAATTTACAAAATATTATGGAAAAAATATTATTTCAAATGAACCATGGAAACTTGTAAATGAACCTTCAAATCAATTAATATTCATGATGGAAGGAAAATTCATTATTGGGCTAAAAATTTAAACTAAGATTATGTTTATACCTTCAGTAAAAACATACTCATTTGTAAAATAAAAATAATATTCTGGTAATTTTTTTAATATAAATTTAAACATGGTTAAAAATAATTTTATCAAATAATTGTAGAATAATAAAACCATTTTTGAATTTTTTTAAAGAAAAAATTGATATGGAAGAAACAAAATGTTGACCGAATATAAAAAATATGTTTTCCATAAAAATATCAATTTTGGATTTTGATTACATAAAAAATGAAAATGAAATGAAACCCTATAGTTTCTAGAAATAATAATTTGATAATGAAATATATTAGTTATAAGATATAAATATCACATAATTCCCCCAATGGAAACTTGAACATAAATAATTATGAATAAGGATTTCATTGAGAAATAAATTCTTATCACTTTAGAAACTTTTGAATAATAACCCAGATGAAAGAAATAAAATAAAATGTAACATTAAATAAAATTAAAAAAATCTATTCAAGATATGAAATAAAAATGGTTCAGTAAAAACACCACATTAAATAAATAAGTGGTGAATAATCCAAATGTGTCACAAAAAGAAAAGTAAGATGAGAAACCCTTATAAAGATCATAACATAAAAGTAAGAATTTTTCAATGATGTAATTATAGGTAACAAGTGAAAATAAAAATATAAAATATAAAATAAAACATAAAACAATTTTTGTTAATTACACACATTATATTGTCATGACATAAATAATGAAGAAGTAATATAATCTGATAAAAATACATTGATTTAAGAAACCCCTTACCTCATGTTTTAAATTCATTATAAGTAATTTTAACCTCTTGTAAAATAATTTTAAATTTATTTTACTTCTTTACCAGAAACATATAAATAATTTTAATATCACATGTACCCCACTATACCATTTCAAAAACGTTTTGTTAATAATTATTAATTAACACAACTCTTTCAGTGTGTCAATTGTTTCATTTGTCATGAAAGATTCAGTTTGGAAGTTTAAGTAAGTTCATATTTCACATGGTTATATAAACTAAAAAATTTTAATAATGATTTTAATATCATAAATATAAATATTTTACATCTTTCTTTAAAGGCGAACTTGAAAAATGAATCACATAGTGTCGTAGATGTGGTAGTACACACATACGCACGAGCGACATTATAATTTTTAACTAGTGGAAGGGTCAAAAGGTACATGCTATATTATATTTATAGAATCATAATGCTTTTCATAAATATCATATATATTCATTATTTACATCTTTATAACCATCCAACTGATGTGAAAATTAAAATATAATTTCACAGTAAGTTGGAGACGACATGTAGTATGTCTGTACAAAGCATTGTTTGTATTTTTTATTAGATGTTGAAGAAAGCATTAGAATATTTATATACCATTAAATAATTAAATTGATATTATATATATCATTTTATTTCCTTTTGATCCATCATTATTACCAGTTATACGAGGCGATGATGAAAAAGGACATCATTTACCCAAGGTGGTAGTCAACCTGTACGCATAAAAGATGTTTTCATTTTCCATTAAACGAATAAGTAAATAAAAATGGATATAACATATAAATAATTAAATTTAATTATATAGGAAATATTTATTTAATTATATGACAATGTTTAGGAGAGGTTTGAAGGAGGTAAAATAAGAAATAAACAAAGAAAAATCTTGGTTAAAAACTATACCTATTCTTCAGACAACCTCTATTAGTTTATGCCTAAATCATTCATATGATTATATTACTTTCAAAATAAAACCTATATGAAGTGGGTAGGTTTGTTATTAAAGTATTTTAATAGTTAAGGGATGAGATAAGAGGATCTTTAAGTGTGGATAAGATAATAAAGACAGTGTTATTTTTTAAGTGAGAGAAAAGACATACTTAGAATTTTTAAAATGATTAATATATATTAATGGTTTACTCCAAGTAAATGGGTCCAAAATGGATCATACTGTAATATTAAATGTTATATAGTTTAAATATGAAAATATATTATGGTTTAGAAAAGTTTGAGGTTATATTTACCCTCATCAGTTAAGTTTTAACCCTTTTAACACATTTTAACTCTTAACATGGTAAATGAATTTTCTACTAAAGATACTATTCATAATTTAAAAAATGAATGTGGAATAATTAAAATATTTGGACCTGATGATTGAAATATGGAGTTTATTTTAACTTAATTAACTTATTTATGTGGAATAATTAAATTTAAAGATATACCCACTAAGCGTGATGGACACATTTTTCCAAAGAAATTCATTTTTACATATGAAATTGATCTAAATAAATTAAGTATAATATTTATACAAATGAAATTAATGTTATTAATATAACTATAGTTCTAAATATATTACATTTAAAAAAATATTAAATTTAATTTAACCTTTTAAATAGTTCATTAAAAGTGAAGAACTAAAAAGAATTTTTATTTTAATAGAAACATTATTTATAATTCTAAAATGTTAAGATTATATTTCAAAGATCAAAATTATATTTTCTATGTGCATTATATTAATTAGTAAATATAATTTTTTCTATAAGAAATATTTTTTAATATTTTAAGGTATTTGTTTACCATTATAAAGTCTTAAAAGTGACATTATTTTTTAAAATCGACAATTTTCACTATTTACTCAAAAATAAACCTTATAAGAAACATACAAAAAATTAACCCTAAGATAATTTTTATATGATGAAAACAATAATGAAATAATTTTTATAAAATTAAAATTCTGAAATCCATAACATCATTTATTTTCTAAAATATAAAAAAACTAATTTTTATAGAAAATTTAATTCTTAAAACATTAAGTGTTCTTAATATATTTCACTAAAATTAAAAATTATATGAGTGTGTTTCCTCAAAATAGTCATTGGACCTCTGGGTTTGGAAAAAACTATTCTTGATTACTATAATGATTTATTTATCATATCATTATATGCTTTCACACTAGGTTAACCATTTTAATTTCCACTTTGTGGATTTATTATGGGGGTTTAAGTATGGTTTCATAGTCATTCACACTAGGATAACTATTTTAATCTATTATAAAAACTCCAAACATCTCCCACATCCATAATAAGGTATAAACCTTATTTCAAAATGTAGGTAGCCATTTGGGTTTTTAGACCAAATGAAACTTAGGAACTCACATTGTTCAAGAGAATGGGAGGTCGGTCTCATCAAAACCTTTTAGTGGGAATTATTTACTATTCTAGAAATATATTATAGATTTAATATATTTTCCTAAATTTATTCCAAATCCCGATACATTATTTGTTTACATAATAAAATGATCATGTGTTGAATCCTTATTCATGCAAATAGAGTTCTATTAATGATACCATCTGAAGGTATCTAGGATTCACCATCTATTTCCCATTACTACTTATAAATAGAAAACTATTTATATTTAAAGATTTATAAAAAATATATATAGAGTTTAATGCTATTATAGGACTCAATTGGTTTTTTGAGGATGGTATTGAACCTTAATGAGGCTTCCTATATATCCAATGTATAATAGGAATCAAACCCCACAAATTTCATTTAAGTCATACTTGTACATTTTAACTTCATTTATAATGATTATATATGAGGGCACTTAGACACTAGGTATGGAGCTCAAGCCTTAGGAAAAAATTTGACATAAATTTATTATGATAATAATTAGATTCATCACAGTTCAATAACCTCTTAACCCAAATGTGATACGTGATAGATAATTAATGATAATGAGGGTTATTACCCTATGTTTTACCAATATGGGAATGTCTTCGGGACTTACTTTGAGGTGGATTTCCTTATATGTTGGTATTTTTATCATGCCACTAAATGAGGATTGTGGAGCGAGGTTTCCCTAGATGGGGGAAATTTATGATTCTAGTGATATGATCATACAAAATCCTCATTCCTATGTGAGTCTAGATCAGTGTGATAAATAAGGGATGTTAATTGATCCAAATCACTACATATGAATACAAGATTTATGGGTTGGGGACCCTTATGGGTGGTTTTATATAGATCTTAGGCCTTAGGAAGGCATTCTAATTATCATAGTTATATATGGAATAATATTCCCCATAGTTTAATTATCTTCTCAATCTACTAATTCACGAGGAAGAGAGATAATATCAAAAGAGTGTTTGGGTCCCATTAATTAGAGTATTTGAGATATGAAGGGACATACACCGAGCTGGTTTCCCAATTGGATCTCACACCTTTGGAAGGTTTCCTACATATATTATTTGAATAGAAATCAGATTCCTCGTAATTTAAAATGGATTATGTCCAAGTGTGTCTATTGGATATGGTAATAATGTTTCTGGATGTCTCCTTTACATACTGGACATGTTGGGGGGGGGGGGGGGGTCGATGTTTTAAATAGTTGACATATGCGTGATGTATTTTGGAAATGTATTGGGTTTATTCATGACTTGTTAGAGGATGTACAGATTGATCCTATTGTCTTCCACACGATCAATCTGAGTTGTCTAGGGGCCACCACAGAATAAAGTATACATGCCCAATGTGCTATATGTGATTGAAGTAGGAATTTTAAGAGAACTCTACATAATTCAATTGAAATTTATGGTGGGATTCATGTGATCAATGCGAACACATCCAAGGGTATCACCTGATCATGGATAACATATCTAGAGGAATTTTCATGTCTTGGATGACATGTCTAGAGGGATTTTCATAACTTGTATGACATATCTAGAGGACTTAACATGACTTCGGTAACATATTTAGAGGACTCCACATGACGTGGAAAACATGAAAAGGATATATCATATGATTTAGATAGCTCAAGTGAATAACATTATTCCATTTCATAAAAAATCAGTATATCCATCATTGCGTAAGGATTATGTCTTTTTTTGTCCTTTATTGCATAAATTAATCAATTATTTTTTTAGGATTTAGTCAGTTGAGACCTCATGTGACCAATTCAATAAGTATAAAATCCATCACATAATATGGCTAGTGCACTAGAAGGTTTTAGTGTGATAAATTGGGTGATCATGATAGAGATATGTACATTATGTGTAATCCATTATGTTATTCCTTGGGTTTACCTAGTGGAAGACCCTTGCGACTGCATTGATTTTCACTTTAATAAGTATGCACTCACCTCTATGCTCCCATGTGTCTCTTAAATTTTTATTCTAATGAGGATAGATTTATATTCCTCGCTTCCCTAATTCTACATCTTCTCACATAACATGTATAACATAGATATGGGGATTAATTGGTGGATGGAGCATCACATCAAATGCTTTTCATGAAAATTCCGAGGGTCATTCATGACTTCATCATTGTGTCACATGATAAACAAAGACAATGAGATCACTCATCCATTAGCATATTTACTATACCAATGTATTTTCAAAGGGATTTGACATAATCAAATTGACTTGTTAAAGGGCCTTCAAAATATTAGATTTAAATCTCTAGGGGTATTCATGCAATAATGCCTCCTGTCAATGTGGATTTATCAAGATCGAGGGAGACTTGTCAAAGGCCCTTCAAGAGATCAAATTGACCTATCAAATGGACTTAAAGTGATCAATTATTTGATCATGAGAGGTTTATAATCCCTTTCTCTATAAAAATTGTGTATGTTTTCCCCACAAGATCTTATACCATTTTTTGCTTTTACTCTTTAATTTCAAAGACTTTCAGAATATTCTAATTAATTCTCTATTTGGATGCGTCAATATTGAATGGACATCTCTAAATTCCTTTTCATGATGAATATGTCTTGTCTAGTGGGATTCGTATAACAATCCTAAAATATCGTCGTGGCTTACATGTGATCAATGGATTGATCATATAGATCAAATCCACCCTTCACATGAAAGATAGTGCAAATTAATTTCGCATGAGGCTTCTGCCTCTTCCTACCTTTTTATCTTATATTTTCTAAGACCATTTAGTTTTTTCCATCATCTATCTTTCAGGTCATCACATGATCAATAATGGTTCTCATGATGGAATTTCAGTATTAACATGGATGGTCGTTCTGCTTTTCTATGGGGGGTTTCGTTATTAATTATGGATATAAAAAAATGTGTGAGAATTATCATGGAAAATTTCTCCACCTTTCTATGGATATAAAGTTTAATTTCATGATCAAATGGACATGTATGAGGTCCTTTACATGATGAAGGTGATATACCCTATGAATTTCACATGGCATATATGACATAACTATAGGGATGTCATGTGAACATTTAAAAAATCATGGGATTTATATGAGTCCTTTTATGTGTAAATAAACATAACTATCACTATATAAAACTTCCACCTTCTTTGTATTTTATTTAATCAGTGGATTTGGGTTATTCTCAGGAGTTTGTCGGTTTATATATCGATTATAAAAGGAAATAAACTGGAAACTGTTTCATGATCATGAAAGATTGTTGGAGGGGCTTTGCATGATCATACACATATCATGAGACGTGCATGATTTTTCCATGTCAGGCTCACAAGGTCGTGTGATCACATGTATTCTTGGGGTCTCATGATCCTCATAACCTGACTTCATGATCTCTATGTATCCTTTCTACACCTTCTTTCCTTTTGTGGAGGAAATAATAAATATTATTTGATAATTTATAAAATATTTTATTCTCTTTTGTTGGGAGTCAATAAATTCCGCCTCATAAGTGATGTATGTAAGAATAATAACTCAATTCTAAGGGATGTAAATTCCAACCCGAGTCCCTAATACTTCCACTGGTTAGTTCCCTAAGCATATTTTGGTCTTCCAGATGATAGTTTATATTCCGCAAGGTTCCCTATAAACAAGAGAGTGATGGAGATTCTTATTCCACATATGACTCGTAATTCAATATTTTTTGTGATCACATATATTTCATGTATGCTTTCTAGTCCCCAGTCACGATATCTAATCAGATGATATCATCATGTGATAATGTTTTTATTGGTATTTTGATAATAAAATATGAACCAATTTATGATAATTTATTTTATCCTTAACACATGTTCATAGTCATATGGCTATCCCAAATACTTTACACGGTCTTCCAGGTTTTTCATGTGATTAATTGATCTATAGGTGGCTTGCATTATAACCTTGTGGTTAGGAAATCCAAAGACTTACAATGGGCCATGATATCCTGAGAATCATTGTTCTTCACATGATTTATGAGATCGATTCATGCAATCACAAATTGTTATGTGGTTCATGTGATCCTCATGATACTACATAGGTTATGAATTTCTTTTTTAAAGGTGCCCTACTTATCTAAAATATGATTATTTCTTTTTAAATATGGATTTTAGTTCACATAAATATGCTAATTTGGCCAACGAGGCGGGGTATTAATTTCTAGAATCACAATGTCAACCCTTGGCACTACGTATTTTCTCCCAATAAGGTTTTGAAAGGGATTCATCTGACTAGACAAAAAAAATACCCTCTACCGCACATACTAACTTTGTAACACCCGAGAATTTTATGAGAAATATTTTGTTTTTATGTTATATAAATCATAATAGGAATATTTCACTACCCACAAAACTAGCTTGGCTTGATTTACACGCAACCGTGGCCTTCCTCGATAGCTTGCGTTGTACGTAATACTGAGTTTCACTAAACAACGTTATACTATTAAAATTTTATTAAAACTAGCCGTTATGAATAGTAATACCCACTTTTTGAAATTTTGAAAATTTTATTTTTCAAAATGGACTTAATTTTTGGATTCGGAATATCGAAATTAGCCAAGGGTGAAATTTTGGTATTTTTCTGAAAACATTCAATTTTTGATGAATAGTGAAAACACTAGGTTACTATTTAAAAACTGACTTTTTATTTAAATAATTATTTATTTTATTTAAATTTATTTTAGGTCAAATTTTATACATAATACCTTTATAAGTTCAAAGTAATTCCTTGGAGTCATTTTATAATAATTTTAGATATATAAAAATTTTATTGAACTTTTCACCGTCTTTTACCCACCTCCTAGGAGAATTTAGAAATTCACATAAAAAATAATTTTACCGCTTCTACGAGTGGAATTTCAAAAATCCGAGATACACGATTGATGTCAGTAAGTAAAATGTGGTTCAATGAGATGAAAATAATTTTTGGTGAATAGTAACTTTTTAATTTTTTTACCACGGTTAAAAGTAAATAGGGTAATTAAGGGTAAAAATGATATTATTATTAACCTAAAACATGTCCTAATTCTATTGGATAAGTGTAATTCGACCAAGAAAAACCTTAGTAATAACATATGACCATTTAGGCCCACTTGGATTAGATTAGAACATTTATTATTAATTTATTTAAAGAAGGGTTAAAATAGTTAAAATCAATGTTTAATAAGTAAACAATTTTTAATAAAAGGTTGTACATAATATAAATTAGAATATAAATAGTAATTAAAAAGATAAAAATATTTCCTACATAATGGTATTTTATTTGTAATTTTTAGACATTAAATAATATAATATATTTAGGACACAATGATGATGCAGTAATTATCTCATTAATGAAATATTGACATAATTGATGTTATAAATACCCAAATAAATGTAATTTGAGTCTTTTTATGAATTAAAATAATTTTATATGTTAATATGACATGTTAGTATTGATTTAAGTAACTGTGTCCTAACTAATCATTCTGTTATGAGTTTCACAAAAATCAATTACCAAATAGTGTCAAAATTGACATAAAATTGTTTTTAAAACAAATATTATATTATTAATTTTTATTTTATTCCTAAAAAATATAAGGTTTGGCCAAATGACTTAGATAAGGTTATATATATTAATAATAAACAACTTGGGGTTCTTTTGGCTTGTTATAGTAAGTTTAGTAACCTTATAGTGTAAGAAAACAAGAAGACACGGTAAAAGTAAAATTATTTAACTTAAAGTAAAATCTAAATGATAAGGTTAAAATAGAACCCTAAACTTGTCTAAATTCTATTGGATGAGATGATTTAGACCCATACCCACCATATCTTATAAATAAATCAATTTGGAGATATTAAAAACCGAATATGACTTTATAATAAAATAATATTTTTAGTTTTTCCAAAGGTGCCCCTCTCCTCCCTTATAAAAGGGCACCTCCTCCCTCTCTTCCTCACACCACTTTGAGCCTTCACGCTCGGCCAAACCCTGCCAAATTATCTTCTCCACTTACCTAGAAATATCATATAGGTCCTGGTCTTCTTCAAATACCAATTTTATTTCCCTAAGAGGAGGTCTCAAAGAGGCGCTTCAAAGAAGAGGTAATGTCCGTTACCGAGTCTTTCAACATTATTTCTTCTTCCACTTCTTCTTTAGTTTTTTCATTATGAAGTAATAAAATCAGTATCATTAATATACTGGTATGTTATTATAAGTATGAAACAACCCTATTTCACCATCTATCTATCCTACAGAAAATGAAATCACCGCGCGTGCGTACGTACGGAATACCGTCTCCACGTCGTGGTGTAATCTATTTTCCACCACCACCTTACTTTGATGGGTATAATGGTGAAAATAAATAAATATATATGATTATTGTAATGTTTTATTGATTCTGAAATAGTATACATACACTCCAATACAATTCCACGATCATGGGAATGATATCATCGCTCGTGCGTACGTACAGAATACCGTCTCCATGATGTGATGCGACTCGTTCTACATGATCTTCATTGAATAATGATTATAAAAATGAATTGAATGAATTGAATGAATTAATATGATATATATTAAATTAATAACATTCTGCAAATGAGGTATCAATAACCTAAAGATAAGAATAAGAATTTATTCAACAAAACACGCATAAGAACAAAAAGTAATAAACACCCGAATAACAAGTAGCAATAAAATATTACCAATAAGAAGCTAAGAATATGAGCATATGTGATATCATAAAAATAATTATGATTTATGAATAAGTCAATGACATTATTTAAATAATTATACAAGAGGTTCAGACACTTACGAAGCAAATCAGACCTAAGGTAAAGGAAAATCTCGCAATCTCAATTTTTATCTGAGATTGTTTATATTTTAGAATTTACTTGGATATATTTATAATACAAAACCATGTTTCCTCAATATGTAATATTATTTATATCCTCCTACAATTTTTTAAATCCAATTTTACCCTTCGGTGAGTTTTTAGTAAAAGATATGAAAGGAATCTTTTGTCATTTTTTGTACGAGGTACTTTTTAACTTTTCTGACAAAAGTACAAGAAGAATGTTTTTTTAACTTATACGGCATGAATGGATTTTTAAAAAATTATTTCTGAGAAGATTCCTTTACATGTTTTCAAGCTTATTTTTAATCAACTTCTTTTAGTTTAAAATTGTATGACATGTTAATAAAGGAAAATGTTTTTGAAGTAGAAAGGATATTTTCCTCAAGAATGGAGTTCAAGTGTTTTATCAAAATTATTTTCCATCTAAGATAATATAGGGTTATTTTTTTAAATCCCTATTATTACATTTATTTGATTATGTTGTGATGGAATTATTTTTATGAATTCCTTTATCTTATATGAATTGTTTTATGATATCATGATGTTTAAGAATCCCATTTTTTATTACATGGGTTATGCAATGATGTATGATTTATGATTTTGTGGCACACATAAGAATGGTATCATTATTAGATGGGTGAGACCTATATCTCCCTCCAATGAATTGGGTAAAGATTTATATCTCATGAGATAGACATGGCTGGAACGGCAGGTTAAACCGGTTCAGTGAAACATGACTGAAACGAGGAGTGAACTCGGTTTAGAAATGGACTTTGTGCACTAAGATAGTCTTGGATACGAGTCTTGAATACTAAGAAGTGATTCTCTACGATTATGTGTGTATGACACCAAGTTTCATGTTTTAAGTTATGATTATTGGGATTACATTTCACTTCTATGATTTATCCCATGATAGGAAATTATGATTTCTTTTTCAGGTTAAGATTTCCAAAATGTTATGTTCTTATGAATATGATGTGATAAATATTTCTTTTTATTACCCTTACTGAGCATTTGAGCTTACCCTTTTGTATGTTTTCTTTCCCCAGGTCAGGAAGAAGGTTATTAAGTAGGATATGCCAAAAGGGACTCTAGATATGATGAAATAAATGGGAGACAATATAGATGATTTATGAACCAGTTGTTTATGTTTCCCAGTTTCTAAAGACACTATACCTATACAATCCTTTCCTGGTTTTGTTATATGTTGTAATAAGTGTGCTTCAATTTTGAATTATTAACAATTTATGTAAAGTATGGGTTGTTATAGTTGGTATCAGAGGAAAGGTATAGTCAACCATTGGAAACTAGGATGTGAAAGCCTTAGTAAGAACCCTAAAGATAAGTGTAAGCATAGAACACAATATTAGTTTTTAGAAATGGCCATGAATAACCTATGATAAGACCTTAAGTGTAAAATTTTATTATTGATTATGTGTTTTTTCTATTATAATTAGTGTTTATCACGCTATTCTTCTTGGTTTTAGTCAATGGCTGGAACCCAAAGGAACCGTGTTAATGCGGAATGCGACGGGAAATGAAATGATTGTCCCCCTGAGCAACCAAACATTATGGGAGATGGAATGAAAAATCTTGTAGCCATGCTCACACAACTTTCTCAAGCTATGAATCATATAGGACTTCCATACGAGCAAAGGAATGTGCAAAATTCTGTTGAATCCTTCATGAGGCAGTGTCCACCTTCATTCAGTGGGTCTTCTAGTCCATTTGTGGCTGAACAATGGATCAGTACCACGAAAAACAAAATTTTCAGTTCTTCAGTGTTCTGAACATGATAAAGTCCTCTTAGCAGTTTATCGTTTGGAAGGTGATGCTGATCAATGGTGGAATATTATTAATAATACGAGGCAAAGGGATGAAATTGAGTCCATGGAATTGGACGAGTTCAAGAACTAATTTTTCAATAAGTACTTCCCTCGTATTCACCGAACAAAGATGGAGAAGGAATTTCTTGAACTAAAGAAAAAGGATGATGAATCTGTAGGTACCTATGAAGAAAATTTTACAAGACTTGCAAGGTACGCTTCTGGTATTATTATCCAACCTGAGAGTAAGATCGATCGATTCTTTAGTGGCTTAAAACCATGTCTTCGAAGGGCGTTAGCCATAAGGGACTTCAATAGCTATGAGGAAATTGTTCGATGTGCTCTCAAGGTTGAGATGGAGATTGCTGTAACCCATTAGTCATATGGGTTTGATAAGAAGAGGAAAATGGAATTCAAAGGAAAATATAAAGAGCACACTGAAAAGAAGATGAGTTTTCCATTATGCTCAAAGTGTGGAAAAAACAAGGAGGAAATTGTCTTAAGGGGACATGCAAATGTTATACGTGTGGAAAAGAAGGTCATCAGGCAATTGAATATCGAAATAACGGGAAGAAGATGTCTAATGATGCAAACAAAGGAAGGGATATGCAGAATGAACCTACTACCCTTCAATGTTTCAAGTGCAAGGAGATGGGGCATTATGCCAATCAATGCCCAAATCCAAGGGTTGATGATGATGATCGAAATCAAAAAACTCTTAAGGCCAAAGACAAAGGAAAGTCACATGCAATTTCTATCAGCGATGTGGAGTAAAATAACGAAGTGGTGAAAGGTACAATTACCATCAACTCTAATGTAGCAATTGTTTTATTTGATTCTGGATCCACCCACTCTTTTATTTCTAAAGAATTTTCTAAGGGTATCACTGTATTACCTCAACAATTAGATGTTGAGTTATCTGTGACAACCCCTAATGGCACAACAGTCGCATGAAAAGTTTATAATTATTCTCCGATTGAAGTTTCTGGGAAAGTGCTTCCTACAAATCTTGTGATCCTTCCTATAATGGAATTTGATGTGATTCTTGGCATGGATTGGCTTTCTCTATATGTAGCTCATATAAATTTCCAAAGAAGGGAAGTCACATTTCATATTCCAGATCAATCTATGATCATCTATCGATGCAAGGATGAACATAACCTTCCAGTGGAAATGTCTTCCATCTTATGGTTTTTTATTCCACTAAATGAAGGTAATTTATCTCAAATGGTTGGTGAGAAACTCATGATTAAGAATATTCCCATTGTATGGGAGTTTGACGATGTCTTTCTGGAGGAATTGTCGGGTCTTCCACCAAATCGTGAAGTTGAGTTTTCAATAGAACTTTTACCGGGTGCTTTGCCTATTTCAAAGACACCTTATAGAATGGCCCCAATTGAGTTGTAGGAATTGAAGAAGCAAATCCAAGAGAATCTTGATAAGGGATTCATACGCCCTAGTGCATCACCTTGGGGAGCACCTGTTCTGTTTTTTAAGAACAAAGATGGATCAATGAGATTCTGCATTGATTATCGAGAATATAACAAGATCACGATCAAAAAAAATATCCTCTCGCGTGCATTGATGACTTATTTGACCAACTAGATGGAGATCAATACTTTTCCAAGATTGATCTTCATTTAGGGTATCATCAATTAAGGTTCAGAAGGGATGATATACCAAAGACGACATTCCCTATAAGTTATGGACACTATGAATTTATAGTGATGCCATTTGTTCTTACTAACACCCCTGCTATCTTCATGGTTCTGATGAATAGAGTCTTTAGAGACTATCTTGATCAGTTTTTGGATGTCTTTATAGACGATATTCTTGTCTATTCAAAGATCAAGGAAGAACATGAAGATCATTTGAGAATTATATTGAAGACCCATAGAAAGGAGAAACTTTATGCCAAATTTACCACGTGTGAATTTTGGCTTCAAAAAGTTTCATTTTTGGGTCACATAATCTCAAAAGAGGGGATATCTGTGGATCCAGCAAAAACAGAGGTTATCGAAAGATGGTCGAGACCAACAACAGTAACTGAGATCTGGAGTTTTCTTGGTTTGGCTGGATATTATCGACGTTCTATAAATTATTTTTCACGATTATCTAATCCACTCACCAAGTTGACTCTAAAAGGAGTTAAGTTCACGTGGATAGAGGAATGTGAAGAAAATTTCAAGGAGTTGAAAAGAAGGTTATCTGGTGCACCTGTACTCACACTTCCTTGTAGCGGAGAAAGGTTTTTGATCTATAGTGATGCATCCATGAAGGGGATGGGGTGTGTTCTTATGCAAAATGATATGGTGATATCTTATGCCTCACGACAGTTGAAAATCCATGAGCAAAATTACCCAACTCATGATTTGGAGTTAGCTGCAATAATCTTTGAATTAATGATTTGGAGGAATTATCTTTATGGAGAAAGGTGTGATATTTATACTGGTCATAAAAGTTTAAAGTATATTTTCACACAAAAGGAGCTGAATATGCGCCAAAGAAGATGGTTAGAGCTGATTAAGGATTACGACTGCTCAATTCATTACAACCCTGGGAAAGCGAACAAGTTGGCAGATGCATTAAGTCGACAAGACCATGCTTGCTTATCCATGATGAGGATCACAAAAGATCCAATATTTATGGATTTACAAAGGATGGATCTTGGAATTATAATGGAAGGGAAAAAATCGTATCTTTCTCAATTGAATGTTCAACCATCTATAAATGTGAAGATTAAAGAGGTGCAGAAAGAAGATGTAGAGTTACAAAAATAAGGTGAGAAATATTCCTGAATTCAACCTTGATTGTGATGGGATAATAATGTTTAGGAATCGGGTTTGTGTTCCTCCCATCCCCGAATTAAAGAAGGAGCTGCTGGATGAGGCTCATAGTTCTTCATTCTCTATTCATCCTGGAAGCACGATGATGTATAGGGACCTGAAAGAGTACTTCGGGTGGGATGGAATGAAAAGAGATGTTGCTGAATATGTCTCTCGATGCTTGGTTTGTCAGCAAGTTAAAGCTGAGAGACAGAAGTCTAAGGGGATGTTACATCCATTACCAATACCTGAATGGAAATGGGAAAACATCACTATGGACTTTGTCACTGGACTTCCTAAACCATCCAAAGGCAATAATGCTATCTGGGTCATAGTTGATCGTCTTACAAAGTCTGCACACTTCATTGCTATTAGAGAGGATTTCTCTCTAGATCATCTTGCCAGGATATATGTGAAGTAAGTGGTAAGATTACATGGAGTACCACTTTCCATTATATCTGATCAGGATCCGAGGTTTACCTCGATGTTCTGGAGAAGTCTTCAGCATACTCTGGATACAGAGTTGAGTTTCAGCACTTCTTATCATTCTCAGACAGACGGTCAGTCTGAGAGAACAATTCAAAATCTAGAAGATATGTTGAGAGCTTGCTCGATGGATTCCAAATGTGTTTGGGATCAACACCTACCTTTGGTGGAATTTTCTTATAATAATAGCTTTAACTCCAGTATTCAGATGGATCCTTATGAAACTCTCTATGGAAAGAAAAGCAGGACTCCGACTTTATGGGATGAAGTTGGGGAAAGAAAGCTATTAGGACCTGATCTTGTTGATGAGATGGCACAAAAGGTCAGAACTATTCATCAACTCATTAGAGAAGCTCAGAGTCAACAAAAAAGTTATGCCAACAACCGAAGAAAAGACCTAGAGTTTGAAGTGGGTGATAAAGTGTTCTTACGAATATATCCTTGGAAGAGAGTAATGAGATTTGGAAAGAAGGGAAAGCTGAGCACTAGGTATATCTGTCCTTTCAAAATACTGGATCGTGTTGGGAAGGTAGCATACTGATTGACACTTCCACCGAATCTCTCTGAAGTTCATGAAGTTTTCCATGTATCTCTCATGAGAAAGTACATACCTGATCCTTCACATGTACTCAGCTCAGAAGTTGTACCACTGGAGCAAGATCCTTCTTATGAAGAACAGCCGATAGAGATTCTCGATCGTAGTGAAAAAGTCCTATGGAATAAGACCACTCGCTTGGTGAAAGTTTTATGGAGGAACCACCAATTAGAAGAAGCAATATGGGAGATTGAGGATATGATGAGGGAAAGGTATCCTCATTTGTTTGTTACAAAGTGATGAATTTCGAGGGTGAAATTCATTTTAAGGGGGGTAAAATGTAACACCCGAGAATTTTATGAAAAATATTTTGTTTTTATGTTATATAAATCATCAAAGGAATCTTTCACTACACACAACACTAGTTGGGCTTGCTTTACACGCAACCACGACCTTCCTCGATAGCTTGCATTGTACGCAATATCGAGTTTCACTAAACAACGATATGCTATTAAAATATTATTAAAACTAGCCATTATGAATAGTAATACCCACTTTTTGAATTTTTGTAAATTTTATTATTCAAAATGGACTTCAGTTTTGGATTCAGAATATCTAAATTATCCTAGGGTGAAATTTTGGTATTTTTCTGAAAACATTCAATTTTTGATGAATAGTGAAAACACTTGGTTACTATTTAAAAACCGACTTTTTATTTAAATAATTATTTATTTTATTTAAATTTATTTTTTGTGAAAATTGATAAATAATACCTTTATATGTTCAAAGTAATTCCTTGGAGTCATTTTATAAAATTTTTAGATATATAAAAATATTATTGAACTTTTCGTCGTCTTTTACCCACCTCCTAGGAGAATTTGAAAATTCACATAAAACATAATTTTACCACTTCTGTGAGTGGAATTTCAAAAATCCGAGAGAAACTATTGATGTCAGTAAGTAAAATGTGGTTCAATGAGATGAAAATAATTTTTGGTGAATAGAAATTTTTTACTTTTTTTTACCACGGTTAAAAGTAAATAGGATAATTAAGGGTGGAAATGATATTATTATTAACCTAACACATGTCCTAATACTATTGGATAAGTGTAATTAGACCAAAAACAACCTCAGGAATAACATATGACCATTTATGCCCACTTGTATTAGATTAGGACATTTATTAATAATTTATTTAAAGAAGGGTTAAAATAGTTAAAATCAAAGTTTAATAAGTAAATAATTTTTAATAAAGGGTTGCACATAAGATAAATTCGACTATAAATATTCATTATAAAGATAAAAATATTTCGTACAAAATTGTATTTTATTTTTAAATTTTAGACATTAAATAATTTAATATATTTTTGACACAATGATGATGCAGTAATTATCTTATTAATGAAATATTGACATATTTGATGTTATTAATACCCAAATAAATGTAATTTGAGACTTTTTATGAATTAAAATAATTTTATATGTTAATATGACATGTTAGTGTTGATTTAATTAATGGTTTTGGAACTAATAATTCTGTTATGATTTTCACAAAAATCAATTACCAAATAGTGTCAAAATTGACATAAAATTGTTTTAAAAAAAATATTATATTATTAATTGTTATTTTATTCCTAAAAATATAAGGTTCGGCCGAATGACTTATCTAAGGTTATATATATTAATAATAAACAACTTTGGGTTCGTTTGTCTTGTTATTGTAAGTTTATTAACCTTATAGTGTAAGAAAACAAGAAGACACAGTAAAAGTAAAATTATTTATCTTAATGTAAAATCTAAATGATAAGGTTAAAATAGAACCCTAAACTTGTCTAAATTCTATTGGATGAGAGTATTTCGACCCATACTAACCTTAGCATAGAAATAAATCAATTTGGAGCTATTAAAAACCGAATATGACTTTATAATAAAGTAATAGTTTTAGTTTTTCCTAGGGTGCCCCTCTCCTCCATTATAAAAGGGAACCTCCTCCCTCTCTTCCTCACACCACTTTGAGCCTTAAAGCTCGGCCAACCCATGACAAATTATCTTCTCCACTTCCCTAGAAACATCCTAGAGGTCCTGGTCTTCTTCAAATACCAGTTTTAGTGCCCTAAAAGGAGGTATCAAAGAGGCGCTTCAAAGAAGAGGTAATGTCCGTTACCGATTATTTCAACTTTATTTCTTATTCCACTTCTTCTTCTTTAGTTGTTTCATTATGAAGTAATAACATCAGTATAATTCATATACTGGTATGTTATTATAAGTATTAAACAACCCTATTTCACCATCTATCCATCCTACGGAAAATGAAATCACCGCGCGTGCGTACGTATGGAATACCGTCTCCACGCCGTGGTGTAATCTAGTTTCCACCACCACCTTACTTGGATGGGTATAATGGTGAAAAGAAATAACTATATATAATTATTTTAAAGTGTTATTGATTTTGAAATAGTATACATACACTCTAATACAATTCCACGATCATGGGAACGATATCATCGCTCGTGCGTACGTACGGAATACCGTCTCCATGATGTGATGCGACTCATTCTACATGATATTCATTGAATAATGATTATATAAATGAATTGAATGAATGAATATGATATATATTACATTAATACCATTCTGTAAATGAGGTATCTATAACCTAAAGAGAAGAATAAGAATTTATTCGACAAAACACGCATAAAAACAAAAAGTAATAAACACCCGAATAACAAGTAGCAATAAAATATTACTAATAAGAAGCTAAAAATATGACCATATATGATATCATAACAATAAGTATGATTCTGGAATAAGTCAATGAAATTAGTTAAATCATTATATAGGAGGTTCGGACACTTACGAAGCAAATCGGACCTACGGTAAGGGAAAATCTCGCAATCTCAATTTTTATCTGAGATTGTTTATATTTCAGAATTTACTGGAGAATTTTTATCATCCAAATACATGTTTCCTCAATATGTAATATTATTTATATCCTCCTAAAATTGTTTAAATCCAATTTTAACCTTCGGTGAGTTTTTAGTAAAATATATGAAAGGAATCTTTTGTCGTTTTTCGTTTGAGGTACTTTTTGACTTTTCTGACAAAAGTACGAGAAGAATGTTATTTTAAGTTATACGGAATGAATGGATTTTTAAAACATTATTTCCGAGAAGCTTCCTTTAAAAGTTTTGAAGTTTATTTTTAATCAAATTCTTTTAGTTTAAAATTGTATGACATGTTAAGAAAGAAAAATGTTTTTGAAGTAGAAAGGATATTTTCCTCAAGAATGGAGTTCAGGTGTTTTATTAAAATTATTTTCCATCTAAGATAATATAGGGTTCTGTTTCTATCCCTATTATTACATTGATTTGATAATGTTGTGATGGAATTATTTTTATGAATTCCTTTATCTTATATGAATTGTTTTATGATATCATGATGTTTAAGAATCCCATTTTTATTACATGGGTTATGCAATGATGTATGATTTATGATTTTGTGGCAAACATAGGAATGTTATAATTATGAGATGGGTGGGAACTATATCTCCCTCCAATTTAATGGGTATAGATTTATATCTCATGAGATAGACATGGATGGAATGGTAGGTTAAACCGGTTCATTGAAACAGGACTGAAACGAGGAGTGAACTCCGTTCAGAAATGGACTTTGTCCACTAAGATAGTCTTGGCTATGAGTCTTGACTACTAAGAAATGATTCTCTATGATTATGCGTGTATGAAAAAAAGTTTCATGTTTTATGTTATGATTATTGGGATTACATTTCACTTCTATGATTTATCCAATGATATGAAATTATGATTTCTTTTTGAGGATAAGATTTCCAAAATGTTATGTTCTTATGAATATGATGTGATTGATATTTCTTTTGTTTACCCTTACTGAGTATTTGAGCTCACCCTTTTGTATGTTTTCTTTCCCCAGGCCAGGAAGAAGGTTATTAAGTAGGATATGCCAAAAGGGACTCTAGATATGATGAAATAAATGGGAGACAATGTAGATGCTTTATGAACCAGTTGTTTATGTTTCCCAGTTTCTAAAGACACTATACCTATATGGTCCTTTCCTGGTTTTGTTATATGTTGTAATAAGTGTGATTAAATTTTGAATTATTAAAAATGTATGTAAAGTATGGTTCATTATAAACTTTATATGTATTTGGTCATCTTGATGATACTTCCATTCCTTTTCTTGACTATAATTTTTCATCTCAACGGTTTTCATATTCTCTTGATTAACTTCGAACAATAATTTTTGAAGAAAATAAATAGATTGTAGAACCTCTCTTGGAGGTTTCCTATACATTATCTAACTCACCAGTAGGTTGATATGGTTTGTGATCTCATCCATCAACTAAGTTCTAAAAATTACTCAAATAAAACTGTATCCTCTTTGAAATATTTGAGAAGTGCCAATATATTAATGGGGGAACAATGTCATAGTGAAACATTCTCTAAAGAATGGGTCTAGAAATTCTAGGTTTGGAAAAGATTCTTAGAATTCACCGATCAGCTACGTGATATTCATAAATAAGAGGATAAATTGATTTCCTGGAATTTTGTGTACCATTAATCAGAACTCCCCAGAGAGGTGATTAGCCATCACTATTTTACACTATAAAATTTTATCTGTATTAGGGAAAATTATGTATTATCCTCAAGGAGATGTAACATTTGATATGAGTTCGGCCTCTTAGGTAGATGTATGATGAATTACTTCCTGTATTGGATGTTTGGGATGACCCCAAACAAAATCCAACCTTGGCGCAAGACTTTCTAACTATTTTGAAGAATATGTTAAAGAAAGAGTTGAATATAAATTCTCATGTTTCATTTATGTATTGGAAAAACATATTATTTTATAATAGAGGTACTCAAATATCCAATATATACCCTAATAAATATCCTTCTTGGCATGATTTAGATAACACAAGATCTTATTGGGCCATTCTAGAATCCAGATAACATGCCCCATCGGGTACCGGGTGAGACCAGAGGTATCCCCAAGCCTTAAATTTGTAGTGTTTTATCCATGTTTTTGAATTGTTCCATTTTACCAGCTGGGGATTCATTCTTGGGTGTTAAAGTATTTATATTTGTAATGGAAGCCCGATTGTAAGTTGGGTGGCCTCTTAATTTACTTGTGCTGACTCTTTCCCATATTTATCAGCTCCTTAGTAGTATTAACAAGGAAACAACCCTATCTAATATAAATAAATTCTCAATTATTATTTATAAATATAAAATATAAGTACTAGTGATAAAAATATAGTGATACATTATATATTCATCATGCTTCATTACATTATAGGTTGTTGAACATTTTTGGGGTCTAGAAGATTCCATTAGGTCCCGATGAGGTTATTGATATGTTGAGCTGACATGACCACTTCTACATCATTCTCTATCATGCACTATCTGGGATTACAATTGACAATGGTAGCACATATCTTCATAATAGTTTATATAAAATCTATCTCAATGATCGGGTTCTTATAGCTCAAATAGACGATATGATTATAAATGATCCATATACCCCTTACCAATTTCTCTCCAGTGTTTCTCAATTCAAAAGGTATCCCCTCTTCCCTTAGGTTTCATTCTAGAAGAATTAAATCCAAGGTCCATTCTCCAATTTTTGATAATGCTGGAACATGAAGATACAAACACCAAGATTATTCATCCAAATTTCGATTCCCCTATCTGTCTGTATTAAGGCTAAACATAATATTGGGTGGGAGTTTACATTAGTTGTATATGGAATTTATTTATATTCCAGATGGACAATAACTGTACTTTCTTAAGCACGCAATATGTGGAAGTAATAGAGTTGATTCTGGACATGTAGTATAATCAAATTATGCTCCATTGTCATAGTTTAAAACAACCCATTAGATGTATATGGTTTGTTGAGGAGGCCAACACTTATGTTCTAGTGATGTTTGATGTATTGATTGGGGAGGATATTCGTGGGACTCCTTCTCTTAAATCCTCATTACCACAGTCAATCCCTCCGTCAGTAGACTTGATAACCAGAAGGCCAATTTAGTTGAAAATCCACACTCATATTACGGGTACTCCCTTAGTGAGTATTCTTGTCTCATAAAAACAACTTCACATGTCATTTATAAATTGGAATTTGGTGGATTTGACTTTCTACAATTGTATGATATAATCCTAAAATATTTCATGACTTAGTAATAATTGTACAAACAATGAGGGTGACTTTCATAGTTTTTATGAAACAACTCCTCTTGTTAATTAGAGAAACATATAAGGTTCCAGAATAAAGACACAAGAAGGTGGCTCAAATATGTTTCAAGATGGAATACTTGATTGTAAAGATAGAAGAAATAGAAGTGATCCTAGATTACAAAAGGAACCATCATTCTATGTTATCATCCATATTAGTGACTTCTCAGAAATTAGATGAAGAGTTTTATTCTTTGATTGAGACACTTCATACCTCGGAGGAGACTAAAGAAATGGATCATGTGACACTTCAACATGCAATGGATAGTTCTTGATAGACTATGGATAATTGAGAAATATCACCTGATCAAATTTTATTAAAATCCGATCCAAAATGTTTTTTATTAAATCTTGTAGAGAATCCAAAATTTATAGAATCTTCACTTCTCTACCATTATCAATGAAACAACCTTTTCAATTTTTCAGGTCATTGTCAGGATTTCCATTATTCATGATGTGTATGAAATTTTATTTATTTTAAATAATTTAGATCTTCAATGATATTGATACTTTTTATAATACCAAATAAACTGAAATTCATATATTTTAATGTTAAACCATAATAGATTTCCCATGATATTTTCAAAAAAAATTTACGATAATGAGATTACTTATTGATGTATATTCATTGGTTGTCCTAGGATCACCTAGTCTAAAATGATATCATGGGTAAGTATATCCAAGAGGGAATGTGATTTATTTTTTTCTTTAGACAATAGACTTTATGATCATATCTTGATTTATTATAGAGAAAAATAAAGGTCCATACAATATTTGTATCTTATTTTGTTGCTAAATATTTTTCCTACAATTTATATTTGAATATCGTAGATGGATTGGACATGGATTATTATTAGGATTCCCTTTTATGGTTTCAAAACATGAAATGTATTATTTATTTTCCATTTTATTATTGATCATTTTTTTGGACCACACAATGTGCATGTTTAGTGAGTAAAGTCTATGCTTTTTTCCTATGGTTCTCATTTTGGGATTTAAACTTGGAAAGAATTGCGTCTAGTAAAATTGGGTGCCTACGTTCATGAAACTAGATCGTTATTCTTTTGTAGTTTAGGGTCTTCTATTAAATTCAATCTATTAATATAATTTATGAAATTTTATCTCGAGCCTTCTATTTTTTTTATTTTAAGGACTTCTAGCTTGGACCATATACTGCTTTAATTTAGAGACTTACCACTCAGACCATCTACTATAGTATTTTAAGTTCTTCTAGATTGGACCATATATTGATATTTTTATGGCCTTTTATCTTGGACCTTTTATTTATGTAGTTTAATGTTTTTTATCTCAGATATTATACTGATGGTAGTGAAGATTCTAAAGAATGGGTGTCCATAAAGGGTTTTGATAACCTACATTATAAACTAATATTCTGAATAATGAATGTTCCTTATGGGTCCTGGTATCCCATGTTCTTAAAAAATTATGAATTATGAATTTCCATGATGTGTTGTTACACACTAAATCCTTACTGAGATTTAGTTTGATGTATTGTGAAATTTTAGGCCTTTAATCCCACTTGGACATTTGTAATATGGGTAGTATAAATCATAACCCAAAAGTTTGAACTAATGAATATAGAATTGGGAATACATTCTAGGGATGACCAAAAAACATCCTAAGGTTATTAATTCCTCTATGGTGTTTCTAGGGATCATGAAGATTGGAGGTCCTTTTCTATAAGGAGGTGATTCTTTTAGTAGGTGGGTTAGAGGACCTTATTCATGATCTCATAGGGATTATTTTAATGGTTAGGAATAGGCATAACCACTATTTTCCTAGGGAAATGAAATATTTTTTAGGACTCAAACCTCTAGACAAGGAAGTAGGATGTGGGAAAAATGATTTTCATAGAGGGTTCTTATACCTTAGGGAAGCTTAGTTTCTAGTTGGGAAGTTTTTTCCCTATTCCATGTGGCTTTGAGTCATGTGGGGTGTGCTATAAAAAGGTTTAAAAATGGAATATTTCATTCATTATTTGAGAAAGGTTATAATACATAATGAAATTATTTCGAGGATATCGAATCCACTTGAATAGTGTGGTTATAGTAATTTTTAATCATGATCAAAGATTACATGAGTTAACTAGAGGAGTAAACTCATTATTATATGTTAACCATTGATAATGGTAGAATCCCATATTCCACACGGTCATGATGATAAATCATGTATTTAAGGGGTCCCCCTCATCTAGGACAAAACATCATATAGGAATAATTTCTTTGGCAGGTTCTCAATTCTCTAATGAATACTAGTGGGGTCCTTTTAGATTATCCAGTCCCTATTACTAGTTTTATATAGGGAATAACTAATAATAACAGATCTTATGGTCTATGGGGTTCCAAGATAAGGATACCAATATGAAGAATTGGGAATGTTGTTTCATACATCATTGTAAGGAAGGTGTTTTATAGAAAACATAATGTTCAATAATGGTTTGAGAACCCCAAATATTGGTTCACTGCCTAGTGAATATGTTATCATGGTGTGGAGATTTGATAAATCATTTTTGTAACTTTTTCCTGGACTAGGGGGTCTAACAAGCACACCTCATATATTACTAGGGCCATAAAGTGGGAACCATGATCTATATTCCTTATTTATTTCCTGTCGATTTTTTTTCTAAAATCTTAAGATGAATAGTTTAGTGACCAATGGATTGAATTTTGTTCAATGTACCATTTGTAGGTTTTCAACATGAAAAGTTTTTTTCTATTTCACTATATGTTTATGGACTAGCAATTTGGACCCTTAAAGGAGAATGTTTATGGTTATAAACTATATACCTTGGAACATGTATTTTAAGGTCATGATGCATGTGAACCTGATATAATGTGAGGGATACAAAACAACTGACTTAGGATTCCCTCAATCAAGAGTACAGAAGCATCCTTTTGATAAAAATATGAGAGTGTTGTAAATCATGGATCAAGGCTATGATATCATGGGAAACAGTTTGGTATAATCACACCAAGGATGATTGCAAATCATTCTAGAGTGACCAGCTATGCTAAAATGTAGTTAGGTCTGATACAGATCAAAATCCATTTTTACAAGGCAAAGACACATTTGGTTTATGGGTTTAGTTTCTCTACACGATGATAGAAGCACCCTAATATTGGTTGAATGGGGGTAAGGCTCATATGTTCATATTATTAAGAATTATTATTGGTGATGTGCGTCACATTTTTACATCATGTAGTGGGGACGTATCTGTAGTTCAATTTAATTCCATATGAGATGGAAAATTAACTTGTAGTTTTAAATCACAAGTTAAGGAAATAGGAAATAAAAAGGGATTTTGAAATATATCCTTAGGAAAAAATTGTACCAATTAAGGTAATTTAGATGTGGGAAACACATTTTATCCATGAACAAGATTATTTATGCGTATTAATATTCCAGATTCCTTCTTTCACAGATTTATCTCATGTGTAAGCAGGACATATATAGATCTGAATCATATATTGGAAGAGAGAGTCTATAGGGCCTAGTCCTATTTTAATATAAGTATATGAAATTTTATGGATGTGATTCCTTCGGTTTCCCAATTCATATTGTAAGTACATGAATCATTCCACAATCATATCCTTTAAAGAGACCGCTACACAAAAATAGGACTCGGATGTAAGGGATATGGGAATTATATCTTCATCCCATAGTGAATTTTGATGTCATGGTCTGCTATGTGATCCTCTATATAGCTTGGAATCATACATATGGATAGGGTATTTCTATATTTCATTCTAATATAGAAGTGAATAGTTCACCCATAGCACATATTTGCAGATATAATGGTCCACTCTATGAAATTTCAGGTCTCTTCAGATGAACCATATGTCATACAGTTTAATGTAATGAAACTAGGCTGTTTTCATGATATTTAGCATCAAGTAACATGGAATGTTTTCTGAGGGGAATAACCAACTTAGTGATTCTAGGTCTTCACCGAAGATGTATACCCATACAGAAGGGTACAAGAATACGATTTCATATTCTTTCTTTGAAAATAGGTATAATGAAAAAAGGTGTAACTTTGATTGTATCAGAATCATATTGTATTTTTGGGTTATGGAAGGTCAAAATAATAACCATATAGTATCATAGTTTACTGGTGGTGGAATGTTGGGGGTATATGTCAACCATTGATAATGAAGGAATACCATATTCTAAATGTTCAAGATAACAACTTCAAGATTTATGGGTGATTCTCCTCTAGGCCGAAACGTCATCTAGGAATAATATATTTGGTATGGTTTCAATTATACAAAAAATCATATCATGGTAAATTTGGATTAGCCTATCCGTGTTACCAGTTTTCTATAGGGAATGAACAAAATCAAGATAGCCCAATCTTTGTGGGGTTCGAGGAGAAATACATCAACTCCAGTAATTTGTTTGTATCAACTCAGATGTCAAATATTTGAAGTTAGTTCATGCAGAGAGTTATATTCATTAATTTTCAAAGCACCCTAATGGTTACACAAGTATTTATTGAAAAAATCTAGAGGATAAGAGGTAAAACTTGTAATTCTTGAGTATAAAATCTTCAGGATGGATGATCTGTTTATTGTGAAGACATCTTGTTGTGAATTTTAACATCATGCGACTAAGATGTGAAAATTAAGTTCAACATCTTGTTAATAGGACATGGTTCTATATCCATGATACGTCTCAGTTACTTTATCCATAGATGCTTGCAAGGTTCCATATGATCAAATGAGCCATGATCTGTGTGAGAAACAAGGGATAGTTGGGTAGTCGATTAAGTCACACAAGAGTACATGATGACAGTTTTTTTCGGTATTTCACAATTTATTGTGGACTACGACATCCACAAGAATCTGAATCTGATGGTGGGACCCGATGAAGAGTGATGATTAAACATAGATGGTCCGGGAATAGAGGATACAAACATCACTACATATCCTATGATGGTAGTAATAAAGTCACACATGGTTCTCAATGGTTGAGGGCAAAGATCTAGTCCATCTGTAAGAATGGGTGCATTTTTTATACATATTGTGACTAGACCTAGTATTTGAGATATGGGATTCACTGAATATCCTGTTATGTCAGGAATAAATCCACATGTAGTTATTTAATAGAAAACCATCCACAAAGGTCTCACCCATACACAGAAGATGGATTTTTTTTCTATTATTGTTATGAATAGGACTAATATTTGAGATCTGGGTGTCACTATGTATCTAGTGATGGAAGGTATCAAGCCACTCATACTTCTGGAATGGAAAACACTCCACAATGTTCTGACCCATATGTAGAGGGGGTAATTTTTTTATATTTTGGCTCGGACCAGTGTAACACCCAGAGATTTTATGAGAATTATATTCTTTGATGTCTTTTGTTGTATGCTACACCAAGATTATCTTGCGCTATACACAACACTGTATTAGCTTGCAGTATAGGCAACACAATTCTTGGCTCGTGTTACACACAATTTCAAGTTCGTTTTGTGGAAATTATTCAACGAAACATTAAGAATAGATTTTGTTTAATGTATAAATGAAATATGTTATGATTATGTTATACACAACACCAAATAGAGCTTTCACTACACGCAGCCCTGACTTGGCTTGCATTACATGAAATCAAGACCTTCTTCAATAGCGTGTGTAGTACGCAATACCATGTTTCTCTAAACGATATATTATTTTAATATTATTATGAACTAGCCGTTATGAATAGTAATACCCACTTTTTGAAATTTTATAAAATTTATCTTTCAAAATGGACTTCATTTTTGGATTCGGAATATCAAAATTATCCTATGGTGAATTTTTGGTATTTTTCTGAAAACGTTAAATTTTGGATTAATAGTGAAATCACTGGGTTACTATTTAAAAACCGACTTTTTATTTAAATAATTATTTATTTTATTTAAATTTATTTTAAGTCAAAATTGGTACATAATACCTATATAAGTTCAATTTAATTAATTTGAGTCATTTTATAGTAAATTTTGATATATAAAATTTTTATTGAACTTTTCACCCTCTTTTACCCACCTCCTATGAGAATTCGAAAATTTACATAAAATGTAATTTTACCGCTTCTGTGAGTGGAATTTCAAAAATCAGAGAGACACGGTTAATATTTAGGAGTAAAATGTGGTTCAATAAGATAAAAATAATTTTTTGTGAATAGTAACTTTTTTACTTTTATTTACCACGGTTAAAAGTAAATAAGTTAATTAAGGGTAAAAATGATATTATTATTACCCTAACACATGTCCTAATTCTATTTTATAAGTGTAATTCGACCAAAAACCACCTTAGGAATAAAATATTACCCTTTAGGTCCACTTGGATTAGATTAGGACACTTATTATTATTTTATTTAAAGAAGAGTTAAAATAGTTAAAATCAAAGTTTAATAACTAAAATTTTTTTAATATAGGGTTATATATAAGATAAATTTGACTATAAATATTCATTAGAAAGATACAAATATTTCCTACATAATGGTATTTTATTTATTATTTTTATACATTAAATAAGTTAAGTTATTTATGACACAATGATGATGCAGTAATTACCTTATTAATGAAATATTAACATAATTGATGTTATAAATACCCAAATAAATGTAATTTTAGACTTTTTATCAATTACACTAATTTTATAGGTTAATATGACATGTTAGTATTGATTAAGGTAACTTTATATGAACTAATAATGTTGTTATTATTTTCACAAAAATCAATTACCAAATAGTGTCAAAATTGACATAAAATAGTTTGTAAAACAAATATTATATCATTAATTGTTATTATATTTATAAAAACTTAAGGATCCTCAAAATGACTTATATAAGGTTATTTAAATTAAAAATGAACCACTTTGGATTCGTTTGGCTTGTTATTGTATGTTTATTAACCATATAGTGTAAGTAAACAAGAAGACACTGTAAACGTTAAATTATTTAACATAGAGTTAAATCTAAATGATAAGGTTAAAATAATAACCTAAACTTGTCTAAAACCTATTGGTTGAGAGGCTTTCGACACATACCCACTTTATCTTCGAAATAAATTAATTTTGAGCTATTATAAACCGAATATGACTTTATTATAAAATAATATTTTAAGTTTTTCAAATGGTTCCCCTCTCCTCCCTTATAAAAAGGGCACCCCTTAACTCTTCTATTCACACCCTTTTGAGCCTTGAAGGTTGTACAAACCCTGAAAATTCCTCTTCTCAACCTCTCTAGTAATATCATAGAGGTTCTGGTCTTCTTAAAATACCAACTCTAGTGCCCTAAGAAAAGGTTTAATGGAGGTGTGTCGAGAAAGAGGTAATCTCTTCTACCAACTCTTTAATTTTTTTTTCTTCTTATACTTCCGCTTATTTAGTTGTTTCATTATAAAGTAATAATATAATTATTAATTATTTACTTATATGTTATTATAAATATCAAAAAACACTATTTCACCTTCTATCCATCCTACGGAAAATGAAATCACCGCGCGTGCGTACGTACGGAATACTGTCTCTACGTCGTGGTGTAATCTGTTTTTCCACCACCACCTTACATTGATGGGTATAATGGTGTAAAGAATAACTATATATGATTATTATAACATCATACTTATTCTAAGATATTATATCATCCGCTACAATTTCATTCAATAAATATGGGAATGATATCATCGCTCGTGCGTACGTACGGATTACCGTCTCCACGACGCGATGAGATTCATTTTACATGTTATCAATTCAAGAATGATTATAAAGTATATAAAATAAGTAATAATGAAATATATTAAATAATAATGCTACTTGATTTATGTATATATATATGTATGTCATCTACTTAATTCCATTCAATTCAATAAGGAAATGAAAAACAACGTTCTTGTGTACGTACGACCTACTGTCTCCATGAATGGTATATTTATTTCCATTTATAGATCAATTATATATGTGTATATTCTGAATATTTATTATATATAAATCATGTTTTATATTCTGGAATTAAGTAATCATGATCTACGTAATCATATTAATAATTATAAGTCAAAACACGGATGATAAATGAAACGATTTGACCCAAAACACTACTTTAACATGGAATTGACAAATGAACAGATAATATAAAGTCATAAGTGAATCATATATGATATCATAAATAATATTATGGTTTTGTTAAAAGTTAATAAAATATTTAAACTCACTATACAAGAGTCTCAGAAACATACATAATAAATTGGACATAAGGTAATGGATAATTATTCCAATCTCATTCTTATCCGAGATTGTTTATTCGTAAGTATTTACTGGGGTTATGTTTATTATACATGTCCATGTGTTCTCAAAATGTTTTCAAAAAATGTTTACTTTTATTCCATGTATGTTTAAATTCATTTTATCCTTTTTTACTTTTACCACATCTTATGGAAGGAATCTTTCTTTTGTTTATCATAGGAGGTACTTTTTTACTTTTCTGGTAAAAGTATGAGAAGAATGTTTTTTAACTTATACAACATGAAGAGATTTTTACGGTTTCATAATGCCTTATTTTCATGAAGCTTACTCTACAAGATTTAAGGACTATTTTCAACAAAATAATTTTCTTTTAAAATGTAATGGCATTTTGTGAAAAGAGAATTATTTTGAAGAAGAAAGGATATTTTCCCCAAGAATTCATTTCAAGTGTTTTATCAAAACCATTTTCCATCTAATATGACATTATTTATTATGTGTATGTTTCAAGTATAATGTCTATATTATTTACATGGTTTCACTTTTCTTATGATGAAATGATATCCATATGTTTTATATGGATTATGATATGATTGGATGATGTTTATGAAACCCATTTTATTCTTTGGGTTATGATGAATGATTTATGTTTATGTTGTGGAACACATAAGAATGATTTCAATATGAGATGTGTGGGACCTATATCACCTCCAATTAATTGGGTAAAGATTTATATCTCCTGAGATAGACATGGCTGGAATGGAATGTTAATCCGGTTCAGTGATACAAGACTGGAACGAGGAGTGAACTCGATTCAGAAAGGGACTTTGTCCACTAAGATGGTCTTTCCAGCAATGCCTTGGCTAATATGGATATCATATCATGTTCCTAATGGGTTTCCACAATTACATGTTTTATTACCTTGCTATTTTATCAGGATTAACGTTCCTTTATGCCCTATGCCTTATGTACTACCAAGATTTATTTCACAACTCAAGATTTTGATGTGTAAACTTTATGTTCATGTTTTGAAGTTCAAATGTATATGGTTTGTTTTATTTTCTCCATGCTTACCCTTATTGAGAATTTGAGCTCACCCTTTATATGTTTTCTTTTCCCCAGGATATAAATAAAGGTTTTAGGTAAGAAAACAAAAGGGGATGATATTTATGGGAGATGTTGTATATCTTTCACCACAATTTAGAAGATTATCTTCTGAGTTTATAAAGACACTAAAATATTAAGGTCCTTGTATTTCTATTTTTGTTATTTATTAAGTATTCCACAAAAGTAATGTAATGTCCATGTACTAAATCTTTGGGACTCTACATTTGGTATCAGAGGAAAGGTTTAGTTAACTTTTGGAAATTAGGATGTGAATACTTTAGTGAGATCCCTAGAGATATTTCTACGGTATGTCAAGGGATGTCTCTAAGGTTAAGTATAAGTATAGGTTATAGTCCTAGAATTATGGTAACGATCTAATAATTATCCCTAAGATGTTATATATTAAAGGTACTCCCCCTTTGTTATGTGGTTTTCCCTAGACTGATTTTTGCCTCTCACACTATTCTTTTTGGGTTTTACTCGATGGATGGAACCTGAAGGAACCGTATTGATTAATGTAATGGAAAATGCAATGATTGTCCTCTTGAACAAACCAATGTTATGGGAGATGGAGTGAAAAATATTATTGCTATACTTACACAAGCTATGAATCATTCTGGACTTCCAAATGAGCAGAGAAGGGAATAATATTCTATTGAGTCCTTCATGAGGCAACGTCCACCTTCTTTCCGTGGGTCTTCTGATCCACTTGTTGCTGAACAATGGATCAGTACCATTGAAATGATATTTTCCATGCTTCGCTGTTCGGAACATGAAAAAGTCATTCTAGCCATTTACCATTTAGAAGGTGAAGCAGATCAATGGTGGAATCTAATTAAGAATATGAGGCCCATAGATGAAATTTAATCCATGGAATGGGATGAGTTCAAGAACTTATTTTTCAATAATTACTTCCCTCATATTCTTCGATCAAATATGGAAAAGGATTTCCTTGAGATTAAGAAAAAGGGTGATGAACTTGTTGGTATATACAAAGTGAATTTTACAAGGCTTGCAAGGTATGAATCTAGATTTATCATCCAACCTGAAAGTAAAGTTGATTGATTCTTCAGTGGCTTAAAACCAAGTCTTTAAAGGGAATTATCTATAAGAGACTTCAGTAGCTATGAAAAAATTGTGTGTTGTGCTATCAAGGTAGAAATGGATTTTGGTGTTACATATCCATCTCATGGTTTTGACAGGAAACGAAAGATAGAGTTCAAGGATAAATCTCAGAATAATGGTGAAAAGAAGATGAATGTTTCTTTATGCTCAAAGTGTGGAAAGAATCATGGTGGAGATTGTCTTAAAGGGACTAGAAATTTTTTTAAGTGTGGAAAAGAAGTTCATCGAGCAGTTGAGTGTCAAGTAATGGAAAAAGGGTTGCTGTAACACCCCGAGATTTTATGAAAAATATTCTATTTAATTTCATTGATTTCTTGTGTTGTACACTACAGCAAAAGGAGCTTGCACTACACGCATCCCTGACTTGATTTGCATTACATGAAATCACGACCTTCCACGATAGCGTGTGTTGTACGCAATACTGAGTTTCACTAAACAATGATTTGTTATATAAACTAGCCGTTATGAATAGTAATACCAACTTTGTGAAATTTTATAAATTTTATCTTTTTAAATGGAGTTCATTTTTGGATTCAGAATATCAAAATTATCCTAGGGTGAATTTTTGGTATTTTTCTGAAAACATTCAAGTTTTGATGAATAGTGAAAACACTCGGTTACTATTTAAAAACCAACTTTTTATTTAAATAATTATTTATTTTATTTAAATTTATTTTTTGTCAAAATTGATACATAATACCTATATAAGTTCAATGTAATTAATTTGTGTCATTTTATAATAATTTTAGATATATGTAAATTTTATTGAACTTTTCACCGTCTTTTACCCACCTCCTTGGAGAATTTGAAAATTTAAATAAAACTTAATTTTACCGCTTCTATGAGTGAAATTTCGAAAATCCGAGACACAAGTTTAATATCAAGGAGTAAAATTTGGTTCAATAAGATAAAAATAATTTTTTTGAATAGTAAATTTTTACTTTTATTTAACACGGTTAAAAGTAAATAGGGTAATTAAGGGTAAAATTGAGATTATTATTACCCTAACACATGTCCTAATTATATTTGATAAGTTTAATTCGACCAAAAAAACCTTAAAAATAAAATATTACCCTTTAGGTCCACTTGGATTAGATTAGGACACTTATTACTATTTTATTTAAAGAAGAGTTAAAATGGTTAAAATCAAAGTTTAATAACTAAATTTTTTTAATATAGAGTTATAAAAAAGATAAATTTGACGATAAATATTAATTAGAAAGATAAAAATATTTCCTACATAATGGTATTTTATTTATAATTTTTAGACATTAAATAATTTAATTTATTTACAACACAATGATGATGTAGTAATTATCTTATTATTGAAATATTAACATAATTGATTTTATAAATACCCAAATAAATGTAATTTGAGACTTTTTATGAATTAAACTAATTTTATAGGTTACTATTCCCTGTTAGTATTGATTTAATTATATTTTTTTCGAACTAATCATGATTTTATTATTTTCACAAAAATCAAGTACCAAATAGTGTCAAAATTGACATAAAATAATTTTTAAAATAAATATTATATTATTAATTGATATTCTGTTCCTAAAAAGATATGGACAGACCAAATTACTTAGAAAAGGTTATGTATATTAATAATGAACCACTTGGGGTTATTTTGGCTTGTTATAGTAAGTTTATTAACCATATAGTGTAAGAAAACAGGAAGACATGGTAAAAGTTAAATTATTTGACTTAGAGTTAAATATAAATGATAAGTTTAAAATAGTAATCTAAACTTGTATAAATACTATTGGTTGAGAGGGTTTAGACCCATACCCACTTTATATTCAAAATAAATCAATTTGGAGCTATTATAAAGGGTTAAATGACTAAATGATATGACTTATGTCAACAAGGTGCACCTTCCTTTTCAGGAGCCCGTCTGATTAGAACTCCACAGTTAAGTGTACTTGGCCTGGAGTAGTGATCATGATGGGTGACCCTCTGGGAAGTTTCCCAGGGTGTGTGTGAGTGAGGACAAAGCACACTGGAAAGGACATGTGTTGGCCTGTGGGGACTATCATTAGTCAGATGACTTGTTCAGGCATGTGTGTGGACCCTGGGGTGGGCCCCACGTGTCTGCGGGGCAACTGGTGGTACCTGGTAGGCCAGGACCTGACGTCCATGTTAAGGCGGGGTGTCTGTGCTGTCACTAGGACCCAGTTGTCATATATTATGTCCTTTTATCTTATATAGATTATGTTATGATGGCATGTTGTTTAAGAATTCCATTTTTATTACATAGGTTATGCTATGATGTATGATTTATGATCTTGTATCATACACAAGAATGGTATCATTATGAGATGGGTGGGACCAATATCTCCCTCCAATGAATTGGGTAAGGATTAATATCTCATGAGATTGTCATGGTTGTAATGGTAAGTTAATCCTGTTCAGTGTTATAGGACTGAAACGAGGAGTGAACACGATTCAGGAAGGGACTTTGTCCACTAAGATGGTCTTGGAAACAATGCCTTGGTTACTATGGAAATAATAAAATGTTATTAATGGATGCCACAGTTACATGTTTTATTCTCATGTTATTTTATCAGGATTAATGTTTCTTTATGATCTATTCCTTACGTACTGCCATGTTTTATGTCATCGCTCAAGATTTTGATGTTTAAATACTATGTTCATGTTTTTAAGTTCAAATGTATATAGTTTGTTTTATTTTATCCATGCTTGCCATTACTGAGAATTTGAGCTCACCCTTTATATGTTTTCTTTTCCCTAGGATATAAAGAAAGGTTTTAGGTATGAAAACAAAAGGGGAAGATCTTTATGGGAGATGTTGAAGATCTTTTAGCAGGATTAGAAGATTATGTTCTGAGTTTCCAAAGACACTAAACTATTACAGTCCTTGTGTTTTTGTTTTTGTTATGTATTAGATATTATGAAAAAGTAATGTAATGTCTATGTACATCAATATTTGGGTCGCTTCAGTTGGTATCAGAGGAAAGGTTTTGTTAACCTTTGGAAACTAGGATGTGAAAACTTTAGTGATATCCCTAGAGATATTTCTAAGGTATGTCTAGGGATGTCCCTAAGGTTAAGTATAAGTATAGGTTATAGTCCTAGAATTATGGTAGAAATATTAGAATTAAACCTCAGATGTTATATATTGAAGTTACTCCCCCTTTATTATGTTGTCTTCCCTAGCATGATTTTTACCTCTCTCACTATTCTTTTTGGGTTTTAGAAAATGGCAGGAAACATGAAGATTCACGATAATGGAGGATATGATGGACAATGGAATGATATTCTTCATGGGAAACCAAATGAAATTGGATATGGAGGTCCACATATCATTATTATGCCTAATCAGCAATCTCATAATATGATCAATAATATCAACTTTGGTATGTTTCCTGACTCAACTAATAAGAGAAAGATGGAGTTTCATGATGGTCATAGAGGAAAGAAAGTTCAATTTCCCTCATGTAAATCATGTGGGAAGAGGAATCAAGGAGAATGTTTCAAAGGAACGGGAAAATGATTTGGGTGTGTAAAAGAAGGACATAAATCCAGTAATTGTAAAGGAAAAGGTTCAGTTAACACCATGGACAAGGATAATTGTATTCCTAAGACATAAATAATGGTTAAATGTTTTAAATTTGGAATGTACGAGCATTATGCAAACCAATGACCTAAGGGAAAGTCTCATGAAGATAATCAGCATTGTCATATGGGTAGTATTTACGGTGATGATGATGAAGATACTACAAATGATATGTGAGATGAAAGAATTGTTCAAGATCGGTCAATGGTTTAAGTAGGTAGTGGAATGATTATATTTTTATCAAGAGTAATGTTATATAAGTAATCTCAGGGTACTATGGAATAAAGAGACATCTAAGGATTGTTACACTATTGTTTTTTCTAAATTATTTGAAAGTATATGTTGAATGGTACTGGTAACCATGAATGGTTATTCAGATATTTTTGGAAAGTAGATTATATGTGCATAATGAAGGGATAAAGAGATAATGAGACGTTTAATAGTATTATTGAGCCCATGACTAATGTAAGGACAACGTGATATCATTGTTTTAGTATATAGAATTTTTGGGATTTGGTATCTGGAAAGAGTTAACTTTTGATAGCATTCATGTTTTCACTAAGGTTCTATGGTAATTTATGTTTCAGGAGAATACATGATTAAGGTATTCCCATGTTTAGAATGTGACCAACAACAAGATATATCTTATGATATATAGGGTACAAATGAAGGAATTCACATGATCGGTAGATGGAATTTCTAGTAATCGGAAAGAAGTATTTTCGATAAGCCTAAAGATTGGAATGGATTATATTGGACATAAGTTAGTATTGTTTAACGATAAAACTTTTTTCCATATTATTAATGGGATGTTATTATAATGTAGTTTTAGAAAAGGGACAACCTGCAGGATGGGTGACAACTCGTCGCGTCGGACAAGGTTAAAGGAATCGAGCCCACAACCGAAGTGTGACATGCCTTTATCGCTTACCACTGGTCTACAAGAAGCCCCCGGTTAGTAGAAACTAGTTTTATTTTATTATACATGATGATAGATGAAGTATAAGTCCATTTTGGAACCATATCGGATTAATCTCACTATAGATGGACTTATGTATATAACGTTTGATAACTTATGTTTGAGACAGATGGAATGACCTATCATTCTGTCGCATGATCTACTAAAAATTCATGAAAGACAAATTCAACTTCATTTCTTTAAGAGATGAAGTGGAAATTGTTCAAGGCATGAACAATGGTGAGATTATACCAAAATAAAGTAAGTATTTCTTCTAATTCAAATTCTCCAACTTTAGGGAAATGATCTTGAAAACCAAAAATGTTGTCCTAGTGCCCTTATATCCGATGAATTAGATGGTACCTTAGATCATCACAAATTTATGGCTTTGTGATTGTTGCGCTTTTCATAGCCATGTTCTCTACCACTCTCCATCAGAACATGATGGTTAGATTTCTCTTCCATATCCATATTTTCACCAATGTTATCTTATGTGGAAATCTAGTGATTAGTTAATTTGGATAACCATTACGTTTAATACATTAGTTTTTAAAGAAAATTTTTGGTATTCCTTTTTACGATATGGGTTACTCTTAAAGAAACTTTCGAGTAGTAAACCATTTATAACCCTGAGGAATTTCGAGGGCGAAATTCATTTTAAGGGGGGTAGAATGTAACACCCCGAGATTTTATGAAAAATATTCTTTTTAATTTCATTGATGTCTTGTGTTGTATGCTACACAAAAAGGAGCTCTCACTACACGCATCCCTGACTTGGCTTGCATTATATGCAATCACGACCTTCCACGACAGCGTGTGTTGTACGCAATACCGAGTTTCACTAAACAACGATATGTTATATAAACTAGCCATTATGAATAGTAATACCCACTTTTTGAAATTTTATAAATTTTATCTTTCGAAAGGGACTTCATTTTTGGATTCGGAATATCAACATTATCCTAGGGTGATTTTTCGTGATTTTTTTGAAAACATTCAATTTTTGATGAATAGTGAAAACACTGGGTTACTATTTAAAAACCGACTTTTTATTAAATAATTATTTATTTTAATAAAATTTATTTTAGGTAAAAATTGATACATAATACCTATATAAGTTCAATGTAATTGATTTGAGCCATTTTATAATAATTTTAGATATATAAAAATTTTATTGAACTTGTCACCGTCTTTTACCCACCTCCTAAATGAATTTTGAAAATATACATAAAATGTAATTTTACCGTTTCTACGAGTGAAATTTAAAAAATTCGAGAGACACGGTTAATATCAAGGAGTAAAATGTGGTTCAATAAGATAAAAATAATTTTTGGTGAATAGTAACTTTTTACTTTTTTACCACAGTTAAAAGTTAATAGGGTAATTAAGGGTAACAATGATATTATTATTACCCTAACACATGTCCTAATTCTATTGGATATGTGTAATTAGACGAAAAACAACCTTAGGAATAAAATATTACCCTTTAGGTCCACTTGGATTAGATTAGGACACTTCTTATTATTTTATTTAAAGAAGAGTTAAAATAGTTAAAATCATTGTTTAATAAATAAAACATTTTTAATATAGAGTTATAAAAAAGATAAATTAGACTATAAATATTCATTATAAATATAGAAAGCTTTACTACCTAATGTTATTTTATTTATTATTTTTATAAATTAAATAATTTAATTTATTTATGACACAATGATGCTGCAGTAATTACCTTATAAATGAGATATTAATATAATTAATGTTATAAATAACCAAATAAATGTAATTTGAGACATTTTATGAATTACACTAATTTTATTGGTTAATATGAAATGTTATTATTTATTTTATTAACTTTGTTCAAACCAATCATGATGTTAGGATTTTCACAAAAATCAAGTACCAAATAGTGTCAAAATTGACATAAAATAGTTTTTAAAAAAAATATTATATTATTAATTGTTATTCTATTCCTAAAAAAATAAGGTTTGGCCAAATGACTTAGATAAGGTTATATATATTCATAATTAACCACTTGGGTTTCGTTTGTCTTGTTATAGTAAGTTTATTAACCATACAGTGTAAGAAAACAAGAAGACACTATAAAAGTTAAATTATTTATCTTAGAGTTAATTCTAAATGATAATGTTAAAATAGTAACCTAAACTTTTCTAAATCCTATTGGTTGAGAGGATTTCGACCCATACCCACTTTACATTCAAAATAAATCAATTTGGAGCTATTATAAACTGAATATGACTTTATTATAAAATAATATTTTAAGTTTTTCCAAAGGTGCCCCTCTCCTCTCTTATAAAAAGGGCACCCCTTCCCTCTTCTCTTCACACCCTTTTGAGCCTTGATGCTCATCCAAACCCTGAACATTCCTATTATAAACCACTCTAGTAATATCATAGTGGTTCTGGTCTTCTTAAAGGACCAAATCTAGTTCCCTAAGAAAAAGTATAAAGGAGGTGCGTCGAGAAAGAGGTAATCTCTTCTACCGACTCTTTCATTTTTCTTTCTTCTTCTACTTCCTCTTATTTAGTTGTTTAATTATAAAGTAATAATATCAGTATTACTTATATACTTATATGTTATTATAAATATCAAAAAACACTATTTCACCTTCTCTCCATCCTACGGAAAATGAAATCACCGCGCGTGCGTACGTACAAAATACTGTCTCTACGCCGTGGTGTAATCAGTTTTTCCACCACCACCTTACATGGATGGGTATAATGGTGTAAAGAATAACTATATATGATTATTATAACATCATACTTATTCTATGATATTATATCATCTGCTACAATTTCATTCAATAAATATGGGAACAATATCATCGCTCGTGCGTACGTACGGATTACCGTCTCCACGACGCGATGAGATTCATTTTCCATGTTAACAATTCAAGAATGATTATAAATTATATATAATAAGTAATCATGAAATATATGACATAATAATTCTTCTGGATTTATTTATATATATATTTATATCATCTACTTAATTCCATTCAATTGAATAAGGAAACGAAAAACATCGTTCATGCGTACGTACGGCCTACTGTCTCCATAAACGGTGTATTTCATTTCATTTTTCTATCTTATATATATATATATTGAATATATATGATATATAAATCATGATTTACATTGTGGAAATAATTAAATCATGATATATGTAATAATAATATCAAGAATAACAAGTCCAAACATGTACGATAAATATAACAATTTGACCCAAAACGCTACTTTAACATGGAATTTACAAAATAACGGGTAATATAATGTCATAAGTGAACCATATATGATATCATAAAAATGAATAAGATTCTGTAATAAGTCAATGAAATTATTTAAATAGTTATACAAGATGTTCGGATACATACGAAGCATATCAAACCTAAGGTAAGGGAAAATCTCACAATCTCATTTTTATCCGAGATTGTTTATACTTTGGTATTTACTGGGGTGTATTTATCATCCACATCCATGTTTCCTCAATATTTAATTTTATTTCTATCCTCATACAATTTTTTAAATCCAATATTACTCATTGGTGAGTTTTTATTAAATGATACGAAAGGAATCTTTTGTCGTTTTTAGTACGAGGTACTTTTTAACTTTTCCGGCCAAAGTATGAGAAAAAAGTTTTTTTAAACTTATAAGACATGAATAGATTTTATGATTTCATAGAACATTATTTCCATAAATATTACTTTACATGTTTTCAGGTTTATTTATAATAAAAATCTTTTAGATTAAAATTGTATGACATGTTAAGAAAGGAAAAATGTTTTTGAAATAGAAAGGATATTTTCTTCAAGAATGGAGTTCAAGCATTTTATCAAAATTATTTTCCATCTATGATAATATAGGGTTCTATTTATATCCCTATTTATACATTGATTTGATTATGTTATGATGGAATTATTTTTATGATGTCCTTTTATCTTATATGGATTTTTTTATGATGGCATGATGTTTAAGAATCCCATTTTTATTACATGGGATATGCTATAATGTATGATTTATGATCTTGTGGAACACACAGGATTGATATCATTATAAGATGGGGGGACCATTATCTCCCTCCAATGCATTGGGTAAAGATTTATATCTCATGAGATAGACATGGCTGAATGATAATTTAATCTGGTTCAGTGTTATAGGACTGAAACGAGTAGTGAACTCGATTCAGAAAGGGACATTGTCCACTAAGATGGTCTTGCCAGCAATGCCTTGGCTACTATAGAAATCATAACATGTGATTAATGGATTCCACAATTAAATTTTTTATTCTCATGCTATTTTATCAGGATTAATGTCTCTTTATGATCTATGCCTTATGCACTGCCATGTTTTTTGTCATTGCTCATGATTTTGATGTTTAAATATTATGTTCATGTTTTGAAGTTCAAATGTATATGGTTTGTTTTATTTTCTTCATGCTTACCCTTACTGAGCATTTGAGCTCACCCTTCATCTATTTTCTTTTCCCCAAGATATAAAGAAAGGTTATAGGTAAGAAAACAAAAGGGGAAGATCTTTATGGGAGATGTTGAAGATCTTTCACCACGATTAGAAGATTATGTTCCGAGTTTTGAAAGACACTAAACTATTACGGTCCTTGTGTGTTTGTTTTTGTTATGTATTATATATTCTGAAAATGTAATTTAATGTCTATGTACGTCAAGATTTCGGTCTCTACAGTTTCTAATGATGTGAATAAAGAAGAGACTGCAGAGAACGCACCACCTACACTTCAATGCTTCAAGTGCAAGGAAATGGGGCCTTGTACTAATCAATGCCATAATCCAAGGGTTAATGATGATCAACGTGAGAAACCTCTGAAGGAAAAGGATAAAGGGACGTCACATGCGATCACTATTTGTGATTTTGAGTATGACAATGATGTTGTGTAATGATTAAGTGTTTATGTAATGGGATTTAAAAATAGTATCATGGAATCTCCTTTATGGCATTGTGGAATTTTGAAATATCTATGTATTGGTTTTCAATAATTATATGGTATCGGTAACCATGAAAAGTGATTGAAATATTTTTGGAATGAAGATGATATGAGAATAATGAAGCGATAAAGAAAAAAATGAAATGAGCTTATGACTGATATAGGGACAAAGTTATATCATGGTTTGAGTATATAGAAATTTTAGGATTTCGGTCTGTGGAATGTGTTAAATTTGGATAGCATTCATGTTCTCATGAAGGGTCAATGGGTATTAGTTATTCAAGAGAATACATGATTAAGGTATTCACATGTTTTTAGTTTGACCCACAAGATATATCGTATAATATATGGGGGATAAATGATAGTATTCACATGCTTGGAAGATGACATTTCTAGTAATTGTTTTCTTTATACTATGAGCATGGACAAAAGTATTTTGGTTAAGCCTAATGATTGGAATGGATTATGTTGGACAGAAGTCTGTATTGTTTAACTCTGGAACTTTTTTTGATATTATTTATGGAATGTTATAAAAATTTAGTTTTAGAAAAAGGACAACCCGTAGGATGGGCAACAACTTGTAACGTCGGATAAGTCTGTGGGAATCAAACCCACAACTGAAGTGAGATAGGCCTTCATCACCTACCACTATCGTACATGAAGTCCCTGGTTAGTATAAACTAGTTTTATTTTATTAAGTGGTATGATAGATGAAGTATATGTCCATTTTTGGAACCATATACGATTAATCTCACCATAGATGGACTTATGTATATAACTTTTACTAACCTTATGTTTGAGACAGATGGAATGACCTATCATTCTATCGCATGATCTGCCAACACTTCACAAAAGACAAATTCATCTTTATTTCTTTAATAGATGTAGTGTAAATTGTTCAAGGCACGAGCAACTGTAAGATTGTACCAAAATCAAGTAAGTATTTCTTTTAATTCAAAAATTCTTCAACTTTAGGGAAATGATCTTGAAAACAAAAAATGTTGTCCCAGTGTCCTTATATATGATGAATCAAATGGTACCTTAGATCATCAAAAATTTATGGCTTTGTGATTGTTGGTTATTTCATAGCCATGTTCTCTACCACTCTCCATCAGAACTTGATGGTTAGATTTCTCCTCCATATCCATATTTTCACCTATACTCTCCTATGTTGAAACCCAATGATGAGTTACTTTGGGTATCTATTATGTTTCTGATGTTGTTTTTTAAAATGATGTTTTAGTATTCCTTTTTATGATGTGGGTTTATATGAAAGAAACTTTCAAGTAGAAAACTATTTATAACCCCAACGAATTTCAAGGGCGAAATGCATTTTAAGGAGTGTATAATGTAACACCCTGAGATTTTATGAGAATTATTTTCTTTGATATCTTTTGTTATATGTTACACCAAGATTATCTTGCACTATACACAACACCATATTAGCTTGCACTATAGGCAACACTATTCATGGCTCGTGTTACACACAATTTCAAGTTCATTTTGTTGAAATTATTCTACTCAACATTAAGAATAGATTTTGTTCAATGTATAAATGAAATAAGTTTTGATTATTTTATATGCAACAAAAAATGGAGCTCTCACTACACGCAACCTTGACTTGGCTTACATTACACGTAATCAAGACCTTCTTCGATAGTGTGTGTAGTACGCAATACCATGTTTCACTAAACGAGATATTATTATAATATTATTATGAACTAGCTGTTATGAATAGTAATACCCAATTTTTGAAATTTTATAAATTTTATCATTTAAAATTTACTTCATTTTTCAATTCGGAATATCGAAATTAACCTAGGGTGAATTTTTGGTATTTTTCTGAAAACATTAAATTTTTTATGAATAGTGAAAACACTGGGTTACTGTTTAAAAACCGAGTTTTTATTTAAATAATTATTTATTTTATTTAAATTTATTTTAAGTAAAAATTGATACATAATACTTATATAAGTTCAATTTAATTCATTTGAGTCATTTTATAATAATTTTAGATATATAAAAATTTTATTGAACTTTTCACCGTCTTTTACCCACCTCCTAGGAGAATTTGAAAATTTACATAAAACATAATTTTACCTCTTCTGTGAGTGTAATTTCGAAAATATGAGAGACATAGTTAATATCAAGGAGTAAAATTTGGTTCAATAAGTTAAAAATAATTATTTTTGAATAGTAACTTTTTATTTTTATTTACTACAGTTAAAAGTAAATAGGGTAATTAAGGGTAAAAATGATATTATTATTACCCTACCAGATGTCCTAATTCTATTGGATAAGTGTAATTAGACCAAAACAAACCTTAGGAATAAAATATTATCCTTTAGGTCCACTTGATTTAGATTAGGATACTTATTATTATTTTATTTAAAGAAGAGTTAAAATAGTTAAAATCAAAGTTTAATAACCAAAACATTTTTAATATAGGTTTACACATAATTTAAATTCAACAATAAATATTTATTAGAAAGATAAAACTATTTACTATATAATGGTATTTTATTTATAATTTTTAGACATTAAATAATTCAACTTATTTATGACACCATGATGATGCAGTAATTACCTTATAAATGAAATATTAACATAATTAATGTTATAAATATCCAAATAAATGTAATATTAGACTTTTTATGAATTAAACTAATTTTATTGGTTAATATGACATGTTATTACTGATTAATTTACCTTTTTTTGAATTAAACATGTTTTTATGAGTTTCACGAAAATCAATTACCAAATAGTGTCAAAATTGACTTAAAATAGTTTTTAAAACAAATAATATATTATTAATTGACATTATATTCCTAAAAATCTATGGTTTGGCCAAAAGACTTAGATAAGGTCATATATATTAATAGTTTACCACTTGGGGTTCTTTTGTCTTATTATAGTAAGTTTATTATCCATATAGTGTAAGAAAACAAGAAGACACAGTAAAAGTTAAATTATTTAACTTAGAGTTAAATCTTAATGATATTGTTCACATAATAACCTAAACTCATCTAAAAACTATTGGTTGAGAGTATTTAGACCCATACCCTTTTTATCTTGAAATAAATCAATTTGGAGCTATTATAAAATGAATATGACTTTATTATAAAATAGTATTTTAAGTTTTTCCAATGGTGTCCCTCTCCTCCCTTATAAAAAGGGCACCCCTTCCCTCTTCTCTTAACACCCTTTTGAGCCATGAAGCTCGTCCAAACCCTAAACATTAATCTTCTAAACCACTCTAGTTATATCATAGAGGTTTTGGGTTTCTCAAAAGTCCAACTATAGTGCCCTCAGAATAAGATTAAAGGAGGTGCATTGAGGAAGAGGTAATCTCTTCTACCAACTCATTCATGTTTCATGCTTTCTTCTAATTCCTCTTATTTAGATGTTTCATTATAAATTAATAACATCAGTATTACTTATATATTTATATGTTATTATAAAAATCAAACAACACTATTTCACCTTCTATCCATCCTATGGAAAACGAAATCACCGCGCATGCGTACGTACAGAATACCGTCTCCACGTCGTGGTGTAATCAGTTTTTCCACCGCCACCTTAGTTGGATGGGTATACTGGTTTAATGAATAAAAATATATGATTATTATAAAATCATACTAATTCGAAGATATTATATCATCCACTCCATTTTCATTCAATAAATATGGGAACGATATCATCGCTCGTGCATACGTACGGATTACCGTCTCCACGATACGATGAGATTCATTTTCCATGTTAACCATTCAAGAATGATTATAAAGTATATATAACAAGTAATAATGAAATATATGACATAATAATGATAATGGATTCATGTATATATATATTTATATCATCTACTTAATTACATTCAATTCAATAAGGAAACGAAAAACAACGTTCATGCGTACGTACGACCTACCGTCTCCATGAACGGTGTATTTCTTTCCATTTATCGATCTATTATATATATGTATATTATGAATATATATTATATATAAATCATGTCTTATATTCTGGAATTAACTAATCATGATCTAGGTAATCATATTAATAATTAAAAGTCAAAACATTGATGATAAACGAAACGATTTTACCCAAAACCCTGCTTTAACATGGAATTGACAAATGAACGGATAATATAAAGTCGTAAGTGAATCATATATGATATCATAAATATTATTAGGGTTTTGTTAAAATTTAATAAAATGTTCAAATCCACTATACAGGAGTCTTAGAAACATATGGATGAAATTGGATAAGGTATGAGATAATTATTCCAATCTCATGCTTATCCGAGATTGTTTATTCGTAAGTATTTACTGAGGTTATGTTTATTATTCATGTCCATATGTTCTCAAAATGTTTTCAAAAAATATTTAATTTTCTTCCATGTATGTTTAAAGACATTTTTACCCTTTTTTACTTTTACCACATAGAATGGAAGGAATCTTTATTTTGTTTACCATACGAGGTACTTTTGGAATTTTCTGGTAGATGTAAGAGAAGAATGTTTTTTTAACTTATACGGCATGAACAGATTTTTACGGTTTCATAACACCATATTTTCATGAATATTACTCTACAATATTTAATTACTATTTTCCACAAAATCGTTTTCTTTTAAAATTTCATGGCGTTTTGTGAAAAGAAAATGATTTTGATGAAGAAAGGATATTTTCCCCAAGAATTCATTTCAAGTGTTTTATCTAAATCATTTTCCATCTAAGATGACATTATTTCAAATGTGTATGTTTTAAGAATAACTTCTCTATAATCTACATGGTTTCACTTTTCTTATGATAAAATGATATCCATTTATTTTATATGGATTATGTTAAGATGGGATGATGTTTATGAAACCCATTTTATTCTTTGGGTTATGATGAATGATTTATGTTTATGTTGTGGCACACGTAAGAATGATTTCAATATGAGATGGTTGTGACCTATATCTCCATCCAATGTATAGGGTAGAGATTTATATCTCATGAGATATACATTTTTGGAATGGTAATTTAATCCGGTTCAGTGATACAGGACTGGAACGAGGAGTGAACTCGATTCAGAAAGGGACTTTGTCCACTAAGATGGTCTTAGCAGCAATGCCTTGGCTACTATGGAAATCATATCATGTGCATAGTGGTTTTACACAATTATATATTTTATTCCCATGCTATTTTATCATGATTAATTTTCCTTTATTACCTAGGCCTTACGTACTGCCAAGATTTATTTCACAACTCAAGATTTTGATGTGTAAACTTTATGTTCATGTTTTTAAGTTCAAATGTATATGGTTTGTTTTATTTTCTCCATAATTACCCTTACTGAGAATTTGAGCTCACCCTTTATATGTTTTATTTTCCCAAGGATATAAAGAAAGGTTTTAGGTAAGAAAACAAAAGGAGAATATCTTTATGGGAGATTTTGAAGATCTTTCACCACAATTTAGAAGATTATATTTCAAGTTTCCAAAGACACATAACTATTATGGTCCTTGTGTGTCTGTTTTTGTTATGTATTAAGTATTCTGAAAAAGTAATGTAATGTCCATGTACGTCATGATTTGGGTCACTACACCCAAGATTTTTTGATCTGGGCATCACTACGTATCATTTGATGGTTGTAATCATGCCACACGTTCTTCTTGAATGAAAAATTGTCCATGAAATTCCAAACTATATTCAGAGGGGTATTCTTTTTCTATATTGTGACTAGACCCAGGATTGTAGATATGGGTTTCACTATATATCCTATTATATCAGTAATTATTCCACATGTATGTTCTAATGGAAAACCCCCATGTATGTTTGACCCATATGTATAGGGGGATTGTGATTTGTTTATATTGCAGCTGGACTCAAGACTTGATCGCTAAGAATCACTACATTTCATATGATGGAGGAATCAAGCCACATGTAGTTATTTAATGGATGATTGTCCATGTTGGTCTGATCCATACATAGAGGGGTGTTTTTTTATCCATTTATATTGTGGGTGGACCCAATATTTTAGATATTGGTGTCACTATGTATCTTTTGTTGGTTGGATTCAGTACACACATAGTTCTTGAATAGAAAAATCACTATGTTGGATGGACCCTTACACAAAGGGGGAATTTTTTGTCTATTTATATTATTGTTGGACTAAGGATTTGAGTCTTAGGATTCACTACATATCTTGTGATGGATGAAATAAAGCCACACATAGTTCTTTAATGGATTCAATACCTATGTGAATCTAAATCAAATATAATGATGTGAGTACTTAATTTTTATTCCACATATATCTAAGTAATGTATAATGAACCACCCATGAATTATATCTCTCATACAATTTATCATCACACGATAAGGACTGATACATTGTTATTTAACATCATGTTGTAAAAAAATCTTCCATGTTTTTTAACATTATGTGGTAAGGATGAAATATGTTGTGTAATTAAAATTATGGATTCCAGGACATGAGATACAATGTAATTTAAATAATTACTACTAGGTCTCGAGAAAACATAAGATTAAATTATTAATACCAGGACATGAGATAACATGTAGTTTAATGTATTTCCTCTAGGACCTAGGAAAACATCACATTTAAAGTTTTTTTGATAGGAAATTTAATACTAATTAAATATATTAAATTTATATGTTGATAAATCTTACATTAGTTTGGTGTATAACTTGTTCTCCATATATTATGGCTAATGAGTAATCTCTATTGTAATAGTTGTTATGTATGATGTAAAGAACGTCCCACTTGGGTTCCAGCTATAATAGTTTCATTTCAAATATCATTGGGTTTTCTGATATCTAATAAAAATCCTCCATGATGGAAGCAGTGGAGGTGGTCCTTTTTACGGAAGGATCATGTGATCCAATTCCAATAAAATTTGAGGTTGTGCAATGCATAAAACCTTTTCTCATCAGGTATTTCCAACTCATTCTACCACTTTTTCAATTTCTTGTCATCTTATATATATATATATATATATATCTATATTGATAGTGGTAAAATGGAATTAAATAGTCAATTCTGATCTAGTTCCTTAAACCATGCAATATGGAGCCTCTTATGCAGCACTGCACATGGTGGTTTGGTTGGGCCATAAAGCATGAAGTATCTTTTCTGTATAGGAATTATTATCCTCATCCACCATTTTTTTGGGTTATATTTCATAGGTTCTTATTAAAGGCCACTATTTATACATTTTATGGTGCATGATATTGGTATTAATGCTTGGATTTTATGTTGAACTATTAGTACAATTTTTTCAATTCAATATAATAGAAGTTAGTATTGTTTTCCTTTAATATCAAGTGAGGGTTTCCTAATCTGGTGATGATATTAGAAATTATGAAGTTATTTATGTTGCTAATACTGATTTACCTAAGGGTTATTTCCTCCTCCAATTTGGAAAATAATTTGGCACTAGTATGCGTGTGACAAAAAAACTTAGCTGTGGGTTGGGGTATGGCTCCACAAAATCCATTTTCCATGTAACCAATGGACATGGATATTTAGCTGTATGTAGAAACTATGGTGGTTGATGGATGAAGATATCATGAATCTGAAATACATGACATTTATCTATGAATTCTACATAGTATTGTGTCATTATTTTTCCAGTAGAGACCTTGTATCCTAATTTTATGTCAGATTCTAATCCCAAAATGATGAGCATCATATGAGCTTGCATGGACTTCTTCCATGGTAGTGAGAATCTCTCCTTTTTGTTATGAATATGAGGAGGAATCCATTGAAGCCACATTTTTAGAGGGTCTGTTTCTCATTTGGCCCTTCTTGAAGGGTAAACTTTACTATTTGGAATTGAGGTCATTCCCATTTAGATCCATATATTAGGAAATTCCCATTTAAGAGTTAATCGACTATGGTTTTTATCCATTCAAGGGTGGATATCATTTCATCATGATTAGGGGTAGTGTATAACTGGTTGATTTCATCCATTTTAAAAATGATTACGGATGAGAACATCCTTTGATCTATAATGTGACGAACTTCTTTGTCCTAATTGGGGTCTTCAAGGACTGTGCCTATAATAGCCAGTGTATTGGAACAAGAATTTTATGATCAGGGGAGATAATCTTGTGTTGGTTCAGAATGAAATTATAAAAATAATTCCTCTAACACAATTGATCATAGGAGTAAATTACTCTTTTTTGATGGCATACTCGTCATTTATTTTCTTCATCATTATCTTCTAATCCCCTTTTATGGACATGGGGATTATATGTAGCTGTAGGGATAGTTCCAAACTAGAAATGAGATTTTTTTATTCTGCCTCATTATTCGTGTAGTCTTCAAGCTTTGAGAAGCAGTTGGGAAACATTTATTTGTGTGAGGAAATGAATAAAATATCTAAACTAACATGATTGAGCTTTGGTGTTTCTATCCTTTTCAAATATTAATTTAATTGGTTATATAAAAATAAATCTCCCATGTTTGGGGAGTGTCAGGGGTATATAAAACCTCTTATTATGGATGTTCGGTGTCCATTGGTGCACTTTCTGGGATGGGATGTTCCATAAGTAAATCAACCATGAATCTTCCTTCAACTAACATCTATGACCTAAACTGAATGTCTTTTTTTTAGAATAACCACCCATCAGGAAAAATTCTCAGTTAACATTGGAAAATAATGTATGTAATTGAGTAGGTCAATATGAGAGACGAAGTGTAATTTGTGATGATGCATGTAATGCCTCATTAGTTTTATTGAAAAGATGAGTTTGAGAAAGTTCTTCTTGATATTAGAATACTAGGTATCAATAACTATAATTCTTTTAATGTGACACTAGATGTTGTTTTCCTTCCCTTAATCATTTTATTGTGCAAGTTTAGAACCCAGTGATCATTCCATGGAGGTAACATATAATACAAGTGGATATAATTTTAGCAGGGGCATCAACACTTATTGGTGGAGTAGGAACTTCTTAATACTCTCAAAATCATTATAACAACCCTCATCCCATTAGTATGCGACTACCTTCTTCAATAACTTTATGAAGGGAGGGTATTTTCCATCCACATTAGCTATAGAAAGATGAATATAAGAAAGGATCCCTTAGATCTATTTCAATTATTTAAGATTCAAAGGTGGATTTATTTCTTGGATTTAAAAGTCCTTTTTGGATCTAGTTTGAATCTATGGTGTCTCACCACAAATCCATGGAATTTCCTAGACATTACATTGAAATCAAACTTTAGTGGACTCATTTAAAATCATTTCTACCAAAACATTATAAATATTCTTTTGAAGATCCATGTGGTGAAACTATTAATCTTTATAATTGATTACCAGGAAATTGACATAAAATTATTATATTCTTCATTAGATGGGATTAAAGATATGATACAAGACACAATGGTAAGTAACACTAGTGATATTTAATCCAAAGGGCAAGGCATAATAGTAAAACATCCCATGAGGGGTTCTGATGTTGGTTCCTTCCCCATATTAAATGGCAATATTTATCTGAATATACCATTAATAACCATCCATGATATATAGGGATTGTAAGCTCTATGTTTCATCGATAAAAATTTTTATGATTGGAAATAGAGAATTTTACTTCATGAAGAATCTATCAAAGTCCCTAAAATCAATGAATACCCTAATAATCCCATCATTTATCTTCATGTGGATGATGTTGGAGATCCATTTTGGGTATTTCACTTCCTCAAAAAATTGAGATTTTATCAAAGTGTCAACTTCCTATTCTACATTAGTAGAATGAGAGGGGTGCATTTTAAAATATCTCTTATTGAAAACATGATAGTCATCTGGTTATCATAGGTGATGCATATCCAAATCAGGATTCTACTTAATAAAATTTTTATAATAACAAAAAATGAATCATTATTTATTTATAAATGAAATACACATCTCCTACTCCTTGAGAGGCATGGAGAAATTAATCAGTATAGGTTGTGGGTATTCTTCTCTTCCAAGATTAAACTATTTGATCTAATAGATGGTGGTGGAGTCATCTTTCTAAAATTAGGGATGGGAATTCCTATGGTCATACTCATATTCTTCCATCTCCGAGTCTATGTTGGTATTTATAAACATGTTGTGTAATCTGAGTGAATCTCAATCACTATCAAGGCAACAAAGGCCATGGGAAGAGTAGTTTTTATCCCAAACTTCAAAAGTAATCATAGAGAGATTACATATAGCTTTTTTTCTATTATTATTCCACCAAAATAAAAAGAATCCCATTAATCCTATGTTGTAAATGGCATCATTAATTTTTTCAGAAGATATGATGGAAATACTGGCTCCCAATAGGGAATTAGTTTGATTATCTTTTAATGAGTCCATTTCAATTGACACAAATGATATCCCCTAAAAACAAGACAATTATGTGTATAGATCACAATGAATTATTGGGATCATGTATTCTTCCACAATTATATTTTTGGGTAGCACATAATCATTGTTGAGCATACTACATAGATTCACAGGGGCTGTCCCCATGCCATTGAGGGCTAAAACTGGCATATTTCCATCCTCCATTTTTTATTTTCCTTCTTTCTTATAGAAATATAACTGAAAATATATGTAATTTCAATAATATAAGGGGAAACCATCACCATTTAGTTATATAACCTTTCCATCGATTGGGTGTTTCAAGGATTGATGAAATTTTGAAGGAACCACTACAGGGTTGTGAAGAAAAGGAATTCTAAGAATGGTATTATATGTTGTTTATCACTAAACAACCAAGAATATAGTGTTATATTTGAGATCCCCAAACTATTATTTGAGATTTATCTTCCAAAGAGGATTTATATCACTCTTATATTAACAATAAATTGACATCTTTTTAGGAGATTTCCCCCCCTCTCAATATCCCAAATGTTGAAGCATCCAAATAAGGATAAGAATAATCCTGGAACCATTATTAAATAGACCACTTCAGATGTTGAAATTATAGATTTTTTACTTAGACAGACATGGATCTAATATGTATATAGATAACTTCTTCCTAGTCCTATTCTGTGAATGAGATGGTGACATGAAATTTTGATGGAATAGTCTCAACTCAATAAACATCGATTGCAATGACTTTTGGCTTGAAATTATGTGAGATGTGGATGGACATGATGAGTGCCTCTCTATAATATTTTGAGATATGGAGAGAAATCAAGATTGAGATTTTTGGATATGAAATTTCTAATTATTTCAGAATGTCTCATTATTGTTCTAGATTTCTAAACACTCCATTGTGGGGTTTCTCCCTATTATGTAGCTTAAAAGTTTTGAAGTTTTATGTAGACTTTTATGGTTCTAGATAATATGTTTATGGAGAATCTTATACCTACAGTGTAGGTCACACCAACCTCCATCTTCATACAATCTGATCATATAATCAATCCCCCTCAAATCTGTCTTGTAAAATGATTGGGATTGGATGACCACTAGAGGGGTATGATGAATCTCTATGTTTTGGTTGGGATTGTTGGTTTTCTCTCTCATGGGAATCAGATTCATATATTTCCTCCATGATGAAGTGAATAAAATATTAATTTTGACCATGCCCATGCCACCCACTGCATCATCAGCTTCTCCATGCTTAACCTACATCTTCCCATCCAGGCAGGGGTAACTCATACAGAAAGGCATATTTTTCATTGAAGAAAGAATTTGGTAAGTGAACTTTATTAATATAACAAAAACTGAGATCCTCATATGATGAGGGTTCTGTTGGGTGGATCAGTTCCCATTATATGGATGTTACATGAAATAAGTCTAAAAGATTCATAGTTTGTGTGGGAGTTAGATATGACTCATTCTATTATGTATTTTCTTATGTTTGATGATTAGGTTTTCCTACAGGAGGTTTATTTAATGTCACATCCCTAGGTAATGGAATCATTGTTGGTTTCCAAAGCTATAGTCTCAAGGTGGGATGATCTTGGTTAACTATCTGTCTAGTCATCTAGTTATCGACCTTCTGTCCACACCCAACCAAAGCTTCTTTCCAGTCACTCTCTTTTTTAGGTTTAGAGATCACTAAAAGAGTCACATGTGATGAGGAATTATATAGTATCACCTATATATATATTTTTTGAAAATAAGGAGAAATAAAATTAATGAATAATATCATCATACGTACATATGCAAAGCCATGAAGGGAAATTGTCCAGCCAGAGATGGTTGTCATCGAAGGGGACTGAGGCTGCCAGCTGATGGGCCACATTATTTCCTTCCCTTTTCGTAAAGGAGAAGGTGAAGAAAGAGAAGCCTTAGCGAAGTGAGTGAATTCTCCTGACGATGAATCCAAATGACTGGAGTCAACAGTCGTTGTGGTTAATATCATAGATAACTGTGAGGCAGTCATAATCAATGATGATATCAACCCATCCATGCTCCACAGGGAGTATCATACCTGTAAGGATGACAGAGGCCTCAACTACTGCAGGTTCCCAGAAGGCATGATGTGATTCATATTTTGCAGCAATGATTTTCCCCAGATGATTATGGGCCAGGAGACTGAGAGCAACAAGACCATCCTTGGAGAGAGACGCATCCATGTTAAGATTAATAATCCATTCCTTTGGGGTATTCCAATGAGGGGGATAGGAGGGGGTAACACCTGGCATACAGTGTCCATTGTGGTCCTTCCAGCACTCAATCCATGACGTGGCCTGTTGAGTCCAGAATTGATGAGGTTTATGAATGTGGTGAAAAACAGCATTGTAACGCCGAACCTAAATGATCCTGGCCATGGAGCAAAGTGAACCTACATTATATGATGACAGAGAGGAGAACCAATGCATTAGAAGATCGGGGAGGTCAGAGGCAATTTCCAATGTCGCATTTGAAGTCGAGCCCCATTTATTCCAAATTTCATTAGCTCCCGAGAAATGAATGATGGCGTGCAAAGGAGTTTCTGGAATATTCAGGCAGAAAGGGCAGGACTTCACACTGGCCATGTGTCGGTAAATTAGCAGGCTCATGGTAGGGAGGGTGACCATGAATACCTGCCACCAAAATTATCATATTTTTTTGGGGACATTGAGCTTCCAAAGCGATTTCCATGGTCCCTCATCCTGATTGACAGAGTGATTTCCAAGAGTGAGTCTATAATCGGATCTCACCGTGTAGTCGCCCAATATGTCATTAGTCCAGAAAAGATGATCAATGCCTTCATCTGGGACCCAGGGGATTCTTAGGATAATTATTTGGTCTCTTTCATTAATCCATTCATGGTTCTTTTCCATACACCACCCCGGTCCCTGGTCATCAAGGAGGCAGCCGACAGTGGCGTCTTGATGACCTAGTTGGGCTGGGGATGTAGTCCACATACCATCCTTATCGATCAACCAGGGATCGGTCCAGATGTTGATAGATGATACATTCACAATCCTATAGCCCAACCCTTTTCCCAAGAGATTTTGGGCCCCCCAAATGATTCTCCAGAGGAAGCTAGGACGAGGGCCAAGAGAGGAAACTTGGAAGTCCGTGTGGGGAAAGTACTTAGCACAGAGCACCCGCGCAGAGAGAGATGATGGACGGCTAATAAGGCGCCATTCTTACTTGGCTAACAATGCGTCATTGAAGAGAAGATGATTCTAGAATCCCATCCCTCCCTCCATCTTGGGTTTGCAAAGTTTCTCCCGGGCCATCTAGTGGGGTCTATTCCTTCCATCATTTTCCCCCCACTAGAAGTTGGCAGTACGTGAATTGATCTGACTGATGACGGCTGCGGGGAGCTTAAATAGGGACTTAAAATAGCTGGTGATAGACTTGATTCCTAATTTAATGAGGGGTAATTTTCCTTCTTTGGAGATTATTTTTGGGGTTTAGCCTTGTATTTTTTTCTCAATTCTATCCACTAGAGATGAAAAGAATTATTTTTTGGACCAGCCAATCAACATGGGTAGCCCGAGATACTTCTGGTGTTTATCGACCATATGGATGCCTGTTGATTCACAAAGTACATCTATCTTGGAAAGAGGCACCCCTGCACTGAAGGAGATTTCTGATTTTCCATGATTGATCGACTGTCCAGGCGCCCTCTCATACTACTGGATCGCAAGGCTGATCACCCGACATTCATTTATAATTGCTCTAGAGAAAAGGAGGCAGTAGTCGGTGAAGAAGAGATGCGACACTGGTGCGATTTCATGACAGACCTATTTCCCATGAATAGAATTAGAGGATGTAACCTTGGAAATAATGTTAGAAGAAACACTAGCCACCAAGATGAAGATAAATGGGGAGAGGGGATCACCCTGACGCAGGCCTCAGGTTGGGGAAAATCCTTGAGTGAGTTCCCCATTGACCTTGATTTTGAAGGAGACTGTCGAGATGCATTGCATGACTATATCTATCCATTTAGTGAAAAAACCCATTTTCAACATCACGACTCTAAGGAACATCCATTCCACTTTATTATAGGATTTGGTCATATCTAGTTTCCAGGCCATGGTTCCTCTTTTCACGGTGGAGCATGTTTTCTTAGAGTGAAAAACTTCATGGGCCAAAATTTCATTATTAGTGATTAGTCTATTGGCCACAAAGGCACTTTGATTTTCAGAGATAATATTAGGAAGCCAAGGGCGTAGCCGATTGACAAGGATCTTTGAGAAGATCTTATAAGAGACATTGCTGAGACTGATAGGTCTAAAATAAATGATCACCAGGGGTTTCATGATTTTGGTAATGAGGATGTGGACAGTTTCGTTGATGGAGGAGATTCTTGTATTCCCCGCCTAGATATTTTTTTATCATTTTGCAGATGTCGGGACCGATGATGTTCCAGTATTGTTTAAAAAATAGGGCGTGGAATCCATCCTGTCATGGGGCCTTAGTGGGATGGAAATGTTTCAGAGCTAGGCGTATCTTGTCATTCGTCACATATTTGGTAAGTTACCAATTGATCTATTCGGTGATCACAGGTCTGATGCATTCTTCCACCTCAGCAGACATGAGAGGAGTTCCTGTTGAGAAAAGGTTCTAGAAGTAGCATGTCAAGGCTTCGTGAATTTCAATGGTGTTAGAATCTTTTCTACCATCAAGTTGTGAGATACACATGTTAGAATTTTTCCAGCGCCTAGATAAAGCTTTCTGGTGAAAATACCTTGTATTAGCATCCCCTTATTTAATGTGGATGTCCCGCACCCACATATCCTAGATGCTTTCCATAATGCGTAGGGACACGTCCATCTCTCTTTGATTGGCACCAATCCTGGAGTTATTGCAATTGGATGGGGGCTGTCTGAGTAGGTTTTTCAGTCTCTTTTCAAGGACATCATTGTGCCTATCAGGGTGGCAGAAGTTTTTTTCTTGAAGATCTCAGATCAGATGCTGTCTATTAAAGATTGAGGCCAGCATCATTGTGAGAACTCTTCCAGCTTGATCAGATCACCTCTTCGCATTCCTGGTCTTTTGACCAGATTCTCTCAAATCTGAAGGGTCTGCTGGATTTCCTGTTACGCTTGCCTTGAGTGCAGTCAATGAAAATTGGGCAGTGGTTCTAATAGTTGAGCGTCATGTGGCCGGTGTGGAACATGCTGAAGAGATTAATCCAATCAGTTGAACCCAGAAATTTGTAATGTTTCTCGGCGAAGCAGGTACCATCCGTATTACCTCGGAACCATGTGAAGGGATTACCTGTGTATCCCAAATCGACCAGGTCCTCCCTAGAGATCATGTACTTAAAATTTGACATCAGTGCATAGGGTCGGACAATTCCACCCCATTTTTCCTTGTGGAAACAAATCTCATTGAATTCCCCTCTGAAGAGAATAGGGCTCAAAAGATCATGGCGCAGTTTGCATAGTAGATCCCAAGATTTCCCCTTCTCATTATGGGACGGTCAACCATAGAACCCCACAAAAGTCCAATGGAGGGTGTGGTGTAACACCCCAAGATTCCACAATATGCTTCTCTTTGAATAATATAGTAGCATGTGTTGTACGCAACTTCGAGTTCTAACAAACACCACAACCAATAAAACTAGCCGTTATGAATAGCAATTCCCACTTTTTGAAATTTTATAAATTTTATATTTTAAAATGGAATTCATTTCTAGATTCAGAATATCAAAATTAGCTTAGGTTGAGTATTTGGTACTTTTTGGATAACTTTCATATTTTGATGAACAGTGAAAATTACTAATTTTTTATTAAAAACAACTTTTTTAATCGAAATAATTAATAGTGATAAATTATGAATTTGAGTGATTTTAGAGTATAATTAGATTATATTTTTACTGTTTAATCCAATTTTTGTAATTGGACATAATTTCACATTTAAACTGTACATAAGAAAGTGTCAATCTTTTGATATTTATTATCTATTAAAACACGCTTTTTGTTTTAACAACGGAAATTAATTTTAAATTAATTTCTGCCACTTTTGTGTTTTGAATTTATAAAAATTGATTCTATATTTAAAATCAGGAGGTCCAAATTGTGTAAATAAAAAACATTTATTTTTAGACATTTTAAATAATTACTTCGGTAAATATTTTATTTACCATTGTAAAAGGGTAAATCTGGTAAATAAGAGTAAAAAAAATGATATAATAATAATAATAAATTACCTTAAAACGTGTCCTAACCATATTGTTTGATAAATTTCCGACCATGGGCATCTTGGGGTCGATTTTGGGACCCCATGGATCCACTTTTAAGTGACAATGACACTTTATATTAATAAAGTTAAGTAAATACTAAAATGACATAAGCATATATCTTTTAGAAAAACAATTTTTACATAGGGTTATATATGCTATATATTAGACTATAAATATTCACTAGAAAGATAAAACGATTTCCTACATAATGGTATTTTATTTATAATTTTTAGACATTGAATAATTAAATTTATTTATTACACAATAATGATGCACAATTTTCCTTATTAATGAAGGAATTAAATAATTAGTATTATAAATGTTAAAATAAATATAATTTGAATGTTTTGATGCCAATAATTGATTTTATTGGTTAATATGACATGTTAGTATTTCTTAAATATATTTTTTTAATTAATAAAGTTGTTAAAACTTTTACAAAAATCAATTATTAAATATTGTCAAAATTGACATAAATGAGTTTTTAAAAAAAATATTATATTATTAATTTATATTAAATTCCTAAAAATCTAATGTTGACCAAATGACTTATATAATTATAGGTGTATCATTAATGGACCACTTGGGGGTCTCTTGGAAGTATATAGTAATTTTATTGACAATACAATATAAAAATACAAAGTGACATGGTAAATGTCAAACTATTTAACTAAGAGTTAAATATAAATGATAACATTAATATAGTGTCCCAAACCTGTCTAAAATTTATTGGATGAAAGTATTTAGACCCATAACACCCTTATAAGTTGAATAATACACTCTGGAGTCATTAGAAACCGAATTTGAATTTATTATAAATTAATACTTTAATTTTTTCTTAAAGATCCCCTCCCCATTTATAAAAAGACACCACTTATATCCAATTCTTCATACCTTAAAATAATTTGGGTTCGGACAAACCCTCCCCACTTATCCTCTCACCTTCCCTCACTTCAACCTAGAGGCCTTCCTTTAGTCATAAATCCAACACAAGGAGCCCATTCAATCAAATCAAAAGGAAGAACCTGAAGAAGAGGTAATGTTTTCATCACCCTCTTTCAAGTTCCTTTCTTCTTCAATTTCTTCATTATTTGTTATTTACATTCTAAAATAATAACTCCAGTATCATATATATACTGGGATGTTATTATAAATATGGTACAACCATATTCAGTATTCTATCCATCATTTGAATGACATGTCACCATATGTGCATACATACAGCTTACTATCTCCACGTCGTGGTGTAATTGTTATTCAAAACATTATTATTTGGATGGGTATGATAATGATGTGTAATTGAAGTAAATAATAAATATAACATTATAATTATTCTTTATATATTATATACCATCCAATTATATAATATTTTAATATCAAAAGAATGATATTGTCGCTCGTGTGTTTGTACGGACTACCGTCTCCACGAACACGATGAGAATCATTCCCCATCGTATCCATTCAAGTAAAATTGTCATTTGATGATTAAAAAAAATGTTTAAGGACTTGATATCATTTTGGATATGAATAAAATACAACTTATCCATAACAAACAAGGCTTATGTAAGAAAACATATAATGGAAAATGAGTAAGTTATCACCCGAAACGACGATAATACTAAGATATTATTAACAAAGAAATGTTAAAATATCATATATGATATAATAATAATGTATATGATTCATGTATAATTTAATAACATTTATTTCACCATTATAAAGGAGTTTAAACTACCCTCAAACAAAGAATAATACAAGGTAAGGTTTTATGTCTTAATCTCTTCATTATCCGAGGTTGTTTATAAGTAATTATCTACAGGGACCTCATTATCATCCACATCCATGTTTCTTAAAATTGTATTTCAAATAATTATTACTATTTCACAGACTATGGGTTGAATTCATTTATACCCTTATTTGATTTTTTATAAATTTTTTATAAAGTAATATTTCTGTCATTTTCCAAACACGGTCCTTTTAACCTTTTCGATAAAATTAAGGTAAGAATGTCTTTTTTTAACTTATACGGCAGGGGAAGCTATTTTCCGCCATTATAAAATCATCGAAGCTTACCTTAAAAGCTTTTAAGAATATTTTCAAAGTAAATGTTTTATTTTATAATTATGTGACTTTTAAATGAATTAAAAAATATATATATTACTCTCAAATAGTTTTGATTTCATTTATTTCAACATCTTTTGATGGATTTTAAGCTTATTTGAAGTTGATTTATTATAATAAAAAACATTCATATTGTATTGAAGGTTTTGTGATATGTTTTACTGTGGATGTGTTATTTTTATACCATTCATGGTTTATGGAGAAAGTATTGACATTTTGTATGATAGTTTTAATATGAATATTTATTCTATGTTTAAACCTATTCATATGAGGAATGCATTGGAATTAATAAGTGACGGGTGGAGCTCGCTATAGCTCCTCGATGCATCGGTAGGTCTCATGAGACAAACTAGTGTCTTGGAACAAGTCCTTGACAAAATATTATTTGTATTCTTGGAAAAATTCCTTGACTATGTGGTTATGATAGTCTAGAATTATGAATTCCATCATTGTGAAAGTTGTTATTGATATTGCATGTGATTATTCGACTAGTAGAATATCCATGTGAATAAGTAAATGGAATTATTTAATTTTATCTTTTCCATATTATACTGATGTTCATGTTTAAAAGGATTTTGTTTTATTTATACATTGCCTTAAATGTTTATGCTTATTTATGAAAGTTTCCGCTATATTGTTATCCTTACTGAGCATCTGAGCTCACCCCTTTCAATGTTTTATTTTTCCTAGGATGTGAAGAAGTATTTTATGAATGACATGTAGGAATAGTATGAGGGGATATGATGACAAGATGTTTTTTAGTTTTTCTTTTTATGATGTAATGTAAACATTATGAATGTATCTAGTTTTTCCAAGGCTACTAAACTAATCAGTCCTTCGAGACTTGATTCCTTGTGATCATGCCAATGTATTAAAATAATGCACTGACTCTGGGTAACTGGGTTTGGGGAATTACAGTTAGTATTAGAGGAATTTTAGTACAAACCATGGAAGCTATATTTAGATAAACTCTAATTAGATCACATATCCCAAAGATAGAATTTTGGGATTAGTATAGAAGAATTTCCTAAAATTTTGGTATTGTAGAGATTTTTTGAGTTTTCAAAGCAATACATCCCTGTATGGATGTGAGTAGGTAGAGGCTGCTCTGGCACAGATGTACCTAGGGGTAAAACCCAAAAACACCGCTTTGAGCTAGACTTGAACGGGAACTGGTTCACGAAATCGGGCCTTGCTGCACTGTTGGTTACGACACTCCCGGGGGATATGGTTTGGAAAATTCTCATTTTCATTACAAAACATTATGAAGTGTTTATGAGCATATAATTCCTCAAAGAAAACATTTTTTATGATTATTAATTATATCCATAAAACCTTCAATTTATTTTAAGTGTTTTACATGTTTGGAATTATGTATTTCGATTCATAAACTAATCTAGTTTATGCTATTGTTTAGAAATGGCACCTAGTGGAAGGAATGAAAACCATATCAATGCACACACTTAATGTAGGGATTGGCCTCTTGGTCAAGATAATTATAGTGGAGTTGGTGATGCAACTGGTGCGGATCAGCTAATCACCATACTGGGACAAATCACTCAGGTTATGAATAATAACCTTACCTGTATAGAGCACCCAGATCCACAGCATGGAGGATCAATGTTAGATCGCTTTATAAGGCAATAACCACCAGCATTCAATGTGAGTACAAGTCACTTATTAGCTGATCAATGAATAAATTCATTAGAAAAAATATTCCATGCCTTGGGGAGTAGTGAAAGGGAAAAAGTTATCATTGCAGTTTACCGCCTCACTGGAGATGCTGTTCAATGGTGGTCATTAATTTAAAACACGAAGGAAGATGATGAAGTATCAAATATGGAATGGAGGGAGTTCAGAGAACTTTTCTTAGAAAAATAATTTCCTCGTGACCATCGACTAGATATGGAAAGGATATTTTTGTGAAAGATATTTTTGTGTCTGAGACAAAAGGAGGATGAGAATGTCGCAAAGTATGAGGCTAACTTTACAATGTTAGTGAGGCATGCATCATATTATATACGTAACCCAAGGAGTAAGATTGATAGTTTCTTTGATGGGTTAAAACCATCTCTCCATCGAGAATTAGTCTCACAATCCTTCTCATCATACGAAGATATTGTCTCATGTTCTATTAACAGAGAAAATGAATTCTCTAAGTCTTATGACTTTAAAGAAAAACAAGAGAAGAAGAGATCTTCTGACCACTCTAGGAATGGAAATAAGGGGAATAAGGGAAAAGTTGAATATCTATCCTGTAGTAAATGTGGGGATAAACACCATGGTACTTGTTTGAAGGGAATGAGAGTCTGTTACAAGTGTGGTGAAAAATGCCACCAAGTTCATGATTGCAAGGGGAGGAAAGAAGCTACCGACGTTCAATGCTCTAACTACAGGGAGATGGGACATTATAAAAATGATTGTCCTAAGCGTCAGGGGAACTTACCTCTGAAAATGTGAAGGGATCAAGGCCAAGATTATGCTATCACTACTACTAAGGTAAAAGCTCCAAAAGACTTGGTGGAAAGTAATTTAATGGTTTCCTCATGTTTAGAAAATGCATTTTTTTATTCTAGATCATCACATTTTTTCATATCTTCCCAGTTTTCTAAGAAAATTAGATATTTACAATTTGATTTAACAAGGGAGTTGTCAGTTAAAACTCCTAAGGGAAGTATCATTACAATAAAGTTCTGTGAATCAGTTCCCATTAGAGCTTATAAATGTTCTTTATCTGTTGATCTCATCGTCATACCTATGATTGAGTTTGATATAATCCTCAGTATGGATTGGATTTTGGACCATGATGCAAATATTTATTTTAAGAAGAAGGAGGTTATGATTTTTGATGGTGATGATAAGGAATACCTTATCTTTATCATAAAATCATCACCACCTAATTATTACCTAGATCCACCCCCAATAGCTCAACTAAATCCAATTATTGGGGATGAAGAGAATAAAATGACTATGGGTGAGGAAAGGAATGTTCAAATAGAGGAAGTACCTATTGTTAGAGAATATGTTGAAGTGTTTCCAGAATATTTACCTGGAAATCCTCCAGAATGAGAAATTGAGTTTTCCATTGATTTAATTCCTAGATCAAGGCCTATATTGAAGACCCATTATAGAATGGTCACCGTGGAATTAGTTGACCTAAAGAAACCAATAGATGAATTGAGTAATAGGGGATTTATTTTCCCTAGTATTTCTCCATGGGTTGAACCTGTCCTTTTTGTTAAAAAGAAATATAGATCTATGAGGTTACATATTGACTATAGGGAGATCAATGCTATGAAAATAATGAACAAGTATCCCCTACCTCGCATTGATGATTTATTCAACCAACTGCATGGAGCTCAATACTTTTCAAAGACTGACCTTAGATCTGGATACCATCATTTGTGTGTGAAGAAGGAAGACATTCTGAAGAAAGAATTTTCAACCAGGTACAAGCATTATGACTTTACAGTAATGCCTTTTGGATTGACTAATGCACCCTCTATATTCATGGATCTAATGAATAGAGTTTTCAAGGAATATCTTAATGATTTTGTGGTGTTATTTATTAATGTTATCTTGTTATAATCCAAAATCTACTAAGATCATGAAAATCACTTGTGCATTATCCTGAAGACTCTTAGAAGACATGAATTATATGAGAAGTTTAGCAAGTGTGAATTCTGGCTTCAGGAGATCTCTTTTCTTGGCCATATTGCCTCTAAGGATGGAATATCTGTTGATCCTTCTAGTATAAGAGCAATCCAAGAATGGCTAGCACCAACGAGTATAACCGAGGTACGTAGTTTTATTCGCTTAACATTTTATTATCGGTGTTTCGTTGAAAACATTGCACGATTGGATAACCCATGAACAAAGCTCACACATAAAGGGGTTAAATTTTTTTGGACAAAACAGTGTGAATAATTTTTTGAAGAACTGAAGAGAAGATTATTCAACTCACTTATATTGACTCTACCATAGAGGAATGACGGGTTTGTTATTTACAGCAATGCATCGATGAAAGGACATGGTTGTGTCCTTATGCAGAATGATAGGGTTATTGGCTATGCATCACGAAAACTGAAAATTCATGAGAAAAACTATCCTAGTCATGATCTTGAGTTAGCTGCTGTAATTTTTTCTTTGAAGATATGGAGAAATTATCTCTATGGTGAAAAATGTGTGATTTATACTGATCACATGAGTTTGAAGTATATTTTCTCATAGAAAGAACTCAACATGAGGCAAAGGCGATGGCTTGAACTACTCAAGGATTATTATTGCACAATACACTACCACTCGGGGAAAGAAAATAAGGTAAAAGATGCTCTGAGTAGAAAGGATCATGGAGTTTTGAACAATATGAGAGTTGAAAGGGATCCTATTTTCTTGGATTTAGTAAAGATGGATATGGGAATAACCATGGAAGGTAAAACATCAATGCTTTTTTAAATGGTTGCCAAACCATCTTTACTAGAAAGGATTAAGAGTTCTCAGACCGGCGATGAAGAGTCTCAAAAGAAGATTAAAGTTTTGAATGATGGGAGATTGAGTGACATTGTGTATGAAGATGGAATTTTGAAGTTTGGGAAGAGACTTTGTGTTCCTGATATACCAGATCTAAAAAGGGAATTGTTAGATGATGCTCATAGTTCCAATTTCTTTATACACCCTGGAAGCACCAAAATGTATAGAGATTTGAAAGAACATTTTTGGTTGGACCCCATGAAGATGTAGATTACTTATTTTGTGTCAAGATGTATGGTTTTTCAATAAGTTAAAGCTGGAAGGAAACAACCCAGAGGAGTATTGCAACCTCTTCCCATACCTGAGTGGAAATGGGATAATATCACAATGGACTTCGTCATGGGACTACAAAAGACTCCTAGAAGGAACGATGTAATATGGGTCAATGTTGATCATCTTACCAAGTCAGCACATTTTCTTTCTATTAGATAAGATCTACCACTGGAATGTCTAGAAAAAATATATATTAATGAAGTTGTGAGACTTACTGGAGTAACCCTATCGATTGTTTCGGATCATGATACCCGTTTTACTTCACGATTCTAGAAAATTCTTCTGAAATCCCTGAATACTGAACTTTTTTTGAGCACTGCCTACCACACCCAAACTAATGGACAACCAGAACAGACTATTCAAACCTTAGAAGACATGTTGAGATCTTTCTCACTTGACTTTTAGGGTATGTGGGATCAATATTTACCTCTGGTGGAATTTTCCTATAACAATAGCTTCCATTCAAGTATTCAGATGTCACCATATGAAGTGTTATATAGAAAGCGATGTCGCACACCAACCTGTTGGGATGATGTTGGTGACAGAAAACTCATTGGTCCAGAACTGGTGGAGGAAACGATGGAAAAGGTGAAGGTAATACAACACCACATTAAAGCAGCTCAAATTAGGTAGAATAGCTATGCCGATAACTGAAGGAAGGATTTGGAATTTCATGTAGGAGATCATGTTTTCTTGAAGGTATCTACATGGAATGGAGTTATAGGTTTCAGTAAGAAGGGTAAATTGAGTCCCAGGTACATAGGACCTTTTGAAATTCTAGAATGAATTCGGGCTGTCGCTTACTCTTTGGCAATGCCGCCAAGTCTCTCCAAAGTTCACGATGTGTTCCACGTATCACTATTCAGGAAATACATGCCTGACCCAACACATGTACTAACCTATGATGAATTAGAACTAGAACCTGATCTGTCTTATTGCAAAGAGCCTATCAAGATTCTTGATACAAGAGAACAAGTGCTGAGAAACCGAACGACTCGTCTGGTAAAAGTTCTATAGAGAAACCATAAGATGGAAGAGGCAACGTGGGAACCCGAGGAACTTATGATGAAGAACCACCCGAGAATTTTCATGCAGTAGTATTCTAGAAATTTCGAGGATGAAATTATTTAAAGGAGAGGATAATGTAACACCCCAAGATTCTATGGTACACTTCTCTTTGAATAATACAATAGCATGTGTTGTACACAATTTCGATTTCTAAGACACACCACAACCAATCAAACTAGCCGTTATGAATAGTAAAACCCAATTTTAAAAATTTGATACATTTTATCATTCAGAATGGACTTCATTTTTGGATTTGTAATATCAAAATTAGGTCAGGGTGAATTTTTGGTACTTTTCGGATAACTTTTTTATTTTGATGAATAGTGAAAATTACTAAATTTTATATAAAAACAACTTTTCTAATCAAAATAATTAACAGTGATAAATTATGAATTTGAGTGATTTTAGAGTATAATTAGATTATATTTTTACCATTTAATCTAATGTTTTTCATTGGAAATAATTTCACATTTAAACTGGACATAAGCAAGTGCCAATCTTTTGATAGTTATTATCTCTTAAAAACATGCTTTTTGTTTTAACAACAAAAATTAAATTAAATTTAACCTCTGCCACTTCTGTATTTTGAATTTATAAAAATGGATTCAATATTTAGAATCATGAGGTCCAAATTGTGTCAATAGGTAACTTTTATTTATAGAAATTTTGAATAATTACTTTGATAAATATTTTATTTATCATAGTAAAAGGGTAAATCCGGTATATAAGGGTAACAAAATAATAATATTATCATAATAAATTACCCTAAAACGTGTTTTAACCCTATTGGTTGACACATGTCTGACCAGGGGCATCTTTCAGTGGATTTTGGTACCCCATTGATCCACTTTTAAGTGATAATGACACATTATATTAATAAAGTTAAAGTATATACAAAAATGAAATAAGCATATATCTTTTAGCAAATTTTTTTTACATAGGGTTATATATGTTATATTTTTGACTATAAAAATTCATTAGAAATTTAAAAATATTTCCTACATAAATATATTTTTTTTTAATTTTTAGACATTTATTAATTAAATTTATTTATGACACAATAATGATGCAGTATTTTCCTTATTAATGAAAGAATCAAATAATAAGTATTATAAATGTTAAAATAAATATAATTTGAAAGTTTTGATGCCACCCAAAACTTTTATTGGTTAATATGACTTGTTAGGATTGCTTAAATAAATTTTTTTCGAATTATTAAAGTGGTTAAGACTTTAACCAAAATAAATTAGTAAATATTGTAAAAATTGACATAAATGAGTTTTTAAAACAAATATTATATTATTAATTGATATTCTATTCCTAAAAATATAAAGTTAATAAAAAGGACTTATATAATAATAGGTTTATAATTAATGGTCCACTTGGGGGTCTCTTGGAAGTATATAGTAAGTTTATTAACCATATAATAAAACAATACAAAGTGACATGGTAAATGTCAAACTATTTAACTAAGTGTTAAATATAAATGATAAGGATAATATAGTAACAAAAACCTTTCTATAATCTATTGGATGAAAGGATTTTGACACATACCCACCTTAGTCTTTGAATAATCCACTTTTGAGCCATTATAAACCTAATATGAATTTATTATAAATTAATACTTTAAGTTTTTCCTAAAGAGCCCCTCCTCCTCCCTATAAAAGGACACCACTTCTAACCAATTCTTCATACCTTCAAAGCCTTTTGGTTCAGCCAACCCCAGCCCAATTATCCCCTAAACGTAACTCAATTCATCCTAGAGGCCTTACTTTAGTCATAAAGCCATCCTAAGGTTCCCTTTCAATCAAATCAAATGGAAGAACCCGAAGAAGAGGTAATGTTTTCACCACCCTCTTTCAAGTTACTTTCTTCTTCAACATATTATTTCTTTGTTATTTCCATTCTAAAATAATAACTCCAGTATCTTCTATTTACTTTGATGTTATTATAAATATGGTACAACCATATTCAGTATTCTATCCATCCTTTTAATGACATGTCACCATACCTGCGTACCTACGACTTACCGTCTCTACGTCGTGGTGTAATTGTTATTCAAAACATTATTATTTGGATGGGTATGATAATGATGTGTAATTGAAGTAAATAATAAATATATGATTATAATGATTATGTATATATGATATTCCATCTAATTATATATTATTTTAATATCAAAAGAATGATATTGTCTCTTGTGCATATGTACGGACTACCATCTCCATGAACGCGATGAGATTCCTTCCCCATCGTATCCATTCAAGTATAATTCTCATTTGATAATTAATTCTGTATATGAAAAAGGTACAACCTATCCATAATAAATAAGGCTTATGTAACAAAACATATAAAAGAAAATGAGTAAGTTAACACCCAAAACAACGATAATACTAAAATATTATTAACAAATAAATGTTAAAAGATAATATATTATATCATATTAATGTATATGATTCTTTTAAAATTTAATAACAATTATTTCACCATTAAAAAAGATTTTAAACTACCCTCGATGAAGGAAAAATAAAAGTTAAGGGTTTATTTCACAATCTCTTCATTTTCTGAGGTTGTTTATACGTAATTATCTACCAGGACCTCTTTATCATCCACATCCATGTTTCTTAAAAACATATCTCAAATCATTCTTACTATTTTATAGACTATGGTTTAAAGTAATTTATACCCTTGTTTTACTTTTTATAAGATGTTTATAAAGGAATATTGCTGTTGTTTTCCAAATAAGGTCCTTTTAACCGTTTCGATAAAATTAAGGTAAGAATGTATTTTTTTAATTTATACGGTGGGTGCAGCTATTCTCCGCCGTTATAAAATCGTTGAAGCTTCCCTAACAATATTATAAGAATATTTTCAAAGTAAATTTTTTATTTTATAATTTTGTTACTTTTAAATGATTTCAAGAAAAATAGATATTTCTGTCAAATAGTTTTTATTTCATTTATGTCAACATCCTTTGATGGATTTTTAGCTTATTTGAAGTTGATTTATTATGATACAAAAGATCCATATTTTTGTGAATGTTTTGTGATATGTTTGACTGTGGATGTGTTATTTTTATACCATTCATGGTTTATGGAGAAAGTATTGACATTTCATATGCTTGTTTTAATACGAATATTTATGTTATGTTTAAACCTATTCATATATGGAATGCATTGGACTTAATAAGTGACGGGAGGAGCCCAATATTTCTCATCGAAGCATCAGTAGGTCTCATGAGACAAACTAGTGTCTTGGCACAAGGCTAGCCAAAATCTAATTTTTAGTCTTGGAACAAGTCCTTGAGTATGTGGTTATGATAGTCTGGCATTATGCATTCCATCATTATGAAAGTGGTTATTGATATTTCATGTGATTATTCGACTAGTAGAATATCCATGTGAATTAGTAAATGGAATTATTTCATTTTATCTTTTCCATATTATTCTGAAGTTCATGTTTAAAAGGCTTTTACTTTAGATATAAATTGACTTAAATGTTTATTCTTATTTATGAATGTTTCCTCTATATTGTTATCCTTACAGAGCATCTGAGATCACCCCTTTCAATGTTTTATTTTTCCTAGGATGTGAAGAAGTATTTTATGAATGACATTAAGGGATATTATGAGGGATATGAAGACAAGATGTTGTTGTATTTTCTCACTTTATGATGTAATGTAAACTTTATGAATGTATCTAGTGTTTCCAATGCTACTAAACTAATCGGTCCTTCGAGACTTGATTCCTTGTGATCATGCCAATATATTAACATAATACACCAACTCTTGGTAACTAGGGTCGGGGCGTTACATGTGGTCCGCCTGAATGGCTGTATCCACATGGTGCGAGGAGAAGGACAATATATTGACGTTGATATTTTCCTTCCATAGGAGACAGAGTCCCCCAGAATGGCTTTGTCTGGAGACCGGGAGGGAGCCTTGGAAGCCGCATTTTAGAGCAATGCTAGTGGTGTCCTTGTTTTGTAGTAGGGTTTCAGACAGGAAAATCATATCGGGGTAACTTTGGGCACAATTACACTGGAGAATGTGAACCATTTGTGGGTTTCCAAGACCATGAAAGTTCTAGAAAATGACAATCATTGATCTAGGTGGGGCTGGGTCTCACCCGCCTCAACCTTTGAGCTCTCCAAACATGATTTTCCACCCATAGTTTTCCATCTTTTTGGGGAATTCCCCATTGACTGGTTTATTTCAATTTGGTTTTTCAGTTCCCCTTGTTTTGGGTCTTCTAGTTTACCATGTCTTTCATCATGTTTCACCCTTTTCCAGGTTCGACGAGTGATTGGGCCAGGTGGTGGGTTTCCGGTCATCCCGTATTCACCTTGTGGTAGGATGTCTAACTTGTTCCCTTCTGGATCAGGGACACGATCAGGTGGTTCATAGTGCATCTGATTTGGCTTCATACTTTTTTATGGTAGGTCTTGTAGTGTCTTCATCGGCTCTCTAAATGTTGGTATGGTTCCCTTCATGGAGTTTGGGTATATGCTAGTTTCCCTATGAGTGGTTGAGCCATATTTAGGGATTTTTGGTGGTCCAAGTATAAAGAATTTTTCATGTACAATTTCTACCCATCTGGTATGGGCCCATGTGAGACAGTCATGGTCCTTTTGATTCTCCATCTCAGGGATTAAGGAATCTCTTGTCGATTTGGCATGGAGACATGGGACATATTGAAGGATGAGAATACATGAATAATTCCATTTCTTTGAGACACATGCTTATTCTAAATGGCCGATACGTCCACATAAGAAACAAAATATTGTAAGTTTCTCAAACTCGAATGATATCCAGATGTTGGTATCATCAAAATTCAAAAACATGCCCCTCAATAGCGGATCTGACACTTCCATTTCAGCCTTAATTATAACCTAGACCCCCCATTGGATAGGGTCTGAGTAGTCCCAATCTAGTAATTGGCCAATGCTATTCCCGATTTCTCTCATAACTTGTTCCGTTCATGCATGAAAAGGGATTACTTTGATACGTATCCATAAGGGGGGCCAGGTGATATTAATGTGTTTTATATTGCCCCCTTTTTATTATTCCAGGAGGAGGAGTTGGTTGTCGAAGGACCATGGTCTAACTTTCAGGATTCTATCTCTATCTCTCTCATTGAAGAACTCAAAAATAATGTGGTTGTTCCCCGCTTACCGAATAGCTACGCCAGCTTCTAGATTCCATAGGTTCTGGAGGGTGTTTTTGAGGACCCCCTGATTAACTTAATGTAATTTTCAAAATTTCACAATAAATTGGAGAGATTGACCATGGAAATAGTTTTTACAAGATGATAAATTCTAAATAATTCATGACTTATGGTGAGTTCGTCCTGTTGTTAATTTTCAAACTGTTCACTATTAATTTATTTTGGAGTGGCGATCTATAGAATATATTGGATTGTGTGAATTAACTCTTGGCGAGTGTGGTAATTCATATTATTATGACGGACCTCTAAAACATAATTTATGTGAATTTAAATAGCTCTAAAATTAGTGGTACAGATGTCTTTCCCCTGGCATTACATTCTGGTAGTCCATTTATCTCTGCTCAACATTTTGATAGTTCATAGTTTTCAATTTTTTTCCTGTTACATTGTAGTCTAGATCAAATACATTTAAAAATAGTGTTAATTTTCAGCTATAATATACAAATTATAAAAATTATATATAAAAATTAAAATATATAATAAAAAAATCACTCCACTGTTGACAATAGTGGAGTTTTTGAGGGTTTTTAGAAGAATAGTGGTAGAATTTCGTTCCTTGAGGGTTTGAACCTACTTTCCACATATACTGTAGTTAGTAGGAATAAAAATATTAAACTTTTACCAACTTCAATGATGGTTTAGGTCAATATCCTCGAATCCAGGATAGGGGAGGTGTCTATCCTTTAATCACTAATAAGCCTCCCACATGTTTTATCACAAGTAAGCCATGCACTCCTTCTCTAGCTTATCTAAGATCTAATATTTGAAAGTGATGATGGGTTAGAACTTAGTTGGGATGTTTTTTTATAACTATCTCCATATATCTATTTCATCATATTCTTTATTAGATTTATATGAATCTACTTGGTTAGATCATAGAGGTCGCTTCTTCGGGTCATCCTCTGACAATGGTGAAGTTCAATTGATAGTTGATGGAACACTACATAAAACTGATCCTAGTGTGTCTAGAACATCACTATATAAAGGTTTATGAGTTTTGTGAACCTATTTATATAAATTTGTCTATGAAATGGGAGGATTTCCTTGTCCGGGAGAGTTATCACCAAGGTAAGGTTGACCGAGGAGGATTTCAGGAGTAGATTCCCAGCAATCCATCTATAAAATTTTGAAATGATGAGTACCAAATTTTTTATCACCTTATTCCTTAGTTAACGAGTTGAAATCCCCATGAGGTGTTGCAGATATGCATCAGAGAGCCTCAAGTACACTAGTATTGAGCAGATCTAGGATACACGTCCAATTTTTCATCGTGGATAGAATATACAAACCCCCCTTTTGGGGTTGATTAATGATTTGAGCGTGATGTATATTGGTTTCTAGAATATGTTGATAGACGTCTGGTGTTGTGGAGGATTTTAGCTCAATAATGAGAAGCTAATGAAGTATGTCACTGAGCTTTTGTATTATTGATAGGAATATGAGATATCTTATGGGTCGTTGTCGAAACATATTTTTGAATCATAGATGAAGTGAGAGTATTTACCCAGTTAAAATATGAATTCATCATTGGAATATTCTAATTAACCTATAGAATGGGATAAGAGACAAGATCCTCCACCTGTATAGCCTTTGAAAGATGCTGGTGAAGTCATCCATCAATAAAAGTAACGATATGATCATGGGTTCCATGAGCTATAGAAATATGCTGTGTATATTCATTGGTAGGGATATGATTATGTATCTATGCCTATATAGTTTTAATCTATTTTTTTCAATATTAAAATTGAAAATTCCTGATGCATGTGACAAACTGAGCTGGTGATCCCTAGGTGGAACATGGATATAATCCCCATAATATTTATTTTATGTATTCCACTATTATTATTTGATAGTATTGTGTGCCTATCTCATGGATTATTCCAATTTGAGTTCATGAGCCTCTAACAAAACATGGAAATTATTCAGGCTCTATGCATCATCCATTACTGAAATATATAGATAAACCTTATATATGGGGGTGAGAATGTTCAATTTCTCTAGATTATCCACCTAGTCATATTGATCATAGTGATATGCTACTATGGGTATTGATATTGGAGTACATACATTTACCTGTATCAGAACAAGTGTACAAAAATTCTGTGGATCCCTTCTTCTGTTTTAAGAATGTAGTGAAACTTTAGCAAATTGAGTGTAAGAATATAGGCCTGAATATTCTTGGTCTCCAAAATATACTAGAATATTTATATGAAAAAAGATGGGATATAATCCCACTCTTTTCCTCCTTGATGCATTGTAATATTCCCATGGGATTCATGCATAGGGGAAGTGATATGTGCCCCTATGATTTCTTTATGAATATTTATGTAGATCTGACCCAAGTGAGATGGAATATGAGATTTCCCCAATGGATACCATCAAAATATGCTAATGGAAATTTTCAGTGGGAGTTGAAAAAATGAGACCACTCCCATTTATCCATAGCTTAACTTGCCTCATGATTCCTCATTGGTACCTATGTAAGAGTGTCTAGGGTGGAATTTGTCTGGTGGTGACCTCAAAAGAAGACTAAGGAGAACTAGCATGATGATCCGGGTAATGACGGTTGTCATGATCTCTCCTATGCGACTCATAAACTAGGATGTATCCATATTTTACTCGTTCATCCACCGTCCTAGTATATGGGCGTTGTTCTTGTTCTTTATTTGGGGATATGATTACAAAGTGATTGGTAGTGTGGACATGTGCCATTAGTTTCATTGAAACATTCCATAAATGAGACTGACTTGTCTGTCTTAGCATCTCAATACCCTTACGAAGAGCCTTAAGGATCGAGATTTTACTATGTTAGTGGTATTCATGAACCATCATGTTAACCACCCAAAGCAATAGGTGTCAGGTGGGTGAGGTAGTTTTGCAACCAGTAGAGGTTTATTCTATAGATGAGGTTCTATAATATTCATGTGACGAGTTCATTACCTTGAAGTAATATGTTTGTGAGTGTAGTTTTTATACTAAAAAACAAAATAGGTAACATTTTCACTAATCATCACATTATCGTAGGTGTGAAACATTCTCAATCAGCTACATGTGGTAACAAAACTGCCTTTTCTTGTTTTGGGTTAGGACATTTCTCTCATGATGAATTGTCATGGTGAGAATGTAATTATTTCCTGAGAAATTGAGTTATTGTTTTATTGAAGGATTTCATGTTGGGAATATGATTGTCATTTTTTAGGGGACATAAAACAGAATTTCCCAATACATGGTAAATTATACATTTTAATAATTTGATAGATTTATAACGGGTTCACCATTTTTGGTTCCTTTAAAGAATTCATGGTGCCCTGAGTTTGGGAGACAAGATATCCAATTACTATAATTATTTAGTTATCCAATCATTAAATTCCTTAACATTTGATTCACCATTTTTATTTCTTTGTTTAGGATTGATTATGGGGGATCAAGTATGGTTGCACAATAATTCAAATTCTGTTCATCATTTTTATATCGTATGAAAAATACCAAGGGATCCCACATCCCTAACAAAGTATATACCTTATTTCCAAAGGTAGGTTGTTATCTGGGGTTTTATATGCAATGGAACTTAAAAACTCAAACTGGTCGATATGATGGCATGTTAGGCTCATCAGACCGTTTTGGGGAATTATTTTTTATTCCATGACTCATAAAATTAAGATATATTTGTAAATATCCTCCAAATCCTGATATGGGGTTGGGTACCCTGATAAAATGACCAGGTGTTTAATCCTTCTATGTGTAAAAGGAGTTCTATTAATGAACCCATCTCTAAGTATATGATGTTATCCATATGTATCATGTTATTTCTCAGTAATGGATAGTTTTTTATATTTTGAAGCCATATAACTAGGAACTCTAGATTTTACTACTGTCTAGTGAGGTGATTGGTGTTTTGAGGATGACCTTGAAACTTCATGAGGTATACTACATATCCCATGCATAATTGGAATAAGATCACACATTGTTCATTTTAGGTCAAAACAATATAGTGTAATGTCATGAAGAAAGGAAAAATATAAGGGAACATATGCAGTAGGTATGGATATCAAGCCATACAATATAATCCTACATATACTAATTATAACAATATTCAGATTAATCATAGTTCTATATCCTCATCTAGGCGATGATAAGTGAAAGATAATTAATGTACATGAGTGTTATTTATCTTGGGTTTAATAATATGGGAATGCATTTGGGACTTACCCCAAGGAGGATTCCACTGTACGTGGGCAGTCATATCATTCCACCAAAGGGGGTAACTCATTACGGTTTCCTTGGCTTGGGTAAATTAATGATATTAGTGTTCTGATCATTTAAAATACCTAAGCCCGCATGATCCATTATCAGTATGGGAAACAAGTAATATCAAGTGGTTATAATCACCACTTATTGACAAAGGACATATGCACTAGGGTGGCCCTTATGTGAAGTTTGATATAGAGTAGGGTCCATAGGAAGGATTCCTGCGTAACCTACATATAATAGGAATCAGAGTCCTCATAGATCAATTATCTCCTTAGTACACTAATAGATGAGGATTAATGATAAACCCATAATAGATATTAGGTATCACTAGGTTATAATATTTGAGAAATGAAGGGACTTACATCAAGGTGGATTCCCAATTCATTGTAGATACCTAGGAAGGAATCCTATGTATCTTTTTTTAATGGGAATTAGAGTCCTAATATTTTAAAATGGTGTTTTTACAAGTGTGTATGTGGAACATGGTTATCATATCAAATGATTTATCTAGAAAATATTGAAATATTGAGGGGGGGTTCTATCATTAACACTTTTGACATATTAGGGATGTTTTCAAGACATGCCCTAGTTGTCTTCAAGATAAGTCTAGTGATTTATGGTTATGTCCTAGAGGTTGCTGCATGATTTAGATGACTTATCTAAGGGACACCACATGACATGGAAATGATGTCCAAGGTATTCTATATGATTACATAAGAAATGTTACAAGATTTATGAATTATTAAAATTCATTGTCCCTAAATATTTACTTGATTGATGTATACACATCCAATAGTGTCGCACGATCATGGATGGCATGTCTAGAAGAATACGAATGACTTGGATGACATGTCTAGGGGACTTTATAGGACTTATCTGACATGTTTTGAGGACTTTGTGTTGCTTGTATAACAGGATTGGGTGATGTCACATGATTTGGACAAGCTAGGAGAAGTTCATCTAGGCTTCTCATAAAAATAAGTGTAATAGTCTTCAGGTAAGGCTTCCTTGATTCCCATACATTATTTCATAAATCCATCATTGTTTTCCATAGTGTATCCTACTGAGTCCTTGTGTGACGATGTATATATATGGAAACACCGTTGCTTAATCTAGATGGTGCACTAGAATTTATTCTTGTGATCAATCGGGTGATCATGCGATGTGTATGTACATTACTTGTAATCCATTAAGTTGTTCCTAGAGTGTACCTGGTGGAAATCCCATGTGATTGGATAGATTTTCACCCCAAGAAGTCTTATATCGTCTCTGTGATCTTATGTGTCTCTTCTATTTGTATCAAGGTGGAGGAATTTATAGGCTTCAAAAACGTATTTATATAACTCTATTCATGGAGTGTATATCATAGATATGGGGTTGAGTTATTGGATAGGGCATCCCATCACTCGCTTCACATGAACCCACCACAAATAATCTGTGGAATTTATAATTGTGACCCATGATAAACAAAAACAATGAGATCACTTAGTCATTGGAATATTTTTTTGGAATAATGGAATATCAAAGTACTTTCACATAATCAAATCAACTTATAGATGTGACTTTATAAGATTAATGCGACATGTTTAGGTATCTTTTTGTAATAATTTCTCATGTTGATCAAGGAAGACTTATACGGGGCCCTTATTGAGTATAAATAGTATTATCAATGGGCATCCACATGATCAATGAGTTTATCACGTGAGGTGCAAAACCACCTTCACATAAAAAACACTGTAAAATTTCCTCACATGAGGTTATCTCCTTTTTCATCGTTTAATATTTATTTAAAAAATGTAGGAATCTACCCCTTAATTTTCTAGCAGGGAATCAAATGATTTAATGGATATGTATAAAGGCCTTCACATGATGGTGATGAAATTTGCAGAGGCGTCTAGTGATGAGGCTATCATGTCAGTGGGGTTTTTTCATGATCAATGGATTGATCATGAAAATCGCACAACCATTCACATGGAAGAAAATTTAACTACTTTTCCCATGAGGATTTAACCTTTTACAACCTTTTGTTTTCTATTTTAAAATACCTTATAATTTTCCCATTGGTTGTACATCAGGTTTTCTTATAGTCAATAATGGATCTCGTGATGGTGTGTGAGGATTTCGATAAATGGTCACTTTACTTTTTTATGGAACAATGCAATACAACAAAACAATCATTTAACAGCACATGTATTTATTAGCGCTAGAAAGAATAACTAATAAATGAAATCTTTATCAGCGTTAAAACATTTAACCATTTATCAGCACTAATAAAGGTCCCCTTTTTTAGTCCTTTATTTTTAGCCTCGATAAAGGATACCCTTTATCACCAATTTATATTTTGTGTTGATAAAGGGTACCCTTTATTAGTGCAATATTCTTAGCACTCATAAAGGAGTCCATTATCAGCAATGATAAAAGTCTTGATAATTAAATGAAATAATTTAATAAATAAAAAAGGAGTTAACTAAAAAAATATAACAAATTTTTTAAATGAAATAATTATTGATAAAAATGAAGAAATCTATCACACTATATAAAAATTATAAATACTAATAAATAGTATGTGTAAAATATATAAATATGAAAAATAAAAATTAATCAAATTAAAATAAAAAACAAGTAAATTGAGAAAAATATTAATCATTTTATTAATTGGATGATTATTGATGATGTTAATAAATAATATATATTAAATATATAGATATATTTTTAAGTTTATATAAAAATGATTTTTATATTACAAAATATTTATACACTTTACATTAAATAGTCAAATATTTATTGAAAAATGGTTTATAATTAAATTTTAATTTGAATTAAAAACACTAACTAATTGGATAGAGTAATGAACATATAACTGAATGTCGTTTGATTTTTCAATTTAACATTGATCAAATCCGTGTTATATAGATTTCACATACACATAATTAACTCATTTTTATATACAATGAACACCCCCAAAACTTATCAATTTTTTCAATATTATTAATGTTTACTAACTTTTAATTTATTCATTTTTACTCATTTTTAACATGCATGCATGTAAAATAAGATAATCAATAATAATATTAAAAATATATTTTTAAACAAACATTTATAAAAAAAATATAAATAAATATATTCATAGATAAACATATTTATAAATGTACATACTATATTTAAAAAATTATATATTTATAATTATAAATATATAAATATTTTTTAAAAGTATTAATATAATTATAAATAATTAATTATATATATTTAAATAATTAATAAATTAATAATAAATTTACATAAATAATCAATATATTTAATATATTTAAATTTATATATATTTATTAAATATATATAATGATATAAATACTATTCTTAAAAAATATTTATATAATTATAAATAAATAATTACATTTTTAAATAATTATAAAGTTATAAAAAACATATTTAAATAAAGAATATAATTACTATATTTATATTTATATATATTTATAATATATATATATATATATATTTATAATATATATATATATTTATTTACAATTTTTTATTTATAATTATAATTATAAATCCTTTATTAGTGCCTAAGTAATGAGCGCAGACAAAATAAATCTATATCATTTATTTTTAAGCAATGAGAAAGACCTACCTTTGTTACCACTAAAACAACACTAATAAATATTCCTTTTATAAGAACATAAATTATATTCATTGATAAAAGGATTCTTTATCAATTAATTTGAATAAGAATTGGTAAAGGTCTCCCAAATTAATTAAGAAAACATAACATGTTGTGAACCTATCGCGATATCAAAAGCTTTCGACAAATCCACCCATTTTTTATGCTCATACTTGGTGAATTAATGCTCATATCCCATAAACCTACTCAAATCACACACACAAACCCAATGTTTCAAGTTTCGTGAACATCGTTATATATCCAGTGTTTGTTTATAGTTAGGGTTTCTGAATAAAATATTGAGATCTAGATCTGATGGTCTCCAATTTTATTTAACCCAGTGAGACATACCTATTCATTCCATTAGTAGGACCCTTTTTTTCTATATTTGTCATTTCGAGATCTATATCTGAGGTTTTCTAATTTTCCTTTGTAGATTCAAATTTTAATTCTATATTTATGCTCTCATTGTTGTATTATGTTATACTTTTGTTTATGATCAGTTGTTTGCTTGACTAATATTTTGGATATCCTATTTTGATTTTTTTAAATTGTTGTTTTGAATCAAATTTCTTCACTATCTACATATATGCCCTGGCATGAGTTGTTTTTTTGAATCAATTTCCATTTTAGGTTCTTAGAAAATTGATTTAATATACCAATTCTTAGTCAAGTGATGGTGTGTTATAGAAAAAGATTCTGATTTTATGCAATTCAACTAAGGGAAGTTTTTTTATTGAAATCTTATTTTAATATTCTGATGTAAGGGTTTTTCATTAAAAATTTATTTTCTCATAATTGGTTTTTTTATTTTAATTGAAATTTTAGTAAGGGTGATACAATATTTATTTATTTTCAATGGCTCTCTATTTTCAAAATTAGTATGTTGTTGTTTTTATTTTACTATGTTTTGATAGTCTTATATAAGGGTTATGTATATTTTTATCAATTTATTTTTATTTTATAAAAACACACACAGATATATATATATATATGTAAATAGTTATCATTATATATATTTATATGTGTTTTCCAAACATATAATGCAAGGGGGATTTTATAATTTTTTTTTCAAAACTTTTGGTAGTGGATTTCCAAATTTGAAAGGGATTATATTAGTTTTCATTAAACATTATGTTTAAATGTGAAATTTTTTTTTCAATTACGTGTATTATAAATTCCATTATATATATATATATATGTCTCTGTGTGTGTGTGTGTGCGTTTAAAAGTGTATGGGATAGATGTTGTAAGGTTTGGTGTTTTTTCTCCTTTATTTCTGATATATCTTGTTGATGTGTATTATTTCTTTATGTCAACATAATTATGGAACTATATATAATCTTAGGGATGGGTCAATTTGTTTTAGATGGTCTCCCTAGAATCCTTAGCTAGTTACATCAATTGTTCCCAAAAATAGAATGAATGTTATCAAATTATATATATTAAAAATTATTTATAAGTATTCATCATTTCATGAATATATAAACATTTTATGTATATTTACACATTTAATCAATATTTATATAATTTATCCTTAAATAAACACAATATATTGTAAACTAATGTTACATTAAAAATTATAAAATAAGGAAACAATATATATATATATATATTTGAAATAATTAAACTTTCTAAAATATAAATAGTTATATTTTATACAAAATTACCAAAAATAATAATTATTTATAATTAATGAAATTTAAAAATTATTATTAATAGTATTTTTTAGTTTCACAAGAAAAATAACATTATATATATACATCAAATAATATATTTTATATTTAAATAAATTTAAATATGATAAATATTATACTTAAATATATATAATTATATTCAAATAAATTTAATAATATAATATGTATATATATGTGTAAAAATATATATAAATAATATTAAGGTAGATTCACTTTATTTATCTATGTATTGAATGAGGAGGGACCACCATTTTATAGTTTTTGATGTTGGAAGGCGCGAACCTCATTCAAGTTCATTACAAATCGAGGTAAGTGTGAAATTAGTACAAAACTTAATTGACTTATTTTTCTAATAATATAAAACCCTATAATTTTTTAACAAAATAGAAAATATTAAAAAACCCAATTTAAAAAACAATATAACAAATACCCAACCAATTATTTTATTAATGTTTTATTCAGATATTTATGGATAAATTTGAGGATAAAAATGAACGTAATTCATCATTAACTCTGTCTCCACTCCAAATCAAATAAATTCATTTTAGTAACATACAATCTTTAGTTGAAATAACACAATAACACCCCACGGCCCCTGGGTTGTGCAGCACTACAATTGTGTATTCTGATTATTCTATCTCCACCCACTCCATTAACTTCCCACCCTTCACTCTATCGTTTATCTGGTTGTGGGGTGAATTTCTCAGGAAGGAGTTAGTGAAAAAAATGAATCAATTTAATAACTAGTATCAATGGTGTAATTATCAAAAATGGTAGGGGTGGTTTATTTACTAATAGCATGATTCAGGTCAGGATTAAAAGAAAAACGACATTTATGTTTTGGAATGTCTATAATAATTTTTAGTTATGTAATTCTATAAACCAATGTTTGAAATGACTACAATAGAGTGTTTTTTCTTCTTTCTATGTTGTAAATAACATTTCATTGAAATCCTATATTGGGAATTTTTTATATCAGTTCTATTTTAGGTATTGTGGTTTGCTATTACAGCAGACTACAATATGACCCTTTATCTATGCTTTTTTGAGAGCTGATGAATGGTACACTATGATCTCTTTTATAATAATGGATAAAGGTATAATTTATCATCACTTTTATAAGTGATGATAAAAAACCCTTTATTAGCTCTTTTATAAGTGCTGATAAATGGTGCCTTTAGCGGTGCTAAATTGAAGCGCTCATAAATACTTCCTTTATTAGTGCTGATAAAGGTCCCATTTATTAGAGCTTATTTTAGCACTAATAAAAGACCCATTTGTCAGCACTTTTTTAGAACTGAAAAAAGACTAGTAGTTTTAACTTCCCTTTTGTAGTTATCACTTTTCTAGAACTAATAAAGGCCATTTTTCACACTGTTAAAGGCATATTTTGTAGTAGTGTAGTGTGATTAATAATGGATCTAATAACGACATGTGACCATTATCACAGAAAATATCTACCATTGTTTTTATATTTGAAGGATAATTGTATGATCGAATTTATATGTTTGAAGTCCTTAAACGGATGAATGTAACATAACCAAAGGACTTCCCATAGCCTGGATGACATGCTTCTAGGGATCTTGTGTGATCATTGAAATGATCACCCAAGTCATACGATCCATCAACATGAAAATAAAAGTAACTTATATAAAATAAAGCTTACACATTTTCTAAGTTTTATTTTAGAAGTTGATTTTTGTGATTGTCAAAAATATATTGGTTTACATGTCTTATTATTGGAGGAAATCATATAGAATCCTTCCCAAGATCATGAGGACTTTTTGAAGGGGTTCAAGTAATCATTTATAGATCATGAGAAACACATGATTCATCCTCATGATGTTCACAGGGTCACATTATCAAATGTCTTCTTAGGGGTTACACTATCCATTTATCCTCACCACCTGATCTCCATGTATGCATGATGACCCTTATTTCCTTTTTGAGAGGAAATAACACATATGCTGTAGGTATTTTTAAAATGTTCAATGCTCAATTGGAAGACATTAACAGAGTATTTTAAATAAAATTATTTTTTATTTGTTAGAATAAATTTATATTCCAATTTGTAGTGAAATATACCAAACACACACACACACACACACACACATATATATATATATATGATGTCCATATATATAATGGTTGCATCTAATGATGACATTTATAATGATTATATTACATTCCTATATAAATCCTTACATGCTTCACTAATTTTTTCTATTTACCTCTTTCTCATCAGGCTTATGATATTCCAAATTCATTAACTAATTTTTATAGTTTCAATTGGGTTCATAATCATTATGGTGAACCATGATGATAAATTTTTTATGTATGTCATATTTCAATATATATTTTCATTTTCTTGACTTATACTTTTCTTAATGTTTATTCATGTTGCAACTAAATAGTGTATTAGAGTTTATATTTTCCATGTATTATTTTATCTTAATAATTTAATCATGGTTTATTTTATATTAAATATGTGTTTCTCACAAACTATCACCCATAATCCACGTTTAAATGAGAAACACATATTGGAATACCAAAGTTTTAAACAATCCCCTTCTTACAAAAATTATATCTTGGTAATTTCAATTTTTTCTCTCAAAAATGAATTTATCATAGTAATTAAATATATATTTTATGATGAAAATTAATTTTTAGGGTTTTATTAAGAAATTATAATTTAATACATTAATGATCGTTTATATGGCTTAAATTCCATATGAGTTTCTAAATGCGTACCTTGATAGATGTGTAAATCTTTTTAAACAAGATTCAATATATTTGATAAATTATTTTACTAAGGAGATAGTTATTTTATAAAAATATACATACATGATTTGTTTTCACTAACTATGTTTAATTCCATTCTTAGTTTATATTTCGATATATTTTCAATTCTATCTCATCGCATACTCTAAGAAATGAATATTGAAGATGATTTTTTCATTCCAAAATAATTAAAATTTACATTCAATGAATTAATATCCATTAAAGGATAACATATTATTCGTCCAATATCAAGAAAGTTATCATAAGATGAGGTAATATATAAAATGAATGAATATTTAAATAAATTAATCTTATATTAGGCTCAAAATTCTAAATAATAACACCAAAAGTTCAACGTAATTCATTACATAAATAACTAGCCATAAAACTCTTAAAAAATATTATCGATCCATTTATAAACCCAAAAATCAAAAATATTTAATTTTATATCCTCTAAATATCATCATAAAATATATATTCCAGAATCATTAGTCACATAAAAAAATTTATATACTATAACACATAGATATTTTTAAAATAATTATATAATGTTCGATAGTGTATATGACCCAGAACACCGATCTTAAATGAACCAAAAAATATATCAAAATTATAATCTATCCATTTATTAGTAGAGTATTAATATTATTAAATAAATTAAGAAATGTATATAAATTTTCCACTTAATATAAATATATTGATAAATTCTTAGTAAATAATCACACAATTTTTAGTAATTTCCTTTTAATCATAATAAATATGATTTCTTCAAAACAGATTTTTGTTGATTTTTATTAAAAAATATTGTAATTAATTTATTAGAATTTAGTAAAATTTATTTTTTAAAATTAAATTCATTTTTTTAGTCAAAAAATCAAAATTAATATAGGGTGAAATATTGGGATTTTTCAGAAACTAATGTTTTTTAGTGAATTGTGAAAAAACATTTTTTGTAAAACATTCATTTCCTTTCAATAAGTTATGTAATTTAAATGTAAATATATGAATTTAATATTATATAAAGTAAATTAAGTATTATTTATATATATTTAATCCAAATAATAACATTTTAATCATTTTTATAATGAATTTTTGGTATTCGTCTCTTTTTGGGTAAAAAATCCATTTTTCTGAAAACTCTTTTATAGTGAAAAATACATCTCTTTTTAAAGTAATTTAATAAATAAAACCTATTTGGAAATTATTAAAATTAAAACTATAGATTATATATATTTAAATATTAATTTATAATAATATAATTATTATTAAGAGTCATATAGTTAATATATAATAATCTTACGCTTAAAAAACACATTCCATGAGAAACAACCTTTTCTTCATGTTAGAAGGATTTATATTAAATTAAATTCTAAAACATAAATTAATTAAATAATTTAAAATGGATAGATTATTTTTAAACATAATAAGTTATATTATATATTACATTCAAATTACTTTTTTATCTTAATGAATACTGAATGAATTAAATCTATTTTTTCACAGTTAAGGTGAACATAGATTTACAAGGGGTTCAATGAGAAATATAAATGTAAAAATAACATAAAACCCTTTTTAAAATGTATTTTACGTCCATATATCAACCTTATATCATCTAAGTCAACATAATGTTATATTCTCGATCCTCGTAACATGTAAAAAATGTGTATAACACTTTTTATTTCTACAAATTGCATGTGTGTCCTCCCCCCACATATAAAAGGCCACCCACTATCCTCTGCTAATAAATCCTCCAAAGAATTTTAGTTTTGATAATAAATACCAAAATAACTTATATAATTCTATATCCAACTCCCCAAGGTTGTTTTTCTTACAAAAAACATAATTAGTTTTTAATGGAATATATAAGAGGTTTTCCAAAGAAGAGATATTGTCTTTAATCTACCATTTTTCTTTTCTTTATTCTTCAACCTCCCTTAAATATTAATCAACCATAATGAAATAATAACACCAATATATCAAATATTCTTAGATGTCATTATTTTAATGTAATAACGTTTATCTATATCCTCTTCCACAAAGTGGGAAAAACTATTGTTATTGTGTACGACATACTTGGACCACGTAAACTGATGTAATTCATTTTTTATCACCTCAGCTTATAATCAATATTAATAATTTAATTAAAGTATAAATATTATATATTTATTATAATAATATATTATAGAATTAATATATCACATATACCTTCTTCATTTCTATTCTGTGGGGATATGATAACGTCGTTCGAGTGTATGGTAGACAACTGCCTCATGAAGCAATGTGTTTCATTTTTCAATAATGCTTTACATGGATAGAATAAGTATAAATATAATGAATATATATGATATATATGACATTATTATGATATTAATGAATCTTTTTCATTATTAAAAGATAATATACCATTTAATTTCTTACCATTTCTTTCACTAAAAAATGATAACGCCATTCGTGTGTAAGGGTAGACTACCGCCTCCAAGAAGCGAGGTGATACATTTTTCATCACATAATACAATGGATGATAAATATATTATATTTATATAAATAAAAGGTCATTTCATATATTTAGATCATTCTTTATTGTAAAAATATTAAATACCTTCTTTCTATAATGATCGTTGAAAAATAGAAACATTACTCATGAATATGTACGACCTACCGTCTCTTGATTATAACACAATTTATTTTTCAGAAAAATTATTCACGATTGTTTTTTTAATTATAATTTCTGAATAAAAATTATCATTATATCATTATTTTTATTCTTTATATAATGTAAGAATTAAACCTCGGACCACGATCAATATACTAAAGCTGTTCTGAAAATATGGCCAGGCCATCCTAAAAACACCTGACGGGGACTTAGCTAATTAAATATTTTAATATTAAACTAGAAGAGAGAAAAATATTTATGCATATTTTATTTAACTAGGACAAATTTCTTAATAAATAAAATTATTTATATAAGTATATTATACATGAGTTAAAAGGCTTTCACGGGAAGTCCAGATTCGAGGTAAGGGTTTCTCATCTCCCTTTTACATTAATGAGACATATTCCATACACACACATAATTATACTATATGGTGTATATATATCCTTTTAATTTGATTTATGATTATTTTAAAGAGAATTATTAGGATTTAAAAATACATATGAGGTTATCTATTTTATAATGTAAAGAACCCGACCATGATATCCCAAAGTTGGTGTCTACATTATTATAATGTCATAAGATAGAAGGAGAGAAATATCAAAGGACATAATAGTTTAATAATATTGTTAAAATAGATACATAATTTAAATTAATATTATAATTGAAAAAAATAAAATTCAAAATGTATTTTCCTTGAGAATTCCATATTTCTCTTATCATATTTGTCCATATCAATTGAAAAGCACATCCGTATATCCAGGGGAAAGAAAAATATAAGAAAGTGGGCAGATCAGAATCTCCGTAAGGGTAATAATACTGTAGAACATATAATGAATAAAAAACATAAAAAATATGGAATGTAGAACATATGAAACAATTTCCATTTAAATAATAACTTGAGCATAATATGGAAGGAATAAATAAAGATCAAATAAATCTTTTTAAATAACCACATGAGCTTGAAACTTATCCACGATTATTCTAACTAATCATATAATCACATTGAAAATAATAAATGATCTCATAATGATGGAATTTAGAATGCCAAACATATGATGAAAAACTATAAAGACCTTTGAAATGAAAATTTAAATCAGTGCGTAATAACCCATCTAATTTGGTCAAATAATTTGTCTCATGAGACCTATTGATGCATAAAGGGGATATTTATAAATGTTCCCACCCATAACATACTATGTCTAATTAATTCCTCCTATTAAATAATATAATCTAAAATAAATAAACATACTTATTGAAAAACTAACATAAAAAATGTTAATCCTGAACCCAATCAAATAAATATAATCATAAACCATCAAGAGTAATATGGTAAATGGTAATAAAATTGTACCTACTTAGTCAAATTGTTCATAAAAAATTCAATGAAATAATAAGTATGATATCAAAACAACAATCCCTATTTGTTAATAAGTACAATAAATAGTTGATGTTGTTGATAAATAAAAATACCATAAAAATATATTTAAATAAATTCTTGAGGAAAATACCATTATAATTTTAGAAATTACATTTAAAAAATTTTAAAATGATTTATTTGAAAATAAACATTGAATATTATAATGTAATATTTAAAAAATTGAGTTGTAATGATTATGGGAAAATTGTGTCATGTCATACATGTCAAAAAAATGATTTCATATTTTTGGTTAAATTAAACTTATTTGGGAAAAAACATGAAGATTCATTTAAAAACAATTTTTAAAAATTAAAAAACGGGTTAAATTTTCTTTAATAAATCATTTCATGAATATTAAAAACATTTTTAAAAACACTTCTTGAAAACAAGAAACTATAAGAAAACTTGTTTTTGACAGAAAAGAGAAATGATGTTTCCTTTTATTGAAGATAGTTTCTCAATCATTTAAAAAAATAGAGAAAAAATATTACTAATTCTATAAAATGTCTTTAATAAAAAAATTATATTGAAAAATATTGGTTTTATTATAAGAATACAGAGTAATTTCCCCAAGGTAGATTTAAATATAGAAAATCTTGAATAATGATGAGATTATGAAATAAACCCTTACCACTTTAGTAACTTTTAGATCATAAGAACCGTAAAGGAAATAACATCAAATGAATCTTAAAATACCATGAATATAAATAAATTCATGATATAAAATATCAAATATTATGTATATACATAATACAAAAGAAATAAGTTGTGAATATGACATATGTCTCTTAGATAAAAAAAGTGCGATGAGAAACCCTTACTACAGATTTGAATTCCTTGTAATGTGTCCAAAAATAATAATTTAATGGTTTTTATCATGTTATTAATTTATATCATAACAATATTTATTTTTATAATACCATATGTGATCCTCTCGTCACAATTTTCATCCTATTTATTAGTAATATTCCATTATTTTAATTGTTTCATGTGTTAATCACCTTATCTTCTCATGTATGATTTGTTATGAAAGTTCATTTATTGTACAGTAGATATAGATCCATCATCTCAAAAATTATTGTACTGATATAAATTTTATTTTACTCATTATATTAATTTTTATAATAATTCTTGAATGTTTTACATTTAAAATAAATCGTATCTCTTTGTAGAGATAGTAGGCCGTATGTACATAAGAATACCAATATCAATATAATAATGGGTGAATGGGTAGGGAATTGTATGATTTATTAATTTTATAGAATTTATATCATGTAAAAAATATCACATATTTTCATTAAATTTATCTATATAACTTTCTATTTAAAGCGTAATTAAAAAACAAAATCATATCACTTTGCCAGGGAGTTGTCTGCCGTCCACACAAGTAATTTTATCCTTGATGGGTCCTAAAAATTATTGCATACGAGAAGAAGAGAATTCCATGATCTTTAAAAAGGTTGTAAATAAACCCAAAATAATAATTTGAGGAAAATATAAAGCCATGAAGGAAGTCTCATGTCTGTATAGTAAAATTTGTTATGCAGACCGCCACTCCCCATAGAGTTCCATTGCTTCACGAATGCCTCCCGAACGAAATTATTCATGTTTGGGGACTGTACTATCGACACCCAAAAAAGAAAACCATGTCATTTTCTAGGATAGGTAGTGATGGTTTCCCCTGCAAATGATTACTCACGGTGAAGGAAGTCGTTCATTAGATGAGGAGGTATTTTCGGTGTCTACAAACAAAATCAAGTCATTTGTCGGGCTAGATGGTAATTTACTACCTCGTGAATGACTGAAACACAAAAAAAAAATTTATGAGTAGAAAAATCTTCTTTGGACTTTATCAAATTAATCCCCACAACCCATCATTGATGAACTTTCATGTTTATATCTGGTCACTTCGTTCTTCTATTAATGACCCATGAGGGGAATTGAGGGAAAACTGAAAGCATGATCGATGAAAAAGTGATGCAAAAAGAGGAACCTCATAGAAACACTAGTAGGGTCATCAATTACCAATAGATAGAGATAAAACATATAATTAATGATGAAATAAAAATCATCCATCTTCCCACAAACATTAAACCCCCTTTGCAGATACCACTTTGCAGGGTATAAACTGATGACCCATTTTCAGAACATGACCCTCTATATAAAAACTCTATGTGGGAAGAACCATAACCTACATTGAAAAACTCAACATGGGAGGAAATTGACCCCATGTAGAAAAAAAATACAAGGATAAAATCTAACCCGGTGTGGTATCACACTAAGAAGATGGAATCTGGGTATGTGTAGCATATTATTGAACAGGCGATAGCCTCACTCGTGTAGAAATAAGCTATGTGGAGGGAACCTCATCCCGCATAAGAAAATGCATTGTGGGATAGGAAATCCTAAGGTTTGTTTACCCTCTACCTCCCACAGATACCTTACATCGTATCATCAGGCCCCACTTTATCCCCTCTATAAACCTGTCTAATGGTATTAGGTTGATTCCTCTTCCAAAGAAACCCAACATGTATTATCAGATTATTGAGAACATTAGTGTGTCCTCTCAAGTCTACATACCTGTGGTAATTAGACTCCCATATTCAACCTCTTCAACAAGAGGGACCATAGAAATGTATTTAATTTTATATTTACATGGTAATGAAGCATCCAACTATGGATATTATCACATGAACCTATCTATTTTAGGGATTGAGGGGAAACATCATCCTTTACCTCCATCGAGGGCTAGTGTTGGTCACTCCTCCCTTCCCTAAGGAATAGTAGGGAATCCCAATTGGAATAATACCCTAGACATTAATTTAATAGATGAATCTCTGGATCATCTTCACTAGCTCGGGTCATAGCTGGATAGATCATCATATGTGACTATCCATGTTACCAAAATATAAGAGGATATGGGAACACTCAAAGCCCTCTCCCTCTCTATTTGGGCTCTACCATCCATCCACCGGTGAACAAATTAGATTGTATGTCTTATGATCTACTAATTCTTCTTGTTTATCTCACTGAATATGACTCAAGTGGATTTAAAGGATAGTCGTGATTATGAAATCTATATGATCCCAAACATCCAATGGGCCTTCAATATGGTATCAATCACAATCATGCTTAATGGGAATCATTTTTATTATATTCCCTAGTCAAAATCACCATTATAGAAACATCAGCCTCTTATACGGAATAATCCCCAATCAGGCTCAATGGGAATCTTTCTGAGTGTAATCCCCACTAATATCACCTCGAATGAAATTAATATATAGTACAATCCCCAACACACCACTAAATTTGTGGTATTTGATTCCCAACTGACTAGGAAATGTATGAAGGATCCCCGAGGTCCAAACCTTGCACCCAAATTCACCCCAATGTTCTTAGATACACATTCACAATAGGGTAATACAGACATAGAAGACCACATCTCTACAAGGTACCTTGGGAAGATTGAACAGAATTCCTACTCCAAAATTTGACTAGGGATATTTTTCTTGAACTCCTTGCTGCAAGACATTAAGATGTATGGTTTGGTCCTTTTCACATGTTTATAATAGGTGTTGTGTCCTGTTAAGTGGAAATTAACTACATGGATGACATTAAAATATAAAGTGAAGCATTGTATGCCTCAAAACCAACATCTTTCTTTATGGATGAAACAATAATATCTATTAATTCAATAAAATGTTTCCAGTAATGGAAAACCTTTGATACAAATAGATATACCCATCAATAGAAAACCTTAGATACATACAAATTATTCTGAACCCATGCATGTTCTTAATTGATCATCACCTAATGGTAATCCATATTATACAAAAAACGGAATAGAAAAAGGATTCATGAACATATCCTAAATATATAAGAGGGTACTAAAATATGCAATTCTTTTCCCCAAAAGTGTGTGATGAGACCAAATTCCCATCCTATTGACTAATGTGAGTTCTTAAGTATCCTTGGAAAAGTTCCCCAATAAATTATTTCCTTTAGAAATTATTTCCATGAGTCATCATAGAAATGGGATCAATTCAGTGTTTTAGGATAAATGAACAAAACCAACTGGATATCATTCAGATATAGTAAACTCGATGTGAATTATTGCATGAAACTTAACCCCCTCTAATCAATAATTGGATTACTGACCTCCATCAGAAACAAAACGGTGAACCTGATGTGAATCCTTACCAATGTGGTTGTATTACACAACATCAGGTTCATTTTTTCATAAATAATGGTAGAGGTTGAAATAGGATAATCAATTATACTTGTGGTCATGAGATGCTACTTTGAACATTTTTTTCTATCTTGAATTGAGTAATATATTGATGTCACTTTTCACTAGAACATTCATCAACCTAATGGTGTCTCACCAGCTTTTGAAAACACATGCATCAGCCACTGCATAAGCTTGGTCCTCAACTAAACATAAGTCACTCTCACCCGACATGGTTCTTCAATGTTGAGTTTCAAATACATTAGTCTGATAGTACCATGATAATGGTACTTTCCCAGCATTAGAGCCATATCTATAGGCCCTCTATTCCATTAATCCATGCCAGTTGTCCACCCTGTTATAGTCTTAGGTCCAGAAACAAACGACCCCAATATTTATCCAAACCATTTCAAGAGACATTCTATAGAATTTGATAATGAGTGCCTCCCTTACCTTAGGATGTCTCATGAAGTCAATGCCAACAACTTCATCCCAGTTTCACAAGGGTCCCAACTGATAACCATACCAGTAATCATCACCGTTAATGTTATGTGACCCAAAATCCTCTCCTTTAATTATAAACTTCTCAAGGGACCCAAAAAATGTCAAAAGACCCTAGGTTCCATGGGAATCCCATAAACAGATACAATCAGACAATCAAGAAGAAGACATCACCCTTAGTCCTATTAAGAATCCCAATAAGTAAATATGGTGACAAATTATGAGAATATCAATGTTCCTAATCATTATTATCTATCTTGTCAGTCAAATATGATGGAAAACCATTATCAGATGAAAATTACATCATGTTCACATCAATAATTCAATGTAAATATGGTAGGAAACTTTAATAACACGAAAATTCATGCTCATTCACATAAAGACCTCCATGTAAATGTGGGAAAAAAAATATATGGAGATGTATTCCTACTCACTCTTATCAATACCATCCGTCTAATATGTAGGAATACCATAGAAGATTAAAATGTAAACCAATGAACATCATGTATGCCAGTCAAATATGGGGGAACACTATGAGAAAATAAAAACTACTACTCATTCATTTCACGCCCTTAGGTAAATATGGTGGCAACCAACTATGAGTATATTTAATGTTTAATGGAAGGACATTAAGACCTACATGTAAAAACGGCAAAAAACTACAAGCTGACACATATCCCTACTAAGGAACATGAACCCCCCAGTCAAATAAAACAATAATTGGAGAATGAATATTACATATTTCGGTTGTGAATCAGGGACAGACTCTTACCACTACCTCTTCACAAGAGGACTCTTACAACTTACTAGTAAGAAACAGAGGATTGGAGTAGTCGCCTATTTTTTACTGCAAAACACGAATGGTCCTATATTCCCATTCCAAACAAGGAATTACTTCAACATGTCTTATAAGTGATGTATGGTCATAAATAAATCCATTACTATATCCTATATAAATTCCAAGATGTAATCACATCCTTATAAATAGAAAGGATTTGGGCCCACAACCTTGCCTCCCCAAGTGGGGTGACTCAACTACCCAATAGAAATATCAATCATGAGTAGATATGCATCCCTTATACCTTCTAGGAGGATATTTAGCTATATTACTTAATAAATAGGAAATAGGATTGGGGAAAAATTCACATTCCAACTATGGTACACTGGTCCACTTCGGTGGGTGATCCAGGGTTGGAATAAATCCATTACAGAATTTGGGAATATTACCGGCATATCTAGATATCACTTCAAGATCCACTTGAATAGGATCCCATATGTGAAGGCCATCACTCACATCTAGTGGCCCTAGTTTCTTATAAGAGAGACCCTAAAAATAAACCATACCAAAGGAAACTGCAAAATTATGTGGAGACTCATACCCCCACTCAACTTGAAGCTGGAATTATAGAGGCCATTAAATATATATCAATGGTGGATCAGGATATTTTAGATATATTACCAAATTACAGATATGGTAGTAGAAGTTATGAATTCCCTCCTTAAAACATTATCACCAACTGATCTAGTGTTCCTCCCTATAGAATTTACCATGAAGGATTTCTTCATGGGAACAAGTCGATCAATCATGAGATCCTATCTCTTGATGATAATCGTAGTATCCCTCATAATTTCCATAAGATCAAATATAAATATAGTCCTCACCTTTCTATCATCCACCCTAATGTTTCTCCCCAAGTCAGACCTTGTACAAATTCTCCCGGAAGTCAGATATTGAGAAATGATGGAAGTCCTCTCCATGATAACAGTCACTGTGAAGGCGCTCCCCATAGTGACCTCTCATTTTACGAAGAATGTAATTGCCATGATGAGTCAAATATGAGAAATCCCTCATATTCTGAGGTGCTCACAAATATGGGTCCAAAAATTCTCTGTAACCTATCAAGGACCAGTGAAATCATATCTCAATAAAAAGATGGTGTGGGGGAATGCTAATCCTCCATGCCACCACCAGAGTGTTCCAATACCAACAAGACCCCCACTAGCCCCAATTACTATGATAAATATGTAAATAAGTGATCATGTTGTGATGATCAAGTAGAGGAGTCTCTTGTAGAAGAATAAAAATATATCTTTCTTATGAGAAGAAAATTGAATGGGGATGATATACCCATTATGTTTTGGGCATCATCCACTACTCAATTTGATGTCCAAACGGAATTTTCATAAGAATGAACACAAACCAACCATATGAATCTATAATAAAATCTCTGCCACCTAAAATAAAAATTCTTACAATATAATTGGTATGTAGACAATGTTAAAATATTCATAGATATTACTCATTAAATTGACTTGTAATCCCTTCTGTGTAGGTGATGACCATAATAAGAGAAATGATGAAAATATCTTCAATCATCCTACCTGAATGCGTTTCATGAGTTGCCCTATCTAATTATCAACACCTTATTTAGTGTTAACAACTGAGAATTGGGGAGCATATATCTTTTCATTTCACCCCACACCATGTTCAAAAAATTCCATTGGAAATGAAATCTTGTAATGTCATTATTCAAAGGAGGCTATCAAACAAAACCCATGCCCAGAAAAAAAACATAGTAAACATAAATTGACATTGAATAAGTTGTAAAAGTGTTTGGACCAATGAGATAAATACATCAATAAACTTTTAAACTATGGAAGTAATAAAATTCAGTAGGTTTTTTGAATAAGGTAATCCAATAATCAAGAACTAGTAATATCCTCAAAAGTCAGAAGTCTTCATGTAGACTCGTCACTATATCTAACTCAATATCAAACAAGGATGCACTAGATCAAGGAAGAAAAACAATATATATAGCCACATCAATACAAAATCACCCCTATACAGTAAGGATAGAGAAATTTTTAACACAAAATAACAATTAAGGACAACAAACCTGGCTCGAGGTACAATAATAAGATAAAAGGAGAGAACCCAACCCGTAGGGCATGGTACATTTTTACCTCAACCACACCATCAAAGGACATTAGTCATTTATCTTTTACGGAGGATGAAAATTTATAGGACCTCCCATTCTATCATGTCTCATGACCTATTTCCCCTTGAAGTTAGTCATATGACTAGGCTATATAGAGGATCCCTATAATCCACCCTTAGCCAAGATTATCAAAGAGGATCCTAGAAAGGAAGGAAAATGTCTAGTAAAGGGCGCATAAAAACCTCCTCTCACTTGATAGCTAGTAAAATTCCTATAATTCATTATGCATTAGTAAACATTATTGAATTGAACCCTAACGAAAAAATTAAAAGCATGAAAATAAATGGGGGGCAGTGAGAGGATAGTTCTATCCAAAACACGGCCCACAACAAGATAAATGAATAAGGTGTGCCTACCCAGAACCAAATAATCACCCTATATTTGGATGATCCCTTGAACAATCCCATAGTTCATTTTCATTGAATCTCTGATAAAATCATTCATGTCCACATATGATATGCATCCTCTAGTAAATGAGGTTTATCCCTCGACACTCGAAGAAAGATTTTCTCAGAAGGAGGAAGAAATGAATGATTTGAGGAAACTCAACATTGATTTTGTCTGAGGTAGAATCTTTATCAAATATTCTCCTTGGGAGGAACCTCAATGTACCCTACCAATAGGTGCACCTCAACAAAAAGAATTTATCTTGGTAATTGAAGTAAGGATAGGGATTCCATCTAAAGTTTCACCATGACCATCTGGTAACTTGGACCTGATCATGGATGTATATCGATATTTCTATCCAATAAAGAGACATCCTAAAGAGTTTCATGTAAATCCTCAAAAGATGTCCCCAATTGAATATCTACCTCAAATGATGGAAAAACTGACACATTAGATCATACTAATTCCTACAAATTGCCATGATTATATTCAACTGAGGACTCATCAAGTGATTTTAGACACCATATAGTTATTGGGAGCTCAATTGGAAGCTGTAGAGGAGTAGCATGCACCATTGAAGCCAAGACATAAACCTTATTCCAAATGCGTAAGTAATACCCCACCACCTCCAAACCGTGGGAGTATTATATTACTAATGTTCAATGGATTAGGTGACATAGAATAATATCATATGCATTATGTGTCCAATTGTGATGTCATTATTGGAAATTCTGTGAAAAAGAAGTAGTAAAAAATAGATGATTCATACAAACCATTCATGGTAAATCCTTCTTATGGTACACCAATTTTCCAGCTCTATCGATCAGGAGATGAGAGGATCTATGTCAACCATTCCTCTTTTGGTTCATCTAAATACTAATATATTCAATAACCAGTAGCCTATCAAATAAAAAATAGAGAGAACATAAGAGAGACTCAAATTTTTGTTCCTTATGGAATGTGTTAACCTACTACCTAAAGCCACTACTTCCCTAATAAGATATGATCAATCTCTACATTGAGAACATTCACAACGAGTTGTGATTGCCTCTCATATTTGTAAAATATATAGGTGGTTTTATTTATTTTTATCCATTTCCAAAATAATGGAAGTTTTCAAACAACTAACTAGGATAAAGTCCTTGATAAACCCAACAAGGGAAAAGAGAAGGAATTGAATATGTGACATCATTCACATTTAGGAAAACATTTGTGTTGGCACTATCTTTAAAACCTATTCCATACTTTTCATCACTCATAGGCATCAAAATATACCCTCACCTTGATAGGATGCGAAGATGGGACCCACGTAAAATTAATATGAAGAACAAATAAATAATGTTCACTTATTATGTTATGATCATGTCCATGTCTATTTTATAACCATTATGGACAATGAACGCCTCCTCCTTCCAGAGCCCAAGAGGACTAGCCAGGTAAGTATTTATGATCAAGTAGATTGTTTCCCCTTTCACTGGATACTATGAAACATCATTCCATAATTCTATTTCTTTAAATACATCCTACAAAATAGAAGATTATGGGAAAGAAAAGTTGTGAGGGCCACAAGAACAAGAATCATATATTTCCCCTACTACCCATGAGGTTGTATTTGAGGGGAAAGAGGTTTTTTAAAAGAATGTAAAAGATATTGGATGGTTGTATGACTTTTAATAAATTCAAATTAACTAATTGTACTATCCAAGAATAGTTTAAATGACTCACTATTCCCCCAACTGCTTCTAATTCTACACAATTTTCATCATCATCCCCCACAATTCCAAAATCCAATATTTCAAAAAGTGGATTGACCAAAAAGTCTAAAATTTAGCGATAGAGGTTGAATGTTCATCAAGGACAAAGTTGGATTTTAACCTAGTGTAATTTATTCCCTCATATCCGAAACAACAGGCACTACCTTTCCAAATGACACCAATAGGGACAACCTACCAGTTAAATTCATCAAAGGAGGATGAGTTGATATTTAGTTCCATTAATTTAATTCACATAATGGATCCTTTATCTAAAAATGATTATGGCTATGAACTGAGTTCCACACATCGAATTGGGGAACTATAGGTGGAGGCCACATGAGATGAGGATATTGGGGATGACATTGTCATGATAGGAATTTGAATTCTATCCATGTATCTACTTAGACTGTCAATTTTGTAGAAACCTGTGGAAGATCCCTTTAGAGATTCGAACAAGAGAAGGTAAATCTACCTAAACTAACCAAAATTCACACTAACCCTATCACTATGGAATACCAATCGGAGGGGGTAAAAGCTTCTTATCACCCTCGACAGGCAAGAAGACTTTCCTATCCCAACCCACCAAGGACAGGAGAAACTAAAACACTTGTTTTGGGGGTCGATCCATCTACATTGAACATTCAAGAACCTAATGTGCTTATAAAGGAGAATCCCATCCTAAATAAGTAATAGGATTTACACCATAAGTATGATATAATGAAACATTATGGTTTGGTATCGGCCACACAATTGATCCTGGAAGCCATGAGTTTATCAAAAGACCACAGGGAAGCACTCATATAGGCTTTGATAAGCCCCAAAGAGTTTTAATATTAGGTAGCCACTACTGAGGTATATTGGAAAAAGAATAATCATGTGGAATTACATATGGTTATCTCCTTCATATATCAATATGAAGATGTCATCATATAGGGACATATCATACCCTTTTAGTTATCCAGTAGGATAAATGGTGTTAATGGTCAAATATTTTCATTTAAAATGGATCCATATTTAACCTCATTCCATTATGAACACTTCATAGGTTGGGATACGATGAGGATAACCAATCCCATTGTGCCATAAAATTGTAGGGTTATGAAAAAAGTGAGCAGAATACATTGGATAAAATCAATCTCAATTCTCAATTTGGAGACCAAGTAGCTGACTCAAAATTTCTATTGGCTCAGTAAGACACGACCGTAAACAAATTTCATTGAAGGATATTGTTTCATCATCGTTAAACAATCCCCTCATCATACCATCAATGCACCACATATTGTGTTAATGGATAAAGCAGCACGATTCATGCTGATAAGGCCACATTCAAATCATACGATTCATACACTATCGATACATGATTCCATCATAGGGAAGGGAAAAAAATCCATGGTTAATGGGGTTTCTTAGGACACCACACCAAATAGTTTAGAAATGATCCTAGCCAACCCCTTAAAATTTATCATTGATAATTTTTTCTTTCCCATAAATTATGTCGAGTATATAAGACCAAACATATGTGTATATTCCCAAATATTTATCATTTTTATCATGAAAACTGAGTCTAGAAGTGTTGAAATGTTTTCTTACTCCTCACACAATGAAGAAATATTTGAGAAAAATGACATTATTTCCACCCCAAGGATCCATGATATCCCTGAATCACTAATTATGGTAGAATTAGTTTTTTCAACAACTAAATAGGATGAAGATACTCTTTATCTATCTCTAAATCCATCATCTCCATAGTTTCAAAAAAATCCATCATCATTAGTTGGGTTAGATGAAGTTGCTTCATCATTAGAATCCCAAAATATCAGATTCTCCCACAATATTGGAGAATTGTTCCAACCTCTTGCTTCCTATATGGAATAAGAGAAAAAATATGAAGGGGAGGAAGAAGAGGATGAGGATGATCTTAAGGACACCCCTCAAACATATGAGAAAGTAATATTTACCACCACTGATGAACATAGAGAAATATAAATGGGTTAAATAGAATACCCATGACCCACATTGATTAGTGAAACCATGTATTATGAAGAATAAGAGTCATATACCTATTTATTGAAGTAGTATCTGGGTGTGTTTGAATGTAACTACAAAGAATTTTCTATCCTCCATCTCAAGGTGACTAGTCACCACCTGAAACTTTTAGAGGACCACTAGGACTAGAAATAAGCAGCCAGAAGGAAACACCTGACCCATGCTGCCAAAATTGATTCTAAAGATTACATGATCATATGATCCAACATAATTACCAAGGTTCAATTTCCAAAAATTCTCACCAATATAATCCTGATATAGAAGAAGTAATTGAAAAATAATAGTCTACATTTATTTTAGGGATATCAAATGACACTGCCCAAAGGAATATTTCCTAGTCCCGATTGTAGAACTACAGATTGATGAAACAACCATATATCAGGTTCTATCCTTCATGGATTACTACTCAATATAAAATAAAATCTAAATGGCCTAGAAATATGAAGAAGCTACTACCTTTTGGACCCCCATGGAGTATTTTTCTATTGCGATATTCCCTTTGGTGTGAAGAATCCTGAAACTACGTACAAAAACACCATGCATCACATCTTCAAAACCTTCATGGGAATGTTTTTCAAATTCTGTGTTGATGACCTAGTGTATAAATCTCAAAAATGATCTGACCACCTAGTAGATCTCTAACTAATCTTCAATTAACTGTGAAATAACATCCTGAAAATGAGGCCTTGAAATGTCATTTAGGCGTTACATCGAAGAAATTTATTGGCTTCATTGTACACCATCATAGCATCGAAGTCGACCTCAATAAAAAGAAGGATATCCATGGAATTCCCCCCTCCACAACCTCATTGTTTTAAGAGGAATTCAAGTATACTTTTCTGACAATCGGTATGTCATAGAAAACCTTGCATGAATTTTTTTTCCCTTCACTAGGTTGATGAAAGAGGGGTTTACATAATAGTGGACTGTTGATTATCAGAAAGAATTCAAATGTCACAAGATATATATCTTAATCTCACCAATACTGATGCAACCTATCAATGTAAGTACTCTTATTTTGAATGTTACATCCATAGAGAGATTACTAGGTTCCTTCTTTCGAAAAAACAATAACACCAGAAATGGGAACAACATTTATTATCTCATTAAAACCATGATTGATGTTGAAAATTGTTATTCATAAATCGAGAAGAGCTATTTAGAACTAATATTTTCAATATAGAAGTTGAGGCACTACCTGAAGCATCATGAGGTCAGTTTGGTATCCGGTAGTAATCTACTCAAATACATTCTAAGCAATGTGATGTTGACTGAGCATCTATCATAGTGGTAAAATGTGTTGCATCATTTTTACATTCATTCCATGCATTAGAAAGTGGTAATAGTCCTGGTGTTAGTAAATTTTAAGGCATGTAATTCCTTTAAAAAATGACCTCATTTTACTGCAAACAACCCGATGAAGTGGTTTTCCCAATTCAAGGACCCCAGATATGGTAGATGTATTTTGATAGTGAATATAGAAGTTTAAAATGGAATAAGATTTAATAAACTATTCTAAAAAATGTGGGGATGGTATTAGTTCTCATCTCACTAGTAATGAAATTCATTCCTCACTCCTTAATATTGCGGGAAGGGTGTACAAACAATGAGGCAGAATATTATGAACTCATTACAGGGATAGAGTTGAAAATTCAGGTACAAGTCAATCACTTGAATATAAAATGTTATTCGAAAATAGTCATGAAACAAATCAACATGCATTATTCCATAAAAACGGATGTTCTAATACGCATGATAAACCAAATACGATGAATAATGGTGGAATTTCCTTTGGTGGAAACATTGAATCACTTTAAACATCCATAGACCACCCAAGATAATGCATTAAAAAATGAAACCACAATTCTAGTTGATCCAAATTAGGATCAAATAGTCATTATTATTGCGCATCACCATATATTTTAAGATTTCATTCTAGATAATACTGAAGAGATTGATTAGATTATCCCCATCCTTGAACCATATGGACATACTACCAACTAGATGAAATCCATTATGGACTACCTTCAAAAGGTAGAAATTCCACTATATAGATCTTGAAGAAAGAAAATATTAAGACAAACAATTAAATTTTTCTATATGAAGGAACTAATCATCAAAAGGTCCTATATAAGTAGAGAATTGATGGGGTCTTTCTCAGGTGTGTTGATAGAGAAGGGACCTCTACTATAATGATGGAAGTTTACACTACATCATGCGTCACCCACTAGTCACATTCCAAGAATTCCCATCATATATGTAGGATTGGGTAATAATTTCCCACCGTAACAAAGGAATGCACTAAATTCACCAAAATGGTCCATTCTAACCAGGAACATGCCAAATTCATTCACTAACCCCCAGTGTTTCTTCAGACAACCAAATACTTTTAATCATTATACATATTGGGAATGGACATCATTGGACCATATCCTTTCACTACATCCAAACAGTTCAAGTACATTATCAGTATAACTAACTTATTCTCCATGTGGGCCGAATCCCTACCCATCAAAGAGGTTAGGGAAAAGACCAGTTTTAGTTTCATGAGATAGAAAATCATCATCATATTTAGTGTCCCTCATTTAATACTAAAAAAATTCCACCAATTTATATTCTATAGAATTAGAAAAACTATTGCCCGGGTATGAAATCAAGTCCATCCATTCATCACCTACCTATAGTGGATAATATACATATAGATTCCCTCAACAAGATCGTATGAAATATAATATAGAATATTTTTGTTAAGGATAAAAGGTCTTAGTAGGACAAGATCTTACATAATTTGTGTTATTACTAGAAAATTTATTGCACTACCATACATGAGAACATATACTCATTAGAATATGTTATTGAGGTGGTTCTTTCCATCGAAGATCAATTTATATCACTCTGAATTACCATATGTTATCATTTATCTATATATGAGTAATCCCAAAAATGGGTGGATGAAGTGGAGCGACCGGATGAGAAGATATATGAAAGCTTTAATTATTTGGAAGTCCACCAAAATTGTCTTGATGATCCATTAACAAGAAAGTTCACCTCTGGTCATTCTTTAAGGGAGAGATGTTGTTGGTCCTTAAAACTCTGATGATACTCAAAACGAAACATCCAATGATGGAGCCATATGGGGTTGGACCATATACCATAAACAATTTCTACTCTAGTGGAGCTGATTATTTAATCTTAATGGATGAGAATTTTAGCACTACCCTAACAATGAATTGTTATAGAACAAGTATTTCATGTAATCACAAGGCACAATAATCTAGAAAACGTGTTGTTAATTTCATGGTAGGTCATTCATATCACAATAAAATAAACTGTATCACAACAATTTCATTATTAAATGATGTTGAACTGCAAAACACCATATGTCCTCACCAAAGAGGATATTTCCCTTGACATAAGTCTTCTACCATGCAGTTATTAAGAACTACATGAGGATTAATTCCTGTTGTCACATGATACGTAATGTCACCTAAACATCTTGTGTTAAGACCATCCAGAAATGTCACTCTATTTAAAAATGATTTTGTTACTATCATTTAGCCTCAAGGCCCCTTTTCATGTCGGGATTATGTTTCTCTCTAGTAAAAAAATCCTCCCCATTATAATAATACATATTCATCTTGATCAAATGATGTTAAACTAAATGGTACATTATAAATGTCTCATGATAATTAAATACAAGACAATATTACAGTCACTGTATGATGTTAAACTACACAACACCATTTTTTCTCATTTGAGAGGACAGTTCCCTCAACATAAGTCATCTAAATTACTGTATTCATAAACTATATTTATCTTTATTCCTATAAACAATTGATACGTAGTGATTCCTATATTATACATCATAGTCTATCCACCCCGAAAGTAAAAAATCCCCCCTTCTTACTTATGGGTCAGACCTAAACATGGATATTTATATCAAGACTATGTGTGGATTGATTCCTATACACATAAGATATATATATTAATTCATAGTACTCATGAATTATGACTATTTGTAAGAAATAAGAATTTATCCCCAAAATGTATAAAAACTAAATTGACAGACGAGACTCCATAGTGGGTCCAATTTATAGGTTTATTTCATGAAACATGAACTCTCCATACACATGAGTTAGATCCATGCAGGGAAGCATGTTTAGAACTATTTGTAGATTTATTCCTGCCAACACATGATATATAATGATTCTCATACCAGTAATCCCAGGTCTAGACATAAAAATAAAAAAATCAATAAACAAATTATTGCCTTTACATACAGATCAGACATGAGTGGAGAACTGGACTTCAGAACTATGTATGGATTGACTAATTTCATCGAAACATATACAGTGATGGCTTGAACACTAATATTGGGCCCATCTACAATGAAGGATAAAAATTACCCCCTTCATGTGTACATGTCAGATCTGTAGAGGGATTTTTTTGAGAACTACATATGGATTGATTTTCAATTGTGGGTAATATATAGTGATGCTAAAATTTTTCATCCCTATACAACCACCACAAATTCACGATTCCCCTATCCTTCATTTTATTGCCTCCTCATGGAACAATAAACCTTTTACACCCCTTTTTCTCACACTAAGCATAGCTCATGTGGGATTTGAAGTTTTGGGAGGGGATTCCTCATAATATCAAGGCATATTAATCCACATTAGAGTTTCTATGGTCTTGTTAGTAAGACCTTAAAAGACACACATGATGATCTTACCACATGAAATTTAAACAAATGGTTATATATTGTTTTAGAACTATGTATGGATTGCCTATGGCTATTGTAGGATACATAGCGACACCCGAGATTTTAATCCTTTGTATAACCACTATATTTCATCTTCACACTGGGGAACCCATGTACTTACCGCATGATGTTAAACTACAAAGTACCTCAAGAACTATTTATATATTTATTCTCATGTTGAAGAGATGCATGGTGAGACCTAGACCTCATGTCCTAGTCACAGTCATTGGATAAAAAAAGTCTCTTTCTCCTGTATATAATAAAAGATTTATGCAAGAAATATTTAATTTCACTTTCCTCATTCATGGCTCAATCATATAAATAAAAACATCAGCCATCCATATGAGTCAGATATATTTAATGAATTTTAAACTCCAAGTCCAATCATAGTTTGAATGTTTCTTACTTACCTAGACAAATTTATTCTATTCATTATACTCAATGCGTTATAAAATTTTGGATCTTCACAATAATCCTCCATCCATTGGAGTTGTAAAGGGTTCATGTACTATGAAAAAAAATAATTGACTATGAAAAGTATTCCATATCTGGATTTGTATAATTTTCCCACAAAAAATTAATGTCAATAAAAGGAAACTTCATCCCCAGAAGAGGACCCCTTTATTTTCATAAACTCCAATGGAATTTTTTACCCATATAATTTCTCCTGATATGAGTAACCCTAGAATCATGTATTATATATTATTTTTCACTCAAATTTGAGGAATTTCATAAAATGTTAAATCAATGAACCTTTTATTACTCATCAGTTCCATGACATATAGTCTTACCCATAGGACATAAACATACAAGACCCGAGGCCGTCTTTACACAATGATGTTAAACGACACAGTTGATATCCTAATCACATGAAAATAACTGCGCATGACATGATTCCTAATTTTACTAGATGTGGAGTTATTCATGAATCATATATTCCAGGTTCCATCATAAGATAAAAAATGACATTTTCCCTTTATATGGGCCAGTCCTGCATAGGAGGCCTCAATATCAAGAAAAATGTATGAAATCATTCTTTATTTAATGAGATAAGTAGCGACACCCAAATATTATATTCTAGACTCAAAATAATAATAATAAATCCAATCTCCCATATATGAGAGGGAACTCCATGGGAGGGTCCAATATGTTCCCACCCAATTACTGAGCTCATATTTAATGTAAAATGCCCCATTCCCCACACAATAGTTCAATAAATGCATGGGAAAACCTTATAAGAACTACATATGGATTGATTCATTCTATAATAGGATATATAGTAACACCCATATCTCCCATAATGGGTTTACTAGTAAAAAAGTCAAAAATTTCCTCTCTTTATACATGGACCAAACCAGAACGAGGGATCCTTCCTAGAACTACATGTGGTTTGACACTCTTTTTTATAAGATACATAGAGATTCCAAAACCTTATATGTTATGCTCAACCATCATAAAAATAAAAGAATATAAATCATTTTTTCATATTTACGGTTCAGATATACATAAGGGAGGCACTATTTTCCCATTCTTGGGAAAATTTGACATGAAATTCTCTTTGAATGACCAAGAACCATTCATTTCATAAATGGTAAGCTATTTTCATGGAATTATTAATATCCAAAAATATCCCTAAACATCGAAAATTTAGGTTTAGTTTCATATGGAAACAATTTACTTAATATGCACAATAAACCCTAGTTGGGTCTTTATAAGCCAGCCACAAACGGCCTATCAACCAATGGTAAATTTTTCCTTTTGAAAGTTTTTTCCTATATCTGCACATCTTAATAAAAATTTAATCCCATGTAAACCCTAAAATTAGAATCCCCCATATTATAGCTTATGACCTCAGCCCTTCACAGTTGAGGGTGATTGAACATTCTTAGACAACCTATAGTGAAAAGGGAAAATCATTTATTACTCAGTCAAAGATAAGTGAACATAAATCATAGAACATGAAATTTATTTTCATAAGATGTTAAATTGAATTTTCTATGTCATAGTTTCACAAAATTAAAAGTCATCATGCTCCAAAACCCCTTTACATAATAAATATTCACGTAGGGGTGGTTTCGCATTCATGGAAAATGTTGACACAGAAACCCTTATCAATTTTAGACATTATTCCCTTGATAAGATACCCTTCATGGTCTTGAGAAATATGAATTTCAAAAATTACCTAGCCTTTAGAACTGGAGGATGAGTTTCTTAAGTAAAACATTGTTAGACTATGCACAATATGCCATGGCTGGCTCTGTAAAGTTTCCCACAAAAATACTTGTCAAACAAAGGTAAAATAATCCTTATTAGTGGCTTATCCTATCTCTGTATTCCATGAAAACATTTTATTGAAAACCATTATTATGGTTAATCCTCAAAAACATTCCCCATATTATGTCTTAGATTCACAAATCACAAAACCAGGGTCCAAAAATACCCCATTATTCTCTGAATACAACTAGGAATTTCATGACCAGTAATCCCTTGATGGGGTCATCACTCCATGATTCTTGGTCAAATCTTATAAACCTAAACATCATTTCATTAGTCCATCGTGAAACAAATTAAACAACACACAAAAATAGCGATGATACTCTCTAGGTTAAAAACCCACAATGATCACCATGGGTAAATGTCAAGTCCCAACATTCTAAACCTATTGTTTTCATGGTTTAGGAAAAACATGATCATTGAAAAGTAAAAAGAGACATAAAACATGTCAAGTAGAAATACCATAAAGGGTAGCATAATAAAAACTCCAGTTATTCCCACTAAGATCAAACCACAGTGAAATTAAGAAAAAATTAGGGTGGTAACAAAAAATAAACAATGTTTGTATGGTTTTTCATGTAACCCAAGAAATAGTTAAAACTATTATCACAGGGATGTTGGATCAAGGAATATTTCTATTCTTGATTATCCAGGACACATGATGCTTTTTTGTTTGAAACTATATAATAAGAATGTAGGATAAAACCCTAAATCCATAAATAGGCAGTCTATCAGAGACTAGATATCCCTTTTGGCATGTATTCAAAATTCCTATTTGGGATTGATGGAATGGTTCAATAGTGACTCTACCATTGTCTTTGACAGAACCAGCCATGAATTTCCTCTACTTGTTTGTACCAGGAATGGTACCACTAGTATTTGAAATAGACTACAATAGGTCTATCTTATTTTATGTATAAAAATCAAAAAATAAAATGGGGGTTATTATTCATAAAAATGGAAAAGTAATAAACCAATGTGAACCCTTATTATGTGAAGTTCTAGCTTGTAAAGAATTTTACAACAAGTAGATGGCCTATGAGATGTTTAGTATGCACAAAACTCCATATGTGAAGCATATGACTGATATTAATGAGTTTAAGAATTACCATTTTTGGGTGATGATGTTTAGATCATGGAAAGGGCATATCAAAAGGAGAAACACTCTGTGGGATTAATGGGAGCTCAAGAGTTTACGGAAGGATCAAGTTCATAGATAAATTGATAAAGGAAAAATTAAATTTCATCTATTTATAGGCATGGTCCTCTCTTTCAGGTCCAATAGAATACTACAAACCAGTTCAAAATAGGACCAATTTCTCTTTTGGAACAACCTTTTCTTCATTCCATTAGGAATCCATTCTGAAGGGGTTCATTTTTTTATCTATAAATTTTTTCAAACCACAATAATATAATACCATGAATAAGTAAAAGGATTGAAAAAACCTAGAAGAAGAATTTTATTACGATTTTCCAAGGGGATTAAGTCACGAATGATGGTTTGGGTCCATGGATTAAAAATCACTACATAGACCTCCACTCTTAATGGCATTCTGAAGTTTCACAATGCACCCTTCCAATGAAATCACTTGTATGAGGAGAAGGTATCATTGATGTGTGAAAATGAAACCATGTCATTTATGGGACCATGTGGTGATTTACACCGCCAAGAATGGATATAAACCATAAAATAAATTGATTTTGGGATGAAATGGTACTTCCAATTCCCCCGAAGAAAACCTAGTAATTTTTAGGGTCGGATGATGATTTTGTCCACTGCAAATGACTACCCCTATAAATGAAATCTTTTATGGTAAACAATATCATAATTGGGATTCCTAAAAACGAATCCCCATGGTCCACTACGGATGATTGATAATACATGTATCTGGTCCCTTAATTCTTCTATAAAAGGCTTAAGAGGGGATCTAAGAGAAACCCGAAGAGACGAGCGGCAAGAAAGAGACACAAAAAAGAAGCACATCAGAGATTAATAATGAGATTCATCGATTTCTAGTAGCTAAACCCAACACATAAAATTAAGTAGGAAATAAGAATCATCCACCCATCCGCAAAATTTAAACCCCATTTGCAGACACCAATCCAGGGGGTATAAAACGATCACCCCATTACGGACATGCACCCTGCATAGCAAAACACTATACTGGTGGAACCCTTATTTCATATAAAAATTATACATGGGAAGAACATTACCCTGCATAGAAAACTTCCACGTGGATGGAACCAATCCCCACATATAAACACACTATAGAGATGGAGCTTGGGTCCATGTAGCACTATACTATGTTGCTAATACCCTCATTCTCATTATAATAATCTATGTGAAGAGATCCTCATCTTTTATACGAACACGCTATACAAAATGGATAATATTATAATGTTATAATCTCCACCTACCATCAGTCCATTGCATCATATATTTAGGACCCATTTTGGATCCTCTGTGATCCAGTCTAACAACATCTAGCCAAGGCCTCTTCCAAAGCCACCTGACCTATATGATCATATTATTAGGAAAATCAGAGTGTCATATAAATTCTATATACATGGGGTAAGTGGAGTAAAATGTGTAATTACATCAACAAGGCATAACCTCAGAATTTATTCAAGTCTACATTCTCATGGTAATGGGTGTTCTATACATGGATGAGATCACATGAACTTCTCCATTATAAAAATTGAGGGGAACCCCTGGCCTTTCCCTTTGACGAGGTTCTGAACTAGTCCATACTCTCTTATTTGGGGACAAGCAGGGAATCCCTCATAGATTAAGGCCATAGAATTTCTTATAAGAGATGATTCTCTTTCTATTATTCTCCAAATCGAGTCATTTCCAGATAGATAAGTAGATGTGACTATTATGGTTACCAAATATTAGAGGAGACATGTGAACTCAAATCCCTCTCATAATTCATTTGGCTTCTAGAATCTGTCCACATATGACAAAATGTGGATCATGTGATCTTCTGGTGTACTGATTCATATTTTTTAATACTGAGGACATATAACATGGGTTTAGAGGTTAATAGTGATCATGAAATCTATGTGATCCCAAAAATCTAATGGGAATCCTATATGTTAAAATCCATAATCATTATCAATGGGCATCCTTTTGAGTGTAATCCCCAATAAAAATAACAATTATAGAAACAAGTGCCTCCTATATGACATAATCCCAAATAATGATCAACAACCATCCTCCTGATTTTATGGCCCAATCATATCTCGTCAAATGGGCTTCATATACGTTGTGAGCCCCAACCCATTCCTAACTACATGGTATTTGATTCTCTAATAACTAAGATATGTAGGAAGCCTCCATGACGTAAAAACCCAACTCTAACATTCACAATAATGTTCTCTGTGCCACATTCCCTCTAGGGTCATATCAACATAGGAGACCTCATCTCTTACAGGTCCCTTGGACAACTTTAGTGTAATTTCTACACCAAACATTGACTTGTCACCTTTCTACTAGACATCCTAACCACATAATGTTAAAATATATGGTTTGGTCCTCATCACATGACCTTAAAATGTGATGTTTCTTGTTATGTGTAATTGAACTATGTGGATTTTTATTCCTCTCCCATGGTTACATAGGAATCATATAATATGGGTTTGATGCTAAAATCAGAACAACTTTCATATACCTGGAAGACAATAAAATATAGATCACTCCACCATATAGATGAAAACCAGAATCATTCAAATGGATATCCAAATAATCTCTTATCCATCCATAAAATGGTACAATTTATATAAAACCTTGGATACATACAAATATCCATATATATGGAGAACCTCATATACATACAAATGATTTTGGAACCATGCACGTTCATAATTGATCATTACCTCATTTTAATCCATATTATACATAATTATGAGTGAAAAAGGAACCTGAATATATCTTAAATCTATAATATTTTCTTAGAATATGAAATATTTCCCCCAAAAGTGTTTGATGAGCCCAAATCCTCATCTTATCGACCAATGTGAGTTCATAAGTGTCATTGTCCAAGACCCACAATGAACAACTTCATTTAAAATTATGCCCATGAGTCACCATGGATATGAGATCCATTGGGTGTTTTTGGATCCATGAACAAAACTCATTGGAGACAATTTAAAAGTAGTTAACCCGATGTGAATGATTTCATGAAACTCAACCCCTTACGATGAATCATCAAATGCCTGGCCTCCATCCAAACCAATCCCATTTTAAAAGGAATGTAATGTAAAAACGAAAATGTTTTTTTAGAACTCCATAAGTGTAATTATATCTTCAATAATAAATATATACATTAAATCCATTATTATATCAAACAGTGTAACATTTTTATGGAGAATGAGTTACATTAGTTCAGGGGGTGGTAGTGCCTCGTACACACGATTTGACTATTTTGTTTCCCATTTGATAGAAGTGGAGTTGGATAAATATTGTTCCAAAAACATATTAAAATCTTAGTATGTGGTATATATTGGTGTTATTATATATTATGTTTTAATACATAATTTATGTTTGTAGAAGAAGAAAGAAAGAATGAGCATAGTGAATATAATTACCTTATATTAAAGAAAACTCATTTGGATCTCCTCTTAATGACCCTAGAGTTGTTATCATGGAAATAAAAGAAGATATATAATGTAAATAATGATTTTGTTTTTTTTCAAGTTTTGGTTGTTAAAAATGGATTGATATGGGTGAATAATTGAGGTTAGTAGTCTACTTTTATAATTGTGGAGGATTGGCATCTTTTTAAATACCCAAAACAATTTTATAATGAGAAGTCAACCTCACCCCAAGTTCCTAAAAGATTGATAAATATTTTAGTGGAGGTATTATATGATTGAAACAAATTACACAAAAACACGTGTTTTAAACATGTTATTCCATAGCCTTTAAGTTTACATAATATTATAATTTATATTTTTACCACCGTAACTTGTATCATTTGATTTACCTAGGTAATTTATCTTTTAATAAAGAAATTTAAATGAGAATTATTAAATAATTTGGTACCACATATTACATGTATGAAATACAATTTATGAAATAAAAATTCTATATATTTGTGAAATTAATTTCATCACAAGCACATGTAACACATAAAAGACACAGTTTACCCTTAACCATTTTAATTAATTTTTTATTGTTTTTACTAATCATTATGAAAAAAAATAAAGTTGAACTTATTAGATAAATAAATTATTCATATTTTAAATTTGGAATCCACATTTATAAATTAAATTCACATAGGTGGTAAAATTCCATTTAAATTAAAACCCACAGACGCCTCGAAAAACGATTTTCACAAAGAGACATTCTAATTTTTTTAAAAAGTTTCTAGAACATAGTTTAATATGACATTGATTATAATGGAAAATATTTCATAAATTTTAATATTATTGAACTAATTTAACTTTATAACCAATTTAAAATAAAATTTATCTTTTTAAATAATCAAAGTAAAAGGGAATATTTCAATAAAAATCATTGTTTTCACTATTTATATAAATTTAATCATTTTAGCAAATTCTAAAAAATTAACAAAAATATAAATTTGAATTTTAGATTTAAAAAATGAAATATATTTTTTTAATAAATAATTTCTAAAATATAGTTAAAATTTTATTTTATATTATGTCCACAATTCAGGGATAATTTTCTATTTCGAAAAATATTTTTTAAAAAAACAATTAATTCTCTTTAAAATGGATGTTATTTTTTCCAATGGATATGTAAACATTGAATTTATTTTATAAATGTGTAAAAAATATCATTTTTAAAATTTATTAATATATATTCATAACCTTCAAATTAATTTATTGTTTAATATGGGAATGTTTATATAATTATATTTTAATAGAGTATCGTGTTTCTTTCAAACTTGGTGTGCATGCATTGAAAGACATTTAAGAGATTGAATTTATTTAAAAATAAAGACATAATAGTCTCATGGTGTTAAATTATATTATAAAATTAGTTTTTCATATCATATACATATCTAATTTGATGTTTTATTTTTAAAAATTTGTGGTGTTATATTCAACCCCGTTAAATACATTTTTCCTCACATTTTAATCATGATCTCACTAATCAATGGTATGAAATTTTAAAATATCATTATTGAAACCCCACATCATAGAAATTATTAATAAAACATCCCCTTTATAAGATAGGAAGGGAGTTATGAAGGTCATATATAATATCACATACTAGGTTTCCTAATTGTAGAGCATTATTGGAAAGTGAAGATATGGACATGGAAGAAAATAATAATGCCAAAGGATTAAAATAGAGTGATATATATCCTTGATCAAAAGAAATTAGATAATATATAAAATTTAAAAACAAAAAACCAGAAATATTTGATGAGTTAAAAGGTTATTTTATTCATAATAAATGAATTTATTAGGTTAATATTCTTATTTCAAGACCCTTTTTTAGATTTGAGAAATTCCATTACCATATAGAAATAGATTATATGAAAATATGGTCAATTGATATATTTATATTTTATTGGAACAATTTCATTTTTTAAATGTTCTTTGATCAATTCCAACTTTGTATCTACGTATAATAAATGATTTTCCAATAGGATATTTTATTCACAAAGCACTAAAATCAATATTTAACATATTGTTGGCAAGATAAATGAATGAAAAGTCATTCCTCTTGTCCCTATATATCGTTCAATTAATAAAATGGTTAGAACATGTTATCCAGTTAAAACACATGTTCAAATTAATCCTTTAGATAAATATATAACATTAGGACTCATTCAAAATATGTTTGACCAAATAAAACATTCCTAAATAATAGAATAAAGATAACTAAATTTGAAATATATTCCCTAGAAAAAATAAAGTGGTTCTTAATGTCACATTCCATATATGTGAATACCTTGATCACTAAAAAACCTTAATCAATATATGTTTGATTACAAAGAAAAATCTCAGGATGTTGAATATACTTGACAAATCCCAAGGTGGAGTAAACTATAGGAAAGATAACATAAACAATGAAATTAGTAACCAATTTCAAGGTCACCAATAATATCTCAAAAAATATAGTAATTATTATTATATCCACATTGGAAGAAATTAAGGTTTATCTTCCCTTATTAAAATATTTTCCAAATTATCATATATCAATTAAATCAATTTTCATAGTACCATTCAATGTACACATTCAAATCCCTAGAAAATAATATCGTAGTGAAATCCTTAATAAATTTTTATAACGAGAATAAAATTGATAAGATACTTCTAAAATATAGTTATTATAACCTACCATTACTTTTTCCAAGAATTCCATGACCATATTTTGAACTTTATTTAGTTTGATATTGTTTTGGGGTGATTCAGGTGAAATTTTGAAAAAAAAACGGTTGTTTTCTGTGATGTGCACAGTTTAACCAAACCATGACCCCTAGTGAAAATCATGCAACCATGGATGGTAGGGGTTTTCATTACTAGTGTACCATTGAAAATACTATTCACCCATATAGTAGAAACCACGAACTATATTACAGTGGTGCATGGTAAGGGTTTATGGTTTTTCTAACCGTGTGACCCTGCACTTTTAATCATGCACATTCAAATTTCTTGTTAAGAAAATTTATTTAAAATTTCTAAGAAAACCATTTAATCTCTGTTAAATATAATTTAAACCTAACATAGATTCCTTAACTAGGAAGCTTCTCTAGGGATAGTTTTGGAACCTATAAACCAATTCCTCGGCAGATCAATGGGTGGTGCATCTTGTTTAATCTACTCCGACAAAGAGAATTACATAATTTTTGTCTTATCCTGCTCTATATTTCACTCCATAGAGATTGTTATATATTGATATTATTAATGGATCTAAACCCCATTTAATTATATCATGAATCTAGAATTTTTTACTGATCTCAATCATTGTCTTCTTTCATTGGTAAATCATGTTACAGGTATTGTGTATTGTTATTCCATGATCAATGATAGGTGTTTCCATTTGAAATTTGACATGAGATTAAACCTTGATATTATGGATTGATTGAAATTTATTTCAGTTAATGTATCAAGACCAAAATGAATATAATTTTTAATTTTGATTTGATTTTTTTTAGAGTTGTCTGGAAAACCCCCAATTCCATTTGAATTGGAATTTGGGTATAGTTTAAAATTGAAGGAATTGATTAATTGATTTGAGAGTTGTTTGGGAAAAAATGGATTAAATTGAAATTATTAAAACATATTATTGAGTTTTTTATTGAATTGGAATGAAATTATTTAAAACCCATGTTTTATTTTTGAAAGTGATTTTGTATTCTGAAAAGTAAATGTGGGAAATTTTTTTATTGTTGATGATTGATTTAAAATGAAATGATTTTACCTTTTTCAATTGATTGATTAAGAACATGCGATCCAAGGTAGTGAGTTGTTATTTGGGATAATAATGAAAGGATAATTATTATCTAGCATTTTATTAATGATGAAAACACCAAAAAAACTATTTAAGAATATATTATTTTTCATGGGATGTTAATGGGTCCTAAATAGCATGGTCCTAAGGGGCATGTGAACACATATTTCTAGGATCGTTGATGTGAGATGTGTTAGGAACCTACAAATAGAAACTGTAATTACACAAAGAAGATGACTATGGTTCCTTTTGTGATTATTTTGATATATATGGAAATGTTTTATGAAAGTTTTTCTCATTCATAGTTATTTATATATACTGTTTTATATAAAATTCTTAGTTAAGAAATGTTTAAAATTTTTCCCATCATTTTTAAATAACAAAATGGTTTTTTAGATATTAAAATTTATTTTCATGCATGGTTTTAATTAAATTGAAATTATTATTTATTCATTTTTATGTAATCTCTTTATGGAAAACTTGGTGAGATCCTACTGGGGTTTGTAGTTCAAACCCTACCATTGGTTTTTGGAATTTGTAGATCTCCTTCTTCTAGATATGACAAAAGGTAAAATTACTATTGTATGAGGATTATATTGTTGATCCTTTGGGATTAGAGTCATGTATTCAATGGGATGTTTTCATTTATCATTTTAGTTGATGATTATGTTGATGATATATTATTTTTGGTGTTGTTATACTTGTTTAGTTTTATATAATTTCTTCATATGGATTCTTGAGAATAATGTCTTGTATCTTTTATTATCAAATGTTTTTGGAAAAAAATTATTCCCTTATTTATATTTTATGACGCCTAGTCTAGTCTCCAACCCACAGGTATTGGGAAATCACTTTAGGCCATGTAAGTTTCAGCTCAGGTATTAGGTTTCCAAGGTATTTGGGACGGTTTTTGGAAAAGTGGTATAATAGGTGCAGGTTAACCATATTTCCTTGATGCCAATATGAAAATTGGGGTATATGGTTAGGAAATATGAGGTAGTTATGAGAAAATTCATGGAAAAATCTCATTGTAATGATATTTAAGTCCCTATGGGTTGTTTTGGAAATGTTTATTTAGGGTTAATCTGATTTAATTCAAGAATTTTCCCTGATTTTAGATTGGATTGGTTGATATCCAAATCTTGATAACTTACCTGATCATATTAATATTCCCATTTCACTTGTTTGAGATGTTGATCATAATAATATTCCAATGAGTTCAATTCTATCTATTGATGTAGTGTAGCATTATTCCTCAGAGAAGTCACGTGAACATTCCCTTGGAGGAAGCTGCTGGTGAAACTTAATGAGCGGATCCTCTTGTGGACCAGAATAATGTTGATATTATTGTACATTTTTTCCAGGATATGGGAGTATAATCTACAACCATTCTCACTCAAGATCCAATTATGAAACCTCATATTTATGAATCTCCGGGTTGTTCCCAGGAGTTCCTTCACCAAAGGCCACCCTCATTCCAAGGCTCTAATGATACTCAAGAGGCTGGGTATTGGTTAAGGAAGATATAGATTTTATTTAATCTCTTGGAAACACATAATTCTATTAATTTTAAATGTTCCTCCTTCTAGCTAGAGGGACCTAGTGAGAGATTTTGGGATTCAATGGTTACAGTGAAGACACATGAGCATTTATAATGGAATGAATTCATAATTCACACAACTAAATAGTTAAATCTATATTTTATGTTTCAAGATAGGGATATTGAGTTTTTAAAACATAAATAGGGTGATATAACTATGAAGTTGTATGCAAATCACTTTTTCATGAACATGTAGTTTTAACCTAAGAGAGTATCAAATGAGAAGATGAAGACTCTAAATTTTGAGATTGGTATTTGATATAGTATTGATTCTTAGGTTTTCATACTGATTAATAATCTTATGCTATCTTGGTGGATATGAAATTAATGTTTGATCTTGACCTGGATGTTTAGTCAGGGTTGATGTGTGAATTCTCTTTTCTCCCACTAGAAGTTAAATGAATTCCTTTAAAGGGAAGAGAATGTGTAATGAGTCACATGGTGGTTCTCAACATCAGGGTTCTTGTGGGCCTTCTATAGTTCATTCGTTTGACTTTCTTCCAATGTGGAATGTAAGGATATTTAAGATGAGATTACACGATGGAACCCAAGATCTGTAGTTCCTATGTATGATCAGGTCACCTATAGAAATTATATTACATCTTTTCTACATAACACAGTGGAATGGATTCATCAGTACCTAAATTTACTATGGTGAAATCTGATGAATCATGAACAAATGGGTTAACAACACTGAAATTTGGAATGAACCTTCTTTATATAGAGGAATAGACTCTGGAGTAAGCTAATATGGGTTCAAATACTATGAGAGGAATCATCACTATTGATTCATATATAGTGAACTATTTTTATGATATTGGTGAATCTCTTTTTTATATCAACTTATATTGTGAACCTGATAAATATTATTATAGAGAATTTTTCTTATACGATGGATATTACTACACCCCTCGTAGCTAAGAGAGTGTAGGATCACTATTTTCCTATACATTTATTCTCTTTATCAGAGATAATATTACCTAGGATTTTCTAATTCTCAATGTGAAAAAACTTGATGTTATTTTAGAGATGGATTTTATTATTTCCAATGTGTCCAAAATTTAATTCTATCTTCAATGGGTCTCCCTTATCATTCATGATGGGGGTGTTTTGTATCTTTCAATAAGTATGAGTCCTGAGTATGAATAGAGCCGAACCATCTTTTATAGAGTTGGGAGAAGTAATATCAATAATTGATTTTTATATGGAGTGATAGAATTTTATTAATGATCTCCCCCTTATTTTCATCAAGTTTCTTAATATTTTTCTTTCTGATTTATCAGTTTTTCACTAAGAATATTGGTAGATTTTTCTATTGACTTAGTACATGGTACTCAGCTGGTATCTATGACGTTATACCATATAGAACCAGCTAAAATGAAATAGTTGAATAATTAGTCAGATGTTTTTTTAGAGAAAGTATTTATATTCCCTGAGAGTTCTACCTTGGGGGTGCCTTTTCTATTTACTAAGAAAAATGATATAACACTTTACCAATGTTTTGATTACCATAAACTCTACCGTGTTTTGATAAAGAATAATTATCCATTACCATAGATTTATGATATGTTTGATTAGTTAAAAAGTGAAAAGTGGTTCCGGATGATAGATCTTCGATCTAGTTATCCCCATTTGGGAATAAAATAATCTTACTTTTAAAAAACATCCTTCCAAAGTATGTATGGAAATTATGAGTGAATTTTAATGCAATTTTGTCAAACCAATTATTCTACATTATTTATGGCTTTTATAATCAGGATATTCCAAAAGTATCTTGATACATTCATCATGATATTTTTGGATGACATCCTTGTTTACTCCTAGTATGAGGATTATCAACCTTGTCATTTAAGAGAAGTTATGTAATGGCTATGAAATAACCAACTTTATGACAAGCTATCTAAATGGGATATATGGATTCAGGATGTCAAATTATTAGGAGACACGGTCTTGGAACATGGAATCCTAGTTGATCCTAAAATTTTTAATTTTTTTATGATATTGGAGAAACCATGTAAATATTTCATGATTTAGTGATTCTTGGATTTAATAGGGTATTATTTATAGTTCATAAAGGATTTATTGAAGTTTAATTCTCTAATGAAATGTCTCAATAAAACGGTGGTGATGTTTTCTTGGGACAAAAAATTTCAATGTTCTTTTTTTGGGATGAAATGTATTTTAAATTTTATGCAGGTGTGTAATTTTATATAGGCCCGGTATGGTTATGTGGTCTTTTACAACACATCTGGTTCATGTATGGTATGTGTTCTTTTGTAGAGTGATCACATGGTAGCATAATGATATTGGAAGCTTATCCATACAGGATAAACTACCAGATCCATTTCATTGAACTCACATCCATGATGCATGAACTTATGATTTAGTGTTATTACATTTTTGGAGAAACGTTTACCTTATATTTTGACTACAAGTGCCTGAGTTATGTTTTCTCCAAATTGTTTTTGAATCTCCACTGCAGGTTTTGGGTGGTGTAGTTGCACTATTTTGATTTAAACATCTCATATTCCCTATGGAAAGGGAATTTCAATGCTGATGCATTAACAAGAAACATTCACACTGAGGCCATAAAAGAAAAATCCAAAGAGTATAACTTGATGTTTATATTTTCAGTTTTCATAGATGTGTTTGGGAAAGTGGGGTCATGGTTGTCTTTTCTAGTGTTCAATTGACCTCTTCTCTCCATGAGATTATTCTTCAAGAACAATTGATTAGTCATGAATGATGTATCATTACAAACTATCTTTATGGTGGGGTGATATTTCAATGTGGTTATTCTTCCCTAAGGGTTTGTTATTCTTCTAGAATTGATATTTTGTTCCATTATCTATTAGGAAATATGTTATGTGGTATCTCCGTAAGTCCCAATGTGATATAAATCTAAGAACCAAAAATATAATTTATGAAATGTGTTGATGATTTAGGTGGATAGGTTTGAGGTGGGAAATCATTAACTTCATTGCATGCTTCTATACTTGCCAACAGGTCTAGGCCATGCACCAGAGACCATCATATTTTCTTTAGCCACATCAAGTTAAAAATTAGATGTGGGATGAGATTTTTATTTTAAGTGATGCTAGGTTTCCTTGTTCCCCGATAAATAAGAATTTAATATGGTTTTTGATCAATTTACTGACTAAATTGTCTCACTTTATACACATTTTTGATACAACCAATGTTTAAGGGTTGTAAAATATCTATATGAAAGATATTGGTCAACTACATGGCGGTCCATATACTATAGTCTCTAATATGGATACCCATTTTACATATCTATTTTGGAGAGGCCTCATGGAGGCACTAGGATCTTATGTTCATTTGAGTATTACATACCATCTATAGACATATGGAAAGACATAGAGATGTATATATTTATTATTAAGGATACACTTCATGCTATAGTTATCAATGTTGGTGGAGATTAGAATGATCATTTGGGATAGTTGAGTTTTATTATCATAATAGTTACCAGTCTGTGATTAGAATGCCTCTTTTCGAGGCCTTGCATGCCTAACTTTGTAAATCTCCATTCTATTGGTCATATATTGGTGAATGTTATTTGGTTGGACTGAGCATTGTTAACAAGACTTCAAAAAATATTCAGTTTATTTTTCAGAGAATGTTTACAACACATTAATAGTGAAAATATTATTTTGATTATCATTGTATAATGTTGGAGTTTTTAGTTGGTGACCAAGTGTTTTTTAATGTTTTATCCAGTTTATTCCATCAAATTGTTTTAGAGGGAAGGAAATATTTCTCTTCATTTTGTGTGACCTTTTTAGGTTTTGTGGAAGGTGAGGATAATGTCTTACCACTTAGAACATCCACCATATTTGAAAACAATACATAATGTGTTCCATGTATCATAGCATTGAAATTTTCATTCTAATACATCTCATTTCTTGAGTTGGGAGATTCACAATGTTGATATTAATTTATCCATGACTAAGTATCAATTAAAGATTTCTCATTCTAATAAAAGGATACCTCACAGGAAGATGATACCTTTGGTATGCGTGATTTGGTAGTGTGGATCTGATTCACATGATACATGGGGGTGTGAGAAACTGATGAGAGGGTTGTGGGATCATCTCTTTGATATGAAAAATTCTTAGTAGAATTTCTAGGGTAGAAAGTTTCATTGTTCTGGAGGTTGAAATATCCTCTTAATTTTTTCTAAGTATTCCATGACCCAGGTTTGATATCTTTTTAGTTGGACCTTGTTACCAGATGATTTTGGTCAAATTATAAAAAAATTGTTATTTTCTGGGATATGCACAGTTAGTGAATTATTTTCACAAACCATGAACCCCAATTTGAAACCATGAACCCCCTAATAATGTGAGTTTACATGGTTTATATGACTATGAAACCATTCCCATCTAACAACTCCCATTAGAATTTTTTTATACTTATTTTTTAAAAAATTTATGGGATCCCCATTTTAACCACTGATCAACCCTATTTTGACCTAACTCAGAATCATTCACTTAGAAGTCCCTCTAGGGGTGATTTTGGATCCTCCAAACCCATTCTTTAAAGGATCTAAGTGTTGTCAGATCTCATATGATTTCCTTCAAGTAAGTGAATCTCCCATTGTGTGTCTTATCCTGATCTAGATTTCTAACCACTTTAAAAAGAGTTTCATCATCACATTTTTTAGGGATCTAAAAACAATTTAATTTGATATTGAATGTAGGTTTTATTTTTAGATATATGTCTATGTTGTTCTTCATTGGAATACCCCTTTATCAGTGTTGTGTGTTGTGATTCTGTGATTAATGGTTGGTGGTTCCATTAGAGTTTTTCCATGTGATTAAGCATTGATTTTCTTGATTATTTGAAATATATTTCAATTACATTTTTATAACCAAAATTGATATAATTTATAATTTGGATTTTAATTGGCATGTAGATTTTGGAAGAACCCCCATTATAATGGAATTGGAATTTGGGTGTATTTTGAAATTAATTGAATTGATAAATTGATTTGAGAATTATATTCAGAAAAATGGAATAAATTCAAATGATTGAAACCTATGATTTGTTTTTAATATAAAATGAATGAAATTATAGAAAACCTATTTCTTGGTTTTGAATGTGAATTAGAATATTGAAAAATAATAGTGGGAAATTAGCTTATGAAAGATGATTGATTTGTAATGAAATGACTTGAAATTTTTGAATTTTTTTATTAGTAACATAATAGCCTATGTAGTTAGGGTTTTTTTTGGGATAATAATGCTAGGATGGTTATTCCATAACAATTGACCCAGTAAGAAAACTCTAAAAAATAATGTCAGGTATATCCTATCCCTGATGGGATGTTGATGAGTCCAATTATGCCTAATATTAAGGGATGTGTGTACACATATTGACATGATCATTGATATGATATTTGTGAGTATCCTATAACTATCAACTATCATATCAAATGACATATGCCCATGGTTATTGTTTTTATAATTTTGATATATATTCCCTTTTATATGAAATTCTTTTACTCATTCCTAGAGATTAATATTATATATTTAAGAAATAAATATTTATTTACATCATGTTTTAAATGTTTTACATAATATTTAAATGAAAGAATATTTTTTAAATATGTAAAATGTATTTCCATGCCCTATTTAATTTCAATTGAATGAATTATTTTTTTATTAACTTATCCTTTGGTGGAAGATTTGGTGAGACCCTGCTGGGATTTATAGCCTAAAACCTATGTTTTCCTTCAATAATTTTTAGATTTCTTTCTTCCACGATTGAGAGGAGGAAAATCACCTCTCAGTGGAGGGGAATATACTTGATAATTGTTCCTGGAGTGATTTCTTTTTCCCCATGTGGAATTTTCATTATACTGACCTGTATCTTTTATATTACACTTTTTGTTGCAAATTTGTTGCCTCTTTTATCTTATATTATGTTAGGTGATAGTCTCAAACCCATAGGGGTCAGAAAAGCCCTTCAGGACTTGTTAGTTTTGACTTGGGTATCATGGTACGAGTATATCTATGATGGTTACTGAAATTTAATTTATCCAAAAACACAATCACTTTAATAATTCCACCTCAACTTTATTAATAGAATATAGTTTACCTTGTTCTCTTAGATTCTCATAAGGTATATTCCATTGAATCTTAGAGAATTCATTTTCAAAGTACCCCTATATGCTTACAATAGAAGGATTAAATAATGGAAATTTCATTTTTTTTCTTTAAAATCTTGAACATGTTGTACTTTCTACAAAAAATTGTAGAAAAGTCTCAATCCCTTGTTATAAGTACCAGGGGTTTTATTTCCACATTTATAACATGGGGTAATATCCTTTTCCCTTATTTTATTTATCAATATTTTACTATAAAATCAATTTATTCTTTTATTCTCTTCAAATACATAATACATGAATAATTATTTCTCAATAATGATAGAACACAATACTATGTCACTTTATGATGAGAACATTTGGGGACTAGTTCTATTATAAGTATTTTCTTGAAAACCTAATACAAATTTTCAGTATTACATTTTGGATTACTTATTCGTTTTGCAGCATTGATTTCTAACCTTGTCAAGTTTGCTTCATACATAGAAACATTTTAATCATCATTCTATCTTAGACTCAGGAATTTTATATATATATCTAGTCATTGGTCATAAGGAAAATACTTTTTCAAGAAGAGTACAATAAAATCAATCTATTCCATGATTTCTATTTATCTTGAATCCTCAGTTTTTTAAATCAATGAACAACATTGATCCTCATATCTTGAGAGATGAAAATATTACATGAAAACTTTATCCCTTTTATTACTTCCTAAAGCGAGAAATATCTTATCTAAGTAACCTATACATTTATCAACTACAAATGGATTTTTACTTCCATTAAATGATAGAGGTGGATTATATAAAAATTTGTGTAGAATTCTTACACCATTTGGTGGATCAAAAGTCTGCTCCATATGGGAAGGGTTGTTTCTCATAACCTAATTGAGTTACCCCAATATGGTTATAATCTGACCAGTTCTAGCTGTAGCTCCATCTCCATATTAGTTATCTTTTGAATGAGGGTGATTATTTAATGAGGTACATGCATTTATATAGTTCTTATTTCTTCCACTATGAAAAATTTCTATATATGGGAATACAATCGATTAGATCATAAAATTATGAAACATAATTTCAAATCCCAAAACTAGTAAAATAGGTAACATAAATTGAAAATGTTATTCACAAATAATCTCAAAGTATTAACCATGGTTTCTTTGGGAATGTTTTCAAATTATAAAAATATTTTCGAACAATTCATAATGGTTTTTAAGGAAAATGTGAATTAATCCAAACATATCCCTTAGGAGTGTCAAAATAGGTGCATAGTAATTCCCCTTTTGTGTACTAGGTAATTATCAAGTCAAGCCTGATCCACCTTTTTCTGAGATGTAACTCCAAGGTATATTTTTACCAGATCCATATCCACTTGTATTATCGAGACATAGATTAATTTAATTTAAAAAAACATAGTAACTTCCTCATAAAAACATTATGATGTTCTTATATACTTGTTATTAAATTCAATATTAGCATTATATTACTTGATCTGTCTTTTACTATATCTAGTTCCCAAGGTTTCTACTCAACTTCCTCTAATACCAACTGTAAATACCCCGACCCTAGTATCCTAAAGTCAATATGTACTTTATTACAATGAAAATAAATACAAATAATCACATCCTAAAGAATTCAAAAATTTAGTTGTCTTGTGAAATAGATATATACATTAAATTCATATTACAAATGAGAACCTAAAATACATGATGTATTTACATTAAGAACGCAATATTTCCCTGTAGTGTATACCTAAATATGCATTAAAGAATAGTCCCTTATATCTTGGAAGTAATAAAACATAAGAAAGGGGTGAGATATGATTCTCAGTAAGGTTATGCATACAATGATAGATATCATGAATAAATAAATATAATCAATATGGAATGGAAAATAATATAAACACATTCCAATTAAAAAATAACTTTGGAAGAATTTTTTAGGAAAAATGATGATCAAATAAACCCATATAAATAATCACATTATCTTGAAAATTATCCATAGATATTATAAATAATCAAAATTTCTCAATGGAATAAATAAATTATCTCATAATTATATAATTCATAATGCTAGATATCTGAAACATAATGTCAAGGCCTTTTACAAGACAATTTTAATCTATGGGTAAGAACCCATCTAATTTGGGAAATTAATTTGTCTCATGAGAACTATCTATGAATTGAGGGGTATTGATAAATGGACCCCCCATAACTTACTATGTATAAATAATTCTTCATTCAAAATGGGTGAATCCTATGAAAAAATATATTCATAATGAAAACTAACATAAGAATTGTTAATAATTACTCCATTCAAATAAACATAATAATAAACAATCAAAAGATAAATAGGTAATGATAATAAAATTTTACATAATTATTTAAAATGATTATAAAACATCCAAAGAAAGAATTAAGATTATATCATTACATCCTATTCTCATTGGATGATAAGAACAATATTTGGTCGATGTCACTGATGAATAAAAATATCATCCAAAAGATCCTTAAAAACATTATTGATGAAAATAAATTTTGAATTGAAAATTTTTTTTTATAACAAAACATATTGAAAATATTTTTTTTTGAGATAACCATTTTAATATATGATTTAATATTTAAAATAAATACTGGCCGTGAGAGTGGAAAATTCCTTTCATTACGTACCTATTAAAACAAAAAATATATTCACATTTTTTTGTAAAATCAAAATAGGATTTATTTGGAAAATAAAAAGAAGAATCCATTAAAAGTAATTTTACAAATTAAAACATGGGAAAAATATTTTTAAAAAATCATTTAGAGATTTTTTAAAACATTATTTAAAACATTTTTAGGTAACATTTATTTTTATGAAAAATAATTTTCTACAGAAAAGAGATATAATGTTTCATTTTCTGAAAAATATTTTCTAATTTGTTTTATTTATCAAAGACGGAAAAAATGGTACTAATAAATTATAATTACATGAATATACATATAAGATAAAAATATTTTTTTCATATTTTAATACCAAATATTTCCCCCATGGGAGGTGTATACATAAATAATCATGAATAATGATGAGATTCTGAAAAAACCCTTCCAAATTTGGTAACTTCTGAATTGTAAGACCCATAAAATAAATAACATAAAATTAAACATTAAATAAAATTAGTATAAATATGTGTATGATATAACATATCAAAGATCATGTATTTTAAAAAAATAAAATAAATTAGTGGTGAATTTGGTATATGTCTCACATAAGTATAAGTGGGATGAGAAACCCTTACCTCTAGTTGAAATTCCATAATATGTTTTCAATAAACATATATAATGGTCCCAATAATGTTATTAATTTATTCTTGAACAATATTAATATTTAAAATAATATATATTATCCTCTTAAAATATTGCACCTCCCATTTATTAATAATATTCAATTATATTCATTGTTACTGGTGTTAATTACCCTGTTTTCTCATGTTTTTATTATAAACATTTTGGTTCTTGTACATAGGATATAGATCAATAATCTATATAAATATATTAATTTTATAAATATAATATTTATACTTTATATTCATTTCCAGAATAATATTTTAATGTTGTAAAAGGAAAATGAATTCCATCTCTTTGTGGAGGCGACCGACCATATGTATGCACAAGCAAAATATCATTCCCTTAATGGGTGAATGAGAAAGGAAGTGTGTGATATGTTAATTTTTTATTATTTTTATAAAGTCATATATAAAAAATATATTCATTAAATATAACATTATTACATTTCATGTTAAGTATAAGGGAAAAAAGAATCACTTCCCTTCACGAGGCGGTAGCCTACCGTACAAACAAGCGACGTTATCTTATTTTAAATAGAATTGAATGTTAAAATATATAAGAGATATTAAAAATAAAAATTATATTTATATAATAAATACTATAAAAAAATATTAAATAAATTTTTATATAAAATATTTATAAGTGTTGATAGAAAATGAGTTACATTAGTTCGCGAGGTGGTAGTACGACATGAAAACAATTTAATTATTTCATTTTTCATTTGATGGAAGTGGAGATAGATAAATAATATACCATTAAAAAATTAATATTTCAGTGTGTGTTATAAAATAGTAATTTTATATTTTAAGTTCTAATACATAATTGGAGCTATAAATGAATAAAAAAATGAATGAGCTTAGTGAAGATAATTACCATCTCTTAGAGAAACCTCCTTTGGATCTCTTCTTAAGGACCCTTGGGTTGGTAATTTGGGAAAAAACATGGTTTAAAATATTTATAAGGACTGTTTTTAAGTATTTTTAGGGTTTTTTAGGATCCAAATGTCTTGATGGGTGAAAATAAGTTAGGGGAACGATTACCCTTTTATAATTGAGGAGGAGTGAGATTTGTGTAAATAGCCAAAACTATTCAATAATGGGATTTCAATCTCAAACCAAGTGAGTAAAAAATAGATAAATACTTTATTTTAGGTATTTTATGGTCGATACACACTTAAAAAAGAAACACGTGTTTTGATATTTTTATTTCTTAGCATTTAAATTTTATAAATTTTACCATTTTATTTTTTACCACGGTAACTTATATAAATTTATTTACCAAGAAAATTTATCCTAAAAAATGAAATAAAAATGAGACTAATTGGATATAATTTTTATATTTATTAAAAATAATAATTCATATTTATCAAATTAAAATTCTATAGCTGTGTAAAATTAATTTTATTAGAAGACCATGTAAAATAATTTTTTTTAACATTAACCACATTATTTAATTTATTATTGTCTTTACTAATTATGATGACCCTAAATTAACATGAACATATTATTTAATATAAATAATTATTTTTAAAATTATGGAATCTCTATTTACAAATCAATGTTTCTTAATTTACATAATTTAATTTAAAAATATACCGAGAGGTACGTCAAAAAATGTGTTTTCAAAAGAAAAACATTGAAATGTAAAAACGTTTTTATATCATAATTCAATATAAAATAGATTAAAATTAATTAAATTGGTTAAATTTTATTATAATTTAATTAATTTCACTTTATAACAAATTTAAAATAAAATTTAGATTTGGGAATAATTTGAACAAAAAGTCAGTGTTCAATAAAAATCAGTATTTTTCACTATTCATAAAAAATTCATATTTTTACAATATTCTAAGAAATTCCCCCAAAGAGAATTATGAAATTTAAATTTTATAAATTAATTATATTTTTTATAATATATCATCTGATATTGGTAATAATTAGTCATAAATTGTGTGTGAAGAGTACGATTAATCTACCTTTTAGATAACAGAGTTTTTTAGAAAACATTTTTCTATTACAAATGGTTATTAATTTGTTTTTAGTTAATATATACCCAGTTAATTTATTTTATTCATTTCTAAACTGTATAATTTTAATAAATTAGTTATTATTAACCATACCATTCAGTTTAAAGGCTACGCTATAACAGTCATTATTAAATAATAATATTTTAATAGGGATCATGTTTTGTTCAAACATGGTGTTGCGTGCATTGTAAGCTATTAAAGAGATTGAATTTATTTAAAAAATAAACATATCCTATTGAATTCAGGTGTTATATTATATTCTAATATTTCTGTTTCATTTCACATATACTATCAAATATTATATTCCCCTTTAAAAATATCATGGTGCTACACATATGGTTTTCATCCAGAGATAATGAATATAGTAAAAGATTTTTTTTCTCAATTTCCTTTCATTGAGGAATATTATAATTTTATGCACCTAATTTATTTAATATAATTTATATAATAATACTTTAAAAATTAATATCAAAATTCATTTATAATTTATGATAATCTAAATTTCAATTCAAATTAATCCATCTAAGGGGATTTGACTTGAAGGTTGTCAAGTGGTAAAGGGTTTCTTAACTCAATTTCTTTTAGTTTGGTTATAAATATTTTTAATAGAATATGTTATGAAATTATTATGTATGAATTTATATATAAATTATTTTATTCTATATTTTAACATTTTCTTATATTTCCAAATATACAAGAAATCTCCCCATTGATTAACTCTCAATTCATTAAGATAATCATTGTAAGAATTACTTGTCTCAAATTCAAATTCTTTATGACATTTGATTATGAAATGTACCTATTTTATTTTTTAAGGTGTATGTATTTATCCTTTTAAATTTTATTTTAGTTCATATCCATATGTTATTTATATTAAAAGTATCATTTCAAGTTATTCTTTCACGGGGCTTATGATTGCAATTTTATCAAAGATGTAATGGATTTATGCCACAATTTTTTTTTATTTTATAGATTTTTTAGGTCAAGGATAATATGGAATAAATAATGTGTTATTTTTTTCTTAAAACAAATATATATTTTAATCATCTAGTATGGAATGTGTTTCACTTGTTTAATTTTGATTTCCTATCCTATTGATTAGATAAACATCAATAAATTTGATTTAAAGTGATATAGATCTTGTATGTTCGTTTAGATTGTGAATATTTTCCTCCATATCCATGTCTTTCTTATTTTTTTTAAAATATATTATTTTATAAAAAATGAATATTTCTTAATTCAATTTTACATTATCTATATATTTATTTTAAATTTTTTAGTTGGAAATTTGTTAATATTTTTAAAATGTGTCACTTTGGGTCCACATTACAAAATGTTTGAAAAGTTATTTTTTTACAATTACATCTTAGAAAGAGTTTCCCAAAATCATGACCATTATTTTCATTGTAGAATATTTATATGTTTTCATGGTGTTTTTTCCAAAAAATGTATTTTCATAATATGTTCTGAATTTTTAGTTTTTAAATTAGATTCTCAAAGTGGAAATATTATTTTCCAATTTTTTTTAATGATCTTATAATGGTATTTCCATTCATCAGCACAAAACACTGTTATGTTACTTATGATAAATTAGGGTTATTTTATAATTATACCATGTATGTTATTTCTATAGGAATATTACCAATTTTTCAAATAGATTTTTATGGTAACGATTTATTTTATTTGAGTTAATCAAGTTATGAATGGAATAATTGTTCTTTCTATGATTTTTTTGATAAAATACAATCTCTATATACATTATTCAATTTATGGTAGTTGGAAATTATATTTGATGACTAGTGGTTTAATTATAAAACAAGATAAGTGTATCTATAATAAAATATATATATATATATATATAGTTATGTTATAAACTTAGAATGGGTAGTTACTTTATAATTCAATGATGTTTGGTCCAAAGTATCCCTCGAATGCATTGGGTATTGATATAAACTCTATGGTTATACTATTTTTATGAGTGATTTAGAAACATTTTTCCTAAGTAACATACATTTTTATCTATGCCTTCTATGGGTTTTTATTGAAGTCATATGATTAAAATGGTAAGATAATGATTTTATATTTAAAGGAAAGTATTTAATACTTATTATGGGTGGACATATATGGGTTCTTTATGATTATTTTGATCAATATTAACATCAAATGGATCATGATTGTTTAATCCTTTGAATATTTTCTTTTTTAAATCTTTATTCCATGTTTCATGATTTATGTTCAAAGTATTGAGGTGTATAGTTTCTCTTGTGTTATACTCATACACTTTGATTATTTAATCATAACCTTTTACTATTATTTTTCTCAAAAATGAAATGAAGTTGTTAATGATTACCTATATCCAACAAGGATCATCAACTAGTAAAGCTACTACTATAGAGATACCATATTTTTCTAGAATTAATTTTAAAAATTAATTATACAAAGGACATATTTATGAATTTTATTCTCAGAAATCCTGTGTGGATGTAAGAATAACTATTCTTCAATAAATCCATGTTTGTATTAAAGAAAAATTCACATTTTTTCAAATCTATTGAAATGTAGGATTATTATATTTACTTAAATATTATACATCAATGAATAATTAGGCATAAAATTTTATGAATTCATAAGAACCATCATCATTCCCGAACTCATGATTGAGTGTTACAAGATTGAACAATACATCACAAAATTTAACATTTGGAAACAAAAATAATAAGAGAAAAATGAATGTAGAAATGCCTAGGACATACGAAAATTGAAATTAGGAACTTTCTCCAGACATTAATGACCCCTTTTTTTGTTACATCATCTATACAACATATTCATGCACTTTCCCAAGAATATTTAATTGAATCTAGATCAAATAAATATATTTAGATTGAGTAGAACATTATTTAATCATCTATAATATCATGATCTTTATATTTATGTTATACATTCACGTTTTTTTAATCAGTATATTTATAAAAAATATTCTCCTGTAATAAATTGGTGATTTGTTGGTACACACTCTCAGTTTTCTTTATTTTTATTCCCCCAAAAAATGTCAGAAGAGGTCATGTGTGACATGTTGTTATTTTATCCCACATAAAACTATGGAAGAGTATTTATGCCTAAACATCCTTGAGAGTTGTTGTTTGTAAAAACCAATCCAAGTTGTGGGTCCGTTTATTTTATAATAAACGTCTAGATAATGCGGATTTCTATATTAATGGGATTTAGACTCAAATTATGACCAAATCCCTTGTTAATTTCCATTTATATATATATATTGCAAATGAATTACATATTTAATTTTTTTCTAATTTTTTTAAATAAAAACAGTTCACTCTATTATAAACTTCATAACAAAACTCTACTTTCGTATTTAACATAAACTAGTGTTTTATATACTGTGTTTCATATGAGTAGATTATTTTCACAAGTTAGAGTATTTTTCAAAGTATCTTAAGAGGGTTATTTAAATTATATAATATTTAAAAAATATAAAATTATATATATTAATACTATTTTTTAACTAATATATTTTATCAAATAGGGGTATTTAGTAATTAAATTGTTTTTAAACTGAAATTTTATAGAAAAATAAATTCACCCCTTCTTAAGTTGACCACTCCAACCAACATGTGTTTTTAATGAATGTTTTAGTTCCTATTTATAGTATGTTATTGAATCAGATTAAGAATTTTATTATTGTTATAAATATCATATTTAATAATTATATATCTTTTTATAGTTTTTCTAGAATATTGTACATGGGAAATGAATCACATCACTTCATGGATATGGTAGACCGTACATATGCATGTGCGGTGATATCATTACCTTAATGGGTGAAATTTTAATTAAGTGGATGATATATTAATTTTAAGTAAATAATAAAACATTATATTTGTAATATAAATTAGTTATTTACATCATTATAGCTATCCATATGAGTCACTTATAGAGAAAAAATGACATCGATTCACGAGGTAGTAGTCCACCATACACATGTGTGATGAATTTGTTTCTCATTTGATAAAGAAAAATATGTATAAATGTCATTAAATCAACAAAATAACATCTCAATATATATAAGATACAGGTGTTATTATATTGGAAGTTTTAATACATAGTTTAATGTTGTAAAGGAAAGAAAAATAAATATTTTCATTAACATGATTAGTTGTTGTCAATAAACCACATTTGTAGCTCTTCTTAAGGAAAACAGGGTTGGTATTTTGGAATTATATAAGATCTATAATGTGAGTAATGTTTTTTTGAGTGATTTTGGTTGGATTTTTTGTATCAAAATATCTTGAGGGGTGAAAATAAATGAGGGTAGGGAGTTCCCCTTTATAATCATTGAGTGGCATTTTTGTAAATGCCCAAGACTATTCAATAATGGAATGTAACTCCCAGCACATTTTCATCAAAAATTTATAACAAATGTATTGAATGAAATATATGTTCAATAAAAACTTACACCACATAAAAATATACATGTTTTAAACTTATTATTCCCTTATCCTATAATTTGTCATACTTTTACCATTTTTTACTACAGTAACTAATTTTTTAACCTAGTTTATTAATCCCTAAATAATAAAATATCATTATAAATTTTAAATAAATTGTAATAAAAAATTATAAATATTAAATAAAATTTATAAATTAAAAATTCTATGTGTGTCGAATTTTTATTATATAATAATATCATGTAATGCACGAAACCACTTTTTAACCATAACCACATTAATTAACTTTTACTATTTTTCATAATAATTATGAAAAAAATTTACGTTGACCATATTACATAATATAAATTATGATGATTAAAAATATAGAATCTATTTTATTAAATTCAATTTAAAAAATTGGATGAATTTACTTAAAAAACCAAAATTCATGTCAAAGAATATGTTTTCATGAAATGCATTTTTGAAGCATAAGACGATTTATATTAACTATATGAATATTAATAATAATAATATGGAATTAATTAATTGTAGTTAGATATATAATCTTCATATTCAATTTAAATAATTAATCAGGAAAAATTATTTTAAATAGTTAAAATGGATAGACAATTTTTTTTAACTAAAAAAAATTTCTGAACAAAAACTGGTTTTTGAAAAATACCCACTCATACCTCCCAATGATCTTATATTTATTTATATGAAATTTATAATTAATGAATTTTAATTTATACATAATATTAACAATTATTATAATTAAAAGGCAGAATATATAAATACTAAATTTTTGATTTTTCATAAAAGCTTATTTTTATGGTCAAACGTTAAAAATTCATTCTTGGTTTATTTTGAAAAGAAAGTTTAAAATTGATATTATCCTATAAAATAATAATTTTATTCAATAAAATATTAAAAATTTCATTTAATACATATTTAATTTAAATAAAAATTCCACCATCAATAATTCAGTCTCAGGTGTTACTGTTATAGTGGGTGAAAAATTCATTCGTGCCATAAATGATAAAAAAATATATTTCATTAACAAATTTGGTAAAAAGACCCTCATTCAGAAAATGGAAAGAATATTAATTTTAAAATATTTTAAGAATATGTTTATTGGTAAAAAACTTTTATCAATCAATGTAAAATACTAATTAAAATTAAAAACATTTTAAAGAAAATATGGACGTAGAAGGAAAATATTATTGACAGAATAGAAAATCAATGTACATTGTACTTTTAAAAATAGTCTTTCTGAATTTTGAGAATGTGGAAATAGAAAAATAAAAAAATAGTGATTTATTGAAACAACTGAAGGATAAGAAAATATATGGGATTTAGGATAGAATGATAATATTAATACCCTAATAAAAACATAAGACTAAACCCTAACAAAAAAGGATACGATTTTGAAATAAACCCTTACCATTTGGATAACTTTTGAATTATAAACCTCATGAAATAAATATCATGAAAATAAAAATTATATAACATCAATAAAATTATATTTAGGATATAAAATATTAAAGGTTCCCTATAAAAACCACATAATATAAACAAGTGGTGAATATGATATATGCCTCACAAAAAGAAAAGTAAGATGAAAATACATTACACTGATCATATCATTGAAGTGAGAGTTAATAAATGAAGTTATCATGAGTAAAGAATGAAATCAATAGAAAAAAACTTATATATAACATAAAATAATCTGTGTTCATTACACATATAATCTTAGAAAAAATATATAACAAAGAAGTAATACAAACTAATGAAACGAAATTATGTTAAGAAACCCCTTATCATAAGTTTGACATTCCTCATAATAATTTTAATCTCTTGAAAAAAATTGTTATTATTCTATAATTGGACCATATAATGAATATAAAATTATATATGATATACTTATAACGTTTCAACACTCATATATTAATATCTTTTATTATAATAATCATTTATGATTGCTAAATGTTTCATTTTTCATGTTTATATCATTTTGATAGTTTCAGTCCCTGAATATTTCTCATTAAAAAATTATATGATGAATAATAATATTTATATAATAAATATATATATTAAAAATATTAAAATATAGAACCATTCTTGAAATATTGACAATAAGACTAAATCACATCACTTCATGGAGGTGGTTTTTCTCACATAAGCATGAGCGAAATTGTTTTTTTTTAATGGTAGGAAGGGTAAAAAATTAAAAGATATATTATATTTAAAAAATATTAATAAAATGTTAATTAATATATATATTAATTATTCATATATTTATAACTATACAAGGGAAGTGATGATTAAAAACGAATTTCACCGCTATGTGCAGACGGTGTGCTGTACATATGCACAAACGATCTTTTTTATATTTCATTGGATGATTAGGAAAGTTAAAGAATATATATTTAACATTAAAAAATGAAATTTGTAAAATATATATAATATTATTTCATTTTTATCCATCAATTTCTCCAACCATAAGAGTAGGTTATGAAAAATTAAATACATCATCTTTACTAGGTGATAATCCGCATGTATGGACAAATGATGTTTTCATTTCCATTAAATGAATAAGTTGATGAAATATGATTATAAAATTAACATAATAAAATTTATCTATATAGTAGATAGTTTTTTATTATATAATAATGGTTAAGAGAGGTTATAATGAAGTAAATGAAGAAATAAAAAGAAAACACTTGGTTAAGAACTATACCTCTTCTTTAAAAAAACAGCATAGGTTTATAACTAAAAACTTATTAAGATGGTATTAAGATAAAACCGAGATCCCTAGAAAGTGGGGAAATAGTTTTTTAAATGGTTTAGGTAGCTCCTAGATGATATAATAGGCTATTTAAGTGCGTAAATGAGAGGAAAGGTGGTGTCCCTTTTTAAGTGAAGGAGAAGCCACAATGATCAAAATATATTAACGTCTAAATCAGACCAAATGGAACCAAAATGACTAATATTAAAATAATATAAGATATAGGGTATAAATATCACCATAAAAACAGATTTATAAACTTTTATATTTATTTTAAACATTTATCATTTTAGTTTTAATCATTTAAACTTTTTTGACTCTTACCATAGAAACAATTTGTTTTACAAATGTTTCTATTTATAATGAACAAAAAACGATAGTGGAATCATTATGAAATTTTCAAATTATGATTCAAAATATTTATTCCTTTTTATCAAATTTAATATCTATAAGTGGAATAAATAAATTTAAAAATAATCGTGTAAAATGGGATTAATAACATCATTCCAAAAAAAAATCCATTGATGTATGAAAATGATTTCATAGAAAAAATATAATATCATGTCGATTACAATCGAAGTAATTTATTTATGTTAGATAAAAATATAATTTTTTCTATTTCAAATAAACCAATACCAAAATAAAACATATAAATAATTTATTAAAAATTAAGAATATAAAAGACTTTTTCATTAAACAAATATATTGTTTAGATTTCAAAAATATTATGAATGTATTTATATGTTCAATATTAAATTTTTTTAATATGAAATTTATTAATATTTAATTATATATTTCAAATAGAAAAAATATCCATAATATTTTATGTTATTCCTTTATAATTATAATATCATAAAAGTTACTGTTTTTATATAATTGGTATTTTTCAATATTAACTAAAAATGATCCTTTTCAAAAAAATCCTAAAAATTTATCAAAATCTAATTTAGATATGATGAAACTATAAATTAATTTTTCGTATTAAATTAAATTTCTGAAATTTGTATATTTTTTCCTAACAATATATTGAAAACCGAATTTTATAGGAATATAACCTTTTATAATGTTACATTTATAACTCCAATACTTTAATATATTTTTATTTTTAGAATAAATTTAATTTTGTTGATAACATACAATTCAAGAAATAAAGTGTTTGAACAAAACATAATTTTGTATCATTTTCACCATAAATTAATTTATAACCCTTTTAGTGAATTTATATAGTAAATTTATATGTTATATTTGCAATATAATATTTTTTACATTCATTAAATAGATTTTTTAACAATAAGATAAGAGAAAACCCAATATTACACATAATAACCTCTATTTTATAAAAGATATTTTATCACCTTTTAATGGAGAACCAATTTTATATCTAATTCTAACAATTTTATTTGTATAATTTGAAAAAATAAACATCTTTTAGAGAGGAATATAAAAAATTTACTTTATTTGAATTTTTCGATTTTTTGATAAGTTTAATTTTTTGATGAACAGTTATTAACTATTGCATTTTAATTGACAATATATTTTCATCTATGTAATTGATAATGTTAAATTATATTTTAATCTATTTTAAAGTATTATTAGATTATTTTTATATCATTTAATACAATTTAGGTCATTGGAATCAATTTTACATTGAATATGAATATAAATACATTTTAATCTTTTGTACGTTTTCACTTTGAAAAGTCATTTTCTCTTTCCATAAACGGGATTAATTTTTAATTAATTTTTAAGACCAATTTGATAAGAATTTATTTATTTGAATATCATATTTGCAATTAGTGGTTCCAAAGTTTGTAAATATTTATATTTTTATTTTTGGACATATGAACAGTAAATTTAATACTAGTTTAATTACCCCATCTAAGGCTAAATAAAGTAATTGTGGGTAAAAATATTAATATAATGATTATAAAATTACATTAACACTTATAATAATGTAATTAGATGATTTTGGTTCAAAATAAATTATCCCTCTTACGAAATTATAACATTTGGAATCCAATTGGATGAGAGTATAAAATTAAAGTTTTATATTCAAATAAAAGTCAATTTTGTCACACTTTTGTTTTTAAAATGTGAAATATATTTAATTTGAGTTTATATAAACAATATGATATACTATAAATATTATTTGGAAATAGTTTTTTATCTACATAATGGTAATTTATTTATAATTTGTAGTGATAAAACAATTACCTTAAATGGTGAAACAATGATGATGAAGTAATTGTTTAATTAATGGAACAATCAAATAATTGGTATTAAAAATATTAAAATAAATATAATTTGAAATAATTAATGTCAAAAAATAATTTTATTGTTTAAATTGACATAATATTAATGATTAAAAATAGTTATTTCAAAGATATCATGTTGGTATGATATTTTTTTAAAGGACAAGTAATGAATATTATCAAAACAGACACTAATGATATTGTAAAATAAATAATATTTATTAAATGATATAAAAACAAAAAAATTATAAAATTAAAAAAATGTTTGTAATGAAGTTAAATATATTATCCATTACTCGTTTATTTTTCATTTGAAAATTTATAGTAATTAAATTAACCCTCAATGTGTAATTTACATGATATCACGATAAGTGTTAAAAGTGATAAATAAGGGTGAGAAAAGATAATGATTAAATAATAATAAAAAAATAATAATTTTTATTGGATGAATTAATTTAGAAACCTAATTATTTTATATTTTAAATAAGTTATTTGGGGGGTATTTGGAATAGGAAATTAATTTTTTTTAGTATAATATTTTGAGAGTTTCCCTAGGTTCCCTGCACCAAAAATATAAACAGAAACATCATCCCTCACTACTTCACATCTTATTGAGACTCATAGCCCAAACAAGTCATTCCAATTAATTATGAAAAATAATTATCCATGTTTTATATGTTTTTATCTCCCCAATGGCCCACCCTATATCATTTAAGAAGTGATCTAATCGGAGTCTGTTGAAGAAGTGGTAATCGTTTTTACCAACTCATCCAAGTTTATATCTTCTTATACATCTTATTCATGATTTGTTTCAAAGATAATGTAACAAATCCTGTATAATATATATTATGAGATTTTATAAAGATTATGATACAACCATATTCCATGATTTATCCATTCAATGAAAAACTAAAGCACCATGTGTGCGTACGTACGGTTTACCGTCTCTACATCGTGGTGTAATATGTTTTTCATCACCAATTCACCTATATTGGTATATTTATAGAAATAATGGATATATATGATAATTATGACATGATATATATTCTGAAATAATTAATATATCACATAATTCTTATCCTTCCGCCATTAAGGGAATGACATCGTCACTCATTTGTACGTATGACCTACGGTCTCCTTGACGCGATGTGATTAATTTTCCACGTTAATCGTTTAGAAATTATTTTTAAAATATATATAATGAGTAAATAAAAAAATATAAGAACTTAATTTAATTAATTATTTGAAATATATATATACTATTCATAAGAAACCAGACTTACCTGACAAAACATGCAATGGAAAATGAAGAACCTTACACCCGAAGAAAGGGTAATAACAAAATATTATAAGAAGATCATATATGATATGATAAATATGGAATAGTTATGGTATAAATTAGTTAAAAAATGTAAAATATTATAATGGATGATAAATCACATTGCACTAAATTAAATTACAAGGTAAAGGTTAATTTTAAAAACTCATTATTATCCGAGATTATTTATACATAAGTTTCTGGTGGGGAATATTTACCATCCACGTCTACGTTTCTTAAAAATGGTTTCCAAAATATTTTAAATTTTATCCAACAAATTTTAAATTTATTTTTACCCAAGTTCAATTTTTATAATTTTTTTTTAAAGGAATCATTTTTTTGTTTTCCATTAGAGGTAGCTTATGACTTTCGAAAAAAATTCGAAAGGCATTTAAAAAAAATTACATGGCATGAGAAAAGTTTTTTCCATAATGAAACTTTACGGTTTTGAATATTCCTTTAGAAGTTTAAAATATCATTTTCAATGAAAAGTATTCCTTTTAAAATTATGTGTCCTTTTAAATAAAATATTTCAATGTAAAGATGGAGTATTTTTGTCATGCAATTTTCTGCGATGTTATTAGAATATATTAATCCACATAAAAATATATTGATGGATCTTATGCATGATTGATTTTAATCTCACATGATAACATATACCTTATTTTATTGAAGGGTTTATGATCAGTTTAAATGTGGATGTGATATTTTGATAATATTCTTAGTATATAATTATTTTATTCATATTTTTTATGCTAGTTTTTCAACATGAATTTTTATGTTTTTTATGTTTTCATTTGAGGAATGCATTGGACTTAGTAATTTATGGGAAGAGCCCACTATAGAACCTTTATGCATCGATTGGTCCAATGAGACAAACTATCTTGGGTATTGGCAATATCCTTACCCATTTATGTATAGTGAATTTGGAAAAGTCTTAATGGTATGTTTATGATGCATGTCATTATGAATCACCTCATTAAGAGATTAGATATTGATATTTATTATGATTATTTGATTAATATAATATCTATGTGATTATTTATATGGAATTATTTTATTTTTCTTTATTCATTCCATATTATTATCATGATTTGGTTTAAATGGATTTTGATTAAGTGATACACCGTAGCTTAAGGTTTATTCTTATTTATTCATAATATCTTCCCATATATGGTTACCCTTACTGAGAATATGCAGTAACCCATTTATTATGTTTTTTCCTTGGATTCAGAGATGTGTACTATGACTGATATGGAGAGTTAACCTAGTAGAATATTAATGCACTCAAATGATTGAGTATATTGTTTTTTATAATTTCAATTGTAATATAAAGTTCATATATATAATCTGGCATCCAAAAATGATAAACAGATCTAACCTTTGGGATTTGAGTCTTGTATCTTTTCTAGTGTATTGAAGCGAGGTACTAGCTATAGGTAATTGGGGTTGGAGTCTTTATAGATGGTATCAAAAAAAGTTTAGCATAATCCTTGGAAACTAGATTTTCGAAATGAATGATTAGGGAACATATCCCTAAGAGAATTTGAGGATAAGTGTATAAGAACATCCTAGAATTTTTTTTATGGAATAGAATATGTGGATCTTCCTAAAAATACATCCCTGATTTTATATAATAAGTGGATATAGTTTCAGAATATTATTAATTATGGTTAATAACTCTAATAAGGTGTGTCAGGCTTGACATAGTGTAACTTGGTACATGGAAATGGGACTTACTGTTCAGCTTGTTTGACACTCTTGGGTGATATGAATAGGATAATTCACATTTTATTTAAAAACCACTATAAAGTATTTAAAAGAAAATATGTCTGCAATGAATTTTTTTTATGATTATGAGATTACTTGTGCATAAAATTTTCAATTTATGTTAACTGTTACTAATTAAAATTTTTACATTATGATTTTTAACCAAATATAATGTTTGAAATTATATAGAAATTTTACCTAGTGTAAGGAATGTAAATTATATCAACACACACAATCCAAGAAGGGATTTCCCTACTAAGCCAGATATTGATGTTGGAACTGGAGTTATAACTGGTTCTGAGAAACTTATAACTATACTAGGATATCTGACATTGGTTATGAACAATAGCCTTACCCATATCGAGAATCATGATCCAAATTTTGGAGGAATAATGTTAAAACTCTTCATAAGAAAATAACCAACAACAATCATTGGGACGAAAAATACTTTTATAGATGAATAATGGATAAGTTATTGGGAGAATGTATTTCATTATATAGTAAGAAAAAAATGGATAAGGAAGATATGACTATTTATCATCTTTCAGGAGATGCAAATCAATGTGAGAAACTAATTCAAAACATGATTTGGGAGGAATAAATTGAAAACATGGAATGAATGTATTTTAATGAACATTTTCTGATAAAATATTTCCCTTGTGAACATTGAAAGGATATGGAGAGAAAGTTCATGAAATTGAGGGAAAAAGAGGAAAAGAATAATGATAAATATGAATCAAGCATTAAAAATTCAGAAATGCAAGCTATAGATTATTGACATAATCTAAATTGAAATATTGACCGATTATTTTATGAGTTAAAAACTTTACTCGAAAGTGCACTTGTCTCCCAATCTTTCTCATTATATGAAGATATAGTCTCATGTGCAATCAAGACCAAAAAATAATTCTCTATGTATATTAAATTTAATGTAAATAAATATAGGAATAGGGCTTCAAAACACTCTATAAATGAAATAAGGAAAAGGGGAAGAAAGTAAGAGTGAAATTTCCATCCTTGAATAAATTTATAAAGAAACATCTTTGAACATGCATATTGGGGATGAAAGTTCATTAAATGTGTGGAGAAAAATGCCACCATGTCTTTGATTATAAGGGAATGAAATAAGCTACCAATATTCAATTCTACAATTGTAATGATATGGGACATTATGAAAATTATTTTCTTAATAATAATGGAAACATTCAACAGAAAAAGAAAAGGGATCAAGGCCAAGCCTGTGTAATCACAAATTTAGAGTTTTAAGTTCATTGTTATGTAGTTGAAGGTACTTTTATATCCTCCTAAAACATAGATAATGATTTATTTTATTTTGTATCATTTTATTATTTTATATCCTCCCTATTTTACATGAAAATTATACATTTCACAGTTTATTTAACAAAGGACTTGTTAGTAAATGCTTTAAAGGAAAGTCTCATTGAAACAAAGATGTGTTTGTTAGTCCCCATTATAACATATAAATGTGCTTTACATATTGACATTGTCATCATACATATTGTTGTATTTGATATAATCCTAAGTATGTACTAAATTTTAAAATATGATGTGAAAATTTTCTATAAGAGGAAGGAAATTTTTATTTATGGGGAAGAAGAAGAATCCCTTATCTTAAAAAAAGATCCTTCATCATCTGATTCTTACCTAGATCCACCCCTAATAGCTATACTAAATGAAATTATTGTGGTGGAAGGGAAAACAACATCTAGGTGTGGAGAGGGTAATATTTCAAATTGAGGATGTACCTTTTATTTTGGAATACAATGATATAATTAAAAAGAAATTAACTAGACATACCCTAGAGTGTGAAGTTCAATTTTACATTAATTTAATCCCTAATGAAAGGCTAGTATCAAAGAATAACTATAGAATGGAAACGTCGGAATTTTTTTATTTGAAGCAACAACAAGTGGGTTTGAGTAATAAGTAATTCATTCACACTAGAAATTCACCAAGGGGATCCGCTACTCTTTTTATTTAAGCATAAATATGGATCCATGTGGTTGTGAATTGATTATAGGGAGATAAATTCTATTATAATATGGAACAAGTACCCTCTACCTCACATTAATGACTTGTTTGATCAAATTTATGGAGACCAATGTTTTTTAAAGAATACACTTCATTCTAGGAATCCCTAATATTGAATAAATAAGGAAGAAACTATGAAGATCACTTTTTGGATAAGGTATAGAAATTATGAGTTTATAGTAATGAAATTTTGATTGACAAATTCACACCATGTTTTTTATGGACAAAATGAAAATATTATTCAAGGAATATCTTGATGATTTTTGTGGTATTAATTGATGATATTTTGGTGTGTTATAAAAGCTATGAGGATTATGAGAATCACTTACAGACAATTCTTAAGACTATTTGAAGTAATAGTTACATAATAAATTTAGTAAGTGTGATTTCTGGCATAGAGTTGTTCCTTTTCTTGTTGATATTATATCTAAGTATGGAATATCAGTTGACAATACAAAGGAAAATGTAGTCAGAGAATATGCTACACCAAAAAACATAATAGATATACGTCCTTTCATTGTTTTTTTGTTATCATTGGAGGCCCATTCATAATTGTTTCTGATTGGCTAACTCAAAAACCAAAATTACTTATAAAGGCATTAAGATTGTTTGTAAATGGGAATGTTAAGAATATTTTGAACAAACAAGATACAAGATTAGTCAAATGCTCCAATTTTGACTATATCATCTCGAAGTGATGGGTTTTTTATATATAGTGATGCATTGAAGAAGGTAATTGGTTGTGATCTAATGGAAAATGATAAAGTTGTCACAAATGTATCAAGTAAATTGAATACTCAATAATTGACCAATCCAACCCATGATCTTGATCAAGTAACTATAATAAGTTCATTGAAAATATGGAATCATTATATCAATAGTGAACGATGTGAGATATATATATATATATATCATAAATTTCATAAATACATCATATCATAGAAAGATATCAACATGAGACAAAGGAAATGGCTTGAGATACTCATGGATAATGTTTTTTTAAATAAACTCCCACTTACAAAAAGACTATAAGTTTGGGAATGCATTGAGTATGAAGGATCATAGAGTTCTTACACAAATGGGGATTGAAAAGGATCCTATATTCATGGATCTAGTAAATATTGATTTTCTAATTTCTAAATATGGAGATAAATCAATCATGTTTCCAATGATTTTATGACTATATTTATTAGAGATGATAAATAATTCTCAATCTTATGATGAGAACCTTCAGAATAAATTAAAGGTGTGAATGAATGAATGTTTGGAGACATTATTTGTGAATATGGTGTTATAAAATTAAAAAACAGTGTATGTGTTCTATATTTACCTGACCTAAAAATCGAATTGTTGGATGATGCTCATAGAAAAAATTTATCTATACACCCTAGTGGAATAAATATATATAGGGACTTTAAGAAACTTTGTTGGGGGATAACATGAAGTACGAAATTTATAATATTGGGTCTAGATGTTTGGTTTGTAAGTGAAATCTATGAGACAGAATCCTAATGGATTCCTAAAACATCTTCCAATTCCTTTGTGGAAGTGGGTTGAAATTACTATGGACTTTGTTATGGGACTACCAACGAATCATAGAAGGAATGATCCAATATGTGTTATTATTGATCTCTTTACGAAATTAGCACATTTTCATTCTATAAGAGAATATTTTCTTATTAAAAACTTGATAAGACTCTATATTAATGAATTTTTAATATTTCATGGTTCATCTCTATGAAAGTTTTCTAATCGAGATCCCCATTTTAGATTTCAATTCATGGAGAGTCTTTAGAATTACCTAAATAATGGGCTTCATTTGAGAGGTTCCTAGCACTCTCATACTGGTGGATAGTCTAAAAGAACTATTCAAATAATAGATTACATGTTCATATCATTTTCACTAGACTTTAATTGTATGTGGGATCAGTACCTACCACTGGTAGAAGTTTCATATAATAATAGTTTCCATTTAAGTATTCCCAAGGCACCATATAATGAATTATATAGAAAGGTGTGTGGTACTCAATCTTTATGGGATGATGTGGGTGAAAGGAAACTTATACACCTAGAACATATTGAAGAGATAAGAACAAAGGTAAAGTCTATTCAGACTCATATTAAAGCATCTCAATATATAAAAAAGATTTATACCGATAATAAGAGAAAATATTTGGATTTCCAAGAGGGAGATCCTATTTTATTGAATGTACCTCCATGGAATGGTGTTATAAGGTTTTGTAAGAAATGGAAAATCAGTACCTAGTACAGGAGACCCTTATAAATTATATAATGGGATGGAGTTGTTTCTTACCATTTGGAAATTCCGCCAAATCTCTCAAAAGTACATGATGTGTTTCTTATATTTATTCCAAGGAAATACATGTTTGACCCAAAACATGTGGTCACCATTGATGAAATATATTTAGAAACTAATATTTATTACTTTGAATAAACCATCTATATTCCTAATATTAGAGAACAAGTTTCGACGAATCAAACATCTCAGCTGGTAAAGGTACATTAAATAAATCACCAAACGGAAAAAGATACAATAGAACTAGAGGATTCTATGAAGGAGGACTACACAAATATTTTTTTAGAAAGTAAAACCACTAAAATTTCAAGAAATAAATTTTTTAATGAGGGAAAAATGTAGCACCCGATGACTTTAGCATATTTTCATATTAGAATAATTTTTTTGATATGTTACAATGCACGCAACAACGGGTTTGAAAAATACTCTATTTAGTCATGTTTTTCTTAGTCAATTAAATTATTACACTTTTAGAGAATTTATATAGTAAATTTATATGTTATATATCCAATAAAATATTTTTTGATTGAAACAGTATATTTTATAGGCATAATATTAGATCAAACCCATTATTAAAAAAACCTATATTTTTATAAAAGTAGTTTTACAACCTTTTAATGGAGAACCTATTTTAAATCCAAATTTTGGTAGTTTTATATATTATATATGTTACAATAAGCTTATTATTTTAATTCATAATATAAAAACTTATTTTGGTTGAGTTCTTGGTATTATTCTGTTAGTTTCATGTTTTGATATATTATTTCATTTTTATTGAAAAAAAATTTTTCTTCTAAATAATCTTATGTGTTACATTATATTTTTAAATTTTTTTAATGAATAATTAATTTTTTATAGAATTTTATACAATTTTGATAATTGGAACCAATTTTACATTGAATATGAATGAAAAACAATACAATCTTTTGTAAATTTTCACTTTAAAAACTCATTTTCTCGTTTCATCAATAAGATTAAGTTTTAAATAATTACTGAAAATCATGTGTTATGATTTTTGAAAAATGAATTGAATATTTTTTAATTAGTGAGTCTGAATTATGTAAATAAGTATATGTTAGGTTTGGGCATCTAAATAGTATATTTAATAATAATTTAATTACCATGGTTATGGGTAAATCAGGTAATTATGGGTAAAAATAATATTATAAAAAATATAATATTAGCTTAGGACTTCCCTAATTTAATTTTAATAGAGTTTCTCAACAAAAAATATTACTTTGGAAAAAATATAACCATTTTTACCCACTTAGGTGAGATTATTACATTTATAATATTATATTAATATAAAAGTCAATTTTTTCACACTTTTATTTTTATCATGTGAAATATATTTAGTATGAGGTTATATAGGGTATCTAATGTACTATAAAAATTTTATCTACATTATGGACATTTGTTTATAATTTTTAGTGTCAAAATAATTAACTTAAATGGTGACACATTGATGATGCAGTAATTGTTTTATTAATGGAAGAATCAAGTAAATTATATTAAAAATATTAAAATAAATATTATTTTATATAATTAGTATCATACAAAAAAATTCTAGATTAATTTGAAATATTATTCATTAGTTAAATGAGTTTCTTTGAATATATAATGTTGTAATAAAACATCAAAAAGTTAAGTATTGAAAATTTTCAAAATTGTCAATAATGATATTTTAAAATAAATACAAATTTATTAAATGATTTAAAATTCAAAAAAATATTTTTCTGAAAAATGATTTTTATGAAGGTAAATATTTCAAAAATGAATAATTTACTAGTATTTTTGAGATTTACTTATAATTATATTAAACCTGAATGTTTAACTTACATGATATCATACTAAGAGTTGAAAGGGTTAAAGAATGGTTAAAAAATATAAGGATTAAAAAATGAATAAAATTATCTACTTTCCATTGGATGAACTAATTAAGATGCATCATCATTATATTATATAAACAAGTCGTTTTTGAGCCATTTGTATTTGGAAATTATTTTATATTAATTTAATATTGTCAGAGTTTGCAAAGGTTCCCCTCACCTCAATTATAAAAGGGCATCTCCTCCCTCACTTATTCAAACCTCTTTTAAAATTTTGTCTAGACTAATTACCACCCATTTCTCCTCCAAAAATACTTCTAAAATATATTGAGGTTTCTTTTTTCCTAAAGGACCAACCCTATATCTCTTTATAAGAGATCTTAACGGAGTCGTCTGAAGAAGAGGTAGTTGTTTTTACCAATTCATCTAAGTTTATTTATTCTTCTAACACATCCTCATGATTTTTTCCATGATAATGTAGTTAATAAATTATAATATATATTATGAGATAATTATTATTATGGTATAACAATATTAAATGAATTATCCATCCTATGAAAAAAAACACAGCATGTGTGTAGGTATATCTTACCATCTCCACACAGTGGTGTAATCTATTTTTCATTACACATTACTTATCTAGATAAAATGATAGAAATAATGGATATATATGATAATTAGGAAATTTTAATGATTTTTGAACAATTAATATATCATCTAATTCCATACCTTTTCACCATTAAGGGAATGATATCGTCTCTTGTGCGTACATATGACCTACCATCCCCACGAAGCGATGAGATTCATTTTCAATGATAACCATTTAGTAATGATTTAAAAAATGTATTTAACAAGTATATTAAATATCTATGAGCATAATTTCATTATTGATATTAATGATATACATCATGTTCATAATTAACATTACATACTTGATGAAATATGCCTAGGAAATGAGGCAATTAACACCCTACCCAAGAGTAATAACAGAATATTAATAAAAGATAATATATGAAATCATAAGTATGGATATGGTTCTAGTGAAAATTACTAAAAAGTTTTAAACCATTATAGAGGCTGATAATGAACGTTAAAATAAATGAATATACAATTTATGGGTTAATTTCACAATCTCATTATTATCTGAGATTGTTTATATATAAGTATCTACTGGGGAATATTTACCTTCCATTTACATGTTTATTAAAAAAAATTCAAATGATTTTTTTCTATTATCATAAAAATTATTAAATAATTTTTACCGGTGTGTTAATTTTTTTTAAAATGGGATTAAGGGAATGGTTTTTTCATTTTCTATATGAGGTGCCTTATGAATTTTTTGAAAAAACAATTACGGAAGAAATTTTTTTTAACACGTTTTACATGAGATTATTTTCCACCATCATGAAGCCTTAGTCAACTGAAGCTTACATTCCATGTATAAAATATCACATTCAATTAAAATATTTTCACTTAAAAATTCAGGGCCTTTCAAATAAATGATTTCAATTTAAAAATTAGTATTTATGTAAATATAATTTTATTAATTTTATTAGAGTATTTTTATATATTTCAAAAACCTTTGATGGATCATATTCTTGATTGAGTTTTATCTCTTATGATACCATCTACCTTATTATAGAGAAGGTTTTACAGTTATTCTAATAGTGGATGTGATATTTCGATATCATTCCTGGTTTATAGTTAAAGTATCCACATTTCATATGATATTTTTTTCAATATAAATCTTTATATTGTTTATTTTATCATATGAGGAATTTTTTAGACTTATTTAGTTAAGCAAGGGGCCTTCTATTTCCCCTCTATCTATTGGTTGGTCTCATGATAAAAACAAGTTTTGATATTGGCTTTGGCCTTACCCATTTTTTTAATGTTTATTGGCCAAATCCTCGATGGTATGTTAATGATGTATTGTGTTATCCAATCCCTTACTATGAGATTATTTAATGATATTCCATGTGATTATTGAAATATTAGAATATATTTTTAGATTATTTATATGGAGTTATTTTATTTTCATTTATTCATGCAATATTATGATATTGATTATGTTTAAATGGATTGGATTTCAATTATAAACCTTTTATTAAGGTTTATTATTATTTATTCATAATATCTTCTGATGTATGGTTACCCTTAATGAGAATCTGAGCTCACCCATTTGTTATGTTTTATATTACCATGATCCCAAGATGTATATTATGACTGATATTTGGGGTTAGGCTGGGAAAATATTAGTAATCTCAAATTAATAAATATATTTTATTTTATAGTTTCAATTGTAATGTAAGGTTCATTTATGTAATATAACTTCCAAAACTTTTAATCTGATTGGTCCTTTTGGATTCAAGTAATGTATGTATTCCAATATAACAAAGTGGGGAACTGGCTCTGGGTTACTAGGGATGGGGTCATTACATTAATCACTCTTAATCTAATTCATTTAAATTAATATTTACATGTGTTTGAAATTATATTATTTTTATGTTTTTATCAAAAAATTATATAACAATGTGAAAAGATATACCTAACATCTGTATATCTAATGGATATATATAAAGACTATCTGTCAAATTACAATATATATAAATTTCAGTTTATATTTCAATATAGATCATTACCTACTTCACTAAAATTTATTCATTTAATTCTCTCATGTCGTTTCTATTATATTCCTAATTCATTACTGAGTTTCCACAGTTTCTATTGGGCACACAATATTGATGATGAACCATGGGGATATAAATTTGATTGGTTAATTTATTGATATATATGTCTATTTACTCCAATAATACTTTTCTTCTTGTTGTTCTATATTGAAACCTCAAAATGTATTAGTGATAATATTTTATTACAATATTTTTATATTAATAAATTCATGATGGTTCATTTTTGTTTTAAGTTTTATATGTCAAAATATTTCAGACATAATATTCATCTAATGGAGAAATACATATTGAAATATCACATCATTACATTTAATTTAATTATAGAAACCACAATTAATTATATAATTAGGTGAAAATTTTAATTACCAATAATAAATCCCCCATTAAACATTATTAACATGATGATTTTCTATAGGTACATATTATAAATAAATGTTACCATTATTAACATAATCAATAAATAAGTGTGAATGAATGTCCATATGTTTAATTCGTTTTAAAGGGTACTCTTAATTTATGTTTAATTTTTAGTACATTGGTTTTTGAGAGAGGATTACCAAGGTTTTATCTAATGAGGATATACTTAATACAACATATTAAATGATTTATGAAAACAACATAAAATAAAATCACAAAAAATGATATGTTTATGTTAATTATTGATAACACAAGAGTATGTATGTTGGAAGAATATATTTTTTATGTTTTCCATTTTTATATTTTATTGATAAAACCCAACGGGATGATGTTATTTTAAAAAAAATTAAAATAAAATGTAAATATAAATATACCCATTAAACTACATATTAATCATTATCATTAAAATTATAATCTATTTAATTATTATCTTACAATTTTTTCACCCTCAACTCTATGAGAATTTAGCTCAATTGAAAAAAATAAATGAATTAAAACCAAGCCTAGGTTAAGATCATTCAACCATTATACCTTAATTTGATTGTCGTTCCAAGTATAAATTATATATAGTGGTCAATTAGGGCTCATATAAAACCATAATTTATGATAACTATAATTTATATATTATATTTTAACACTTCAAATTCATCTCATACTTTTTTGTTTTACGTACTAATATTACACTCCCAAAATCCACACATTACTGAACCTCACACACTGTGAATTAATTGTAAAATTGTTTGATTGGTTTATTTAAAGATAAAAAACAATTAGTAGATCATATAAAATGAATTATAGTACAAAATTTATTCTAAAACATATATGATTTATTTTATAATTAGATCAATTACTATAAAAAAATAATCTTCCATAGGTGTCATTGTTATCATAGAAACGCTTGGCATGTACAGAGGTCATGAGTGAGCATATCCCAATATCTATTATAATCATGATTTATAAAAAAATTAAGTAAATTTAATATAATTTAAATTATGAATAATGGATGTAATAAGAGAAAATTGGAGAGTATATTATAAACACACAAACATTACAATGCGAAGAATAAGGAGAACTCCTTGATGAACATATCATTTATTCAGGGGATCTCCATCTTGAAAGTTTTAGTGAACTTGAATCAAACAATTACCCTCTTCCCAAAATCATTTAATTCATGGTAAAACCCATTCAAATTATAAATACTAACATTTATATATTGGATAATAGTCTATGATTTTAAGACATTTCATTATTAAAATAGAAATTATGACAATTATTTCAATCCTATATAATCGATTTTTTACATACAAAAATATTAAAACAACTCTCCTTATAGAAGGATGAATTTTTAGGAATTGGAATCTATATATACTATCCACTTTTTTTCTAGTACAAGACCAAAGTTTGATAATTTTTTTCAAATAGTGAAGTGGTGTTCACTTTGACATGTCCATTCCAACATTAAATTCATGACACATGTACTGTAAACAAATACATGATCCATTTCTGATGGTCTAAATGAATGTTTTTCCCATTTTATGAAAAATTATATTAAATAAATTTATTTTTAAATAATTCATAGAACAGTATTTATTTGTAAAATACTACTATTCACTTTAAAGTGTTAAAAATGGAATTTTCATCAAATTTTTAAATGAATGATCTAATCCACAATATTACATAAATGATCACATTTAACACAATGTGTCAAAATTTTGGAATTTATAATCCATGAAATATTCAATAAAAAATGTTTTATATAAACTCCTACACCCTTACACATTGTCACTCCAATGAAAATTCACGTGTTAGGTATTCCATACATATTGTGAAAAGTTATGCATGTGAATGATTCTAAATATATAGTTGAAGTATAGAAAACGTAATAATCTGATTAATAAGTCAATATTAATGTATTTTGAATTCATTATATTAAAAAAATTCTACAAATAAAATCTAATGATATTAAAGACGCTAATAATAGAGAAACAATTCATGGGATTGTTATGCCATAAATTCCCCACATGTGTGTGTTACAACCATCTAATGATCAAATATATGACCTTTATATAGTATATTTAGGTCTATTAAAACATTTTTTATTACCTACATTATATCAACTAAACCTATTCTACAATCCTTTGTAATCAAATTTCAAAATCCACTCACCTAATAATGTACAAAATTCAAACCTTAAACACCCAATCTATACATCCCCACATGTTGTATATTTTACCACTAACTATTTATTAAGATACTATATATATATATATATTATTTAGGGAGTAAAAATATTGAATTTTAGGTATGCATGAATAGGTCAGTTCAGTACAGTAATTAAATTGATCAGAATAGAAGTGAATATATGGATCAACCATTCATGTAATCTAAAAACATTATCTAACGTGACATTAACATAATAAAAATTTCCAAATTCATAGTTTGATGTTAATTTATGTAAATAAATAATTTAAAAAACATACCATGAACATACATAAAAAATAATGATAGCAAAATCAAAAAGTTTTTATGATGGCAAAACCAATCATATCAATGATGACTTCGATTTTTATAAAAATAAACCCTAGTTGATAATATATTTATCATGATTATCATGTTACCAATTATTGTTTTAATTATATGCATAAATTTTGCATATGTTCGACAAGTAAATGAGGAAGTAACATGATTATTATTTTTTATTATTTTTTATATCTTTGGGATAAAAACAAAAAACACACAAAAAAACACACAAATTAAAATGATAAAGAAGGTACCAAAAATGTTGTCTCCTCCTCCATAAAAAAATATTACATTACACTCAATATAAACCAAATAGATGAAATATACACTTCTAATATATAAATTTAAAAATTATAAATAATATCAAAGTGAAATGGTTAGGGATAACTGATGTTCTCAATTGATAATGATGTTATGTAGTGTTATGAAATGATTAACAAGTATAGGTGTTACCTAAATGTATTACATAAACAATAACCCATTGATCGGGATTTGTGGAGGAAAAGGAGGCCCACAACATCCACCATGGGCAGTGAGCAGAGGCCTCTGGCACGCAGCCGGTGGCGGTGCGGGAGGACACTGAAGTCATGCCACGTGATGTAGATGGAGGGCCTTGGTCAAGTTGGATCACAACAAAAGACTTAGTGGTGAAATGCAGGGTGGTTTAGAGATGCAGCACTCGTGATGTCTCGGGTGGAGTAGACTGACCCGCTCTAGTGGGATGGGTTAGACAGGAAGGCCAACCTTGAGCCAAGACCATCACCGACGTTCGGGCCGCCCATGCGGGTAGGGCCGACGGGGTGGTTCGGATTGACCTGGCGGGCCAGGTTGGCAAACCCCATGCTGGGTTGGGTTGGGTTGGTCTGACAAGGTCAAACCGGACCTAGACCCCACCAGCACCATTTCACTAAAATCCTCATAACTTCCAAACCGTGCTTCCTATTGATGATACATTTATGGTATTGGGATTACTATGATGAGGTGGACCTTTTGATATAAACTATGTTCGATTTAATGGAATTTGATATACAACTGATGGATTGAGGATTAGATCCCCCTAGAATCAGGAATGATATGAGTGATAGTCCTATGGTTGGATGTGACTAGAAGACTATGATAAGATGGTCTAGGTGACCCAGTTGGCCTAGGCGACAAGTGTGTCAATGTGACACATCGACGAGCAAGTCTAGATGACCTAGAGACGATTGGGTCTAGGTGACCAAACGACAATCATGTCTAGGTGACCCAATAGGCCTATGTGAGGATAGGGTCTAGGTGAACCAACAGACCAAAGTGACTCATCGTGGGTGAGTACATCAGTGCTACAAGGTGTGAAGTGTTACGACTGATAGTATTTCTTCCATTTCTTTATATTATACCTCCCAAAGCTGACAAAACATGGTTCATAATTTCCATTGTGTTATTACCTTTATTTTTGGGTCGTTATTGAGTATTGTGTTAATCAAATCTGCACAGGATCCTCCCACCCGTGTCATGTATAGTGCAGAAAAAAAGATGATTTGACAGAGACCTTGGTGGTCCGGGACCAGTTGGTGCCCAGTGAGATCCAATAGATAAGGTGTACATCTACCACTTCGGGAAGCACCCCCTTCACCTACCCTTCACCTAGGGTTTACCGCAGACAGACTTCAGGAGCTTGTACTTTTTTTTGTTAGGAAGGTATTATGTCCCCTTTACTTTCAATTTTATACTATTACTTGCAGTAGTTGTCTTAGTGGCATGTGCGATTAATTTTCATCATTGTGGTATATGGATCTGTGTGTGTGTGTGCGCGCGTACATGTACTCAGGAAACTGCCTACCACTTGAGGGATAATGCCTTTGGAACTAGTCTCTAGACCCTGACCTTTGGGAGGTGGGCTTGGGGTAGTCACAACATGGGCCCCTGAGGATGGGTCATGACACAATGGTATCATAGTAGGTCGTTTCTACCTTAAATACTGAGAGTATGTAGTTTTGTTTTGGGGAAACAGTGCTGAAGGTTTCGAGTTTGACTTTCAGACTTAGGGAGTCTAGTGTTGGTGTAGTGACCGACGTATCAATACATAAAGACAAGGAATTCTGTTTTTCGACTCGAAACATGAAAACATTGGTTGCATGCATCATATAAGAATTCAGGTGTTCTAATTTTTTTATTGAGTCAGAGACATCTCACTAGGTTTAATCTATTGATTGTGTTTTTTCTGGATCTGATTCAGGATTCCTACCCACAGATAGCCATTCAGGATTCCGGTGCATGACTGTGAGGATAGTACACCTAAAAACGAGGTATTAGTATATGGACTAGTACTTGTGGTGGCCCCACCGGGTGGTGCACTAGTGTTACAACCACCCATCAATAGTACTCGACATCCTAGTAGGAACACATGACTCACCTAGTAAAGATAGAGGTGGTTCTTTCTTGGGAGCCACCCAAGAGCATGACTGAGGTGTAGAGTTTCTTGGGTTTGGATGGATACATTAGATGGTTCATGCTTGAATTTTCTAGGGTAACAAAACCCTTGTCATCTTTGACATGGAAGGTACATCCCTTTGTGTGGATGAAGAAGTCACAATAGAGTTTCCAGGAGTTGAGACAGAGACCAACAAGCACTTGAGATTACCAGAGGAAGGCATGGGGAATGTAGTGTTTTGTGATGCATCAAGGACTAGACCGGGATGTTCCCTAATGTAGGGGAACATGATGATTTCCAAAGGTTCATGAAAATTGAGGTAAAATGAGAAAAACTTTGTAACTCATGATCTTGATCTAGTATCTATGGTCTTTTCTTTGAAACTGTTGCAGCACTACTTGATGGGTGAGAGGTTACCGTCTACTCTAACAGAAAAGGTCTTAGATATATCCTATCTCAGAAGGACCAAAACTTGAGGTATCAGTGGTGGGTATAATCCTCTAAGACTACAACTTCGAGATAGTATATACTCTTGGGAAGGGAAACATGGTGGAAGACATTCTTAATAGGAGAAATGGGTTGCAATTTCTAAGTGAGTCATCAGAGAAATTAGCTGCGATGTAGATATCTATCATGGATGGTGATGGAACAACTTACCTTTAGTTAATGGTTGTCATTACCCCACTATTGCAGTGAGTTAGGGAGCCACAACATGTGGATGTCGACTGCGAGTCCCAACGTGCTTAGTTATCCACAAGACAACCCCCCTGATGGATATTTGATGGGTGGGGAGAACATCATATTTTTCATAAGGCAAATCATTGTATCTGTGGCATTGTGAGAGGATTTTCTAAGGGAGTTTCACACCTCCCCATTGGCGGCACATCTAGAAGTGTTAAAGATGTACCAGGACCTCTAACATCAATATTAGTTATCGGGGATGAAAAAGGTAGTGGCCAAGTATGTTTCTCGATGCCTCACTTGTCTGCAAGTGAAGGTATAGAATAAAGTTCCACCGGGCATGGCATATCCACTTGAGGTACCAGAGTTGATGTGGGATGTTATATCAATCAAAATTGTGAGTGGTTTACCACACATGTCCAAGGGTCACAATACAATCTAGGTGATCATTAAATGAATTACCAAGTCAGCCCACTTACTACCCATCCAGGTTTAGGGTTTTGTAGAGGGATCAGGATGCCTCTACATTCAAGAGATAGTTAGGATTATTGGGGTTCCTTATAAGATCATTTAATACTGTGATTCTAGCTTCACTTCCCAGATATGGAAGGGACTTCATGAGGTTTTCGGTACTTAGCTACATTTGAGCATGTGATTTCATCCCTAGACGGATGGTTAGATGGAGAGGAATATCTAGGTTTTGGAGGACATGCATCATGCTTGTGTCATGGACTATGAAAGTAGTTGGGAGGACCATCTACCACTGGCGGAGTTCATGTACAACAAATGATACCACTCAATCATGGGTATGACACCGTTCAAGGTACTTTATGGGTGACCACACTGATCACTATTAAGTTGAAAAAACCCAGGTGATTCTGTACTCATGGGACCAAATTTGGTACATCCCATCATTGAGAAGGTTCATATCATCCATTAGAATATAAGAACTACATAGAGTAGAAATAAATTTTATGATGATAGGAGACAGAGTCCCTTCAAGTTCAAGGAGGGATACCATGTGTTCCTTCAGGTCTCACCTTGATAGGGATTTTGAGCATTTGTCCACATCGGTAATTTTTCTCCATGGTTTATCAGCTCTTTCCAGATTCTAAGTAGAGTTATCAAGGTGGCATACTACATAGCTCTTCCCCCATTGATACAACTGGTTCATGATGTCTTCTATGTGTTGCAGTTGAGTAGGTACATGCATGATCTATCACACTTCATTGACTAGTGAGAGATGGGCATTGATGATAGGGAGACATTTACAGAGTTCCATGTGGATATTGAGGATCTATAAGAACATGTCCTTCATGGGAAGTCCATTCCTCTAGTGTGTGTTCGGTGGCAGCACAGAAATATCCAAGAGATCTTTTGGGAGTAGGAGGGTTATATTCGTTCTTTATATCCCCATTTTTTGTTTAACCATTGTTCCGGATTTCAAGGATGTAAAGCCCTAAGGTGGGGAGTTTTTAATGTCCCAGAAATTCTATTTAAAATTTTTCAAAATTTTATGGAATTATAAAGAGACTAGGCACTAAAATGGAACATGATTCTGATGCCTTGGGATCCCAAAATAAATGATTGAACTTTCTATTTCAGATTTTGTAAAATAGTGCACTTGTACAGTTTTGGAAACATATAAACGGGTGAAAAGATTAAAAATATGATGGAACCATTGCACCCCAAATGAAAAAATTACCTAAGGACCTAACCTTGACCGGAACGGGTCGAGGAAAAACATAAATTTTTAGGCGTTTTTTGAAAAATAAAATAAACATAAAAATATAATTTTATTCGAAAATGTTTCATTGAAACATAGAAATGAGGAAAGTTTTTCATTTCATAAATTAAATAGTGTAATGATGTGGTGACTCAGTTTAATTGAAATGATTAAACCCATTTCATCAATTAATATCCTAATGTTGATGTGGGATCATTTCCATGATCATGGAGTATTTCTTGGAAGATTTAGAGGATTTGCATTGGAAAATGATGAACGATGAAGAAAAATCATATCCCCTTCATCCTCCTTCAAATTATCATCAATGATAACAGTAGATCAAAGGATCTCCAATGATAATGGCAGACTGCAGATCAATGATCAATGAATAACGAACTGTGACTCTGTTCTTCATCTATGAACGATCCTATTTCAGGTAAGTGGTTTTTTTCTAAAGAGATTATTTTTCCCCATTATCCCCTTATAAACAATTAATGTGGATCAACTCACTAACATGTTGATCCATGAGTTGATCATTCGTATGGGTTTGGTAATTATATTATGGGATCCGATTTGGGGGTTTATTCTTGTTTCTATATGATCCATGCATAGGGATTAAAAGTCTTCATTTTCCCCCTAATTAAATTTCAAACACAAACGAACTGGGGATGACACTAACAAGGCCTGGATAAATCTGCATGGTTGTTATTTGTGATCTCTTTCTTCCTCCTCACGTTCTTCACCGACGGACCCATGTGGTTGCATCAAACTCTTTCTGGGAGGATCTGAATTTTGATGGACCCCCAAATCGATGAAAAGGCATCTTAGAGAACATGTTAGTGGAGGAGGTAACATGAGGAACATAGTGGAACTTTGGGATCAGAAAATGGACCACTGATTTAAGTCTGGTGGCTCATCGACGAACTTATTAACGCGCCGAAGTTGGCCGACAGTGAAGGAGGACAGTGAAATCTGCCATGGGTGGTGACAAGAGGTCATCAAAAGGAGGTTGGTGGTGGTACATGCATCATGTGTTTGGAAGGACATGATTCTAAGGGACCACAATGGTGGGCCCTATAGAAACCAGTGGGGTAGTTCTAGGATGCGTCAACCACGATGTCTTGAGAGGATTAGCCTGCTCCAATGGGCTGGGTTGGACAGGCAGGTCGGCCTTATGTCAAGACCAACACCTCGGTCCATGCCAGGCCTGACACCTCGGTTAGGGTCGGGCCCAGTGGGCCAAGTCAATTTGGTGGGTCAACTTGACGGACCAGGGTCATGCTGGTCCGACCTGGATGGTCCGACCAGGTGGGACCACACCCGGACCCCACTTACCCCTTTTCACTAAAATCCCCATAACATAAAAATAATTTGTTCGATTGATGAGACATTTGTGGAACTAGGATACTCACTAATATGAGTTCCTTTTGATATAATCTAATTCGGATTTAATTGATGTTGAGATATGACCAATGGTTTGAGGAGTAGGTTATCATAGAATCAAGCTCACTATGAGTAGGAATCCTATTATTGGCTATGACAAGAATAGTGTGAAGAGTGGATATTGGTGATGTAGCTGAGCTATGTGATGAGAGGGTCTAGGTGACCCAACGACGAGTGGGTCTAGGTGACACAATAGGCCTAACTGATGAATGGGTGTAGGTGACCCACCAGACCAACGTGACTCATATTGGGTGAGTGCTTAAATAGTACAAGGTGTATAGTGTTACGACTGATATAATTTCATTCTTATCTATTGATGATACATTCATGATTTGAAAACAATTCGTGCATACTTTATTTTGTGGTATTATCTTTTTTGAGGTTGTTTCTTACTGAGTATTGTGTTACTCACCTCTGAACGGGCTCCACCCACACATGTCGTGTTTTTTACATACAAAGACACATTGACAGAGACCATGGGGGTCCGGGACCTGGTAGTTCCTAGTGAGATCTCAGAGAGGAGGAACACTTCTACGCCTTTAGGTAGAACCCCCTTCACCTACCCTTCAAGTAGGGTTTACCACAGACGGACTTTAGGATATTGTACTAGTCTTTTGTTGGGATTGTATTATGGACTCTTTAATTTTAGTTTTGTACTATTACTCTCAATGATTGTCTTAGGGAAATACATGTTTACTTTTTAGCATTGTGGTCATGGGATATGTGTGTGCATGCATATTGGTACTCAAGAAAATGCCTCCAACTTGTGGGATAAAGACTCTGGTGCTAGTCACCAGCCCCTATCCTTTGGGAGGCCAGCATAGCGTAGTCACGGCATGGTTCCCAGGGACGGGTCATGATAGTTGGAATTATAACTGATTAAATTTTCATGAATTCCCACCCATATGATATTTTCAGTTAGTAATTTGTTCTAGCTATCCTTAGATCACCGAGTATGCAGAGGGATCAATGGGTATATGATGTATCTGGAAGAGTGAGTTCCCCGTTATTTAAAAAAGCCAATAGGCTTGGTGAGCATAGATTTACGTTTCTAAGGCCCTATGAGGAGCATTATAAGCTCATGTAGATTAAATTTCTATTGTTATTTTGTTTAGGGTATTCTAGCTAAGACCTTATGATTCTTTATTTTAGGGTCATTTTTCTAGGATCTTATATTCCATTAGTTTAGGGTATTTTTTCTCAGACCTTCTTCTGCTTTAGTTTGGGGTCTTTTATCGCATAGCTTCTTTTTCTTTAGTTTAGGATATTTTATCTCAGATAATACGTTTCTTTATTTTTGATTATTTTAGCTCAGCCCTTCTTCTACTTTAGTTTTGGTCATTTAGCTCAGACATTATGTTACATTATTTTAGTGTCTCTTAGCTTAGACATTTTGTTTCTTTAGTTTAGGGGTTTTTATCTGGTACATTCTATTTCTTTAGTTTAGGGTCTTTGAGATTAGACCTTCCGTTTCATTAATTTAAGGTCTTTTATCTTGGACATTTTGTTTCTTTTGTTTAGGATATTTTAGCTCGTACCTTCTATATGATCATGGGATATGGTTTAGTTATTTCATGAATGACCTAAAACACCATGAGGTGATGGATTCTACCATGGTGTTACTGAGGATAACGAGTATCAGAAGACCCTTTTTTACGGTGATGCATTTGATTAACATCTATTGGTGCATATGTAGGAGCCATGGACAAATATTCATAGTCAAGCGAAGGGTCTCTTGAATATGGGTATCCTTTATAAGGGATATGGAATATTTATGGAGGTAATATTGTTGATAATGATATACTTGGGATACTAGGACCGCCTGGGTAGTTGGAGTATGTATGAAGTAAATCATAACCTAAATGTTTTATTTTATGGATATGGGAAGGTGTAGACATGCTAGGTATGTCCCATGATAATTATGAAATTTTAGGTTCCATCGTGGTGTTTCTAATTCTCATAAGGGTTGAAGATCTATTATAACAAGGAGGATATGCCTTTAATTGGCATGTTAAGGCCCTTATGCATCGGTATCATGCAAGGTGATATATGATCTCCACTTTTTTTTGAGGGCTATGAAAGGATTGTGAAGACTCAATCATCTAGATGATGATGTTGGGTATGAAAAGGAGGTTATCCATGAAGGGTTTTGGAACTCTAGAAAAAATTATCTCATAATGTGATGCTCTAGATCTATACCTTGTGTCTTTGAATCATAAGATGTGTGATACCAAAGGATCAAGAATAGAGTGAAATATTCATTCCTTGAGAAAGGGTACAAAATATGGTTATGTAACACTGATTAATATTCTTGTATAGTTTTGTGAGGGAATTTTAAATCATGAACTGAAGTTCTCGAGTTAGAAGAATGAAATGGGTCAATAATACAGGTAGTGTTTCAGACACGCTAAGGTGTCGAGTGATACCGTGATTATGTTTGGGATCTCAAGGACTATAGTCTCCTTTTTCATAGTGACACATTTGGTATATGGCCATTTGTTCATATGAAGGTTCCATGGGAATGTATGCATAGTAAATAAAAGGTTCCTTGAATCCAGATATCCTTTATAAGCACTATTGATGATTATGGTGATTCAAGACACCCCAACTCATGACGTGTGATTAGTGGAAGGTGTAAAATCCAAGGAGGTTTCAAGTACCCTCAATGTTGTACCACTACTTAATGAACAAATTCTCACTAAGGAGAGATGCGGAAAACAATGATCTAGCTTTTTATTTGACCAGTGGGTCCAATGAGCATATATTTTCTTTTACTAGGGATACAAAATAGTCCATATGATCTTTATGCCTTATATGTTTGCAACCTATTTTTTACTAAACATTTTAGAATAATGATATTAGTGGGAGAAGACTTGTTTTTTTCTCAGATTGACTATTAGTGATTTTTGGCTTGAAAAGTCTTGTGTCTCTTTCATTTGTAGTTCAAGGCCTTGTGATTTGGACCATTATGTGCTAGAGTTTCAGGTCATACAAAATTGGATAAATCATAGACAATTTAGGGTCATGAATTTCATGGACCTAATATGGAGATGATTCAAAAGAGACTAATTATGATATCTAGGTTGAAGAGTACTCTAATGTCCTTCTGGAAGGGTTTTCAAAATGTTGTAAATCATGGGTCAAGTTATTCATATCATGATAAAGGACATGGGAAAGTCATACTGAGGGTAGTTCAGACACACTGAGGTGTTGAGTACTTCTAAAACGGTTTTAGGGCATACGAGAATTGGAATTTTCTTTTTCATAGTGACAAATTTGGTTGATGGCCACATGCGCATATGTAGGTTCCATGGAAATGTATGCATAATTAGGAAAAGGTCTATTGAAGCTAGATATCCATTCCATGCTACATGAAAGGTTAAGGTGACTTGATATAATCAAGACATGAAGTGTGGTATATGGATTTGAGGTGCTGTTGAAATAAGATGGGAGAACCCCATACTCTGGTTGACTGACGTTAGTCTATTGGGGTCCTTTGATAAGGAATGAAAAAGGAAGATCGTCTGCATTGTTTATTATCATGTTGTGAGGATGTTATTCTGTGAAGTTTAATGTCGGTTGGTAAGGACATTTGATGTGTAGTTTATCATAATGTTGTTAATGATGTACTTCCATATAGGTTAATGTCACATGGTAAGGATGTACTTCTATGTAGTTTAACATCAGGCAGTAAGGACATACTTATGTGTGTTTGAAGACCATGTGCTAAGGATGTACTTCCATGAACTTTAACATCATACAGTAAAGACATGGGAACTAATGTGAAAATTATGAAATGTTGTGGCTGGGAGAAAATAAGGAGGCTTGGGAGTCACTATGTATCTCATAAGGATGAAAATCAGGCCACATGTAGTTCTTGATTATTAAATACTCCACAAACAACTAACCAATACACAAAGGTGGAAATTATTTCTATTGACTGTTACAGTTGGGCCCATGATTAGAGATCCAGGAATCAAAATTTATCTCATGTGGATGACAATCAAGGTACACATTGTTATTAAACAAGAAATAATCTATGTCGGTCTGACTCATGTTCAATAGTGGAAATTATTTCCATTGACTGTTGTGGAAAAATGTATGATTTTAGATCTATGTGTCACTACTATCTCATGAGGAAGAGATTCAATCCACACATACTTTTTGAATTCCATGTAGTCTAATGTCATGCTACGCGGAAGAAGGAAAACCAAGTTTGATTGGTGGGAACATTGTGGTTAGGCCAAAGAGTGGAAGCCTAGGCATCAGTACATATCTCATAAGGATAACAATAAAACCATGTGTAGTTATTAGAGAACCAAGTAGTTTAATGTCATGCAGCAATGAGATCGACCATGTAGTTTAACGTCTTGTGGAAAGGACTCATGGTGTGCCTTTTATGTTCTTTCATTCCGGATAGTAATAGACCTATAGTTTACTTTTATGCCTTTATTGTGAGGGTAAGTACCTATCACAATTCCAATGATCTCATGATCTATGATTGATGTGAGAAACAAGGAACAAAACGTGTCTCCCTATAATATAGAAATAGAAGGGGGTACAACCGGGACATTTTGTACTATGTAGTGGCAGATCTAGGACATTGAAATGAGGAATCACTACGTAACTCCTTGGAAATGAGAATCAATCCATACATAGTTATAGAATAACCATGCAATTTAAAGTCATGGGGAAAGGATGTAGGTGACTCTACGTGAATGGGCATGGAGATCATGGATCCATGATGTCTTATGTCATGTGGTAAGGACATAGGGTTACCCATTACAAATGTGGAAGTTGTGGGTCTATGAAATTTTACATCACGTTGTAAGGAAATTGGATCACCTATCATGAAAGGAAAATAATCCTATATATTGGACCAAGAATAGAGGTTTGGGTGACACTACAAATCTTTTTATGGAATAAATCAAGCCATGTGTAGTTCTTTGAAAACTGTACATATTAATGCCTTGTGGAAAGGAAAAACTTCATCTAGTTTAACATCATGTGGTCAAGACAGATGATGGGACTTACTATGATGTGGATGCCCAATTGTTGAATACAATGAAAATCATTTCCTATGAAATCTTTCTTTGGTGGGCAGTGTGACATGCTTCCCATCCATCTTTTCCAGCGAATATGGTCTATTTTGACAAAACTTATGTATGATGAAAGTTCCTTCCCACTTGGGACCCAATTTTGGGGGATTCTTCCCTAGTATCATTGGGGTTCGAAGAACCAACACCAATTCTCCTTGAAGTAATGAATAGAGATGAACCATTTTATTAAAGGCCCATGCATTCTGATTCTGGTGGATCTCTTGGTTGTGTAGTGTATGAAACGTCTTCTCATATAACTATTTCAACTCATCTAGTAACTTTTTTTATTGTTCATCCTTAGAAATCTTCCCACAAATGGATATTCATAGTGAGGAAATCTAGGCTTCTATGAATAAAACATACCCAGTACCATACACCAATGAGTATGGAATTTCTTATGTAGTGGTACATGTGGTAGTAAGTTGGCCCATAAGGCATGGAGGTTTTTCTGTGTCCAAGACTTCTGGTCCTTTTTCACCATCTTCTGGATTATATTTGATAGAGTCTTATCAGAGGCATCTATCTATCCATTTTCTACTACATGATAGCAGGATGAGTAATTGGAGTTGATTTTTTACTCCTGGTAAATCATCTTTAACTCCATAGAAAATAATTTTATGCTATTTTCCATCAAAATTAGGCAAGGGACTCCAAACCTAGTGATGATATCCAACTACAAAATGTTGATTATATTATTTGTCTCGGACTCATTGAGGAGTACAGAATCTACCCATTTCAGAATGAAGTCAATCATAGTAAGAATGTACTTGAACTTATTTTCTATGGTTAAGGGATATGGCCCCACAACATCCATCCCCCAAATAAGAAATGGACAATAATATTTAGCTGCATGTTGCAATTTCAGGGGTTGAACGATGAAGTTTTCATTAATGTTTAATGAATGAAATTTCATGGTGAATTATACACAGTCTAGTATCATGGTTTTATAAAAATTTCCCAACCACCTAATCTGTCGGGAAATCAGGGTTCGAAATTGATGGGTGCGGCAGGAGATTGCATGGGATTCAATAATGATGGAGAGAGTCTTTTCCTCTACTATGATCATAAAGATAACTCCTTAAAATCATCAATTGTAGAGGACTTTTTGATCATTTGGACCATTCTGTAGAGTGATGTTTTCCACTAGACATCGAATCTATTTCCTTTAGACATGATATATCAAAAGAGTCATGTCTTAGAGATAATTGATTATAGGATCCATCAATCCCAGGGTGATTATTGGATCGTCATTCTATGGGGTGGTATTTAACTGATTAATATATTTCTTATTACATAATACAATTGATGAAACCATTCTTCCATGTGTAATAGGGATTGTTGCTTCATCCTGATTAGGGTTGACTAGGACAATGGCTGCATTAGCCAGAGCATCAACAAAATCATTCTGTGATTGGGGGACATAATGCAATGTGGGGTCAAAGGGGAACTTTACCATAAATCCACTAACGTAGCCTATGATAGGATCCAATTAATTATTTTTGATGTAATATTCACCATTGATATGATTTATCACTAGTTCCAAGTCCCGTTTGATATTCACATAATATATGTGCAACTACAGGGATAGTTACAATCCCATGATGAGGACTTTGTACTCAACCTCATTATTTTTGCAACCATTAGACAATTAGAAAGAGGAGGAAAAATATTCTTCCACAAGAGAGACACATACAATACCTAGGCTAATGCTGTTGAGCATAGGGTTTTTCATTATTGTATTGACAGGAATTCAAGAGGTTCCATAGGGTTTTTCATTAAATGTATGGGGAGTTTCATGGGAATAAATGAACTCTTCATAAATAATTTTGGTGTCTTCTGGTGTATTTAATGGGGTCAGATGTGCTAGGCGGAAATCAACTAGGGCATTCCTAGTTATTGACTTCTGTGGTATGAAATGAATGTCAAATTGAGGGGGAATGACCTCCCATCGAGCCAAGCACCCGGTCATAATTAGGGGGTGGGATGTACTCAAGTGGGTCAATATAAGTTACGAGGTAGAATTTTTGGTGCTTCGAGTAATTACTTATATTTTTCACTATAAAGATGAGTGCAAGGCAGTTCTTTTTTACATCAGAATATCTAGTCTCAGTACCTAACATAGTCTAGCCAAGGTAGTAGAGACTATTCTCACTTCTCACATTATATTTATGTACAAGGAGGGTTACCAATGAGCATTCCATGGACGTCACATAAAATATGAGTGGTCTCCCTTACACCACATGCATCCAAATCGGTGGGTACAACAAGTAATACATGAGAATTCTGAAGGATTTCAGACATTCATCATCCTATTGGTAGGTCTCTCCATTATTCATTATCCTGGTGATGGGGAGAGATTTTCTAGCTAGGTTGGCTATGAATCTCAGTATATAGGCAAGGATCCCTTTGACTCCCATTAGTTATTTTCAATTATAAGGGTGAAAATGCTGAATACCACTATTTTTTCTTGGTCAACCACAATGCCACTATGGTGTACCACAAATCCAAGGAACTATCTTGATGTTACTACCAAATAACACTTCAGCAGACTCATCTTTATACTGTTTTTTCTCAAATTGTCAAATATTTCATAGAGATCGATGAAATGATCACATCATTTACAGGATTTAAAACCCAATTCTTCGACATAAAAAATTACTATCCTTACTAAAAATGGATTAATGTTGTGATGAATGGAATGCAGATATGTGGAGACAACATTCATTAATTTGAAGGTAAATACCTAATAACCAAAAATCCCTTGAGGCACTCTTAAGGTAGTGTATTATTCATCCCCAAGGACCATATTAATCATATTTTACCCAGATTACTTGTCCATGAAGGAAAGTGTTTGGAAGCCAATAGTGGTATCAATCAAGATTTTTGTGATCGACAATGGGAATATATACTTTTGGGAAATTCCAATTATGGTCTATAAATTCAATTCATAACCTAATATTCCCATTCTTTTTCTTGGTGGGGGTGATGTTGGAAATCCATATTGGTTATTTCACTTCATAGAAAAAGTTGTATTGTTTGATTATTCAACATATTCTTTGACTTGGTGGCATGAAAAGTATAAATCATCTTGTCCACTTGCATGAAGCCTTGATGGTCATCGGGAAGTCCGAGATGGTGTGTTGCCCCATATGGATTTAGTTCATTAATTTATGTATAGTTCTGGGAAAACACATATCTGGGATTTTTTTTAAAAATAATAGGTATATCACTTACTATTTTAGGGGCATGAAATAACTTATCAGTATAGTCCATGAGACATCCCATGTTCCCATATTTATCTTCTGGAGCTCATCTATGTTGTTGGAGACACCTTTGTCAAATAATTGTGGGGTGTTATTGATATCATCCTCACCCCCTTCAATTTTTGAGTATATAGAAACATATTTAGGTAAAGATGGAAATTTGAAGGCCACTCCATCAGTATTAGAATGAGGGAGGATATTACAAGGTACATCAACATTGTTTTCTATATGAGTCATTGTAGAGAGTGTCGGAGCAAACCATCTTTTTCATTTTCGCTAAGGATATGAGGGGTTTGGAACTCTCGGATAAGATCTCCTACTTCAACCATGTTTATGGGGAGAACATAATCATTAACGAGCATGCTCTAGGGACTCACAATGGATTTCCCTAATCCAGTGGGAGATGCAACCGTTATATCATCATCCTCCATTGGTTTCACACATCCCTTTTTATAGAAATTAGCTTCATCATATGTGGCTCTACAAGTTTGGAAGGGGGAACTGTCACCATGTAGTATGATGTCCATTCCATTGATGGGGTACTTCAGACATTCATTGAATGCCAATGGTACTGTCAAGTGGATATGAATCTCATTCCCTCTAAGTAGGACATTATATATGGTTTGTTGCTGGATGACCATGAACTCAACATCATACATGAGTTCCAAAAATTTGGACTCATGTATTCTCTTCCCAAGTGGTCTGTTCTCATGCTTAAAAAATCTATTAATGGTTAGATTTTTATAGGATAATTCCACCTCGCTCTTCCCTAAACGTCTGAGAGTTCAAACTAGGATAATATTTGTCCCAAATCCATTATCAATTAGCACTCATTAATGATTGACATTATTGAGTCTCGTAAATGCGTATAAGGGCCTGATTTTCCCTTGGATTAACTCTTCTTGATCTTGATCAGTGAATGAGATAAAGACCTAACATCCTAAAGACATATTCTCCACTCAGTAGACCTTAGTGATAGTGACTTTTGTATCAAATTCTTAAGAACCTTGAAGGGATTCAACGAGTGCGGACCGGAATTATTTTGAAAGATAGAGTGAATCAAGAATTGATATCATGGATGAGACTGTATATACCTATTTCATATCATCAAACATTTGTGACAGAGGTTGGCATTTCTCGATATGGGGATTCTCCTAGGTATGCAGTTTAGGAGCTATAGAATCTTATGTAGATGAAACTGGAGTTTCTTTGTAGAGGTTGAGGCATGTTAGATGCTAGTGGAATAGGTCATGTTATATTTCCCATTTGCTGGGTGGATTTTATTGAATCCTTGCTAAGTGTTCATGCAATACAATCAGACACGGGTGATTTCAGAAGGATATGAGGCACATCCATGCCTTCTTTGATCCTGTTAGAGAACATACCCATGATTCTCATCTAAATATATGTATTCCATTTGGATATGAACAAAATATTATGTCTTTCCATGACTTCATTGTCCCTTGTATCCTTGGATCCATTGTAGATGGCCTCCCATTCCCCTATAATATGTGGAAAAACCATATTCGGGGGAATAATCATCATCAGAGTAGGGATTTGCCCCATGTATTGTGTTGAAAGGACCAATGATGAAATTTTCATTTGATGAGGATTCTATTTGGTGTGGGGGGGGGGTCCCATATTGCAAATGATACAGTTGTAAAACTTTTGTGCTCAACCGGCCAAAACATTCTACCAACAATTCTCTTCTTCGGACGAGATGATGATTATGCAATCCACATGCTATGGGAAATTTTCTAGAATCAACTTTCTAGAGTTGACCGTGTGTTAAAGTATGTCATTGAATATGATGAAATTATGGATATTATGACCTAACCTTCTATAGGAAGGGAAGTAGTCTGTATGGTTAGTGTAGTTTCTTTCAACGGGCCTTTTAGGCTACAAGAGTGTGATCAGGTTATTATCTATGGATACTAAGAAATAACCTAGTACTTTTACGTCCTAGATGATGTATTAATTTTTCATATTTTACATAAATATTGAGTGACCCTAGTTAATCTATACTTATGGATGAGGGTGATCTTTTGGTTGTATTCACTGATAAAGAGGTGTGGGTGGTTCAGATATTTCTGGGGTGCTTGGATGGGAACTACTACGGACTTGAGAGAAACATCTACAACTTCTGTTTTTCCTAGATTCTTACCCTATGTTGTGGGTATGAGTTGAGGCTTGGGTCATGTTCACTAAATAACTTTTTTAAGACATTGATCTATTTCAATGATCTCTCAAAACCCCTTGGATATTTTAAGGTGATTAGGGGTGTCTACAACTCATCCCTGAGAATTTTGGGACAAAGTACTAGTCGATTCTCCTGTGAGAGGGTTATGGATAGTGAATAGGTTAAACCATTCCACCATTCAATGAAATTAGAAAACCTCTAATTTTCTCATTTCTTGTAGTTCATTAGGAAATTGATTATTGTTTTCCTCAATGATGAACTAAACTAATATGGAACTGATGATGAATGTCTTCCCATCCATCTATATATCCCATAGGTATACTACTATACTAAACAAAAGTTGTCTCTATTAGAGTTTGTATGAAACACCTTTGTTTTGTTGCCAAATATTGATCTCATGGGCCCATCATTAGACCACATTGGGATACAAAGTGTGTTAGATGTTGTTCAGGGTCACCTACCCCATCAAATCTAGAAAATTTGGGGTTTTTGAATTTTGGTAGAGGTGTATTATCATCCAAACATTTGGGATATGGCTTCTTTTCAGGCTACAAAGGTGAACATTGACCTTCTATGGATTCCAATTGAGTTTTTATGGATTTAATGGCATTGAGTAACTCTGAGGACACTAGTTTCTAAGAAGCCTCCTATCCTCATGGAGTTAGTGGGGACCGATGAGGTGGTCCCAATTTCATCTCCCACTAATTCTCAATTCATCCTATAACTGATTGAGTTCACTAGAAAGGAAGAGGACTTCACTATAACAAAGGGAAGTCCTGATAATTTTTGGCTTCTTGATTATGTAGATTGGATGTCCAAATCCAGAGGGAACTAGAAATTTAGATACCCCTCTTCCTGATGGATTGGGGGGAGGGAGTATATTCGTTTCTGGCTTGCGATAATACCGATTGGGAATATTTCACTTAAGTAGATCCTCATTGAGTTATTGAAGAGATCGTATTTCACTATCATATTGTGATAACTATTCCTCTTTGGATGGAAACTAAGATGTAGTGGCATGATTCCCATTATCTTTTATAGTATTCCATGGAGTAGGGGACATCATGTTATTCGATGGTGCCAAATTTTGAAACATTCGTTGGTTCTAAGTGAATGAAACCTCATTTGGTGTATCCAAATCACCCTCCTCTTGGGGTACGATTTTGATGTTGTGACCTTCTATATTTTTACTTTGATAGATGTTTTCCATGTTTATGGTGAATACATTAATAGAGGTATATCAGAAAATGGTGGTTGTTCTATTTCATTCTACCCAACAAGCTTATTCTACATAGCATCCATCATAGATGTTATTTGAAACCTTGGATAGGTTGCACCATTATTTATTGTAACCCCAATGGGGTTTGGTTTGGTTTTCTATATGCTCCTACCATCTTTTAATATGAGTAGTGACTTCAAGGGAGTTTCTAATAATGGTTTCTGAGAGATCCCCGACCAACATAAGTTTGTCTTGCAGTGGGAGAACATGTCAGACACTAACCATTGATTTATACTTTTCAACATAGAGAAGCCTGATTCCTTTTTTAGAGATTATTTTGAAGAAAATTACCCCAAAATTGGGGTATGGGTATCCTTTGGGTTCTCTAATGGTATGGATTGGTCCTAGTGTTGAGGATCTAATGACTCCAATCAGGGACATGATGATTCCTGAGACATACATGAAGATGTAAATTCCCCCAGCCTAGTTGGATGTGGGGTGATCTAGAACCACTACTGAAGTATCTAGGGTTCTCTAAGGATATGATCAACATGGTTTTGGTGATTGAGATATAAATTCCCACAACCCGTTAGGTTGGGGTTCACTTGTGGCTGCCAAGGGTATGTCTTGAATCATCTTAAGAAATGATTATCAGTGGGGTGGAGGCGGTGGTAGAAATTCTTCAATCCCAGGGGGTTGGTTCCACTCATGGATGGCTACCATGGAATCTTCTACAGTGGCCTACATGATGTAGCACAACTATACTTTAATGGGAGTTGGGTGTGATAAAAACCCATGGTGAGAACCATTCCCTATAGGAAGTTCTTAGAGTGAACATAACATCTATATTTAGGTTTTTAATGTCCTCCTATTATCTTGAGGGTCCCTATTTGAAATATTGTTGGCTATTCTCTCTCCCCATCCATAGTATCAGGGAACCCTTAAAGAGGGTTCATTCTACCGCAACAACTAACTACTCTAAGAATTACCTGGTCCCCTAATTTCACTGGAGGATATAACTTGTAGAAATCCATATATGAGGTTTTATGACATTCCGACGGAGTTAAAAGTGAAATTATCCATATTTTCCCATCCTAAAATATAGATTCATGACATGAATTTAGAGATCACCAATAGAACTATCACAATGCATTGGCAGCATGCATGGAATAGATTTGGACTTTTCTTTTTCTAGTTTTAGATCTCAGGACACGAAGATATGAGCTATGTCAAGCTATGAATAGAGCATCTTGATTTTCTAAAATTAACACTCATGTCTCAGATAAGGGAGATACTGATCCATTAGTCCCAGATGAGTAGCCCATATATCATTGCATAGGTAAGGAATGCGCTACTATTATAACTCATCGGGGATCTCATAAATTGATATAGAAAGGGGAAAGATCATGATGGGGAGGTTATATTTGTATAATTATCTTTATATGTCAATGTCAATCACCACCTCATCGTACATACACACCTCCATATATTCACACCCTCGAATATAAATCTGACGGTCTCCTAATAACGGGAGTGGGGTGTTGCTGGATATTGATAAGGAATTGTATACTGTTAACCCTTGTGTTTCAAGTACCTCTGTGTACAAAGGTTTCAAAGTTTTGTTCAAATCTATATATAAAGGTTTCTAGGAAAAGGGAGTATTTACTTTCACTTGGTAGATATCACTATGGAGAGGTTGAATATGATGGAGGTTAGGAGTAGAGTCCCTATGATTCATCTCCATGCTACCATGAGGAGGACAATTGTGGTAATGAACATCTTTTAATTCCAATTTAATAGAAGATTCAATAGACCCTTTGGGTGTTTAGAATGTGTATCTAATGACACCAAGGATACTGACATTGAATATATTAGGAATATGGGCCATCTTTTGAATTGTGGTGGGATATGTTGACCTACCTTTTGTGATTGTGTAGGGATATGAGCCTATTGTGTGATAGTTTATGGAACATGTAAATAACCATATTCTGTTGGGGAAGTATGATCCCAATGTTGAGAAGATATCGAAATATTCCAATAAACAATCTCGTTATTGATAGGGATATGAGCCTATACTAAGGAGTGTTCCATTATCACTTGGAAATCCTCAATCAAGAAGAGAGTATGAGCTCAATCTTCATCCTTCATGATATGATGCTAGTCTTCCTTAGCAGGAGTATGTCCAAGCCCTGAGGCATGTGTCACTCTCACCTATTGAGCCCCGATTAGAACAAGAATGAGCCTGATTTGAATATGCATTCCCCACTGGAATAAGATGAAGAACCTCTAGACTGGGATAAATGATATGATCCTCCACCTGTATTGACTTGGAATTATTCCTATGTAGTTGTTCGTCAGCAGAAAGCGGAATATGCTCCTTGATTCGGTGATCTTCTATAATATTCCATGCAGATTTACTAAAAGGAATATGATTATGTCTCGAGTCTTGTTCCATTCTCACTTGACTAGATTTGGATGGGGTGTGGATATATTTCTGATCATGGGCCATTGTAGTATGCCCTGTGACTTCTTCAACAGGAATATGAGTCTCAACTGAGGCTTACGCCCCTCTCACATGTTGAGACCTTTATAGAATGAAGTTATGAGCCCGATCCAGAGATTTTAGAATATGACACGGGATGTTTTAGAGAGGAATGTGCCCCTATCCTAAGGAATGTTACTCTATCACCTGGTGTTCCTCGGTTGGAACATGAGTACGAGCTTAGTCTGATGCCTCTCCCTTCATTACAATATACTGATAATCCTCTATAGAGAGATCAAGAGTGTTAGCTTCCTTTGGTAATTTTTTTTTATGATTAGAGTGTTTAGAAATCCTGGCTTTGGGGATAAGAGTATGAGCCTGTCCCTTTATATAAAATAGTTCCAAAATATGCTAGTAGAGTTTTTCAACTGTTGCTAAAATATATTTGAATTTTAGCAAAGTGTGTGTAGGGTACAAGCATGCACATTTTTCAGATCCATTATCTATTGGCATACATATTTGATTGATGAAGGGATATGAGAAAATTCTATCCTCATTGTTCCATCAAGTTTATCTGATTGGATTCACGCATGAGGGTAGGAATATGAGCCTCCCCTATGACTACTATGGGAATATTCCCGTATAATTGTTTTCATCCAGCAAGGATATGATCCTGCAATCCAGTTCCTATCCGAATATGATATTATACATCATCAGTAGGAGCATGGGTATGATCTCTCTTTGGGATATCCAACAACTTCATCCTCTAATGAGTCTTCCTTATAGCCTGTTCTTGGGTATAACAGGTAGATCTATGTTATTTGGAACCTTTGGTAGGCGACTTATGGGTATCGAAGATATGGTGTTGGTGATAGAGGTGGATAGGTTCCCTCCTTGGTGGAACCTAAACTGAAAGGGATCCCTATTTAGCTTCCTAGTACGCCCTCATCAGATATGGATGGTGGCGGTTGTCATGCAATAAGTTTAATCTCCCAAAGAGGTCTTTTGTGGAGTTAAGGGTTACTATATTTACAGTAGCCTTTGTAGGGTGATGAGATCTCACTGGCTTCCATGATTGATGAAAATCATTGGTTGCATCCATAGTCGGGATTGTACCATGTCTATGGTACTCCAAAACCATCATATTCACAACCTATAATTATATTTTTTTAGAAGGTGAGGTCTCTTTAGGAACCACAGGGGACACAATAATAGGTGATTTATTAAAGAGAATTCTAGATGATGAAGAAATTGTCTAGAAATAAGATCTTGACAATATCTAAAACCATGTAGATGATCAGGATAAAGGTTAAAAATTAGTGAAATATCATTTGAATAATGTGATAAATAATACATGCACAGTTAACACAATTTTCCTGATAATCCATAATTTGACCATTTTAATCATATAGACATGTCAAAATGAGTATGGACTTACTTCATAAGAAACTTGGTTATTGAGGATAGTCTATAACATCATGCTGGTCTTAATTATTTGTTTGTATAGGGTTTTAAAAACAAAGTGATCTAACACATGGTTAACTGAGCATTATGTTATTAGATAGGTTCATGTTGGGTTCACCATTTTGGTTTAATCGGGTTTTATTTTGTGGAATGGGTTTCACTTGTTCAGATACCATTTTCACATTTCAAAAAAACTCCCAATGGTTTCCTCATCTATAGCTAGGTATAGATATTCTTCCCAAATGCATTTAGTCATCTAGGTTTTCAGGGCCATCGACTCATGGGGACTTTTATTTGTCAAGAGGAAGGGAGGTTAGGCTCATCACACCATGGGGAAGGGGTATTGTTTCCTACTTCTTTAATCTCTTGTATATTTATGATATTTTCATGAATCTCTTACTAACCGTAATAAGGGACTATTTATGGGAATAAAATGATAATTGGTTAACTCTATTTTATATAAAAAATATTGGGATCTATTTAGTGATTGCATCTATATGTATCCATGGTTCTCCATAATTCTACATTAATGGAAAGCTTCTTATATACCAAATCTATACAACCAAGTGCTTTATGACATGATATAGTATAAATAGGAAATTAATATTTCAAGGAAAAGATTGAGAAATTATGAGACATCCTTCATATCCTGGTTATTTTAGGAAACCAAACCCTTATAGTTCAATTGAATAATTATGTTTAATTCTATGAAGAGAAGACAAATATGTGGGTGTTAAGACACCAAATATTTGATCTCGGGTCTCGAGGAGATGTCTTGCATATCATGGTGGTGTCAAGAATAATATACATCATAGTTTAGTTTATAAAAGGGATTACAATCTATGTTTTGCCTATACCACTAGAGAGGTTTATTGTGTAAATGGATTTATTGGTGAAATTCCCTAAGACCACATGAGCCTTTCCCACTGTGACTAACAAGGGTTGAAAAATTAATAATTCCATTATTTGAGATAAGGGAAATAGATGCTGAGATTGACCTGGATGATCAATATGGATCTAGAATCTTTGGGAGATATAACCTATGTATCACAAATTTTATAGGAATCAGAGTCTCTATAGTTTCCTTTATGTTGGGGATTACATATTGAGGTTGTCCTGTTGATCATGGATTTCTCGTAGTAGAATGAAAATTTTATCAAGTCATGGGATTCCATTTTGACCTGACATTATTTTCTAGAGGGCATCACATGACCCAGTCGACTTGTCTAGGTTACATATCAAGATCCATATGGTTCCCTCTAGATCCATTCCATTTTCTTGATGACATGTCCGGAGGGTGTCTTGAGTCTTGACTAACTTTCCCAAAGGGTGTCATGAGAATTTTTTTGGTCATACCTAGATGCATACATGAGAAGTTAATGATATGAGTGAACTCTGTTATATGATTAAGGAAGTATATCTGAAGGACATCAAAAGTCTTGGATAACACACTCAGATGGATTTGCGAGGCCAAAGTGGTATCCAAAGGAGGATCTTACGGCTTACACTAACATGTCTGGAGGATTTCACGTGTCCCAAATAGAATGATATAAGAGTGTCTCACGATCTAGGAGACATTTTACAGTGTCATAATGTGTCTACGTGTAACTCATGTAGAGATAATGAGGTACAGTGAGAATTTTTTTCACTTAAGTCTTGCACTTTTAATCTTGGTTATAACCCTTGCATTGCAAAGGCCTTAGGTTTATTCAATACCAATTCCTTTAATACTCATGTGATATTGAGGAAATGTGATATTTTATTCATAATTCATTCAATATGTCCTTTGTGTGATCTATAAATTATCACATGAATCACCTTAGGTGTGGAACATGACTGCTCCAACCATCCTTTATTGTATTTCCTCAAGGAAAGTTGTTGGTCACGTGATCAGTTTCTCTGAGAAATCCGCATGGGTTGTGAGTCGAATCATCAAGAGTCTAAGAATCCAGAGCCTTAGAATCCAACCATTTCATCATATTGGAGTAGAGAATTTATATGAATCACCGCCCCGGTTCTCCAGTTCATTATGCATCATATATATCAAGAGTCAAGGCTCAAGCCAGCGAAGGGTCCTGTCACCATGCGGTTCCATGAGTCTCTACAATGGACAACTCCGAGGGTGTCGACTGATTTCCGGTGGTCTCAAGTCCCTCTTGTAAGAACTCTCTTTATTGGATTATATCCAATTAATGGGGACTCATTTGATCATTTATATATGTAGATGAAATTTTTATTATCATTTTGACATGTCCAAGGGACTTTGTAAGATCAAGTGCCTATTGAAAGGCATCCATGAGATGATTGGTGACTTGTCGGGGGATTTCTGCAAGAAATGGCTGATTTTTCATGGGTTATCATGGGACCGCGATTCAAACATCACTAGAACATTAAAAGTGTTTTACGACTACAAGAACCTTATTCCCCTTCCTATTTTATTTCCATTGTTTTATTTTACAACTGTTTGGAGTCATCCGAGAATTCATGATTAAAGTCAAAGAAAATTAATCTATATTTTGGTGATGCATCATAGGAACAATATGGGACAAATGGGGGGAGTGATAATTTTATTGGAAAAATTCATTTTTCTGCCCTTAGAGCACTGTAGAGTTACCTAGACATACCCAAGGTATTCCGTGTGGTGAGGCTGATAAGCCAAATTGTTTTTTCATGGTGAGTTGGAAATGTTTTTGGGGACTCACTGTGTCATGTAGATCATCGAGGGTTCATCACATGTCCTTTACTGACCATGAACACCTCTCATGTCCTACCCTTAATCTCTTTTGTTTGATCCAACAAGGGTTCAATGGTCTCGTGAGTTTTCATGGACATTTCCAAGTAAATTTATCCTTCCCATTGGTGATAGAGTGCATAATATTTATGAACAATAAGGGTCTATGACTTTGGGTATAATCCGTATTTATTTTTAAATGATTTTGGATGGGTTTTTAGGAACATTCCAATGAAAAACCTCGAGGAATTGGGGACCTCATTTGGTTGTCACCAAGGACCCTGGTTGTCCAGAGGGCCCTCACAAGAGTAAGAAGGTTCATCAAAGCGGGATCCATAGGAATTGTCATGGGTTATAATCTACATGTGGATACATAACATGATGTTGAAATGGTCAGATGACAATGAGTCCCTTAGAGTTTTAGAGGATTCGTGAGCCCTGACCACCCTTTTTTTCCTTTACAACGATGAGGAAGGTAATGCCAATATTCAAGTTTTTCGTCCTTTGATATTTCTCCGATTCTCATTTGGAAGGCGTCAACATTGTTTTCATGGGTTCCAAAAAATTAGGTTTAATTTTTAGTACAAAGGCACAATTAAGTGGTTGGACAGGACCATTATCAAAGGATTAAATATATAACAAAAACCAATTAATGATTTTTTTGAAAAAAAAGCCACAATTAAATATTATGGAGGTTTGTTTGAGTTTTATAACATAATAATATGTATGTTTGAAGATGATTTTATTTTTTGTCTTTTTTATTTTTGATAATTTATTTGTAAAAAAAATGAGAAGATGTTTTTTTATAAAATATTTTTTCAAGGCATAATAGATCAAAATTGACCTATTCAATTACTTATTAATAATTATCATTCAAATTAAAATCCAAAAAATTATTATATCATAACTTATGGACCCCTCAAACCCTACTAGAATTTACCTTGACCAAAATTTTTAAATTAATTGAACCATAGGGTATATTAAAAACATTGAATAATAACACACTTATTTGATTTTCATTATATTGTATTTTGATTTCATGGCCTATTTACTATAATAAAAAACAAGATCATGCTAGGATGGTCTAAAGGATACTTGTATAACATTGAGTGGAGAATTATATTAAAAATTATTTATGTTCAAAAAAGTCATAGAATGATATTTATGGTCGAAATAATATAGCTTACTATAAAGGGTCAAAACTATAATTTTGATAAAATTTGTAATTGAATGATCTAACCCCAAATATTTCACAATTTAACATATTTTAACTTAATAAATTGAAATTATAAAAATTATTATCAATAAAATATTCAATAAAAATTTATTTTATTAATATTATTAGTTTTATAATGCATTAAATGGTTCTTTGAAATAGAAATAATCGAGGAATTATCATAATAAGTAGGTATCTATTTAAAATTAAAACCATAATTAGAATATGACTGTTTAATCCTTAAAGAATTAGAGAAGAAATATGTATTTGAGATATACTCAATTTCCACAGTTTACAAAGAAAAGTGTTTTTTATTTAAACTCTATGAAACTGAATTATTAACAGAAAAGTGACACATACTAGTGGTACATTTTCTTAAAATTCAACACCATTTAAAACCAGATTCAAAGTTACTGATTAAAGAAAAATATTTTCTCTAGCATAAAATAAATCATAACCAATAATTCCTTTAACATTTATAATAATAAATATAATACATTTAATGTGGGGTTCCTTAGGATCTAATTTTAATCTAGAATGTAAATAAAAACTAAACATTTTTTCAGTTCCTTTAACATGTCTAATAATACATTTTACAACATCCAAATCTTTATAAGGTCTTAAGTAATTATATTATGCTTGTTATAATATTCATAATTAATATTTTTTGAAAAATTAATTTACTAATTGTAATGTTGATCCTATTGTTTTTATTACATACATTTAAAAAGATATATTAATGGTTAATATTTATATTTATGACATTATTTTTGGATATTAAAAGGATTTTATTTTTAATGTGTTTTCTAATTTAAGGTAAAATGGGTTTGATATGAGTAATATAAGAGAATTTAAATTCTTCTATTCAATTAATTTTTTCAAAGAGTTGATGAAATATTTTTTAATCAATAAAAATTTGCTTAATATTAGGGTGATAAAAAGTATGACCCCCTTTAATTGAAAAATTTTCATATTGATATTTTCTTCCCCAAAATTAAAATTTCAAAACACATAACCAAAACAGTTAAATAAGAATTCAATTTCAAATTATCTTAATCAAATATAACATGAAACAAATTCTTCTATAATAATATTAAATTTATTATAGACCCTATAAAACTAAATATTATTAGAATTACAAAGAAAAAAACCTTAATCGCATTTAGAATAAAATTTATATAAATTATCATTTAAAATAACAATAAAAATATTATATACAAAATATGTAAAATAACTTAATTTAGGAATTTTACCTTTAAATAATTTAGAAATGTTTTTCCTTAAAAAATATTCAAAAACAACTAGATTTGAAATATATAAAGTAGTAAAAGGTGATTTGAAATAAAAATATCTAGGGAAATTATATTTACATATAATATTTCTAGACATTTGATTACAAATTATATTTTTCTGTTCTCCAACACTATTTTTTTGTGGTGTTTTTGGTGTGAAAATATTATGAAAATAGCCATAATTTCAAACTTTATTTCTAAATATGAATTATGAAATTTCACTTATTTATCATTATAAATTGAAATAATAATAATTTTTTGTAATAATTATTAAAAATTAACAAATTTAGTTAAATTATCATTATTATGTTCAAGAAAATATACCCTTGAAAATATTCTGTATTAATAAAAAATAACAAAATGATATTACATTCCTCTAATGCAATAAATCTGAGTAGGTCCAATTGAATTAAAATGAACTAATTTAAAAGGTACATTAGTAATTGAATTATTAAAATCCGAAAATTAAAATTTATGTTGTTTCCCTTTAATTCAAGCATCACAAACGTCAATCCCTTCTTTATTTATTGTACGAAACAATAGTTTTTCTCATGTTTAGAGATATTGTGTTTTTATTTGAAATTAAAATAACCTAATTATTTATGCCAAAAAAATTATCTCTCTACACAATTTTCAATCACATAATATGTTGATCTATCAGTTCAGAAAAAATCAATAGTTTACATATTTTTCTTGTGACTAGAAAAAAATAATGAATCTCCTTAAAAACTAATAACCAATTTTTAAAAAATTTAACTTCCATACCATCATAAAAATTGAGATATAGTTATTAATTTTTTGTTAAACCTTAAACATAAAAAAGAAATAAAATTAGAATTATGATTAATTACATTACCCGAACCTTTTACTTTGAGTTTGGAATTATCACCAAATGTAATAGTTCCTCTATCACCTTTTTTATACATGATAAAATTTTATTGGTCTTCAGTCATATTCCTAGAGAATCTGTTTTCCATATTCTATATTTCATTCTTTATATTTCTAAATAAATTTTCCTACAAAAATAAATTAAATAAAAAATTTCATAAAAATATAATTTCAGTGAAATTATATTAATAAAAATATTATAGGTACCCATACAGAATTTAAATTTGTATTGTAAGGTGTTTTAGAAAATACTAATTTATGAATATTAGTCTCCATAAATCCTAAATAATTTTTATATCTAAGAGGAATATAATTTTCATTTTATAATTTTGTACCACATTTAGAACATGTAACAAAATAAGTACAACCATTTTTACTTTTCACAAAACAATTTAAATAAATTTTAGGTAATCACATATCATAGAAAATTTCAGCTTTTTGTTTAATCTAATTGTTTTAGGTCATCATTTTAGGATAATTTTCTAGACCATGAATACATGTAGAAAAATACTCCATATATTTCCAAATGACTTTTTCATATGTTTCATTCAAATCCAAAGTAGAATGAAAATCAATATAATCATATGCACGATATTCATATGTATTATTCCTTAGTTTTTCATTTTCATGTAATTAAACATTATTTTTTTAAGAAGTTTGTAATTAGAAGAGTTAGTAGATACAATGTTATTAGATTTTAATGATATAACTTTTACCTTAATTATATCCTCTTATATGTTTTCATTAATTAATGTGTTTATTAAATCAGTGACTCAATAAATTTTTTAATATTGTACGCTTTAACATACATTTCATTAATAAATAGAAAGCTTATTTTCCCTCTATTTATTTGGTAGTGTTTGTTGGAATTGATCAATAGTTACTGGATTTTATAATTTTTTTCTTTGTTAATTAATTTCATTAACAATGCTAGTTAATCGATGAAATATTTTTTTGATGATTTCATCTTCCCTCATCTTGAAATCTCAGCACTCAGCCCAAATAATTTAGAGATTATAACTAATTAGTTTACTTGTGGTAAAGTAAGTAGCATGTAAAATCATCCATATATCCTGAGTTATATTACATATAAAAAAATAACTAAACATACTTATATTAATATAACATTATAAAACATTTTCCACATTATAATTCAAAAAAATATTTAATAGAATCATTTAATATAATTATGTATGTATTAGGTTAAGGTAATTTTTATAATTATTCCATGATTGACAGGTGTCCTTTGATGAATTACAAAAGGAATGCCTCTATTCTAGATTTCAAGTCAAAATATTTTTTGTAATAAATGTGAGGTTGTTTGGAGGAATCCATGTATTGTTTAAATTCTTTATTGTAATATTAAATATCTTCCCCTTTAACTGTTATCTATAGGAAAGGGATAGAAACATTATATAAGATAATAAATTCCACTTGTGTAAAGGATCTCAATGTGAAGTTTCATACATAATGTATAAGTTTATAATTTAAAAATGGACTTTTATTTGATTACACTTATTAGGTCTCAAAGATATTATAATATGGTCTACTGAGGGGGTGAATAAACCAGCTTAAGTTATTTTAAAAAAACATTAATTTTCTCTTTTTAATATTTTTTCAGTCCATGATGGACCTGCTATACTATTATACCTCTATATTATTTGACATTTAAATTGTACACTATTATGGGTTTTCAAGGTGAATCATACCCCAACTACAATATTACTTTCTATAAAGTGGATGGAAAACCACATTAACAAAAGGATTTTTTCATAGTGATTCACAACACAGTTACAAAACTGAATTTTGACAGTGGGAGTGAAAACCTTAATGGTCATGAGGTTTTATTCTATGAGTCAGAACACAATGAAACGTAGAATTCTAATGAATGTAAATGTAGAAGTATAAAATTTGAGCATGAGTTTTAGAGATAGGATGTAGTGTTAAAGACATAATAACCGGTAATAAATATATATAAGATGAAAAGGATAATCACATTAACTCATTATTGAGTAATGTTTGAAATATTCTCATCGATATATTAGTAGTCAAATACAATGTTGTTCCACACTTGAGATATCATCCCAATGTTGAAACAATGATCATATAATACTTGAAAGGATTTAAAATCACATTGAATATTAATAGTTTTGTTCTCAAGGGAATAGTAATCATTAAATTTTTTATTTATGATATTGGATCACATTTCAAGCCTACTCATCCCCCCTTAAATAGAGAAATGCAAAGACTAAAAAACACCTTTCATTGGTAAAATAATTAAAAATAACAAAAAAAATTAATTAATTATCACAATAATTATATCTGAGATAGAAATGAGTTTATAAAATTATCATTGAGGTAGTTATTGAATTTGTTTTTATAAAATTCAAAAATATTTTAATAAATTCAAAAAAAATCATAATGATAGTTAAAATAATATTTAAAATTAGATATTAAAACCAAATTAACTAGCCAAAAAATATCTCTAAAAATATTTTAAAATTTTAAAATTTATTTCAAATTCCTGAAATTGGATTTAATATATATATTTTTTTAATAACAAGAAAGTATATTTTTTAATGATAAATGTTTATATAGAAATCAGTGAAACATAAAATATTCAATAAAAATAAATTTTAAATATTCAATAATAGAATTCCATTACTCTTATCAAATTAAAGAACAATTTTAATTTTCAAAATACTAATAAAATAAAATTTAATGGTTTAAAAAATAATTAATATATATTTTTAAATATTGAATGTAATAAAAAATGATTATAAATAACATGCAGTAAATCAAAAAACAAAACAAAATAAGAAATAAAGTATCATTAGTTTTAAAAAAACTCAAAAAAACTTGTTTTTAAAAATGAAATAAGAATAAGAGACACTAGATTTTGTGGTACCACACCATCGACGTTCATGGTCACGGTCCATAATCATATCTCTTTATTAGGTTTGGACATTACTGTAGCATAACAATTTCCTAGGAGTACCCTTCTTAAAGTTTTAACTTTTAAAACCATTTGAGAAAACAACTCAAAGTAATAAAATATTTCATATTATAATGAAACACATTTTTATAGTATAAATATAAATCTCATTATAAAAATGAATCATGATGTCAAAATATTGTGTAACTCAGAGACAAATAATTAATATCCATAAAATTTATAGTATTTGGAAGACTTAGTTCACTATATATCTATGATCCTAAATTCATATTTATGAGTCATATTTAGGATTAGAACATCATGGCTATGACACTTCACTATTAGAAAAATATTAGTGTCATGGGTGAGCCCCTTGTAGATAAAGAATTAGTTCATGCTGTTAATGTACAAGGAAAAAAATACACCTTGATTACACATTTCACAACTCAATGTTTCATGAAAAACTATCATGGCAGGAGGATATAATAATTTTTGAAACCCCGTTTTGAGGTATGTTGCGTTTGATAATTATGTTATGTGTTTTATTTGATTTGAATGAGTTTGGATGATTTTGAGAGTGTTTTGGGAAGGTTTTAAAAAACATTAGAGGCCTTTTTAAGGCCGTACAGTTTGAGCACTATTGGGAAAAACTGTGTGTTGTGAACCATGTACATAGTGGGATATGCACAGCGTGTGCACAATTTTTCTAACTAGGTGGGGGTGGTCCATCAGAGGAGTCCCTTCAAGAAAGTAGCAGGAGCACGGTTAACACATAGTTTGTCTAACTGTGCGAGCTAACTGTGCGACCTGTATAAGTGTTTTTTAATTCGAGATTAGTCTGGATTTCCAAAAAACACCAAAACCATATCCCACCCAAGCCTCACTCAGAATTTATTCTTCTCAAGGGTTAGGGGTGCTCTCTCACACATTTTAGAAGCCAATCAATGGGTTTTCTTGGTGTGGTTGAGCCGATTCTTCCCCGATAAGTCTCTTCGGTTAGTTCTTTGTGGTTATCTCTTGATCTACTTTCCCCACTCTATTGGTTTTATAGATCAACACCCATTGTGTGTGTATATATAAGGTTTTTACCATGGGTGTTGGCTTTAAAGATTTTTGATGATAGGGAAGTATATCTAGAGTGGTTTTAGTGGAGCGTTTGACCAGATTGGGGTGCAGTTTCTTGTGGGTTGAATTCATCAAAACCCTAATGGTAGGCAGATTCTCTCTACAATCCACATGGTTAGAATAGTTTATTTTGAATAAAATTAATTTTTATTCATGATATTAATTGTGATAATGATGTGATAATCTTTTTGGAACCCATTTTATGATGATTTTGGGGATTTTGGAAAAAATGGGTTATTATTGCAAAAGGGGATTTCTTCTATGATTTCAAAATGTTTTTTTAAAAGTTATAGTGGTTGATTATGAAATATGTTTTTTCAAATATGTTTTTCAATAAATTTTTTGTTTATTGAAATGTTTTTGTACATGGGATTTTGGTTAAAGGGCTATTTCAATTAATGTGTGATTTATGGAAGTGGATTGGCATGTGATGGAAATGGTTATTTTCATTTTATTATGGCCTTGGTCAGTTATATGATTGGTTGTGTCTTGTTGAAATGTTGTGTGGAAGTGGGAGAGACGTATCACTATAAAAGGTTATGGATAGTTGTCAGAAGAACCACCATAATGGATAGTGGTTAGTAAGCACAGCTAGTTGGGAATAGGGTGAACTGGATAAGAAAAATTCCCACCGTAATTGTTTCTTTGTTGTGTGTTGTTTTGCAAAGATGGAATTTTTTGTGCTAATGTGTGATGGGGATATAGATTATGGAATTGTTATGTAATTCCTTTGTTTTTCATGGCTTCTTAAGGGTATCTTTTTATGTTGTAATTTGTCGCACTATTGAATGAATTATATAAACTATTTTATATAAATTTGATAACAGTTTTATCCTAGTGGTGTGTGTTGGGAAGTAATTTGGTGAAAAATTATTGAGTATTTGTACTCACCCCCTGATTTTGAAATTGGTTAATTTTTCCAATGTTGTGTTCTGGGACACAGGTAGGAGTAAGGCATCTCAGTTTTCCAGTGGTTCGGCATGATTATTTGATGATGTTGTGGTGCTTGGAGCATGGAGTTTGGTGTGGAGATAAGGATGGTGTCCTAGTTCTTCTAGAGCCCTGTTGTAGTCTTATTCATGGTACACTGATTTTTGTCCAGTTGATCTGGTCTTTGGGATTTGTTATGGAACAATTGGATTTCTTTTTTGTAATGTATGGTTTTGGCTATTTTGTATATATGCATGATGTATTTTTTTGGTAGTGGATTTATTGCTTGGTTGGTTTTATCTTAATAGAAAATTATTCCCCAATTTATTCTCAAAGCCCTCGGCATTTATTTCTAGCCTTTGGTGCCATGGGGTCATCTCTTAAGGCCAAGTATTATTCCTCCTCCCTCTCAATTCAATGAGAAGGGGTGGGATGTTACAAGTGTTATAATTTTTTCGGTCCTTGGATTTCAAGTGAGAACTTTTGTTAAGTCCATTGGTGTTGATTGTTGGTCTTGCTGTTGACATTAGTTCTTGGCCTATTCCATGATTCAGGATAGTATCAAGACATAGGATTTTCAAAACATGGAATGCATAACATTAAAATACATAGCTAATGCTTTTATACTGAACTTTAAGTTACTAGGGAGTTGGGTACAAAATTATTTTGACACACTTAAAGGCATTGGATATCTCATTGTCGGGGGTGTAGCCAATAAGATGAGCATGGCATGAATGATTGAAATTACATCCCACTAGGATGCATATTTCATTTTGGTATAATGATTTATAGAGTGGTATGAATGTGTAGATTTTTGAAAATTTTGAATTGGGTTTCAAAAAAGAAGGGTTTGAACCATGGAAATTTGTGGTATTTTAAAAATGGGTTAATTTTCCAAACATGGTGGATTTTTCAGAATAGTGAAACACAGGAAATTTGAACTCATAGAATTCCTGGTTGTGATAGTTGTTTTGTAATTGAAATTGAAAATTTAATAAACTTTATTATACAGGGAGTTGGAATTATGGTTGTTTCTGTATTGATATAAATGGCACAGGGAAGGCGTCGTAAAGATCAACCAGAAGATTTTGCTGAAAATGTGGTTTCACATGAGCTATAGGTGAACCAGAAGCTAGGGGAAAGTATAGTGCAAGATTTACAAGCTGTGGAAAATGGGAATAAAGCGGATGAACCAAGGCATGTGGATCATGCAGTTCAGTTTCAAATACAAAATCCACACATCTTTTGGGGCGATTCGTAGCCACAAAAGGTTGAAACATGTCCAAACAGAACGAATAGGATATTTGACTTCTTGGGAACACTAGAAAAGTTAAAGTGAAACTAGCCACGTATATGTTGGAAGATCTCTCCCTTAAGTGGTGGGAGCTAACAGTCCAATCCATGATGAACCAAAGTGTTACATGGGAGGGTTTTTAAGAATTTTCTAATAAAAAATTCTACCCCCATACGTTCAAAATTAAAGGTACAGTGGATTTCTTCAGTTTAATGCAAGGGAATATTTCAATAACATAATATGCGGATAATTTTATAAATTTAGTGCGGCATGCACCAAAGGTGGTGAGTAGTACATCATTGAAGGCACAATGTTTTGAATATGGGTTAAACTAAGAAATTCGTTCAAAGATAGCGGTGATGTGTATAGATGATTACATAGAAATAGTTAATAGAGATATGGTGGATGAGTATGATATTATGTGGGATACAGGTTGGGGAAGTATGTTGTTAACCAAGGGAAATAGTGGGAGCTCAAACACTTGGTTCAAGAGGAAGAGGGACACTTATTTCTAGGGTGGGAGTATGTTTCTTCTAGAAATGGGGATGACCTTGTCTGTTTAAGCTTAAAACTTTTCCAATCATTTTCTAATGGGTTTATTTATAGAACTGGAAACATCCAATGATTCTATATCCATTTGGACATACTTTCCATAGGTAGGTGCTCATTATTTGTGGACCGATGAGGCTTAAGAATTTTCATTGGTCAAGAGGATGCGAGGTCAGACTCATCACTCCTTTTTAGGGGGAAATATTGTCTACTCCGGGACTCTCTTATAGATTTGTGTTATGTTTTTGAATCTTTATTAATTTACCATGCATGAAAATGAGTTTTTCTTTAGATTTTGCAATCTATGATTAATATGTATGATATTTAGAGAATCATTAATATGTATTTGAGGTTCTTCATTGATGGAGAATCATCCGTTTGTATTGGAGATTCTTATTCAATGGTATCCTTCAATAAATTGTATAGAAATATCTTGGTCATTATGATAACTATAATAGTTTTAATGCCACTCAGTGGGGCACTTGATGTTTATTGTCATTCAAAAGGACATGGATTATTTTAGAGTTGGGATCGTACCCTCAGATGGACTACCTATGTATCCTTGTTAGAAAAGGAATCAGAACCCACGTAGTTCGGGAATATAGATATAGTTTAACATCATATGGGATGTATGAGAATTAATGGGTGATGTTCTTGAACCTTATAAAGGTTTCCTACGTACTCTACTTTTAAGGCAGAGATCAAAGTCCACATAGTTCTATTCAGAAATATGGGGGCTTACGTGTGATTAACGGCCCAAAGAGAGGTTTCATAATTATTTTTACACTATAAGCTCACGTGAGTCATGCTCAGTGTGAGAAATAAGAGGTATTAGTAAAACCTGAATGTTTGTGGCACGAAATATGTGGTCAAAAGGAATGATATGGGGATTTTATATGTGTTAATACCCATGTAGATGGATACTAGAATTTAATTCTGGAATGAAACCTGGGAACAAGGTCCCTAAAGATATTTTTTTCTTTATGGAGATTTGGGTATACTAACATAGGGCTTACTTCTGAGAAGGAGGCACAATTTAATAATACTTATAACTTGGGGCTTATTCCTGAGAAGGAGGCCCAAAGTTAAAGGGGACTTGGGGCTAAATCTTAAAGAGGATTCCCATTAACATGGTCCATAAAGGTAGTTGTGCTTTATGGAGATTTAGATTCATAATTTGGGGCTTACTTTTAAGGAGGATGCCCATATTAAAGGGGATTTGACTTATAATTGGGGATTACTCCTAAGGATGATGCCCATATCAAAGATTCTCTCATCTTAAGGGATGAGGTTGAATGAAGGGAACCTCTAATTGTAGTGATATAAAGTTATATAAATCATATGGTTTTGAGAGATGTTCCACATAATTCCTTTCAGATAAGGAAACCAACAAAGGAACCATTCCATATTTGTCTATGAAAAGGGATTTTAAGGCTAGATCATTGGAGAGGAAAGGTGAATTTGAAGAAATGAAGTGAATAGGTAGGAGGGTCACCCAAAGGAATGCAGACGCGCAAGTCTTGTTTGGGGGCGCAAGTCATGTTTGGGCGCGCAAGTCCTGGTCGTGCAAGTATACTTGCACGACATGAGTTCACTTGGGCGACAAAGAAACTGTAGGGTAATACATGGGAGAGACTTGGCTCAAGCCCTTAGTATGATCCCTAGATGCTTTCAGATAGGTGGCATGCAAGTTTCCTTTAGAGGGAAAGGGTGGCGCACAAGTGTATCCATTTCCTTTAAGGGATAGACACTTAGGCGCAGAAGTGTTGATGACTTCTAACACTTAGGCCTTATTCTTCCTCTTTAGATCTTCCATTCTAGGTAAAAATTACCATAGAAGTGTTTGGAAGACTTCAAGCAGAGACTAGGGCGACCTGAGCTTAAATCTGAGTTTTGGATTTTTTGTCCTCGAAATGGGGGGCCCACAAGGGTTATTTATAGGCCATATGAGGACCTTTGGTGAAAAAAGGTTGGGCACACAAGTATACTTGTGCGGACATAATGAAACTTGAATGACCCATGCTTAAAGAGTTCCTTGTTCATGCCTTTTTCAATTTTTGATGTTCTTCAAAGGATGAATCTCTTTCTGCTTGAGGTATTACCCTTTTACATTCGTTAAAATCTCTTTCTGCAGCCGCATTGTTACCCTCCATTTTCCAGAATTTTCATATTGATCAATCCAAAGGATGGAAGAAGAGTTAGGACTTCTGTCATAGAGGAGGTGTGAAGCCGACTTGGATGTGGGAATATTGGGTGCAAAAAACCTATGTAGAGTTTGTCGAGGATTTGAAAGCAGCTTCAATATATGAAGTCGTCTGGGCTGGACAGACATATGTCTACAGAAATTATGACTTTATGCCGGATCTAATCAGTCGCTAGAGCCCAGAAACTAATTCTTTCCATCTGACTCAAGGAGAAGTAGGCATCCGTTTGTGTGATGTCTACAAGATCTCAGGGGCTCCAATTTTGGGCGATATGTATGATGAATTCATCCCCCAAGGCGACTTGGAATGACTCGAAGAAGACTCCATCTTTGGCTTGAGAATTATTGAAAATTTTCCACAAGCTCAAGAATTCAATGAACTCCAAAACTCTTTCTAGAAAAGATATTAAATGAGAGGAGTGGATGGATATTTTCTTAACAAGAAGAATAAGAAGGGGCCCACATGTACTCGTCCTACTAGCTACCCCAGAACAGAGAAGAGGGATGCTCTCGGTAGATTCCGGCTGACTCTGGAAGTGGGAGAGTCTGAAAAGTTGGGGTACAAAGTGAATCAGATAATTCTAGAGAATACCCATCTGGTGGGCTTCTTATCCTTGTGGCATAGTGTTTATCTTCTTCCAGTTACAGATTCTAAGGGAGCCATCAAGACAGGGACCTTCGTTGTTGCAGCCAAGTTGGGTGAGAGGAAAATGGTTGGGTTGTCCACCCACATTTTGGAAAAGATTCACATGATCTTACTCCATGTTTAAATGGGCATGTATCCTTTGAGAATACCGGGACCATTCTAGGTTTTCTGGGGATGGATCACCACTCATTTCAAGACATATGTTGTACAGAGCAGAGTAAAAGTTCCTGGAAGTTCTTTCAGGCCATCAGTGCAGGAATGCATATTCTGTAATTTTTCCTTTATCCCTCAACTCCTATGATATGAAGGTGAGTATAATAATGTTCACGTAATTCCATTTATTTCATTATGGAATCCCGCCAACTGGCCGGTTTTTTGATGATTGAACAACCAATATAGAATTGAGGTCTTACATGCTGGCCTGTAGAGGTGGTGTATTGGCCACCAGAACTGACTGAGAGATTATATGTGAGGCCTATGCTCCATATCGATTTGAACACCAATTCAAGTGTATGAAGTATATTTTTGTATCCCCTCTTGTGCTTGTTAGGTCAGAGCAGCATCCGATGGTTACCCGACAACTATGGTTGCTGACAGCTATGGAGAAGACCGGGGAAATTTTTGATCTACCAGTTGCCGGAGCGGTGAGTAACATGACTACATGGTATGCCAAGAGCTGGGTAACATCATAACCTGAAGGGGTACTAGATCATTCGGTTCCTCAGGTGGGGAAAAAGAAGATAACTATCAAGAAATAAACCCTTCATCTGGAAGGTGACTCTTCCACACCCAGAGCTAATTCACCGGGTTCCTCACCCAGGGATGATTCACCAGATTCCCAGGACGAGGATGATGAGGCACGAAATGCATCAAAGCGACCTCGTGCTAGATATTATCCTCCTTCAATATTTAAGAGACCTAATTCATCAACTCCTGGTGAGTTATATTATTGAGGCAATTTAATCGACATTACTTTATAGATTAATATTTTCTATTTTCTTATCCTTTATCTATGATTGAAGAATTTGAGAAGACGTTGATGTCCAAGATTGTAGGACCCCCCTCGCAGCCTTCTGGTACACATGCTGAATATCTACGACCAGAGGCTATCCATGTAGCGACTCGGGTTTTTGGCCCTGTCAGACTTTGGAATCTTTCTTTCCAGAGCTAGGCGCGAAGACGGCGTGCGATTCTGAGGCCCGGTGTGCCCGGAATTAATTTTATAAAAATATTAAGCTTTTTTATACTATGCACGTGGCGGGGGTGTGATATCTCCTAAACGGTAGCTCAAAACGGGAATCTGAGGGCACGGTTGCGTCCGGAACGTGCCGTTTACCCTAGGCGGGGTGTAAACTTTGCGGGCGCGGGCCTGCGGTGGGAAACGCCACTAGGGGCGTTTCCGTAAATAAGTGGCAAGTTAGTGTGCGAGCGTCGGCTCGAATAACTTCTGAACGGAGTCTCGGATGAAAAATCTGAGACCGCCGTTGCGTTCAGAACGACGCGTTTACCCTAGGGGTGACCTTACTTTTGTTCGCATCGGGCGTCGGGTCCGAGGCGGGTTTGGCGCCGGCGGGCCGCTGATATAAATATCAGCGCCCCCCCCCCCCCCCCTTTTATCGTTCTTCGTCGTTCTTCGCCGCCACTCCGCCGAATTGAGCAAACGGAGCGCCCACGAGCTCAGAATTCGATGGCGGACGTTCCAGGAGTGCGCAGCGGAAGCTCGGGAGCGCGGATCTGAGGCAGAACGTCGGCGTTTCGCCCGCGAGGTAGGCAATTTGAGTTTTACAATCCCGGATCCCGTTTTTGTGTTGTTTTTCTTCAAATTTTCATATGGGTTGTATAGTTCGGGTCCCAAGCATTCAAAAACATGTTTCGGATCTGAATTTGGAGCACCGGGGTGCTCCCGGTGGCTCCCGGAAGTTTTCCGGCGAAAAATCCGGTTTTCCGGCGAGACCCGCGGCCGCCATGGCGGAATCCGGCGAGACCCGCGGCGGCGCTGCGGCGGCGCGGTGGTTTCCGGCACCGGCACGGCGGAGTCCGGCGGCGGCGCGGTGGTTTCCGGCGACCCTGCGGTGGTCCGGCCAGACTGTTCCGGGGGTTCTTTAAACCCCCGTAACTCGCAAACCGTAACTCCGATTCGCGAGCCGTTTGCGGTGACGCACTCCTTGCATCGATACGGACCTTTTGAACTCACTTTGAGGGTTTAAGGGTTCGGGATCGTGGCCCGGGAGTTAGAATCGTCGTATAAAATAATATTATTTTATTATTTTACGACTTCGGGCCGTTGTAACCCCTACCCGGAGCGTCCGATTGACGTGCCGTCAGTGGCGTTGAGACCCTGATGGTATGACGGACTTTTTGAGATGGTTTCCGGGTGTTGGGTTTGCGAACGGGGTGCGGGCCCCACGAGGCCGGGTTTTGGCGTTTGCGGGGAAACACAGCTTTTACACCAGAAGTCCGATTTTGGCGAATGAATAGTCGATCCTGTGTGTTTTTCCGAGAGGATCGCAATGGCGCGATCCGTTCGATGAGTTTCGGAATCCAGGCGTGGGCCCCACCTGAGCCGGCCTTCGGTGAATAGTACCTTTTTCACCGGGTGTCCGTTTTGGGCGAGCGAGTAGTCGATTCCGCTTGTTTTTCCGAGGGGATCGCCGTGGTGTGATCCGCCCGATGGGTTTCGGGATCGTTCTGTGGGCTCCGCACGAGCTAGCTACGGTGAATAGTGTCATTTTCACCGGTGCTCCGTTTCGGGCGAGTAAGCAGCATATCCTACGTGTTTTTCCGCGTGGAACGCGATGGTGGCTCCGGCTTTGGCCTAGGAGGTGCGCAGTGTGGCGTTGTGGTGGGTCGCTCGGGTTAGCGACGTTTGGACCAGCAGTGGTTGAGGGTTCTCCCTTGGTTCGTTCCCACGAGGGTTCGTGTGGCATCACAACCTTCGTATGGGTTTGTGATCCTCTCGATGGGATGTTTAAACTGTTAGAGTTGTGGTATCCCACCGGTGGGCCCGGAGTGGATCCTCTAGCATCTTTACCCTAGATCGGGTTCTTGGTATCGCTGTGACCGCTTATTCACGGGCCGCGATCCCCTATCTAGCAGGTTAACCCCGTAGGGTTTGTGGCATCATCGGACTTATGATCCCCTACGCGGTGGGTCCTGCACAGTAGGGTTGTGGCATCGTTGGTTATACGATCCCCTACTCAGCGCGTGGTTTCGGTAGGGTTGCGGCATCGTCGGTTCGATCCCCTACATCGCGAGTTATACCAGATAGGGTTCCGGTATCATCGTGACCATCTTTATATGGACGATGATCCTCTATCTGAGTGTGAAGCTTCTGTCGAGTGCAGATCGGGTTGTGGCATCCCCCAGCGGATCCTGGGTGTGATCCCCTATCTGTGAGAACTACGTATGCCAGATCGGGTTGTGGTATCCCCCAGCGGACCCTGGGAGTGATCCCCTATCTGTGAGCTATGTATACCGGAGTGGGTCTTGGTATCCCCTAGCGGACCCTAGCGGCGATCCCCTCTCTGAGGAGTTTGGTGGTTATGTTGTTTCAGTGATGTTTCCTCAGTGATGCTATCCGATGAGTGTGGTCTCTCGGGTGAGCGTCTGTGATGTTTGCGAGTATCCCGATGGAGTGTATCTCTCGGATGAGTGTCATCTGGTATGACAGTGTTCGTGGTGTACTCTCCTGGTTGTGGACAGTTGCTGGTGTTGAGGTCGGTACCTCTTGTGGCTTGTGGCGTGAGCTGTGTATATCTGGATTGTTCAAGGTGTATGTATGGGCATACACCTGAGCTGAGCTGAGCTGACTTGTTGTGTTTAGCCAAGGATGGTCACGAGATGGAGTTTCTCTCTCGTATGGGTTCCCTCTGGCTGGGTTGAGCGGACTGTTGCCTTTCAGTTGCTCCCTTGGGTTTTGGGTTTTTGGGGTGCCTACTGAGTATGGTTATACTCACCCCTGCACGGGCTTTGCCCGCACATGTTTGTGTCTTGTGCAGACCACAGGCCTTTTGACGGAGTCCCAGGAGGACCCGGAGCAGGCGGAGCTTTGTGAGCGAGTTGACCGGGGTGTTTACCGGAGCTGTGCCGAGCGAGCTTTCCGGCGGGTGTTTGTGGGTGCGTGTGTACAGGTACCTTAGGCTAATGCCTCCCATGTGTGTGATAGCCTACTCGGCGCTGGTCGCCAGCCCCTGGCCTATTGGAGGCGGGCTTGGGGAGTCGCGACTCGAGCCCCGTTGGGTCGGGTCGTGACAGAGTGGTATCAGAGGAGGTTCCACCTTGGGATCTCAGAGCGTAGCTGGTCTAGCTGTGAGTTTGGTTTGGGTTGCCTAGCGGCAGTGTTAGGGTGTTTCGAGTTCGGCTTTCAGGCCAGGGACTCCAGTGTTGGTGCGGCGGCCGACGTATCCATACACCAGGACTCTGATAACCTGCCTTTCGACTCGGGACATTCGTACACTGGTCGCGGGGACATCATGGTACATGCATCATATAGGACTGGGTTTTTGGTTTTTCCTTGTCCTTCTTGAGTCAGCTCTCCAGATATACTCTTGACTGTGGTGTGTCTTGAATGTATTTCAGGATGCCTCCACGACGACAGCCAGCGAGGGTTCCGCAGCAGGATTGTGCTGATAACCCGCCCCGTGTAGTAACTGTGGAGCAGGGCGCAGGTTCTGAGGTTGCACCTCCAGGTGGTCTGCCAGTGGAGCCACCACCTGTTGAGCAGCTGGTTGTGCCGGCGGTGCAGGACGAGGTTGCACGCAGGCTGAGTGCGTTGCACGAGTTCCAGAGGCAGCGACCTCTGAGGTTTCGGGGTGATCCAGACCCCCAGGAAGCTGATGACTGGCTCGAGGCAGTTACTCGAGTTTTCCGCCTAGTGAGGACACCTCCTGACCAGATGGTGGTCCTAGCGGCGAGCCTTCTGCATGGTTCGGCCGGGCGATGGTGGAGTTTGGTGACGCAGTCCCATGACGAGGAGACGCTCACGTGGGCAGAGTTTGAGCGACTCTTCAGGGAGGAGTTCTATCCGGTGACGCTGAGGTCAGTGCGGATCCAGGAGCTTCTGCAGCTTCGTCAGGAGAGCATGACTGTGTCGGAGTACTCAGCGAGGTTCACAGACCTGTCGCGCTACTCCCTGGATATGGTTCGGGACCCGTTCTTCAGGGCTCGGACCTTCGAGCAGGGCTTACGCAGGGATATCCGAGCGGGTGTGGTTTCCTTGTGCCTGCCCACCTATGCTGGAGTGCTGGAGCGAGCGTTGGTGGTGGAGAGTTTTCGGGCTGAGCGGTTTTCCCCTGTTAGTGCTGGGCACTCGAGAGCTGAGACTTCAACGGTCGGATCGGCATCTGGTAGCCGACGTCAGACTCAGGGGTCTGGACGTGGCCGACGATACAGGAGGCGACCCCAGGATGGAGGGTCTGAGCCTCGGAGCTCACAGGGCTCGCAGGCCAGTTTTGGTCAGCCGCAGGAGAGGCGGTGTTACGCTTGCGATGGTTGGGGACATCTGGCTAGAGATTGTCCGACCCGACGTGCTGCTGAGAGGGAGCCGGTCGATGGACCGCCTTGGCAGAGGCAGCGTCTCGAGCAAGGAGGTCCGCAGGGCGTCGGACGTGGCGTCGGAGCTGGTGCAGCGGGAGGCGGTGGTAGACAGTACCAGTTGCCACCACCCCCACCCCCAGGTGGTCCCCGCCAAGCTCTGGGAGCTGGTGATCGAGGGCGAGGACAGCTGCATGCCCTGGAGGCAGTCGACCCAGAGGCACCACAGATGGATAGAGGTACGCCTTGTGTCTTTTCTACTTACTGCAGTAGTTTGTCAGACACTGTTTAGCGGTACTCTTTCCTTTTGTTGTTTGCTCGAGTTTTGCTCAGGGCGTTGGGACGACCCTGTGTGGGTGTTTTTTGGTGAGCTCGCTGGTGTGTGAAACCCAGTTGAGAGTCCAGTCGCTTTCCGTGAGCTTAGGGCTTTTCGGGGACGAAAAGTTCTAAGGGGGGGAGGATGTAGCGACTCGGGTTTTTGGCCCTGTCAGACTTTGGAATATTTCTTTCCAGAGCTAGGCGCGAAGACGGCGTGCGATTCCGAGGCCCGGTGTGCCCGGAATTAATTTTATAAAAATATTAAGTTTTTTTATACTATGCACGTGGCGGGGGTGTGATATCTCCTAAACGGTAGCTCAGAACGGGAATCTGAGGGCACGGTTGCGTCCGGAACGTGCCGTTTACCCTAGGCGGGGTGTAAACTTTGCGGGCGCGGGCCTGCGGTGGGAAACGCCACTAGGGGCGTTTCCGTAAATAAGTGGCAAGTTAGTGTGCGAGCGTCGGCTCGAATAACTTCTGAACGGAGTCTCGGATGAAAAATCTGAGACCGCCGTTGCGTTCAGAACGACGCGTTTACCCTAGGGGTGACCTTACTTTTGTTCGCATCGGGCGTCGGGTCCGAGGCGGGTTTGGCGCCGGCGGGCCGCTGATATAAATATCAGCGCCCCCCCCCCTTTTATCGTTCTTCGTCGTTCTTCGCCGTTCTTCGCCGCCACTCCGCCGAATCGAGCAAACGGAGCGCCCACGAGCTCAGAATTCGATGGCGGACGTTCCAGGAGTGCGCAGCGGAAACTCGGGAGCGCGGATCTGAGGCAGAACGTCGGCGTTTCGCCCGCGAGGTAGGCAGTTTGAGTTTTACAATCCCGGATCCCGTTTTTGTGTTGTTTTTCTTCAAATTTTCATATGGGTTGTATAGTTCGGGTCCCAAGCTTTCAAAAACATGTTTCGGATCTGAATTTGGAGCACCGGGGTGCTCCCGGTGGCTCCCGGAAGTTTTCCGGCGAAAAATCCGGTTTTCCGGCGAGACCCGCGGCGGTCATGGCGGAATCCGGCGAGACCCGCGGCGGCGCGGCGGCGGCGCGGTGGTTTCCGGCACCGGCACGACGGAGTCCGGCGGCGGCGCGGTGGTTTCCGGCGACCCTGCGGTGGTCCGGCCAGACTGTTCCGGGGGTTCTTTAAACCCCCGTAACTCGCAAACCGTAACTCCGATTCGCGAGCCGTTTGCGGTGACGCACTCCTTGCGTCGATACGGACCTTTTGAACTCACTTTGAGGGTTTAAGGGTTCGGGATCGTGGCCCGGGAGTTAGAATCGTCGTATAAAATAATATTATTTTATTATTTTACGACTTCGGGCCGTTGTAACCCCTACCCGGAGCGTCCGATTGACGTGCCGTCAGTGGCGTTGAGACCCTGATGGTATGACGGACTTTTTGAGATGGTTTCCGGGTGTTGGGTTTGCGAACGGGGTGCGGGCCCCACAAGGCCGGGTTTTGGCGTTTGCGGGAAAACACAGCTTTTACACCAAAAGTCCGATTTTGGCGAATGAATAGTCGATCCTGTGTGTTTTTCCGAGAGGATCGCAATGGCGCGATCCGTTCGATGAGTTTCGGAATCCAGGCGTGGGCCCCACCCGAGCCGGCCTTCGGTGAATAGTACCTTTTTCACCGGGTGTCCGTTTTGGGCGAGCGAGTAGTCGATTCCGCTTGTTTTTCCGAGGGATCGCCGTGGTGTGATCCGCCCGATGGGTTTCGGGATCGTTCTGTGGGCTCCGCACGAGCTAGCTACGGTGAATAGTGTCATTTTTACCGGTGCTCCGTTTCGGGCGAGTAAGCAGCCTATCCTGCGTGTTTTTCCGCGTGGAACGCGATGGTGGCTCCGGCTTTGGCCTAGGAGGTGCGCAGTGTGGCGTTGTGGTGGGTCGCTCGGGTTAGCGACGTTTGGACCAGCAGTGGTTGAGGGTTCTCCCTTGGTTCGTTCCCACGAGGGTTCGTGTGGCATCACAACCTTCGTATGGGTTTGTGATCCTCTCGATGGGATGTTTAAACTGTTAGAGTTGTGGTATCCCTCCGGTGGGCCCGGAGTGGATCCTCTAGCATCTTTACCCTAGATCGGGTTCTTGGTATCGCTGTGACCGCTTATTCACGGGCCGCGATCCCCTATCTAGCAGGTTAACCTCGTAGGGTTTGTGGCATCATCGGACTTATGATCCCCTACGCGGTGGGTCCTGCACAGTAGGGTTGTGGCATCGTTGGTTATACGATCCCCTACTCAGCGCGTGGTTTCGGTAGGGTTGCGGCATCGTCGGTTCGATCCCCTACATCGCGAGTTATACCAGATAGGGTTCCGGTATCGTCGTGACCATCTTTATATGGACGATGATCCTCTATCTGAGTGTGAAGCTTCTGTCGAGTGCAGATCGGGTTGTGGCATCCCCCAGCGGATCCTGGGTGTGATCCCCTATCTGTGAGAACTACGTATGCCAGATCGGGTTGTGGTATCCCCCAGCGGACCCTGGGAGTGATCCCCTATCTGTGAGCTATGTATACCGGAGTGGGTCTTGGTATCCCCTAGCGGACCCTAGCGGCGATCCCCTCTCTGAGGAGTTTGGTGGTTATGTTGTTTCAGTGATGTTTCCTCAGTGATGCTATCCGATGAGCGTGGTCTCTCGGGTGAGCGTCTGTGATGTTTGCGAGTATCCCGATGGAGTGTATCTCTCGGATGAGTGTCATCTAGTATGACAGTGTTCGTGGTGTACTCTCCTGGTTGTGGACAGTTGCTGGTGTTGAGGTCGGTACCTCTTGTGGCTTGTGGCGTGAGCTGTGTATATCTGGATTGTTCAAGGTGTATGTATGGGCATACACCTGAGCTGAGTTGAGCTGACTTGTTGTGTTTAGCCAAGGATGGTCACGAGATGGAGTTTCTCTCTCGTATGGGTTCCCTCTGGCTGGGTTGAGCGGACTGTTGCCTTTCAGTTGCTCCCTTGGGTTTTGGGTTTTTGGGGTGCCTACTGAGTGTGGTTATACTCACCCCTGCACGGGCTTTGCCCGCACATGTTTGTGTCTTGTGCAGACCACAGGCCTTTTGACGGAGTCCCAGGAGGACCCGGAGCAGGCGGAGCTTTGTGAGCGAGTTGACCGGGGTGTTTACCGGAGCTGTGTCGAGCGAGCTTTCCGGCGGGTGTTTGTGGCAGCGTTCCCCTTCTTCAGAGCAGGTTGGACGCGCTTTGTAGTTTTCTTTTGGTGGGCCCTGTTTTGCCCTTGTACTTTTGCTGTTGCACTCTGGTTTGGGATAGATTGTATGCATGCATTTACTTTTCAGTTTCTATATCTCTGCACTGTTGCATGGAGGTGTTTGTGGGTGCGTGTGTACAGGTACCTTAGGCTAATGCCTCCCATGTGTGTGATAGCCTACTCGGCGCTGGTCGCCAGCCCCTGGCCTATTGGAGGCGGGCTTGGGGAGTCGCGGCTCGAGCCCCGTTGGGTCGGGTCGTGACAATCCAGACATGGTGGAGTTTGTATTGCGTTGCTAAAACCGCCTGGCTAGACTTATGTGAAGGGATACACATACCTGGAGTAGGGAATCATCAGGCTTCTATTGATATTTGTTTCGACGATAACCCTGATGAAGTGAGGTATTGCATCAAAGAGCCGGAGATGATCATATATTCCACTGATGATTCCATTCCTAACACCAAGCTGGTGAAGGAAATGATGGATCATGGCACCATTGAGTGGACTCGTGCTTCCGTATATGAAGAGTGGCATGATTACGTGGCTCCTGAAGATATAATTCTCTTTAATTATTTTATTTGCAACTTGAATTCAGTAAAATCTTTGTTACTCAAGAAAATTACTTTCTTCATCTTGTAGCTTGCAAAGAAAGGAACTGTTGAGGTTCCTTCACCGCAGTATATCCTTGGTGGCACTGCCATCGGAGCTTCTGAATCTCCCCGTGAACTGGGCGAGGTATCTCCAGGTCATAAAGCCATGAACAAGGAGATAGAAAGGTATTTTCACTCTCCAATACCTTTATTTGGATATGATGATGCCAACACACCCAAAAATCTAAAGAAGCAAATACATCGAAGGAGGAAGTCCACAACTAAACGCTTCATCAATAGTGGTGAGTCCTTTAGATTGTCATGAATCTTAACTCATGAAAATATTACTCATACTTTTTTGGATTATAGGGGATTATTCAATTTCCCCTTTGAGGGAGAAGATTAACCCTCCTCTGAGGATGACAGATGGTGTTGGCGAATAGTCACAAATTCATGCTGACTTGGCTTCTCTAGAAGAATAGTCAGTGTCTGTTCCCAGTACTGCTCATGTTGATGCTACAAGGATAGAAGAGCCTGCTTCAATTAAATTTAAAATACTTCAAAGAATGTTTAATGAAGACATCAACTAACTAACATTCTGTGATGCTTTAGGTTCAACACCTGCACCAGAACATTTGGCGGCCAATGAAATTGCCTACACAATTTTATCTGAAGAATTTGTTTGGGGTCAGAGGCCGCAAGATGAGGGTCGCCAAGAGGACATATCGAATACTCCCACTAGTGAGACTAAACAGGAACCTGAGATATCACTGGATAAAATGATGAAACTTGGTGCATCTTTTGAAGACATTTTAGATCATGTTAAATTACCATGCAATTTAGATGATTTTGGACGTGGGTGTTATCCTTCGTCTTGTTCATAAAATTTCTTATTATATATCTGACCATCATAGGTTAAAATGTGTAGTTCTATCTGAGCAAGATGTTGATATGCCAATGCATGAAGGAGATATAGATAGCCCTATTATTGTAGAGCCACTAGTTCAAGTGGAGCTTATCCCGATAGAGTTTTTTGAAACCCATCCAGATAATCCTGTTGAAGCTAGGAAATATGGGGAGGAGCCTTCTCATGTTTCTAATATACCATTGGGTAAGAGATGATAATATTTATAGCTGCACGTAATTTTCAATAAAACATAATCAACTTTTGTTATCCTTTGAAACAAATGAAAACTTTAAATTGACTATGCAGGGCCGTCAATTTCTGTAGCTAGATCTAGAGGTGAAGCCTTAGCATCCTCCCCAACGGGAGTAGAAAGTGAAGCACTAAGGGCTAGGGGGGAAGGAGGAAAACATGTCACTTATTTAAGTGCATTAATCCGGGATTATATTCCCCCTAGTGATAGTGATGCTGAGTTAGACCCGTAGGTACAAAAGGCATTCCAATTCTCACGTCACAAGGCATGGAAAAATATATGGAAGACCATATCTGAAGTGCCTTTTGAAGAGATGCCCTCAAATATCCCTTGACTTTCATCCCTATTCGTCATTCTGGGACTTAGCAGTTTTGGATATCAAGAGATCCATGTCGCGGTGAAACAAGTCCACTTAATGAGGGAGCAGAAGCAAAATTACCATCAAGATCTCACCAAAGCAAGGCTATAAACCAATATCAGCGAATTCGAGGCTACAGTGTCCCGAGATGAGGCTGCTCATGATGAAATGTAGAAAGTGCAGAAGCATAAGATCAAGGAGAAAGTTGTCTAGCATATGCACCTTTAGCAACAGTTAGATACTGTTACTGGTGAACTTGACCAGCTTAACAATTCACTATAAGGAGTTCAAACAAATAGTATGAAAGCCATCGTAGATGCTAAGAGAGCTCTCCATCAAGCTGAAAAGAGTGATGTTGGTCGAGTGAATTAACTTCAAGTGGCTGCTGATGAGGCTTGGGGTGTCGTAAATCAAATGAAGAGTTATGTTGAAAGCCTCTTGTAATTCTTGAAAAATAGAAGAGACTCCAATCTGTGGATGTCCTTCTAACTCTTGTACAGCAATGAAAAACACTTTTATCTTCAATCATTTGTTCCTACATTATCTTTCTACTTTATTTAATTAATTTTACCTAAGACAATGGGCCTAGTAATCATAGTTTGATTTTTTCTAGTATTATACAAACAACCCCAAAAACTTTGCATCTTTTGATGCTCAATATTTCCTAAATCATACAATATGTACGTTTAGTGAGGTGGGACTCGACTTTTGTTCAGAGTTCCTTTGTCTTTTTTTGGCAGTTTAAATTCATGCACATTTGAAATTGTAAGACCCCAAGCTTCCATGTTACGTTTCCCTTTTAATAATTAAATAGCTTGCATTGTACGCGACTTCGAGATTTTAACACACCACAACCAATCAAACTAGCCATTATGAATAGTAATACCTACTTTTTGAAATTTTAAACATTTTATCTTCAAAATGGAATTCATTTTTGGTTTTTTAATATCTAAATTAGATTAGGGTGAATTTTTGGTACTTTTCTGATAACATTCATATTTTGATGAATAGTGAAAATTACTAAATTTTAATTAAAAACAACCCTTTTAATCAAAATAACTAATAGTAATAAATTATGAATTTTAGTGGGTTTAAAGTATAATTAGAATATATTGTTACCATTTTATACAATTTTAATCATTGTACTTAATTAAAAATTTAAACCGGACACAAACAAGTGTCTATCTTTTGATAGATATTATTTCTTAAAAACACACTTTTTGTTTTGGTAGCTTGAATTAATTTTAAATTAATTTCAGGAACTTTTGTGTTATGAATTTGGAAAAATGGATTCCATATTTGGAATCAGGATGTCCAAATTTTGTAAATAGTTAACAGTTATTTTGAGACATTTTCAATAATTACTTCGGTAAATATTTTATTTACCCAGGTTAAAGGGTAAATCCGGTAAATAAGGGTAAAACAAATAATATTATAATAATATTAATTTACCCTAAAACGTGTCGTAACCCTAATGGATGATACATGTCTGACCATGGTCATCTTTGGGTTGATTTGGAGACCCCATGGATCCACTTGTAAGTGACAATGACACCTTATATTAATTAGGCTAAAGTAAATACAAACATGACATAAGCATATATCTTTTAGAAAGACAATTTTTACATAGGGATATATATGTTATATTTTAGACTATAAATATTCATTAGAAATATAAAACTATTTCCTACATAATGGTATTTTATTTAAAATTTTTAGACATTTAATAATTTAATATATTTATGACACAATAATGATGCAGTAGTTTCCTTATTAATGAATGAAACAAATAATTGGTATTATAAATGTTAAAATAAATATAATTTAAAGTTTTGATGTCATACATGAATTTTATTGGTTAATATGACATTTTAGTATTTATTAAATGATTTTTTTTAATTAATAATGTTTTTAAGACTAACAAAAATCAATTATTGAATAGTGTCAAAATTGACATAAATTAGTTTTTAAAACAAATATTGTATTATTAATTGATATTATATTTCTAAATATCTAAGGTTCGGCCAAAGGACTTATATAATGAGAGGTGTATTATTAATGTACCACTTGGAGGTCTCTTGGAAGTTTATAGTATGTTTATTAACCATATAATATAAAAAAATTAAAGTGACATGGTTAATGTCAAACTAATTAACTAAGAGTTAAAACTAAAAGATAAGGATAATAAAGTAACCCAAACCTGTCTAAAAAATATTGGTTGAGTTGTTTTCTACCTATCTCTACATTATACATTAAATAATCCACTTTTTATCTATTAGAAACCAAATATAAATTTATTATAAAATAATATTTCTAGCTTTTCCGAAGGTGCCCCTCACTCCTCTTATAAAAGGTCACTCCCCCTTCTCTCAAATTCATACCCTAAAAGCCTTTTGGTTCAGCCAAAACCTACCCAAATATTCTCTCCACTTCCCTCACTTCATCCTAGAGGCCCACCGTTGGTCAGAAATCCAACTTAAGGAGCTTTTTTGATCAAATCAAAAGGAAGAACCCGAAGAAAAGGTAATGATTTCACCACCCTCTTTCAAGTTCCTTTCTTCTTCCACTTCTTCTTTCATTGTTAATTCCATTATAAAATAATAACTCCAGTATATTCTATATAATGTGATGTTATTATAAATATGTTACAACCATATTCAGTATTTTATCCATCCTTTGAATGACATGTCAGTATACATGCGTATGTACGACCTACCGTCTCCACGTCGTGGTGTTATTATTATTCAATATATTATTATTTGGATGGGTATAATAATGATGTCTAATTAATTTAAATAATAAATATAATATGATAATTATTCTGTATATATGATATACCATCCAATTATGTATTATTTTAATATCAAAAGAATGATATTGTCGCTCGTGCGTACGTACAGATTAACGTCTCAAATAACGTGATGAGATTCATTCCCCCATCATATCCATTTAAGACTAAATGTAATTTGATGATTAGAAATAATGTTTAGAGACATGATATAATTCTGGATATGAATAAGATACATCCCATACATAACAAATATGGCTCACTAAACAAATAATATAAAGAAAAACGAATCTGTTAACACCCAAAACGACGATAATACTAAGATATTATTAACAAATCAATGTTAAAAGATCATATATGATATCATATTAATGTATATGATTCTTTTATAATTAAATAACAATTATTTCACCATTATAAATGCTTTTAACCTACCCTCGACCAAGTAAAAAGTACAATGTAAGGGGTTTCTTATCTCACTTTTAATTCCGTGAGATTTCCATTATTCACCACTTATTTATTGCATGTGGTGTGTATACTGTCCATGTTTGTATTCAATGTGTAATATACTTTAATTCATGTATATTTAAATCATCATTTTATAATCCTTCTTTCATGGGTGTATGTTTCTATAAGTTACCAAATCAATAAGGGAATTTGAAAGTTCAATTTCTACTCATTCGACTTTACGCATACTTCATTGATTATTTTATCCAAGATTTTGTTTGGAATCACTATTCATTTGATTATTTCATAATTTCCACTCCCAATTCTGTAGATATACTTTTGATAAACATAATCACTCCATTGATAAATTCTCAAGTAATCGTTATGAACATGATAAGAGTAATTTTTACTCAATCTCGATTTGTTGAGTTAAACATCCAATTCATTGGTGTTGTTTTTACAAGAATATATGTGAATTTCCTTTGATTGTTTTAAACTGAATATCCAATCATATTGAGTGTATTTATATTTTTCACACATAATTATGTCATTGATTTATCCTTAACCTAAGGGTATGTCCTTTATGAGAGATTTCATCTCAATTTACATTCCATTGAGACTCCTTTGTTGTTATACACCAAGTCACTTATATATGGTGTATATAATGTAATTTGACATAGTATATCCTGAATCCCTTTATTATCATGATATTACACATTTTTCATTTCCTTAATTATTTGTATTCAAGTGTCTCTCTTTTGGTTAGGAAATCTAACTAAAATATCATTTTAAAATATTTCAAATATTTTTTATTCTAAATCATTCTCATTAATGTCCATGCTTTAAAAATGGTTTTAAGGATTTATTTACATGGACATTAAAGTTTTCAAATAAAAATCCCTTTTAAAAGTTTCAAAGTGGTATGTGAAACTTTGATTCAAAAATCTATTTTAAATCGCTTCTTGAAAAATAGTGAGACTTTTAAATGATTTCAAGGAAAAGGGGGATATTTCTCTCAATAGTTTGATGATTATTTTAATCTATGTCAATATCCTTCGTTATTCTCGATTGAGGTTAATCTGATATAATACAATCATCTATATCGTATTGAATGAGTTATGTTTGACTGTGGATGTTCTATTTTTATACCATTCATGGTTTGTGGTTAAAGTATTGACATTTCGTATGCTAGTTTTAATACGAGTTTTTATGTTACGTTTCATACTTTGCATATGTGGAATGCATTGGACTTAGTATCTGATGGGTGGAGCCTGCTATAGCTCCTCATTGCATCGGTAGGTCTCATGAGACAAACTAGTGTCTTGGCACAAGGCCTTGAAAAAATATTATCTATAGTCTTGGCACGAGGCCTTGACTATGTGGTTATGATAGTCTTGCATTATGCATTCCATCATTATGAAAGTGGTTATTGATATTGCATGTGATTATTCGACTAGAAGAATATCCATGTGAATAAGTAAATAGAATTATTTCATTTTAGTTTTTTCCATATTATTCTTATGTTCAAGTTTAAAAGGATTTTATTTTAGTTATACATTGCCTTAACTGTTTATGCTTATTTGTGAAAGTTTCTGCTATATTGTTATCCTTACTGAGCATCTGAGCTGACGCCTTTCTATGTTTTATTTTTCCCAGGATGTGAAGATGTATTTTATGACTTACATTTAGGGATAGTCTGAGGGGATATGAGTGTGGTCTATGGAAAAAATGTTGTTGTAGTTTTTCATTTAATGATGTAATGTAATCCTTATAAATGTATCTAGTACATCCAAGGATACTAAACTAATCGGCCTTTTGAGACATGATCTTTTGTGATCATGCCAAGGTTATGTAATAATTCACCGACTCTGGGATTCTGGGTTCGAGGTGTTATAGTTGGTATTAGAGGAAGTTTATTACAAACCTTGGAAGCTAGATTTAGATAAACCTTGATTAGAGCACATAGCCATAATAAAGAATTTGAAGATTAGTATAGAATAAATTCCTAGAATTTTGGTATTTTATAGATTTTTTGAGTTTTATAAGAATTACATTCCTGTGTGGATACAAGCAGGTAGAGGTGGCTCTGGCACAGATATACCTTAGGGGTAAAACCCAAAAACACCGCTTTGAGCTAGACTCGAATGGGAACTGGTGCACGATAATGGGCCTTGCTGCACTCTTGGTTACAACACTCCCGGGGGATATGCTTAGGATAATTTACATTTTATTTACAAACCGATTTGAAGTATTATATATAAGATGATAGTAAATGACCTTGGTTAATTCTATTGTGTTTCAAATTGAGAATATGGCGACATGATATTCTCTAAATGATTTTATGACTATTGTTACTCATAGAATGCTTTCTAGTTTTAGTCAATGGTTGGAATCCAAGGAATTCATAGTGACTTTGAGAATGATGTACAAGGTGGTAACGGTGGTGGAAATGAGCAAAAAAAATGGAATTTTGATAGGGGTAAAAGATTTTGTCGTCATAACAAATCAATTTTCCAAAAAATATGATCAATAATATATATATTAACCAATTCCCAGACTCAACAATAAAGAGAAAGGTGGTGAATGATAAGCGCTCCAGTAGTGGAGTCTAGGGAGAAAAGAATCCTAAATTTCCATTATGTAGAAAATGTGGAAGGAGACACCCAGGAAAGTGACTCAACGGAACAACGAAATTCTTTACGTCTGGGAAAGAAGGACATAAAGTGAAGAATTCCCAAGGAAAAATGAATATTACTATGGAAGAAAATAAAAATGGTCCCAAGAATCCATTTACAGTCATTTTTCGTAAATTTAGGGGACCTGGCCATTACCCGAGTGAATTATGTATTCTATAGGATAACCTCTTGGTCAAGGAAGAACCTATGAGGAAATAAATGGATGGAAATTTGTTTAAAGGTATTAATACTATTTGTTGTTGAGATTAATTTGGGTAAATTTTTGCTTACATGTATAACCCTTCAATTTATCATGTGAAAATGACATTTTAGGAAGACTTATCTTTTCTCTTTTGGATACAGTTATAAATAACCATTTGGTTTTATATAATCTTTGGGTTTGAGGCAATTACAAGTTATTATATTTTGGGATGAAAATGCAAGGTATGGGATATCATTTGTGGTTAAATTATGTTATGGTTATTTTAAGGAATTTATCTCATTTTGGTAATGTTATAAAATATAGTTTTTTTTTTGAAAAAGGACAACACATAGACCGTGTGACAACCCGTCGCATCGGACAAAGCTATTGGAATCAAACCCACAACCAAAGTGTGATTGGGATATATCGCCTACCACTGGACTACGTGAAGTCCCAGGTTAGTGTGACTATTATTTTTAGTTAAATGATTTTATTGATCAATAATAAGTTGATTTGGGATCTTATGTATTATCAAATGAATACCATTAGTATAAAAAAATGATTTGGTGATTAAGTGATAAATGTTATTTTGGAAGATGTTCACTTTGTTTCATTTTAAGAGTAATGGTGGATTTTTATCTATGTTTATATTGGGGATTTATAGTGATTTAGGTTATTTATGGAAATGATTAACCTATAATAGAGAATATGTGATTAGGTTAATTACTTGTATGTATGTGACTTTAAGAGTGGTTGATGTCATTTGGAGATACCATTTAACGTGGAAGACTACATAATTAAATTATTTTATGTTTTGGGTTTAAATATTATTTTGAATTTTATTGATGGATTTTATAGAAAATTGTTTATTGAATGCTATTTATTTATCTTTGGGGTATTATTGGTTTAATTTTAGAAATTAAGATTAGTGTTTCTTTCTCTAATGGAATAACCTTTTGGGGGATCATCAAATCTTATACAAATGGTTTTTGTTTTGATTAATCTCTAAAGAAAAGGTAACTATATAGTTTATTCTTTGTGGATCATATAACTCTATAAGTGGTTTATTCTATCTCTTCTAGTGTGACCAAGTCTTCTGGAATACTCATCATTTAAAAATTAGTTAGTAGTAGAAATTTATTAAAGAATGAAACTTTACATAAAAATTAAGTATATCTCTTTGTGTTCTTAGTCAACCTCAGAAATGAATTCCTTATATTTATGTAGTGTAATTTAAAAATAAAAAATAAAAATGTTGTCCGTTTACTTTTCATACTGGGAAACTAATGACCGTTTGTCCCATCACAAGTTTGTGGTTTTCTTGTTGTTAACATTCTCCTGATCATGTTTTCTATCCCTCTCCATCAGAACTTGATACTTATTTTATCATCCATATCCATGTTTTTCTACATGGAATCCTAGTATAGGTTATCTCGGGTGACCTTTGTGCTTTTCTTTCTTTCTTTTAAAGTGATCATTTTATTGACTTTTTTTTACGATGTGGGACTTTCGATTATATTCCAAAGCCCAATTTTAAAAATTGTGAGGACAAAATTTATTGAAGGAGGGGAGAATGTAACACCCCAAACTTCCACGGTATGTTTCCCTTTAAATAATTCAATAGCCTGCATTGTACGCGACTTCTAGATTCTAACACACCTTAGCTTAGGGTGAATTTTTTTTACTTTTCTGATAACTTTCACATTTTGATGAATAGTGCAAATTACTAAATTTTAATTAAAAACAACCTTTTTAGTTGAAATAATTAATAGTGATAAATTATGAATTTTAGTGGTTCTAAAGTATATTTAGAATATATTTTTACCATTTTATACAATTTTGGTCATTTGAAGTAATTTCACTTTTAAACCGGTCATAAACAAGTGTCAATCTTTTGATAGTTATTATTTCTTAAAAACACACTTTTTGTTTTGACAGCAGGAATTAATTTTAAATTAATTTATGCCACTTTTGTGATTTGAATTTGGAAAAATGGATTCCATATTTGGAATCTGGATATCCAAATTTTGTAAATAGGTAACACTTATTTTTAGACATTTTGAATAATTATTTCGGTAAATATTTTATTTACCAAGGTTAAAGGGTAAATCTGGTAAATAGGGATAAAAAAATAATATTATAATAATATTAATTTAACCTAAAACGTGTCATAACCCTATTTGTTGATACATGTCCGACCATGGGAATATTTGGGTCGATTTTGGGACCCCATGGATCCACTTGTAACTGATAATGACATCTTATATTAATTAAGTTAAATTAAAAACAAAAATGACATAAGCATATATCTTTTAGAAAAACAATTTTTACATAGAGATATATATGTTATATTTTAAAATATAAATATTCATTATAAATCTAAAATGATTTCCTAAATAATGGTATTTTATTTATAATTTTTAGAAATTTAATAATTAAATATATTTTTGACACAATAATGATGCGGTTTTTTCTTTATTAATGAATGAATCAAATAATTGGTATTATAAATGATAAAATAAATATAAATTGAAAGTTTTGATAAAATCCACGAATTTTATTGGTTAATATGACATGTTATTATTTCTTAAAAGAATTTTTTTCGAATTAATAAAGTTTGTAAGTCTTTAATAAAAATCAATTATTGAATAGTGTCAAAATTGACATGAATGGGTTTTTAAAACAAATATTATATTATTAATTGATATTATATTTCTAAAAATATATGGTTTATAAAAAGAACTTATATAATGATAGGTGTATTATTAATGGACCACTTTGATGTGTATTGGAAGTTTATAGTAAGTTTATTAACCATATAATATAGAAATACAAAGTGACATGGTTAATGTCAAACAAATTAACTAAGAGTTAAAACCGAAAGATAAGGTTAATAAAGTAACCCAAACCTGTCTAAAACATATTGGTTGAGTTGTTTTCGACCAATACCCACCTTATACTTTAAATAATCCAATTTTTATCCATTAGAAACCGAAAATTAATTTATTATAAAATAATATTTCTAGCTTTTCCTAAGGTGCCCCCCATTCCTCTTATAAAAGGGCACTCCCCCTACTCTCAAATTCATACCATCAATGCCTTTTGGATCAGCCAAAACCTAGCCAAATATTCTCTAAAATTCCCTAACTTCATCCTAGAGGCCCTCCTTTTGTCATAAAGCCAACTTAAGAAGCCTTTTTGATCTAATCAAAAGGAAGAACCCGAAGAAGAGGTAATGATTTCACCACCCTCTTTCAAGATCCTTTCTTCTTCCACTTATTATTTCTTTGTTAATTACATTCTAAAATAATAATTCCAGTATCTTCTATATACTATGATGTTATTATAAATATGGTACAACCATATTCAGTATTATATCCATCCTTTGAATTACATGTCACCATACGTGCGTATATACGGCCTACCGTCTCCACGTCGTGGTGTAATTGTTATTCAATATATTATTATTTGGATGGGTATAATAATGATGTGTAATAAATGTAAATAATAAATATACCATGATAATGGTTCTGTATATATGATATACCATCCAATTATATATTATTTTAATATCAAAATAATGATATTGTCGCTCATGCGTACATACGGATTACCATCTCCACGAACGCGATGAGATTCATTCCCCCATCATATCCATTCAAGAATAAATTTCATTTGATGATTATAAATAATGTTTGGAGACATGATATCATTCTGGATATGAATAATATACATCCCATCCATAACAAATATGTCTCTCATGACAAATAATATCAAGGAAAACAAATCTGTTAACACCCGAAACAACGACAATACTAAGATATTATTAACAAATCAATGCTAAAAGATCATATATGATATCATATTAATGTATATAATTCTTGTATAATTCAATAAAAATTATTTCACAATTATACAGTAGGTTAACCTACCCTCTACCAAGGAAAATGTACAAAGTAATGGGTTTCTTATCTCACTTTTAATTCCATGAGATTTCCATTATTCACCACTTATTTATTGCATGTGGTGTGTATATTTCCCATGTTTGTATTCATTGTGTAATATACATGAATTCATGTATATTTACATCATCATTGTATGATCCTTCTTTAATGGGTGTATGTTTCGTAAGTTACCAAATTAATAAGGGAATTTTAAATTTCAATTTCCACTCATTCGGCATTACACATACTTAATTGATTATTTTACTCCAAGATTATGTTTGGAATAACAATTCATTTGATTATGTCATAATTTCCACTCCAATTTCTGTAGATGTACTTTTTGTACACATAATCACTCCATTGATAAATTCTCATGTCATTGGTATGAACTTGATAAGAGTAATTTTTACTCAATCTCGATTTTTTGATTTAAACATCAAATTCATTGGTGTTGCTTTTACAAGAATATGTGTGAATGTCATTTGATTGTTTTACACTGAATATCTAATCATATTGAATGTATTTATATATTTCACACATAATAATGTCATTGATTTATCCTAACCTAAGTATATGGCCTTTATGAGAGGTTTCAACTCAATTTACATTCCATTGATACTCTTTTGTGGTTATACACCAAATCCCTTTTTTATGGTGTATATAATGTAGTTTGACATAGTATATCATGAATCCATTTATTCTCATGATATTAAAATGTTTTTATTACCTCAATTATTTATATTCATGTGTATATCTTTTTGTTAGAAACTATAACTAATATATCATTTTAAAATGTTTTAATGATTTATTATTCAAAATATTTCTCATTAATGCCCATGTTTTAAAAATGGTTTTAAGGATTTATTTATATGGATATTAAAGTTTTCAAATCAAAATCCCTTTCAAAAGTTTCAAAGTGGTATGTGACACTTTGATTCAAAAATCTATTTTAAATGGATTCTTGACAAATACTGTGACTTTTAAATGTTTTCAAGAAAAAGGGGGATATTTCTCTCAATAGTTAGATGATTATTTTAATCTATGTCAATATCATTCGTTATTCTCTATTGAGGTTAATCTGATACAATATAATCATCCATATTGTATCGAATGAGTTATGTTTGACTATGGATGTGCTATTTTTATACCATTAATGGTTTGTGGTTAATGTATTGACATTTCGTATGCTAGTTTTAATATGAATGTTTATGTTATGTTTTAAAATTTTCATATGAGGAATGAATTGGACTTAGTATGTGATGGGTGGAGACCGCTATAGCTCCTCGATGCATCGGTAGGTCTCATGAGACAGACTAGTGTCTTGGCATAAGGCCTTTACAAAATCTTATTTGTAGTCTTAGCACAAGGCCTTGACTATATGGTGATGATAGAATGGCATTATGCATTCCATCATTATGAAAGTGGTTATTGATATTGCATGTGATTGTTCAACTAGTAGAATATCCACGTGGATAAGTAAATGGAATTATTTTATTTTATTTTTTCCATATTATGCTGATGTTCATGTTTAAAAGGATTTTATTTTAGTTATACATTTCCTTAAATTTTTATACTTATTTATGAATGTTTTAGCTATATTTTTATCCTTACTAAGCATCTGAGCTCACCCCTTTCTATGTTTTATTTTTTCCCAGGATGCGAAGAAGTATTTTATGACATACCTATAGGGATAGTCTGAGGGGATATGGGTGTGGTGTATGGAAAAAATGTTGTTGTAGTTTTTCATTTTATGATGTAATGTAAAACTTTTAAATGTATCTAGTACTTCAAAGGCAACTAAACTAATCGGTTTTTCGAGTCTTGATCTTTTGTGATCATGCCAATGTTATGTAATAATGCACCGACTTTGGGCTTCCGGGGTCGGGGCATTACAGACATGAAATGTCTAATATTTAAAGTTGAATATCTTTGACCAAATGGATTAAAATTTACTCAATTCCTTGATAAATTGTTTGAAAACATATTACCATATTCAGGTATGGGGGAAAATATTTAAACTATGACTTAAGAAATTTTGAATCTGAGGGACGATATGAAAAAAGGGCTACAAGGCATTAGAGGAATTATTTCCAAAAAGTGAAGTTACCACTATTTAACAAACCCATTAGGGGGTTGAATTATGCAGGGCCACTTAAGGGAATTGGTTGCATAGTAAAATAATATCATCTTATGGCTGACAGGTCCGTTATGTAGACTACTTATGCAAGGCCACCTAGGGTAATGTACTGCATAGCCAGGAAAAAGAACTCTCAGAAATTCTACTTTCCTATTGCAAAAAAGACTTTGAATGTTTATGGAGATTCAGATTTTCAAAAACATAGAGTCTGTAAAGACCAGAAAATTTCAAGGAAATTTTTTTCTTAAATACTTTAGAATTTTACCAGTCTGCAGTTTCTGACAGAGCTTGATTCCAAGGCCTGGTGTGCCTGGAATCAATTTCTAAAGTTTTGTTCGAGTATATTCAGTAAACATACGTGCGAGTTTTTCTATCTTTTGAACCGGTGCTCGGAATTGAAATTCGAGGACACCGATGGACTCGCGGTGCCGATATTCGCTTAAGGGGACCTTTACTACAGTTGTTTCTTATTCGGGATGAATGTTATAATTTGGGGATTTAACTTAAATTAAATAAAAATGTGGTGATACGCAATTTTATTTTAAGAGGTGTTTATTTCCTTCAAGAGGAAGTTAGGGGTGGGGCCTACACCCCACATAACCTCCCATGAGAGGATTTAGTGTGGTGGGTCCCACACTAACCCAAACCCTCCACCTCCCCTCAACTCCCTTAAACTCCCCATTAACACCCCCTTTATTTTTTTGACAACTCCCCTCTTTAATTGTGAATTTCAATCTCCTTCACACTCCCATAAATTTTTCCAACACTTTTTAATTAATGAATTGAACTCTTCAATTAATAAATTAATGTGTTTGAATTTTGAAATTCATTTGTGAATAAAATAATAGCCTTATCAATTATTTTTGTTTGGTACTCGTTGTGTTGGGAGAACTATGGGAAAGCTCTGGAGAAATAGAAGAATAGTGTTCTTCTCTTGATGAAGAACATTTACTCTCTCCAGCGAATAACTCAAGGCCCGCGACCGTCATCTTCTTCATTCTTATTCCTCCACATGAAGGAAGAAGAATCCACCCGCGAGGAACATCGAATACGTTTTCTCCTAGGATGCATCCTGACGTCAACGAATTGACGTCATCTTTGAATCCTCTTTCCGCGAAACAGAAAAATGGGCATCGGTGTCAAGGTAGGGGTTTGTATTAATTTACGTGATTAAATTGTACTTTTTTTTCATTGAAAACCATGGATTGTATCCGACTTTATGTTATCTCCTAACACGGAGGGAACTGGCCGAACAAACACAGCGCGATGACCCTCTGATGGTTCTTATCCATTTTGGAGGTGGAAATCGGAGGCGGTGGTGACCGGAGGATGCGGAGGCCATGTGCTAGCCACACAAAGAAGAACCGCAACCCGCATCTGTGGGTCGTGCGGCCGGCTAAAGCCGGCCTGGACGAATGAACCGTGATGCCATGAGGGCGCCATGCTGTGGAAGAACTGGTCAGCTGTAGCCGGCTATACAGGGAGACCGTGATACCACAAGGGGCATTGGGTTGCGGAGGACCGTGAACTGCGCTCTACGGGCTGCTTCGGCGGCGAACCGGCCGGGCTAAAGGCCATGACGCTACCTGGCACTACATGTGGAGGACAGCGGCCCGCCCGAGAGGGCCGCTCGCGCCGGTGAAGACCGGCTGGCTTCGGCCGGCCGTATAAGAGGGGAAGCGCCACCGGTTCGGGAAACTGGGCCCCCCTCCACTGCTCGACCATCCATGCCGAGCCGCGGACCTCCACGGGTCAGGCCGCACCACACTGGGACGAGTCGCACTGGGCCGCGCCCCGCGGGGCTGGGTCGCGCCACGCAGGTCCGGGCCACGCCCCACCATGCCGGGCCACGCTCCACCAGGTCAGATTGTGCTTCATCGGGCCGTGCCGAGCCACCTACCAGGTCGGACCCACCGAACCAGGTCGGGCTGACCCGCCAGCCCACTGGGCTTGACGGGCCGGGATCATTTCACTTAAACTTGAATGACTTTAAAACCACACGTCTGGTCGACATGCCGTCTGTGGCACTGGGATACTCATGAAGATACGGTCCATTTTCAATATTCTAAGTGGGTTTTGGATGAATTTGGAAAATGCATGGGTTTGGAATGAGCATAATTCCAACCGGGCCCCTAGAAATGGAAAAGCGAATAAATCTCTTATCGGGCGTCCTATTGACGCACCGTCTGTCGCGTTGGGTTTCTTTTGAAGAGAAACAACTACAAGATATATCATCTCAGGACTTCGTGATAGTTGATTTATCGACCCCCTTGGCCCGAGGAGGAGACCCTCCTGGAATCGAGCATGCAGTGTGCGGGAACCCTAGAGCTGGTTGTGACTATGATGACTACCGTACTGGAATCCTCCGTGGGTTCGACGATGACGAAAACTGTACTTGAATCCTCTGTGGGATCGACACCGATGACTAATGTACTTGTATCCTAAGTGGGTATGATAGTTTGACTTCTGTACTAGTATCCTAAGTGGTTCTGACAGAGTAGCTGGTCTAGTATCCTACATGGGTCCGACAGCTTAGCTGGTCTAGTATCCTACATGGGTCCGACAGCTTAGATGAATCTATTACTACATCTGATCATCTCTATCACTATATGAAAGATGTATACATATGTGAGATGAGTCTTGTCTTTTAATCATTATCATCGATGTGATTGAATTTCTTTCTTGTGTGGACTTGGTTGTGCTTGGGCTCGAGAGTTGGAGCCTAACTGAGATTGATAACTTAGGTATATGTATGAGAATATACCTATGTAGAGTTGGTTGATTCTTCGTGATTGTATATTTATTTTTTGGTTCATCCTTCGTGGATTCTGGGAGACCTTAGGGGGTATTGAGGTCCCTACTAAGTATCGTATACTCACCCCTGTACAGGATATTCCAGCACTACATTGTGTTGGATGCAGACGACGGACATCACTGATCGAGGTGGAGGATTGTGGAGTTGGACGGTACCCGGAGGTGGACCACTTGGCGAGATGTATACGGAGCAGACAGCCTAACCCAAAGTTCTGAGGAGGCCATCTATACCCACCCTTCAGTTGGGAATCCCGGAGGAATACTCAATGGTAGCTATTTTACTTTACATCAGTTGTATTATCTTTTCAGATGTAGTGTACTTACTGTTAGGCTTGTATTTCCGGCCCCTTTCCTTTCCGAACTTACTTTTTGTATACAGTTTTCACTTAGTTTTTACTTCCTGTTGCATACTCTATTGTGTTTTTTTACTTTTATAAAAGCATTGCCTTCCCATCTTAGGGATTTATGCCTTTGGTGCTAGTTTCCATCCCCTGGCCTATGGAAGGCGGGCATGGGGTAATCACGGCACGGGCCCCAAAAACGGGTCGTGACAGAGTCTGCTATATGGAGAGAGGTACTTGAATATGGAGAGAACATTTCCAATCAATATTGTCAATTAATTGGATGAATTTAACTCCTGCAAATGTCTTACCCAAACGCAGGGAAGGGAAATATAAAACATATACTTAAATACTTATAGATCATGAAAAAATATATGGGACAAATATGTTAAGGATGGTTATTTTTGCAGATCCCTACATATTTTTCGTTAAGACAAAAAAGGAAAAAATGGGGTTTCCTCCCAAGAATGATGTTACCACTATTTGAAAAACCCATTAGGGGGTTGATTATGTAGGGCTATTTAAGGGCATTGGCTGCATAGTCAAATAATAGCATTTTTTGGCTAACAAGTTCGTTATGTAGACTATTTATACAAGTCCGCCTAAGGGCACGTGCTAGATAGTCAGGAAAAAGAACTCTCGAGTATCATAAATTTTGTGACCAGAAGCTAAGAAAAGGGTTATGGAGATCATAAAGTATTTATGGTTAGGTGTATGACAATCAAAATGGGAATTTTCCAATGCATGAAGGAGATACACAGACTAATGCTAACCATAATCATGTTGTAGATGGGTCATGAATTGAGGTGTTGGACTTCACTTCATCTCCTATAAGGAAGTTTATCAATCCATACATAGTTCTTGAAATACAGTTTAACGTCATGTGGGATGAGAGTGTAGGAGATCTTAGTTTAGGGTCATAGATCTCAGACCATAATGAAGAATAAACATTGTGTGTTTTATAAACCTGATGTGAATGAAGACCAGGGTTTTAATACCACATTCAGGTTTTCACAGAAAGACTTTTCAGCCAAGGGACTGAAAGTGGAATTTTTGTTTAGGCCCAAATACTTGAGGCTTGATTCTAGGGATGCTCAAACATTCATATGTATCCCATATGGATGGGAATCAAGACATATGTAGTTCTTCAAATACCCTCTATACATATTTGGTTCATAAAAGTGAAGGGTGAAAGGGGACTTTAGTACAATGATGGTTTGACACATGATTAAAGGTTCAGGCATTTCCATGTATGCACGTAGTCTTTGAAATATGACATAATTGGAGATCAATTTCGATGATGATTCCCTCTCAGGCGAGCGAAAATGGGGAACTGTATAGTTTAACATCATATAGTGAGGATTATGGTGCTGTACAGTTTAGTGTCATGTAGCAGAGACAAAAGGGACGTACACATTTTAACGTCATGGGGGACAAAGTTGAACCAATGTGAAGAGATTGATTTTGGGCTTGAACCTTGAGAGGTTGCCTACGTAACCAACCTAGAGGGCAAGGATCAAAGTCTGTGTAGTTCAATTAAAGAATGAATTAGTGATCAAGGTGTACATGAGGACAACAACCTAAAAATGGTGTTTGGACTTACCCATGGTTAGCGGCCCATATAGGGTGTTATGGTTGAAGCTCACTCTAAGAACAGGTGAGTCATGCTCGGTGTTAGAAACAAGAGGTAGTAACAAACCTAACGATGCACAGTTTAACGTCATGTAGGCCGTAAAAGGGACTGTCTCACAGTTTAAATGACATTTGTCATATACATGGGGTGCTTGGAAGTTTAACGTTTTGCGGCTCGGACAAACAGTTTAACGACATGTTGGACGACAAAAAGAGGACTCAATTTAACTTCATATTGGATGAATGAGGGGACTATGCAGTTTAAATTCTTTTCCTAAGGACTATTGGTGTTGCATAGTTTAGTGTCATGTAGAAGGAAAAAAATATAGTTTAACATCATATAGGACGTATTAAGGGACTTTTTTCAGTTTTACGTCATATATGATGAACATGTGAACAGTTTAATGTCATATAGGACAATACAGTTTTACATCATGTAAGACGTTGGGTTGTACAGTTTAACATCGTGTAACCAAGATGATGGTTATGCAGTTTAACGTCTTGGTGGATGTGAATATTTGTGTTACACAAAATAATTTTTCAAGAATCTGGCATTCGTTGGAGTTGTAATGATTTCTCCATCCATTGAGATTAAAGAATAAGTTCAATTGGAGTAGACCTTACGTATTGAGTAAGGTCCTTCCCATTTTGGCTCAAGATTTGGAGGCTTCTTTCTTGGTATCATTGGTGTTTTGAGGACCAATACCAGTTTTCATTTAATGAATGAACAAAGATGAACTTTTTTTTTGGAAAGCCCATGCTATTCGATTTTGATAGACTTCTACGTGGTACAGGGTGCACAATCATTTTTCATCTAATCTTTCCAACTAATACAATCACTTTTGAGATTGTTCATCTATAGATGACTAATCACAAATGGCTACTCTGAGCGAAGGTAATTGAACCTCAATGGGAAAGACTTCTTCTATTCCATATACCAATGAATATGGAGTTGACCGCATAGCAGTGTAGGTGGTGGTTCGATAAGCCCATAAAGAATGAAAAAGTTTATCAGGCCATGATTTCTTATCTTTGTCCACTATCTTTTAAAGTATGTTTGATAGAGTCTTATTGAAGGCTTCTATTTGACCATTGGCCACTTCATGATACCGAGATGAATGATTGGATTTGATGTTGAATTCTTGATACAACTTCCTTACCTCGGATGAACAGAAGATGGTGTCATTGTCCTTCAATTTGGTATGAGGGACACCAAATATGGTAATGATGTTAGACTTGATGAAGCTAACAATGCTTTTTGGACTAACTTCTTTGATAGGTATTGCCTCTTCCTATTTGGAAAAGAAGTCAGTAGCAGTAAGAATATTCTAAAACTCCTTGGATGTAGACGAAGGGTAAGGTCCTACTACATCCATTCCCCATGTGGAAAATGGCCATGATTATTTAGTTGTATGAAGTAACTCTGGGGGTTGAAGAATTAAATTGGCATATACTTGTCAACAATGACACTTCTTCTTGAAATAAATGCAGTCTTGTATCATTGATGGAAAAAAGTATCCAAGCCTTCAAACTTGGTCAGACAGTTATGTCCATACTGGTGGGCACCACATACTTCTCCACGTACTTCTTTCATGACATCCATTGATTCTTCACCATCAATACATATAAAGATAATTCCATCAAAACCTCACTTGTAAAGAATTTTTGCTAGGTGATCTGGCCTATCATAAAGATTAAAATTGACCACACATCACCAGATTTGTTCTTTCTCGGCTCTATCAGGTAGGAGTGTTCCATTTTGAATGTATTCCCTGATAGGTGTCATCCATCCTATATTATGACCATATGGTGCAGAAGTGGGACTAATTTAATTGATTTTCACTATTCTAGTTTGAACAAAAGGTGAAACAACATGATGGTGGGTAATACTGATGATTGTATCGTCCCAATTTGGATCTGCCAGAGCTGTGGCTACATTATCCAGTGCATCAGCATGAGAATTTTGTGATCGCGGGACATAAGAAAATGTCGGTTTCGAAGGAAATTATGCCATTAACTCTCTGACGTAATCATATAAAGGGATTAAATCTTATTTTCTAATGGCATAATCCTCATTGACTTGTTTGATTACCAAGTCTGAATCACCTTTTAACATTAAGTGATTCACATTTTCCTTAAGCGCCAATTCCAAGCCTGCGATGAGAGATTAATATTATGCTTCATTATTTGTACCACCTCCGATCAATAACAAGGAATAGGGTAGAACTACCTTTTCTGGGGAAATAAGCACAATTCCTAACCCAACGTTGTTGAATTTAGAATCTTCTATTTTCTTTCCTGGTAGACTTCTAGATGCACCATCAAAGTACATTTCCCATGTTTGAAGATTATCTTGAATAGATAAGACTTCCTCATCAGGAAGTTCAGTATCTAAAGATGTATCATTTACTGAAGGATGTTCAGAAAGGAAATCAGCCAGATAATGGTCCTTTATTTCCTTTTGAGACACATATTGGATATCAAACTGTTGCAAAATAACTGCCCACCTTGCTATACGTCATGTTAGCATTGGAAGACTAAGGATGAATTTGAGAGGGTTATTGTGAGATACCAATTGGACCTCATGATGTTGTAGGTAGTGTCTCAGTTTTTTAACTACAAATATTATTGCTAGGAAGCACTTTTCAATACTTGAATATCGAGTTTCTACCTCAATAATTGTCTGACTAAGATACTAAAGGCTGTTTTCATTCCCGACATCATCGTTTTGGCAAGAAAGGCACCCAATGACTGCTCTAAAACTATCACATAGAGGATAGGTGGTCTTCCTCCAACAGGTAGCATTAATACCGGTGGACTCAAGAGATATTTCTTGAGGATATCAAATTCCTCTTGGAAATCGTCGGTCCATTGGTAGGTGACTCCCTTCTTCATTAATTTGGTGAAGGGTAAACACTTTCCCGCCAAATTGGAAATGAAACGCTGAATATAGGCCAAGTGTCCTTTAAGTCCTCTTAATTTTTTAAATTTTCTAGTAGGTGACATACCAAGGATTTATTTTGTCTTTTCATGATCAACTTTGATACCATGATGGCGTACAACAAATCTGAGAAATTTTTCTAAGGTTACCCCGAAAGCACATTTCAAGGGGTTCATCTTTAAATTGTGTTGTCAAAGTTTGCGGAATATGATTTCCAAATTATCCAAGTGATTAGAACGTTTCTTGGATTTAACCACCAAATCATCCACATAACCTTCAACAAATTTCCCTAAAAAGGGTTTGAAGATATGGTGCAAGATAGGTTGATACGTTGCACCTGCATTCTTCAAGACAAAGGGCATTGCTCGATAACAAAACACACCTTGAGGGGCTCTAAAGGTTGTAGATTCTTTATCTTCTGGATCCATTCATATTTGATTATACCCAGAATATCCATCCATGAAAGAGAGTTCTTTATAGCCAGCTGTTGAATCAATTAAGAGTTATGTGATCGGAACTAGAAAATAAACTTTGCGACAATGCCGATTAAGATCTATGAAATCAATGCAAACAATAATTCGTCCATTCTTATTTTTCCCAGGGACAATATTATCCAGCGATTTGGGATATTGAACATCTCTGATGAAGTTATCCTTGATAAGATTATCAACTTCAGCTTCAATTTTGGATGCATAAGTTGGGCGTGTTCTTCTTGCGGCTTGCTTGAATCCTCGATGTTCTTCTGGAAAACCTAGATGATGAGTGCCAAAATCAGGATCAAGACCTAGAATTTCTATATAATTCCAAGCAAATACATCTTGATTTTTATTTAGAAAGGAAGTATACATTTCTTGCTCTTCAAGAGTCATGGCCACACTAATTAAAGGGGGGTGTGGATCTTCTTTTGTACCCAGATTTATTTCTCTGAGTTCATCCACAGTGGTAGAGATACCCTCTTAAAATGATAGAGGATCATCCCTGATATCTTCATCTTCTTCTTTATTATGTGTTATTTCTTCTGTTTCTACTTGCATAATAGATGATGAAGCAGAATTTCCATGATCAAGAGAGAAGTTAATATTTGAACATCTTGAAGAAGAGGCTACCATTTCTAACCCTATTAATGATGAAGGGTCTTCCTTTGGTAATAAAGAAGAGATGATGGATTGAGAATCGACATCATCATTCATCTCTGACATTGTTATAACTTGTTCTGGCCTAGTTGATGATGTATAGAATTGCTGGATTTCAGCGGATGAAATGAAGACATCTCCCTTTGAGCTTTCATCATTTCTTGTTGAATCAAAAATCTCTACCATGATGTCTATCTTGGTTTTCGTAATTGAATTTAGGGAAGTTTCCATAAGATTATTTTTATTTGGGTCTATCCTATCAATTTGACTGATATGAAACACAAAATTTGTACTCACATGTGTGAATGGGTTTACTGGAATCTTTTCCAAACAATGTGGAGCATTAATTTTGGTAACCTCTTTTGTCATGGATTTCTCCTTTCCCTCCATGAAATAGAATTATGCTTCAATGTATTGTGATTCACATGTTTTGAATGGGGCTTTATCACTATAAAATGTACCAATTTGAATATTGAAACAATATTTGAGACACTGATGGTATGATGATGGTACGACCACATGTTGATGTAGCCAAGGTCTTCCAAGAAAAATGTTGAAGGTTGTGTCGTGACGAAAAACCATGAAATCGGAATTGGATACAAGGTCTCTGAACCAAGTTCTGAGTGTAATGTCTCCCAGGGGTTCTTGTTCATTTTTATCATATCCTTGCAACATCAAAGTAGAAGGAGATAAATCAGATTCGGCGAGGCGCAATAGATGAAGTTTATGAATAGGGATGAGGCTAACTCCTGAACCATTATCAATGAAAGCTCTTCGTATGTCTATATCATTGACCTTTCCAGATAAATACAATGGTCTAATATGTCCATGCACAACATCATCTTCATCCTCATCGGTAAAAGATATCATTGTATGTCATTCTGCAGGATCATTCTCTATATGGTAGACTTCAGCCGCAACAATTTTAGTTTTGAATTCTTGAGGACTTGACAAGGCCTCAATGTGTGCCTCCCGAAGATCCTTTGATTGATTCAAGGCATCCAGAATTGATAACTTGGTCGGTACATGGGACAGATGTTTGAAGACATCATAATTTTGGTCCAAAGGACTGAGTTTCCCAACAGGAACATGTGGTTTCACAGGTGCCTTAGAAGTTTATTCATTGTAAGTAGATGCATCTTGTATCGGGGTAGGTGTTTTAAATACTCATGGCTTCGATAGATTAGATCGAATAGTTATATTTATTTTCTGAGAGGAAGAAGGTGTAACTTCTAACCGATCTTCCAAAAAAACTGTACCCTGACTGAATCTGCCATGCGTGGAAGAACTTTCTTGTTCTTGATGAGCTCTCTAAAGGGCTTTTCCATGAGTTTCAACCGCATATATAGTTCTCGCAGGGGTAATATTGAAATAATGTCTTCTGGAATATCCACATATTCCCCTGTATCATAGACCTCTGTCTCTTCCTCTAATTCCTCTATTTGATATAAGGAACTCAATCTCATCATGATTGAAATATTTAATAGCATAAGGATTTGTTAAATTAATCATGTTAACAGAACCAAAGATCAACTCTTCATCTAACGAAGACTCTTCCTGATTAACTAGTTCAGACCGTGTCGTTTGGTGGGGTGGTTCCTGTTTTTTTGAAGTAGATGGCATAAAATATTCCAGAGTCAAAGACAATTTCGGATTTGACACAAACATGTCATATTCTGACTATTTTTATTTCTTTGAATTATGCCACCTTTTTTAGGATTTTCCTTATCATGAAGGGGGTTTTGTTGTGGCATTCATAGCAGAAGACACAATTGGTTTCTTCAATTGTCTTCATAAAATGGAATGAGTTCGATTGATCATTTTTCTGACCATCCAAACATAATATTTCTACACATTTTTACTTTTGACTTCATGCCACTCACCTTCTTACTCTGGACCAGAAGTAGTAACACATGTTACTTGGGATGAAGAAAGTTTTAATTTTACCTGTCCAGAGTCCACCATATATTGCGAGAGGTCATTGAAGACAAAAAACCCTTGAATGGGATGCCCCAACATCTGATGAAATGGAAAATAATTGGGAAGGTCTCCATCTCCTTCCTTGTTTGGCCTTTTGGGCCTTGGCAGCTGAACTAGATTATTTTCCAGGGCAGAAATGAAGTATCCAAGAACTTGTTCATTTTGGAATGAATAAACTGTGTTCTTTAAATCTTCAAACTGTTTCTGTCTTTGATCTCTTTGATCATATTGACGAGGCATCCATTGTTGTTGACTCTCAGGAGGCGGAGCCCTTCGATATGAGGAAGGTTTTGAAGTGGAAGTAGGTACATGTGCTTGTTTAAGTGTAATTGTATCAGTCTCTGCTTTCCCTATTCTCCTTCCTAGAAGTGGTGGAATTACATGAGTTTTAGCCCTAGTCTTTATAAGAGAATCTTCAATCTGCTGAGCGATTGAAGTAAGGTCTCGAAACCCTCCCGTGTATTTCATAGAGATCAACGGTGTTCATAATTCATCACACAAATTTGCCACACAGATTGGAAACAATTATTCTGGACGGAGTGCTATGCTTAAGGAATATGTTAATCCCTTCCATCGAGTAATGAAATCTGAAACTCTTTCATTTTTCCTTTTTTTACAATTTGTAAGATAAAAAACTGTCGTCTTTGGCAACATTGAGCTGAATTGAAGAAGGAATTTCTGATGGAGATCCACCCACCCAGTAATTGACCAGGATTGCAAGCTTGTACACTAGACAAAAGCAGGTCCTTGTAATGACTGTACAAAACACCTGAGCTTAAATGCTTATTGTTGTTGAGGAGTTCCCATCATAGGATCACAACAAGAAACAATATGCGTTAAGTGTTGTTCTGGATCTCCTGAACAATTAAAAAACTGGAATATGGTACTTTTGAAATTTGACGAGGGAGGAATTGTATCTACCCATTCAGGGTAATCTCTCTTCTCCGGTTGAACCGGTGCACGCTTTCCTTCCACAGCTTCCAACCAAGTTGTTAATGACTCAATGGTAGTCATTAATTTTTTAGAAACATCTTGTTGATCTTGGAAATGTGCAGGTGAAAGAACTAGAGTTTGGACAGGTGTGGTGACTGAGACTACCATTGATGGTAGTATTGCTAGTTTTTGTTGCATATAACCCATAGGATTGGACCTAGTAGGGTTTACTGGTAAAGGAGGATATTCTTGATTCATCCTAGTAGCTGCAACAAATTACCTTGACTGACTAACTCCAGCACGCTTAGGAGGAAGACTAATTTGATGTAGTTCTGCATTAAACCTCTTAAACTCCTTCATTTCTACCTCTTATTGTGAGAACCATTCCTCTAATAAGAGTGATTGGCCTTCTCCAGAGGTAGGGTGGGACGCAACCTGAATTTTTTCCTTTCCCCTTGTTTGATGCTTTTTAGAGAGGGGGGAGTTGGTTATTTGATGTAATGCCTAGATTCTAGGTAAGCCTTTGATTCCAGGTATGCACACCTTTCTCATTTGATTCTATGCATACAGATTCTTGAACATGAACTTCTTCATCTGATCCCTCTGACTGAGCCCCGTGTTAGGGAGGATCAGTAACAACGACATTGATGACATTTATTGATGCATAATTTATTGCAGTTTTTTTTCAGCATTTCTGTGATATTGTCTTCTTCCATGTCCTTTATGATACATTGCCCTTATTTGAGTTGATCCCTCAGGAACTTCTTGATAAACCATAATTTGGAGGGGGTCTCTTGATATTTCGTCTCTATGTTCCTCTTGTGGCTTTTCCCTAATCGAGAGAAGACTGACTTTCACTGAGGAAGAGATTGAGTATTTGAAAAAGTACCCAGTTCGGTGGACTAGGGCTGTTCATGTTGTTCCTGCTCAACTCCTCAAATTCTATTTGTTGATTCTGAGGGTTGGGTTAAAAGAGTCCCCAGTCTGGAAAGCTGGGGTGGCTCTTGAGCTGCTACATCTGAGGCTTTCTTAAAATCTCTCCTGATTTTGCAGACTTTAGTCTAGAAATTGGCCAGATGCATCAACCTACATCCACTCAAATCAACTAGCTCAAATGACCATGATATGATTTCTGAAACTTATGTCACTTGCTGATGTGCATGATCTAAATGAGAATCATGTTCGATATTCTCATTTGCTTGATGCAAGAGTAATTTAAAAACTTGTTCTTTGTATGCCTAACTTTGGGAAGAACAAGTTGAGGCATGTTCCTGAGAAAGAATCTGATTACACACAAAACCAGTTGGTTGTGGCTGGACATGGGCAATAACATTGCATGAGACCACTTTTGGAAGGATTTTTTGACTATAGAGTACAGTGAAATGCAGTGCTCTATGAACACCCCATCCATTGATATGAATACTAGATGGGGCATTGGTAATTAACTGGCGCAACCTTTTTAATGAGCCAAGGCATGAACACTGAAAGGCTCTCTACTGCTTTTCAACCATTGGATGTTGGGAAAATGAGAGAGGTTACAAGTCAATTTGGCATTGTAACCCTTCTATTATCATGACATGATTATCATATTCATCAGAAGATAATAATTTTTTTAATTGACAATGAGTTTTCCACATGTTGAGACAAATATCTCGAATAAAATCTTCCATCAACATTTCTGGAATATCATACTGAGAGTTAGCCAAAGGCCAAAACATGACTGTTACTTCACCTTTATCCAGTTGTTTTCTTATATTTAGAACTTCCTCTTTGTCATTCGATGAAGATTATTCTACCTGATTAGACAGAATCTCATGCTTCTTTGTTGCTTCATCAGATTCAACAAGATTGGTAGAGAATTCATTTATCAAATTAGAAGATGCATGACTCAGGGGTGGTTCGGATAATGACCTAAAACCCATGATATCTTCTGGTTGAGAAAGTATTTTACCTTCTATCGGTGAAGCATCAGACATTACTGGCTTCACATTTGCAAGTGCATCAAGATAAGAGAGTTTTCTCGTTACTGTGTTGTCCTTCGAAGAATTTTACAGGCAATGTGAATTACTACTACGGATAGGACATTAGTAGCTGAATTCATCATCATGGGAAGGACCACCATGATGGGTTACAGAAAAAGATGAAACCTCTTGATCCTTGATCTTCTGGCCACGTAGAGGGTTATTGTGGCTCTCACCTGAAGATGATACTTCGAGATCGACCGAGCTGTCATGAAGCAAGCCTTCACGAGGAAGTGTCTGATGAAGACCTTCAGAATTGTTGTTCCCACTATTGTGAAGTGAAATGGTAGAATCTTGAGTTGAAATAGATAATTGTTTGAGTGCATCAAGAACTCCAGCATCAAGAAAGGCCTTATTGCAAATTGGATCTGGATTTCTTGATTGTGCAGGATGGGTATTTTTCTTAGATGCCTTCTTATTGACTTTGGAAACTGCTTGTTGAATAAAGTTTCTATTATGGGTAGGTGTATGTGCCTGCTCAGAAGAAGTAGTCAGGTTAGGCTGATTACCTCTATTCAAATTGGGTGTATGTGCCTGACTTGTTTGTCCATATGGCATGGGGGAGTATGCCCCGTGACCCTCCTGGACCGGAACCGATGTGTGTATCTACTCCAGAGTGACATGTTGATGAGTCACTCCACTTATAGGGATATATTCATGTTTCTTTCCCTGTGATGTTGCTGAATTTGTTATAATATTCTGACAGGTATCCAGAATATGGGCTATTTCGGTGCGGATGTGCGTCGGGTTACGCTGTTCCGCCAGGACGCGTTCGCGCGTGCACCCGTCGACCTGAGGGGATGGGCGCGCGCGGCTCGTGGTCCCACAGTCCCGCTTTCCAAGGGCGGGCGGCATCCGTCCCTTATTCAGGGGTGTCTGCTCCTTGATCGAAACCGGGATGATGGGATGTCGGCTCCTCCTTCCGTGGACGTCTCCTCGGAACTCGTCGCCTAATCCGGGTCTCCCTCATAGATTTAAGAATGTTCGTGAATCTCGTTCCCGGCGCCATATCTTCATGGACACCGGTTAATTACGCTGCTTCCGCCCGGACGCTCCAAGGAGTCTGGTCGGGGCAGCAACCTGCGGTGAGGAGACCGGGTGGCTCCGGGTGTCGGGGGCGTGTCTTAACACTGCGCCTCTGCATGTCTGCCTTCCGTCCCTAATAGGGCTTCTCGAAGGTGTGATGGCCTGAGGCATCCCGCACTAGGCGCGGGGAACTGTGTTACCTGAGGTTTTCCTCAGCTTCCCATGTTTAACACGGGGTATGCCGCGAGTTTAACGTCCAGCGGGGACGGCATCAGACTGATCAACACGAGGAGTGGATCAGATGACAGAACCCCTTGCGGGGAACCTCCGACGCTGGGGCCAGCACATGGGCGGCTTCCCGAGTGAAGTGGAGTGGAATGAAATGGCATGACCCCGCCGGGATGTGGCGGCCTGGGTAAGGATCGGGGTGGATGATGGAGTGAAGAGCTTGGACCCTGTAGGGGATTCCTACGTACCGTGCGTTAGCGCGGATCAAAGTCAGCGTAGTTCGGGTATACAGTTTAACGTCATGCTGGACGTCGGCAAGCCGACTCACAAAGAGATCGAGGCCGCCGGGCGGAGGATTGAACCGAACCACCTCGCACAGAGGGGGATGGAACGGCCGGGTGGATCACAGTTTTACGTCATGCTGGACGTTGGCAAGCCGACTCATAAGGAGGTCGAGGCTGCCGGGCGAAGGATTGAACCGAACCACCTCGCACAGAGGGGGATGGAACGGCCGGGTGGATCACAGTTTTACGTCATGCTGGACGTTAGCAAGACGACTCACGAAGAGATCGAGGCGGTGGGGAAGCACAATGGAGATACACACGTGCAGTCCCCCACAGAGGCGGATTCATAGGTGAATCAACGCAAGTGTGAACCCGGGAGGGGTTCACTGATGGACGAACCGACGTAAATACGACCGGGACGACCAGGTGGCGGGCTTGAACCTCGGAGAGGCTTCCTACGTACCCTGTTGAGAAGACAGGGATCAAAGTCCACGTAGTTCGTTCTGTTTGTAACACTCTACCCCCGTGGGCGAAGGACACTCCATGAATCATCCCTAAAGAGGGGCAACCCCGTCATCCCTGCAGAGACGAGCGGGTGGGGGCCACATCCAAACCGGGGGGACCCTGCGTGCGGGGCACGGGATCGGGTGATGCGGACGGTTTAACGTCTTGCCGGACGAAATACAGTTTAACGTCGTGTGTTGAGGACGAAGCGGACGGTTTAACGTCTTGTCGGACGAAGTACAGTTTAACGTCGTGTGTTGAAGACGAAGATGCTTGGCAGTTTAACGTCTTGCAGCGCGGACGAGGATGCTTGGCAGTTTAACGTCTTGTCGCGCGGATGAGGATGCTTGGCAGTTTAACGTCTTGTCGCGCGGACGAGGATGCTTGGCAGTTTAACGTCTTGTCGCGCGGACGAGGATGCTTGGCAGTTTAACGTCTTGTCGCGCGGACGAGGATGCTTGGCAGTTTAACGTCTTGTCGCGCGGACGAGGATGCTTGGCAGTTTAACGTCTTGTCGCGCGGACGAGGATGCTTGGCAGTTTAACGTCTTGCCGCGCGGACGAGGATGCTTGGCAGGTTAACGTCTTGTCGCGCGGATGAGGATGCTTGGCAGTTTAACGTCTTGTCGCGCGGACGAGGATGCTGCCGCCGATGGGTCCGTGTCACTTCGCGCGAGCCTAGGGGGGCCGCACGGGAAGACGACGCACGGTGCGGGCACCCGGGATGAGGGTCATCGGGCGCCACGCAGGCGGGTACCCAAACGGGGTCAAAGGGGGCGACCCTGGCGGTTTGCGCGCAAAAGAGGAGCTTTGCGCGCAATACCGCGGGTCGGCGCGCAAATGGGCGGGTTGGCGCGCAATTGGGCCAGCACTTTGCGCGCGGATGATCGAGATTGCGCGCACCGGGCTTCGGATAGCTCACGGGGGCAACGGCTCATTCTTTAATGAATGGCCACTTTGAAAATAGGGGGTGCGCGCAATCGGGCTGGATTGCGCGCACCCTGGGGCAATTGCGCGCAAGAGGCTTCTTTTGCGCGCAAATGCCTTTGAGTGAAGGGTTATTCAAGGGAAAGGAGCCAAAGGGATTCCGCGCGAAGGAGAACCCCGAGGATTTCTTGCGCGAAAGAAAAGAGGTTACCTGAAGATCGGCATTGCGCGCGGAAGGGGTTGGATTGCGCGCACGAGAGGCCTTTCGAATTCCGGCAACCTTTAAAACGTCGGGGGTCGCCTTATATTTATAGGCAACCCCGGGCGCGGAATTCTCATCGCGGGCGCGGAATCGGGCCCGGCGCGCAAGGGAGTCGCGCGGGCCACTGGCGCGCAAAATTGCGCGCCGGCCCGGCGCATTGCGCGCATCCCGGGAGGTTTGCGCGCGGCTCATCAACTTTGCGCGCGGATCTCCAAAATTCCGCGCAAGGCTTCCGGGCCCTCCGAAACATGCTTCCGACTCCAAATAGGACCTCGCTTTCCGCATCCGGAGCTTTGTTTGGGAACAACAGACTTTTCCGGCATCTACAAAAGCCCCCCCTCGGAATCTGATCGGCGAGAGGTCGCAACGATCGGGTTCCGAGGGAGACGCCGGAATGCTGAACTCCTGGGTGGTGCGGGACTGTGGCGCGCGAAAAAGGGCGTCAGGCGTGAAATTGGCTGTTGCGGTCGCGCAAAGCGCTTTCCGCGCACCGCGGACCCCGGCCTCGCCTATAAATAGGGGCCCTGGGTCCCACGCACCGTACACTGGCCTTCCGCGCGATAAGCATTCGAGCTCTCGTGCGCGAAATTGCCTTTTCCGGCGCGGAATTCGCCCGCTCGTCGCGCAAACCTGTCCGGAATTCGGCCTGCTTTTGCGCGAACACCCGGGGCTTTACGCGGCGGACTTCCCGATTGCGCGCCGTCCACTCGGATTACGCGCCAACTCTCAAACTTCTCTACCAGCCTCGTCCGATCCCGCACGCTTCATCCTTTTACCCTCACGACTCCCGGAGCTTCTGAGATGGCCGCGAATCAAGGAAATGAGGGGGATGCCGCCGCTCGCAGAGCTGAGATGGCGACGAACGAGGAGGTCTACGGAGCCAAGGATATTGTTTCCAACAATCAATCCTTGTTCGACTTGCTGACGCCGGCCCAGAAGACATATCCACTGTCGGACAACCTGCCGCTCTGGAACTTCGGCATCCTGGATAAGGTTCCGGTGCCAGGGTTCGAGGTTGATGCGCCACGGACCTGGGTGACTCGGGAGGACGAGCTTCCCCGCTATAACATCACCAACAATGGGCATCCTGCCAGGGAGACCAGACATTTAGATGTCTATGTTCTGAACCCGAGGACGCGAACCATCATCGGAAGTGAGCCTACTGCGGAGAACTCTCCAGCCCTCTACTCGAGCATTTATCGCCAGAGTGTCACCGACGACACCAAGGGCTGGCTGAAGGACTGGGAATTGCGATCAGGGGGCAATTTCACCAGTGAGTGGGCCTGGGCATTCTGGGTACGTCACACCTGCGATCACTTCGCGGAGGAGCTGCGGTACATCGGCCTGTTTGAGGCGGTGTGGATGTCGCAATTCCACTTCTACCAGCAGTCCGAGCTCGGGCCGGAGCTGTTCACCCGCTGGTCCCCGGATACCAACACCTTCCATCTTCACCATGGGGAGGTCGGCATCGGTCTCTGGGACATCCACTGCATCGGAGGTATCCCGCTGGAGGGTTACCAGTATGATGAGTTACTGCCTCCGAGGAACACCTGGGGTGACAGGTCACGGACTCCCATCCTGACGTGGCATCTGCTGGACCTGGCTACAGAGCGGCTCGGGGTCAAGGACTTCCAGAAGGACATAGCCTACAAGGAGTGGTTCGACCAGTTCTTGGAGCATGACCCAGCGGTCAAGATGCCAGGCAGGGGGAAGCGGTGCCCGACCGCGACTCAGAGGAGCCGGAACGGGTCGTACTGGCGGGTCCTGGAGACGGACGACTACCGCTCATGGGGGTACCGCGTCATTGAGGCCCGGGACCCAAATGTCCGGTACGCGGCGTTCCTGGCTGCCTTTCTGAGTGGGTGGCTCCTGCCAGTGCGGGACGCGAGAATGGGCGTTCGCCCGACGACACTGGCGATGGCGGGCGCTATGGCCGCCAACAAAAGATATAACCTCGGGGTCCCAGTACTGGCGAAGCTGTATGCCATCCTGGGATGCATCTCATGAGGGGGGTCGCCACGAAGGATCTGTGGGCCCTTCCAATTCTTCCACGGCTGGGTGGCTGCTCACCTTGGTGGGTACACGTTTCCGAACACCATCATTCCTCCGGGCAACGGCCTGCGACCCTCCCTGCTGAACATTGCGGGGGTCGCTCCGATGACCCTAAATGAGGAGGGCGTAAGGATTCGGATTGGAAATCATGCCAACTTCAACTTCAGCCCGTTCCCCACTCCCGTTGGCCAGATGATCGACAACGGGCAGGGTCCGCTGGAGCAGCACGAGTACTTCCTGAACATGCGGGGCGGGGTGCTCGTGGCTCGGATCGACGGGAAGGTGATCTGCGAGCCCTACGTGCCAACCCGGTTCGCCAGGCAGTTCGGGTGCCTTCAACGGATGCCGAAAAGGGTATTCACTGCTGTCCGGGAGGAGATGAATCCTGGCGTCCTTCGCCAGATGTGGCTGATGTTCGCCGCCTTTGGCTCTGGCGACGTTATCACTCTCCCTCCTACCGGGGTCGACGCAGGCTTGGCAACCGAGTACGCCGAACACTGGGCCATCGCGTACCCCGAGGGGCTTCTACGGAAGCCAGTTCGGCGGCTCGAGGTCACTCGTGCGGAGACCGGGCGTCAAGGAAGGAGGCGATGCGCCGCCACACGGGGGAGAACGGAGGCGCGCCAAACAGCGGAGCCGGCGCGAGCAGGGACTTCGGCGGCGGGCACATCGCAGGCTGCCGCTACGACCTTGGCGCCCAGAGAGGGGGCACGTGCGGTGGTCGAAGAGCGGCTCGGGAAGCAGGTAAGGCGTCTGCTCGAACCCTCCCACGATGCAGTCTTCCCGGCGCTGTGGTCGGCCTGGATGACCCTGCGGCAGTCACTGGGGTCCGACGCCATTTGGCGAAAGATACTCAGAGAAGGAATCCATCTGCCAGAGGTCGGGCGCCTCCAGATCGCCGACAGGGTGGACTTCAACCGGCAGTATGCGTATCTGACGGCCATGGACGAGTACGCGCGCCAACGTGGTCTGCGTGCGGAGCCATCCCTTCTGGTGAAGGTGATGCTCGGTCTAGAGCCTGCTCCAGAACAGATGCCGCCGGAGGAAGATAACAGTAGCAACGACTCCGAGGAAGAGGAGGAAATGGGGGAGGATGAAGGCTCCGAGGGAAGATCCCACCAGGGGAGCCCACGGGAGAGCGGCGAGGTGGCCGGCTCTGACAATGTTGATGTCACTGAGCTCCTCGAGGTCCGCTTCTATCCCTACTCAACCTGCTTCATCCATTCTCTTATGCAGCTTCTAACCCATTTCTCCACCTTTCTCAGGAGCACACGGATGTTGGTCAGGCGTCCTCAGTGGGAGTAGGAGAGGCGCCAGCAGGACAAGGCGGGGGCCAAGCACCCATTATCGAATTGACAAGCGCGGAAGGGTCCCCTGCTGCAACTGTTCCTGCGGCGGTCGGGATAGCGGAAGATGACGCTCTGAACTCTCGTAAGTCTCCTTACTTTACTGCTGGTGCTTGCCATTGACGATCCGTGACTAACCACGGCATGCCCTGCGCAGTGATCTCAACACTGGAGGCTCATCGGGCTGTCGAACCCGGGCCATCCACGAGTGGACCGGTGGCAGACGTGCCGCCTGCTCCGGAACAGACTTCCCACACCGAGCCGGCCCCACCAACTGCTGATCAAGGGGCTACGGACGTCGGCGGTGCTGCCATCGGAGAGAGGTCGGGGGCTAACGAGGGTGTCAACGCCGCCGGGGCGGGAGAAGAAGGTCGCCCAGATGTTGGGGAACCTATCCCCCGTGAGGACATCCCAGGGGCGGACCCTGCAGCAGACCTGCTGGCTGCCTTCCCTGCCTACCGGCCTGCCGACCCCGAGGAGATGGAAGACTCAGACACGGAGGCGGTCGAGGAGAGCCGGATAACGCGCCGAAGGGGGTGGAAGTGCATCCAACGCTTTCTCAAGCGAGACCCATCGGAGTGGCTGGGGCGCATGGGATCACTCCAAACCTGGCTGCGCTTCCTGTGTGCCGGGGGAGCTGATGCTCAACGCCTCCATCTGACGGTCCGTGATTTCATGGCCGAAAAGATGCGCGAGAGCCGCCGGCGTGCCGACGTCGCACAATGTCGGGACATGTCGGAGAGCACGCGGGCGCTCCTCGTGGCGGAGCAGGAAGTCCGGCATCTCGAAGGGCAGGCGGCAGAGAAGGAGGCCTTCATCGCAGCGTGCACTGAGCTTGTGGAGCAACTAGCAGCCCAGCTGGTTGACTCCCAGGTGTAGCTGACGGAGGCGGGCCAACAGATGGTCACAATTCAAGTCGAGCGGGAGAATGCACAGGCCAGAATCGACGAACTGCGTGCTGCGACCGCCGACGAGGAGAGGGCGCGCAGAGAGCGAGAAGCAGCCCTGGAGGCCGCCAGCCAAAGGGTAGCGGCGTTAGAAAGACTTATCCAGCACGCTAATCCCTAGGGGCTTTGTTTTTGCCACTCCCAGAACATTTTCTTCCGCCTCTCAATATTTCGATCCATTTGTATGAATCACCATATTTATCTGCATCTTTTGGCTTAACATGCTCAACCACAATCCATTGTCTTGCGGGAGCGTCAAACAAGCTTCAGGCATCCATAATTGGGCCTGGAATTCTAAAGAAAAGAGGGAGGTCATTCCTAGGAAAGGAGACCTCAAGCCTAATCAATGTATCATCCCCCCAACTTGTTCCGACACACGAGCGGGACAACGCTAGGGGCGTTGAGATTTTGTCCGAACATAGGGAAATGAGAAAGGGTGAATCGCGTGTCCCGAATTCAGAAATCCACAACGGTTGGCCTTCCAGGAAATGCCCAAGACGGCAAGCGGACATGGATCAATCGACCATACTACTGCGATAGACGGACCGAAGGTCATCATCCATATTGTAGGAGGTGGATCACATGTCATCATCAATGCCGCTTTGGGGGTTCCTTCAGGCACAAGGGTGGAAATCTAGATCAACAGGGCATGTGAAGCGTGGGGCGAAGTGACGATTTGTTCGGACAGAATCCAACGCTCCCAAAATTGCGCCACCGTGGGGAAAGCGTATTAGGCGGATGTACTAATCTGGCCGTGAATCACCCCAATTCTCAGGCAGAACCTCTTTGACGAGGAAACTGTCGCTTCCCATCATTGCGATGGGGCATCCCGAGCTGAATCGGGGAGAATATCACAACTGCACCACTCTACCCGAGGTCAGGCCAGACGGCCGGCGACGAGGAGGGGCAGGACTTAGCGATCCCTGAGGCTGGACCCGAGTCGAAATGCCCGGGCGTTCCTACGTACTCCATCAGGCTGGAGATCAAGCCATACGTAGTTCTGCGAGTGCAGTTTAACGTCATGCAGGACGCAGAACCCCGTTTGGGGAGATCTTAGTTTAAGGTCGTAGAGCTTGGACCATAGGGGTAGATCTTAGTTTAAGGTCTTAGAGCTCGGACCATAAGGGTAGATCTTAGTTTAAGGTCTTAGAGCTCGGACCATAAGGGTAGATCTTAGTTTAAGGTCTTAGAGCTCGGACCATAAGGGTAGATCTTAGTTTAAGGTCTTAGAGCTCGGACCATAAGGGTAGATCTTAGTTTAAGGTCTTAGAGCTCGGACCATAAGGGTAGATCTTAGTTTAAGGTCTTAGAGCTCGGACCATAAGAACCTCAAAGTACGCCGCATCATGGTCCTATCCCCTAGATATGCGAAGATGCACTGAGGTATAGTGTCAAGAGTGTCGAGATTTTGCCTGGTCAGAATGGGAGGTGGAAAATGTGATGTGAATCATGCGGCCATTCACTCAAGGACTGGGGGCACCGGCGTAACGATATGGGAGTACTGCCGACCGTGGCGGAAAAGCAGCATCAATATCGCACTAACCGTTGATGGAACGAGGAAGCAAATGAGCATCGACCGCTCAATCGCAGGATTCATATCGATTTGCTGCCCGAGGCCATTGGGGGAACCAGCCCGAGTCGGTGGGAGAGCACTGAGGCATTGTGTCCAAACCGTTCACGGGGGCTCCACCCAGGGCGTAGGCGATGGGTCCGAATGAAAGGGAGCACGAAGCCTGAAAATGGAAGGAACATGACCAAGCTGAATCTGACCCTCCTGGCCATAAACCAGAGTACTCTTGACACCAGTGGACCACTGCAAGGGGTCGAGGGACACGCCTTGAGGGTGGCCTGAAGGCGGCGGGTTCCCCAGAGAAGGGGGAATCTCTAAGAGGTGGGGGCTGGACCCGAAGTTTCAAACATCCGGGCGTTCCTACGTATCCCATAAGGATGGGAATCAAGCCACACGTAGTTCGTGAAGCGCGGCGCAACACAATCAGGCACCAGCGCGGGGAAGGGTGCGGGTCTGACCCTCGCACACAGAAGAAGCGGTATTTGATATTTCTTGTTTGTCCTTAAGGATGGATGGTTTTTCTTTGTGCAGCGACATGCCTGTGATTAAGGAATCCCTGGCGTCGCCACAATAATCAAGCCATGAAAGGCATTGATGAATGGCGTGGTTATTAACCAGCGCCCAATGTGAGTGTCCCCTGAGGAGAACATCACGATGCAGTGCCATTTCTCGTCGGGCGTCCAAGACGATCACAGTTTACGGTCGTGTGGTAGGACCAGACAACACAGTTTAAGGTCGTGTGGTTCTGACCATGGAGGAATCTGCTTATTGCGATACGGCGGACTCAGCGGAGGTGGGAACATACCCAGCCCTGCGGTCACGCACGATTCCAGAAAAAGGATCCTGGGATAGGGGCACGCGTATGTCCATCACCCGAGGGGCAGAGATGCTAGCTTCCAGCTATACTGGGCCCGGAACGCGATTGTTCGGGCGACTCCTTCCTCCTTATGGGGACGAGGGTCCAGCTACACATGGCCCTTAGGGAGGACATCCGCATATATCCTTGGTGCTCAGATCGTGGGAGCCTCGACAGACACCATTACCCTGGTTGGCCTGCCTAACGTGTAAAGGTGTACTGAAGGTCACTATGAAGAGAGTGTCGAGATTCCACTACAATGCACAAAGGCGGAGTGTGATGAGGACCGCGCAACCAATGTTCGGAGCCTAAAAGAGCCGACATGGCGATCAAGGATGTCGCTGACCTTATTCGCAACACAACATCCGATCGCGTCAGCCTAGAACGGGGCAAGCAAACGAGCATAAACCGCTCAATCGCAGGATTCATATCGATTTGCGGCCCAGGACCCGCCGGTAAATCGACCCGGAGCGGTAGGAGAGCACTGAGGCATCGTACCCAAACCGCTAACGAGGATCCCTTTGAGTGAAGGCTCGAACAAGAGGAAGCGCGCGGCCCGACAAGCAACACAGGACTTGCCGGGATTGCATCCGACACTACGGGCCATAGACCAAAGTACCCAAAACATGTTAACAGATCACCGGAAAGGGTCGGAGGACTCACCCTGAGGGCAACCGAAAGACAGCAGGTCCCCGTGATCGACCAAGAGACGGGGCTGGACCTGAAACACAAGCGTCCAGGCGGTCCTACGTATCCCATAAGGATGGGAATCAAGCCGCACGTAGTTCTTGAGAGGCAGTTTAACGTCATGCAGGACGATAAGGGGTGTGAGGTAGTCCCACACACGGGGGAGGCGTACGGCGCCGCCAGTAGACCGACGTGAATGAGGACATAATCCCCCGCTCACGCCACACGCCTCGCACAAAAAGGAGGGGAACTGGGGCCAGAGGCCCAACGCGGGATAGAGATTCCCGGGAAATGGGGCTGGGCATGAAACATGAATGTTCAGGCGGTCCTACGTATCCCATAAGGATGGGAATCAAGCCGCACGTAGTTCTTGAAGTGCAGTTTAACGTCATGCAGGACGAAAAAGGAAAGGGGGGAGCGGAAGGCATCCCCAAACGTGGGGGGCGTACAACATGGCGAGAAAACCGACATGAATGAGGGCATAGCCCCGCGTTCACACCATACGCCACATACCCAGAGGCACTTGGGCCAAGGGCCCAAGATGGGATGGAAATTCCCGAAGGATGGGGCTGGGCCTGAAGCATGAATGTTCAGGCGGTCCTACGTATCCCATAAGGATGGGAATCAAGCCGCACGTAGTTCTTGAAATGCAGTTTAACGTCGTGTAGGACGAATGCTGAACAGTTTAACGTCTTGTTGCTCGAACGTGGTACAGTTTAACGTCATGTTGGACGAATGCTAAACAGTTTAACGTCTTGTAGCTTGGACGAAGATGCTTGGCAGTTTAACGTCTTGCCGCGCGGACGATATGCTGGGCAGTTTAACGTCGTGCAGCTTGGACGTAGATGCTTGGCAGTTTAACGTCTTGCCGCGCGGACGATATGCTGGGAAGTTTAACGTCGTGCAGCTTGGACGTATGCACTCAGACAAAGTACTGCTTGAGGAACCTAGCGTTGGTGGGAGGAGTGACACGCTCACGATCCATAGTCGCTAGGGAGTACGCGCCATTGGGATAAACTTTGTGGACGACAAGAGGTCCCTCCCACTTGGGCTCCAACTTGGGCGGCTTCCTGCCGGGGATCATTGGCGCTCTTAGGGATAGCACTAGGTCACCCTTCAGGAAGGAGCGGAGGCGAACCTTCTTATTGAAAGCTCGATACATTCTGCTTTGATGCCTCTCCAAGTTGTGCAAGGCGCGAAGTCTATTCTCATCCAGTGCTTCCAACTCGACTAGACGGGCTTCAGCAGCTCTGTCCGGTGCTTGCTGGTCGTAGACCGCAGTGCGCAAGGACGGTAACTGGATCTCGATGGGCAGGACGGCCTTAGCTCCATACACCAGGGAATAAGGGGTCATCTGGGTGGAATTGCGATTCGTCGTCCGATAAGCCCAGAGGGTGTTGGGGAGCTTGTCCGGCCAACTCTTCTTGTTCTGACCAGCCATTTTTTGCAGAATGTTAGAGAGGGTTTTGTTAAACGCCTCGATCTGTCCATTCGCCTGCGCATGATAGCGAGATGTATGGTTCGAGCGAATGTCGTACTTGGCGTACAACTTTTTCAACTCGGCTGCTCGGAAATTGGCTACGTTATCCGTGAGGATAGCGTGAGGCACTCCAAATCGATGAATGATGTTGGAGGTCACGAAGTCAGCGATCGAACGGGATTTGACCTCTCTGAGCGGAATCGCCTCTGCCCATTTGGAGAAGAAGTCCGTGGCGGTCAGAATGAACCGGCACTGGCGAGCCGTCGCCGGTGGGTAAGGTCCCACAACATCCATCCCCCAGACTGCAAAGGGCCAAGAATACCTGGTGGTATGGAGAGGCTCCGGCGGCCGATGCACAAAGTTCGCATGAACCTGGCACGCATGGCACCTCCTGGCATACTCGATGCAGTCATGGATCATGGAGGGCCAGAAGTATCCCAACCTCCGAATCTGGTGGGACAGCTTCGGCCTAGTCTGATGGGCACCGCATGAACCAGCATGAACTTCTTGCATGACTCGTGGGATCTCAACTCCCTGAAGGCAACGGAGGAGAACACCATCGAATCCGCGTCTGTAGAGGATCTGCTCCAGGCCGGGACTGCTCTGGAGGACAAACTGCGATGCGCGGCGTCGAACTCGCTCGCGCTCGGCCCGATCCGATGGGAGAATTCCATGTTGGAGGTACTCAACCAAAGGCGTCCTCCAATCAGGGGCTGGTTCGACTACCATATCTGGGGTACTCGGGGCTCTGGGGACAGGGGCAATCGTGGTGAGATTACTTACCGACGGGCCGCGATCTCCCTCCGGGATAACGGGAGCGATGAGCCTGCGGCGCGTCACGCGGACGGTCAGGTTATCCTGTTCAGGCTCTGCAAGTGACGCAGCAAGGCTGGCCAAAGCATCTGCTCGACCCTTCTGCGACCGGGGAATGTGGACAATTTCTGGCCGAGAAGGGAACTGGGCCATCAGAAGGAGGGTGCACTCCAGCAATGGCACAAGTTCCGGCTTCCTGACAACATAGTCGCCATTGATCTGCTTAACAACTAGCTCGGAGTCCCCTTTCACGCACAGATGGGGCACGTCGATCTCGAGAGCTAACTCGAGGCCGGTGATGAGGGCATGGTATTCCGCCTCATTGTTGGTACAGCCCTCTGACAACAGGAAAGAGTATGGCAGTACAGCTTGCTCCGGGGTAATGAAGACGATACCCAAGCCCACTTTGTTGAGCTTAGGATTATCGAGTCTTCTACCGGTGGGGCTCCGGGAGGCACCGTCAAAGTGCATCTGCCAGCATGGACCGGCTCGATCGACCGAGAGGATGGCCTCATCAGGAAAGCCTAGATCCAGCGGCTGATCCGCGGAGGTTGGGTGAGCAGCCAGAAAGTCTGCCAATGCTTGCCCTTTGATGGCCTTCTGAGACACATACCTGATGTCGAACTGCTGGAGAACCACAGCCCACCGCGCTAGACGGCCAGTCAACATAGGCCGGCTCAGGATATATTTCAACGGGTCTACCCGAGAAACCAACTGTACCTCATGGTGCTGCAAGTAGTGCCATAATTTCTGTACGGCAAATACGAGCGCCAGACAGCTCTTCTCGATGGGGGAATACCTAACTTCCGCATCGAGGAGCATGCGACTGAGGTAATAGAGGCTATTCTCTGTTCCCTCATTGTTCTTCTGGGCGAGAAGGGCACCCAGGGACCGTTCCAGGGCGGTCACATAGAGGACCAGCGGCTTCCCGGATACAGGCGGCATCAGAACCGGAGGTTGCAGCAGGTACTTCTTGATTTCCTCGAAAGCGGTCTGACACTCTTTATCCCATACATAGGTGTCACCTTTTTTCATGAGCCGAGAAAAGGGCTTACACTTGCCGGCCAGATTCGCGATGAATCGGCGTATATAGGCTAAGTGGCCTTGGAACCCTTGCAGTTTCCGGATGTTACCTGGGGGAGGCATCTGGCTAATCGCCCTGGTCTTCTCTGGGTCGATCTCAATACCCCGGTATCTTACCACAAATCCAAGGAACTTTCCGGAGGTGACCTCGAAGGCACACTTCAACGGGTTCATCTTCAGGCAGCGAGACCGGAGGAAGCCGAACACTTTCTCAAGATCTTTGAGATGGTCCTGACGCTGGCGCGATTTGACCACCAAGTCGTCGACGTAGTATTCCACCAGTGTGCCGAGGATTGGCTTGAATATGCGGTGCATCGCCCGTTGATAGGTGGCACCTGCATTCTTCAGGCCGAAGGGCATGACCCGGTAACAGAAGGTACCTTGGGGGGCCCTGAAGGCAGTGAACTCCTCATCCTCAGGGGCCATCCGAATTTGGTTGTATCCGGAGTATCCATCCATAAAGGATAGGGCTTGGAACCCTGTCGTGGCGTCAATCAACAGCTCTGTCACTGGAAGGGGGAAATCATCCTTCGGACAGTGGCGGTTGAGATCGCGGAAGTCGATGCAGACTCTGATCTGCCCGTTCTTCTTCCTGATCGGCACAATGTTGGCCAGCCATTTGGGGTACTGGACTTCCCTCACGAAGTTGGCTTTGATAAGCTTGTCAACTTCGGCCTCAACCATGGCACCGTGGAGTGGGTGCATCTTCCTGGGAGGCTGCTTGAACCCGCGATGGTTCGCCGGGAGACCAAGGCGGTGGACGGCTACCTGAGGATCTAGCCCCGGCATCTCGTCATAGCCCCAAGCGAACACATCACGGTGCTGCCTGAGAAAGTCCACGTACTGCTGCCGCTCCTCAGAGGGCATGGCGGCACTGACCAATGTGGGTCTCGGATCTGCTTCGGTTCCAAGGTTCACTACTAACTCATCGACCGTGGCGGAGACGCCCTCCTCAAAGGCTGGGGTGCATCTTCCACGTCCTCTCCACTCGGGGAGGGATCGTCCACGGGAGAGACTGCGTTGGAAACTGCATTGGGGCTACCAGATCCTGCTAGGCCGCTGGTGCTGGCACGGGCGGTCGCGGTCATCTCATCAGGAGACTCACAGGCCGTCGAGACCATGGCTACGTCCAACCGTTGAATCGGGAGGACGTAAGCGTCATCCAAACTTTCCCAGGGATCCCTTGCAATAGCGACAGGCTCGACCTCACCTGCTAGGATCTGCTTATCCTCGCTCTTGTAATAGTCCGCGTCCAGATAGCGGGCTTCACATGAGGCAAAAGGAGAGGCATCTCCCTGAAGCACGCCTACTCGACCATTAAGGGAGTATTTGAGGCATTGGTGGTATGACGAGGGAACCGCCGCATGAAGGTGGAGCCATGGCCTGCCCATCAATGCGTTGTACGCAGTGTCTTGAGAGACTACCATGAATTCGGTGTTGGCAACCAAGTCACCGAACTGGGTCTTCAAGCGTATCTTGTCGACCGGAGTTTTCTCGGTGCGGTCATACCCCTGGATCCTGAGGTCGGAGGGAATCAAGTCATCCTCAGACAACCCCAATCTCCGGAGCGTCCGAGTTGGAATCAGGTTAATCCCGGACCCCGTGTCGACAAGACAACGTCGGACTTCAAGGCCATTGAACTGGCCGGTAACATACAGCGGACGAATGTGCCCCTGTATAGGAGGGTCTTCATCCTTTCCAGAGAACGAGATAACTTCCTGGCATTCGACGTCCTCAATCGTTTCGGCGTGAAAGGCCTCTGCAGCCGCAACCTCTGTGTCAAACTGGAGGGGGCTCTTCAGGGATTCAGCGAGTGCCTCGCGCATCTCAGATGACATGCGCAGAGCCTCAAGGATGGAGAGTCTCGCTGGGATGTCGGCCAAGTGCTTCAGGACATCATACTTTTTGGCCAAGCGCGAGCCCCTGGTTGCAGGAGGTTGCTCCGCGGTTGGAGGCATGATGGGCCCTGCCGGTTGGACCGGCGGCCGACTGGTGCTTGGCGCATCCCGCTGTTCATTGGTTGAAGCCCGGGAAATGGTCACCGTACTGGGGTCAGGAGGCCGGGATGGACTCGTGGCAGGGCGGAGCTGATCGCGACGCGGCTGAGGCGGTTCTGCCTGATCCCACACCACAAACAGTGGCGGAGGCGAATCCGTCATCCCCGGATGGGGGGGCTGCGCACGCTGAGCTCGATCTTGAGCCTGCTACCTAGTCTCAGTGGTGTGCACGGCCTGGCTGGAGGTACCAACTGCTGTGCCCCGGCGACCCCTATTGTTGCGGCTCCTCCGACGGTGGCAACGACCGGGGACACTAGGGAGGTCCACCTGGTGTTCTTCAACGTCGGGAACCGAAAAGGGATTTACCAGCTCGACGGTATTAACCGAAGCGTACCCAATACTGTCATCGGACGAATCATTCACCACTAGGCAGATCCGAGGAGGGATCCCCATCTCCGAGGGCATGAAATCGTCGAGAGTGCGGGATAGTGGCGGAACTGGCGGGGCGCGCTCTTCCTTCTTGCGCCGCCGCCATTTGCTCTTCTTGGAAGAGGCAGGCTGGGACGACGATGCCGAAGCAGCACCCGCAGATTCTGGGGGCTCAGGCTGATTCAAGCGCGCACGGATGATTCCATGGGCGCGAATGATCGTCTTGCGGGCCATCCAGTTTTTATACTTCTGGGACCCGCGGTCGGAGACCAGCTGCCATTCGTCCTCATTGCCGCTATCGTCGTCTGATCCCATGAACACGCCCGCCACTTGTGCTGGAGCTGGGCCCAACCTGATTACATTGTTGTTAATCTGGTCTTGGAGCCAATCCTTAAACACATAGCACCGCTGGATGGTGTGCCCCAGGGCCCGATGGTAGGGGAAGTAGCGGGGGTTATACGTGAGATGTGCCTCCTCTGGCCTCCAGCACTCAGGCAGTCGCACAATCCTCTGCTCCAGGGCGCTCCGGAAATAACCAGGGACCTGATCCTCGTGAAATGAGTAGGTCAGGTATCGCGGGCCCCTGGGAGCGTGGTCTTGACGAGGGGCTGGAGGGGCCTGCCGAGGAGGTGGACCCTGATTATCTCGCCTGGGTTGCGGAGGTACATTACGCGGAGGGGCCGGCCGGTTCTGAGGCTGCCGCTGCTGGGCCGGGAACTAAGCCTGTGGAGGCGGATTCCTGTGAGGCTGTGGAGCTGGTCCCACTGGCAGCAGCTCCAACGGCCTGGGAGCCTCTATCTGGGCAACAGCAGCGGGCTCAGCCCTGCTGGCTCTCCTTGCAGGAATCATAGGAGGCAGCGGGTGTGCCTGGCTGGCCTGTTGCAGGGCTTCCTCAAGACGTTGAGCTTTGTCTGAGAAGTCCCTGAACCCTCCGGGGTAATTCTGAGTGATCAAGGAAGGGACCAGCTCGGTCTTGACGTTCCCGACGCACATTGTCAGCAACTGCTCCTGAGTCAATGGCATGTCAAGGGAATACGGGAGACCCTTCCATCGGGCGACGAAGTCCGCGACTCGCTCATCAGGCCTCTGCTTGCACTTGAAGAGGTCTGCGATACTCGTCTTCCGGGTCGTGGAACTGAACTGGTAGAGGAATTGTCTACGAAGGTCCTCCCAGCTAGTTATCGACCTGACGGGGAGTTGGCTGTACCAGACAAATGCTGGCCCTTCCAGTGTCTGGACAAAGCAGCGAAGCTTAGCGGCCTCTTGCTGCGCCGGAGTCCCCAACATAGGCCCGCACCTCGAGTTAAAATGGGCCAAATGCTGTGGCGGATCTCCAGTCCCGTTGAAGGGGGAGAAAGTGGGATTCCCGAATCCTGGAGGCGCCGGCATGTCATCCACCCATGCTGGGTATGGCTTGCCGTCCGGTGGGATCGCCACTTGCCGAGTCTCCAAGGCCTCCAAGCGGGCGATGAGCGCCGCCATCGGATCGTCCGGACATGGGTTCCAGTGCTGGCGAGGATCTCTAACCACGAGCGCATTGCATGGCCCTTCAATCGGGTCGTCGACCGGGTCGTCGAACTCGGCAGCTCGTGGGATGGCGGGCGGAGTGGCCCTTGGGGCAGCGGGAGGAATCCGAGCGGGGTCTCTCAGGTAGTCACGCCGCTCGGGAGGGTGTGGTGAAACATACCGCGCCCTCTTGCCATAGGCAATGGCCTCTCTCCTGTCGGCAAACACGGCATAATCACGGTTGCCCGGGAGAGCCTCACCGAGGGGTGGTTGTTCCTGTCCCTGTTGTCCTGGCCTAGGATCACCGTAGTCAGGCCGCTGCTCTGCAGCGCGCTCGGCGAGGAGCTGGTCAACCAGCTTCTTCTGCTCGGCGAGCTGTTGACGTAGCGTAGCCTTCTCGGGATCCTCGTCTGCCCTCTGCATGGAGGAGGATGGGTCGGCGGACTTTATAGCCCCGCCGTGCTCTTTACCTTTGCTGACGTTTCGGCTCAACGTCAGTGCTTCAGTGGGTGCGGGGAGTCCCAAGAGGTTCCTCTGATGAAGAGTAACTCTCACCGATGGATCCAACGACAGCTTGTCTTCGGGGGAAGAGCCCCCGTCGAGAAGTTCCAAGTCGTTCCCCTTTCCCGACAGGTCAGCCATATTGACCGTTTCCGTCCCTGGGGATATACCCTCAGGGCCACACAGTGAATCGGGCTGTCGGCGAATCGCACTGAAGCGTAGGGCAGCGTACTACCCCCATCCACGGATATACACGTGGGGAGTGGCCTCCTTGATAACTTTGCGGAGTACTTGAAAACACTAAACGCGTCGTTGTTGGAGGGCCTCGTGGTGCCCAAATGACCCGGGGTGTCGAACCGCGGGGAGCGTGGCCAGGTCAATTTGACGGCACTGCTCACCAATATCTTCCAGGTGCACTTGACTCCCGGGATATGGCATTTGTAAGCGGTGAAGACGGGAGTGAGTCTCCCGGAGAGTTCGGCGGAAGCATTCGAACTCATCCGGGGTGAGCGATTCGGGTGCATCAAAGTCCGGTCCTGCGACTGGCCAAAACTTCTCAGGGAAGTGGCCCTCTGCAAGGACGGTCCAGAAGCTCCACGACTCAAACTCGGGACCCAGGTCTCCTTGGTCCTCTTCAACGACTGGGAATGGACGGGGAACCGGCAGTGGTGCCGAGGCGGGCCTCCTGGCCGACGTGCTGGCCGGCGGTGAATACGGCGAGCAGGCCGATTGGCCTCCATATCCCGGGCCGCCCTCTGAGGGTGGCGGTGCCCCAGCTACCACATCACGATAGGACGGGCCGGCGAGCGAACATCCTGCCGTAGCGTCGGTGCTCGCCGAGGGTGCACTAGATCGTGGTTCGACCGTCGGTCCCCAGAAAAAGTCTCCGGCTTCTCCGATCGAGGCAGAAGGTGCTTCCGGAGGGGCCGGTACCAACCGCAAGCTTGATCCTTGGGGGTCTACCAGGCCCTCGCTACTCCGGATATACCTTCGGAGAGAAGCGGGGATCATATCGATCTCGCTCTCGGGAAGTACGAGGCTGACGTGCCGCATTCCTACCCCTGCCCCTGACTGGCGGGATTGGGGGGAGGGCTCTGTCGCCGAATCATACTCCGCCTCTGTATCAGAGAAACGAACCGGTCAGATCTCTGTCCGGAATTCCGTAACATTCTTCCCTCGGCGTCGACGCCTTGCCCTCCTGCCCCTGGGTGGTTCTTCGGGGCATGGCTGATCTCTATCCTGGCGTCCTCTGGCGGCACTGGCGCTGGGGCCAAGAGGACTGGAAACCAAGGTTCGAGGAGCACCGGGACAGATATCAAAGGGGACGCGGGGAGAGATGATTCCGGGCAGGCCTCCGGGCCGGGATCGGAAGGCGGGGTGACCCATGCCTCTTGGATCGGCCACACGGAGCAGACCCTGTTGGTGAATAGCGCTACCGCGAGGTGGTCCGCGGTGGCCATTGCCTGTACCAGCAACCGGGAGAGTCAACCCAACCTGCCTTTGGGGCGGTCGGGGCCTCGATCCGGGTCGGGCATAGAAGTGCTCCTGCTCAGGATGCGTAGGGGCCCGGTGACTGGAGCCAGCAGTGGCTTGAGCCAACGCGGCCGCTGTTGCTAGGGCCCCAAGGTGGGCATCCTCTTCCGCTCGAGCCCGACGTTGGCGTCGGGACAAACGAGTCGGGATGAGCGGCGCAGGCAGGTGGAGAGCCTGTTCCTCGACTTGAGAGGCCTGGCGGCGATGTCGTCGTGGCCTGACAGGAGCCCTCATCGCGGATCCCTGGAGCGAATCTCGGATAGGGTAGTCCCGGGCATCTTCCACCTCATCCGCATAGGGGAAGGAGTTGTCGGAGCGCTCCGGGGATAAACTCCCAAAGCGGTTGGACGTCGAGGTAGGCAGCGGTGCCTCCCTGCGCGGCCCTCGGGGGCGGCGTTGGTGGCGAGGTGCAGCTCCCTCGAGGTCTAGGCGAGCCATGTCCCTGGTGGGGATGACTCCCTCTTCCTCATATTTCCGCACCAAGTTGTCGATCACCCTTCCCTGGATGACCTCCGAGGGGGAGAGAGGGCGTGGTTGCCCCGCAGCTGCGGCTGCAGGGACGGCTGCGGAACGGGCGGGACCGCGCGGAGTAGCCACGTCGGTGTTTCCCCTACCCCTGCGCCAGTGGGCGGGTGGCGATCGGGCACTGGATTGGGCGACCTGATTTCTGAAAGCAGGGAGAAAAACCCATTAACACTGACAGGAAAAGGAATCGACAGCCAACCATTAGTGCCACGACGCCTTCCGTGGGGGGGACCCAGGCCATCGACGTCGCGAGACGGAGTGCCCGATTTCCCTTCCCCAGCCCCTGGCGGGTAAAACTGAATGCTCGGTCGAGCAGCATGCTGGTCTTCCAACACCTCTGAAAGCCATCGGTCTTCGTATTGAGGAGAAGAGATTCACGTCGGGTTCACCATTTTTCTGTTTTGGTGCGGATGTGCGTCGGGTTACGCTGTTCCGCCAGGACGCGTTCGCGCGTGCACCCGTCGACCCGAGGGGATGGGCGCGCGCGGCTCGTGGTCCCGCAGTCCCGCTTTCCAAGGGCGGGCGGCATCCGTCCCTTATTCAGGGGCGTCTGCTCCTTGATCGAAACCGGGATGATGGGATGTCGGCTCCTCCTTCCGTGGACGTCTCCTCGGAACTCGTCGCCTAATCCGGGTCTCCCTCATAGATTTAAGAATGTTCGTGAATCTCGTTCCCGATGCCATATCTTCATGGACACCGGTTAATTACGCTGCTTCCGCCCGGACGCTCCAAGGAGTCTGGTCGGGGCAGCAACCTGCGGTGAGGAGACCGGGTGGCTCCGGGTGTCGGGGGCGTGTCTTAACACTGCGCCTCTGCATGTCTGCCTTCCGTCCCTAATAGGGCTTCTCGAAGGTGTGATGGCCTGAGGCATCCCGCACTTGGCGCGGGGAACTGTGTTACCTGAGGTTTTCCTCAGCTTCCCATGTTTAACACGGGGTATGCCGCGAGTTTAACGTCCAGCGGGGACGGCATCGTACTGATCAACACGAGGAGTGGATCAGATGACAGAACCCCTTGCGGGGAACCTCCGACGCTGGGGCCAGCACATGGGCGGCTTCCCGAGTGAAGTGGAGTGGAATGAAATGGCATGACCCCGCCGGGATGTGGCGGCCCGGGTAAGGATCAGGGTGGATGATGGAGTGAAGAGCTTGGACCCTATAGGGGCTTCCTACGTACCGTGCGTTAGCGCGGATCAAAGTCAGCGTAGTTCGGGTATACAGTTTAACGTCATGCTGGACGTCGGCAAGCCGACTCACAAAGAGATCGAGGCCGCCGGGCGGAGGATTGAACCGAACCACCTCGCACAGAGGGGGATGGAACGGCCGGGTGGATCACTGTTTTACGTCATGCTGGACGTTGGCAAGCCGACTCACAAGGAGGTCGAGGCTGCCGGGCGAAGGATTGAACCGAACCACCTCGCACAGAGGGGGATGGAACGACCGGGTGGATCACAGTTTTACGTCATGCTGGACGTTAGCAAGCCGACTCACGAAGAGATCGAGGCGGTGGGGAAGCACAATGGAGATACACACGTGCAGTCCCCCACAGAGGCGGATTCATAGGTGAATCAACGCAAGTGTGAACCCGGGAGGGGTTCACTGATGGACGAACCGACGTAAATACGACCGGGACGACCAGGTGGCGGGCTTGAACCTCGGAGAGGCTTCCTACGTACCCTGTTTAGAAGACAGGGATCAAAGTCCACGTAGTTCGTTCTGTTTGTAACACTCTACCCCCGTGGGCGAAGGTCACTCCATGAATCATCCCTAAAGAGGGGCAACCCCGTCATCCCTGCAGAGACGAGCGGGTGGGGGCCACATCCAAACCGGGGGGACCCTGCGTGCGGGGCACGGGATCGGGTGATGCGGACGGTTTAACGTCTTGCCGGACGAAATACAGTTTAACGTCGTGTGTTGAGGATGAAGCGGACGGTTTAACGTCTTGCCGGACGAAGTACAGTTTAACGTCGTGTGTTGAAGATGAAGATGCTTGGCAGTTTAACGTCTTGCAGCGCGGACGAGGATGCTTGGCAGTTTAACGTCTTGTCGCGCGGACGAGGATGCTTGGCAGTTTAACGTCTTGTCGCGCGGACGAGGATGCTTGGCAGTTTAACGTCTTGTCGCGCGGACGAGGATGCTTGGCAGTTTAATGTCTTGTCGCGCGGACGAGGATGCTTGGCAGTTTAACGTCTTGTCGCGCGGACGAGGATGCTTGGCAGTTTAACGTCTTGTCGCGCGGACGAGGATGCTTGGCAGTTTAACGTCTTGTCGCGCGGACGAGGATGCTTGGCAGTTTAACGTCTTGTCGCGCGGACGAGGATGCTTGGCAGTTTAACGTCTTGTCGCGCGGACGAGGATGCTTGGCAGTTTAACGTCTTGTCGCGCGGACGAGGATGCTGCCGCCGATGGGTCCGTGTCACTTCGCGCGAGCCTAGGGGGGCCGCACGGGAAGACGACGCACGGTGCGGGCACCCGGGATGAGGGTCATCGGGCGCCACGCAGGCGGGTACCCAAAGGGGGTCAAAGGGGGCGACCCTGGCGGTTTGCGCGCAAAAGAGGAGCTTTGCGCGCAATACCGCGGGTCGGCGCGCAAATGGGCGGGCTGGCGCGCAATTGGGCCAGCACTTTGTGCGCGGATGATCGAGATTGCGCGCACCGGGCTTCGAATAGCTCACGGGGGCAACGGCTCATTCTTTAATGAATGGCCACTTTGAAAATGGGGGGTGCGCGCAATCGGGCTGGATTGCGCGCACCCTGGGGCAATTGCGCGCAAGAGGCTTCTTTTGTGCGCAAATGCCTTTGAGTGAAGGGTTATTCAAGGGAAAGGAGGCAAAGGGATTCCGCGCGAAGGCGAACCCCGAGGCTTTCTTGCGCGAAAGAAAAGAGGTTACCTGAAGATCGGCATTGTGCGCGGAAGGGGTTGGATTGCGCGTACGAGAGGCCTTTCGAATTCCGGCAACCTTTAAAACGTCGGGGGTCGCCTTATATTTATAGGCAACCCCGGGCGTGGAATTCTCATCGCGGGCGCGGAATCGGGCCCGGCGCGCAGGGGAGTCGCGCGGGCCACTGGCGTGCAAAATTGCGCGCCGGCCCGGCGCATTGCGCGCATCCCGGGAGGTTTGCGCGCGGCTCATCAACTTTGCGCGCGGATCTCCAAAATTCCGCGCAAGGCTTTCGGGCCCTCCGAAACATGCTTCCGACTCCAAATAGGACATCGCTTTCCGCATCCGGAGCTTTGTTTGGGAACAACGGACTTTTCCGGCATCTACATGGGCATGGATTTGCTTCTGCTCCTTCACCATTGTCAGAATGTTCTTGGTGACTTCCACTTCCGAAACGATAATATACGTCCATTCTGTGTTTGGAGTAGGTTTATGTGCCTACTCCTGTCCTGCTTTTCCTATAAAGAGATATTGACAGTACTTATGCATCAGGACAGAGAGTAGAGTCTGCTCCAATTTTTTCGTCAGAGCTTTCCCACTGACTTTTTCGGGTGCTACCAAACAAGACAGTTGGTAGAATTGATGAACATTGGTACGTGTATGTGCCTGCTGGATGTTCCCCATCAAGTATGGTTGATAGATTTCCTTCAATACTGGTAGAAGAGACTACTAACAGAATTCTTGATTGTAAACAGGTTTATGTCCCTGCTTATCAGTTGCCACCAAATTAGATTGGCGAGATTCTTTGAATGTAGTCAGATGAGCCTGCTGACTGGCTGATGAATTATAATAAGGTTTATGTGCCTACCTATAGTACTCCATAGGAATTTCCTGACAGGATTGGTGGGTTTCTGCCAGACGAGTCTGATGGATAGTGGGATTATAACAGACATGTGTATGTTCCCGCTCGTTGCTTTCCATCAAGTTGGCTTGATGGACTACTTCGGAGGGGGCAGAAGTAAGAACCTACTCCATGTTGACCGGATTTTGCCTCTAATGGTTCGTCTTGCGTGATCAGATCTGAGGAACCTAATTCAAACCCCTAAAGGTGGTACCCTCATCATGTTGAGGGTGCATTACCGCACGCGTCTAGAGGCAATAGTTTATGGGATCCCTCTGTAAGGACTCATGTCTTCTTGAACTGAGGCTTTGAACAACCTCTTAATTTACCTCCCTATCATATGGGAGGGACTGGTTGTTGAATTCTGGGGATAACAACCCAAAACAGTTGGAGACGGTCGTTAGCACTGCCTGCTTCTTGATCATTGGTCATTATTGTCAGGATAACTATGGTGAATTGTTAACATGGAGGGCTTTTTGAGTGGCCTCCAGAGTCATAATGGTACCGTGTTGACGGTATTCTTTAACCAATTCATTTGAAACCCAGCATTGAAGACGATGCGTAGGCGATGTCATCCTCCGAGCGGATGAGGATCCAACAGGAGTAGCAGCCGAGGCATTCACAGGTGTGAATTTTAAAGAGGCCATTTCTATAATGCATAGAGATCTTGGAAAAGAGTTCATGTTTGATATAATAGACATAATCAGGATAAGTGTTTCCAGACTACAACTTTTGGATGAGCACATATGTTATTGATCACTTTTTTGTCCCTTACATTAAGTTAAATAAGGTCCTAACAAATAAGTAAAACATAATTTAACATGGTTAAGGATTCACGTCGGGTTCACCATTTTTTGTTTCTTCTGGAAATGGGGATGACCGCATTTTTTTAAGGTTCAAACTTTTCCAATCGATTTCTAATGGGTTTCTTCATAGAACCGGAAACATCCAATGATACTATATCCATTTGACATACTTTCCAAAGGTAGGTTCTCATTATTTGTGGACCGATGAGGCTTAAGAATTTGCATTGGTCGAGAGGATGGGAGGTCAGAATCATCACACCTTTTTTGGGGGAATTATTGTCTACTCCATGACTCTCTTATAGATTTGAGTTATGTTTGTGAATCCTTATTAATTTATCAAGAATGAAAATGAGTTTTTATTTAGATTTGGAAATCAATGATTGATATGTATGAGATTTAGATAATCTTTTATATGTATTTTAGGTTCCTCATTGATGAAGAATCATCTGTATGTATTGGAGATTCTTGGTCAATGGTATCCTTCAATATGTTTTATAGAAATCACTTGGTCATTATGATGACCATACTGGGTTTAAATCCACTCAATGGGGTACTTGAAGTTTATTGTCATTCAGAAGGACATGGATTACTTTAGAGTTGGGATCGTACCCATAGAGGGGCTACCTACGTATCCTTTTTAGAAAAGGAATCAGAACCCACATAGTTCGAGAATTAAGATATAGTTTAACTTCATATGGGACGGATGAGAATTAATGGGTGATGGGCTTGAACCTTAGAAAGGTTTCATACGTACTCCACTTTTAAGGCTTAGATCAAAGTCCACATAGTTCGATTAAGAAATATGGGGGCTTACGTATGATTAACGTCCCAAAGAGAGGTTTCAAAATTACTTTTACACTCTAAGCTCACGTGAGGCATGCTCGATGTGCGAAATAAGAGGTATTAGTAAAACCTGACAGTTTGTGCCACGAAAGATGTGGTCACAAGGAATGATATGGGGCTTATTTATGTGTGACTTCCCATGTAGATGGAGGATATGATTTAATTTGGGAAAGAAACCTAGGAACAAGGTCCATAAAGATATTCATGATTTATGGAAATTCGGATACTCTAACATGGGGATTACTCCTCAGTAGGAGGCCCAATTTATGAAGACTTGTAACTTAGGGCTTATTCCTGAGAAGGAGACCCAAAGTTAAAGGGAACTTGGCAATTACTCCTAAGGAGGATGCCCACTAACAAGGTCCATAAAAGTAGTTGTGCTTTATAGAGAATTAGATTCTTAATTTGGGGCATACTCCTATGGAGGATGCCCAGATTAAGGGGGATTTGACTTATAATTTGGGATTACTCCTAAGAAAGATGCCCATACAAATGATTTTCTCTTCATAAGGGATGCGGTTGAATGAAGGTAACCTTTAACCATAGTGATATAAAGTTATATAAATCACAAGGTTTTGAGAGATGTTCCACATAATTCCTTTCAGATAAGGAAACCAATAAAGGAACCATGCCATAAGTGGATTTAAAGATGGTTTTGAAGGCTAGATCTTTGAAAAGGAAAGCTGAATTTGAAGAAAGGAAGTGAATAGGTATGAGGGGAACCCAAAATAAGGCAGGCGCGCAAGTCTTGTTTGGGGTTCGCAAGTCTGGTTTGGGCACACAAGTCATGGTTACGTATGTATACTTGCGCGACATTAGTTCACTAGGGTGATGAAGAACCTGTAGGGTAATACTTGGGTGAGACTTTGCTCAAGCCCTTATTATGATCCCTAAAAGATTTCAGATAGGTGGTGTGCACGTTTCCTTGAGAGGGAAAAGGCGGCACACAAGTGTATCTATTTCCTTTAAGGGATAGACACTTAGGCGCACAAGTTTTGATGAGTTTTAACACTTATGCCTTATTCTACCTCTTTAGATCATCTATTCTATGTAAGAAATTACCTTAGAAGTGTTCGAAAGACTTCAAACAGAGACTAGGGAGACCAGAGCATAAATCTGAGTATTGGATTTTTCATCCTGAAATGGGGGGCCCACAAGGGGTATTAATAGACCATCTTGGGGACCTTGGGTGAAAAAAAGGTTGGGGGTGCAAGTGACCTGTGCACCGAATATGTGGCGCGCATGTATACTTGCATGTTCATAATGAAACTTGCGCAACCCAAGCTTAAAGAGTTCCTTGCTCATGCCTTTGTCAACTTTTGATGTTCTTGAAAGGATGAATCTCTTTGTGTTTAATGTATTCCCCTTTTACATTCGTTAAACTTTGTGACAAAAAAGAGTGTCAACAGAGTATAGTTTAGAATCTGATGACAAGATCATTAAATCGTCCTCCGAGGCCTAAGAGTAAGCTGGGATGTTTTCATTGTGGTTCTACAAGCCACATAACGAATTACTATACAACACAACCTCCAACATGTCATAATTGTAAGAAGATGAAGAATCCAATGTGTTGTTGTCAGAAATCTCCAAGGTCAGGTGTCCATGACACTCATCAGGGGTCACAGGGGTTTTATGCCATGATGGGACATGGGTAGTAGCATACGCCTCTGAAAAAACAAAGATTAGTCATAGAGATTCGAGGAATACCACGACTCCTCAGCAGGGTAATAATGATCAGAGCTTGGAAACTAAGAAGTTGTTTGGAGAGGAGTAGGAAGTGATGGATGATTATTCATGACCATCCATGGTGTGAGGTACGGTTCATTTAAATTTCACAATGGTGAAATCCTTATTTTATATGGGTGCTTCCCATTCTATTATTTCATCTAACATCATTGATTTTTTGGGTTTGCATGTGGAAATGATTCCTTTTTTTTTGAAACATCAAACCCCACTAAGTTAAAGAGGGTTTCAAGCCTTCTTATGTCAAGGCTGTTGTTTAGTTGTGGATGGAATAGAATTGATGTGGGATTTATCAGTGCTTGAGATGGATGGTTATGATATAATCCTAGGAATGGATTGTTTGGAAATTTTTGAGGCCCACATATATTTTTATGAGTGAATAGTTATCTTTTTGACGGAGGATGGCATTAGACATCTATTTTGAGGGAAGAAGAATGAAAATCTAGGTGCACCATATTTTTTGTCACTAGTTGTTGCTATGATCTCGTATTAGTTAGAGGCCTTATCATTAAAATCGTTGCAAGGTGTTCAGGAGTGTGTTCTCCCAGCGTTTGTGTATATGTTTGTGGACGTATTTTCCAAATAATTCATAAGGTTTCCACCTATGAGAGAAGTGAAGTTTATGATTGATCTTCTTCCATGACTAGTCTTGTCTCAATTCTATCTTACAGAATGGAACCAACAGAATTGCTGGAATTAAAGGTGTACATGGAAGAATTAGAGAAAAATTGTTCATCTATCCTTGCACATCTCCATGGGAAGTGTTGGATTTGTTTTTTAAAAATGCGGATGAAACGTTGCAGATCTGTATTGATTATCATATACTTAATCATGTTATGATAAAGAACTGATATCCCCTTCCATGAATTAATTATTTGATTAACTAGTTGAGGAGATTTTAGTGGTTCTCCTTGATTGACATGTGGTCAGGGTATCATCAATTGCGAGCGAGGAAGGATGATATTCTGAAAACAGCTTTCAGAAGTAGATATTTCCATTAGTAGTATGTGGTTATGCCCTTTGGTCTAAAAAATTCACCAGAAACATTCACAAAATTGATGAATCATATATTTTAGAGATATATGGATTCTATTTTGGTGGTATTTTTGGATGATATACTGGTGTATTTTAGGAAAGGGTAGATCATGAGCACCACTTGGCGATCATGTTGGGGATTTTGAGGGACAATCAGTTGTATTCCAAATTTTCAAAGTGTATCATTTTGTTAAACAATGTTTGTTTGCTTAGCCGTGATATTTCTAAGAAGGGTGTTTCAGTTGATCCGGAAAAGATAAAGGCAGTTATCTCAATGAAACCCACTAAAGAATTTTTTTGAGATACAGAGATTCATTGGTCTAGCTGGGTATTATTGAGGTTTTGTTTGTTTTTTCAAACGATTGGATTTTCGGATGACATCTTTGATAAGGAAGAATATCCCATTTCAATGGGATGATAAATTTTATAAATGCTTTGAAGTGTTAAAGGGTTCCCTTACATCAGCACCAATCATGGGTTTTCCTGAAGCATGGAATGTGTATGTGGTGTATTTTAATGCATCGAGAACAGGGTTGAGGTGTGTTCTCATGAAGGGGGGTCATGTAGTTTTATACGACTCATGACAATGAGGTTTCATTAGAGTATCTACCCAAAAAATTATTTGGAGTTTGTAGTAGTGGTTCATGCTTTAAAAATTTGGCATCATTATCTCTTTGGTGAGAAATTCATAGTGTTTACCGATCAGAAGAGCTTAAAACATATTTTCTCATAGAGGGATTTCAATTACGAGGCAACAGTGATGGATGTTATTTCTCCAAATGTTTGATTTAAATATAATGTACATACTGATAAAGGTTAATTATGTAGCAGATGCTTGAAGTTGGAAATCACATGCTCTGGTGGTGAAACATGCATCAGATCAGTGGTAGTTGATGTCAGTCACAGATGACATGGGGTTGGAATGTCAGGACCGGGGTGACATAGTGGTGTTATTTATGATTTCTTTGGTTCCTTACGTGGATGGGTTGGTAAAATAGGTACAGGTATCTGATACTGAATTTTTGTCAATGAGGTCAAAACTTAGTGGTGGGGAGACCATTGAGGGCTAGGAACTGAATGGAAATTCAGTCTTGTGTTTTCGGGATCGAATGGTTGTACTGGTGTCTTTTCTAAAGTAACTTATCAGAGATTATAATAATTATAAGTGGTTTATCCGTCCTTGAATTCCGAAAATGCACAAGGCATTGATAGTCCAGTTTTGGTGGGATAGTATGAAAAGGGATGTGACCGGGTTTTCTCGAGATGCTTGAATTGTCAGCAAGTCTAGGCATAACAACAGTGGCTATCAGACATTTTTCTGTCTTTACCTATCCCAATGTGAGAATGGGATCATATAACAATGGATTTTCTGAAAGGCCTTTTGAGACCACTCAGGAAACATGATACCATAAGAGTGATTTTGGATTTGCTCACAATGTTGGCCCATTTCATCCAGATTCTTGAATCTTATATGGTGGAAGATCTTTCCAAAATCTATAATTGAGATTTATTAAAGAGGAATGGTGTTCTAGTTTATATTGTATCAGATAGAGATCTGTGGTTCACATCTCGTTTCGGGAAATCCTTGCAGCAAGCCCTTGGGACATAGTTGACTATTAACCCAACAAATCAACCACATACGAATGGCCAATCCTAGAGGAGAATACAAACCATCGAGGATATGATAAGGACTTTTGTGATGGATTTTGGTGGATCATGGGAGGAGAACATACCATTTTTGGTCGATGACCGTTGTTATTTGAGGTGGATGATCATGTGTTTTTGAGATGGATTTTGGTGGATCATGGGAGGAGGCATTATATGGGTGTCTGTGTCATACTCCACTATGCTGGGTGGAAACAGGTGAGACTTTGATAATTGGACCAAGCCTCATCCAAGAGTCTATAGAGTAGCTCAAGATGATCATAAAGAGGATGGATATAGAACAAATTTGTCAGAAATAATATGCAGACCATCGTCGATGACCGTTGTTATTTGAGGTGGATGATCATGTGTTTTTGTGATGGATTTTGGTGGATCATGGGAGGAGAACATACCATTTTTGGATTTATCCTATAACAATATTTATTAGAATTAAATACATATGGATCAGTTTGAGGCATTATATGGGTGTCTGTGTCATACTCCACTATGCTGGGTAGAAACAGGTGAGACTTTGATAATTGGACCAAGCCTCATCCAAGAGTCTATGGAGTAGCTCAAGATGATCATAAAGAGGATGGATATGGAACAAATTTGTCAGAAATAATATGCAGACCATCGTCGATGACCGTTGTTATTTGAGGTGGATGATCATGTGTTTTTGAGAATCACTCATAAGATGGGACATTGTGGGTTTGGGAAGCTGGGTAAGTTATCTCTAAGGTATATTGGGCCCTTTGATATAGTTTATTAGATTGGATAGGTGGATTATTATATGTATTGACACACAATGGTTTTGTGTGGTGAACAATTTTATTCATGTGTCATAGTTGAAATGTTATTTGTCGGATTGTGACCATGTTATTTATTGGGATCATGTTGAACTAGAACTGGATGATTCATGGGTTCATGTTCTAATAACAATTGTGGATTGGAAAGAGAAATTATTACATGGTAAGAGCATCGGTTTAGTTCAGGTTTTGTGTCAGCATGGTCAGATTCAAGAGGAGAACTTGGAGCGGGAGAAAGAGATGTCTGAGCAATGGCCTGAGCTCTTTCGACAAAGAGATGCTTCTATAATTTCCGAGGATGGAAAGTTCAGTGGTTGGGAGAATGTAGAACCACAGTTTAAGGTATGTAGCCTTTATTAATGCCTTTTTATGTGTTTAAACTGCTTGGGATGAGTTTGGAAGAGTTTGGGAGAGTTTGGGTAGGTTTTGGAAACCATTGGAGTCATTTTTATGGCTGTACGGTTTGAGCATTGTTAGGAGAAACCATGTGTGATGAACTATATGAGAGAGGGGTATCCATGGCCTATAAACGTTGTGTCTAACTATGTGGGATGGTCCATGGTAGGGGCCCCTTTGAGGCATCAGTAGGTGCATGGTTAGTGCAAAAATTGTCTAATAGTGCGAGCTAACCATGTGGACCGTATAAATGTTTTTTTAATATGGGAATACTTTTGATTGCCCTAAAAACATTCGAACTCTCTCCCACTTGAGCCTCACATTATATTTCATATTCCCATGGGTTAGGGGTGCTATCCCACTTGTTTTATAAGCACATAGATGGGTTTTCATGGTGTGGTTGAGCCGATTCTTCTCTATTATGCCTCCTAGCTTAATTCATTGTGATTTTCATTAGATCTACTTTTCCCTATCTATCAGTTTTATAGATCTACACACGTTGTCTGTAGATATAGGGTTATATTTCCATGGAATTTTTTTTAAGTATTTTTTATTATAGGGAAGGAGATCTAGAGTGGTTTAATTTGATTGTTTTTCTCAGACTAGGGTGTGGTTTCTTATGGGTCGAATTCTTCGGAACCCTAAAGGTAAGTGACTTATCTCTTGTCACCACTGGGATAAAACTAGCGTTTGGGTTAAAAATATTTCTTCTTCTTGAAATTAATTGTGATAATGATGTTAGAATATATTTGGAACCCATTTGGAGATGATTTTGGTGATTTTTGATAAAATGGGATATTGTAGCAAAATGGGCTATTTTGTGTGATTTCAACCTGTTGATTTTAAAAGCATTATTGTTTGATTATGAAAGATGTTTTGTGGAAGATAATTTTCAATAAAGATGTTTTTTATTGAAATTTGGTTCGGAATGGGACATTGGTTAAAGGTCAATTTCAATAAATGAGTGATTAATTGAAGTGGATTGGCATGGGATGGAAATGGTTATTTCTTTGTTGTTGTGGCCTTGGTGGGTTATATTATTGGGTGTGTCTTATTGAAATTTTGTGTGGAATTTGGTGGGATGTCTCACTATAAAAGGTGATGGGCAGTTGTCATAAGAACAACCATTTTGTATAGAGGTTGATAAGCACTGCTAGTTGGGAATGGAGTGAACAGGATAGGCACATTTCCAACTATAATGGTTGATTTGTTGTGTGTAGTTTTGAAAAGATGGAATTTTTTGTGCTAATGATTTATGGGGATATGACTTATGGAATGGTTGTAGATTTCCTTTGTTTGTAATTTCTTGGAAAGGTTATGTTTTTCATGTTTTAAGTTTTCACACTATTGAATTATTTATAAAAACTATTTTATTTAAATGTGATAATGGTTTTATCCTTGTGGTGAGTGTAAGGATGTCATTTGTGGAAAACCATCTGAGTATTTTTACCCACCCACTTCGTTGGCACATTGGTGATTTATTAGATGTTGTGTTCCGGCACACAATTAAGAGTAAGACATCTCATTTTTCTAGTGGTTCAACATGATGCTTTGGTGATGTTATGGTGCTTGGAGCATAGACCTTGGTGTGGAGATATGAATGGTATCCTAGTTCTTCTAGAGTATTGTTGAATCCTTCCTATTTGTACTCTGATTTGTGTTTGTATGATTTGGTCTTTGGGATTTTGTATGAAAAAATTGGTTTTCTTTTAGTAATGTGTGGGTTTTGTTATTTTTTCGACATGCATCGTGTAGTTTGTTGCTAGTGGATTTCTTGGTTAGTTGGTTTTATCTCAATGGAAAATCGTTCCGCTATTTTTTCTTGAATCACTCATCATTTATTGCAAGCCTTTGGTGCCTTGGAAATGTTTCATAAGGCAAGTATCCTTCCTTCTCCCTCTCAATCGAATGAGATGCGGCAGAATGTTACAATAAATCCCAATAGAATAAATTTTAAAATCATGGAAGAAAAAAAATTTAAAGATTAAAACATTAATAACACATGGTATCATATAAATTGTATAGTATAAAAAAGTCATTGAATCATAAAATAGTAGCATAAAATAAAACATAAAAAATAACCCATAAATAATATAACCCTGATAAAAAAGTACTAGTTATTTAAAAAATATTATTCATCCATTAATAAGACACGAATTATTTAAAAGGAAAAAAATATAAAATATAAATTCATTATAAAATTTATTTATTGTAACATAAAAAAATGAGAAATTATATTTAACTATTTGGTAAAAAACATAATAAATTAGTTAGCAATAAAAAAACATCATGATTTTTTTGTTAATTTTAAAAATAATAATTGTATAAATACTTGTATGTAATATTTAAACACATATAACACTAACAATATATAACATGTTTAATCTTGATGTTACATATACCACATGAAATAAATTTTATTATTCAAAGAAAATAAATTCTTAAATCATGGGGTTTTGCATTCTAACACTTATAGAAGTTAAACACTCACAATTTTAATTTGACTTTATCAATAATGAATTTACCATAACATAGTAAAAATATAATATATAGAATTTCTCATGAAAATAAATGTCTATGTAAAGACCCAAAATCATGTTATTTTATAAAATCATGTACCTATATATGACTTACAATTGTGGATTTTTTTTCAAAATAATACCTTCATAGTCGAGTTTCTATATTAACATAATAATTAATTTTTTTTAGAAATTATTTTATCACTGATATAGATTTTTTAATAAAATATATTTATTTGATTAAATTTCTACTTGATAATTTGAATTTCATTATTTTTATGATTCAATTAGTTTTCACTTTTATCTCAACTATTACTTCATGAAATGGATATTCATGATGAAATTTCTTTTGCCAAAGAACTATAATCATGTTTTGATAGATCACATGATCAAGAAAAGAATTAAATGGTATTCCTCTTGTATTTAGGTGTTACCCCAATCAAATATTTTAGAAAAAGTTAAGATAATATCTAACATAAATATAACATCATAAATCAATCTAAAAAATATCAACAATAACAGTCAATGTCAAAGAAAAATAATTCAATAAATAACAAACATTAAACTATTCAAAATGTACTAAATTAAAAGTGAAACCAAAAAAATAAAAACATTTTATCACATGTTCTTATAATAACAATTTTTCATTTATCTCTAAGGAATATTAAACACTCACAAATTCACATACCAAAATGTATATTCCTTAACCATATCATCTTCAAAATATTATAATCTTTTCCATACATAACCTGAATCGTAATAAAGCCATGAATTACTCAAACATGGTTTTAAAGGACAATTTAATATTTATTACTCAAATAAAATCCAATATTATCCAAAATTATTTTAATTTATCATAATAATATAATATTACCAAAATAGTGATCTTCTTCCAAAATAAATTTAATCACTTAGTCACCAAATTAATTTCCAATCCCATTGTTATATATATAATAATTTTTTTAAAAGTTAACAACCCTTTTATTATAATTATTGATTATTATCACACAATAAATCCATGGGTTTCATTCCAATAATTGTCTCTAAAAACATCCTTAATAATCATAGAATTCCATCATATAAAACATAAAATGTGTTATCTATATATTTAAACTTTTGATCAACCTTAGAGTTGTTAACAACTGATGGCATATAAAACTCTTAAAATATCATCATATAAATGGCCCTAACCTATAATGTAAACTAAACCATTAAATTTTTACTAATTATAATGACTTAGGAATTAAACAACCAATAATTAAATTATTTATCAAAATTATTTCTCTTTCCTAATTTTCAATGATCCCATTAGATTAGATTTTTAGGAGATCAAAATACAATGTAGAAACATCCACTCACTTCTTATTTTTAAACAAAACATGTTCTTATTATTAACCACTTATTTTATTCCTTACAATTTTACTTTATTCAAGTCATGTCACCATTTTCCATTCTATAATATCTACACTTCAGTATTCCATGTGAAAAATATATCAAAATATGGGGTGCGAAAACAAATCTTAATAAGGGACATAAAAATGAAAGGAAACCCATTAATCCATTTGAAATTAATTAAAATCCTTAAATATGATTTCCATTTTTACATATTAAATATTTCATCTCAATATAATCACTTAACAACATAAGAAACAAAAAAAAGTATACTATATTGTTGAAAACATTACTAATAAAGTATAATTGAAAAATCATAATCCATGAATTATTTGCACTGAAAACAAACCTTTCACAATTATAAGGTGATAAAAATTTCTTAGAATACTAAACACTTTGTTTACCTATTGAAATCAAAATATTTACATTAAAAAATATTTAAAATAATATAGTTAACATCTATGAAATGTGGTACATTATAGTTTCATCAACTAATCACAAAAAGATATCTAAAATATTCTCTTAGGATATATTATTTTGAATTAACTCTATCAATTCATAGGAGTAATTAATTTAGTAAACATTTTCATAAGAGTAACATAAAATAGTAATTTGAATCACGTCACATGGGTAAATGATTCGATCCAAATTATCTTATGAGAAACATACATATGTTAACACAATCACATTACCCAATGCATTGGAGATTTGTAATGGATCCACCTATCTAAAAGTGTTCACTATACCATATAGATTTTTGTTCACTCCACATTCCCACATTCATCAATAAAACTCAAGTGTCAGGTTTTAAAATCAAAAAACATCATTACATTAACTTTTCATCATATTTTAAAATAAAAACATTTTATAACATTGAAATTTCAAAAAAACCATACAATTTTATTTTAATCTCATAATCTAATCCACATTTATTTATCTCATATAAATGTAAATAAATATAGATTAGTTTTAAAAACATTTAAATACTAAAAATCTCAATAATAATGGTAAAAATATATTCTCTGAAAAACCATGTAAATGTTTAAATAAATCTTTCTAATGATGAAATTATATAGATGTGGGAAAATATTTCATGAAATATAAATTAAAAATATTATTTTTCACTTTGGTAAAAATATTCAAACATGAAAAATTATGGAAAATTTAAAAGATTCATTTTTTTAAAACCATTGTAAAAATTCAATGATATATAAAAATGTCCATTGAAAATAATTTAAGTACAAATAAAACCATTCAAGAAAATTTTTAATGAATATGGGCATGTAAGAGAATTATTTTAAAATGGGAATATTAAAACAAGGATTTAAATTAAATAACATACAAATTTTGTAACTTTTGAGTCAAAAGGGAATTGAAGAATAGAACATTAGAATGATTTTTAAAACAATTGGATTTTAAAAAATAAATTATAATAAACATACATATTATTATATATAAAAAATTTAAGGAGAAATTATATAATGAAAATTGAATGAGTCTCAAAGAAAGAAAAATGAGCGGATAAATCACTTACCTCGTGTTCAGACTAGTGTCTTATGTCCCATAACTCCTAAATAATAACATTATATATTTTTTATACATTCATAAAAAAAATTATCTTTTTTATTTAGTTACCATTTATTTTTATTTTATTTATTATACTGAATTATTTAGTTACTAAATAATTTATGCTTATGTCTGATATTTTGAGATCTGTTGTTATGTTACCTCAAAATAACATTGGGGCATATCTTGCAGTCAATGGGGGTAATTGTTCAATCATATAAAAACATCATAAATTTTTTATAATTATCATGTTTATACAAAACATATAATTTAAATCCTTCCATATCAAGATTTTATGAAAAAGGATCCCATCAGTTCATGGAAATTGTATTCTGTAAGTATGAAAGAATGAAATTTTCATTTTTGTACTGGGTAGAAAAGAATAAATAAAGAAAATAGTTCACATTTATAAAATTGTAAAATTTTCATAAATACCATATATATTCATTCTAATCATAATTTTAACCATCTATATTAGATGGTGAGGAAAAATGAAACACATTATTTTTTTGTGATGGTAATTGACACATACTCTTGAGAAAATTGTTCATTTAATATTAGATGGAAAAGGTGATTAAAACGGGATTTATCATCAATAAAATGAAATTTAATTTAATTAAAAGTACTTATATTATAATATCATAATGGTTAAGATAGATATGAAGGAAGTATATGTGTAATACAACAAAAAATAAATATATTAAGACATATACATTATCTTTTGATATCCCCCTTTCAATTGAAGATGTCGAATTTAGATAAGTGGCTTATTGTTACTCCTCGAGCCTGGGGTAGTTGGAATGAAATTACATATAAATAATTTTTCATATTGTTGAGAGAAAATTGAAATTTAAATGTGTTATAAAAGGATCAAATGAGTCCATTTTTAAGCAAAAATGAATGGTCTTTTGGCAAATTTTAAAACATTAAGGGCCCTAAATAAAATTTTAAAAATGGAAAGTGAACATTCCAGAAAGATTTCTGATAATATAAAAAATTAACAATAAAATTTAGTAATTATTTGATATTTATGTTTTTATAATAATTTTAAAATAATTTTTTAATATTAAATTCTGTTTGAGTTCATTTTCAGGACTATTAAAAAAATTTGACTTTAAATAAATAAATAAAATAATAAAATCAAAATTAAAAAACATAAAAAGTCAAAAATTATTCATAATTATATATATAATTCTAGGAACACCATAATAAATCTAAATCATATTACCTTTACTTTTTTAAATCATTTACTTGTTTTTTATGCTACTTTCACAAGCGATTCATCGATGTTTTGTAAACATTATAGGTAATTATGACACCAATTAAAATAAAAAAATAAAAAAATAAAAAATTATAATATATTATTTATCAAATATACCATTAATATTTTTTCATATACATAAATATATTTTTTTCTATATATTTATCATGAGAAATTACTTGGTGGGAGAGAGTGATATTTATTAATTACTCTTAACATTAAATAATATAAAGGTAGTAATCCAATTAAAAAGGAACCAAAATGCCATAATTTTAAATAATGGATGTTTTGGACAATTTCTACCCATATTATGAAATAAAATAACTTACTTATTTATTTTTATAACTTCTCATATATTTTAAACAATGTATAACCAATTTTACCCTTTACCATGTTGATAAATGTTTAACATATATATTCAATATGAATAAAAAAGTAATAGATCGTTTTACCTAATGTAAATATCATTATTGATAATACGATATCAATTTTTCAATGTTAAATTTATATAAGTGGAACCTATTACTTTTATTATATGATTTGAACATGCAACAAAAAACATTTTTTTTAGAAAAAATGTATATGTTAAGCCAAAAAATGATTTTATTTAAAAATAATGTATAACTTTGGTTCCTATAGAATTAATTAGAACATGATTAATTTATTTAGATATGTGACTTTATAAAATATAAAATCAAATGGAACATAAAAATTATTTTGATTAAAAATAAAGAAATACCTCTTCTGTAAAATTGGTATTTTCACATGTAACACCCCGATATTTCATAGTACGTAATATCATTAAAGTAATTCAATAGATTGCGTTACACGCAACATCGTGTTTGAGCGCACCACAACCTACTAAAATTACCATTAAAATAGTGGCTATGAATAGTATTAACTACATTTTGAATCTTATATACTCTATATAATTTTAACAACCATATTTTGTGTTTCTTAGACATAATATAAGAGCAAATTCATTTTTTTCAGATAAAAGAAGTATTTTAAAAAAAATGAAATTTTACCACCTTTTAATGGAGAAAATTTTTAAAAACAATATTTAAAACTTTTATATATTCAATTTAATGAAATTAAATTCTTCTTTAGAAGAGGGACATAAAACTTTAGTTCAGATAAATCACTGGTACTTTTCTGATAACTTTCATATTTTGATGAATAGTGAAAAATATTATGTTTTAATTGAAAACAAATTTTTTAATCGAAATAATTTATACTGATAAATTGTGTATTTTAATGGGTTTTATGTATAATTAGATTAAATTTTTGTCATTTAATACTATTTAGGTCATTATAATTGATTTCACATTTAAATTTGACATAAACACATGTCAATCTTTTGATAGTTTTTACTTTTTAAAAACCCAATTTTTGGTTTTGAGAATGGGAATTAATCATAAATTAATAAATAAAAATTCCGTGTTATTGAATTTGGTAAAATAGATATCATTTTTGAATCCAGAATATCAAAATTAGTTTAAGAAATTGTTTTGGTATTTTTCTGAAAACTTTCAATTTTTGATGAATAGTGAAAACATTGCGTTATTGGTTAAAATCAAATTATTTTTAAATAATTATTAATTTTATTTAAATTTATTTTAGGTCAAAATAGATACATAATACCAATATTAGTTCAATATAATTCATTGGAGTCATTTTATAACAAGTTTAGATATCTAAAAAAAATTATTGAACTTTTTATAGTCTTTTACCCACCTCCTAGGAAGATTTTTAAATTTGCATAAAACTTAATTTTCCCACTTCAATGAGTTTAATTTCAAAAATCTAGGAGACATGGTTGACATCAGTATGTGAAATTGGGTTCAATAAAATGAAAATAATTTTTGGGGAATAATAACTTTTTTCATTTATTTACTATGATTAAAAGTAAATAGGGTAATTGAGGGTAAAAATGATATTATAATTATCCTAAAACATGTCATAATTTTATTGGATAAGTGTCATTCGAGAAAAAACAACCTTAGGAATAAAATATTATCCTTTAGGTCCACTTGGATTAGATTAGGACATTTATTATTATTTTATTTAAAGAAGGGTAAAATGAGTTAAAATCAAAGATTAATAACTAAACGATTTTTAATATAGGGTTATACATAAGATAAATTCGACTATAAATATTAATTAAAAATATAAAAAGATATTCTACATAATAGTATTTTATTTATAATTTTTAGACATTAGATGATGAAATTTATTTATGACACAATGATGATGTAATAATTATCTTATTAATGAATGATTAAAATAATTGATATTATAATTATCAAATAAATATAATTTGAGACTTTTAATGAATTCCACTAATTTTATTTGTTAATATGGAATGTTAGGGTTGATTAAATGAATTTTTTTTGATGTAATAATGCTGGAATGAATTTATCAAAAACAAAATACCAAATTGTGTCAAAATAGACATAAAAGAGTTTTTAAAAAAATATTATATTATTAATTGATATTATATTCCTAAAAATATAAGGTTCGCCCAAAGGGATTAAATAATATTATATGTGTCATTACTTATCCAATTTAGGGTCATTTGTCACTTTATAATATGTTTATTAACCATATAAAATAAAAATACAAAGAGACATGGTAAATGTCAAATTATTTAACTAAGAGTTAAATCTAAAAGATAAGGTTAATATGAAGACATAAACATGTGTAAAACCTATTGGTTGAGTGTTTTTTCATAACAAACCCACCTTATCCATTAAATAATTCATAATGAATACATTAGAAACCAAAAATGATTTTATTATAAAATAATACATCATGCTTTTCCTAAAGTGACCTTCACCTTTCTTATAAAAGGGAACTTCCCCTTCCTGCAAATTCACAACTTCCAAGCCATTGGGATCTACCAGACCCAGCCCGAATATCCTCTCAACTGTTCTCCCTTAATAATAGAGGCCTTAATTTTGTCAGAAATCCTATCTAAGGAGCCCTTTTGATCAAATTAAAAGGAATAGCCCGAAGAAGAGGTAAATATTTCATCGCCTCTTTCAAGTTCTTTTATTCTTCCACTACCTCATTATTTGTTATTTCCATTCTAAAATAATAACTACAGTATCTTATATATACTATGATGTTATTATAAAAATGGTATAACAACATTCATTATTCTACCCATCCTACAATAACTGGGCCCCACTGATGTTATAGACACCCATCCTTAAGATAGTCGTTGGGTCCTGGCCTGCATGGTACCAAAAATTGCCCCATAAGCACATGGTCCCCACCATAGGACCCTCCCACGCGTCTAAACGGGTCATCTGAAAAATGAATGTCCCCACATGCCAACACATTTTTTTTCTAGTGTTCTTTTTCCCCAATTAAACACACCCAAAGAAATATCCCAGAAGGTCACCGATCCTAATCACTACTCTAGACCAAACATGCTTAACTATTGATTTATAATTAGGTAGGCTCCTAAAAAGAATGTTGCAGACATGAGTCATATCATTTTTTTAATTTATCCATTTATCATTCTGGGATGATACATGAAAACTTCTATATAAAATTTAGGTAAACCTCATATCCTGATTCTTCGTAATAAAATGTGGAACTCCATGCAACCTTTCTACTTTGTTAATGTATATACCAGAATATTGATCTAAATAGTGATATTCTTCAATCGAGATGAAGTGTTCTTATTTTATAAGTAAATAAACCATAAAACATATAGAATATTTCCCTTTATATTTTTTCTGGATCTCAATGAAAAAAATACATGGTCAGGTTTCCCCACTTCTATTCTAGAATGGGTAATGGTTCTAACACCACTTTAGACTTCTGTCTCTCAGTAATTATTTTCTAGAAGACTGGGCACTGATGTACATACCCAGGAACTTATCTCTTATTGTTTTCGCACTAAAAATACTTGTTCAAATATGATATTTTTGAAAAATTTACCATTATCATCATTTGATTGGGGGTTCACACTCCATGGCCTTGATAAATGTGATAGGTCGTGACCTGACACACTGGTTATCTTTTTCTAAAATTATATTAATATAAATCTTATAGTGTATATAATTACTTCAACCACAAATATAATATAATACCTTATGTTTACCAATACCTTTAATATTATTTCCACAAACTGTAAAGTCATTAATCATTAAATAAATTTTTCTTTATAACATATATAAAACGAGCAGTTTCATTATAATAAATATCTCCCAAAATATCTTATTCATGATAAATACACTTCATATAAAACCTCCAATGTGTTATAAATGTCTTTTAACATATGATCAACCTTAAAATCATAAACCCATGATGATATCCATAACTCTTAATTAAAGTCTCAAAAATATGTATATTCAATCAAAATTAACACATTGCTTAAATTTTTAATGATTCTTGGAATTGAAATACCATTTATAAAATACTTCAATAACATAAGTCATGAACCAAAATGAATATAGAATTCATTCCTTTTAATTTATTAGTTGGAATAAAATATGTATTTTGATGGTCTATAGGATAACCCTTAGTTTGGGGAATTGACATGCATAATTATCAATTTCACCATATATAAGACATTGAGTTCGTGGTAAAATCTTACTATATGACCTTTTTCTAATCAAAGAAAACATCTTCACATAAATTTTATATACTTTTCTAAGTGATTATTACCACCATCATGACAAGTAAGAATCCAAATCTGTTGTCCTTATGTTATTTACCACACAAAAAATCATAAAATTGTATTTTACTCTTATTTGAAACATAAGGAATCTCACAAAATTTGGAATAATTAATCATATATCATTATAGGTAATTAATAATAATACCAAAACCTTTTATTTAGTTATTATCCAAGTCTGTTTATCATAATCACTAATGTTTCCATCACATTTAGTGTCAATATGATTCCTTCTCATTCCATCCATTGACTAAAACCACAAATCATTGTATTTGAAATAATAATCATTGTGGGAATCCATAAAACCATGAATTTTATTGAATAATTTATAATTAATGACACCTTATATTAAATCTAATGAACCTTAGTCTTATCATAGGTTATTTATAGTCAATATTTATTAAATTCCTTTATAATGGTTTATAAGTAGTTTATGAATTTCTTTAACATATCCCCATAAGTGTTAAACAAAGCATGAAACAATGCCCATTTTCATGGAGAGAGGGACGATCGTATCTATAAAAATGAACCCTTTTTAGAGTTATTAACCTTAGGAACCTCTATACAAAATTTACATCTATCTTTAGTATCCAAGAAGGGATCTAATATATTGGAAAACACTCACTTTTTCCTTTACCAAAATTCATGGACATTTTCATATACTTATAATCATACTTAGAATTATCCTTATAAATATCCCTAATAATTTATCTATTGTTTTTTATAATAGTTTTTAAAGTTTATATATACATGTATTCTGAAACATTTGGTAAAAAACTAGGCTTTTTCATACACAAATATCACATCTTTTTAGATGAATATTCAATACATTTCACAAATATACTCCCAAGGACTATAGTTATTTAGTGTATTTATAGAATATGTACACTATATTTTATATTTAATGAATGATATTAAACATCAAACATAAATATATTCATGTTTGGTACTCTTCATAAATATACCCTACCTAAAAACATTCTTCATAACCTATGGAAATGAAACTTAATAAAGGATGAGATCAGATGCTTAGTAAGGGTAAACATGGGATATGTATTTATATGATCATATAAAATAATAATATAATAATTATGGTATGAGAATAGGAGCATAACATACATTGTTCATACCTAACCTATCATAGATCATAAACATGATTCATGGAATAAAGCATCATAAATCCAGAAGACCTAATATATAAGGGTAGAAAATCATTATAATTATTAAATCATAAAATCTTGTAATAAAAATGTGGAATCAACATATTTAGAGAAACAATTTCATTTTTCATAGTAAATTACTAACACCATCAAGCATACTGGATCATGCCTCATTAGCAATTTTCTATTTTGGATCAAGACCATCAGCATGCTTCCCATTGTTTATCAAGACCATCGACCTATTTTTGTTTTATAATCAAGCTTGATGAATTTTTCAAGTATTTATCTAATTATATATAATTATATACAAAATAATTGGATGGAAATATAGGTCCAATCCATCACAAAATGAAAATCATAAATATATGTGGCATAAGATCATAAAACAGTCAACATATTAGAACCCATGAAATGAAATGGTATTATAGAAAATTTAACATATCAAAACTCATAAAAAGAAATGGGTATCATAAACATGAATACATAGCATAAAATATGGAAATGAAATGGATTTCATTAACACCGAGTCATCATAAACATAATCCATCTTGAGAGAGAATAATGATGGTACCATTTGATCATATCCCCAATAAATGATAAGTGACACAAAACAATGTAATATTTGATGGAAAATTATTTTAAAATATTTCTTCAAATACTTCATGAGTATGATATCCTTAGAACATTGAAAAACTATTTTTAAAAATTAAAAAATCAATAAATCATTTTTAATGAAAACATCCTTGAAAACTTATCTAGGACTTATTAAGGATCATAAAAGCATTTCTTGTCGAAAATAACCGTTTCAATTGGAAAAATACTTTTAAAATATATTAAAATTTCTAAAAAAAATCATTGAGAATAACTATAGAATAATATAAAGAAGTATTTTACATCATTTAAAACATTAATTGAGTAAAATAAAATTTTTACTTTTGAAAACAATTTTCAAAATATAAAAATTTTCAAAACCCATTGGAAACATACAATGGAATATTTAAATATAATTTAAATGTTTATTAAAAAAAATAACCATTTAAATTTGGAAAAATATTTTTAATAAATGAATTAATTTCAAAATAATTTTCTTTGAATGTGAACTTGTAAGCATACAAAAGAATATTTTATGATAATTTAAAACATTTATTTAGGAAAAGAATATTTTCACTTTGAAAATAATAAATTTAAAACATAAACATTAATTTTTTTTTGAAAAGCATTTTCCTTTAAAATTAAATTTCAATCATATATTTTAATCTTTAAAACCTTGACATGTAATAAAAGAATGAAATTTGGTTCATGTTTTATAGGTTAAGAAATGATTCCATTCATATTTAGGTAAAATCCAAACATATATTCTTTGGAAAATGACATTATTATTGCATTAATAATATTTTTTTGAAGTAAAAAATTGTTTAAATTACTTTAAACAATCATAGAGTAACCTTAAAACATTTTTAAAGTAATTTTAGAAAACATGTATGTGGAAGAAAAATATTTTTGGACTAACGAGAGAAATAAAGTCATTTTTTCATTAAAACATTATTTTGAACACCTGAGTAAATAAAGAGAAGGAAATCAAAGTAAAAAAATTATTCTAATGGCATAACAATAAATGAATAAAATTCATGATGTTTTTAGATATTTATTATAATATTTCAACATTGGAAGCATAAACATAAGCAATCATGATAAACTATGAGATTGTATCATTAAACCCTTACCACTTTGGTAACATTAATTCAAAAGAGAAATTAAACAATGAGAACAAATGAAAGATACAATATCATGAATAGAAGTAAATTCATGATATAAAATATCAAAGGGGTGTTATATACACCACATAAAACAAGGTAGGTTCATAACCTTACATATGTCCCATGGAATGAAAATTGAGACAAGAATCACATACCTTAAGTATCAACTTCCTTCATACACATTAAAACCTCAAATATAATAAATATATTTTTATTATAAATTTATTACATAATTATACTAAAATTTATCATACCATATGTGATCTACTTATGTCCTTCAATTACACATTTATTAAAAATTTCCTATTAAAATCATTTTTTGGGTAATAAATTCTTCATGGTTATATATTTTTTTGTTTAGTATCATAGGTCATTTGATTTAGATCGTGGTTCCATAATCTCTATAATTTTTAACATGAAATAAATTACACATAAATTCATTTTATATTTATTTATATTAACCTATAAAAGTTATAGATAAACAATGAAATCCAACGTTCATGGAGATGGTAAGACATATGTATTCAAAAACACTATTTTCATTTACTCGATAGATGATGAAAAATTATGGTAAATTATATATTATATTTAAAAAATAGATTTCATGATATATATATATATATCACATTTATTAATTAAAATCAACCTATTTAACTTCCATGAAAATAATAAGTGGAAGATGAATCACATCTCTTTGTGAGGTAGTAGTCCTCCGTAAACACATATGACATCATCCTACCCCCAAGGAATGGAAATTAAAAAGCTATATGTGGTATCATAATTAAATAAGTATACTTATGTTTCAAATATAATATATATTAATTTAATCTATCATTATTACCATGACTGTAAAACAAAAATGAAAAACACATCACATTAGTTTGAGAGGAGGTAGTACGTTGTACACATAAGTGATATCATTTTTTCCAATGGGATGGGGAAATAAGTTAAATGTGGTATTATAATTATAGATGTATAATCTCATAATAAATATAATATATAAAAAATAAATTCAACATTATATCTATTTATGATATGTTGGTATGTAAGATAACATTAAAATAATAACATATAATTATATTTTAAATATTGGTTATTTTATATTAATAAATTTTTATAATATTTTCTGGAGGTTTAAGAATAAATAAAAAACACAAGTTTAATAATATCAACTCTTATCCAGTGGGCCTCTTTTGGTTTATAAGGTAAGCACCATTGGACAGATTCATAATCAAAATAAGGATTCTAAGATGAGGTTATAAGAGTAAAGAATATATCTTTTTAGGTATTGGATTAAAAAAATGGTCTTGTAAGTGAGAAGTGGGGAGGATATTGCACAGCCTTTTATATATTAGTGAGAGGACACACATGGAATGTTTCAAAATTATAAAGTGTGACCTTGTTTTTCAAAGGCCCTAAGGCTAAAAAATGGGTCATTATAGGAAAATAGAGGTTATGATTTCTAACTGTACATAAAATTGGGTTTATACACCTTTATAGGTTATTTTACCATATATACTTTATTTTGACCCCCCAGTAAACACATATTAACCATAACCTTGGTAATTAATTTTTAATGTTTCTACTATTCATTATGGTAAATAATTATGTCTAACACATTAGATAATAGAACTTTTTTGGATTCCAATTATGGAATTAATTTTCTCAAATTCCATTAATATAAGTGGGAAAAGTTAATTTAAAATTAACTCCATAGACACAATAAAAAATTGTTTTCTAAAAGAGTTAAACATCAAAAGATAAAAAACATTATGTATAAAAAGTTAATATGAAATGGATTAAAATCACCTAAATTATATTAATAAAACAATTGACCTTATTCTACTTTTAAAATCATATGAAAATTTATAATTTATTTTAATGCTTTAAATGAAAAGGAAATTCGAAATAAAAACAAATATTGTTCACTATTCATAAGAAATTTTATCTTTTTGGAATATTATAAAAAAAATTAACTCTAAGATAATTTTGACATATAGATTTAAAAAATGATTTTAAAATTTTAAAATATATATTCTATAATTTTTTTAAAAAATAATTTTTAATTATTTATGGAATATAATAAATTTCTTATTGGGGAAATAATATTTCCAAAACATATAAAGAATTTACTAAAAATTTAGTACTTTTTCATCCATATATATTATTTATATAAAACCATTATAATTAATATTTGAAAATTAGTTATTCATATTCATTCAAGAATGTTAAATATATATTTTATAAATTACATGGGTAAATAATTATATTCATAATTTATGAATGTTTTTTTAAAAAATATTTATTCTGTGTGACACAAGCAATTGATAAAAATAATGTATTAAAAAAATATTTCTTAAAAACTCGGGCTATAACAATCATGGTGTTTCACCTTGATTTTGATGCTTTCCCTTTGAATTTCATCTTCACTATACTTAACAAAGATGATCTGATGCATCTCCCTATAGTTTGCCTTTATTTTATAGTATGTGTAACTTGTGTGATCATACCGACATGACATGTTCATGACTCTTATAATTGAAAACAACATGTATAAACTGAATCCTCTTGGTTATACCTCCCATGGATCAGGTTAGGTCTATTGGAAATTGAGAACCTGGACTTTTGGTCACCCGAGAGGTTCACTTATCGTTGACCTTAGGTGAGAACATGGAATATAATGACCTAGATAATTATAATTATATTGAGAAACTTGTTTATTGGATTTAAATTACTTTAGAAACTGGTAATTAAAATATTGGAAGAAAATTGGTAAATGTAATTGTTTTGACATAATTGGTATGCTTGTAAAAAATGATACGTGGATTGGTAACTTTTATATAGATGAAATTTTCCATAAATTAATATTGATATGAAAATATAATTGGATTGTTGATTAATGTTTGTCATAAACTAACAAATTTAATATATTTTTAACATTTTAACATGTTTTCTATTTTAGAATTCTTGGAATTTTTAAATAATTTATTCTTATTTATGTAAACATTTCTAGAATGGATAAACATATATAATATTTCATAAATTCAAATATGTTAATATCCCAAGAAATGGAATATTTATTGGCGCCTTTTTGAAATTGAAAGATGTAAGTAGATACAACATAGCAATTTTAATATATTCCACTAACATATTGAACACACAAACAAATATTGGCATGGGAATCCTCCATGGGTTGGATGTGGAAGTGAGATTACTACTTGGAATATGGATCCTTTTTGGCTTGGTGATGATTATATATAGAGACAAACAATATCATTTCATAGCATGTACAACTATCACTAAGTGTCAACTAGAAACTGAAACGTTGGTGGGTTTTTGGGATATTAAGAATTATTATTAAATTAATTTTTTAATATCATAATATATCAAGTACTTTTACATATAATGTATTATTTTAGTCAACGTTGGTGTTGAGCTGGTAATTTTTTCACACACCAGGATTTATTCTGACATTTGGTACCCAATCATACTTTATGGATGTCATTTGAGAAAAGGGGAGGTGGCCATCTATGTGATTGATAGATTTTATTATTGATATTAGAGATAATGGTTCTTTAACCCCATCTATAAATATACGACACTCAAATACATTATTGGTTGATTTGTATGATATATTTTCTTCCTTTTCCTATATGCTTGATCATGTTATGAACCCCAAGATCTAAGAAGTGTGATGAAACATGTTTAGGTATTACTTCATGTCATTTTCCATTTGAGTTTAATTATAGTGGAATTTAAAATACACCACACACAGTGAAGCTAGAACATTCCCAATATATAAGGAATTCTATGGGGGGGGGGAATTCACTATGATAGTGTCTTATGGGTCATTTGATCCCTAAAGAGGGTAAATAATCACACTATTCCATGAATTTATTATCTGTATTTGGAGTTATAACTATATAACCCACCAATTTTCACTAGGAAGGAGGCCCTTTGGATGGAAATTTATAGATCGATTCCATACATATGATCTTTAGTCGCTTAATGATACCAATGGATAAGAAGGAGAAACATGTTTGTAATATGTTATGAGGACTATCTAGGGGATAGTTGTCAATCATACCATAGAAAATATATAATTATTTTCTACCCTAAAAGGATTTGAGATGATTTTTATGAGTCCCTTTTATCTAGATATACTAAGGAATGAAATGGCTCAAGAGTTCAAGAATATGATATAGGGGAAAATTTCAATGATGGACAATGTTGGTCACTTCATAGATCTGTAATTTTTTAATCAATCTTTTGTATGAGATTAGATAATGTTGGGTAAGTACTTATATATATTTTTTAGTATGAAATAATGTAAAACTTGAACATTTATTATGTAAAAAATTACTCCAACATGATAAATTAGGCTCTCATAATTGAAGGGAACTTAAAGCAGTCCATGAGTGGAAGGTAGAAAGTCTAAACTGGAGGATCAAGGGGTTCCTCTTCAAGAAATAAAAAATGTTTTAATAAGAATTTACTCCAAGGAAGTTTTGGGAATAGTATCTAGAGAGGTGGACCACCATCTTAGAATTGTGTCTAGTTGTAGTTGTTTCAATGTGTCATAGAAGGCCACATGCGTTAGAGTTATCATATTTCTATAGTAGAGTACTAAGCTGGTTGTATGATGGGAAACTTATCAACTATATATAGGATAACCCAATGGTTTTTCACTGGTGGAGGATCAGTTAAGACACAAGTTTCTTTGAATTAACCATCCAACCCTTAGTAGATAGGGACCTATAGTTTCATTGGTCACATGATTTGGGGTAGGGGTATGGTACTGTGAAGAGGGAGTAAGAGTTTCAAAAGAAAGTTGATTCTTAAGGGTGTCATGTTGGATTCTAGGGTAGATGGCTGAGTAAGATGCAATATATATAGTCTACTTTATGAAGTCTACATGCATGAACTTCCACTCTCAGTGGTACAATTATTATTTCATCTATCATTTTCATTTCTTTTTTGATACATAAGACACTCATTATAGTATATTAGATTATTTTTGTTCAAAAAACTAGGATTGGGTTTGTAAATCATGGATGTGTTTATGATCATCAATACACCATTTGGGGTATTATGAGAGTTCATAAAAAACTATAAGGAGTATGATCTCAAAATTGGTGGCTATTATTTTTACTAGGATTCGTTTTTTCAAGAAATAGAATGGTTAGATTGGTTTCTGGGTGTAGATTGGAAAGTTACATTCTAGGATCTTATTGATTGTCAATGTTGGTGAGTGATCTTCCTATATCCAGAAAGGGTAATCTATTTCTATTAAGATGAATGATAACTTTAGTATAGTCATGATGGAACATATTAGGAAATATGGTATTTTCTCATAGACCTAGTAGTAATACTTTCTCTAGATGATAATGAGTTTTAACAGAGTACCTTTACATCGGTAGTGGACTATCTTCTGGATGACTTTCCTAGAGAGTTATCTATCCCACTACCTTCCATGGATACCGAGTTTACTATCAAGTTGGTACTATGATTTGAACCTATTTATTTCCCACAATGTATTATGGAACCAAAATAGATTTATTATTTTAATATAAAATTAGGGGATCTGGAAGCTATGTGTTTCATATAGCCTAGAACATCACCATTATGTTCTATTATGATGTTTTTCACAAAGGAATATGGATCCTTGCACTTAAGTTTTTATTATCAGAGGTTAAACCAAATGATAGACGAGCAATGATACCCCATTCCATGAATCAATGATCTATTTGATCAGTTAAGAGGTCCCTAAATATCCTACAAGATTTACTTGATATCAGGGTACCACCAATTGAGGGAGAGAAGGTCTGATATAGTACAAACGTATTTTAACAGCATGTACGACTTGTACAAGTTCATGGAAATCCTATTTGGTTCAATAAACACCCCAATAGTGTTTGTGCCTCATTGTGTTAGATACTCCATATGCATTAGAATCTATTTGTGGTGTTCTTCATTGATGATACCTCTTTTTATCCTAGTCAAGTGATTATCATGCCAAACATCTTCACATAATCATAAGTATTCAGAGAGAAAAATTATATACTCCAATCTATCTAAATTCCATTTTTGGATTGATAATTTCACTTATTGGGTCACATTATCTCATAGGTTCTAGTGTTAATGGATTTCAAGAAGGTGGAAGCTATAGTCTCTTGGTAATGAACCATTAAAGTCTTTGATATTAAGATAGTTTTGGGTAAGGAAGTATATTATTAGTGTTTAACATAGTAATTCTCCAATCATGTAGTTCTAATGACTTGTCTAATAATTTAGGAGTTGAATTTTTTTAGTTTGATACTTAGAGAATGCCCAGAAATGGATGACCTGGTTAACATCAGCACTGATCCTCACATTTCCCAAGATGAATATAAAGTATAACATGTATTTCCACACCTCATGATTCATGATCAAAGAACTTCTAATGTAAGAGGGTTGGGTTACATCTTATGTCTCAAGGATAGTTTGTATGAATTAGTGTAATTACCATGATCATGTTACTAAGTTATTTATGGTGGTTCACTCCCTAATATTAGGGTGAAATTATCAACTCTGAAAGTGATTTATAGATTACATGAACCTCAATATATTGATGTACATGTTTCGATAGTAGGATTTGAACATTTAGCTGATGAGCTAGGATGAGTTCTACATTTTTTGACTTCATGATAGCCTATACTCTTGATAATGGAAATATAATTGTTAATGAATTTCATTAGAAGAAATATACTCATGTATTGTATAAATCATTTGATGAGTGGTAGCATATTGTGATCATTATTGACATACATCTCAATGTTCAAGATTATTAGTGGTGATGAATTCTAACATAGAAATTGGTTGTTTCCCCACTTCTTGATCAGAACAAGAGAAAATTTCTATATAATCACAAGATTTTATCTATTAGGGATATCATATATTGTGGGGTGACGCTATTGGGTTGGTTTCCTGATAAAATTATGGTTCATCTTATCCATAGTCACATTTTGATCTCTATGGGAATGTGTGAGGAATTGGGGAGGGATTTCCATGCTTCTAAATGCGCAGTACATCAAGGGTTTACAAATATTTATCATGGTCCTAATAGGAAATACTTGTGCTAGGGAAAAATAAAAAGTTAGAGGATTTTGTTGAATAATGATTCACTTATAAATGATACATTCCAATCATAAATGTTTTAATATGTTTTAGAAGCCTTTGAATATTATAGAATAGGAGTTGTCTGATATTACCAAGGATTTTGTGATAGGATACCCTAGGGAACTTAAAAACAATGATGCATTGTGGGTGATCATGTATTGATAGAATAAGGTATCCCACTTCTCACCTACGAGGGAAGCCTTCCTCATATATTATATAGGTAATTTTTATGTATGGGAGATAGTTTTATTTAATGGATATCCACGGGGAATTGTTTCTTATAAATATCCCAAATTTACAAAACAGTAATATTTGGGTTTTCAAAATGCAATAAGTTTACATATTCCTCTAGGAATTTATAGTCACCCATAGATTGTTAGCTAATCTGAATAGATAATTTATATTTTAGGTGACATGTTAAGATAAATTTATCTGGACTTAAATGGTTCTCGGGGGCCTCATTTTAATCTTTTTGAGTTCACCTATAATAATGGATACTAGAAATCGATGCCACCGACTCCATTTGAGTATCTATATGGAAGAATATACCATTTTTACATTATGCTGGTTAGAGGTGGGAGGGTCATCACTCATTAGAACCATTCTAATTTAGGATACATCCGTTCAGGTTTATTTGAATATAAAGTAGTCAGAATCTAAGAAGGGAAGGCATAAATATTTCCACAACCATCAGAGGTGACTTCTATAATTTGAGTGTGGTCACTAGTTTTTTTTGGGGGTTTCCTAGATTGGTTAAACACTATATCTAGAGGTAGGGAATACTATCACCAAATTTTTTTTTCTATATGAGAGATTAGATAGGAATTGACTAATAACATGTTTATTAGATCTTACACAAAACTATAGTTCCATTCATTACATGTTTCATGATTCGTAAAATTAAATATATTACCTTGATCATTATAACATAATAGATATTAATGATATCGAGGGAGATATGGATGCCTCATATGATGTGAATTCGATCTGTATCATATAGTTTCATGATAATAATCTCTGGGGTAAGACCATTAATATAGTAATAGTGCAGTGGCTACATGGGAATGTTTAGGAGGAGACCTGAGAGAGAGGGATTCAAATATTTGATCATAGTATCCTGACTTGAACACTAATACCTATCAATGGTTCATGGGAGAAAATCTTATGGTAGATCTGTTATATACTGGGGAGATTAAAAGACATCTTTATTCACCCAGGTACATCTCTACTTGTGTTTTGCTGAACATGTTATAATATATTTTAATGATCCATATTATAAGTTTAAATAAGTGTATTAGAGGCTATCGAGGGATAAAATGAGATAAATTAGATTTTTTATAAAAAATAGACTAGCATAGTTCCACCATCAAGTAAATGCATGAGATATTATCTAGGTAAAGATATAGGAAGTACATCCGATTTATAGGGATACCCACCATCTGATTGGATACATAATGGAATTGTGGGTTTCCCAATAGTGTAGGTTTTATACCTGGAAGCACTGGCCATTCTTTAGTAGACACCAAATTTCTAGTGGAACTTATATAGGACTAGATAATGATGGAAAGAATCATATTTCATCCCATTGAATCTACCATTTAACTCTTGGACCCCCACCTTCAACCAAAATATGGGATTAAGGTTTTGGAAGTTATCTCTATAGATTCCTTGAAATATCTAATGTTTTATCTTAGTTCCTTGATATGTGTTTCGATCATAACAACTATAATTAGGGATCATGGTGTTTCATATTGATTTAATAAAAATATATTTATATTTTTACTTCTAATTATTTATGTTATATTTTCTAAAACATATCTATATGTGAAACTTTTTATTAATAGTCTTCACAAATTTTTTGATCATAGTGAAAAACTATGCATGTGACCCATTCATATTAGAATCCACATGTGTGCCTTGAATCCTCACACTCAGACCTCTAATAGATATCATCAGGTTTATTGGTGATTGGGACCTCATAATTTTGGCTACTCAATAGGTGTTTCTATCCTTTAACCTAGATTTAAACCTCAAATATATGAACCTAGATCCTTGTAATTGGAATGAGATTTTTTATAGTAATCACATAAATCTTCATTTTTTTTAATTTTTATATTCAAATGAAATACTAAATTATTTTTATTCTTACATATTTTGTATGCGAATTGTATTTATTAAAAGTGATATATGGATCAACAACTTATATGTAAATGAAATTTGGCATAATTTAATATTATAATGAAATATTATTGGGTATGATAATTAGGATTTGACATTAATTAAACAATAATGATTTTTTTATCAATATTAACATGTTTGGTGTTTACGTATCTTATTATAATGAAAATGCTATGTTGTTGATGCACCCGACATTTGATTGTGGGGGTTTAAATATTTCACAATCATTCACATTGGGGATTCGATTTTTAATGGATTTCAACAGGTTCTATCCATGCAGATGGAAACACTGAATAGATCCCTATCCGGTATGTTTCACGAAACAGTATTCCAATGGAAGGTGGTCTTTAGGAAATGGATCGAACTTCCCTAGTTTATGAATATGATTTTAACAAAAGAGATGTATATAAGGGTATCTAGAGTTGTTTAATTATTGGTAAATGTTCACATGTATTGTAAAATAATTTGTTTATATGTATAATCTCTTATAAAGATATACATTTTGGTCCTGATATATTGAGATGTGGAGTTTAATGTACAAAATATTTCGAAAATATGGTAAGGTTTAGCTTGGTTCACCTCAGTTACAGAAATAATTTACAATCTATTAGGTGATATGTGAATCACTATCTCAACTATTCACCACCCCAATATCATAAAAATATTAAATATTTTTCCCAGTTGATTTTTCACTTCCTTATGAAACTATTTAAAATTTTCAAAATTTGAATACTTATTCCTCATCACAAACCAATTACGATAAAATCTATTTTCATTTGTTAAGGTAATGAAGTACCCAACATTCCCACTTTATTATGTTTTTATTGGTCCACATATATCACCATATATGAGATACAAAAAAACAAAATACCTTTACCCTTTTATACTAAAAGGTTTTTCAACCAAATTAGGTAATAATTTCGACTTCCATATATTAAATGATTCATAATTTATTTATTTCAACAAACAATACAAAGTTAATATTTCGATACATATCCCATTTATACATCCATGATGAAAATTCCAAAGGAATTCTAGATTAGAATCAACATTAACCTTCTTATTCTACATTTTATATATAGAACTATACATATATAGAATATATAAAATATTTAAAATATCCCTAATTTTAAAAACAAATTCAATGTTATATATAGAGAATCTGTTATTCTTAATAATTAATTAAAATCTCATCTTGTATAAGAATGATATAAAAATATATATTTTTTTGTTTTGGGTGAGAACATAATTACAATACCCCATTACCAGAACTAAACCATTGGGTAGACATAGATCATAAGTGTCATATTCTAATAAATCAACTTATGCTCTTTTTAAAACATAAATATCTTCAACTTCCTTCATCAATTATCTCATATATTTTCATTTTTGTTTATTAAATTATTTTTGATGCACATCCAATATCTAAAACCCATGAGTTAGAGTTGGTGAAATTGATTTTGATTACATTTACACTTAGATTACTTGAATACTTATCACTAAGAATATTTCTCAACCAAAGATACCAATTTTGAATTACTATATAGATCATTATAATAAGATATCATGATATGAATATTGTGATATAAGGCATAATGAATAATAAAGTCATATCTATTAGTGATTATTGTGTTTTATATATTTTCATTAATGAATTTTATTTTATGTGACCCCTAAAGAGGATGACCTTATACAACATATTAATTTAGTGATCCTAGACCTGTATTTAACTATGTATTGAGTTCACTTTGGAAATTCAATACCATTTTTTATATGCAGGGAATCATACCAATCATAATAGTAAATATTCTTGGATAGTTGAGTAGAAAAATCTTTTACCAGTCTATTATATGGATATAAACATTACTTTATTCCTATTATATATTTGAGTTTCTGCCATTACTTACAAAAGATAATCCATGGTAACAATACTTCAGATGAACCTATACAATTGAATGATCATAGTATGAAAATGTGTTTCTTTAGAAGGAATCACACACTTAGTATTAAAGGGTGTTTTACTTAAAAGTCACACCAATTTAATATACATTAAATTTAAATAAAATTTATAACTAATTCATCACATTTAATCATCATTATGTCATGATTTATTTCTTTATTTGTGCTCATATACAATGATTTAGTTTTATAATCTGAATTCCATCCACCAAAGTGAAATGACCAGAAAAAATTAATGTGTAACTATTTACCAACCCATAGTACACATTCCAAAATATTGAATCCAAACCCATTCATACACATCCTAAATCATCCTATTCATTAGGTAAATGATGTTTTCATATAAATGCATATAATGTGAGTGAAAAGTTCCACATGAGTAATCCTATATCTATAGATAACAAACTCCCAGCTTTCAATAACAATGAATAACCCTATAGGCTACCGGAATGTTTGACCCAAGGTCCCTCTACCATGGGCCATTTTAGTGAAGGTATAATATAATTAATAATTATTCTAATAACTAATATATACAAATTATAACCAAAATCTAATATCAGGATAATAAAGTTAATTTTAATACATGGTCCAGGGAAATGAAAACAAAATATTTTTTATGTCTATCATATAATATTGAAATTGATAATTTATAAGAAGAAATTTTTCAAATAAATTTAGAATAAACAATATTTATATTTCATACATATTTTATAAACATTAATATTTCATAGGAATTACAAAAAAATTAAACCATTTATCTATTTTTTAATAAATTTATAAAAAAATATTAAATTTTCATATTTAGTTTTGGCATGAAAAATATCTTTTTTACAATGAATAATAGATAAAATATAAAAACATTTACAAACTATAAGAAAATACAGTAAAATATTAACTTTTTTAAACATTTTTCACAATTCCATATCTTATGACTAATAATATGATTAACAGTCATAAATTACAAATCATATGGATGAGTAATTGCATTGAATCGTACCAACTAAATATTATTTTATGATATAGCCTCGTCGAAACTTGTGGGTGATATCACTGCTTATGAGTGGAGATAATGTGGGAATCCAATCATATTTAATAATTAATATGATATTATAAATATGATGCAATTATCTATTTTGTTTGAAATAGGGGTTTTAATTGTATCTTATAATGTCATATATCATACCATAAAACACATTTGAAATCCAAGAGATATAAATATATCATACCTTATGATATAAAGTACCCATACATGAAAACTAGTCACAATAGAAACATTTCAATGCATCAGGTTTTATGATATTGATTCAAAAACCTTACAATGTATACGTTTATTTAAAAAATAAGAAAAAATGTTGATACATTAAACAATGAGGCTGTGAAATATATAATGGGATTTGGGAGTTTGTGATATGAACATTGGCTATGAGAAATTCCCATAAATTATCTGATTTATCTTCACGATTATCAACATGAACATGATGAGTATCAATCATGAAAAAAACAACACTTATGATAAACAAATCCAGTAATATTTGATTAAAACATGGTATATATCACAAAATAATCTTCATAAAGCCTCCATAGTTCATAGGTGGAAAACCAGATAATGGATATTTGTTCATATTTAGTGGATTATCGATAAATGATTTTATACTTGGGTAATCTAATTTGATACAAACAATATGAAAGGATGAAAATGGTCTTGAATTTATCATACTAGATCACGTGAGCCATTAATAGAGGGATACAATATATTTAATAAGAATTATTTCATTTATATTCATTAACTGAAGAGATGGTACATTGGATATTTACCATATCTAATGCCATCTATAGGAACCCATTAATTTCTACCCATTGGTGTCTCATTCATTGAAAAACTAAATGAATAAACATTGTCCATAATGAATAATCATACAAATCATTACTAATGAAAACCTTGGAGAGGACATGGAACTATCCCACAAACAAAAAAACTATATTATAAACTAAATTTATGAGGAAATATAATCCGATACTATGATTCATTTTGATATTATAGGATCATAAGATATGATATATGTCTCATGCATAGTGTATTGTAAAACATAAAAGATATCAAAAGCTATGAAATTCCTCATTTTAGTGAATAAAGAATATAAATAACCTAAGATAAAAGTCAATAAAAATCTTAATATGACCTTAATAATACATAATATATCATTTATCATCAATATTTTGACTAAAAAAACTAAAAAAAATTCATAGACCTGTTAAAAATGAATAAAAAAGAAGGAACGGTGGAAATAAGGATGAAGAAACATTGGATCCAATTATTTTGATATCATAAGTCCAAGGTCTTAATATCCACCTTGATATTACCAAAGTAACAGAAATAGATACTTCACATCTACAGAGTCTAAAATAAAGGGAATAAATCCACGAGTTAGAGACACCTCAAATATATAATAACAATTTTGTGGGGCGCCACCTTGGAATAATGGTATTACACTCCCACATGGTGTCACTATTTCAAAATAGATGAAAAATACGTAGGATTTAAAATGGACTAATTCATTAATTATCAGTATTTTTCCTATATTTATAAATAGTATTGACTAATACCATGTTATAATTCCATCAAACCTAGTCATGGCCCCATAATCCACCATCTCAACCCATGGGTCCCTATAATATAACACCCAATAGAAACATAATTCTACATATTATATCCCAAAGAATCTATGATATGACTATGGTTTTTATATTCTAGACCATGGTTTATTCCCCCAAAACCAAAAAAAATATGTGTGACAACCTTCCTCACAAAAAATAATGATTGCATTAAAAAAACCTAATCCATGACCACTAAAATTGATACCACCATGTTATAATTTAATATCACACCACTAATTCCACCAAAATATTCAAACTAAACTCCAACATAACGTTCCCATAAGAATATATAACCACTAAAACCAATTTAAATCCATTTAAAACATCATAGACATCATGGATTAATGATTACAAGACCACACTGTGGTTTCCTTCAAGAATAAAATACTCATATCTCTACCCAATAGCCTCTAAAATTCAATCTTCTACCGTCAAAAAAAAAATTAAATCATAATAGTAGTGGAAAATGACATCCAATGAATCTATTTATCAACATTTATCATTATGTGGTTTATATAATTTTTGGGGAATTTAATCTTTTCTATGATAATATTGGATCTATTTCATAGGTCCTGGAACACTGAACCCACCAAATGACAAAACAGTTCCTTCAAAAATATTATCACATCAATAAATTATTTATAGATAATTTTTAAGGAAATATTTGGTATATATATATGAGAATATAGTAGTTCCACTGATAATGGCATTGATGTTGTGTATGTATGAAAGTCATTTATTGTCTCTTGGTATCAGACACATGAGACACTAAATAAAATGATCATTACTAATGGGAATATATCATGAATTTATAATGAATGAAATATGTACATATTATTTATTCAAGTGTATTTTATATACTACATGAATATTTTATTGATAAAATCTACTCTAACTAAGACTATGACATAACCCAATGCAACGATCATGATGGATAATTATGGTTTGTGGTGATATGTTAAGATTAATGTAAGTTGAATATCTTAAATTATTTAGTGAGAAATCATAAGATAATAAGTAAATTAATATTATATAGATTCATAAAAGAATTTATATCATGCAGAATATCATATAATGACTATTGTTTATACTTTTCAATATATTTGGGTTTTCAGTTTATGAATATCAAATTTCTAAAGTAGCACAATATGAAATTTTATGTGACATCATAGGTTGCATATTGGTCGAAGGAATGGGAGGGAGGGATTATCTAAATCCTTTGAGGAGTTGTTATTAACTTATCCTCTACCCTCTTATAGATTTAAGGCAGTTTTATGAATCCCTCCCAAGACCTACATTAAAACAAGTTTATACGATGATGGTGACCAATAATCGAAGTATATCGATGTGAACATCACTATTTTTCAAAGATTGTTCACCTTTTATATATTAACAACTCATTCTAGGGATATGATATTATGTTTCATAACTAAACAACTGATAACTATAGAATTATTACTATCTAGGATGGTGCTATGTGTTATGGTGTTGGGATCATGCCTATGATAGGGGATTCCTTAGTATCGCTATGAAGGGAATCAAAACCTATGCAGTTTAGTGTCATATATAAAGTCACATCATACCTTATTAGGGTGTGTGATAAAGACTATTGCGGTGAAATTTTAGGTTATGAAACACTAAAAAATTGAACATCCATATAACATTGTACATCAAGGATCTACTGTGGTATCTTTTAAGGTTCTTCATCTTGGGCCAATTTTCAGTTGTTTAAATTCATGATAAATGGATCATACTTTATGGAAGGATCCAAAAAATTGTTGGTATAGGACTTACACATGGATAAATATTTTTTTACTTCTCACATGGAATATGACCCATTGATTTAAGTTGATAGGAATGTAGCCCCATTTAATGAATCTCAAAGGGGATATATCATAGTACAGGTGAATTATATAGTTAATTGGTATTATAGAATGAGGATAATGTGTTCCTAGATATTTTTTAAACACTAAAAAAAGTTTCTTATGTATCTTAGTAACATTAATTTTATCCCACATAGAACAAGTTGAATAATTATGGTCATGTGGCCAGACCATATCATGTAGTATATCATTGTGTGGTTGGGAATTTTTGATGATATTTTACATCTTGGAAAATGGTGTCAATGTCATAAAAGGGTAGACAATTGAATATTGAGTTAGGATTCTGTATTGGGGATTCTCTTCGATTCACATGAGAATATTAAGGATAGATGTTCCAATTATGCATGTGATACCCATAGGTGAACTCCCATATATCATCAATTAGTTGTTAGAAAAGGAATGAAAAATTATCTCATGAAAAATATGGCCATTAATGAAGATTTTGTATCTTACAGCTAATAGGATTCACTGATATGACTTATATGAAATTTGGATATGTGTGGGAATGAAAACTATAAAGATATATCCAATTAAATATACCTACATCATTGAGTGAAAAAAGTATTATAGTGTGGGAATAGAACCTATATATAATATGGTTCAGATATATGGGATTTTGTGATCTAGAGAAGGCTATATTGATGTACACCTGATATGAAACCCTATTATCAAGGGGATACATGATCAAAAATTCCATAAGGGACTTATTAGTTAGGGAGAAACATTATGTATCACCTTTTATCAAGGGAATATTTGATCAAAGGAGGGAACTCTAGTATACATGATGTGTTAATCATATAAATATAGTGTTTCTGAAAAAGGTCTTTTTTTGTATTTTTTATGGTTTTCACCATGGAAGAAATAATCCAAGATGGGCATTTGAGATGGTTTTTCTTGAGTAAGAGACTTAGATGAGGGATAATAAAAAGTAACAACCCAATTAACTATCATAAGGGTTCTTCATGTAGTGTCCATAAGTGGTCCAAATTCTAAAAAACTAAGACCCATCGAGAAGAGGATTCCTTAGAAAATACTTAATTCTAATAGAGATATGTTTTAATAAATGTGGTATTACAAAAAAAATTATATATAGAATCATACTCCATAAAGATACTTTTTTTGAGCCACCATCTACGAACTAAGTTTAAAAGAATTGCAATTTTAGGGAGCTCCAAAAGGGGTATTTATAGAATAATTCACCAATTTAAGAATATCACATAGGTTGTCCTTTTTTATAGTCTCTAATTTTTCCATTTAATACAATATTTAAATATTATTATAATGTTATTTCATAACATCTCTTTATTTAAGGAAAATATGGATTCCGTCGTGTAAAAAATCCTTTTAATATCATTAGAAATTCACAAATATATCCTCAGGAGACTCTTCAATAATTGACTTTATGTCTATTTGGAGGAGGGTATAATGTATTTATAGGTAGTTATAGGTGACTAAAAATCAAAAAGAGTAGCCCCATAGGGAGTTCATGACAAGATAGTATATTCAGAACACATCCTCAATGTATGAAACCCCAAAATAAAATACGCAGTGAAGAAAAAATCATTGTATAAGGATTATAAATGTTCAATAATGTATAAATAACTATATAATGGTATTTTAATCAAAATATCATTATTTAAAATGGAATTATTTCATGAACATTTAATAGTATTAATGATGGTTAAGGTACATCAAAATATAACATTGTTATGAGCTTCAAATCGCTATATAAGAGCAATAAATAACACTAGTATATGAATAATAAACATATGTGATCAAATTCTCACAAAAATTAATGGGTGATAAAGAATTTTACCCATCACTCATAGTAATACATCTTCATAGGTATCACTTTAAAAACTATTAAGTAAAAACGTTGTGAACAAGTATGCAGAACTCACCCATCTTACACTCACATTGAAATTATTCCATTCAATTATTAACTGAGTTATTCACAAAGGTACTACATGAAGAAAATTACCTTTTCATTTTTCCCTTAAATTGATATCATGATTCTTAAACACCATCAAGACTTTTTTAAAAATTAATCATGGGGAATTCATCTATGTTTATGAAAAGATAATTAATTCCATTATTAAACTTTGTGAAGCTAGCTAGTGATAAATTGTTCTCCCAGCTAATCATATCTTGTTAGAATTCACAGGTTTAGTCTTTTGGAAAATATTGTATATGATGGAATACCGATATAGATATTTGGGCTACAAATCAGTGTACCCATCCATAATATTTACTCTGGGATTAAACCGATAAATTGGTTTAACATTTTGAGTAATCATATTCTTCGTAGGGTGATGTATGAGGGAAACTAGACACTCTAAGTGATGTGTTTTGGGATATACTCATATGATATATAAAGTAGGATGGTGTGGACAAGAAACATGTTTCCATGACTACAAATATATCTCATAGAGATTCATATCCAATCAGTTACTTGGTCAGTCATCAATATGAGAACTCCACCTTTGGGTTTTCTTTGGCTTGGACTAGGGATGACTCTTTTGAGTAAAAAAAAACTAAGGGGAATCTATGTAGGAATGCAGAGATACTAGACTCTATGAATCTATTTATTTATAAAAATATTTATTCCACCATAATAAATTTATTATCCTAGATTTTCATAGTATATGAAATCCATAACAAAAACCCCTTCCACCTAGTTCAAGTAATAGTAAAAATTAGCCTCTTGGATGTGTATAAGATTATAAGGGAGTTGATTATTTGAGAAATTTATAATGAATTAATTCTCCATCTCTTTATATATCATGATAGAGAAATGACCCATCAACATGTATAATGTTTATTAATTCTCAAATATAATGTATTTGGTAAATATGTTTTCTTTAAATTCAAAACTGCTTTCATTGATTGGGTTAAATTATTCATTGAAATAGGTGGTTTGGAAGTTGGGGTTAGGATTCCTAGATAATTACCAAATTTCAAGACTTGTGGAATCCATGAAAATTATTTTACATTGTTAAAATATGTATCATTCACTAAATGGGATTGAGAATTAACTCCCCAATAAGATTTGTTAGTTTTTGGTGGATTTAATGGACATTTACTTAAGCGACTCTCTTCTTCTAGTGTGAAAGTCACATACTAGATATAAAATTAGAATATTTTTTTATCAAAGTTCAACAGAAAATTAGTAGAATAATCAAATTGGTGGTTCCATTGTGGGTAAAATTGCATGGTTTATTTAGTTATAAAATTAATGGGAATATAAAATTTATAATTATGGTTTATTTCCAAGTCCTATAGGGTATTATTTATGCTCACATGTGGATCTATTATTTTATAAGTGGCCAACCAATCCTATAGTCTATCATGAAGATATTTATTTAATGAATAAGTGGGGTGAAGATACTAAAAATAACGGTGTAAGGTTTATGAAGTATGTTGAATAAATAAAATCACATTGTATATGGACCATACATACCTAAGATTGGCATCAAGATATTCAAAGTATTATAAAACCATGAGGAACAACGATACATCATATATTCGAGGGGAGTTATATCAAGGGATATGATAAATTAACTAACATAAATGGTGTATTTTCATTACAGATTGGGATGGAAGTTCCTATATATTAATAAGAAATGTCCTTCTCCTCACATTAGTGAATAAAGTAATAAATAACTTATAGAAACATATCAATTTTTGTTTATGTTTTCATGGGAGGAGAAGGGAATCTTGGTTGTTCTACAATATATTAAAGCTACATTTGGACTCATAATGGACTATAATGAGAGAAATATTAGGCCATATCATGGAGGATAATTGGTCTAAATGGTTACTCATGTATGGTGTCATATAATGACTAAACAATTAGTGGAATGGGATATGCAAATAGCTATAAAGATTCCCCATATAAGTATCTCTCCTATGAAGCCTATTGTATCCATGATATCGAGGAAGTAAAAAATTTACTTGGACATTAAAAAAATGAGTAGGGTACCTAGATCAAAAACTATTACTGGTGGGGTAGTATTCCTATATAATTGAAATTAATGTAATTTATGGAGGATAACACTTCATGTTGAGGAGGTCTTGAGGTTATTACAGACGAATGAGGTGGTCATGATAGGCTAGAGGACTGTGTTAACTCTTGAAAATATTTATTTCATGGTGTATCATAATTAGGTGGCAACTTATATTTTATATGTCAAAGTTCATTTTTTTCCCTGAAGGAGAGGTTATTTAATATAAGCTGAGTAATTGAGATATTGGCATCCCGATTAAAGAATTTAATAATGAAGGGTTTTGTAAAATCACTTCGTAGGTATAAATATGAGTAAATTACTTTTTTCCATACTGTCATTTTGTTATGGATCTTTGTTATAAAAAAATACTTAATTTTATAGGATTTCAAGGAAAATCAGTCATCCATTCCGCCAAAAACTACACCAAAGGGGGACTAATAGTAATTTTATACAATATATTGAATAAGAGGGTCTAACAATATGGATATTCAATTATAACAGAGTATATGTGGGTAGCGAATTTCGATACTCAATGAATTATTAAACCACCAGTTGAACTAGGAACTCTATTTGGAGCACAACCACCATAAGAAATCAAAATGTAGAAGAAGGACATGCCTTTTAAAACCTACCATCACAAAGTAATGGAGATTATGTATTATATAATCTTACTTATCCATTATGTACTTTTGTAGCCCAAAAAAAATCAATATCTTATATAGATCATTGTCATCATTTAATAGACATGGATGTTTTAACATCTTAATAGTATATACACTCCACACTACTAAAGGGGAAATATATGGATAAATAAATTATCATATTTTACAAATTAATAGAGAACAATCCATATTTAGAGATGTTGGTTATAGTCATCATGGATCCTGGGACTATATGAAACCATTGGAAAAATATTACTATAGTTTATGTGGATGCATGGGTAGTATATTATTCAATTGGGGTTTTAAATGATATATTATAACATACCTAAGGGTTTATGGACCAAATACTCCCAAAAGGGAAATCTAAATGGTCATTAGTTGTCAGGGTCCATGACAAATTTGGTTCAGATTCTAACCCAGCTACACTGGCCATTGTTCCAGTTTTACCAAGGTTTTGTGGATGATCATAGGATGATATTTTTATTTAATGATTATTCTTTATCTAATAATTCCATTATAAATTCTTTTATGAAAGAATGAGAGTGATCCTAATTCTTATGATATTATTTTATAATTATAAAATTCTATGATGGTATATATGTGGTGTTATTCATAATGATGGAATTGGGATGTGTTATCTATAAATGTTTTCTAGTCCTATCACTCCAATAGAGGTTATAATTCTGTTTAAATTAGGAGTGTTATATCAATGACTTATTTAGGAATTAATGCAAGTACACCAAAAAAAATTTCCTTCTTATGTGGATATAATAATCGAGTAGGTTATCATCCAAATGAATGGAGATGAGTATCCTAACCCATTATGATTTAGTCTTTTTATTATAGACATAGGAAAATAATAATTTTATTATTTATTTAAAAATATATGTAATGTACTGTTGTTGATCTTTAGGTTTCACCTATAAATGATCTTATTCATTACATTGAAGATGTCACAGATAAGTGAGATGATCCCACACTATATAATCCATGAGGTATTACAACTATACCTATTGAATCCAAGGAAGTTATTTGATAGAAATGGAGTGTGGTTTGTGTTTGTTGCCCAAGATCACATGAAAGATCAGGGGGTTTGATCGGAAAGGGATCTTACAGATCAAGAGGACATTGTTATTGAAGGTGGAGTCATTTCAGATTGTTTTCAAAATTATTGTGCCCAAAATTTTGAAGTGGTATTGCATCGTGAAAAGTGGGGTTCCTTGAAGGCCTTATGAAAATAGTGATAGGTCTTGAGTTTTGAAAGGAAGGGATACATGAGTTGTCTTCCACGAAGGATTTACAAATTCTAGCAGTGTGTTCTGTGATTATTATGGGGATCAAAAAGGAAGTTTTCTATAATTAATGTTTCATATATATTGTAAAATAATGGATTTTGTTAAGGTTGGATTATGTTCTCAAAGACGAGTAGCATAAAAGACATATCCATTGTTTCTATGAAATTATGAGAAGAGTAGCATCACAACACATTTATTTTTTGATGGTAGGCTCTACAACTATGATGAGCATCGCGAAAAGTGAATTTCATTGGATCATCGTGAAGGGGGGAGAACCGAAAACTTATTTTTGAAAGATCTTAAAATCACACTAGAGGTGGTGGAGATTCTAGAAAAAAACAATCCTATAAGTAAGAGGTTACCCCTTTAAACTCAACATGAATATTTCAGAGAAAATCTAGAATAACTCTAATTTTACAAAGTAAGGGGAGCTCTGTGAAATTGGGACTCTATGTGAGCTTAAGCATCATAAAAAGACTGTCTCTGTCTTGACAGATACCAATGATTCTATATATTGAGTTATTTTATATGATTGGATGCTTCACTTTGGTTTAGTGAGATAAACGAAGGTGGTTTGTTCTGCCATGGTAGAAGTGGTTCCTGAAGGATAGAGTTTTTCAAAGGAGCATCGTGAAAGGAAATTTTGTGCTTCATTTTTTCTATGAACAAGGATTTTAATGTGCATCAAATCTGGTTTTTAGTGCAATTAGAGTATCATTATAATCTAGGGTAAATAATATAATTCAAAACCATTGAAGTGACCATCATATCGATTAACTATGTTTGAGTTCTCTCCAAATAGGGGGCAAGCGGGTGTCAACAAAAGTGTTCTAAGGGACATAGCGTGCTATCCATAAATTCTTGTAAAGGGAGTGTGCCTTGCACTAAGGGACTATGTCTAAATTAATATACTCCACAACTAGGGATTATTAGTGGACATATTATAAGTACCCAACCTAAAACATTACATAATATTGAATTAAATGAATAATTCACATTGAGGATATTTTCAGGTTTGGAGTTTTATAGAATTAGGACATAACTATTACATCTCAAAAAATTACAAAGTAGACACTTATACTCAGTTTCCATTTTTTTCCTAAAATAAAAACTCTTGAAAAAAAAATTCATGTCTAGTTCTATGTTTTTGACAGCATGACTTTTCCTTGATCACATCCTTGACCCTTATTATCTTTAAGTCCTGTGAAAACATTTCAAAACATGGGATGAGCATAAAAAACTCATTAAGGGTTATAAAACAAAGAAAGAAAACATTAGTTCATAAATAAATACAAAAAATAAACTCTTTTACATAGCTCATGAAATAATAGGATCTATGAGTAACACATAGAAATCATAAATCATAATGATAACTTGTGGCATCCATAACATACTTACATTGTAGCTATCACAACTACTTAGGGAGTTACTTTGGAATACCCATAAGAATAAATTGCCTAAATCTCTTAGGAGAAACATTCATGTTTACCTCCATCACATTACCCAATGCATTGGAGAGATATCTTGAGCTCAGCTGCCCTAGGTTTATCACATAACCACCCACATATGAAAACAATGCCCAAGAACCATAACATAATCACAACTCATAACATAAGTATAAAGTAAAGATAGCATTACCACATTGTAATAACAATATATCATTTCAAGAAATTGAAATAATAAATAAATTATAAAAATCATTTTGAATACCAAAATACCTAAAAAGAGTATATGGTATTTGTTTTTTCCTTTTAAAAACATTACATCTTGTTAAGGAAGCCAATGATCAAATAATATTCGCGGTGGCGGAAAGGTTGTTGTCAACGCTTATGTTAAAAAAACATTCCTTTTTTTTTCATTTAGTAAAATTCTTCATAGAATAATATTTTCTTTTGTATGAAATAAAAATTAAAAGGTGTTTATTCAACATATAAAATAAAGTCGTGTATTAAAACAAAACATGCCCCAATGAAAGGAGATTGGGACGAAGTCCCTTACCTCATGTCTGACTTGACACGATCGTTATTTAATCACATAAATATTAAACTAAAGTTAATTTATACATTCTTAAGAACATTTTTCAAGTTTATTATTTCTTTTATATCACATATTATCATGTTATTAACATTATATAATCATTTATGTTAATAACATTCGTTTTGTCCATATTTGGTACTTGAGAAAAAATGAACACCTTATATTTAGAAGTTGTCTATGTGGTCAGTAGTCCATTATATCCGGAATGATATTAATTATTTAGATATCATATTTATAATATATATCCAGTATATATATATTTATTTATAACAGTACATATCATTTGGAGGTACGAAATGAAATGCATCGTTCATGGAGACGGTAAGTCATACGTACGCATGAACGCTACATTCATTTCTATTTCTTATTTTAATGGAATTAAAACATAATGATACATAATAATATTATAATTACAGTATAATATCATATATAATATCCTCAACGCCATCCTTTATACGTCCCACATATGGCATTAACGAGTTATTTCATTTTGAGGGGGTGATAGTCCGCACTTTCTCAAATGAAATTATCGCGTTTATCCATAATGGAAACCATAAAGTTATGATATAAAAGAAAAATATTGAAGCATAAAGAAAAAATAAAAATAATATATATCATATTTAATTATAGTGTCATCTTAATGGCCACCATGGTAGGTGGTAGGAGTTAATCGTACAATCATCGTTTCGTGAGGGGTTAGTTTTCCATCCACAAAAACAGTATGTTCTTCACCCACTAGATGGATGTGTGTGTAAGTGTAGTTAGAATACTTCTCATAAATACATACTAGTATATTTAGTATAATTTCTTTGTTATAAAATAAGGGAATAAAAATATTTTAGTGGTTGGAGAAGTAAAATAAAAGAAAATAAGTTAAGAGAAACTGTTACCTTTAATCAGGGTTACTCTCTTTGGTATGACCCAAAAGGGTTTCTTAAAGTGCCTTATACCTAAGGTAATGCTTCTAAGAGGAGGTGGGGGATGTAGGTAGATTAATTGGGTATTTGTTGGACAATACAAAAGGCTTGAGAGGTGTTGGGAATTGGTTTGAAGTGAAATCTTTTTAAAAGGGGGAGGAGGGGCTCTTTAGGAAAGTGTGAAAACATTATTTCATTATATAATGATATTCTAGTTCTAAAGGTCCAAAAATCATTAAAGTAAAATATTATATGACTCATGGTCGATATAAAATCATCCAATAAAAATTGTACAGGTTTTAGATATTTTTTTAATATTTATAATCTTATTTAATTAAATCATTTATTAATGATGTAAATACTGCATCATAATAGTGTCATAAATAATTTAATTTATTCGTTTTAGAATTATTATAAAAAAATACCATGACGTAGGAAATCATTTTATATTTAAAATGAATATTTATAGTCAAAAAGATAACTTATATAACACTATGAAAAAATTAATTTACAAAGAGATATTTGTTTATGCCATTTTTGCCTTTACTTTAAGTTAATTAAAATAAAGTGTCATTATCATTCATAAGTTGCTCCATGGGGTCTCAAAATCGTCCCAATGATTCCCATGGTTGGAAATTACTCATACTATACTGTTAGGACAATTTTTAAGGTAATTTGGAATTATTATAATCTTCTTTTTACCTTGAATTACCCTATTTACCTTTAACGGGTGTAAATAAAAATCCAAAGTTACTATTCACCAAATATTATTTTAATCTTATTGAACCAATTTTTACTTCCTAATAACAAAAATGTATGTTTTATTTTTTAAATTCAACTCACAGAAGTGTTAAAATTTCATTTTAATGAAAAAGTGAGCTTTTTAACTACTACTAAGTGGTTTCACTATTCATCAAAAATTGATGTCTTTTAGAAAACTACCAAAAATTCCGTGTAAGATATATATGATATTCCTAATTAAAAATTGATGTTTATTTTACAAAATTATAAACATAAAAGTTTCATTAATTAATTTAAAATTAATTCCCATTGTTAAAGAAAATCACGTGTTTTTAAGAAACAATAACTATCAAAAGATTGACACTTGTTTATATCCAATTTCAAAGTGAAATTAATTCCAATGACAAACATTGGATGAAATGGTAAAAATATATTATAATTACACTTCAAAACCAATTAAAAAGATAATATAACCATATAAATAAATTATATTAAAATTCACTTTTGAATTAAAATACAGTAATTTCACTATTCATTAAAAATTGAATTTTATCAGAAAAATACAAAAAATTTACCCAATGTAAATTTTGGTGTCCTGATTCTAAATAATAATTTTATTCGGTCAAATATAACATATTTAAGTGACCAAAACTATATTTAAAAAGGTTTCACCATTAAAATGTGGTAAATCGACCCTTTTAATGTAAATTATGCTTAATATTATATTCATTCACAATTTAAGCCTCTAAATTTTATTGGATAAATGTAAATACATTTGGAAAATATGTATAATAATATTGTAGTTAGTTTTTTTCATTCCCTCCAACACAAAGTCTAGGAGTTAACTTCCATTTAAAATAATAATAATATATTATTAGTGTGCAATGCGAGATTTCAAAGAACCTGTTATTGTGTATCGGGTATGCTATCGAACATAGCAACCCCTTTAAAGTAAAATTATTATTTAATTCACAAATATGAAAAAATATGAAATATTTCTTATTCTTTATTTACCTAGGATGTTACATCCTTCCCACCTTTTGGGAATTGCGCCCTCGCAACTATACTTATCAAAATAAGTGGGGGTATTTATCCCTCATAGAATTTTTAGATTCCCACGTTGCCTCTTCAACCATATGGTTTTTTCACAAAACCTTTACCTGGTAAATTACCTTATTCTGAAACACTTTCTCTATTCGATCAAGAATCTTGATTGGTTATTCCTCATAAGAGAGATTCTCTTCCAACTGAACTACCTCTAGGCTCAAAAAATGAGATGGATCTGGTATATACTTTCTCAACATAAAAAACATGAAAAACATTGTGTACCTGGGAAAAACCTGTAGGTAACGCCACTATGTACAAAACTAATCCAATGACCCTCGGAATCAACTTTCCCTTCTTACTAAAATGAATCACACGTTTCCATGGAGAAACTTTGAGAAGGACATGATCACCTACCTCAAAAAAAGATCCTTCCTCTGATTATCCGCATAACTTTTCTTCCTGCACTGAGTTGTTATCATGTGATTCTAAATCAACTAAACATTTTTTTCCATCCCTTCTACCAATTCATGTCCCACCAGCTTCCTTTCAACTAATTTATCCCAAAAAGATGGAGTTCGACAATGCTTTCTATATAATTCCTCAAATGGAGCCATCTGTATACTGGAATGAAAACTGTTATTATATGAAAATTCAACCAAAGAAAGATGTTGGTCCCTACTTTCCTGGTACTCTAATGAACAATCACATAGAATATCCTCCAAGGTCTGAATTGTTCGTTCTGACTGCCTATCAGATTGAGGATGAAAATTTGTACTAAAATTTAATTTAGTATCCAATGACTTTTTAAAGGCCTTTCCAACAGTTAGAAGTAAACCTGAGATCATGATAAAATACAATGGAGAGGGGAACACCATGAAAACTGAAGATCTCTTTAATATACAACTGAGAAAGTTGATCTAGAGATAATGTATCTCGAATATAAATGAAATGAGTAGATTTAGACAATCGATCAATAATAAGCCAGATTCCATTATTACCTCGATATGTCTTCAGTAACCCCACAACGAAGTCCATGGATATATTTTACCATTTCCACTCTGGCACCGGTAAAGACTAAATCATCACTTTCGGTAACTTCCGCTCTTCTTTAACCTGCTAAAAATCAAACACTTCATAGTAAAATTATCAATATCTCATTTCATTCCATCCCACCAGAAATACTCCTAAAGATCTATGTACATCATAGTACTGTCAGGATGAACTGAAAATAGGGAACTATAAGCTTCACATAACAACAAATTCTTCAACTGTGAATCCCAAGGCAGAAATAATCTTTTTCCAAATCTCAAAACACAATTATTATCAATTTTAAATTTAAGAAACTTATCCTTCTGAACCGACTCTAACTTTTTCTATAAATCACAGTATTCTTTATGTGCATGCTTAATTATGTCTGATATAGATGATCTTACTAACATCTTATACTACATAGAAGAATTTTATGCACCAATAACTTCTAGTAAAAAATTTATCAAATCAAAAACCAAAGGATCTTGTTCCAAACGTAACATAGTTAATGAAACATTACTTTTTAGACTCAATGCATCAGCCACATTATTTTCTTTTCCCAGATGGTAATGGATCATGCAATCATAATCCATGATTAATTCATGCCATCTCCTATGTCTCATGTTTAATTCATTTTGAGTGAATATATACTTAAATCTTTTATGGTCAGTATATATTTCACATTTTACTTTATAAAAATGATTCCTCAAAATTTTTAAAGCAAAAAAAATAGCAGATAATTTCAAATCATGTGTATGGTAATTTAACACATGTGGTTTCAAATAATGTGAAGCATAAGCGATTACCTGATCATTATGAATTATGACACAACCAAGTCCTTTCAATGAAGCATCACCGTAAATAACAAACTCACCATTTCTGGATGGTGGTGCCAAAACTGGAGCATTCACCAACCTTATTTTCAATTTCTAAAAAAATCATCACATTCTTTTGTCCAAATGAACTTAATACCTTTCAGAGTAAACTAAGCCTTGGAATAGATAACCGCACAAACCATTCAACAAACCTCCTGTAATAACCTTACTAACCATTAAAACTACGGAACTCTGTTATATTTGTGGGTATTGGCCATTCTTCAACAACTTTTGTTTTAGAAGGATCAACAGTTATGCCATTTTTTGAAATACTTTTAGCGAGGAAAGATATTTATTATGACCAAAACTCACACTTCCTGAATTTCCCAAATAGTTTCTTTCCTTATAAGGTTTTCTAGACAAACATTAAATGACTTTCATGTTCCTCTTTACATTTTTGAAAAACCAAAATATCATTAATGAACACAACAACAATCATATCCAAGAACTCACGGAAAATTCTATTCATAAGATCCATAAATACAGTAGATGCATTGGTTAAACCAAAAGGCATAACTACAAATTCATAATGAATATATCTATTATGAAACACAGTCTTCAAAATTTCTGCTTCATTCACTTTCAACTAATGGTACCCCGATCTGATGTCAATCTTTGAAAAATACTAAGCTCCTTGGAGCTGATCAAAAAAATCATCGATATGAGGCAAATGATACTTTTTCATAACAGTGATGTTGTTAAATGATCTATAATCAATGCAAAGCCCCATTGAACCATATTTCTATTTAACAAACAAGATAGGAGCACCCTAAGGTGATGTGCTAGGTCAAATGAAACCTTTATATAATAACTCCAGAAATTGCTTCATTAACTCTAAAAGTTCAATTTGAGCCTTTCTATAAGGGGGTTTTGAAATTGCATTAGCATCAGGAACTAAGTCAACAGTAAATTCAACTTCTCGGTTAGGTATAATACTAGGCAACTCATCTGGAAAAACATCAAGATACTCATTTACCACTGGCACATCATTAATCTGATCAGTTCCTTTTTCTTCAACAATATGTGTAAGGTAACATTAATTTCCATGTTTTACTAGTTTCTTAGCTTCCTAATATGTTATCAAAAGCAAGGGTTCATTCTTATACCAAAAACACCATTATGATAATAAACATTTTTATCATGGTAGTCAATCATTGCTTGATAAACAGGAATCCAATCTATAAATACCCGTAAAATTCATGGAAATGGTTTTTCTTAGTTTTCTTTGGAATTTTACAAGAATGCAGTTTCTGACAGCACCTGATTCGGAGGCCCGGTGTGCCTGGAATCATTTTCTAAAGTTTGGCTCGGGTACATTCAGTGAACGAATGAGCGGGGTTTTCTAACTTTTGAACTGGTGTCCGGAATCGAATTCCGAGGACACCGATGGAATCGCATCGCCGATATTTGCTTATAAACGCCTTTTCTGGAGTTGCGTTTGCTCGGGTGAGGTTTTTAATTTTTGGGGTTAAGTTAAGAAATAAAATAAAGTGGTGCGACAACTTTATTTTATTTCACTTAAAGCCACTTAAAGCCACTTGAGCTAAGTTAAGTGGATATGGTGTAACCCAAAATATCCTACCCACTTGGTAGGATATTTGTGAGGTGGGGTCCGCATTGGCCCCACCATTTCTTCCCTCCTAAGTAACGTACCCGCAACCCCCTCTTTAATGAAAGTCAACCGTGTGTTTTTCTGGTTAAGAAACGCCCCATTTAATTGGGTAGTTAAATTGTAACAATTAATTCTTCAAATTAATTATTCGTTACTTATCTTGATTTTCAAATTGTTGGCATGGGAATAACAGAAGACCAACACTTGTCTTTTGAGGGGTGGCTTGTTGAGAGGATTTGGAGAAAACTCTAAGGCCTGAAGATCCTCATCCTCCTTCACGAAAAACACGAAGAACGCGAAGAATGTCGGCCTTCGACGAAGGGAGACGAAGAACGCCGAACCCTTGAAGATCGACGACGCGATGCCGTGAACCGCGACGCCGATGATTCTCCTTCCGTGACGTTTCTTCCGCGACATTCCTTCCCCGCGACAATCTTCGATCAACAACCGATTGAGTTTGTCTGCGCAACGCCGTGAACCGCGACGATAGCGACACCCCTTCCGCAACTTGATGATCCTCTTTGTAGAGACCCGTATCCTGACGTACATGGACATTACATTACATTTGCGGAATACTTAGTACATAACAAAAACACACACACAAGGATCGTAATAGTTTAGTGTCTTTGGAAACTCGGAACGTAATCTTCTAATCGTGGTGAACGATCTTCAATATCTCCCATAAAGATCTTCCCTTTTTTTTTACCTAAAACCTTTCTTTATATCCTGGGGAAAAGAAAACATAAAAGGGTGAGCTCAAATGCTCAGTAAGGGTACACAAAATAAAAATAAATCACATCATATTCATAAGAACATAACTTTTGGAAATCTTAACCTGCAAAAGAGAGCATAATTTCATAACATGGGATAAATCATAGTAGTGAAATGAAATCCCAATAATCATAACTTAAAACATGAAACTTTGTGGCATACATAAATAATCATAGAGAATCATTTCTTGTTAGTCAAGACTCATTGCCAAGACTATCTTAGTGGACAAAGTCCCTTTCTGAATCGAGTAACCCTCGTTTCAGTCCTGTTTCACTGAACCGGTATAACCTACCATTTCAGCCATGTCTATCTCATGAGATATAAAATCTTTACCCAATGCATTGGAGGGAGATATAGGTCCCACCCATCTTATAATGAATCCTTTCTTATGTGTGCCACATAATCATAAATCATACATCATCGCATAACACATGTAACAAAAATGGGATTCTTGAAACATCATGACATCATAAAACAAATCATATAAGGTAAATGACTTCATAAAAATAATTCCCTCACAACATAATCAAATCAATGTAATAATAGGGATAAAAACATAACCCTTTATTATCTTAGATGGAAAATAATTTTGATAAAACACTTGAACTCCATTCTTGAGGAAAATATCCTTTCTTCTTCAAAAACACTTTTCTTTTCTTAACATGTCATACAATTATAAACTAAAAGAAGTTGATCAAAAATAGACTTGAAAACTTGTAAAGGAAGCTTCTTGGAAATAATGTTTTAAAAATCCATTCATGCCGTATAAGTTAAAAAAAAATTCTTCTCGTAGTTTTGTCGGAATAGTCAAAAAGTACCTCGTACGAAAAAACGACAAAAGATTCCTTTCATATTCTTTACTAAAAAGTCAACGAAGGGTAAAATTGGATTTAAACTAGTGTAAGTGGATGGAAACAATATTACATATTGAGGGAACATGGATGTGGATGATAAAATACACCCCAATAAATACTTATGAATAAACAATCTCGGATAAAAATGAGATTGTGATATTTCCCTTACCTTAGGTCCGACTTGCTTTGTAAGTGTCCGAACCTCCTGTATAATGATTTAAATCATGTTATTGACTTATTCCAGAATCATATTCATTGTTATTATATCATATATGGTCCACTTATGACTTTATATTACCTGTTCTATTGTAAATTCATGTTAAAGTAGCGTTTTGGGTAAAATCGTCTCATTTGTCGTTCGTGTTTTTAACTTGTAATTATTAATATGATTACTTGGATCATGATTACTTATATCCATAATGTAAAACATGATTTATATATAATATATATTCAGAATATATATATATATATATATAATATCGATAAATGGAATGAAATACACCGTTCATGGAGATGGTAGTCCGTACGTACGCATGGACGCTGTTTTCGTTTCCTTATTGAAGTGAATGGAATTAAGTAGATGACATACATATAAATTTACATAAATCCAGTATCATTATTATTTCATATATTAAATTAGTACTAATTATATATACTTTATAATCATTCATGAATGGTTAATCATTGAGAATGAATCTCATCGCGTCGTGGAGACGGTAGTCCGTACGTACGCACGAGCGATGATATCGTTCCCATGGTCGTGGAATTGTGTTGAAGTGTATGTAGACTATTTCAGTATCAATATCACTTTATAATAATCATATATAGTTACTCATTACACCATTATACCCATCCTTGTAAGGTTATGATGGAAAATAGATTACACCACGGCGTGGAGACGGTATTCCGTACGTACGCACGCGCAGTGATTTCCTTTTTCCGTAGGATGGATAGAAGGTTAATTAGAGTTTTTTCATAATAAAATATCAGTATGTAAGTAATACTGATGTTATTACTTTATCATGAAACAACTAAAGAAGAAGAATTTGAAGAAGAAAGAAATTGGAAAGATCGGTAATGGATATTACCTCTTCTTTGAAACGCCTCTTTGAATCCTCCACTTAGGGAACTAAGATTGGTCTTTGAAGAAGACCAGGACCTCTAGGATTATTCTAGGGAATTGGAGAAGGGATTTTGGCAGGGTTTGGCCGAGCTTGAGTGCTCAAATTGGTGTGAGGGGGAGGGGGAGGAGGTGCCCTTTTATAAGGGAGGAGAGGGGCACCTTAGGAATATCTCAAAATATTATTTTATATTAAAGTCAAAATCGGTTTATAATGGTTACAAAGGGTCTTATTTAGAAGCTAAAGTGGGGATGGGTCGAAATCCTATCAACCAATAGGATTTAGACAAGTTTAGGTTATTATTTTAACCTTATCAATTAGATTTAACTCTAAGTTAAATAATTTAACTTTTACCGTGTCTTTTTGTTTTCTTACCCTATATGGTTAATAAACTTACTATATCAAGCCAAAAGAACCCAAAGTTGTTTATTATTAATTTATATAATCTTATCTAAGTCATTTAGCCGAACCTTAGATTTTTATGAATAAAATAACAATTAATAATATAATATTTGATTTAAAAACTATTTTGTGTCAATTTTGACACTATTTGATATATGATTTTTGTGAAAGTCATAACAGAATTATATGTTCGAACCAAGTTTATTAAATCAACACTGATATATCATTGTAACCTATAAAATTAGTGGAATTCATAAAAAGTCTCAGATTACATTTATTTTGGTGTTTATAACATCAATTATGTCAATATTTCATTAATAAGATAATTACTGCATCATCTTTGTGTCATAATAAATGATAATTATTTAATCCCTAAAAATTCTACATAAATTCCTATGATGTAGATAATTGTATTAGCTTTCTGGAGATTATTCATGTTCGAAGTTTCATGAAGTGTATCACTAGATTAAAATTATTATACTTATAAGATTTAAGAAAATGACATGTTGTCACATTCTATGGTTTTAATAATAATTAAATTATTTTCATTGAAAAAATTTAATTAAATTAATCTAATCTGACCCTTAGGTGATATGGGTCGTTTTTTACTCATCCAATAGGATTTTGACATTTGTTAGGGTAATTTTAAAATATTATATTTACCCTTAATTACCCGATTTACCTTTAACTATGGTAAATAAAATTTACCGTAGTTACTATTCATAATTCCCAAAAATAAAAAGTATCCTATTAACATAATTTGGACCCGCTGATTCCAAATATGGAATCCATTTTTTAAAATTCAAAACACAGAAGTTGCAGAAATTAAATTAAAATTAATCCCGTTGTCGAATAAAAACGGGTTTTTTGTTTAAAACATTGCAAAAGATTGAATTGATTTAACCTATGAATTCAAGGTAAAATCAATGCTAATGACATACATTATATTAAATGGTAAAAATATATTCTATTTATACTTTAAAACCATTCAATATTATAATTTAACCACATAAGATATTACGATGAAAAAAGTTGTTTTTAATTAAAATATAGCATGTTTTTTACTATTCATTAAAATGTGAAAGTTACCAGAATAATATGAAAAATTTATCCAAAGTAAATTTTTATTTCTTGATTCCAAAGAAGAATTTTATTTTGTCAAATTGAACTTATAAAAATGTCAAAAACTAGATTTAAAGTGGGTGCACCATCAAAAGGCGGCAAAACTGCATTTTTTGAAAAATACTTATTTTACCCGAAAAATTTATTTTGTTCTTATATCATGTTCTAGAAAATGTGTAAGATGAATAATAATGTTATAAAATTCAAAATTTAGTTAATACTATTCATAACGGCTAGTTCATGACAATATTATAATAATATAACATTGTTTATTAAAACCCGGTATTGCGTACAACACACGCTATCGAGGAAGGTCGCGATTGCGTGTAATGCAAGCCAAGTCAGGGTTGCGTGTTGTGAAAGAATCCTTCGTTGTTTCGTATAACAGAATCCAACCATATTTCATTTATACATTTAATATATATATATATATATATATACTCAATGTTGCGTAGAATAACTATTATCAAAATTGTGTGTAACACGGTCCAAGAATAGTGTTGTGTATACTGCAAGCTAATACGGTGTTGTGTATAACACAAGGTAATCTTGGTGTATAATACAACATAAGACATTAATGAAATTAAAAAGAATATTTTTCATAAAATCTCGGGGTGTTACATTCTACCCCCCTTAAAATGAATTTCACCCTCGAAATTCGTCGGGGTTATAAATGGTTTACTACTCGAAAGTTTCTTTAATAGAAACCCACATCGTAAAAAGGAATACCAAAACCAATCTTTAAAAACAAAAGTATGAAACATAACAGTTACCCAAATAAACTAATCACTAGGTTTCCACATAGGTGAAGATATGGATATGGAAGAGAAATCTAACCATCATGTTCTGATGGAGAGTGGTAGAGAACATGGCTATGGAAAATCCAACAATCACAAATCCATAAATTTGTGACGATCTAAGGTACCATCTGATTAATCAGATATAAGAGCACTAGGACAACATTTTTGGTTTTCAAGATCTTTTCCCTAAAGTTGAAGAATTTGAATTAGAATAAATACTTACTTTATTTTGGTACAATCTCACTGTTGTTCGTGCCTTGAACAATTTCCACTTCATCTCTTAAATAAATGAAGTTGAATTTGTTATTCGTGAAGCATTAGCAGATCATGTGATAGAATGACAGGTCATTCCATCTGTCTCAAAAAAAGGTTAGCAAAAATTATATACATAAGTCGATCTATAGTGAGATTAATCATATATGGTTCCTAAAATGGACGTATACTTCATATATCATACTGCTTAATATAATAAAACTAGTTTCTACTAAACAGGGACTTCCTGTAGGCCAGTGGTAGGCGATAAAGGCCAGTCGCACTTTGGTTGTGGGTTTGATTTCCACAGCCTTGTCCGACGTGATGGGCTGTTGCCCGTCCTGCAGGTTGTCCTTTTTCTAAAACTATATTACTATAACATCCCATCAATAATATCGAGAAAACTTCTATCCTTAAACAATAGTAGCTTATGTCCAACGTAATCCATTCCAATCTTTAGGCTTATCCATAATACTGCAGTTCACTCTCATAACATAGTGAAAACGATTACCAGAGATTTAATACCATCGTTGATCCCCATATATCATAAGATATGTAATGTTGGTCACATTCCAAACATTCAAAGGCCTTAATCATGTATTCTCTTGAATACCTTAGTGAAAACATGAATGTAGTTAAAAGTTAACACTTTCCACATACCAAAATACTCAAAATTCTATATACTCAAACCATGATATCACTTAGTCCTTATATCAATCATGAGCTCATGAATACAATCAAACACCTCATTATCTTATTATTCCTTCATTATGCGCATATCATCTACTTTCCAAAAAAAATATCTGAATAACATTTCATGGTTACTAGTACCATTAATCATACACTTTAAAAACTCAGAAAAGACAATAGTGTAACAATCCTTAGATGTCTCTTTATTCCATAGTACCATGAGATTACTTATACAACATTACACTTGATAAACATGTAATCATTCCACTACCTTCTTAAACCATTGACCGAGCTTCAACAATTCTTTCATATCACATATCATTTGTAGTCTCTTCATCATTATCAACATAAATACTTCCCATACGACCATACTGATTCTCTTCATGAGACTTTCCCTTAGGGAATTGGTTTGCATAATTCCCGTACATTCCACATTTAAAACATTTAACCATTGTTGATGTCGTAGCAATACCATTATCCTCATCCATGGTGTTAACTGAACCTTTTCCTTTGAACTTACTTGCTTTGTGTCCTTCTTTTCCACACCCAAAGCATCTTCCAGTTCCTTTGAAACATTCTCCTTGATGCCTCTTCCCACATGATTTACATAGGGGAAATTGACCTTTCTTTCCTCTATGATCATCATGAAACTTTATCTTTCTCTTATTAGCCGAGTCAGGAAACTTACCAAATTTTACTTTATTGATCATATTATGAGATTGCTGATTCGGCATAATAATGATGTTTGGACTTCCAAATCCCATTTCATTTGGTTTCTCAGGAAGAATATCATTCCATTGTCCATCATATCCTCCATTATTGTGAATCATCTTTTTTCCAGCCATTTTCTAAATCCCAAAAAGAATAGTGTGAGAGGAAAAAATCATGCTAGGGAAAACAACATAATAAAGGGGTAGTACCCTCAATATCTAACATCTTAGGTTAAATTCTAAGATCGTTAACGCAATTCTAGGACTATAACCTATACGTATACTTAACCTTAGAGACATCCCTAGACATACCTTAGAAATATCTCTAGGGATCTCACTAAAGTTTTCGCATCCTAGTTTCCAAAGGTTGACTAAACCTTTCCTCTGATACCAACTGTAGAGACCCGTATCTTGACGTACATGGACATTACATTACATTTGCGGAATACTTAGTACATAACAAAAACACACACACAAGGATCGTAATAGTTTATTGTCTTTGGAAACTCGGAACGTAATCTTCTAATCGTGGTGAAAGATCTTCAATATCTCCCATAAAGATCTTCCCTTTTTTTTAACCTAAAACCTTTCTTTATATCCTGGGGAAAAGAAAACATAAAAGGGTGAGCTCAAATGCTCAGTAAGGGTATACAAAAGAAAAATCAATCACATCATATTCATAAGAACATAACTTTTGGAAATCTTAACCTGCAAAAGAGAGCATAATTTCATAACATGGGATAAATCATAGTAGTGAAATGAAATCCCAATAATCATAACTTAAGACATGAAACTTTGTGGCATACATACATAATCATATAGAATCATTTCTTGTTAGTCAAGACTCATTGCCAAGACTATCTTAGTGGACACAGTCCCTTTCTGAATCGAGTAACCCTCGTTTCAGTCCTGTTTCACTGAACCAGTATAACCTACCATTTCAGCAATATCTATCTCATGAGATATAAAATCTTTACCCAATGCATTGGAGGTAGATATAGGTCCCACCCATCTTATAATTAATCCTTTCTTATGTGTGCCACATAATCATAAATCATACATCATCGCATAATACATGTAACAAAAATGGGATTCTTGAAACATCATGACATCATAAAACAAATCATATAAGGTAAATGACTTCATAAAAATAATTCCCTCACAACATAATCAAATCAATGTAATAATAGGGATAAAAACATAACCCTTTATTATCTTAGATGGAAAATAATTTTGATAAAACACTTGAACTCCATTCTTGAGGAAAATATCATTTCTTCTTCAAAAACACTTTTCTTTTCTTAACATGTCATACAATTATAAACTAAAAGAAGTTGATCAAAAATAAACTTGAAAACTTGTAAAGGAAGATTCTTGGAAATAATGTTTTAAAAATACATTCATGCCGTATAAGTTAAAAAAACATTCTTCTCATACTTTTGTCGGAAAAGTCAAAAAGTACCTCATAGGAAAAAACGACAAAAGATTCCTTTCATATTCATTACTAAAAACTCAACGAAGGGTAAAATTGGATTTAAACTAGTGTAAGTGGATGGAAACAATATTACATATTGAGGGAACATGGATGTGGATGATAAAATACACCCCAATAAATACTTACGAATAAACAATCTCGGATAAAAATGAGATTGTGATATTTCCCTTACCTTAGGTCCGACTTGCTTTGTAAGTGTCCGAACCTCCTGTATAATGATTTAAATCATGTTATTGACTTATTCCAGAATCATATTCATTGTTATTATATCATATATGGTCCACTTATGACTTTATATTACCTGTTCTATTGTAAATTCATGTTAAAGTAGCGTTTTGGGTAAAATCGTCTCATTTGTCGTTCGTGTTTTTAACTTGTAATTATTAATATGATTACTTGGATCATGATTACTTATATACATAATGTAAAACATGATTTATATATAATATATATTCAGAATATATATATATATATATATATATATATAATATCGATAAATGGAATGAAATACACCGTTCATGGAGACGGTAGTCCGTACGTACGCATGGACACTGTTTTCGTTTCCTTATTGAAGTGATTGGAATTAAGTAGATGACATACATATAAATTTACATAAATCAAGTATCATTATTATTTTATATATTACATTAGTACTTATTATATATACTTTATAATCATTCATGAATGGTTAATCATTGAGAATGAATCTCATCACGTCGTGGAGACGGTAGTCCGTACGTACGCACGAGCGATGATATTGTTCCCATGGTCGTGGAATTGTGTTGAAGTGTATGTAGACTAATTCAGTATCAATATCACTTTATAATAATCATATATAGTTACTAATTACACCATTATACCCATCCTTGTAAGGTTATGATGGAAAATAGATTACACCACGGCGTGGAGACGGTATTCCGTACGTACGCACGCGCGGTGATTTCCTTTTTCCGTAGGATGGATAGAAGGTTAATTAGAGTTGTTTCATAATAAAATATCAGTATTTAAGTAATACTGATGTTATTACTTTATCATGAAACAACTAAAGAAGAAGAAGTTGAAGAATAAAGAAATTGAAAAGATCGGTAATGGATATTACCTCTTCTTTGAAACGCCTCTTTGAATCCTCCACTTAGGGAACTAAGATTGGTCTTTGAAGAAGACCAGGACCTCTAGGATTATTCTATGGAATTGAAGAAGGGATTTTGGCAGGGGTTGGCCGAGCTTGAGTGCTCAAATTTGTGTGAGGAGGAGGGGGAGGAGGTGCCCTTTTATAAGGGAGGAGAGGGGCACCATAGGAATATCTCAAAATATTATTTTATATTAAAGTAAAAATCGGTTTATAATGGTTCCAAAGGGTATTATTTCGAAGCTAAAGTGGGGATGGGTCGAAATCCTATCAACCAATAGGATTTAGACAAGTTTAGGTTATTATTTTAACCTTATCAATTAGATTTAACTCTAAGTTAAATAATTTAACTTTTACCGTGTCTTTTTGTTTTCTTACACTATATTGTTAATAAACTTAATATATCAAGCCAAAAGAACCCCAAGTTGTTTATTATTAATATATATAATCTTATATAAGTCATGTGGCCGAAACTTAGATTTTTAGGAATAAAATAACATTTAATAATATAATATTTGATTTAAAAACTATTTTGTGTCAATTTTGACACTATTTGATATATGATTTTTGTGAAAGTCATAACAGAATTATATGTTCGAACCAAGTTGATTAAAGCAACACTAATATATCATTGTAACCTATAAAATTAGTGGATTTCATAAAAAGTCTCAAATTAAATTTATTTTGGTGTTTATAACATCAATTATGTCAATATTTCATTAATAAGATAATTACTGCATCATCTTTGTGTCATAATAAATGATAATTATTTAATCCCTAAAAATTCTAAATAAATTCCTATGATGTATATAATTGTATTAGCTTTCTGGAGAATATTCATGTTCGAAGTTTCATGAAGTTTATCACTAGATTAAAATTATTATACTTATAAGATTTAAGAAAGTGACATGTTGTCACATTCTTTGGTTTTAATAATAATTAAATTATTTTCATTGACGAAATTTAATTAAATTAATCTAATCTGACCCTTAGGTGATATGGGTCGTTTTTTAGTCATCCAATAGGATTTTGAAACTTGTTAGGGTAATTTTAAAATATTATATTTACCCTTAATTACCCGATTTACCTTTAACTATGGTAAATAAAATTTACCGTAGTTACTATTCATAATTCCCAAAAATAAAAAGTATCCTATTAACATAATTTGGACCCACTGATTCCAAATATGGAATCCATTTTTTAAAATTCAAAACACAGAAGTTGCAGAAATTAAATTAAAATTAATCCCGTTGTCGAATAAAAACGGGTTTTTTGTTTAAAACATTGCAAAAGATTGAATTGATTTAACCTATGAATTCAAGGTAAAATCAATGCTAATGACATACATTATATTAAATGGTAAAATATATTCTATTTATACTTTAAAACCATTCAATATTATAATTTAACCACATAAGATATTACGATGAAAAAAGTTTTTTTTAATTAAAATATAACGTGTTTTTTACTATTCATTAAAATGTGAAAGTTACCAGAATAATATGAAAAATTTATCCAAAGTAAATTTTTATTTCTTGATTCCAAAGAAGAATTTTATTTTGTCAAATTGAACTTATAAACATGTCAAAAACTAGATTTAAAGTGGGTGCGCCATCAAAAGGCGGCAAAACTGCATTTTTTGAAAAATACTTATTTTACCCGAAAAATTTATTTTGTTCTTATATCATGTTCTAGAAAATGTGTAAGATGAATAATAATGTTATAAAATTCAAAATTTATTTAATACTATTCATAACGGCTAGTTCATGACAATAATATAATAATATAACATTGTTTATTAAAACCCGGTATTGCGTACAACACACGCTATCGAGGAAGGTCACGATTGCGTGTAATGCAAGCCAAGTCAGGGTTGCGTGTTGTGAAAGAATCCTTCGTTGTTTCGTATAACAGAATCCAACCATATTTCATTTATACATTTAATATATATATATATATATATACTCAATGTTGCGTAGAATAACTATTATCAAAATTGTGTGTAACACGGTCCAAGAATAGTGTTGTGTATACTGCAAGTTAATACGGTGTTGCGTATAGCACAAGGTAATCTTGGTGTATAATACAACATAATACATTAATGATATTAAAAAGAATATTTTTCATAAAATCTCGGGGTGTTACACTCTTCTTCTGCAACGGTCAATTCCGCGATGAACTCGCGTTCGATGACAACGTTGAGGTAGGGGTTGATTCACTTAAATCTTTGTGACTTATACCCGTGGCGTGTGATTAAATATTTGTTGTGAGACTTTTAAAACCGCTAAGGCAGTGGGTGCGAACCAACGAACAAGTCAGAACCCACCGCCCTTTTCGTTCTTGGTGTGCGGAACAGCGGACGATGACAAAACAAGCCGCACGGGCGATCTGAGGTCCTCACAGTGAAGGACGGGCTCCGGGAGGGCCATTGGTGAAGACGGCGCGTTTTTCTGACCATTGGAACTCATCCGGTGGTCCGCGGAACAACCCGATGGCGCGCTGCCGGGGAGAACCACCCCGGCTGAAGCCGCGGCGGCAGGCCGACCGTCTCTTGACCACGCGGGACCGGTGAAGGCAGGATGTAGTATCCCGGCCGCATCCATTGGCGAGAGGCGGCCCCCAACGCGGGGCCACAGATCATTGAAGGGGGCGGCGCCCCCCTTGCGCACCGCTCGGCCGTTACGGCCGAGCCGCCTGGCGACCGGGCCGCGCCCGCATCGGCCGGGCCAGGCCGCGCCATCTGGGTCGGACCCGGGTTGGGTCGACCCGGTTTGGGCCGACCCAGGGGGGTTGGGCCGGGTCGGTCCGGGCCCAGACCCCCCGTTTCCGGACCTATTCCGGTATTTTGCCCATATCTTGGGCTACGGACCTCTGATCGACGCACCGTTGGAGGCGATGTGATCCTTGGATCAAGACGGTCGTTTTGACATATTGCACTCAAGGATTCGGAGTACTTTAGGTTCGGCCGGGTTGGTTCGTACACCAAACCAACCAGGCCCTCGGAGCGGAAACGCTCATAACTTAAGCTCCAGACATCATATTGATGTGCCGTCGACTTTGATGGATTCCTCTAAGTGAGACGGATCTTTTGGCTTACTCCGCCCGAGGTTTGGATGCAGGTGGAGTACGGTCGGGTTGGTTTTGACTTAAAGACCAACTGGGCCCCTGGGACGAAAAAGCCAATATCTTCCAGACCGTGCATCCGATTGACGCGCTGTCTGTGATGTTGAGTTCCTATTGACGATACGGAACTTTTGGATACATCAACTCCGGACTATGTATCAGTTGATGTATCAGCCCTCAGCTCGTGGAGCGGACCCTTTTGAACGAGTTTGCTGTGTGCGGGAACCCTAGAGCTGGCTGCGACTGCGACGACAATGAAGACAGTACGAGAATCCTATGTGGGTTTCGTAGTGACCACTACAGTAATTTTTGGGATACATAAACTCCGGACTACATGTTAGTTGATGCATCTACCTCTTGGCTCGTGGAGGGGACCCTCCTGGAACGAGCATGCTATGTGCAGAAACCCTAGAGCCGGTTGAGACTTGAAGACTGTTGATTGATTGACTCGGTGTGTTACGGATAACCCAGTGGGAAGCGCTTGGTTATAGCAGTAGAACCACGGCGGAGGAGTGCTTGGTTGTAGCAACAGACCCGCGGTACTCAACAGAAGGAGTACCTCTGGAGGTTATTAGGGGAAGCGCTTGGTTGTAGTGGCAGACCCGTGGTACTCAACAGAAGTAGTACCTCTGGAGGCTATGAGGGGGTGCGCTTGGTTGTAGCGGCAGACCCACGACGGAGGAGCACATGGTTGTAGCGGCAGACCCACGATGGAGGAGCACTTGGTTGTAGCAGCACGGGGGAGCACTTGGTTGTAGTGGCAGATCCACGGCAGAAGAGTGCTTGGTTGTAGCAGATGACCTGTGGTACTCAACAGAAGGAGTACCTCTAGAGTCTATGAGGAGGAGCGCTTGGGTGTAGCGGTAGACCCATGGTGGGAAGCACTTGGTTGTAGAAGCAGGCCCACAGTACTCGATAGGTGGAGTACTACAACAGTCCAAGGTTAGAGGGAAGCGCTTGGTTGTAGCGGCATACCCACTTTACTTGATAGAGAAGGCGTTTCCCAAAAGCAATGGTTTCAACTTTATGATCGATCCTATGTGGGTCATTGCGGGGGTTAGTACCTATCGACCCTTTGTGGGTCCGACGACTTATATGAATCAGTGGCTACATCTGATCATCTCTATCATCATTTGAAGAAGTATACCTATGTGAGTTGAATCCTGATTTTATTCCTTTTGTGGATTGTGTTGTGCTATCCTGTGTGGATTATGTTTTTCATTCCTGTGTGGACTGGGTTTTTCTTGGGCTCAGATGTTGAAGCGAACTGAAATTGAAGACTTAGGTATATGTATGGGCATATACCTAAGCAGTGTCGGATGTTACTTCATGATTGTATCTTTCTTTTGTGGATTATCCTTTGTGGATTCTGGGAGACCTTCGGGGGTCTCGGGGTCCCTACTGAGTATCTTATACTCACCCCTGCGTGGGCTATGCCCGCACTACATTGTGTTGGTTGCAGACAACAGACATCGCTAATCGTGGTAGAGGCAAGGACCAGGTCGGTACCCGGAGGTGGACCACTGGGCGGGGCGTACTCAGAGCGAACTGCTGGACTGAGGAGCTGTGGAGGCTATCTGTACCCACCCTTCAGGTGGGACTTCCAATGGATGGATCGAGGCAGCGGCTTTACTTTTCAATTGTTGTTTTCCTTTTCCAGTTGTACTTTACTTCAGTTTGGGTTTGTATTCTGGACCACTTACTTTTCCGCACTTACTGTTGTACCCAGTTTTACTTAGTGTTTACTTCTTCTGCTTGCTTGCTCTGTGGTGTTTGTTTACTTTTCAAAGGCAATGCCTTGCCTTTTACCAGAATTTACATCTTTGGTGCTAGTCTCCAGCCCCTGGCCTCTGTAAGGCGGTCTTGGGGTAATCACGGCACGGGCCCCGAGGATGGGTCGTGACAAATTTGTATCAGAGGAGTTTGGTTCTACCACAAAACTTTGAACTCTAATCTTTTTCTATGTGAAGCAATAGTGTTAAGCATATTGGGTGTGGTTATCAGTCTAGGGAGTCCGGTGTTGGTGCGGTAGCCGACGTATCTGTACACCAGGACCATGACTTCTGATTTCCAACTTAATGCACCAAAACATTGATTGCATTGTGTTTCAAGTTTTGTTTGTGATTCATTTGTGTCAGCTCACCCGGTATACTGTTCTGACCGTGGCACACCTATTTCTTTTTCAGGATGGCCCCACAACGGCAGCCAGCTAGGGTTCCAAGAGTTGAGCGTGACGACAACCCATCGAGCGATGAGGCCTCGGTACAGGGCCCTTTGACAGCTGAGGCACAGGCGGTACCTCTACCCACCGAGCCACCAATGCTTCCATCCCTAGCCGCTGACGATGCACGTCGCCTTAGTGAACTGCATGAGTTTCAGCGCCAACGACCGTCGAGGTTCTACTGGGAGATGGACCCCCCAGGCAGCCGAGGATTGGCTGGAGGCAGTGGTACAAGTTTTCAGGTTAGTGAGGACACCAGTAGATCTCATGGTGATCATCGCAGCGAGCCTACTACATGGGGCAGCGGGCCGATGGTGGAGCTTGATGCTCCAGGTGCACGATGAGACATCTCTTCTCTATATAGACTTTGAGAGCCTCTTCCGCTGAGAGTTTGTCCCAGCCACCCTCCGTGTGGTGTGCATCCAGGAGCTTTTACAACTGCGGCAGGGTAGATTGACGGTCACCCAGTACTCTGTGAGATTTACCGATCTCTCGCGCTACTCGACAGACATGGTATGGGACCCATTATTCTGGGCCCAGACCTTTGAGTAGGGATTGAGGCAGTAGATCAGGGCATCGCTGATCTCCCTCAGCATTCCGACACTGGCAGGGGTACTGGAGCGAGCCCTTCTGATCGAGAGATTTCTTGCTAAGTATACATCAGCGGTGAGACCCACTGCAGGGCGGCACATATCAGAGTCTTCTGCAGCGGGCAGTAGACAGATGACGCAGGGGTCCAAGAGGACTAGACCTACAGGTGGTCGACCACATGACACAGGATCATTTGTGCGAGGCACCCGGGGTGGACACCGACTCACCATGAGCGGATAGTGTTACTCATGCGGCGGGGTTGGTCACATGGCTCGTGACTGCCCGAACCACCATGCCAAGGAGCAGCAGACAGTTGAGGGGCCACCCAGGAAAAGGCAGTGGGTCGACCGTGGTGGTCCTCAGGGAGCAGGAGGACGAGGCAGAGGAGCTGGCCATGCAGCTGGAGGTGGAAGACGCTTCGAGGTGTTGCCACCACCACCACCAGGAGGTCCACCCCGACCGCAGGAAACTGGTGGACATGGGAGAGCTCAGGTTCAGGCAGCTGAGGCCTACGATCATGGAGCTCTGGGAGCAGATTGACAGGAGCGAGACTAGCTCCAGACCTGGAGACTTTTTTTTATGCTGCTTCTAGCTTTGTTGATGTTTGTTTGTAGATTATTTGTGTCTTTGTACTTTGAGCTGTAGTAATAAAAGACACATTTCATTTGGTGTTTACCTTCATGTCCTCTATTTATGTTGTACTAAGAGGTTCCGGTTTAAAAACCGTTGACTTGACCCTCACTTTGAGGTACCTACTGGAGGAGACCCAGTTACCACACACTGATGCCGACGGTGTGACTCAACCCTTGGAGGTGAGAGTAACAGTTGGATCTCTTGGTAGTAGCATCTAGGCCTTACGATGTCATCCATGTTATAGGTTAGTATCATCCATGACGAGATTGACTGTATTAGGCGAAGAATGTGGTTCATCAAGGGGATGAGACCGGATTTCTCTTATCGGCAAAGAAGAAATATCAGCAGCTCTTGTAGGACCAGAAAGGTCTAGATCATCCAGAAGCGGATGAGGACAGCTCAGAGCAGGCAGAAGTCGTATGATGACAGGAGGTGGAGACCACTGGAGTTCGAGGATGGCGACCACGTCTTCTTGCGTGCCTCACCTCGACGTGGATTATGGAGAATTGGCTAAAGCGGCAAGTTGTCTCCACACTTCATCGGACCATTACAGGTCCTCAGCAGGATTGGAGAGGTGGCCTATCGCCTGGCTCTACCACATCAGTTGTACCGGGTGCACGACGTCTTCCACGTAACTCAGCTGAGGAGATACGTGCACGACCTGACACATATCATTGACCATGGGGAGCTGGACGTTGATGATAGGGCGACGTTTGCGGAGGTTCCGGTGGAGATTGAGGATCGACAGGAGTAGGTCCTACGTGGACGGTCGATTCCTCTAGTTCGCATCAGAAGGCAGTATGGGAACCTCCAGGAGAGAACTTGGGAGAGGGAGGCTCAGATGCGTGCTCAGTACCAACTTTTGTTTCCCTAGTTTATGATGTATATTTACGGGGACGTAAAGACCTGAGGTGGGAGTGATGTAAAGACCCGTAAAATTATAGGGAATTTTTTTTCTTAATTTTAATTGGAATTTTACAAGAACGCAGTTTCTGACGGCACCTGATTCTGATGCCCGGTGTGCCCGGAATCATTTTCTGAAGTTTGGCTCGGGTATGTTCAGTGAACAAACGAGCAGGGTTTTCTAACTTTTGAACTGGTGCTCAAAATCGAATTCTGAGGACATCGATGGAATCATAGCGCTGGTATTTGCTTAGAAATGCCTTTTCTGGAGTTGCGTTTGCTCGGGTGTGGTTTTTAATTTTTGGGGTTAAGTTAAGAAATGAAATAAAGTTGTGTGACAACTTTATTTTATTTCACTTAAAGCCACTTAAGATAAGTTAAGCGGATATGGTGGAACCCAAAATATCCTACCCACTTGGTGGGATATTTGTGAGGTGGGGTCCGCACGAGCCCCACCATTTCTTGCCTCTTAAGTAACACACCTGCAACCCCCTCTTTAATGAAAGTCAACCATGTGTTTTTCTGGTTAAGAAACGCCCCATTTAATTGGGCAGTTAAATTGTTACAATTAATTTTTCGAATTAATTGTTCGTTACTTATCTTGATTTTCAAATTGTTTGCATGGGAATAAAATAAGACCAACACTTGTCTTTTGAGGGGTGGCTTGTTGAGAGGATTTGGAGAAAAATCTAAGGCCTGGAGATCTTCATCCTCCTTCTTGAAGAACGCGAAGAATGTGAAGAACAAAAAGAACGCGAAGAACGTCGGCCTTCGACGAAGGGCGACGAAGAACGCCGAACCCTCGGAGATCGACGACGCGACGCCGTGTACCGCGACGCCGATGATTCTCATTCCGCGACATTTCTTCCGTGATGTTCCTTCCCCACGACAATCTTCGATCAACAACCGATTGAGTTTGTCTACGCAATGCCGTGTACCGCGACGACTATGACACCCCTTCTGTGATGCGACGATCCTCTTCTTCCGTGACGGTCAATTCCACGAAAAACTCACGTTCGACGACAATGTTGAAGTAAGGGTTTATTCACTTAAATCTTTGTGACTTATACCCGTGGCGTGTGATTAAATATTTGTTGTGAGACTTTTAAAACCGCTAACGCGGTGGGTGCGGACCAACGAAAAAGTCCGAACCCACCACCCTTTTCGTTCATGGTGTGCGGAACGGAGGACGACGACAAAACAAGCCACACGGGTGATGTGAGGTCCTCGCAGTGAAGGACGTGCCCCGGTAGGGCCATTGGTGAAGACGACAAATTTTTCCGACCACCAGAACTTGTCTGGTGGTCCGCGGAGCAACCCGCCGGCGCGCCCCGCTGGCACGGCGGCGCCGGCGGCGGCAGGCCGGCCATCCTGCGACCGCGCGGGACTGGCGAAGGCAGGACACGGCAACCCGGCCACGTCCGTTGGCGAGAGACGACCCCCACGCGGGGCAGCGGATCATTCAAGGGGGCAGCGCCCCCCTTGCGCACCGCTCGGCCGTTATGGCCAGGCCGCCTAGCGACCAGGCTACGACCAGGCCAGGCCGAGCCATCCGGTTTGGACCTGGACCCGGGTCGGGTTGACCCGGTTCGAGCCGACCCAGGGGGGTTGGGCCGGGTCGGTCTGGGCCAAGACCCCCCGTTTCCAGATCCTTTTCGGTGTTTTGCCCATATCATGGGCTACGCACCTCAGATCGACGCACCGTTAGCGGCGATATGATCCTTGGATCGAGACATTCGTTTTGACATATCACACTAAAGGTTTCAGAGTACATTGGGTTAGGCCGGGTTGGTTCGTACACGAAACCAACCGGGCCCTCGGAGCGAAAACGCTCATAACTTAAGCTCCGGACGTTTGATTGACGTGTCGTCGACTTTGATGGATTACTCTATGTGAGAAGGATCTTTTGGATTACTCCGCCCGAGGTTTGGATGCAGGTGAAGTACGGTTGGGTTGGTTTTGACATAAAGACCAACCGGGCCCCTGGGACGAAAAAGCCAATATCTTCCAGACCAGGCGTCTGATTGACGCGCCATCTGTGACGTTGAGTTCCTATTGAAGATACAGAAATTTTGGATACATCAACTCCAGACTATGTGTCAGTTGATGTATCAGCCCTCGGCTCGTGGAGTGGACCCTCCAGAACGAGCTTGTTGTGTGCGGGAACCCTAGAGCTGGCTGCGACTGTGACGACAATGAAGACAGTACGAGAATCCTCTTTGGGTTCGGTAGTGACCACTACAGTACTTTTTGGGATACATCAACTCTGTACTACATGTCATTTGATGAATTGACCACTTGGATCGTGGAGTGGACCCTCCCAGAATGAGCATGCTGTGTGCAGAAATCCTAGATCCGGTTGAGACCTGATGACTGCTGATCGAACAACTTGGTGTGTTACGGATAGCCCACTCGGAAGCGCTTGGTTGTAGCAGCAGACCCACGGTGGAGGAGCGCTTGGTTGTAGCGGCAGACCCGCGGTACTCAACAGTAGGAGTACCTCTGGAGGCTATGAGGGGGAGCGCTTGGTTATAGCGGCAGACCCGCAGTACTCAATAGAAGGAGTACCTCTGGAGGCTATGAGGAGGAGCGCTTGGTTGTAGCGAGAGACCCACGATGGAGGAGCGCTTGGTTGTAGCGGCAGACCCATGACGGAGGAGCGCTTGGTTGTAGCGGCAGACCCACGGTGGAGGAGCGATTGGTTGTAGCGGCTGACCCGTGGTACTCAATAGAAGGAGTACCTCTAGAGGATATGAGGGGGAGCGCTTGGTTATAGCAGCAGACCCATAGTGGGAAGCGCTTGGTTGTAGCAGCAGGCCCACAATACTCAATAGGTGGAGTACTACAGCAGTCCAAGGTTAGAGGGAAGCGCTTGGTTGTAGCGGCATACCCACTGTACTTGATAGAGAAGGAGTTTCCCAATAGCTATGGTTTCAACTTCATGATCGATCCTGTGTGGGTCATTGAGGGGGTTAGTACCTATCGACCCTTTGTGGGTCCGACGGCTTAGATGAATCAGTGGCTACATCTGATCATCTCTATCATCATTTGAAGAAGTATACCTATGTGAGATGAATCCTGATTTGCTTCTCTTTATGGATTGTGTTGTGCTATGCTGTGTGGATTACGTTTTTCTTTCTTGTGTGGACTGGGTTGTGCTTGGGCTCGAGGGTTGGAGCAAACTGGAATTGATGACTTAGGTATATGTATGGGCATATACCTAAGTAGTGTCAGATGTTACATCGTGATTGTATCTTTCCTTTGTGGATTATCCTTTGTGGATTATCCTTTGTGGATTCTGGGAGACCATCGAGGGTCTCAAGGTCCCTACTGAGTAGCTTATACTCACCCATGCACGGGCTATGCCCGCACTACATTGTGTTGGTTGTAGACAACGGACAGCGCTGATCGTGGTAGAGGCGAGGAGCAGGTCAGTACCCAGAGGTCGACCACTGGGCGGGGCGTACTCAGAGCGAACGGCTGGACCGAGGAGCTGTGGAGGCTATCTGTACCCACCCTTCAGGTGGGACTTCCAGTGGATGGCTCGAGGCTGCGGATTTACTTTTTAGTTGTTGTTTTCCCTTTCCAGTTGTACTTTACTTCAGTTTGGGTTTGTATTCTGGCCCACTTACTTTTCCGCACTTACTATTGTACCCTGTTTTACATAGTGTTTACTTCTTCTGCTTGCTTGCTCTGTGGTGTTTGTTTACTTTACAAAGGCAATGCCTTCCCTTTTACCGGAATTTATGCCTTTGGTGCTAGTCTCCAGCCCCTGGCCTATGGAAGGCGGGCTTGGGGTAGTCACGACACGGGCCCTGAGGACGGCTCGTCACACAATCCTTGCCCAAAATAACATCAAACTCTACTAGAGCAATAAAAATAATGTTTTCAGGTAGATTATTTCTGAACACAAGGACATGAAGGTTCTTATGTTTTATTTTTCTCTCAAAATTTCTTCTAGGTGTTTTTACCTTAAGTTATGTATTCATAACTTAAGATCGAATTCCCAATTCTCTAGAAAACTTCTCAGAAATGAAAGAGTGTGTAGACCCTAAATCAAAATACAGATTGGCATAATCTGAACACACAAATAGTGCACCTGATACTAATTCATTTGATGGCCCAACATCTGCTGAGGTAGTTTTTAATGATTTCACCACCACTTTCTTGTTGTAGTTTGGTTTCTTTCCCTCTGTTTAGTTCTTTGTTGGACACTCATTTTCATAATTACCCATTTCATTTCACTTAAAACATTTTACTGATTGTAAATAATATTTTTTCTTACCATTACCTCGATCTTTTTCAGTGCAATTACGATCCTTATGTCCAATTTTACCACACCGGTTGAACTTACTATAATTGAAAAGACATTCCCTAACATTCTTTTTACCACAATTTTTACAAAACTATAAACTTAAGATTCTTACCTTTAGACTTTTTTGAAGAGTTCTTCCCTTTTCCTTGCCACCTTGTCCTCTTATTCTGTTGTTTGTCAAAGAACACTTGATCATCGAAAAAATACATTTCTACCTTATCCACCCAATGAACAAGTTCTTTATAACTTTTTGAACTCACGAGAAGTTATATCCCTTCGATACTTTGGATTTAATCTTGAGTAAAAATGGTTGATTTTACTATCATGATCACGTATGAAATTTGGAGAATACCTTTCCAGTCGAGGGAAGTTTTCTTCATAAGAAGACATTGATTAATCCTAATTCCTCAATTCTAAGAATTGATTTTCCATCCTAAGACGAACCACCTTAGGAAAATATTTCATAAGAATAATACCTTTAAATTCATCCCAATCAATAGCATCAATCTCCTCACTATCCCAGATATTTTTCACCCTCATCCACCACTGATTAGCTTCATCTTTAAAATGGTAAATAACAAGACTAACCTTTTGATGTTCTAAATACCATATGACAACAAAAAATTTCTATTTTTCTTTAATATAACCTTCCGCTAGAATAGGGTCAGATGATCCTCTGAATGAATGGGGATGTTGCCTCATGAAATGCTCTACTACTAACATGTTCTTCTGTTATTGATCTGGCTGATCTCGTGCATGGATACCACCAACATTTATAGCCTGATTCAATTGTGCCATCACTATAACAAGCTATTAATTTCTGATTACAACCATCTCAGGTTGCTAATTTGGAATGTTTCCTTCCTCCCGATGTTATCCCAATATAGATGCCCTATTTTCTCTGTGAAAAACCATTCTGAACAAAGAAATATCTTTGATGAAGCAACATGGTAATATGTACATGATATATAATTTCAATATTAACATAAATTACTTTATAGATATTAATTTAACAATACCCTAACTCCTAAATTTATCTAAACCGACCTCTGATACCAACTATAAGGACCCGAACTTAAACATTACATAATATTGAATTAAATTAATAATTCACATTGAAGATATTTTCAGGTTTAGAGTTCTAGAGAATTATGACATAACTATTTCATCTCAAAAGATTACAAATTAGACACTTATACTCAGTTTCCATTTTTTAATAAAATAAAAACTCTTGAAAAAAAGAGCCATGTCTAGTTCCATGTTTTAGACAACATGAATTTTCCTTGATCCCAACCTTGACCTTATTCATCTTTAAGTACTATGAAAACATTTCAAAACATGGGATGAGCATAAAAAGCTCAGTAAGTGTTATAAGACAAAGAAAGAAAACATTAGTTCATAAATAAATACAAAACATAAACTCTTTTACATACCTCATGAAATCATAAGATTTATGAATAAGACATAGAAATCATTAATCATAAATATAACTTGTGACATCCATAACATACTTACATTGTATCTATCACACCTACATAAGAAGTTACTTTGGAATACCCATCAAAATATATTCCCTAAATCTCTTAGGAGATGCATTCACGTTTACCTATTCCACGTTACCCAATGCATCGGAGAGCTATCTCGGGATCACCCATTCAAGGTTTATCATGGAACCACCTGTATACGTAAACAATTCCCAAGAAACATAACATAATCAAAACACATAACATAAGTATAAAGGATAGATAAAATTCCCACATTGTAATAACAATATATCATTTCAAGATATTGAAATAATAAATCTATTATAAAAATAATTTTTAATACCAATATACTTAAAAAGAGTATATGGTATTTATTTTTCCTTTTAAACACATTACAGCTTGTTAAGGAAGCCAAAGATCAAATAATACTTGTAGCGGTGGAAAGGCCCTTGTCACAGCTTACGCTAAAAAACATTCCATTTTTTGTCGTTTAGTAAAACACTTCGTAGAAAAAGATTCCCTTTGAATGAAATGAAAGGTCAACGGTTTTTATACAATATATAAAATAAATTTGTGTTTTAAAACAAAATATGCCTCAATGAAAAGAGACATAGACAAAGTCCCTTACCTCGTGTTCGACTTGACTCGATCGTTCTTTAATCTTATGAATAATAAACTAAAGTTAATTTATACTTGCATAAGAAACTTTTTCAATTTTATTATTCTTTTTATATCACTTATTACCATGTTATAAGCATTATGTAATCATTTAAGTTAATAACATTTGTTTTGTCGATATTTGTTACATGAGTCAATAATGAACTCCTTATATTTAAAAGTTGTCCATGTGGTCAATAGTCCATTATATCCATAATGATATTCATTATTTACATATCATATGTATCCTATATTTCCAGTATGTATATATATATATATATATATACTTATAAGAGTACATATCATTGGGAGGTAGGAATGCTACATTCATTTCTATTTATTATTTTAATGGAATTAGAAAATAATGATACATAGGTATATTATAATTCCAGTATAATATCATATATAATATCATTAACACCATAATTTATACATCCCACATATAGCATTAACGTGTCCTATCACTTTGAGGGAGCGGTAGTCCGCACTTCCTCAAATGAAATTATCGCGTTTAACTATAATGGAAACCATAAAAGTATTCTATAAAAGAAAAATAAATAATCCTAACGAAAACATGAACATAACATATATCATATAAAAATATAGTTTCATCTTAATGGCCAACATGGTAGGCGGTAGGATATAATTAGACAATCATCATTTCGTGAGGCGTTAGTTTTCCATCCACATAAACTGTATATTCTTCACCGATTAGATGGAGGTGTGTGTAAGTGTAGTTCGAATACTTCTCATAACCACATACTAGTATATGGAGGATATTGGTTTTGTTATAAAATAAGGGAATAAAAAGAGTTTAGGGGTTGGATAAGTAAAATAAAAGAAAATAAGTTAAGAGAAACTGTTACCTTTAATTTGGGTAACTCCCTTTGGTATGAACCAAAAGGGTTTCTTGAAGTGCCTTATACCTAAGGTAATACCTCTAAGATGAGGATAGGGATTTAGAGAGCTTATGTTGGCAGATTATGTACTAGCCAAAAGGTTTTAGAGGTGTGAGGAATTGGTTATAAGTGAGAGTTTCTTATAAGGGGGGTGGGGGGCTCTTTAGGAAAGTGTGATAATATTATTTTATTATATAATGATATTTGGTTTCTAGAATTCCAAAAATCATTAAATTCAAATATACGATGACTCGCGGTGAAAATAAAATAATCCAATAAGAATTGGACAGGTTTTTGAAATTTTTATAATATTTATAATCTTATTTATTTAAATCATTTATTAATGATGTAAATACTGCATCATAATAGTGTTATAAATAATTTAATTTATTCGATGTCTAAAAATTATAAAAAAATACCATGAAGTTTGAAATATTTTTATATTTTCATTGAATATTTATAGTCGAAAATATAATCTATATAGCACCATGTACAAATTAATTCACAAAGAGATTTTTGTTTTTGTCATTTTTGCCTTTACTTAAAGTTAATTAAAATAAAGTGTCATTATCATTCATAAGTGGCTCCATGGGGTCCAAAAATTGACCCAAGGATTATCATGGTCAGACATTACTCATCCAATAATGTTGGTACAAGTGTTAAGGTAATTTTGATTTACTATAATATTATTTTTAACTTGAATTACAGTATTAACCTATAACTGCGATAAATAAAAGTCAAAAGTTACTATTCACCAAAAATTATATTCATCCTATTGACCACATTTTACTTACTAATAACAACAATTTATTTCATATTTTTGAAATTTAATTCACAAAAGTAGAAAAATTTCATTTAAATGAAAAAGTCAGTTTTTTTAACTACTACTAAGTGGTTTCACTATTCATCAAAAATTGATGTTTTTTAGAAAAATACCAAAACTTCAGCCTAAGATATATTTTATATTCTAAATAAAAAATATTATGTATATTTTACAAAATTATAAACATATAAGTTGCATTAATTAATTTAAAATTGATTCCTATTGTTAAAACACATAGCGTGTTTTTAAGAAACAGTAATTATCAAAATATTGACAGTTGTTTATGTCCAATTTCAACGTGAAATTAATTACAATGACCAAAATTGGATTAAATGGTAAAAATATATTCTAATTATACTTTTAAACAAATTAAATATATAATATAACCATAAAAATAAATTATATTAAAAGGGGCTTTTGAATTAAAATACAGTATTTTCACTATTCATTAAAAATTGAATTTTATCATAAAAATACAAACAAATTACCCAAAGTAAATTTTGGTGTCCCGATTCTAAAGAAGAATTTTATTTGGTAAAATATAATATATAAAAGTGACCAAAACTAGATTTAAAGAGGGTTCTCTATTAAAAGGTGGTAAATCAACCCTTTTAATGTAAATTATGCTTAAAATTAAATTCATTTACATTTATGCCACTAACTTTTATTGGATAAATGTAAATAAATTTAATAAACATTTAAAATAATATTTTAGTTACTTTTGTTCATTCCTTACAATAAAACGTCTAGGAGTTAACTACCATTAAAACTAATAATATTATATTTTTAGTGTGCAATGTAAGATTTCAAAGAAACCTGTTGTTATGTATCGGGTACACTATCAAACATAGAAACCCATTTAGAGTAAAATTAATATTTAATTAAAAAATATGAATAAATATGAAATATTTATTATTATTTATTTACATGGTATGTTACACATATGTACGACCGACACACTATCGGCGCATTCTCCTTGGACCAGCCCTTAGCGATGAACTAGGTAAAACTGCTTTGTCATCTCCTTGCATGTGATTATTTGAAAGGTTTAACCGGATCGAACCAAAGTGGGAATATAGTCTATCTCTTTAATATGAAAAGGTTGACACACTTATTCACACCTCCCCTCTCAGGTTTTCTGAGGTCTTTCAATACCATCCATGAGTGATCTATTCTGAGATTATATTTCCCATTTTGAGAGAGACTCTAAATAAGATCAAAATGATATAATTTCCTAATGATCATCCCAAAAATATGTGTGAAGGTACATGAAGAGGTTAATTTCATTGAATCCTTTTAGAATTTTGTACGAAGGCTCACATGTTTCACCATATGTTCATGACATTGGGATATGATGGGCCTGATTAAATTTACAGTCATGAAGATTTGAAAAGGGTAATTAACATTAGGGAGAACATTAGTGTCCTATATTTATATGTTTTTAACATAGAATACAATGTCCAATTAATTTAACGTTAAATAATGATACTTAATAAGGCTTTATAATATTATGTGTTAGTATCATAATAGTTTCTTTAGGTTATGGTAGGAAGATACTATGTTGAGTGAATCCTTTATGAAATAAAATAAGTTTACGAAGAAGTTTCTATTACTGAAAAGGTTTTTTGAAGAAATAAATACTAGTGGATGTGGATAATAAGGGATACATGGATATAAATTCTAGGGAATATGTATTATGTCTTGAAGAATATGTAGAATTCATAAAATTGGATGAGTTACAGTAAGCTATGAAAACATTAGACATAAAATTGATTCACATTTGGGAATAAGTTGATCTCTCTCTATGTAAAAGATATTTTTTAAAATTGAGTCCTTCTATTATGTATAATTTATATAAAATATACTATGTAATATGGATACTCCTTGATCGATTCTCAAATTATTTATCAATGAATGAATGAAAAGTTTCCAGATCATTATCGAAATTCCCTACCATGTCGAGTAAAAATCGATGATAATCACTACTGGAAAAATAACCTATACCAATGGTTTGGAACTGTTGGTATAGGCCTTCAAACTGTTGGTATAGCCTATACTAATGGTTTGGATGACTGTGGCCAAGTAATCCATGGGGATAGGTCTATACCAACAGTTTTGGGAAAACCGTTGGTATAGAACTATACCAACGGTTTTCAAAACCTTTGGTATATGTAATATGAAAATCTATACCAACAGTTCCATAAAACTGTTGGTATGTGTATTTCAAAAAAGCATTCGGTGGGATTTGATCCCAGGACCTGTAGTTTATAATTCAACGACCTACCCACTAACCTAACATGACTTTTGTGAACATAATTTCATAAATATATATATTTATTATCATAATTATCTTAAATTTTGATTTATATAATGGTCTCGGTAAGAAGATTCGATAAACAATCAAAGCACTTATACCAATGGTTTATCCAAAACCTTTGGTATCGGTCCATATATGTGACCTATGCCAACGGTTTTGGCCAAAAAGTTTGTATAGGTCCAAATTAATGAACTATTCCAACGGTTTGGCCAAAACTATTGGTATAAGTCATGTTTCCAGTAGTGAATATAATGACAATTATAAGGAATAACATTTATGTCAACAAATTCATTTAAATTTTATAGGAAATTAACCAAATAAATCATAATTTCAAAATTAATAAAATCAATTGATGATGTGTGGGGTGTCTCTTTATCATTTATAAATTCACCTTTGGATGTGCTGGAATCTATATAATCACCATACAATAGGGTGATCCTTTGGAGATGCAAACATTCTTCCTGGGAAAATTATCCAAGATTCATATATGAAAACATAAGATTACTACAGACTATAGTTGAGTTATTTGAATATGATGGATTTATCTTAGGCATGTTCTTGTGGGAGAGTATAGAAAAATGTACCATTATAGAAAAGTTGAGTTTGTCCTTTCTGATAAAAATGATTACTCCAAAGAATGTGATCATTTATTGGTATAAGAAATTATAAAGTCACCATGCACAAGAGATAATATATTAAGATATAAAGGTTTACGCATAGGAACGTAATCATGGATTGGTATATAAAAATTGAAAATAATTATAAAATATAATTTTCCCATTAATATATGATGATTTTGGAAAAAGAGGGAGGAAATTTATTAAAGTAGGGTACTTCTAAAATGACGGTTCCAATAATAAAAATGGGTCACGTACCCATTATGATGATTAATTTTTTTTCTTTGCTAAAGGACCTAGTAAAATTGATAAAAAGTCTCTAGGACCATATATTGGGCCTTGAAATAATCATTATCCAAATATATTATATCAATTACTTTTTTCCCAATCCTTGTATAGGGGAATATTAGTTGGAAGAAGCAAGGTTTTTTCATTTTCTTCCCTTCAGGGTTTTCGTACCAATTAGATTTATGTATATTTCCTTAGGATGATTAATTCCATGTAAGTAAAACTGATATAGATGGTGATTAAGATCATATTTCCTTATCTAAAATTTTAGACAGCCTGTGTAATATAATAAGCATGTGAAACCCCATGTAAATGGATTTATGATCTTTACGTAAACACCCTAGGTATATGTGTTAATGATTTAATATCATAATGCTCTAACTATTGGTTATTTAATTATAAGGTCGTGTGATGGGGACCATTGATGTATTAGGAAGATGATCTCTTACTTTTTCTATGGAAATTATTACAATGCATGAATGTGTAACCTCCTGGGTATTCATATCTATATTAATATAGAGGTTTATGAATGTGTAATTCATGGCTCAAGATATTTGAGTATGTAAATGGGGGATGAAGAAATTACACTAAGGATAAATTTTGACCAAATTCATATAATTGTTTCTTTGAAAAAATTTCTGGTGTATAAAAATATTAGAGCTCTTTCACCATATGATAAAACATGCCTCTTTTTTGAGGTACATTTGTGGTGCATGTATGTAAATCATTATTAGAGGAATTTACGCATGTCCTAACAGTGGTATTCGTTGGAGTTAATAAATAATCATTATTGATAACCCTGAAAGTATCATAAGGATTCCAACATGTATGTAATGAAGTTGGTTAACAGAATATATAATTTTCAAGTACCATTCAAGCACCCTAAAAATTTTAATTCACTATATATTGAACACATTTTTATGTTTAAATGATACAAACTAAATTCTATAAAACACTTTCCATGATTTAGGTGTCCAATGATCATTCCATGGATTTTTCTTAGGAATGTGTTCATGGAGTTTAATGTTATTATTCATGGACCAAAAAGTAATAGATTTTATGATCAGATTTTTTGGAATGGATATAAATTGTTATATTTATCTTCCACATAGAAAATCAAATATTATGGGGTGCCCCATGATAAAATAGTCCCTTTTGGATCGGGTTGTGTGCAATTTTAGGTCAGGATTTCGTGATAATATATGGAGATGTAACATAATAACATAGATGAGGCTGAAATGTTAAATGTAACCAATATGGTTAAATATGGACTGAAAATTTCCTAAATAATGAATAATAGTATTTTAATTAGAATTTTATGAGATGATAAATTATGATGAAGATGGTAACTGAATACATTAAAATAACGAGTGCCATATTAATTTTATTGGAGAATATGAATATTATAGTTTATCTTCCATTGTATAAAAAATTAATTTTGTTAGAAATACATATTTTGGAAATTTATATAGATCTATATGGATTCCATGTGTGCATAGTCAATTAAACGTGTCCTTTAGAGCTGAAACACACGTTAACAATATCAATGGAATGTTTTCGGTGATCCAAAACATTAAAGACATGAGATATGATTTGTAGATAAACGAAAATAAATAATTTTTATGATAATTTTCATTTCAAGCTAATCATATCGGTATTGAAATGATACTTTAAGGAGTAGAAATGTATGATGATATATGGTTGGGTATAAAACACATGGTTCTGAAGCCACCATATATCCTTAAATAATAGGAATCCAGCTATATGTAGTTATTATAATAGATAATCCCTTCATTAATATAGATATTTTTAATGGGTGTTGAATTATTTATCATGAAATTATATTCAATCAAGAAAATGATGATATTTTGTGTTTGGGACAACTATTTTTTATAGCTAAATTTAAATATAGGGGGTCCAAATCCTTGAATTTTTAGTAACAACTGGTGAATTTTAACATCGTTTAGGGAATGATATGTTTTATAGGCTTACATGTATCTAATTATCATGTAATATAATGGGGAAAAAGAATTATACATGGTTTTTTGTCTTGAATGATTGAATATTGTATAATATTTAATGTCACATGAAATTGATTAAATTTCATAATGTTTAACATCATATGAAAAAGACTCATGTGTACTGTAGTGTAAGGTATTCTAAGGAGTACCTCACATACAAAAAAATGTTACTTCATTTTAAGGATGATCCCAATGAAGTAAAATTAATTTGAATGTGAAGGATAAAAAAAAGATAAAATGGGAATTAAAGTTAATGTGATTTGTTGTTGGTAATTAAACATTATACCCATACATCAAAATATATCTTGAATCACAATGAATTAAAGCAAACATAGTTCTTATATCATACAAACATGATTAATCATGGGCTAGATGGAACATAACATTATCGTGTTCTAAGTGATACTAGAGCTAAAAAATCCACAACAAACGTGATATATTGTAAATGGGTAAATATTAACAAAACGTTTTGCGTAAAATAATCAATCTAGAAGAATATTTTGTACTTTTTTTCTCAATCATAAGTAAGGTGATTTTTTATTAAAATATAGTATCCCTAATTTGGAAAATTAAATCAAATGAATAGTATTTTATTAAACATGTATGTAAAAGAATTATAATCCATACATTGATCATCAATTGGTAAAAAATTAATGTATAATTAGTTGAAGGTAAAATAATAAATCAGTTAGAAAACCTTTTTACGTGAGAAACAAATTTTGTTTCTTAATAAATGAAATTAATCATTACTAATAAAATATTTTAATGAGATTTTTGGGTAATATATTAAATAAAATTAATTATCATTGATAATTTTTTTACATATTAATGAATGAGAATAAAATCACATTTATGGTTAAATATTCCATTGCTATAAAAATGGGGTTTAAATTTATTTGTGAATGAATATTAAAAATAATTTTTTCCACCTTTAAAAATTTAATATCCAAAATTGATTCCATTTATAGATTGAGAAAAATAAATATTATGAAATTTTTGTGGGTGATTTAAATTAACCAACTCTTTTATATACATTCAATTCCATTACATGTATAAAATTTGATATATACATGTGTTTATTTAAGAAATATCAATATTGAATCTCCTTCATCCATTGTTTAAAAGGTAATGAAATTGTATTACATGTGGTTGAAAATGGTTATAGTATTTCCTAGATAAAATGAGAACATTTAGGTTCTGTTATTGTAATCTAAAATATGTTTCCTATCGTGTGAATAAATTATACTAAAAAATTATATATTATTACTGAATATTAGGTTTTTGGGGTTGATAAACATTTAGAATTCTATTCCTGAAGTTCACACTTGGCGATCTCGAGTACATGCTACCACGGGGGGTTTCCCACCAATAAGAACAACACATGTTTTAGGTGTTGTTGGATTTTTTCAATCTATGATTGTCTATATTGGTCTCCAGATTTTATATTTTTAATAAATGTTTTAGTTTGATCTTATATATTGATGTATGGAAAAACATATGTAATTTAATTAATGTAAAGGTATCTTTTTTGGGTGAAAAATTGATGGGATAACATTTTTAAATGATGAGGATATAATATATTACTTCTGAGTTGAGTAAAATATATTTTGTTGGCCTAGGTTGACCGGGATTGTAGTACCTTCATTAAATCAATGCTCATGATACAAAAAGGAATGTCCATCCAGCATGGTCATGAAATATATAAAGCGTAAAAGGTATTATAACACAAGTGTGCATCAATGTTTATGTGATATCATGAGAAAAATAGATTATATAACATAGAACTTGTTCAATGGAGTAATTTGAAGTTAAAAAATTCCTTATTTTCATAGAGGTCATGATTACTTTCTAAACTCAACTCTTGGTCTATAGGTTTGGATCACTACTATAAGGACAAGAGCCTAGAGTGTAACAAACCAATTGTATCCACAAGTCTGAGTTATCTGGATGAATTGGAGTTTATGATGATGTGGGACCCATGTGAGGGGGCCAGTGAATGTTTGAGTATGATTGATCAAACATAAAAATAATTCAAATATATAAATCAAGTTTAAAAACATGATGATTAAATTTATTTCTCAAGGTATTCATAGGTTTTTTTGTCATAAATGTAAATATGAGAATATATAATTTTTTGAATAAAAATAACACATTTAAAGTTCATTAAATTATTTAGGGAGATTACTGGATGATTTAATGATTCATATTGTATCACGTAAAATGTCAAAGTTCTACAAGTGAGTGATAAAATAGTTGTTGCATTTATGAAAATTTATTAAGATATAAGTTCACACAAATGTATAAAATGAATATTAATTCATTCCAGAGACCAAATTAAACTTTTGGAAAATTTACCCTTGGTATAAAAATCTACTTACTCCTTTTAAATAGTAATCTATAACATTAGAAAGAATTTTAGGAGATAATATCTTCCCTCCTTCCCTTCCAAGCTCTTAGAGAAAGATTCCATTGGAATAAAAAGGATGGATTAATAATGATTTCGTGATTGAGTTTGTGTTCTTCATGAGATCAAAGTGAAATAATAAAGATCTCTGATTTCCCATGACAGCACTTAGGAATCATACATCTATAATCCATGAGCTATGGTGAAACTGTGGAGGATCTAGAAGATTCCTATATTGGAAACTATTAGCCAAGACACCCAGTTAGCGAGAGAAACATTTATGTGATTTCAAATTAACAATACACCATTTAAACATTCCTTCATTTGTATTTTTTGTATTAATGTAAAATCTCTCACAGCCCATTATGAAATATAGGAAATAGATTTTTTATTAACTATTCTTTAACATTAATATGATGATAAAATTTCAATATGCACATTTTTAGGCTTCTGTTGTCACTAGGTTACATCAATTGTTATCAGTGAGAACGTATAATTATTAAAATGAAATAATTAAAAAATATAATTAAATTTTTAATGATTTGAAAATATGGTTTAGATATGGTCTCAACATAACAAAAACTACAATGATATGAGTTCATATCACAAACATATGAACAATCATTGATCGATCAGTTTTTTTATAAAATTTATGACAAAAATTTATGTTTTAATTTTTCTTGTATGGTAATGGATACCGTTGTGATGAATTGTTTTCCTAAGCATGATATGAGTACGTTTCCTGTTAGTGTAATATAATGAAACATGGTTGGGGTAGTCTATTGATAGTACAAGATTGTTAGGATTGGCTAATTTGTTAGAAAAAAATAAAATATGAGTAAGATGTTTCTATTGGAATATTGTTTTTTTAAATGATAATAAAACATGTTTTTGCACAACCAAATGGGCATTGACATGTTGTCCCTCCCCTTTAAGTGGTAGATGATTTTTTGGACACAACATTAATTTAGATGGTCCCACATATTATATATTACATATTATAATATATATTGTGTGATTTTTTAATGGTAAACTGAGACCTTTCCCGGAAAAGCAAGACCCCTTTATTAAAAGAATACATTACACATGTCTGAAAATAAGAGATTTACATTTATCCCTCTTAAAAAGTGGAAGAAGATCACGTGGAACCTGATTTTCCCATTGAAATACATGACCATTAATACCTTTTCATGCAAGACCATCTGCATGCACATTATCCTCGTGATATATATAGGTAACAATATAATCCACAGTGTAAAGAAAATCCAAACATTTGGTCCATTTATTGGTGAGCTTCCAAGAAAGATGAATAGAACCTAATCGAATTGCAAGAACAACAGTAATAGAATCACATTCAAGACAAAAACATTTATAACCACATTGTTCCTCTTTCTCAACTGCTATAATCACACCAAGCATTTCTGCTTCAAGGGAAGAGGCATGTCGACAAGATCAATGAAAAAACCAAGAACACCTCAATGATAATCCCTATAAACGGCCCCAAAACTAGTAGGTCTCGGGTTTCCTCTTAAGAAACCATTAGAATTGATTTTAATCCAACCAGAGAATGGAACTTGCCAAATAACTTCAATCATGCCAAATGGAAGTCAGAAATTCCCTTTGACCCCAAACCGAGTTAAAACTGAGAGGTCATGAATGGAATTTGAACAACAAAATTTTTTCGGAAAAAAGTGTTGTGAATAGAAGATAAAATACCAGCCAGTGCGGCACCAACCTGAAAGGTGTACTACTCATGGATCATCTTGTTCCTGGATCTCCATATGCAGTGAATGGCCTCTTTCGCAGCCACATGGAAAAGAAATAGATGATGCGGCGATAATATGATACTACTCCAGCTCTTTAGAAAATCTAGAATCGTTGTCACCCAAGGTAAAGACAATTCATACATGTCAGCCATAGCCTTCCACATTTCCAAGGCCACCATGCATCTAAAGAAAATATGGTCAAAATCCTCCCTATGTTGATGACATAAAACACAAATAGAACAAGGCGATATTCTACAAGATTGCAAGAAATCATCAGTTGGAATCTTTTCATGAACAACTCTCTAAGACAAAGTTGAACGAGAAGGATTCAAGAAATTAACCTGCAAGTTACCCATCCAATTGAACTAATTGTTGCTATATATGACATGCTCATAGAACACCTTAGTAGAGAGGATGCCGTTAGTAGAAGGTTCCCACACTAAAAAGTCCTCCTGATGAGAGAAGAAATATCCATCAACAGTGGAAATAACATGAGACGAAAAATTATCCATACTCTGAAGTTGATCTTTAATAGATATGTAAATATCCATATTTGGATCTCCATCTAGAATCAAATCAATCAAAGGAACCCCAGTCCATTTGTACTTCCAGAAAGATAGATATGAATCCTTAGATATGATCCATCTTGAATCATTATCAATAGTGGAAAAATAAACTTAAAAGTAGGGAATACTAAAGATCTGAGATAGTTAATGTTTCCATCTTTTACTTTATTCATTAATATAACTAGAAGGGAGAAAATCACTTCTGAATGTACATTAATAAGCCTCCACATAAACCCAGCTTGTAAGGAATCAGTAAAATATCCAACATTCTTAATACCTAGATCACCTGCATCATAAGGCATGCATAAATATTTCCCTGAAATTGTGGGAAGCCTTCTTTCCATAATGGAACCACTCCAAATAATTTGTTTTATCAAAAAACCATTTCTCATGATAAGAGATGTCATCCAATTATACACTATAAAGGAATACACAAATTTGGAGATGATAATGGAATTCACTAAGCAAACTCGACCTTCCAAGGATAAATATTTACCCTTCTAGATTGAGCGCTATCTTCTGATATCACCAACAATGCTAGAGAAATAGCAAGACTTAGGCCTCCCCAAGAACATTTGGTCCCCCAAATAAATAAAGGGAAAACACCTTCGCTGATGACCAACTCATTAATAATGGAATTCTTCCTTGTAGGAGTGATGTTCCTCCCAAAGTACAAAAATGACTTATTCCAGCTAATAACCTAACCAGAAACCATCTCATAATGTAAAAGATCCATCTTCATGTTCCTTATATTTCCCTTGTCTCCTTGAGTGAAAATGATGATATCATCGGTATAAAGAAGATGGGAAAGAGAAAGAAGACCCATAACAGCATTAACTGAGTTCATCTTCACATTCCTAGCCATAATGGAGTGAAATATGCTCAAATAATCTTTAGCAATGAAAAAAATAGCAAATAAAGGATCACATTTCCTAACGCCTCTCAAGAAACCACAGTATCCTTCAGGAGATCCATTAATAAGAACAGAAATATGAGCAGATCCTGGAATGATCTTGACCCAAATAATAAAGTTGATATCAAAACCAAACATGGTGAGAATCTTGCAAAGGAAAACCCAATCCATAGTATCAAAAGCCTTTCGCCCATCAATATTCAAGGCAATGTTTCCTCTCCGAATTAGACTTTTGAGAAGATTCACACATTACAAAGCAGTAATAAGACAATATTGAATCGACCTTCGCTTAATAAAAGCAAAATGATTAGAAGAGACAATCTTTCTTGTAATAGAAGAAAGCCTGTTGGCATGGATCTTGAAAATAATCTTGTATATGGTGTTAAACAAATCAACAGGCCTAAAAAGATGAATATCATTAGCATTTTCCCCTGTGGGTATAAGAGCCAGAAATTAAGCATTCAGCTGATGAGGAATAATACTGTCGTTGAAAAAGTGGGTGAGAATCCAGCAAACATCCACATCAACAATATCTCAAAAAGATATTAAGAAGATGTTAACAAAATCATCTGGTCTAGGTGAGCTTTCAGATTTGAGATTGAAAACAACCTCCTTTATATCTGAAGACAAAGTATTATAAATAAGTCTAGAGTTATCTTCATGAGTCACTGGCCACGGAATAACCCCATCCACAGGATCCATGGAGGTATATGACCCAATTAAATGATCCTTGAAATAATAGATAACATTCTTATATGAATCCTTCATGTTGTTAATGAGAAGATCAACATTTCTAATTAGAGAAAGGGGCTTGGGAATTTTCTTGATTTTCTGAAGAGCATTGAAAATTTTGTGTTTCGATCACCATCCTTTAACCAATTTTCTTTATTGGAATGATTTTTTCAAATCATCCTTTATGTTAAGAAGTTTGTTGAGCTTTTTTGACAACTTAGTTTTGAGAAAAATACCATCAGAAAATTCATAAAGGGAAGTGAGATCTTTCACATTTCGAAGAGAAGCATCAAGAGAAAATATGTCAGATTCAAGAGAGATGAAGTGAGATTTACTCCAAAGCTTCAAAGTCTTCTTGAAAATTTTGAGTTTGGTTATACAAGAAAAAGCATCACTTCTATAGTTTACAGAGTTCCATGTGTTATAAATAATATTTCTACATTCCGGATGAGGTACCCAAGCCTTGTTAAATCTGAAAGGGAACCGAGGATTGGGAACCTTTTCCCCAAGGTCAACCAGAATTGGATGAGGATCAGAATAAAGTCTGGATAGAGTAGTGTAAGAAATGGATCCCCATGCAGCCAAAGAAGACTTATTTACAAAATCCCTGTCAATTTTACTAGCCACAAAACTATTAAAATTCTTCGTGTACCAAGTGTAATTTGCACCAACAAGATTAACCTCAAATAGATTATTTCGATTAATGCGTGATTTGAATTCACAGTATGAGATGTAATTTTTGGACGCACCCATTTTCTCATCCAAATTCAAAATAGAATTGAAATCCCCCATCAGAATCCAAGGATTTATAATAGAGGATTTTAAATCATCAATATCCATCAAAATATTTTTCCGGTATTGATACCTGTTATGAGCATAAATAAAAGAACTGAAAAAATGTAGACCAAGATGATTCAAAGAACATGTCACATAATGATCACTTGAGATAACAATTGAAGGGATATTCATGGAATCATGAGCCAGAACCCAAAGACTCTTAACATCTGATGAACATTTTTTTGGTGTCAATAAGTTGAAATCCAAGATTCTCCAAATTAGCAATGTTGGAGGAGAAATTATTTTTAGGTTCAGACAGACAAATGAAAACTGGTTTATGTTCTTTTATAAAGAACCGCGAATGGACCTGGAAGTTTCCATATTAGCCAGTTCATGGAAATTCCAAAAGGGGATTTTCATTTAAATAAGAATCCAGGGTTAGAAACCCTCTTGATTATAACTCCTTACTTATTTGGTGGTCACCCCACTTTCCTTTTGGGAGTGGGAATGAACTGCAAAAAGTTATTAATTTTAGATATACTAGGCAGTGCTATTTTGGAATCTAGAACAAATTCATCCATATCTTTTTGAGTTTTCTAGTTGTTGTTCAGCTTATGAGCATTTCCTTCAACCCCACTGTCAGAATTATTTCAACTCTTGATATGAAAATCATTAGGTGCATCATGTAACAAAAAATTCTTAGAAGCAAGCATATCAGAATTCTGATCCTGTGGTAATATAGGTTGTCTAGTACATGCATTTGCTGCTAAAACTATAATGCAAAGAGGTTTATTTCCTACAGATCTATGTGCATTTTCGTATTCTATATTTTTAGAATATTTTGAAGACCTAATATCTAAACATTTCACCAAACAAGATAACTCTTCTAGAGTCCCACAATGAAAATGTTCTGTGGTTATAAGATGTGTGACATTTTATCTAGGATTCAAGATAGTTTCCTTATCCTACATTGAATCAGACTGCCCAGATATAAAAGGTTTTCACAAATCAGTATTTCATTGGGGAATTTGAGCTACAGATCTAGAAACATTTTTAAAAGACATCTCAGTTAGAAAAATACCAAAACAACTCACTATTCCGGTCTGCTCAGCAGGGATTGGAGTAGCAGGACCAGCCAGTATGGGAGAAACAACTGAGTCAATAGGATTCACACCTTCTTCCAAGGACAAAACAAGATCACAGATTTCCTTAGATAATTCTAGATACAAATAACTATGTTCTTCTTCTTTTTTAAGGTTCAAAACTAGTGAAAAAATATCGTTAATGATGTCAGAGAACATGGGTTCATCTTCCTTGAATTCGCATACAATAGAAGGAATCATCATAGAACCCACCTTGAAGGGTGTGTCAGACATCACCACATTCTACATTTCCTCAGCCTAAAAAATATCAGCCCAAGATTGTTTCAATATAGAGGCCTGAGCAAGTGATTTCATTACAGGAGCCTTAATCAGGTGGATGTCATTTCAAATCTTCCAAGATTGTGAGGGACGTGTATGAATCTTGGAATCCCCCTTCTTCTCAATGAAAGAAACTCTGTTTTTCTTGCCCCTGTTAGGATCAATCCACTCCAGAGAATTAAGAGTAACATTAACCTTCTTTTGAAGAACCCTATAATTAGAAACCAAATAAGTGTGAGTCCAATCATCCCAACCCATTAAAGTTGTTTCAAGACCTAAATTAATTTCCAAGGATCAAATTTATATCTAAATGGAAAATAATATTATGAATAAATTTTAGAAATTTTATTTAATTTTAACAAATTTAAAAAACATTATTTTGGGTTTCATGAAATTTATCAATAATTAATTAAAATTATTTTTATGTGATGTAAAACATAAAAAATACCGTCCATTTATATTTTAATTTTTTTTTTGTTATCTAAAATAATTTTATTTTGTCTGATCGTAAACTGAGGCTGACCCATGAATTTTTAGTTTATTTTTTATTTAATATTTCTATTTCATTAATTTTTTATATTGTAGTAACTATTTTTTTGATGATTTGTGCATTATGCCTCTTTTAGTAATTTGTATAAGGGTATACATGTCTAAATATAAGTGATAAAAATGTTTCTATTTCATTCCCTAAGTTTCCCTCACCTATGTGAGAGTATACATCATAATAATCAGAGGATTTCTTAGAAACATGGTTTGATTTGGGAGCTGGTGTAAATCAATCAAGTAACTTGAATGAGATTTGAATGATTTATAATTAATGTTCGGTATTGACATAATAAATTTCCTGAGGGTCTTGTTTAATCAATTAATCCTTAAATGATTAACCAATAGTAAATGACTCATGATCTTGTCATTAATTATTTATGTTGTCATTTTCATTGTTTCTTATTTTTTGAATATGTATTTATTTCCATGTTCACAATATATAATAATAAAAAATTATCAAAATATAAAATTAACATATTTAGTGAATAATTTCAGTTAAACAATTTGTATGTTGTAATTTCAATAACATAAAAAAAATCTTGTTAAATATAAAAGGATTTCATGCACTCCTATTATATTACCAAATCTCTCAAAGACAATATTATGTTAATAAATTCCTTCCATTTCTTAAATTAAGGAACAACCAATTGTTAAAGGTTCTTGTCCTCTATAGTTGAGGCTTCCTATTACTACCATGTGGTTCTTATGAGGTTTCTGGGAAAACTTAACAAATTATGGAATTAATGGAGTATCCATTTCTATCTTATTTCATCTTTATAGGGAAATCATTGACCATTGAAAAGAAATTATTTTTTTGGATATGATACTCAACTCAACCGATTAAGGAGCCGCATGTTAATGAAGTTAGCTATTAACAATAATACTTTTTACTCTTGGAGTAGTGGAAATTCCATATCGTGGGATATGAAGAGATATTCTAGTGATTGAGTATTCCAGATATAATAATTTTGGGATACTATGATTTAATTAAATAGGTGGAGACATTTAAAATTCATAAATTCATAATTTCTTCCAGAAATCAATATAAATTTCTAATCTACTATGTTTATTTAATAGTGATAAAATGGAAACCATAACCAATTCATATTTCATGCGATCTATATTAGAGAAAGAGAAAATCTTAACAAACTGTAACTTCTAGGAGGCATACAGGTTCTTGAGCATATTACTACACCACAAGAGGAATATTTTTATAATGTAGTAAAAAATTCTTAATAAGACTCATAAAAGAGAAATCATGGTGGATAAAGATAAATACATGAAACATATGGATAAAGAAAAGGATGTTCAGTGTTTCCTGTAGTCCTCTATGTCATGTGAGTTACAGAAAATGAATGAGGAGAAGTATTCATTCTAATTGATGCCTTATCACCAAGAGTTATACCTGGATAGAGAAAAACTATAATGATATAAGCTATCATGATCTCTGTATAGATGATAGCTAGAAAATGGAAATCAATAAGGACTTCATGCACTCAAGTTGATCAGGTACACAGAGATTCTAGAGACCCTTCAAATGAAAATGAACAAAGATCTAGAAACCAATCTAATTATTTCCACTTTACCATATAACTACTCAAATTTCATTGTCAATTTTAATATGACTGACATGAATAATTCACTCCTAGATTTTTTGATTTATTTTTCTAATAATGTATGAGCATGAAGAATCTAGATCATCATTCTTTAGGGTTAACAAGAATAATAAAGGAAAGTAAAACACATAAAATTATAATAACCAATAAATGAAACAATAATAGTACCCTTTCAAGAAGAGAATAATATATAAGGAGTTAAATGAGAAGGATGATGTGTGATTTTCATGTGGGAATAAGTTCCACTGGAAAATAATTGAATAACAGGGAAGAATAAACAAGGTGACCCTTCTATTTCATGTATATTTGTAATTGAATGAAATCTTCCAAGCTATAAATTTTGGGAATTAGATACGATATATGGATCAAAAAAATTATTCAAATATAGGAACCATGTATATTTAAGAAAAATTTAAAAGGTGAATATGATTTCCAACTAAAAAACGGTGCATGACCAATAACATTCATATTGAGTGATTATCATCTTCCATTTCCTAGTTTAATGGTTCTTGAACTCTATAATTGTTATTAGGTACGATATTATTTCATAAAAATAATTTCATTTTCATTTTTAAATACTATCAGTTATAATTTTATGATTGAAAATAAATTATATTTTATGTTTAAGGATTACATTTTTCTATCATGGTACATAATAATAATGGGTTATATATACATAAACTATAAAATCCAATTTTTTCATTCAATGAAATTTCCAGAGAGAATGACCCAGATCACACTTGACTATGGAACATTAGGAAATTTCTAGTAAATGAGAAAAATTTAAACCAACTACATCAATTAAGGTATTTATAATCCATTAAGTTAAAACCCTTAGATGTATGTAATTCATTCTTTTAAGGTCGATTGAAAAAGGATATTTTATTGGGAAATTATAAAGATCCAATGAACCATTACAATTGGTTTATACAAATGTATGTGGTCCGTTTCTTGTAATGGAAAACTATGGGTTTTCATAAAAAAAATTACTAATGACTATAGAAGAAATGGATATATCAACATAATGAGGTATAATCCATATTCCTTTAGCATGTTGAAGGAATATTAGAATGAAGTAGAAAATCATCTTCATAAGAAGATTAAAAAAATATTCTTAGATCCTTATGTATAATATTATTACCAAGATTTCATCTATCATCTAAAGGTGTGTGAGATAGTTTCCCAAATCACTCCTCCCAATAACCCTTAGTGGAGTGGATTTTTTTAAATGAGTAATTATAACTTGCTTGACATGGTTAAAATGATGGTTATGCGTGAAACTCTACCCGTATCATTTTTGGGATACTAACACCATACTATTACATATATAATAAACTCATTACCAAATATAGAAAAACATGTTATTCCACATTATTTTTGGTGTAGAAGGAATGCATGTATATAACACATATGTTTATGGGGATTCAAGGTTTTCCTCAAAACTATACTAAGTGAAAAATTAGTATCTCAAATCACAATTTTATTCATTATATGTTATCGTGGCTATAAAAAATGATATTCCCTCTATAAAACTCTATATTTAATGGTTATTATATCAATACATACTAAATTTATGGAAAACGAATAAATTTTAAACGGAAATAGAGGGAGAAATATTGACTTTAATGATGATGTTGTTGTACAAGAATATGAGTTGGTGTGAGAAAAATATTCACCCAAGGCAGTGGGAAAGAAATATTTTCTAAATACAAAAGTAATTTATAGGTCTTATAGGGATTATATAAAACCAAAGTGATATGGTATTCTTGTCACTATGTTATGTGGTACATTACACCTAGAGGATGATGAATCTATATCCAATAAGAATTTAGTAGATGTTATGGATAATGCTATATGGGATAAATCAATGCAATCTAAAATAGTATCCATGTAAAAAAATAATTTTTTATTTTTTATAGAATCACCAGATAATGTATAAACTATTATTTGTAAATGGATATTAAAGAAATATATATTCATGTATAGTCAAGTGATAACATGTAAAGAACATCTAATAGAGAAGGGTCTCTAGAATTATTAAGGGATCAACTATTTAAAAATGAAATTTCTATTTTTAATGTTGAAATATAATAGAATATTACATGAAATAGAAACATACCATGATTATAAAATTTATTAAATTGATATCAAAACCACTTTTATAAATATGATTTTATTTGAATAAGTCTATAAAAAACACAAAGTTTCATTATGTTAAATTAGTTAAAATAATGTATGAAAGTTTTAGAGATCCAATTTTGAATTGGATTTGGTAGCATGATAATGGAATATTCATTTTGATGATGCTGTAAGATAATTTGGTTTCATTAATAATGAAATAGAGTAACATTTCTATAAGTTGGTTAGTGGAAGTTCAATCATTTTCTTTGTATAATATATTGATGAAATATTGTTAATGAAAAGAAAAGTGCATGTCCAGCAATCAAAAGAATCTTGATTAAATTAATTATTATACATGAAATACTTAGGTGAAACATCATATATTATAGAGATATGGATCAATTGAGATAGATATTATAGGCTCATTGGGCTAAGTCAAAATGTGTATATTGACTATGTACTTAAAATGTAAAATATGGAACAATACAATAGAAAATTGTTGGTTGTGTCATATAACATTAGTACCTACCAAATTATTTATCCACAGAAACATGAGGTCATTGATAGAATTAGTATAAACCCATATTTTTATGTAGTGGGATCTATCATGTTCAACACATTGTACAATAAGTTATATTATTCCTTTCATTTAATCATGGTGGGAAGATATAAAGAAAATATTAGAGAGATGAATTTGGATGTTGTTAAAAAATTACTAAATTGATTAATTTGAACAATGTATATATTTATTTTTTACAGAGTAGTTGGGGAGCTAGTCATTATGGGATACATTAATGATATTCTCTAGATAGATCAAAATGATATAAAATTGTAGTATAGAATATTATTTTTCCTGAATAGTGGTGTAGTGAGTTGGATTAGCTTAAATTAGTCAATGGTTTCCAATTCTATATTAGAATACATGTATATAGAGGATTTGAATAATATTAAGAATGTATCTTGGATATATATCTTTGTTTCCAAACATAGTGGTGTACCTTGAAATCCAGAAAATGTTATAGTATACCGAGATAATACTATAGTATTGGTGCTTTCAAAGGATCCCAGGTCACACCAGAGGACAAATATACACTTCATAAGTTTCATATTCTAAGTAATTTTACTCAGATCCATGATATTATAGTTATTAGAGTTTCCATAGAGGAATATTTGGACGAACCCCAAGATAAATCCATATCTTATAAGAATAATGACACTCTTTCAAGAGATTGCACATTATGAACTGGTACCAGTTAGCTCTAGTAATAGTGGTAGTTTTGTGAGTGGGTTCCCTAGACCCAACACATTTATGTTATTTGATTACCATTACCAGTATACTATTATATATATATATATATTTTTATTCATACCTTAATAGCGTTGATACTTTCATATCCACTATTTAAATGGTAATATCCTTAGATTGATAATTCTATAAAAAGGTTGTAGCAGTTCCCAAATATAAAGAGAACAACTAGATACTATAAAACTAATCTTAAATATTTGATTTATAGCCTAGATTCGTCTTATTGTCCATGCAGAGATGATATTTCACTATCATGTTCTAGGGGATAAAAATATTTTTATTTCATCTCATGAGGTTCAAACATGGTGATATCGAGTATAGGAGATCATGATGACAAACCTACTAATAGGAACACAACATTTTTTAGTTTTCATTAGTTTCTCATATATATAAAAATTCATACTGGTCAGTAGAATTTTGACCATTATCAATATATAACATTTTATAATTTATACTTATGTATATATAAAATGATGACATTAAATTCGTGAAAAGGTACACTATATAGGGTGTATATTTCATGCTATGGAATTTGATGAATTATTATGATAAAAATTTCACAACTGAGTTGAAGAAGGGATATCTCATGGGACCAGATTGACAACGATGATAGTACATTAATTAAATACATGGTCGTGGTACATGAAGGTATGTACACAAATATAGGTAAAAATATATAAATCATTAAAATTATTTTGAAAATGTGTTTAACAAACTTTATGAGACATTCTGAGAAAAAGATATTATATAAAAAACTTTCTCATGAGAAGTAGTCATAGATTTGAAATTCCTTACCTACTTTTGGGATTTATTGGGTTTCAAGACTCTACCATTTCTCAATGGTTTAGTATAACAACCTTGGTATTTATTAAAAATTTAAACATTCATTAGTACATAAACATGAACTTAATAAAACCCAGAATATTGATAGGTCTAGTGTCTTGGGGGATTAGAAACATTACATGACAACATAAAACCTAAAATACAACATCTTTATTGAAAAATTACATTACATGACCACAAAATTCCTTCATACTTAGAATTATATGGGATAACGTGATGAAATATAAATAAAAAGGGAGAGCTATAAATCCTAGTAAGAGAGTAAACAAAGAATAACATGAATAATACAATACACGTTAGGAAATAGGCATATCGATGGTGCACAAGAGAAACATGAACATAATGGCATGATATATTTTGATTATCATAACATAGTAATATGGAAGCTACGTAAAACACTACATAATTTACATAAAGGAATCAGGTAAACCCCTATTCCAACATGATGTATCCTGATAATAAACATTACCAAATGCATTGGAGTTCCATTAGGGTGCATACTTCATTATTATTTCAATCTCATGCTTAAGTGTGCCACATAGATCATATAACATGGATTCATTAAACAAAATCAATTATTCCATGATCAAATAATATGGAATAAATACATTTATGTACAATTAAAAAAGTATATGTGTATAGAGGTGACTACCAGTAAAAGAGAAATGGGCATGGTATTCATTACATGATGATTTTGACTTGGAAAACTGCGGTGCAATTTTGACAGCATAACGACGTTATATGGAAATTAATAAATATGGTTGATGAGAGAGAAATAAGTATCTCATTATTTATACATGAAATAAATAGTAATGGGGTCACGGAAAAAAATATCTCAACATATGAAATGGAATTTTGATACATAATATAGAAGAAATGCTTGAATGGAAATAAAAGAGAAAAATCCCTTACATAATTTTGGCATTGTAACACGTGTACACGGAAGTAATTAATGAGAGAAAAATGGTTTTATCATAATTAAAATATAAGGAGGGAAGTCTAGGGGAGGTTCAAACTCATAGCTCCAATAATTTTAAATTAAAATAATAGGTTATAAGAACATAAAGAAATTTGGATAAAAATGAGAATGGAAGGAAAATAAGGATCCCTAACTTTGATGTGTTATCTCAAAGGCTTGGGAGACATTGGGATCATGTGGGTGACATGGGAGGACTATACAGAGGGTAGGATAGAGTAGGGATGTTTTCCATTTATTTTTAGTGAAGAGAAGATGGAGATTGGGTGGATTTATATAGTAAACAAGAGGGGAATTCTTTAATTTTTCAAAAACATTGGATTTGGAATCTATATAATTAAATATTCCAAACCACAAAACATCCCATGGTTTTTGCCCATATATTTTTACATATAGATTTTGACAGAATATTTTTATATGTGCAATTTCCATACATATTAAAATATTATCTTTGATTATGTGGAGGTGAGTCACATTATTAAAGAAATGAATTTAAAATCAAGAACTATATTATACATTTTGGACGACGCACTAAGGATTTATAAAATAAGTAAAAAAATATAAAATAAAATTATTTTAGTGGTAAAACATATATTGGTCCCATAATACCCATTATAGTATTTATTACTTCATTTTAGGGTCATTATGATGTCATAAAACACACATTTTATTTATACGATATTTAATTTTTACCCAAAAATTTTATTGTCTTAGAAAATTATGAAAAATTCACTTTTGGATAATTTCGACAACCTAATTCCAAAAAACAATATTTATTTTATATAAATATTTTTTAAATATGTTAATTTTGACTTTTAAAAGGAAAATGTCCATTTATTGAAAATTCACAAGATTTGACAAAAGCAGTTTTCAAACATTAATAAAAATTACATTTGACAAAATAAAAATTATACGCTATTTTATTAATAATTAAATTAATTTGATAATAATATTTTATTAAAATATTAATTATATCAATAATTCTTTAATTCCAAAATTTATATTTTTAAAAAATACACTTCTTCTTTAAATATATAAAAAATATAACACTTATAAAACTCATTACCTAAACATTTACAAATAAAGAAAATTATATATTAATAATTTATAAGAATTGTTTTATAATATTACTAATAGAAATATGTTATATTAATTAATAATGTATATATTTCCCAAAATTAACATTTTTACACGTAGAGTCAATTTATAAAATTTATCTTTTTAAAAAGAAATACTATTCCCATAAAGAAATTTATGGAATAAAAAATTCATTTGGATTAAAAAATAAGTAACTAATGCATTGTTATATAACCCCTTATAACACCCAAATTAGACATAAGGGTAAGGTGAGTGACGATGATAGACATTTGGGGTGTCTCCGATAACATTGTCTAGGTTGTAATCTTTATTATCATGATCTTATCTCATAGGTGATTCTCTTCAATCATAATGTGTTAATGATCAGCTTGTGCATGGTCAAGAACAAAGGCCAGTGATACATTATTCTAAATTTCATAAAACATGATGCCCCTCGTCAAGGTGTTGTGGTAAAACCACATGTTTGAAGAATCAACATGGGAAATAGAGGAATACATCATGTACTTGAGATAGGTTTGGTGGGAGTGCTAGACAATATGCCACTTGTCCAATGTGATCCCGGATCCCTAAAGGGAGGATGTTCATTGGAATAAGATTTCCCTTCTTCCCAGGTCTCATAACTCTCTTCCATAGTGATATGTGGAGTAATACCATATCTCTAACATCAAACTCTAGGTCTCATAAAAGATTATCTACATATATTTTTTTGACTCTTAGTTGCTTTAAGGTGTTGTTGTATGGTCTTAGCGTTCTCTACCATCTCTTCGAACAATTTTTGAGCTAGGAGTTTTTTCTCCCCAACTTCATCCCAACATGCTGGTGTTATGCACCTCTTTCTATAAAGGGATTAATAAAAATCCATTTGGATTCTTGAGTGGAAAATTTTGTTGTAAGAGAACTCAATCAAAGGAAGAGGATGATCCCATTGTCCTTCGATGTCAATTGATAATGCTCACAACATGTCCCCATGTTTTTGGATAGTCCGCTCAATTTGGCCATCTCTTTGAGGATGATAAGTCAATTTAAAGTTTAGATCAATATTCATATTGTGTTGGAGACACTTCTATAACATATAAGTGAATCATGGATCATGATTGGATACAATCGATAGTGGTACATCATGAAAGCTTACCACCTATCTGGTGTATATTTGTGTCAGTTGATCCAATGAGAAATCCAATAAAATTTCAATGAAGTGTGTAGTCTTAGTAAGATGATTCATAACAACCCAGATAGCATTGCTTCCTTTGGATTTTATTGGATGTCGAGTGAAAAGTACATGGTGATGTTTTACCATTTCCATATTGTTATGGGTAATGGTTTCATTATCCTCTTATAAATCTACCTCTCAGCCTTCACTTGTCAACATATAAGGAACTTTGATGTATACTCAGCAATCTCGTTCTTAATGTTTTCACACCAATAATTCTCTATGATATCTTGTTACAACTTTTTGTTTCCTAGGTGAATGGAGAAATTCAAACAATTTACATCATCGAAAAGTTCATTCTTTAACACTAGATTTCATAGAACACATATTCTTGACCAAAATCTCACAATTCCTTCTTCATTATCATTGAACTCCCTGGATTTCCCTTTTCTGATAGTTTCTACTTTCTTCTAAATTCATATATCAATCATTTAATAATTCATTATAGTTTCCAAAAGATACGATTGGACAATTATTCATGAAAGGATTGATGATGTTCCCTAATTTATGATTCCCATATCCATCTTCATCAAATCCAAGAATATTGTATCTATTTTAATTCTCATTAATGAACTATTTGATAGATCATTTATATTTGGAGCATCATCCACTTTATTCTCTTTCCCCTGATGGTAGTGAATTGAGCAGTCATAGTCATTGATCATCTCTAACCATAATCATTGGTGCATATTCAACACTTTCTGTGTGAATATACACTTGAGGCTTTTGTGATCTGTATATATTTCACACTTTGGTAAGAGTGTATGACAAATGTGAGTAATTTCTCACAAATCAGTGATAATTACCAACTAACCCAAGGAAGCTACTGATATCAGTTACATATGTTGGCCTCAACCATCCGTCAAATTCATTTTTCTTGTAGGGATCTAGAGATATCCCATTTCTTGTAAGGATATACCTCATAAATGAGACTTACTTCAACCAAAACTCACACATGGTGCACTTGTCATAGATATTTTCCTTTCATAAATTCTCCAGTATAGTTCGTAGATGATCCTTATACTCCTACTGGATTTTAGAGTATATTAGAATATCCTCTATGAAGACTATAATAAATTTTTAAATGTAATATCTAAAGACTATATTCATGATGTCCATGAAGATTGATGGAGATTTAGTGAGTCCAAAAGGAATTAATTTGAATACATAGTGCCCGTACCTTGTACAAAAAGTAGTTTGAGGGATATCCTCCTTCTTCACCTTTACTTAGTAAAATCTCAACCACATATCCATCATGGAGATGTATTGTGATGAAAATTGTTGATCGAACAAGAAATTAATTAATGTAAACGGATAGTTCTTTATCATGATTTTTTTAGATCACGATAAAGGTGCACTGACCCATCCTTATTATTGATGAAGAGGACATGTGCACCCCATGGGGAAGCACTTGGGTGTATAAAACCATTATCCAGATTGTCATGTATTTGTTTTTTGGCTCCTCAAACTCTTTAGAATCCATTCTACACAGAGTATTGGATATTGGAAATGCCCTGAGAATGAGATCAATCGATAATTCAACATCTCTTCAAGGAGGAAGACCAGGAAATTCCTCGGGAAACACATTAGTGAATTACCTCATAATAGGAATGTCTTCAAGGTTGTTTCCTTCCTTAGACTCAATAATTTGGGCTAGAAAAGTGCTGTCAAAGGGCAGTAATATCCATGCTTGAGTTTATGGTGCTAAATAAGATTCATCCTCCTCCTTGAACTTGTACAGAATTAGGGGTCAATTTTTAATATGGATAGTGATTCCCCTCTCATGGAAATTTATGTTTTCTCTATATAGGGAAATAAAATACATGCCAAGAATTGCATCAAATTCCACCAGAGCGAGTATTATGAGGTTTACTAGGAAGTTCAATCCAAAATTTTTGACACGGGACGAGTTATATTCAAGGGATCAAATAATTGCCCCATATTCTATTCTAAAAAAACCTCTACTTCCAGGATTTGTGGTGGTGTTTGTATAGTTATACTAAACCTTTGGAATATAAAAGCATTCATATAACGGGAATCCAAATTTATGTTCTCTATTAATGAAGGAATATCTAGTGTACCTTTGAACACATCATTATTTGGACTTTATTTAGTGTTAGGGATGGAAAACTCTCACCCTTACTGCCTTGGAGGTTATTGTCTTCCTAAAAGAACTCTTGATTTGGGGAACTGGTTGGAAAATTTATCTATTTCTTTGCAGTTTTAGGAATGAAAAATTCATTGAGTATTGAATGGTATGTTCCTCTCCCCTATAGTAGAATTGTTTTTCTCTTGTTAGAAATCCTTGGCAAGGTTCCCTTCCCTTTTACACATAATGAATTTCATTATCCCCTTCAGGAAATTTCTAGGGTGCTTCTTTCTACACATTTCATATGTGGGGATCCAGAATTTCTTAGCACCATTGGATTTATCCATCGAACCACCAGAATTAAAGTCCACTTTTTTCTTCTTATCCCCATGATGCCCCTACGATTTGGCGATCTCCATTTCATTTTTTATGGGACATTGGACAATTTCCTCAAAGCTAACAAAGTCATGGATCACTAGGAATTTCTTTAGGATAGGTTTTATCCCACCCAAGAAGTGGTCAACATTGCAATCAGGGGTAATGAAAAGGATAAAGTTTTATCATCAAATCTTTAAGAAATTTTCCCCCTATGTCCTAATTGATTCATTTCCTTTTTTATTGGGGGAAAGGAATTCACATTCCATCTAAATTCGTAGGGTTTGAGGTAAATATTTATTATTATTATTTTCGAGAAATCATTCAATTCCCATGCCTCGATCTCTTCGTCCGGCTTTTTATTTTTGATCAATGTTAACCTTTGATCAGATTCACCATCCATGTGATACAAATACAAAATAACTTTATCTTATTTAGAACATTTAAATATGGAGAATATCTTCTCAATGGAGTTGATTCATTATTTGGTGATTGATGGATCAGATGATCCATTGAAAATAGGATGAATTTGTCTCATCAAGCTCTCAATTTCAACTTTTTATTTCTTGGGGGGGGGGGGGTTGGAAATTCCTCTTGACCCATGTTTCTATTCAAAACATGAGTTAACCAAGAGAGTATCATGACAATTTTTATGATTCTCGCTCCAATAAAATAGGGAATCTTATTAGAAAATTCATCACATTGATCTCTACATCGACTGTCAGCCTAAGTCCTCCTATTACTGGCCATTGGAAAGAATAAAAGGAAAATTAGTGGTAATTATTTTCAAATATTAAAAACATAATGGAGAATCCATTGACAAAAAGAGATAACTTATAAATTAAATTTATTTCCTTACCTTATGAATTTCAAGGCTTTAATCTATGTTATCAATGATCAATTTCCTAGCATATATTCCTAGGGTAATTTTTTTATTCCCTTAAAAATAGTTTGTAACAATCTTATGAATTTACCACAGCATATCCCCCATGAGTGTCAAAACCAGAGTGCAACAAATCCTATTTTCGTGCACTATTACTCATTCAAGTCTAGCTCAAGTTGATGTTTTTGCGTTTTACGCCTACCTATATCTGTGCCATAACTACCTCTACTTTTTCATATCCAGATAAGGATATATTTTCATGATAAACCAATTACAATATACTCGAAAAAATTTGGGAATTATTTTCTTATAATCAATCTAATCCCTTTGGCTTTCACTATCATTCTATACTCCTAATCTCCAAAATAACTAAACCAACCTTTGATAAAAACTATAGAAACCCTGGTCTTTATTACACATTTAAACATGTTTTATTAAATAAAATATGACTTTATACAACCCATATGACTGAGATTTATATTGTCTTTTGGGATTAGGAACATTACATGAATACATAACATATAAAATAATACATCTTTATTCAAAACGTATTTTACATGACCACAACATTCCTTCGTACTTAGAATTGCATTGGATAACCTGAGGACATACATAAGAAAAATGTGAGAAATATATACTAGCATGGGAGTAAATAATTCATACCATGAATAGTACAATACATGTTAGGAAATAGGAATATAAATAGAGCACAAGAGAAACATTAACATAAAGGCAAGATGTAGCATGATCATCATAACATGGTAATGTGGCAACAACTTTAAAAACTGCATCATTAACATAATGGAATTGGGTAAAACCCTATCCAAAAATGGTAGAAAAAATTCATAAAATGAATTTGGTAAACACCTTTCCCAAAATAACGTATCATGATGTTAAACATTACCAAATGCATTGGAGCGCTATCAGGGTGAACCCGTTATAATCATTTCAATATCATGCTGAAATGTGCAATATTAAACCTATAACATGGATTCATTAAACATGATCATTTATTCCAGGATCAAAAAATGTGGAATACATACATGTATGTACCGTTCAATAATTATATGTGTATAAAGGTTAATAACTTTGATAGATAAATGGTCTTGGTATTCACTATATAATGATTTTTTCTTGGAAAGTCATGGAGCAATTTTGGCAGCATAACGCTGTCATATGGAAATTCATAAATTGGTTTGATGAGAGAGAAATGAGTATATCATAATTTATACATGAAATATAAAGTAAATGGATCATGGAAAAAAATATCTCAACATAAGAAATTGAATTTAGATACAAAATATAGAAGAAATGCTTGAATGGAAATAAGAAGAGAACAATCCCTTACAGAATTTGGGCATTGTTACAGGTGTACACGGATGGAATTAATGAGATATAATTGGGTATCTAATAAATAAAAAATAACTATGGATGTATCGGGGAGTTGAAAAATCATACACCAACATTTTTAATTTAAAATAAAAGGGTATAACAACATAACAAAAATTGGATAAAATGAGAAAGGATGGAAAGTACGGATCCCTTATTTGGATGTGTGATCCCAATGTCTTGGGAGAGGCTTATTGGGAGATTGGGGGAGACTTGGGAGTATTATAAAAAGGGGATTATATATGTGAAAAAGCTCTATGTATATTTAGTGATGATAAGTGGGAGATTGGGTGGGTTTATATTGGAAATGAGAGTGGAATTTTTTAATATTTCACAAATATAGGATTTTCAATCTATATAATTAAATATTCAAATACACAAACCATACCATGGTTATTACCATGGGTTTTTTAAAAATATAAGTGGAAAAAATTATTTTATAAGGAAAATTTCCTAACATATTAAAATAGTAGCCTTTATTATGTGGAGGTGCGTCACATTATTAAAGAAATGAATTTAAAATGGAAAACTATATTATGCATTTTGGAGGATTCAGTAAGGCTTTATAAAATATGTTAATAAAATATAAAATTACATTATTTTAATGGTAAAACTTATATTAGGACTTGAATACCCATTATTGTATTTATCACATCATTTTGGGGTCATTATGATATCATAAAACACATATTCTACTTATAGAGTGTTTAATTTTTACGCAAATATTCGACTCCCTAAAAAATTAGGAATATTTTATCATTGGAAAATTTTGACATCCTGATTCCAAAAGTAATATAAATATTATCTAAATAATTTTCTAAATATTTGACTTTTCACTTTTAAAATGAAAACCTATATTTATTGAAAATTCATGTGTTTTGAAGAAAAAAACAGTTTTCAAACCTTAATAAAAATTACATTTGAATTCTAAAAAATTATATAATAAATTATTATTCATAAAATTAATTGGATAATAATATTTTATTAAAATATGAATTATTTCAAAAATTTATTAATTCATTAAAAAAATTGTTAAAAATACACTTTCTATTTAATTATATGAAAAATATAACTCTTATCAAACTGATTACCGAATCATATACATATAAGTAAATGATATAATCATCATTTATAATAAATTTTTGTATATTATTATTAAAAAAGCCACAGTTTAATATAATAATGTATATACTTTTCAAAATTACCATTTTTACCTAAAGAATCGATTTATCAAATTCATCATTTTAAAGAAAAACTATTTTCATAAAGGAATATATAGAATAAGACTTTTATTTATGGAAAGAGATTACACAATAATTATCTAATACCTTGTTACATAACACCTTATAACACCCATATAAGACCTAAGGGTATGGTGTGTGATTTTGATAGACTATTGGGGCGGCTCAGATAACATCGCCCTAGAAGTAATCATTATTAACTTGAACTTCTACTATAAGAGATTCTATTTAAGCTTAATGTGTTGAAGCTCTACTTGGGATTGGCCAATTGAGAATCCCAATGATGATACCTCATTTTCATGCTCTTAAAAATGATCTTCGTATGGCCTGCATCTACTAGATGATGTCATTATCTCCTTTGTCTATCTCAAAAGGATATTTTTTAAAAACCTTTTTATTTATATCTATCACGTGATCACTGTTAAATAGATATATTATCAACGGTAATGAAACTTTATATTCATTTAATCCCAATAATAATAATAAATAGAGTTCATGTGATTTCTATATCCATAGACTTTAAAATAATGGGAATTGTATTCATAAATGATCGGGTCATTACAGTAGGCTTACTACATTCATGAAAAGGAAATAGTGGTCCACACACTAAGTGTATCCACAAGTTACACCTATCTAGATGAATAGGATATTAGGTTAAAGTGAGACCCATGTGCAGGGGCTGGTGTTCAAGTATGATTGATCATAAGTCAAATTATTTCAATTCTTTTATTCAATTTTAGAACAATGATGATTGATTTTTTTCCGAAGGTATAATATGTGTTTTTATCAAAAAAATTAATATAAGAAAATATATTTTTTATTGAACATAAAATGTTCATTGATTGTTAAATTATTTCAAGATCATACATGTCTATTTAATTGATCATATTTTATCTTGTTAAATGTTAATGTATTTAAAGTGAGTGATAACACATTTTTGACATTTATAAAAATTTAATTAAGTCATAAGTGTGTATAAATGTCTATAATTATGTTTATTACTTTCTAAAGATAATGTTCCGTTTTAGAATGTATTACATTAGTATAAAATATTATTATAGACTCTTTAATAGTTAGATTCAACATTAGAATGAATTTAAAGAGATAATATCTTCTCTCCTTTCCTAGAAAGATATTAAATATAGATTTTAAAGGAATATAAAGGTAAGATGGATCACACTTTAAATATTGTGTTATTTTTGTTCAACAGATATAAGGGACTCCATAATGATATTTTATTTCCCGATCTATTACATGATAATCATTGATTTTTTATACCAGAGGTATGGATAAAATGTATATAATATAGAGTATTCCTAGATTGGTGTTCTTGAGCTACGACATTCCAATGGTAATAAAATAAATTTGGTTATTTCAAAAGAAATAGGTACCATTTACACTTCTATTTATTTTTTCATACTAAATTTAATTGAATGGGATCCTTTATGAAATTACTCTAAATAGTTTTTTGGATTCAGTGTTATTAAAATGAATAAGAAAAAAAATATTTAATCCTCAAAATTTTCATTCATCCACTATGCCTTGGGTTCTAGTTGTAATAAGGTCATCAAAATTTCTAGACATAAGAATAAGTTACCATAGTAAATGATTGTCACCATGGTAAAGGATAAAAGGGTTAATAGGGCGTAAACCAAATAGATATAGTCAACATTATCAATGATAAATTTCCACATATTCTTTTTGAGTGTAGTTAGTCCTTAACATATCCTAGATTATATATTAGAATAAATTTGAGACAATTCCATGAAAAATAAATATATTATATTTTAATGTTCATAATTTTTAAATGGACAACATTCTACTCAATTAAAAAAGGGATCCCCATATCCACAATTATCCTCAAAATTTTAACACATTATCTAGACAAAAAACTGCAAAAAACTTCCAAAATCCCCACCCCATTTTCTAGAAGTTACATACTCTCGATAATACTAATATATGAAGTATTATAGTGTAATTTAATTGAGGATACGAAAATAAGAGGTAATTATCATATACAACTTCTTTCAAGATAATATCTTCTTTTTCATCCTCCAAATATTTTATAATCGGATAAAAAATTATAATTCGTATAATTATTATACAGAAATTTTATTATGTTTATTTAATAACCATTTTCAAATTATTATTATTATAATGTAAAATGGAAATATCAAACTTGCATACAAGTGAAATACCACCACCATAATGAATTGTAATTAAATTTTCATCATACCCTCTCAGTGTTGGTTTTATAAAAATATTTCACTAATATATATATATATATATATATATATTCTATTAATGATTTAATTATTACATAATGATATATTATTTTTTGACATACTTTATTACCAAACATTTAAAAATGAAATCATCACCCATGCGTATATGAGAACTACCTCCTCCTTGAAGTGATGAAATTCATTTTTACTCATTACCTTACATGGATATTTATAAAAGTGTACATTATATATAAATATGAAATATTTAAAGTAATTAATATGTATGATATGATGAAAACTTGTCCAAGGTGAATGTACTAGAATCACCAAAAACCCATCATGAAAAAATAGTTAGAACATGAATAATGATTTTAATAAAGAGTTGTTAATAAATGGTAAATTGAAAATTATAATATAATTATTAATAGTATGAAAATTATGAATATGGTTTTGTTATATATTTATAAGAAAACATAGTTTTTTATATATGAAGATAGAGTGCGTATAAATAAGTTCAGTACATGATGTAAGGCTTTCCTCATCTTAATTTCATTATTTTGATATATGTTACATACTAACCACCTTTTTCATTGTTCTTGATTTATATACTATCCATGAGTGTATTTTTTATATTTTTCCTCAAAATTATTGTTGATTAATAATACATATACGTTCTTATCATTCATTAGGTTTTATTTTATAGGTTACCAAAGTTGTAAGGCTTTATGTTACAATCCCACTCTTTATTGGGATTGTTTATATTTAAATTTCCAAAATGGGAAAAGTTATTTTATTTCCATTATAAAAAACATATACTTCTCATTTGGTTATTTTTGTGGTTATAAGGTTTTATTTCCATATTTACCATTCTTATAGTTGATAGTATAAATGATTTGTTTTTTGGAAATACAAAACATAAATCTATTTTTTTGATCAGGAATCATTGCCTTCCATATCCATGTTCCTAAAAATTATATTATATATGTTATTTTATAATTATAAATGAATCAAAAATAAATTTTTATACTTTATTTTACAATATTTTATTTTTTTAAAGGAATATTATTTTCATTTTCTAAGTGGCCAATTTTCGATATTCTATCCAAAAGTGTGAAAAGAATATTTTTAAAATGTTGAAGGAATTGATAAATTTTCCCACGTTATTGGACATTACTAATCATGAATATTAATTTACAACATTCCATGGGTTTACAATGATATTATAATTCCTATTTTCTAGTAGTTGTTTGTTTTTAAAAGTTACAAAAAATAAATATTTGTATACTCCTCTTTTTATAGAAAATTTTTAAATCATTAATAAATGTATTTTTCTTTTATATCAACATATTTTAAGAATTTTCATACCTCAGTAGGTGTATGCACTTATGATACAGTCCAATTCATTTCTATTGATAGATTATGATGCAGAGTTTTTATGGATGGTCTCATGAAAACCATTTTTCCCACATGATAATTATTCTATAATGAAATGAGGAATGTTTTAGGATCTTGATAAAGATATTTGTATAGTTTTTATTATTTGATACAGTGATAATAATTATATCATGATCAAATACATTTAGAAATGCTTGATGTCTCATGATATAATATGCATGAGAATAGGGAGTGAACCTATTACACAATGGGAATATATCCACTATTTTTATTGAAATGAAGAGTGAACCCAATCCAATATGTGAATCCAAATACCATGAAATTATCAATAGTGATATTTTAATAAAGATATTTTTTTCTATGATTAATTTTATGAAAAAATTATTCCTTATACTTATTATGTCATATCATGACTCATGATTTATTATTGATTATTCTACACTCTAATAACACAAGTATTTTGTTATGAAATAGCCTTATTCCATAACTCATGATTTACGGTTTATTTATTTTTGGGTATGTTTTCATAATTTATAATTTTTTTCTCATACAAATATGTTTATATTATGTCTAGTTATGACCATCAATATTTATCTCCCATGTTTAACCTTACTGAGAATCTGATATTACCATTTCTTTTGTTTATATTTATCTTGGTTATGAAGAAAAGATTTAAATAGTATATACCTAATACGTGTACAATATAAGAAGGAAAATACGTGTTTTTTTAATGTTATTAACGAAATAATCTTATTATATATCTAGCCTCTAAATACACTAAACCTTAATGGTTATTGAGTGTGTATTATTGTGATATGAATTTAATTTTCATAAATAATAGTGTGATATTTATATAACTGATTCTCGGGTAACCAAAGGTTTCATTACAGAAGTGTTTAAATAATTTTGGGCAATAATATTATAAATATATATTGAGAATCTAATGTATAAGTATGATTATTTGATAAAATCATGATTTTTTTAGAATTTGATATTATGTTGTTCCCTAGAAATAAAATCTTATTTTGGATTAAAATAAGTTAGTGCATGCTTCAATGTCGATGCATAATGGGTTAATAAACCTAAAATGGCCTCTTAGGTATGAACTTAATGTTCATATTGTGTACAACAATGATGAAAAAAATTCATATCTAGTTTGACACTCCAATATGATATAATTTGGTTAATTAACATTATATTTTTGAAAAATAATGGGGGATATGAATATTTTTAGGTTAGATATATTAATAAAAAACAACACTAGAACACTAAGATTGAAATATAAATTCCTTGGGATGATAAAATAGTGTTATAAAATATGAAAACCTTAGAATTACTTTCATTATTAAATGAATTTTCACTCTGAATAATTATTCTTGTTACCCACACTATGATTTTTTATTTTTGTGAAGGAATGGAAATAAAAAAAAACAATTTAATAGTGTATGTTATGACCAATAAAATGAATTTCCTCATAATAAACTAAATGTAATCATAGTAGGGATATAAAATCTTGAGGATTTGAAAATGAAACTCCCTCATGTAATTAATGGTAACATTAATAATGTCAAACTTACCAATGTATAAAGGATGGAACGAAAGTCCTTCATACAACTATTTCAAAATTCATTTAGTGGGTCCTCTAATCTATGTATTTTTTTAGAAATTGATCTATTCAATAGAAAATATATTATATCTTTTCTAGTTCTTGAACAATGAGAATTCCATTTTTTTTATAATTATAAAGTATAAACTAATCAATGGAGTAATCTTATCAAGAATAAAAGTAAATAAAAGAATATTACTTTGTGAATATTGGAGATATTAAGAATTTTGTTTTAGTAATATTTTCCTCCAAATCATCAAAATTATATAGAGAGTGAATTATTATAAATTTAGTATAAGGATGATGTAAAAATTGGTACAAATTATTAAAATTTTACCAAAATATTTAGGAATGCATAAGGTTTTATCATCAAACATGAATGTAAAATTTATTGATTCATTAGTTTATTAAGTCATGTTATTAAAAAGGAATTGGATATTAGAGTATTTGACAACTGGGAAGAAATCCTTATATATCTTATAAAGGTAAATATGTAGAGTGGAGACTCTAATTTTGCTCAGGGTTTTATTGATAATAAGGGAAAATGGATTTTTATGTGATTTAAATATTAAAACCCAATGAGTAAAAATATTTAATCTTCTAAATGATTCAAAATAATAATGGGGGGATTTTTTAAAGGGTATTGGTAAATGTCTTAACAAAATAAAATATCATTTTTGTAGCACCCCAATATTTTAGAATATATTTTTATTTAATAAAAAAATCATATGATAAATTATGAAGTACAGGAAGAAAAAATTGTGTGAAGAAGTCATAGAAATTAAAAAACTAGGAACATTAAATGAAATATAATTACTAAATCTATTTTTTATTCACTTATGAAATACTATTGAACCTAAAGAATAGTTTTGAAATATTATTTTTATGATAAATGTTTATTTCATATATGTTTTAATTTAAAAATTATTTATATTATTACACATATGAAAAAATATTTTCAACACTTTTATAAAATGAATTCAATGGTTATAAAATTTTTATAAATAAAAGTAATTACATTTGAATGCGAAACAGTATATAATTTCTGAAAAAAGTATTTTATGATCAAAATGTGATTTTATCTTAATAAATAGTATTAATAAATATGTATGAATTATTTTAATGTAATTTGAATATAATATATTCAATAATGTATTTTAACAGTCATATAAGGATTTTTAATTTGTATTAAATTGGATAAATTTCACTTTATACATAAAAACACATTTCTAAAAGATTTTTGCTTGATTTCATGATCTTAATCAAAAATGAATTTCATCTACATATAGACATTGACTATCAGAAAATAATTTCCTAAATCAAAATAATAATATTTCAAAAAAATTCTCAAGGTCACTTTTATACTTGGTCATATTGAATAGTTACTATTGTCAAATATTTCCACTACAATAATGGATAAATCATTAATCACATGTTAAACTAAAGAGATAAGGGTATAGATATCCTAAAATAGAAAAATTCTATTTAATTAATTTTGTACAACCAAAATTATCATATATTTTATTTTTTACATACATGGATCCACTTTAACTTGATTATGAATTTATTATATTTTAATTATTTAGTTATTTACATATGTTCCACCAACCTCAATTATAAAAGAGAACATATACTTTTCACTTATTCACACACATTGAGAAGTATAATTCATCCATGACCAGCATAATTCTTTTTCTAATGACCTAAACCATCATTGAAGCAGGTTAAAGTTTAAAATTTCTAATTCTACTAACTATAGTATATGTTTCAAGTCAGGTCAAACCCACAGAGAAGGAAATTTTGACCACTAATCTTCTAAAATTTTTAAAAGACCCCATTGTTGTCAGCAGTGGGGTAAATTTTGAGGTTTCTATTTTTACTTTTTTAATATTATTTTTTAATAAGTGAAGTGAAAGAACACTGCAGATCTAGTATCTAAACTATGTCGAAGTAAGAAATAGTTGAAAACAAAGGGAAATAGAGATATAAAAACATTGATAAACGAAAAATCTATTAAAACGCTCGGGAAAAAATTTCAATTCTACTAGTTTTAAAAACATTATTTCTCATGTTAGTTATTAAATCTCATACCACTAATAATGAGTGATTTATTTCCCTCTCCAAGAGATAAATCAATCAAGCTGACAAGTCTTGGAGTTCGCCACTCCTAGATTAATCAATTTTAGAAAATTCTGGTTAAAAAACAGAACGAACTCACCACAAGTTCTAGAGTTTTAATTTCAATTCATGTAATTAAGAAAGTCATTCGACAATCAGTCTCACCGAATGATTGTGAAGTTTTAGATTAATTTCAAATGGTATTATACAACTGAATGCAAGTAGAACTAATCTCGCTGATCAATGTTGATCACATTTTAATTGATAGAGAGAAGGAAGAAGAATGATTAACTAGTAAACTCAATTTGAACACAGAACTGGAGGATTTATCCCAAAATTATCTTTATTACATAAACTAATATCATTCAATTACTACGAAAGAAAATTGAAAGAAAACAGAGGAATAGATCTCTTTATCCTCTCTATAATTTCTACTGCTCCTGGCCCTTTAATCTCTAAGGTACGATTCTCCATGAATTGCTCAATGTATCACCTCCAGGTTATCGCTTTTCTCCTCAGTGAATGATCGAATGAATCCTCCCAAAAATTTATATTGCAACTCTGTTTTTGTATCCTCCATCATCTACTTCATGAAATCAGTTGCTTTCCACTAACATTAAGTGTCCTTCATGTGTGCACCACACATGTGTGCTTTTTTCACGACACACACATGGTGCTAGTTTTTCTCACGTAAATAACTCCAAGTGAGTTAGTTAAGTGAATATGGGAATTATCCCATCTCTCTAATAACCCTCCAAAGTTAAAATAGAAAATTAAATAAAAAACTACCTTGAAAATAAATAATATATTATAGCTATTTTTTAAATTAAAGTTAAATTAGAAGGTTAATTAAAGTTAATTTATAAATACAAAAGTTGATTATTATTATTTACTAGAATAAATATTAATATTATAGTTATTAATTAATTATTAAATCATTAATTAAATAAAATTATTATGTTTTTAATTTATTATTATTCATTAAATTATTTTATTAATATAAGTATTTTGACAAATTAGATATTATAATTAATTAGATACTTAAATTAGATCCAAATAAATTACTTTATTAATATAACTATTTTACATTCTGTTGAAATTGAAATATAATTAAAATTTAAATTTAAATATGTTAATTAATATTAATAATAAATTATATTTATAGAATATAATTTTATTTTTTAATAAGTCTTATTAATTTGTATTAAATTTAATTTAATAACTAATTTATTTAATAATATTTCATCATTTATAAATTACAATTATTATTATATATTGTTTTATATTAATTTGTTTAATATATTAATTATTTGATTTTTTTGTAAATTATTTTATTTATTTTTTAGTTTAACTTATCTGTTCCCCCCCCCCACTTTTGGCACTACATGGGGGAATTTAGGCTTCTTCGAGAAGCTTGTGGTGGCTCCCGGCTCCTCCAATGCGCATGCGACACCCGCAGATCCTAAACCCAGTGATTTTGACTCCTCTAATACCAATATTCCCCTTCCATAGAAACATAGTGCAACAACATCAACTCTACCACAAAATTACCCAAATCATCTACCTTAGCTAGCCTTTTTAGTGGCAGGTTGAGATCTGCAGTCGCAATTTCTCGTGGTGGAAGACCAACGATGAAGATCCCCTCCAACGACGGTGAACAATTCTCGGATAGCGCGTATCCATCTTCAATGACGGTGCGGCTCAACCCCAGTGGTGGTTCTATGGAGTTCACAACAACTCGTAGTCCTTTTCTCCATATCTGAATGTGAAGAAATGTGGCGAAAACATCAATGACACGGCGACATAACACATCCTTTTTCACTGAAGAAATCTTCTTCTCCATGGTGGTGGAAAACTGCGAGCTCCAGGTCTGGATTTCTCAGATCATAGGAAAAAAAGGGATTGAAATATGTATTAATATTCAATCTTATTAGAGTTAATAATAATTTTTTGTTGTTTTTGATTCATTTAGTGGACTTTTGAAATGTGAAAGCAGGATGATGCAGTGGAGGTGAATCATGGCATGAGAAGGGGAGCGGTGGCAGGAAAACAGTGAGATCATGAGGAACTAAATGGTTCATGGTGGCAAAGCATAGGTGGTGATACAACAGAAGGGATTTCATGGTAGCATAGTGAATGAAATGGTGTGAGGAAACACCATAAAGGAAAGTTGATGTGACACTATAAATGAAACGATGTGAGAAAAAAGAATACAGTGAAATCGTCTATGGAGAAACCGTGATGCGAAAACCAGTGGAAAAGGTTATAGTGACACTGCAACCCTACTGAATAAAGAGAGTAAAATAAATTGAAAATTAAATTAAAACATAACAAAGAAATAAATTAAAACCAATTTTTAATTAAAAAAATGAAAATTTAAGTACATCATAAACTTTAATAAACTTATAAAAACATTTAAAAAAATTATAATATTATTAACTATAATTTATAAAACATTAATTGTTACTATAAAAAACTAAATTAAAAATAAAATAAATTATTAATAGTTAATATAAAATTTAAAAATCTAGATAACAAAGTCAAATTATTTCTTCTATAAAAAACTAAATTTATTAAAATAGACAATTAATTATAATCATTTTGAATAATTTAATTGGATTGAGACATTAAATTATAAAGTTTGAATAAATTTAGTTTGTTTCAAAACTTTAATCAATAATTAATGAATTATTAAAATACAACTATTAATTAAGTTATATAAATTAATTTTCCATACAAGAAATGTTATATTAAGACAAAATAATTTATATGAAGAAGAAAACTAATAAATTAAATAATAAATGTTAAATAATTAAATTTGGAGGAAAAAATAACAAAATAAATAAAAACTTATTTAAATATAAATTATATGTAAGATATAAATAAATTAAATTAAGGATTAAAATACCCAATTATTTATAAAAATTGATTAAATAACAAATTTAATAAAAAGAATACAAAAGTGACATTATTTATTAAAAAGTGTTATAATAAATAAATAAATTGATAAAAATTAAATAAAAAGATGTGGAGAAACATGGTTTTTAGGCCACATCACCTAATATCTTTCCACATGTCTTATATCGTTTGTTATTCCCAAAATATCAAGCTTTGAAGGATTATGTTGTAAGCCAAATGAGGTTCCCCTAAGAAGCGGTCATTATATTTTCTAATCAATTTTAAGTTCCATTCTTCATTAACCAATGATTAATATTATGTACCTATATTATAATTATTAGATAAGTATCATTACCATATTGAAATTATATTATGTTAATGTTGAAACACTTTTTTACCTTCTTTCCATGTTATGTTAAATGATGACGTTCTTCGTGCGTAAGTGTGGACTACCACCTCCAGGAAGCAACATGATTCATTTTTCTTATTAACCATAAATGGATGGTCAAATATATGGATATAATTTATAAATATTATATTTATGATATTATTATTATTTAAAGATAAATTATATAAATACTTTCATCAAATCCATTCATTGGAAGATGAAAACATCACTCATGCGTACACACAGACAACTATCTTCATAAAGTAATGTAATTTATTTTTCATCATAAATTATATGAATGTTTTGAAAAGTTCTCTTAATGAAAAAAATATTATTCTTACAGCATGATTAATATTTTTTCAATGATTAAAATTCCCAGAGTGTGCAATTATAAGAACCATTAAACCCAAACATACTTCGAAAATAGACGAGTTTTTACCTGATCTTGATTTAATGGATAATTATTCACAAAATAGTAATTAGAAATTATAAGGTAATGTTATATTATAATATAATTGTAAATGTAGTCCTTTTATAGAAATATAATTTGTTTAAACTTATTATATATTAACTTAATAGAATTTATTAGGAAAGATATGACTCGAGTTAAGGGTTTATTTTGAAATTTCAATTTTAACTAGTATTATTTATACATGAATATATATTTTTGAATTATATTATATTTATCTCTTATAATGAATCTATATTATATTACTATGGTAATTTTTTCATTAACTATGTTTTCCTTTATTCAATCAATATTTGGTACATAAAACTATCAAAAAATGTTTTTCTATAAAATATAGATTTTTTTCAACTTTGGTAGGTGGCCTTTTTTCCATTTACATGTTACCTAAAACTAATTCAAAAATGTTTTTCTGTAATTATAATTTTTTTACAACCTTTTTCTAAATAATTATTATTTTTTCAATATATTAAAAATAAATGTCCGCAATATATTTCTAAATAGGCTATTTGTGTCCATTTAAAAGATATGTGAAAAAAATATTTTAATTAATGTCTACCATATGATTAGATTTTCCTACCATAATAAAGATAATTTTAATTAAAAATAACAATAAAAATTTCCTTGTTTATTTTTGAATAAATTCATTTTCTCAAAATTATTTGATTTTTTATTTAAAAATTTATCAAATGATGAAGTTATTTTTTTCAATTCTTTTTAAATAAGAGTTTAAAAATTCATTTTAAGTTATGTTTTAACTATTTAAATATCATAAGACATTTCTCATACTTCAATGGGGACATGATCTAATGATACCCCTTATGTATATTCCCTATTTGAGTTTTAATTAGGTGATGATAAAATCAATAAAAACCTTTTTCTTCTTTATGAGTTATGATATGATGGAATGATTAAGGTTTCAATGATCTTGTAAAAAATATATATATTGACTTCATAATCTGATCTATAAGACCATAATTATATATCCCTCCAATAAATTTAGTAATGATTTATATCTCATGATACATTATAAAAAACGATGTGGAGTGAGATAATTATAATAATAAAAAGCGGTTTGGGAGTAAACCCCATACATTATCGGAGTTCTTCCGTTATGTAACGGTATTCATGGATGTGATCCTCAACTAAACAAATTATTTTCTATAGTTATGACTATTCCATAATTTCTATTACATTTTCATAATCTTATTTTATTCTCTAAAGGATTCTGATATATTAATGAAAACTACTCACTCTTATGAGTCATTTATTTTAAAATGTATGAGCATTATTCCTATAATAATGATTTTTTAGATACGATTGATTGGGAATTAACAATGTTAGTTATGATCATGCCCTTATAGCCTTATTATTATGTTGTTCTGACTTATAATAATTGATTGATATCTCAAATTATTGACATTACAAGATATCTAATATCAACCAATCTTATGTTTCTATATTTCACAAGGTTATACAGAAAGATATTGATCCTAAAATGTATCTGGTGGGTAATATGAGAGAATAACTTATTGGTAGATCCTGATTATTATTTATGAAATATGTTGATTATTTATTTATACATAAAAGAAACTAAAATTTTGTTTTTATGTGGAATGTACTATCATGAAATTTATCAACTATTCATATAATGGGGTTTAATATTTATATATGTAATACTCAGGTCACCTCAATTTGCATCAGATCTAGGTTTTTTTATTCTTGGTTATTAGGTAATAAAGAAAATAAAGATAAAACTTAATATCACCTATTATGAACTAAAATTTATATTTGATAAACCTACAAGTATTATTGGTTGATAAAAATGTTTCATAATTTTGGAAACACAAATAATGATTTTAATGGTTATATTATTTTTAACTATAATTAATGAGGACCATATCTTAAACAATGTTTTTTTATTTTAGTCAATGGATGAAACATTCAAGAATCATGCTAATAATGAATGTCTTAAACAATGAAATTAGTGTATTCTAGAGCAACCAAATTAAATGGGAACTAGAATGAAAAATATTATTGTCATGATCAGATAACATGCAGAATACATGAATAATGATAATCTTTTAAATGAAAAAATAAGAACCAATCAACCATTGAGTTTTTATGAGGTAACATACACTTATATTTAGTGGTTCTTATGATTCACTAGTATTTATGTAATAGATCAGTACCACTAATAATATATTTTTCATTTTATAGTGTCCAGAACATGAATAATTGTTTTTAAGAGTGTATCATTTGGAATGAGAAGAAGATCAAAAGAGGAAAATTATTCAAAATTTTAAAAAATAGGGAGAAATTCAATCTACTTTATGGGATGAGTTTAAGAGGAATGTTTTTAAAAAATAATTCTTAAAACACTTCACACATAAATTGATTGGGAATATGAGCTTAAGTATATGGATCAAGAATTTATTATTAACTACGATGAAAAAATTACAAGAAATGTGAGGTATATTTCTGGTTTTTATTATCAACACTTAATGGAGAATTTATTATTTCTTATATGGCTTAAAACCATGTCTTCAAAAGGCATTATCCATATGGTACGTTAGAGGTTATGAATAAAAAATTCTGTGTTATCTCATGATTGAAATAGAGAGTAGAGATTCCAACTATTATCATTGACATGAAAAGAAAATAAAGATGAATGTTCATAGAAAACAAATAATTTTACCCATGGAAGAAATAAAATGAATAATTATTTATTCTATAAAAATAGAAGGAATCTTGGCTTATCTTTTCATAAAGTATGTTGCAATTTTTTTATATTTAGAAAATAATTCCATCGAGTAAGGGAAAGATAAATAGATATAACGAGTTAATATAATAAAACTAATGTGGTGACAGGTCAACTGAATACACTACCCATGCTCATGTGATACAATATTTCTAACTAGAAAATGTATCTTATCCCCTATATTGATGGATTTTTTTTTAATTTTTGAGGACTTAAATACTTCTGAATGATTGAACTATGAATTTTATTTCATCTTTTGAGGGTCAAATAGATCAATATATCAACGATAATGGTCTATATGAGGTATGTACACTGTAAATATGAATCAATTCCATTTGGAATTAAAATTCCCTTACTATCTTTAAGGATTTAATCATTAGAGTCGTTAGTGAATAATCTGATCTATTTTTTTTGTTGTATTTATATATGATATTCTTATATATTCAATGATCAAGGAAGATCATAGAGATCATTTTAGGATTGTGTTGATGAAATTGAGGAAGAATACAATATACTGAAAATTTAGAAATTTTTAATTATAGTTCCAGAAAGTATCATTCAAAGACCATTTTATCAAAAGCGATATGATAATAGTGTATCCTTTAAATATAAAACATATTTAACAATGGAATATTACAACCACGGTGAATGAATTATTTTGTTTTATTAGTTTAGATGGAAATCACCAATTATTTATGATAAATTTCTCACATCTATAAAATCCACTAACCATTTTGATGTTGAAGGGATCCATGTTCATTTGGATATATGAATGGGATGAAGCTTTTATGAAACTAAGGAATAGGTTGGTTAGTACAAATATGCTCTCAATGACCTATGATGGAATGGGTTTTGTGGTCTATAAATATGAATTAGTTAATGTTTTGGTATTTTTTATCATAATGAATGACATGATAATAGATTGTACCTCAAAAATTGAATGATCATGAGAAAAATACCCAACTCATGATATGGAACTTGTAGCAAAAATGTTTCATTAATGATATGGAGGAATTATATTTATATAGAATGTAATGAAATATATATTGATCATAAATTTCATAACCTGGAATGAAAAATTAGGAAGAAATATTATTCTTTTTATCCCAGAATTTTGGGTCGTATATAAGTGGGGAGTAGGTTTTAGGATAAATAGTGGTAGTTAGAGGGAAGTAGCTACCGTGTGTTGACATGAGTAACACTTTAAGGAATAAGAGAAACAAAACCTAGCTGGTAGAATTAAAGAAAATTAAATCCATCGTCCTACACCCATCCTCCAGCTTATGGGCTTCTATAGTTGTGCCAGTGAGAGGTAGGGGTAGTTGGAGATTCCACAAGGCATAAATTTTGGTAAGGGGAAATGTCATTTAGCTTCAAATTATGTTTAATATCATGTAGTTTTACCCTTAAATGTCAAATTTGCATATTTTATTTTATAATTTCTGTGGTGACCTTCTTGGCTATCTTCCTCTACCCGATGGTGAATCGATATGCCAATTGGATGTTTGGATCTCCATTGGGTGAAATCTAGCATGAATATCCTCTAAAATATGTTTTATTCCTTTATTATCCATTTTTGTGATGTCATTCATGAATATATCACCAGTTATATCATAGACAGGGATTCTTGAAATTATTTTCAATCAATCTAGTATTTTTGGAATCCTTTCATTTCCAATCACATCACCATTCATAAAGGATACATTGTTTTCATCGGTATTGAGGTAGGTCATTCAATCCCATGGTTTATCCCTTGGTGATACTTTTATTATTATGATGATTTCATTTATCTGGGAATATTTAAATTCATTTTATCATTTTATAGAAATGTAAATGGATTTTCAAAATTTTTTTTCTTTTAAAACTATAATTTTTTCACTTTATCTGTTTATAGAAATCAGAAAAATATGTTTTTATGATATAAATGGGTTTTAAGAATGGAAGCAGTGAGATATAACTATTTATTTTTCTTATATAATGTGTGTAGTGGTTTTAAAAAATTCCACTTCAATTTATTTTTGTAAAATAGGATTTTGTTTTTTCAATGTCGATATAATGCAGTATCACTTTCCGAGATCTTGGGGTATGGGGGAAAATTAAACATAGATAATCCCTAGTGAAGGTATTGGTCTCCAAGGGTGGATCCCTTGATGACATGGATACTAGGGGGTATATTTTATATGGGACCAGGCTTCCTTGAATTTTGGAGTCACATATGTTTATAGGTGTTCCTTTTCCCATCTTAATGGTTTAGTTGTGTACATCCTTCCATCATTGATTTCCCTCCTGTGGGGTATTGTGATTCCATTATATGTAAGATATTTTGATATGATTAGTTTAAACCATGATCTTGATTTGGATATTGATGGATGAATATTATTTATTTATATTTTAATTCTATTGGATAAGTGATATTTCATATTGGTCAGCTTATTTGAATATGGCATAATTTTTAAAATAAGGTCATGTGTTATAAAATAAAACTAGTGGATGATTTTTATATGGAATGTAATTTCATTAATGGTTTTTTAGATATTTATTTAAAAACTAGCTTATTAATTTATGTCGATGGACATTATTTAGGTCCTATGGTGTTATCCAACTAATCTTTAGTGTTCAAAACTTACTTTTTTCATTGGTGTGGTTTTTTCCCTTGTGTTTCAGGATACATGTAAAGGGAATAAAATAATGTAGAGGAAAGAACACTAGGATTGTGTTTTAATTTTGGTGGATTCGAAATATGGTGACATATTGTTTCATAGAGATGGATTCATTTGTTATTTTGGGATCTATTTTCTTGATGGTCTCTCAGTTTTTAATTGAGAACATATTATCTAGATGTTTGATGTGTCCTTTTTGGTTTTTTGACATATGAAATATTGATGTTATCAGTTTTGTTAATCTCTTTTATTTTATATTATCATATATATATTTACGGTTGAATCATTCCCATGTTTATTTATATGATACCCTATTGATTTTTTTAAGATCATGGAGATTGGGAATGAGCTTCAAGCATTGTGTCTGGCTAATTCGTGTGATATTTCGGGTTGACTCGGGTTGGTCTATTATAAATTGGTATCAATGATCATGTTGTGTTAAATTATGTTCACATTATTATGTGTCACCCTCTTATGTATGGGGGTTATTCAATTACTAGAGATATAAATTTCATAAGTCAAGACGTATAGTCATGTGTGTCAGGTTAGAAAATTTTAATAACAAACCTCAAGTAACCGAGGGAAGCTTGGGGTTGTATAGTGTTTTTGTTAAGGGATACGACCACTATTGAACAGTTATTTAAATTATGTTTATGATAATGGAATTATGTTTTATTTTATATCATTTCAATATATTTTTATAGTTTACGGATCCTCAAATAATAAACACATGGAATTCTAGAGAAGAATACGCAGAGTAAGACACAAAGGAGAATCCTTTAGCTTGCACAGTTGTGGTTGAAACCATCAAGTGAATGATCTCATCCATGAGCTAAGTGATTGACATTAAACTAATGTGAAAGGGGAATCATATTTTGGAATTCATTGAGTATAATTCATTTATGTTTTTAGTGATATGTTTCAATAGGATATAGAATATGGATCAAAATTGTTTAGAGAATATTACACATTATGAAAAATTGAGAAGAATCCATGGTTGGATTTTCCCTATATATGCTTGAAGGATGTGAAGAAAGAGATAAATATAAATTATTGAATAAAGTATTCATAAATATATAACCTAGAATAAATTCAAGAAATCCATTAATAACTATTTATCTCTTGAGACACTAAGAGTGGTGAAGGAATGAGATTTTATTACCTTAGAGCAATGACAACGTTCTTCCATGGAATATTCTAATCCATTTGCTGAGTTAGTGTGCTTGTATCTAGATAATGTTTCAAAATATTATCTCAATTTATTGATCATAAAAATGTGTTTAATGGTAGATTTTTCATCTAATATAATTCATCAGTGTCCACCAATCTACACTGGGACTGGAAAATCCATTTATGGATAACACATGCATAAATAGGATGAAAGGGCTCTTGAGAGCATTAGTGAGAGGATGACGTACCTATATTTATCATTCTAGTTATAGAAGGATGAAGGATGGCCAGTGAATATTTTATAATGAGAGTCGATAATAGATATTAGGGATGATTTAGGTGGTCTTTTACCATTATGGGAAGAAGGTACACCTCAAAAATAATTATAATGCAACACCTCAGGTGTGTAATGCTTATGGTCAATTTGGTCATATTTGGTGTCTCTATGAGATATTATCCCAATTATTGAATGGTTTATAAACCTTCACCAATTTATAAAGGTTTATACTTGAAATAATGGATTAGGTGGGACATGTAACTTGGGATAACGGTGAAAATTAGGCAGTAGAGAAATGGAATGATGAGGACGAATATCTATATTCCATGATGTGTGGACAATAGGAGATAGAGGAAAGACTAAATAATATGAGATGTATGGTGTTTATTGAATATTAGATGGTAATTTATATTTTAATACAAGTCAAACATAATCATATATATTGTCCAATATTATCAAAGCATTAGGATTTTGTCCAAAGCTATGCTTTTCTGAATGACTCTTTCCACACCGTTGGGGAAGATGTCAAAGTAGGTATTTAAATTTCTTAGTGGTAGGTGATTATCGCTGAACACAAAACCATATGATAATTTTTAGTTCTTGAACATGGAATATTTGATCTCATTATAGGAATAAATTGGATGTCTAAATAAAAATCTGAAATCAATGTTTATCATCATCGGGTATTGTTTCTTTCACATTATAGAGAAACTCATTTATTACAGGTTGAGTGGGATCACTGAGTAGGATGATAAGGTCATGTTACTTAAATCTATGATATGATCAGATGATATTATTTATAGTTGTTTTTAGATAATTTTGATCCACACTATAGTGTTCCACTTTCTACAATGATTTTTGAGTATCTCTATGTTTTTCAAGATGATTTCTTAGGGTTACCTCTAGGAAAGAATGTCATGTTCACTATAGACTCTCCTAAAAGGATAAGACCAATTTACATAACATAATATCATATGTAACCTGTTTTATTTATATAATTAATGTTTACTATTGAGGATATTATGGCTAAGGAATTTCATTATCATAACATTTCACCTTGGACATCCCCAATTCTTCTTGAATATAAGGTATGTAAGAGATATCTTCATTATGTATATTACCAAAAACAATAATATTTGATAGTAAAGAATAGATATACCTTTCCAAGTACTAATTAACTTTCTTATTATCTCAATGGGAATCCCTATTTTTTTATAATTACAAAATATTAGGGTACCATTCATAGAGATAAGTAGAAGATATTTTAAAACAACATTCAAGAGTATGTATGGGAACATGAGTATTCGGTAACGCCACTAGAACTTACCAAAACATATTTAGTGTTTATTTCATTGATGAATATAATATTCTGTTGGTTTATGGATTTATTTATGGTTGTTTCGTTAGACTATATACTATTTTATTAAAACTAAAATAAGTAAATTATGATCAGTTGAACATCACCCTTGTAATCCTTATAGAACATAATATATAACTATATCTATATAGATTTTATTTTTTATTTCATTTATTGAGATTTATGGGACATGTGATTTATACGAATTGTGTTTTAGTGGATCCTTATATTATTCAGGAGGTGATGTCGTGGGAGTGTACGAGGTTCATGCTTGAGATCCATTATTTCTTAGGAAATAAATCATATTACATAAAATTATTTTGAGACATCTCCATGACATCATCCATTGAGAATGTGTTACCAGCAAGGGTAATTTTTTTGGGGAGAGATTTGTTCCATAGAAATATCAAGGAGTTGAAAGTGAGATTGACTTCATCTGCATTATTGATTCTTGCCAAAATGGATTTTGGTTATTATGTTTACAATGATTCCTAAGATATTGGATTGTGTGGTGTTATAATGCACACGATATGGGTAATATATTATTTTTCTTATTATTTATGATATAAATTCGGCTGTAGTGATCTATGTTTTTAATACATTTAACCACTACCACTTCAAAGAGTGATTTATAGTGTATTCCAAACATTAAAAAAATTATATCTTACTTTAGAGGGATATCAACATGAGACAAATATTATGGGTGGAGTACCTTCAAATCATTGATTTTTATATTTATTACACCCATATTAAATAGAATATGGTATTAGAAATATTGATAAGATAATTACTGAACCATAAAGTAATGGAATTGATGGAATATTGGTGATTGATAAGTTTGTTTTTTTGAGATGTTCTTGGATAAAGGTAAAGAAAACATATAAGTATCTCTAGATTATATTATAAATAATAATTTATGAGTGAGATGATTTGTGTTGGACATATAGAAGATGAAAATTGTTATTATTTTAGTACGATTATTTATGGTGGGAAGACATTGGGTGACTGGTATCAGTCATCATTGTTGTTTTTTCTTCCAAGGTAGGTTGTTTATTACAAAATACATGGTGAAATAATTATTGGATTTTAGAAACCAATGGAGTTGGTCTGTGTGCCATGGTTCAACACATATTTCTCATTAATGTAGATTTTACTTCTGGTGTCTGAGAATGAGATGATCGATTATGGGTTGTATGTCTTGCTTCCCCACATGTCAAAAAATTAAGGTGGAGAAATACATATCTATTAGGTTGCTGAAACCCTTACCCATTTTGTGGTGTAAATGGGATGATATATCCATGGAAATAATGATTTGGTTACCATATTCTCACAGTGTTAAGGTTGCCATATAGGTGATTACTAATCCACTCTCGAAATAAATTCATATGTTGCAAATAAAAAATTTAATGAAGGTAGATGATCTTTATCACTTATATGAAATGAATATTTTCATAATTCATTGTGGTTCATCAACTATCATTTCAAAAATAGAACCTCTATTTACTTTCAAGGTCAATATTTGATTACAAATAATGATGTGTTCTCACCCGAGTTTGTGTACAATTTATCATCTGTATATTAATATCTAGACTGAGTGATCCATCCGGATTGATGGAAATATAATTTAGGAATTCGTTAATTATTTTTTAGCTCTCAAGAGAAACATAAAACCATAGATTAGTTTTATTATAAAATTATTTATCATGATTTGATCTGAATGATGTTATTTGGGTCATTTTATGCGAGGCCTTATAGATCAAATCATTGTTGGGAAGTGGTTGGAGAATGGTCCTTGGTTGGACCATGAATAGTTTAAGAGATTACATATATAATTCAATTTATTATGAAGTGGTTAGAAATATCTCAAAGTGTCTATAAATTTTAATTAATTCAGTTTCACTATATGTTGTACTTTTAGGTAGGTTATAATAATTTTCATTGAGTTTTCCTTTATGGGGACAAATATGCATGGGAAGGAAGGGAATGTTTGAACCTCAATATGTATGATTATTTTAGATTATGGATAGACTCAAGAAAATGTATTTTTTATTCAACATACCTTCCTATTTTAAATCTATCCATTATTATTTCCATGTTTCACAACTGATTAATTAATAGATGGATACATCCCAAATGATTGACTAGGAGGGAATTGAGAGTTAAACAAAAACCGTAGTGGTTTAATGGACTATTCCTATAGTGTTATGATATGATAAGGTATTGTGTTATATAAAAATTCCATTGGTTGATGTGATATGGATGTGTTGTTGGGACATCCATGAGACATGGGAGCATGAGGCCTTGGCGATGCTGAAATGAGATTATCTCTTATAAGGTTCATGATGTTTAGCAGGTTTTGGGTAGAAAACATTTATGTTGTGGATAATTGGAACACCCTAGAAGGAAAAACCAGGTAAAGTAAATTCTTGTTTATTTATTTTAAATTTTTTTCATATATAAGTAGGGAATATGTTTTTTGGATGTTGGTTGTACCAAGAGGCCACTAGCTAGCCGATAATGGAAATTAGAACACTTACAAGTTTGAAAGTTCCCCCAAACCATAAGTTGGATTAAAATAGATATACAATGGCAATGATATAGGTGAATTAATGTTTCCTATACCACCCTCCATCCAATGAACATCCATAGACTAGTTAGTGGGATGCCTATATCTATATGAATTCTTCCATCACCCATCAACTAGTTGGTGACACCCAACGGCTAGGTGGTGACATTGATATAAGTATAGTTTTGTAAGGTGATACAATTCTATTTAACATAAAATTACAATTAATCATCCCCAAATTCACTATTATGTCCCTATTTAGGATTTTAACAGTTTATGAGATCCTTAGTAACTTCCTTAGCACTCTAACACTCCTTGATGGTGATTATTTGTTTCTAATTGCAAGATTGGGTCGATTTTTGGTGTAATATGATATTTGGATCCTTTTTAATCTATTTTATTATATTAAAATCCATAAAAAAGATGTATTATAACAATTTATTTATGTATCAACAATTGACATAGAGAATTTATGTTTCATTTATCAGATCTAGGATCTTGAGAAGCTGATTTCCTTCTCTCCTAACAAGATTCCTTAAAGTAACACCATTTTCATCAATATTTTGGTTGGTTACCCTATCCTATTCTCTATCCCTTGGTGATACTTAATTTATATTTATTCATTAATTTTTTTAATATTTAAATTAGAATGTGTATTTGAGGATGATAGAGAGGGGTTTTAAAATGTATTTTACTTGAAAACTATATTTTATGCATTTTACGTGTTTGAAAAAATACCAAAAAGATGGTTTTGAAATGGAAATGTTTTTTCAAGCTTGACAGAGTGGATGTATTTCTATATAATTTTTTTTTTAAAATATGGCCATGTATATTAAATTGTTTTTTTAGGTAAAATGTTTTTGAAACATGATTTTTTTCTTTGAACATAATAATGATATAATATTACTTTTGGAGATCATGGGGTATGAGGTAAAACATTACATGGATGATCCCTACTAGAGGTAACTATAACTAAAAGAGGTGAAATTAAAGCCATGTTTTATAGGGAGAATACTTTTTTATTTACAGAGGCTCCAAGAATAATATATTTACATATTCTAGTAGGTGTTCCTTACCATGTTTTATTGGTTTAGTTGCATACACCCTTTCATCATAGATTACCTCTATGGATGATTTTCCATAAAATTAATTACACATAAATTTTATATTATTTTTTTACCAATTGCTCTTGATATGGATATTAATGCTTGAATAGTGTGTATTTTATCTGTTTCTGCCATTGGATTTGTGAAATGTTATATTGATCTGTTTATTTGAATATGGAATAATTTTCAATGGAATGTCATTTTTTTTAAAAGAAACCCAAAGGAATATTATTAAAAAGGAAATGATTTATTTCAAAGTGGTTCAAAAATTTATTTAAATAAGAACTAAATGATATATCTGGATAGAAATTGAATTGATTATTTGGTTTTATTCAACTAATGTATAGTGCTCACACACCACTTTATTCCATTAGTCATTTTTATCCTCGGTTTTTTTGGATATAGGTAAAGGGAAAAGAATTATTCAGAGGGTGACTCTTTTGGATCTTGTTATCATTAAGGTGGGTTGGAAAATTGGTTATATAAAATCACATGGAGATGGACCAATGGGTTATTTTGGGTTCCATGTTCATGATGGTCTTTCTATTTTTCATTTATACCTTATTATCTAGATGATTTATTGTTCCTTTTGGATTTTCAATCATTACAAATGATATAATCTAGTTATCTATTATGTTACTCTATTTTCTTCTATCTTATCATAAATTTGTTGAAGGTGAAATCTTTATCATGTTACTTTCTATGAGATCATGGAGATTTTCACCAGCCCATAGAGATTGCGAATATGCTTCGATCCCTATGGTAGGATAATTTAGAAAGTATTATGGGTTTTAATTGATTGGTATTTTAAAATTTTATTTTAGATATCTGGTTGTGTTAAATCCTACGCTCATTCTTGTGTCTCACCCTTATTTGTTTGTGGGTTATTGATATAATTTAGAGAATATTGTAGAGACTCAATAGGTTTTCTAAGAATTTTCTTAACATGTGAACATTCATGAAAAACCTCATGTTATCATTGGAATACTGGGGGTGTCAAATGTTCTTGTTAAGGGTTTAACAACTTGTTGTAATTTATTTAAATTTGGATTATGATGAATGAATAATTAATTTGTGAGTGGTTTATTTATTTATTTATAGTTTATTAATCCTATAAGAAGAACATATTACAATTTTATTGTGGAAGATGTGAAGTACGCCCCATAGGGGAATCCTTCAGTTGACATGGTTTTAGTGGAAACAATAATTTGAATGATCCAGTCTATGGGCCAAGTCCCCAATATCGAAATAGAATGAATGATATGCCCTGATTTTGAATTCATTAAGTAGTATACACTGATATATCATAGTTAAAACATTCCATAGGATGTCGAAGAATAGATCCAAAGGATCGAGAAAAGTTTCTATTTCTAAAAACTCCTTAGGAATTCATGGTTGGATTCTCTACATATATGATTGAAGTTATTAGAAGAAAATGGTGGGAATTAATTATGTAGAAAATTTTTAATTGTGATATCACTATGACTATTTTTATTAAAGACTTATATCAATAGTTTTATCCTAAGACACACAAATAGGGAAGGAATGATTGTTTTTACATTGGAACAGGGAGATTGTTCTGTCATGGAGTATGCTCTTCGGTTTTTTTGAGTTGTTGTACATTAATATAGAGAGTGTTTTTTAGAATATATCAAGGATAGGATGATCAAAAATAGTTTAAGGATAGATAATATATCTATTATGATTCTTATTTACACATTCACCTACATGGAGTTTGTAGACTACGAGACTGTGGATAAGAAAAACATAGATATGATGGAAACAATCATTAGAGGATCAATAAAAATAGGACGAAGATAAAGTTTTAATTATCTTTAAGAAATGAATTAATCTAAATAGTGGTGAGGTTATAGAGGGAGTTCACAATGAAAATCAAAGAAGTTTTAGGTGGTCTATTGTCAGTTTTGGAAGAAGGGACACCACAAAATGTATTGTCTAGAAACACTAAGGGTGTGGAACACTTGTGAAATATTATGTTATGTGTATATTTCATGTGAGAGAGTATTTTTGAAATTATAGATACAACCACCTTCACTAGGGGACCATATTTTAGTCCCAACATAACAAATTGGGTGGGATACAAAAAAAATAGTACTAGTGGTGATTCTTATGTGGAAAAGAAAGTCCATGATGAGGCTGACTTTCTATATTATACAAAGTATGTACCATAAGAGATATATTGTAACATCCCAGGTAAATAAAGAACATGAATTTTTTTATTTTATTTTTAATATTTTTGAATTAAATATTAATTATACTTTAAAGGGGATTTTATGTTTAATGGCGTACCTGATACGCAACAATGGGTTTCTTTGAAACCTTACGTTGCACACTAATAATATAATATTGTTATTTTAAATGGTAGTTAACTCCTAGAATTTGTATTGGAGGGAATGAACATAACTAACTAAAATATTATTATACATGTTTGTTAAATATTTTTACATTTAACAAATAAAATTTAGAGGCTTAAAATAAGAAAATAATTCTATTTTAAGCATGAATACACAAATATTCACTAAAAGGTCGATTTACAGCCATTTGATGGTGAACCCTCATAAAATATAGTATTTTTTACTTTCATATGCTCCATTTGAAAAAATAAAATTCATCTTTAGAATAGGGACATAAAAATTTATGTTGGGTAAAATTTTGGTATTTTTCTGAAAATATTCATTTTTTGATGAATAATGAAAATACTGTATTTTAATCAAAAATGAATTTTAATCTAATTTATTTATATGGTTAGGTTATATTTTTAATTTATTTAATAGTGTAATTAGATTATATTTTTACCATTTAATCCAATGTAGGTTATTGGAATTAATTTCACTTTGAAATTGGACATAAACAAGTGTTAATCTTTTGATAGATATTGTTTCTTAAAAACACGCTATTTGTTTTGACAACGAGAATTAATTTTATATTAATTAATGAAAAATCTATGTTTTTTATTTTTTAAAATATAAATAAATTTTGAATTTAGAATATCAAATATATTTTATGCTGAAGTTTTGGTACTTTTCTGAAAAACATCAATTTCCGAAGAATAGTAAAACTACTAAGTAGTAGTTAAAAAACTGACTTTTTCATTTAAATAAAATTCTACAGCTTCTGTGAATTGAATTTTGAAAATCCAACTTATATGGTTGTTATTGGTAAGTAAAATGTGGTTCAATAAGATGAAAATAATTTTTTTGGTGAATAGTAACTTTTGATTTTTATTTACTGCATTTAATGGTAAATAGGGGAATTCAAGGTAAAAATAATATTATAATAATAAATAATTACCTTAATACTTGTCCTGAAATTATTGGATGAGTCATGGCCAACCCTGGGCATCCTTGGGTCGATTTTGGGACCCAATAGAGCCACATAAGAGTTATAATGACACTTTAGATTAAGTAATTTAAAGTAATTACAAAAATGACACCTACAAATATCAATTAGTAAATTAATTTTTACATGGTGTTATATAAGTTATCTTTTTGACTATAAATATTAATTATAAATATAAAACGATTGAATACATAATGATATTTTATTTATAATTTTTAGACATAAAATAAATAAAATTATTAATGACACAAGAATGTGGCAATATTTACCTCATTAATAAATGATTTAAATAAATAAGATAATAAATATTAAAATAACATCCAAAACCAGTAAAATTATTATTTGGTGAATTTATTTCTACCATTAGTTATATCATATTCTAATATAATGATTTTTGGACCTTTAGAAACCGAAATTCATTAGATAATAAAATAATATTTTCACACATTTCTAAAGAACCCATCCCCCCTTATAAAAAGCCCTCATATAAAACGCATTCCTCTCATCTCTCAAGCCCCTTTCCTCATCCAACCCTGGCCAAAATAATATCAAAAGATCCCTCTCTTCCTCCTATAATCCATACCTTAGGTAGAAGGCACTTCAAGTATTCCTTTTGGTTGAAACTAAAGGGAGTTACCCGAATTAAATATAACCGTTTCTCTTTAAATTCTTTTCTTTTATTTTACCTCTCCAACACCTAAAATCTTTTCATTACTTTATTTTATAACTAAACCATTATCCTCAGTATTCTAGGATGTTTTTATGATAAGTATTAGATCAACACTTGCACACACCTCCATCTAATGGGTGAAGAACATATTGTTTCTCTAGGTGGAAAACTAACACCTCACGAAATGATGATTGTTCAATGAACTCCTACCACTTTTTATGGTGGCCATTATGATGTCAATATATTTATATATGAAATATATTATGTTTATGTTTTTTTATTCTGTATTTTTAATTTATAGCATTCCTTTATGGTTTCCATTATGAGTAAACGTGATAATTTCATTTGAGGAAGTGCGGACTACCGCCCCCTCAAAGTGATATGACTCGTTCATACCATACGTGGGACATATAAAGGATGGATTTATTGAAATAATTTATGATATTATACTGGAATTATAATATAACTATGTATCATTATGTTTTCATTCAATTAAAATATGAAATAGAAATAAAAGAAGCATTCAAGCGTACGTACGGCTTACCGTCTCCATGAACGATGCATTTCATTTCTTATCTCCAAATGTTATGTACAATTATAAATATATATATATAATGGATATATATTATATATATGATATCTATATCATGAATATAATTCTGTAGATAATTGAATCCTGACAACATGGAAAATTTGTAATTATAAGGTGTTCATTTTTGACTCAAGTACTAAATATCGACAAAATGACCATTATTATATTAAATGATTACATGGTGTTTATAACATGGTAATAAGTGATATAAAAGGAATACAAAACATAAAATAGGGTTCTTAATCAAGTACAAATTAATTTATGTATATTATTCATGAAGAATAAGGAACAAACAAGTCATGTCGGACACGAGGTAAGTGATTTCTCTTCTCACATTTAATTCCGTGGGATTTCTATTCATCACCCCTAATTTATTTAATGTGGTGTATTATGTAGTTACATGTGATATAGATTATAATTATAATATTTATATTCATTTTATTCTATTAATAATTTGGTGGTTTTTAACTTTTGGTCATACGACTTGACTGATTACAACGTGGTAATGGATTTTCATCTCACTTTTTATTCCCGTGAGATTCATGATATATTTTCCACTATATACTTTTTTAGTGGAATATGTACTTTCCATGAGTGTATTCATTTTATAATATACTTCAATTTATGGGTATTTAAATCTTCATTTTATGATCCTTTTTTCATGGGTTGTATGTTTCGTATGTTACCAAATTGGTAAGGGAATCTTTTAACCAAATTTTCATTCCTTGGTCAAATCTTCTAATTATTAATTATTTCATGATATATTTATTCATGGAATCGCTATTTATTTATTTATTTTGTAATTTTCACTCCCCTTTGTTTGAATATACTTTTTATACACATAATCACTCCATTAATGAATTCTCAAGTCATCGATATGAACTCGATAAGAGTAATTTTACCTCAATTTCCATTCATTGAGTTAAATATCCAAGTCATTGGTTTCGTCTTAAAAAGAACATGTGTGAATTTACTATGATTTATTTAAAAAAAATATGAAATATATTTTAGTGTATTTATATTTTTCACACATTATTACATAATTTATTTATCACTAATCTAAGGATATAGTTTTTATAATGGATTTGGTCTCAATTTACATTCCATTGAGACTTTGTTGTTGTTATGCACTAATCCACTCTTATATTGTGTATATATAGTCCTTTGGAATATTATCTCATGAATCCTTTTATTCTCATGAAATTATAAAGTTTTGATTCAATGTTATTTCTCAATTATTTGTATTCAAGTGTTTCTCATTTTGTTTAAAACTCTTTAACTAAAATATCATTTTAAATGTTTAAAAGATTTATTATTATAAATCTTTGTCATTAATGTCAATGTTATAAATATGGTTTTAAGGATTTATTTATATGGACATTAATGTTTTTAAATGATAATTTATTTAAAATTTTCAAAGTGGTATTGGGCACTACAATTTAAAAATCTCTTTATTAAATGTTATAAATGGTTTTGAAAATGATTTTAAAAAGGATTGTTTATTTTAATATCTTGATTTTATATACTGTGATTGGAATGTAGAAATGTTATCTTTCCTTTATTCTTGTGTTATGTGTTATGAATATGTTATGGTTATTGGGCATTGTTTATGTATAAGGGTGGTTCAATGATAAACCTAGGTCGGGTGAGCCCGAGATAGCTCTCCAATTCATTGGGTAACATGATAGAGGTAAACATGAATGTTTATCCTAAGTGATTTATGGAATATACTGGGATGTGTATTCCAAATGTGACTTCCTTCTTAGCTATGAATGCTACTATGTAAGTATGTTATGAATTCCATAAGTTACCTTTATGATTTATGATTTGTGTGTATTATTCACAAATATTATTATTTTGTAAGGTATGTTATGATTGAAAAGTATGGTTTCATTGATTTGTATTTATTTATGGGAAATTTTTTCTTTTAATTATTTTATAAAATTTACTTTGATTTTTATGCTCATACCATGTTTTTAAATGTTTTCACAGGACATAAAGATGAATAGGGTCAAGGATGAGATCAAGGAAAAGTCAAGCTGTCCAAAACATGGAACTAGACATGTCTCTTTTTTAAGAGTTTTTATTTTATGAAAAATGGATACTGGGTAGTAGTGTCTACATGTAATATTCATGTTGTTATATAATATTTATGGCCTAATTATCTAAAACTCCAAACCTGAAAATATATTCAATGTAAATTCTTGACATAATTAAATATTATGTAATGTTTAAGGTCAGGTCCGAACAGTTGGTATCAGAGGTCGGTTTATATAAATTTATAGGTAAGGGTGTTATTTAAGCATAAGTGACATTACCATAATGGACAGGATTTTAGAAAGAGTCATAATTATTTTAGATAAAGAGAATGAGTTTAGGATAACATGAATAAGTATATCTTAGAATTTCTCATCCTCATAAGATATTATATGATGATTTTAATGATATACTCACACTGACCTTTTTGGTTTTAGTAAATGGATGGATGTAGCAGGCACCAAAGTAACAGTTGATTTAAAGAAAACTGTGACGGTTTTCTAAATGAGCTACTGAATGAAATGGGAGCTACAATGAGAACTCTGGTGGTTATTCTCAACCAACTATCTGGAGTCATGATTGACCACCTGAACCTTGGTGATTTTTATAAGGCATCGTATATGTGAGAAACAAATCCCTAAAGAAGTTTAGGTAATAATCATATAGGTAAGTAGGTTAAAAAACCTATGTTTCAAGGATGTGGAAATGAACACTTAGTAAAATTATTCAAAGGGACGGGAAGATGTTATAGATGTGGGAATGAAGGTCATAATGCAATAACCTACCATGGAAAAAGGAAGCATCCAGTTGACTCTAAGAAAGGGAAAGATGTTCCTTATAAGGGATCAATTGAGTGTTTTAAATGTGGTGTGCTTAGTCATTATAGAAACAGTTGTCCTACGAATAAGTTTTGGGAATGGGATCACCAGGATTGAACAAATGTATGTTTACCAATACCTAATTCAATTCCGACTGAGGATGAAGAAACTTACAATAACCAATAAAAGGTATGGATGATTTCTTAAAATATGTTTTGATATTATTGAATCGTTGGATATGATTCATTATCTATTTTGTAGATATAATTATTTCATAATAAGTTGGAAAAGAAATGTTTAATGGATCATGAATAATGTTTAACGAGTAACAAGTCAACATATAAGTGATTAAAGTTTTGTGGTAGATTTTAGGATGGTGAAATGCTTAAAAGTATTAAGGCTCTTTTGATGATGGGATTACATTAGAAGAGTTTTTTTAGTTTTTGTAACCCTGAAGTTTGATATATGAATATTTTATTTAAGGAATAATTATCTTTTTTTGTGTGTATAGTTATAAATAACCATTTGGGTTTATATGATCCTTGAATTTGAGGCAATTACAGGTTAATACATTTTGGGATGAAAAATTAAAGTTATTAGATACCCTTTGTGGATAAAATATGATATGATTATTTTTAATGAATTTATCTCTTTTGGGATTTTTATAAAATTATATAGTTTTTGAAAAAGGACAACACGCAGACCACGTGACAACTTGTCGCGTCGGACAAAGCTGTGGGAATCGAACCCACAACCAAAGTGCCACTGAGATTTATCGCCTACCACTAGACTACATGAAGTCACTAGTTAGTATGACTAATTATTTTTAGTTATATGATTTTATGAATCAATAATAAGTTGATTTTGTGTTATCTTTAAAAATTATTAACCAATTATAGAGAATATGTGAATTGGTTAATTACACTTCAGTATGAGAGTTTAAGAGTAGTCTATGTTTTTAGAGATAAATGTTATGATTTTTGTGGAAGACTATGTGATCAAATCCTTTTGAAATGTTGGGTTTCAATCATTATTTGGGTTACATTGATGAATTTTTGTACATTTTTATTTAATTGTATTTGTTGAACTTTGGGTATTTTAAGACAAATTTTGGAGATTAAGAGTAGTTTTTCTTTTTGTAAAAGTTTATACATTTTGGGGATTATCTGATATTTTAATAAACATTTTGAATTTGGTTCATGTATAAAGACAAGGGAAATATATAGTTCATATTTTTTGGATGATGTGATATAATAGAAGTTGATTCTAGTGATTTTAATGTGACCAAGTCAGTTTGAATCCTCATCGTTTAGAGAAAAGATGCTTTTTTGTTAGAAATTTAGTAAAGGATGAAAGTCTACATGACAAGTAAGTATGTTTCCTTATATTTTTAGTTAATATCATAAATAATTTCATCAATATTATGAAAAGTAACTTAAAACAAAAAACATTTCTATTAAATTTTATTTCCGGGGAATCAATGATCGTTTAACCCATCACATGTTTGTGATTTTCTAGTGGTTAACTTTATCTAAATCATGTTTTCTATCACTCTCCATCAGAACATGACCACTTTTCTCTCTTCCATATCCATTTTTTCCTACATGGAATCATAGTATGGGTTATATCGGGTGACCTTTGTAATTATAATTCTTTCTTTTAAAGTGATAGTATTACTGACTCTATTCTGATGTGGGACTTTTAATGAAGTTTCCATGCCGAGTTTTAAAATTCTAAGGAGACAATCCCCAAAAAGGGGGAAGGATGTAACATCCAAGGTAAATAAAGAACATGAAATTTTTTATATTTATTATTATTTTTGAATTAAATATAAATTATTCTTTAAAGGGGACGTTATGTTCAATGGTGTACCCGATACGCAACAATGTGTTTCATTGAAATCTTATGTTGCACACTAATAATATAATATTATTATTTTAAATGGTAGTTAATTCATAGAAGTTTTATTGGTGGGAATGAACATAACTAACTAAAATATTATTATACATGTTTGTTAAATGTTTTTACCTTTATCCAAATAAACATGGAGGCTTAAAATAAGAATAGTATTCGATTTTAAGCATGAATACTCAAATATTCACTAAAAGGTCGATTTACTAACTTTTTACCGAAAAAATTCATTTGTTATAGTTTTTTTCACTTTTATATGTTCTATTTTAAAAACTAAAATTCTTCTTTAGAATCAGGACATCAAAATTTACTTTGGGTAAAATTTTGGTATTTTTCTGATAAAATTTATTTTTTAATGAATAATGAAAAATATTGTATTTTAATTCAAAACATCCTTTTAATATTATTTATTTATATGGTTAGAATATATTTTCAATTTTTTATAAAGTATAATTAGATAATATTTTTACCATTTAATCCAATGGTGGTTATTGGAATTAATTTTACTTTTAAATTGGACATAAAAAATTGTTAATCTTTTGATAGATATTGTTTCTTAAAAATAGGTTATTTGTTTTAACAACATGAATTAATTTTAAATTAATTAATTCATCTTATATTTTTTGAATTTTTTAAAATAGAAACCATTTTTGAATTCGGAATATCACATATATTTTAGGCTGAATTTTTGGTATTTTTATAGAAAACATCAATTTTTGAAGAATATTGAAACCACAAAGTAGTAGTTAAAGAACTAAATTTTTCCTTTACATGAAATTTTACCACTTCTGAAAATTGATTTTTTAAAATATAACATACATGGTTGTTATTAGTAAGTATCATTTGGTTCAATAAGATGAAAATAATTTTTTGTGGAATAGTAACTTTTGACTTTTATTTACCATGGTTAAAGGTAAAAAAGGGTAATTCAAGGTAAAAAATATTATAATAATACAAAATTTCTTTAAAACGTTTTCTAACCTTATTATATGAGTCATGGAAGACCTTTCCCATCCTTGGGTTGATTTTGGGACCCCATGGATCCATATGGAAGTGATAATGACACTTTAGATTAATTAATTTAAAGTAATGAAACAAATGACACAAACAAATATATTTTAGTAAAATAATTTTTACATGGGGTTATATAAGTTATATTTTAGAATAAAAATATTACATGGAAATATAAAAGTATTTTGTACATCATGATATTTTTTTATAATTTTTATACATCAAATAAATAAGATTATTTATGACACAAAAATGATGCACTATTTACCTCATTAATAAATGATTTACATAAATAAGATTATAAATATTAAAATAACGTCCATAACCTATCCAATTATTATAGGATGAATTTATTTTGAAAATTAGTCATAGTATCTTCTACCTTAATGATTTTTAGACCTCTAGAAACCGAAATCCATTATATAATAAAATAATATTTTCACACTTTTCTAAAGAACCCCTCCCCCCTTATAAAAATCCCTCACTTATAACCCATTCCTCACACCTATCAAGCCCCTAGTATCATCCAAAACTATAAAAAATAATATCTAAAGATCCCTATTTTCTATATATAATCCTTATATTAGGCATACGGAACATCAAGAAGTCATTTTGGTTCAAACCAAAGAAAGTTACCCGAATTAAAGGTAACAATTTCTCTTAAATTCGTCTCTTTTATTTTACATCTCCAGCGACTAAAATCTTTTCATTAATTTATTTTATAAACATAAAAGTATCCTAAATATACTAGGATGTTTTTATGATATGTATTAGAACTAAACCTACACACACCTCCATCTAATGGATAAAGAACATATTGTTTCTCTGGGTGGCAAACCAACACCTCTCAGAATGATGATTGTTCAATTATCTCCCACCACCTCTTATGGTGGCCTTTATGATGGAAATTTATTTATATATGATATATATAATTTTTATGTTGTCTTATTTATTCTTTATTTTTAATTTATATCATACGTTTATTTTTTCTATTATGAGTAAACATGATAATTTCATTTGAGGAAGTGCGGACTACCGCCCCCTCAAAGTGATATGACTCCTTCATACCATACGTGTGACATATAAAGAATGGATTTATCTAAATTATATATGATATTATATTGGAATTATTATATAACTATGTATCATTAATATTTCATTCAATTAAAATATGAAATATAAATTAAAGTAGCGTTCATTCTTACGTACGACTTGCTGTCTCCATGAACAGTTCATTTCATTTTTTATCTCCAAATGTTATATACTATTATAAATACATATATATACAGGATATATATGATATATATGATATCTAAATCATGAATATAATTCTGGAGATAATGTAATCTTTACCACATGGAAAACTTGTAATTATAAGGTGTTCATTTTTTAATCAAGTACCAAATATCGACAAAATGACCATTATTATCTTAAATGATTACAAGATGTTTATAAAATGTTAATAAGTGATATAAAAGGAATAATAAAGATGAAAAAGGGTTATTAATCAAGTATTAATTAACTTAAGTTTATTATTAGGGAAGAACAAGGAACAAACAAGTCAAGTCAGACCCAAGGTACGGGATTTCTTATCTCACTTTTAATTTCGTGAGATTTCTATTGTCCACCACAAATTTATTACATATGGTGTATTTTTTACTTCCATTTGATATATATTATCATTATAATATTTATATTAATGTTATTAAATGAATAATTTGGTGGTTGTTAACTTTTTTTCAAACAAATCGATTGATTGCAACGTGGTAAGGGATTTTCATTTCACCTTTTATTTCCTTGAGATTCATGCTATATTTTCCCCTATTTACTTTTTTGTGGGGTATTTACATCCCATTAGTGAATTAATTTTATAATATACTTCAATTTATGGGTATTTACATATTCATTTTATGATCCGCCTTTCATTGGTTGTATGTTTCGTATGTTACCAAATCAGTAAGGGAACCTTTTTACCCAATTTCCATTCCGTGGGTTAATATTCTTATTCTTAATTATGTCATGATATGATTATGTGTTGAATAAAAATTTATTTATTTAAGATTTAATTTCCACTCCCCTTTGTGAGGATATAATTTTTATACACATAATCACTCCATTGATAAATTCTCAAGTCATCGATATGAACGTGATAAGAGTAATTTTAACTCAATTTCCATTCATTGAGTTAAACATCCAAGTCATTAGTTTTGTCTTAAATAGGAAGTGTGTGAATTTACATTGATTTATTTACACTGAATATTCAATCATATTTAGCATATTTAAATTTTCACACATTATTATGTAATTCATTTATCCCCAATCAAAGGACACCGTTTTTATAAGAGATTTTGTCTCAATTTACACTCCTTTGAGACATCGTTGTTGTTATTCACTAATTAACTCTTATATGGTGTATATATTTTCCATTGGAATATTATATCATGAATACCTTTATTCTCATGATATTATATAGTTCCGATTGAATGTTATTCCTCAATTATTTGTATTTATGATTCTCTCATTTTGTTAAATTATCTTTAACTTAAATATCATTTTAAATGTTTAAAAGATTTATTCTTCTAAATTTTTATCATTAATGTCCAGGTTTTAAAAATGTTTTTAAGAATTTATTTATATGGAAATTAATTTTTTCAAATCATAATTTATTTAAAAGTTTCAAAGTGGTATTGGACACTTTCATTCAAAAATATCTTTATTAAATTTTTTAAATCGGGTTGAAAATGATTTTACGAAGCATTGTTTATTTCAATATATTGATTTGATATTTTGTGATTAGAATATAGAAATTTTATCTTTCTTTTATTCTTGTGTTACGTGTTATGAATATGTTATGGTTATTGGAAATTTTTTACGTATACGGGTGGTTCATGATAAACCTAGGGAATGTAGCCCGAGATAGCTCTCCAATGCATTGGGTAACGTGACAGAGGTAAATGTGAATTTTTATCTTAAGAGATTTAGGTAATATAGTGTGATGGGTATTCCAAATGTGAATCCCTATGTATCTGTGAAATCTATAATGTAATTATGATATGAATTCCATAATTTACCTTAATTATTTATGATTTGTTTGTGTTATTCATAAATCTTATGATTTCTTAAGGTATGCTATGATTGAAAAGTATGGTTTCATTGATTTGTATTTATTGATGGGATAATGTTTCTTTTAATTATTTTATAACCTTTACTGATCTTCTTATGATCATCCCATGTTTTTAAATATTTATCACAGGACATAAAGATTAATAGGGTCAAGGATGATATCATGTAAAAGTCATGCTTTCCAAAACATGGAACTAGACATGTCACTTTTTTAAGAGTTTTTATTTGATGAAAAATGGATACTGGGTAGTAGTTTCTACATGTAATATTGATGTTGTTATGTAATAGTTATGGTCTAATTCTCTAAAACTGTAAACCTGGAAAGATCCTCAATATGAATTCTGGACATAATTCAAGATTATGTAAGGTTTAAGGTTTGGTCCTTACATATATACAGGTATGGATACCATGATAGGTACTTTTTTTGTTGTATTATCTATGGTTATGGATTTTTTGACATATGTGAAACTCATTCCATTATATCTTCAATGGTGATCAATACAGGGGGACTGTGTTTAAAGAATATGCATTTTTAGATAAAAATTTCTACTCATTTGGGAAAGATGCAGGAGTAGGGAATTTAATGACCTTATTTCCATGTGATTATCACTAATGAAAAAATGCCTTAGACATTTTAGTTCTTCATAGTGACCCAGGATGAACATACATTGATATTAAATAATTTTATATGAATATGCAGTACATTAAAAAATATATGGCCGAGGACTATAAGACTTTATTGTCTTTGGAAACATAGAAATAATATCTTCTATATTGATTAATGATCTTCAAGATCCCCCTTAATGAACTACCCCTTTAGTACTCCAACATAAAACCTTTCTTCATAACATGGGGAAAGGAATCATAAAAATGTGGTGAGTTCATATACTAAATAAGGGTAAATTATATGTAATCCTAACATTAGAATAAGGGTATGAGAACATGATGGTATTCTTATGGGATCATAACCTGCATGTCAAAGACCATAAAAACAAATCAGGGAATAACAATTGGATGATTATAAGACATGAATCAAAATGAAATCAAATAAAACAAGTCATGAGATCATAAAATTGGAATAAGATATTAAATTATGGAATATACATTGACTTATAACATTGTGAGCATGTGTATATAGAAATAGGTTCACTCATTAGGTTTAGAACATGACATCATGTCCTCATATAAACTTATAGACATGAAACCAGGTTCGTACATAACATTCTTAACATCTAAGAAGCTTTACGCATAAACTTTTGAACATGTAATTTAATTCACCCCTAAAATTGTTAATATTTAATCACATTAATTCATAAAATTTTCAATATGTAATTAGGATATTGTATAAACTTATGGAAATTCAACCAGGTCCATTAATAACATTGTGAACATGTAATCAGGTTAACACATAAAACTAATAATATGTAATCAGGTTCACACATGAACATATGGACTTGAAAGAAGGTCCATATATGACATTAAAAACACATAATCAGGTTAACATATAACATTGTGAACAAATAATCAGGTTCAAGCACCACATTGTGCACATGTAATCAGGTTCCCACATAAACATAGATACATGTAACCAATTTCCTGAAAAACATTGTGAACATGTAATCAGACTCACACATAAAATTTTTAACTTATAATCAAGTTAATGTATACACATGTGGAAGTCAAACTAGGTCCATTTGTAACATCATGAACATCTAGTGAGGTTCATGTATAACATTTTGAAAATGTAATATGGTTCATGCATATCATTTTTAACATGTAATCAATTTCACACATAGTCATATGGACATAAAACCGGGTCCATGAATAACATTGTGAACTTGTAACAAGGTTCAGGCATAAAATTCGAAAGAACTACTAAGATTAAATAATAAAATTGTGAACCTTTAATCTGGTTCACACATAACATATATACTCATGATTCAACTTTAAATATCTAAAGTAAGGGATGGAGATATAGGTCCCACCCATCACATAATGAAATCATACATATGTGTGCCAATAGATCATAATAATTCGTAATATAATAACCCATAAAATGAAGTGGGTATTACAAACAATTCAACCCATAATTACCTATGGAAACAAGACATGTTTCACAATCGTTTAATTATATATCATAACCCAAGAAAATAAGTTATTTTCATAGGTGTTTTTTCATTCTATAACCCAAAGAAGAGAAACGGTTTTTATAAGAAACTTTTCATAATAATAATAAACCATTCCATGAAATAATATGAATGATAACCCTGGATCACATCCCAAATAAATCATAAAATATATCAAAATATGTCAAAATAGATGGAAAAGTATTTTTAAAAATCACATGTAAATTTTTTTAACGGAAATAACATTTCATTAAAAATCAAATTTTAAAATATAAATTAATTGTTAAAATTACATTCCTTTGAAAATTACATTGAATTCTTTTAAATTAAGCCTTAAAAATAATTTTAAACATTTATTGAGAAAAATGTCCTTTCTCCATAGAAATAAATAATACATTTTTACAACCATTTTCGTTGTAAACAACATTGAAATATTATAATGAATCTTTAAAATCGTTGATGTTATTTTATATGAAAAAAACTTTTGAAAACATATAAAATAATAATTGAAAATAATTAAAAATAATTCTTTAAAATGAAATATTATTTTTAAATATTTATTATGAAAAAAAAATGTTAATATTATAAAATAAGTTTCAATTAACATATGGTCATGACAATGGATAAATCTGTACATGTCGATCACTCCTTTTTCACCGTAAAAAGATATAAAAAGTTCCTCGATCAAGAAAAAACAAGAATATTACTTTTTTAAATTCAATTTTTTAAAAGGTAAAACATGGGTAAAATATTATTTTAAATATACTATGATAATAGTATTAATCTTTTAAAAAAATGTTTTTGGAAGCATGGTTATGAAAGAACACATATTTCCAACTAAAGAGAGTGATACAATCATATTTTCGTAAAATGAAATTCTTAGTTATATTAAGTAAAAAAGAGTAGAAAAATAGTACCATTACAAGAAGATATCATGAATAACCCAAGGATAATTAATTAACTTAGATTTATTGAGAAATTTATTATAATATTTAATCAATGGTAGCATAATTATAAATATTCCTGATAAACGATGATAATATAGAAATAAAATATTACCACTATGGAAACATTGAATTATAATACCCATGAAATAATACATTAAATAAACAAAATAATAAAATTAAAATAATTATATTCCTGATATAACATTAAAAGTGAAGTATATTCACCTCATAGAGTAATATAGGTGCATAACATGGATTGTTTCTCAATGAAGAAAAAGTGAGAAAAAATTATTTTACTGATTTGGTAACTTTTGAACCATAAAACCCATGAAAGGGAGATCATCAAATTTATATGTAAATAACTATAAATTTAATTATACTAATAATATAATACATTTATTGTTAGTGTATAAACCACACAAAATAAATGAGTTGTGATTTAGGCATATGTCTCGTAGATATAAAAGTGAGATGAGAAAACCCTTTCCTTACGTGTTGAATTTATTATTACAACTTCAAACCCCCTGTTTAATAATCATAATTTTATTATAAATCTAATAAATAATAACACCATTATATATCATACCATATATTATTTTATAATTATTTATATTACCATTTTAGTAGTTATTTTATTTTAACATTAGGTTGTGGGTAATAACCCCCTGTTTTTCATATATGTTTTCATTTTTTAATTCTTGATACTCTTAAATTGATCATGATTTCATTCTTTATAGAATTTAGAAAAATATATAAATATCTTATATATTAATTATATAATTACTTATAATAACATATAAAAGTCATAAATATTAAGTGGAATAAAACATTCAAGGAGATGAAAGGCTATATCTATGCATGGAAAAAGTTTCCATTTTAATGTTGTGATTAAATAAAGAAAAGTAAATAATATATATATATATATATATATATATTATCATCCAAATTAATTATTATTTCATATAAATAATATAATTTTACTAAACCATTTTTTAATACATTCCATGTATAGTGTGAATTAATCACATCACTTTGAGGAGATGACATTCCACACGTCCACAAACAAAGTTATCGTATCCCACAAAATGGAAAACATGAAGTTATATGTTATATAGTAATCTAAGAAGAATATATTAATAATAAATATCATATATTTAAATTATATACATTATTTTCATCTTAATTACTAACAGTGAGAGGTGGTAATGGAAAAAAATGAACGATACTATTTCTTAAGGTGGTAGTCCACCGTACAAATGAATGGTTAGGTCGTAACCCATTTTATGGAAGTGTGTGTAGGTGTAGGTATAAATATTTGAATAAAAAATATTTGTATATATAGGATACTTATTTTATTACATAATTTAAGAATAATTTGAATTGAATGGGTGGAGAATGAAATAAAACTGAAATGCGCACTGAAGAATGTTACCTCTTTTTTCGGGTAACTCATTTTGGTTTGCATGAAAGGTATTACATTGTTGGATTTATAAAAACATTAGAATTACATAATGAAGATATGGAATATTAGAACTTATTTGGTTATGTTATGGACTAGATAAATGTATTTATTGGTTTGAATAAGTGAGGGGGGTGATTTCCCTTTTATAGAGGAGGAGGAGGGGTATTCATGAAAATCTAAAAAAAGGCAAACACCGTTGAGTGGTATCCCTTACATCACGTGCCTAAAATAATAGTCCATTTTTTAGAAATAAAAGTATATGGTAAAAATATATCCATAAAATGTATTTTGGTCATGGTTCTAGGGTATTTTTCAACTTAAGTTAAAGTTAAACCACATAGTAAACTCATCTTTACCTTAATCATATTAATTAATATTAAATAATTTCACTAATAGTTTTTTAAAACTAAGATGCCCTTATAATAAATTATATATTATTATGATTAAAAATATGGAATCAATTTTACCTAATTATAATCACAAAATTGGTATAAAGTAATTTTAAAAATAATCCCATCAATGGGATGAAACAATGAGTTTTTAATATGAAAATGCTCAAAATTTTGAATTGATTTTATCTCCAATTTAAATGTAAAGTATATTTCACTGAACTATTTTTTTAATATAATTCTAATTAATAAAATATAATTTAAAGAAATTAAAAATATAATTTAACTATATAAATAAATTATATGAAAAAGATGTTTTGAGTTAAAATTTAGTATTGTTCACTATTAATCAAAAAATTAAACTTCTATGAATAATGAAAACTTTTATCAATGTAATTTTTGATATCTAGATTTAAAAAGTTAATTTCATTTAATCAATTAAAATCTATAAATGCTTCAATAATTATATTTAAAATATTTTTTCAACTAAAAGGTGGTAAAATTAATTTTTAGAAAAACACATCTTTTTTTCATATAATTGTATTTATTCTTATCTTATTAATATTAAATAAAATGGATGAGTGTCAACTTTTTATGAAATATATATATTAAAATATTTATTAAAACATCAAAAAAGTGGGTTTTTTTATTTATTGAGATAAAATGGTGTTTGTACATTGAGAATATTTTTTATTAGAAGTTAAATTTCATTATTTTCAAATAGTTCATACCTTGATTTCTAACTAATTAACAACCAAATGAAAAATTTTATATAAAAGTGTAATTTTTTTTAACAAATTAGTTAATCATAATTGAATATTTTATTCCAATGACTTGGTGGTAAATATAATTATATTTTAATAACAATATTAATAATATATTGTAGTTTGGTAATACTAGGCCTTGTGTGTAACCAAAGATATCAAAGGAACTTGAAATTATTTGTAACACAAACCAAGCATATTGTTCTTTATATTGAAAGTTAATCTAAGTTAGTCATGTATCCCAATATTAAATAGGTGATTCAGATAGTAAAATCAAAACATAGTTCCTTCATATAAAAAACACAATTCAGTGTTGAGTAAAATTCAAAATATTAAAAATATTAAATTAAATTTAAAATTTTATTTCACAAAATATTAGGATGTTACATTATACCCCAGTAATTGTGATTTTTACTTAGAAAATTATATGGGTTATAAATGGTCTAATACATGAATTTTACATTCTTAGAATCCAAAATCACAAAAACAAATAATGAAACTTCCCATAGAAAGGGAATGTTGGGAACATAATGTTTACCCAAAGTAACTCATAACATGGTTTACACATATGAGAACATAGGTGGAAAATTAAAACAAGTACATTGAAGAGAAATATAACTATCATGTTATAAGGGAGAGTTAAAGAGAACATGATATAGAGATGTATTACTATAAATAATCCATATACCAAATAGTATTGACAAGGTTACTTGCATTATAAAAATGATGATAACAATACAACCTTTTACATCATGATCTGTATCTTAAAGTTTATGAATTTTTCTCAAGATGATATACTTTCATTATTTCATTCCATTTCATATTCACAATCTCACCCTTTAGTTTCTCATTGATAAGTTTACACTTCATCTCTTACTCTATGAAATGAAGGTGAACTTTTCATTCATTAAGAACTAATAGACCGTGAGATACACAACTAGGATGATAAGTAACATCATATTTCTTAAGTTATTTTCATAATGAAATGGTTACCACATGTTATACATTTTTAAAAAATCCTCAAATAGTGATATAATACTTTAATCTATAAAACTTTATGTTAACATTAACTTAAACCACTTTCTAAATGGTTAACCTTTTAAAACATCCAAAATAAAATTAATCATTTATTCCTTAAATAACATATAATATTACACCAAACATATTTTCATTGGATACACGGGTTCACCCTTATACCGATATAATATAAAATTATATTTTGTAAATCAATGATCCATATAGAGGGAAGTAATCACATGAAATTTCACTAATGGATGAACAATAAAACATTCAAAGTTATTATTCACACAAACCAAAACATGAACATCTCAAATAAATAGGGGAGGATAATCATGCCCTTATTATTCTTATTTTCTTCATCTGTTGTGATTGCATGTGATTTCCCTTTTTCTTTAGTCCTCATAGGTTCTTGTGGATTTTCATCTATATATTCCCTTGGATTAGGGAATTTATTCACATAATTACCAAACATTATTCAGTTGAAACAATAAATTGTGGGTGTTTTATTCTGTTGATATCTATCTCATTAATGCATTAACTATCTTCTTCTAATCAATTATACATTATTTGTCTTGATAGTTAGGATTAAAACACTTGAGACACCTTCCTATTCCATTAATTGACTTACCCATGTGATCTTTACCATAGTTTTTTAAAGTAAGAGTTTTAATTTTTTTTCTTCTCTCCATATGACATAACATTGAATTTTCAATAGAACCCCATTTTATTTTTCTTATCACCAGAACCAAGAGGGTTTCTAGATTCCATTTCTCTATTACTTCACATTGAAATGTTTTTTCATGGAATTCAATGTACGATATGGATAATTTCGTTATAAGATTTGGTTTCAATCTACTGAATAATTAGTAAATAATACTTTTAGAATGATTTATAATACCCAAAATGTAGAATTTAATTATTATACAATTTTCATCACAAGCACTAGCAGTTTCATAATCCCTCTGATTTACCTATAGTAAATAATTATTTATTTTTGTATTAATAATATGAGGAATTTTTTTATTGATATATAAGATTATAAACCCATCCCCATTCATTGGGTAAATATATTATTATTTCATCATATTATTAATAATATTCCATAATAGATCAAACTCATCTTCTAAAATTTAGACAACTAGAGTGACTTTTTCATGATATTAACTCTAAAGAATGGAAAATATCTTTTCAGTAGTACAAATACATTTCCCAGAAACTGATGGGTCTATTTAACTACTAATGGAAGGTTGTAATTACCTCTTGAAGGACTCAACATAAATTTGTTCCATATTTTTTTAATTTCGATGTTCACCATGATTCATTTCTTGGGAAATTTGTGTGGTAATGGAAATGAGATTTCATATTCCATCTACCATAACATTGTGCTGATCAGGATGAAATTCATTTTATTTTATATTTCATTCATCATTAACATAGTTATTTTAGGTTATATCCATTAACAAAAACAAAATTCATATTCTGAAAAATACTAATCATAGCAATGAACAACAAAACCCTGAAAAACCATTTATAGGATTTCTAAATCATGACATCTTTTTGTTTATTCTATGAAAAATTATGATTATCCAAGGTTATTAATGGTCATATTATATTTAAATTCTACAGGATGGTTCCAAGAGAGTTTATGAATTTCCAAAGCACATCCCTAGTGAGTGTCGAACCATATACACAACAAGGCATGTTATTATGCACCAATTCACGAGCATGTCTATCTCAATACAGTGTTTTAGTGGTTATTACCCTTATATAACTATGTTCCATATCCACATCCACTTATAATAACCAGATAAGAATATAATTCTTAGAAACCACTTTTTCTATAATTTTTGAAAATTCTTGGTCATTTTTCTAAACATTAACTCATCCTTAGGCTTGTTATCAGATACATCCCTATATAAATCCTTAGAAAAATCCATAAGGATGTCACTAATGTTTTCTCATACTACATTACAATAGACAAATAATGCTTTCCTTTGATGTAAAGACCCGTAAAATTCAAGGTATTTTTTTTCTTAATTTTCTTTGAGATTTTACAAGAACGCAGTTTCAGACAGGACTTGATTTCGAGGCCCGGTGTGCCCATAATTTCTATCAGAAGTTTAGCTCGGGTGCGTTCAGTGAACGAACGAGCGAGAATTCCTATCTTTTGAACCGGTGCTCGGAATCAAATTCTGAGGGCACCGATGGAACCGCAGTGCCAGTAATTGCTTAGGAACGCCCATCCTGGAGTTGTGTTTGCTCGTTATGAGTTGTTTAAATTTGTGGTTTAAGTGTTAGTGAAATAAAATTTTCGTTAAGAATTTTATTTCCCTTTCCATGAGTTAGAACCTAAGTGTAGGAGTTAGGGTGGGACCCACTGTTTGTTAGTTTTTCTTGAGTGGATTAAAGGTGAGGTGGGGCCCACACGAGCCCCCACCTTTTCAAATCCCTTAAATCCCTAACTCCTCATAACCCCCCACTTAAGTTGTGTAACTCTTATAACATTTTAACTTTTCATTAATTGGGTGACTTTACCTCTCCTCTCATTAAGTATGCCAACACCCAATTCAATTATTTAATTTAAGTTTTGAATTTTTGAATTGTGGCTTAAGTTAATAAAATAAGGGTAAGCCTTAGTTTATTTTGGTTGGATGTTGTGTGTGGACAATTGAGGAGAGAGCTCTTAATCTTCATTATGAAGAACACCAAGACTTTGACGAAGAACACCAAGACTTCGACAAAGAACGCCATCACCATAAGAAGAGATCAACGTGTCGTCTCTTATCTTCTTCACAGCCGGTGTGTTTCCGAAGATCGACGACGCATCCTCTTTCAATCTTCTTTCCGTGTCAATGAAAAGAAGACGCCACTTCCTCCTCAGGCGTTCTCCGTCAACTTACGGAGCTTCACCTCGCGATGTTGTTTTCCGCAGCGAACCCCCGTTCTAGCTACGCTCAAGGCAGGGGTTTAAATTATTTAATTATTTTCGTTCGTGAATTCAACTTTTTCGTCCTTAGTGAATTTACAACCAGTTGCTATCGATTAATGAGAGGGGGGCCGAACCGCACAAACACAGCCGACCCTCCTCCGATTTTTGAAAGTTGTTTCTAATATGGTTGGGACGTACTGGCGTGGTGTCGTCGCACCACGCAGGATCGTACGACAAGTAATGTGCGGCGCTGTCACGCCGCATCGTGAAGTTGAACAAGGACGCGATGCCGTCGCGCCGCGTCGAAGAAAACCAAAGACACCGCAGCCGGAGCGGGGCCGCGGTGGAGGGGCGCGGTGCCGTCGCACCGCGCCGGACGAACCAAGCCATAGCCGGTACTGGGCCACGGTGGAGCAGGGTGACAGGAGGCCGGTTCCGGGCCACCGGTGTCTGCGAAGGAGGAAGGACCGGCTGTCGCCGGTCCTTGTAGGTAGAACCGGCCAGCCGGTGTGGGCCGGCCGGACAAAGGAAAACAGGGGGAATTAATTCCCCCGGCCGGCCAAGCAAGCGGCCCCATTAATGGGGCCGCGGTTATAGGGAAACCGGGGGGGCAGCGTCCCCCCACCCTCGAGCCGGAACGGCTCGGCCTCTTGGCCGAGCTAGCTGGAGCTAGCACGCCGGGTCGCCGGCCGGGCCGGGCCGACCCGGACCCAGGTCGGGTCGACCCGGTTCGGGCTGACCGGGGGGTCTCGGGCCGGGTCGGTCCGGGCCTGAAACCCCCATTTTCGGACCGTCTACGGTCTTTTTCCCATAACATGGGCTACGGACCTCCGATCGACGCACCGTCTGTTGCGTAGCGATCCTTGAATCGATACGGTCGTTTCGATATATCGCACTCAAGGTTTCGGAATACTTTGGGTTTGGCCGGGTTGGTTCGTACACGAAACCAACCGGGCCCTCGGAGCGGAAACGCTCATATCTTAAGCTCCGGATGTCCGATTGACGTGTCGTCAACTTTGTTGGATTCCTCTAAGTGAGACGGATCTTTTGGCTTACTCCGACCGAGGTTTGGACGCAGGTGGAGTACGGTCGGGTTGATTTTGCCTTAAAAACCAACCGGGCCCCTGGGACGAAAAAGCCAATAACTCTCAGACCGGGCATCTGATTGACGTGCCGTTTGCGACATTGAGTTCTTGTTGACGATTTGGAGATTTTGGATACATCAACTCTGGACTATGTGTCAGTTGATGTATCAGCCTCTCGGCTCATGGAGCGGACCCTCCCGAATGAGCTTGCTGTGTGCAGGAACCCTAGAGCTGGCTGCGACTACTACTACTACGACGACTATACAGAGATCCTCAGTGGATTCGACAACGATGACTACAACACTTAGCGATCCTATGTGGATCAGTGCTACCGATCTTGTGTGGGTCCGATCCTGTGTGGGTCAGCGCTCAGCGGTTCTGTGTGATCCAGCGCCTACAGATCCTGTGTGGGTCCGATCCTGTGTGGGTCTTTGCGGGGGTTAGTTACCTATCGATCCTTTGTGGGTCAGATCCTTTGTGGGTCATTGCGGGGGTTAGTACCTATCGACACTTTGTGGGTCCGATGGCTTAGATGAATCAGTGGTAACATCTGATCATCTCTATCGTTATACGAAGAAGTATACCTATGTGAGCTGAATCCTGTTTTACTTTCCTATGTGGATTGTGTTGTGCTATCCTGTGTGGATTTATGTTTTTCTTTCCTGTGTGGATTGGGTTGTACTTGGGCTCGGATTTTGGAGTCGAACGAGAATTGATGACTTAGGTATATGTATGGGCATATACCTAAGCAGTGTCGGACGTTACTTCATGATTTACCTTTTCTTTGTGGTTTATCCTTTGTGGATACTGGGAGACCTTTGGGGGTCTCGGGGTCCCTACTGAGTAGCTTATACTCACCCCTGCACGGGCTATGCCTGCCCTACGTTGTGTTGGTTGCAGAGGACCGACAACATTGATCGTGGTTGAGGATTGCAGAGCAGGATGGTACCTGGAGGTGGACCACTGGGCGGGACATACTTGGAGCGGACGACGGGACCCGAGGAGTAGTGGAGCTATCTGTACCCACCCTTCAGGTGGGATTTCCTATGGATAGCTCGGCGTTGGGGTTTTACTTTTCAGTTACTATTTTCCCTTTCCAATTGTACTTTACTTTCAGTTTGGGTTTGTATACTGGCCCACTTACTTTTTCTGCACTTACTGTTGTACTCAGTTTTACTTAGTGTTTACTTCTTCTGTTGCTTACTCTATGGTGTTTGTTTACTTTACAAAGGCAATGCCTTCCCTTTTTACCGGGATTTACGCCTTGGTGCTAGTCGCCAACCCCTGGCCTATGGAAGGCGGGCTTGGGGTAGTCACAGCACGGTCCCCGAGGACGGGTCATGACAAATTGGTATCAGAGGAGTTCGGTTCTACCGCAGAACTTGGGACTCTGATCTTTGTCTATGTGAAACAATATTGTTTAGCGTATTGGGTGTGGTTATCAGTCCAGGGAGTCCAGTGTTGGTGCGGCGGCCGACGTATCCGTACACCAGGACCCTGACTTCTGATTTCTGACTTAATGCACGAAAACATTGATTGCATGTGTGTTTCAAGTTTTCATTGTGATTACATTGTATCATCTCACCAGGTATACTGTTCTGAACTTGGCACACCTGTTTTCATTTCAGGATGGCCCCACGATGGCAGCCAGCTAGGTTTCCGAGGGTTGAGCGTGACGACAGCCCACCGAGCGACGAGGCCTCGATGTAGGGCCCTTTGTCAGCAGTGGCACAGGCGGTAGCTCTACCCGCCGAGCCACCGATGCTTGCAGCCCCAGCCGCTGACGATGCATGTCACCTTAGTGCACTACATGAGTTCCAGCGCTAGCGACCGCCCAGGTTCCGCAGGGAGATGGACCCCCAGGCAGCCGAGGACTGGCTGGAGGGTGTGGTGAGATTTTTCAGGTTAGTGAAGCACCAACAGACCTCATGGTGATCCTCGCAGTGAGCCTACTGCACGCAGCAGCAGGCAGATGGTGGAGCATGATGCTCCAGCTGCACGATGAGGCATCTTTTCTCTGGACGGACTTTGAGAGCCTCTTCCGCTCGGAGTTCGTCCCAGCCACCCTCCGTGCGGTGTGCATTCAGGAGCTTTTTCAGCTGCGGCAGGGCAGCATGACGGTCACCCAGTACTCAGCGAGATTTACCGATCTCTCGCGCTACTCTACAGACTTGGTATGGGACCCATTCTTCCAGGCCCGGATCTTTGAGCAGGGATTGAGACACGAGATCAGGGCATCGCTAATCTCCCTCAGCATTCCGACTCAGACAGGAGTACTGGAGCGAGCCCTTTTGATCGAGAGTTTTCTTGCTGAGTCTACACCAGCGTCGAGACCCACCGCAGGGTGGCATGTAGCAGAGTCTTCTGCAGCAGGTAGTCGACGGATGACTCATGGGTCCAGGTAGACCAGACCCTCAGGTAGACGACCTCAGGACACTGGCTCAGCAGTGCGGGGCACACAGCGCAGAGCCAGTCTTTCGAGAGGCAGGCAGTGCTACTCATGCGGCGGGCAGGGCCACATGGCTCGTGACTGCCCGACCCGCCGTGCCGAGGAGCAGCAGATGGTTGAGGGGCCACCGAAGCAGAGGCAAAGGGTCGACTTTGGCGGTCCGCAGGGAGCAGGAGGATGATGCAGAAGAGCTGGCCAAGCAGCAGGTGGTGGGAGACGCTTTGAGGCTTTACCACCACCACCACCAGGAGGTCCACCCCGACCAAAGGGAGCTGGCGGGAAGAGACAGACACAGCTCCAGGCAGCAGAGGCCTATGACCACGGCACACCCAAGATGATTCGAGGTACTATTTTTGTCTATTCCACCCTTTCTTCAGTAATTATAGACACATAAGCGAGTCATTCATTCATAGTCGCTGCCCTTGTTCGGAGCTCGGAGATTCCGATAGAGCCGTTGGCTCGATCCTTACGGATAGAGACTCATACGGGAGCAGACTCGATGATTACGCACTGGTGCTGATAGTGTGAGCTTACTCTAGGATGCGAGAGCTTCAGTTGGGATCTTCTTGTAGCAGCGTCGAGGCCATATGACATCATCTTGGGCATGGATTGGTTGTCTACATTCCATGCACAGATTGACTGTATTAGGCGCAAGGTGCGATGTGTACGCACCGACGGGAGCAGGTTCACCTTCACCGGTGAGAAGAGAGCCTTTGCAGCTCAGGATGGACTCTCGCAGAGTAGAGGACAACCCATCACTCATCAGTTGGCTAGCCTCATCCTAGGAGCAGTTGACGTGCGGAGTCCGAGTTTTCCTGCAGTGGTGGATCAGTATGCGGACATTTTTCCCGAAGACGTTCCAGGGCTACCTCCACGCAGAGAGGTAGACTTTTATATCGACCTATACCCCGAGACAACCCTGATATCGACTCCAGCATATCGGATGGCCCCTGCTGAGCTTCGAGAGCTACAGGTACAGTTGGAGGACTTGCAGGGCAAGGGATTCATCCGACCCAGTGTTTCACCCTGGGCTTCCCTGATTTTGTTCTCCAAGAAGGTGGACGGGAGCTTGCGACGTTGTGTCGACTATCGTCACTTGAACCAGGTGACAGTGAGGAACAAGTATCTACTACTGAGGATTGATTACCTCTTCGATCAGCTCAAGGGAGCATGATGGTTCTCAAAGATAGACCTCAGGTCAGGCTATCATCAGCTCAGAGTTCGAGATGAGGACGTGCAGAAGACGGCCTTTAGATGTCGGTATGGCCACTATGAGTTCTTTGTTATGCCATTCGGCGTAACCAATGCTCCAGCGGTGTTCATGGCCCTCATGAACAGGATCTTTCAGCCATACCTCGATCGATTTGTCGTGGTCTTCATCGACGACATTTTGATTTACTCGACGACTGAGGAGGAGCACGCCTACCCCTTGCGGGTTGTACTAGACACACTCTGAGAGCATCAGCTTTATGGTAATCTCTCGAAGTTTCAGTTCTGGATACGCGAGGTCTACTTCTTGGGACACGTCATCTCTGAGGTGGGAGTTGCAGTGGATCCTGCGAAGATCGAGGCAGTGCTAGCTTGGGAGCCACCCAGGAGCGTGACAGAGGTGCATAGTTTCTTCGGACTAGCTGGATACTACCGGAGATTTGTGCCAGACTTCTCTAGAGTTGCGGCACCACTCTCAGCTTTGACAAAGAAGGGGAAACCCTTTGTATGGTCAGACAGATGTCAGCAGAGCTTCCAGGAGCTGAGACAGAGATTGACCAGCGCACCTATCTTGAGGTTGCCTGAGGAAGGAGTTGGGTACGTAGTCTACTGCGATGCATCAGGGACCAGACTTGGATGTGTCCTGATGCAATATTGGGTCGTGATCGCCTATGGATCACGTTAGTTGAGGCCGCATGAGAATAAGTAAGCTACCCATGACCTGGAGTTAGCAGTAGTGGTCTTCGCTCTGAAGACATGGCGACACTACCTGATGGGAGAGCGCTTTACAGTCTTTTCTGACCATCAGAGTCTCAGATACATCTTCTCTCAGAAGGATCTAAACCTGAGACAACAGCGATGGCTCGAGTTCCTCTAGGACTATGACTTTGAGATAGTCTATACTCTTGGGAAGGGGAACGTGGTAGCCGAAGCTCTCAGTAGGAGGACGGGCATTCAGCTACTTGAGGAGGCTACAGAGCAGCTAGCCTCTTTGCAGATATCCTTCGTGGATAGAGATGGTGCAGCCTTCCTCCAGTCTCTCACAGTCACTCCTCCACTACTACAGCGGGTCAGAGAGGCACAGCGTGGGGACACTGACTGTGAGATACAGCGTGCACAAATATCCTCAGGACAGGCACCTGATGGTTTCTCCTTTGGAGAAGAGCACGACATCCTTTTCAGAGGATGTACCTTGGAACCATTTGCTTTATGGGAGGAGGTGCTGAGAGAGTTTCACACTTCTCCTTTGGAGGTACATCCTGGAGTGGCGAAGATGTACCATGATCTCAGACGACAGCACTGGTGGCTGGGCATGAAGAAGGCTATGGTGGAGTTCGTTTCTTAGTGTCTCACCTGCCAGCAGGTGAAGGCAGAGCACCAAGTACCAGCAGGCTTGGTATAACCCTTGGAGGTTCTGGAGTGGAAGTGGGATGGGATATCTATGGACTTCGTGACTGGACTTCCACGCACTTCCAGAGGTCTCGACTCCATTTGGGTGATTGTTGACCGACTCACAAAGTCGGCACACTTCTTACCCATCAGAGAGCAGGGCTCAATGGAGAGCTTGGGATGACTTTACGTTCAGGAGATTGTATGGCTTCATGGTGTGCCATCATCTATCGTCTCCAATCGAGATGCTCTCTTTACTTCCCGGCTTTGGAAAGGGTTGCAGGAGGCGTTCAGGACACAGTTACGTCTGAGCACAGCCTTTCACCCTTAGACGGATGGTCAGATGTAGAGGACCATTCAGACTCTCGAGGACATGCTCCGCGCATGTGTCCCCAACTTTAGTCATAGCTTGGAGGACCACCTACCCTTGGTGGATTTCGCGTACAACAACAGTTATCACTCTACCATCGGGATGTCACCATACGAGGCATTGTACGGCCGACCTTGCAGATCTTCTTTGTGCTGGATAGACCCTGGGGAGTCAGCACTTGTAGGACCGGAGATGGTTCAGGCCACGACAGAGAAGGTCCAGGTCATCCAGGAGCGGATGAGGATAGCTTAGAGCCGGCAGAAGTCTTATGCTGACAGGAGGCGGAGGCCACTAGAGTTCGAGGATGGCGACCACGTCTTTTTGCATGTCTCACCTCGACGTGAATTACGAAGATTTGGCCGAGGAGTCAAGTTATCTCCACGCTACATAAGACCGTTCCAGGTCCTCAGCAGGATTGGCGAGGTGTCTTATCGCCTGGATCTACCACCTCAGTTGCACCGGGTGCACGACATCTTCTATGTATCTCGGCTAAGGAGATACGTGCACAACCCAACGCATATCATTGACCATGGGGAGCTTGACATTGATGATGGGGAAAATTTTGCGGAGGTCCCAGTAGAGATCGAGGATTGAAAGGAGTGGGTCCTATGAGGACGGTCGATTCCTCTAGTGCATATCAGATGGCAGCACGGGAACCTCCAGGAGAGCACTTGGGAGCGAGAGGCTCAGATGTGTGCTCAGTACCCACTTTTGTTTCCCTAGTTTTCGATGTACCTTTACGGGGACGCAAAGCCCTGAGGTGGGAGTAATGTAAAGACCCGTAAATTTCAAGGGATTCTTTTTCTTAATTTTCTTTGGGATTTTACAAGAACGCAGTTTCAGACGGCACTTGATTCCGAGGCGCGGTGTGCCCAGAATTTCAATTCGAAGTTTAGCTCGGGTACGTTCAGTGAACAAACGAGCGGGAATTCCTATCTTTTGAACCAGTGCCTGGAATCAAATTTCGAGGGCACCGATGGAACTGCAGCGCCGATAATTTCTTAGAACCACCTATCCTGAAGTTGCGTTTTCTTGTTATGAGTTGTTTAAATTTTTGGATTAAGTGTAAGTGAAATAAAATTTCCGTTAAGAATTTTATTTCCCTTTCTATGAGTTAGAACCTAAGTGTAGGAGTTAGGGTGGGACCCACTGTTTGTTAGTTTTTCTTGAGTGGATTAAAGGTGAGGTGGGGCCCACACGATCCCCCACCTTTTCAAATCCCTTAACTCCCTAACTCCTCTTAACCCCCCACTTAAGTTTTGTGACTCTTATAACTTTTTAACTTCCCATTAATTGGGTGACTTTACCCCTCCTCTCATTAAGTATACCAACACCCAATTCAATTATTTAATTTAAGTTTTGAATTTTTGAATTGTGGCTTAAGTTAATAAAATAAGGGTGAGCCTTATTTTATTTTGGTTGGATGTTGTGTGTGTACAATTGATAAGAGAGCTCTTCATCTTCATCACGAAGAACACCTAGACTTCGACGAAGAACACCAAGACTTCGACGAAGAAGGTCGTCACCGTAAGAAGAGATTGGTGTGCTATCTCTTCTCCTCTTCGTAGCCGGTGTGTTTTCGAAGATCGGCGACACACCCTATTTCGATCTTCTTTTTGTGTTAACGAAAAGAAGACGCCACTTCCTCCTCGGGTGTTCTCCATCAACTTACGGAGCTTCACCTCACGACGTCGTTTTCCGCGGCGAACCGCCGTTCTAGCTACGCTCAAGGTAGGGGTTTAAATTATTTAATTATTTTCGTTCGTGAATTCTACTTTGTCATCCTTCGTGAATTTATGACCAGTTTCTATCGATTAATGAGAGGGGGGCCAGACCGCACAAACACGACCGACCCTCCTCCAATTTTTGAATGTTGTTTCTAATATGGTTGGGACGGAATGGCGTGGTGCCGTCGCACCACGCGGGATCGTATGGAAATTAATGTGTGGCGCCGTCATGCCACGCTATGAAGTTGAACAAGGACGCGACTCCGTCGCGCCGCGTCGAAGAAAACGGAAGACACGGCGGCCGGAGCGGGGCCATGGCAGAGGGGCACGGTGTCGTTGGACCATGCCGGACGAACCAAGCCACGACCGGTTCTGGGCCGTGGTGGAGCAGGGTGACCGGCGGCCGGTTCCGGGCCGCCGGTGTCGGCGAAGGAGGAAGGACCGGCCGTTGCCCGTCCTTGTTGATAGAACCGGCCAGCCGGTGCGGGCTGGCCGGACAAAGGGAAACCGGGGGAATTAAATCCCCCGGCCGGCCAAGCAAGCGGCCCCATTAATGGGGCCGCGGTTATAGGGGAACCGGGGGGGGCAGCGTCCCCCCCCCCTCCGAGAGCCAGAACGGCTCGCCCGCTTGCCCGAGCCAGCTGGCGCCAGCACGCCGGGTCGACCCGGTTCGGGCCGACCAGGGGGTCGCGGGCTGGGTCGGTCCAGGCCTGAAACCCCCGTTTTCGGACCGTCTACGGTCTTTTGCCCATAACTTGGTCTACGGACCTCTGATTGACGCACCGTCAGTTGCGTAGCGATCCTTGAATCGAGACGGTCATTTTTGTATATCGCACTCAAGGTTTAAGAATACTTTGGTTTTGGCCGGGTTGGTTCGTACACGAAACCAACCGGGCCCTCGGAGCCGAAACGCTCATATCTTAAGCTCCGGACGTCCGATTGACGTGCTGTCGACTTTGTTGGATTCCTATAAGTGAGACAGATCTTTTGGATTACTTCGCCCGAGGTTTGGATGTAGGTGGAGTACGGTCGGGTTGGTTTTGCCTTAAAAACCAACCGGGCCCCTGGGACGAAAAAGCCAATAACTCTCAGACCGGGTGTCCGATTGACGTGTCATCTGCGACGTTGAGTTCCTGTTGATGATACGGAACCTTTGGATACATCAACACAGGACTATGTGTCAGTTGATGTATCAGCCTCTCGGCTCGTGGAGCAGACCCTCCCGAACAAGCTTGCATTGTGTGGGAACCCTTGAGCTGGCTGCGACTACTACTACTACTACGACTATACAGAGATCCTCAGTGGATTCTACGACGATGACTACAGCACTCAGCGATCCTATGTGGATCAGTGCTACCGATCCTGTGTGGGTCTGATCCTATGTGGGTCAGCACTCAGCGATTCTGTGTGAGCCAGTGCCTACAGATCCTGTGTGGGTCTGATCCTGTGTGGGTCTTTGTAGGGGTTAGTTACCTATCGATCCTTTGTGGGTCAGATCCTTTGTGGGTCATTGCGGGGGTTAGTACCTATCGATCCTTTGTGTTTCTGACGGCATAGATGAATCAGTGGTAACATCTGATCATCTCTATCGTCATACGAAGAAGTATACCTGTGTGAGCTGAATCCTGTTTTACTTTCCTATGTGGATTGTGTTGTGCTATCCTGTGTGGATTTACGTTTTTCTTTCCTGTGTGGATTGGGTTGTACTTGGGCTCGGATGTTGGAGCCGAATGAGAATTGATGACTTAGGTATATGTATGGGCATATACCTAAGCAGTGTCGGATGTTACTTCATGATTTACCTTTCCTTTTTGGTTTATCATTTGTGGATACTGGGAGACGTTCGAGGGTCTCGGGGTCCCTACTGAGTAGCTTATACTCACCCCTGCACGGGCTATGCCCGCACTACATTGTGTTGGTTGCAGATGACGGACAGCGTTGATCGTGGTTGAGGCTTACAGAGCAGGACGATACCTGGAGGTGGACCACTGGGCGGGACATATTCGGAGCGGACGGCGGGACCCGAGGAGCAGTGGAGCTATCTGTACCCACCCTTCAGGTGGGATTTCCAGTGGACAGCTCGGCGTTGTGGCTTTACTTTTTAGTTGTTGTTTTACCTTTCCTGTTGTACTTTACTTTCAGTTTGGGTTTGTATACTGGCGCACTTACTTTTTCTGCACTTACTGTTGTACTCAATTTTACTTAGTGTTTACTTCTTCTGTTTCTTACTATGTGGTGTTTGTTTACTTTACAAAGGCAATGCCTTCCCTTTTTACCAGGATTTATGCCTTGGTGCTAGTCGCCAGCCCCTGGCCTATGGAAGGCGGGCTTGGGGTAGTCACAGCACGGGCCCCGAGGATGGGTCGTGACATTTGATACCAAATATTTCAACCCACGCTTAATTTACATGGTTATTATATCATTTTAGATTAATATTATTCGAATTACACTATTACATATCAGGAGACCCTAATAGTTTAATGTCTCTAGAAACATGGGAAAATAAAATAGTATCATGGAGAAGGATCATAAACATCTCCCTTAATGATCTTCACCTTTAGTAACCCTACATAAAACATTTCTTCACAATATCAATAATGGAAACAAGAGAATGTGGTGAGCTTAGATGCTCAATAAGGGTAAACAAGGTATAAATGTAATGATAAAATGAGTGTAAGAGTATAAGAACATGATCATATAATTAAAATAACATACCCTACAAATCAATAATCATAAAAATGAATCATGTAATAAATATTGGCAGTTTTTAATACATGAATAATTAATAAATCAAAGATAATGAGTCATGATAGCATAACATTAGAATAAGATATAGAATTGTGGAATAAAAAATAAATTAAAACATTGTGAACATGTGTAAATAGAAACATGTTCACTCATTAGATTTTGGACTTGAAACCAAGCCCTCCCAAAAATATATGGTCATGAAACTTGGTCTACATATAGCATTGTGAACATGTAATCTGGTTCACGCATAACATTATGATCATGTAATGTGGTTCACTTATAAAAATGTGAAAATGTAATTAGGTTCATGAATACCACTATTAACATGTAATCATGTTCATGCATAAGCATATAGACATTCAACCAGGTCCATGAATAAAAGTTTGAACATGTAATAAAGTTCACACATAACATTTTGATCATATAATAAGGTTCCTGAATAAAAATATGGACATGAAATCAGGTCCATGCATATCATTGTGAACATGAAATCATGTTCATTAATGACATTTGTAAACATGTAACCAAGTTCACACATACATTTTTGACATATAATTATGTTCATGAATAAACTTATATAGATCCAACTATGTCCATAAAAAAACATTTTGAACATGTAATCAAGTCCATCAATAACATTGTGAACATGTAATTCGGCTCACACATAAACATATGGACATGAAACTAGATCTATTTATAACATTATGAACATGAAATCAAGTTTATTCGTAACATTGTGGACATGTAATTAGTTTCACACATAATCATATGGACATGAAACTAAGTCTATACATAGAATTGTTATCATGTAATCATGGCCATCCATAACATTATGAACATGTAATAAGGTCCACTCATAACATTCTAAACAAGTAATCAGGATCATTCATATCATATATACACAAGAGTCATCAATAATTACCAAATGAATTGGAGGGAGATATAGATCCAACCAGTCACATAATGAAATCATTAATATGTGTGCCAAAAGATCACAAAAATTAATAATTTCATAACCCATGAAATGAAATGTGTATTATAAATAGTTAATACAATCCTTACCTATGAAAAAGGTAAAAGATTATTAATAATTTAATCCTAAGAAAACACATTATAGGAAATTATTTTCATAAGGGTTTTATCATGGTATTACTTGGGCAACAAAAATAGGTTTCATAAGAAAACATCATCATAAAAATAAACCATTAAATGAATGAATAAGAATAGCTTCCTTTAGATAATATTCCTAATAAATCTAAATCTCTATCAACATATTTCAACTTAGTTGTATGGGTATTTTTAAATACCACATAGATAATTTCTTAAGGGTAATACCATTTTTTTAAAATAAATTCTGACAATATAAAAGAAATTCCAAATCTTTTCCTTTTAAAATAAATTAGAAAACATATAATGTAATCTTGAAAAATAATTTAAAACATAACTTTAGGAAAATTTAAATTATTCCTTGAAAAATATATATTTTTTGAAAAATAATTTTCTTTCAAAACAACTTTGAAAACATGTGAAGGAATCATTGAAATCATTTAAGTCATATTATTTTAAAATTACCTTTCGAAAACATATAAATGAAGATTTGAGAAGAAAATTAAAAAACTTATTGAAAATATTTTTTTTGAAATTAATTTTATTTGAAAATAAACACAAAAAATTATAAAATAATATTAAATGAAATGATGATCATGATGGTGGATAAATCTATATATGTTGGAAAACAAATTCAGCAACAATTTAGAAAACCTCCTCGATTAGAAACTTCCAGAAGATCCATTTTTAAATAATTATTTTTTTAAAAAAATTGGTAAAGGGGACTTTTAAAGATCATAGGATAATTAAAGAATATTTATGAAAAAGATTTTTTATGAAACATGGTATCTAAAGAATATATATTTTTGACCAAATAGAGAGATAATGTTGGATTTTACTAAAACCACTTTATTAATTATCTTTAGCACTAATGAGTAGACAAATTGTAAAATTACATGAATATATCATGAATAACCAATGTATAAGAAAATTAATCAACATTTTTTATAGATTTATCATGATATTTAATCAGTGGATGAATAATCATATATAATCTTGATAAATGATGATATTATAGAAATAAAATATTACCACTATTTTAACATTGAATCATAATCCCCATGAAAGAATAATATTATAATTATATTAATTTATCAAGAAAATAATTATAGTGATGATATTACATATCTATGGTAAGTATATACACCTCATATAAGAATATAGGGGCATAACCTGACATGTATCTAAAAGAAGGGAAGTTGAGATCAAATTACTTTACCGATTTGGTAAATTTTGAACCATAAAAATCATGAAAGTGATACCATCCAATGTATATATATATAACCATAAATTTGTGTATAATAACCATATAATATATTAATTGGTACTATATATACTACACAAATGAAATGATTGGTGAATAAGGCATATGTCTCAGAAAAATAAATGTGAGACGAGAATGACCTTACCTTAAGTCTTGACTTTCTTTATACATGTTCAATACTCTGGTATATTTTATATAAGGTTATTATACATTTAAAAAATATAAAAACCTTATTAGAAACCATACCATATATTAATTTATTATTAATATATATTAACTGTTTATTTTCAATTCTATGTTAATGTTATGTTTTGTGAAATATGCTCTTCCTTTTTCTTATATAGTTTGAATTTATCATTCATGATAATCATACATTGATCATGATTTAATTATTTGAATAATGAAAAACATTATTTAATTATCATATATATTAAGTGTAAAAATATTTTTAATAATCTCTAAAAGGTATAAATATTAAATGGGATGCACCATTCTGGGGTAGGGTATGCTGTACATACGAATGAATGTTTTTTTGGATTTTCATGTCCAATTGAATGAAAATAATTAAAAAAATATATTTATAAATATTTTCATTATAGAAAAATTACTATTTATAATATATCATATAACTTTACTAATCCTGTAATTAATACATTCCATGTGGATTGTGATAGATGCACATCACTTTGAGGAGGCAGTAGTCCATGTATCCCCAAACAAACTAATCAGATTCCATAAAATGGAAATCATGAAGGTATGTGTTACATAATAATTAAATAAATATAAATACATCATAAATATCATATAAAAAAAGTATTCCCATCATAATTAAAATTAATAAGAGGTTGTAAAGGGATGATTAACGACATCATTTTGTGAAGAGATAGTTCGCTGTAGACACGAATGATAAGTTTGTTAACCATTTGATGGAAGAGTGTGTAGGAGTAGGTTGAAAACATAGAATAAAAAATTTAATTATATTTATGATACATACATTATTAAATAATTTTAAATTAAGAATAACTTAATGGGTGGAGAATTTAATAAAACGGAAATACACGTTAAATAATGTTACCTCTTTTTCAGGTAAATACTTTTGGTTTGCACCAAAGGGCTTACTTGGTTGGATTTATGAACAAATTTTGGATTAACAGATGAATTTAGGTAACGTTGGAGCTAATTTTGGAATTTTTGGATAATAAAAAAGTATATTGAGGTGTGAATAAGTGAGAGGTGTGTGTTCCCTTTTATAGTGGATGAGGAGTGTCATTCTGGTAAATATAAAAGGATAAACACTATTGAGAGGCATCCCTTACATCATGTGTCACAAAAAACTATCCATCATATATAAAAGGGATTCTATCATATAAATATGACCATAAAATCCCTTTTTCTCATGTTTCTTGGAAATTTTTTCCCTTAAGTTAAAGTTTTAGCGCTAAGTAAACTCGTTTTTACCTTAATCAATGAAATTAATTTTAATTACATTCACTAATACTTTTCATCAAAAACAAAGATTAACATAATATAAATTATAAATTACTATGAATTAAAATATGAAATACTTTCTTCAAAATTATAATATCAAAAATTGGTAGAAATTAATTTAAAAAATTAATATGTAGACGGGACAAAACAATGAGTTTTTAAAGTGACAATATTCTAAAGTATGAATTGTTTTAATATCCACATTCAATGTAATTTTTTCCAATGACCAAAATTGTATTAATATATGTATAATTTTTTGAAATACACTTCATCAAAAATTAAAATATAATATAATAATATAAATAAATTAGATGAAAAAGTAGTTTTTAATTAAAATTTAGTTAGTTTCACTATTCATAAAAACATAAATATCTCCAAAAATACACAAAATCACCCAAAGAAAATTCTGATATTCTTACATAAAAAAATTAATTTAATTTTTTCAAATAAAAATTATACATGTGTCAAAAATTAGATAGAAATTGTTTTTCTATTAAATGGATGTAAAATTACCTTTTCAAAAAAATACCTCTCTATGTTCATATAATAAGATTTATTTATTATTTTATGCTAATGAAATATATTTTATGAGTGTAAAAAAAATTATTGAATATAAAACATATATATTTCAATAAATAACATTAATCAAAATATGATTTTTAAATTCAATGAGATAAAATGGTGTTTTTACGTAAATTTGTAGTTTTCTTCAAAAAAGAATTTATTTTTTTAAATGGTTTGTACATTCACTTATAACTAGTTGATAACTAAAGGCATTATTTTTTATACATGTGTAAATAATATTTTTAAACATTATATAATATTATTCATATATTCCATTCAAATGGATTGGTGGTAACTATAATAATATTTTAATTACAGTATTAATAATATATTTTAGTTCTGTAAAACCCGACCTTGTGTGTATTTCAATTTATTAAAGGAACTCTTAATTGTGTGTCACACAATGAAAATGTAGTGTTCTTGGTGCCAAAATTTATTCACTTTGTTTCATATAGGGAAATTTTAACTTTTTGTTTTTTATAATTCAATCTAAATGTAGTCCTTTCATATAACAATATCTATATTCAGTGTTGTGGGAAATATAATATATAAAAAATATTAAATATATTTATAAAAACCTATTTCTAAAAATATTGGGGTTTTACATACATTACATTGAAATATTTTATCTTATAATTTTAATATATTGGATGGTTAACAGTAAATCCCAAATTGATTGATATCATCATCTAGTATAGTCTCTTTCTCCTGATAAATACATTCATGTCCTCCTAGGTTAGTGGGATCCAAGATCAGGGAGTGTAGGTCCTACTTCTCATAGTGTTTATATGATATCAAACTATTTTTCAAAGATTATTCAATATATTATTTTTCCACATCTTAAGGGTCATCTTTTTTATTATGGTTTGTAAGTATCGAAATGCCTTTTCAGATGGTTTCCCTAGGTTACCACCTTATAGGGATGTTTATTTCACTGTATATTTTATTTTTGGGATGATACCAATTTTCAAACCTTCATACAATATGTAATCCCCTATGTTGATTTAATTGAAGGTGCTTCTTGAAAATCATGAGGCTAATGGATTTATTCATAAAAATTTTCACCTTGTTTATTAGTAGTTATCTTTGAGAATAATTTATATTGATATATCTAGATTTGTGTCAATTACCACAATCTCAACTATATGATAGTTAAGAACAAATATACATTTCCAACAATTAATGGAACTTTTGATCATTTTAAGGGGACTAAATGTATTTTGAAAATGAAATGAGATTAGGGTACTATCGGTTGGGGGTTCGAGAATAATATATTCTTAAAACAACATTAAAGTGTAGGTATAGGTATTATAAGTATTTATTTATTCCTTTTGGACTTTTTAAACCTATTTTTATGTTTATTGAGTAGATGGATAAACCCTTAAACATGTCTTGGGATTCCTTCATGTGTTTTAGGTATGATATCCTTATTTATTCTTTATCAGAACAAGATCCTACTTTTTTATTTGAATAAAATTCATATAATTCTAAGACAACATATTATTTTCATAAAGATATTCAAATTTCATTTTTTATCTCAAGTACTGAATTTTTTTTCCATGTAAATTTTGATAAGTTGTATTATTAGGTCCTGAGAAGATTCATGAAGTGATGTATTGGGAGTGTCCGAGGTATGTGATTAATATATTATGTTTCTTTGGTTTATCTAATTATTATATGCGTTTAATTAGGGACTTCTCCAAGCATTCATTGACTATGACAGAGGTAAACTATACGGGGTTATTTTTTTGGAGTGATAAGTTCTACAAATCATTTGAGTATTTGAAAGTGAGATTAAATTTATCACCATCCTTGAATCTTAATAAGCTAATTATTATTTATTATTTTTACTATAACACTTCAAATATGGGTCTGGGTGGAGTTATAATGGAGGTTATATTGGTAGTATCTTATTTTTCCCATTAGTTGTGATCTTGTGTTTCAGTAGTGATGCATAAGATTATGACATGACACAAATAACCTTTTAGGAAGAAGTTTATAGTGCATTATGACAATGTGAATATAAAATATATCTTCACTATGAGAGATATAATCATTAGATAGATAAAATAGATGGAGTAACTTCATATCATTGATTAGTATATTTCATACACCCTTGATAAAGGGACTGTGGTATAAAATGCTCTGAGTAGGAAATCACTAATCCAAAATGAAAGGAATCATTTGAAGAGTGGTTCTTGATGTTTTTGTTTTTTAGATTCGTTTAAATGAAGGGTAATTTGGTATATAGGTATTATTTTCTTTTAATAAGGAAGGTTGATTTACTGATTTTTAGATTCGACTTCGATAAGATGAGGGTATAGAGTGTTTTCATTTTAATTTGAATAATTTGTTGGGGAGACCTTTGAATAGTGGAATTGATCTATCACTATATTTTTATGCTTCTATGTTAGGATAGTTGTACTGATAGACTTGTGGATATATATTATTGATAGTGAACACTAAAGTAGTTATTTTATTCAACCCTATGCTTTCAGGATGTATCATGTATTTATATATGATTATTATTATCAAGTAATGATGCAATCAATTTTGGGATTTTTTTCTCGGTGTCTCACATGTCAAAAACTTAAGGTGGAAAATCATAGGAATTTTGTGTTTATGTATCATTTACTCATTTCAGTGTGGAAATGGGATGCTATATAGACATGAGAATTGTTATTGGGAAACCACTAACACCTAATTTAATGTATGGAATAGAGGATAATTTTGATATACTCATGAAAGAAGCACATCTCTAACCAATCAAAGAGTTAAAAAAGTTAAATCATCTTACCAGCTTATAAGTTGCTGATATTTGTAGAAATAATGATGCACTATCAATAATATTTTTGAATATATAACCTCGCATTACATGTAAAATATTTAGTGAATTATATACAGTAATGGTTTCTAAGTTTAATTTAAACACAACTTATCATTCACTGATGGATGGATATACAAAGTCAACCACATAGACTCTTGAGGACATTCTTTTGATATGCATCCTTGACTTGGTGGTTCTTGGGAGGAATATCTTCCCCAATTAGAGGTTTCCTATAACATTATTTTACATTATTTTACATGTATGATTCATTTGGGATTTTTTGTGGGAGGCCTTATAGACCACCACTATATTGGGAAGATGTTAGAGAATTTTCCTTGGTTTGATCGAGCATTTTTTTTGGTGGTGATGGATATTTTTAAAATGACCAGAAAGTGGTTAGTGAAATCTCAGAGTCTCTAAAAAGAATATATATTTTGGTGTTGTTTTTTATTGGTGTTTGAGCTAGTTTATCTACTTTTTCTTATAGTTTCTCCTCTGTTGGGACTTATATATTTGGGGAAAAGGGTAATATAGCCCCTTGATATGTCATACCATTTTAGATTGTGGAGTGATTCCAGAATTTAGCATTTTGATTATACTTACATAATCATTTGGAATCTATCAGTGTCGTGTTCTATGATTCGCAACTGAAGAAGTATTATATGATCAATTTCATGTGATTATGTGGGATGGAATTGATATTTAACTCATCATCTTTGTGATTTAAATGCATGTTTAGATAGTGGACTGATAAGACAAGGAAATATATGGTAAGGAAAAAAATTAGTTTGGGTGATACAGACTCATGGTAGTGACAACCACAATACATGGGAGTGAATAAATAAAGAATGTAACGATGTCCTTATATATTTCCATGTTTATGTTCTTGAGACTTTTTGGAGATAGAGAGTTTAATAGAGCAGAGAATTATCACACCCTAGTATGAAAAATAAGGTAAAGAGATATTATTTTTTAGAAATCCAAGTCTTACTCAAGTTGGGAGTATGTTTTTTGTTGTTTTTTGTAACAACCCGATATTTTGTGATATTTTTCTCTTTAAATAAATTTAGTTTTATTGATAACATACGATACATGAGTCTATAAGTCTAAACAAACTTTATTATAATATATCATTGTAATCCAGTTTTTCATGTATATGAGTGAGTAAGAATAATTAAATTCCTATAAAATATAACTAAATGATTTAGATAAAGAATATATATTGATAAATAACTACTGAATTTTTAGTAATGTCAACATAGGATTTAAAAATACATTTCTCCCAAAAAGGTGTTTAAATAAAATTTCCAATAAAATAATATAAATAATTTTATGCACCTTTAGAAAATTTATTTTTTAAAATGAAAATATTATTTTTAATAAACATGTTGAAATTATCATAGAGTAAATTTTTTATTTTAAAAAAAACATTCACATTTATATGAACAGTGAAGATACATATTTTTATGGAAAACATTCTGATCAATTAAGGATTCTAAAAAGTTACATTATATATTAAAATCAAATTAAATGTAAATTTTATTCATTTATATTATTAATAATCCAAATTTTTTTCATTGGAATTACTTTTATGTTGGATTTTTCTATAAAAACATGTTATATATAGGAAGAATTGTTTTGTTGGGAAAACTACTTCTAGTCGCATTATTCATATTTATTTCTTAATTAAAATCTCCATCTTATGCTAATTTTATTAGATAAAATGAAATAAATTTTTTGAATTAACTGTTGACACTATAAAATGCATTCACATTATATTCTAAATGCTTCAATGCATGAAACAAGAGTATATCCCATTTCTCATGCTTCGATTTGACTAGTAGTAGATCCCGAACATACTTACAGATTAGGAGTTATGGACATTTGATGTTTGGATGGAAAACTAGATCATGGATCTCCCTCCATGATAACAGATTAGAGGAACATGACTGTAACCTCAGAGAACACCTCAAAGGCTGTGACGGAAGCCTCTAGGAGTCTGAGGAACTTGACCGCAACCTCCACGAGCATTGAAAAGGCCACGATGGAAGCTTCAGCAAGTTCGAGGAAATTGAATGAAGGCACTGTGAGCACCGTGAAGGCCATGATGGTAGTCTCCATGAATTCGAGAAACTTGAGGGAACTACCGCTAGTTGTGGAGTGAAATTTCCTTCACGACATCATTTTCTCCTCACAGAGCACATTTGTTCTCTATGGAGAGCTCCACTGATCTCCATCACCTACAAATAACCAGCTTTTCCCACCTCATGAAGATGGATATGCCCCTCCTTTGGCGCCTGATCTCATATTTTATGGTGTTCCCAAGAACCACGATATGATGCCCTTCGTGAATGCCTCTACCCATTGCAAAAGAGGGAGCTCCTTTGGGTTTCTTTAGGATCCTCGAATAATCAATCCATCATAGATAAATCTCATAATAATGAACCTTATGCTAAGGAGAGGCCATACTCCGATATCACCTTTCCTTTGAAAAGCTTCTTTGTGAGACCCTGAGCTCCCTGAAGCCCACTTCTCCACGGGACCCTGAGCTCCACAAAGCTCCATTATTCGCAATCCCCATGCTCTGTGAGCACCTTTCCTCTATGAAGCCTCATGTGTCATGATACCCTAATCTCCATTAATCTCTATTCATCATTAGACCCTAATCTTTGCGAACCCCATTCCATTATGAACCCCTCTCTTTCACAAAGCTCCTCCCTTTACGCCCACTGGTCCATACCATGGCAGCTGCGCCCCTGCACCCCCACTCAAGATTAGTGTCAGGATACAGTCACCACCCTCTAGGACAGCCCCTATGCTACTGTGATATGACCCCCATGAAAAATTTATAGTGGCATTGTGAAATTTTCAGGTAGGGACGTGAAGATTTCCCATTGCACCCTTATGCGCATCCAACTTCCCCCTATGGAATACAATGAATCTAGATACAACTCCATGCTCCACTACATACCTTGTGTCTACATATTCCTTCTGGTCCCTTTCACATGTTGTGAGTTGACATTATCATCTTTAATTCCCTGAGTACCTTGAGTCGAACCATTCCTCAAGAAACTCCTCCAAACCCTATAACTTGGCTCATATTCCAGTTTGAAATAGAAAGGGCCACTCTCAGTTAATTCCCAAAACTATCCATTTCTATTGTCCTTAGGCCTTACTGGCCTCTCAACATGGATATAAACTATATTACACCCTATAAGAAAAATATAGGATTCATATTTCTCCAAACTAGGGATGCCTTATGCCCCAATAATTAGATACCGTTATTCCTCTATGCATGACTTTAAAACTATAGTACACCTTATATGTCAAACATAGGATTACTCTTTCCCCAAATAAGAGATTACTTAGGATACAAGAATAAGATGAAAAAATTCATAACTACAAGAATTTAAACTATAGCACAACCTATCATTCCATAATAGGACTTCTCTTGTTCCAAATAAGAGATGGATTATGTTACCATCATAAGATACCTTGTGTCATGATTATAGTGACATAATTTCATGATATTTTGAATCCTTAAAAAAATACCATCGCTCCACCTCATGCTTTGTGTGTCCTTAATTAGGACCTTCAATGTATTTCATATATGAAGGGACACCCTAATAGCCTGATCCCATTCCGCCTTAGATCAGCAACAATCATGTGCAAACACCCAGGAAGACTTTGTATGACACATCGAGTTTGGAACTTTGTTTTGAATATGGTCGGTGGTTAGCCCTAATTTTTTTGTTTCTATATATGGCTAATATGATGTAGATTTTGTGATTTGAATATTGTCACCAGTTATCTCCATTCATCATGATTCCCCGGTTGTGATCAAAATGTTGGGCATGTGATTCACACATTTCATCTTCCTTTATTCGGACTGATTCCAACACCCATGGAGTTATCCCTCTTGTGCACTAGTGGATAGGTGTAGGCTTCAACTATCTTACACAACCCACCAATGAGTTGGTATTCCCTCATGGCTAGACATGAGGAAGACATTACAGCTGGCTCCCATGAATAATCCACATTCACCCTTGCCACTCCTTAGTGGCACCCGGGGTCTCCCTTGCATAATCTGAATTCCCCATTTTTTACTCCTTAGCGGTACTCAGGAAACTCCAATGCATAAGAATTATTCTCCATTGCCTCTCCTTAGAATCACATGGTAGACTCCCACACGTATTCCCCATTCACCATTGCCGCTCCATAGTGGCACTCGGGTAGCTTCCATGCATAAGCCCCATTACCCATTGCATCTCCTTAGCAGCACCCGGGCGACTCCAATGATTTGGCCCCATTCACTGATGACACTCATTTGTGGCACTAATAAAACTTCAATGGGTAAGCCCCATTCACCTTTGCCTCCCCTTAGCGGAACCCGAGAAACTTCCATGTGTAAGCCCCATTAAACATTGCCTCTCCTTAGCGGCACCCGAAAATATTCCATTTGTAAGTTCCATTGACCATTTCTGCTCCTTAGTGGCACCGGGGTAGCTTCCATGCATGATCCCCATCCACCATTTCTTCTCCTTAGAGGCACCTGGGAAGCTCCATGTGTAAGTCCCATCAACCATTGCCTCTCCATAACAGCACTCAGGAAACATCCATGTGGAAGCCCCATTAACTACCCTTTGTGGACTCACCTTAGGCTACAATAGTTAGGTCAATTTTTTACTCTTGTTTCTCACACCAATCATGAATCACATGAGAGTATGGAAAGCCTTGATATTGACACCATTTTTGGTCCCCCTTAGTCTATATGCAACATCCCTTACAACCGAACTCCAAGATCTTTTTTCTTTTAACTTTCAAGGAAAGTTATGTAGGAAGTATCCATGAGGTTCAAAACCATCATCCATCGGTCCCAACCACTTCATGTTGGTTCACTCTTGTCCTTCTTGACTTAAAACTTTATTCCCTTATCGTCTCGCATGATGTCAAACTATATGCATTCAAACTATGTGGGTTTTAATCCTTGTCTACTAGACAAGGTATGTAGGAATCCTCCCTAAGGTCCAAACCAAGACATTGGTAAACCCTTTCAAACTACGTGATATTTGATCTCAGTCTCTTAGGAAGGTTATGTAGGAATCCTCCCTGAGGTTCAACCCCAAACACTTGTAAACCCATTCGAACAAAGTGGGTTTTGATCCATGTCTCCTAGACATGGTACGTAGGAAGGCTCTCTGAGGTTCAAACCCAAACACTGGTAAACCCATATGAACAATATGGGTTTTGATCCTTGTCTCCTAGATAGGGTATATAGGAAGCCTCTCTAAGGTTCAACCCCAAACACTAGTAAACATTGGTGTCCCCTTTTATTGGACCCACATCCTTGGTCCGTCCCTTAGAAGTATTAGACCAGCTCTCAGGCTTCTAACCATGAAAAATCCCTTACATATTTTTGGGTTGCATTCCCTTCTGTACACCCCAACTCTATACTGAACTATTTGGACATTGATTCTCTACCACATGGATATATAGGAAGCCTCCCATAGGTTCAATCCCATAACTCATGTATCATCATAGTCTCTCCCTTCAGCCTTTTTGTTTCAAGAAGGTCGTGTCCCATCAAGGAGGTTCTACTACTTTTGGATCCCATACATGCATCCCTTCTCATAGGCCACCTCCTCAGGTGTCCCATCACACACCGAACTATGTGGAATTTTATTCTCTTCCACAAGGATACATATGAATCATCTTAAAGGTTCAATCCCAGCACTATCATCATCATCACGTCGGTTACATCTGATTCACCATCCACTTCATTCAATCCTCCATCATCCATCCCGATTCCTACCTAGGCCACCACATCCTTTTGAGATCATTCCATTCATCCCATCAATCCTCTTTATTCCACTTGGGAAGCTAACCATGGCTAAGCCCCACACAATTCATAACCGTCCAACCAAGAGTGTCTCTCTAGTGATGGGCCATTATCCACTCATAAGCACCTGCATGTGTTTGGGTTTATGGACTTTGTGTACACCATGATTCAATGAATCTCCATTCGAACTACATGGGTTTTGATCCCTTTCATCTACACATGATATGTTGGAAACCTCTATGAGGTTCAATCCTAGCCAATGATAAATATTGGTGTCCCATTTTCATGGTCTCACCATTCTTTGATCCAATATTTGTGGTGTCTAGATCTACCATAACAGTGTGAAATCATCCCTTTTTAGTTTACACCTCCCTAGGTCTTATCTAATTGAGTGTTCAGATCCATCCACCTGGTAAACACTCTAGGGGATCCCTCCTAGGAAGGTTCTAATATGATCTGCCTCCATGGGGCATTATGATCACTGTCATTTTATCTTTGGAAGATGTTAAACTCTTGTAATACCCCATGTAAAACATGGGAAGCTGAGGAAAACCTGAGAGACATCCATCTGGCATAATATTCCCCATGATCAGTGTGGGATGCCTCAGATTTTGTGCCCTTGAGATACCCTCTTAGGGAGAATAATACATGTCTTTAAATATCTATGCGTCCAATGATTCCCTAACAATCCTAACATTACCATCTACTATGACTAAGGGTTCCTACCCTTTCAAGACCCCTTAGAATATTTAGATATAAGTAGCCTAATTAAGGGTCATCCACAATGATATGGAACCAATAATGATATTCAAGAATAATGACAAAAATCTATAAGGGATACCCGGTCTGGGAGAAAAATTTTGAGGAGAAATACATTGAAGGAGGAACCAACATCCAATCATGTTATTTTAATCAATGAGCAAATGTACCTGAATAAGCGATGGATGCCTCCCACATTTAGAAAGTGGGAGTACAGGGCCACACCCAAAGTGTCTCCACAAACGGATGCGCACCGACAAGAAAGTGTCAGAAAAATTATCAAAATTAATATCTTCTAATAATTTTAACATGATTTTTCTCATAATAAATAGTAAAAATCATAAAATTATGTTACCACAATTAAGGTGAAAATTTCTTAAACAAGGGGGTTAAACCAAGAGATTAGAGTATGTTTGAGAATTAATTTTGTCTAAATCCTATTGTATGGAACTATGAAAACCTAATCTGATCCCAACATTCCATATCTTTCTATATAGATTAATTATTCTATAGTATTAAATCATTATATATTAATCTTCTATAATAATTAAATTATGTTCTCTAGGGGTTTCCATGGGTTGACAATGTGGATTTTGGAATTAGACAAACCAAAAGAGGTGGGGTTGGGTTTGGCCGGGTCACATATATTATTTTGGAATCAACCGGAACAAAATCATCTCAGATCGAGTTGGGTGGGTAAAATTGATCAGGTTACATAACAAACATTATAGCATCATGCCTTTTTATCATATAAACTTTCATTACATTTTACAAAACCGAGGATCTTTATGGTTTAGTGTCTTGGAAACAAGGAACATAATACATGAAAACAACATAAAACATTCTTCTTAAACACATGAAAGGCTTCTACTTAAGTTCATCCTAGGTTCATTACTTCATCTCATAACCTGGGGAGATACATCAAATGTAAGGGTGAGCAGAAGGCCCAGTAAGGGAAACAAGAGAAACATTTTACATGTGAACATGAGATACTTCAATAAGGACATGAAAAGAACTTTAAGGCATGAGAAAGAAATCATGAGATACATCATAATAAAAATAAATTTTTTCATAACATGAAGATGTGGCTACAACATTTAATATTGAAAATCATTTCGTTTCACCACGATCCATCCCCAAGGTGTCATTAAAAATTACCAAGGCTATTCACCAAGGTATCAGTCTAAAAAGCCATCTCTAGAGATTAAGTCTTTACCCAATGCATTGGAGTTCTATCTGGGCGCACCCTTGACATGTATTTATTATCATGTGATCCACATATATCATCATAAATCATTTCATAAACAACCCATATAGCATAAAATAAATGGGTTTCATTTCATAATCATAACGTTTTAAAAACTGCTTTAAAGACATGATCTTTATGTAACTTTAAACCCACAGAAAGGGAAAGCGGGTTTCATGTATGTAAATCCCAGAGTTTAAAATAGAACATTTTGATATATATGTGAATACCCTTGTAGAAATAAGAGCATTGAGTATTCACTTTATAACATAAAATAATTTTGAGAAAAGAGAGAGGCATTTTGAGTGGAAAATTCTGCAGCATAACGGCTATGTTACAAGGTTTTTAGAAAACATTTCAAAGAGAGGGGACATGGGTCAAACATTCATAAATGACCCATAAAAAAGTAGAGGGACAGAACATAAGGGATTTAAGAACATGGTAATGAAATTTGAAAATATACCATATGAAATGAAGAACATGAAAGGAAGACAAAAATAAGATTTCTCTTATGAAAATTCGGCAGCCTAACAGCGTTACATAAACGTCAACCAAAAATGAATTGATGAGATAAAATAGGGTCTATCATAATATGAACATAAAATATAAGTATGATAGATATAGATATCATACCCCAACATAATAAAAAGTAACTTTCAAGACTAGACATGGAATTAGAACTTTGAAAAGGGAGAAAGGTGCAAGGACCACTTAAAATTCAGCAGCCTAACGACTCCACTTAAACTTCAAAATAATGAATTGAAGAGATCAAATGGGGTCTCTCATCATATGGTCATAAAATATCAGTATTATAGATATAGAGATCATACCCCAAAATAACAAAAAGTAACTTGAAATAATTGACATGAAATTAGAACTTCAAAACTAGAAGGGTGAAGAACCACATAAAAATTCGGCAGCCTAACGGCACCACTTAAAACATCAAAATACTGAATTGAAGAGATCAAATGGGGTCTCTCATCATATGGTCATAAAATATCAGTATGATAGATATATAGATCATACCCCAACATAACAAAAAGGAACTTGAAAGAATTGAAATGAAAGTAGAACTTCAAAACGAGAAGGGTGAAGAACAACTTAAACATTCGGCAGCCTAACGACGCCACTTAAAACTTCAAAATACTGAATTGAAGAGATCAAATTGGTTATCTCATCATATGATCATAAAAGACCAGTATGATAAATTTATAGATCATACCCCAACATAATAAAAAGGAACTTGAAATACTTTACATGAAAATAGATCTTGAAAAATGAGAAGGGAGAAAGAATCTCTTACAAAAATTTCGGCAGCCTAATGACGCCACTTAAACATCAAAATACTTAATTGAAGAGATAAAATGGGGTCTCTAATCATATGGTCATAAAATATCAGTATAATAGATATAGATATCATACCCCAACATAACAAAAATTAACTTGAAAGAATTGACATGAAAAGAGAACTTCAGAACGAGAAGGGTGAAGAACCACTTAAAAATTCGGCAGCCTAACGACGCCACTTAAAACTTCATAAAACAAAATAATGAGAGTAAGAGCAGATCTATAATTATGTGAACATGAAAAGGGAAGTAAGAGGAGTATAAAAGAACACCCTTTAACATAAGAACATGGAGCATAAAATAAATTACCTAAAAGAGATTTCTTGAAAAGAAAGAGAAAGATCGGATCTCTTACCTTAAAATGTAACTCTTAAAACTCAAAGGTTGGGACCTTGAGGGCTTGGGGGCACCTTGGGAGGACTCCTTGGGAGGTAATGAGACCCGAACTTCGTTGGGGGAGAGTGGGGAGTCGAATGGATGAGAGGATGGATTGGTATTTATAGGGAAAGTGAGGGGACAAAACATTAATGGCCAAGGGACACCTCATTAGTGGTTTTGGAAAAACCATGGGCCTGCCCATGGTATTTGCCCATGGTATTGGCCACTTGGGACAACACATACCTTATCTTGCTATTCATAAGTCTACCATATTGATTACATACTTAATACATCATTTAATGATGTCATTAAACACCCGTAACTTAAAAACTGTATTTTCACTATTCATCAAAAATTCAACTTTCTCAGAATAATCCCAAAATTTCACCTTAACCAAATATCAATGATCTGATTTCGAAAATGAACTCCATTTTATAAAAATAATTTTCCAAATATTTTTAATTTATTTTTTAAATAAATACACTATTCACTAAAAATTAATTTTTTTTCAGAAAAAACCCCAAAAATTACCATAACATAATATTGGTGCTCTGAGTTCAAAAATGAAATCCATTTTATAAAAATATTTTTTTAAATATTGTTAATTTAATTTTTAATTAAAAAACACTATTCACTCGAAAAAACTAATACTTGAATAATAATTTATGAAATTGTTATTTAACCATTTTATTGAATCACATTACTTAATCAAGGGGCCTAGATTATATTAATACTTTATTTAATTGAGATTACTAATCCATTTGGACACATTACTCATCCTAATCATAAAATCACTATTCATAATTTACTATTCATCAAAAATTAAGTTGATCGTATTATACTCAAAATTTTTTTCTGAGCATAATTGTAGAAGACCATTTTTTGAATATCAGTACACATTTTTAATTATTTAAGGTTTACATAAACATTTTTAAAATATCCTTTTTCTAAAATTCATCAAAAATATGCATACTATATTTATCCTATCATTTGAAATTCATAAACTTCATCATAAGAAGAAATACCAATTTTTATTTAAATCAAAGGATTACACAAGGTAGTTACGGTCTCCTTACATAGCTCCTTATCACACCAGTATAGGACCTAAGTGTAAGGTGTGCTAAGGTGAGGGAATCTGAGGGAGGCTCGGCTAACATCGCACGAGTAGTAATTTCTATCAGTTTGAACTTCTCACAAAGGCGATTCCGTTCTAGCTTCACACGATGAATTTCGGCTTGGGTTTGGTCCAGAGCAAAGCCCAGTGGTGCTACCTCCTTCCCAAGTTCTGTTAGATGGGCTTTGATCGGTCCAAGACTACTGGGTGAGGCTATCAAATCTTCTTTCTATAATAATTAACCAAGATTACTTGTATTTAGAGACAATAATCAAAATGTTTAGTTTCTAGGGGTCATATTGGCCAATGGTCATATAACAGTCAAAACCCAATGGTCTCATTTTAATTATACTCATGTTATCAAATGAAACATTTTTTAGTATAAAAAACAAAATAAAATAACACATAAAATTAGGAAACACGATTTATTCAAAATTTCGGGTTGTTACAATCTTCCCCCCTTAAGAAATTGCATCCTCGCAATTTTTAAAATTGGGATTTGAAATTTCATTGAAATTCCCACATCGGAAAAGGAGTCAGTAAAACTATTACTTTAAAAGAAAAAAAGGTAAGTACAAAGGTCACCCGAGTTAGCCTACACTAGTATTCCATGTATGAAAACATGGACATGGAGGAGAAAACAAAGGGTCATGTTCTGAGGGAGAGTGATAGAAAACATGATTAAAAGAATGTTAACCATAAAAAAATCCCAAACTTATTATGTGTGTAAACGTTCTTTTATTACCCAGTAGGAAACGTAAACCAACAACGTTTTTGTTTTACGTTCCTTTTCAAACATTTCAGGAATTCATTTACAACATAAAATAAAAACATAAGAAAATATACCTATCTTCATGTATAGTTTCATCCTTTAATAAGTTTCTACCCAAAACTAATCTTTTCTCCAAACTATGAGCATTCAAAACTACTTGGTCTCATCAAAACACAAGAATCATCTTCTAGAGAATCACATAATCCACAAAAGATTAACTATCTATTTCTTCTATCTTTAAACATTATCCCAAAAACAGAATGCGTAAGGTAAAACAACTCTTCAAAAAGGAATAATCCCATATGAATGGAAACTACTTTTAAATCTTCAAAGTTCCATGGTACTACCCAAAGTTCATCATAGTCCATTCCATAAATAACGGTCCTTAAAATTCCTCAAAATAAACCAAACTAAGATTGAAACCCAAATACAAGAAGGATTTGATAACATAGTCTTCGAAAATAAACTTCATTGTTCATCTCCAAACAACATCAACCACTCCTAACATCTTATAACAAAAGTATCTAACCTAAACATATTTTACCCAAGATAGGTTAATCATTCCCATAAGTAACCTAAATTACTATAAGTCCACCTTAAATTCATTGATTCTTCAAAATATAAGTCAACCTTACTCCTTAATGAAAATATCGTAGTAATCTATTTACCTCGATCATATAGGGTCCCCAAAATAGTGAACGTCTTCCAAAATAATAATCATATTTTAATCCCCTAATCATCCCTGTCATATTAATAAGACAATCGTCGCATTTCCGATCACATTGATTATTGGGACATGTTCTTCCATTTCCCACCATTAACTAAGAAGAGAAAGAATAATTAGGGGCTTAAGTACTAAGCCAATAATCATGAAAAGGAACTAAAAGCAAATAAGGATAACTTATAGAAGAAAAGTATACCCTAACTTGTGATCCCCTAGGTTCCCATCTAGGTTATCCATGATCATATATTCTTATGTGAATCTTTATTTTATTTTATATTTGTTCCTTTAGGAATGGTTCATACTAAGCTTATGAATTTACCAAAGCATATCCCCAAGGAGTGTCGTAACCAAGAGTGCAGCAAGGCCTGTTGTCGTGTACCAGTTCCCGTTCGAGTCTAGCTCAAATCAGGGTTTTCGAGTTTTACCCCTATGTACAACTGTGCCAGAGCCACCTCTACCTGCTCGTATCCATACATGGACGTATTTTCTTGGCAACCCATTACTCAATACTCACCAAAATACTAGGAAGATTTCCAATATATAAACTTTTCTATAGGCTTCTTCCAAAAGTTTGCATATCCTAATTTCCACAAATAACTAAACCATACTTTTTTACCAACTATAGCATCCCGCCTTTTTATCACATAAACTTTCATTACATTTTACAAAACCGGGGATCTTTAAGGTTTAGTGTCTTGGAAACAAGGAACATAATACATGAAAACAACATAAAAAATTCTTCTTAAACACTTGAAAGGCTTCTCCTTAACTTCATCCTAGGTTCATTACTGCATATCATAACCTGGGGACATACATCAAAAGAAAGGGTGAGCAGAAGGCCTAGTAAGGGAAACAAGAGAAACATTTTACATGTGAACTTGAGATACTTCAATAAGGACATGAAAAGAACTTTAAGGCATGAGAATGAAATCCTGAGAAACATCATAATAAAAATAACATTTTTCATAACTTGAAGATGTGGCTGCAACATTTAATATTGAAAATCATTTCGTTTCACCAAGGTCCATCCCCAAGGTGTCATTAAAAATTACCAAGGTTATTCACCAAGGTATCAGTCTAAAAAGTCATCTCTAGAGATTAAGTCTTTACCAATTCATTAGAGCGCTATCTGGGTGAACCCTTGACATGTCTTTATTATCATGTGAGCCACATATATCATCATAAATAATTTCATAAACAACCCATATAGCATAAAAGAAATGGGTTTCATTTCATAATCATAACGTTTTAAAAACTGCTTTAAAGACATGATCTTTATTTCACTTTAAACCCACGGAAAGGGAAAGCGGGTTTCATGTATGTAAATCCCAAAATTTAAAATAGAACATTTTGATATATATGTGAATACCCTTGTACAAATAAGAGCATTGAGTATTCACTTTATAACATAAAATAATTTTGAGAAAAGAGAGAGGCATTTTGAGACGAAAATTCTCCAGCATAACGGCTATGTTACAAGGTTTTTAGAAAACATTTCAATGAGAGGGGACATGGGTTAAACAATCATAAATGAACCATAAAACAGTAGAGGGACAGAAAATAAGGGATTTAAGAACATGGTAATGAAATTTTAAAATATACCATATGAAATGAATAACATGAAAGGAAGACAAAAATAAGATTTCTCTTATGAAAATTCGGTAGCCTAACAGCGTTACATAAACTTCAACCAAAAATGAATTGATGAGAGAAAATAGGGTCTCTAATAATATGAACATAAAATATCAGTATGATAGATATAGAGATAATACCCCAACATAATAAAAAGGATCTTGCAAGACTTGACATGGAATTAGAACTTTGAAAAGGGAGAAAGGTGCAAGGACCACTTAAAATTCAGCAGCCTAACGACACCACTTGAACTTCAAAATAATGAATTGAAGAGATCAAGTGGGGTCTCTCATCATATGTTCATATAGGATCAGTATGATAGATGTAGAGATCATACCCCAACATAACAAAAAGGAACATGAAAGAATTGACATGAAAGTAGAACTTCAAAACGAGAAGGGTGAAGAACCACTTAAAAATTCGGTAGCCTAACGACGCCACTTAAAACATCAAAATACTGAATTGAAGAGGTAAAATGAGTTATCTCATCATATGGTCATAAAATAGCAGTATGATAGATATAGAGATCATACCCCAACATAACAAAAAGGAATTTGAAATAATTGACCTGAAAGTAGAACTTCAAAATGAGAAAGGTGAAGAACCACTTAAAAATTCGGCAGCCTAACGATGCCACTTAAAACATAAAAATACTGAATTGAAGAGATCAAATGGGGTCTCTCATCATATGATCATAAAATATCAGTATGATAAATTTTGAGATCATACCCCAACATAATAAAAAGGAACTTGAAATACTTTACATGAAAATAGATCTTGAAAAAAGAGAAGGGAGAAAGAATCTGTTGCAAAAACTTCGGTAGCCTAACGACGCCACTTAAACTTCAAAATACTGAATTGAAGAGATAAAATGCGGTATCTCATCATATGGTCATAATAGATAAGTATGATAGATATAGAGATCATACCCCAACATAACAAAAATGAACATTAAAGAATTGACATGAAAGTAGAACTTCAAAACGAGAAGGGTGAAGAACCACTTAAAAATTCGGCAGCCTAACAACGCCACTTAAAACTTCATAAAACGAAATAATGAGAGTAAGAGAGGATCTATCATTATGTGAACATGAAAAGGGAAGTAAGAGGAGTATAAAATAACACCCTTTAACATAAGAACATGGATGATAAAAGAAATTACATAAAAGAGATTTCTTGAAAAGAAAGAGAAAGATCAGATCCCTTACCTTAAAACGTAACTCTTAAAACTCAAAGGTTGGGAACTTGAGGGCTTGGGGCACCTTGGGAGGACTCCTTGGGAGGTAATGAGACCCGAAATTCGTTGAGGGCGAGTGGGGAGTCGAATGGATGAGAGGATGTCTTGGTATTTATAGGGAAAGTGAGGGGACAAAGCATTAATGGCCAAGGGACACCTCATTAGTGGTTTTGGAAAAACCATGGGCTTGCCCATGGTATTTTCCCATGGTATTGGCCACTTGGGACACCTCATACCTTATCTTACTATTCATAAGTCGACCATATTGATTACATACTTAATACATCATTTAATGATGTCATTAAACACCCGTAACTTAAAAACTGTATTTTCACTATTCATCGAAAATTCAACTTTCTCAGAATAATCCCAAAATTTCACCTTAACCAAATATCAATGATCTGATTTCAAAAATGAACTCCATTTTATAAAAATAATTTTCTAAATATTTTTAATTTATTTTTAAATAAATACACTATTCACTGAAAATTCTTTTTTTTTCAGAAAAAACCCCAAAAATTACCATAACATAATATCGGTGCTCTGAGTTCAAAAATGAAATCCATTTTATAAAAATAATTTTTTAAATATTTTTAATTTAATTTTTAATTAAAAAACACTATTCACTCGAAAAAACTAATACTTGAATAATAATTTATGAAATCGTTATTTAACCATTTTATTGAATGACATTACTTAATCAAGGTGCCTAGATTATATTAATACTTTATTTAAGTGAGATTACTAATCCATTTGGACACATTACTAATCCTAATCATAAAATCACTATTCATAATTTACTATTCATCAAAAATTAAGTTGATCTTATTATACTCTAAATTTCGTACTGAGCATAATTGTAGAAGACCATTTCTTGAATATCAGTACACATTTTTAATTATTTAAGGTTTACATAAACATTTTTAAAATATCCTTTTTCTAAAATTCATCAAAAATATGCATACTATATTTATCTGGTCTTTTGAAATTCATAAACTTCATCATAAGAAGAAATCCCAATTTTTATTTAAAACAAAGGATTACACAGGGTAGTTACGGTCTCCTTACATAGCCCCTTATCACACTAGCATAGGACCTAAGTGTAAGGTGTGCTAAGGTGATGGAATCTGAGGGAGGCTCGGCTAACATCGCATGAGTAGTAATTTCTATCTGTTTGAACTTCTCGCAAAGGTGATTTCATTCTAGCTTCACACGATGATGTTCGGCTTGGGTTTGGTCCAGAGCAAAGCCCAGTGGTGCTACCTCCTTCCCAAGTTCTGTTAGATGGGATTTGATCGGTCCAAGAGTACTGGGTGAGGCTATCAAATCTTCTTTCTATAATAATTTTCCAATATTACTTGTATTTAGAGACAATAATCAAAATGTTTAGTTTCCAGGGGTCATATTGACCAATGGTCATATAACAGTCAAAACCCAATGGTCTCATTTTAATTATACTAATGTTATCAAATGAAATATTTCTGTTGAGTATAAAAAAAAATAAAATAACACATAAAATTAAGAAACAAGATTTATTCAAAATTTCGGGTCGTTACAAACATCTCTCTAGATTAATTTCCCGCATGACATATGATGAAATATCCTTCTCCCTCTTTAGCGCTTCACCACTGTCACCATTCCAAGAATATCTTGATGATGAATTAACCCCAAAAGAGGTCATATGTGGCATAATAGGTTGAGGGATGACTATCTCAAATTCTCACTCTATCACACACACACACACACACACACACTCTCTCTCTCTCTCTCATACACTCTCTCATATAGGTATTCCCTAGAGAATGTAGGGTAATGGTAGGAGTTATGGAGAGGGGGTGGAGGATAATGTAGAGGGGGTAGTCTACAGTGGTTCTAGGGTTGTGAAGTAGACATAGGATGGTGTGAATTTATATGGGAAATTTTTTTATTGAATCCAGTGCACAATGAAGAAAAAAGATGTGTAATTAAAGGAAGAGGGAGTGGTCACCAGTGGATGTGGGGTCGAAGGGGTCACATTGTGCATTGGATGTTTTGGAGGAGTAAAAATGTGGAGAGGGGTAGAAAATTTATGGTAGGGATGGAATTGGAGGTAGGGTGAAATAATGGATTACTTAGAGAAGATGGATGACCTGAGAGTGGTGTTGACATATTGTAATTAGGCAAGGTAGTACAATTGGAAGGATGAATAATAGTTAGTTGTGTTGGTTAGGATGGGTTAGACCATTTTTTCCCAACATGTGACACCACCCTACCAAAGTATGGTTCAAAACAAAGATACATGACCCATTATTATGAACTTTTAAACTCTTCTAAACCCAAACCTACTTGGGAGGGTCAGGTTGGTCAGGTTAGGATGGGTTTCAACAACCCTAGTGTTATATCCCATAAATATAAAATAAAACACATCATTTATTTACATTATTACACATTTAGAAATAGGGATTGATAAAAACAAAGCAAATTACCTTTTCTAGATCGATAATACAGAATTAATGGTTTTTGTGTTATTAGAAGACCATTTCAAGGATCCTTAAGAAAGGATATAAAAGAGTCAAACTATTGGAGAGGTAATCATCATATTTGACAACTTTTAACTATATCGTATATTACCTGATCTATTGTTGTGGTATTTATCATTAAAAAATAAAATATTTATTCTTAATATAATCTAATATTATTATTTTTATATAACAACCATTATTTACCATTCTTCCATCAATATTGAAGGTCAATGTTTTTCTTGTGCATATATGTGGACTAGTGCCTCTACCCTGAGATTCAATTTATTTTCTATATCCAACTTCATATAAGGGTATTATGATAGTTTTAATGTTTATACATGATATTTATGAAATAATTAAGATTTTATAACCATAATAGCATAAATAAATCTGTACTGTCTAATATATTGAATACTGATAACGTCGCTTGTGCATACATGTAGACTACCACCGTAATGAAGTGACATGATTCACTATTCACTACATTTTTACAGGGATGGTAAAAAGGATTTATTTAATGTATATAAATACAATAAGATATAATAATTATTTTTTAAGGAAAAACATAAATTCAACTTTCCTTCATTCCATCCATCAAAAAGTGAAAACATCATTCTTTCTTATGTACAACCTACGATGTCATTGAACATCATAATTCATTTTTAATATCTCTTCATTTTACTAATGAATGTAATTATATATATATATAATTAATATATATTATATTTACATCATGATAAAAATTTATTAGATAATGAAACCGTGATCAATGTACAAGGACCGAAACTGGTGAACCAAATTTTTTTTGAAGCATAAAACGTTTAACACCTATAAATGAGAATTTTCAAAAAAAGACTTACAAATAAATGGGTTTTTAAATGTTATAAGTTGATAAAAATGATATTATAAATATGTGAATTATTATTTAAAATAATATAAATAAAAATAAATTTATTATATATGAGGTTAGATTACTTGCAAGGAATGTAAATCTTTAGGTATGTGATTTTCTTCTCATATTTTTTGTCTGAGGCATGTGCTACATTCTCTACTTTTTGGTTTTATGTGATGTATAAAATTATCAGGAATTTATTTTATGGTTCTTAACATGTATTTTATATGGATTTATATATCAAACTATGTTTCCCTATTTTGTTAGGTTTTGATTCAAATGTAACCCAACTGTTAATGGATTTATGTTACAATCATATTATTTATCAGGATTGTTTATGAATAAGTTTATAATGATGAAATTTTATGACCAATATTATAAGAATACCATGAAATTATTATTAATTATTTATATTTGAATATTCTTGATTTCCCATTTTTTTCTTCTCTTTAATACTCGAGATATTGGAATAATGTTTCTAAGGATAATTTACATTGTTAATCTCTTTGATCAAAAATACCTTTTTATTACATATCCAATTTTTAAAAAATATATTCAGGAGTTCTTTTTTACATTACAAAATAATTTTTATAGTCATTTTTACCCATTATTTTATTTTTAAAAAACGTTTCTGATGAATCTTCTTATCATTTTTTCAATGAGGTGCATTTGAGTGTTTTATGGAAATGTGAAATAAATATTTTTTTAACATATATGACTTGAAAAAAAATTAATATCATGAAAAATGAAAGATTGGATTTCAATGGCTTCCAACAATATTTTCAATAAAATATATTACATTAATATTTTGTAATTTTGAATATTTTAATAATCTAATTACCATAAAAATGTTAATTTTCCTCATTAAATATTCCAAGTGACATTTTAAAGGAATTAATCATTTTGGATAATACTATTTGATGTTAAAAATTATTTACTAGGGATATGATCCAATGATACCATCAATATTATTTCTATATATGATTTATTACAATTTTTATGAGATGTTTATGAATCTTATTTATCTTCTATGAGATATGTTGTGAGAAAATTTTTAAATAATTATGATACCAATTTCCAATTCATAGGTTATAATATATGGTGAATGAGTTTAGATATTTTAGAAAACCTATGATTTGATAAGGATTATTTAATGTGTATTCATGGAATAATATATACCTTAAATTACTTGGGTAAATATAGAAATCTCATTACACCAAAAAAATAAGGGTTTTTTGGTGGTTTGTAAAACCAAATCTAAATAAAATTTAAATATTTTAGTGGTTTTTTTATGAAAAACTAGATGAAATATTTAATATAATAAATTCAAAAACTATCTTCCCTCCCCTAATCCATCTCTACACTCTTCCCCCACCATTGTTCCCTCCCCATAATTACTTCCACTATCACCCTCATCTATGGTTCTCTAACCATCACCACCATTGCTCACGTTCTCACCATAAACCTTATTGTCATTCCCACCCCTTCACTCTCTATATAACTCACCCCTGCAATTGTTCTACTCTATTATCCTCATTTTACATATCATTACTGAAATAAACCATCTTCCCCATGCTTGTGCACCTATATATACCTTTATCCATGTGATGCCCTCATCCCCCATTTTATCATGCCGACAGTTCTCCCTCCTTTACCCTACAATCGTTGAGAATCTCACAACATTAGTATCATAATGTACTTAATTTTACCATCTAAAATCACTTGTGAAATATAATCTGTCATAATAATTTTTTAAAAAAACATGACTGATTTGTATTGGGATATTGAGGTTTTTTGTGAAAATATACTCAACTAAATAATCATACATGATATGTGTTGAATGTATTTTACTATTTGTGTGATTTTGATGTTTATAATAAAAATCACCTATTAACTCATTTAAAATATAGTATATTTTTTCCATAGAGAAACTTGTTTTTTATAGCTCCGTGTGTGTTTAAAAAATAATAATTAACTCATAACATAAGACTAGTGATATTATTAATTTTTATATAGTGTTTGACTATTATGTTTAAACAATGATACACTTTTTAACTCAATTATGAATTCATTATTATGTTATTGGTTATTATAAAAATGTATCAATTTTGAATGAATTTTATTTTATTAGTTTTTCAGAGAATCCCAACATTAAATTTAGAAACATTTTCAATATTGGTATCTTAATAAATTTTTAGAGGTTTTCATTAAGTTATATGAAATTATCATTAATGAAATGTGATTGAATTGAATTATATTTAATTATAAATTAATATAATTTATGTTTTATAAAATAATACTTTAGATAACATGGTATATGAAACCTCTAGTTTTTTTTAAATATTTGGGAATTATATGATAGTGTAAATGAGTGCATATACATTAATTTCCAACTAAATTAGTAATTTATCTTTCAATAACATAATAAATCATATGTTTTTTTATTTTTTACTTAATAAATTTTTGGAACCTGTTGATATATTGACAAATTATAAATCACAATAATGAGGAACAAACCTCAGTTTTCTATGGTTTTGGAGGAGTTTTTATCTTTTTAATTTCTAATAGGCCCTTTCATGTGGAAATAAAATAACAATTACTAAATTTTAAATTTAGATTTTGGTTTAATATACATGAAGATTATAAGGAATTGATAATTAAGAAAATACCTGCTCGATATGCATGTTGGATTTGTCAATGAGAATCTATGGTTTCCAAATCATTTAATATTAATATAAATCAATATAATGAACACCTAACATTGTTGAAAGTGGAAAATGAAATTAAAAACCTTATAAACAATTCATTAAACAATGTAATACAACATTATCAATATCAAAATATATAATTATAAAAAATATAGGGTTTGATAATTAGTAACATAAGAAATAGTTTTTTTTGACCATAGTAAAACTTGATCAAGATTGTAACATATATGTAGATCCTCCTCCTAACACTATAGAGTCAACTTTAAGTGATAACTTTACTAAGTAGTCAAATTCATTTTAGGATTTAGCTGATGATGAAATTATATAGTTTTTTTTGGAGGATGTATTAAATGTTAAAATAATTATTTTCTATTATTGTTATACACCTCAAATTCCAATAAATAATTACTAATAAGTAGATTTAGATGATATTATTGTTTATTTAGGATGAAATATTCAAAGGTAAGATCCCTAATTATTTTTAGGATATGTAAAATGTTGTTAAAAATGTTTCCCAAAACTGTGAAAAAATAAATGCATTTCTAAATTAGTATATGTCCTGTTTGATAGATGATTCATGTATATAAGAGTGGTTTTTTCCATATTGTATATTCAAGGAAATGGGTAATGTTGGATGTATGAATCACCATCATAATATGAAGAAGAAGAAGATGAAAAGAACACACCTTAAGAGGTATTGTGTTACATCTCTTTAAAACGTTAATTGTAGAGATTTTTCATTTAACTAATTTTTTTAGATCATGAAGTGGAATTATAAAGATAATAAAAATGATGGGTTAATGAGAAATTAACAAGATTCAAAATCAGGGGTGCAATTTTATACAATAAATAACAATTATTCATTTAATCCTATGAATGTGTGATTAATATAGGATTATGATGGATTCAAACTATTTCAAATTATGAGTACTACTTATAGAATTTGGAATTATTTTGATCCCATATAATCTACCTTCATTTATGTTTATGAAAAATATTTCTTACTTATTTTGATAATTATTCCCCAACAAATTTTACTGGAAATGATATTGATGTATACAAGTAAATTGTAGTTGAATAATTACAGTAGTTATGGAGCAGTGGTGTTCAGACGTTTTATATAGCTTCTAGAATAATGTTTTAAAAATAAAATTCTATAATACAGACCACTAGTTAAATACATGTACATAGGAACTAATGTGGTTTGAAAACATACAGCAGATTGGATTCCAATTTTAATATCATTTACATTTAGAAAAAAGGAAAAAATAATGGAAAAATGGTTATTCTTATGTCATTGTAGATTTCTATATGCATGTATTATATTTAAATTGAAAAATGTAATATTAAATTGGTATACTGATCATATAAAAACAATAAATATTTTTATATATTTTAAAATGTTGGGAAAACTATAAGTCATTGAATGATAATTTTGAGTGCATGACCATTATAATTATAGTAATAAATAGATTCAATGTGCATCATCGGTTGAAATAAGAATGAAAAAATGAAAGAAAAAAGAATATTGTTAAACATTCATAGTGGGAATATTATTTAATGTGTCAAGTTCATGATATTATTAATATTGATAAGAATTTATGTGAAAATTTGATTTTCAAATTATTTAATGTGTGTGTAAAATTGAAGGACCATGTCATTTCTCAAAAGGAGTTAAAATCAATCAATATAAAGTATGACATATGGTTATATGTTAATGGAAATTATGATCCCAAAATGTTTTCAATAAAAATGAGGGATGATGATACTGTCCTTCAAATTTTGTAAAATGTTAATGAATATGATGGGTATTCAAGTAAAATATCAATGCAGGTCAAATTAATGCATCATAGGCTACATAGATGGAAATGTTTAGAAACCCCCAACTTTAATACATAAAAATGACATAACTTTTGTAGAACATTTAAGACATTATACAAATAGATACCCCCCGACTATATTAGGATAGTTCCTTTGGAAATATGGAAACATAAACACTAATACATAAGTGAGATAAATTATCTCCCACTAGGTTGTTGAATAGTAACCTTCATGGGAACCTCAAAGATTATACATATATTCATAACCTTGGGAAGGAAACATAAAAATAGGTGATCTTAAATGCTCAGTAAGTTTAAATAAAGGAAACATAAAAGCATAATTATGAGCATAACGGTATGAGAACATGATATTGAGAATACAAGATCATACCCTATATATAAAGGATAATATACCAGAATCATGTCATAATGTATGGTAGTTCATAAGACACAAATCATAGGGGAATATAAAAATTAATCTATGAAAGAATAACATAAGAAGAAATCATATAATTTCGGAAGACACATAAGCATATAATATTTATTTCCAAAGTAGTCCGGGCATTGCTGTGAAGATCATCTTAGTTGAAACAGTGATTTATTAAACTGGATTCACACACCATTCTATCCATTTATTACTGAACTGAGTATACTTCATGTTTATGCCCTATAATACTAAAACGAGTTCATTTCCCATTCCATTCCTGTAATACTAAATCCAGTTCATCACCCATTCCAACCATGTCTATCTCATGAGATATAAATTTGTATACAATACATTGGAGGGAATTATAGGTCCCACAAATCTCATTATGAAATAATATATACGTGTTCCACTAAATCATAAATAATCCAATCATATACCTGGAAAATAAATGGGTATCATAAACATGTAATCATATCATAACCTATAGAATAAGATACTTTTTCATTAATCAAATCATTGACAAAATAACCAATGAAAATGACATAGGTATTATAAACATATAACTCGTGAAATAGAAATGGGTTTCAAAAACACCATGAAATCAAGAATAATATATTTAGGTAAATAATAGTAGTGTAACCTTTAGATCATTTACTAAATATCCATGACTAATATCTATGGATGTCATCTTAAATGGAAAATAATTTTAAAATATCATTCAAAAACGTTTCATAAAGAAAATATCATTTCTTCTTTGGATTTTTTAGTAAATAAATCCATTTGAAAATAATTTTATTTGAAACTAACATGAAACATATAAATAAGACTTTAAATAATTTCTAAAACCTTTTTCCTTTCAAAATTATAAATTCAACATGACAAACATTTTCCATGAAAGCATATAAAATAATATTTAAATCATTTTAAAAAACATTTCCTTTGAAAACATATTAAATATTCATCAAATGAATTTTAAAACCATTATTTTTGGAAAAAAATTTGAAATATATTAATAAATCTAAAAACGTTTTGGAACCCATTTTTATGAAAATACCATTGAAAATTAATTAGAAAATCATTAAAACATGTTGAAAATCATTTTCTGGTAAAACTAGTAAAAGATGCTTGAAAACGTTTTGAAAATAATGCATTTGATAATACCTATGTAAGAATTTCCAAATGTGAAACCTTATAATTATTTAAATAAAGCTTCATAGAAATGACAGAGGGTAAATTTTTACATTCCATATGAGGTAAAATGAACATTGCTTTTGCATTGTAAAAAGGTTAAAACATGACTTGTCCAGAAAATGAAAAATATATTCCTTTGAATAGAATGGTAAATGAAAAAATGGGGAAATTTATATTAGATATTATAGTATAATGGTACAAAATTCATGGAAACTATTTTTAGAAAACAAATTTTTGAGGGATTATATATTTCCGACCAATGAGAGGGTAAAGTTGAGTTTTTTGAAAAACACTTTCTTAAATATATTAGGTACCAAAGAGTATAAAAATGGTACCAATAAATTATTATATCATTAATAACCATAGGATTACAAAATTCATTAATTTTATTGAGATTTGGGTTATAACATTTCATTGAAGGAAGCATAAACATAAACAATCTTAGAAAGCGATGAGGTTACTTTAATAAACACTTATCACTTGGTATCATGGGATCATACACTCTATGTAAGAAACAAAAACTAAAAGAAGCTTATAATATAAGTAAAAGAATTATATTCATGATAAATCTTGTAAAATTGAAGTATATACACCGCAAAATTAATTTAGGCATATAACAAAACATGAGTGTCAAGGATTGAAAATTGAGAAATAAGTATTTTACAATTTTAATAACTTTTGAAAATTAAACCCCATGAAATAAATTTCATAGAATGAATATGTAAATAACCATAAATTTACCTAAAATAAAAATTTAAATCATCAATGGGAAGTATATACACCACACAAAATGAATGTGTGGTGAATAAATCGGGTAACTCAATGAAATAAAAAAGATTGATGAAGTCCCCTTACCATGTGCATTTCATTTAGTAATACTAATAAAAAACAATTGTTTAATAAATATAAATTTATTATACATATTTCAAAGAACTATATTACTATATCTAATATTATATATAGTTTTATTGTGACCTTATATTAGTCATTTGTTAAAAATCCAATGCTAAGGGTCACTTCAGGTAATATCCTCTTTGTTCTTTGCATGTGTCTTAATCTGTTATATCATTACTCTTTATAATTTTATCCTGATTCCAAAATTTTTAAAATGATATAAATAAATTTATTTTAAGTATATTTTTAAGATAATTATCTATATAATATAAAAGTATGAAATGGAATACACCATTCATTGAGATGGTAATCTATACGTATGAATGAACGTTGTTTCCTTTTTTATTGTCGTATTCAAAGAATCGAGGTAAAGTAAATATAAATAAATATATATTTAAATAATTATTATATAATCTGTATTAAATAATATATATCATATATATTCACTAAATATATCATTAATATATTTCATGTACTGTATGAACAAATCACATCTCTTCGAGGGGGAGGTAGTGTACAGTTCCACAAAATGAAATTATCGTATTAACACCAAATTGAATGTAAAAATGATATGTTTTGTAGAAAAATTACATATGATTAAATAAATAATAAATATAATATATAACATATATAAAAATGATTTTCCAACTTAAATTCCACCATTATAGGCAGTAAAGGAAAAATGGACAGTCATCGTTTAGTGAGGTAGTAGTTCGGCAAACACGTAAACAGTATGTTCGTTACCCAATAGTTGGAGGTGTGAGAATGTTTAGGTAAAAACCTAAGAATAAAAACATCCTAGTATTTTTATTATAAATTTTTTATTATACAATCATGGAGTAAAGTTGGTTCAGGGCTTGGAGAAAGAAAATAAAATGAAGGAGCTTGAGATAATATGTTACATATTAATCGGGTAACTCTTCTTGGTTGGGGTGAAATGGATTACTTGGATATCTTTTTTCCAATTTTAAGGATTATTGGAGGAAGGTAGTGATGTTTAGAAGGTTAATGGGAAGATGGTTTCCTAAAAAAATGGGTTTGAGAGGTGTGAAAATGAGGTATAGGTGGTGGTCTTTTATACGAAAGGGAAATGACACAAATGACATTTTTGAAAACAAGTTAGGTGTAACAACATTTTTACCTAAATAAAGACATATAAACCCACCAAAATAAATAATTGAAGTTTAATGGATGAATAATTCCTATTAAATGGGGTTTTTACACGTTTCTAGGTTGTTTGGGGTCTTAAATTATAGGTTTAGTACTTTATAAACCTAATTTTTCTCTTAATCGTTGCAATTAAGTTTAAATAATTTCACTAATCATTTTTATAAAAACCATAGTTGACCTCATTATAAATTTTAAATTATTCTTATTCCAAATATTTAATATATTTTTATCAATTATAATTACTTATGTTGTAGAAATTAATTTAAAATTTATCCCACTAACCGGATGACACTACTGGGTTTAAAGAAAAAACATCCAAACTTTTGCTGTTTTTATTCCCATTTTCAAATTGAAATTGATTAAAATTACATAAATTGAATTAATTTTTTAAAATATTATCCAATTAATTCGTAAAAAAAATTTTAAAATACAATATATCCTTAGATATTAAACATATGAAAATGAAGTTTGGAATTAAAAACATGTATTTTTTACTATTCATCCAATAATGGAGTTTCTCAGAAAAATCCAAACAATTATTCCTAAGATAAATTAAACATTATAAATTAAAAAATAAAGTTTGTTTTATCATATTAAATTTATAAATGTGTATGAAATAAATTTTATTATGCTTTCAAATAAGGATATTACGAGCAGTTCATTTGAGAAAACAATATTTTTAAACATATAATTACATGACCAAAAATTATATATTACATAATCAATATGTTTTATTTATATAAAACAATTATAAAAAATATTTTAGAAGTATTTTTCACTACTAATATTACTATGTTTAGTTGATAGATTATAATTATATCATTTAAATAATTATAACAATAAAAAGACCTTTCGTAACAACTTTGTGTTGGGTGTAATGTACACCAAGTCAATGTTCCATGTTATATATGACATGTTGGTGTTTTGTGTAACATATTCCAAGTCACATGATAACCATGGTGTTCCTTATAGTAAATATATAATATATTTTGTGTGTAGTTCATTATTAACATGGTGTTTCATGTAATGCAAGCCAAACATAGTGCTTTAATATAAAAATACTATTATCAGTGTTATTTGAAATAAAAAATATCCCAAATGTTAAATTAATTTGAACAAAAAATCACTAAATCTTATGGTTTTACATTCTACCCCACATAAAATTAATTTATCCATTGAAATTCATCGGGGTTTTCAATGGTTTAAAACTTTAAGGTTTCATTCATAAAAACCCACATCATAAAAATGGGTACTAAAAATTCTCTTAAAAAGGGAAAGATGGAACCATAAAGGTTACCCAAAGTATCATAAAAATGGGCTTCCACATAGGAGAACAAGGGTTGGAAGTGAATACTGTACATATAGGAAAAGCATAAATATTTATAGGGAGTAATTGAGGACATCAATAATATAATTCAATGATCAAAGAAATGTTGAAGTCCTCAATTTCATAAACATGTGATGATTTATAAGGCCGTCGATTCAACCAATATTATGGTATTAGGAAAGTATATATATTTAATAATTATTTTATCTATAAGTGATTCTTTTATTAACCAAGAATGAATGGAAATAAAGATTCTTTATATATTTTTATAAACAAAATATCATTATTTGGTTTTTCATTTAACTATTTCTAATTAAACCATTACTTCATGAAATGGATGATTAAAAACTAACTTTCATGCCCGAAGCACTAAAATATAGTTTTAGCTGATGTTAAGGCCGATAAAAGAATGAAAATTGTAAATATTTAACGATAACTATTCCTGAAAATAAATATGGTAAATACATTAATATCTTAACATAAAATGTAACACTACTACTCCATCATAAATAATTAATCATAAAAATAATTATATATTAACCAGGATATCATGTAGGCTAGTCATGGGCATGTAACCAGTATCATTCTTCAGTCAAGATTTCAAGACCCATGGCCTTTACAAACCTAATTAGTTGTGACCCGACATACATAATACACTTTTCAAAAATACAATAATATAATTTGCAGAAAAAAATATTATGGACATCCTGGAAGTAAGGTTAATCACTAAATAGAAATTTAACTAAGGTTTTCAATACAATCTCAATACATAAATATTTTTTTCTGAATATTAACATAAACTATTCATGAATGTTTAACCTTATAAACCCTATAAAATATGAAAATCCAAAACATTATAATAAAATTCAGGAAATATAGTTGACATTGACCCCACCATATATCAAAAAGTATATATTGGTCATCACCTTCCAATCATGTGAATACCCTCATGGTCAATTATATTAATTCTTGGTAACAACCAGAATTATCATAAATACCATTGTAAAACATGAACTCATCCTTCTTTCATAGATTATTGGATATATTACATAAATCCATGATGTTGTATACATAAACTATGTAAGCATGATCTAGTTTCCAACATGTCATTAATTAGTTCCATGGTAATTAGTACCACCCAATTTACTTATTCATATCCCACACATATTTATCCAAAAAAACATCATAACCTAAGGAACATATTGTGGGTTGTAATTCCCTTAATCATGTGTTATCCATGGTTATCACCTTTACATTATATCACTTTTTTATTCCATTGGAATTTCTCAATGAATTATTATAAATAGATAGAAAAAAAACATTAATCGAACAATATTTATATACTTCACCATTAATATAACATAATTTATGAATACAAATACATGAAAACATTTATTATTCTAATTCACCCTTATTCCATTAACAAGGATGACTCATCTTTCTATACAATCCCTCTTTCCTTAGAAATTTCTTTTGTAGTCTCATCATCTTTATCAACTATATAACCATTGGTCAAAACACCATACAGATCCTCTTCAGGGGACTTCCCCTTAGGAAATTGAGTAACATAATGACCATTTATTCCACACTTTAAACACTTAAACATCAATGATGTATTAGGGAGGCTAGTATTCTCATCCATTTCATTAATCGAACAAATAATTTTTCCTTTTAGTCAATTTGTTTTTGTCCTTCTATTATATAATCAAATAATATTATAATTCCTTTATATTATTCAATTAGGTAATTATTTCAACAATCTTGACCCAAAGGAAACAAAATAAACATTCCTATAGAGTCTCCATTACCTTATGTCATAGAAAAATCTTTCATTGTCTTCATTAGTGAGTCCTTTAGGATTTTTTCATGAAGAGTTGGTGAATTCAAAAAGCATATCCCATGGGTGTGTCAAACCAGGTGTGCACAAAGGCCTGTTGTCATGTACCATATTACCTTGGGTAAGGACCAGAACATCATTTCAGTGTTTTTAATACTAGGTATATATATTATAAAGCTAAATCCACTTTTAGTATCTATAAAATTATTTATTTCAAGGAAACCACTCACTCTACACTTTACTAAAATTCCATGATATTTTCTTATGTTTTTTCTTATCCTTATACTTATCATTAGACATGTCCATAGGGTTCTCACTAATTTTTTATAATCCTATTTTTTAATGGTTAACTAATCCTTTACCTCAATACCAACTATAGTGACCCTCTATATTCATACATAGGAATTACGTTAATTTTCTAGAATACATAAGAAATTATAAAAATAGGCACTTAAATACCTTATTAGTCTAGTGACTTTGGAAACATGGAAACATAAACATTGAAACATAAGTGAGATATATTATCTTCCACAAGGTTCTTATTGACTATCTATATCATTAGTAACATAAAAAATAATTTATCTCTTCAAATACTAGGGAAGGAAATATAAAATGGGGTGAGATCAAATGGTCAGTAAGGATAAATAGGGTGATATGTGAGAATAATTATGAGAATAAGGGTATGAGAACATGATCAGAAAAATATTAGATCTTTCCACAAATATCAATGATCAAATACATCAGTCGTGGCCTAGAGCATAGAATTTCATAAGACATGAATCAAAATGAAATAAGAAATAAAATACATTAAATCATAACATATGAATAAAACATGTAATTGTGGTATAAACCTAATCATAAAATAATTATTTCCATAGTAGTCAAGGAGCACAAGAGCCTCATCCCAGTTGGTGAGGACTTGCTGGGTGCATCCAAGAGACTCGAGATCAAATCCGGGTGGAGGAATATTTCTGGGTTACTATATCAGTACTGTAGTAGGCACGGTAGCAGACACTATTCGGTACTGTATCAGCTGGAACAATTCATCCATCTGGCCCTTCGGGCCACTAGTTTGGTCCTTGGGTCCTGCAAGGCTTTCGGGACACCCAAGGCCTTTGGGCCAGTTGATTCTCAATGCCTTTGGGCCACCATAAGGCCTTTGGTCCACCCCAAGGCCTTCGGGCCAAATGAATGCAGGCCGCAGACACACTACAAAAAAGGAGCAGCCCCAGATGAGGATTTAGAGCAGGTGCACTCACCAGAGCAGAGCCAAATGGATTTTCTGAATGAGAGGGTATGTCTATGCCATCGGTAATATCCTCTGATTGCACGGGAAACCTATCTAGACGGTCATGGAAAGGTGAAGAGCTACTATCAAGATGGAGATGCTGGGGAGGGGCAGTTCCTTATAGATAGTCTGGTTGAATTCCCTAAGACCTTTAGGTAATGTAATCTTCTAAGCCTACGGGCCATGTAATCTCTGAGCCTACGGGCCTTTTAAGGGTTCCCCCTTATCCCTTGAAATGGGGGTTATCAAAAAAATCAATACAAAATGAAGGCCTTCAGGCCATTCAGGACATATTATTCATGGAATTTATTCCAAGACAATCTCAGTGGAAAAAGTCGATTACTAAAACAAGTTCACACCCTTCTCCAACCCTTTATTACTGAACCAAGTTCAATCTCCATTACATCCCTGGAACACTGAACCAAATTCATTTCCCATCCCAGCCCTATAATAATGAACCATGTTCACTTCTCAATCCATCCATTTCTATCTCATGAGATATAAATCATTACCTAATGAATTTGAAGGAGATAAAGTCCCACCGATCTCATAATGTAATCATACATACATGTTCCTCAAAATCATAAACAATCATATCATAACCCATTAAATAAAATGGGTATCATAAAAATGTAATCATATCATAAAATATAGAAGAAGATATGGGTTTTATAATAATTTCATCAAAATAACACCACTTCAAAGGGAAACAGATTTCATAAAAATATAACCCATGAAAGAGAAATGGGTTTCATAAATACTATGACATCAAACATAACCCATTAAGATAATGAATTTGAATTAATCATATAGATCATTTCTTAGAAATGATTGATTAACATATACAGATGTCAAATTAGATAGAAAACAATTTTGAAATATCTTTAAAATGTTTTTGAGGGAAATATCCTCTCTTATTTGAAAATTATTTTTTAATACATAAAAACATTTGAAAATTATTTTCTTATCAAATTACATGAACCTTGTAAATAATACTTGAACTCATTTTGTAAGACCTTTTCCCTTGAAAACATATAAAATATTCTTGAGTGAATTTTGAAAATATTGTTCCTTGAGAACTTATAAAATAACATTTAAAATATTTTAGAATATTTTTTCTTTCAAAGATTATAAAATAATATTCAAAACATTTTAAAACCCATTCTCTTTGAAATAACATTGAAAAATCATAACTGATACTCGAAAACATTTTGAAAACCATTTTCCATTAAAAATTATAAAAGAAACTTGAATACATTTTTAAAATGTTTTCATTGAAAATATTTTTTTTAAGAAACTCTTTATTAAAAATTAACACTTTAATCATGCAATGTAATCTTCATAGAAGTGAAGGAAATTTAATCTGTGCATGTCATACGAGGTAAATGAACATTCCATTTTTATAGTAAAAAGGATAGTAATTGAATTTTTTGGAATGCAATGAGAAGCTTCTTTGGAAGAGATTGGTAAAATAAAAAAGCATAAAAATTTATTTAAAATCTTACAGGTGAATGGTACAATATTTATGGAAACGGTTTTTAGAAATCATGGTTTTGAAGGAACGTAGATTTATGATCGAAGAGAGGGTAATGATTCAATTGAATAAAAACTCTTTATTATATATCTTGTAAACCAAATAGTATAAAAATGTTACCAATACATGAATATATCATTAATAAAAGAGGTGAATAATATAAATTAATATTATGGATAGATAAGTTATAATGTTTCACCAAAATAATCATAATCATAAACAATCTCAAAAATTGATGATATTTGTTCAATAAAATGTTATCACTTGGTAAATTGGGATCATACTATCCATTTAAGAAAACAAAATTACATGAATCTTATAACATCATGAAAATATATATATATTCATGATATTTCATGTAAAATGAAATTATATACTTTTGAAAAAGAATTTACGCACAAAACACAACATGAATCTCAAAGAAAGAATATTGACACAAAAATATTTTACCAATTTGGTAACATTTGAAACCTAAACCATATGAAATAATGGTCATATAAGAGATATGTAAATACCAATAAATTTAAATATAATAAAAATTTAATATATCCATGGTTATTATACACACCACAAAAAAATTAATGGGTGGTGAATAAACAATGTATCTCACAGAAATAAAATGTGTGATGGAATCCCCTTACATTGTGTCTTGAATCTCTTAGTTCTCATAAAAACCAAATGTATAAAAAATATAAATTTATTATAAATCTTGTATAGATCCCGATTATTGTGTTTAATACCATATATTGTTTTATTATTTCCCTATATTACCAGTTTTTAATATTCCTATGTAACAGTTTCACTTCGAGTAATATTTTCTTCATTTTTCACATGTGCATTAATTTATTACATCATTGGTACTTATACTTGTATCATTATTCCAAAATGTAAACTATGATATAAATATCTTATATATATTATGTGTATTATATAACATATATAATATATTATTATGAAATTGAATACACCATTCAGAGAGACAGTAAGTCGTACATACACATAAACAATGATCCGATTTTTATGGTCGTATTGAAAGAGTAAAGTTAAAAGAAATATATGTATATTTATTTATAAATATTATTATTAAATTAAATTTATTAAATCATATATATAATATATATTCAATAAATTTATCCTTAATATATTCCATGTACTTTATGAATGAATCACATCGCATGGAGGGGGAGATATTCCAACCTTCTTTAAATGAAATTATCAAATTAACACAAAATGGAATGAAAAAATATACGTGTTTTAAAAAAATTAATGAAGAATAAACACATAAAAAATATAATATATAAGATATATATATAAGTTTTATATCATAATTTATACTATGCGAAGTGATATAGAAAATGAACATTCATCATTTAGGGAGGTGGTAGTTTGTCAAACATGTAAAGTGCATGTTCGTTACCAATTAGAAGGAGGTGTGTGTCAGAGTATGTTGAAAATATATCATAAAAACATCATAGTTTATTTATGATACTAGTGTTTTATAAAATCATTAAATTAAGAGAGTGTATGGGTTGGATAATGAAAATAAAATAAAGGATCTTGAGAAAAGACGTTACATATTAATTGAGTAACTTTGTTTGGCTTGTGCCAAAACAATACCTTCGATTTCCTTATTCCCATGGGAATTCATATAAGAGGAAGGCACAGATTTTTTAAATTTATTGGGGAATATATTGGATGAACCTAAATGGTATGATAGGTGTAAAAAATATGGATATATGGTGTCCTTTGAAAGGGAAGGGAAAATACAAACTTGAAATTTTTTATAACAAGTTATGTATACCCAAATTTTAACCTATATCAAGTCACAAAACCAAAAAAGCTAAATAATGGAAGGTCAAGGGTGAATATTGGTCATGAAATGGATGTTTTACAATTTTATAGGTCTTTTTTGGGTCATAAATGTATGATTTTGTATGATATTGACCGAATTTCTCTCTTAATCGTTATTATTAATTTTATTCACATTCGATAATATTTTTTGTAAAAGATAGAATATAATTTATTATAAATTATAAATTACAATGAATGGAAATGTGTAATAATTTTTCTATTATTATCATAATATAAGTGAAATAAATTAATTTAAAATTAATCCCACTAACAGGACAACACTGAAGGTTTTTAAAGTAAAAATGTCCAAAATTTTGATAAGTATTTATACCCAATTTAAAAAGTGAAATTGGTTCCATGAAATATAATGGATTAATTGAAAACAATATTATCCAATTTAACATTGAAAAAAATTTGAAATATAATTTATCCTCATAAATTAATTAGATAAAGTAGTTGTTTTGAATGAAAATTTTCTATTTTTCACTATTTATCCTTAAATGATGTTTTTGATAAAAATCCCAAAAATATCTCTAACATAATTTAGAAACTCTAAATTAAAAAAGGATGTTTATTTTCTCAAATTAAATTTCAAAAAGTTTCTAAAATATATTTTATTAATTTTCATAAAAGGACATTAAAAGAAATTCATTTGAGAAAATGATTTTTTTAAACATAAAAGGAATTTACGAAAAATTATATATTTCATCATCAATATATTTTATTTAAATAAAAAAAATTGTAAATAATATTTTAAAGGCAGTTATAACTATTCATATTATAATGTTTAATGTCAAGATTATAATCATATCATTTAAAAAATTATAATCATAATAATAAAATTCGATGAAATTCAGTGTTGCATATAATGTACACCAACTTGGTTTTTCATATGCCAAGTTGGTGTTATGTGTAACATATTCCAAGTTGTAAGCTAACATTGGTGTTTAGTGTAGTGAAGATAAAATTTATGTTATGTGTAGTGAATGATTTACTTGGTGATTCGTATAAAAAAATCCAACTATAGTTGTTTAAAATAAAATAATCAATTTTTAGTGTTACGTGAAATGAGAAATATCACAAAGGATTAATGATTTTGAGAAAATAAAATTCCTAAAATCATAGGTTGTAGCAAAGAATCCTGACCTACATATGATGTTTCAATTTTTAATACTATTGAAATTACATACATTTTTACCTACAAAAGTAAATGTAGTTGTACTCAAACAATATACAATCATCAAATAATTATGTAAATGAAATCTATAACAATTTTATCTTCAAACGATTTAGGATAGATATTTACATACACATTCTGTAACGAATTTTATCATTCACCCTCCATTTTTTACTATCATGGTTCATTTAAATATTACCTTATCATGGAAAAAAATTATGATGTACCATATATTTTTTTGTGGTTGTGTACAATTTATATCTATTTTATTTATAAGATTTTCATCCTAAATAAACCATTCTTTGAACAATATAAAATATATAACTATGTTCAATTAATTTTGTTTTTAATATTCCATGGTCATTCAAAATCATACATGAAAAATACATTTCAACATTAATGATTTATTTACAAAGTTTGTTTAGTAGGGGAGTGTCTTACCTTTTTTCCTGATAGTTGGATGATATTAAAAAAATACAACCATGTTAGAAATTTTAAAGAAATTTTAGCTAAATATCAACAACATGGGAAATAAAAAATCAATAATATTTTTAGACGATTAGTTTTTTAGGATCTTAAATATCATTTTGATAGAAATTTAATTATTACAAGAACATAAATTAGTTTTCCTGAATTTTAAATTTTAAGAATCCTTTATTGATGGGAAAAATATACAAACAAATACACTCATGAGATTTCGAGATCAAAATGAGAATGATATAACAAAATATATTAATGAAGAGATGGTTGAATGAGTTTTACATAATGTATGTTCATAAATATAACAATAAACATAGATATTCGGTTAACATATATATTTTGTAAATATAATAATGTAAATTCGTTTTTATAGATCGTGAATATAGATTATTGGGTTGTGTTCTCAGAATATTTTATGTTTCTAGATTAGGGACCTCTAAATTAAACTAGGAAGTTCAATGATTACAATTTTAATAGATTAATATTTAATAAAATAAACTACAAATAGTTTTAAAATAATATATAGTTTTATATTTATAGATTCCAAATTGGGATATAATGGACAATTCCGTGATTATATCAAATTCATCTTCAAAAATCATTTTCAGTTGACTTATTCTAATGCATGTGGGTTGATATTACCAAGGGTATTGAAATATATTCCTTAAAATTTAGTTCTATGAACATCTATCACTAGATAGATTTCACGAACCATAAAGTACATGTTCAATATATCCTCTCTTCATAATCCACACTATAATACTATAAGGTATATATTGTGAATGATGGGTAGAGTGTAGTTTTTCATATAAATCAAAAATAATTTTACGATATGTGTTATTATGTTTAAGATTTTAAATCTAACATTTAATCTCATCAAATATAAAGATTTGAATTTTTTTAGTCATGATATTGAAAATATTAGCATTACAATGGTCGATGAATTATTAGAAGTAACAATAGAGAAATACAATGACATGATTGATGGAAAAAGTGATTGTCTATAAATTTATCCAATAAATTACCAACTAAATATATTATATGTTATTCATTTCTAATTCCATGGGTATATTATCATATTTTGATTTATTTTTATGCAAGATATGTCTAATTTTGAAAAAAAAAATTTATTTGTTTCTCTCTATATTCATTCATTAACATAGATGTTTATATTTTTATTATTAGTACTTTTCATCCATAATATATTATAAATTATCATTCGAAATGAATATTTTAAAATATATTCTAAATATTTTATAACATGTTTTAATTAAATTAATACCATTGAATTTTTGATTCATTGATCACAATCGACTCTTGGTTGATGTTCCCTCGATCAAACATATGTCATCAGTGTTGCCTCATAATCCCTCAGTATCCCTAATAATAGTATCCAGGGTTCCCAATGACTCCATAATATCCACATTTCTTAAACCCACCATCTAATTTCCATCATCCTCTAGGACACTACCTCCTAATTTAGCATGTTCACCATGAAATCACCCTATAGAAATTAAACAATGGGTCACTCCAATTTGTTCACAATGATAATGTAGGGCAGTGGTTTTAGGTAAAAAAGTTAACATCAATAAATTATTTTCACCATTTTATAATAATGAATTAATTTTTTATTAAATATGTTAGAAAATATTCTATCGAGAAAAATATTAAAAATTATGATGTGTTGAATCTAAATAGAAGGAAGATAGTTTCCCTGTTCTTCTATTATGGGGACCCCAAAGAAAAGGTTATGGGAATATATGGATAAATTCTTAGACAATTAGAATTTGAGATAGTGAACCTTCCAATTATATATTCTTATTTTTGTAATATACCTGAATCATGAATGAAAAACATATTTTATGTCTACACTATGTTAATTTTAACACATTATGTATTAGTTGAATTTAATTATTTAATAATAATCCAATTTATTAAAAATGAATATAGTTATATAGATGTTATTCTAACTTAATGTCGATGATATTATTTCACAAACATGGACATTGAATTTTTCATCTTGAAATGGATATATTTTAAATAGAGATTATGTAATGAATTCAGCGACACATTGTTGACCCCTTAGTAGATGTATTATGGGTTACTAGAATGGGTGTTTAGAGAGTAGTGGAAACTGTTTGTTAATAGCTATCTTCATGAAAAAAAATGGTAATAGATAATATAATATCATTTTAATATCATTTTTCATATATACATGTGTATGACAATATATTAAATGTCACACATTCCTATTAAATTAATTTTTTTTATTTCATGACGTTTCAGGAATGAAATTATAAATATGAGTGAAAAAATAACTGCCACACTAATTTTTAAAACGTTATCAAGAAACTGATCCACTATGGTATGATTTTCATCATCTCAAATCTTTATATGATTATATTATGTATTTTGTAAATTAGTTAATTGATTTATCAATTTCTAACATAGGATAGGGATGTAGGGGACTATGTATCCAAGACAGAACATTTTTTGGATGGTCATATGAAAAATGATGATCGTACCAAAGATGATGGGGGTATTTATTACCTTTTCATTATAATTGTTCACATAAACATTTTAAATACATTAATAATTTATTGAATCAAATATATCTATATGATTTATAATTTACAATCATATGACTATATTAAGTCCAAACATGTGTTATATTTTATAAAAAATCAGTTAAAAATTAACATATTAATGCTCAATAGAAACATATTTAGATTTCTAATATTGTTAGTAATAAAATATTTTGTGTTCAGGCTCACACATTATCATTAGTTTTCTGTTTTCTATTGTTTATTACATTATGGTTTACTATTATTTATATATAGGTAAAAATAAAATTACTATGGGATTCCAATCCCATGGAGACATTATTCACCTCCTAGGATGACCAAGTTAGTCATGTCCTTATGAAGGAGAATCATCAGTGTCTATGTAGATGAGTTCAACACCATTACACTATAAGGTATTTTACAGGTCACTATGGATTTCAAAATGAACTTCTTGATGTTGTAGTGACTCAATACCTATTGATAACAGGTAGTTTCTTGCAATCAAAAACACAATTATGAAATATTGGTGAATAATATTGTAATAGGGGAATAATATATTGATATAGGATTTAAAGGTCATTACTTTCGATAGAGGATTGGTTTAATTATATTAGATGATTAATTTCTGTATCCTTGAAGAAATTACTTCAATGTATGGTTATATTCATTTGGTAAATCCAAAAAAATTCATAATAATATAGTACAAATAAACTTTTATTGGGTTTATGTTGAAATTTAGATATAAATCACTATTTAATATTCAGAAACATTGATATACAAGTGTCAGGATAAGGGAGTGGAGATAGAGACAGTGAAGAAGATGATCTTAGTTAGAGTGTAATGATGGGTATTGAATTTGGATTTAGTGTTAGTGTTGTGTAACTAAACTCATTATCTATTACTTATTATACTTAATTAGATATATATGTTCATTATATAAAATTTATGTCACTTCAACATTTATTTGATCATTTTTATCTATTTCTATTTATATTTAACCCCCTTTCATAAAAATATTTTTATAACTAAATAGTGTGTTTGTATAGTTTTTGAGAGGGTGGAAATTGGTTGTATCAATATCAATAAAGTTAAATAACCAAAATTTATTGATTCCCAAAAAATATATTAGAAATATAAAGGTTCTACCAATCCTTTATCAGACATGTAATGTTAATTTTTATAATAGGATGATATAAAACTCTCATTAAATCATACAGAAGTATCCTCGACCTTCTTAGTACATTACATTTCAAAAATATAGTGTTTGAGGTGTTCTGTGAAGAAATGGTGATTCATTTCATGATTTCTATTACAAAGTAGTTTTCCTATGCTAGGTGGCATTGGTAGGAAACCTCGGTAGGTGGTGTCGGTTGGTGGAATCAGTTGGTGGTGTCGGTAGGTGGCGTCGGTCGGTGGCATCAGTGGCACAAGTCAGTGACTCACCATCGGTAACTCACGTCAGTGACATTCCATCATCATCTTGCATCAATGATTCACCATTGAATGCTCATGTATGTGACTCTCCATCATTCTCTCACATCATTGACTCACCATCGGTGACTCACCCAATTGAGAGTCATTTCGAATAGTTTTTCAGAATTCTAGTTTTCTCTAGTTTTTAATGATTCTACCCATTAACGTCTTAATTGACGTAAAATGAGTTAAAAACCATATATAAGTGTTTTTTAAACCATTTAAAAGGACATTAAATATATAATTAATTTCATAAATGTTTGGGAGGCTTTACGTTAGTTAAAAATGTGTGGTATTGATCATGATATTAATTTAATGGATTTTAAAATTGTTGCTCTGTTGATAAAGGATCTCACATATCTAAATATGAGATCCTTACTCCCTTGTGCATTTTCTATATACTCTTGCTACTGAGAGTACCCAAAACCTTTCATTACTTAGGATCTTTTCATTTGTGAATCACCTATGGATCGTGTTTTCCTAGAGTCTTGTGCATCCCAAATTTTGGCACAATGAGGATTTATTGATCGTCTGTTTTTTCCAATGGGAATCCATTAGTTCCTATTTATTTGTGTATAATGTGGGGTGGGAGTTTTAATGTATCCTATGTGAGTATAAAATAATACTTAATTAATGAAGATAAATGGATTGTCATAAATATTTACACATGTGGATGGGTAATGTGTCTTATGATCGACCTTATTATCTTTTGATGTTGTGATACATATGAGGTGTATGCCGACTAAAAATCATAGTTGGTGGTGGTCTTTGTCTGTGCACTTTGTATGACTAGTGATTTCATTTTTTTTTATCATGTGTTTAATGTCTATATATATATACAATTGATTAACCATGTATATCCAGTTAAATAAATGGATGCCCCAGGATTGGATTGTTCTGTGATAACCCCTGAATTATCAAAGTGGAATCAAGGAATAAGTATTTGATAAATACAATCACAACCTACGTTGTTTGGTGTGGTTTGGTACTATGTGTCATTTTTTTGTCTTGTGCCTTGTTTGGTTGTGTGGGGATGATGTTGAAGGCATGATGATAAGGTGGGATGGTACAAGTGGTGTAATTGAATCTCATGTGGAGATATTAACAGATTGTGGAATGGATGGGTAGTGGTTGAGTAATAGGGAAACAGGTTCAGGTTGTGCTCTGTTAATGTTGCTAGTGTGATGGGGGTGGTTTTGTTATATAGTGGGGATGCATGATTTTTTTATGATGATGTGTGTTGTTTATTTTGGCTTAATTTTGGTGGTTTTCATGCCGAGAGTAAGGATTGGGATGAATGACTTTGAAATAATGATGATGGCAGTTGCTAGTATGGGTGTTAAAATGAGTGGAAATATTAAGTTAGCTTCTTTGCTATGTGGCTTATTACATGCTATGATTTTTAGTTTTACCTGTAAGGATATAATGAATAACTGACATTTTAAATAAATAATGATAATTGGATAAATTATATAGTTGGGAGTGTGTTTGAGTTGTGTCTTGTTGTGAATGGATTTCTTTTATCAACATCTGAAGGGACTATTGTTGTTGTTAATAAATATATTCATAGGTAGCAGTAGAGTTAGAAGTTTCATAGGGTGGTTGATTGTTGATTCAGAACTCATAGGTTGGGATGAGTTTTTGATGCCTATATATATATATATTTTAGTATTTTCCTTGTGATTTCTTTGCGCACCCACCCTATCTAAGCACTATGTTCCAAACACCCCAATTGTCATGGGGGAATGTGTCTTCCCCAAACATCCTAGTGGGAGGATTTATGAATGACCACCTTCTCTTCCCTTCTCTATCCTTTATACGGTGAAAACCCAAAATTCTTCGAGCAGATAGTGGTTTGTGAGGCTGAGGTGTGTGCAAATGAGTTTTGTCTTTCGAGGTGTCTTTAATATGAGATGTGTTTTGATTTTCCAAGTGTTTTTGGGATGTGATGTGGTATCTGTCCTTGGTGTGTGTGTATAGGACATGGTTGTGCGGGCCAATTGTGTGTGGTAGAGATGTGATGTGCTTCGTTTAAAAAGGTTTCAGCAATAGTTGTGGGAATCATATTTGAGTTATTTTACCTGTAACACATGAGTGGTTGTATGGGTAATTTGGATTAGTACTATAACATATTAGATTATTCACTGGATACGGTGTACCTTTTTAGTTCTTTTCTTGGGTATGGTGTTTCCATCTGTTGAGTTAAATTACGGTAAGTTGGGATCCATTATTATTGAGATCATATCATAAGCCAATGAGTGGTCCACATTTCATAATTCCCAAGGTTATCCTATTTGATTCATGGGTTATATCCCATATTCTATAATACTCATGACTTTAATTAAATGTTACCATATTTTACCTTAATGTGTCTTCCTTATATATTTTATTTTGGATTTACTCGTATTTGCTATAATTTTGTTTAATGTAAAGGTTGGTTTTAATAATGTTAAATAATATTTGTTTTGTTTTTCATATTTTTTATAAATTTAAAAGTTAATTTTTAAATTTATTTCAAACCAGTGATATGTGTTTCTATTATAAAAAGAAGTTAGATATAATTTTTATGCCTTTTCTTATATTTTCGGTTTTTCTTTTGATTTATTTTATTGGGGATACACATTTTGTGTTTTTATAATCAAAGATATATAAAAGTTTTTGAACCTTAGTTATATGTTGTAAAAATATTTTTCATTTCAGTTTTACCCACCACTATAAGGGACATAGTATTATACTATGATTTAGAAAATTGAAACATATTTCTACTTATAGAAACAATTTAAACCGTCAGTAAGGTTTCAATATATTTGACAGCCAAAACCATAGAAAAATAATTAAATAAATGTCAATAACTATAGTTTCATGACACATCTGAGAAACTACTACTAAATGGGTGAAAAATATTCAATATGAATCATGATTCCAACATCGAAAGTATTTTACCAAACACTTACCGAACTATTTGAAAGTGACATAAACCACCAACAAAAAAACCCACTGTTAGTCCCCTGATTTTTTTAGTGTATGATAATATAGACTATAATGGGGAGTGTGCCTTGTTTAGTAAGAAAATATTTCCACTATAATAGTAATGGGATCAAACCTTAAGTAATGACATGATGGAATGTGGGGTGAACCTAAGCAACTATGATGCTCATGGTAGTGATCCTTAAATATGAAAATTGTATTCTAGGATTATTTTTATTCCATAAACATTTGTATTACTATAATTTCATTCTCTCAGGGCTCATGGTATTTGATTCCATTAAGATTCATTTATTATTAATTTTTAATCTTTATTTCACAAAACATAATTATTATATATGATATGATGGGTTTAGTTTTGGAATGCAGAATTTCTGTTTTTATTGAACATTAATATCTTCCTTGTTAACCCTCACTAAGAACATATTGCCGATATTTTTTATTTTTTGATTCTTCAAGTTATAAGATAAGGTTTTAATTATGACATGTCAAATAAGAGTAATAGTTATGATGAAATTAATGGGTGATTATGTATATCTCTCATGAAAAAGATTTTTAATGTATCCATGCTTACAAAGACACCAAACCTATATTATTCCAGCAAAGATTATAATGTTTTATATTGAATATTATGATAATAGGATATAATATTTATGTATGAAAGGTATTTATCATTCTATTTGGTATTATAATATATTTTAGTTACATTTGGAAATTTTGATTAGAAACCAATATTTATAATCCTTTTGGATAATACGATGAATAGAAGAATTTTCTATGTTATTATAATGAAAAGTTTGTTTTCCTAGTACAAATCCTTGTACGGATACAAAAATTGTATGTGGTTTTTTTCACAAATTCATCTAGGGGTAACAAAATCAAAAATTTCTTGTTGACTATATTTAAATTATCATTCTATTGTACGGTGATTGTGGCCTTACATGTAACATACTTTGACAAACCTAGGAGATATTATTTTTTTAAATGAAGTGTCCATTATGAAACATCACAAACAATTTGAAAATATGATGACCATGATTAACCTAAGTTAATCCTAATGTGTCATTTTTTCAAAAAAAAATGTTATCATGATTTATAAATCCTATAAATTATTTATTATGGTATTTTTTTAAAACTATTATTATTTTTTCTCCCAAAATGTTATTTAGTTTTATTCAATGGATAGAACATGAATGAACTATATTGATACTAAAAGTGATAAACAATATAATTATTAGCCTCTTGAGAAACAAATTTTATAGGATCTAAAATGTAAAATCTTGTTTCTATACATACAATACATTATCAATGTATGAATCATGTTGAGTTCTAAATAACAAAGGGAGGCCGCAACATTCAGTAGATTCCTTCACAAGAAATTATCCACATTCATTTATTGGGTGCACTTATCCAGGATATAGAGTGTAATTGATTAGTACCAATAAAATTATATTTTAAATTATTGAGTTTCTGGAAAATAACAAATTTATTTTATGTATTAATAATTTAGAAGGAAAATAAGAATAATGGTGTACCCTTATCAAATACACCATGACAGAGGAATAAAGTTTCTTTATGGAGTGGGTTGAGTTTAGGTTTTTTTTGAATATTTACATTCCCAATATTCGTTATATTGAAATGGGGATTGAATTACATAAGATAAAACATAAGGATAGAAATTCCATTAGTACCTATGAGGAAATTTTTTTAATACTTTCAAGGTATGGTTTTGGTGTTATCATCCCACCTGGATGTAACATAAATAAATATATATGTACCTTACAACCAAGAATAAAAATGGGTGTTATCTCTAAGGGTCTTTAGGTGTTAAATCTAGGTGAAAATAGAGATTGGAGTTACCCATGCATCTCATGGTTTTGATAAAAAAAGAATATTGAAATTGAAATGAAATTTTGATAATAAAAACCATGGAGTAAAGAAGTTGATCATCCCATTATGCTCAATGTATTAAAGAAAACATGGATGGAATTGTATCAAGGGGATTGGTAAATGATTTATGTGTGTAAAGGAATTCCATTGCGCTATCAAATTACCATGTAATGGGAAGAATAATATATTTCATAATTATTAAAAAGAATCAAAAAATGAACTACCCAAAATCAAGTGTTTCCAAAGATAGGAGTATAAGGATTATGCTAACCAGTGCTCAAATAAAAAGGTTCATGTTATGATTTATTTCAATAAACTCTTAAGAACAATGAAAAAGGGACATCCCATGTAATCAATATTTATTATGTGATTAATAATAATATATTAGTTAATGATACACTTTACTTCCACTTTAAAAAAAATGATAAGTCTTTATTTTTGATTTGATATACCCGCTATTTTATATCTGCTAAATTTTCAAAGGTATCACAATACTGCCTAAATAATTAGATGATAAATTAGCAGTAAATACCCTAATGTTATGATGGTCACTTCTAAAGTATATGATTCTTCTCTTATTAATGATCATGGGAGTGTGTTTCCTATTAATCACATTATTTAGGGAAAATAAATCTAATTATCTCATGTTTTCTCATATATTTTTGATTTCTTATTAAAGATAGTGTACTTTAGATTGAATGAGTATGGTTACCCAATTTTTCCATAAATTTTATTTTTCAAAATAATAGTATAAGTTTTGGGTCAGGTACATATTCTCCCTCTAGTTGAATTTGATGCTATCTTATTTATGGATAGATTTTATTTAAATAGATCCCACATCAATTTCTAAGGAAGTGAATCCATGTTTGATATTTTAAACCAACATATGATCGTCTATCCATGTGATGATAAATATTAATTTTTTATTGAAATTTTATCCATTATAGTAGTATTTATTCTTATTAAAAAGGATTATTTATCTTATATTGTTGGGGAGAAACTCAACCCCAAAAATATTTCTATTATATGGGGTTTTTTATATCATTTAGAAAGAGTTTCCAATTCATCCACTACATCATGAAGTGGATTTTTAATAGAACTCAAAAAGTTTTCTTCACCTGTTTAAATGACTTCATATATAATATCCCCAATTGAGTTACATGAATTAAAGAAGAAACTCTAGGATAATTTTGATAAGGGGTCTATTCAGTAATGCTCTTAACCATAAGGGAAACATATTCATTTAATTATGAATAATGATGTATCAATGAAACTATACATATATTTTTTAGAACATAAATAGATAAAAATAATGAATAATTAATCTATCTCTTATTGTCACGGCCCGCCCTCGGGGTCCGTGCCGTGACTACCCCAAGCCCGCCTTCCATAGGCCAAGGGCTGGCGACTAGCACCAAGGCGTAAATCCCGGTAAAAAGGGAAGGCATTGCCTTTGTAAAGTAAACAAACACCACAGAGTAAGCAAGCAGAAAGTAAACACTAAGTAAAAATAGAGTATAACTGAAAGTGCGGAAAAGTAAATGGGACAGTATACAAACCCAAACTGAAAGTAAAGTACAACTCGAAAGGGAAAACAACAACTGTAAGTAAAAGCCGCTACACCGAGCTGTCCACTGGAGATCCCACCTAAAGGGTGGGTACAGATAGCTCCACTACTCCACGGGTCCCACCGTCCGCTCTGAGTACGTTCCGCCCAGGTACCGTCCTGCTCTGCAAGCCTCAGCCAAGATCAATGCTGTCCGTCGTCTGCAACAAACACAACGTAGTGCGGGCATAGCCCGTGCAGGGGTGAGTATAAGCTACTCAGTAGGGACCCCGAGACCCCTGAAGGTCTCTCAAAATCCACAAAGGATAAACCACAAAGAAAGGTACAATCACGAAGTAACAACCGACACTGCTTAGGTATATGCCCATACATATACCTAAGTCATCAATTCCAATACGCTCCAACCTCCGAGCCCGAGTACAACTCAGTCCACACAGGAAAGTATATGTATTCCACACAGGAAAGCAAAACGAAATCCACACAGGATAGCACAACACAATCCACACAGGAAGTAACAGGATTCAGCTCACACAGGTATACTTCTTCAAAGGACGATAAAGATGATCTCTGATCCATCTAAGTCGTCGGACCCACGAAGGATCGATAGGTAACTAACCCCCGTAAAGACCCACACAGGATCGGGCCCACACAGGATCTGTAGGCGCTGGTTCACACAGGACCGCTGAGTGCAAAGACCCACACAGGATCGGACCCACACAGGATCGGGCCCACACAGGACCTGTAGCACTAATCCACGTAGGATCACTGAGTGTTGTAGTCGTCGTCGTCGAATCCACTAAGGATCTCTGTACTGTCGTCGTCGCAGTCACAGTAGCAATAGCAGTAGCAGTCACAGTCGCAGTCGCAGCCATCACTAGGGTTCCCGCACACAGCAAGCTCGTTCGGGAGGGTCCACTCCACGAGCCGAGAGGCTGATACATCAACTGCCACTACGTCTAGAGTTGATGTATCCAAAAGTTCCGTATCGTCAACAGGAACTCAACGCAACAGACGACGCGTCGATCGGACGCCCGGTCTGAGAGTTATTGGCTTTTTCGTCCCAGGTGCCCGGTTGGTTTTTAAGGAAAAACCAACCTGACCATACTCCACCTGCATCCAAACCTCAGGCAGAGTATTCCAAAAGATCTGTCTCACTAAGAGGAACACAACAAAGCTGACGGCACGTCAATCGGACGTCCGTAGCTCAAGATATGAGCGTTTCCGCTCCGAGGGCCCAGTTGGTTTCGTGTACGAATCAACCCGGCCGAACTCAAAGTATTCCGAAACTTTTAGTGCGATATACCGAACCGACCGTCTCGATCCAAGGATTACATCGCCACTGACGGTTCGTCGATCGGAGGTCCGTAGCTCAAGTTATGAGCAAAAGACCGAAGTCGACTCGAAAACGGGGGGTCCGGGTCCGGGCCGACCCGACCCGCCCCCCTTGGGTCGGCACGAACCGGGTCTGACCCGGCCCGGCCGGCGGCGGGGTCCGGCGCGGCGGCGCGGTCCGGCGCGGCCTGGCGCCGCTCGGGGCAACGTGCAGGGGGGCAGAGCCCCCGCCTCTCCATGCTGGCGGTGCAGCTGAAGCCGCGCCTTTGGAGAAAACCGGTGTAGAGACCCGAAGCCTGACGTACATTGACATTACATTACATTTGCGGAATACTTAGTACATAACAAAAACACACACGCAAGGATCGTAATAGTTTAGTGTCTTTGGAAACTCAGAATATAATATTCTAATCCTGGTGAAAGATCTTCAACATCTCCCATAAAGATCTTCCTTTTTTTTCCTAAAACCTTTCTTTATATCCTGGGGAAAAGAAAACATAAAAGGGTGAGCTCAAATGCTCAGTAAGGGTAAACAAAAGAAATATCAATCACATCATATTCAAAAGAACATAACATTTTGGAAATCTTAACCTGCAAAAGAGAGCATAATTTCATAACAAGGGATAAATCATGGCAGTGAATTGTAATAACAATAATCATAACTTAAAACATGAAATTTTGTGGCATTCACACATAATCATAGAGAATCATTTCTTGTTATTCAAGACTCATTGCCAAGACTATCTTAGTGGACAAAGTCCCTTTCTAAATCGAGTAACCCTCGTTTCAGTCCTGTTTCACTGAACCGGTATAACCTATCATTCCAGCCATGTCTATCTCATGAGATATGAAATCTTTACCCAATGCATTGGAGGGAGATATAGGTCCCACCCATCTCATAATGATACCATTCTTATGTGTGCCACAAAATCATAAATCATACATCATTTCATAACCCATGTAATAAAAATGGGATTCTTAAACAACATGACATCATAAAACCATTCATATAAGATAAAGGAATTCATAAAAATAATTCCGTCACAACATAATAAAATCAATGTAATAATAGGGATAAAAACAGAACCCTTTATTATCTTAGATGGAAAATAATTTTGATAAAACACTTGAACTCCATTCTTGAGGAAAATATCCATTCTTCTTCAAAAACATTTTTCCTTTCTTAACATGTCATAAAACTTTAAACTAAAAGAAGTTGATTAAAAATAAACATGAAAACTTGTAAAGGAAGCTTCTTGGAAATAAGGTTTTAAAAATCCATTCATGCCGTATAAGTTAAAAAAAACATTCTTCTCGTACTTTTGTCGGAAAAGTAAAAAAAAGTACCTCGTATGAAAAACGACAAAAGATTCCTTTCATATCTTTTACTAAAAACTCACCGAAGGGTAAAATAGGATTTAAACAATTTTAGGTGGATGGAAATAATATTACATATTGAGAAAACATGGATGTGGATGATAAAATACACCCCAGTAAATACTTACGAATAAACAATCTCGGATAAAAATGAGATTGTGATATTTCCCTTACCTTAGGTCCGACTTGCTTTGTAAGTGTCCGAACCTCCTGTATAATGATTTAAATAATGTTATTTACTTATTCCAGAATCATATTCATTGTTATTATATCATATATGGTTCACTTATGACTTTATATTACCCGTTCTTTTGTAAATTCCATGTTAAAGAAGCGTTTTGGGTAAAATCGTTTCATTTATCGTAGGTGTTTTGACTTGTTGTTCTTGACATTATTATTACTTGTATCATGATTTACTTACTTCCAGAATATAAAATATGATTTATATATCATATATATTCAGTATATATATATATATATATAATAGAAAGATAAATGAAATGAAAAACACCGTTCATGGAGACGGTAGTCCGTACGTACGCATGAACGCTGTTTTCCTTTCCTTATTGAATGGAAGTAAGTAGATGACATACATATATATATATACATAAATCCAGTAGCTTTATAATGTCATATATTTCATTATTATTTCTTATATATACTTTATAATCATTCTTAAATGGTTAACATGGAGAATGAATCTCATCGCGTCGTGGAGACGGTAGTCCGCACGTACGCACGAGCGATGATATCATTTCCATAATTATTTAATTGAATTGGAGTGGATTATACAATATATCAGAATCAATATGATGTGTTAATAACTATGTATAGTTATTATTTACACCATAATACCCATCCATGTAAGGTGTTGGTGGAAAAACAGATTACACCACGGCGTGGAGACGGTATTCCGTACGTACGCACGCGCGGTGATTTCATTTTCCGTAGGATGGATAGATGGTGAATTAGGATTGTTTCATACTTATAATAACATATCAGTATATGAGTGATACTGTTGTTATTACTTCATAATGAAACAACCTAAGAAGAATAAGTGGAAGAAGAAATAAAGATGAAAGAATTGGTAATGGTAATTACCTCTTCTTTGAAGCGCCTCTTTGAGACCTCCTCTTAGGGCACTAAAATTGGTCTTTGAGGAAGACCAGAACCTTTAGGATGTTGCTAGGGAAGTGGAGAAGAGATTTTGGCAGGGGTTGGCCGAGCTTGAGTGCTCAAATTGGTGTGAGGAGGAGGGGGAGGAGGTGTCCTTTTATAAGGGAGGAGAGGGGCACCTTTGGAATTCTTAAAAATATTAATTTATAATAAATCTAACCCCACTTAAAAACCTCCAAAAATGACTCATATTCGAAGATTAGATGAGATAGGGTTGTAATCCCATCAACCAATCAAATTTAGACATGTTTGGATCTTATTTTAAACCTTATCATTTTCATTTATCCTTATTTAAGTTTATTTGTGGTAATAAAATTCTAAATTTTAAATTATAACAAATAATTACTTATTTGTTGTGAATTTTCCATTATTTTTTACTTTATAAGATTATAGACCATATAAATTTAAATTTATAATTTTTAAATATTTTTGTGATTTTTAAACTATTTTATAATATGTTATTTTTATGAAATAACAATAGTGTCAATTTTGACACTATTCATTTATTTGAATTTAAATAAAATATATACAGAAGATATGTTCGAACTAAAAGCTTTAATATATTAATAAAAGGTCATATGTATCTATAAAATTAGTGGATCACATTAAATAGTTCATATAATATTTATTTTATTATTTTAAAAACCATTTATTTGGTTTATCTCTTAATAAAATAATTACTACATCATTTTTGTATAATTATTTAATATACTTATTTGTTGCATAAAAATTTAAAATAAAATTCTATGATGAAGATAAATATATTACGTTTCACAATAATACTTTTACTCGAATTTATCATCTTAAAATCACAATATGTAAATTGTTATATTTATTAAATTATGAAGGTGACAACTTTGGAATCATTTAAAATAAAATAATATAAGTGTCATAATTGATTGTATAAGACTCCAAACGGTCAAATATTAGACCATTGGATGCTAATCGTTTAACTTTACACTACCAATAAGTTTTTTTCAGGGTTTTGTGCATTTTAATGTCACTATTAGTTTAATAAAAACTATATTCTTGATTTTTCACTAGATAAATAATTTCTGCATCACTATTGTATCACAATTAATGATAATTATTTAATCCCAAAAAATTCTAAATAAATTCTCATGATGTAGATAATGTTGTTAGATTTCTGGAGACTATTCATGTTCGAAATTTTATGATGTTGATAACTAATTAAAAATTATTATACTTATAAGATTTAAGAGAGTGACATGTTGTCACTTTCTTTGGTTTTAATAATAATTAAATTATTTTCATGGTCAAAAGTCCATAAAATGAATCTAATCCGACCCTTAGTTAATATGGGTTTACTTTTATCCATCACATAGAATTTTGGCATGTGTTAGGGTAATTTTATAATATTATATTTACCCTTAATTACCCGATTTATCTTTAACTATGGTAAATAAAATTTACCGTAGTTACTATTCATAATTCCCCAAAATAAAAAGTATCCTATTAACATAATTTGGACCCACTGATTCCAAATATGGAATCAATTTTTTAAAATTCAAAACACAGAAGTTGCAGAAATTAAATTAAAATTAATCCCGTTGTCGAATAAAAACGGGTTTTTGTTTAAAACATTGCAAAAGATTGAATTGATTTAACTTACGAATTCAAGGTAAAATCAATGCTAATGACATACATTATATTAAATGGTAAAAATATAATCTATTTATACTTTAAAACCATTCAATATTATAATTTAACCACATAAGATATTACGATGAAAAAAGTTGTTTTTAATTAAAATATAGCGTGTTTTTACTATTCATTAAAATGTGAAAGTTACCAGAATAATATGAAAATTTTATCCAAAGTAAATTTTTATTTCTTGATTCCATAGAAGAATTTTATTTTGTCAAATTAGACTTATAAAAATGTCAAAAACCATATTTAAAGTGGGTGCGCCATCCAAAGGTGGTAAAACTGCTTTTTTTGAAAAATACTTATTTTACCCGAAAAATTTATTTTGTTCTTATACCATGTTCTAGAAATGTGTAAGATGAATAATAATGTTATAAAATTCAAAATTTAGTTAATACTATTCATAACGGCTAGTTCATGACAATATTATAATAATATAACATTGTTTATTAAAACCCGGTATTGCGTACAACAGACGCTATCGAGGAAGGTCGCGATTGCGTGTAATGCAAGCCAAGCCAGGGTTGCATGTTGTGAAAGAATCCTTCGTTGTTTCGTATAACAGAATCCAACCATATTTCATTTATACATTTAATATATATATATATATATACTCAATGTTGCGTAGAATAACTATTATCAAAATTGTGTGTAACACGGTCCAAGAATAGTGTTGCGTATACTGCAAGCTAATACGGTGTTGCGTATAGCGCAAGGTAATCTTGGTGTAGAATACAACACAAGAAATTAATGAAATTAAAAGAATATTTTTCATAAAATCTCGGGGTGTTACATTCTACCCCCCATAAAATGAATTTCGCCCTCGAAATTCGTCTGGGTTATAAATGGTTTACTATTCGAAAGTTTCTTTAATAGAAACCCACATCGTAAAAAGGAATACCAAAACCAATCTTTAAAATCAAAGGTATGAAACGTAATGGTTAAATAAACTAATCACTGGGTTTCCACATAGGTGAAAATATGGATATGGAAGAAAAATCTAACCATCATGTTCTGATGGAGAGTGGTAGAGAACATGGCTATGGAAAAGCCAACAATCACAAATCCATAAATTTGTGATGATCTAAGGTACCATATGATTAATCAGATATAAGAGCACTAGGACAACATTTTTAGTTTTCAAGATCGTTTCCCTAAAGTTGAAGAATTAGAATAAATACTTACTTTATTTTGGTACAATCTCACTGTTGTTCGTGCCTTTAACAATTTCCACTTCATCTCTTAAATAATTGAAGTTGAATTTGTTATTCGTGAAGTGTTAGCAGATCATGTGATAGAATGACGGGTCATTCCATCTGTCTCAAACAAAAGGTTAGCAAAAATTATATACATAAGTCGATCTATAGTGAGATTAATCATATATGGTTCCTAAAATGGACTTATACTTCATATATCATACTGCTTAATATAATAAAACTAGTTTCTGCTAAACAGGGACTTCCTGTAGGCCAGTGGTAGGCGATAAAGGCCAGTCGCACTTCGGTTGTGGGTTCGATTCCCACAGCCTTGTCCGACGCGATGGGCTGTCGCCCGTCCTGCAGGTTGTCCTTTTTCTAAAGCTATTTTACTATAACATCCCATCAATAATACTAACTTATGTCCAACATAAACCATTCCAATCTTTAGGCTTATCCATAATACTGCCGTCCACTCTCAGAGATTTAATACCATCATTGATCCCCATATATCATAAGATATATCTTATTGGTCACATTCCAAACATTCAAAGGCCTTAATCTTGTACTCTCTTGAATACCCATTGAACCATAGTGAAAACTTGAATGCAGTTAAAAGTTAACACTTTTCACATACCAAAGTCCTCAAAATTCTATATACTCAAACCATGATATCACTTAGTCCTTATATCAATCATGAGCTCATGAATACTGTCAAACATTTCATTTTCTCCTTATCCCTTAATTATGCGCATATCATCTACTTTCCAAAATATTTGAATCACTTTTCATGGTTACCGGTACCTTAAAATTATTGAAAACCATAATAGACCAATACCTAAATATTTCAATACACCATAAAAGTACCTCAACAACATTATTCTTGAATACCAATACATAAACACTTCCGTCCATCCACTTCAATGATTGTCCTGGAATAAGTCCTTCCTTGATTTAGAAGTAACTTTTTAGGTTAGGGCATTCAGTTGGGTAATGCCCATGTTCTCCACAAATAAGACATTAAACTCCATAACAATCTGTCACTCTATGACCATTTTCTCCACACAGATAACATCGGTCCCTCCATTTGAGGTATTCCTCAAGGTTCTTCTTCCCTTCTTTAGAAATCTCAATCTTCCTTTCTTTATGCTCCTTAACATGCGAACATGCATAATAGTTTATCTTCCTCTTCTTTGATGAATTAGGCATACCACTAAATTTCACCTTGTTAATCATATATCGCGATGACTGATTCGGCATAATCACAATATCTTTATCTCTAGGCATTACACAATTTTGTTGTTCATAGTCACCAATTTGTCCATTGGATTCAATGTTAACCGAATTCCTTCTGGTTCCCTCCATTAACTAAAACACAAAAAGAATTCTGTGAGAGGCGAAATCATGCTAGGGAAGACAACATAGTAAAGGGGGAGTACCCTCAATATCTAATATCTTAGGTTTAAATTCTATGATGGTTAGCGTAATTATAGTACTATAACCTATACGTATACTTAACCTTAGAGACATCCCTAGACACACCTTAGAAATATCTCTAGGGATCTCACTAAAGTTCTCGCATCCTAGTTTCCAAAGGTTGACTAAACCTTTCCTCCGATACCAACTGTAGAGACCCGAAGCCTGACGTACATTGACATTACATTACATTTTCAGAATACTTAGTACATAACAAAAACACACACGCAAGGATCGTAATAGTTTAGTGTCTTTGGAAACTCGGAATATAATATTCCAATCCTGGTGAAAGATCTTCAACATCTCCCATAAAGATCTTCCTTTTTTTTACCTAAAACCTTTATTTATATCCTGGGGAAAAGAATACATAAAAGGGTGAGCTCAAATGCTCAGTAAGGGTAAACAACAGAAATATCAATCACATCATATTCAAAAGAACATAACATTTTGGAAATCTTAACCTGCAAAAGAGAGCATAATTTCATAACATGGGATAAATCATGGCAATGAATTGTAATCCCAATAATCATAACTTAAAACATGAAACTTTGTGGCATTCACACATAATCATAGAGAATCATTTCTTGTTAGTAAAGACTCATTGCCCAGACTATCTTAGTGGACAAAGTCCCTTTCTGAATCGAGTAACCCTCGTTTCAGTCCTGTTTCACTGAACCGGTATAACCTACCATTCCAGCCATGTCTATCTCATGAGATATGAAATCTTTACCCAATTCATTGGAGGGAGATATAGGTCCCACCCATCTCATAATGATACCATTCTTATGTGTGCCACAAAATCATAAATCATACATCATTTCATAACCCATGTAATAAAAATGGGATTCTTAAACAACATGACATCATAAAACCATTCATATAAGATAAATGAATTCAAAAAAATAATTCCATCACAACATAATAAAATCAATGTAATAATAGGGATAAAAACAGAACCCTTTATTATCTTAGATGGAAAATAATTTTGATAAAACACTTGAACTTCATTCTTGAGGAAAATATCCTTTCTTCTTCAAAAACATTTTTCCTTTCTTAACATGTCATAAAACTTTAAACTAAAAGAAGTTGATTAAAAATAAACAAGAAAACTTGTAAAGGAAGCTTCTTGGAAATAAGGTTTTAAAAATCCATTCATGCCGTATAAGTTAAAAAAAACATTCTTCTCGTACTTTTGTCGGAAAAGTAAAAAAAAAGTACCTCGAATGAAAAACGACAAAAGATTCCTTTCATATCTTTTACTAAAAACTCACCGAAGGGTAAAATAGGATTTAAACAATTGTAGGTGGATGGAAATAATATTACATATTGAGAAAACATGGATGTGGATGATAAAATACACCCTAGTAAATACTTACGAATAAACAATCTCGGATAAAAATGAGATTGTGATATTTCCCTTACCTTAGGTCCGACTTGCTTTGTAAGTGTCCGAACCTCCTGTATAATGATTTAAATCATGTTATTGACTTATTCCAGAATCATATTCATTGTTATTATATCATATATGGTTCACTTATGACTTTTTATTACCCGTTCTTTTGTAAATTCCATGTTAAAGAAGCGTTTTGGGTAAAATCGTTTCATTTATCGTAGGTGTTTTGACTTGTTGTTCTTGACATTATTATTACTTATATCATGATTTACTTACTTCCAGAATATAAAATATGATTTATATATCATATATATTCAGTATATATATAGATATATATAATAGAAAGATAAATGAAATGAAAAACACCGTTCATGGAGACGGTTGTCCGTACGTACGCATGAACGCTGTTTTCCTTTCCTTATTGAATGGAAGTAAGTAGATGACATACATATATATATATATACATAAATCCAGTAGCTTTATAATGTAATATATTTCATTATTAGTTCTTATATATACTTTATAATCATTCTTAAATGGTTAACATGGAGAATGAATCTCATCGCGTCGTGGAGACGGTAGTCCGTACGTACGCACGAGCGATGATATCATTTCCATAATTATTTAATTGAATTGGAGTGGATTATACAATATATCAGAATCAATATGATGTGTTAATAACTATGTATAGTTATTATTTACACCATAATACCCATCCATGTAAGGTGTTGGTGGAAAAACAGATTACACCACGGCGTGGAGACGGTATTCCGTACGTACGCACGCGCGGTGATTTCATTTTCCGTAGGATGGATAGATGGTGAATTAGGATTGTTTCATACTTATAATAACATATCAGTATATGAGTGATACTGTTGTTATTACTTCATAATGAAACAACCTAATAAGAAGAAGTGGAAGAAGAAATAAAGATGAAAGAATTGGTAACAGTAATTACCTCTTCTTTGAAGCGCCTCTTTGAGACCTCCTCTTAGGGCACTAAAATTGGTCTTTGAGGAAGACCAGAACCTTTAGGATGTTTCTAGGGAAGTGGAGAAGAGATTTTTGCAGGGTTTGGCCGAGCTTGAGTGCTCAAATTGGTGTGAGGAGGAGGGGGATGAGGTGTCCTTTTATAAGGGAGGAGAGGGGCACCTTTGGAATTCTTAAAAATATTAATTTATAATAAATCTAACCCCACTTAAAAACCTCCAAAAATGACTCATATTCGAAGATTAGATGAGATAGGGTTGTAATCTCATCAACCAATCAAATTTAGACATGTTTGGATCTTATTTTAAACCTTATCATTTTCATTTATCCTTATTTAATCTATTTAAGTTTATTTGTGGTAATAAAATTCTAAATTTTAAATTATAACAAATAATTACTTATTTGTTGTGAATTTTCCATAATTGTTTAATTTAGAACATTATAGACCATATAAATTTAAATTTATAATTTTTAAATATTTTTTTGATTTTTAAACTATTTTATAATATGTTATTTTTATGAAATAACAATAGTGTCAATTTTGACACTATTCATTTATTTGAATTTAAATAAAATATATACAAAAGATATGTTCGAACTAAAAGATTTAATATATTAATAAAAGGTCATATGTATCTATAAAATTAGTGGATCACATTAAATAGTTCATATAATATTTATTTTATTATTTTAAAAACCATTTATTTGGTTTATCTCTTAATAAAATAATTACTACATCATTTTTGTATAATTATTTAATATACTTATTTGTTGCATAAAAATTTAAAATAAAATTCTATGATGAAGATAAATATATTACGTTTCACAATAATACTTTTACTCGAATTTATCATCTTAAAATAACAATATTTAAATTGTTATATTTATTATATTATGAAGGTGACAACTTTGGCATCATTTAAAATAAAATAATATAAGTGTCATAATTGATTGTATAAGACTCAAAATGGTCAAATATTCGACCATTGGATGATTATCGTTTAACGTTACACTACCAATAAGTTTTTGTCAGGGTTTTGTGCATTTTAATGTCACTATTAGTTTAATAAAAACTATATTCTTGATTTTTCACTAGATAAATAATTTCTGCATCACTATTGTATCACAATTAATGATAATTATTTAATCCCAAAAAATTCTAAATAAATTCTCATGATGTAGATAATTTTGTTAGCTTTCTGGAGACTATTCATGTTCGAAATTGTATGATGTTGATCACTAATTTAAAATTATTATACTTATAAGATTTAAGAGAGTGACATGTTGTCACTTTCTTTGGTTTTAATAATAATTAAATTATTTTCATGGTCAAAAGTCCATAAAATGAATCTAATCCGACCCTTAGTTAATATGGGTTTACTTTTAGCCATCAAATAGAATTTTGGCATGTGTTAGGGTAATTTTATAATATTATATTTACCCTTAATTACCCGATTTATCTTTAACTATGGTAAATAAAATTTACCGTAGTTACTATTCATAATTCCCAAAAATAAAAAGTATCCTATTAACATAATTTGGACCCACTGATTCCAAATATGGAATCCATTTTTTAAAATTCAAAACACAGAAGTTGCAGAAATTAAATTAAAATTAATCCCGTTGTCGAATAAAAACGGGTTTTTGTTTAAAACATTGCAAAAGATTGAATTGATTTAACTTACGAATTCAAGGTAAAATCAATGCTAATGACATACATTATATTAAATGGTAAAAATATATTCTATTTATACTTTAAACCATTCAATATTATAATTTAACCACATAAGATATTACGATGAAAAAAGTGGTTTTTAATTAAAATATAGTGTGTTTTTACTATTCATTAAAATGTGAAAGTTACCAGAATAATATGAAAATTTTATCCAAAGTAAATTTTTATTTCTTGATTCAAAAGAAGAATTTTATTTTGTCAAATTGAACTTATAAACATGTCAAAAACCAGATTTAAAGTGGGTGCGCCATCCGAAGGCGGTAAAACTGCATTTTTTGAAAAATACTTATTTTACCCGAAAAAATTATTTTGTTCTTATACCACATTCTAGAAATGTGTAAGATGAATAATAATGTTATAAAATTCAAAATTTAGTTAATACTATTCATAACGGCTAGTTCATGACAATATTATAATAATATAACATTGTTTATTAAAACCCGGTATTGCGTACAACACACGCTATCGAGGAAGGTCGCGATTGCGTGTAATGCAAGCCAAGTCAGGGTTGCATGTTGTGAAAGAATCCTTCGTTGTTTCGTATAACAGAATCCAACCATATTTCATTTATACATTTAATATATATATATATACTCAATGTTGCGTAGAATAACTATTATCAAAATTGTGTGTAACACGGTCCAAGAATAGTGTTGCGTATACTGCAAGCTAATACGGTGTTGCGTATAGCGCAAGGTAATCTTGGTGTAGAATACAACACAAGAAATTAATGAAATTAAAAGAATATTTTTCATAAAATCTCGGGGTGTTACAACCGGCCCCCCTCGTGGGGGCCTGCCTTGAGGGAAACGGGGGGGGGGGGCGCCTGCCCCCCTTAATGACCCCCCCCCCCTCTTAATTGGGGGGGGGGGTATTCATGCTGGCCGGGGGAATTAAATTCCCCCGGTTTGTCCCCTTCCGGCCGGCCCACCTGGCCGGCTGGTTCATCTTTAACGGGACCGGAAAAGCCGGTCCCCTTCCGGCTTCCGACACCGGCGGCCCGGCTAGCCGCCGATCCTCTCATCCCGCCGCGGCCCGGAACCGGCTGCGGCCTTCGTCGTTCGGCGCGGTGCGACGACACCGCGCCCCTCCGCCGCGGCCCCTCTCCGACCGCGGCGCCTTCGGTTTCCTTCGACGCGGCGCGACGGCGTCGCGCTCATGATGATCCTTCCACGGCGCGGCGCGACGGCGTCACACAATATAACCGTGCGAATTTCCACGTGGTGCGACGGCACCACGCCATCTCGTTCATCCACAAGAAAATCATAATCAAGAACAAATAAGGAGGGTTCGGCCGTGTTCGTGCGGTCTGGCCCCCTCACGTTAAACGATATCAATTATTCGTTATCCTCAAAGTTCAACATTCTAATATCAAGAACGAGAATAATTAAATAATCAACAACAAACCCCTACCTCGGTTTCAAGATCGATGATCGTCAACGACCCGCGGAAGACAACGTCGCGGAGGTCGGGCGTCGCGGTAATCGTTCGTCAATTCTGTTGACGAAGAGGTACGTCCGAAGAGGTACGTCGTTGGTGAATCTTCGTAAGCCGACGAAGGAAGTCCGAGGAGGATGCGGCGTTCCCTTTCGTTGACACGGAAGGCGTCGTCGATCTTTGGAACAACCGGCTACGAAGAAAAGAGGAGCGGCGTTCTTCGTCGGAGCTCGAAGGTTCTTCGCGTTCTTCGTCAAAGTTGAAGAAGAAGAAGGATCTCCCAAATCCTCTCAAGATGGCTAAACAAAATAAAATAAGCTAAGGCTTATTTTATTTACACAAACATCAACTTGAATTTCAAAGGTTTGAAATTCAAATCAACCCACCTTAATTAATTAAACCAAGTTGTCAAACATTAATTAGAGGGGGTTATAGGGGAGTTTTGAGAGAAGATGAGGAGTTCGGGGTTCGTGTGGGCCCCACCACACTTAATCCTCCCAAGGGAGGTTATGTGGATGTGGGTCCCACCTTTAACTCCCTTTGGGAGAAGTTAACCAACAAAATAAAAATAAAAAGTGTTTCCACATTTTTATTTAACTTCTTATAATTTCTCCCAAAAACTAACTTTCGTACCGCATAAAACGCAACCTCGGAAAATGTCTCCTTAAGCAAATATCGGCGCTGCGAGTTCATCGGTGCCCTCAGATTTTGATTCCGGGCACCGGTTCAAAAGTTAGAAATTCCCGCTCGTTCGTTCACTGAAAGTACCCGAGCCAAACTTCGGAAATTAATTCCGGGCACTCCGGGCCTCAGAATCAGGTGCCGTCAGAAACCACGCTCTTGTAAAATTCCAATGAAAATTAAGAAAAAAATTCCCTTGAATTTTACGGGTCTTTTCATTACTCCCACCTCAGGGCTTTACGTCCCCGTAAAGATACAACAAAAACTAGGAGAACAAATGAGGGTACTGAGCACGCATCTGAGCCTCCTGCTCCCATGTGCTCTCCTGGAGGTTCCCGTGTTGCCATCTGATGTGCACAAGAGGAATCGATCGCCCACGTAGGACCCGCTCCTATCGATCCTCTATCTCCACCGGGACCTCCGTAAAAGTCTCCCCATCGTCAACATCAAGCTCCCCATGGTCAATGATGTGCGTCGGGTCATGCACGTATCTCCTCAGCTGAGATACGTGGAAGACGTCATGCACCCGGTGCAACTGAGGTGGTAGAGCCAGGCGATAAGCCTCCTCGCCAATCCTGCAGAGGACCTGGAAGGGTCCGATGAAGTGCGGAGATAACTTGCCGCCTCGGCCAAATCTCTGTATACCACGTCGAGGTGAGACCCGCAAGAAGACGTGGTCGCCATCCTCGAACTCTAGTGGCCTCCGCCTCCTGTCAGCGTATGACTTCTGCCGGCTCTGAGCTGTCCTCATCCGCTCCTGGATGATCTGGACCTTCTCTGTCGTGGCCTGGACCATCTCCTGTCCCACAAGTGCTGACTCCCCTGGGTCTGTCCAGTACAAAGGAGATCTACAAGGTCGGCCGTACAACGCCTCGTACGGTGCCATCCTGATGGTGGAGTGGTAGCTGTTGTTGTACGCAAACTCCACCAAGGGTAGGTGGTCCTCCCATCTCTGACCAAAGTCGAGGACACATGCGCGGATCATGTCCTCGAGAGTCTGAATGGTCCTCTCTGTCCGACCATCCGTCTGAGGGTGAAAGGCTGTGCTCAGACGTAGCTGCATCCCGAACGCCTCCTGTAACCCCTTGCAAAGCCGGGAAGGAAAGCGAGCATCTCGATCGGAGAAGATAGATAATGGCACGCCATGGAGCCACACAATCTCTTGAACATAGAGACGTCCCAAGCTCTCCACTGAACCCTGCTCTCTGATGGGTAAGAAGTGTGCCGACTTGGTGAGTCAGTCAACAATCACCCAGATGGAGTCGTGACCTCTGGAAGTTCGTGGAAGTCTAGTCACGAAGTCCATAGATATGCCGTCCCACTTCCACTCCGGAACCTCCAAGGGCTGTACCAAGCCTGCTGGTACCTGATGCTCTGCCTTCACCAGCTGGCAGGTGAGGCATCGAGAAACGAACTCTGCCACAGCCTTCTTCATTCCTGGCCACCAGTGCTGTCGTCTGAGGTCCTGGTACATCTTCGCCACTCTAGGATGTACCACCAAAGGAGAAGAGTGAAACTCTCTCAGCACCTCCTCTCGCAAAGCGACTGGTACCATGGTACGTCCTCTGAAAAGGATGTCGAGCTCTGCTCCAAGGGAGAAACCATCAGGTGCCTATCCCGAGGATATCTGTGCACGCCGTGTCTCACAGTCAGCGTCCTCACGCTGTGCCACTCTGACCCGCTACAGTATTATAGGGGTGACTGTGAGAGACTGGAGGAAGGCTGCTCCATCTCTATCTACGAAGGATATCTGCAAAGAGACTACCTGCTCCGTCGCCTCCTCAAGTAGCTGAATTCCCGTCCTCCTACTGAGGGCATCGGCTACTACGTTCCCCTTACCAAGAGTATAGACTATCTCAAAGTCATAGTCCTGGAGGAACTCGAGCCATTGCCACTGTCTCAGGTTCAGGTCCTTCTGCGAGAAGATATACCTGAGACTCTGATGATCAGAAAAGACTGTAAAGCACTCGCCCATCAGGTAGTGTCGCCATGTCTTCAGAGCGAAGACCACTGCCGCCAACTCCAGGTCATGGGTAGCGTAGTTATGCTCATGTGGCCTCAACTGACGTGATCGATACGCGATCACTGCCCGCTCCTGCATCATAACACATCCGATTCCGGTTCCTGATGCATCGCAGTAGACTACGTACCCTACTCCCTCCTCAGGCAACCTCAAGATAGGTGCACTGGTCAATCTCTGTCTCAGCTCCTTGAAGCTCTGCTGACATCTTTCTGACCACACGAAGGGTTTCCCCTTCTTCGTCAAAGCTGTGAGTGGTGCCGCAACTCTAGAGAAGTCTGGCACGAATCTCCGATAGTATCCAGCTAGTCCCAAGAAACTCCGAACCTCAGTCACGCTCTTGGGTGGCTCCCATGCTAACACAGCCTCGATCTTCGCAGGATCCACTGCAACTCCCACCTCAGAGATAACGTGTCCCAAGAAGTGGACCTCACGTATCCAGAACTGGCACTTCGAGAGCTTACCATAAAGCTGGTGCTCTCGGAGTGTGTCTAGTATAACTCGCAAGTGAAAGGCGTTCTCCTCCTCAGTCGTAGAGTAAATCAGAATGTCGTCGATGAAGTCCACGACAAATCGATCGAGGTATGGCTGAAAGATCCTGTTCATGAGGGCCATGAACACTGCTGGAGCATTGGTTACGCCGAAAGGCATAACCAAGAACTCATAGTGGCCATACCGACATCTGAAGGCCGTCTTCTGCACATCCCTGTCTCTGACTCTGAGCTGATGATAGCCTGACCTGAGGTCTATCTTCGAGAACCACCGTGCTCCCTTGAGCTGATCAAAAAGGTCATCAATCCTCGGTAGCGGATACTTGTTCCTCACTGTCACCTGATTCAGGCGATGATAGTCAACACAAAGTCGCAAGCTCCCGTCCGCCTTCTTGGCGAACAATATCGGGGAAGCCCAGGGTGAAACACTGGGTCGGATGAACCCCTTGCCCTGTAAGTCCTCCAACTGTACCCGTAGCTCTAGAAGCTCGGCGGGGGCCATCCGATATGCTGGAGTGGATATCGGGGCTGTCCCGGGGTACAAGTCAATATAAATGTCTACCTCTCTGTGAGGAGGTAGCCCTGGAACGTCTTCGGGAAAAATGTCCGCAAAATGATCCACCACTACAGGAAAACCAGGACTCCACACATCAACTGCTCTAAGGATGAGGCTAGCCAACTGATGAGTGATGGGCTGTCCTCTCCACCGCAGAAGTCCATCCTGTGCTGCTAAGGCTCCCTTCTTGCCGGTGAAGGTGAACCTGCTCCCGTCGGTGCGTACACATCGCACCTTGCGCCTAAAACAGTCAATCTGTGCATGGACCGTAGATAGCCAATTCATGCCCAAGATGATGTCGTAAGGCCTCGATGCTGCTACAAGAAGATCCCAGCCGAAGCTCTCGCCTCCTAGAGTAAGCTCACACTGCCGGCACCAGTGCGTAATCGTCGAGTCTACTCCAGTAGGAGTCTCTAGCCGTAAGGATCGAGTCAACGGCTCTGTCGGAATCTTTGAGCTCTGAACAAGGGCAGCAGCTATGAAAGAGTGACTCGCTCTTGTGTCTATAAGTACTGCAGCAAGGGTGGAATAGACACAGATAGTACCTCGAATCATCTCGGGTGCGCCGTGGTCGTAGGCCTCTGCTACCTGGAGCTGTGTCTGTCTCTGCCCGCCAGCTCCCTGTGGTCGGGGGGGACCTCCTGGTGGTGGTGGTGGCAGAGCCTCAAAGCGTCTCCCACCACCTGCTGCTCGGCCAACTCCTCTGCCTCGTCCGCCTCCTCCCTGCGGACCGCCACGGTCGACCCTCTGCCTCTGCCTCTCGAAAGACTGGCTCCTCGCTGTGTGTCCCGCACTGCTGAGCCAGTGTCCTGAGGTCGTCTGCCTGAAGGTCTGGTCTGCCTGAACCCCTGAGTCATCCGTCGACTGCCTGCTGCAGATGACTATGCCACGTGCCGCCCTACGGTGGGTCTTGGCGCTGGTGTAGACTTAGTAAGGAAGCTCTCGATCAGAAGTTCCCGCTCCAGTACTCATGTCTGAGTCGGTATGCTGAGGGAGATCAGTGATGCCCTGATCTCGTGTCTCAAACCCTGCTCGAAGGTCCGGGCCCGGAAGAATGGGTCCCATACCATGTCGGTCGAGTAACGCGAGAGATCAGTAAATCTCGCCGAGTACTGAGCGACCGTCATGATGCCCTGCCGCAGCTGAAGAAGCTCCTGAATACGCACCGCACGAAGGGTGGCTGGGATGAACTCCGAGCGGAAGATGCTCTCAAAGTCCGTCCAAAGTAGAGATGCCTCATCGTGCACCTGGAGCATCAAGCTCCACCATCATCCTGCTGCTGCGAGTAGTAGGCTCGCAGCGAGGATCACCATGAGGTCTGCTGGTGTCCTCACTAGCCTAAACACACGTACCACGGTCTCCAGCCAGTCCTCTGCTGCCTGGGGGTCCGTCTCCCCACGAAACCTAGGTGGTCGCTGGCGCTGAAACTCATGCAGTGCGCTGAGGCGACGTGCATCGTCAGCGGCTGGTACTGGAAGCATCAGTGGCTCGGCGGGTAGAGCTACCGCTGGTGCCACTGCTGACAAAGGGCCCTGCACCGAGGCCTCGTCGCTCGGTGGGCTGTCGTCACACTCGACTCTCGAAACCCTAGCTGGCTGCCGTCGTGGGGCCATCCTGAAAAGGAAACAGGTGCGCCACGGTCAGAACAGTATACCTGGTGAGCTGATACATAAAATAATCACAAAGAAAACTTTGAAACACACACGCAATCAATGTTTTCGTGCATTAAGTCGGAAATCAGAAGTCAGGGTCCTGGTGTACGGATACGTCGGCATCCGCACCAACACTGGACTCCCTGGACGGATAACCACACTCAATACGATAAACATTATTGCTTCTCATAGAAAAGATCAGAGTTTGCGGTAGAACCGAACTCCTCTGATACCAATTTGTCACGACCCGCCCTCGGGGTCCGTGCTGTGACTACCCCAAGCCCGCATTCCATAGGCCAGGGGCTGGCGACTAGCACCAAGGCGTAAATCTCGGTAAAAAGGGAAGGCATTTCCTTTGTAAAGTAAACAAACACCACAGAGTAAGCAAGCGGAAAGTAAACACTATGTAAAAACAGAGTACAACTGAAAGTGCGGAAAAGTAAACGGGCCAGTATACAAACCCAAACTGAAAGTAAAGTACAACTCGAAAGGGAAAACAACAACTATAAGTAAAAGACGCTACACCGAGCTGTCCACTAGAGATCCCACCTGAAGGGTGGGTATAGATAGCTCCACTGCTCCACAGGTCCCACCGTCCGCTCCGAGTACGTTCCGCCCAGTGGTCCACCTCCAGGTACCGTCCTGCTCTGCAAGCCTCAGCCAAGATCAACGCTGTCCGTCGTCTGCAACCAACACAACGTAGTGCGGGCATAGCCCGTGCAGGGCTGAGTATAAGCTACTCAGTAGGGACCCCGAGACCCCTGAAGGTCTCTCAAAATCCACAAAGGATAAACCACAAAGAAAGGTACAATCACGAAGTAACAACTGACACTGCTTAGGTATATGCCCATACATATACCTAAGTCATCAATTCCAATACGCTCCAACCTCCGAGCCTGAGTAAAACTCAGGCCACACAGGAAAGTATACGTATTCCACACAGGAAAGCAAAACGAAATCCACACAGGATAGCACAACACAATCCACACAGGAAGTAACAGGATTCAGCTCACACATGTATACTTCTTCAAAGGACGATAAAGATGATCTCTGATCCATCTAAGTCGTCAGACCCACGAAGGATCGATAGGTAACTAACCCCCGCAATGACCCACACAGGATCGGGCCCACACAGGACCTGTAGGCGCTGGTTCACACAGGACCGCTGAGCGCAAAGACCCACACAGGATCAGACCCAAACAGGATCGGGCCCACACAGGACCTGTAGCACTGATCCACGTAGGATCGCTGAGTGTTGTAGTCGTCATCTTCGAATCCACTAAGGATCTCTGTACTGTCGTCGTCGCAGTCACAGTAGCAATAGTAGTAGCAGTCACAGTCGCAGCCGCAACCAGCACTAGGGTTCCCACACACAGCATGCTCGTTCGGGAGGGTCCGCTCCACTAGCCAAGAGGCTGATACATCAACTATCACTAAGTCCAGAGTTGATGTATCCAAAAGTTCCGTATCGTCAACAGGAACTCAACGCAACAGACGGCGCGTCGATCGGACGCCCGGTCTGAGAGTTATTGGCTTTTTCGTCCCAGGGGCCCGGTTGGTTTTTAAGGAAAAACCAACCCGACCATACTCCACCTGTGTCCAAACCTCGGGCGGAGTATGTCAAAAGATCCGTCTCACTAAGAGGAACACAACAAAGCTGACGGCACGTCAATCGGACGTCCGTAGCTCAAGATATGAGCATTTCCGCTCCGAGGGCCCGGTTGGTTTCGTGTACGAACCAACCCGGCCGAACTCAAAGTATTCCGAAACTTTGAGTGCGATATACCGAATCGACCGTCTCTATCCAAGGATCGCATCTCCGCTGACGGTTCATCGATCAGAGGTTCGTAGCTCAAGTTATGAGCAAAAGACCGAAGTCGACTCGAAAACGGGGGGTCTGGGTCCGGGCCGACCCGGCCCGGCCGACGGCGGGGTCCAGCGCGGCGGCGCGGTCCGGCGCGGCGGCACGGCCCGGCCTGCGGCGGCGCGGCCTGGCGCCGCTCGGGGCCATGTGCGGGGGGGGCAGAGCCCCCGCCTCTCCATGCTGGCGGCGCGGCTGAAGCCGCGCCATTGGAGAAAACCGGCCCCCCTCGTGGGGGCCTGCCTTGAGGGAAACGGGGGGGCCGCCTGCCCCCCTTAATGAAACCACACCCCCCTCTTAATTGGGGGGGGGGGCATTCATGCTGGCCGGGGGAATTAAATTCCCCCGGTTTTCCCCTTCCGGCCGGCCCACCTGGCCGGCCGGTTCATCTTTAACGGGACCGGCAAAGCCGGTCCCCTTCCGGCTTCCGACACCGGCGGCCCGGCTAGCCGCCGGTCCTCTCGTCCCGCCGCGGCCCGGAACCGGCCGCGGCCTTCGTCGTTCGGCGCGGTGCGACGGCACCGCGCCCCTCTGCCGCGGCCCCGCTCCGGCCGCAGCGCCTTCGGTTTTCTTCGACGCGGCGCGACGGCGTCGCGCTCATGATGATCCTTCCACGGCGCGGCGCGACGGCGTCGCACAATATAACCGTGTGAATTTCCGCGTGGTGCGACGGCACCACGCCATCTCGTTCATCCACAAGAAAATCATAATCAAGAACAAAGAAGGAGGGTTCGGCCATGTTCGTGCGGTCCGGCCCCCTCACGTTAAACGATATCAATTATTCGTTATCCTCAAAGTTCGACATTCTAATATCAAGAACGAGAATAATTAAATAATCAACAACAAACCCCTACCTCGGTTTCAAGATCGATGATCGTCAACGACCCGCGGAAGACAACGTCGCGGAGGTCGGGCGTCGCGGTAATCGTTCGTCAATTCTATTGACGAAGAGGTACGTCTGAAGAGGTACGTCGTTGGTGAATCTTCCTAAGCCGACGAAGGAAGTCCGAGGAGGAAGCAGCGTTCCCTTTCGTTGACACGGAAGGCGTCGTCAATCTTTGGAACAACCAGCTACGAAGAAAAGAGGAGTGGCGTTCTTCGTCGGAGCTCGAAGGTTCTTCGCGTTCTTCGTCAAAGTTGAAGAAGAAGAAAGAGCTCCCAAATCCTCTCAAGATGGCTAAACAAAATAAAATAAGCTAAGGATTATTTTATTTACACAAACATCAACTTGATTTTCAAAGGTTTGAAATTCAAATCAACCCACCTTAATTAATTAAACCAAGTTGTCAAACATTAATTAAAGGGGGTTATAGGGGAGTTTTGAGAGAAGATGAGGAGTTTGGGGTTCGTGTGGGCCCCACCACACTTAATCCTCCCAAGGGAGGTTAAGTGGATGTGGGTCCCACCATTAACTCCCTTTGGGAGAAGTTAACCAACAAAATAAAAATAAAAAGTGTTTCCACATTTTTATTTAACTTCTTATAATTTCTCCGAAAAACTAACTTTCGTCCCGCATAAAATGTAACCTCGGAAAAGGTCTCCTTAAGCGAATATCGGCACTGCGAGTTCCTCGGTGCCCTCGGATTTTGATTCCGGGCACCGGTTCAAAAGTTAGAAATTCCCGCTCGTTCGTTCACTGAACGTACCCGAGCCAAACTTCGGAAATTAATTCCGGGCACTCCGGGCCTCCGAATCAGGTGCCGGTAGAAATCGCGCTCTTGTAAAATTCCAAAGAAAATTAAGAAAAAAATTCCCTTGAATTTTACGGGTCTTTACACTTATACTAATTATTTGTTTGATCAATTATTAGGAGATAAATATTTTTACAATATTGATCCTCGATTTGGATACAATAAGTTAAGGGTTAAAATTTAAGACATACCCATGGCAGACTTCCACATGGACTATGGAAATTATGAATTTATATTAGCACCAATTGGTATTACTAATTCCCACACTATATTAAAGGATTTAATTAATAGAGTCATTAGATATTATCTTTATCAGTTTAAGGTAGACTTTATAGATGATATTCATATATATTATAATAGTATAGAATATCATGAATATCACTTGAGTATTTTACTATGGGACCCAGTCAAGGATAACCTATATGAAAAATTTATTAACTATTGATTTGGATTCAAATTGTTTTATTTTTGGGTCATATTATCTAAAGAAAAGTTATATTGGTGGATCCATAAATTATGGGTGTTGTTGGAAATTGTCACATAACAACCACTGTGAATGAGATACATAATTTTCATTCAGTTGATGGATATTATCTCTGATTTTTGGATAATTTATTTTGGATGAATAATCCAATCACCATGTTGTCTAAGAAGGGTGGAATTTTTCTATGGATAGATGAATGTAATGATAATATGAAGAAATAGAAGAAAAGGATAATTGTTCCCCTTGTTTTTACATTACCCTATAGTGGAAAAGGGTTTTCACTCTTTAATTATTAATCAAATAAGGGTTTGGGATGCCCCCCATATATATAATGTAGTGGAAGCTAAAACTACATGATAATTTAAGTTCAATGGGTAAATTTATCAAACTCATGATTTAGAATTATCTATGGGAATTTTATAATTAAATATATAGAGGAATTAATCAAGATATTACCATTTATACCTGAACTAATTTTGTGGAAACAATTCAAATTTCACATGATTTTCATAATCATGACTACCTGATTCATTAAAAACTCCCCACCACATAGTCTCTTCACCCTTGTGAAATCTCATATGAAAATAGAAAACCATGTTACCAATCCATGCATGGGAAAAAAAGAAACTATCTTGACCATAAGATGACCGATCTTATAATGTTCCCAACTCTCCTCCAACACGAGAGAAATTCAACAAAAACGATCAGATGTGACCCACTATAAAAGTTTCAATATCATTTCCATGATTCATAAATGAAAAACTACATGGACCATGCTACATCTATCACCAAATCCAAGGGATAGACATGTCCAAACAACCTAAACTTGAGCACTAGAACAAAAAAATCAATTAATCCTAGACCACAAGGAACAAAAACCTCCTTTCTCAAAAAAACCATTTAAACAAGGCCAACCAATAGTAATATAATATGATCCATTACACAACAAATGGATTTACTTACTCTATTACTCGAGTGCATAACATAACATATAGTCACGTTGGCCAAGACATAACAAAACTAGACTAACATTCCTAAAACCACTGACTAAGCTCCATACACAAGTCAGTTTAAAAAAACTAGAGCACACTCGACACTCTAATTTAAAAAAGAGAAATCTAACTTATTCCATGTTAAAACAATAAACTGCCCCCACAAAGAAATTGATTCAAAACCACAAGCATCCAACCACATACTCATCATGTTATCCAAGGAAATATTAAAAATTAGTAGGGCTAGAAAACCAACCACATCTGACCTATCTTTCCATAAATAATATTGGATCTCTAAAAATTATTGATTTATAAAAAAATAGGTATCCTCAACCTCAAACCAATCATGGTTAGAGAATACTAGAATGGACCAAAAATTAATAACAACCACTCCCACCCATTCCATCAGTGATTGTAGTCACATAGGCCCCACTGTATTACCATATAAAACCAGTGGAATGAAAATATCCCTAAAAAGAAACATGAAATAGGTTCATTAGGGAAATAACCATGTCATTGAAGCTCAATCCCAATCATAAGATCCCTTAAGAATCCTTTACATTATCAATCCAGCAATGGGGAACTTAGATCCCACATAGATCCCCAACGGGTTCTTGAAATCCATCGATGAAGGGATTACATCTATAACACTAGAAAAACTGTAGCGAAATGATCCATATAACCTATCATTTAATGAAAATATACACATGTGGGTATGTTGAATATAATTCCCCCATTTTCTTATGAAATGAAACATCATTTGAGAAGTTGTAGAAATTTTTTCAAAAACTGAACCACCACCATCACTAAAATCACCATTGATAGGCATATGTCATATTAATCCTATGTGACTATAATTATTCATAATGATTGTACTATTTACTATATGACATGATAAAAACTATAATACATAATAAATCCACAAATCCAAGTTTATCAATAAAGATTAAATCCAAAAACCATACAAATATAATCAATGAATAGAAATCCTAATCACTATAAAATTGGAGGTAATGTTGGAAAATGTGTCCATGAAAAACAGTTTGATATCGATCAAAATATCTAAAACATTCCCATACTAACCTTCTAATAACCATCAAAATCACAAAACGAAATAGCTATGATACCATTTTATAGAAGCCCATGTCGACCTAACATGTCTCCTGATCTGGCCTTCCATAAGGCCTCAAACACGCATCCTCAAATTCAAGTGGTTGTCGACCAATAGAGAGGGTATAAAGAATATAGCGGCAAGACCATACCATCTAATCGGAGTAAAAAAATAGAAGAAAATATATAAAACACACACAAGGAGGACCAATAGACTATGCATAGTGAATAAATGAAATAGAATAATTCTATAATAATGTAGATGTGGTAAACAATTATACATACTCTATAATGAAAAAGATTCAATAGATGGATAAAAATTAGGCTGAACATGTATAAAATAATTAGAAATAACTTATAGATTAATTCCCTAACCTCTACAACTAAAAAAATGTTAGATCATATACATGATCTCTATGACACTCGATCTGGACTAGCCCGATCCTGAGGCATGACATGAGTTGATCCACTCAACCGTCATGAACTTGGCATCATATTCATTTAATTTTCAAATTCTGTTCTAATATAAAATCATAAATGAGGTCCAAACACACTACGAGGTACACATGCATAGGTTGAGAAAAAAATATTAGTAGGCCACCCCAATGGTGAACCTATAATCTAATGTCATAACACGTGCTTAAACATGTGATATTCCTATTCCAGTTCAAAAATATCATATATCACATAAAAAGAACATCAGTATAAAACATGTGGGCGTAAAAAAAAACAAGGAACACAACCAACCGTGGGTCCTATTTTGACACATGACGAAAATCTACCTCTACTATTGGCCCTTACAGATCATTTACAACACATGGATCACCCTAACACATGACAATAGACACATCCACCTTATCCAGATAGGATCATCAAGGCTTATAAATGAATGTGAAATGATATAGTGTCCTTTGGGTGTAATCATAGGCTTCCACATGACAATTCACATCATCCGTAAAATAGGATTCCATGGAACTTGTGATTGATATCCACTCAACACATCAATGTAACATCTATATCCCAAAAGGCATGTAGAACAAATTGGTCTCTAAAAGGGGGCATGATATTATACATTTCCCTAAGAAAAATCCACCAAATATGAGCGTGGAAGATTTACATTCACATAGTATCCTATATAATCATGGTACCAATATACAAACTATCATATGGAATTACCTCAAGTAAATGGTAACCCACCACATACAAAACATTTAACCAATATATAGGGATGAAAAATAAACTAGAGTGGTGAACTCATATAGATATTGAATTATCTCTATAATCCAATATAAAAATATTAATATGATGGAGGAGAGAACCTGATCAACACTCAATGCCAATGTATGATATAAGATATAACAATGGTGTCCCTCTCAAACCAAAGCCATGAAAGTAACCCCCATCATCAACACATCCAAAATCCAACCAATCATGGGATTATTCAACCTCCAACCCACCATGAATATAGATATACTAGCATCACTAGTAAAATATAATACATAAATCATACAGCCTCTCTATTGTTCTTTGGATCTCAATATCCAATAACAGCCTCCACGAAAATAAAATAATATACATTAATGCCAAACCAAATCTTGGGGATCTAATGATCCCTAGGGTCACAACATAAACTAGCGTCCTACTAGGGAATCCCCTGATACACCTAGGATCTCATTCCATGTAAATTGAACATCCTAAAATGGCTCAGAAATGATAGTAATAACCAGAATCCTTTTGAGAGTTTCCTCTAAATCATCAAAATCATGAGACACACATAATCTAATAACATCCAAAATAGCACTTAGTGGCCTCTAACTAATCCTTGATCAATAATGAACCCAAAGGGAATCCAAAATCAAAATAATTCCAACATGTGAATTGAAAATGGTAATCGTGACCACCTCAATATAGAAAACCCTACTAGGGGATCCTCATATAAGATAAACCATTCCACAAAGTCATTCTCAACTACAGACTACCACCACCACTAATCACTCGATTAGGTACTAGCTTATAAAGGAATCCTCATGAGTTTCTTAGGATCGTCTCAAAATATTATATTCTTTATACTATAACCACTATAAAAAATATCATACCCGCCTAAAGTATCTAGTTAACCTTGTCCTCAAAACTTGGATCTAACCCCCAATAACTCTAACCTTGTTAATATAGTCCCGACACATAAGAAAAAACCAATATATCCTTAGAGATACTCCATAACCCACCTTATGAGATACATCTAAAAGAACCTCAAACAACATTATCTTTCATCCATATGTTGAGTCCACCAAAATATCAAAACCCTTACATGGGTATCAAAAATAACTACCCAATCCCCAATAGAATTATAAAACTAAACATAAAATTAATCCTCGTATAAAATCTCTCCCATTTCAACACACCATCTAAATGGCCTTTAAACAGCCAATGGATTACGCTATCATTATCTATGTGGAATGTTATCATAATAGAATTTTGTATAGTAAATTATGAAACCATTGAAACTAAAATTTCATGCTATATACTTTAAGATTATAGCATATACCAACACAGTTCCCTTGAGGGTGCGCCCCATACCATTCGGTATGTACTATTCAATGTAAAAGGTGTGTGCCTCCTTTTACAAGGTGTGTAATCCAACATGGGTACCATCCCATGTGTGTTATTCCTACTCATCCTATATACCACAAGAAGAAACACCTTTTACCACCCACCATACACGGTGTGTACCCCACATGATCTCTCCAATCATGAACCCCCACATAGGGCTAGGGTAAAGACAATACATGACCACTAGCTGTGCACCCTATATAGCCGTTTTCCAGTAAGAACAACCTAAGATTCCAATAAATATAATATAGATCCAAATCATCCATCTTATCCCAACAAGAAGAACACATGGTGTGTGTTCTCCATTGTAAATGTTGTGTACAAGGGTATTCCTCTATGAAAAACACCCAAATCTTCACAAAACCACATATTTATCCCTAAAATCCAAAGATTAACCACTATAGTGAACCAAAAAACCAAAAAAAATGGATTAAAATAAAGAAAACTAATCTATTAGTATTTTTTGATTATATCATAAAATAGACCTACAACTAGGTGGGAACCACTAAAGATTCCCTCTGAATCCCCCACACGTAGCTTCTGCACTTCAATATGTCACTTAGATAAACCTTTTTCAAGGCCTACTTACTGTCACATCACCTCTATTATCTACATCTACCTATCTTTTAAAAATAGACTAAGTGGTGGGGGAGATTCCATGGGAGTACATGTTAACCTAGAGAGTAAAAGGAAAATTGAAAAGGAAGAAGGAAAAGAAAGGATATAGAAAATGAACAATGAAAAGGTGATCGCCCCCAACCTCAATGCTTGATGTAAGGTTATACATCACCTTGGAAAAGCCCTTATTCAAACATAACCACAATGATAGAAAATGAATATGAAACTCTATTTGGAATATATCACTGAATTAATAGAGGAAAGTAAATTATTAATTAATTAATTAAATACTAAATATTCAATGAAAATTCAAATATCTCATATTTCTACCCAACTCATATCCTAGTTTAAACAACCTATTTAGCGGCAAAAAAAAGTGGCCCAAAAATTTATTTGAGATCATATTATAGGATAAATTTCAATTTTACCTCGAAAACACTTTTGATAACAAAAAATTAAATTGAAACTAATTTTCGCAACCCATGATGACACATGTCATTAACAAAACCTCACCAAATTTTTTTCTTACCCTAGATAGGCCTTACTAGTTTTATATTATCCATCATTCAACTTAATTAAATATTGTAGATGATTATATCTTTACTATCTGCTAAATAGTTACATAATTTCCACTACACTCCTCCAATTGAGAGATATTCAATATCATCTGTTATGATGTTCCCCACCACATAGTATTGTTATCATCTCCCACTTTTGAAATGAGAAACAACATATAAAAAACTATATCTATAATTAAATTCAATTGATAGATGAGGGAAAACCATTCACATATGAGAATATGAGAGGGAAACTTTCCTATTATAGCCCACCTAGAATAACAACCTCATTAATCAACAAACCACATAAACAAGTCTCATGACCTTTAGAAGTATTTGGAACAATCCCCCAATTAAGTATTTCTATACCATTCTCTTCAAGCACAAAGCATTTCACACACTCACATAAGAATAGTCCTAATAAAATTTTCTAATATGTGTAAAAACTCTTACCATGTTCCTATTTTACATTAGTTCCTACAAAATAAATCATATTTGGGACACCACTTCAATAAAGAGGAATCTTTCTCATGCCAGAGTCAACTAGATGAACACCATTCACACAAACGTCAATCCTAAACTATAATAATATAAACACTCTCTAATCATGCTTCTAAACATGCATCCAACAAATGAGCAAGACCAGAAAACCAAGAAAACCTTCCCTATTAATCCATCTATGAGAAATAGAGTATATATAGTAATCCAATTTATAGGAAAATGAAATAATAATTCCAAACCACATCTTGGTGAGATCATACCTTAACTTCCTCACCAAGGTGGAATATCCACACCCACCAAATCCATTGGTGATAGTAGGCACACTGTCATGACTACATGACTCGATAGACAACACTTGGAAATAAAAACTCCCCCATGCATCAAGAAACATAGATTAAGTGAGACTAAAACCTTAGGGAAACCTGAACCCAATATAAAGATCTATTACACATCCTTTATCTCATCGAGCCACTAACAGGGTACCCTGACCCCACACAAACCCACAAGGGTTTTCAATCATCCCTCATGGATAGGAATACATCTCCAACACTAATTAACCTCTTTCCGCATGATCCACATGACAAATCATTATAAGAAAATTTATACATGTAGTTTAGTTGAGTATTACTCCACCATGTACTTCTAAATAAAACACCATAAGAGAAATGTTTTTTACACTTTTGAAAAAGTTCCAGTATTTTCATTAAAAATATAAAATAAAAGAATATGTTATATAATTCCTAGATACTTATAATAATACATGAAATCAAGACTCTTACCCCTAGAAAAAGATCCAAAACAAGAATAAACCATAAAGACACAAACCTAAGTGAATCATGTTAGGTGAATTAAAATAATATAATGATGTAATCAATGAGAAATAATCCAATGCCATTAAAACATTGAAATATTATTAGAAATGGTGTTCATGAAACACTAGTTTGATATCCACCACAAGATTAAACATATTCCTAGACCACCTATATAAAAACTCCCACGTCATAAAACAAAATAACTCTAATTACTTTTCACATCAAAACACCATTGTTGTACTTGATGTTTCACCACATTTTTTTAAAGGGCTTATGTGCACCTCCCTGAATTCTAAAGGCTGAACACTAGCATCTAGGAGCTAAAGGTAATAGTGGGGAGACTATACTCTCTTATCAAAGTACAATAAAATTGTAAAATAACTAAAAACAATTCATGTGTGGAATCATCATAGTACATATAGTAAAGACATGAAATAGAAGAATGATATAATAAATGAGATGTGGAATATATTCTTACAAATGCCTTCATGGAAAAAATTCAATAATTGGCTTCCCAATGCGTCGAACACTAATAAAAAATAACTAAACATAAGCTAAATACAAAAAGATATAAAACAATAATGTACAAAACCATACAACTTGTATACATGATGCGTAAAATACACAATCTTGATCATAAGAAACCACTAGAGTGACACCACATGTCCAAGAAACACCAGGCCTTAGTCCAATCCACTATGAAAACTATTCTCCAACTTAAAACTAAACATCAAGTCTACATGCACAATGAGGTGAACAAATAGGGGTGATAAATAAATCTTAGTAGGAATACCCCAATTATGAAAGTATAATATACTACCATAACAAGTTCAGGAACATGTGATTTTCTTAGATTAGCCGATACTAATAATAGCTAAAAAAAGAGAAACTGTATAAAATGGGAGGGGAAAATGAAAATAAGTAACACTGCCAACCACAGTTTCTAGTATTACACCATAGGTAAATCTACCAAAACTCTTTCCCATTGTAGAAAATTTATAATAGTTGGATTACTATTACACTTTAAATGTGACACGTCTTCTTCATCTTTATAGGATCTCTAATATACTTGACCGAAAATGGATTGATTTACATACCCCTGGTTGTAACCATAGGAATCCAAGTGGAAAATCACACCTACTAGAATCTAAGATTCAAATTGTATGATTGAGATATCTATATATTTCCAATGTAAAATTATAAAAAACTTGTATGTCTCGAAATTCCTACATAATAATTGGTGCTATAAATGAGAGCCTAAATGTATACACAATCCCTTGAGAAATCGTCTAAATATGTGACCAATAGATGGAATGTCCTATCGGATCCTATATAACCATGGCACAGACATATAAAATATCATATGGAACACACTCAAGTAATTGGGAACCCACTACATCCAAAATATATAACCTCTATCAATCGTGTAACACTCAAGGATAGGATTTCACTCATCTAGATTCTCAATTATCGCCTTAAGACCGTCTAACAAAAACCATCCAATAGGTAAGATAAGCATATCAACATTAAGGAACAACACCCAATATATGATATCTCAAGGGTAGATTCCTCAAGCCAATGTCTTGAGAAGAAACTACCTCAACAACATAGCCAACAGACCACTAAAGATGGGATGATCCTACCCTGAACCAACATAAATACATGTAAATTACTAGTGATGACTAACTCTGATCTACAATGCACGTTGACTCTCCATGGAACCCATGATCTCAAAATCCAATAATATAAGCCATATAATCTCAATTAAAAGCTTCAGATCAAAACCAAAATAGGGGGATCCCACGGTTCTTAGGTACATGTCATAAAGGAACGTCCAACTAAGGGCTCCCATAATACACCCAATGTCTCAATTCATGCTATAAGAATATCTAAAAATATTTGGAACACCGTAGCTAGAACATGAAATAATATTATGGGTTCCCCTTTTTCATCTAATATATGAGAAAATCCATATAAAGAAACATCCCAAACATACCTCATATTCATCAAATTGATCCACAATCTAAAAAAACCAAAAGGGAATTCATAAACAAAAGCCTTCCAAAATGGGAATTGTAACACCCTAAGAATATGCGATGTGTTTATTTTTAAATAATTTTATTATATTATTTATCTTATACTACCTGAAAAAATTATTCATCTTATGTTACACGCAAGAGATAAATGTTTTGATAGCTTCCATTAAATGCAAGTATGAGTTTTACCAAACCATAGAATTATTATAAAATTATTATAAAAATGATATTTAGTATAATAAGATATAACATAGCTAATAAATTTTTAGTTATGAATAGCATTAAACACATTATTAAATTTAAGTATATTGAATATAATTGTAACATTCATCATTTATTAGGTAATTATATATGAAAAAAATCCAATTTTACATAAAAAACTATATTTTTCAAAAGGGTAATTTTACCACCTTTTAATGGAACACATATTTTAAAATTAATTTCGAAATTTGAAGAAACCATATTTTTAAAAATAAATATCATTTTTAATTTTTAATTTCAATATTATCATATGGTGAATTTTTGGTAATTTTTTAAGAAGTTTATGTTTTTGGTGAGTAGCGAAAAACACTACATTATAGTAAAAACAACATTATTTGTTAAATAATTATTATAATTTATTTTTATTTTTAAAATAAATATAGATTAATAATAGATATATTAATCCTATTTAGGATATTGGAATTATTTTTATTGTGTAATTTAATATAAAAACTTGTTGAATTGGTGGACGTTTCCTCTAACCCACATACTAACCACATATGCGGGATTAATGTTAAGAATAAGTGAGGAACTTCTGTGAATTGAATTTGAAATAAAAAAAATAAAATGATTTAATAATTATGATATTTATAGTCTAATTGGATCATAATTAAATTTAGTTATTATAAATAGTAACATTAATAATGTTTATTTATCACATTTAATGATAAATCAAGTAATTAAAGGTAAAATTAATATTACAATTCCCCTAAAATGTTTCTAAATTTCCTTGGATAATTTGGTTTCAACCAAATTCAACCTTATTCAAAAATTATAAACTTTTTATGTCACTTGGGTAAGAGTTTGATATTTAAAATAATTTATTTAAAAAAAGCTAAAAATGTCATACTAATGTTTTTTAATAAGAATTATATTTTCAATACATGGTTATACAGAATTTAAATTAGACTATAAATAGTTATTTGAACGATATTAAATTTATATTAATAATGATAATTTATTTTATATTTTAATATAATAAATAATGTAATTAATGGCTTCATTAATAATGATGAAATAATTGTTTAATAAATTGTAATATCAAACAAATGGTTTTGAAAATATTAAAATAAATATAATTTTACATAATCTACGACATAATAGAATTTTATAGATAACATAGACATTCTATTCATATATTGGAAGTCTTGTTTCGAAGTTATCATGTTTTTATGATTTAAAAATAATAATAAATAGGACTAAAATTGACATAAATGATACTTTAAATCATTATTAAATGATATAAAATTCATAAATATATAAATCCTAAACACTAACTATAATAGGCTTAAATATGACATTTGTGATTAATTTTATGGTCTTTTTGTGTTTTATTTTGACTGTATTAACCCAAAAGTTTTAAAATCCAAGTTGTCAGGGAAATAGTAAAAGGATTTACCTAATGGGTTTAGCCAATAGATAAGGTTAATATTTTGAAAAAAACATATATTAAAATAACTTGTTGATATAATTGCAACCCATAATCTTATTATCTTTCGAATAACTTAATTTGGAGCTATTTCAAAATTAATATAATTTATATTAATTTAATATTTTAATGGATTTCATGAGTGCCCCCCTTTCTCTTACAAAAGGAACCTCCCCCCTTAGTTTCTGACACCACATTGTGCCTTATAGATCATCCAAACCTTGTATATTTCTCCTCCCAAAATTAATAGTTGTGTTTTTGTTGTCCTAGACTTTAAAAACGTCCAACCCTAGTGTCCCTCATAGGAGATCCTATGGAATTCCACCAAAGAGGAGGTAATTGTTTACCAATTAATTAAAGTCCATATCTTCTTATACTTTCTCACCATATGTTGATCTCATAATAAAGTAATAACTCAAGTATCATATATATTCTAAGATTTTATTATGATTTTGGGAGAAACATATTCATTATTTTATCCATCCAACAGAAACCAATATCACCATGTGTGTGTTCGTATGACTTACCATCTCCATGTTGTGGTGTAATTATTTATCATCACCACTTTATTTAGATGGGTATAATTATTAATATAATGAATAAAGTAATAAATATGAAATTATATATATTCCTTATATTTAATAATATTCAAAATTCATTACCATGTTTTCATTAATGGAATGATATAGTTTCTCATGCATACACACGACCTAACGTCTCCACGACGCGACGAGATTCATTATCCACAATAACCATTCAAGAATTATTCTAAAAAATGTATATGATGAGTGAATATAATATTTTAGGAACTTAATATGATTATGGATATAAATAAAATATATATTATTCATATTAATAGGACTTACATGACAAAACAAACATAAGAAAATGAATTCGTTGACACTCGAAACATTGGTAATAATGAAATATTATTATTAAAATAATATAAGGGGATAAAATATGATTTCATTAATATGTATATATATTTGGAATAAATTAATAACATGATTAAACCATTATATAGAAGGTTAACTCACCCTCCACTAAAGGAAAATACAAGCCAAGGGTTAACGTTGCAATCTCATTATTATATACGATTGTTTATATGTAAGTATTTAATGGAACATATTTATTATCCATGTCAATGTTTCTTAAAAATGTATTTAAAAATATTTTTAATATTCATATACTATTCTTTAATTTAATTTTCTCTAATGTTATAATTTTTATAAAATATTTTGAAAGAAATATTTTTTCATTTTTCAAATGGGGTACTTTATGAAGTATTCAAAAAGATATGAAAGTAAAGTTAATTTTTAACATATATGCTATGAGAGAAGATTACATTATCAGATTATAATATTCATTTCAATGATAATTTTTTCTTTAAGAATTTCACTCCCCTTTTAAAATAATTTCAATATATAAATGGGTATTTTTCTTAATAAAATATTTTTGATTATATTTCATTGTTTTCATTTATATCAATATTCTTTGATATAAATTATTCTTAATTTATATTTATATCCTATGATTGAATCAACCTTATTGTATTGAAGGGTTTATAATATGTTTGACTATGGGTGTTCTATTTTGATTCTATTTATGTTTTATGGTTAATGTATTAAAAATTTGTATTCTAGTTTTAATATGAATGTTTATATTGCTAATATTTTAACATTTTCCTAAAAGGAATGAATTGAACATAGTAAGTGAAGTATGGGACCTTCTATAGCCCTTAGATGCATCAGTAGGTCTTATGTGGAAAAATAGAATTGGTTTTTACCTATTTATGTAATGTTTCTTGGATTAACCATCAATGGTATGTTTCTCAGCCAGTAACCCCCCAGAAACCCTATCTCGATGGTCATTTATCTGAACCCACAACACCCATTCTCGAAGGGAAGTATAATGGTGCAATTGTTAAGCACCCCCTCACTCCACCTGGTGTTTGTGGAGATGTTTCCTACTCTCTCAGTACACCCCTCCAGGGAGTCAGAAGAGGGGTTTACTGTTATGGCTGGACCTGCATTTTCAAAGGAACTAGATTCAAGAATAGCTTCCTTTTTAGATGGGTGTGATAGAACCAAGTCTCTGGATCTCCTCAAGAGAAGAAAGGTATGGTAATACTATCCACTCCAATCTCTGTTAGAAGAAAATCCCTCAAACCAGCTCCCCATCTGTCTTCACCAGGTTCTAATCCCCCTAGCTGAAGTCCTAGAATCTATACGCGTTTGAGATTATGGTCACTTCAGGAGAGATATATCTCCCATGAAAAAGAAACCACGGAGTCTGGGGCCAAATCTGGACCACTGCGAATCTAAATGTTATTCATAATAATTGGAAACTCCCAAGGCCTTGGGGATCCAGTGAATAAAACTTCCTTGATTCCAGGATCAAGAAAAATAATGTTCTTATTGGGGTATTCCTCGAACATAAGCTGGACCCGTTTAAGATTAATGAGTTTGTCTATAGGATATGTATGAATGGATCCAGGAAAGTGGAACATGTTAATAGGCACATCTTGGTTTTCTGGAAGAAGGAGATCCTGGTGGACGTAATTCATGTGGGAGATTAGTTTATCACCATGAAAGATACCAAATACAGGTAATGATTATACATGTCGTTTGTGTAAGGTGGATGTGATGACCACAACAGAGGAATTTTATGGCAAGATCTAAATACATTTGTCCCGGGTGACCACCTGGGGCTAGTGGGTGGGTACTTAAACATTGTCTCGAAACCTATGGAGAAGATGTAAAGTGGATCTTTCCTGCGGTAGGCTAGCTTGGATTTCATCCAATTCACAGATGATGCAGGTCTTATTGATATGGGATACTCTGGTGACTGTTACACCTGGTACAACAACCATAAGGGAAGTAGGTGATGTTGGAGTCGGATCGACCGGTGCCTAGAGAACATTAGTGCAATCTCCAAGTTTCTGAATATTAAGGTTAAGCATCTTGGCTGGGGTATTTGGGACCATTATCCCCTAATATTCATGTTGTACCCATGAAAGGCTTCCTTGAAGAGTTTCAGATTCTAACATTACTGGACTAGATATCTTGAATACCAACAGATTGTTAGTGACTCGTGGGGTATCCGACCCATGGGAATACCTAGGTAGCCATCCATAATAAGATTGAGTGGCCGAAACTCAGGTTACAGGAGTGGTCCAAGTGTCTCCCTATAGGAAACTCGAATTTGGAGACCCTGAAACAAAATATTGAGAGAATAGAAACCAAACTAAAGGAGGAGTGGAGTGAGTTGATGTTTGAACAACTTGTAGAGAATATGGAATCCTGGGCCCAAATGATCCTAAAGAATGAAATAATGGCTCATAAGAGATCCATGATCAAATTGTTTCACAAGGGTGAGAAGAATTTATCCATCTTCCATGATTGCATCAGAGAGAAAAGACACCCCATCAATCCCAACATCTTGTTGGACGATGGAACCATTAAAGAATATAGATATGTAATAGAAGGTATGGATTTGGAATTTTTGAGTACCTCCTAGCCGGACCAAATCTAAGAATTCCTAAGGGATACCGCACTGGATATGTGATTATTTATGTTGCAGTTCCCTCCTCGGTCTCACACAGGGACAATTAATGGTTGGAAAAGATTCTGGAGGATGAAGAAATCCCAGAGGCCATGAGGAATCTCAACCCAGATAGTGCATCGGGCCCTGACAACTTCCCAGGTGCATTTTTTCGGGATTCTTTGGACATTATTAAGGGTGATGTTACTGCTGTGATACATGACTTTTTCAGAGGAGGGAGCCTCATGGGGCTGGCCTTTGCTACTACCATGGTACTCATTCCTAAAATTAAGAACCCCACCTCCCTTGCAGATTATAGACCAATAATCATGTGTAACATCCCCAATAAGATATTGGAGAGCATCATCAATTCAAGAATTTATAGGCATATTCCAAGATGGATATCCATTGAGCAACACAGCTTCGTGAAGGGAAGGTCCATACAAGGGGCAGTAGCATTGGTAGAGGAAGTGTTGAGAGACATCAACATCATGACGCACAAATCCAATGTGGAGACTAAACTCGATATGTGAAAAGAATATGACAGGATTGAGTAGAGCTTCATTAACAAAGTGCTCATGACTATGGGATTCTCTCATAAAGTCATTGATCTTACCATCAAATGTTTTACTTCCCCATGGATGGTAGTTTATTTTTTAGGAATGACCTATGGATTCGATAAGGAGAACTGCAGGCTGTGGCAGGGAGATCCCATCTCCCCCAGTCGATTTATACTCACACAGGATACACCCAGCCGCCTCATCGACAAAGGAATGTCTAGTGGTGATATCCTCCCATTTAAGAGGAAAACTAATCTTCCAGCCATATATCATTTGATGTTTGTAAATGATACCACTATATTTATCAATGGTGGACAGAGGTCAGTGAATGGCTTTAAGAGGATTCTGGTGGATTACTACGCATGGAGTGGCTAGCTTATTGAAAATGCCAAGAGAAACCTCTTTATCTCTACCAAGTGCACTGGTCACTAGGCCTCTTGAATTTTTAGTACTATGGACATGTAGCGAGGATATTTCCCTCTGGAATATCTTGTCATTCCTATATCTTTTGGGAGACTCCATGTCCAGATATTTATCACATTGTGAGCAGAATAGCGGGTAGGTTGATTAATTGGAAGAAATGATATCTATCCTTCAGAGTAAGGATTTATTTAGTCAACAGTGTTTTGGCCACCATTCTCATCTATGCTATAGATTCCACCAATGTTCTAAAGGGCGTCATCAATAACATTGATAAGATCATGGCCATTTTTTATGGGATGCTTGATCAGAATGTAAGAGGCATTGGGTGTAATGGAAGAAGATGAAAATGCCAATTCACGATGGAAGAATCATTATGAGGAACCTCAACAACACGATTAAATGAATTCATGAAAAATGTGCATGGGAAATACTTGAGGAATGTACACTTTGGGGGAATTAAATGACACCCACGCATATGGGAAATTTGGAAGCTACTGGAGGCCAGACCTCTCCCTTCACTTCCAAGATTCATATTCTCATCCCAAAAATCCATCAACATTCACGCTGGCTCTTGGGGGAAGGTAAAATCTTGTTCTAGGCTTACAATTAGGCAGATTATATTATAGGTTTTCCATGAAGTCCTACCCCTTTGATTACCTTTACAGATGTGAGTATGTACCATTCGTTCTGTTAAGAAAATTTGAATGAGGAGCAGCATGCCATTTTTTATTCCATTGTTATCTTCCCAGAGCCTGATTAATGTTTTTTCACTCCTTCCTCATTGGGGGCCATTACTATTATTGATTTTTGGAGGTGTCAGTATGATCAGGATCATCACAGAAATAGGAATGATATAGTTTGGTGCACCATAATTCCTTCCATGTTCAATTTTCTAACCTGTAGACTAAGGTGACATTCGGTGGCAACACACGACATCATCAAGAATATGGGTATCAACATGGCCTCTCGCTGTCACTACTATAAACTTCCGATGGAGGAAATCACGTTTCACATGTTTTTTAAGGTGAGTGGGATCAGGTAGTCTGGTTATTCTTTGGTGGCCTTGATATATCCATGGTTCATTCCCACGATGGGGATTCCATTCATGGTAGGTAGTTTCTTGGGACTCCGTAGGAGGTTCCTGGTTGGGCAGTGAGGTTTATTATCTTTAGCGACGTCTAATGGTGCCTGTGGCAGGCTGAAAACTAAGCCACGTATGAGGGCACTAGTCCAACATCAAGGATTATCATGTTGTGTATAATGAATTTACTGATTGACATGTCCACCTTCTTCAAATATGGATGATATTCTCCTTTGCGCAACTTTCTAAAGATACCATCCATGCTAGCCCATGTCTCCAGCAACAATACAGTGGGTCAATGGGTCTGGTGGCACCGCCTGAGAGATAGTTATAAGCTTAACATAAATGGATCCTGCATTATGGGTTGAATTAAATGTGGGGGAATGGTGCTAAACACTCGAGGGGAAGTTATTCTAGCCTTTTCTGAGACATATCGCAACAGTGAACCTCCTCAGGCTGCGGGGAAATCTATGCTTACGGTTTTGTCGCTTTGTAATTATAAGAACCTATAGATTTCCCAAGTGGAGACTGATTCTTTAACCCTCCATGATAATCTTCTTAGAAGACATGTTACCCCTTCGTTCATATCATATATGGTTTGAATGTTTCTAACTCTACTTAACAGCAATATAAAGGTGGCTCACATGTAGAGAGAGGCGAACAAGGTGGCGGACTATCTCACTTCCATGGTGGAATTAGGGTTAAATATATTCCCCAACACAAATAAATTCAAGCCAAAGGGATTGAATATGATTAGAGGAGATGCTCTGGGTCTCCATTATTTTAGACCCCCATAGGCTTGTTTACATCCTTTTTTCCATTCTGCTCTCTTCCTTTTCTTTACTATTGGATTATAATTAATAAAAATTTGAATTTCGATGGATGAAATTTCCATGTGAATGTTTCTATAAAATTATTTGATTTATTATTTCTATATTTTTTCAAGATTATGTTTAATTAGATTATGTTTCCATTATACACCTTTCTTTAAGGTTTATTCTTGTTTACACAAAATATCTCCAGTTGTACACTTCCCTATATGGACCATATAAGATCACCCATTTCATACGTTTTATTTTCCAAGGATTCCAAGATGTATATTATGACTAATATGTAGGGTTATGAAAGGATATTAATGTTGTTGTCAAAAGATTACATATATTTTATTTTATGTTTTAAATAATAATATAATATTCATGTATGTAATTTATTTTCCAAGACAACAAAGAAGATCGTTCCTTTGTGATCTGACACCTGTATCTATGCCAGTGTAATAAAGTAAGACACTATCTCCAAGAAACTGGGGTTATGTTGTCGCATTTGGTATTAGTGAAAGGATAATAGTAAAAATGGAAACTAAATTTAGATAAGAAATATTAGAGAACATAACCATATGATAAAATCAAGGACAAAATGGAAGACAGTTCTATCATTTTTATAAGGTAGAGATTACGTGGGTCTTCTAAGAAATACAAATTAGTATAGACACTATAAGTGGGAATAACTATGAAACATATATACATTGGGGTAAAAACTCTTACAAGGTGTGTTGGGCCTGACTCAACATAACCTGGTAGATGATAACAGGAATTACTTCCCTCCTTTTTCAACACTCTCAGAGGATATACTTAGGAGAATTCACTTTTTATTTAAAAACCATAATGAAGGATTTAAAACTGAATACATCCCTAGAGAAACCGTTTTAATGATTATGATAATAACTATTCATATAGTTTTAAATTTATGATAACTGTTTTTCTAGTTTTAGAAATATACATTATTATATGATATAACATGGTGTATGTCATCATAACAGGATTGGTAATGAGCACTCCAGGAAATATGGCTTCAAAGGGAAGGATGAGATTAAGTGTATAGTTTGGAAAAATATGGATAATGGGAAGAATGGAAAGAAGTATTTTCCCATATGTAATCCTTATGGAAATAATCACCCAGGTACATAGTTAAAAGGAATGAAAGTTTGATAAAAGTATGGAGACAATGAACAACTTTCATGGGATTTCAAGGATAAGAAATAGGTTTCTAATGTACAATTATTCAACTTCTTGGTAATGTAACACTATACAAATCAAAGACTCATGCATCAAATCAGTATACCCAAAAATAGGTTAATGGATCATGGTCAATATTATGCTACTACAAAAGATAAAGAATAATGATTAATGTGATTATTATGGATTTAATAATTATATAATTTGAGGAATTTATCAATAGTGTAATGGTTATAAGAATTATAGAATATATATGGATTGTACTGGAGTACTATTTCAATAAGGATTTTAGATTTTTTGGTACTAGGAATAGTGGATTTGTAGAAAGTATTAATTTTAAGAAAACAAATGATTAAGAGAAATATAACCATAAATATGTTCATGATACTAAGAAAATGATGTTAGAATAAATAGATGATTATTTTGGATAAATAATTTTAGATAATACTGACTATATTGGAACATATTAATGTTTTTTTGAAAAAGTTATTTGTGCCATCATTGACAGAGTTTAAAACATTATTGGATTTAAGAAGTATATCCAATAACCATTGTTCTACTCAAGGAATATGGATGTATGAATTTTTTTAGTAATCTATTATTGTAATTAATGTTATTACCATGTTCCAATGGAATACATGTTGAAGGTATTTGCATGTTTGGAATGTGACAAATAAGAGCTCCTTCATGTTATGAATAGTTTAATGAGAAGAACATTTTGGAAAATTTAATCATTTATGAAATGGTTTATGTTGATAATTTGAAACAGTATTAGAGGATAACATATTAATTCACCCTATGATGAAACTTGTTCTATGAAATGCTAGATAAATTGTAAAAGACACAACCAAAGCGTATGATTGTGTTTATATAAATGTATCGAGTAATATCATTTCCTTACATTATTATAGATGGAATGAATTTACCAACTCTAGGAAATGGGTATAAAAACAAAAAAATTATTTTTTGATGAACTGATGGTATTTTAATTCATTGTAGATATATGGATTTAAGGACCTCAATTTTCCACTGATCTTTCACTTGTTTGTGATTGAATACCTCAATCAGTCCCTAAAATTTTTTTATGTTTTCCCTCCACATACATATATTTACATTCCACTAATATTATACTATTTTAATGCTTAGTTTTGTTGAAACCATGTCATTTTTATTTCTTAAATACAAATAATATGTGTTATTAACCATATTTTTGATGTGGTTTTTTTAAAAAATATATTTTCCAATATCAAACTCTTGATTACTGAGATCAAGTTGTAATTACTAGGACACAATTTAATTAAGGTGGGGAGAATGTAACCGCCCAATAATTTAAAATATTTATCTTTTTAAAGAAACTTAATATATTCTATAGCTTGTAATGCATTCCACACATAGATAGATTTTGTTAAATTCAAGAGAAAATTTCATTGATATTCTGTGTTATATGAAAGTATAAGTTATATAAATAAATATATTACTATAATATTATTATTTTATATAACAAGATATAACATAACCAATAAATTAGAATTCATGAATAGAATTAACCAGATTATAATATTTAAATATATTCTATATAAATTTAACATTCATCTTATGTGACTTTTATAAAAATATATAAGAAACAAAATCCAATTTTATTTATGAAAAATATTTTTTTAAAAGGTTAATTTTACCTCCCTTTAATGGTGCACCTATTTGAAAATAAAATTTTGGAAATTTAATAAACATTATTGTTAAAAATAAACAAAATTTTTTAATTTTTAATGTAAATATAATCTTAAGGTGAATTTTTTGTATTTTTTTAGAAGATCTTTTTAGTGAATAGTGAAAAATACGGCCTTGATGTTGACGACGTGATTTTCATTTATATAATTATTAAATATTAATTTGATAATTAATTTCTGAATAGATCAATAAAAAATATATTAATATATTTTATTTTATTGGAATCATTTTCATATTGAAATTAGATAAAAAAACATATTGAAATGATGAACATTTCCTTTTACCCGCCTCCTCGCCATGTCTACGAGATTACTATTAAAATTAATCTACCTACTCCTATAAATTGAATTTTGAATAAAAGTCATAAAAAATGGTAATCAGTATGATATTTGTATTTGAGTAGGATAAAATTATTATTTTTTGGATATTAGGAATAGTGACATTAGTAATAATTTATTTGGTCGATGTAGCATACTCAAGAGGGGATGAATTGAGTATCTATAGAATTTTCTATTAAAAATACCACTTTAAAAGATTCCCCAATAAAAAATAATGCATGCCAATTAATCATGTTAATATAGTTATGATAGTTTGTCTATTCAAATAATTTCTTAGATGATTGATTAATTATCAGTAATATCAATGTGAGTTATTGATATAAATTTTAAAGCTACTCTAATCGGAAAAAACAATTATAACTTCTATCCAAGACTAACAATAAAAGTAAAATATATTTTTCTGAAATATAAAATAATGAAGAGAAACCAAATTAAAATACATGGTAGATAAAACTATTTGTTCAGCATCAAGTTGAGACATAATCCACTCCACTTGGTGATCACATACCACCAACTATTTTATATTAATAAACATGACCCAAACCCTGGATCAGGGTAAACAACAGTACACATCACTATCCAGGTCACACAATGTATTCCACTATTCCTCATGGGAATAAACTATCATGTCACATAGGGACCTCTTCCACACTTATCTATGGGAGTAAAAAAATTTAAGAAGATCTGAGATGATTTATATCTAGTATCCTTTAGTTTAGTACATGAGACACTGTGTGATTTGATACAGACAAACACGATGCTTGAAAGATAAAAAATAGAAACAAAATTGACCAAAGATGATTATAAAAGAATTAGAAATTATCTGAGTGTTTCTCTATGCAGTTCCGGACTTGTAGGATGATGTAGATCCAAGAGTCGAGTCCTCTTATGAAAAAATGAGTATCGTGAGTCTCATGCTATGATTTCTAGTTCGATGACATAAGATATGTAGCTCATGTTATTCTTTGAATTGGTACTATTGAGATGTTTTAGGCACTAATATATGGTTGTTTAGACTTTTTTTTGGAATTGAGTGTGCTTTGATTGTACTTTAGTAGTATATTGGTGAATGCATGAGATATCTTTTCAAACACTCTCTCTTCTCATGCTATGAGTCTCATGATCCTGTATTTATTTCGGGGTGCATCTTTTGGGGCTGACAAGATACATGTATTCTGAACCTCGTACCTCGTACTATCAGGTGAAATGTCTATAATGAAGCATTAATTATGTCACTTCCATTAAATGACTCAAATTTGAACATAAAAAATTTAATAGAAAATGACAAACCCGATTAAATAATGATTTCACAGATTGTCTTGAAATGATGTCCCTGGAAATGGTGTCACTAGGAAATGGTGTATTCTCTTTTGTATTTGAGTGGTGAGACAGTCACGATGCAGTAGTTGCATTGAGATCAGGAACAGGTAGCATATATGACGTCTCAGGATCATGATGTCCGAGGTAATAGTGTCATGTCCTTTGTGAAAAACATTAATAGTGTCTTGGTGATGGTAAAATGGAATATATTGTCATAGACATTATGAAATTTGAAACTAGATTTGGTTTCTAAGTAATTGGGTTAGGATTACGGTGCTACGGTCTCGATGTTAGGGACTTTTCAACAATCTAGAACTGGTGGAAGACTAATGGTTTCTCAGTCTTAGCCAAATATGTATAAACTATCTTACAAAATAATATTCACAGAATTAATTATACTTAATCATTAATATAATAAAACATTATTGAAGAAGATCGAATATAGTTTACATTATTGAAACATGATTTATAATATTCTGAATCAGGATCTTGTGAATGCTTATCCCACTAGTTTTAAACATTAATGTATAGGGAAACAAACAATATCCAAACATGATTTGAGATAGATTTAAACAAGTTTAAGATGATTTGTGATAGGTTAAGCATGGGTAAAATGATTTTTGATCATTAAAACACGATAAAAAAATGAGGATTCCAAAAATCTCCCCCAATTTGGTGATCATAAATCATAGGATTTATTTGTCTATTCATATTATTCTCCCCCTTTTGGGATTATAAATAAAATATAAGAAGAAGAAAATATATTTGCAATGAAGGTATGTAACTGAATAAAAAACATTAGTGCACATTGTATTATATAGATAGATAGAGGTCATTACAATCATGTGGAAAAAATACAAAACAACCCTATCAAAAAGACATCCTTCACTTATTTCAAGGTCATTAGTCTTTTCTTTTCCCTTAGATAAATCATCATGAGGTGACACAAGAGGATAAGTAGACCTTGGAAAAGGGATTGAACCAATTGTGAGAAAAGGAAGAGGTAATCAATCAAAAACAGAAGGCACCAGAGTGGGTTTGGTGGAAGGCTTAGGCAAGGATTGGTCTAGGATAACAGGTCTGATTTTGATCAGAGCCTAAGATACAAACATATAGGAAGAAGCAAAAGTAATGGATGAGAAAGGGGTTGAGCCAGGCTTCCAAGGTGCAGCTACAAGATCAACAATAGCAGTGCATTTCACATGAATATAATGCTTCAACAACTTAATGAAATTAGTAATGATCTCACCAGCATACTACATTGCCTTTTCAAAATCTTGTTTGTTCTCAAGGAACATGTCCAACAGAGGAGTGAAATCTTTCAGTTTTTGGACTTCATTCTTGAAGCCATGATTCACATGAGTAATTTTCAAATTCTATACAAGGTACATGAAATAATTGTCCAGATCCTTCTTAGAGTAAATCATATTTTAGTAGAAATAAACATTCTTAGTAATTTCATCATGGGAATCATTAGAAATCATTGAGTAAATACTCACTTTTCAAGTACTCGGCCACTATTATTGATTATAGTAGATAAAAATTCCATTTCAAAACCACTTAAAACTAACTGATGTTATTCATTAATAATAGTTCAGATCAGATCACTATCTATAGGCTGAGATGGCTTTCAATAGGGAGTTCAAGCTCTAATGGTTGATGTAAGAGACTTACTCTGATTTAGAACATTCTATAAACATCCCTTGTACTCATCAGTTATGTTATTAAGGACAAAAACATGATCACACATTTCATTTACTATCTTGATGTTTCTCTATGCCACTTTTTTGTAAATTGATGTCATATTTTGTTGAATTAGAGATGCAAATTTTTATTGAATCTGATCACCAACATCCTCCACATGATGAACAACAGGAGTCTTTTAATTTTATAACATTTATGTATATCATCAAATTTAGATCTGAGAGACTTCGCCTCAGCAATCCACAACTTTTTCTCAATCATATCTTTTTATATTTCATGAAGAATTATTGGTTGAATTTTCCATGTTATTTTCTATTAATGAAAGGAATCATCTCTTTCACTGAGATTTGTCACCGGAGAAAATTGTGAGTTCATGATATTTTTATATTTATCTAACAATGTATCTCAAAAAAATTTTAGATCACTGTGACTCATAGAAACAGATGGTTCTTGTGTAGGTTCAAGAATTGGAGTTGAGACAATTTTAGGATCCTTAGTAGAGATTACTCTTAGAGAAGAAACAAGTTTGAATTAAAACAAAATGGAAAGATATAGGCCTTTAACTAAGGCCTATTGATTTTTGTCCACATAAAAGTATATAGGAAACTAATACTATGTATCCACAGTTAATTGATCAATAGGATTTTGAACTTGAACACTTTCTAGACAGGGGTGTTATTCCCCCTCAATAGGTGAATCTCTTATGGGACCAAGATATTCATCCCCTTGACATATTTCTAAATTTTTATCTCTAATAGGCTCACCCATTTCTATTATAGAAAGCTAAAATTCATGTTCCATTATTTCCTTAGAAGATTGGATAATTTTAGGATCATATTGTTCTTTTAATTAATCCTCAATAGTATCTTCTTCCTCAATACCAGGTTCTTCTTCAAAATGATTATCAGGAACAACTTGTTCTTTTACTCTAGTAGATGGTTATTTTCTAAATGAAGGTTATTCTAATTAATCAATACTTATTTTAATAACAAATACATCATTTTCAACTGCAATATTTAGAATCGGTACACCATTGTATGCTTTTTCCAAGACAGTTCCTTCCTTAGGTGCCACAACTCAGTCTCCTACATCTTCATACAAATAAACCTTATCTAGTTCCAAACAAGGATCAAATGTTTTCTAAGGTTATAAAGGATTCTCAATTGGATTAAACATTTCATAAAACCTTTCAATTTCCTCCACCTAAGAATTTTTTCAAGGATTCAATCATATTTTCACCATTCTGATTGTATGCTTTGAGATACATAACTCATAATCTTTAATGACTTCTTCAAGCGGGTCAACTACTCCTTTAATAGACAGCATTGTAGAGATAAATATAAAATAGAACAAATAGGTATAATTCGATGTTGTATTGATCAATTCACACATGTGTTGTATAATATACTTATATAGATTAACCTTGTTCCCATTTTGCATAAGATTTATAAAGAATACATTTTGATACATAAGAGTAAAATAATCCCATTTTCTTGGACAAATATGATTTTGGATAAACATAAATAGAAACCTTGTCCCACCATCCAACTCAGCAGCAATTTCCCTTCTTTTCTTCTTACATCCATTCAAACTTCCTAGGAGATATTCTAAGATAAAAACATCACTAGGATGAGGAGGACCTCTTTGGTAATCCTCAAATATTCTTTAATGAGGTATCCCTAAGAAGCCAGCCCATAACCTCGAAGAAAAAGTACATATATGACCCTTAATATAGCTTATTACTACAAATTAATATTCAGTGTTGAATGAAAAATGGAAATAATGAGAAAACTGAGGAACATGTTTTGGATAAATCTTCTATTTCTCTTTTTTGAACCAGTTCATCTATCACTACTCTTCCAGTACTTTAAAAACTAGTGACTCACTTGTTCGAAACCACTTTATATAGAATTCTTTTTGAAGTATTACTTTTCTATCGACAGGATTTGGATTCAACGTTCCTTAATGAATTACTTTCGGTGACCTTTTCACTTTCTTCTTAGATCTGCGCTTATCTGGAGTTGATGTAGATGGTCGCTATATTATGGGAATTCAACATGGGTTCGAGAGAGATTAAAGGATGAAAAGGGACTAACTTTTTGAAAGAGAGGTGTTTCAGTTTTGAAAGAAGAAAGCTCGAGTGAATAAATGAGTGAAATATATAGGGTTTTTATCATTTAGGAGTTTTAATTGTTGAAAATTAAAATAACCAGCATTAAAACAATAAAATAATAGATACAATGATACATAAAATAAAATTCTAAAAATAGTAACTGAGTCATTACGGGGATACTGGAACAAGTTGTCACGGTATCATCATTATGGTGTAACACCAAAAGGTTTGACTATATCATTGAGACAATAAGTGTATGAAAGTAACTGAGAGGCAATAACTATGAGATAGTAAACATTAGAGCGTAAATTCAAGATATTAACTTGTGAAACCATGAATGTGAGACAGTAATTCCAAGACAGCGACTTGTGAAAACATTAATCATGAAATCGTAAGTTGTGAAATACTATATGTGACAAAGTTTTTTTGAGACTGTATGAACTTTTTATTAAGACTTATCATTCATAATTCATGTACGATGTAATTTATAATTTCATAATTTAATTGTTCAGTGAATATATTATCAAGATGATGTTAAGTTCTAACTAATTCCAAAGTGATATCACCTTTTTTATAATGATCTCTCAAAAATTGATGTCTTACATCAATATTATTTATCCTAGAGTGTGAAACAAGATTTTTTGAAATATTAATAGAAATTTTATTGTCACAATTTATAGTTACATGTATGATTTGATATCCATAGTCTAGTAATGTGTGTTTCATACACAAAATCTTCTCATAGAAATTACTATCCACTATGTATTCATCTTATGCAGCAGATAATGCAACATATTTTTTTCTTACTACACCATGACACTAGAAACTTCCCAAAAATGTGACATATTCCAAAGAATCTTTTTCTATCAAAATTACAACTACCAAAATCAGTGACATAATAGTTAAAAACTCATATTATTTTCCTCTAGGATAGAACAGTCTTAGATTGGTTATATGGTTGAGGTATTTTAAAATGATTTTAATAAAATTTAAATGAGACTCATTAGGGTTTTCTTGAAAGATAGAACACATATGTGAGCTATACATAATATCATGTTGGCTAGAAGATATGTAGAGTAAGATTCCAATCATTCTTCTATAATTGGTTTGATTAATAGAATTTCTATCTTCAACAAGATCCAACTTACAAGTAGTACTCATTGGAGTATCACTAATTTTAGTGTTCTCTAAGACATGTCATTTTAAAAGATCTTTAGTATATTTGATTGGATTTAAAATAATACCTTTATTATTTTGAATGATTTGAAACCCAAGAAAGAATTCTAGTTCACCCATTAAACTCATTGTTTCGGTGCGGATGTGTGTCGGGTTACGCTGTTCTGCCAGGACGCGTTCGCGCGTGCACCCGTCAACCCGAGGGGATGGGCGCGCGGCTTGTGGTCCCGCAGTCCCGCTTTCCAAGGGCGGGCGGCATTCGTCCCTTATTCAGGGGCGTCTGCTCCTTGATCGAAACCGGGATGATGGGATGTCGGCTCCTCCTTCCTTGGACGTCTCCTCGGAACTCGTCACCTAATCCGGGTCTCCCTCATAGACTTAAGAATGTTCGTGAATCTCGTTCCCGGCGCCATACCTTCATGGACACCAGTTAATTACGCTGCTTCTGCCCGGACGCTCCAAGGGGTCCGGTCGGGGCAGCAACCTGCGGTGAGAAGGCCGGGTGGCTCTGGGTGCTGGGGGCGTGTCGTAACACTGCGGCTCTGCACGTCTGTCTTCCGTCCCTAATAGGGCTTCTCGAAGGCATGATGGCCTGAGGCATCCCGTACTGGGTGCGGGGAACTGTGTCACCTGAGGTTTTCCTCAGCTTCCCATGTTTAACACGGGGTATGCCGCGAGTTTAACGTCCAGCGGGGACGGCATCGGACCGATCAACACGAAAAGTGGATCAGATGACAGAACCCCTTGCGGGGAACCTCCGACGCTGGGGCCAGCACATGGGCGGCTTCCCAAGTAACGTGGAGTGGAGTGAAGTGGCATGACCCCACCGGGATGTGGCGGCCCGGGTAAGGATCAGGATGGATGATGGAGTGAAGAGCTTGGACCCCATAGGGGCTTCCTACGTACCGCGCGTTGGCACGGATCAAAGTCAACGTAGTTCGGGTATATAGTTTAACGTCATGCTGGACGTCGGCAAGCCGACTCACGAAGAGGTCGAGGCCGCCGGGCGGAGGATTGAACCGAACCACCTCGCACAGAGGGGGATGGAACGGCCGGGTGGATCACAGTTTCACGTCATGCTGGACGATAAAAGGGGAAATGGAAAAGGGGGGCTGTGGGGAGGCACCGCGGAGATACATGCGGGCAGTCTCCCACAGGGGCGGATTCATAGGTGAATCGACGCAAGCGTGAACCCTGGAGGGGTCCACTGATGGACGAACCGACGTAAACACGACCAGGACAACCAGGTGGTGGGCTTGAACCTCGGGGAGGCTTCCTACGTACCCTGTATAGAAGACAGGGATCAAAGTCCACGTAGTTCATTCTGTCAGGACTTACGCACTTGAGGCAGCCCGGTTGCGGCAAAACTCAGTTGGAAGGGACTTGGACCGAAAGCAGAAGACACCTCGATCCCAGTCATACCCTCTACTGGCTTCGGCCGTGGGGAGGCGCAATGGAGATACACATGTGCAGCCTCCCACGAGAAACTAGGGGTTTGTAATACCCTGCCCCCGTAGGGAAAAGCCGCTCCCATTAAATCGCCCCGAAAGCGGGACAATCCCGACATCCCTGCAGAGACGAGCGGGTGGGGGCCACATCCAAACCGGGGGAGATCCTGCGTGCAGAGCACGGGATCAGATGGAGCGGACGGTTTAACGTCTTGCCGGACGAAGTACAGTTTAACGTCGTGTGTTGAGGACGAGGCGGACGGTTTAACGTCTTGCCGGATGAAGTACAGTTTAACGTCGTGTGTTGAGGACGAAACACTTGGCAGTTTAACGTCTTGCAGCGCGGACGATGGGGCTAGGCAGTTTAACGTCGTGCAGCTTGGACGGATGTGCAGTTTAACGTCATGCTGGACGAATATGCAGTTTAACGTCATGCTGGACGTATGCGCAGTTTAACGTCATGCGGGACGAATGTGCAGTTTAACGTCATGCTGGGCATAGGTTGCCGGACGAATGTGCAGTTTAACGTCATGCTGGGCATAGGTTGTCGGACGATGGGTGCATGTCACTTCGCACGAACCTGGAGGGCCGCACGGGAAGACAACGCACGGTGCGGGCACCCAGGATGAGGAGCATCGGGCGCCACGCAGGCAGGTGCCCTCAGGGGGTCGAGGGGGGCGACCCTGGCGGGTTGCGCGCAAAAGAGGAGCTTTGCGCGCAAAACCGCGGGTCGGCGTGCAAAAATGGCTGGCTGGCGCGCAATTGGGCCAGCCCTTTGCGCGCGGAAGGTTGGGATTGCGCGCACCGGGCTTCGGATAGCGCGCGGGGGCAACGGCTCATTCTCTAACGAATGGCCACTTTGAAAATGGGGGGTGCGCGCAATCGGGTCGGATTGCGCGTACCCGGGGGGCAATTGCGCGCAAGAGGCTTCTTTTGCGCGCAAAGGCCTTCGGGTTGAAATTTGTTCAAAGGAAAGGAGCCAAGGGGATTGCGCGCGAAGGCGAACCCCAAGGCTCTATTGCGCGAAAGAAAGGAGGTTACCTGAAGATCGGCATTGCGCGCGGAAGGGGTTGGATTGCGCGAACGAGCGACGCTTCGGATTCTGGCAACCTTCAAAACGTCGGGGGTCGCCTTATATATATAGGCAACCCCGGGCGCGGAATCCGGTCTCGGGCGCGCAATTCGCTTCGCGGGTGCGGAATCCGGACCCGGCGCGCAAAGGAGCCGCGCAGGCCACGAGCGCGCAACATAGCGCGCCGGCCCAGCGCATTGCGCGCATCCCGGGAGGATTGCGCGCCGCAGCTCGACTTTGCGCGCGAGCCTCTGAAATTTCGCGCAAGTCCTCCGTGCCCTCCGGAACGTGCCTCTGACTCCAAATATCACTTCGCTTTCCGCATCCGGAGCTTCGTTTGGGAACAACGGACTTTTCCGGCGTCTACAAAAGCCCCCCCTCGGAATCTGATCGGCGAGAGGTCGCAACGATCGGGTTCCGAGGGAGACGCCGGAATGCCGAAATCCTGGGCTGCGCGGGACTTAGGCGCGCGAAAAGGGGCGCCGGGCGCGAAATTCGCCGCTGCGGTCGCGCAAAGCGCTTTCCGCGCAGCGCAGACCCCGGCCTCGCCTATAAATAGGGGCGCTGGGTCCCGCGTTCCGTACTCTGGCCTTCCGCGCGATAAGCTCCAACGCTCTCGTGCGCGAAATTGCCTCTTCCGGTCGCGAAATTCGCCCGATCGGCGCGCAAAACCATCCGGATTTCGCCTGTCTTTGCGCGAAAACCCAGGACTTTGCGCGACAGTCTTCCCAATTGCGCGCCGTCCTCTTGGATTGCGCGCCAGCCTTCAAACTTCTCTACCAGCCTCGTCTGATCCCGCACGCTTCATCCCCTAACCCGCACGACTCCCGAAACTTCCGAGATGGCCGCGCACAGAGGAAATGAGGGGGATGCCGCCACTCGCAGGGCTGAGATGGCGACGAACGAGGAGGTTTACGGAGGCAAGGAGATTGTTTCCACCAATCAATCCTTGTTCAACTTACTAACGCCGGCCCAGAAGACATATCCCTTGTCGGACAACCTGCCGCTCTGGAACTTCGGCATCCTAGATGAGGTTCCGGTGCCAGGGTTCGAGATTGATGCGCCGCGGACCTGGGTGACCCGGGAGGACGAGCTTCTCTGCTATAACATCACCAACAATGGGCATCCTGCCAGGGAGACTAGGCACTTGGACGTCTACGTCCTGAACCCGAGGACGCGAACCATTGACGGGGGTGAGCCTACTGCGGAGAATTCTCCAGCCCTCTACTCGAGCATATATCGCCAGAGCGTCACGGACGACACCAAGGGCTGGCTGAAGGACTGGGACTTGCGGTCCGGGGGCAACTTCACCAGTGAGTGGGCCTGGGCGTTCTGGGTACGCCACACTTGCGATCACTTCGCAGAGGAGCTGCGGTACATCGGCCTGTTCGAGGCGGTGTGGACGTCGCAGTTCCACTTCTACCAGCAGTCCGAGCTCGGGCCGGAGATGTTCACCCGATGGTCTCCGGATACCAACACCTTCCATCTTCACCATGGGGAGGTCGGCATCGGTCTCTGGGACATCCACTGCATCGGAGGTATCCCGCTGGAGGGCTACCAATACGATGAGTTCCTGTCACCAAAGAACACCTGGGAGGACAGGTCACGGACTCCCATCCTGACCTGGCATTTGCTTGACCTGGCTACGCAGCGGCTCGGGATCAAAGACTTCCAGAAGGACATAGCCTACAAGGAATGGTTCGGCCAGTTCTTGGAGCATGACCCGGCGGTCAAGATGCCAGGCAGGGGGAAGCGGTGCCCGACCGCAGCTCAGAGGAGCCGGAACGGGTCGTACTGGCGGGTCCTGGAGACAGGTGACTACCGCTCATGGGGGTACCGCGTCATCGAGGCCCGGGACCCAAATGTCCGGTACGCGGCGTTCCTGGCCGCCTTTCTGAGTGGGTGGCTCCTGCCAGTGCGGGACGCGAGAATGGGCGTTCGCCCGGCGACACTGGCGATGGCAGGCGCTATGGCCGCCAACAAGAGATACAACCTCGGGGTCCCAGTGCTGGCGAGGCTGTATGCCATCCTGGGACGCATCTCACGAGGGGGGTCGCCACGAAGGATCTGTGGGCCCTTTCAGTTCTTCCACGGCTGGGTGGCTGCTCACCTCGGTGGGTACACGTTTCCGAACGCCATCATTCCTCCGGGCAACGGCCTGCGACCCTCCCTGCTGAACATCGCGGGGGTCGCTCCGATGACCCTAAGTGAGGAGGGCATGCGGATCCGGATTGGCAATCATGCCAACTTCAACTTCAGTCCGTTCCCCACTCCCGTCGGCCAGATGATCGACAACGGGCAGGGTCCGTTGGAGCAGCATGAGTACTTCCTGAACATGCGGGGCGGGGTGCTCGTGGCTCGGATCGACGGGAAGGTGATCTGCGAGCCTTACGTGCCGACCTGGTTCGCCAGGTAGTTCGGGTGCCTTCAACGGATGCCGAAGAGGGTATTCACTGCTGTCCGGGAGGAGACGAACCCTGGCGTCCTTCGCCAGATGTGGCTGATGTTTGCCGCTTTCGGCTCTGGCGACGTCATCACTCTCCCTCCTACCGGAGTTGACGCAGGCTTGGCAACCGAGTACGCCGAACACTGGGCCATCACGTACCCCGAGGGGCTCTTGCGGAAGCTAGTTCGGCGGCTCGAGGTTACTCGTGCGGAGACCGGGCGTCAAGGAAGGAGGCAAGGCGCCGCCACACGGGGGAGAACGGAGGCGCGCCAAGCAGCGGAGCCGGCGCGGGCAGGGACTTCGGCGGCGGGCACATCACGAGATGCCGCCAGGACCTCAGCGCCCAGAGAGGGGGCACGTACGGTGGTCAACGAGCGGCCCGGGAAGCAGGTGAGACGTCTGCTCGAACCTTCCCATGATGCGGTCTTCCCGGCGCTGTGGTCGGCCTGGATGACTCTGCGGCAGTCACTGGGGACCGACGCCATCTGGCGAAAGATACTCAGGGAAGGAATCTATCTGCCAGAGGTCGGGCGCCTCCGGATTGCCGACAGAGTGGACTTCAACCGGCAGTACGCATATCTGACGGCCATGGACGAGTACGCGCGCCAACGTGGTCAGCGCGCGGAGCCATCCCTTCTGGTGAAGGTGATGCTCGGTCTCGAGCCCGCTCCGGAACAGATGCCGCCGGAAGAAGATGACAGTAGCAGCGACTCCGAAGAAGAGGAGGAAATGGGGGAGGATGAAGGCTCCGAGGGAAGATCCCATCAGGGGAGCCCACGGGAGAGCGGCGAGGTGGCCGGCTCTGACAACGTTGATGTCACTGAGCTCCTCGAGGTCCGCTTCTATCCCTACTCAATCTGCTTCATCCACTCTCTTATGCAGTTTCTAACCCATTTCTTCATCTTTCTCAGGAGCACACCGATGTCGGTCAGGCATCCTCAGCGGGAGTAGGAGAGGCGCCAGCAGGACAAGGCGGGGGCCAGACACCCATCATTGAACTGACAAGCGTTGAGGGGTCCCCTGCTGCAACTGTTCCTGCGGCGACCGGGATAGCGGAAGATGACGCTCCGAACCCCCGTAAGTCTCTCTACTTTACTGCTGGTGCTTGCCGTTGACGATCCGTGACTAACCATGGCATGCCCTGCGCAGTGATCTCAACACTGGAGGCTCATCGGGTTGCCGAACCCGGGCCATCCACGAGTGGACCAGTGGTGGACATGCCGCCTGCTCCGGAACAGGCTTCCCAAACCGAGCCGGCCCCACCAACTGCTGATCAAGGGGCTCCGGACGTCGGCGGTGCTGCCATCAGAGAGAGGTTGGGGGCTGACGAGGGTGTCAGCGCCGCTGGGGAGAGAGAAGAAGGTCGCCCGGATGTTGGGGAACCTATCCCTCGTGAGGACCTCCCAGGGGCGGACCCTGCAGCAGACCTGCTGGCTGCCTTCCCTGCCTACCGGCCTGCCGATCCCGAGGAGATGGACGACTCAGACACGGAGGCGGTCGAGGAGAGCCGGATAACGTGCCGTAGGGGGTGGAAGTGCATCCAGCGCTTCCTCAAGCGAGACCCATCGGAGTGGCTGGGGCGCATGGGATCACTTCAAACCTGGCTGCGCTTCCTGTGCGCCGGGGGAGCTGATGCTCAACGCCTCCATCTAACGGTCCGTGATTTCATGGACGAAAAGATGCGCGAGAGCTGCCGGCGTGCCGACGTCACACAAAGTCGGGACATGTTGGAGAGCACGCGGGCGCTCCTCGCGGCGGAGCAGGAAGTCCGGCGCCTCGAAGGGCAGGCGGCAGAGAAGGAGGCCTCCGTCGCAACGTGTACCGAGCTTGTGGAGCAACTAGCAGCCCAGCTGGTTGACGCCCAGGTACAGCTGACGGAGGCGGGCCAACAGATGGTCACAATTCAGGTCGAGCGGGAGCGTGCACAGGCCAGAATCGACGAACTGCGCGCTGCGACCGCCGACGAAGAGAGGGCACGCAGAGAGCGAGAAGCAGCTCTGGAGGCCACCAGCCAAAGGGTAGCGGCATTAGAAAGACTCATTCAGCACGCTAATCCCTAAGGGCTTTGTTTTGCCATTCCCAAAACATTTGCTTCCGCTACTTTGATCCATTTGTATGAATCAATATATTTATCTGCATCTTTTGGTTTAACATGCTCAACCACAATTCGTTGTCTTGCGGGAGTGTTAACCAAGCATCAGGCATCCATAATTGGGCCTGGATTTCTGGAGATAAAGAGGGAGGTCATTCCTAGGAAAGGAGACCTCAGACCTAATCAATGTATCATCCCCCCCAACTTGTTCCAACACACGAGCGGGAAAATGCTAGGGGCGTTGAGATTTTATCCGAACATAGGGAAATGAGAAAGGGTGAATCGCGTGTCCCGAATCCGGACATCCACAACGGTCGGCCTTCCAGGAAATGCCCAAGACGGTAGGCGGACAGTGGATCGACCATAACAACTGCAATAGACGGACCGAAAAAGGCCATCATTCATATTGCAGGAGGCGGACCACATGTCATCATGAATACCGCTTTGGGGTTCCTTCAGACACAAGGGTGGAAAATCCAAATCAACAGGACATGCGAAGCGTGGGGCGAAGTGACGATTTGTTCGGACAGAATCCAACGCTCTCAAAATTGCGCCACCGTGGGGAAAGCGTATTAGGTGAATGCACTAATCTGGTCGTGAGTCACCTCAATTCTCAAACAGCACCTCTATGACGAGGAAACCGTCGCTTCCCATCCTTGCGATGGGGCATCCCGAGCTGAATCGGGGAGAATATCACAACTGCACCACTCTACCCGAAGTCAGGCCAGACGGCCGGCGACGAGGAGGGGCGGGACTTAACGATCCCTGAGGCTGGACCCGAGTTGGAATGCCCGGGCGTTCCTACGTACTCCATCAGGCTGGAGATCAAGCCACACGTAGTTCTGAGAGTGCAGTTTAATGTCATGCAGGACGTGGAACCCCGTTTGGGGAGATCTTAGTCTAAGGTCGTAGAGCTCGGACCATGGGGCTAGATCTTAGTTTAAGGTCTTAGAGCTCAGACCATAGGGCTGGAGGATCTTAGTTTAAGGTCTTAGAGCTCGGACCATAGAGGGAGATCTTAGTTTAAGGTCTTAGAGCTCGGACCATAAGGAGAGATCTTAGTTTAAGGTCTTAGAGCTCGGACCATGAGGGGAGATCTTAGTTTAAGGTCTTAGAGCTCGGACCATAAGGGGAGATCTTAGTTTAAGGTCTTAGAGCTCGGACCATAAGGGGAGATCTTAGTTTAAGGTCTTAGAGCTCGGACCATAAGGGGAGATCTTAGTTTAAGGTCTTAGAGCTCGGACCATAAGGGGAGATCTTAGTTTAAGGTCTTAGAGCTCGGACCATAAGGGGAGATCTTAGTTTAAGGTCTTAGAGCTCGGACCATGAGGACCTCAAAGTACGCCGCATCGTGATCATATCCCCTGGATATGCGAAGATGCACTGAGGGATGGTGTCAAGAGTGTCGAGGTTTCGCCTGGTCAGAATGGGGGGTGGAAAATGTGAATCATGCGGCCATTCATTCAAGGACTGGGGGCACCGGCGTAACGATATGGGAATACTGCCGACCGTGGCGGAAAGGCAGCATCACATCGCACTAACCGTTGGTGGAATGAGGCAGAAAACGAGCATCGACCGCTCAATCGCAGGATTCATATCGATTTGCTGCCCGAGGCCATTGGGGGTACCGGCCCGAGTCGGTGGGAGAGCACTGAGGCATTGTGTCCGAACCGTTCACGGGCGCTCCACCCAGGGCGTGGACGATGGGTCCGAATGAAAGGGAGCACGAAGCCTGAAAAGCGGAGGAAACCTGACCAAGCGGATCCTGACCCTCCTGGCAATAAACCAGAGTACTCTTGACACCGGTGGACCACTGCAAGGGGTCGGGGAACACGCCTTGAGGGTGACCTGAAGGCGGCGGATTCCCCAGAGAAGGGGGAATCTCTAAGAGGTGGGGGGCTGGACCCGAAGTTTCAAACATCCGGGCGTTCCTACGTATCCCATAAGGATGGGAATCAAGCCGCACGTAGTTCTTGAAGCGCGGCGCAACACAATCGGGCACCAGCGCGGGGAAGAGTGCGGGTCTGACCCTCGCACACAAAAGGAGCGGCATTTGATATTTCTTGTTTGTCCTTAAAGATGAATGGTTTTTCTTTGTGCGGCGACATGCCTGTGATTGAGAAATCTTTGGCGTCGCCACAATAATCAAGCCATGGAAGGCATTGATGAATGGCGTGGTCATTAACCAGCGCCCAACATGAGTGTCCCCTGAGGAGGACATCACGATGCAGTGCCGTTTCTCATCGGGCGGCCAAGACGATCACAGTTTACGGTCGTGTGGTAGGACCAGACAACATAGTTTAAGGTCGTGTGGTTCGGACCATGGAGGAATCCGCTTATTGCGGTACGGCGGACACGGCGGAGGTGGGAACATACCCAGCCCTGCGGTCACGCACGATTCCAGGAGAAGAGTCTTGGGATAGGGGTCTGCATATGTCCATCACCCGAGGGGCAGAGATGCTAGCCTCCAGGTATACTGGGCCCAGAACGCGATTGTTTGGGCGACTCCTTCCTCCTTATGGGGACGAGGGTCCAGCCACGCACGGCCCTTAGGGAGGACATCCGCATATATCCTTGGTGCTCAGATCATGGGAGCCTCGAACGACATCATTACCCTGGTTGGTCTGCCTAACGTGTAGAGGCGTACTGGAGGTCAGTATGAAGAGAGTGTCGAGATTCCACTACAACGCATAAAGGCGGAGTGTGATGAGGACTGCGCAACCAATGTTCAGAGCCTGAAAGAGCCGACATGGCGATCAAGGATGTTGCTGACGTATTCGCAACACAACATCCGATCGCGTCAGCCTAAGACGGGGCAAGCAAACGAGCATCAACCGCTCAATCGCAGGATTCATATCGATTTGCGGCCAAAGACCCGTCGGGAAATCGACCCGGAGCGGTGGGAGAGCACTGAGGCATCGTACCCAAACCGCTAACGAGGATCCCTTTGAGTGAAGGCTCGAACAAGAGGAAGCGCGGGGCCTGACAAGCAACACAGGACTTGTCGGGATTGAATCTGACACTACGAGTCATAGACCGAAGTACCCAAAACATGTTAACAGATCTCCGGAAAGGGTCGGAGGACTCACCCTGAGAGCAACCGAAGGGGGGAAGATCCCCGTGATCAACCAAGAGACGGGGCTGGACCTGAAACACAAGCGTCCAGGCGGTCCTACGTATCCCATAAGGATGGGAATCAAGCCATACGTAGTTCTGGAGAGGCAGTTTAACGTCATGCAGGACGAAAAGAGAGAAAAAGGAAGGGGGGAGCAGAAGGCATCCCCAAACGTGGGGGGGGCGTACATCGTGACGAGCAAACCGACGTGAATGAGGGCGTAGCCCCACGCTCACACCATACGCCGCACACCCGGGGGCAACTGGGCCAAGGGCCCGAGATGGGATGGATATTCCCAAAAGATGGGGCTGGGCCTGAAACATGAAGGTTCAGGCGGTCCTACGTATCCCATAAGGATGGGAATCAAGCCATACGTAGTTCTTGAGGGGCAGTTTTACGTCATGCAGGACGAATGCTGAACAGTTTAACGTCTTGTAGCTCGGACGTAGTGCAGTTTAGCGTCATGCAGGACGAAGCACTTGGCAGTTTAACGTCTTGCAGCGCGGACGAATGTTGAACAGTTTAACGTCTTGTAGCCTGGACGAATGCAGTTTAACGTCGTGCAGGACGTAGTGCAGTTTAGCGTCATGCAGGACGAAGTGCAGTTTAGCGTCATGCAGGACGAAGCACTTGGCAGTTTAACGTCTTGCAGCGCGGACGAATATTGAACAGTTTAACGTCTTGTAGCCTGGACGAATGCAGTTTAACGTCGTGCAGGATGTAGTGCAGTTTAGCGTCATGCAGGACGAAGTGCAGTTTAGCGTCATGCAGGACGAAGTGCAGTCAGGCAAAGTACTACTTGAGGAACCTAGCGTTGGTGGGAGGAGTGACACGCTCACCATCCATAGTTGCTAGGGAGTACGCGCCATTGGGATAGACCTTGTGGACAACAAAAGGTCCCTCCCACTTGGGCTCCAACTTGGGCGGCTTCCTGCCGGGGATCATCGGCGCTCTTAGGGCTAGCACTAGATCACCCTGCAGGAAGGAGCGGAGGCGAACCTTCTTATTGAAAGCTCGAGCCATTCTGCTTTGATGCCTCTCCAAGTTGTGCAAAGCGCGAAGTCTATTCTCATCCAGTGCTTCCAACTCGACTAGACGGGCTTCAGCAAATCTGTCCGGCGCTTGCTGGTCGTAGACCGCAGTGCGCAAGGACGGCAACTGGATCTCGATGGGCAGGACGGCCTCAGCTCCATACACCAGGGAATAAGGGGTCATCTGGGTGGAATTGCGAGTCGTCGTCCGATAAGCCCAGAGGGCGTTGGGGAGCTTGTCCGGCCAACTCTTCTTGTTCTGACCAACCATCTTTTGCAGAATGTTAGAGAGGGTTTTGTTAAACGCCTCGATCTGTCCATTCGCCTGCGCATGATAGCGAGATGTATGGTTCGAGCGGATGTTATACTTGGCGTACAACTTCTTCAACTCGGCTGCTCGGAAATTGGTTCCGTTATCCGTGAGGATAGCGTGAGGCACTCCAAATCGATAGATGATGTTGGAGGTCACGAAGTCAGCGATCGAACAGGATTTGACCTCTCTGAGCGGAATCGCTTCTGCCCATTTGGAGAAGAAGTCCGTGGCGGTCAGAATGAACCAGCACTGGCGAGCTGTCGCCGGCGGGTAAGGTCCCACAACGTCCAGACCCCAGACTGCAAAGGGCCAGGAATACCTTGTGGTATGGAGAGGCTCCGGCGGCCGATGCACAAAGTTCGCGTGAACCTGGCACGCATGGCACCTCTTGGCATACTCGATGCAGTCATGGATCATAGAGGGCCAGAAGTATCCCAACCTCCGAATCCGGTGGGACAGCTTCGGCCCAGTCTGGTGGGCGCCACATGAACCGGCATGAACCTCTTGCATGACTCGTGGGATCTCAACTCCCTGAAGGCAACAGAGGAGAACACCATCAAATCCGCGTTTGTAGAGGATCTGCTCCAGGCCGGGACTGCTCTGGAGGACGAACTGCGATGCGCGGCGTCGAACTCGCTCGCGCTCGGCCCGATCCGATGGAAGAATGCCATGTTGGAGGTACTCAACCAAAGGCGTCCTCCAATCAGGGGCTGATCCGACTGTCACATCTGGGGTACTCGGGGCTCCGGGCATAGGGGCAACCGTGGTGAGATTACCTACCAACGGGCCGCGATCTCCTTCCGGGATAACAGGAGCGATGAGCCTACGGCGCGTCACGCGGATGATCAGGTTGTCCTGTTCAGGCTCCGCAAGTGACGCAGCGAGGCTGGCCAAAGCATCTGCTTGACCGTTCTGCGACCGGGGAATATGGACAATTTCTGGCCGAGAAGGGAACCGGGCCATCAGCAGGAGGGTGCACTCCAGCAATGGCACAAGTTCCGGCTTCCTGACAACATAGTCGCCATTGATCTGCTTAACAACCAGCTCGGAGTCCCCTTTCACACACAGATGGGGCACGTCGATCTCGAGAGCTAACTCAAGGCCGGTGATGAGGGCATGGTATTCCGCCTCATTGTTGGTACAACCCTCTGACAATAGGAAAGAGTATGGCAGCACGGCTCGCTCCGGGGTAATGAAGACGATGCCCAAGCCCACTCTGTTGAGCTTAGGATTATCGAGTCTTCTACCGGTGGGGCTCCGGGAGGCACCGTCAAAGTGCATCTGCCAGCATGGATCGACTCGATCAACCGAGAGAATGGTCTCATCAGGAAAGCCTAGATCCAGCGGCTGATCCGCGGAGGTCGGGTGAGCTGCCAGAAAGTCTGCCAATGCTTGCCCTTTGATGGCCTTCTGAGACACATACATGATGTCGAACTGCTGGAGAATCACAGCCCACCGCGCTAGGCGGCCAGTCAACATAGGCCGGCTCAGGATATATTTCAACGGGTCTACCCGAGAAACCAACTGTACCTCATGGTGCTGCAAGTAGTGCCGTAATTTCTGTACGGAAAATACGAGCGCCAGGCAGCTCTTCTCGATGGGGGAATACCTAACTTCCGCATCGAGGAGCATGCGACTGAGGTAATAGAGGCTATTCTCTGTTCCCTCGTTGTTCTTCTGGGCGAGAAGGGCACCCAGGGACCGTTCCAGGGCGGTCACATAAAGGACCAGCGGCTTTCCGGATACGGGCGGCATCAGGACCGGAGGTTGAAGCAGGTACTGCTTAATTTCCTCAAAAGCGGTCTGACACTCTTTATCCCATACATAGGTGGCACCTTTCTTCATGAGCCGAGAAAAGGGCTTACACTTTCCGGCCAGATTCGCGATGAATCAGCGTATGTAGGCTAAGTGGCCTTGGAACCCTTGCAGTTCCCGGACGGTACCTGGGGGAGGCATCTGGCTAATCGCCCTGATTTTCTCTGGGTCGATCTCAATACCCCGGTATCTTACCACAAATCCAAGGAACTTTCCGGAGGTGACCCCAAAGGCACACTTCAACGGGTTCATCTTCAGGCAACGAGACCGGAGGAAGCCGAACACTTTCTCAAGATCTTTGAGATGGTCCTGACGCTGGCGCGATTTGACAACCAAGTCGTCGACGTAGCATTCCACCAGTGTGCCGAGGATTGGCTTGAATATGCGGTGCATCGCCCGTTGATAGGTGGCACCTGCATTCTTCAGGCCGAAGGGCATGACCCGGTAGCAAAAGGTACCTTGGGGGGCCCTGAAGGCAGTGAACTCCTCATCCTCAGGGGCCATCCGAATTTGGTTGTATCCGGAGTATCCATCCATGAAGGAGAGGGCTTGGAACCCTGCCGTGGCATCAATCAACAGCTCTATCACTGGAAGGGGAAAATCATCCTTCGGACAGTGGCGGTTGAGATCGCGGAAGTCGATGCAGACTCTAATCTGCCCGTTCTTCTTCCTGACCGGCACAATGTTGGCCAGCCATTTGGGGTACTGAACTTCCCTCACGAAGTTGGCTTTGATAAGCTTGTCAACTTCGGCCTCAACCATGGCACCGTGGGATGGGTGCATCTTCCTGGGAGGCTGCTTGAACCCGCGATGGTTCGCCGGGAGACCAAGGCGGTGGACGGCTACCTGGGGATCTAGCCCCGGCATCACATCATAGCCCCAAGTGAACACATCACGGTGCTGCCTGAGAAAGTCCACGTACTGCTGCCGCTCCTCAGAGGGCATGGCGGCACTAACCAATGTGGGTCTTGGATCGGCCTCGGTTCCAAGGTTCACCTGTATTAACTCATCGACCGTGGCGGGGACGCCCTCCTCAAAGGCTGGGGGTGCGTCTTCCATATCCTCTCCACTCGGGGAGGGATCATCCACGGGAGAGACTGCGTTGGAAACTGCATTGGGGCTACCAGATCCTGCTGGGCCACTGGTGCTGGCGCGGGCGGTCGCGGCCATCTCATCAGGAGACTCGCGGACCGTCAAGACCATGGCGACGTCCAACCGGTGAATCGGGAGGACGTAGGCGTCATCCAGACTTGCCCAGGGATCGCTTGCAACAGCGACAGGCTCAACCTCACCTGCCAGGATCTGCTTATCCTTGCTCTTGTAATAGTCCGCGTCCAGATAGCGGGCTTCACATGAGGCAAAAGGAGAGGCATCTCCTTGAAGCACGCCTACTCGACCATTAAGGGAGTATTTGAGGCATTGGTGGTATGACGAGGGAACCGCCGCGTGAAGGTGAAGCCATGGCCTGCCCATCAATGCGTTATACGCAGTGTCCTGAGAGACTACCATGAATTCGGTGTTGGCAACCAAGTCACCGAACTGGGTCTTCAAACGTATCTTGCCGACCGGGGTTTGCTCGGTGCGGTCGTACCCCTGGATCCTGAGGTCGGAGGGAATCAAGTCATCCTCAGACAACCCCAATCTCCGGAGCGTCCGAGTTGGAATCAGGTTAATCCCGGACCCCGTGTCGACAAGACAACGCCGGACTTCAAGGCCATTGAACTGGCCAGTGACATACAGCGGACGGATGTGTCCCTGTATAGGAGGGTCTTCATCCTTACCAGAGAACGAGATAACTGCCTGACATTCGGCGTCTTCGATCGTTTCGGCGTGAAAGGCCTCTGCAGCCGCAACCTCTGTCTCAAACTGAAGGGGGCTTTTCAGGGCTTCAGCGAGTGCCTCGCGCATCTCAGATGACATGCGCAGAGCCTCAAGGATGGAGAGCCTTGCTGGGATGTCGGCCAAGTGCTTCAGGACATCATACTTTTTGGCCAAGCGCGAGCCCCTGGTTGCAGGAGGTTGTTCTGCGGTTGGCGGCATGACGGGCCTTGCCGGTTGGATCGGCGGCCGACTGGTACTTGGCGCATCTCGCTGTTCACTGGTCACAGTCCGGGAAATGGTCACCGTACTGGAGTCAGGAGGCCGGGATGGACTTGTGGCAGGGCGGAGCTGGTCGCGACGCGGCTGAGGCGGTTCTGCCTGGTCCCACACCACAAACAGTGGCGGAGGCGAATCCGTCATCCCCGGATGGGGGGCCTGCGCACGTTGAGCTCGATCTTGAGCCTGCTGCCTAGTCTCAGTGGCGTGCACGGCCTGGCTGGAGGTACCGCCGGCTGTGCCCCGGCGACTCCTGCTACTGCGGTTCTTCCGACGGTGGCGACGACCGGGGCCACTAGGGAGGTCCACCTGGTGTTCTTCAACGTCGGGAACCGAGAAGGGATTTACCAGCTCGACGGTATTAACCGAAGCGTACCCAATACCGTCATCAGATGAATCATCCATCACCGGGCGGATCCGAGGAGGGACCCCAATCTCCGGGGGCATGAAAGCTCCGAGAGTACGGGATAGTGGCGGAACCGGCGGGGCGCGCTCTTCCTTCTTGTGCTGCCGCCGTTTGCTCCTTTTGGAAGAGGCAGGCTGGGACGACGATGCCGAAGCAGCACCCGCAGGTTCTGGGGGCTCAGGATGATTCAAGCGCGCACGGATGATTCCATGGGCGCGAATGATCGTCTTGCGGGCCATCCAGTTTTTATACTTCTGGGACCCGCGGTCGGAGACCAGCTGCCATTCGTCCTCGTTGCCACTATCGTCATCTGATCCCACGAACACGCCCGCCACTTGTGCTGGAGCTGGGCCCAACCTGATTACATTGTTGTTAATCTGGTCTTGGAGCCAGTCCTTAAACACATAGCACCGCTGGATGGTGTGCCCCAGGGCTCGATGGTAGGGGCAGTAGTGGGGGTTATTCGTAAGATGTGCCTCCTCTGGCTTCCAACACTCAGGCAGTCGCACAATCCTCTGCTCCAGGGCGCTCCGGAAATAACCGGGGACCTGATCCTCATGGAATGAGTAAGTCAGGTGTCGCGGGCCCCTGGGAGCGTGGTCTTGACGAGGGGCTGGAGGGGCCGGCCGAGGGGGTGGGCCCTGATTATCTCGCCTGGGTTGCGGCGGTACATTACGCGGAGGGGCCGGCCGGTTCTGGGGCTGCCGCTGCTGGGCCGGGAACTGAGCCCGTGGAGGCGGATTCCTGTGAGGCTGTGGAGCTGGCCTCACCGGCAGCAGCTCCAACGGCCTGGGAGCCTCTATCTGGGCCACAGCAGCGGGCTCAGCCCTGCTGGCTCTCCTTGCAGGAATCATAGGAGGCAGCGGGTGTGCCTGGCTGGCCTGTTGCAGGGATTCCTCAAGACGTTGAGCTTTGTCTGAGAAGTCCCTGAACCCTCCGGGGTAATTTTGAGTGATCAGGGAAGGGACCAGCTCGGTCTTGACGTTCCCGACGCACATTGTCAGCAACTGCTCCTGAGTCAATGGCATGTCAAGGGAATACGTGAGACCCTTCCATCGGGCGACGAAGTCCGCGACTCGCTCATCAGGCCTCTGCTTGCACTTGAAGAGGTCTGCGATACTTGTCTTCCGGGTCGTGGAACTGAACTGGTAGAGGAACTGTCTACGGAGGTCCTCCCAGCTGGTTACCGACCCGACGGGGAGCTGGCTGTACCAGACAAATGCTGGCCCTTCCAGTGTCTGAACAAAGCAGCGAAGCTTAGCGGCCTCCTGCTGCGCCGGAGTCCCCAACATAGGCCCGCACCTCGAGTTGAAGTGGGCTAAATGCTGTGGCGGATCTCCAGTCCCGTTGAAGGGGGCGAAAGTGGGATTCCCGAATCCCGGAGGCGCCGGCATGTCATCCACCCATGCTGGGTAGGGCTTGCCGTCCGGTGGGATCGCCACCTGCCGAGTCTCCAAGGCTTCCAAGCGGGCAATGAGTGCCGCCATCGGATCGTCCGGACATGGGTTCCAGTCCTGACGAGGATCTCTAACCACGAGCGCATTGCATGGCCCTTCAATCGGGTCGTCGACCGGGTCGTCGAACTCGGCAGCTCGTGGGATGGCGGGCGGAGCGGCCCTTGGGGCAGCGGGAGGAATCCGAGCGGGATCTCTCAAGTAGTCACGCCGCTCGGGAGGGTGTGGCGAAACATACCGCGCCCTCTTGCCATAGGCAATGGCCTCTCTCCTGTCGGCGAACACGGCGTAATTACGGTTGCCCGGGAGAGTCTCATCGAGGAGCGGTTGTTCCGGTCCCTGCTGTCCTGGCCTGGGATCACCGTAGTCAGGCCGCCGTTCTGCAGCGCGCTCGGCGAGGAGCTGGTCAACCAGCTTCTTCTGTTCGGCGAGCTGCTGATGTAGCGTAGCCTTCTCGGGATCCTCCTCTGCCCTCTGCATGGAGGCAGATGGGTCGGCGGGCCTTATAGCCTCGCTGTTCTCTTTTCCTTTGCTGACGTTTCGGCTCAACGTCAGTGCTTCAGTGGGCGCGGGGAGCCCCAGGAGGTTCCTCTGATGACGAGTAACTCTCACCGATGGATCTGACGACGGCTTGTCTTCGGGGGGGAAGCCCCCGTCGAGAAGTTCCAAGTCGTTCCCCTCTCCCGACAGGTCAGCCATGTTGACCGTTCCTGTCCCTGGGGATATACCCTCAGGGCCACCCAGCGAATCGGGCTGTCGGCGGATCACACTGAAGCGTAGGGCAGCGTACTGCCCCCATCCACGGATATACACGTGGGGGGTGGCTTCCTCGATAACTTTGCGGAGTACTTGAAAACACTCAACGCATCGTTGTTGGAGGGCCTCGTGGCGCTCAAATGACCCGGGGTGCCGAACCGCAGGGAGCATGGCCAGGTCAATTTGACGGCACTGCTCACCAATACCCTCCAGGTGCGCTTGACTCCCGGGGTATGGCATTTGTAGGCGGTGAAGACAGGAGCGAGTCTCCCGGAGAGTTCGGCGGAAGCATTCGAACTCATCCGGGGTGAGCGATTCGGGTGCATCAAAGCTCGGTCCTGCGACTGGCCAAAACTTCTCAGGGAAGTGGCCCTCTGCAAGGACGGCCCAGAAGCTCCACGACTCAAACTCGGGACCCAGATCTCCTTGGTCCTCTTCCATGGCTGGGAACGGACGGGAAACTGGTAGTGGTGCCGAGGCGGGCCGCCGGGCCGACGGGCTGGCCGGCGGTGAATACGGCGAACAGGCCGATTGGCCTCCATATCCCGGGCCGCCCTCTGAGGGTGGCGGTGCCCTGGCTACCACATCACGATAGGACGGGCCGGCGAGCGAACATCCTGCCGTAGCATCGGTGCTCGCCGAGGGTGCACCAGATCGTGGTTCGACCGCCGGTCCCCAGAAAAAGTCTCCGGCTTCTCTGATCGAGACGGAAGGCACTTCCGGAGGGGCCGGTACCAACCGCAAGCTTGATCCTTGGGGGTCTACCAGGCCCTCGTTACTCCGGATATACCTTCGGAGAGAAGCGGGGATCACGTCGATCTCGCTCTCGGGGAGCACGAGGCTGACGTGCCGCATTCCTACCCCTGCCCTTGACTGGCGGGATTGGGGAAGGGGCTCTGTCGCCGAATCGTACTCCGCCTCTGAGTCAGAGAAGCAAACCGGTCGGATCTCTGTCCGGAATTCCGTAACATTCTTCCCTGGGCGTCGACGCCTTGCCTTCCTGCCCCTGGGTGGTTCTTCGGGGCAGGGCTGATCTCTGTCCTGGCGTCCTCCGGCCGCACTGGTGCTGGGGCCGAGAGGACTGGAAACCAAGGTGCGAGGGGCACCGGGACAGATATCGAAGGGGACGCGGGGAGAGATGATTCCGGGCAGGCCTCCGGGCCGGGATCGGAAGGTGGGATGACCCATGCCTCCTGGATCGGCCACACGGAGCAGATCCTGCCGGTGAGTAGCGCTACCACGAGGTGGTCCGCGGTGGCTACTGCCTGCGCCAGCAACCGGGAGAGTCAACCCAACCTGCCTTTGGGGCGGTCGGGGCCTCGATCCAGGTCGGGCATAGGAGTTCCCCTGCTCAGGATGCGCAGAGGCCTGGCGACTGGAGCAAGCAGTGGCTTGGGCCAATGCGGCCGCTGTTGCCAGAGCCCCAAGGTGGGCATCCTCTTCCGCTCGTGCTCGACATTGGCGTCGGGACAGGCGAGTCGGAATGAGCGTCGCGGGCAGGTGGAGAGCCTGTCCCTCGACTTGAGGGGCCTGGCGGCGGTGTCGCCGTGGCCTGGCGGGAGCCCTTATCGTGGATCCCTGGAGCGGACCTCGGATAGGGTGATCCCGGGCATCTCCCACCTCATCCGCATAAGGAAGGGAACTGTCAGAGCGCTCCGGGGATAAGCTCCCGAAGCGGTTGGACGTTGAGGTAGGCCGCGGTGCCTCCTTGCGCGGCCCTCGGGGGCGGCGGTGGTGGCGAGGTGCAGCCTCCTCAAGGTCTAGGCGAGCCATTTCCCTAGTGGGGATGACTCCCTCTTCCTCGTATCTCCGCACCAGGGTGTTGATCACCCTTCTCTGGATGACCTCCGAGGGGGAGAGAGGGCGTGGTCGTCCCGCAATTGCGGCTGCTGGGACGACTGTGGAACGGGCAGGACCGCGCGGAGTAGCCGCGTCGGTGTTCCCCCTATCCCTGCGCCAGTGGGCGGGTGGCGATCGGGCACTGGATCGGGCGACCTGATTTCTGAAGACAGGGAGAAAGACCCATTAACACTGACAGAAAAAAGGAATCGACAACCAACCATTAGCGCCACGACGCCTTCCGTGGGGGGAACCCAGGCCCTCGACGTTGCGAGACGGAGTGCCCGATTTCACTTCCCCAGCCCCTGGCGGGTAAGACTGAATGCTTGGCCGGGCAACATGCCGGTCTTCCAACACCTCTGAAAGCCATCGGTCTTCGTATCGAGGAGAAGAGATTCACGTCGGGTTCACCATTTTTCTGTTTCGGTGCGGATGTGCGTCGGGTTACGCTGTTCCGCCAGGACGCGTTCGCGCGTGCACCCGTCAACCCGAGGGGATGGGCGCGCGGCTTGTGGTCCCGCAGTCCCGCTTTCCAAGGGCGGGCGGCATTCGTCCCTTATTCAGGGGCGTCTGCTCCTTGATCGAAACCGGGATGATGGGATGTCGGCTCCTCCTTCCTTGGACGTCTCCTCGGAACTCGTCACCTAATCCGGGTCTCCCTCATAGACTTAAGAATGTTCGTGAATCTCGTTCCCGGCGCCATACCTTCATGGACACCAGTTAATTACGCTGCTTCCGCCCGGACGCTCCAAGGGGTCCGGTCGGGGCAGCAACCTGCGGTGAGAAGGCCGGGTGGCTCTGGGTGCTGGGGGCGTGTCGTAACACTGCGGCTCTGCACGTCTGTCTTCCGTCCCTAATAGGGCTTCTCGAAGGCATGATGGCCTGAGGCATCCCGTACTGGGTGCGGGGAACTGTGTCACCTGAGGTTTTCCTCAGCTTCCCATGTTTAACACGGGGTATGCCCCGAGTTTAACGTCCAGCGGGGACGGCATCAGACCAATCAACACGAAAAGTGGATCAGATGACAGAACCCCTTGCGGGGAACCTCCGACGCTGGGGCCAGCACATGGGCGGCTTCCCAAGTAACGTGGAGTGGAGTGAAGTGGCATGACCCCACCGGGATGTGGCGGCCCGGGTAAGGATCAGGATGGATGATGGAGTGAAGAGCTTGGACCCCATAGGGGCTTCCTACGTACCGCGCGTTGGCACAGATCAAAGTCAACGTAGTTCGGGTATACAGTTTAACGTCATGCTGGACGTCGGCAAGCCGACTCACGAAGAGGTCGAGGCCGCCGGGCGGAGGATTGAACCGAACCACCTCGCACAGAGGGGGATGGAATGGCCGGGTGGATCACAGTTTCACGTCATGCTGGACGATAAAAGGGGAAATGGAAAAGGGGGGCTGTGGGGAGGCACCGCGGAGATACACGCGGGCAGTCTCCCACAAGGGCGGATTCATAGGTGAATCGACGCAAGCGTGAACCCTGGAGGGGTCCACTGATGGACGAACCGACGTAAACACGACCGGGACGACCAGGTGGTGGGCTTGATCCTCGGGGAGGCTTCCTACGTACCCTGTATAGAAGACAGGGATCAAAGTCCACGTAGTTCATTCTGTCAGGACTTACGCACTTGAGGCAGCCCGGTTGCGGCAAAAATCAGTTGGAAGGGACTTGGACCGAAAGAAGAAGACACCTCGATCCCAGTCATACCCTCTACTGGCTACGGCCGTGGGGAGGCGCAATGGAGATACACATGTGCAGCCTCCCACGAGAAACTAGGGGTTTGTAATACCCTGCCCCCGTAGGGAAAAGCCGCTCCCATTAAATCGCCCCGAAAGCGGGACAATCCCGACATCCCTGCAGAGACGAGCGGGTGGGGGCCACATCCAAACCGGGGGAGATCCTGCGTGCAGAGCACGGGATCGGATGGAGCGGACGGTTTAACGTCTTGCCGGACGAAGTACAGTTTAACGTCGTGTGTTGAGGACGAGGCGGACGGTTTAACGTCTTGCCGGACGAAGTACAGTTTAACGTCGTGTGTTGAGGACGAAACACTTGGCAGTTTAACGTCTTGCAGCGCGGACGATGGGGCTAGGCAGTTTAACGTCGTGCAGCTTGGATGGATGTGCAGTTTAACGTCATGCTGGACGAATATGCAGTTTAACGTCATGCTGGACGTATGCGCAGTTTAACGTCATGCGGGACGAATGTGCAGTTTAACGTCATGTTGGGCATAGGTTGCCGGACGAATGTGCAGTTTAACGTCATGCTGGGCATAGGTTTCCGGACGATGGGTGCATGTCACTTCGCACGAACCTGGAGGGCCGCACGGGAAGACAACGCACGGTGCGGGCACCCAGGATGAGGAGCATCGGGCGCCACGCAGGCAGGTGCCCTCAGGGGGTCGAGGGGGGCGACCCTGGCGGGTTGCGCGCAAAAGAGGAGCTTTGCGCGCAAAACCGCGGGTCGGCGCGCAAAAATGGCGGGCTGGCACGCAATTTGGCCAGCCCTTTGCGCGCGGAAGGTTGGGATTGCGCGCACCGGGCTTCGGATAGCGCGCGGGGGCAACGGCTCATTCTCTAACGAATGGCCACTTTGAAAATGGGGGGTGCGCGCAATCGGGTCGGATTGCGCGCACCCGGGGGAAATTGCGCGCAAGAGGCTTCTTTTGCGCGCAAAGGCCTTCGGGTTGAAATTTGTTCAAAGGAAAGGAGCCAAGGGGATTGCGCGCGAAGGCGAACCCCAAGGCTCTATTGCGCGAAAGAAAGGAGGTTACCTGAAGATCGGCATTGCGCGCGGAAGGGGTTGGATTGCGCGAACGAGCGACGCTTCGGATTCTGGAAACCTTCAAAACGTCGGGGGTCGCCTTATATTTATAGGCAACCCCGGGCGCGGAATCCGGTCTCGGGCGCGCAATTCGCTTCGCGGGCGCGGAATCCGGACCCGGCGCGCAAAGGAGCCGCGCAGGCCACGGGCGCGCAACATAGCGCGCCGGCCCAGCGCATTGCGCGCATCCCGGGAGGATTGCGCGCCGCAGCTCGACTTTGCGCGCGAGCCTCTGAAATTTCGCGCAAGTCCTCCGTGCCCTCCGGAACGTGCCTCTGACTCCAAATATCACTTCGCTTTCCGCATCCGGAGCTTCGTTTGGGAACAACGGACTTTTCCGGCGTCTACACTCATTTCAAATTCATTTTGTATTATTTTAGAAAACGCAATACATAAAGAATTTTTTGAAGATAAAAAAATAATAGCATCTAGATAATTTTGAACTACAAAAACATTATTTGAAATCTATTTTATAAAAAGAGTAGTTCATATATACATTTTGTAAAACCATTATAAATAATAAAATTACTTAATCTAACATACCAAGATCTTGGAGCTTGTTTTAAACTGTACAATGCTTTTGATAATTTAAAAACGAGATTTGGAAAGTGAGGATTTGTGAATCCAGGGGGTTGTTAAAAAAACATCCTTAACTATATACCCTTTTTGGAATGCACTCTTGACATCCATTTGATATATTTTGAAATTCATATGTGCTTCATATACAAGAAAGATTCTAATGGATTCATGTATAGCTACTGGGGAAAAGGTCTCCTCTTAGTCAATTCCTTCTTATTGACTATAGCCTCGTGAAACCAATCTATCTATGTTTCTAACTCTATTACCAGCTTCATCTACATTATTTTTAATCACCCACCTAGTTCCTGTGGAAACATTTATTTGGGTCTATAAATAAGTTTCCAAACATTGTTACTTTAAAATTGATTATGTTATTCTTGCATATCCATCACACAAAATTCATCGTTTATAGCATCATTGATGTTTTTAGGTTCAGGTTTTGACAAGAATGTTTGATGTTAAACCTAATTTCTTAGAGAATCTCTAGTTTTTGTTCCTTTATATAAATATCTGACAACAAAATCTAAAGGATGGTTCTTAAGAGTTATAATATCATTAAAAAAAGATGGGATAGTGATTTTGGGCTCTTCAACAGGTTCAAGTTCATTATGTCATGAATTTGGGGAACTTCAAGAACTAGAAGTTTTAACAGATTCCTCAATAAGATGGTTAGAGGATTTATAATTATTTCTAGATTTGAAATACCATCCTCAAAAATCTATAGAGAGGTCTTAGGCTCATGTGTACAAGTCTCATCAAACTTGACATGGAAATATTCCCCCGAACATTTAATTCTTTTGTTAAAAACTCTATAGGATTTACTTGAGATTGAATATCCTATAGTGTTTCCTTTATCACCCTTGGATGAAAATTTTTCAAGATTATCCTTGGTATTAAAAATATAGACATTGCAACCAAACATTTTTAAGTAGTTCACTTTGGGTTTTCTCTTCTTTCCATACTCAAATGGAGTTACATTAAGAATATGACTAATCAAAACTCTATTATTTATATAGAATTATGTATTTACAGGTTCAACCCCAAAATAAAAATGTAAGTCATGCTCACAAAGCATGGTTCTGAAAATTTATTACAAGTTACTATTTATTCATTCTACAACTCCATTTTTTGAGGTGTTATAGGGGCAGAGAAATTATGACTATTGCCATTTTGATTGCAAAAGGATTAAAACTCATGATTTTAAAATTCACGACCCTTGGCACTTATTAGATATTTAATTATACGTTCACTAAGATATTCTATAGCCTTAGTATACTTGGTGAAATGAGATAAGGCTTCACATTTGTTGTACAAGAGGAAGGTCTATGTATAACTATAAAAGTCATCTGTAAGAATATAAACATAGTGCTTCCCTTTAAAACTAGAAACTGTAAATGGTCCAAATAAGTCTATGTGAACCAACTCCAGAGGTTGACAAGTTGATAATTCCTTCTTTGGATTGAAATAAATTTTGTATTGTTTACCCTTTTGACATAGATTACACACTTTATCATTTAGAAACACTAGTTTGGGTAAATCTTTGACTAAACCATTTCTATTTATCTTTATAAGGTAGTTATTGTTAAATTACCCTAGTCTTATATTCCAAATAAGAGACTCTTTGTGAAATACCCTTAAACATTAAACATGTTGGGAAACTAAAGAATACATGTTAACAGAATATACATTTTCATTTCTTAATGAAAAAAACTAATTCATTATTATAATTAAAATCATTTAAATAATAATTTTAAAATTTAACATGAAATCCAACATCACATAGTTGTGAAATACTAAGAAGATTATATTTTAGTCCATCAAAAAAAAGTACTCATGAAATTAAAACAGATTTAGAGTTTCGAGTTTTTCCCAGGAAAATGATTTTTCCTTTTTAACTATACCCAAAAGTGACAGTCCCACCATCAATATTTTTTAGGTTCTTGAAACTTGAATAGTCTTATATCATGTGTCTTGAACACCCACTGTACTAGTACCATAAGCTTTTACAGGATCTCTTTAAACAATATTCCTATAAAATAGTCATATAGAAACAAACATTGGTAATCATATTTTTTTGGGTCCAGTAATATTAGTAACTAGTGATTTAAGAACCCAAATTTACCTCAAAGGTTTCCTATAATCATGATGTATTGTATTTGAGAAATAATCATTATTTATTCTTGATAAACTCGAAATAGTAGAGGACGTATCATAGTTTCAACTAGTAGAATGTTTTTATAAACTAAGAAAAAACCTGTAAGTTCTATATTTACTAAACAATAGTTTTCCCAAAATTTATTTTACCATTTTGATAGCTAATACCAGTAGTTTATTTAGGGGCAATTTTTTCCCAAGAATTTTTATGAAGATATCTCTTCCAACAGTAAATCGTTCAAGGTACTATTTCAATTGCACATTATATAGATTCAATTCATTGTTTTCTTTGAGTAATTGAATATTTTTCTCTTTTTCTAAAACAAGTTAAGATTTAACAGTTGAGGTAAGAGCATACAGTCTCTTAAAAAAATGTATTTATCTTTTAGTTTATTACATCTCCCTTCAATCATATTTCAATACTGAAACATTTCTTCTTTATACATATTTTTAGAATCACTTTCATCTCCAGAATAATATGAATTCTGTATAGGAGATTCCAAGATTACCTAAGATGTGTTTTTCCAGAAACACATATTGACTTTGATAGCCTAGTCATCATGTGATTACTTTGAGTCACTTGAACTATCCTCAAAGCACTCCATGTTGATTTCATTACCTTTTTATACATTTTATATTTTCCTCATATTTATTTTTATACTTGATCTTGGGATATTTAGCCTTCACATGTCCATTTCTATTACATTCATAAATTACTATCTCATCAGATGTGCAATTTTTTTTCAAATCATACTTCCAAATTCCCTTTTGATAATATCATTATTTGAAGTTAGGCTCTCTAAAAAACATTTTTCTTATGTAATGTTTCTTAAACCTTCGACGAAATTGGGTCATATCCTCATCACTCTCGGGTTATTACTATTCACTGCTGGAACATTCTACAGAGGCTTGTAGTTTCTCCTTTTTATTGTGTTTAGAGGTAGTGGTCTTAAATGCCACAGATTTTCAATTTGGTTCATCCTCAACTTCCTTAATAACTTTCATATCTTCTTCATACATCATAAGTTTTACAATGAGTTCTTTGATAGATAGTTTTCTAATGTCACATGACTCTCTAATTGTGATAGAAGTTCCTCTCTATCTATTAGTTAGTCATATGATAATCCTCTTAATTAGTTGTTTCCTGGTAACATTTCTTCCCAGAGAGATCATAGTTTATACAATTTCATTGATCCTGAGATACATGTTAAATATAGGCTCACCAGGCTTCATCATAATATTATCATATTTAATATTATATGTGTTAAGTCTCATTTCTCTAACTCTAGATGTTCCTTCATGTGAAACAGACAAATTATACCTAATTTAATGGGTTGTTTTAAATATATAAATTCTATTAAATTCCTCATCTCCTAAATATTAGTATAATTGATTCATGGATTTTCAATTATTGTTATAAGAAGTCTTAGTTGGGTCCTACCAAGTAGTTCTAGCTGTAGCAGAAATCTTATACTCATCTACAATTGAACACCAAATTTAAAAAACCATACTTTCTAAATGAATTTTCATTATAATTTTCTATTGGAAATAATTTGTTACATTTGGAAATTTAGGTCTATTAGTAGCAACACCTTCTAGTCCATTATCCATAACAAAGAAATAGTTTTAAAGAGAAAGAAAGTTAGAACTAATATAAATTTATAGATATTTAAAGTACAACTAAAATCATAGTTGAAAAGATTTTGAAACATATCCTTAATAAGAATAACCTATGATGAGAAAAAAATGTTGGTCATAGTAGATTACTCAAGAGGGGGTGAATTGAGTATCTAAAAAATTTCTATTAAAAATTTCAATTAAAAATATTCCCAAATAAAAATGAATAAAATTATAGATAATCAAGGTAAAACAGTTATAATAGTTTGAATGTTCGAATAACTTCTCCAAATATTGATTAATTATCATTAATATCAATCTGAGTTGTTGATACAAAATTAGAAACTACTCTAATTGGGTAAAAAAAATATAACTTATATCCAAGACGAACTATCAATGTAAAATCATGTTTTCTGAAATATAAATAAATAAGAGAGAAAAAATTAGAATACATTGAGGATAAAACAAGTGGTTCAGTCTCAATTCAAGACATAATAAACTCCACTTGGTGATCACCTTACACCAAGTAGTTTATATTAATAAACTTGATGCACACCCTGGATGAGGGTAAACAACAGTACAAATGACTTTTTGGGACACACTACCTCTTACACTATTTTTCATGGGTATAAACTACTAGGTCACAAAAGGAACTCTTCCACACTTATCCATGGGAGTAAATAGATATAAGTAGGTGTGACATGAAGGATATCTTGTATCCTTTCGTATAGTACAAGATAAAATGTGTGTTTTGATAAATATGCACACACTTATCAAAAGCTAAAAACAATACAAAACATAGAAAACATGATGAAAAAGTATTAGAAATTCTATGAGTGTTTCTTTATGCAGTTCTGGACTGGTAAGATGAAGAATATTCATGTATCGAGTCCTCTTATGAAAAAAGAGTATAGCGAGTCTGGTGCTCTGGTTTTCAGTTCGATGGAGTAAGCTATGTAGCCCATGTTCTTCTTTATGTTGGTACTATGATGATGTTTTATGCCTTAATATATTTTAGTTCGGTCCTTTTGGGAATCCAGAGTGATTTTTCTGTTCTTATGTAGTATATTATTGCATGCATGTGTTAGCATTTCAAACGCTCGCTCTTCTCATGCTCTATGTCATGTGTTCTTGTCTTTATTTTAGGGTTTATCTATTGGATCTGAATGTATGCATGTATTCTACCCCTAATTCCTTGTATAGTCAGGTGACTTGTCTACAAGGAAACATTAATTATATTAGTTCCATTAAATTACACAGATATGACCATTATAAATTAAATTTAAAATGAAAAAACAAATTAAAGAATTGTGTCACAGTTTGTCTTGAAATAGTGTCACATGGGAAACATTGTCTTATAATTTTCATTTTAGTGGTGAGATAGTCATGATGCCACATTTTCATTGAGATTAGGAACTAGTTGCAAAGATGTGGTGTCAGGATCATAGTGTCTTAGGTAACAGTGTATAGTCTATTGTCAAAACATTGAATGGTGTCTTGGTGATTGTAGTAAAGAACCGTCCTCACAGACTTTTTAAAATCTGAAACTAGTTAGGGTGTCTTAGTTAATGTGTTAGGATTAAGTTGTTAGGGTCACTGTGTCTGGATTATGGTGCTAGGATCAAGGCATCTTGATTAAGGAGCAAGGGACTTTGCCACACTCCAAAACTGGTGGCATACTAATGGGTTTTTGGACTTATCCAAATATCTATAAAGTATCTTATGAAATAATATTCACAACATAAATTATAATTAAGAATTAATATAATAAAACATTATAAAACAAGATCAAATATAGTTTTCAATATTCATACCTGATTTATAAGATTCTGAATCAGGATCTCATGAATGTTTATACCATGTCTTGTAAACATTATATCATATGGAAACCAACAATAAATACACATGATTTTAGATATATATAAACAATGTTAACATGATTTTTGATGTATTAAATAAGGGTAACATGATTTTTTATCATTAAAACATGATTAAAACATGAGGAGTCCAACATTATTATTTACAACATTTAAGGGTAAATCGAGTAATTAAAGGTAAAACTAATATTATAATTACCCTAACACATTTCCTAATTTCATTGGATAAGTGGTTATTGACTAAAATCAACCTTACTCAGAAATTATATCCTTTTTAAAAAACTTGTGTAATACTATGACAATTATAATATTTTATTTAAAGATAAGTGAAAAACCTCATACTAATGTTATTTAACAAGTATTACATTTTTAATATAGGATTATAAGTAATATAAATTCATCTAAAAACAATAATTGGAAATATAATAAATGTATCTTCATCATGATAAATTATTTCTAATTCTTATAGAATAAATTTTTAATTAATGGGTTGTATAATAATGATGCATTAATTTTTTAATTAATAGAAATCTCAAATATATATTATTAAAAATATTTAAAAAATATATAAAATAAAGTAATTAGATACATACATGGATTTAATACAAAATTTATACATGATATTGATATATTAGAGGAGTTGGTTATATGTTATCATGTTATTATTATATTTATTAAAAATGAAATATTGAATAATATCAATATGAAAATAACTGATACTTTAAAATAAATAATATTTTACTAAATGATATAAAATTCCAAAATATATTAATTTTTTATCAACTAACTATTATATGGTTATATATATCATAACGTATCTATTTGGGGTTCTTTTTTCTGTTATGGTAAATATATTAACCCGAAAGAGTAAAAAAAATCATGTTGTTATAGTAAGAGTTAAAGGGTTTAACTAAGGGTTAACTACAAAAGATAAGGATTCTATTAGAACATAAATATGTCTAAAAATAATTTATTGAGAGGATGTTTAACCATACTCTTAATAGCCTCCAAAATAAATCACTTTTGACCTATCTTAAATAGAGAATAAATATATTATAAAGGATTCCAATAGTGCCCCTCCAATCTCATATAAAAAGGAACCTCCTCCCTCACATACTCACACCATATTGGGCCTTCTATATTTACCAAAACATACCCATTTATCCTCCCTACATTCATAGTTATGTTCTGGAGGTCCCGGTCTTCTAAAAATACCAACCCTAGTTTCCATATGAGGAGATCCAAAGAAATTCCATTTTAGAGGTGGTAACTGTTTTACATATTCATTTAAGTTCATTTCATCTTATAGTTCCTACTTCTGTATTTTTCCAATAGTAAATTAATAAATATATAATACTCTATATGATGAGATTTTATTATGATTATGGGAAAACCGTATTACTAAATTCATCCATCACATGAAAAATAATATCTTTATGTGTTAATATGTATGACTTACTATTTACAAGCTATGGTGTAATTTTTTTTTCATCACCACATTATTGGTATTGGTATAATTATGAATATAATGTATAATATATTAAATATTACATGATTTGGTTTCCATATAATTAATATACCATCCTATTCCTTACGACTTTTCTATTAAGTTAATGATACTATTGCTCGTGCGTACATATGACCAACCGTCTCCATGACGTGATGAGATTAATTCTCCATGTTTAACAATCAATAATGATTATAAAATATATATATGATGAGTGAATAAAATATTTATGATCTTAATATAATTTTTATATGATTAATTTCTATCCTATTCCTAAGAAAAATGACATACATGATAAAAATATAAGAAAACAATGAAGTTGACACCTAAAACAATGGCAATAACGAAATATTGTTTAAAAATGATATAAGAGGATATTATATGATATCATAAATATGTTTATAGTTTTGGTATAATTTAGTAACATGCTTAAAACATTATACAGAAGGTTAATGAACCCTCAATTAAAGGAAAGTACTTGGTAAGGGTAAACATCAAAATCTCAGTATAATCCTATATTGGTTATATGTAATTATTTATTGTGAAACATTTATCATCAATGTGTATGTTTCTTAAATATATATTTACAAATATTCTTAATATTCTTATATTATTGTTTAAATTAGTTTTTTCCATTTTTTAAATTTTTAAGATCTTTGGAAAAGAATATTTTTTCAATTTTCAAAATGAGGTACTTTGTGAACCTTTTGAAAAAATATGAAAGGAATATTTTTTTAACTTATATTACATGATAGAACCTTCAATTAAAATATTAGTAGATTATTTTCATTGAAAATATTTTATTTTAATTTTTTGAACCCCTTTTAACATCAATTCAATATAAAAAAGGTTGTTACTCTTAATAAATATGTAATTATTTTATAAGATTGTTTTCATCTATATAAATTTCTTTTGTTTGATTTTGTAGTTAAATGAGATTGATTTGTTATGATAAAATATACCAATATTGTATTAAAGGTTTATTATATGTTTGAATATGGATGAGCTATTCTGATACCATTCATGGATTATTTTTATGTATTAACATTTCATATTCTAGGTTAAATATGAATGTTTATATAGATATTGTTTCATTAGTTTTATATGAGGAATGAATTGGACTTAGTATGTGATGGGAGTGGCATGTTATAGACCCTTGATGCATCAGTAGGTCTCATGAGACAAACTATTTTGGGTTATTACCTGTTTATATATGGTTTTTTAGAAAAATACTTAATAGTTTGTTTATTATGTACGATATTATGCATTACCTCTTTATGATATTAGGTATTGATATTACATATGATTATTCAACTATTAGAATAACCATGTTAATGTTTATATGGTATTATTTAATTTTTTCTTTAAAATATTATTTTCATGATAATGATTATGTGTATTATGTTTCAATATTTTCACTTTACTTAAGGATTATGCTTATTTACTCATAATATATTCTATTGTATTCTTAAGCTTAACGATCATCTGCAATCAGCCCTTTCTTATGTTTTATTTTCCTAGGATTACAAGATTTGTATTATGGATGATATACACCATTAATTTAGTAGATTAATGGTTTTCACAAAGGATTTATTGTGTTGTGTTTTATGTTTTTAAATTTAATGTAAGCCTCATGTATGTAATATATTTTCCAAGGTTACTAATTAGAGAAGTCATTTGGGACTCAAAATTTACATATATGATAATGAAATAATGTAAGGAACCAGATCTAGGAATATGGGGTAAGGGTGTTATAGGAATTATCAATAGTCCTTATGACCACAAAAAAATCAGAAACCCTACTATGGTATCCTCATTCAGGCCAAAACAAGCCACAAATAATTATAAACTATTCACTTGAAAAACCACTAATCACTCGATAAAAAAATAGACCACAAGGGAATCATCAATAATCCATCAGACTCATATTAAAATATCTATAAATCCATGCTCCAAATTCCATCCGAATATGAAAACCAATATAAAAGTCTCTAATAGATCTATCCCTAATATAATAGATATAAACATCAAAATCTCTAACCTAGAGAAAGTAGTATATACATTTAAGCACAAACAAAATATCATCAGAGATACTTTTTGATCCTACATTCTAATATTATTTTAAAATAACATTAAAAACACTGATTGAAACCAAGAATCCATGAACACTAAAAATATCAAACCCCTCACTTGGCCAACATATCTCACAACCCAATCCCTAGTAGAATTATAATACAAAACATTGAATAACACCTCCAACAAAAGAACTCAATGTTCATGACACTGTCTTTACAACCTCAAATTTATGAAATGATTTCATGATCACTATCTATATTGAAATAAACTGTTAATGGAATACTCAAATGTCCAATTGTAACTCCGGAATTAAAATGGGAAAAAACAAGCCTAGTCACAAAATACTACATGGAACACACTTGAGAGAGATGGTATATACCCTCATAGGTACCCAACATACTTGTCCCACATTCCACTTAGACTATACCATTTCAAAGTACATAGTATATACATCCTAGTACACAATATGTACCCCCACATGGGTACTACTCCATTTATATCATCCGCAATCAGTGTGTACACCACTAGAATACATGGCATGTACCAATTCATACATAGTGTGTACCATACATAGGGTATACATCCTTGTACCGTCACATGGGATCCCTCTAGGAACTGTACATGGAAGTTGGTTGTGTACCTTGTATGTGTTATGAGAATGCATCCAATATGGTCATGTGCTATTATAACACCACAATCCACTAGTATAAAATGTGTAATCTTAAAAAAAATTATTTTCTAAATATAAATAACATACAACATGTTTTCTCTAATTTAATCACTCTACATATAGGTTTTCCAAAATTAAAAACCAATGAAATGGGAAGAAACCCACGATTTATCTCTGAAATACATATATCAACCCCCTATGGGTCCAAACAATCCATAAATGAGTCTAAAAATAAAAAAACCATTACAAATGGATATGTGGCATAAAATGTATAAGGGGCCTACCTATGGGTGAAATACCATAATGCTTCATTCGGAATACACCACCCATAGTTGCCACAATTTAATATGTGCCTCAAAAGAACCATTAGAGATTCCTCATCTCTTTCCCTTCCCTTCTATTCTCTACATCCCCATGTCTTTTATAATTAAACCAAATGGGTAATCCCCATGATTGTACCTAAAAATATTAAGTGTAACAGAAAAATAGAAAAGAAAAATAAGAAATGGATGATAATTGAAAAAGAAAAAGAAAAGATAGGGGTACTAGGCCCAGTGTCAATTCCAATTTCAATTTTATGCCTCGCAATAGAAGCCCCCCCATTATGGAATCAACAAAAAAAGGAAAATTCTCACTCTGATGTTCAACTTACATGATATCACTGATTAGAAATGCATGATTAAATTAATATTTTACTAATTACTCATTAAATAGTATGTGAAAATTAAAATTGTCACAAATTTTCACAAAATTTTTATAAAAGGGTAAAAACATTATTTTTGGACCAATAGAGTGTTAAAAATGTTTTATGAGATCATATAATAATAATAAAAATCTATATTTTCCCCTTGAAACATTTCTTGGGATAAAAGACCAATTTCCTATGACATTCACAACCTGGTATGATTTGGTTCATCAAAAAAGTATATACTCACATAGAAATAGGTAAATATGTGATAGAGAAGACGAATGGAGTTGATTAATGATTAATACACCTCAATAAAATACCAACTAGGGAATTCTAACAAGGTCCACAATTATTTTAGTAGAAAGGATCATGAGATATTTTCAAAGATGAAGATCAGAAAAGGATAAATATTTCGAGATATTAAATTGATGGACCAGAGAACCTTGATGGAAGTGGAGAGATTTTAACTTTCTCAAATGAGTGGTTAGATATATATCCATGTGATTATTTAATATTCACAGAAAGATGGTTGAGATCTATGAAATAAAGTGGTAAATTTCCTTGTTGTCAACCCTAATTGTGATGAAATGATATGGTTTAGGAATCATGCATATGTTCTAATCATACCATATTTGAAGGGAATGAATGAATAAATTCAGGTCTTTTGGAAATGATTTATATTTCAATCTCATTTTTAATCAAGATCTTTATTCTTGATTCTCATTTGTTGGAATTTTATTCCCTTTATCCCATAAAACACATTTATTTTATTCTAATCTAGTTACTTTTTTGGTGTCTTCAGGTTTTCCTTTCATTATGTTCTCATTGGTAATTGAAACGATCAAGAAAATTCTTTTATGAAATTGAAGTGTTATTTCTTATTCAGTTGGTGAATTTTTATTCCTTTTTTATGTTCCATAATTTTTTTTCAAGAATTTTATTGTTTATGATCCAATAATGATTTTATGTTACTTAAAACCATATTTAATAATCTTTTCAAAGTATTAATAATCAATTCTTACTATGTATATCTAAATTGGATATTTATAACTTTTTAAAAAATGTGTACATGAAATATTTGTCTTAAATTTTACCTCATGAACATATTTTATATCCATATTTAACATTATTTAATTTAAAATTAATATAATTTTTTGATATATTTATTTTCAAATAAAATTATTTTCTCAAAATTGTATGATTTTTTAATTTTTTAACATAATAGATTAGTTTTTTATCATTTGTTCGAATATAGTTTTAAATGTTCTTTGAAGGTTTTTTATTCTATATTAACATAATTTAATTTATCATATGATTCACTGGGAATGTGATATAACGATTCAATCCATGTTTTTTCATTAGATGGATTATGATTTTGTGAATGAGAAATTTTTACAAAACCCATTTATTTTCTATGGGTTATGATATGATGAAATCATGAACATTTCCATGATATTGTGGAAAAAATGTATATGGTTGTAATTATTTCATTGGTGGGACAAAAATTATATATCACTACCACACATTGGATAATGATTCATATCTAATGAGATAATTTGTAAGAGTATGGGGACTGAACACATCAAATTAATTAAAAAATTTGGCGAGTGAACCAAATCCATTATGGGACTTTTTCCACAATGTGATGATGTTCTTATAAGTGATCTTTGAATAATGAAATTATTTTTTATGCTTATAATTTGGACATATGTTTTTTAGAAAATTATTATGAAAATGATATTATCTTCTAGCTCTTCGTTGATTAATGAATCTTCCTCACACTTGATAATCTTTTCTTTTGAAATGATACATATTTATACCATGAATCATTATGTATTATAGATGGCTAATTGGGTATGAAATTGATATTTTATGATCATAATCTCGTACCTTTATGAATATAATATGATTATGTATGATCATAGACTAATATCTCTTATGTTAAACTTTAATATTTATCTAATCTCACCCTTTATAATGTTTTAAAATTTCCTAGGTAATGAGGAAGGTTATTAATCAAGAAATATCTAAGAAGGTTTTTATGATAGAAGAACTTTATGGGATCTATTGAAGAACATTCATGAAATAAGATGATTATATATCTAGTCTTGAAAATAAATAAATTTTTATGGTTTTGGGTGTGTATTATTATAAAATGTATTGAATATTAATCTAAATGATGTAATATTTATGTATATAATACGTTTTTCATATCATCCATTGAGAAAATGACTGCCAATGTGAGTTTTAGAGGTCATCCAATGAAATGAATAAAGATAAAGTCAAACTAAGTGATTCACACACACAATAAAGCCATAGTTTCATAATGTATGGAAATTATTCCAATCATTGTATGTATCCAAACATTAATTATAACCACTATCATTAAAAATATCATTCGTAAGAGGGAAAATGTATGTATTGTTTAATAATAAATGATGAATAATATCACAAGAACAAATTAGTTAAAGGTATACATATCATCCACAATAAATTATTTTCTTTATGTTTTCCCACTCCTTTATATATGATGAGTTTTATAATAATATCAAGTCACTAAATAAAATGTTAGATATAGATTTATTAATGAAAACCCTGTAATGGTATGATGATCACATGTCTAGTATATAACTCCTTCCAGATAGAGTATTTTAGAAGTTTACTTCCTAAAAATATTTTTATTCTAACTACAGTCAAATTTGATGTGATTTTAGGCATGTATTGTCTATCTCTATATATAAAAGTGTCAACTATTGTTTAAAGGAAGTCACATTTGATCCTCTGAATCAATATACAATATTTATCCTTAAAATATGAACACAAAATTCTAATGTAAATTATATATATAATGTGGTCATTATTACATATTTATAAGTGGTATTTATATTAAATGGTTCTATAGAAACTCAAGATTGAAGATATGAAAATTGTTTGAGAATATATTGATGTGTTTTAAACAGTTTCATTGTCTACCCCTGAATCATGCAGTTGAGTTTTAAAAAGTGTTCATAGCAGGTTCTATACTTATTTTAAATAATCCTAATAGATTAACCTCATTTAGTTGATGGAATTTAATGAGTAACATGTGTAGAATATAGAAATGGGATTCACATTCACCATTTTTTCACTATGGGGTATGCCCATTCTTTTTAAAAAAAATATAATATGGGTATATTTATCTTTAAATTGATTATTAAGAAATTGATAACATTACTATGAAGAAAAATTCACATCTTCCCCATATTTAAGATTTTTTTGATCAATGTAGTGGATCAAAATATCATTTAATTGTTGATATTTATTCTCTATATCACTTATTAATGTCTAAAAGGTAGGATATACCCAATACTTAATTTCATACAATGTATGTAAATGATGAATTTATATTTATACCAATTATACTTAAAAATTTATCTACTATATTTATAGATGTAATGATTATAATATTTAGAGATTACATTGATTGGTTTTTAATAAACTTTATAGATGATATTGTAATATATCACAAGAGTTCGGAAGATCATGGACATAATTTGGGGATCCTTTTGAAGGCCTTATGAAAGGATAATATGTATTCCTAATTTATCTAATGTGAATTATGGATAAATAACGTATTGTTATAAGGAAATTTAATTATTAGTGAGGTTATATCAATGGTTCTATCAATGATGGAACTAATTGAACACTATCACAAACCATCCATGGTGACCATGACCCTTAGCGTTATTGTATTTTCTTGATGAATCCAATGTATTGTGAGAATGTTTTCATGTACATATAATCCAATAAAAAATTTTATAGAAAAGGGATCCATGTTACTTCAGAAAGATGTATGTGAAGAAAAATTCAAAGTGGTGAATATAATATTGGTTTGTGAACCTATACCTGCATTACCCAATAGTGGATAAGGGATTGTGGTATAATTTTATACACAAAGAAATTATTTTGATTTTTTTAATACATAATGAAATCATAGTAGATTTTATCTCAAACTAATTGATGAATCATAAGAAGAATTACATGACCTAGGAATTAGATATTGCCGCGGTATTTTTTCATAAAAAATATAGGGTCATTTTATTAATAGTGAAAGGATTGATATATATAATGATCATAAAATCAGGATGTATATATTCTCATAGAAATATTTTAATATGCACCAAAGGATATGTATGGAGTTGATTAAATATTATGATTTTCCAATAAATTACCACCCAATGAAGTTTAACATCGTGGATGATGATTTGAGATAGAAGGACCATGTTAGGTTTTTCTTTGATGAGTGTGAAAAATATCTAATAATTCTGTATTTTTAAATGATGAAACATGAAACCCTACTGGAATATGTTAAATTCTCTCTTTTTGAAATGAATAATAAACTATCCATTCATGTGATGAAAAAAGAGGCATGTAATGTGAATTTGGAACTACGATAGTAGAAAATGAATGTTCTAATGATTAACTATGAAAAATATAGAATCAGAAGAATCATCAATTAGATATGTGTCCCTTACATAACATAATTTAATAATGATATATTGGATGAGTCACACATATCATCATTCTTTTCCACCATGGAAGAAAAAAATTATATAGTGGTCTCAATGAGAATTTCATGTTGAAAAACCTGAAAAGCGGCATTGTAGACTGTATATCTCAATATATGTCGTGTCATTAAATTTTGATTGAATGTTTAAAGTATATGGTGATTATGTAACCATTACCCATATCTATATGGAAATGATAAATCATCACAATATATTTCATCATAGGACTCCCCATGAAATATAAAAGAAATAATTCCATTTGGGTAATATTTCATTTCCTTTTGAATTCATCACATTTCATTTCAATTTAAAAAAAATTATCTCTTTATGAAAATTTTATGATATACATGAAGGATTTTGTAGGTATTTCGGAGTACCCTTCTCAATAATATATAATCAAGTTCATGGGTTTACCTTGATGTTATATATAATTATTCACTAAAAATTCAACACATCGACGATATTTAGCACTACATATCATTCTCAAATAGATGGTTAGTTTTCCTGGACCATATAATATGATAAAAAATTTCTCATTAGATTATATAGGTGGTTAGGATCAACACCTTTCTTTGTAAAATTTTTCATAAAACAATAAATTTCACTTAATAATCTATACATAACATTTCGAAAGAATCTATTTTAATTAGTGCAGAATTCCAATATATTGGTCTGAGTTTATAGAATAAAATCAATTGTAACATGAGATAGCTGAGGAAATAGATGGTAATGTTAGATCCATTTATCAACACATTAGAAAAGCACATAGTTGGTATAAATGTTAGAATGAAAACTCTTAGAGACATTCAGAGTTTAAATTTTATGATAGATTATTCCTACAAATATATCCTTATATGAAATTTATGACTCTTCTAAAATAAGTAATAGTTATCCCTAGATATATCAATCCTAATGAGAATCTTTATATTATTTGGATACTCGGATATCCCTTGGAACATACACCTAACTTTTCTAAAGTGAATGATGTATTCTGTGTATCAGACCTATGTAATTTTATACATGTTCATTCACATGTCCCAAACAAATGTGTTTTAGTTATAATGAATGACCATTATTATAATGAACAATTGAAATAGATTATTGATCATGTAGTTAAATTGTTTAAAATTAAGAACAATAACATGGGCAGTGTTTTTTGGTTATAAATTTGAGTAATATACATGGGAACCCAAAAACATAATGTGTCTAATGCATCCTCATGTTTTTCTAGTTGAATTAAATAATTTTAAAGAGAAAATTCTTATAAAGGGGTATAATTTAAGAGGCGAAGATTTGAAAATATAATTTTATTTTAAAAAAATATATGTGTTTTGAATGATTGTGATGAACATAACATCAAACTAAAGCGAAAAATTATTTAATAATAAAATAAATTTTTATCTAGTTAAATGAAATTGTTAAAATTAATTAAATTATATAAAAGGGTAAATTCATTTAAAGAGATACCATTAATTCTTTAGAAACTATTTTGAAATATTTTATCAAATTAACTATTTTAGTTAAATTTAAGACTTTAAATGAATTATATTGATTAAATTATTGAAAAAATATAATTAATAACTAATACAACAAAATAACTACTTCTATTAAATAGTTAAGTATTTATTCTGAATAATATTATAATAATTCATGTTTAAATAGAAATGTTGTATTTACAATCATTATATTATCTATATGTGTAATTATAAAAAATTAATATAACATTTATTGATTATCTAACCACATTTTTTATACATGTATAGAAATTAATTATCAATAATTCATTTACAATAATTTTTTTATAAATAAAGGTAAAATAATTTGATAGTAAAATGATACATTTTTTAGAAAATAATTTTTATGCATGCAATGTATTCATCCTAATAAATTAAATTAATATGAACTGAGTATTTTTTAATGAAATTATTATATAATATATTCAATAAAATGAATTAATATTCGTCAAATGGCTTTTTACTAGGTATGAAATTAGAAAAAATCATTTTTTCATAAATATAATATTTTTTCAAAAAATTGTTTTTACGATATCTGTTTAAGGATATTTGAATAAATTTTTCATATATTAAGAAATTTAATTTTTGAAATTTATTTCATATTTGGAGTCTAAAAAAACAATACTATGTGAAATTTTCAACATAATTTTTGCGAACAAAAATAACACACTATGGTAATGTTTTGTCAGCCTGATAAGAGTTATAAGTGTTACTACCGGGATTTACATAAGAGATACGACCACAATTATCATTAGAACGTGTATAAATTTTATTTTTTGTGTCATTATCAACATTAAATTTTACTATATTTATAATTTTATAAGTTTGGATCCACTTTATAGGATAAATAAACTCATTATATCCTAATGTTCTTAATATTTACCAGGGTATCACTCCTATTACTTATAAAAGGGAACCTCAGATCCCTACATGTAAAGACATGTTCATCTCCTTAGATAACCCAATATTTTCCCAAATAAATTCAAAAATATTCTCCCCACATCATTTTGGGGTTTTCCTAAAAAAAGACTATCATAAGAAGGATTATAATGTAATATGGGGGAGGATACCCAATTTAGATGTAATTATATTAACCGATATATTTTAATTTTAGTTCTTCTTCCAACTCCATGATATCATATTTAAAAACCTCTAAATAATAGAATATGTATAATTAATATATATAATTGTTTTTATAATCATGGAATAAAAATTACATATTTCTCATCCATCATTCATAAAATGAATGTTTCCAATATGCGTACACACGGACTACCACATCCATAGGGTGATGTTTTACATTTCTCAAATTCACAAATAATGGATGGTTATATTGATAGATGTAATGATTATATCTTTTATTTAATAAATAATTATAATTATATAAATATAAATTATTTTTACATTTCTTTTAATCCATTGAATAACAAAAATAGTGTTCATGTGTACGCACACACTTCGACCTCAATGAAATGATGTAATTAATTTTTCATCTACTCTTTTAATAGATAGATGTTAAATTATATACAAGGAAAAATTATGATTTATAAAATTAATAAGATCCTAGATATATTTAATCCATTTAATGGTTCATGTACCATAATCTCTAAACCATAATGTGCATGGAGAGTAGAATAGTTATCTTCTTAATATTCATTGTAATAGAGAATTGTTAATAAATGTTTAATTTTAAATTACAATTTAATTATACATCGTAATATGAGTATCAATATAGTATTTGTAAAAATTTAAAATAAATATTAATTTCTTATAAATGTGTTTGGATCTTGTATGAAGTAAGTTGGGACTTGGGTCAATGGATCAGTCATTACAATTTCCCATTATTAGGATATATATTATATCAAATAGAAAATAGATATTATCCTCAGTGTAGTTTCTAATTCCCATTGATTTCCCCCCCTCAAAAAGGGGGAGGAGGCTCGTCTCATACCCTTGAGAGTCTATAAATTGTTTTTCCCCTTCTCAGACCCTATCTCCCCTCCCTATTTCCAATTGATCATTGTGTGCCATGAAAATGTCAGCCTATTCAAGAGTTTCCCTTCATTACTAGTTAAAATATATATGATAGTGGAACATTATTTCATCTTAAAATATTTTAGATATCTCACTTTGTGGGTAATTATCCATTCATCTATTCCTTTGACATATTTTTTGAAAAGATTAGGCTTTCCAAAATAATTTTAGTGTAGGTTATCTTAACTCTGGAAACCATCACATTTGGTTCTAAAATAAGGATTGTTTGATATGTGATTAGTCCAGTTACCCTTTATTGTTAAATTCAGTATGTGTATTATTTCTTATATGGTTCTCAAATTTTCATATGAAATAAAAAATGACTAATTTTCGACACTATAGATCATTCTACTTAGGGTTCTAATTTTATTCTAAAATAATTAAATACCCAAGATCTTCTATATCATGGTTGGATGATTTCTCTATTTCGAATAGTGAACTCCAATATTTACTCACCTTATTATATAATAATTCTTTGTTAAGTTCTAAATTTATATTCCCCCAATGTATTCTTTTACTGAAATATAAGGACAATATCATAATAAGAAACAATTTATTTTTTAATCATGGTTTTTCATATTCTATACTTATTTATAGAATGTTAAATCCTCACAGTTATGTAATTCCATAACCATAGAATCCCAAGTCAAGTGCATTATTTTAATACATTGGTATGATTATGATGAATCTAATCCCAATGGAACAATCAGTTTAGGAGTCTTCGAAAATAGATTACATACTTGAACATTACATTACAATTTCTAACATAAATTACAACATAAATAATCCTTTGAGAACTCTATTATTCCCATGGAATAACCATTAATATCAATCCTAAAAAACTTTTTGTAATCCTTGGAAAATAATACATAATAAAGGGGTGAGCTCAGATGCTCAGCAAGGATAAACGATGTAGTATTAGCGATACAAAATAAGCACTAAATTTTAAGGAAAGGTATAAAACTAAAACACAAGCCTTTTAAAACATTATCATCAAAAAAATATAGCACAAATAAATAAAATAATTTCATTTAAACATTCTCATGGATATTCTACTTGTCAAATAATCACATATAAAATCTATAACTAATCTCATAACAAAAGAATGCATAATAATTGACATCTTAACAACTACTTCAAGGCCTAGTGCCAAGACTGTAACACCCAAGACTTTTATGTTATATAAATCATCAAAGGAATCTTTTTCTACACACAAAACTTTCTTGGCTTGCTTTATATGAAATCGCGACCTTCCTCGATAGCTTGCGTCGTACGCAATACTGAGTTTCACTAAACCATGATATATTATTAAAATATTATTAAAACTAGCCGTTATGAATAGTAATAACCACTTTTTGAAATTTTATAAATTTTATTTTTCAAAATGGACATCATTTTTGGTTTCGGAATATCGAAATTATCCTAGGGTAAAATTTTGGTATTTTTCTGAAAACATTCAATTTTTAATGAATAGTGAAACCACTAAGTGGTAGTTAAAAAAACTGAGTTTTTCATAAAACTAAATTTTAACGCTTCTGTGAGTGGAATTTCGAAAATCCGAGAGACACGGTAAATATCAAGGACTAAAATGTGGTAAAACGAGATGAAAATAATTTTTGGTGAATATTAACTTTTTACTTTTTTTACCACGGTTAAAAGTAAATTGGGTAATTAAGGGTAAAAATGATATTATTATTACCCTAACACATGTCCTAATTCTATTGGACAAGTTTAATTCGACCAAAAGAAACCTTAGGAATAAAATATGACCATTTAGGCCCACACGGATTAGATTAGGACATTTATTATTAATTTATTTAAAGAAGGGTTAAAATAGTTAAAATCAATGTTTAATAACTAAATCATTTTTAATATAATGTCATACATAAGATAAATTCGACTATAAATATTCATTAGAAAGATAAAAAGATTTCCTACATAATTATGTTTTATTTGTAATTTTTAGACTTTATATAATTTAATTTATTTATGACACAATGATGATGCAGTAATTACCATAATAGTGACCAATTAGAATAATTGATATTATAAATACCTAAATAAGTATAATTTGAGCTTTTTATGAATTAAACTAATTTTCTAGGTTAATATGACATGTTAGGATTAAGTTAATTAACTTTGGTCGAAGTAATCATTCTGTTATGAGTTTCAAAAAAATCAACTATTGAATAGTGTCAAAATTGACATAAAATAGTTTTTAAAACAAATATTATATTATTAATTGTTATTTTATTCCTAAAAATCAATGGTTCGGCCAATTGACTTAGATAAGGTTATATATATTAATAAAACACAACTTGGGGGTCTCTTGGATGTATATGGTATGTTTATTAACTATATAATATAAAAATACAAAGTGACATGGTAAATGTCAATCTGATTAACTAAGAGTTAAAACTAAACGATAAGGTTAATATAATGACCTAAACTTGTCTAAATTCTATTGGATTAGAGGATTTCGACCCATCACCACCTTATCTTAGAAATAACTCAATTTGGAGCTATTTAAAACCGAACTTGACTTTATAATAAAATAATATTTTTTAGTTATTCCAAAGGTGCCCCTCTCCTCCCTTATAAAAGGGAACCTCCTCCCTCTCTTCCTCACACCACATTGAGCCTTCAAGCTCTGCCACCAACTGACACATTCTCCTCTCCACTTCCCTAGAGACATCCTAGAGGTCCTGGTATTCTTCAAAGACCAATCTTAGTGCCCTAAAAGAAGGTCTCAAAGAAGCACTTCAAAGAAGAGGTAATGTCCGTTACCGATTCTTTCATTTTTATTTCTACTTCCACTTATTCTTCTTTAGTTGTTTCATTATGAAGTAATAACATCAGTATCACTAATATATGGATATGTTATTATAATTATTAAAAAACCCTATTTCACCATCTATCCATCCTACGGAAAAAGAAATCACCGCGCGTGCGTACGTACCGAATACCGTCTCCACGCCGTGGTGTAATATATTTTCCACCACCACCTTACTTAGATGGGCCTAATGGTGTAAATAATGACTATATATGACTATTATAAAGTTATACTGATTATGAAATAGTATAAATGCACTCCAATACAATTCCACGATCATAGGAACGATATCATCACTCGTGTGTACGTACGGAATACCGTCTCCACGATGTGATGTGACTCGTTCTACATGATCTTCATTTCATAATGATTATATAAATGAATTGAATGAATGAATATGATATATATTACACTAATACCATTCTGGAAATGAGGCATCTATAACCTAAAGAGAAGAATAAAAATTTATTCTATAAAACACGCATAAGAACAAAAAGTAATAAACACCCAAATAACAAGTAGTAATGAAATATTACTAATAAGAAGCTAAGAATATGACCATATATGATATCATGACAATAAGTATGATTCTAGAATAAGTCAATAACATTATTTAAATCATTATACAGGAGGTTTGGACACTTACGAAGAAAATCATACCTAAGGTAAGGTAAATATCACAATCTCATTTTTATCCGAGATTGTTTATACTTTGAAATTTACTGGGGTGTATTTTATCATCCACATCCATGTTTCCTCAATATGTAATATTATTTCCATCCACCTACAATTGTTTAAATCAAAATTTACCCTTTGGTGAGTTTTTAGTAAAGGATATGAATGGAATATTTTGTCGTTTTTCTTATGAGGTACTTTTTGACTTTTCCGACAAAAGTACGAAGAATGTTTTTTAACTTATATGGCATGAATGGATTTTTAAAACATTATTTCCAAGAATATTCCTTTAAAAGTTTTCATGTTTATTTTTAATGAACTTATTTTAGTTTAGAATTTTATGACATGTTAAGAAAGGAAAAGCTTTTTTGAAGTAGAAAGGATATTTTCCTCATAAATAGAGTTCAAGTGTATTATCAAAATTATTTTCCATCTAAGATAATATAGGGTTCTGTTTCTATCCCTATTATTACATTTACTTGATTATGTTGTGATGGAAATATTTTTATGAATTCCTTTATCTTATATGAATTGTTTTATGATGTCATGATGTTTAAGATTCCCATTTTTATTACATGGGTTATGCAATGATGTATGATGTATGATTTTGTGGCACACATAAGAATGGTATCATTATGAGATGGGTGGGACCTATATCTCCCTCCAATGCATTGGGTAAAGATTTTATATCTCATGAGATAGACATGGCTGGAATGGTAGGTTATACCGGTTCAGTGAAACAGGACTGAAACATGGAGTGAACTCGGTTCAGAAATGGACGTTATCCACTAAGATAGTATTGGCAATGAGTCTTGACTAATAAGAAATGATTCTCTATGATTATGTGTGTATGCCACAAAGTTTCATGTTTTAAGTTATGATTATTGGGATTACATTTCACTTCTATGATTTATCCCATGTTATGATATTATGATCTCTTTTGCAGGTTAAGATTTCCAAAAGATATGTTCTTATGTATATGATGTGATTGATATTTATTTTGTTTACCCTTACTGAGCATTTGAGCTCACCCTTTTGTATGTTTTATTTCCCCAGGTTAGGAAGAAAGTTATTAAGAAGAATATGCCAAAAAGGGACTCTAGATATGATGAAATAAATGGGAGGCAAAGTAGATGCTTTATGAACCAGTTGTTTATGTTTCCCAGTTTCTAAAGACACTATACCTATATGGTCCTTTCTTGGTTTTGTTATATTTTGTAATAAGTGTGCTTCAATTCTGAAGTAATAACAATGTATGTAAAGTATGGGTCGTTATAGTTGGTATCAGAGGGAGGTTATAGTCAACCTTTGGAAACTAGGATGCGAAAGCCTTAGTAAGAACCCTAAGGATAAGTCTAAGCATAGAAAACAATATTAGTGTTTTAGAAATGGCCATGAATAACCTAGGATAAGACCTTAAGTGTGAAATTTTATTCTTGATTATGTGGTTTTCCTATTATAATTAGTGTTTCTCACACTATTCTTCTTGGTTTTAGTCAATGGATGGAACCCGAAGGAACCGTGTTAATGCGGAATGCGATGGGCAATGCAATGATTGTCCCCCTGAGAAACCAAACGTTATGGGAGCTGGAATGCAAAATCTGGTAGCCATGCTCACAAAACTTTCTTAAGCTATGAATCATACAGGACTTCCAAACGGGCAATGGAATGAGCAACATTATTTTCAATCCTTCATGAGACTGCTTCCACCTTCATTCAGCGGGTCTACTGATCCATTAGTTGCTAAAAAATGGATTAATACTACTGAAAAGATATTTTCAGTTCTTCAATGTTCTGAGCATGATAAAGTCATCTTAGCAGTGTATCGTTTGGAGGGTGATGTTGATCAATGGTGGAATCTTATTAAGAATATGAGGCAAAGGGATAAAATTGAGTCCATGGAATGGGACGAGTTCACGAACTTCTTTTTCAATAAGTACTTCCCTCGTATTCTCCGAACAAAGATGGAGAAAGATTTTCTTGAACTGAAGCCAAAGGATGATGATTCTATTGGTACCTATGAAGAAAATTTTACAAGACTTGCAAGGTACGCTTCTGGTATTATTATCCAACCTGAGAGTAAGATCGATCGATTCTTTAGTGGATTAAAACCAAGTCTTTGAAGGGTGTTAGCCATAAGGGACTTCAATAGCTACGAGTAAATCGTTCGATGTGCTCTCAAAGTTGAGATGGAGATTGGAGTAACCCATCAGTCATATGGGTTTGATAAGAAGAGGAAAATGGAATTCAATGGAAAATATAAAGAGCACACCGAAAAGAATATGAGCTTTCCCTTATGCTCAAAGTGTGGAAAGAAACAAGGAGGGAGTTGTCTTAAAGGGACAAGTAAATGTTTCAAATGTGGAAAGGAAGGTCATCGGGTATTTGAATGCCGCGATGATGGGAAGAAGATGTCTAATGATTCAAACAAAGGAAGGGATACACAGAATGAACCTACTACACTTCAATGTTTCAAGTGCAAGGAGATGGGACATTATGCCAATAAATTCCCTAATCCAAGGGTTGATGATGATGGTCGATGTCAACAAACTCTTAAGGCTAAAGACAAAGGAAAGTCACATGCAATTTCTATCAGCGATGTGGAGTACGATAACGATGTCGTGAAAGGTACACTTACCATCCACTCTAAAGTAGAAAATGTTTTATTTGATTCTGGATCCACCCACTCCTTTATTTCTGAAGAATTTTCTAAGGGTATAACTGTATTACATCAACAATTAGATGTTGAGTTAGCTGTGACAACACCTAATGGCACAACAGTCGCATCAAAAGTTTATAATTCTTCTCTGATTGAAGTTTGTGGGAAAGTGATTCCAGCAAATCTTGTGATCCTTCCTATAGTGGAATTTGATGTGATTCTTGGCATGGATTGGCTTTCTCTACATGGAGGTCATATCAATTGCCAAAGAAGGGAAGTCACATTCCATATTCCAGATCAATCTATGATCATCTATCGATGCAAGGATGAACGTAACATTCCAATGGAAATTGCTTCCATTTTATGGGTATTGATTCCACTAAATGAAGGTTATTTATCTCAAATAGTTGGTGAGAAACTCACGATTAAGAATATGCCCATTGTACAGGAGTTTGATGATGTCTTTCTGGAGGAATTACCGGGTCTTCCACAGAATTGTGAAGTTGAGTTTTCAATAGAACTCGTACTGGGTGTTTTGCCTATTTCAAAGACACCTTATAGAATGGCTCCAATTGAGTTACAGGAATTGAAGAAGTAACTCCAAGAGAATCTTGATAAGGGGATCATACGCCCTAGTGTGTCACCTTGGGGAGCACCTGTTCTGTTTGTTAAGAAGAAAGATGGATCAATGAGACTCTGCATTTATTATCGAGAACTTAACAAGATCACTATCAAGAACAAATATCCTCTCCCATGCATTGATGACCTATTTGACCAACTACGCGGAGCTCAATACTTTTCCAAGATTGATCTTCGTTCAGGGTATCATCAATTAAGGGTCAAAAGGGAGGATATACCAAAGACGGCTTTCCGTACAAGGTATGGACACTATGAATTTATAGTGATGCCATTTGGTCTTACTAATGCCCCTGCTATCTTCATGGATCTGATGAATAGAGTCTTTAGAGACTATCTTGATCAGTTTGTGGTAGTCCTTATAGACGATATTATTGTATATTCCAAGAGCAAGGAAGAACATGAAGATCACTTGAGAATTATATTAAAGACCCTGAGAAAGGAGAAGCTTTTTTCCAAATTTACCAAGTGTGAATTTTGGCTTAAAAAAGTTGCATTTTTGTGACACATAATCTCAAAAGAGGGGATATCTGTAGATCCAGCAAAAACAGAGGTTATCGAAAGATGGTCGAGACCAACAATAGTAACCGAGATCCGAAGTTTTCTTAATTTGGAAGGATATTATCGAAGTTTTGTGAATGATTTTTCATGATTATATAATCCACTCACCAAGTTGACTCGGAAAAGAGTTAAGTTTGTTTGGACTGAGGAATGAGAAGAGAATTTCAAGGAGTTCAAAAGAAGGTTATCCAGTGCACCTGTGCTCACACTGCCTTGTAGTGGAGAAAGGTTTGTGATCTACAGTGATGCATCCAAGAAGGGATTGGGGTGTGTTCTTATGGAAAATGATATGGTGATAGCTTATGCCTCATGACAGTTGAAAATAACTGAGCTAAATTACCCAACTCATGATTTGGAGTTAGCTACGGTAATATTTGCATTAAATATTTGGAGGCATTACCTTTATGGTGAAAGGTGTGATATTTATGCTGATCATAAAAGTTTAAAGTATATTTTCACACAAAAGGAGCTGAATATGCGCCAAAGAAGATGGTTGGAGCTGATTAAGGATTATGACTGCTCAATCCATTACCACCCTGGGAAAGAAAACAAGGTGGCAGATGCATTAAGTCGACAAGACCATGCCAGTTTATCCATGATGAGGATCACAAGAGATCCAATATTTATGGATTTACAAAGAATAGATCTTGGAATTATAATGGAAGGGGAAAAATCTTATCTTTCTCAAATGAATGTTCAACCATCTATACATGTGAAGATTAAAGAGGCACAGAAAGAAGATGTCGAGTTACAAAATAAGGTGAGAAATGTTCCGGAATTCAACCTTGATTGTGATGGGATAATAAGGTTCAGGAATCGGGTTTGTGTTCCTCCCATCCCCGAATTAAAGAAGGAGCTGCTGGATGAGGCTCATAGTTCTTCATTCTCTATTCATCCTGGAAGCACGAAGATGTATAGGGACATGAAAGTGTACTTCTGGTGGGATGGCATGAAATGAGATGTTGCTGAATATGTCTCTCGATTCTTGGTTTGTCAACATGTTAAAGCTGAGAGACAAAAGTCTAAGGGGATGTTACAACCATTACCCATACCCGAATGGAAATGGGAAAACATCGCTATGGACTTTGTCACAGGACTTCCTAAAACATCCAAAGGCAATAATGCTATCTGGGTCATAGTTGATCGTCTTACAAAGTCTGCATACTTCATTGCTATTAGAGAGGATTTATCTCTAGATCAGCTTGCCAGGATATATGTAAAGGAAGTGGTAAGATTGTATGGAGTACCACTTTCTATTATATCTGATCGGGATCCGAGATTTACCTCGAAGTTCTGGCGAAGTCTTCAGCATACTCTGGATACATAGTTGAGTTTCAGCTCTGCTTATCATCCTCAGAAAGACGGTCAGTCTGAGAAAACAATTCAAACTCTAGAAGATATGTTGAGAGCTTACTCTATGGATTTCAATGGTGGTTGGGATCAACACCTACCTTTGGTGGAATTTTCTTATAATAATAGCTTTCCCTCCAGTATTCAGATGGATCCTTATGAAGCTCTCTGTGGAAAGAAATGCAGGACTCCAACTTGATGGGATGAAGTTGGGGAAAGAAAGCTATTAGGACCCGATCTCGTTGATAAAATGGTAGAAAAGGTCAGATCTATTCAACAACACATAAGAGCAGCTCAGAGCCAACAGAAATTTTATGCCGACAACTGAAGAAAAGACCTAGATTTTGATGTGGGTGATAAAGTGTTCTTACGAATATCTCCCTGGAAGAGGGTTATGAGATTTGGAAAGAAGGGGAAGTTGAGCCCTGGATATATCGGTCCATTCGAAATACTGGATCGTGTTGGGAAGTTAGCTTACCGATTGGCGCTTCCACCGAATCTCTCTCATGTTCACGATGTGTTCCATGTATCTCTCTTGATAAAGTACATACCTGATCCTTCACATGTACACAGCTCAGAAGTTGTACCGCTGGAACAAGATCTTTCTTATGAATAACAACCGATAGAGATTCTGGATCGTAGCGAAAAAGTCCTACGAAGCAAGACCACTCGATTGTTGAATGTTTTATGGAGGAACCACCAATTAGAAGAAGCTACATGGGAGCTTGAGGATATGATGAGGGAGAGGTATCCTCATCTGTTTGTTACAAAGTGACGAATTTCGAGGGCGAAATTCATTTTAAGGGGGGTAGAATGTAACACCCGAGACTTTTATGTTATATAAATCATCAAAGGAATCTTTTTCTACAAACAACACTTGCTTGTAATGCTTTACACGAAATCGCGACCTTCCTCGATAGCTTGTGTCATACGCAATACCGAGTTTCACTAAACAATGATATCCTATTAAAATATTATTAAAACTAGCCGTTATGAATAGTAATAACCACTTTTTGAAATTTTATAAATTTAATTTTTCAAAATGGACTTCATTTTTGGTTTCGGAATATCGAAATTAGCCTAGGATGAAATTTTGGTATTTTTCTAAAAACTTTCAATTTTTGATGAATAGTGAAACCACTAAGTGGTAGTTAAAAAACTGAGTTTTTCATAAAACTTAATTTTACCGCTTCTGTGAGTGGAATTTAGAAAATCCGAGAGACACGGTTAATATCAAGGACTAAAATGTGGATCAATGAGATGAAAATAATTTTTGGTGAATAGTAACTTTTTACTTTTTTTACCATGGTTAAAAGTAAATAGGGTAATTAAGGGGAAAATGATATTATTATTACCCTAACACATGTCCTAATTCTATTGGACAAGTGTAATTCGACCAAAAACAACCTTATGAATAAAATATGACCATTTAGGCCCACTTGGATTAGATTAGGACATTTATTATTAATTTATTTAAAGAAGGGTTAAAATAGTTATAATCAATGTTTAATAACTAAATCATTTTTAATATAAGGTCATACATAAGATAAATTAGACTATAAATATTCATTAGAAATATAAAACGATTTCCTACATAATAATATTTTATTTGTAATTTTTAGACTTTAAATAATTTAATTTATTTATGACACAATGATAATGCAGTAATTACCATAATAGTGAACCATTAGAATAATTGATATTATAAATACCTAAATAAGTATAATTTGAGACTTTTTATGAATTAAACTATTTTTATAGGTTAATATGACATGTTAGGATGATGTTAATTAACTTTGGTCTAAATAATCATTCTGTTATGAGTTTCAAAAAAATCAACTATTGAATAGTGTCAAAATTTACATAAAATAGTTTCTAAAACAAATATTATATTATTAATTGTTATTTTATTCCTAAAAATCTACGTTTCGGCCAAATGACTTATATAAGGTTATATATATTAATAAAACACATCATGTGGGTCTCTTGGAGGTATATGGTAAGTTTATTAACTATATAATATAAAAATACAAAGTGACATGGTAAATGTCAATCTAATTAACTAAGAGTTAAAACTAAACGATAAGGTTAATATAATGACCTAAACTTGTCTAAATTCTATTGGATGAGAGTACTTCGACCCATAGCCACCTTATATTCGAAATAACTCAATTTGGAGCTATTTAAAACCGAACTTGACTTTATAATAAAATAATATTTTTTAGTTATTCCAATGGTGCCCCTCTCCTCCCTTATAAAAGGGAACCTCCTCCCTCTCTTCCTCACACCACTTTGAGCCTTGAAGCTCGGCCAAACCCCGCCACTTTATCCTCTCCACTTCCCTAGAGACATCCTAGAGGTTCTGGTCTTCTTCAAAGACCAATTTTAGTGCCCTAAAAGAAGGTCTCAAAGAAGCACTTCAAAGAAGAGGTAATGTCCGTTACCGATTCTTTCATTTTTATTTCTTCTTCCACTTCTTCTTATTTAGTTGTTTCATTATGAATTAATAACATCAGTATCACTAATATACTGATATTTTATTATAATTATGAAACAACCCTATTTCACCATCTATCCATCCTACGGAAAAATAAATCACCGCGCGTGCGTACGTACGGAATACCGTCTCCACGCCGTGGTGTAATCTATTTTCCACCACCAACTTACTGGGATGGGTATAATGGTGTAAATAATGACTATATATGACTATTATAAAGTGATACTGATTCTGAAATAGTATACATTCACTCAAATACAATTCCACGATCATAGGAACGATATCATCACTCGTGCGTACGTACGGAATACTGTCTCCTCGATGTGATACGACTCGTTCTACATGATCTTCATTTCATAATGATTATATAAATGAATTTAATGAATGAATATGATATATATTACAATAATACCATTCTGGAAATGAGTATCTATAACCTAAAGAGAAGAATAAGAATTTATTCGACAAAACACGCATAAGAACAAAAAGTAATAAACACCCAAATAACAAGTAGTAATGAAATATTACTAATAAGAAGCTAAGAATATGACCATATATGATATCATAAAAATAATTTTGATTCTTGAATAAGTCAATAACATTATTTAAATTATTATACAGGAGTTTCGGACACTTACGAAGCAAATAGGACCTAAGGTAAGGGAAATATCACAATCTCATTTTTATCCGAGATTCTTTATACTTTGAAATTTACTGGGGTGTATTTTATCATCCACATCCATGTTTCCTCGATATGTAATATTATTTCCATCCACCTAAAATTGTTTAAATCCAATTTTACCCTTCGGTGAGTTTTTAGTAAAGGATATAAAAGGAATATTTTGTCATTTTTCGTACGAGGTACTTTTTGACTTTTCCGAAAAAAGTACGAATTTTTTTTTAACTTATACGGCATGAATGGATTTTTAAAAAATTATTTCCAAGAAGCTTCCTTTACAAGTTTTCAAGTTTATTTTTAATCAACTTCTTTTAGTTTAGAAGTTTATGACATGTTAAGAAAGGAAAATTGTTTTTGAAGTAGAAAGGATATTTTCCTCAAAAATAGAGTTCAAGTGTTTTATCAAAATTATTTTCCATCTAAGATAATATAGGGTTCTGTTTCTATCCCTATTATTACATTTACTTGATTATGTTGTGATGGAAATATTTTTATGAATTCCTTTATCTTATATGAATTGTTTTATGATGTCATGATGTTTCAGGTTCCCATTTTTATTACATGGGTTATGCAATGATGTATGATTTATGATTTTGTGGCACACATAAGAATGGTATCATTATGAGATGGGTGGGACCTATATCTCCCTCAAATGCATTGGGTAAAGATTTTATATCTCATGAGATAGACATGGCTGGAATGGTAGGTTATACCGGTTTAGTGAAACAGGACTGAAACGAGGAGTGAACTCAGTTCAGAAATGGAATTTGTCCACTAAGATAGTCTTGGCAATGAGTCTTGACTAATAAGAAATTATTCTCTATGATTATTTGTGTATCCCACAAAGATTCATGTTTTAAGTTTTGAGTATTGGGAGTACATTTCACTTCTATGATTTATCCCATGTTATGATATTATGATCTCTTTTGCAGGTTAAGATTTCCAAAAGTTATGTTCTTATGTATATGATGTGATTGATATTTCTTTTGTTTACCCTTACTGAGCATTTGAGCTCAACCTTTTTTATGTTTTATTTCCCTAGGTCAGGAAGATGGTTATTAAGTAGAATATTCCAAAAAGGGACTCTAGATATGATGAAATAAATGGGAGGCAAAGTAGATGCTTTATGAACCAGTTGTTTATGTTTCCCAGTTTCTAAAGACACTATACCTATACGGACCTTTCTTGGTTTTGTTATATGTTGTAATAAGTGTGCTTCAATTCTGATGTAATAACAATGTATGTAAAGTATGGGTCATTATAAAGACCATGCATAAATATTTGGTCAAGGCCTTGTGCCAAGACACTAGTTTGTTTAATGAGATCAACCAATTAATTTATGTGCAATAGTGGGACCCTCCCATCACTTACTATGTCCAGTGAATTTCTCATTTGAAAATGGTGAAACATAACATAATTATTCATATTAGAACTGGCATATGAAAAGTTATTAAGTTAACCATAAACCAAGAATGTTATCAAAATAGAATATACATAGTCATACATATCATAACACATTCAATACAATATAGATTATTTAATCACACTAAATTAATTTCAATTATATATAAAATCCAATAAAGGATATTGACATAGATAAAAATAATCATTAAAACTATATGAGAGAAATATCTTTTTTTACTTTGAAATCATTTATGAAAAATCCAAGAACATATAAAAGAATAAATTTAAAAAGATATTTGGGAATCAATTTTTCCACTACCACTTTGAATATATATAATTGAATTAACATTTTAAAACATTCATGTCAATATAAACAAATCTGTAGAACAATTTTGAAAACATGTACATTTATGAGAAGATATAGAAAAATAAATATATAAAACATTTAAAATGATGTTTTAGATAAATTGTTCCTTACATAAAACCTTAAGAATATTTCATTTGAGAATTTTTTTAAGAAACATGGACATGGATGATAAATAAGTTCATGTAAATAATCACCTATAATATATCTCGGATAATAATGAGATTGTGAAATTAACCCTAACCTTAAGTATAATATTCTCTGTACTTGTACAAAACTCCACTATAATGTTTTTTATCATATTATTAACTTTTTCAGAGTCAAAATAATATAAATGATATCATATATGATTCTTTTTTGACATTTTATTACATGTTGATTAACAATTCCATGTTAATGCAACATTTTAGTTAATTATAGCTCTGTTTATCGTACGTGTTTTGACATGTTATTCTTGATCACATTACGTAGATAGTGATTTAATTATATATAAAATGTATAATAAGATTTATATAACATATATACTCATAATATAAGTACATAAAATACAAAGATATATATATATATATATATATATATATATGAAATACACCGTTCATAGAGAAGGTAGGTCGTACGTATACATGAACAATGTTTCAGTTTTCTTATCATATTGAATGGAAGTAAATGAATGATATATATATATGTATATATATATATTATTCTACTAGACTCATTATTTCATATATTTTATAATTATTCATAACATATATTGTTTTATAATCATTCGAGGATGGTGAATGTGGAAGAAGAGTCTCCTTGACTCGTGGAGACGGTAAGTCGTACATACGCATGGGCGATGGTATCATTTCATTAATGGTTGAATGGAATGTAATTTAATGAAATATTAATTTTAATGAAATAATATCATGTTATAATTATTATTTAAGTCTTTTATATTCATCATTATGGAGATTTAAATAATGTATAAATGAAAAACAATTTACACCACACTGTGATGATGGTAAGCCATACGTATGCACACATAGTGATGTTATTTTTCATAAGATAGGTAACATAATTAATATATTTTTACAATAATATAAAAATATCATAATATAATTTCTTTTAAATTTATTATTTTATTATGATAATAACTTAGGAATAGTTAGTAGAAGAAGAAAACAAAATTGAAAAAAGGGATAAAATGATTACCTCTTCTTTAGTTGTCTCCTTTTTATTTGCACAAAAGAACTACTTAAGTTGGTTTTATTCCCAAATGGGTGGCCTATAGGTTTATTTTAGTGAAGTTGCGAGGATGTTTGATCATGTTTTTTCTAAGACTAAGGGTGTGTGAGGTGTGAATAAAAGAGAAGGAGAAAATCCGTTTTATAGGAGAGGGGGAAACATTATGAATATATTGAAATATTAATTTATTATAAATTGATTCTCAGTTTCTAATTGATCCAATGTGATTTATTTCTAGGATAATATAAGGATGGGTGAACTCCTCTCAACTAATTGGTTTTATAAAAGCTTATATCATGAATTTAAAATAATATTTTGGATTTAACCATTAGTGAAATAAGTTAACTCTTACCATGTATCCTTGTATTTGTATACTATATGGATAAAATAGTTACTATAAAATCCAAAGAGAAACGAAAGTGGATAATTCATCGAATTTTGAACACTATCTACATCAGTTGGACTAATCATAGATTTTTATAACTATTATATCATTTAATAAAATAGTTTTTGTTTTAAGAATTCATTTACGTCAATTTCGGAAATATTTAGTAATTGATTTTTGTTAAAGTTATAAGAACATTATTTCTTTGATGAAAAAGTATTAAATAATATATAACATGTAAATTGTATCTAAAAAATTTATGTATTCCATCAAAAAGATTAAATTAAATTTATTTTAACAATTATAATATCATTTATTTCAATCATTCCTTAATATGGTTATCACTATATCATTATTGTGTCTTAAATAAATTTATTTATATAATATCTAAAGATTATAATTAAAATACCATGATGTAAGAAATATTTTTATATTTAAAATTAATATTTATAGTTTTAGATATCATTTATATAAAATAAATTAAAATGTTTTTAGTTAGGAGATTCATGTTAATGATATATTTCCCTTTTAAATAAATTAAACATTATAAAAGGTAATTATCACACCCAAGTGAGTCCATGGGGTCTTAAAATTGACCTAAGGATGGTCATGGTTGGCCATATATCATCCAGCGTGATTAGGAATTCTATTAGGATGGTTTTATATTATTATAATATTATTGTTCTACCCTTATCTACCTGATCTTCCCTTTAACCATGGTAAATAAAACTAATTACTGAAGTTTCTAGTCACAATTCCCAAATAAATGATCTTATTTACAAAATTTGGACGTTATGATTCAAAATATGGAATCCATTTTTCCAAATTCCTCATATAATTATCATAATTTAATATAAAATTGATTACCTTTTTCAAAACTAGTAAGAGAGTTTTTAATAAGTAAAAACTATCAAAAGATTGACATTTCCAATTTTAATGTGAAATTACTTCCAATGACTAAAATTGGATTAAATGATAAAAAAGTATCCAGGTTCACCTAAAAAAAATTGAAATTGCAATCTCTCTATATAGATAAATTAGTCGAAATGGCAGTTTTGAATTAAAATGTAGTATTTCCCACTATTCATTAAAATATGGATTTTATCAAAAAAATAAAAAAAAATATACAAATTTTTGTATGTCCTTCTTATAAAAAAGAAATTATTTATTTCAAATATTCTATATAAAAGTGTCAAACAATATATTTTAAAAGGGTTCATCATTAAAAGGTGGATAAACTGCATTTTATGAAAAATACTTCTTTTATCTAAATATTTGAATTTGTCCTTAAATTTTATTTAATAAACACATAAGATGAATTTTAAATTATATTTGATATATATAAAATTAAAAATGTGGTAAATAATTTTAATAAATGCTTTTTTAAATAAGTATTTTGATAGGTCATGGTGCGCTTGAACTTGGTGTTCGGTGTAGCGCAAGCTTATCTTGGTGTAACGTACAACACAAGCAATTGAATTTATTTAAAAATAAACATATTGTGGAATATTGGGTGTTACATTATCCCCTACTTCAATAATCATCATCCTTGTAATTTTCAAATTTATGTTTGGTAAATGAGGTTTGATTATTCAAAATCCATTTATTGAAACCCTACATCAGAAAAATTGGTCGACAAAACATTCACATTAAAATAGGGAATGTAAAGTAAGAAGGTAAACCTAGATAAAATATACTAGGATTTTATGTATGAAAATTTATATATGGAGGAATAAAATAATGATCATGTTTGTATAGAGAGTGATATTGAACATGATTAGTTAAATTTTAACAACCATAAGGGTATAAATCTGGGATGATCCAAGGGTTCGTTTGATTCATCAAAAAAAATGTACCAGAAAAAAATTTATAGTTTTCAATATCCATTCCATAAATTTAAATTACAATAGAAGAAATTCATACATTCTTTCAGTATTATCTAACTACTGACCATGTCTTGGAGAATTTCAACTTCATCTCTTATTCAAAAAAATTATGTTGAATTTTTCATTCCTGAAGTGTTGGATGATCATTCGATTCATAAATATAATGAGAGGTCATTAAATATGCCTAAAAAGTTTTCATAGGTTACCATATATTCATAATTCCACCTATAGTGAGATAATAAAATAATCTAAAAAACTTCAACTAGATTATAACTTATACTACCCATAAATGGATAACCATTCAATCCTTAGAAAAACTAAATAATCTAAAACATTAGAAAGAGTTAAACAAAATTTTCTTAGAATTTATCTCCCATATCTCAAAGGTATGTTCATGGTTGTCACATTCCAAACATGTGAACACCTTCATCATTTATTATCTTGAGTCACAACAACAACTTGAATTATCAGATATCATTATTGAAAACAGGCATGTTTCCTTATTACCAAACAACTTGGATTGTTACTTAAGTCCCAAAAAGTTGAATACTTAATCCATGATAGAAATGCCCTCTTATTAAAAAATACGTAATTTTTTCTCATGAAACTAACATCTTTCAATTTACTTATTCAAATCAAATAGATCATTCTCCAAACATCATTATATTAACATAAAGTACATCTTAAGGGTTATCATTACTTTAATCAAATGTTATCCAAATATAATCTTACCCTTAAATAGATTTTCTTGTCTTTTATAACTATTCAATATATTCTTGAAAATCCTTAGTGAAAAAAAAAACTGAATACTACCAATATAATTCACTTTTCGTAATTCTTGGATCCAAATACATAAATACATCAATCATTCTAATTTAATGGTTGGCATGGAATATGAAGTTCCTTGGTTTTGAATTAAACTCTTATATTTGGGCATTCAGTTAGGTAATTCCCAATACTTCCATATATTAGACATTAATCTCCATATCAATTGGTCACCCTATAACCCTTTTTAATGCAATGATAACATATTCCCCTCCATCTGAGGTATTCCTCAAAGTTCATCGTCCGTTACTCTTTACATGTAAGAAGATGAATCTTATTTCCTCTCTTATTTTTAAAATTTCAACACTTATAAATTTTCTTCTTACTCTTACGTAATATGTTTGTAAAGTCATAAAAGGTCACATTGTTAATCATTTATTGTGATAACTGATTCGGGATAAACAAAATATCTTTCTCTCCAGTCATTATCAAATTTTGTTTCTCAAATCCCCATATTTTCTATCAAACTCACTGTTAATGAAATTCCATCTTTTTTCATCCATTAACTAATACCAGAAGTCACAAGGTGACAAACACATATCATTGTTCAAAATCACATAATCAAGGGATGGTACATTCAATATATAACATCTTAGGCTTAATCCTAGGTTATCCATGATCATTAAAAAAATTCTACGGGGTTATTATATACTTATACTCCAAGTATATCTTAGGTTTATGATCCCTATTCTATGTTTCTTAAATCTATTTCCAAGGATGATGCTTAAATTCCTTTATTACCAACTATAATTCCCTAAACTAAGAAACCTCAAGACTATGCATTATTTAAATACATAGACATGATTAAAAGGAGTAAAATCCTAAAAGACCGATCAGTTTATTAGTTTTGGAAAATAGATTACATACATTAAACTTACATTAAAATTTATCACATAAAACAATGCATAGACAATCCTTTCAGAAAACCATTATTCCCTTAGATTAACCCAATATATCATCCATAAAACACTTCTATGAATCTTTGGAAAATAAAAAATAAGAAAGGGGTGAGCGCAGATGTAGAGACCCAAGCTTGATGTACATATAGATTTCATTACTTTTACAGAATACATAATACATAAAAAAAACAAACAGACAAGGACCGTAATAGTTTAGTGTCTTTGTAAACTCAGAATATAATATTCTAATCGTGGTGAACGATCTTCAACATCTCCCATAAAGATCTTCCCCTTTTGTTTTCTTACCTAAAAACTTTCTTTAATCCTTGGGAAAATAAAACATATAAAGGGTGATCTCAAATTCTCAGTAAGGGTAATCATGGAGAAAATAAAACAAATCATATACATTTGAACTAAAAAAACATGATTATATTGTTTAAACATCAAAATTTTGATCAATGACATAAAACATGGTCGTACGTAAGGCATAGATCATAAAGAAACATCAATCACGATAAAATATCATGGGAATAAAGAATGTAATTGTGGAAACCATTAAGTACATGTTATGATTTCCATAGTAGCCAAGGAATTGCTACCAAAACCATCTTAGGGGATAAAGACCCTTTCTGAATCGAGTTCACTCCTCGTTCCTGTCGTGTATCACTGAACCGGATTAACTTACCGATACAGCCATGTCAATCTCATGAGATATAAATCTTTACCCAATTCATTGGAGGGAGATATAGGTCCCACCCATCTCATATTGTAATCATTCTTACTTGTGCAACAAAATCATAAATCATATATCATAGCATAACCCATGTAATAAAAATTGGATTCTTATGCATCATGCCATCATAACATAATCCATATAAGATAAAAGGACATCATAAAATTAATTCCATCATAACAAAATCAAATCAATGTAAAAATAGGGATAGAAACATAACTCTATATTATCTTAGGTGGAAAATAATTTTGATAAAACACTTGAACTCCATTATTCAGGAAAATATCCTTTCTACTTCAAAAACATTTTTCCTTTCTTAACATGTCATCCTAAATTAAGTTGATTAAAAATAAACTTGAAAACATGTAATGGTAGCTTCATGGAAATAATTTCCTATGAAATAATAAAAATTCATTCATACCATATAAGGTAAAAAAAAGTTTCTTCTCATACGTTTTCTGAAAAAATCAAACATTACCTCGTACTAAATATGAAAAAAGATCCCTTTCATATATTTTACTAAAACCTCACCAATGAGTAATATTGGATTTAAAAAATTATATGAGGATAGAAATAATATAACATATTGAGGAAATATGGATGTGGATGATATATACACCCCAGTGAATACCAAAGTATAAACAATCTTAGATAAAAATGAGATTGTGAGATTTTCCCTTACCTTTTGTCCAATTTCTTCCGTATGTGTCCGAGACTCCTCTTCTTTGACACAACGCCTTTAAGATTACTCTTAAGGGATTGGAGTTGGTCTTTTAAGAAGACCAGAACATCCAGAATGTTTCTAGGTAAGTGGAGAAAAGAAATGGGTAGGGTTTGTCCGAGCATGAAGGCTCAAAGTTGTGTAAAGAGGAGAGGGAGGAGGTGCCCTTTTATAAGGGAGGAGAGGGGCACCTTTGGAAAGTGGAAAAATATTATTTTATTATAAACTTATCTTTGGTTTCAAAATGTCAAAAAATCATTACAGATGAAGATAAGATGACTCATGGTTGAAATAAAATCATCAAATCAGAATTGGACATGTATTGGAAAATATTTTAATCATTATAATCGTATTTATTTAAATCATTTATTAATGAGGTAAATACTGCATCATTATTGTGTCATAAATAGTTTAATTTATATTATTTCTAAAAATAAAAAAACACCACCATATAGGAACTCTTTTTAGCTTTCCAAAGAATATTTTTATTCAAAGAGATAATTTATATAACCCCTTATAAAAATAAATTATTAAAAGATTTTTGTTAATGTTAATTTTGTCTTTACATTAAATTAATTAATCCAAATTGTCATTATCACTACCAAGTGGCTCAATGGGGTCCCAAAATCGACCCAAGGATGCCTATGGTCAGAAACTACTCATCCAATAATGTTTGGACAAGTGTTAAGTTAATTTTAAATTATTAAAATATTGTTTTAACCTTAAATTACCCTATTTACCTTTAACCGTAGTAAATAAAAGCCAAAAGTTACTATTCACCAAAAAATATTTTTATCTTAATGAACCAAATTTTACTTCTTGATAACAACCATGTGTGTCAGATTTTTGAAATTCAATTCACAAAAGTGGTAAAATTTCATTTAAGGAAAGAGTCAGTTTTTGAACTACCACTAAGTGGTTTCACTATTCATAAAAAATTGAATTTTTTCAGAAAAATACCATAAATTCAGCCTAAGATATATTTGATATTCCGAATTCAAAAATGTTTTATATTTCTCAAAATTCATAACATATAAGTGGTATTAATTAATTTTAAAATTAATTCCCGTTATCAAAACAAATATCGTGTTTTTAAGAAACAATAACTATCAAAAGATCGACACTTGTTTATGTCCAATTTCAAAGTGAAATTAATTCTAATGAATAACATTGGATTAAATGGTAAAAATATATTCTAATTAGACTTTAAAACCAATTAAAATATAATCTATCCATATAAATTATTGCGATGAAAAAAGCTGTTCTTAATTAAAATATAGCATGTTTTTACTATTCATTAAAATATAAAAGTTATCAGAATAATATGAAAAATATATCCAAATTAAATTTTTATATAATTATTCCAAGGAAGAATTTTATTTTGTTAAATTGAACTTAAAAACATGTCAAAACTAGATTTAAAGTGGGTGGGCCATCAAAAGGCGACAAAACTGCATTTCTGGAAAAATACTTATTTTACCCGAAAAAATTATTTTATTCTCATAACATGTTCTATAAAATATGTAACATGAATAATAATGTTATAAAACTCAAAATGTAGTTGATAATATTCATGACGGCTAGTTCATAATAATATTATAACCATATATCGTTGTGTAGTGAAACCCGGTATTGCGTACAACAAACGCTATTGAGGAAGGTCACGATTATGTGTAATAAAATCCAAGTCAGGGTTGTGTATAGTGCAAGACTCCTTTGTTGTTGTGTATAATATAATCCAACCAAATTTCATTTATACATTGAATATATATATATATATATACACTCAATGATGCGTAGAATAACTACTATCAAACAAACTTGAAATTGTGTGTAACACAATACAAGATTAGTGTTGTGTATACTACAAGCTAATACATTGTTGATTATAGCACAAGATAATCTTGGTGTAGATTATAATAGAATATATGAAATAAATTAAAAAATATATATCTTATAAAATCTCATAGTGTTACATTCTATCCCCCTTAAAATGAATTTCACCCTCGAAATTCGTCGGGGTTATAAATGGTTTATTACTAGGGAGTTTCTTTCATAGAAACCCACATCCTAAAAATGAATACTAAAACTTACTTTTAAAAATAAACTTTAGAAACAAAACAGATACCCAAAGTAACTCATCACTTGGGTTCCCACATAGGAGATCATAGGTCAAAAATATTGATATGGAAGAGAAATCTAACCATCGAGTTCTGATGGAGAGTGGTAGAGAACATGGCTATGAAAAAGCCAATAATCACAAAGCCATAAATTTGTGATGATCTAAGGAACCATATGATTCATCAGATTTGAGAGAACTAGGACAACATTTTTGGTTTTCAATATTATTTCCCTAAAGTTGAAAATTTTGAATTGGAAGAAATACTTACTTGTTTTTGGTATAATATCACTGTTGTTTGTGCCTTGAAAAATTTACACTTCATCTCTTAAAGAAATGAAATTGAATTTTTCTTCTGTGGCGTGTTAGCAGATCATTCGATAGAATGATAGGTCATTCCATCTATCTCAAACATAAGGATAACAAAATTTATAAACATAAGTGAACCTATGGACAGATTAGTTGTATATGGTTCCCAAAATGGACTTATAATTCATCTATCATACATTTTAATAAAATAAAAGTAGTTTCTACTAACCAGGGAATTCCTCTAGGCCAGTGGTAGGCGATAAAGGTCTATCTCACTTTGGTTGTGGGTTCGATTCCCACAGCCTTGTCCGATGTGACGGGTTGTCACCCATTCTGTAGGTTGTACCTTTTTTCTAAAAGGACACTATTATAACATTCCGGAATTAATATCGAAAAAAGAGTTCTATCCTTAAACAATACTATCTGATGTCCAACATAATCCATTCTAATCTTTAGGCTTATCCAGAATACATATGTCCAATCTCATAGTATAAAGAAAATTATTACTTGAATGGTCACATAACAAGCATGTGAGTACAATCATTTATCCCCCATATATCATAAGATATATCTTATTGGTAACTTTCCAAACACCTAAATACCTTAATCCTGTATTCTTTAGAAACATAAATTACCATAGAACCATATTGAAATCATGAATGATGTCAAAAGTTAACTCTTTCCGCATACCAAAATCCAAAAATTTCTATATACTCAAACCATGATATCACATTGTCCTTATACCATTCATGAGCTCATTAATACTATAAAACATCTCATTATTTCCTTATCCCTTCATTATGTGCATATCATCTACTTTCCAAAAATATTTCAATCCCTTATCATGGTTACCAGTACCATATTCTTATAGAAAACCACAATGGACCAATACAAAGATATTTCAATATACTATAAAAGTACCTCAAAAACATTATTCTTGTATTAAAATACATAAGACCTTAAATCCATCCTCTTCAATGATTGTCATGGAATATATCCTTCCTCTATTTAGAAGTAGCTTCTTAGGTCAGGGCATTGAGTTGGGTAATGCCCATACATTTCACAGATAAGACATTGGACTCCAAAACAGTCTGTCACTCTATAACCCTTTTCTCTACATAGATAACATATTCCCCTCCATTTGAGGTATTCCTCAAGGTTCTTATTACCTTATTTAGAAATATCAATATTTCTTTCTCTATTCTCCTCACCATGCGAACATGCATAAAATTCCATCTTCTTCTTATTTGATGACTTAGGAATACAACTAAAGTTCTCCTTGTTAATCATATATCGAGATGACTAATTCTTCATAATCAAAATATCTTTATCTCCAGGAATTACACAAGTTCGTTGATCATAGTCACCAATTTGTCCATTGGAATCAATGTTAACTGAATTCCTTCTAGTTCCCTCCATTGACTAAAACCCGAAACCATAGTGTAACAAACGGTTAAAATAACAAGGAACCACATAATCTTAAAAAGTCATTTATGGGATGTCTACCATATAAACAATTCTTTAATCCGTGAAACCTTAGGTTTACCATAGGTTATTCATGATCGTCATCATAATTCTAGGACTCTAACCTATACGTATACTTAACTATAGGGACATCCCTAGACATACCTTATAAATATCTCTAGGGACCTCAATAAAGTTTTCACATACTAGTTTCCAAAGGTTAACTAAACCTTTACTCTGATACCAACTGTAGATACCCAAGCTTGAAATACATGTAAATTTCATTACTCTTGTGGAATACTTAATACATAACAAAAACAGACACACAAGGACCGTAATAGTTTAGTGTCTTTGGAAACTCGGAATATAATCATCTAACCGTGGTGAAAGATCTTCAACATCTCCCATAAATATCTTCCCCTTTTGTTTTCATTCCTAAAACCTTTCTTTAAATACTGGGGAAAAGAAAACATATAAAGGGTAAGATCAAATTCTCAGTAAGGGTAAGCATGAATAAAATAAAACAAGTCATATACATTTGAACTAGAAAAAACATGATCATAATGTTTAAACATCAAAATCTGGAGCAATGAAATAAGACATGGTAGTACGTAAGGTATAGATCATAAAGAAACATTAACTATGATAAAATATCATGGGAATAAATCTTGTAATTGTGGAAAACATTAATCACATGTTTTGATTTCCATAGTATCCAAGGCATTGCTACCAAGACCATCTTAGTGGAAAAAGTCCCTTTCTAAATCGAGTTCACTTCTCATTCCAGTCCTGTATCACTGAACCAGATTAACATACAGTTCCAACCATGTCTATCTCATGAGATATAAATCTTTACCCAATTCATTGAAGGGATATATAGGTCCCACCCATCTCATATTGAAATCATTCTTACTTGTGCCACAAAATCATAAATCATACATCATAGCATAACCCATATAATAAAAATGGGATTCTTAAACATCATGCCATCATAACATATTCCATATAAGATAAAAGAACATTATAAAATTAATTCTATCATAAGATAATCAAAAAATGTTAAAATTGGGATAGAAACAGAACACTATATTATATATATGGAAAATAATTTTGATAAAACACTTGAACTCCATTCTTGATGAAAATATCATTTCTACTTCAAAAACATTTTTTCCTTTCTTAACATGTCATACTAAAAGAAGTTGATTAAAAATAAACTTGAAAACTCGTAATGGAAGCTTCATGGAATTAATGTTCTATGAAATCATAAAAATCCATTCATTCCATATATGTTAAAAAAATATTCTTCTCAAACTTTTTCTAGAAAAGTAAAAAAGTACCTCGTACTAAAAATGACAAAAGATCCCTTTCATATATTTTACTAAAAACTCACCAATGAGTAATATTGGATTTAAAATTTTTTGGAGGATATAAATAATATTACATATTGTGGAAACATGGATTTGGATGATATATACACCCCAATAAATACAAAATCATAAACAATCTCGGATAAAAATGAGATGGTGAGATTTTCCCTTACCTTTTGTCCAATTTCTTCTTTATGTGTCTGAGACTGCTCTTCTTTGACGCACCTACTTTAAGCTTCCTCTTAAGAGACTAGAGTTGGTCTTTTAAGAAGACCAGAACCACCAGAATGTTTCTAGGGAAGTGGAGAAGATAAATGGGTAGGGGTTGGCTGAGCTTGAAGGCTCAAAGATGTGTAAAGAGGAGAGGCAGGAGGTGCCCTTTTATAAGGGATGAGAGAGGCACCTTTGGATAGTGTGAAAATATTATTTTATTATAAACATATCTTCGGTTTCAAAAGGTCAAAAAAATTATTAAAGATGAAGATAAGATGACTCATGGTCGAAATAAAATCATTCAATCAGAATTTGACATGTTTTGGATAATATTTTAATCATTATAATCTTATTTATTTAAATCATTTATTAATGAGGTAAATACTGCATCATTATTGTGTAATAAATAATTTATTTTATTTGATGTCCAAAAATTATAAAAAAAACCACCATGTAGTAAAGAATTTTATCTTTCCAGTTAATATTTATAGTTTAAATTATAAATTATATAACCCCTTATGAAAATTAATTACTAAAATATTTTTGTTAATGTCAATTTTGTCTTTACATTAAATTAATTAATCCAAATTGTCCTTATCACTACCAAGTGGCTCAATGGGGTCCCAAAATCGACCCAAGGATTCCCATGGTCGGAAACTACTCATCCAGTAAGGTTAGGAAAAGTGTTAAGGTAATTTTGAATTATTATAATATTTTTTTAACCTTGAATTACCTTATTTACCTTTAACTACAGTAAATAAAAGTCAACAGTTTCTATTCACCAAAAATTATTTTCATCTTATTTAACCACATTTTACTTCTTGATAACAACCATGTATGTCGAATTTTTGAAATTAAACTCACAGAAGTGGTAAAACTTCATTTAAATGAAAGAGTCAGTTTTTTAACTACCACTAAGTGGGTTCACTATTCATCCAAAATTGATGTTTTTCAGAAAAATACCCAAAATTCTGCCTAAGATATATTTGATATTCCGAATTCAAAAATGATGCCTATTTTTTCCAAATTCGAAACATAGAGGTGGAATTAATTAATTTTAAAATTAATTCTCGTTATCAAAATAAATAGCATGTTTTAAGAAACAATAACAATCGAAAGATCGACACTTGTTTATGTCCAATTTCAAAGTGAAATTAATTCCAATGACCAAAATTGGATTAAATTGTAAAAATATATTCTAATTACACTTTAAAACCAGTTAAAAGATAATCTAACCTTATAAATTATTTCAATGAAAAAAAACTAATTAAAATATAGCGTGTTTTTACTATTCATTAAAATATGAAAGTTATCAGAATAATATGAAAAAATTATCCAAAATAATTTTTTATATCCTAATTCCAAGGAAGAATTTTATTTTGTAAAATTGAATTTATAATCATGCTAACAACTAGATTTTAATTGGGTGCGCCATCAAAAGGCGCCAAAACTACATTTTTTGAAAAATAATTATTTTACCCGAAAAAATTATTTTGTTCTCATACCATGTTTTAGAAAATTTGTAAGATGAATAATAATGTTATAAAATTCAATATGTAGTTTATACTATTCATAATGGCTAGTTCATAATAATATTATAACCATATATTGTTGTTTAGTGAAACCCGGTATTGCGTACAACACATGCTATCGAGGAAGGTCACGATTGTGTGTAACGAAAGCCAAGTCAGGGTTTCATGTAGTGCACGACTTCATTGTTGTTGCATATAAAAGAATCCAACCATATTTCATTTATAAATTGAATATACATATATATACACTCAAGTTTTCATAGAATAACTACTATCAAACAAACTTAAAATTTTCTGTAACACGATCCAAGATTAGTGTTGTGTATACTGCAAGCTAATACGATGTTGCGTATTGCACAAGATAATCTTGGTGTAGAGTATAACAGAAGATATGAAAGAAATTAAAAAGAATATATCTTATAAAATATCTGGGTGTTACATCAGATGCTCAGTAAGGATAAGTAATATAGTGTAAGCTAAAAAATTAAGCACAATATTTTAAGTAATGGTACAAAATCAAAAGAAAATCCTTTTAAAAAATTATCTTCAGTATAATATGGCAAGAATAAATCAAATAATTCCATTTAAAAATTCACATGGATATTCTACTAGTCGAATAATCACATGTAAAATCAATAACTAAGATCATAATAATAGAATGCATAATTCCAAGCATCATAACCACTACGTGAAGGCCTTATTCCAAGACCATACACAAATATTCAATCAAAAACCTATTCCAAGACACTAGTGTGTTTCATGGGACCGAATAATTCATCTAGGGGATATAGTTGGCCCCACTGGTCACTTACTAAGTCCAATGAATCCTCATATAAAAAGGGTGAAATATAACATAATCCTTTTTATTAAAACTGCCTTACAAAAAGTTATTACATTAACCATAACCCATGAATGGGATTAAAATAGCACATATGTAGTCAAACATATCATTAAAAAATTCAGTAAAATATGGAATATTTTATAATAAAAAACAAAACTCAATTAATTATAAAATTCAATAAAGGATGTTTACAAAGATAAAAATAATCATTAAAACTATTTGGGAGAAATAATTTTTTTTATTTTGAAATAATTTATGAAAAATCCAAGAAATTATAACAGAAGAAATTTAAAAAGATATTTTGGAATCAAAGTGTTCCGTACAAATTAAAAACATTTTAATGGAATAAATATTTTAAAACATTCACATCCATATAAATAAGTCATAAAATCCATTTTGAAAAATAGACGTTAATGAAAATGATTTAAAAGAATATGTATTTAAAATATTTATAATGATTATAAGTTAATGTTTACCATAAATTAAACCATAAAAATATTCTTTTTGACAATATTTTTAGAAACATAGACAAGGATGATAAATAATTCCTTGTAAATATTCATATATAAACAATCTCAAATAATAATGAAATTGTGAAAGTAACCATTAGATTTGGTATGATATTCTACACACATGTCTGAAACTCTTGTATAATGTTTTTAAACATATTATTTACATATATTAGAATCCAAATAAAATTTATGATATCATATATGACTATTTTATGACTTTATATTACTAGTTTATCAAAAATTACATGTTAATGGAACATTTCGAGTAATAATAGCTTTGTTTATCATACATGTATTGACTTGTTTACCATGATCATATTATTTAGATCATTATTTAAGTACATAAAAAATGTAAAATATTATTTTTATATCATATATAATCATAATATAAATATATATAATAGATATATCTTTTACATGGAATACATTGTTCATGGGGATTGCACGTCGTACATACGTAGGAATTTGTTTTCCATTTTTTATCATACTAAATGGAAGTAAGTGATTGGAATATATACACACACACACAGATATATATATATATATATTAATCTATTATCCTTATTATTTTTTATATTTCATAATTATTCATAATATATATATTATTAAAATCATTATTGGATGGTGAATGTGGAAGATGAGTCTCATCGCGTGGTGGAGACTGTAAGACATACATACAGAAGAATGACGATATCATTTCTTTAATGGTTAAATTGTATGGAATTGGATGGAATGAATTTTAATGTAATAAAATCATGTTATATTAATTATTATTGTAATTTATATTCATTATTATATATTTTTAAATAATGTAATGATGAAAAATAGTTTACACCACGACGTGGATATGGTAAGCCATATGTATGCACCCATTGTGATATTTTTTTCATAGAATGGTTAAAAAAGGAATGTGTATCTTCCTTAATAAAAAAATCTCAGATTATATTAGATTATAGCATTATTATTTTAGTATGGTAACAACTTAGGAAGAGAAATTATAAAAAGATAAGATCTTTGAATAAAGGGATAAAACAATTACCTCTTCTTTGGGTGTATCCTATTGATTTTCACAAAAGGACTTCATAAGCTTGTTTTTATCCCAAAGGGTGTCCTTTAAGATGAAATGAGGAATTTTTGTAGGAGGGTTGGGATTGGTTTTTCTGATCTAATGGTCTTTGGAGGTCTAAATAAAAGAGAAGTAGAAGGGCCCTTTTATAGGAGAGTTGGGGATCCATTTGGAAAATTGATAAATATTACCTTCTTATAAATTTATTTTCTATTTATAACAGATCCAAAGTGATTTAGTTTGAAGATAAGATGAGTATGGGTATAAATTATCTCAAAAAATAGGTTTTAGACATGTTTATTTCAAAAAAGTAACTTTATATTTTGGCTTTAACCATTTGTTAAATAAGTTAACTCTTACCAAGTCTTCTTGTATTTGTATAGTATAGGATTAATATGGTTACAATAAATTTATACGAGAACCTAAAGTGGATCATAAATGACAATTATAACACTATCCAAGTCATTTGGACAAATATTATATTTTTATGAATATTATATAATTTCATAAAAAAGTTTTTGTTTAAAAATATATTTATGTCAATTTTGACACTATTTTGTAATTTTTTTGATAAAGTCCTAATTACATTATTCCTTCTAAAAAAGAATTAAATCATATCTATGATGTAAATTTTCTCCAAATAATTTGTCTATGGTTTCAAAAAGCTAAAATTTCATTTATTTTAAAAATTATTATATCATTTATTTCAATAATTCATTAATAAGGCAATCACTACATCATCGTTGTGGAATAAATATATTTATTTATTTAATGTCTAATAATTAAAAATAAAATAACATGATGTAGGATATGGGTTTTTATTTATAATTACTGTTTATATTTTAAGATATCATTTTTATAAACCAAATAAATATAGTTTTATTTAATAGATACATGATTATGTTACATTTCAGTTTTATTTAAATTAAACATAATCAAATATCATTATCACACCCAAGTGGCTTCAAGGGGTCCTAAAATTGACCTCAGGATTCTCATGGTAAGACATATATCATCCCCTAGGATTAGGACACGTATTAGGATTGTTTTATATTGTTATAATATTATTATTTTACCCTCATTTTCTAGATTTACCCATTAACCATGGTAAATAAAAATAATTACTGAAGTTACTATTCATAATGTCAAAAACTAAAAGGTACCTATTTACATAATTTTGAACTTCTGAATCCAAATATAGAATCCATATTTCCAAATTCTAAACACATAATTGTCAGAAATTAATTTAAAATTAATTACCATTGCCAAAAATAGAAAGCATGTTTTTTAGAAGTAAAAACTACCAAAAAGATAGACACGTGTTTAGGTTCAATTTCAATGTGAAATTACATAAAATTACCAACATTGGAATAAATGATAAAAAAAGAATACAATTAAAATTTAATAAAAATTATAAGGATAATATATTAATATATATATATATAAGATGAAAAGGAGGTTTTGAATTAAAATTCAGTTCTTCCCACTATTCATTAAAATAAGGATTTTATTAAAAAAATACCAAAAATTTATGCAAACTGAATTTTAATGCCTTAATTCTAAATTAGAATTTTATTTTGTCAAATTGAATATATAAAAGTGTAAAATATTGGATTTAAAAAGAGTTCTCCATTAAAAGATGAAAAATTGCATTTTTTGACAAATACTTCTTTTATCTGAAAATTTGAATATGTCTTTATATTATACATAATAAAAAAATAAGATTAATGTCAAAATTATATGGGACATATTTAAAATTCAAAATGTGATTACTACTATTCATAACTGTTTTTTAAATGGTTAATTTGATAGGTCATGGTGTGCTAGAACATGGTGTTGTCTATAGCGCAATATTATCATGGTGTAGCGTACAACACAAGATATTGAAATTATTTAAAAAGATTCATACAGGGGAATATTGGGGTATTATAAGTGATTTCATAAGAAAAGTTTTCTTTCTCCAACTATAAATGTTTTGGATCCCTTGATAGAAGGATATGATCAGTTCTGGGGAAGTAGAGGTAGTCTGAATAATGATAATTCATCATGTGCTACAGTAATGAGGATAAATGATTAAAATATTATTCCAATTCATCCAAAAATAATTCCAAAATTCCAAAATGGTGAGTCAATTATAAATACTACACATTTTTTTGTGTCTATAATGAAGATTTAGTCCCTATAGTGTCTCACCCAATGCCTTGGATTCTATCACAGTTATATCCTACTGTAGAAGGATATAATTTTTAGGTTTTTTTAGCATCCCCTCTATGAATAGAGTTTCTGGAATCCTCTTTCCTAAGACTCCTTCCCAGAAAATCCAAGGATTAAAAACAAAGGTAGAGTGAAATTGGATTAATTGAGTGAATGGGTTGAGTCCAAATAAGCTTTCTTCAAATAACAAGTTCAATAATTACATTAATGATCATAATAAAAATTTTGTGTATAATGTACATGTGGTTATCAAATCGATACATAAAAAGGAGAAGGATTTTTTGTGATAACAACAAACAATAATGTACCTACAAAAAATGAGAACTATAATACATCACTGGGCTCCACTAATGTTGGGTCAAGTGAAAACATACTCATCCTATCGATATTGTAATTATAATATGGAACATATGAATAAGGGGGTCATATCCTAAGGAAGAAGAAATGGAAGAAATGAACACAAGAAAAGTGGACCAACATAGTGTATAAGTGATAAAATACAAAAGTCGTATGAACTAATATCACATTCCTAAAGAAATGGAGATAAGGTCAGCCAAGAAGGATATGGATAGAATGGAGTGGTAGTTCTCAAAATATATAAAGCATTTAAAGGTATAGGCAAGTATAGTTTCATTAGCGGTTGAATAAGGTGGAGTTCAAGAGTCTCAAAATGAGGCGTAACAAAAACATTCTCCTTGTGAGGAGATCAAGGACGATCAAGCAGATAGTAATGAACACCCTAAAAAATTCCCTAAAATGGAAACTGTTAATGGGGTACAAACGGATGCATGAAAGGATGAAGTATCTCATTGATTGGTGCTTTTCCAAAACTCTTAGGAATATATGTTTGAGTAATCCCATAAAATTGATGTTCCAAAGGTGGAATCCAACATAAAATTTGAGAGAATGAATAAAGTATCCATCAATGGAAATCAAGAACATTACATAAAAAATTGTTCATATTTTGACATAAGGTTTCAAATATGAAACATTAAATTTGAGAGAATATATTCATAACTGGGATAATATTGGTTACCACATCGACGATCTCATTATAGATGATTCAAACAAGGAGGTCAAATTTATCTAAATGAGCTTATAAGGTGTGAAATATTCAAATTCTTTAAAACTTTCCTTGAATAGCATGGTGTTTTTATGTTCTCTGAGTATGGTATTGTATGGAATTTGTTTGGTATTATACTCCCCCTTAAATGTTCTTATTTTTTAAATAATTTTTTTAATTTATATGTTATATGTATATATTCTATATTACTCACCTTATTTAATTTTTTGTGTGTATATAATATCCCTAATTTTATTTCAATATAATTTTTAAGAAGATTATGGTGATCTTATAAACCCTAAAAGTCGGAATTTACTGAGGTTTTCATTCAAATGTCACCAAAACTGTAAGGGTTTATGTTTTAATCTCACTTTTCATCAAGTTTTTTTAGGTTTCTACATTAATTGTACGAAAATTCTTGTTATATATCTTCAAAACCTCACATATTTTCTTATTGTATATTTATTTATAGTGTTATTTAATACTCAATCAATATTTCTCCTTGTTGGTAAAAATATACTAATTTTATTTTCTATGAAAATTAAATCTTTTTTATCATTTTTGGTGAATACTATTTCTCTTCCATATACATATTTAAAGAAAAATATTATAAATAATCTATTTTTATTGTTTTAAATGATTTATAAATTATATTATAACTATATTTGGTTTTTATTTTTAAAAAATTGAAGGAAACGTGGTATGTCGTAATAAATGTGTCATTTTTAATGTATTTATAAAAGTGTGAAATTAAAGTTGTTAAATGTTATTGACATGAATATATTATTCCATTTACAAGTAATTTATTCATTATGGATATTACTTTACACAATTTCATTATTCTACAATGAAAATTATATTCTTTTAATTGTGTATATTTTTAGTTTTTAAAATTTACTAAAATAAATTGAATTTTTCTCTTATTTAGAAAAGTTTATTTATTATTCCATTAAAATTTATTTCATTCAATGTCAACCTCATTTAATGATTTAAATGAATTACAGAGGATATGAACAAATGACACCATACACTCCCTCTCATTATATAGATTATGAAAATAATTTTTCAAGGATATTGTCAAGATACTTTTCTCTTTACCATTGGTTATGTATGCTATGATGAAATAATAAATTATATTATGGTCATGTGGGACACACATATATGGTTCTCAATATGTGTTCAGTGGGCCCCTAATTAAATATCCCTCTAATTCATCAGGTAAATTATGATATCTCATGATATAACAATAATGTTACTGTGGTTTGAACTAAATATAACATGGGAATTTTCCCTCTATGTTTATAAGAATAGTGAGTGAACCCATTCCACTATGGGAATCTATCCTCTTGGAAATTCATCTAAGTGAGCCATGACCAATGAAATGATTTTACATGCATATTTTTATGATAAAATTATATATATTATAATTTTGATGTTCTTGCATGGATCATGATTTATTTTTGATGATTCTTCACTCTTATGACTCATGTAGTTTTTTCTGACATTGATTTATTCCATGAATCATAAATTATATTCGATGAAATTGAGGGATTGTTTTGTATGTTTTGATCATTTTCTCATACCATTAATATTATCTATTTTTCACTTATGAGCATCATTTTATTTCTACCATGTTTACCCTTATTGTGAATCAAATATAACCCTTTCTTTTAATTCTATTCCCCATGGTTATAAAGAATTTTTTTTTATATAGCATAATTCTGTGATGTGCATTATGTTAGAATAAATTTACTAGGGAAGCGAAATATACGTCATGAAACAATTTTATAGTATATTCAGAATCAAAAGACTCTAAATATTTAGGTTTCTATGTTGTGTATTATTGTGAGATGTATTGAATATTCCTTAAAAATGATGTAATATTAATGTAACAGATGCCTACATTTCCTTTGTTATTCAGTCATTCATCAATCTTGATTATAGACCCTTTTTGATACCTAGTTTAACACTATGGAGTTCATAAAATGTGGTTTATATGATTTCCATAAATTTTGGTGGGGTATTTAAGAGAACAACTTCTTGTTCTTATAAACTATTAGGGGAAAATTAATGATCAACATTATGATGTTTTAGAGCTGATAAGGATAGAATCTCATATCCTTTGGGTGTTGATGTTTATAAATCATCATCAGGGTAATATTTATTATTTTTCCTTTTATACTCCCTATCATGGAGGGAAGAAGATAAACCAATATTCTATTATTCTTAACATTATTTGAATAAACAATTATTGGGGGGATATTATTCTCTTTGTTGAAGTCAAATATGTATCCAAATTGTTTTCACTCAGTGTATGTAATCAATATCATAAGGAAATATGTAGAAAATTCTTAGATCATGATTAATATTCTCAATATGATTTATGATAAATGTGTAATATTCATTAAGTTCATTCAGTTGGTTGGCAAGAGACATTTAAAAACTATAATGGGTGAAAATTGAGATGGAATTTTTCAACACAATTTTATTTAGCACCATATTGTAGAGACCTATTACAATGTATTAAGATTTAAAAAAATAAATGGGTGGATTATCTCTATATCGAAACTTTAATTTTTTATTGAAAGAGTATTTTAGGAAGTGATTGTATAGAGAGGGAACTATAGAGTGAATCTGAATCCATAGCCTTCGTAGAAAATTGTTAAAGGTTGCATCCTATCATAAAACCATAAATTTTGAATTATATATGAGATCCCCAAAGGGGTAAGATTTATCCTCAAAATGGTTTATATTTTGGTGGTTTGAGACTCATATAAGATTAATCTGGATACATTTATTAATAAATAATTACTAGATGTCAATATTTTCATGATTTATGGAATAAAACATGGGCATGATATGTCCCAATATATTAATATTATGTTCATGTTATGTCAAATAGATGACTATAAGGAATTTATCAAAGTTATTCATAGTATGTTACACCTTCTTTTTAGAAATTTTTTCTTCAAAATATTAAGGTCCTAAGAGGGCCTTAATGATTTTTTCATAAAGCTCTATTGCACAGTGAGGCTATCTAGAATGGATATATTAGTTTGAAAAACCACTATTTATTTTTGGATATCATATTTTAGGAAATTGGTCTGAAATTATTATGATGGTGAAATACCATGGTATATGGTATAATGTTCAAGGTTTATTATGTCAGTATTTTATTTCTTTATCTAGTATTTGGAGGGTTCTAGATGTTCGTTGGTTGGGCGGAGTTTACCTTCCATAATTTCTGAAATCAAATAAAAAAATTAACATTCACTAATTATTAATATAATATGATTGGATATAAAAGAGATGTTGAAGATTCGAAATTATATTGGTGCTCATGTTGATCTCATTGAAATTACATCATTTATTTTTCTAAAACATATATTGTTCCATCAAATACATTGTTTGAGTATCAAGGACCATTTATGGATCGCCTCCCTCAACCATCCTATCCTATATGACCTCTCCCATAGTTATAGATAAAAATCATTGATCCATATTACCATTCTTTATCCAAGAATGGGTCATTTAGGTGGAATAAATTGAAACAATTATATTATATCTCTTCATTTGATGAAAAATCCATTTGGAGGTGTAATATTTGTCCCCATGGTGATGAATTGAGAAATAAATTTGTGTTATTGGCCATATTATGAGTCAATTTACATCACTACTATGGTTCTTTCTACTTTTTATAATAATATTTGTAACAAATTATTAGAGGGTCTAAGTGATGAAGGTGTCCCCTCAGGCATTGTAGATGGTTATGGGGTGTAAACCTGATGGATTCATTGATCAATGAAGATATTGTGTTACCTAGTGATTTATTTTAGGGTTATAAAAATTTTATAATTTTTTCCACTTCTATGGACTTTCTATAATTTTTTTTCTTTCACTGGTGGGTTGATAGTGATATAATTCATCTACATCATGGGTTTACCCAATTAAACAGCATAGAGTTAACCATCCTCAAGGGGATATCCTTGATGAAAAATAAATATCCAATATCATTTCACATATTATGATTCTAGATATTGTAGTTGGGGTGGTTATTTAGAACTATCTCATTGGTTATTATTGAATTGGAAAATTTGGAACATTTTTTCACATAATAGGGATGAAGTATCTCAAGACCTATTATTCTTTTATAGAAAATATTTCATTATTCTTTTTTTTAAAGGTTGTATATTTTTATATTTTTTTATCATTTATCTAATTATAATTTATATTATATAATAATGACAAATGTAGGTATTTTTATAAAGATTAATAAAGACAATAAAAATTAATTACCAAGATTATAGTTAAAATGAGGTTTTCCACATTTCATGAACTTGTGTTGAAAATAAATTTTCACACTAATTGGATTTTTGAAATAAATTGAATTTATTATATATAATAATTGGCTCCATGTTATCTAAAAAAATTCAATTTTATTTCATTCTTAATGGATAAATTACATAGGTTAATAAAAAGATACAAGTTATCGTAGTGAAAACTAAAAAGATAAAAAATTAAACGTAAAGGAAAAAGAATAACATGTTTAAAACAAGTGTTTTTTTGCAGGTATGGATCAAGTATATAATCCATATAATCCATTATTTATCAATTATTTTGGCACTTTTGGTGATTGTGACATCCAATTATTAAATAGTTTTTGTTATTTAAAAAAATGTCACTCCTACTCAATTATAAAAGGGACCATGCTTCTGTCACCCATTCATAAAAAATAATCCATTTGGGTCAACCAAAAAATCCAAAATATCTCCTCAAATATATTATCCAAATTCTAGTGGTATAATTATTCCCAAAATACCAATCACTGGGTCCTAATTATGATATCCAAAGTAGGTTGTTCGAAGAGAAGACGATTTTCTTATGTAAGCTCTTCCTTTTTTACTTCTTATCTTTACAAATTCATTCAACATAAAAAACTCAAATATAATGAAAATATTATCTTCTATATAATATTATTTTATTATTTTTATGGTGTAACCTATACGTATCTCATCTTCCATGAAATGGGAACTAAAATAGTCAATTGTGTGTAAGGTGGACTACCGCCTCACAAACCAATGTAAGTAGATTTACTTCACCACCTATCAAAAAAAGTTATAATGATGTATTTAATGTTTTATTAAATATTTACTATATATTTATACTTTCTAAAATATAACATCACATATACCTCATTAATTCACATTCCTTGGAAATATGATAACGTCGCTCTTATGTATGGTGAACTACAACCTCGCGAAGTGATGTGATTTGCTTCTAACTTATTATATTCATAGAAGATAATGATTAATTTAATGAAAAATGTTATATATATGAAATCATAATTAATATTTAATGATGATATTTTATTTTCATTTCTTCCTTTTCATCTATTGAGAAAATGGAATCAACATTCACACTTATGTAGGACCTACCATCTCTATGAATGATGTTCATCATTTTCTATATATAACATTTATAGATTAATATCAAAAAAATTATAATGTATATATATGATATTTATATCATGTTACAAAATTTATATTTAATGGATCCATGAAAATATACATAGGTATACAAATACCTAATAAAAATGTATATGAAGAATAAAGCAGTTATTAGAAGAGATGTGATTTTAACACGGAATTGTTATTAAAGGAGTAACAAAATCTAACAATAATATTAGATATAATGTATATATATATAAGTGTTACGCACATCGGGTCACTAATATGTATTTTATTGAGTTTTATTTATCTTTGAGTGCATTTTTAGTTTTCCCTGGTAAAGAAGGTCGAATCCAGGTGTTTTTTGCGAGACTGATTAGGGGGAATGATTAGTGCACGATTTTTCTAAGCCATGCATTAACATTGTGAGGCATACTATAAATTTTTTATATTATATTTCTACATGGTTTAATAATATGTTTTAAACTTATTTAAAACACAAAAGAAAACGGTGTTCCCTTTTTTTGGGTGATAGTATCTCCCACATTGTAAGGTGATGGTTTTACTAAGTGTGTGGACAAAACACGTGACCTTGACTAACTCATTAGAATATGTGTTTTAACTATTCTAAATTTTTAAATTTTAATGGATTTGACTCTTATTTATTCTCATCCATCATGAAAATCACTCACTCATATCCCATAGATTCACCCATCACATTTAGTGTGGATTTATTATGAGATTTTGTGTGTCATGGCTTGAGGTAAGTCGATAAATTCTTCATTTCCTATTATTTTCCCCTACTCAATAACTATTGTTCCATTTTTTTATGTGTGGAAACCTATTAGTGATTCTGAAAAAACATCTGGTTTTTAATGGGGGGTTTGGTTTTATTTCTAGTGGCTTAGGTGTTTGAGGGTTGTTTATACCTCTTCAGGGTGGTCTTCACCAAGGTCAACAGTATTTTGACCAAATCTGGCGTATGTGTCTCTATTAAAGGGTGTTTTCAATAGAATACCTTTAAATTTATCATCGCATTTGGTTTTTTTGTTTAAATTTCAACTTAAATGATTTATTCTTGGTGTGTATTCCATGTTGATTGTATTTAGTGGATAATATTTAAAACATGGAATTTAATATGGGGTTATCCAAATTGATTGGGATTTTAATCCCACACAGTGTTTGATAAAAATGATCAAAGAGGTTTTTTTGGTCTAAACTAGATTTAAAAAGTTGTTTTAGAAATTATTTTACCATGGAGAGGGTGTTTTGTTAAATTGGGCATGTTTTATTATAAAATTTTATGTTTTATAGATTGGTTGATATGGGAAATTTCATATGATGTGTTAGCCTAGAGTAGCTCATGGGTTAAATGGGGTGTAAGAGAGTTGTTTTTTCTAGGGATAGTTTGAGGCTTTAGAAAGAGGACCATGTGAGCCTCCATTTATTTTCAAGGGATCAAGTGAAACTTTGTATAGGATGACTATATGAGCTTCTATGTTGGTTTTCAAGAGACCATGTGAGCTCTTGGATTTAGGCCAGAGAAGACTCTGAGAGAATCTATTGTATATCTAGATAACATACCTATTTTCTCACTTATGAAAGGCATACAGGTTTACCCCCTTATTAAAGATTACTCATTACAGATTTGCCTATATTTTTAATTAATTTTATTAGTTCCATTTTGATGTGATGATATATACAATGTACATTCTTTTATTTCCATTTATATGGTTATGTGATTTTGATGTTTATTATCACCATTATTATAACTACTTAGTTTTGTTGACTGCGTGTTTCCATGTGTCCTTGATTGTTTCTTTGATCAAGGTTTATAAATTGTAATTGTAAAAAATGATTTATTTTAAAAAGGAAAACTAAAATGATTTTTATGCCTCACACAAAAATTGTATATTTTAGAATTGGTTTATTTTTTAAAATGATTTCAAAATAGTTTATTTCTATTCATGGGTATAATCAGTAAATTGAGTGATTATGGTATCCTAATAGTCTTTGTACCTTACACCCTTCTTGGTATCTTTGGGGTTCGTTCATATTTATTTTTCATAACAAAAGTAATAGTAAGGAAACCATATTATAGGGTGGCTATTCTTGACTAGCACCATCTAGTGTTTTGTGGAGGATAAATTGTATAGTGGGGATTTGTTGTTGTGGATTCTGATTTTGTATTTTTTACTCAATATGTTGTACTTGGGCATTGTACCCTCATTTTATTTTTGGTTTGATTTTGAGGTACCATATATGTGTATAAGCCTCATTACATAATGTACATTATGTAATGTATTTTTGGGTTTGTGGTATATGTTTGTCCTATACTATTCAATCTGATGATATCAATGTGTCCATCCTGTTTTATTGTTGATTCATTCATATTTAACAGTGGAAAATCCACTACAATGTTTTTGTTTATTTATTTACAGTGCTTATAGCGAGCCCATGATGATTGGGAATACACTTTAGGATGTATTGTGGGAAAAATTCAGTGATGGGTTAGAACAACTTGGGATTGTCTATTTCCAAATGGTATTAGAGAATTAATATCTTGGAGTCAATATTAGTTTTGATTTTGGAACATTGGGACTCAAGAAGTGGGAATGGGGAGTGTCTGGATATCTCTTCTTAATGTCAAACTTCATATTTCCATGGGTGGTTCAAGAGTGTGGTTATGTTTTGAGCTTGATTATGGGTTTTAGTTTTCATGAATTTTTTCATTATTAGATAATTATTTATTTGATTCCCATGTTGGGGGTTTTTCTTTTTGTTAATTTTTAATGGGTTGATGTTGAATTTTTCTTGATAAATGTTGTAATTTTTTATAAAGAAAATTATTTATAGAAGTATCTCTTCCAGGAATATAGAGGGTAAAACATTTATTGCCCCATAGTTTATCCCACTCATTGATCCATCATTGTTAGATTCAATGATTCTTATAACTAAAACCTGGGTCATGTGGGTAGTCATGAGAAAACAATGTTCCTGGACCATTATATATTGTTTTCAAGGTATAATCCACTAGATATTCATGGTGACAATGAACATAATGAGACTATGCAGTTGTAAGATCATATTGAGTGGATCATAAAGTTTGTATTTATCCTTGAGGCTTGAAATTTTATATTTTCCCTGTATATTCTAGGTAGACTAGATATGATGTGGTAAGATTTGAAGGTGATTTTAGGTAAGAATTATGGAATCACGTGGAAAAATTTCAATGTGGGGTTTAATAAATAGTTATACCCAAATTCCTTGAGAGAGGAAGAATCCCATGAGTTTATAAATATTAAGTACAATTATCATTAAATAAAGGTATTTTCTTCTAGAATTTATGAGTTGGTCAATGTATCTCCGGACCACGTCACGAATGATTAGATCATGTCTATGCTTCTTGAGATGGTATTGAGTATAGAGATTAGATCTATGCTCATTGTTTTATGCCTACCATACTATTAAGAGGTGTTTGACATGGAAATGATGAAAGATACATATTTTAATATCCTGATAGGTCTCATGGGGTTCCTTTAGTAAGTGGTCACCATATTTCATTTTAAGGATAGAAGAGGAAGCTAGATGAGTCTTAGAGAGTCAATGGAAAGAGTGTCCAATAGTCATCAGGGTCATATTCTAGTGATACTATGTGGAATATAATAGTTGTTTATTTTTAGTTTGGGAAGGCAATATGCACTAGGATTAATTACCAAGAGAGACTAAAGATGTGCAACCAGTGTGGACAGTCAATACATATCCAACACTCATTTTAGTTTTATTTTCATGGATGTTTTGTGGGATAAATTTACTCAAAGTTATTTTATATGAAGTGAGAGGCTTCCAAGGGTATAAGATCTTATCTTAAAGAAAAGGGATATTCTCATAAGTAAAAGAAGACTCAGGGTGTATCCATGCAGTGGAGGTCTTTCTAGAGGAATAAAATTCTGGGCCCAAAAAAATAAATGATGTAATGTTTATTTCTTCTCCTATGGAATCGATTTTATTTAAAATAGGTACTTCCCATTATTTAATTTATCTTATGTTTATTAATTGCATGTGTATGTGAGATAATATGATGCCTTATGTCATGAATTTTATAACCCATTCATTAGAAAGGAGCAAGATTTCAGGTTCCTTGACTGCAATGTTTTGGTAGCTAGCATGGAGGTCATTTGGGGATTCCTTCTTATGGACCATAACATGTTTTACTTAATTAATAGCATGGATTGATTCATCTTATTAAAGAATTTGTAAAATATTATCATCATATTGAACTGTTACATTATCCTGATAGGTTCACTAACGTATTTTAGGGTGAGTAGGGACCACTATCAGGGAGGGTGAGAGATGTTGGTTTAGGGTTGTGGTATATCACATTATTTTTGAACAAGTTGTTTCTTGAGGTTGTTGAGAAATATTCTTCAGGTATAATTGTAGTGGTTATGAGAAGGAACCCATATATGTTTGTAAAAAATTATTAGGATTAGTACCCATATGACTGATTACGTTTATATTCAATATGCTTCCCATAATGAGAATGATTACCCCACCATATTATTAGATAGCATTGAATCATAAGAAGGTGTTGAAATGCCAACCATATGATCTCGTGGGAAAGGGATTAATTTTACCTAGTGCGTCACCATGGGCTTCATCAATTCTACAAGAAAAATATATAAATGGTATCCCCTAAGATATTGTATACTATTATGGTCTTAACTATGTTACTGGAATGATTAAATTCTCATTTCTCATAAATGATTATTTCATGGATAAACATAGAAGGGGGAATTGGTTTTCAATGATTTACCTAAGATTACGATATTAAGAGTTTAGGGTATGTGAAGAGAATATTAGAAGGACATGTTTTTAATGTTGGTATGAAAATTTGGGTACTTGGTTTTCCAACATCAGATTACCAATTTTCTAGTTATTTGTAAGGAGATATTGAAATGGATCTTTATCGTTTTTTGATTCCTTCATGGCTGTTTCTGTAGATGGAAATTTGTGTATTCCATGACATAGGAGGATACTGATGACCATATGAACATTGTTTTGGCGGTTTTTTAAGAGAGTAATCAATATTAAAAATATCTAAATTTCCAATTTTGATCTAGGATGTGAAGTTTTTGTGTCACATGGCTAACAAAGTAGGAGTTTTGGAGAGAAAGAGAAGGTTTGAGTAGCCATGTCTTGGGAGTACCCCATGAACATGTTCAATATCCACATCATTCTCAGTTTGTTAGGTATCGTAGATTTTTTTAAGACTTATTTTGTATTGATTATACCTATATGGATTTGACCAAAAACAGGTAATGTTTCAGTAGGATTAAAATATACAAAGTTATTTTGAGGAATTATATAACCATTTGACAGATACTCATTTTTATTTTACCTATGAATGGGAGAGATTATGCAATTTTTTATGCATCAGGTGCGGGTTTGGGATGCATTATAATGTGGTACAACCATATTGTGGCCTATGGATCATGGAATCTATACCCAAATGAGAATAACTATCCCAAAAATATCTATAATTGGGATCTGTTATTCATGTGCTTGAGGTGTGGTGAAACTATATATTTGTATATTATTTTTAAAAAGTTTATTTGGATCACAATAGATGGAAGAATATTTTCACTTATGGGGACCTAAATGACATGAAGAGGCATTGGGTGGAGTACATTAAAACTTTGGATTTCATGATTCAATATACACATGGAAAAGGGAATGTGGTTGCTAACTCCCTAAGTGGGAAGATTCTAATTTATGTTTCTATTGAGTTATTTCATGAGTAGGGCCTATTGATCTTATTCTATAATATGATAATGGATGTGTAGGATAATGGAAGTAATGTTTTCTTGGATAGTGTGTAGATTAAAACATCTATCATTGAATGGGATAGGAACGAGTAGGCACGAGATCCCATGTTCCAGCAAATTTTAATTGTTGTAAATTATGTGGTGACCATAGGTTATTATTTTTAGTCTCCCAATGGTACAATTATCTTTCAGTAATGTATCATTGTTACATTAATCCCATGTAAGGTGCTGATGAATTTTGATAATAATTATAGGTTTTAAAAATACCTTGGGGTGAACAGAATGTTCTATAACCTAAGATAATAGAATTGGTTTCCAATGTTGATACGTTTTGTGGAAGACACTGTTTATGATTCCTAACCTACCTAAGTATCAACACTAAGAATCATATAACAGCTGGGTTGCGATACCCACTTCCCAAGCCACTATGTAAGTGGGATGACATCTCTATGAGTTATGTGATCAACTACCTCATACTCCAAGAGGGAAGTATTCCATATGGTCTATTATCAATATTCTGAATATGTCATATTATTTTCTACCCATTAGGTTGTTGACGAAGGTAGAAGAAATAAAAAATCTATATTTTCAAGATGTTTTTCATCTTCAAGGATTACCATCAGAGATAGTGTTAAACCAGGATTACCTCTTAAAATACCACATTTTTAAAGGGGTTTAGGTGGATTTGGGAACCTATTTTAGGGTGACACCACATATCACCCACAGATAGATGGTCAGATTGAGTAGGCCATCAATAATCTCAAGGATATATTTAATGTAATTGTGATTTATTTTGGTGGTTCGTGGAAAATGAATCATTGGTTGGTCAAGTTTCCCTATAATAAATATTATCAAGACTCAATTAGGATGGTCCCATTTGAGGCCTTATAAGGCTGGATTTTCCAATCCCCTTTGTGATGTCCTGAAGAGAGAGATCATTTATTTGTTGGAAAATCCTCATCTTGAAGATAACCATGATAGTACGACTAATTAAAAAATGGTTTGAAATAGAACAGATTCAATAAAAGTCATATGTAAACATTTTCATTATCCCCTATAGTTTCATGTCGGGGATTTGGTGTTTATCTAGGCATCAGTTCAGTTAGCTCATTTTCTCTTGGGAAATTTGGGGAATTGGAACTACAATATGTTCGGTCATTTTATGGTATGGAGTGTCTAGGGAAGGTATCTTATCATTTTTAGTTGTCACCATTAAAAAACATGATTCATGATGTTGTGTTTGCCTCTGAGATAAAGAGACAACATCCAAACCAATTACATGTATTAGAGTGGGGATATTTTGAATTAGAGTATAATGTCACCATTATTAAGTACCCTATTCATGTCATGGATGTTCAAAATAATGTTCTCCGTTGGAAGGTGATCCCATTAGTCCATGTACTTTTGTAGTAAAAAAGAAATTCCCATGAGACATGGGAGTAGTATTGTTGGGTGAGAAAGAAATGTTTCCCCATTTTATTATAGTAGAGTGTGAGGTCTTTTTAGAGGCATAATGTGGCATGGTGGAAATTTTTCGACACCTTCTACGTTATTGGTATATACTCTTTTGAGATTTATTTATAATTTAGTGTGTTCATGGTGTTCCTACATTATAGGGATTGAAACGAAGAGTTAGTAGAGAGAAATATTATGGATCACAGTTAACACCATATATTTCTGAACTCTATAGTAACCGGGTATGGATAAGGATATTTCTTACAGTACGGTTTCACATGATATAATAATAATTCAACAAACCATGCTACAAACCATAGAAAACCATTCAAAAAAATGGTCTATAGTGGCACCCAGAGGGTTGGAATATGTTTTTCCAAACTGTGTATCCAATCTGTGTGACTCTATCTAGCTCATTAAAATATGAATTTTTTACTATTAAGCCCCATATAAAATTTTCTAGGTTTTGTAAATTATTTACACTCCTCCATCATAATAACCCCACATCCTTTTATTGGAACTTCTCCCCTATCAATTATCGTGTATTTTTTCATAGATTTGTGGTGTATTGGATTGAGGTAAGAAGATTTCACCATGATTTCCTCTTATTTTCATTTAATCAAGACAACATCATCCATTTTGTGTATGAGTAGAACACAAGGTGTTATTTTTTTATACAAATATTGGGTTTGTAATGGGGGGTTTTGTTTAACTTCTTGTGGAATAGCTTTGTGGGTTTTGCTCTACCTTTTTTGAGTAGTATTTTTCATGGGAGTCGAGCTTTACAATGAACCCATGGTAAGTGTATCTATTTAAGGGAGTTTTCTAGGGCATACTTTTAAATTTTAAATCACATTTTTTGTTTAAATTTTCATTGAAATTGTTTAATATTGGTTCATATAACATGGTTTATATATTTAGTTGATTGGATTGGAAGTTTTTCTATTTAAGGTGGGGTTTTAATAACGGTCACGGTTTGAATACCCACTATATACTTGATAAATTTAATCAAAGAGTTTTTTTGGTTTTAAATAGATTTATAATGTTGTTTTATAAATTAATTTACCTTAAAAGGACACTCTTTTAAATTGAGAATTTTTTCTGATAAAATGGATTGTTTTATGGATCGTTTGATATGGGAACATTTTTTTTATTTTTTGGCATAAAGTAGTACATGAGTTTACTGTGTTATGAGAAAGAGGATTTCTAGGGGCAGTGTGATCCTTCGAAAAGAGGATTGTGTGAGCATTCATTTTTTTTACAATGGAATGAGTGATCCTTTGTTATGGAAGATCTTGTGAGATTCCATATTGATTCTAGAGAGACATTGTGATATCTTGGAGTTGGGCCTAAGGAAGAACATGATAGATTCTATTTTATAACAATCTATAATACTTATTTACTCACCATGATTGTCTTTTTTGTTAGAGCCGATATTCTCACCTTACTCATTCCAGTTTGTGTATATTCTAATTTTATTTTATTTGTTCCGTTTTTATGTGATGATATGTATTTTACCCATATGTTCATTTTCCATTTATATTTCCATAAGATATTAATTTTTAAACTCAAAATTATTATTCCCACTTTGTTAGGTTGAGCATGTTGTGCCTTTTGAACGTGTTCATTTGTTTGAACCATTTTTGTTATTTATTATAGGAAGACCATTATTTGTTTTTTGAAAATTAAATCTAATGGAATTTTAATGGGTTTATTCTATTTTTTTTAATGTGGTTTAATTTTGTAAATTTTTTCATACTATTATATCAGTTTTCATCTGAAAAATCCTTAAATAACATCATGGTGGTATCCTACTAGGGTTTGTGCCCCACACTCAAGATAGGACCATTAAGGAATTTACAATGTGTTTTACAACCCATATATAAAGAAAAAGGCAATGTGTTTCAGGGTATATCTTCTTGATTAACACAATACATTATTGCATAGAGGATACATGGTCTCATGTGGATTGGATCTTCTGGAGTCATTTTTGGTATTTTCACATGATGTGTTGTACATAGACCATGTTAGGAATTGTACTATAATTTTGATATTGGGTTTAATTTTTAGATATTATTTATTTATATATGTATAATCCTATAATTTGGCTTTTGTGATTTATTTTTTTGTTTAGGGGTTACTCATGGTGCTTATCGCTAGCCAGTGGTGATCGAGAATATAGTTCGGGCCATGTGGTGGGCCAAAATAAGTAACAGGTTTGTTTAATCTAGGATGGTTCATGACAATAAATAATTTTCTAGAATATATTTATAATAAACATATATTTAAAATACTAATGTTTTTAATGTGTACGAAGGATTTCAAGACATTAGATATGTGAATTTGTATCAAGTTGCCTTCTTTGGGACATATTTAATGTTACAAACCTATATATTTGTTTTGGTTTATATATAGGACCTTTAACATATTATATCATAAATTTATTTATTATGATGATATTTTAAGTTTCCTTTGAAGTTATAATTTCATGGGTCTTATCATTCAAAATATACCAAAGCATGTATGGGATTTTCATCTGACTTTTATTTCTATCAGACACAAGACTCATAAAATATATATTTCTTTTTTTAGTGTATATAGATCCCATTAATCTCTTTTACAATCCTTATAATGATAAATATGGGATATACATATCCATATAGTGTGACTATATTCATAGAGATTTCAATTCGTTGGATAATAATGTGGTGAATGTTTAATGTTACAATCTCATTTATTAAGGGGATTGAATATGATATAATTACAATAATAAGTTCTTATGATCTATCCTTAAATAAATACATTTAATTTTTATAACATATTTGTTTCTGTATAATGCATGTTTGACGGCATTTTCCTTTGTTTATGTGCTCAATATTACAAATTATTGTTTTTAATGAAATCCAAATTTATTTATCTATTCGATCAAAAACTATTTTTTCCCATATAATTGTTTTATAAATTTATTTTCATGAATGTTCTAATATTACTATATGATTTTTTAAATTAATTATTATTATATTTTTAATTTTTAAAAGTTATTTTAAAAAAAAATCTTAATGAAATTTTCCAAATAAATTCCATTTCACTTTTACTGAAAATGTGAAATGAATAATTTTTTTAATGTTTATTACATGAATTTTTTTCCACCATTATGAATAATCAATGTATTAAATACCCATTTATATTATTCAATGTTATTTTATATTAAATTATTTAAATCATTTTTGTGATCATTTTGTTTTGCAAAAGTGATTTCTAAATTTAATTTTCTATTTTCCATAAAAAATGTTCAAAGTAATACTTCATAATAATTTTACACATAAGATGAAATATTTTGATATAACATTATCGTTACTATGGATATGATCACATGATACCATCTTTATTTTTTTGTGGATTGTTTATGTTTATGATGATATAATTTTTATTAAACTGTATTAGTTTCAATGGGAAATGATTTGATGAAATATTTATGAAACACATTTCTATTCATGGGAATTGATATGATAAATGGGATATAAAGTTCATTATTTTTCATAGTTTTTTATACAATGAATGTTTTATTATTTTTTAATATATGTATTATTTTCATAATGTGATTGGTGGGACCTGTACTAACTCCAATACTTTGGGTAATGAATGATAATTCATGAGGTAATTATGATATGCATGATCTTTTTTTTTCAAAATGTTATGAATGGTATTACTTTCAATTATATAAGATTAACAATGGGTCTGGGTTTCATCTCCATAATATTATGTAGGGGTAAGATAACATGTCCATAATTTTTTGAAAGGGCTTGATTTCACGTCTGCAACATGATGAGTGAACTTGTTTCTATTTATATATGTTTACAAATTTATAAGCATATGTGTATTCCATAAATATTTATCTTATACAAATGTTATGATCTCAAGTCTTATCTACTTTTATTAATTTATCATTCATGTCTTATGAACATCCAATATTTAATACCTGAACAATGTTTATGTTTTATGATATATAAGATATATTTTTGAAATTATAAGATCCTATTACCATACCCTTATCCTTATATTATTATTTTGTATTCATTGATATCTCCATTATTTATTGATACTAATAATTTCAGATCACCCTTTATTATCTATTATTTACTAGGTCAAGAATAATGGTTTGTGTATGATAATTTAATAAAGTGTGATAGATTTGATGACATTTGTGGAAAAATATGTAGTTCACCTAAGAACTAGTTATTTGTGTTTCCAATATCCCAAAATAACTAGAATTAAATGGTTTAGATGAGGATTTTTATATTGTGAAATGAGTATTCTTATATAAATATGTAATATATTTGTACGAAATGTGTGGGTCATTATAGTTCCTATCAGTGAACGTTTTAGTTATCCTTTGAAAAAATGTATGAGAAAAAATTTATTGAAGAATCCATAGAATGATACTATGTTTAGGATACCATCCTATGTTTTTATAAGGATGATATTATTTGGTTTTCGTATCAATAAATCATTATCTGGATTGTATAAGTGGATGATATTTTGGAATAAATGCATCTTGAAACTAAAACAATAAAAAATAGTTGGTCATGTGTATCTCAACCATCGTTCGGGTGCATGGTGAGTGTACCCTCAATACATACATAGTTTGTATCTACCTGGGGATATGAATTTGAAAGTAAAAAACTAGTTTTGAACCATCATATAGGATTTCAATAGTTGATGACTGTGAAGGGCCTAGGTTAAACCTACGATTTCATTGATTGAAAAATGGTGCCATGATTCAAACATATTAGATAATTATTTTTCATGATTTTGTGGTTTCCCACTCTGAATATTTTTTTACCACACTATGTCTTTTGTTTTTAGTAAATAGAGAGAACCATAGTTAACTATGTTAACATTTAATCTAATAGATAATGTGTTAATGAAATAAAAATTGGATGGTGACTATAGTGAAAGATATCATGATTTTTTTTTTAATTTTTTATCATGATATATGATAACAAACCATCACCTTAACCGAATTTCATACTCACCATAAAAGGGATGGATAGAGTTCATTGATATTTTGAGTGTTTGAGAGCATTTATTTATGAAAATTTAGTTTCTTATATTTCAGGAATGTTGGAATAATAATTACAGCGAATGTTAAAAGGAAATGAAAGATTTATTTTTTGGAAAATAAGGTCACATAATATTAAATTTCCATTGATAAATGAAAATTTTGGTTAACATAATTTATGGGAATATTGGTATCCCTAAGGTATTATTAATGGATAATTTTTTTTAAAGTGCAATGTATGGGTAATATTTAAATAGATGTCATACGAATATATATAATAATATGGATAAGAAAGGTTTTATCAGTAATGGTTTTTCTATTCATGATGAAGTGAATACCAATAAAATAAAAATAAAGGAATTATTAAGGAATAAGATGATTAATCCTAGTTAATGGTGTAAGAATTAAGTGGAATAAATGAAATTATTATAAATTGGAATTATAGAATTATAAAATATATAATAATATTTCTATCGATGTTTTTCAATAATTATTTTCAATAATATGTTGAATGGTACTGATTACATAGAAATGTGATCTAATAGAATGGTGACATTTTATGGAAAACACCCAATTGAGGGAAATATAGCCCTTAATATGTTCCTGGTGATGATATTATTATATGTTGGGATAAATAGATTATTGATATTGATCATGAAAATATGATTGTATTAGTTAACATGGAACTAATTAATATTTTTATTGAAAAGTGTTTTATATTATCATTGATGGAGCTTGAAATATTTATGAATTTAGAGAATATGTTCAATAATATGTGAATTTATTAAAGGAATGAATAATGAGTTATTTATTGAAAGAATGTATATTTTCATTAAGGTTTTATGGTAAATCTGTATATCAACATGTTTTAGTATAACATATGATCAATTTATTCACATATTTGGTATGGGACATTAAGATATACATCATGTTGTTTGGGGGATTAATGACAATTTGATTTTGGGAATTTAGTGAACTTATTTCTAAATTATTGGATTTTAATTTAATTATTCATGGAGGATCCTTAAGGTTAACTAATCATAGAATGGATTAGGTTTAACATGGGATTCAATTGGATAAATTATTTAACTATTTTATTTAGGTAAATATTAATAAGATAAATGAATGAATTATGGATCTTATGATGATTTTAGAGCATTGGGCACAAAAAAAAATCATCATGAATATTCATTTCATGGATAAAGTGTAAATGTACTTAAGCACAACCAATGTATGAAATTTACCTTATGATATATTAGAATGTTGACCCCTTTATATTTGGTTCCCTTTGAAATGATTTATTGTAAAGGGATAGTATCTTATCATTTCGAAATTCCACCAAACCTCTATCAAGTTCATAGTGTTCTCTTGGTATCTCTCTTGAGGAAAGACCATACCAGATCCATCAAATGTTTTGATCATAGATGTCGTATAACTATATATAGATATTCTTTGTGGAAAACAATTATTGGAAGTTCTGGATCAGAGATATAAAGTTCTATGAAATAAGACCACTTACCTTGTTAATATTTTTTTTGGAGATACCACAAATTTGTAGAAGTTTAATGGAAACTAGAGGATATGATGAGGCTAAATATTCTAATTTGTTCCTATCTAATTGAATAGATTTTATGGATAAATTAATTTTAATTTTGGAAGAATTTAACACCATTAGATTTTATGACTTTTTTAAAATAAATTTATTTTTATCGATATATTGGGTTATATAAACCACACTCTTATAATGAATTCGGATATACAATTAATATTATTATTTAAATTTGACCATTATAAAATATCCCTTAAATTTATCTATATGAATACAAATATCCATATTTTTATAATTATTTAAATTTTATTAGATAAATAATTTTTTTATAAATAATTTCATTATTTTTTTAAATCATTATATGCATTCAATATAAATTTGTCTAAATAGGTTTGTTTTTATTTTTTTGAATAGTTATTTAAATTAATTTTTTCAATATATAGAAAATTTATTTTGAAATAATAAATTAATTTTAGTAATCATCATTTAAAAATTATATTTTTTTAATGTGTTTTATAATTTCATAAAAATATTATATTTTCGGTTAATATTTAAAATGATGATTTCTATGGGAACCTACCCTTTCATTTATAGAATTAAAAAAGATAACACTTATTAAAAATGTTTTATAAGAAAAATTAGATGAAATATATATTTATTTTTTCTAAATAATTTCATTGTAATCAATATAATATTTAATATTTATATTAATACTTACTATACTTTGGAGATTTTTCTCTTCGAAAAACTTCATTTTTATCACATTTCTAGGATAAATATAAAATTATACCTTAAAAATTTTGTGATTTTAATTTAAAAAATGGTATAAATATATAAAACCATAAAAATATATTTTATATAATATGGTCAAATTCATTTTCTTCATAAATATTAATAATGGTAATGAAAATCAATTACTAAAACTAATGTTAAAATGGAGTTTTTCGTATTACATGCACTTGTTTTAAAATTAGTTTTCCAAAAAAATATATTACAATTCAATATATTTTATTTAGTATTTATAATTAGCATTTATAAATTATCTAATATGAAATTTTTTAATTTTAGCCTCGAAGAGAAAATTTTCTTGGTTAATAAAATGATAATAGTTTTTATAGTAAGAAATAAAATAGTAAAATCGAGTAAGCATATGGTTATGAAATAATTTTCTTTTAATTTTTTGTAGGTGGGGCTTGACCATGTCATCTGTACAATAAATTATTTATGAATTTGTAATAAAATTGGGGTAATATTTAACTCAAATTATTTAATTGTTTTGGGTATTTAGTAAAATGTCACTCCTCAATTAGAAAAGGGAAATTACTCCCCTCACATATTTGCACCTCTTAAGACATTTTAATCACTAAAAAACTACCTAAATATTTCCCAATATTCCTTATACATTTTGTAGGACTCCGGTTATTCACAGAATACAAATTCTACTATCCATAATAAGACATCTAAAGAACATCATTCCATATGAAGATAATTATCTTAAATAAGCCCTTTCTTTTTCTACTTATTATTCTAACACATTCATTCATGTACAAATAACTCCAATATAAAAAAACTAGTGTCAAACCTATTAATTAATTTCATTATGTCAATTTCTTAACCAATAATTTTCTCCTCTTTTATAAAATGGGAAATAAAAATTTCAATCTCGTATAAGGTAGACTACAACCTCACGAACCGTTATATTTTGTTTTCCATCACCACCTATCAAAATAGGATATAATTATGTATTTAATATTTATATATGATATTATTGTTATTATGGATGTATATTATCCAATATACCATCTTAATTCCCATTTTTTTGGAATATGAGAGCGTCACTCGTGTGTGGGGGGGTTATCGACCAAAAAAGATATGTGATTCATTTATCACATAATAATTACATGGAATATAATAAATTTAAATTTAATTAATATATTTTTTATATATATAAATACATATTTAATATTTAAAGTTATATATTCATTACCATTCTTATTTTCATCCATTACGAAAATTGAAACAACATTAAAGCTTACATATGACCTATCATCTCAATGAACGATGTATTTAATTTTATATATCTAATTTTCATGGATTACTATATATATATACATAATATATATCATTTTTATATCATTTTTAAATTCATGAGATTATGGAACCATTATCGATGAAAAAGGTAAAGAATAGCATATAAAAAATAAATGAATATCTAAGCAGTTATTACCTAAAACATGATTTTAATAAGGAAATGTTGATAAAAGGGTAATAAAAAGACATAAATATATAATATATTATATGATATATATAATTATGGTTATTTAAAAGATTTATAATAATTTTATATTCGTTATACTGGAGGATCAAATGTGTATGAAGAAATTATTTACCTAAGGTAATGGATTTTGTCTCAAATTACTATCATTAGGACATATGTAATGTTATGAACCTATATTCATTTATGTGGTGTATATAAAAACCCTTTTAAATTTTATATAATATATTTATTTATTATTATGATGTTTTTAGATCCAATTCAAATTATTCATTCATGTGGAATTTTATTTAGAAGTTCCAAATAAATATATGGGATTTTCATCTTAAAATAATTTATTTAAGACACATGCCTTATAAACCGTTAGTTTCCATTTTTTTTGTTGTATATATTTCAATGGAATGTATTTTATGATCATTATATTTATAGTTATTATAAATTAATTTTCTTATAATTTCATTTATTTCATGGGGCTTTCGATTCAGAAGAGACTAAAGTGGTAAATGTTTAATCTTACAATGTATTTGTTTAAAATTATTTTATTGATATGATTATAATGATGGAATATTATTTCTACATCTCAAGAAAATAATTAATTTCATTTTAAAATTTAAATTTATTTAAAATTCATTCTTTCAATTCATCTTCACTCTTTATGTACTCATAATTCCTAAATACTTTTTTAAAATAAAATAAATTTATTAATCTCTTTAGTAAAAACACATTCTTCTTGAATATCCATGTTTTCTAAAAATATTTTTTAGAATGTTTTCATTTTCATATATGATTTTAAATTCATTTTTTACACATTATATATATATTGTTTAAAATTTTTTTAGTGTAATTAGTATTTTTGTTGCAAAAAAATGATTGAATGAATTTTACGAAACAAATGTTTAATAATATTTATTTTAATGTTTATGATATAATCATAATTTCCAAATCTCATGATGACTCAATTTTTTATAGATTAATTTATTATTTTTAGTGGTTATTTAAAAAAATATTTTAACAATTTTTTTTGAACGTTTTTTAGAGGAGATTTTGAATGTGAATAGGTTATTTTCCTCAAGGGATGTTCCCAGTTATACATCAAAATTATTTTCCATATAATATGACACCACATGATATTACAAATGATTTATTGGGATATGATTGAATGATATCATATTCATTCTATAAATTTAGGTTTAATGTTTTTTATGATAAGATTTTTATGAAACATATTTCATTTCTATGGGTTGTTATATTTTTTGAAATGTTTACAAAACCTATTAGGTTTCATGGGTTATAATATGATTAATGTGTTATAAATCCAATTTCTATTCATGGGTTCTGATATAATCAATTATATATGATATTTTGGTACATATTTATGTGGATTTCATTATGTGATGGGTGGGACCTATATTCCCCTCCAATGCATTGGATAATGATGGATAACACATGAGTTACTTCTGATATAAGTGAACATATTTTCCTGTTCAAAATGTTACATGTGGACCTCCTTTAATGTTCAAAAGACAATGCAAGGTCATATATTTCATTTCTATAAGATTAATCTCGGGATTGATTACTATACATAAGTATATTTAGGGGCCAGATTTTCTATCCTTAATATAATGAGTAAACCTGTAACTAATTATAAATGATCAAAATGTTATAAGATAATGTGTATTAGAGAAATTTATTATGATAATGTTATGATCTTATAGATTATGTACTTTGATTCGTTTATGATTCATGTCTTCTTAACTTCCATAATTTTTTCCGTGACTTAATTTTTATTTTCTTTTATATGCATGGTATTGTTTCCAAATGTTATGATCATGTTCCCATACATTTATGTTCATGTCATTACTATCTGATCATTGATATCTCCCTTATTTAGCCATAATAAGAATCTAATATCACCCTTTATTATGTTTTTATTCCAAGGATATGAAGAATGGTTTTATGTATGATACATCTAAGAGTGGTGATAAACATGATGAAATTAGAGAGAGAAGATATAGTCCACTAATAAACCAGGTGTTTATGCTTCCATTTACCCAAAGGTGGTAGGCTTAAACAGTTTTAGTGTTGATTTTTATGTTATATAATAAATATTTGCCTACTGAGATGTAATATCTAATTAACAAATTTCATGTCATTATAATTCATGTATATGTCTTGGCCTGAGGTATGAACATTATAAGTATTCTTCATTAATGGTTTATTGTATATATTTATTGGAGTAAAATGAAATTCTCTATATTCAAACCACTCTTTCATATTCCCATCAGGTAGATAATTAATGATTATCTATAGTACAGTCTTAAATAAAGAGTTGCATGAAATTATAATATCTCTAAACTTATTCCCTAACATTGGATTCAGTGAAATAGATAGGATATCTATGTCATTAGAAAAACATATCTTACTTATTTATTTAACATTGTATACCCACTATATGAAAATTATTTTCCTTAAATATTTTGATTTCATTTAAAAATAATGAACAAATAATTTATGAAATATTATTTTAATGTATTTTCAATATTATAATAGGAACTGTATTTTGGCCAAAATATATTCGGTAGGTTATGTTAATCTTTTTTTTCACAAAATAATGCTATTATATTTATCCCCACAATGAATTTTCACACTTTCTCTGAAAAATGTCTTCATTTACCAGATGCCTTATTGAGGGGAGAATGATTTATTAGATCCTCATGAGGTGCATCAAAGAATATGAGAAATGGTAGAGGAATATATGATATATCCCTCCCTAGGTATCCCGTTGATATGGGTGAATCACTATCAACTAAAATTATACATTGGGTATTCTCAGCCTCTGTTTATAAATTTCCTCTCAATATGAGGTCATCCATAATATAATTACAATATTGGAGGACCTTCATGCCGAAGAGAGAAAAAACTATTGAGATGACCTCTAGGATGAGAACCTTGGATAAGAAAACCCTTATTTCCATAAAAGTGTCCATTATGAAAAAAACATCCATTCTTTAATGATTCTTAGTTATAGGGAGGACCATTCAAATATATTTTATAGAGAGGACCAATTGGGTTAACATACTATTGTGTATAGGGAGAATCCTTGAGTTGACCAAGAATTGATGATTTGGTCAGTGAATGACCTCTTTGCTTATTTGTATTTATGCAACATAGAGGACATTCAGAACATAAACCCTGGGGAGGTCCTATATGGTTGTTTCCCTTAAGAGGACTTCCAAATATTCTAACATCTTCACAGTAGGGGGGATTTTTTTCATACCACCGCCATCCCCAATGATGGAAAGATAATATATTTTTGGTACTCTATTGAGAGGACCTGGAGGGTTTCAAGGATATAAATACTTATTGGGGTTGAAATTTCTTTATGCATATATTTTATGGATTTTCCTTAATGATACATTCTTAATCATCATGGTCAGGTAATTAGTTCCTAAACTATAGTCTCAAAGGGTTTCATGGAATGTGGGAAAAAAGCTTAATGTGAATAAACCCTTTTAGGATATCTCAAACCAATAACCTCAAAATTATAATGAATTTCATGAATAACTTTTTTAATAGGCTATACTACCTCACAAGTATGAGGAAGCATATGAATACAATCATAGTTTTGATCAACAATAATTGTCATAATATGAAAACATACCACTAATACAAGGGGAAGAATATGGCATTTCCCTTAGTGGATACTAGTATATAATGAATGAGGTTCTCTGCTACTACTACACGGATATACTAGAAGTTCTATAAGAAATAATAGGGTATATTATACTTCATTTCACATGCCATTGTGATATGTTTATGTTATTATAAAATATGTATAGTGATATTTGATTATTATTCATTTTGATTGGGAATATGTTTCCACTCAAGTCCTCTACTTTCATAAAAATATGTCAATGGGATTCATATCTCGTAGAATATATATTGATCTTCCCATTAGTGTATGTGAGGATATTCTAGTATACTCCTCCAAATGATACATAGATATACTGAACGGATTATTTCACATGAGAAAAGATATGATCCAAATTCTATATCTAATCTAAGGAGTTCTAATTCACATATTTTCAATGAGCATGAATATTTTCCCCTTCCCCATGTTAGTGATCTTTCATCCCTTAGGGAGATATCCACATCTGAACCTTTCCTTGAGTTAATGAGGTCAAGGTATTGAGAGAACCCTCCTCAATATAATTCTAAGGATCATGTTAGAACCCATCCACTGGGGCCTATGCCTTGACTACCACAAGCCCGCCTCCCGTTGGCCACGACATAGAAACTATCACTGAAGATATTATACCATAAGTAAGAGGCATTTTAATCAGTACATGTATCCACACACACTATAAGGCCCTAGCCTTAAACCTTACTTAATCTTGAGTTATTACAAGATTACACATTGAGGATCTTTTTGGGTTTAGAGTTTTAGGTAATTAGATCATAAAACTTGCATTACATTCCACATATAAACAAAGTGGTTACATAAAGATAGTATTCTTCATTCCCATCAATGGAAACATATTTAAAATAAAACATGGATTCTTTCTTGACACTTCCTTGACACTATCATCATATCATGTACCCTTCCCTTGACCTATGAAAATCATTTCAAAAAAAACATGGGATGAGCATAAAAAGCTCAGTAAGGGATATAAAAATATGGAAAGGAAACATGGGTACATATATACCTAAGGATGAGATCATACTTTACCCATAAAACATAGGCACTTTAACATACCTCATAAAATCATGAATAAATCATAGAAATCATAAGACATAAAGGTAACTTGAGGCATTCATAACATTATTACGTAGGGAGTAACCCTCTTGGTTACGTTTGGAATACCCATCACAGTATATTCCCTAAAATATCTTCGGAGAAACCTTAACGTTTCACTCCTTCGCATTACCCAATGCATTGGAAAGCTATATCGGGCTCACCCGCCCTTATTTTATCACGGAACCACCCGTCTTCATAATAATGCCCAAGAACCATAATATAATTGTATCACATAAAACATGCATAAAGGAAACATACCATTTCCACATTTCAATCACAAGATATCAATACAACACAAAAAACATTGTGAAAACCATTTTCAATACCAAAATAAAAGAAAAGTAAAACATGGTATTTATTTTTCTTTTAAAAAGAGGGTATGGCTTGTCGAGTAAGCCGAAACTCAAATAACGGTCACGACGGCGGAGAAGTCGTTGTCGCCGCATAAGTACGACAAAAACATTCCCTTTTGTCGTTTAGTAAACGCTTCTTATAAAAAAGATTCCTTCTGAATAAACGTAAAAGTCAAAGGGGTTTATACATCGTATAAAAGAAAGTTGTGTATAAAATAAAATATTCCTCAATGAAAGGAGATTGAGATGAAGTCTCATACCTCGTATCCGACTTGACTCGACCGTTCTTTAATCTCCTGAATAATAAACTCTATTTAATCTCTACTTGATTAAGAACCTTTTTCAAGTTCATTATTCCTTTTATACCATGTTATGAACATCATGTAATCATTTAATTTAATAATGTTCATTTTGTCGGTATTTGGTTCTTAAGTCAAAAATAGACTTCTTACACTTACATGTTGTTAATTTGGTCAAAGGTTCATTATATCCAGAATGATATTAATGATTTGTATAACATATATATCATATATATTCATCATATATATGTATTTATAATACTACATCACATTTAGAGGTAAGAAATGAAATGCACCGTTCATGGAGACGGTAAGCCATACGTATGCATGAACACAACTTCCATTTCTATTTCGTATTTTCTGGAATGGATTCATAATTATATAAGAGTATATTATAATTCCAGTATAATAACATATATAATATCATTAACTTTATCCTTTACACATCCCACATATGGTATTAACGAATCAAATCACTTTCAGGGGGTGGTAGTCCGCACTTCCTAAAATGATGATATCGTGTTTACCCATAATGGAAACCATAAAGGTATGCCCAAAATGAAAAAAAAGAAGCTTAAGGAAAACATAAACATATTATATATCATATATACAAATAGTGACATCATAATGGCCACCTTTGAAGGTGTTAAATGAGTATTGAACAATCATCGTTTCGGGAGGCAGAATTTCGCCATCCACGGAAACCGTATGTTCTTTAACCATTTGATGTAGTTGTGTGAGAGTGTAGCTCAAATAAATATTATACCAACATCCTAGTATATTGAATATACTGGTGTTGTTACAAAAGAAGTAAATAAAAAGAGTTTAGGGGGTTCGAGAAGCAAAATAAAACAAATGAACATGAGAGAATGAATTACCTTTAAAAGTGTAATTCCTTTTGATTTGAGCCTAAAGGCTTCCTTTGAAAGGATTATTCCCAAAGGTAATCCTCTAGGATGAGGAGAGGGATGTGGAGAGAGTAAATGGGCAGGGGTTGGCTGAGCCAAAGGCTTGAGGAGTGTGTGAAATGAGGTAGAGGTGGGGGCCTTTTATAAGAGGAGAGGATGGGCACTTTTGGAAAGTAAAGATAAGTTACTTTATTTTAAAAAGAGTTTCAGATTCAAAAGGTCCCAAATTGCTATAATTCGTGGATAAGGTGATAAGGGTTCCAAATACACCCATACAATAAGTTTTGGACATGTGTAGTTCATAGTTTTTACATTATCTTTCCATTTTATTTAAATCCTTAAATAATGATGTCATCATTGCATCATTATTATGTCATAAATAATTTAATTTATTTAAAGTCTAAAAATTATAAAAAAAAATACTATGATGTAGTAAATCTAATTAGATTTCCATTGACTATTTATAATCAAACATCTGATTTTTATAAACCCATGTAAAAATTGTTTTCGTAAAACATATTATGTTTGTGTCATTTTTACTTTTACATTAAATAAAAAGTTATTTATGTCATTTTCCAACCAAAGTGGATTCATGGGGTCCCCAAGTTGACCCATGGCTTGTCTTGGTCGGCCATGACACAACCAATGAGGGTAGGACATGTGTCAAGCTCATCTTATTTTATTAAAGCATTATTTTTACCTTAAACTACACTAATTACCACTAATCGCGATTAAAAACTTAATAAGTTACTATTCACCAAAAAATTATTTTAATCTCATTGAACCACATTTTACTTCTTAATGACAACCATGTATGTCGGATTTTCAAAATTCAAAACACAAGGATGGAAAATTTTCATTTAAATGGAAAATCAGTTTTTATAAGTACCACTTAGTGGTTTCACTATTCATCAAAAATTGAAGTTTTTCAGAAAATTACAAAAACTTCACCCTAATATATATTTGATATTTAGAATTAAAAAATGAAGTCTATTTTACAAAATTCAAAACATATAATTGACATTAATTAATTTAATAATTAATTCCCACTGTCATGACAAATAGCGTGTTTTTATGAAACAATAAGTATCAAAAGATTGACACTAGTTTAAGTCCAATTTCAAAGTGAAATTGATTCCAATGACCAACATTGGATTAAATAGTAAAACTATATTCTAATTCCACTTCAAAACCAATTCAAAAAATAATCTAATCATATAAATAAATTAGATTAAAAAGCAGATTTGATGTAAAATGCAGTATTTTTCACTATTCATTAAAAAAATGAACATTGTCAGAAAAATAACAAAAATTTATCCAATGTAAAATTCAATGTCCCAATCATAATGAATATGTTTATTTTGAAAAATATAGATTATAAAATTGTCAAAAGATAGATTTAAAAAGGGTTTTCCATCATAAGGCAGTAAAACAATCTTTTAAGAATATTAGTGTATTCCATGCTTAAGATTGGATTTATTTTCATTTTAAGCCTCTAAAACACTATCTAATTCATTAATAGACATAGATAAAAATATCTATTATTCATTACTTACTTGGGATGTTACATCCTTACCCCCTTTATAAAATTGTGTCCCCGCAATTTATTTACTTATCGAATAAATGGGGGTACTTATACCTCATTGCATTTTCAGATTCCCTTGTTGCCTCTTCAATCATGTGGTTTTTCCACAAAACCTTTACCTGGTGAATCACCTTATTCCATAACACTTGCTCCCTATGGTCAAGAATCTGGACCGGTTGTTCCTCATAAGATAGGTTCTCTTCCAGCTGAACTACCTCTGGACTCAAAACATGAGATGGATCTGGCATATACTTTCTCAACATCGAAATGTGAAAAACATCGTGTACCTGAGATAAACTCGGAGGTAAAGCCACCCGGTATGCAATTTATCCAACTCTCTCCAGAATTTCGTATGGTCCAATGAACCTTGGACTCAACTTTCCTTTCTTACCAAATCTCATCACACTTTTCCAAGGAGAAACCTTGAGAAAAACATAATCACCTACCTCAAAAGATAGATCCTTCCTCCGGTTATCCGCATAACTCTTCTGCCTGCTCTGAGCTGTTCTCATGTGCTTCTGAATCAGCGACACTTTTTTTGCCATCTCTTCTACCAATTCTGGTCCCATCAACTTCCTTTCACCCACTTCATCCCAGAAAGCTGGAGTTCGACACCGCTTCCCATATAATGCCTGAAATGGTGCCATCTGTATACTGGAATGAAAACTGTTATTATATGAAAATTCAACCAAAGAAAGATGTTGGTCCCAACTTCCCTAATAATCCATAGAACAAGCTCGTAGCATATCCTCCAATGTCTGAATTGTTCGTTCTGACTGCCCATCTGATTGAGGATGAAAAGCTATACTAAAATTTTAATTCAGTACCCAACGACTTCTGAAGGCCTTTACAAAAGTTAGAAGTAAACCTTGGATCACGATCCGATACAATGGAGAGAGGAACTCCTTGTAACCTGACTATCTCTTTAAGATACAATCGGGAAAGTTGATCAAGAGAGAAAGTATCTCGTATAGCAAGGAAATGAGCAGATTTGGTCAAGCGATCAACAATAACCCAGATTGCATTATTACCTCGAGATGTCTTTGGTAATCCAACAACAAAGTCCATGGATATATTCTCCCATTTCCACTCTGGCACTGGTAAAGGCTAAAGCATCCCTTTCGGTAACTACCGCTCTGCTTTAACCTGCTGACAAGTCAAACACTTCACAGTAAAATCAACAATATCTCTTTTAATTCCATCCCACCAGTAATACTCCCGCATATCTCTATACATCTTAGTACTGCCCAGATGAACTGAAAACGGAGAACTATGAGCTTCACATAACAACTTTCTCTTCAACTGTGAATCACAAGGCACACACAATCTCTTCCCAAATCTCAAAACACACTCATTATAAATGTTGAATTCAGACAACTTACCTTTCTGAACTAGCTCTACCTTTTTCTGCAACTCACTGTCTTGCTTCTGTGCTTGCTTGATTCTATCTGATAGAGAAGATCTCACTGATACATGAAACAAAACAGAAGGACTTCCTACACCAACAACTTCTATGCCAAAGTTCATCAAATCCTTAACCAAAAGATCACGTTCCAAACGCAACATTGTTAATGAAGCATTACTTTTTCGACTCAAAGCATCAGCCACTTTATTTGCTTTTCCTGGATGGTAATGAATTGTACAATCATAATCCTTGATTAATTCTAGCCATATCATCTATCTCATGTTTAACTCTTTCTGAGTGAATATATACTTTAAACTTTTGTGATCGGTATATATTTCACACTTTACTCCATACAAATGATGCCTCCAAATTTTTAAAGCAAAAACAACAGTAGCTAATTCCAAATCATTTGTAGGGTAATTTACCTCATGAGTTTTCAACTGTCGTGAAGCATAAGCAATTACCTGATCATTCTGCATTAGGACGCAACCAAGTCCTTTCAATGAAGCATCAATTTATATAACAAACTCACCATTCCTGGAAGGTAGTGCCAAAACTAGAGCATTCACCAATCTTCTTTTCAATTCCTGAAAACAATCATCACATTCTTTTGTCCAAATAAACTTAACACCCTTCCGAGTTAGCTAAGTCATTGGACTAGATAACCATGAAAAATTTCTAAAAATCCTTCGGTAATAGCCTGCCAAACCAAGGAAGCTACAAATCTCGGTTACATTTGTGGGTCTTGGCCATTCTTCCACAACTTTTGTTTTTGCAGGATCAACAGTTATTCCATCTTTTGAAACAATGTGACCAAGGAAAGAAATTTGTTGCAACCAAAACTCACACTTGCTGAATTTATCATACAGTTTCTTTTCTTTTAAGGTTTCCAAGATAAACCTTAAATGTCTTTCATGCCCCTCTTTACTTTTATAAAACACCAAAATTTCATCAATGAAAACCACCATAAACTTATCCAAGAACTCATGGAAAATTCTATTCATTAAGTCCATGAATACAGCAGGTGCATTGGTTAGCCCAAAAGGCATTACTACAAATTCATAATGGCCATATCTCGTACGGAACGTGGTCTTCGGAATATCTGCCTCCTTTACCTTCAGCTGATGGTACCCCGATCTCAGGTAAATATTTGAGAAAAACTGAGCTCCCTGGAGCTGATACAACTTCATTTGACGGCCCGACATCTGCTGAAGTAGTTGCAAAGGATTTCACCACCCCATTCTTCTTTTAGTCTAACTGCTTCCCATCACTCAAGCTCTTTGTCGGACACTCGTTTGCATAGTGACCCATCTCATTGCACTTATAACATTTCACTAACTGTAAATCAAATTTGTTCTTACCTTCACCTTGATACTTTTCAGTGAAATCACGAGCCTTATGTCCCATCTTACCACATCAGTAGCACTCTCTAGAATTCAAAAGACATTCCCCAGCATGACTTTTGCCACATTTCTCACAAACTGGAAACTTAGTTCTCTTACCATCAGAATTTTTTGAAGAATTCTTACCTTTCTCCTACCACCTCGGTCTCTTCTTCTGTTGGTTTTTATAGAACACTTGATCATCGTCAAACTCCATTTCCACCTTCTCAGCACATCGAACAAACTTTTCATAACTTTTAAACTCACGAGAAGCTAATGCCCTTCGATATTTTGGCTTTAATCCTGAGTAAAAACGATTGATTTTACTATCAAGGTCTCGGATAAAATTTGGAGTATACCTTGCCAATCGAGTGAACCTTTCTTCATAGGCAGCCACCGAGTCTTCCTCTTGCCTCAATTCCAATAATTGTTTTTCCATCCTAAGTTGAATAGCCTTAGGAAAATACTTCTCAAGAAACATACCTTTGAATTCATCCCAGTCGAGAGCATCAATCTCATCAGCGTCCCTGATATTTTTAACCATCGACCACCACTAATCTGCTTCACCCTCCAAACGATAAATAGCAAGACTAACCTTTTGATTGTCTGAACACCCCATGACATCGAAAATCTTCTCCAGTGCTTTAATCCACCCTTCAGCTAACACAGGCTCAGATGATCCTCTGAATGATGGTGGATGTTGCCTCATGAAATGTTCCACCACTGACATGTTCCTCTACGGTTGATATGGCTGATCTCGTGCATGGATACCACCAACATTTATAGCCTGAGTCAACTGTGCCATCACTGCAACAAACTGTTCAGTTCCAATTCCGACCATTTCTAGATGCTGATTCGGAAGGTTATTTCCTTCTGTATGCCTTCCTAGCACTGCTTCCCTATTTTCTCTGTGGAAAACCATTCTGAACAAACATGTCTTAGAAGAAGCAACATGGTAATCTTCAAATGCTATATCATTTTTTAAAAAAAATTGGATAATCATTTAATAGAATTCTAACTCCTAAAGTTATCTAAACCGACCTCTGATACCAACTATAAGGCCCCAGCCTTAAACCTTACTTAATCTTGAGTTATTACAAGATTACACATTGAGGATCTTTTCGGGTTTAGAGTTTTAGAGAATTAGATCATAAAACATGCATTACATTCCACATATAAACAAAGTGGTTACATAAAGATATTATTCTTCATTCCCATCAATGGAAACATATTTAAAAAAAAACATGGATTCTTTCTTGACACTTCCTTGACACTATCATCATATCATGTACCCTTCCCTTGACCTGTGAAAATCATTTCAAAAAAAAACTTGGGATGAGCATAAAAAGCTCAGTAAGGGATATAAAAATATGTAAAGGAAACATGAGTACATATATAACTAAGGATGAGATCATACTTTACCCATAAAACATAGGCACTTTAACATACCTCATAAAATCATGAATAAATCATAGAAATCATAAGACATAAAGGTAACTTGAGGCATTCATAACATTCTTACGTAGGGAGTAACCCTCTTGGTTATGTTTGGAATACCCATCACAGTATATTCCCTAAAATCTCTTCGGAGAAACCTTAATGTTTCACTCCTTCGCGTTACCCAATGCATTGGAGAGCTATATCGGGCTCACCCGCCCTTAGTTTATCACGGAACCACTCATCTTCATAATAATTCCCAAGAACCATAACATAATCGTATCACATAAAACATGCATAAAGGAAACATAACATTTCCACATTTCAATCACAAGATATCAATACAACAAAAAAACATTGTGAAAACAATTTTCAATACCAAAATAAAAGAAAAGTAAAACATGGTATTTATTTTTCTTTTAAAAAGAAGGTATGGCTTGTAGAGGAAGCCGAAACTCAAATAACGGTCACGACGGCGGAGAAGTCGTTGTCGCCGCATATGTACGACAAAAACATTCCCTTTTGTTGTTTAGTAAATGCTTCGTATAAAAAAGATTCCTTTTGAATAAACGTAAAAGTCAAATGGGTTTATACATTGTATAAAAGAAAGTTGTGTATAAAATAAAATATGCCTCAATGGAAGGAGAATGAGATGAAGTCCCATACCTCGTATCCGACTTGACCCGACCGTTCTTTAATCACCTGAATAATAAACTCGAGTTAATCTCTACTTGCTTAAGAACCTTTTTCAAGTTCATTATTCCATTTATACCATGTTATGAACATCATGTAATCATTTAATTTAATAATGTTCATTTTGTCGGTATTTGGTTCTTAAGTGAAAAATAGACTTCTTACACTTACATGTTGTTAATTTGGTCAAAGGTTCATTATATCCAGAATGATATTAATTATTTGGATAACATATATATCATATATATTGATCATATATATGTATTTATAATATTTCATCACATTTAGAGGTAAGAAATGAAATGCACCGTTCATGGAGACGGTAAGCCGTACGTACGCATGAACGCTACTTTCATTTCTATTTCGTATTTTCTGGAATGGATTCATAATGATATAAGAGTATATTATAATTCCAGTATAATAACATATATTATATCATTAACTTTATCCTTTACACATCCCACATATGGTATTAACGAATCAAATCACTTTCAGGGGGCGGTAGTCCGCACTTCCTAAAATGAAGATACCGTGTTTAACCATAATGGAAACCATAAAGGTATGCCCAAAATGAAAAAAAAGAGAAGCTTAAGGAAAACATAAACATATTATATATCATATATAAAAATATTGACATCATAATGGCCACCTTTGAAGGTGTTAAATGAGTATTGAACAATCATCGTTTCGGGAGGCAGAATTTCGCCATCCACGGAAACCGTATGTTCTATAACCATTTGATGTAGTTTTGTGAGAGTGTAGCTCAAATAAATCTTATAAAAACATCCTAGTATATTGAATATACTGGTGGTGTTACAAAATAAGTAAATAAAAAGAGTTTAGGGGGTTGGAGAAGCAAAGTAAAACAAATGAACATGAGAGAATGAATTACCTTTAAAAGTGTAACTCCTTTTGATTTGAGCCTAAAGGCTTTCTTTGAAAGGATTCTTCCCAAAGGGAATCCTCTAGGATGAGATGAGGGATGTGGAGAGAGTAAATGGGCAGGGGTTGGCTGAGCCAAAGGCTTTAGGAGTGTGTGAAATGAGGTAGAGGTGGGGGCCTTTTATAAGAGGAGAGGAGGGGCACTTTTGGAAAGTAAAGATAAGTTACTTTATTTTAAAAAGTGTTTCGGATTAAAAAGGTCTCACATTGCTATAATTCGTGGATAAGGTGATAAGGGTTTGAAATCCACCCATCCAATAAGTTTTGGACATGTGTAGTTCTTAGATTTTACATTATCATTCCATATTATTTAAATCGTTAAATAATGATGTCATCGTTGCATCATTATTATGTCATAAATAATTTAATTTATTTAAAGTCTAAAAATTATAAAAAAAATACTATGATGTAGGAACTCTCATTAGCTTTCCAATTACTATTTATAATCAAAAATCGGATCTTTATAACCCCATGTAAAAATTGTTTTTGTAAAACATATTATGTTTGTGTCATTTTTACTTTTACATTAAATAAAACGTTATTTATGTCATTTCCCAACCAAAGTGGATCCATGGGGTCCCCAAGTTGACCCATGGATTTTCGTGGTCTCCCATGACACAACCAATGAGGGTAGGACATGTGTCGAGCTCATCTTATTTTATTAAAGCATTATTTTTACCTTAAACTACACTAGTTACCACTAATCGCGATTAAAAACTTAATAAGTTACTATTCACCAAAAAATTATTTTAATCTCATTGAACCACATTTTACTTCTTAATGACAACCATGTATATCGGATTTTCAAAATTCAAAACACAATGATGGCAAAATTTCATTTAAATGGAAAATCAGTTTTTATAAGTACCACTTAGTGGTTTCACTATTCATCAAAAATTGAAGTTTTTCGGAAAATTACAAAAAATTCACCCTAATATATATTTGATATTCCGAATTCAAAAATGAAGTCTATTTTATAAAATTCAAAACATATAAGTCACATTAATTAATTTAATAATTATTTCCCACTGTCATGACAAATAGCGTGTTTTTATGAAACAATATGTATCAAAAGATTGACACTAGTTTAAGTCCAATTTCAAAGTGAAATTGATTCCAATGACAACCATTGGATTAAATGGTAAAAATATATTCGAATTCCACTTCAAAAACAATTCAAAAGATAATCTAATCATATAAATAAATTAGATTAAAAAGCAGTTTTGATGTAAAATGCAGTATTTTTCACTATTCATTAAAAAAATGAACATTGTCAGAAAAATACCAAAAATTTATCCAATGTAAAATTCAATGTCCCAATCATAATGAATATGTCTATTTTGACAAATATAGATTATAAAATTGTCAAAATATAGATTTAAAAATGGTTTTCCATCATAAGGCAGTAAAAGAATCTTATAAGAATATTAGTGTATTCCATGCTTAAGATTGGATTTATTTTCATTTTAAGCCTCTAAAACACTATCTAATTCATTAATAGACATAGATAAAAATATCTATTATTCATCACTTACTTGGGATGTTACACACACACACACATGGAAACCCATAATGCTTAAAATTAAACAAGCATGACCCTATGAAAGTCACTGAGTGTAAAATTACATAATTGGATGAAAAGGGGACAGAATACAATCCCATAAAAAAGATAAGTGCAATATCCTGATGTCCATATTTAGTAACCCAAACCTGAAGGGTAGGTGGAGGGGGTAATTCTTGGTGTCGTAGAAGTACGCCTTTTCTATCATATATCACTGGGCAATCCCTGGTGATGGACCACCAAGGCCTCTCTCGAAGCGTCTGTCATATTCACAAGACACAACACATGTGAGCAGATCCCGTGCAAGGGTGAGTAAATAAATACTCAGTTAGGACCCCAAAATAAAAAGGTATTATCATAAAGGAAACAATGAAAAAAGTAGACCACCAAAGAGGTAAACAGGGTGTAGCCTCTAAGAAGTATAATTGAGATATATAGTCATGAGAGTAATCTCCCACAAGTATAAAGTCAATTATATAAAGAAATACTATCAGTTGTAATGATGAACATCTTGTACTATCATGGGACTCATCCCCGATGAGTCTTCATGCTCTTATAGACCACTGAGGTCCGCCTGTCTATTGGGCCACTAAGGTCCACTTGTCTACTGGCCAGCTAAGGTCCACTCGTATGTTGGGCCATTGAGGTCTACTCGTTTGTTGGGCCACTGAGGTCCGCTCATCTGCTGATCCATTGAGGTTCGATCGTCTATTGGGGAACTATGTTCCTCTCGTAGCACGCTTGATTCTGGGAGAATATATTTTTCAATCCATCTGTTATATCTCAACATCATTTAAAACTCACATAGAGTATTTCAATTGGACTGCCTCATTGTAAGGGTCCCAATGCCGCAAATAGATCGTCAATCAAATGCATGGTTTGGTTGTTATGTCAGTTTTACTCAAAAAAGGCCAGTTTGTTCTGGGTCCGGTCTGACCGACCTCGCCCGGGGTCTAACCCTACCCAAATCCCACCTGGCCCAGGCTCGACCCGACCAGGATCTGACCCAGTTCAAGTCTGACCTGGCCCACTAGGCCACCCGGGGCATCATGCCTTCTCTAGCCTGACCCGCTCTGAGTGGGCATACTTACCACCATTGGATGTGGCAGTGATCACCACATTCACTCTTGGTCAGTGTAGTGGTTTCACCACATGATCACCCTACAGGTCGCCATCGGGCCCACCTACCACGGTCCCACTGAACCGTGAGCCTCCGTCCTTATGACACAGATCATTGTCACACGCTCCGAAGAGCCACTGACAGCCCATGTCACCGCCCTAATGTTGAGGTCGTGGGGACCTCCACCGCTATGGTGCACTGCTAGTGTGGACCGCCTCCCACACACGGCGATCATCCATAGTTTTTTTGTGCCAGTGTGCTGGCAGTTTTTTCAGTGGGCCACCGGACAAGCTCTGGTGGTCTGTTCTTCTCTTTGCAAGAACATTTAGGATAATTAGGTCATTGTCGTCACTAATACATGCTTGAAAATTTCTCACCATATATCCTGGGATCTAGAAATAAAAATCACAATAACTCCCCAAATGGATGGATTTGAGCCTTCATTGTGTTGGCTTGATCCTTCTACATTAGAATTTAAAATCGTCTTGGGGGGATATTTATAGATCATACACGGATAACTCCAATTAAAAAACCTGATATAAAAAATTGTCCTACATTAGTGATTGATCCATGGCTCCCCTTTTCGTGGGTTGATCCAAGTTCTTATTTCAAAACCATGAATGGGGAAATGGAAATTCACTTATAATTAAACACCTACCGCAATTATGGACCATTCTTTGGTGAAGATCACACTACTAGCCTTCACCATACCTCAATCCATCGTTGTTGGCAGTTAGCCAATCGTCACTCCCCAATGCCAAATCATTAATGGTTGAGAGAAATATTGGATTGTTCTAATGATCCAATATTTTGTTAACCCATTAAATAGAGAAAACACTTTTCAGCATTTTTGTTACCCTCGGGTTTCAATGTCGTTACATTACAACAAAAATTAAATTTCAAATAAAATAAACTAAAAGTTTATTTTATTTTTCTTATGGTTTTTTTAAAATATATTTCCTAAAATGTATGAAAAAAATAAAATTATCGCTCGACCTACACCGGTCAAGGTTAAGACTTTCCTTAGGTAATGTCTCATTTTGGACTAATCTGTACCCCCAAATTTTTAATCGAGGAACCTGTTTAGATGTCTCCAAAACTGCCTACGTGCACCATTTAAAATAAACATAAAACTTTTAATCACTTAATCAGAGATTACTGGGCCTTGGAATCAAGTTCCATCTAAGTGGATCGTCTCTAAATAATCCCATATAATTAAAAACATTACTTGGAAATTCTTAGGCATTACATTCTCCCCATCTTAAGGCTCTACATCCTCGTAAGCCAAAAAAAATGGATAAAAAATAAATGGTGATACTGAGCATGGATATCAGCCTCACTCTCGCAAGTTCTATCTAAGAGATTCCCATGTTGTCCCTGAATGAGCACTAGAGGAATCTACCATTCATGAAGGAACTTCTCCTATCGATCCACAATCTCTATCAAGAACTTTACATATGTTTCCACATCGGAAATTTCGAACTCTTCCCAGTCAATGGTGTATGATAGATCACGTACATACCTATTCATATACAATACATGAAAGACATTATTCATCGGGTGAATCTATGGGAGAATAACTAGGCTGTATGACACCTCACCAACTCTATTTAGAACGTGATAAGGGCTGATGAATCATAGAGGCACATTTCCGCCCTGAATGAATCATCATAATCTCCATCGAGGTGAGACCCATAGAAGCACATGGTATCCTTCCTCAAACACTGAGGGCCTTTTTCTATTGTTGGAATAGAAATTATTCCTTCTTTGTACTATCCTCATCCACTCCTGGTTGATTTTTACATTCTCAGTTGTAGCTCATACTTACTCGGGATCCATTAGTATTAAATCCCCTGGGTCTGTCCAGCATAATAGTGATCTACAAGGTCTCCCATATAATTCCTTGAATGGTTCCATACCAATGGTGGAGTGGTAGGTGTTGTTGTAAGTGAACTCCTCCAGTGGTAGGTGAAGATTCCAAATATGACTGATGTCCAAGATACAAGAATTTATCGTTTCCTCTATATCCTAAATAGTCCTCTCCACATGACCATCTATTTGGGGATGTAATGATGTTCCCAAATATAGTTGAGTTGAAAAATCCTCATGAAATCCCTTTTATATTCATGATGTGATGTGAGAATCATGGTCTCACATGATCGTTGAAGGAACCCCATGGATTTTTACTACCTCCCAAATGTAGAGGAATACTAAGCTCTCTACTAAACCATGCTCCCGGATGAGTAATAAGTTTTTCAACTAAGTGAGTTGGTCAACAATTACAAAGATGTTATTGTTCCCTATGTATGTGAGCGAAAAAACTAATCATGAAGCCAATTAAGATACCATCTCGCTTCCACACCAGTACCTCAAGTGGATGAGTCAATCCTGATAGAACATGATGCTCGTCCTTCACTTGTTGACAAGTGAGTTACCATAAAATGATCTCGGTCACTGCCTTCTTCATCCCAGACCACATGTTTTGACATCAGAGATCTTAGTAAATCTTTTCACTCTTGGATGTTCTGCCAAAGGGGAGGTTTGGACCTCCCTTAGAATCTCCTCTCGCAATTCCACTTGTATAACGGTGTGTCATATGAATAGGACGACATTCCCCCCACCTATTGAATATGCATCAAGAGATTATATTGGGGATAACTGAGTGCATCCAGCCTTGCATTCAACATCCACAAGATATTAATACCTAACTTTATGTATGAGTGGGGGAGTGACTGCCATTGACTAAATATAAGCTTTTTTAGACAAGTGAAGACATGAATTTGTCACCCAATTAATGACCCAAATAAATTTATTAAATAAAAAAAGTTACAATGCATGTTCGAGTTTCAATGAGTTTACACTAGCTCAAAATTTTAAATATACATGAGGGTGTAGCAATAAAGCTCGATCAATAGATCACAAAGAAGAAAACAGGTACAAACCATGCCTTCAAGAAAAAGATCATCTCCTCCAGGAGGAACATCAACTTCAAGAGGGCTCCATCCAAGTTGTCTTCTTCAATTGACTCTAGAATCTCCAAGAAAAGAAGCAAGCTATGGATAGTCTATGCAATGAACCTCCAAGAAAGAAATGTGTCCAGAAAAATTGCATCAACTTCTAGAAATCTACAGTATCTCAATATATGAAGGAAAAACATCCATGATAGGAGATATGCATGAATAACCATGAAATAAAATCATAAGGCATCCAAAATACACAACAACACTAATAATAAATTAAAGAGTTTGTTGGGACTCTTTCGTCAACTTATTGTTAAACATTCAGCGTTTGATGTCGAGATACGTATCCATAGATATTTCACCATTTCTGAGCCTTTTATATGCTATTTCAACAGTCTGGTCTGAGTCTTCATTAAGATTCCCCTCATGAGGTGAAATAGGAAAAACTTTAATCTTCACATGAGAATCTGAAACAATTTACTGGGAAGCATCAAAAGTGACAGCAATAATATCAACCGCACTTGCTGCTGTTGTAATCTCAATGTTGTCCTTTTGGGAAGCATCGTGTTCTCTTGTCACAATTTTTCATTCAGGGTAAAAGTATTCCCTTCTTTTCTTTTTTTCGGATTGGGATTGATGAATCCATCGACATCTACCATTTGTTTTTTTATCTTTTCTAGAGCTGGATTTTACGAAGTCCTCCTCAATTTGAGTAGCTTTAAATTTAGCCTCCAGAAAGGGTGTGCAGGAAGGCTGCACATGGCATGATTCCAGTAATTGATCTAGCACAGGTTTAGCACTATAGGGTTCACCCTCATCAACAGCATCACTACTCTCAATATTAAGAGTATTTACATCCTGAGTTTATGGCTAACGAGAATCATTAGAAATAGATGTGGAAATTAAAACATGGCTGCTCTCAACAGGTTTATCAGTAGTGTTCTTTACAGTAGTCTTTTCTACCCAAATTGACGTGAAGTGTAGAGGATATAAGAAGGTATCCTTTTTGGCCGCATAATATTTCATAAGATGTCCAATTTTGGAACATTTTTTACAGTAATTTGGAACATTTTTAAATACTAACTCTTGAAAAAACCCATTGTCACCATTTTGAAGCCAAAATCGTTATTCCAATTCATGGGAGATGTCAACTTCAGTACAAATCTATGTGACTGAAGGTCTAGAAAGATTTGCATTGGTGGTGTCTAATCTAATTGGGTGTCCTAATAGTTCATCAATGGGAGATAAAGTGTTCTGTTTGAAGAGATGAAGAGGTAACCCATCAACTACAAACTGTATCTCCTACTAAGTGTGTATTCCACCATGTTTCCCTTCCTAGGATTATAGACTATCTTGAAGTCATTCTGCTGGAGTAAATCTCTCCATCACCCATTCCTCAAGTTCAGGTCCTACTAGGAGAAGATATGACTAAAACCTTTGAGGATAGAGTTTAGAGAAAACCACTCCCCCGTCAAGTAGTTCTGCCAAATCTTCATATAAAAGACCACTGCTACTAGCTCCAGGTAATGGGTCACATAATTCTGCTCATGGTGTGTTATCTTTATTGAAAATTATATGATCCATTTTTTCTCATACATCCATTTTCAATATATTCTGTCCCATGATACATCATAAAATAATACATACCCAATTCCATTTTCTTATAATCTCAAGATGGGGTCACTCGTCAGTCTCTACCTTATCTCCTAAAAACCCAACTAACACTACTCCATCCACTCAAAAGGTTGTCCCTTCCATGTCTAATATGATAAGAGTGATCAAAAAATGAAAACATTAGGCATTAACCTTCAGTTGAATCTAGCCAAACCCAAGAAACATCGCCACACAATCATGATCATAGGTGGCTACCAAGAAAGAACCACCTCTATCTTTTCTAGATCCACTACAACACCAGCCTCCAAAATGATGTGTCCCAGAAAGTGGATCTTCTAAATCCAGAATTTTCACTTCATGATCTTCCCATAATGTTGGTTCTCTTAGAGTGTATCTAGGAGTATCTATTGGTGTTTCACATGATCCTACTTGGATTCCATGTACACCAGGATTTCATCAATGAAGACCATGAAGAACCAGTCAAGTTAAGGCTGCAAGATCTTGCTCATGAGTCCCATGAACACTGTTGGGGAACTGGTCAGGCAGAAAGGAATCACCAGTTACTAATAGTGTCTATATTGTTACTTGAAGGTTGTCTTTAGTACATCCTCATCCCATGCACGAAGTTGATGATAACATGATGTGAGGTCTAACTTTGAGAACCATCTCACTAACATCAGATGATCGAAAAGGCCATCAATACTTGGAAGTAGATAATTGTCCTTCATGGTCTATTTATTCATGTTCAAGAAGTCCATGTACACGCTTAAACTCCCATCTTTTTTCTTGGAAAAAAATACTGGGGCTGGCTACGGTGAAACATTGGGCCTCACGATGCACTTCCTATGCAGATCCTGCAGTTGTACCATTAATAGACGAGGATCCATGGGAGCTATCCAATATTTTGGTATAGATATTAGTGTTGTCGTGGGGTACATGTAAATCTATATTTCAACCTCCCTGCGAATGGGTAATCCTAGAACACACTCCAGAAATATTTCTTCTCACTCTTCCACCACTACAGGAGAGTGAGAAAAATTCTCATCCACCATACTGAGTGTGAGGCTAGCCAATTAGTGATTAATCAGCTTCACCCTTCTCTGAGAAAATATTTCTTGTGATGTATACATACCCATCTAAATGTACACAACACACTATATGCAAAACACAATCAAATTGAGCATAGACTATAGATATCCAGTCCATACCCAGAATGACATCATAAGGCCTCGATGCCGCTACTCAAAGACCCCAGCAGAATCTCTATCCTCTAAGAATAATATCCCATGGATGGAACCATTTTGTGATTATATAATCCCCTATCATAGGAGTATCTAATCATAAGGATTTAGAAAACGGCTCCCAATGAATCTCTGAGCTCTGAACAAGGTCTGTGGAAAGTAAGAGTGACTGGAACCTGGGTCTATATGAACAAAAACTAAGGTGGATTAGACATGTATCTTACCTATATTCATCTTTGGAGTACTAGTATCATAAGACTCTATTTATTGATTCTAGCCCTTCCCCTTTCCACTGGCTCCCAAAACCCATTGTGTGCCACCTGGGGGTTGTAGTGGTAGCACCTCAAACCTCCATCCACGAAATGCTGATATTCCTTCTCCCCATCCATATATGCCTCAATTCGGACCATCCTAATTGACCATATACCTCTGCCTCTACCTAGAATGTCCCTCAACCATCCTCTGATCATCTACAAAGCGAGTTGGGAAGTCACGAGACATGTGTCACTAACTAAAACATGAGTAGCATAACCAGTTCCATTTCTGACTCCCTCTGCCCTAGGGGACTCACACCATCGATCCTATGTCATGGGCTCATCCCCTGAAAGTCTTGACCCGATTGGGTCTCTGCGTTGGCTTCTTAATACCCACTTTCAAAGGCTCTACCACCTGGTGTATACTTGTAGGGAATGCTGCTGGTGTCTGCTCTACTAGGAAGCTCTCTATGATGAGAGCCTTCTCTAGCACCCCATCCCGAGTTGGGATTCTATGAGATAACATGGACTCCCGGATCTCTCAGGGTAGTCCCTGCCCAAAATTCTGAGACCAGAAGAAAGGGTCATGCACCATGTCTATAAAGTATCAAGAAATATTGGTGAATCTTGTGCAGTACTCTTCCACTACCATGATACCACGGCGTAGCTATGGTAGCATCAGAATGTATACTGAATACAATGTCGCCGGAAATAAATCCTCCCTAAAGAGGTGCTAAAACATTGTCTTGGTGAGGGACATTTTGTTATGTGTCTAGATCATCAAACTCCACCATATCCCCACCAAGACCAGAAGAAGGCTCGCATCTAAGATCACCATATGGTCGAGAGGTTTAATCACTAGGCATAAGACTCATGTAACCACCTCAAGCCAATCCTAAACCACTTGGTGGTCTACCTTTCCTTTGATAATAGTAGTTCTCTACTTATGTAACTCACGTATGGTACTGACCCTTTTTGAGTCCTCTTCTAGCACCGTAGGTTGAAACACTAGATCAAAAGTTAGTGGAAACACTAGTGCACCTCCCAGTGGGTCCATCTCTAGGCATCCATCCTCATGGCCACACACCAGAATCCTGTATATGAGCTTGAGTATTAATAGAATTATATAACTATTAATATAATTTATATATTTATATAAGATGGCATTCAAGCTCACATATATATATAAGATTGTGTTGGTTCGAGATCATGATACACTGATTTATTTCTTCAGTATTAATGGAATTATTTTACAGCCTATTCTTTATTTCAATTATAGATATTAGAATTCATATTGTTTAATTGTATAATGTCCCCATGGGGTCACATATAGGGTGATTTAATCTAATATAATTTTGATATAATGTTTGTAGAAATATTTTTATGTTTAACACAATCATTTCCAAAGGGGTTTGGAAAGATAAAAAATAGTTGTAAGGTTTTATATAATGTTTTTTAGGATGTAGTAAAATGAGAGTTTAATATACATATATACTAAATCATAAACAATGATTTAGTGATTTCCATTATTCTATTGTTTTTGTTTAGAGATAGTTCAGGAATCTACATCTTGGTGATCATATTTAATGTTGTCAAAAATTATTTAGAAGAATCATTTAGGATGATTATCATGATTAATTTTGAATATGACACATCATATAATGATGTGTCGACTATGTGAATTCTAAAATAAATTTAATGATATCAATGAATGATTTTGGTTAACTTGGTGAGATCTATAATATTTTATTACATAAGCTAGAATTTTTAAAACATTAAAAAATTGTGAATTCTTGTATGATACATCATTCAATGGGAATGTTTATAAGTAAGATTTTATAGAAAACATTAAACTGAAATGGAGTTTATTATATATAAGTCAAATTTCACCTTATTTATATTATCTTAATTTAGATTCATGGTATATGTGATAAACCACCTTTATAGTGTAGGGGTTCCAGTAAATATTAAATGGATTCTATTTATTGGTGGATATATTTAGAGATAAAATCATTTTGGTTTGTAATAAATGAACTAAAACAAAATAACTATTGGTGAAATCATAGAATTTGTTGCAAGGTATATAAAATTTTATATATTTTATAGATTTTCATATCATTTTTTCTATCTTGTTTTATATTAGGGTCTGTTTATTGTTTTTTACTTCTTATGAGAATAGATATGTCAGAAAACCCTTTCTTAAACAATACTAATGTATCCATCCATGATTTCATTATAATAATGTGAAAAAATAACAATAATAATTTATAACCCTGCCACATTGTGCTACCCATGGTCAATATGATATAATAAAATTCATGGACAAAATTATTCCACCTTAGTATAAATACCCAATAACAAAAAAATATCAAATGTAATATAAAAGATGGTTTCTAGCCAAGACATAGATCAATTTTAGGTTTTTGAGTCCCAAGACCTCCATTGGGGTAAAAATATAAATTAACCTAGTATAAGGCCTCAAAATATAATTTGATGGTTTTTTTATCTCACGGTATTTTTTTAACAAATGGATATGTTCTTATCAATTGTTTAGCATGGTGAATTTTATATTATATTAAATAATAATTAGTTAAATAAATAACTATCATGTGGACATAGATCATGATAGACCCAAAACCATGTTTATGTTAGTAATTCCTATAAAAATGTTAATTATAATGTGGTTGATTAACCATAGGAGTGATATATTATTTGTTAAAATATCAAGCCCTTAGGATGATCATTTAGGGGGATGTCATTAAATGAGTAAATTAATTATTGAAAAACTAGTTAATAGTCCAACTGAACTATTTTATGCTAATAATTTCCTTATTTTAATCCATCTCTAAAGAAATCTACAAATTTTATCAGTATAAAACAAATTTCATAATGTAAAAAAGGAACTGTATAATGGTGGAATCAATATTATATTTATGGAACGAGGCTTGATGATTTAAAACATTTATGGCCATATCACTTGGGGATGGATACTTTTTCTATGGAACTCAAAAAAGGATTGAAACAACAATGATTATCCACCATTTCAGGGTTTGTTATTTTTAATATTCTATGTTATTTAGTATATTTTCATAAAATAAATTATACCTGATTTTTTGTTCCCTAATTTTTATCCCCTTAGATTTATTAAAAATTAATATCATTAGTGTTTTTATTCTCCATGTTCCCATAATTATTTTTTGATCACTAATGGAATATTATTTTTCAAACCATCTCACCATCCCACGAAAATTTGATTTATGATATTTTTTATTCATTACCCATGTTTTCTTTTTTACTGTCACAATTAATTTTTTCCATGATCGAATGTTTGATAGATCTTGTCGCATATCATGAATGATCTGTATCCATCTATATAAGTAACACATTTTTGTATAAAATGATTAATAGGGAATCCATGATAATAGATATTTGATTAAAAGATCCTTGGGATGAGCAGTGATTTGAGATCATCAAGTGTAATGGGGTTATGAGGTTCTTACATGTGGTGAAAATACATTTTTTATAATTATTTGACAACTGAGGAATCAAAAAGGGTCTCAGTGATGTAGAAGGGTTATTTTGATGAATTAAATTGATTTGGGTATGACTAGAGGTGAAATATGAGTTAGTGGTGTCATTCTAGGTCATTTTTAGAGTTTCATGTTGAAATAAAAATCACCCAACATGCATTAGCCTATATTTGATGTATCAAATAAATTATAGTGGATAGGGTTTTAACGGTGTTTAGTGTCACAAAACATATACCCTATGAATACATTTAATGTATCCCAATGTTTACTATCATGGTGTGTACATGGTGTACATCCCATATTTTCAATTCTCTATACACTACATGTGGGTAAGGATCACCTGACATGTACCTCGTAGCTACACCGCATATAGGATCATCGGTAGTAAATGTAGATTGATTTGGTTTGATCTATAAACCATTTACCCTCATTGGGACATGTTTTTTACCCTGGCTTATTCATAAAAGTAGCTATGATGATACATATAGAGTACCCTTCTTTCCCTACACTCCATGTATCATAGTACACACATCATGTAGGGAGGAATATATAAAAATGAAATATTTAGTACAAAACCAATCCAATATTGATGTGTAAAATGTCAATTAGTACTATAGTACATTCCATAAAATATTTTGGACATAGTGGATTTAAATATTTCCTTACTCAAGACTCAGATTTGGGAAAACTGGGGGTGCATCCAAGGAATTTCTCCACGTAGAATGAAATGGTCACTAATCCTAAGAATTATGGCTAAGACATGAGTTAGTTCAAACAAATTAGTTTCCTTATATCTCTGAGACCAATGATGATGATTTAGTGTACTAATAAAATCATAAAAAAGGTTAATAACTCCCTTGGTGGCATTGTTATGATTGAGCATAGTTCTTCCACATGACTGATAGAGTTACGAACTCCCCAACTTATAGGGCATGGGTTATATATTTATAGTGTTGGATATTTCAACCTTTGATGATCTTTACATCATGGGGGTTTAGATCCTATAAATGGATAGTAACCCTCGTGCATGATACTACCTATTAGTGAGGAATGATACCCTCACTATATTTCTAATGAGTTGATGTCGGTTCATCTCAGGGTTGGGTGGTTGTGATAGTGTGGATTTGAACCCCCTTGATAAATATTTATTCACATGAAAGGTGTTGGTCCCAATGACTACACAATATTTATGGATTGTAAGGTATGTTACACTAACAACTAAAGAAAATATTTAATAAGGAGTTCTTTCACCTTTATGATTTTATGTGGCATGTGAATGTTATAACGTAAAAGTAGTTTAGATATTTTAATCCTTGAGACTCATTGGGAACCCCATTGATTTTATTTGAGATACAATATATAGAATGGAAATTGATATTCGCCTTTATGAGACATTTAATTCTCAAAATATCCATGTTTATCATGTGATATGATCCTTCATAGATTTTATCTAATATGACTAGTACTACCCCTATACCATTGATATTTATAGTGGTAGAGTCTATCTAGACATTCATCATCTTCATTTTTTTTACACATCAATTCTCGTGTTTGAGATGGATTTTTGCTTTATCATTCAATTTTTGTAAGGGTAAAATTCTCTGTATGTTTATACTGACCCAAATATAGGATTATTTCCCACAAATTTTCTATACATTTAGATGACACACAATTTATAGCTAATCATGGTCGGTTCATATTTTAGGAGCCTTGTTTGGAGTTGATTCTCAATGGTGTCCAATGGATGTTAGTGGTTCATGATTATGGTGGTCACTATTATAGTAATAACTCAATCCAAGATCCATTATATTGTGGAAAAGATTTATAGTGTCTCATTTTGAATATATTAAATGAATTTGTAGATGTATATTTCAAATAGTATTTTCCAATGTGGCACTATACTTTTCTTGCAATGTCTCTTCCATGAATTGTATAAGATTCCATTATTTAAATATTTTTTTGTGAATCTATTTATTTTATGAATTTTGGATATGTACATATTATTATATGATATAGGATAATGCCTCCTACATTTTTAGATATTCATACTTAGTGATATTCATTATTCCCTAACCTATTGGAGGCATGTTTGGGAAAATGCTCGGCGTACTATTATCCCAAGTAAGTCCAAGGTGGGTTAGGTTGAATAATTACCCATGAATATTATAATTAGATATTACATAATTTTTTATTAATATTAAATACATTACACAAAAAACTTTCTAGAAGACCATAATCTCTTAGTGTATTTGGAGACATGGTGTGTAATATTCTTATCTAGTAAACTATCTTAAATGCTTCCCAAAAATATCTTCCCATTTAGTACTCTTAAATGGCATACTCTACCTAAAAAATTTCTTCATAAACATTTGAAAATAAAAATAATAAATGCATGCGATTTATCTATCAGGATATAAGTATCAATGATATTGGTAGAAGTTGAATAAGTGATAGATTTTTCTATTATGTTATATTCTTTTTGAAGGAAACTTCATAGTCGGTTAATGTTTTTTTACCTTGATGAAAACAAAAAAAGTCACACATCCAAATGAACACAAGAATTTACGGGGTTCGCTACCCAAACAATAATATCTACATACTTGTTATGCTATGTAAACAATATGATACCACACAATCCACTATAAAAAAACTATTTCTATGGATATAATGAGTAAACTATTCCCTTACACTGACATATAATTATGTTCATTATGATAGTGCATGTGCTTCAAGTTCAACGAAATGATGTAATAAAATTTTTTGTAACATGTTTAGAAACATTATCCATATTATTCAAAACAAGTTATCATTCTCCTTTATCAACTTTCAAAAATATAATATTCAAAAAAATTATTCACATTCCTACCTAGAAGAGGGTAAAAAATCTATGGAATCTGTAATGATACATGGTTTGATTTACCAATCATAATTAATATTTTGATTAATCATTCTGGAAATATAGATTTCCCATAATACCTCTAAAATAATAAAAAACTACATCCACATTAATCCAAAAGTCATAGTTTTATCCATAAACTCTAATACGATATTCAGTCGTCTTCTACTATCTTGATGAATACCTCAAGAATAAACAATATGGAAACTAATTATCTCTAAAAAAATCACTGGTATTACTTATCTCTTCTTCACCCAAGAAAAATATATTAGCTATTTAATTACAATACACTTTCCTCTATTTATATGTATTCAAAAATTGGTTTAGTTGAGATTCTAAAATCCTTTCCCGCTCAACCAAATTTCCCAAAAATTTCATTTCCCTGGAATTTTTCCTTAATCTTTGACATCTTTCGGGATTATAAACTCTTCTCATTTCTTATAGAACATTCTCAAATATCCTCCCAAATTAATCTCACATTATACATTATAATGAATCTTTATTCCAATTTCCCCATTATGATAAAGACATATGTTTTTAATTAATTTTCAGTGGTCAAATTGAAATAGATGAAATGAATCTTTGTTCTTATTAGGATTCTCAAAATCAACTAAAACCACACATCACAATCGGATTCTTTGTAACAAAAAATAACATGCTTATTCTGAAGCTCCATACTAATTTATAGTTACAAAGCATTGAAATCATTCTACAATATCTTATTTCTATATCATTAGAATTTCGTTGCCTCTCCTTTTTTATAGACATGGTCAAAACTTCTAAGGATTTGTGTACTTCCTCTTATACACTTTAGTAATGGATTTAAACTTCATTGAAAAAAATTCACATATAAAAAATCATTTCAAACAACTATTCAAGACACCCTTTAATACAACTTTTTTGGATTCTTGAATCAAATAACTTTTTCTTATTTTCTTCAGACTGACGATTATAAATATGATAAATTCCAGCAGATGATGACTTTTATTAGTTCCATCCAATAAAAGATAAATATATATCTTCCTTAAATTGTTAACTGGTGTTAGTTCTAGTATGATGACTCTTGAAAAAATTGTACACATATCATATTATTATTTTTCTCTTGACCCACTTAAAAAAGAAATTAACTTTGATGAAAATGGTTGACTGCATTGTTGAAATAACACTTATCCCATTTTTCATTGGTCCCATCAAAATTTTCTACCTCAAAGATCTTTTTAAACCATCACACAGTCTAATGATCATTATCCAGATTTCCCTGATGATCGGTGGAACACTTTTCCTAATGAACTACTATCAATGACTTTGACATCCAAAACTACATTAATTTTCTAATTACAAAAAAAATGAACTCTTAAAATTTGTATCATTTGGATTATTGGACCGATAGAAATCCAGTGTATGAATTTTCTCACATTCTGAACAAAAACATCTCAACCATCAAATAGTTATGTGTCTGATGATCTTCACATCGATGGGATACGATTAAGAAGCTTTATCTTTACAATCACTCTACTTATAAAAATATCATCTTTTATTCATGACATCCTCATCACTTATAAAATATTTATTATTGGAATTGGATCATCTAATTTATTATGGAAAGTATTACGACTTCCCATTCTTCTATAATTTTCAATCATTCTAACCCAACCTCAATATGATTGGCATCACTTTTTCTCACCCATTCCATCATATGTCTTCCATCAATAGTTTCCTTGATAAATTATTATTTATGAGAACTCCAATATCAACAAAGAATCATTATATTTACACTGTATCCATGTAAAATCTAAATAACCTTCTCATTATGATCGAAACTCCCTCCCTTACCAAAGGTGAGTCCGATGTACCATTTCTTCCAGAAAACATTATCCTAAATCGTTGGAAATTCATAATAAGGTTTAGTTTGATCATATTTATATGATTGTGAGTCCAATAACAAGATATTAAAATGTGAGGTGATGTATTATTCTTTGAAATTTCATTGATAAGAATATAAAACATTTAAAACAAACATATTCTTGATTATGATGATGAGTATGATGATCTTCTTTATCAATATGGTTCAAACAATGCCCCCTTTGGATTTTGTTGTCAACCAAGGATAATAAATCACTAAGAATTGTAAACTCATGAAATGGATTTCTTATGTTCAATTATAATCCTATTTGACCTAACAAATTATAGTAAATAATAATTATTGATAAAAAACTATGATGTTGAAAAATTTTGACTCATGAATCATATTCAACATTTTCTCACATATCGATCTTCATCTATTCTTCAAATAATTGTTTTCTTCTTTAATATATCATATAAAAAAATTTACCTACCACCACTCCAACTAAATATTGAAGAGTTTACACATTAACATAATGAAATAGAAGATTAACAAGAACCCCCTATATACATCCTTCTTTAAATGTTTATCATATATCAATGGATACATTTATGAATAAATTTCCCCCTTCGAAAAAAATAACCAATGAAAAGATTATATATGGGATAAAAAATATACATCTATCATGAAATAAAACTGGGTGGACACCCATATTCACCCTTAGTTTATTAAAAGATTTTTTTAGTAATGGTTTCATGCAAATGATTGAAACTTGTTCTGGTGTAGTAACATACTCCAGCTTCAATTTTTTATTTTTTCACATGTTCTTAAATTAAATGATATTTGATTTCAATATTTTTGATTTAGAATGTTGTAAAGAGGTTATATAAAGGTAGATGGAACTTTTATTATCACAACCCATGATCTAGGGTATCATAACATGAAATTGTAAGTCTTAAAACTGAATGTTCATCCACATAATATGAGTAGTATAATTAATGGTGAAAACATACCCAGCTTCATCTGTGCTAGGATTTACGGAATTTTTTTCTTTTTATGCAAACTAATGAAAAAATTTCCCCAAAAAAATCCCCAGCAGATGTGGATCTTATATCATCCATATTTCCTACCTGATCATCATCTGATTATCCAAATAAGCCAATAATTTATGAGCTATCATAAATAATTCAAAAAAAAATTGTGCCTTTTTTGTATCTGAGAATTATTTTTCTTAAAATAAAATGTAATTATTTAGGGGCACTCTCAAATATTTCACGTAAAGTAACAATATACAATGTCATTCCCTGAGGTAGTCAAATATAAAATACTCCCAATCATCTTCTCAAACTATTTGGATTCATTTTCATCTCATTTTTTCATATTTTTTCATCTTCTTTCTCTCTAAAATTAGTGTGGAAATTGGTATTTAATTATCTAGGCTAAACTTCTTAATTATTTCTTTATCCCACTTTTCATAGGATAAAAATATATGTGTTTCTTATTCTATGATATATGTTACCTTGGAAATAATTTCATTTCGCCCATCATTGAAATCTCATATTACATTTTCATATCCTCACCAAATCTTTTAACATTTATTTCATCATCCCCAGAAAAAGCTAATGTTATCAAAAAAATAACTACAATGAGTGAAAACTCATATCTTTCTTAACATATAAATTTATATCAACCCTTTATTTAAATTCATATTTCACAAGCATGTACCCAATTTTTAGTACCATTCCATTTGTTCTTATTATATATCATTAACTCTTTTTTCAACTTCCATGCATAAATTTTATCTTTCTAATCAAAAAAGGGTACTTGGGTTTTCAATATAAACATCCTCATAAAGATAACCATTCTTAAATGATAATTTCATATCCATTTAAAAAAATTTATAAATTCATTTTGTAGTAAAATCAATAAATATTGGGAATTATTCTAACAATTCCACTAGATGAAAAGTCTCATAAAAATTAATTCTTCAATATGCCTGTAACCACTACAGAAAAATTGTTCTTTGTTTCTTATAACTTCACCATCATCATTAGGCTTGTTTTAGAAATCCCATTTTGGAATGATATCATTTATTTTCATATGGTCAAGTTACGAGTTATGAATTATCATTATTTTCAATCTGATCCATCACTTCACTTATATAATAAACCAATTCTGTATGTTCAAAAGTGTCATTCATATCGTTTTCCCCAATATTTGAATTCAATGAAGTACATGTAATAACATTTGATTTTCATATTGATTAAATTTATTTATGTTTATCACCAATAAGTTTTTCAGATTTAACTTTATTAATCAACATAGGATGATATTGTTTATATTATTTCTCATCACATATAATATTTTAGTCTTAATCATCTTCATGGGTAGGAATACCATTTCCAACATCCTTATCAGTATTTTCACCAGACATTGATTTATCCTATATATATTCCTTATCAGCATGAGTTTGTTTAAATTATTCTACAACTTCTTCAAAAACATTCACATAAATAGAATCTATTAATATTTTTTATTATTTATGGAAACTTTTATATCATCTTCCTTCGGGGGAATATCTATGAAAAATTCAATCTTCACCTCTCTTACCAAATTTTACATCGTTTCCACCTTTCTTTTTCAATATTTGTGGACTCTAAAAAACTATTATGTGTATCTAACATATAGTTTTTTCATAAATCCTTTCATATTGATTCATATATAAAATTTCCTCGTTGAAACATATGATTTGATAATAGATAGAAATCCTCATGGATTTCATCTAAAAGTAATGAGAGAGACCTTATTGAAGAAACATGGTTCACCCTATTTCCACAAAAATTATATAATTCCTTCCCGAATCGCCATTTTTTTAAAATGTGAATAGGGAAATAAACTCATAATGAATTCCATTATTCTCAATATAAAATTCAAACTCTTATTTTTTTAATTCACATCCATTTTTAGTTCTCAAAATCATTAATAAATACCCACATTACTTCTCAGATTTCCTCTTGAGACTTGTAATCATTTTATGATAATCTGACTTATGTTTCATTTACATAACACGTGTAATGCATGTAAAGTCATCCATGAACAATAATAAAAATCATACATATCTAGAGAGTTTTGAAAATTGTATTTGTATGCATCGTCGGGATAGCCCTATTCGAACGGTTTCCATTGAACTATTGAAATATGGTGTTTTGGAATTAAAATTATGAATTTTTAACTATGAACTATGGTTATAGACCCATCCAAAATTAGTAGCAACCATACCTACACTACCCAATCATTGAACCTACTAGAAAATATATTCTAAAAATCACAAAATACTCAACACATTGAAAATACTAAATCCACTACCCAATAGCTACACCTTCAATTTCCACTCAACTACACTTCCCACACCTCCACCTAACAGACACATTCACTAAGAACTCACTCCACTGCCCACTCATTACCCCCTCACTACACAACCCACTCACTACACCTACACTTTCCACTCACATGCACTGCCCACACCTCTACTACCCACTCACTGCACCTGCACTGGCCACACCTACACTTCCCAGTCACTACACCTTCATTTCCCACTCACCTTCACTTTCCACCTCTATAATGAAAACAACACCACTACCCCTTATTACACCTAAAATAATAAATTAATATAATTCTCAACATAAAAAACACATGAAATAAAAATAGAGCACAACTAGGACTACTATATTTAACCAATGATAACAAACAAACAAAATATCACATATATCTCTTCCAACCAAATTATTGAACAACAAATGTCATAAATATCAGTCAATATGTAATTGATTAATGTATCCCTCATGACTATCACTATCATCACTTTGGTTCTCATCCTAATACTTTTCCTTGTGCTCTTCATTTTCCCTACCCTCGTACTCATATTCATCCATGCCATTAACCCCACCCTCTTTCTTTTCATTATCCTCTTCCTCTTCCTCTCCATCATCCCTTCCCTCTTCCACAAGTTCATCCTCTCCATCTCCATCCATAAGAACAACATCATCATGAACACCACTAGGACTACTTCCATGTACATTATAAAACATATGTATCCTCGACATATATGAAGAAGAAGTTATGGAGGTCACTAGTGGAAGTGATAGATATAATACTTCCATCATTTTCAAAAAAAATCCCTTTTTTCAATTTGGTCCCATTATTCCACCTGTATGGATCTTTTTCGGACTTTTTTTTACCCTTTCCTCAACATGTGAGGCCAATTCTTAATTGGTGTTAATAGAATCTAAACATGAAGTGGGAAAATATATCATCAAAACAATACTCTCCCTAGGTTGGTAGCATACTCTTTCTTGGTTCTCATCTCTTAAAACTTGATGTAAGTGATCTTTTGAGCCAAATTTGTTAGGTCGTGGAGCATCAAGTGACTCCAAAACATACTGTTACAAATAAAAGACTACTATTAAGCTAAAAAATATATTTAAAATTGAAATAATCAAATTACAACTTACAATTAACTATTGTTTCTGTTAGTTTACTGCACTTCCATATTTTTTCTTTTAGTTTGAGGAAAACTATTTCTATTGAGGCACACATCCTTTAATATTTAAAACCTCTCTCTCCAATGACATTATTATGATACATTTAATGATAGGAAAGAAATAAAAATATATATTCAATATCTAATTATAATAACAATAAAAAATTAATTAATAGTGAAAACGTAATCTCTATATCATTGTGATATCAAAATGGGATAATCATCAAGTATGAACATTTAATGATTTGAACATCATTCAACTGAAACTGAATTTTATTTGTATAAAAATTCTCATTAATTCATTTATAAATTTTTAATAATTTTAGTTTCAATTTCAATGATTCAATTGATATAAAACCCAACAATAAGAAAAAAATTATCCATAATAAAAATAATAGAATGAAAAGAAATAACTAAATAAAATTTATATAATTCTATAATGTTCATAAAATAAGTAACATAATTCATTTTTTATTCTATATAATCAAATAGAAGAAAAATATTTCATAACTAACAATTATAATAAAACCATATGTGATTTTTATTATAGATATCATCAATAGAATAAAGAATGTGGTAAAGAAATTATGTTTAATGTTTTTCATCCCATTTGAACATAGATTAAAGAGGAATATACATCATGGTGTTTAAACTATAATAATTAAGTATATATTAAAAAAATAAGACATGATGATCCAGAGAAGATGAAGTATAAGGATCTATTTACTTTAAGAGATTTTAATCCTACTAAGCTCAAGGAACCAATATATTCCTCCTAACTGAATGCCATTATGCAATGAACATTATAATAATCCATAAAAACAACATGTATAGGGAAAACCATTATAGGAAATAAACTAGATAAAACACCCCTTATTATGGATTATTCACTCCTCTAATAAATATTATAATTCATGTTTGGGCATTTATTAGTGTCATATAAGGGTCATTAATGATGATACTCCAGGTTAAATAGCATCAAATGTTAGAGAAATGAGGCCCCTGCCTATAAGGTCTTACCTCATGGGAACTCAGCCTTGGAATGGTAGAATCTGGTAAATTGGTGAAGAATTCCAAGATTTAGAAAATGATAACTAATATAAAATAACCATTGGACAAGAATGATCTTATCCCTCATGAAACATGATTCCAACACATATCATCGAATGGGAAAATGAAGAAAGGTGATCCCAACCATAGTGATTTCATCATAAAAGTATATAAATCCTATAAAAAATAGATAGATGACCATGGGAGAGGTCTAATAGGTTTATTCTGTCTCAAAAATTAAGTTTATGAACCTCACATATTAATCTATTATAATTTATAATAAAAAACTATTAAATAAAAATTTATGGTTGGTAGTAACATTAAATGACTCTATGATACAATGGTTAAGTATTACTCACCTTCCATCCCCATTAACATAATATAAAACCAAGGTCTCCACCCCTTAGATATATTTAAATATAGAGGATGAAACATTCTTATGACATTTAAACCTGTCCAATGTGGTAGGAATAGTTAAAGTTATCTAAATGTGGTCAGCGTAAGGAAACATCTATGATATATATACAAATATATGCTCAAGGTAAACTAAAGCACCAAAATATACCATCTATATCATAGATAACCAAGGATTAATCCTTCTATACTATAGTATCTAGAATCTATATCAATTTAAATTTTCTCCATGGACTTCCTGTCCATGAAATTAAACAAATGGTACGTACACTCTCTCCAATGATGAATGAAATCTATCCATTTTATAGAAAAATCCTTTATATATTAATTACACAGCTCTCCCATGTTCAAGGGGATAAAAAGGAACTAAATAAAGATCCTATGAATTATGTTTATAAAATACCATATCATTTTTGGTTGTTAAAAGAGGAGTAATTTGATTATTTGGGTTTGAATCAATATTTTATTTAATGGAACATCAATAAGAGGTGTTTTAAAATGATTTCAAATAGTTGAGATTTATTTCAAATAATTATAACGTCCTAGAGATAACTTCTTTAAGAAATAACGACATTCAAATTACTATATCATAGGATATGAGTGGTGTATATTTTATGATATGACTGAATCTATGGATTTTGAAATTTTTGTAACATGATAATGTTCTAGTGAATAAGGGTTCCATAATATATATATGTAAGACTAATAAGCTCATTTTAAGAATAGGGTATGTTTTCATAAAAAATGGTATATATTGGTAATATAGTAGAAGACATTGTAATACGTAATTAAACTCCTTGGGATAAATCTGTTTTAACTATGGTGCTAAGGGTTAAACCTATGATATATGATAGTTCCATAGATATATAAGGTTCTTATAGGCTAGTGAAATCAATCTAAGAATTAAATACCATGAGATACAAATGCAATTACCATTTAATGTTCAATGGTTGATATGTATGGGTTTGTACTTAAGGGTTGTGATTTATTAAGTTCTATGTAAGGTTAAAATCAATAATATGATAGGTTTTCCCTATGGTAAAGAGGATGCATAAGGGGTTTCAATGTATGATATATATGGGTTACTATATATAACACGTTGATATGAAATGGATTCTTTGATATGTAAGGGTTTGGAAAAATATTAAACCAAATAATATAAGGGTCAATATTTAAGGTTACCATAATCATAATGCAATACATTGAGTTAAATCAAATTATATATAAGGACAACTCTAGTCCACCATACAGAATAAAAATGTTGATATGGATAATATTTAAAGTAACATTATACATATGTTTCTATATGTCGAGTTTAATCTATGATGAGAATTAAGGGTCAAAAATATTGAAAAATTAAGAAAATGGACATTTATTTGGATAAATAAGAGGCACTATATGTAATCTACTTAATTGAATCCACTCTTGCAACAGAAAATGATTATCAAGAACATATAAGGGTGAACCTCATATTCTATAAAAACACCATTTATTCATTCCCTTGTAAATAAGTGAATAGTTGTTAGTGTGACACTCTCATTCTCCCCTTTGATGGATTAAATCAATAAAATAGGAAAATACATATAGCAAATCACCCAAAAAAACTAGATTTTATCATGAACTAATATGGTTCCATTAGAAAATGATAGAGGACAGGGAAATTAAACACACCTATTTAGGTGGATATATTTTGAGAATTTAGACAAAACAACTTGCACAGAATGATCCAAAAGTTATGGGTAGAGTAGCTCCTGAATAACACATAACACATGTCACTTGGGGTGATTCAAGAAGAAGAACTAAATGAGTGTCCTACCTACATCCTCTTATGGTCTGACATCATAGTCATTCCCATAGTATGAAGTTATATCGTAGCATAATTGTTTTTTAATTTTTTTCCCAATTATTCATAATAAAATTAAACAATATAAAAGTATGTATTAATAAAAATGATTGTAATTTTCATTTAAAACAACAAATTTGAATGTTACATTGAACAGGTGAACATCCAATTAATAATCATTTAACAATAATATTCTATCGGGAAGTCATCCATGACAGGTGTGTCCTCTAAATCCATGCCAACTCTAGCACATCATCTACTATACAATGGGTGCTTATAACCTCTCCAGATCTCACCTAATTCCACTTGTTGTGATATCCTTGAAGCCTAACCATCAAGAAAATTAAAATGAAGTTGAATCCAAATTATTAGTTTAAATAAATAGAATAATAATACCACATTAAATAAAATTAATTTTTTTACCCATATTTGTGCCCAAGAATTATCCTTTATTTCATATGGAAAGTATTTCTAGGAGAGTGGATGGATGAGGATGATGTCAAAGTAATTGGAAAGAATCACAAAAACCTCCATCGTTTCTATTAGGGTTTTTAACCATTTGTTTGTCTTTATTGTAATAGACTATCAACATTGTGTGGCAGTTCCACACCTCACACATGCATTTATTCCTTCTCCTCTTTTCAATAGATCATGCTAATGAATAAAAAATATTATTTCAGTACAACTAATAATAAAAATAATTTGTGATAAAAAATTACAAGTATTGTACAAATATACATGAGGTAGCCTAATCAGTGGGAATCGCTGGATCCCTAGGCACTGAAGAAACACCAACATGTGTAGATGTAGTGGGTCCAAGTGTATTCTCTGGAAGGTTATAAGGAGTTAAAGATGTTGAGGATAGATTAAGAATGTAGATGCTTGGAGAGAATTAAGTATAAGAAAAAGAAGACGGCACATATTGATGTTAAAATGCATAATAAGGATGAGGAGTATGAATCATTGGTGAATACGAGAAATAAAGGTGAGTAGGATCATGTACTAATAAATGTTCAAACATGGGTGGCCTATAAATCATGGGTGTCCGTAATGAAACTATAGGATCAAAAAGTGGCATAGATGTTACGTTGGGGGTGGCACGAGGTGTGATAGGGCTCACTGACTATAACACTAATCTGTAGTACCACCCCCATCAAATCTCTATCCTGAGCACAAGAACCACTTGGTTGGTCAATGAACAACTTGCAACTTAATGATTTATCCTAGTTAAAATTTAAAAACAAAATTAACTGCATGACATTATATATTATTGATATATATTTTTGAATGAAAATAATCACAATGGGCACTAGAGGATGGATGATCATCTCACTTATTAATAAATTTTTCTCTTCCTTCTTTTTTCTTCAATTTTCAGGAGTGTTTTTCATTTCCAATATTTGATAAAAATATGGAATTAATTATAAATCCATAACTAAAGTGTAACTAAATTAAGAAATAATAGGGAACATGACATAATTAATTAATTCCACTTGTCGAAGTAAAAACATGATACACAGTGATATAAAAAACATTTTATATCATGTAGAAAAAATATCAAAAAAGAAGTAATGTCAAAATAAAAAATAAATTCAAATTAACATGTTTAGAATTGGAATGATATAGTTTTATTCAATTTTCAATTCTATCAAATTCAATTTCGGTTACGGTATTTTTTTATTCTTGTCAAATTATAAGGTCATTTTTTAATTTTTATATGTCTTATGTCATTTGGTTCATTTTTGTCATTTGATGAGTTTATTTCTCAATTTTTATTTCTCTTTGTATAGTTGGTTCATTTTTTTATGTTATTTCATTTTTTATTTTTTTGTTATTTCATTATTTACATTGGTTTTTATTTTCAAATAAATTAGTTTTATATTTCCAATTATATTCAACTTGTTTTTCTATCGATTAAATTATTTAATTTTTGTTTGGTTTGGTAGCTTTTAATACAGTTTAATTCAATATTAAAAATGTAACTCAAAGATTAATGAAACTAGTAAATAATTAAAATTAACATGGTGGTTTAGTTGGATGAAAAATATTTATAATAAATATAAATAAATTCAAAGATCCCCAACATAAACCCCACATGTCTAGCTAAACTTGATGAACTGAGAACACATATAGATTGTTCAATATATTTCCCACCACAACATTAGTTTCACAATCAACACTCAAAACTGAAGCATTAGAGTCATCATAAGTAATAAATGGAGTAGGTATAATAGGAGTAGTGATTATTTCAATTCCATCATCACCATCATAAAATATATGTCTTGGGATTACTTCAATAATGTAGGCTAATTCAGGTTGAAGATGATCTTTTAAATAACAAAACATATTTCTCCATTTATAAAAATACATACAGTTCATCAGTAAAAAGAGTGTGATTCATGTCAATACCTCAAAATATACAATAATTAATATATTTTTCATGCCTCATCATCCAATAAAACCACTAGAATTTCATCATAGTGAATCAACCATGAGAGTAATAATCCAATATTAGTATTTTTAAAGACATCATAATAAGATACATTTTCAAAGCGAGGTATAATATCTTATGAACTGGCATTACAGTATATTATGATAGTTATCATAACAAAATAATTTTTTTTTTCTCATGTTTTTTTTCTCATGGAGGGATAATAAATCATTACCCATTAATCATAATTTATTTTTATTCACGAATGAGAGAATTCAGACCAAAATCCAATGATCTCATTTCCTCAAATATTGAGCGAGCATGAGAACTCGATAACTGAAATATAATTTAATTTTAAAATTAATTAAATATGTATTTTAATAATTTATTATAGTAATATTATATTAATATTTCAACCTTGAATTTCAATAATGCAGAAATTGTTTTTCTACGCCTGGTGTCTCTCATTCCCAATGGTAAAGAATGATTCTTTCAATTTATAATTTTTTATGTTACCTACTAAAAAATAGATATATTTTAACATATATATAAATTATATAAGATGAAATAAGTTATACATATTCAATTCACTTAATTGATATAGTCATTGATCAAATCATAGTTAAACAAAATTGTGTGATGTGCCATCTCCAGCTCTTCAAGGATTAATGTCGTCAATGTATATGATCTAAGAATTACCAATGTTGGGTAATTGATGTAAAATTTGGTTCAATTTTTTTATACTTTTATTCTTCATTTATCATTGTTCTATTTAATAATATAGTCAGATCAAAAAAATCATTGAATGGAAATCTATATATTCTTGAGCCAAGTAACCTTTGACGATAGAACCTTCAGGATGATTTCTGTTTGGGAAATAAGACTTTAATGTGAACATGTTTCTTTCAGTTGGATACATCCAATGAAAATAAAAAGGCCTTCCAAGATGTATTTATGTTCTACTATAGACAGTTATATTTATCATTAAAGTGAAGAATGATGGAGGAAATATTTTCTCTAACTCACACAAAATAATTGGTGACTCTTCCAACATTTATTTCACGAAAGATGTAGGATACTTATTAGCACAATGTGATCTAAATAAATGTCACAATCAAATAAATGAAACACATACATTATCGTTACCCAATTAATTAAAGGGATATACATGTCCCACCCATTATATAATGAAAACTATACATATATGTTCAAAAAATCATATAACATTCACCTCATCATAACCCAAGAAAATAAATGGGTTTCATAAACATGTTATATTATTATAACCTGTGGGAATAAAACCTGACACATAATCATCATAGCATAACAGGTTGAAAAAGAAATGGGTTTTGTAAGAATCTTTTCATGGTATAACATGTGGAAAAGAAAAATGTTACTTTTAAATCATGATATAATAAAAATAATTTATTCAAGGAAATAATATCAATGGTATTTTGGGATCATAACCTCAAAAAGGAATAGGAAACATCATCGAATTTTGTCATAGATAGTAAAGGATTTATATAAATCTTTTAAAATATTTCTTGAGAAAATTAAATATTCATTTAAAATAAAATTTAAAAAATAGTTATGTTTTGAAAATAGATTTTTTTAAAATAAAAATAAGAACATATATATTAAAATTCAAAAAAAAAAATTTTTATGATGGTAACTTTTATTCATTACATACACATTAAAAAATATTTCTTACACATTTTTTTAAAAACATTGAGGCATTTTTTTGGAATATGTAATGAAGATTCCATTAAAATTATTTTTAAATTTTTTTAATAATGGGAAAATATGAAATTTAAAAATTAATATTATAATATTGAAAAAAAAATTGAATGAAATTTTTGAAATTTTTGTTTGAGGAAATTGAATTTCCGATCGAAGTGAGAAATAATGTCTGATTTTTTTAAAACAATGATCAGTTATTTTATGTACAATAGAAATAATAATGGACCCATTACATGATAATGAAAAAAAATAGGATAATAAAATTTATGAGATTATTTATAGATAGATCTTAATATTTTATCATCATAAATATAATCATAAACAATCCCAATTAATGATGATATTGAAAAATAAAATCAGTTCCACTTTGGTATATTTGAATGAAAATGCCAAAGAAGGAATAATATAAAATAGAGCATAAAATATCATGAGAATTAAATTCATCATGATACAATTCAATGTGTCTTTATATACACCTTGTGAAAGGATATGAGTTCCTAACATAATATATATCTCATCGAAGTAAAATTGAGACAAAAATGAAATACCTATATATTAATATATTGCATCATAATTAACAATCTGGAATAAAATAAAATGAACCTTTAAATATCCTGAAATTAATTGGGTTCATGATATGACATTTATATTGGGTATTATATACACCCCACAAAATAAAAGTGTCATGAATTTGTATATGTGTCCTAGAAATAAAAGAGAGCCTAGAAATCCCTAACATTATGTCTTTCCTTTCGGGGTACCAGATAAAAACTAATTTATAATAAATATGTTTTTATTAAACAAATATTGAAAAAAAAATATTTCTATATATCATACCATATATTATCTACTTATGACTGTTATTACCTATTTATTAACACATCATATTAAAGTTACATTTCGGGTAACAATTACATTTTTTTTCTTTTATGTTTTGATTTGTTAATTTCTGTCCTCATACTTTTCTCATGGTTCCATAATCTCCAAAAAAATAAAACCATGAAATAAATATATTATATATTTATTATATATCTATTTTTAATAATTTATAATATATAGGCATATTAGATGAAATACACTGATTATTGAGATGGTAGGCTGTACATATTCATGAACATTGTTTCCATGTTTTCGAAATATTGATGTAAAGAAAGGCATAAAATATATTATCATTTGATAATCGCTTTTATATCATAGATATTTAAAATATTTTCATTAGGCCCATATTTATTACATTCCATGAAAATCATGACTATATCATACCGCTTTACAAGGTGGTAGTCTATTGTACGAATGAGTAACAGTATCATATTCCAAAAAACATCAATGAATGAATGTATGTGTGATATAAAATTTATAATACCACAATAATATAATATATATCACATATAAACACTATATCCATCATTATTTCCAACCGTGATAGGTATTAATGGAAATTTAAATGGCATCATTTCATGAGGCTGTAGTAATAAGTATACAAAATTGATGATTTCGTAGCACATTTTATAGAATTGGATATGGTTATTGGTCATACCCTTAACATTAGAACATCTCATTACATAGAATATTTTTAAGTTATTATATCAGAATGGTATAATAATAATTTATGTATTTTGAAGATGAAATAAACCATAAACTCTTGTTGTTGAACATTATCTCTTGTTCAGGTATCCTACTTAGGTTTGCATAAAAACCATTACTATAATGGGATTATGTCCAAAATAAGGCTTATAGTATGAGATTATGGAGGTAGAAAAGTGATTTGGGTAGGATGGGGTCGAACAAAAATGGTTTTATAATATGAATAAGAGAAGTGTTGTCCTTTTATAAGTGAGGTGGTTGTAAGACATCTATTTTTTTGAAAATGGAGAATAACACCCAGATTTGAATCAAGTTAAAATTATATAATAATAGAAAAATAGAAATTCTATTGGAGATGTTATCTATATGTGGCAATAAAATTGGTTTCAAATATGTTTTGGGTCATTTGGTAGCCATAAATTTTTAGTTTAACCCCAATTAGATAAATTTTTTCCTTGACCACGATAATTAATTTTTACTATTTTTACTATTCATTTTTGGGTCCAAAATTAGGTAGACTATATAAGATAATAAAAATTTTAATAAGTACAAAAGTTTAATTGATTATTCAAAACTATATTAATTTATGTGGATAATTTTAATTTAAAAATAATCTTTGAATCATGACGAGAAAGATGTGTTTTTAAGATAAAATGTTTAAATTATTGAAATAGTTTTTTGTAAAAAATTTAAAATAAAATTGATTCCAATCCACTAGTTTCATTTATGGATGTATAATTTCAGTAATTTCATGATGAAAATAATTTAAAATATAATTAAACTTTATAAATAAATTATAAAAAATGGTTTTTTTCAATTAATATGATGTATTTCTCAATATTCATCAAAAAATAAAACAAGCCATAAAAATCACAGAAATTCAACCAAGGATAATTGTAAAATTATTATTTAAAGGTTTAATTTAATTTTTTGAAATAAATTTTTAATGGTTTCAAAAATTAAGTTTATTATTATTTAGAAAAATATATTTAAATATTGTTTTGAAAAAAAGATATTTTTGAATCAATAAATTAATATATAGAACATTATGTATTTTACTATTAATATGTTTTATTTATATAATAAAATTTACCTAATATTTTAAAATAATTTTTTACTTATCTTATCACAATGTTACATGGATTTTTTATATTTTAAGAGTTTAAATAATAAAAATCATAATAATATTTAATGGTTCAGTTAAATCTCAGTGTCATGTGTAACACAATCTAACCCAATGTAATGTGTAGCATAAGATTTACTTGGTGTTGAATGTAACAGAAGCCAAAATCAGTGTTTCCTATAATTTTTTCCTAACCTAGTGTTGCATGAAACACAAGGTAGACTTTATATTACATGAAATAGAAAAATATAGAAAATATTTAACTATTTGAAAAATAATTTCACAAAATCTCAGGGTGTGGTAAGCCATGAAAAAGTTATACCATAATAGTCACACACTAGGGATAAATTTTAGTGTTATTAGCCATGAGAGGATTTTTTTGGGAATTTTCACTAGTCAAGATAAGGGGTATTTTAGTTTAGTAATTGGACATGGTGACAAATATTGTATAAGTGATAGACAAATCCTTTTTAAAGGACATTTGAATCCTTTTAGATCACCCAATGCGTAAAAAATTATTTTCAGGGTATAAAAAGTGGGTATATGTATCATATAGTGATTAGTTATGGTCATTCATGTTTTTTTATATCAACTTCATCCATATATTCTATAATACTTTTGGTTTTTCATATTAAGAAAATGTTCTGCCCATAAATAATTATCTTCTGTGTAAAGGTAGGGTTTTGATGACCCCATTCATGTTGTTTGATTTCTCATCATTCATTAATGACTGAGGAATTATTGTTTTTGAGATTTGTTTTAGAAAAATTTCCCCCCATGGTATGAGAAATTTCTATAACCATATATAATTCATGTATAATATCTCATATAGTCGATGGTTGTTTCAACTGAATTAGTGAGATTGTGCATAGGTTGAATTTATTTCATGATTTATATAGACTGAATCCTCATGGTCATAAATGATTAAATAATTCATCAAGATATTGTAGTTTAGTTTGAGTCAATTAATTACATTCCCATTTGGTTGGAAATCACATTGACTAGATGCATATTCATTGATTAGAATAAATATTTGGAATAGTGACCCAGTTCTGGAAAATGTTTTCATTAAATCACAATGGGACTGATCTACAATAGTTGGATTTGGAGCCCTTGTTAAGGTTGGAATTTTGTTAGGAGATTCAATAACATTTATAGGATAGCATGATTTTGTATGATCACCTATTTAAGCCCAAATACCATGTGAGGTATTCCTTGAAAAGGTTTAATAATGGAACTATTAAAGCACAACATTTTACTAAGAGATTTTAGATAAATATTTTTAAGATGGGGTGGTACTCTTATACAATAATACATACCATAGTGTCCCCTAAGCGTTCATTAGTGTGTAATGTTTTTAGTAGGGATGTACCCTGCTTATAGGAGGAGGTTATTTTTATTCATGGCCATATCCAATGAAAGTGAATTGGTAGACCAATACATTCAAATTAAAATAATGATAATATACCCTAAACTATATGAATAGTTTCATATCATGAATCGATTCAATGGAAAATCCAGTGATGTGAGAGAAGTTAGAGACAGATTGTGCGTTAATATGATTCTATAATCAAAAAAAATTATTTTGTTTTTGACAATAATGGGATATTGATAATTATATATTTAATAAGATAGTGTGATTGAGGGATGTGGTCATGCATTAGTGGTTAACCTTTAGATAATTATTTGTATCATTTCATCATAAATTAATATTTTAGGTATTGTAGGCATTAGCTATTATTTCTATATCTTATGGCTAGGCATTAGATAGTCCAATGAAGCACCTATCTAGAACCTTAACATATAGAAACATTACATTGATAGGGTAGATCTTTCTACAAATATTTACACAAGTGCAAGTTTAATCTTTGATGAGAAAATATATCATTCATCATATTCCATTGTAGAAATGATGTAGTACATTGGTACCTACATTAATATATATTGGTTTCACATTAATTATACTACATGGTGATACCCATTTGTATAAATGATTTATGGTAAACTGCCCAATTATGAGTGAGATCCCCTATAGTCTGGTAAGTACCACTGTAATATTCTGGACCTCTATGGTGCATTCCTTTGCAAAAATATGGTGTGTGAGGTGTTTCAGGAGATCAAGGTGACATATCCCCAAAACATTTCAAAATTTTCCTTTTTGGTGAGTAGTTCCAATGGTAGACCTTTGGGATCAATGCATCGGTAACCTTCTATGAACAGTGTCCTTGGTGAACTTCTATGAATAGTGTCATCGGTGAGCTTATGTGAACAGTGCATAGGTGACCTTCTGTGAACAGTGTCATCGATGACCTTATATGAACAGTTTCATCAGTAACCATATGTGAATAGTGAAATGGTTACCTTGTGTGAATAGTGCATCAGTGACCTTCATTGAACAGTGTCACCGGTGACCTTATGTGAACAGTGTCATCGGTAACCTTATGTGAACAGTGCAATTGTAACCTTGTGTGAATAGTGCATCGTTGACATTCTGTGAACAGTGTCATCGGTGACCTTATGTGAACAGTGTCATCTAAAACCTTATGCGAGCAGTACAATGGGGACCTTGTTTGGATAGTGACATTGGAGACCTTATGTGACCAGTTTCATCGGTGACCTTCTGTGAACAGTGTCATCGATAACCTTATGTAAACAGTGCATTAGTGACCTTCTGTGATCAGTGTCATCAGTGAACTTATGTGAATAGTATCATCAGTAACCTTATGTGAATAGTGCAATTGTGACCTTGTGTGAACAGTGACATCGGTGACCTTATATGAATAGTGTCATTGGTAACTTTCTGTGAATAGTGTAACAGTAACCTTATATGAATAGTGTCATTGGTAACTTTAAGTAAACAATCCAAAGGTGAGGTTCCAACAGTGACCTTTTCTTTCCTTTGGAAAATTTTGAGTTCTATGAAAAGTGTTCCAAAACAGTGAGGTTCCAACAGTGACATTTTCTTTCTTTTTCAAAATTTTGAGTTCTGTGAATAGTTTTTCCCAAATGGTAGGTGTACACTGTTTCTAGAACAGTGGGTATATAGTGTTTCCAGAATGGTAGGTGTATAGTGTTTCTAGAACAGTAGGTGTACTATGTTTCCAGAAGGGTAGGTGTACATTGTTTCTAGAATGGTAGGTGTATAGTGTTTCCAGAACGGTAGGTGTATAGTGTTTCCAGAAGAGTAGGTGTACTGTGTTTCCAGAACGGTAGGGTGTAACGTGTTTCCAGCTTCCTACAGTTCTCCCCTTTACATTTCCATTGATGTAAAATGCATTTAATGCCTCGTTTAAGGACTCTATGGCCGATTCAAAGGCCATAAATCCTATATTAATTATTCATAAGGCTCGAGATGTTTTTACTTGGTCAAACCGCGTGGTTTAATTCGATCCGCTTTTAATGGGAAGTCAATTGTATCTTAAATAGTATCTCTTTTAAATCTTCAAAAGGGACAAGATGTCTTCCTCCCTTGTTCTTCCTCCTTCTTCTCTGGTGCGAGACGCTCGAGCCTTTCCTTCCTTCCCATAGGAATCGTGAGATTAAACTTTTCCCCGTGGATTAGTTTCCCTAGATGTTCTTCTTACTGCAAGTGTACCCCCTATTTCGGTGCAACCAATAAGTATCCATCAATATTCGATATAGGTTAGGTTTTATCATCATTCTTTTGGGGTTCATCTTATCTTGTTTATCCTTTCCATATTATAGCATGTGATCTCCATGCTTCTAAGGGATATTTCTTGGGTTTCGGTTGGTGTGCTCGTACCGTCGCATCCTCAGGTTAATGTAGTTGTCGCGAGAGGAGGTTATCGTGATCCATTTTGGAGAATGTTCTTGTATAAAGAACATCAATAACCATTTGAGGTAGGGGATTCAATGCTTCTCTCTTCTTTTACGTGCAACTGTATCGTTGGGATGTTTTCCCCCACTAGATAACAATAGAATTGACATAATATATATTTGAAATGGATAAATAAATTGATATGGATCGTATGTTTTTGCCTCTTGTTTTTCTAGATTGTGTGATATCTATGCTTGATTTTCTTATCTATTCGTTCTTGATGTAAATCGGTAAAGAATGTAAACCATGATTAATTGATAATTGTTTGGTTAAAGATAAATAGTTCTGTAAATGAATCTAGTTCTTATTTTCATTTGATGTTAATCAAATTGGCACAGTAAGCATGTTTAATTATTTGTGATAACTTACGGATCAGGTTTCCCGAATTTGGAACCTGAAAATAATAATCGGTTAACCCAAGATGGATTATAGAACTCATTGTTTGATAAAATATAATTCCATGTAGGGTTCTATGTTACCCTCTTGATTGTTAAAGGGAAAAGATCCAAATTGTTAAAATATTTGTTTTCCAGTTGCTTGGGTTTTGATTTGAGCCTGGATGGATCTTGTGATATGTGGGGGCATGGAGGCCTTTTGGTTGTGGTAGAAAATGATTCCTAAGGTAGCGAGATGCATCGGTTTATGCATGTGGGTTTCGGGGAGGACACCAAGGAATATGGAACGGGATAGATGTGATTACTGGATGCTTGTTGTTTCTTTTTGGTTGATTATCTGTTTTACACTTCCCCACTACCTAAGGTAGGTGGTCTTTCTGACCCTTCTTCTTGAAGAGGCGATGACGCGTGAGGTATGCCACGTGTTGTCCATGTTTAGCATCTGAAGGGAGGATGGGTCTACGCTCTTTCTATAAGTGGCAATGATTCGACGGGTAGTACATATACTCACCGTGTTGAGACCCCCTGTGTTTAGTACAATAGAATTTTTTTGTAGAATTCATGGGAATATGTGAAAGTAATTCTATAATGAATAATTGAATAAATGGTTTTATCCCATGGGGTTGGAGATTGTTGGAACACAATGATGAGTTTGTAATTTTAAAGGGATATTGGACTTTGGGTGTGATGCGAGAGAAATTTTATGTGGAATAGTAAAGTGTTATTTAGTGTTTAAATAATTAATTAACGTAAAGTGGAACTAATAAAAAGGGAATTAAGTAAGGAAATAAAGTTTTTCAAATGGTTGGGTACTTATAGGATAACTGGTCTTAGAAGTGGCAGTTGGGAGTTCGACAGACGTTACCTGCAATTGAGTCTAAGACTAGGATATTCCCATAGTGTGGTTGTGAGATACAATATATTCTGTAATTTTGTGTTTATATATGCTACTCCACCCCGTAAGTAAGGGAAAATGACCCCCCAGGAGATTATGAGCCCTGGTGGTGTTTTCCCCAACATTTTGGTGGGAGGATGGATGGATAACTACCACCTTTGGCCCCGCTCTCTTCTCATGGTAGTTACTTGTGCTGGTAGGCAGAGTGGTTAGTTTTCCCCATATATGTATGTAAAGAGTTATAATGGCTTGTGGTTTTCCATACACATATTTTTTGGATATAGTATCCTATAGAATATTATAAGTGTAACGTGTATTGGTTGTGATTTCATGAGGATCCTTTCTCGGTGTATGGGTTGTAATGGCTTGAGGTATAATACCTGATGTATGATACACATTATGAAAGCTTTGGTGACTCCTAGAAACTAACTGGTTACTTTCTTTCATAGACGTGGTGGTTTTCTGGCATGAGTTTCATATCGTGGTGCTTCGTCCAAGTTTCTGTGGGAAACCCTTTTTGGAGAGAGATGCTTAGGACGTGCGACTTTAGGGAAAAGTGGAAAACCATTGGGGAAGTAGTAGCAGGGTACCCTTGATATTATTTATTATATTATATACTCTTGTATGTGTTAATTAGTGAGAGTATCCATGATCAGGCTGGGAACATATTATACTTGGTTTGATGACGAGTTAGTTTCACTTGTTGTTCACTGCACTTTAGCATGATTTCTTTACTTTTTCATGAGAGGATTCAGGGAGGATCCTACTGAGTATATTGTTATACTCACAATGATTATATATAAACTATTTTTTAGGCCCCATGGATCAGGTTGGAGATCAAGCTGGTCTCTACTATCTTGGTGTTGAAGGAGCAGTTCGGGCTTGTGGTTGCTACTGTTTTTACTTTTCTTTGGGTACTTTCAGTTTTCCCCATCCAGTTTTAGTACTTTTTCATGAATTTACATATTTTCACTTGGGTTTTCTTTTATATTTCTGTTCTGAGTTGGTGTTATTTGGTTTCTGTCTTATCTCTCTCTTCTACATGTGTTCTCTTAGAGCGTAATGCCTCCAATTTGTGATTTTACTATACCCTCAGTGCTAGTCGCTAACCCGGGGCCTACTGGAGGCAGGACATGGGGTCATTATCTCCCTTCTCACATTTCCATCCTAGGAGGGGTACACATTGTGGTGGGGGGGGGGGCATGACAGAGTGGTATCTAAGGTAGGTTGAGGGATACGGTGGAGTTTGGAGTTAGGCACAGGTGAGTTTTCATGGGTTGGTAGGGAAAATGTGTCATTCATGTCTAGCATGTGATGTAAAAACTAGAGACCAGCTAAAACATAGGTATTTAGGGCCCTCTATGATCTGATGTATGGACCGTTAAGTTTACAATGGCTATTAAATGAGGTGATACTATATTCAGGGTAGAGACCTAGGAAAGGATCATTAATCATTTTTCTTTGTGCCTTTGTTTGAATGGGTAGACCATGTGATAGGTTAATCTGAAATGAATAAAGGAAAGCAATCAATTAATTAATATTGAGTATTCCATATTCCAGGTTTAGGATCCCTAACTGTTTGTTATTTTTTATGTATGGCTCTAGGTAAACGTCCTCATCAGGATCACATAGAATATGTAAAGCAGGCTATTCTAGTAGATCTATATAGGGTAGAGGTTGAAGATGATGACAATTGGAGGATGACACTCTAAACGATTCAGTTAATGAGTCTTCAGAAGTATGAGGGCTTCGTTTCAGATGCAGTCCTCGAAGACTGGTTAGAGGAGGTCGAGATCAGCTTCAGTTTGATCCGTGCTTGGAAGGATCACTGGGTGTCCTTGGTTGTGACGATGATGCGTGGATCAATGAGGTAGTGGTGGTTCTTGTTCCTTGGAGATCTCAAGGAGTCAGTGATATCTTGGGAAGAGTTCCGAGACAAGTTTAGAGTTGAGTTTCTTTCTTCGACCACGAAGGTGTCCAGTTTCTAGGAGATTTTTACCCTTTGATAGGGGAGCTCCAATGTGCAAGAGTTTGGAATCTGTTTCATAAACCTTTTATGATATGCTTTGAACATATTTCTAGACGATGAGGCCAATGTGAGGCATTTCAAGGAGGCTTTTCATCCATAGATCCAGTGCCAGGTCACCCCAATCATGCTGAAGACATATCTTAAGGTACTGGAGTGGGAAAAGGTTGTTGTGAGAACATTTTCTAGAACCCGATAATCAATAGAGGCGAGTCATCATGATTCCTCACGAAGTAGAGCTGTGGTCTGGGGTTCCCAGTTTTCAGCGCAGAAGAGTTTCTATTCAGCTAGGGGTAGGTCCCAGCCCTTCACATATCATTTCTCTAGAGGAAGAAACTCTTAGGACTATGGCTAGGTATCATACCATTGTTTTTCTTGTGGTGGTTGAGGTCATCATCAGTGGGAGTGTCCGACCATTTAGAGTAGTCATTGTGCACTAGGTGCTCCGCTCCAGGTTCCTCCGTTGAGACAGTTCCATCTGAGGCAGCAGCAACAAGTTGCACCAGCTTTAGCTCAGTAGATGGTAAATGGGGATAGTAGATGAAAACCCCGTGATGCTCCCCATGATCAGAGAGAAGAGTGCGGTCATGGTGGTGGTCATCATCAGGGTCATATAGGCCATCTGGAGGTTGTGGTCAGCTTCATGCTATAGCGCTGCCAGCTCCAGGCGAGCCAGAAGTCATTCAAGATACCCTTTTCTTATTTTCTACCTTGGTGTATGCCTTGTTTGATTCAGGAGCGAAAAAATCCTTCATATCACATACCCTTGTCCATGCATTGGGACTTGAGGTAGAGAAGCATCCAGTGCCCTTGGTGTTGACTATGCCAGTTGGAGGTCGAGTTGACTTGTTTGAAGTTTGTAGAAACTTTGAGCTAGTGTTGGGGTAGCATCACTCTTAGGGAGATTTCCTATGTTTTCAAATACAACCATATGATGTCATCCTCTGCATGGATTAGTTTTATTCAGTGCAGGATATCATTGATTTCTTATGGAAGAAGGTCATTTTGTTTGGTATGGATAGAGAGTTGGTGGTGTTTGTTGGCGATCAAGATCCTCAGAAGGGCCATAGGTGCGTTCCATACTCATCATCCATGATGGCTGAGATGATGTTGATTTTTTCATAGGTTTAGTAATTGGTGATTCCTAGGGTGGTAGAAGAGTGCCATGATGTCTTTCTTGAAGAGGTTGTAGCATTACCCCCTCGATGAGAGATCGATTTTGGGATCAATCTAAAACTAGGAGTGTCTCCTATCTCTATATCTACATATAGGATATCCCCTTATGAGTTACAAGAGCTACGTATACAGCTTGATGGTCTGTTATAGTGCACTTTTGTTCGGACAAAGTGTGTCACTATGGGGTATATTAGTTTTGTTCATGAAGAAGGCTGACAACATATTGCAGTTGTGTGTTGATTATCTTCCCTTAACCAAAGTGACAATAAAGAATACCTAACCTCTTCTACAGATTAATGATTTATTTGATCAACTGAAGGGTGAAATTTGGTTATCAAAGATCGACTTGCGGTCAAGATATCATCCGATGTGTGTGAAGTATGAGGATATCACGAAGACTACATTCTATTGTCATCATGGGCATTATAAGTTTGTTGTAATGCCATTCGGTGTGACAAATGATCCAGTTGTGTTCATGGGATTGATGAATGCTATGTTCCGTGAGTTCCTGGAAAAGTTCATGGTAGTTTTCGTCAACAACATCCTTGTGTACTCCACTTCTAAAGAGGAGCATGCAGAGCATCTATACGCTGTTTTGGGAGTTATTTTTCAATATCAGCTATTTGGGAAGTTTTTGAAGTGTGAGTTTGTGATTCGATATGTTTGTTTCATGGGGAATGTTCTGTCCCAGCAGAGAGTAGTTGTGGATCCATCAAAGATAGAAGTAGTTGTGTCTTGGGAATCCCCCATGACAGTGTTGGAGGTGCGAAGTTTCCATAGTCTTGCATGCTACTCCAGATGGTTCGTAGCCGATTTCTCATGAGTTGTGACTCCTCTGATATCGTTGACCAGGAAGGATCAGGTATTCATATAGACTAATCAATTTCAGGAAACTTTCTAGTATCTAAAAGAAGAAGTTAGTAAGTGATTTAGTTCTTTGTCATCCAGTTGAGGGAGTTCAGTTTGTTGTTTTTCTATGATGCTTCGCATCTGGGTTAGGATGTGTTCTAATGAAAAAAAGATCAGTTGTTTCTTATGGTCTTGACATTTACATCCCCATGAACTTAATTATGCCACTCATGATATTGAATTGGCATCCATGGTGTTTTCTCTGATATTGTAGAGACATTACCTCAATGGTGAGTGCTTTGTGGTTTTCACCAATCATAAGAGTTTGAGGTATGTTTTCTCCCAGCGTGACATAAACATATGAAAAAGTTGGTGAATAAAGTTCTTACAGGAATACATCTTTGAAATATAACATACAAATGGAAAAGGAAATGTTGTAGCTAATGTGCTAAGTCAGAACTCACGTAGTGATGCAGTGCATGAATCTGGTGACTCCTGGAGAGTAATGGAAGAATTGTCAGCATTACATCTTGATATGGGAGTAGTTGGGCGCATAGGTTGTCTTTTTCAGATGATGGTGAAGTCATCTATTATGAAGAAAGTGGAAGCTTCCCAGTTGGGTGATCTAGAGATGGAGGTGTGGATAGACCGAGTTGTTTGTGGTGAGGCCTCTAACGGTTGGTCGTAGGATGAACAACACTGAGTGTTGTATCATGGAAGGATTTTTGTTCCATTGAAGATGTGTGATATGGTTCTCAGAGAGTTTCATAGTTCACCTTTAGCAGTGCATCCTGGCATGAGAAAGATTTATCGAGACATGAAGAGCCAATTTTTTTGGCTTGGGCAGAAGCATGTGGTTGCAGAGTTTGTGTCTCGATGTTTTGTCTGCCATAAGGTGAAGTCCAAACATCCTGTTCCAAATGGTATTCTCCAGCCATTAGAGATTCTTTAGTGGAAGTGGGAGGAAATCTCAATTGACATTGTTACTGGTTTACCTCGATCTCTGGGAGGAAATGATCCTATTTGGGTGATAGTGGATAGCTTAACAAAATCGTCCCACTTTATAGCAATCAAGGAGTCGATCTCAGTGGAAGTTTTTTCAAGGCAGTGTCTAGAGGAGGTGGCGAGACATCATGGAGTCCCAAGGTAGATCATTTCTTATCGATATTCTCTCTTTACTTATAGGGTGTGGAGAGGTCTCCAGAATTCTTTTGGTTCTCAGCTATGCCTTAACACTGGTTTTCATCCTCAAACGATTGGTTAGAAAAAGCGAACCATCCAGACTCTTGAAGACATGTTACACTCTTGTGTTCTTGATTTTAGTGGTTCATGGATGAGGCACTTACACTTGGTGGAGTCTGCTTACAATATTAGTTTTCAGTCCATCATCAGTATCGCACCATTTGAGGCCTAGTACGACTGACCTTGCTCATCTCCGTTGTGCTCGAGTGGGGTCGAAGAGTTAGCAATTCTCGGACCAGAACTAGTTCATAATACAACAGAGATGGTTTAGGTGATCCATGAGAGGATGAAGATAGCACAAGATCATCATAAATCATATGTTGATCAAAGAAGAAGACCCTTAGAGTTTAATTTTGGGGATAATGTGTTTCTGAATGTGGCCCCCTGTCATTGGAAGTGAAGGTTTGGTTGTGGGAGTAATCTTTCTCCCAGGTTTGTTGGGCCTTTCGAGGTGTTAGCTCATGTTAGATATATAGTGTATTGAGTAACACATCCCCCATAGATGAGTCAGATACATGATGTTTTCCATGTATCACAGCTCCATCGTTATCTTCATGATGAATCTCACGTCATCGATTAGGGAGAGATCAAGGTTGATGTTGATGAAACCTTTGAGGAGCGACCTGTGGAGATCCAAGACTGCAAGGATAAGGTGTTGCACGAGCATTCTATCCCCTTGGTTTGTGTCTTGTGGTGACATGGTGGCATGGATGAGATTACCTGGGAATGTGAGTCACAAATACGGGCTCAGTACCATGAGTTGTTTGATGTTTAAGTCTTTCCATGTAACGATGTCCCCTTGTGGTTAGTCGTTTCATGTTTGTAATAAGGATTTATTTTGTTGCATCTTCTAGCTTTCTCTCTTTTGAGAGGTATCTAGATGGGTGGTTGTTCGGACCCCGTATCATTTTTCCCTTTTGGTGGGTTTTGAATTCTCGAGGATGAGAATGTTTTGAGAGGCATCTGATGTAATAGTCCACACCATTCTGGTCCATAACATTGCGAAAATCAGGTGTATGAGGTGTTTCGGGAGGTCAAGGTTATATATCCCTAAAAAGTTTCCAAATTTTCCATTTCAGTGAAAAGTTCCAATGGTAGACCGTTGTGAACAGCGCATCAGTCACCTTATGTGAAAAGTTTAATTGGTGAATTTCAATGAACAGTGTCATTGGTGAGCTTATGTGAACAGTGCATCAGTGACCTTCTGTGAATAGTGTCATCAGTGGCCTTATGTGAACTATGTCATTGGTAACCTTATGTGAATAGTGAAACGGTCACCCTGTGTGACCAGTGCATCCGGGACCTTCTGTGAACATTTTCATTGGTGACCTTATGTGAATAGTGTCATCGGTAACCTTATATGAACAATGCAACTGTGACCTTGTGTGAACAGTGCATCGGTGACCTTCTATGAACAATATCATCGGTGACCATATATGAACAGTTTCATCGGTAACCAAATGTGAACAGTGCAATGGTGACCTTGTGTGAACAGTGACATCGGTGACCTTATGTGAACTGTGCATAGGTAACCTTCTGTGAATAGTGTCATCGGTAAGCCTTATGTGAACAGTATCATTGGTAACCTTATGTGAATAGTGAAAATGTAACCTTATATGAATATTTTCATCGGTAATCTTAAGTAAACAATCCAAAGGCAAGGTTCCAACAATGACCTTTTCTTTCCTTTTCCAAATTGTGAGTTCATTGAAGAGTGTTTCTAGAACGGTATGTGTACGGTGGTTCCATAACGGTAGGTGTACAGTGTTTCTAGAACAGTATGTGTACAGTGCTTCCAGAATGTTATGTGTACAGTGTTTCAAGAACAGTAGGTTTCATGTGTTTCCAGAATGGTTGGTTTACAATGTTTCCGGAACAGTAGGTTTACAATGTTTCCAGAACGGTAGGTGTATATTGTTTCTAGAATGGTAGGGTGTACATTGTTTCAAGCTTCCTACAGTTTCTCCCCTTTACGTTTCCTTTGACATAAAATGCATTTAAAGCCTCTTTTTATTGCTCTATGGATGATTCAAAGGCCATAACTCCAATATTAATTATTCCTAAGACTCAACATGTTTTTATATGGTCAAACTGCATGGTTTAATGTGATCCACTTTTAATAAAAATCAAGTGTATCTTAAACTGTCTCTCAATTAAATCTTCAAAAGGGACAAGATATCTTCCTCCCTTGTTCTTCCACCTTTTTCTCTAGTGCGAGACGCTCAAGCCTTTCCTTCCTTCTTGTAGGAATCGTGAGATCAAACGTTTCCCTGAGGATCAGTTTCCCTCGACGTCCTTCTTACTGCAAGTGCACCCCCTATTTCGGTGCAACCAAGAAGTATCCATCAATCTTTGATATAAGGTATGTTTTATCATCTTTATTTTGGGGTTCATCTTCTCCTTTTTCTCCTTTCCATATTATATCATGTGACCTCTATGCTTCTAATGGAGGTTTCATAGGTTTTGGTTGGTGCGGTCGTGCCGCAACATCCTCGGGTGGATGCAGTTTTCGCGAGAGGAGGTGATCATGATCCGTTGTGTGGATTGTTCTCTTATAAAGAATGTCAAGAACCATTTAAGGTAAGGGATTCATTGATTCTCTCTTCTTTTACATAGAACTATATCGTTAGAATGTTTTATCCCACTGGATAACAATGGAATTGACATAATAAATATTTGAATCGGATAAATTAATTGATATTGATTGTATTTTTTTACCTCTTATTGTGCTTGGTAGTGTGGTATCTATTCATGATTTTATTATCTATTCATTCTTGATGTAAATCAATAAATAATGTAAACCGGGATTAATTGATAATTGTTTTTCTAAAGATAAAGAGGAAGGTAAACGAATCTGGTTCTTGTTTTAATGTGATGTTAATCAAATTGGCCCAGTAACCATGTTTAATTATTTGTGATAACTTACTGATTTTGTTTCCCGAATTTCCAACATCAAAATAATAATCGTTTAACGCAATATGTATTAATGAACCAGTTGTTTTATAAAAGATAATTCCTTGTAGGGTTCTGAGTTACCCTATTGATTGTCAAAGGGCCAAGAGCCAAATTGTTAAGATGTATGTTTTCCTTCTGCTTGTGTTATGATGTGAGCCTGGATTGCTCTTGTGATATATGGGGGCATGGATGCCTTTTGGTTTTGGCCGTAAATGACACCTAGGGTGGTGAGATGCATCATTTTTTACTTATGGGTGTCGGGGAGGACACTAGGGATGATGTAATGGGATGAATGTGATCATTGGATGCGTGTTGTTTCTTTTTGGTTGATTATGTGTTTTACTTTTCCCCATGGCCTAAGGCAGCTGGTATTGTTTACCCTTCTTTCAAAATAAGTGAACATACATGGGGTATGCCACGTTCTTTTCGTGATTATATTCTCAAGGGAGGATGGGTCTACTCTCTTGCTATAGGTGGCAAAGACTTGACGGGTAGTACATCTACTCACCTTGTTGATCCCCCTTGTGTTTAGTAGCATAGAATGTTTTTCTAGAATGCTTGATAATGTGGGAAAATAATTATTTAATGAATAATTGAATAAATGGTGTTAACCCATGGGGTTGGAATTTGCTGGAACCTAATGATGAGGTTGTAATTTTAAAGGGACAGTGGACTTTGGGTGAGATGCTAATGAAATTTAATGTGGAATAGTAAATGGTTAATTAATGTTTAAATAATTAATTAACAAAAAGTGTAACTGATAAAAAGGTAATGATGTAATGCAATAAATTTTTTTAAATGGTTGTGTGATTATAGGATACATTGTCTTAGAAGAGGCAGTAGGGAGTCCGAGAGACATTAGCTGCAGTTGAGTCTAAGACTAGGTTATGCCCATAATGTGGTTGTGATCTATAGTATATCCTATACTTTTTGTGTTTCTATATGCTACTCCACCCCATTATTAACGGAAACTAAATCCCCAGGGATTTTGATCCCTAGGAGGGTGTTTTCCCCAACATTCCAGTGGGAGGATGGATAGCTGACTACCCCCTTTGGCCCCGCTCTCTTCTCTTCATAGTTATTTTGATGGTAGGAACAGTGGTTAGTTTTCCACATATATGTGTGTAGAGGGTTTTAATGGCTTGTGGTTATTCACAGACATATATTCTGGATATAGTATCCTATGGACTACTATAGGGGTAACATGAAAAGGCTGTGATGGCTTAAGGATCCTCACTAGGTGTATGGGCTGTAATGGCTTGATGTATAATAACTGACATATGATACATGTTATGAGAGTTGTGGTGGCTCCAGAAAACAACCTGGTTACTTTCTTGCATAGATGTGGCAGTTTTGTTGCACGAGGTTCATATTTTGGTACTTCACCCAGGTGTCTGGGGGCAAGCCTTTTTTGGAGAGAGATGCTTAGGACTACGACGTTGGGGAAAAGTAGAAAACTAGTTGGGAAGTAGTTGCGGGGTACCCTTGACATTATTTATTATATTATATACTTCTGTATGTGTTACTTGGTTAGAGTAGCCATAGTGAGGCTGGGAACTTAGTTTACCTATTTATATGATGAGTTAGTTTTACTTGTTGTTCAATGTTCTTTAGCATGATTTCTTTTCTTTTGCAAGAGAGGATTTGAGGAAGATCCTACTAAGTATACTGTTATACTCACCCAATGTATATATAAACTATTTTTTCAGGCCACATGGATCAGGTTGGAGATCAAGCTGGTTTCTACTAGCTTGGGGTTGCAGGAGCTGTTTGGGCTTGTGCTAGCTGCTGTTTTGACTTTCTTTTGGGTACTTGCAGTTTTCCCCTTCTAACTGTTGTACTTTTGCATGACATTACATATGTGCACTTGGGTTTTCTTTTCTATTTTAGTTATGAGATGTAGCTTTTGGGTTCTTTCTTATATATCTCGTCTGCATGTGTTCTCTTAGATGGTAATGCCTCTCATTTGTGTGTTTACTATACCGTCGGTGCTAGTCGCTAACCCGGGCCTTACTGGAGGCGGGACTTGGGGGGTCATTATCTTGATTCTCACATTACCATCCTAGGAGGGGTATATTTAATGGGGAGGGGGTCGTGACAACCACCAACCTTGTAGATGTTGAATTTAACAACATGTTAGATAGTAAAAATGGAATTACACAATCTTTACATGGAGGATAATTCACATTAGGTGATTGGGGACGAATTCAAATATTGTTCTAAAGGGTTACTATTGGTATTCCCTCAATGGGTGACCAATGAGTTCATTGAATTTCATTTAAGAGGTGGAATTTTATTTTTTTATGAAAAGAATTAAGAACTATATTTTTACATTAATGGGGCTTGTGGGCCAAAAAATTCCAGGTGTTGGCGTATAGAGAATATTATTTGGCAATTGGGAGAATTTTCCTTGTCTAACCATAGGATTACCAGCTATGAAATCAAGTCTCATAGTTTCAGTTCTATATTGTTGGATTAGTGGTAAGCCTTTATAAAGATGAAACTGTGGCATTTTATGGGTTCAGAGTAGTGCAATAATTATGTGGTGGGTGAAACTCTTAATAAATGATTCAACATTCTATTGGTGTAATAGGTTTATAAGATAGTTATATAGTGTAGTTAGTTCTTTTTTATAGTTGGATATATTTCTCACTAACTATCAAAGATGGTTTCCCCTCACCCTTCCTTTATATGAGAGAGTCTCGTGGTGGTGATAATGATTTATTTGTCTTATCTGTCTAGATGTTTTCAGGAGATAAACCTATTGTGGTTTTCTGATTGTGGGTTAAATATCATTCACTCCACATGGTATATAGTGGTTTTCCCTTTCTTTCATATTAAAATTCATGATTTATTTCCTGAGTCTGAAACACAGTAGTAGATCCTATTCTATAGTGTGGTATATCAAATAGAATTTTTCACATTATTCTTACATGATCATGTTATTTATACTATGGAGGTAAAGGTTTTACTTGGTGGTTGTCTTTCATAGTCTATTGTGTTTTAGAGGGTTATATTTTGGGATCATGAGACAATTAAAAAGGGTTATCTGTACTATTAGGACTATCAACTTCAGATTGGGAATCATTATTCCACTAAACTGAATATTTTCCGATGCTATATTTTTTTGGATGTTTGTGTTTTTCCTAGAGTTATAATCATTATTTTGTCTGATGTAGTTATTAAAGAAAAATTATATTGTCTTTTATGGGAGGTTATAATCATTCATAGATTGAGAGGTAGTTGATGAGTTTCATAGAATGATTTCAAAGAGGCTTGGTAAGAGGTATCATGTTTCCTTTTTTCCAAGATCTGTGAACCTTAATTCTTGAGAATTGTTACTGTGAAGGATAGATATGATGATGTTTATCTTTGGGGTAATACTACCTTAATTAGCTTCAATATTTCTGAGAAATATTTGTTAAGTGTTTTGTAGTGGAGTATGATGTATATAGGATTATCTCATATGAAAACCATCTTGAATTTTCATTAAATATATTGATTAAATCACTCCCATTAGGGGTAAACCTCGAAAAAACATTTTTATATGGATTTTAATGGTTATGGGATTAATGGGATAAATAAATGTCCATTTGTAGTTGAAGGAAAAAATATTCTACCCTAGATCATAACATGATAAAAAATTAAAACGAAATTATCCATTCATACATAACATTCCATGATTTAGATATTAATTTTAAACGTGTTTTCTTGAGTTCAGTATAAAAAAATTATTTATCTCTTATAATAGTATCCACTAATCACTAGAATTATATATGTCTTCAATATAACCCCTTCCCCACAATGGTTTTCTAGGACATATTTCATGAGGGAAAATGGATAAAAATATATTGTGTTTGTTTTAGTAATATGATAATGATCTATAGCTACACAAAAATGAGTTCCACTAATCTCCTTTTATAGGCCTCCTTCATTACACGAAATAGCCTCATTGAGTTCTAACATTCTATACGTTCTTTAAATTAAAAAACATTTCAAACAATATCTCATTAATTTGGTAGTATGTAAAAACTCATATAAACATTCATTTAATTAGCACATCATTATATAATGTATATTAAGAGAAAATGGACTTTGTTATTAGAATGACAGATTCATTAAAATGAAAAGATATGTTATTCATCCATATGTACCACAAGAATGTACCATATACCATGTGATAACACGTACCACAATGTTGTGAATTTCACAATTCTATAATGTGTGATTTTCTATAAAAAATCCAAAAATACATATAATTTTGACCAAATACTTACAAATATTTAGAAACATTTTCTTAATACTTTGGGAATCCAAACATTCTAATTTAAATGTGAATATCATAATTTTCCACTAATGATAGATAAACTATGAAAACCAAAATAAATAATCATTTCGAGGACATATTTGTGACCTTGAAGGACTTTATTGAATTGAAAACTATTATGAAATTCATAATATACAATTATAAGAAAATATATCCCTATAAAATATTATTACTACTAATAAAGCTATAAGGGGTTTGGTGTGATCTCCAATGAATAAAATAATTTGATTATATGAATATGTCAACAATAATATGTACATATATACATAAAATTTATTATAATATGATCCCTTTATCTACTAGAACTAGTAATTTATATCTCTTATTATTAAAATAACTTATCTATCACAAGGACTATTATTTTTATAATTGATGTACATATAAGTAAACTATTATTTAATTACATTTCATGAAATAATGTTGACAATAACAACTAAGAATAAAATATGGATATAAAGGAAATGTAATTATACAATAATTATGGTAAACTTCATTGGTTTGAATTCTCCCATGAAGATCACTCCCATAGTAAAAATGGTCTATATAAATAGAGGAATGAGGAATATTATTAACATTATCAAAATGTGTATATAAACTTCGTATGTGAAGTAGTTAATGAAGACATATGATAATGGTGGATATTATATATGGTGTGAAATAAGAACATTGTCTATTAGGATATGAAAGATACATGATAGTTACCTAACCATTGGTGAATATGACCATTGGTAAATATTACATGTGGTCAATATAACCATTGGGGAATATGGTGGTTATTCAATATGATCATTGGACAATATTAAAATTGAGAATTATAATTGATAGAAATTTTTAACTTTAGAAATAGTGATAAAATTATAATTATTGTATATAAAGTGTAATTAATAGAGATAGTTGATATATATGGGATAAATTATTACCTTATCTAGTAGGATCATTCATTTTAAATAACATTTTTGAGTTCTTGGGAGGGAGGTCACACCATTAGCGTTTTCACTATACCAATCCCATATAAAGCGTCAAGAAGCGAGGCATGAGAAAAATATACTACTGGAGATTTTTGAGAATACTGGGATTTCCACAAGATAAAAATTATCTTAATCACCCCCTAAAAGTATCATCACCATAGACCGTATCCTTAAAGAATACAATGGTATAATTAGAGACTTATATAAGAATAATCTTCACGTTTATATTTTAATTATTTTTACTCTCATTGAAGAGTATTCTTATTTATTTAATTTGATATAATTTTTTAGGGATTCTAATATATAAAAAAACATCCCCTTCTCATAGGTATAAATGATTGATAATTCTATGATAATAAATAGTTTTGAACTCAATGAATTTTATATGAAACTCCTCAATTATTTAACATTGGTAATTGTTGAAATTATTTCTAATAGAATTGATCTATGTGTAAACTGTGTGTTTAGAAAAATAATGGGTTTTCCCTAACAACGATCTTGTGTATTGTGTAAATACTTAATTTAAAGAGATAACATGATTACGATACCTAGGTGAATAAGCATGTTAAATTTTTTTTATGAAACCTTGGTGATCACCTTGTTGATATTCAAATGAATGTATACATTTTATATTGCATCATAATTTCCATGTTATGTAACATAAAAATATGATTATATTTTAGCTAATACCCTATGTTTTATCCCTAATGACAACCCTTGTTTCATTTCACTTATTTACACCTTATTGGGATTTATGATCGCCCTTTTTATTGTATGTTCCTATGAACTAATTTACATTAATGTGACCTAGTATAGAATGATAATGGTGTGTTTAAAAGGGATTAAATAAATTTTAAATATGTTTTTCATTATATAATTTGTGTATTAGTAGCCTTTTTTCTAGAAATTTACCCTCAAAAGATCATTGGAGTTTATTAATGTATTGTTTTGTTAGGGAATTTGGTTAAAAATAATTATTAGAAAAGGAGTGTCTCTATAGTTTGTATGAATGAAATGATTATTTATTGATTGATATAAGGACAAGAAAACGCTACTGAAATCCCTAGGGTTAACATTTACGGAAATGATCAGAATGTGTTTGGAATAAATATTTTATGTTTTTTCTATAAAATTACATCTCGGTTGGGATACAAGAACGTGGATGTTCATGTCTCATAGACTTCCTAAGTAGTAATCAACCTTAAAGTCTCTGGTTCAGTATTAACCAGATCATCACTCAGTGTAGGATTATTGAGCCTATGATTTCACACATAACTAGGCCCTCTTGGGGAATATGTTGTGGTTCATCCCATGCATTATGTAGACCAATATGAAAGACGTACTTCTAAAGAAATTGTTTTTTAAGCTATAAAATATTAAAGTATAATATCATAGTAGAATGATATTATAAAACATTACTATATCATCTTTAGAAATAACTTCACTGGATATAAAATAGTTCAAATTTTTATATTTATGTTTTCATATCCATAAAAATAGATAGATATAGTAGAAAAATGTGAATAATTAATGTGACTTATAATGAAATGATGGACTTTCCAATATGAGGGGAGCCAAAATTTAAAAATTCATGATGATGATGAATTAGTTATATTAGGTTATGGAAAATAATCTAAACTATAGGGATAATATAGCTTTACCAAAGGAGAAAAAACTAGTATTTGAGACCTTCATTAATCAATGACCAAAAATTTTAAAAGAGATTCTATTACTTTGAACCCAAAATAATGGATCCACACTATAGAAAAAAAAAATTTGTACAACATTGTTCTACATTAAAGAAATTTATTGTGCAACATCTAAAAAAATAAATTTTGATAATGATACTTTTGAAACTAATGGTCATTATCACGACCATTTTTACATTCAAACATTTCATAGAAATCATTTCATGAATCAGATGATAATTATTTCCAATGACCACACACCATGCTTTTACCTTTTCTTCCAATGACTTATTTACAAACATGAATTTTTAAATGTTCTTAAATCCTCAACACTTTTATTTAAATATAATATGTGTTTAATTATCTCTATATTTAATCTTTTATTGATAGGAAACACAACATCCTCATCATGGGGTTTCAGAACATGGCTTTGGATTTTTATAGAACCCTACTATTTTAATATATAACATCCATTAAATGATCCCAATGATTTTGATAGTATTCTCCACATGAAACAATAAAATAAATGAAACCACAATATAATTATATTATATATAAATATCCAAATAAAAACATTAAAACATATCCATTGAATTAGATGGAATTAACAAAAGTAACAACTCTTTGATATATTTATATAAATAAAAAAGTATACTTTTAATATGAATGAAATTAAATTATATTACCTAAAAAGAACAATAAGACAATATAATTTTTTAATAACTACTTTTATAAAATTTTCTTTTCTATGTGATATAAATTTCTATTTTAAGAATGGATTAACTAATGACTACTAATTATATTAAATATTAATAATTAGTGATCACAAATTTAGTGAGTAAATGATATGAAATAATAATTACATTAATATTCGATAATATTGTATTACAATAAAAAAAATTACATATATATTTTATATTTTATTAGAAAATTATTTTTAAAATTTTAGTATTTAAAATTTCAATAATATATTTTTTGGTATTATAAATAAAATTGTTACCAGCACAATATATTTTTGAGATTTTTTATACAAAATCTATTTTTTGTTAAATATTTAAAAATATTGATTTTGGAAAAATTTAAAAATTTTAGAATTATATCATAGCACAATAATGAAATAATATTTTTCGAAACACATATATATATATATATTAATATGTTTAATAAACCATGAAAAATAAAAAAATATTATAAAATACATGTATATTGTTTTGGAAGCTTGTGAAATTATTTATTCAAAAACATTTTTCATTATCTATATTTAATAATTAATTTCCATCCCCTGCATAAATTTAATATTACAAAATGTATTTCATATTTTTTATTCAATTATAATATTATGTAATAAGGCCAATTTCAATTTTGGGCATAAAAATATGATTACTAATATTAATGTTAACGACAAATATAATGGTAAAACTTTTGTTTATGAATAATTGTTTTTCTAATCTTCCATCAATTTTATTTAATAAAGTTAAATAATGTATTATAAATTAGGACTCTAAAATTATTTTTAATCATATATGTTACTATATTAATACATATTTATCTATTAATAAATACTAAATAATATTAAAAATATAGAATGTTTAAAATATATTTTTTTACATAAAAACTATTTTCTATTAATAATGTGTTTTTTATTTAAAAGATAATTTCATATTATTTACAACAATAAATAGATTATATGGACACAAATTTTATATTCAATGTAACATCACAAGATTTTATAGAATGTTATTTTTTTCAAAGTAATTCAATAACTTGCACTACACACAACACTGAGTTCAAGCACACAACAACCTACCAAACTAGCCGTTCAAAAGCATTTATGAATAGTATTAACAGAATTTTTAACTTTATATAATACTTATAATTTTAGAATCCATATTATGAGTTTCTTAGACATAATGCTAAAACAAATTCATTTTTCTCAGGTGAAAGAAGTATTTATTTTAAAAATGCAATTTTACTGCCTTATAGTGGAGAACCTTTTTTACAGCTAATATTTGAAACTTTTATATATTCATTTTGATAAAATAAACTTCTTATTTAGAATCAGGACATAAGAATTTGGTATTAATAAAATTTTGGGGTTTTTTCTGATAACTTTCATATTTGGGTGAATATTGAAAAATATTATAATTTAACTGAAAACATCTTTTTTAATCTAAATAATTTATAGTGTTGAAATATAAATTTTAATGGTTTGGAAGTATAATTCAATTATATTTTTACCATTTAATAAAATTATGTTCATCTTAAGTAATTTCACTTCGAAATTGGACATAAACAAGTGTCAATCTTTTCATAATTATTATTTCCTAAAAGTACACTTTTTGGTTTTGACAACAGGAATTAATTTTAAATTAATTAATTAAACATCTATGTTTTGAAATTGGTAAAATAGAATTCATTTTTTAATTCAAAATATCAAAATTAGCTTAGGGTGAAGTTTTGGTATTTTTTAAAAACATTCAATTTTTGATGAATAGTGAAAAACACTAAGTTATTGTTTAAAACCGACTTTTTATTTAAATAATTATTAGTTTTATTAAAATTTATTTTAGGTCAAAATAGATACATAATACCTATATATATTAAATGTAATTCATTGGAGTCATTTTATAATAATTTTAGATATATAAAAATATTATCATACTTTTTACCAACTTTTACCTACATCCTAGGAGTATCTGCAAATTTACATAAAATTTAATTTTACTACTTCTGTGAGTTGAATTTTGAAAATCCTAGAGACATTGCTAATATCAAGGAGTAAAATATGATTCAATAAGATAAAAATAATTTTTTTTTGAATAGTAAATTTTAACTTATCTTTATAACGGTTAAAAGTAAATAGGATAATTAAGGGTAAAAATGATATAATTATTACCCTAACACATGTCCTAACTCTATTGGATAAGTATAATTCGACCAAAAAAACATTACGAATAAAATATGAACCTCTTTGGCCCACATGGATTAGATGAGGACGTTTATAATTATTTAATTCAAAGAAGAGTTAAAAGTGTTAAATTAAATATTTAATAACTAAACCATTTTTAATATAGGGTCACACATACGATAAATATGACTATAAATATTCATTATAAATATAAGAAGATTTAATACACAATGGTATTTTATTATTAATTTTTAGACATTATATAATTTAATTTGTTTATGACACAATGATGATGTTGTAATTACCTAATTAATGAAATATTAAAATAATTTAGATTATAAATATACAAATAAATGTAATCTGATACTTTTTATGAATTAAACTAATTTTATAGGATAATATAAAATATTAGGGTTGGTTATATGTTTTTTTTCTAAGTAATAACGCTGTTATAAATTTTGCAAAAACAACATACCAAATGCTGTCAAAATTGGCATAAAAGAGTTTCTAAAACAAATATTATATTATTAATTGATATTCTATTCCTAAAAATCTATGTTTTTGTTAAAAGACTTATATAAATATATTTTTATCATAAATGGACATTTTGGGGTTTGATTGTAAGTATATAGTATGTTTATGAACCATATAATATAAAAATTCAAAGAGACATGGTAAATGTCAAACTATTTAACTAAGAGTTAAATCTAAAAGATAAAGTTAATATAGTAACCCAAACCTATATAAAACCTATTAGTTGAGTGTTTTTCAACTCATCCCCACCTTATCCTTTAAATAATTTACTTTGGAGCTATGATAATCCGAAAATGAGTTTATTATAAAATAACATTTCTTGCTTTTCCTAAGGTGCCCCTCACCCCTCTTATAAAAGGGAACCCCCCCCCCTTCTCTCTAATTCACATCTTCAAAGACATTTTTCTCAGCCAAACCATGCACAAATACCCTATAATCTGTCCTACCATCATCCTAGAGGCCTTAATGTAGTCTTAATACCAACCTAAGGATCCCTTTTTATCAAATCAAAAGGAAGAACCCGAAGAAGAGGTAACTATTTTATCACCTCTTTAAAGTTCCTTTCTTCTTCCACTTTCTCTTTCATTGTTGTTTACATTCTAAAATAATAACTCCAGTATCTTATATAAACTATGATTTTATTATAAATATGGTACAACCATTTTCATTATTCTATCAATCCTTTGAATGACATGTCGCCATACGTGTGTACGTACGGCGTACCGTCTCCACGTCATGGGGTAATTGTTATTCAATACATTATTATTTGGATAGGTATAATAATGATATGTAATTGATTGAAATAATAAATATAACATGGTAATTATTATTTATATATGATATAACATCAAATTGTATAATATTTTAATATTAAAAGAATGATATTGTCGCTCATGCATACGTACGAATTATCGTCTCCTCGAACGCGGTGACATTAATTCTCCATCGTATTTATTAAACACAAATTTTCATTATATGATTAAAAATAATGTGTTAAGATTTACTATCATTCTTAATATGAATAAGATACATCCTATCCATAACAAACATTACTTATGTAACAAAGCATATAAAGGAAAATGAATCAGTTAACACCTGAAACGACGATAATACTAAGATATTATTAACAATGAAATGTTAAAAGATCATATATGATATCATATTAATGTATATGATTGTTTTAAAAGTTAATAACAATTATTTCACCATTATACAAGAGGTTAACCTATCCTCTACCAAGGAAAAGTACATGGTAAGGGTTAATTTCACAATATCTTTATTATCCGAGGTTGTTTTTACGTACGTATCTACTGGGACATATTTATTATCAATGTCCATGTTTCATAAAAGTGTTTTCAAAGGGATTAATTTTAAGGAACGATTTTAATAAAACATCATTTTAAATTTTTTAAATATTTATTTTTCTAAACCTTTCTCATTAATGTCCATGTTTTTAAAATGGGTTGTAATGATTTATTTATATTAGAATAAATGTTTTTAAAATGTTAATTCCTTTAAAGAGTTTCAAAGTGGTATGTGACACTTTGATTCAAAAATGTCTTCAAATATATTACTTTCTAAATTGTGTGACATTTAAATGTTTTCATGAAAAAGGGATATTTATCACAACGAGTGTTACAAATAATTTTCATCTATGTCAACATCATTTGACCGATTTTAAACTTGTTTGAAGTTGATACAAATCATCCTTATTGTACTGAAGGTATTGTGATTTGTTTGACTATGGATGTGTTATTTTTATAGCATTCATGGTTTATAGAAAACATATTTACATTTCATATTCTATTTTTAGTTTTAATTTTTATGTTCTGTTTAAACTGTTCCATTTGGGGAATGAATTGGACTTAGTAAGTGATGGGTGGAGCCCGCTATAGCTCCTCGATGCATCGGTTGGTCTCATGAGAAAAACTTGTGTCATGGAACACGTCCTTAACAAAATATCATTTATAGTATTGGCACAAGGCCTTGAAAATGTAGTTATGAAAGTCTGGCAGTATCCATTTCATTATTATGAAAGTGGCTATTGATATTTCATGTGACTATTCGACTAGTAGAATATCCATGTGAGTAAGTAAATGGAATTATTTTGATTTATATTTCCCATATCTTGATGAAGTTTATGTTGAAAAGGATTTTGTTTTAGTTTTATACATGGACTTAAATGTTTGTTCTTATTTATGAAAGATTTTGTTATATTGTTATCTTTACAAAGCATCTAAACTCACCCCTTTTTATGTTTTATTTTTCCTAGGATTTGAGGAAGTGTATTATGACTAACCTGTAGGGATAGTGTATAGGATCTCAGTGTTTTCCATAGAAACAATGTTGTTATAGTTTTCCATTTTCTGATGTCATGTAAACCTTATGAATGTATCTAGTACTTCCAAGGCTACTAAACTATTGTTGTTTCGAGACTTAATCTTTTCTGATCATGCCAATGTTATGTAATAATGCACCGACTCTAGGTAACTAGGGTCAGGGCATTACAGTTGGTATCATAGGAAGTTTAGTACAATCCTTGGAAACTAGATTAGGATAAACTCTTATTAGATCACATTACCCTAAGATAGAATTTGAGGAATAGTATATAAAACTTCCTAGAATTTTGGTATTGTAGAAATTTTGTGAGTTTTCTAAGAAATACATCCATGTCTGGATACGAGCAGGTAGAGGCGGCTCTGGAATGGATGTACCTTGGTATTAAACTCGAAAAAACTGATTTGAGATAGACTTGAATGGGAACTGGTGCATGAAAACGGGCCTTGATGCACTCTTGGTTACGACACTCTAGGTGGATATGCCTATAAAAATTATCATTTTCTTTACAAATCATTATGAATGATTTACGAGTATATACCTCCTCAAAGAAAATATTTTTATGATTATGAATTATATCCTTAAACCTTTCAATCTATGATAGGTATTTTAGAAGTTTATAATTATTCATTACAATTAATAAACAGGCATAGTGTATGCAATTATATAGAAATGGAACCCAGAAAAAGGAATGTGAACTCCAGCAATACATATGATCCAAAGAGTAAGAAGGATCATATATCTCATGGTATTAAGCCAACATTTAGAAGGCAAATAGTCTCCCATATATTCTCAACATATGAAGAAATAGTATCATGTGTTAATAAGATAAGTATAGAATTATCTGTGTCCTATGTATTTGAAGGGAAGCAAGAGAAGAAAAGGATGGAAGAGTGAAAGATGGACAAATGGAGGAGGGAAAAAAATAATTTTCTTATATGTGATAATAGTGGAAAGAATCACCTTGGTAAATGCTGGAAATGAATGGGATTTTGTTATAAGTGTGGAGAAAAAGGACACCAAGTACGTGATTTCAAGGGTAAGAAAAAAGTTTCAAATGTATAATGCTTCATCTGCAAAGAGTTGGGACACTACACAAATCAATGTCCAAATCATCATAGTATACCCCAAATACTACTATTAGATTATAATAAAGTTATAATACTACCGAATATGAAGAGGAATTATTTGATTTATTACGTTTTTATTAAAGTATTGTGTCATTTGAGTATTGTATTAATGGTGTACATGTTATAATAATTATAGAGTATATAAGGACTGTACTACAATACTATTTCATTACGGATTTGAGATTATGTGCAACCAAGAAAAGTGACTCAATAGTAGGTTACATTTTTGAAAATATATGGTTAGGAGAAAGATAAGCCATAATATGGTTCTGATACCGAGGTACTGATTTTTGGAATAATACATGATTGATTTGGATAAATTATATTGGATATTCATGACTACCTTGAAACTGATTAACGATTTGTATACTCCATCATTATTGGAGTTTACAAAATTTTGGGATAAAATAAGTATATCATGTATTCTATAAGGAAGAAGGGAGCATGAATGTAATCAATAAGGTTTTATGGTAATTCAGGATGTTGTAGTGTTTTAAAAGAGTACATGATGAAGGTGTTCACATGTTATTATGTGGAAAAATGGATTTTCATTGTGTTTACCTTCCTTATAAACTTTGTACTATGAGTTTGGACAGAATTATTTTAGATAATTCTAATTTGATATTATTTTTGGATTTCCATAAAAAGGATAACACGGTGGTCGGGCGGCAACCCATCGTGTCCGACAAGGACGTGAGATTTGAACCCGCAAACGAATGGTGGAAAGGGTGTATCACTTACCATTGGCCCATGTGATGTCCTGGATTGAATACTATAGTTTTTTTTAAAAGGTCTGGTAGACGAATTATAAATTCATTTTTTTGGAAGCCTATAAGAATAAGATAAATAGAATATATTTTTTAAGTTCTATTGTCTTTTAGAGTGAAATATGAGTTTGTGGTAGAAATTAGTTAAAGGATAAAACTCTACTTGTCAGGTGTAAATTTTTTATTCTCTTATTCTCTGAAGAAATTAATTCTCAAACTTTAGGTAAATGATCATCAAACTGAAATTGTATCATCCTAATACCTTATGTTTTGTTGAACCGATGATATTTTAAATCATCATAGATTGATGGCTTTGAGGACCTTAATTCTACAACTATCTGTAACTGATAACCTCAATCACTCCCTATAAATATTTACATTTTTTCCACCAATTATGTGTCTATTAATTCCACCAATTTTCTCTTAATCGAGAACATAATTTGGTGGTTACATTTTCATTCCGCTTTTCCTGTTATTAAGGCTAAATTTTATTAACCCAATTTTCAATGTGGGTTTTCCCATAATGGTATTTTCTATTTTCAAACATTTATTTTCAAAGAAAAATTTCACAGTTAGAGGATAAATTTTATTGAAGGAGGGAAGAATGTAACACCCCAAAAATTCATAGTATGTTATTTCTTTAAAGTAATTCAATAACTTGCATTATACGCAACATTGAGTTGAAGCGCATCCCGATTTACCAAACTAGCAGTTCAAAAGCGGTTATGAATATTATTAACTGAATTTTTAACTTTATATAATCCTTATAATTTTAGAATCCATCTTTTTAGTTTCTTAGACATAATGTAATATCAAATTCATTTTTTTCAGATGGAAAAAGTATTTTCCAAAAAAATCAATTTTACCACCTTTTAATGGTGAACCTTTTTTTAAATCCAATATTTGAAACTTTTATATATACAATTTGATAAAATAAACTTTTTCTTTATAATTGGGGCATTATAATTTAGTTTCAATAAATTTTTAGTGTTTTTTCTAATAACTTTCATATTTGGGTGAATAGTAAAAAATACTATATTTTAACTGAAAACAACTTTTTTAATCTAAATAGTTTATAGTGTTTAATAATAAATATTAATGGTTTTGAAGTATAATTAAATTATATTGTTACCATTTAATCCAATGACGGTCATTGTAAGTAATTTTACTTTGAAATTGGACATAAACAAGTGTTAATCTTTTGATAGTTATTATATCATAAAAATATGCTTTTTCATTTTGACAATGAGAATTAATTTTAAATTAATTAATGTTACTTATATGTTTTGAAATTGGTAAAATAGAAATCATTTTTGAATTCAGAATATCAAAATTATCTTAGGGTGAAATTTTGGTATTTTTATGAAAACATTCAATTTTTGAGGAATAGTGAAAAACACTGAGTTATTGTTTAAAACCAACTTTTTATTTAAATAATTCTTAATTTTATTTAAATTTATTTAAGGTAAAAATAGATACATAATACCTATATAAATTCAATGTAATTCATTAGAGTCAGTTTATAATAATTTTAGATATATAAAAATTTTATCGAACTTTTTACTATCTTTTACCTACCTCCTAGGAGTATCTGCAAATTTACATAAAAGTTAGTTTTACCACTTTTGTGAGTTGAATTTAAAAAATACAAGAGGAAAAACTAATATCAAGGAGTAAAATTTGGTTCAATGAGATAAAAATAATTTTTGGTGAATAGTAATTTTTAACTTTTATTTGCAACGGTTAAAAGTAAATAGGGTAATTAAGGGTAAAAATGATATTATTATTACCCTAACACATGTACTAATTCTATTGGATAAGTATAATTCCACCAAAAACAACATTAGGAATAAAATATGAACCTCTTTTTTTCACTTGGATTAGATTAGGACATTTATTATGATTTAATTCAAAGAAGAGTTAAAAGTGTTAAATTCAATGTTTAATAGCTAAACCATTTTTTATATAGGGTTACACAAAAGGAAAATTCAACTATAAATATTAATTAGAAATATAAAATTATTTCCTAAATAATTTTAGTTTATTTATATTTTTTATACATTGAATAATTTAATTTATTTATGACACAATGATGATGTAGTAATTACCTAATTAATGAAATATTAAAATAATTGAGATTAAAAGTGTGCAAATAAATGTAATTTGAGACTTTCTATGAATTATACTAATTTTATAGGTTAATATGACATATTAGCGTTTTTTAGATGATTTATGTTTGAATAAATAATGCTACTAGGAATTTAGAAAAAAACAAAATACCAAATAGTGTCAAAATTGGCATAAAATAGTTTTTAAAACAAATGATATATTATTAATTGATATTATATTCCTAAAATATAAGGTTCAACTAAAAGACTTATATAATGATATGTGTATCATTAATGAACCACTTTGGGTTCTCTTGGAAGTATATATTAAGTTTATTACCAATATAATATAAAAATACAAAGAGACATGGTAAATGTCAAACTATTTAACTGAGAGTAAATCATAAAAGATAAGGTTAATATAGTGACCCAAACCTGTCTAAAACCTATTGGTTGAGTGTTTTTTGACCCATAAACAAATTATCCTATAAAAAATCTACTTTTTAGCAATTATAAAATGAAAATTATTTTATTATGAAACAATATTTTTAGCTTTTACTAAGGTTCCCCTCACCCCTCTTAAAAAAAGGAACTCCCCCTTCTCTCTAATTAACATCTTCAAAGCCATTTGGATCGGCCAACCCCTTAACAAATACCCTTTAAACTGTCCTTAATTCATCCTAGAGGCATTCCTTTAGTTGAAGGCCAACTTAACGATCCCTTTTGAACAAATCAAAAGGAAGAACCCGAAGAAGAGGTAAATATTTCATCACCTCTTTCAAGTTCTTTTCTTCTTCCACTTTCTATTTATTTGTTGTTTAAATTATAAAATAATAATTCCCTTATATTTTATATAATATGATGTTATTATAAATATGTTACAACCATATTCATTATTCTATCCATCCTTTGAATGACATGTCACCATACCTGTGTACGTACAACTAACCGTCTCCACGTCGTGGTGTAATTGATATTCAATAAATTATTATTCGGATTGGTATAATAATGATATGTAATTGATTTAATAATACATATAACATGATAATGTTTCTGTATATATGATATACCATCCAATTACATATTATTTTAATTTCCAAAAAAAATGATATTGTTGCTTGTGCGTATGTACGGATTACCATCTCCATGAATGCAATGAGATTCATTTCCCATCGTATCCATTAAAGACTAATTATCATTAGATGATTAAAAATAATGTTTAAATTATTAATATCATTATTAATATCAATAAGATACATCCTATCCATAACTAACATTATTTATGTAACAAAGCATATAAAGGAAAACGTATCACTTAACACCCAAAACGACGATAATACTAAGATATTATTAACAAAGAAATGTTTCAAGATCATATATGATATCATATTAATGTATATGATTCTTTTATAATTTAATAACAATTATTTTACCATTTTATAGGAGGTTAACCTACCCTCAACCAAGGAATAGTACAAGGTAAGGGTTAATTTCACAATATCTTTATTATTGGAGGTTGTTTTCACGTACGTATCTACTGGGACATATTTATTATCCATGTCCATGTTTCATAAAAGTGTTTTCAAAGGGATTATTTTTATGGGACTCTTTTAATATAACATCATTTTAAATGTCTTAAATATTTATTCTTTTAAACCTTTCAAATTAATGTCTGTGTTTTTAAAGTGGGTTATTAAGAATTTATTTATATGGACATGAATGTTATTAAAATGATAATTCCTTTCAAACGTTTCAAAGTGGTATGGGATACATTGATTCAAAAATGTCTTTAAATATCTTACTTTCTAAATTATGTGACTTTTAAATGTTTTCATGAAAAAGGGATGTTTCTCTCAAAGAGTTCTATAAATTATTTTCATCTATGTCATCATCCTTTGCTCTATTTTAAACTTGTTTGAAGTTGATACAACTATTACTTGTTGTATTGAAGGTTTTGTGATTTGATTGATTATTTATGTGTTATTTTTATACCATTCATGGTTTATGGATAAAGTATTGACATTTTGTATGCTATTTTTTATACCAATTTTTATGTTATATTTAAACCTTTTCATAGGAGGAATGCATTGGACATAGTAAGTGATGGGTAGAGCCCGCTATAGCTCCTCGATGCATCAGAAGGTCTCATGAGACAAAATATTGTCTTGGCACAAAACCTTGACAAATTATGTTTTGTATTCTAAGAACAAGGCCATGACTATGAGGTTATGAAAGTCAGGCATTATGCATTCCATCATTATGAAAGTGTCAATTGATATTATATGTGATTATTCAACTAGTAGAATATCCATGTGAGTAAGTAAATGGAATTATTTTGATTTATATTTTTCATATCATATTGAACTTTATGTTGAAAAGGCTTTTGTTTTATTTCTATACATTTCCTTAAATGTTTATGCTTATTTATGAAATTTTCCACTATATTGTTATCCTTACTGAGCATCTGATCTCAACAATTTTTATGTTTTATTTTTCAAAGGATTTGAAGAAGTATGTTATGGTTGACCTACAGGGATAGTCTATGGGATATCAGGGTTTTCCATGGAAACAATGTTGTAGTAGTTTAGTATTTTATGATGTAATGTAAACCTTATGAATGTATCTAGTACTTCTATGGCTACTAAACTAATCAGTCTTTCAAGACTTGATATTTTGTGATCATGAAAATGTTATATAATAATTCACCGACTCTGCGTAACTAAGGTTGGGGCGTTACATTCAAAACACCCAAATTTTTTAAAAGAATTTATTTTATATTTTTAGTAAAAAAAGTTAATTATTTAAAAACTATTTACCATGGGAAAAACAAAAAATGTTAAAAGTATAATCCTAGGGAAAAATGACATCAAACTTGTTTAAAACATGTGTGGAATTTGTTTTGTGGTTTTATCAAACCTAGATCACTCCAAACTCCATTATTACCAAATTATGGAGGCTTTGAACCTTGAATTGTTTAATGATATCATTTAAAATTAATGGGTTCCCTCAAAAGAGTCTTTTTGTTCACTTTTATAAAGGGATAATTAATCCCCATTATACCACACCCACTATAATGAGATGGAAATAATTAACCATCAAATTGTGTGAATATAGGTGATCCTATTTTCATGGGGAGCATAGAAAAAGTTGGCGATTGTATGGGTGATATTTAAAAAAAATTCTCGCGGAAGAATTTTTGTGGTGTGGAGGCATATGTTAGACTATAGAGGATGTGTTTGTAGCCCTGATAGATTAGGATCAGTGTGAATCCATTATAAGTATAACTTCTTTAGTTATAAATCTGTCACAATATCTATAGCATGGCTTCTAGCATTCACAATAGATTTTTCAAGGGTGTTTTTCTGTGTTTATATCATTTTTTATGGCATTAATTCATGGATCTTGGTTTTGGTGTCACCTTCTTCCTTGTATTTATAATTATGTTATGTGGTTGTTTTTTTTCTATAGTTCGTATCCTAGTTTTTATGTTATACAACATATATTACACTATGATTCTCATACATCATTTATGTTACCCCCATTGAATTACAAACAAGATCCTTAAGTCATTTCATTGTCTCATGTGAGAAAATGTTCACTCTGGTGTAGGGTATTACATCATGGAATTCTAATTTCAAAATTTCTAACATATTTAGTCTAATGACCAAAACGTTTATTAATGAAAATTCTTTTTGATGTAAATAAATGTATTATTATATAAAATGTTTATATAAAACATTTTCTCTTCTTTGGTTTTATGTTTTTGGATTTTAAAATAACATTATTAATTATTACAATTGCTAATATAGTCGTTGAGTAGTGATCACATGATTAGTATAAATATAGGGTTCTAAAAAATCCAATTTACAAAGACAAAGGTAGCGATGGCCTCATCCAATAAAATGTCTCCATACAAAGCCCAATTGCCGGTGATTAAAAAGGTTTTAGTGTCACTGGGTTTCACACTTGACCAAGCACAATTTGAGCATCAACATGTTTAGCTTGATTGAAATTTCCTACAAGAGAAGTTGAAGTTAACAGAGATTACCACATGAGCGATGTTATTCCACCCACCCCAAGAGTCTATCACCATTTTAAACTGATTACTTATATCATATGTGGTTGTTATAAGGTTTTTGGTAACAAGACCCTAGCACTATGATTATTTGCATTATGTTTTTATAAACAATAATCACTTATTTTATTAGTGTTACTTTGTAAATAGATTTTAAAGAACAAATAGTATTTTTAGTTAATATTCAATTAAGAAATATATTATGATGAATTATTGGATTTATTAATTAAATATATTTTTTATAAAATACTATTAATAAATTTATTTTTAAAGAATATAAATGATAATATAAATTTTTATAAATACAATTGTAATTTTTAATATTGTTTGAAAGCTCTTTTTGTCAAAACCCGTGAATTTATTATAAATGTTAGTTTTTTTAAAACTAAAAAATTCACATAACTAGAAAATTATTTTGATTAAATGAATATTATTTTTGGATTTAGGATGTAGAAATTATCTAATGGTGAATTGTTTGTAATTTCTGAGATAGTTGAATTTTTAGGTAAAAATTAAATATTATTTAAATATATAATATATTTTATGAAATCATAATAACCAAGTAATGATGTAATTGAATACTAAAAAAGTATATTTGGAAAATATATTTTTTACCATTAATATAATGTGATTTTATAATTGTTTGATTAATTTTACAATTCCATATTCGACCCTCCAAGACTTATAAACTATTTTAACATTTTAAAATGATTTTCATGAGAGTGTGACTTGCCTCCACATAAGAAAACAAAATATTTTAAAATGTTAAGCCATTAGTCATAAAAATAATGATTCCCCTCTACTTTGGAAAACCCCATGGGCCAAAACAATGGGAGGGTTTTTTTTTACTAGTTTAATATGTAGTGTACAAAACCTAAATAATAAAGAATTCTATTTCCTTTCTTATATATACCCTTTCAGTATCCCATTACTATTACCTCAATACCTTTAGAAGTAAACTAAATTCTACCCTAATCTCTCTATAATCCTACCAAGGCATCCCAATCTCCCACGAATCCTCTCTAAATCATTTGGGATCACATTTCCATTTAAGGGATTAACTCATTTCTCATTTTTCATCAAATTTCATTTTGTCGTTATACCCTTTTATTTTCAATTAAAAAATTTTGTGTGTGATTTCACACCTCCCCCATAATTCCCTAATTATTTTTGAATGATGAGAGACTTATTTCTCTCTCATTAATTCCTCCCATGTACACCTGTTATCATGCTGAAATTCCAACAGGGATTTCTTCATTTCTCTTTTTTTGTCCAAATTTTATTTTTTTGTTATACCCTTTTATTTTCAATTACAAATGTTGGGGTATGAATTTTCACCTCCACCATACTTTCCTCATTGTGTTTCAATGATGATAGACCTATTTCACTCTCATTAATGCCTCTCATGTACACATATTACCATGTCAAAATTCTGTAAGAAATTTCTCTCTCCTCATTTACATTTAAAAAATTATTATATATTATGATTATAAATTCTATTAAATATATTGGGATATTATCTTCCATGACCACATTACTGTCAATTTCATGTATAAAGGATGAGATTCCCATTTATCTCCCCTCAAACCATTTTAAAATTTCTATTTGATGTCATTATGCTGCCGAGGTTACACAAAACATTCCCATGCCCAAATCATCAAGTAAGTGAATACCATATCCATTTCACTATCAAAGGTATTCACCTTTATCAACATGTACTTGTTGATTGAGGACATAAATTTATTTATTCCACCTCTTTTATCCATGGAATAAATTATAATGTTTAATGAATCTTGGTCGTATGATCCATGTGGCACACTTATGAATGAAATTAAATATTTATAAAGGGTGCACCCTAAAAGAGATCCAATGCATTGTGTAATGATTACTATCATGATATGCGATGTGAAATGAGGGTTTACTCATTATAATTCATTTGAAATTAGTTTTTTCTCACGCTAATGCATGTGCAATGAGGGTTTACTAATTCTCCATGTGCAATGATCTCTGGCTCATACTAATATCTTGTTAAATGTTGTTGACACATTTCCATGTTATGATAATCATCCTATATCATTACTTAATGTTCATGTTTCTATTTTTCTCCATGTATATTCTTATTTTATAACATGTACAATATTCTTCATGTTATTCCTTTTTTAATCCTTACTGGGCTTTTTAGGTCACCCTTTTCATATGCAAGTCCTTAGGTTGTCCCATGAAATTCTAGGTACGAAGGAATATTGTGGTCATGTAAAAGATGTTTTCAATAAAATATCATATTTTATGTTCTAAGTTGTTATGTAATGTTCATAATTTCCCAATACCCTTGGACTCTCAATCCTCAGAGTTTTATTAATTGAAGTTTTATGTAATAAATCATGATTAAGTGTGTAGTAAAGAGAAGGGTTGTTATAGTTGGTATCAAAAGATTTATTTAGTTATTTTTGGGATTCAGTTTATAAAACCCTATTGAAATACATAGGGATATGACAAAGCATAATGAAAAAATACTTTAGTTTTGGTGAGTATAGAGTTTGTTTTCTATTAGGTAAACACATCCTTGTCTGGATACAAACAAGAAGAGGCGGCTCTGGCATAGATGTATCTAGGGGTAAAACCTGAAAACACCACATTAAGCTAGACTCGAATAGAAACTAGTGCACAGTAATGGGCCATGCTTTACTCTTGGTTATGATACTCATGGAGGATATGCTTTGGTAAATTCATAAGATTAGAATGAAACATTATTATGGGAATAAAAAAATTATCTTATGAATATATTTTGGGAAGTAGATCATGGATAACATAGATTGAAGAATATAAATTCATAAGTTCAAGAAATAGATTTAATTTATAATTTATTACTTTTTTCATTTGATTCACCTTTATGTTTTACACCTATGATTCATTTTGTTCCAGCCAATAGCTGGTAATATGAGGACTCAGGATAATAACCGATGTGAATATAATTGTGATGACTGCTCTTATGAGATTCCCAACCCAATGAGAGCAGGAATCATGAAATTGTTCATGATAATATATTAGTTAACTCATGTTTTGAATAGAAAAAATGGGTCAAGTGGAACATTAAACTCCACCTAAGAAAGAACAAGCCACAATGAAGAGTTTCATGAGAAAAGGGCTCTTAATTTTAATGGATCATTTGATCCCTCAATCATAGAATAAAGGATCAACTCCATTGGGGAGATCTTCTCTATCCTTCAATTCTATAAACAAGAGAAGGTATTTCTGGATGCTTATTGTATGGTGGGTGAATCAGATCAATGGTGGACATTGATAAAAATATGCATCATGAGGGGGATATTGAGGCATTGGAATGGAAGTATTTTAGGAAAAAAAACATTTGATAAATATTTTTCTTGTACACTCTACCATAACATGGAAAGGGACTTCATTTCTCTTAAGAAAAAGGATGATGAATCCATCGGATCGTATAAGAAAAATTTCACAAGGCTTGCACGATATGCCTCCAACATTGATGTAAACCCTATAATTTAAGGTTGACTTCTTCTTTGGTGGGAGAAAACCTAGCCTATGGAAATCCCTAACGATCTGTGACTTCACGATCTATGTGTAAATTGTTTGATTTGCCCTCAATGTTGAAATGGAGATCAGAGAATCTCAGGGATATCATGAGGATAAGAAGTATAAGGGGGATTTAATTTTGTATATCCGATAGATATATCCAATGGTGCGAATAAATGTCAGCACCCTACTTTTTAAAAGTGTGGAAAAAAGCACTGTGAAAAAATTTCCTGAAGGAGATGAGGAAATTCGTTATGTATGAAATAGAAGGGTACCTGACCATTATCTTTCAGCAAGAAAAAGCCCACTATTGCGACGGAGGATTGGAACTCTCTGTCTGAATCTCAATGCATTGTTAATTTCTTAAACTGTAAATAACCAGGGCAATTTGCAAACCAGTTCCCTAATAAAAGGGTTTTTGGTGGAAACCATCAATATTCATGGCAGCAAGTGAGATCTTTTCCATCACTACCATAGATAAAAACTACAAAATTGATGTGGTGATTGGTACATAAGTTATTTATTCATGAATAGTGAACATAATTCTTTATTCTTGTTCTAAAAATTATTTAATATCTATAATGATTAGTAGAACAATCCCAACACCACCAAAAATCATGGAAGTAAAGATGTTAATGAGAATGAAAAATGGGGAAATCATTGCAACCCATGAATATAATTCCTTCCCTATCACAATTTTTGGTTTGAACTTCTAGTCGATCCCCTTCATACTCCCTCTGGGGGAATTTGTTGTAATTCATGGCATGGGTTGGCTTTCCCTGTATAGAGCCAAAATAAATTTACATGAAAGGCAAATCACTCTCCATATGGAAAATTGACCCCTGATTCTATACATGGGAAAAGAGGATGATGAATCTTCATTATCACTATCAACCTAAATGTGGATATTACTACCTTATGAGCACACATATCTTGCTCAGATGATTTGGTCTAAGGAAAAAACCATTCTTGAAGACATTCCAATTATGAGGGAAATCACTGATGTGTTTCCCAAGGAATTTCTTGGTCTTCCTCATAAAAGAGATGTTTAATTCTCGATTGATGTTATACATGGGGTGTTTCCAATATCCAAGAAATTGTATAGAATGGATTTTGTGGAGGTTGATGAGTTAAACAAACAACTATAAGAGAATCTAGATAGAGGTTTTATATTCCCATGTGCTTTACTATGGGGTTCACGAGTCCAATTCCCCAAGAAGAAGGATGATTCAATGCGCCATTGCATTGATTATCTTCAGCCCAATAAAATCACAATAAATAACAAGTATCTTCTACCCCAAATTGATGACTTGTTTGATCAGATATGTGGAGAAAAATACTTATCAAATTTGTAATTATAGTCATGATATTACCAAGTATGGTTGAAGATGGAAGATATCCTCGAGACTGCATTTTGTACAAGGGTATGACACTATTAATTCATAGTAATTCATTTTCGACTCACTAATTCTCCAAAAATCTTCGTGCAATTAAAGAATAGAGTCTTTATAGATTACCATGAAAAATTATTTGTAGTATTTATAGATGATATTATAATATACTCCAAAGCCAAGGAGGAGCATGAGATGTATCTAAGAATTTTACTATATACCCTTTGAAAGAAGAATATATATATACAAAGTACATCAAGTCTGAGTTCTGGTTGAAGTAAGTCTCATTCATGGGTCATATATTCACTAGAAATGGGATATCTATGGATTCCTCCAAGATAACTAAAATTGATGGATAGAAAAGGCCAACACTAGTGACTTATATCCTTACCTTCTAGAGGTAAACTATATATTATCACTGATTTTTGAGAAATTTATCACGATTTTCAAACCCTCTTACCAAGATAATTGAGAAGGGAGTCAAGATTTATTGGGGTGATGAATGTGAAGATAGCTTCATGGAGTTGAAAATGAGCCTTATCATTGTGCCCATGCTCACACTACCCAAAAGTGGAGAAATTTTCGTGGTATTCAGTGATGCTTTTAAGAAGTGCATGGGCTGTGTTTTGATGAAAAATAAAAAATTCATTTCTTTGGCTTGAAGGAAATAGGATGTTCATGAGAAAAAATATCTAACACATGATTTGGAGTTGGCTTCAGTAATATTTTTTTTGAAAATTTGGTGGGATTACATCTTTGGGGAGATGTGTGAAATATACATGGATCAAAAAAGCTACAAGTATATATTCACACAGAAATATTTGAACATGTTCCAACAAATATGGTTAGATCTGATCATAGACTATGACTACTCAATTCATTACCACCCAAGGTAATCAAACAATATGGTGGATGCTCTAGGTAGAATGTACCCACAATTTATATCAATCATTAGAATTAAAAAGGATCAAATGTTCTTATATTTGAATAATATGGACATGGGAATCATAATTAATGGAACATCATCAATCCTTTCACAAATGATTTCTCAATCATATCTTTTAGAAAGGTTAAAGGATTCTCAAAAGAGTGATGTGAGAATTTAGAAAATATGGAAACTATATGAAAATGGAAATACGTGGAGTTCAATGTTAATGTATAAAGAATTTTTAGATTTTGTTCATGACTATGTCTTCCATAAATCTAGGATTAAAAGAAATAACATTTGGATGATGCACATAGTTCGAATTTCACCATTCAGCCAGGATAAAAAAGATATATCATGGTCATCAAGATCATTATTGGTGGGATAACATGAAGTTAGAGATCACTGAGTATAAATGAATGTGCCTGGTATGTCAGCAACTGAAGGCTCAGAGGCAGAATTCTAAGGGTATGATGCAACGTTACCCATACCAACAACCAAATGGGAGAACATCACCATGGATTTTTCCACCAGACTTCTGAATACATCCAAAGGAAATAATGATATCTGGGTTATTGTGGATCATCTTACAAAGACTGCACAGTTAATTGTAATTCTGTATAATATCTCATTGGATCAACAGGAATAGATATACATAAGATATGTGGAAGGTCTGCATGGAGTACCACAATCTATTGTATTTCATTGAGATCCATGATTCACATCTATGTTCTGGAGGAGTCTCCAACACACTCTAAATATTTAGCTGAACATCAGTACGGCTTATCATCCTCAAACTGATGGCCAATTCGAGTGGACTATCCAAAAACTTGAGGATATTTTTAGAGAATGATTAGTGGACATGAAAGTAGGATGGGATCAACATCTACATCAGGTTGAGTTCTCTTACAAAAAAATTTTCCACTCACAAATCCAAATGGCTTCTTATGAATCCCTTTATGGGAAGAGGTGTTGAACACCAACATGTTGGAATGATGTTGGGGAGAGAAATATACTAGGTCCAAAAGTAGTTGAAGAAATTTCAGAGAAGGTTAAGACTATCCAACAGCACATTAAAGCTACTCAATGTTGACAGAAGAGCTATGGTGATAACCATTGACGAGACCAAGAGTTTGATGTTGGAAATATGGTATTCGTCCACATATCACTATAGAATAGGGTTATGAGATTTTGGAAGAAGGGAAATAATAGCACAAGGTACATCAGGCTTTTTGATATCCTTGATCGCATTCGATCAGTGATCAATCGACTAGCACTCCCACTGAACATATCTCAAGTACATGATGTATTCCATGAATCACTAATGAGGAAGTACTTACCATACCCATCACATGTACTCAATCCAGATGTGGTACCATTGAGGAATGACTTCTCTTATGAAGAGAAGCTTGTGGATATCATAGATTTTAGGGGGAAATGTTCTTTGAAATCAGACAATTCCTTTAGTCAAGGTTTTTTGGAAAAACCACAAGTTCGAAGAAGAAGCATGGGAGTCAAATGAAGTGATGAAGCATAGTAACCCAAATTTGTTTCAGTGTGGTAAAACGAAATTTTGAGGGTGATATTTTTTAAGGTGGGAATATTGTAATGAACCAAAATTTTATTAAGGAAAATTCTATTGATTTGATTAAATTTATTATTATGTGAAAGGGTTATATAAGACATATCCACTTCCTTGGTTTTATGTTTTTCGATTTTAAAATACTATTATGAATTATTTCCATTGATTAATATAGCTATTGAACAGTGATAACATTATTAGTATAAATATAGTGCTTTAACAAATTCAATTTCCTCGGAAAAAGGAAGTGATAGCCTCATCCAGTAAAAATTCTCCATACGAAGCCCACTAATCGGTGCTTAGAAAGGAGTTATCATCATTGGGATTCACTCTTGACCAAGCCCAATCTATACTTGAACAGGTTAAGCTTGAATGGAATCACCTACAGAGGATGTGGAAGTTTATAGAGATTACCACCTAAGAATGTTATCCGAGATACCCCAAGAGTCTATCACCATGGCACACCTTACCCTTAGTTCTTATGCTGGTGTTACAAGGGGTTATGTAACAATACCATAGAAATTTGAATATTTTCATTATTTTTTTATAAAGAATATACATTCATTTTACTATTGTTAGTTTGTAAACAGTCTTCAAACCACAAATAGTTTTTTAGTTAATATTCAATTAAGAAATTTATTTTGATGAATTAATGGATTTTTTTATTTAAATAATATTTTAATAATATATTATTACTAAATTAATTTTTATTAAATATAAATGATCATATATTTTTTATGAATATAATTTTATTTTTTATTAATGTTTGGAATCTGTTTTTGTCAAAAACCATAAATTTATTATAATTGACAGTTTATTAAATCTAAAAATGCATATATTTAGAAAATTATTTAGATAAAATAAATATTATTTTTGGAATCAGGACATGAAAATTACCTAATAGTGAATTTTTCATAATTTTCGGATGCAGTAGAATTTTGAAGGAAAAATTAATTAACATTTAAATATATAATATGTTTTATAACCTCATAATGACCCAATAATGATTTAATAAAATACCATAAAAATTATATTCAACCAATATATGTTTTAACTTTAATATAATGTAATTTTATATTTTTTTTATCAAATTTACAATGCCATAGTAGACCCTACAATACTTATAAACTATTTTAACATTTTAAAATGATTTCCTTGAGAGTGAGACTCACCTCCACATATGAAAGACTAATATTTTAATAAGTATGGAAATTTAAATTATAAAAAAAATATCATCTACTCTACATTGGACAAAACCATGGGAAAAGGCCATGGGATGGTTTGATGTTTTGATTACATTAATATGTAGTGTCCAAAACCTAAATAATAACGAGTTCCCTCTTCTTTCATTTATAAACCAATAAATATCCCATTAATCTTCACTGAAAACCTTTGGAGATCGACCAAAATCTTAAATAATCTCTCTATAATCCTCCCAAGGCACCCCAAACCCCCCAAAATCCTCTCTCAAGCCTCTCCCCAGCCTTTGGCATCACACATCCAAGTAAGGGATTTATTCCTTTATCATTTTTGTCCAAATTTCATTATGTTGTTATACACTTTTATTTTCATTTTAAACTATTTCGGTTTGATTTTGAACCTCCTCCATATATCCATACTAATGTTTTAATAATGAGAGACATATTTTACTCTCATTAATACCTCACATGTACACCTATTATCATGCTGAAATTCTGTAGGGATTTTCTTATTTTATATTTTTTTGTCTTAATTTATTTATGTTGTGATACACTTTTATTTTCAATTAAAAAATTTGGGGTATGATTTTTCACCACCACTATACATACCTCCTTATGTTTTAATGCTGACAGACCAATTTCTCCCTCATTAATATCTCCTAGGTTTACCAGTTACCATGCAGAAATTTTATAAGGAATTTATCTATCCTCATTTACATTCAAGAAATTCTTTAATATTATGTATCTAAATTCTATTACATATGTTGGTATGTTATTTTCCATGACCCATTACTATTCATTTCATGGTTAAATGATGATAGACCCCTTTCTCTCTCATCAACCCATTTTACGATTTCCATTTGACGCTGTTATTCTGCTAAAGATACACCAATCTTTCCCATGCCAAAATCATCATGTAACTGAATACCATACCCATTTCTCTATCAAGGGTATTCACCTTTATGAACTTTTATTAATTAATTACTTACTTCAATTTATTTATTCCACATATCTTATTCTTATAATAAATTATTATATTTATCAAATCCATGTTGTATGATATTTATGACACACTTATACATGAAATGAAATGTTTATAAATGGTGTCCCTTGATAGCACTTCAATGCATTGGGTGAAGAATACTATCATGATAAGCCTTGTAAAATTATGGTTTACTCATTCTAATTCATGTTCAATTATTGTTTAATCATGCTAATGCATGTGAATGCGGGTTTACTCATGCTCTATGTGTAATGAGCCTAGGATCATGCTAATATAAAGTTAAATGTTTTTGTGACATTTGCATGTTATGATAATTATGCTATATCATGCCTTTATGTTCATTTTTTTTCTCCATTGATATGCCAATTTCCTAAAATTTACTGTATTCTTTATGTTATGCCTTGTTTACTCTGTTACTGGTCTTTATAGCTCACCCTTTTCTTATGCATGTCCTTAGATTATCCCATGCAATGCTAGGTATGAAAGAATGTTGTGGTCATGTAAATTAAGATTTCCATAAAGATATTGTGTTTTATGTTCTAATTTTTTATGTAATGATTATAGTTTATCAAGAAACTATACCTCTCGATCCTCAGAGTTTTAATAAGTTCACTTTTATGTAATAAATCATGTTTAAGTGTGTAATAAAGTGAAGGGTTATTTTATTTAGGACCGCTAATAACCATATGTTCATCTTGTATTTTCTCACAATTTTATTGAAAAATACTTGGTTATTTGAGTAGTCCTTTCACCCTCACCATGATGGATTGGATTCATGGAATATGAAGATTAATCTTTGGAAAATATAATGTGATTCCTTGGATTTCATCTCAATTTTTATTTGTTCTCCATTACATGGAAGGTTTTTATTTAGGATATGGGTGGTTTTGGTGATGTGGTTGTTCAATATTGAGAACATGTGTTGTTTAATATTTTTTAGATCCATACTTCTTTTGATATTGACTACGAGGTTGTCCATTATTCATTCCAACCTTGAAAAGTTATATGAAATGTTATATTTGTTAAAGGGGATCCTCATTCTCTCCCTTTTTAAGGGTATGCATAATGATTGCATGTTTTTGGAATAAAATGGGAATATATTACGGAATTAATTAACAATGATAATGAATTTGTTAATCTAAAATTGGTTGGAATGATGAGTAATCAAATGTGTTTATTTTTTTATTTAATATATTGTTATGATAATTACATGATTCTGTTGAAAAAAGGATGATTTATGTGAACCTTTTTTGTGCAGTTATTACTATGAATTATGAGACCCATGTTGTAGTTTTTTATTGATCTCACCATAGATGAAAAAGGATAATCATATATATAGGGTTAATGAAATAATTTCCCAAGAAATTTAAAATTGTGTGATAATAAAAAATCTAAAGAAAATATGATGTAATGAAATACCATGAACTAAAATTGTGGCAGATAAGAAAGATGAAATGTGATGAAATGTTTTAATGTTATTTTTTTTGTTTTATCATGTTATTGTGGGGATATAATGGGGATTTTATCAATGATGGTGAGAATATGATTTGAAGTCTAATTTGGTGTCTATGAGACCATGTTTATATGGAATTAAATGGGATGGGGGTGATGTGAAATGTTTGACTTATGATGTTATTATTATGAAATTATTTTAGGAAATATGTTCAGGTTGTTGTGATGTACTGGTATATTATGTGATTTGGTCTTATATTGTGTTGGTTAGAAAATTTGTGGCATGGAGTGGTTGTGTTAAATTCTCAGTTATCCTTGAAATGGAATTTAAATGTTAAAGTTTAAATATCACAAGATGGATTTAATTATGCCTGAATGAAATGAATGTATTGTAATTAGATTATATTATTTTTAAATTAAAATTTTCAGAAATTTTAATTTGATATGGAGTGGATTAATAAATTAGAGTTATTGGAAAATCATTTTTTTGGAAATTTTTGTACATGAAAGAGGAAAGTGGGTTTTTGTGTCATGTTAATGAATATTTTTTGGTGTGATGCATTAGTGGTTTCTATAGAATTTGGACATGGATTTAACATGTTTTAGTTCTATTGTGAGAGAAGTAAGTGCTATTTTTATGAACCCACAAGATAGTATTATGCGTTAACTATTTATTTTATATTGGATTATATTTATATACATGCTCTACCCTATTTGGAAAACATTAAAAATACCAACATGTTTTGTGTTCTGGGGATTTTCTTTAAAAACCATGATGGTGGTGAATGGGATGGTAGTTACCCCCTCTACCCTTATCTTCATTCATCATTTGTAATTAGGATAGTTTGGTGTTGGAGAGCACCCATTTATGAGATTCTGGTGTTATAGATAACCCATTGAATACGAGGATATGATATTTTGTAGGTGTCATTCATGGTAGGAGGAGTGAATACAGTTTATATTTTTCAAATTAATGATTCCCAAATGCTCTATATACAAGATATGGTTATATGGATGAGGTTGTGATGTGATGAGACTGTTATGTGTTATGATAACCTATGTGAACAATATATTGTATACCATGATAGCGTTTGGTATGTAGAGATCTATCCAGACCCATATCAGATATGGATAGATATGTGAGGAGACATGGATGGAAGGTATAGGAGGATATGTACTTTGGTGTTGGGGAATGATAGTGGAATATCAATTGGGAAGACATTGTGGGGTGAATTTGTTTTACTTTTCTTTCATACTATGTTACTACATTGGATACATTATTTTTTGGGTGTTACATAGTGAGTTTGGGCGTGGATTATTTGACCTATTTATGTTTTAGTTGGTTATATTGTCTAATTATTGGTGCATTATTATATGTTTTTCACATGTGCAAGTGATACATTCGGTATAGTCTTACTTATTATTCATGTTATGTTGACCAAAAATATATATATATGGTTTTATGTTTCCATGTGGATTTCAAGGACTGAGATGAAGTTTACTATCATGGACATTGGAGCAGTAGTTGAGTCTCTATTATAAAAATTGTCTTTTGGGTATTCACATTTAATATTTAATGGTTATTATTCATATTGTTTTTTTTATTTTGGGATAGTTTGGTTAATATTATATATTACGTAATGGAGTTTCTTGGTGGTTTATTTCTATGATATCATGATCTATATTATCATTGATTTTAATGCCTTCCATATGTGAGATTTTCATTCACACGGTTATAGTATCCTACTTGGGGCCTACTAGATGTATGAATGAGTATTTATTTTTATCTTCCATTATATGAATCCAAGGGGGGATTCTTTGGGTATAGGGGGCCATAAAATATTGGAATCAAAAGATTATGTTAAGAGATAATATGTAGATTGGGGATACTAACAGGTGAATATTGATTTGGTGTGTAGGAAAATGGTATCATTGGATCTTGGTTCTTGATATAGATATGAGAGTCTAACTATGAAAAATGATTTTATGGACCACTGTGATATAAGATAAGGACCTTGATTATACAAAATAACCATGTGAAGTAGTCCCATTTAAAATGTAGGTAACTAAGAAAGGGAAATGAATAATGATTGTTTTTATCCAGTTAAAAATTAGGCAATTTTCAGAAATTGAAATTATTTTTATTAAATATACCCGAATAAAACGTCCATTCTACTAGGATTAGGGTTTCTAATTTCCCTTTTTTAAGAATGTATCTTGGTCATCATCCTTGTGTAGCTCAAGTAGTAATTTTTCGATTGGATGGTCTGTTTGATCATCAACAGATTAACTCAAAATAAGATGATGTTTCATAGAAAAGGGCATTGTGTTATATTAATTAATATTCTTCCAAAAATTACTAAGAGATCATCTACAATTTCATGATAATGTGTTTATTGGAAATCATTTATCGCATTCATCCTTTTTGGATATCCATGGGATTATTGGGTTTCATTAGTAGTAAGACATATGCAGGGAGCTATGAATTAGTGGATTATGATGTATTGTAGTGATCAGACGTAGAAAAAGGTGTCATGGTATTATTTTTTGAATAAGTTCATGTGTGAATAACAATTATCAATAATGATGGTGGAAATAAGAAATTATTTTTTCTCCCTTTAGAAGAGGATGCTATCTTTGTTGGATATTAGGGGAATGTTCCTGGACTACTAGCTTTTTTCTACCGATTTCATTCAAGATGTAGAATCTAGAGTTTAGTTTTTGGTGTATAGGTATTGAAGAAAATTAAAATATATAGTCCACCCATTTATCGTTATTAAGTATTTAAATATTAAGAAAAATCTATAGGATATTGATAAGATTTTTTAACAGCGGGAGACACTTGATAGGGTTTCCACTGAGGAATCGTGAGGATTAGGAATTCAAGAAGTGGATAATATATGTTTAGACTATCAGGGTTCGAAATAGTGGGAAATCGAACTTTAAAAATCTTTTCACATCAATTTGGGTCTGATGTCTCTTGGGAATCTATCTAGAGATTTTTTTTCCTGACATTCATATGGGGTCATGCCCACAAGATGTATCAATGTATGATTTCTTAGGGAGTTCAGTATCAAATGAGATGTTATGCCCCATTTTAGAACCAAAAAATATTCAACTCTAAAGCTATATTAGCAGCACTATTTTACAACATTCATGCCACCAAAAATGGAATTGGATTTTATGAGGTGAAGGGTAGATGGAGTTGGTAGAGTTAACCCTTTTAATAGTCCTCATCCTCAATGACATAGGTTAGGGATTAGTTAATGAGGCTATTAGATAAGATTAATAGGATTTGGGTTTGGGAAGATACTTGTGATAGAGGTTCCATCATTATAAATCCAAGATGAGATATGATGTTTTATTATTTTATTATCTACCCTATTATAATCTATGTTTGATTAATGTTCCTCAAATTAAATTATTACACTTTTTTGGTAAATGATTTCAGATAGGAGGTGGAGATACATATTTTCCATTATATTATATAAGGTAGTTAGAGATTATAGTGCTTTGTTTGATGGGTGTTGGAGAAGTAGACTACTTACGGGGAATCACTAGTAATTCTGTGATTTTGTCTTGCTATAGATGGAACTATATTATGTCTTTATTAGAATGGATTGATTCAATATAGTGTACGAATTCATCAATTTCTTCCTGAGTAATAATTAATTTTCTAATTTATAGGTCCAATGATTGGTATTAAATGCTTAGAAGAGTAATTAGAGGGGTGGAAAGAACGTGTACAAATTTTATCTTTATAATCAGAGTTCTTAAAAGATGCTCATAAATTGTAATTTCTATGGGTTGTGGAATAGTTTTTTGATGTCTTCCTGGATGATATTATAATACTACTACCTGAATGTGATGACCTATTTGGAATATTGTTTCAACATGGTGCATATATGATTTCGATAAACCACTACAAAATGGTACATATGGAGATGTGTGAGTCGAGACTATCGGATGATGATCTGATGTGGAGGTTTTTTTTCATAGACCAGTGTTTCTATATGGGATTATCTACTATCACTCTACAAAAGAGGTTTATGGTAGTCTGTGTTTGAGTTTAATATAATAGAATTTAATTATGGTGATGATCATGAATTGTTACCCACTTCTGAGGATTATTTATTTTTTGACCAGATAATGGGATCAAGTTTGTTTTCATAGATTTAATTTTCGATGGGATATCATTAGATGAGCATCAAAAATGAGGATATTCTAATGGATTATTTTAGGGATAGTTATATATATATTATGTTCATCCTCATTCCCTTTAATTTCATGGTCACAATATCTATCATCATAGGGATCATAAACACTCTTTTATATGAGTTCCTGAAAATGATCATGGTCATGTTCATCAGTAACATAATGATTGAAATAAATTCATAGTAGGATTATACCAATCATCATAGATAATTAACTTAGCATTATCGATAGTATCAACTATATGTAATGTTTTATAAGTGATTTTTTATGTGAGTGGTGAGTTTACTTGGTCATAATATGTCTTATTAGGGTGATTGTGGCAGAAAGTTATAGTTTCTTTGGACTTACATGCAATAAATAGAGGTCATTATTTTATTTATCTAGGATTAAAAACTTTTTAACATATTTTAAAATAATAAATAAGGATTTAGTCTAGTATAATCAGGGTCAGGTGGTGTTTGGATACCTTAAATAGAGAATGGTTAGTTCCCAAAATCTTATGTTTCATGAGTGTAAGGGAGGTGTTTGATGTTATCTGTGAAGCATCACACCGGGATTGGGAAGATTCTTGATGTAATGGAGGTTTCATGGGGAATTTATGAGAGAGTTCATGAGCGCATGGTGGATTGGTAGTTAAAATGTATGTGGGGGAATATTTGGGAGCATAGAGGTCTAGATTACACTGTAAAAGAGGTTTCTGCAGTATGGAGAGATGAGTTATGGATAAGAGCCCTATTATGTTCTTTTTTTGTGGTTCATACATTTTCATTATAGTTTTCAGATGATTATAGGTTATATTATAGTGTCCTAGGGGAGGATTATTTTTCTTTGCTTCAACAATATCAAGGTTGTTTTCCTATGGAACTGGGATATGGAATGGACTTCATCATTATAATTAAAATTCTATGTAGTGGTTCTTCCTTGTACTATTGTACATATCAATTTCATTACTCAAACAAGGTATTAATAATCACCATTATAGTGTGATCCCTTCTCTTACGCCATAGATTTTTCCTATGAAAGAACCACTATGGAATGTTGTATAGTGTTTCATTTTGTCCTTAAAATTTAAAAAATTATTATAAATTGCAAACACCCTTTAAACACTATTTTACTCCATTCATTTTCCTTGATTCGTAGGTGACTCCTATGCTATGTCAGGAGAAATTTCTCCCTATCCTTGTGTTATTTGAGTATTGGAATCTAGTGATTGATGATTATAGATTCTAATGAGAATCCTATATTTTCATTCTTATATTTCACCTATTATATTTTACAAATATGGTTATCATTAGTGATATTGATCGATTGGGTGATGTGGGGGATGTAGAATGATAGGGGTGTCTTATTCTATAGTTTTCTTCCATATTTGTTTTAATATTCTGTATAAGGACAATCATTCTTTATTAAATTAGTGAAAAATGATTTGGAATGATTTTTTAGTTATGGGATCCTTTTGCTCAAACTTTTTAAAAATAAGTATGGGGATTTCATGTTTTAACACTAAATTTTTGAATATTAAAGGACTTTATAATTGCTATAAAGAATGGTTTTAACTATAATTGAGTTGAATGACCTGTAATCGCATGCATATTATGGAATCCTGTCTTTTTATTTTATATGTTTTCATTACATTTTACAAAAAGAGGATCCTTAAAGTCTAGTGTCTTGGGAATTAAGAAAATAATACATCAAAAAACAATATACTAATCCAATTGTAGATATTATTGAAAATTTATTCCTAAGTACAATTACGACATATCATAACCTGGATTCATACATCAAAGGAAAGGGTGATTAGAAGGCCTCATGAGGAAAATAAGTGAAACCTTTTACAAGGGAACTTGAGAGATATCAATAAGAACATGAATAATATTGTAAAGGAATGATAAAGAGGCATATAATAGGAATAAAAACCTGAATAAAAACTTTAAAATTTGGCTACAATATTTAATTTATACATTCATGAAAATATCACAAAGGTCCATCCCCATGGTTTCATAAACATTACCATGGTTATTCACCAAGGTATCGTAAAACATGTCATCTCTAGAGATTAAATTTATTAGCCAATGCATTGAGTGATATTTGGGTGAACAATTAATAGGTATTTATTTTCATCTTATACAAATATATCATAATCAAAAATTTCATAAATAACCCACAGAGAATAAATGTAATGGGTTTTATTTGAAAATTGGGACGTTTTCAAGAGTGTTTAAAAACATGATTTTTCTGTCATTTTAAACCCAGGAAAGGGATGAGGGTTTCATGTATGTCAATTCAAAAATAAAATATATCTGTTTTTTATTTTTGAATACCCCTAGAAGAATAATTTGTTTGGGTACTCACATAAATACAATAAGATAATTTCTTTAGAAAAAAGAGATAGATTTGGAGACAAAATATCTGCAGCATAATGACAATGCAACATGGTTTTATAAAACATTAAAAAGATATTAGACAAGGGTCAAACACTCATAAATAAATCATAATACTGTATAAGGATAGAATAAAATGTAAATAATATCATGTTAGGGATATTTCAATGACATACCACATGAAAATGAAATTTGAAAGAAAAGAGAAGACACCATTTCTTTTAGGAAAATTCGACAGCCTAATGGTGTCACATAAAAATTTAGAAAAACATTTGATGAGAGTGGAAAAGGTATCTAATCATTTGGGAATAAATGAATATAAAAAAGGATGTCTAAGAATATACCCCCACATAATAAAATGTAAACTATAAGACACAACATAAAGGAATTCATGACTAAAAAGGGGAGGGTGAAAGGTTCCCTTACTTTGAAGAGTAACTTTGAAAACATGAATGTTGGGACCTTGGGGGATTGAGGGCACCATGGGAGATAAAAAAACCATATATTCATTGAGGAAGAATTTGGAATGAATGTAACAAAGTAATGAGTTGGTATTTATTTCAAAAAGATAACACAAGCTAACTAAGGCCTCATTATATAGAACCTTATAACACCGACATATAACCTAAGAGTAAGGTGTGCAATGGAAATAGAATCGTTGGGCGGCTCAAAAAACATTGCCCAAGTGGTGATTTATATCAACTTTATGTTCTCCAGTAAGTGATTCATTCATGATTAATGTGTTGGAGTTCATCTTGGACTTGGTCTAGTGCAAAGCTCAGTGATGCTACCTTCTTCCCAAGCTTTGATAGATGGGCTTCATTTGGCCCGAGTCTGCTGGATGAGGACATCGAATATTCATTTTGTATTAATTAACCATCATCATTTTTATTTATAAACAATAATAATAAGATTGAGTGTATAGTTTCCAACAGTCATATTGACCAACAGTCCTATTGACCAACTTTCATATAACAGTCAAAACCCAACTATCTCATTTTAATTATACTCACTTCATTAATTGAAGTATATAGTTTTGTTGAATATAAAACAAAATAACACAAAAAATCAGGAAACAAATATTATTCAAATATTCGGGTCATTAAATCCCCCCTTATGAAATTCCATCCCTGAAAATTCAACTTCTTCCCTAATAAGAGAAAAGGTTTTGGTACTTCTATCACATAGAATCCTCTGGTTACCATGTTGCTTATTCACATTTTTTATTTCTCCATAACACCTTTTAAAGAAATGTATACTCTTTTGCATAGAACCTTGTCTATACAATCCAAGGTCTACACCGGCTGCTCCTCATAAGAGTGGTCATGTTCTTGTTGTACCACCTTTGTATTTAGTACATGTGAAGGGTTAGGTAAGTAATTCCTTAAAAAGGATACATGAAAGTTATCATGAACATGGGATAGAATTCGGGGAAGTGAAACCCGATAGGCCACTACTCCTGAACGATCAAGGATTTCATAGGGGGAAATGTACCTAGGGATGAGCTTCCCTTTCTTCCCAAACACCATGAATCTCTTCATAGGTGAAATTAAATGAAATAATTAGTCACCAACATCAAACTCCAAGTCCCTTCCATGATTGTCGACAATGCTATTTTGATGATTTTAAGTATCCTAAATGTGTTTCTGGATGGAATGAACCTTTTCTATCATCTCTTTATCATGTTCAGGCCCAAGAATATTTCTCTATCCAGCATCATCCCAACAAGTAGGAGTTCTACATCGCATCCCATATAAATCTTCATATGGTGTCATTTGAATGCTCTAGTGTAAACTGTTTTTGTAAGAAAACTCAACAAATGAAAGATATTAAGCTCGTAATCCTTTAAATTCCATTGATCATGTACTCATCTTTTCCTTGAGTATATTAATAGTAATTTTAGATTGGCCATCATTCTGGGGGTGATAGGACATTCTGAAATTCAATTCAATACTCAAAGAATGGTGAATACTTCTCTAGAATTTTTATGTGAACCTTGGATCATGATCAGATATGATATAAAGTGGAACTCCTTAAAACCTTATAACATCCTTCATATAAATAATGAAAATTTGATAAAGAGAGTAATATTCCTGAATAGTGATTAAATGGGACGTCTTGGTGAGGCAGTCCACAATAACCCATATCGTGTTGATTCCTTTGGATGTTCTCAGGAGACTAGTGACAAAGTCCATAGTGATATTGTCCCACTTCCATGCTGTTATGGGTAGGGGTTTCAATACCCATTTAGGAAGTTGTCTCTCTACCTTCACTCAATGCCATACTAGACACCTTGTAGTGTAGTCATCAATCTCCCATTTCATATTATTCCACCAATAATGATCACAGATGTCTCTATAAACTTTGGTACTTCAAGGATGTATAGAAAATATAGATATACAAGTTTCATCCATAAGATCCTTCTTTATTTCCAAAATATATGGAACACATATTCTTGTATGAAATTTCATTACTCTTTCTTGATCAATATTGAACCCAAAAAAATTCACATCCTTCACAGCCACAAAGTACTTTTTAATAATGAATTCTCTTTCTCAGTTTTCTTGATCTTCTCTAGTAATGATGGTTGATAAATAATTTGGGTTATGGTTGTTGATTTCCCTAACCTTATAATTCCCATGTCCATCTTTACTAGGTCATTGATCAAAGGATATCATTGAATCCTCATCATGGAAAGAACAGCTGGGTCATTCCTCCTTAATTAATCAGTGACTTTGTTTTCTCTTCTGGGATGACAATGAATCGAACCATCATAGTGTTTTCGAAAATCCATCTATATATTTTGTCTCATGTTCAATTCCTTTTGTGTGAAAACATACTTAAAACATTGATGTTCCACATATATATCACATTTCTCCCCATAAAGATAGTGCCTCCATAACCTCAAAGAAAAAAATGACTGCAACTAGCTCTAGATCATGCATTGGAATGTTCTGCTCATGTGTCTTCAACTATCGATATGCATAAGAGATGACATTGTCTTCTTTTATAAGGATTCAGCCAAGACCTTTCCAATATGAATCACTAAAAATAACAAATCTTTATCCACGTGAGGGCAGAGTTAACACAGGTGTTGTAACTAATCTCTTCATCAGCTATTGGAAACATTCCTCACAGTCCTTTGTCCAGATGAACTTGACCCCATTTCAAGTTAACTTGTTTAATGGTTTATAAAGTCATAATTTTTTTCAATAACCTCTTATAATATCCCGATAACCCAAGGAAACTAAAAATCTCATTTATTGTTGTAGGCTGAGGCCACTCATCTACAACCTTCTTTTTTGTAATGTCAACTGTGATTCCTTTGTTGGTTACAATGTGCCCTGAGAAAGAAACTTGACGTAACCAATATTGACATTTTCCGAACATTCTAAAAGCCTCTCCTTATATATATATATTTCAAAATAACCTTTAGATGATCCTCATGTTTCTTATGACATATAGAATATATAAGAATGTTATCAATAAAAACTACCACAATGTTATCAAGGTAGTCCTTAATGATTCTATTCATAAAATCCATAAAAATAACAGGGTCATTATTCAAGCCAAAGGGCATAAAAAACTCATAATGATCATATCTTGATTGGAAGGTGGTTTTCTGAATATATTCTTTCTTTACCCTTAATTGATGATAACTAGATTGAAGATCAATCTTAGAGAAAAATTGAGTTCCACGATGTTGGTATAACAATTCATCTGTTTTTGGAAGAGGGTATTTTTTCTTCACTATGATCCCATTCAATTCACTATAATCATTTCCTAGGAACATCAATACATCCTTTTTCTTCACGAAGAGAATAGGTGATCCCCAAGGAGACACACATTTTAAGACAAACCCATTGTCTAAAAGATCTTGGAGGTGTTTCTTTAATTCCTCAAGCTCCTCGTTTTCCATCCTATACAAGGACTTAGATATTGGATGAGATAGAGATACGAGTTCAATAGAGAACTCTACATCTTTTTCTGGGGGTGTTTTGAGTAAATCCTAAGGAAATACATAAATTTATTACAATATTATGAGGACATTTTATATCCTTATAATTTCATTTCTTTATTCTTCTTATTCACTGATCAACTCAATAATGAATTATATAGGAGGTTCTTATACACCAAGATCATGTTGAGATATCTCTCCTTGTAATATAACTATATGTTTCCCATTCAAGAATAATGAGATTTCCTTTATTTTGTATTTGATCTTAGAATTATACTTTGGGAGCCAATCCATCCCTAGTATAATGCTAAATTACAACATGGGAATGACTACTGGACTTTCGATAATATTTAGCTCACTAAAGTAAACTTATGAGTTTCTAGACACTGAATATTCTTGGATAACCCCACAATGAGTCTTCACTAATAACTCTACTATTAGCAATTCCGGGGTTGATTCTAAATTCTTTACATACTCGGTGGAAATAAAGGAATGCATAGAACCAGTATAAGACAAATTAATTGCTAACTTTGAGAAAACATCAAGAGTAACTTCCACCACATTATTTAGAGCTTAAAAATTAGATGTCATGATAGATAAATCACGACCTTTCTCCCTTGGCCTTTTCTAAGGTTGATGGTGGTTCCCCTCTACTACCCTCAGATTTGGACAGTGATGGAAAGCCTGCCCGAGATTTCTACGCATATAGCATTGGAAATTAGGTTGGGCTTGCACCATATTCCCTATGTCGTTAGTGTTTGGGAGTTTAGGATTCACCTCACTACTAAAATTCCATGCATTATGGACATCTCTTACACATTTTTAGCACTTACCAGTCCCGAGAAAGCAGCTCCCCGAATGCTTCTTCCCACATTTATTACACATATGGTGTTTCACTTTCATACCTCCTCTTCACTGATAAAATATCCTCCATATTCTTAGCTCTATTTATATCTTCATTTCATAGGATTTATGACACCACTACATCTTGTCGAACACTATTTTGACGTTCATCGCACATCGCACGATCTCCCCAAAGATATCATAGTCTCATTTGGCTATATTCTTCTATAGATGAGGTCATAGTTGAAAACATTTTCTAGAAACCATCCCATTAGGATCCATAACAAATCATGAGGTGTAATGGGAAAGTCTTATGAAGATCATCTTTTATATTCCAACAGATACATTATATTTCTGCTTTATATTGAGAAACTGTTTCTCAACTTTTTTCTCATAGAACAAGGGAAATACTTATTGAATAAGATCCATATAAACTATTCCCACTACATATCTTTATCCTCCAATCTTGGCCTCATGATTTTAATTAGTTCCCACCACTGATCAGATTCTTCCACTAAGTGGTAAAATGCCTAGGTGTCCTTCCCTTGTTTTGAACAACAGAGCACAATAAAGATCCTCTTAATAGAGCTGATCCACTATTTATTAATCATTAGATTGAATGATCGACTATTGTTTTGTGGTCATATATGCATAAAGGACTCAATAAAGTGGTGTTCCCTTCATGGTGAGATCAGTATCTTAGCTTGATTCATGTTATTTCTCATAACATGAGTTACTTTGTTCATAATTCTCATAAAAGTTTATATTCCATCTTCCATCGGAGGGTCTTCAATGCGTGGCCCATTGCGGTCACCATTTGCATGGTTCCTCATATTTCCCGCCATTTTCTAAAATAATAAAACCTTAGTTAGAATATTATTTGATTTATGATTCTTTTAAACAAAAAGGATTTTATGTCTTAAAACTTCATGCTTAAACAATTACATTTCCCTTTAAATCATTCATAATGTATCAAAAAAAACTTGTGATTATTCAAAAATATCCCTCAGGAGTGTCAAACCAAGAGTAGAGCAAGGATCATTGTGATATACTAAGACACCTCATTTCAATCCTGAATCTCCATATTGTAGTTTTAACTCCTAGGTACATCTGTTTCAGAGACACATCCACTTTTTCGTATACAGATAGTGATTTATTTTTTCAGAAATAACTTACATAATATTTCACCAAAATACCAAAAATTATTCCTATATTTACACTTTCATATAGGGTTCTTCCTAAATTTCTCATATATTAATTTCCAAAAATAACAAAACTATCCTTTGATGCCAACTATGGCATCTCACTTTTTTATTACATATATTTTCATTACATTTTTCGAACAGAAGATCTTTAAAGTATACTATCTTTGAAATCAGGGACATAATACATGAAAACATATAACATTTTTCTAAAAAACATGTAAATATTCTTGAAAAGTTCAACCTAAATAAAATTACTACATTTCATAATCGGGATACATACATTAATGGAATGGGTGAGCAGAAGGCATGGTAAGGAAAATAAGTGAAACAGTTAACAAGTGAACTTGAGTAAAATCAATAAGAACATGAGGAATATCATAAATGAATGATAATGAGGCATATAATAGAAATAATAACATGAATAATAACATGAATTTGTGGCTAAAACATTTAATTTAGACATTCAGGAACATATCAACACGGTCCATCCCCATGGAGTCATAAAATTTACCAAGGTTATTCCCCAAGGTATCGTAAAACTTGTCATCTCTATAGATTAAATTATTTACCCAATGCATTAGATATCTATCTGGGAAAACCCTAAAAATGTATTTATTATCATTTGATCCACCTATATCATAATCAAACATTTCATAAATAACCTATAGAGAATAAAATAAATGGGTTTCATTTCATAATTGGGATATTTTAAAGAGTTCTTAAAAAACATTATTTTTGTGTCATTTTTACCCACAAAAGGGATGAGGGTTTCATGTTTGTAAAATAAAAAATCAAATATATCATTTTATATGTCTTCATGAATACCCCTAGTAACGAAATATATTTGGGTATTCACATAAATAATATAAGATAATTTAATGAGAAAAAATAGAGATATTTTGAGATGAAAATTCTACAACATAACGGCTACGCAACATGGTTTTAGAAAACATTTAAAAGAGAGGGTAAACGGATAAACCTCTCATAAAAAACTCATAATATAGTATAGTGAAAAAATGAAAATTAGATCATGGTATGGATATTTTAATGACATACCACATGAAAAGGAAACATGAATGAAAGGAGAATATGTGATTTCTTTTACGTAAATTCGGCTACCTAATGACGTCACTGAAAAATTCACAAAATTAGTTGATGAGAGAAGAAAGGGTATCTCATAATTTGGGAAAACAATTTACAGCTATAAGTATATAAAATAACATACCCCCAAATAATAAAACCTAAACTATAAGACATAACATCAAGGAAGTCATGACTAAAAAATGGATGGTGAAAGGTTCCCTTACGTTGAAGAGTAACTTCAAAAACATGATTTATGGGACCTTGGGGGTCTTAAGGGAAAATTAGGAGGACTCATTGCGAGGTAAAAAGTCAAGAGAATCATTGAGGTGGAAATTGGAATGAATGGAATGATGTAATAGGTTGTTATTTATAGAAAATATATTACACAAGGTAACTAAGGCCTCGTTACATAGCCCCTTATAACACCTACATAAGACCTACGAGTAATGTTTGTAATGGTGATAAAATCTTAGGATGGATTAAAAAATATTTCCTTAGTTTTGATTTATATCGTTTTGAACTTCTTTTATTAGTGATTCTGTTCAAGCTTAATATGGTGGTGTTTGTCTTGGGCTTAGTCCAGAGCAAAGTCAAGTGATGCTACCTCCTTCTCAAGATCTAAGAAATGGGCATCGCACAGATAGAGTCTACTATATGAGGCCATAAAATATTATTTATATATTAATTATACATAATAATTAATATTTATAAAAAAATCACAACATTAATTGTATATTTTCCAATGGTCATATTGAACAATGGTAATATTTACCAATGATCATATAGCAGTCAAAACCCTACTGTCTCATTTTAATTATACTCAATTCAATAATAAAACAACATATTTTTGTTCAGTATAAATTTAAATAATATGTAAAATAATAAAACAAATATTATTCAATGTTTTGTTTAGTTACATTTATACTATTTTAATGATTTCTCTTTTTGTGATACCTCCTTGTTATGATTAAATAAAACAATGATTTTTTGGAACCATTATTTCACATTGATTATAATAAATTATGTGACGCCTATTGAGATTACATAAATGAGCACAACATATGTTGAAAAGTAAAATTAGTTAAATATGGTTAAAAAATCAGTTACCCGTGGGAATTTAGAATTGTGTGATAATACTGATCCTAAATAAGTTATGATGTCATGAATGTCCTTGAACTAAAATTTTGGTAGATTTAGAAGTGTAAATGTGCTATATTGTGTTAATGTTATTTTGTGTTTTCTTATTTAGTGTGTGGGAATATAGTAGGTATTTTATTGGTTTTTGTTATGAATGGGTTTAAGTGAAATGTGGTACAAATGATGAAATATTTTTTTGGCATAAGATGTGATGATGGTAGATGTAAAATGATTCATTCATAAATATTAAATTATGAATTTGTTATGGTGAATATTTTTATGTTGAGGTTATGGAAAGGCATATGTTGTGGCATGTAATTAGTGGCTATGTAGTGGATTATCTGGTCATAGCGTGGTTATTTTATTTCCCCAATGATCCAAGGATTGAATTTGTAATAGAAAAATTTAAATATAATATGTTGGATTTAACTAATAATGGGATGAAATTTATGTGTTGTAATTTTATTAAGTAGATTGTCTGATGAATGAATGGCATGAGATATTATGAAGTAAAATGGATTTATAATTTGGAGTTTGTATAAAATTATTAATTTTTACAATTTAAGGTGTTGAAATTATAAATATTGTTTGTATGGTAGTTTGGTGGTGTGATGCATTAGTAGTGACAATGGATAGTTTAAGGGGTTGTGAGATATTATGCTGAATTCTTGATATAGTTTTTTGAACATGTAATTAAAGCATATGATAGGATTGTGTCTAATTTATCTATATTGTATTTGAAGTTATTTATATATATGGACTACAAATTTTAAAAAACATTACCAACACCAAAATTATTTTTGGTTATAGTTTTTTAGATACATCCATGATGGTGGTGAATTAGGGGGTCGATTTATCTTCTTCCCTAATCATCCTTCAATAGTAGATACAATGACATCTTGTGTTAGCGATTTTTCAGTATTAATATATTGGGGGTGTATGTCAACCAAATATTATGAGGTTGTGATGTGTGTTTGGGATCAAGAATAGTAAGAGGAGGGTGTAAGGTTTAAGTCCTTCATTTCATGATACCCTACTAACCTAGACATGAGATGAGGTTATGTTGATAAATTTGTAATGTGTGATGATGACGGATTCTAGGAATAGATTTTATACCTTCTAAGGTAGGGTAGGAGTGGAATCATCCCAACCCACATCAGCTATGGAGTTATATGTGATGAGATATTCATGGAAGGGATGAGAGAATTATATTTTTAATGTTGTGGTGTGAGAGTAATAAATCAGTGGGGAAGCAGTTCGAGGTCACCTTTGTTTTATATTATTTTGATACTTTGTAACTACATTGGATGCATTTTTCTGTGAACCTTCCATGTTAATTTTGGGTTTAATTATTTGATTAATTTAGTTGTTTTCTATTTCTACTGTTTAATCACATGTTCATGAGTTTTCTATTATCACATTTACAAGAGAGACCTTGGGTGTGTTCCAATTAAGTATACGTTTTATGATCACCCTGAATAAATATAAACTATATTGTAGGATTTCATGTGAACTTTGGGGATTGAGATAGATATTAGTATCTTGGAAATTTTTGGTGTTATTGAGTAAATTTGATAAGAATTAACTTTATTTATTTACTGAGATAGCTTTATGTATATTATAAAAAATGTTCATGCATTCAAGGTCTGTTTGGTTTCCCTGTTATATTATGTATTGTAGTTTATCAGTGATTTATTTATTGTATCTTGGAATACTTATTATAATTGATGTAATTTCCTTCCATATGTGATATTTCCATACCCTAGGATCCATTCGCCAATTAGAGGACTAATAGATATGGGACTCAGGGGGCCATTGTCTATCATATTTCATTTTCAACCTATGTGGGGTTTCATTGAGGGAGGGATATATGACACCAATTCATTCCATGTTTACAATAAACTCTCAAATATTTATTCTTCTAGAAACATGTATAATTTTTGTAATCCCTTTGTCACCATACATTATTTTAAGACATTAATTTTCTCGGATACATTCAAGAGAAAATTCATGATTCCAAAGTGAGTGTTACTTAATCGTTAATGTATTTTTAATAGTCATTATCCTCCAAACAAACTTATCAACAGTAATATACAAACATCAATACCATTATTATATTTAACTATTACTATATTAATGTAATATGATTTATTTATTCAGTTAAATTCATTTATATATAAAAATTAATTGTGGAATGTGAGGACTACTGCCTCAATTTAGTATTATTTCTATATTCATTTTATTTTTTATCCATACCACTGAAAATCTGATTGATAAATATAAAAACATAAAAATAATATGACTATTATTCTATAATAATGATATCAATGGGGATGCCTTCTACAAACCAACCAATATCTTATGTTTTTTTGGGTCATTTTGGGATGCTCTCAGCCTATCGCTTTCGCCATCAAGCAGAATCTAATAGTAAAATTCGAGTTTTATTATAATTTCTTAGGTTGATTTAGGGTTATTAGATCATTTGGATGGGGACTTTGGTCTATTATAATGTTAAAGGATAGAAACTCTTGAAATTTCATCACAATAGATTTTGATGATGGTTGAGAACTGGTTTCAGACATCAGTCTGGTAAAATCGATTTAGAGGATGAATATCAGGGATGGTGATTTCGGAAGATAGTTGGATTTGCGAAATTCAATGGTTTGTGTTCTTGGAAGTGGCCGATGTATAGTTGATGACCTACTCAGGGAGTCAACAATCTCAAAAACAGGGATTTCTTCTCAGATATGGGATACCGGTGGGCTATAGCAGTTGCAATTGACGATTGTGATGGGAGGCGACCGATACAGATACAACAACACATGGAGGTGATGAAATTTTCCAATCTATGATCCCAGTGAGCTAAAATGGTTTCCCACCAGTGACCGGTGTCGAGGAGCCCTCAAAACAACGAATGTGTTGGTTGTCCTAGTGGGCTAGCAGGACAGGTGACTCAGCTCGGGGGGGGGAGGGATGAGGGGGGGTGCTGGTATAGACTACCACTACCGGTGACACGTTGGGTGTAGGATCAGATGATGATGATGTACATGATGGAGATTTGATTTTCTAGGGGTGGTTTTCTCTAATGATTGATGACTTTGACGCTGTAGATCTCATCCAGGAGAAATAGTGAACCTGATTGTAATGGTGATAGTTAGTGATGTCCTAGTAGTACCTGTCAGTGATGGAGCTAGTGAAGACCTCTGGGGGATGAACTCAATGTGTGAGGTTCTACGAGCTAACGTGCTGCAAGATGGATTCATTGGAGGAGGGGTATGGTTATGTAGGCGAGGACATCGAGGTGAGGATCTGTTATCTTTGACTTTGGGATGTGTTTTTTGGGTAATATAGATATAGGCTGGCATGATGACCTGGAGTAGGAGTTTTGATGACTTTGTAATGAGTCTAAGTGTTGGATGAGTAGTTGATGTCTTTGGTGGATATTGGCACACACTAGGAAGGCATATTTGTGTCTTAATGTGACATTTTGTGTTTTTTGTCTTCTATTTTTTCAATTTTGTGGATCTTTATGATGTCTATACGGATATTGTGACCTTTTGGGGGATGAGTTTGGAACTACTATAGATTGGTTAAAATTAATGTGTCACATTTTATGTATTTGGTGTAACTTATTTTACTTAAAAAAAATTTAGGGCCAGACATGATAGGTCCCGAACATTCTTGGTATAATAATGATATTATATGCTTCCTTAACCATACACACCCATCATAATTTTTCATGTTCATGTTTGGGAACATTTTACTACCAACATGATAAATTCTATAAAACTATATCATGGATGAACATTGAATGTTTAATACTAATATTTTTCCAATTTAATAATAAATTATTGATTTTTTCCTTCAATGTTTCTATTATGTTTTAAAATAATTACTAAAATGTCATATTCAATTGTTAAAGTCCCTAAAATGAAATAACATTGATTCAAAATTAACGAAAACATAAAAAAATATCATATGATATTAAATGGTATATATTTAATTAAATATAGGTGAATAAATTTTAAAAAAATGAATCTATAATATTCAATTTAATTATTCAGCAGGTCAAACACATGCACAAAATGAATTAGGTATAGGGTTGTGGTTTTCATCTAAAATTCCATTCTTGGAGGTGAGTTTGTTATTATGAACATAGTATCATTAATATAGAGCATATATTTTCTATTATATTTATGATAATATTAATTATCTTTTAATAATTTATTTTATGTTGAATTATAAGGTCAATCATTCATGGGTTTTCAAATTTATTGTTACTAAATACGTAGAGTTTTATTCTCTCAAACATTAATTCATTGATATATGTTTATGTTATGAACCATATATTATATTGTTTTGATTATTCACAAACCATAAATTAATCTTTATTATATGTTTTTATTATTGGTAAATACTTTTCCAAACCAATTCCATTTTTTCAAATGAATTTTACTCAATTGTTACCCTTGTAGTAAAGCTCATTGGAAATTCAATTTTTATTCCTCGAGATAAGATCGTCCTCTTGGACATAAACATTTTGTATTCTATACCAATTTATTTTATTACATTTAGTTATATGTGTTTTATATAAATGTACATTTCATCCACATAATACACCTTTTAATATTTTTTATTACTTCATGGAATATATTGATGATAAGGGACATTTATAATTCCACTCTCCTTTACTATAATTAAAATTTTTTCATCATGAATTTATTTTGTATATGATTGGGTTCACCACCTTAATATTTTATTATTTATTATTTTATAACTATATATTGGAAATTTATTTTTTAATAATAATTAGGATTTTTTAATCTTTTGAAATTTTATTTTTTTGATTAATTTTATTTTTCAAGATATTAAATGGGGTTTCCTTTAACTTTAATATGTTTTTCCTTACTCTAAATATTTTCACAACGATATTTTTTATTTTATTTTAAAAAACATATTATTGAAAATTATTTTTAAAATATATGGTTTTAAATGTATTTTTACTAATCCTTTTGAAAATTAATTTTGGGAAGTGACCGGAAACATTTTCATTTTCGTAGATGATAATTTGTTTTTCTAAATAGAATTTTAAGTGTTTACTTCCATTTAACTTTTCATTTTAAAAATAATTTATCCTATGAGGGTATAAATTTCACTAGTTATACTAATATATATATATAAGTATTTATTTATCTCTTTAGGGAATGAAATCATGGTATAAAAAATCCAATCCCCAATCCCTTCATGGGTGGTATCGTTCAATCATTCTTTTTGAAACATTTTTTTCATCTATGTCAAAACTATTATGTGTTTCCTTTATTACACTAGATTTATATTCTCCAATAATCCATCTTATTCCATTGAATTTATTGTGATTATTTTATTCAAATATTTAGTTATCCATATACCACATTCTCTATATGATGTGAAAATCACATTTTACATAATTCAAATTTGGTTATGTTTACTTAAGATGAATTGTATTCTATTGAAATTGGGGAAATGTTGTAATTATATATGTTTTTATTCAAATATAGCTAACAATTTAAATGATTATTTTTTTTCTTTAATCATACACAATATTTCATTAGATGATTTATGATCATGTTTTCCCTTTTATTCACATATGGAAAAGTAATGGCATTCTATGTCTTTTTATTTCAATACAATTGATTATTGAGAAAGTTGATTATTTATATTTAATTCATTTTCTCATATGAGGAATTAATTGGAATTATAAAAATGATAGGTATGTCCTAATATAATATAGACCCTCAAGGAATCATTAGGTCTCACGAGACAAATATGTTTTTGAATTTTGGTGTATTCTTTCATAGAATAAGATATTTCCTAAATGTTAATAAGATGACATATTAGATTTTGGTTTGAAATTAAATATAAAAAATTATACAATTCATCACTAAGGAAAAGAATTATATTTATTCTTGTGATCTATTTAATTTCATTTTTATTCATTGGTAAAATATAATATTTTTATCAGTTGATTATTTAATTATTAAGATTACATAATCCTACCATAAAATATATTCCATTTTCTTTCAATGATTTCCTCAATTCTATGTCGTAACATAATAATAATTTGGTCTCACAAATTCCTATGTTTCTGTTTCCCTAGTTGATGAAGAAATTAAGTAATCATGATATGTCAAATAGGATAAACTTTCTAAACAATTTATCAGGGATGTTAAAGACTTTTTATAGACTGGGTTTAGTTTAGAATGCTGTGGGATTTAATAGTATATTATTTTTTCCAAATTATCTAAATCTATATACCTAAAATTTCATAGGAATGTATGTAATGAAATATTTTAATTATTTCATTTAATTGTTGGCGAGTTATGTTTTGGAATATATAGAGGGTATCAATTTCAATATGTATAGTAGAATTGTTATTCACACCGGTCTTGAGAGTGTAGGTATAATGAATCATAATCAGTATCAGTGTAGGTTTTAGATAATTTTATTGATTCAGATGTTTGTTAAAGATAATTTTAGTTATTATAATGTATTATTGATCATAATTTGAAACATATACATAAAAAATTTGTAACTTTTATTATTTAATGGCAAGGATGTAATGCACATTTTATTTGTTGATATGGATTAAAGAACTTATGTTAAAATACTAAGAAAACTTCTATGTATGGGATGTCACCCTAAATATTTGATAAAGTCTTGTAGTTTTTGTCTTATAAGAAATATATTCCTATCTAGATAATGACATTTGGACATGGCACAAGAAAAGATATACCTTGGGGTAATCACCATGAAAATGGATGGCTAATCATTGAATTGATCCACACTTTATATCATAAGGAAGGTGAATATGATTAAACACATGATAATATAATCCTAAGTGATATTATTTGTTTATCAAATTCTATTTATAAACTATAATAAATGATATATTTAATAAATTAACTAATTATGTTAGATAAACTAATAGAAAAATATTCATGGATAACCAAGGATCGAATAAATATAGTCCTAATTTCAAATAAATGTATTATATCTAGAAAATAACTCTATAATGTGGTAATAAATATTTAGAATGACGTTTTCAAATTCATATTATAGAAATAATAATTTTTTTGTTTTAGTATTTATTTGAAAAATTATCAACATTTAAATCTATGAATTTTATGTATCTAGAAACCATTTCTTCTTTTAAATGAATATGATGAATACTTAAATTATTATGATTTTTTATATATGACAATTATGATGAAGAATTTTTTATTTGAAACCAAATATAAGGTGGTTTGATTACCATTTCAATTCAAATAAAATCATTAAAATACTATATATTTTGATTAGTGAGAGATAATTATCAATGATTTCCTAGTATATAAAAAATTATATAAGGATTATGTGAAATATATAAGGATTTTTATTTAGTAGTTTTTTCTTTAAAGTTTTAAAAATTTATATTAAATTATATCAATAAAAATGATTAGTGATTTTATGATAAGTTTAAATTTATTGGGATAACTATTGGGGAATAAATTATTGAGGTATGGATAACTATAAGGTTTAGAATATCATTTATTTTTAATAAATTAATGGGATGATTGATTTTTAGAATAGTGAAATAGATTTTATTTATAAAAATGTATTTAATTATTAATTTAATGGAAATGTGATACTTGATATTTTTTCTAATTTTACCCCATTTGTGGGATTATGAGATATATTTATTAGTGTGTGTATTTTTTCACTAGTGGTTAATATAATTTCATAGTTAGAGATAATGTTAATTTCTATAAGAATATATGGTTTTACAATGGTATAATGACATAGTGTTTATGATGGTTTTGGGAATTTTACATTGTGGAGAATTTATGATTAGGGTATATAAATATATAAGTATATAATCCTAATAATTATTAACATTGTTTATTGAATGAATAGTTACCTTGCCTGTCTTATGAGGGTAAGGTATATTTCATACAAGAAGTTATATCTCAAATGATAAATATACTTAGAATACTCCCACACACTTTCATAAGTGGGTGATAATTAAAAAATTTGAGAATAAAATTTATTTTTTGGGGGTAGGAAATGCAACATCCCATGATTTTAATATATTACATTCTTTAAATGATCCAAATGTGTATGATATTATGATCAATATAAAACATCGAACTAAAATAAAAAAATAATATATTTAGATAAAATATAAATATTTAAGTATGAAATTTATAAAAATATCCATTGAATTAGCATAAATGATTAGGTCTTACCACATTATGAAATTATTTTATATGAAAATAAATTCCACTTTAAACAATAACAAAATTCAATTTTTTACAAAATTGAATAATAAGATCATTTATTATTGAAAAACACATTTTTTAAAAACATACCATTATATTTTATTCTAAATATAAATATAAATAAATGTTTCATTAATAATGATACATTTTGTTACATGGTAAAAATTTGTCAATACCATTTTAGTTAGTAAATAATCTGAGAAAACTAATAATAAAAATTAATATTTGAATATTTCTTTTTTATAATATAAATATTTTTTCATAATTTTTTTTTTATTTTCATAAAAAATTTGATTTATAATTTTTCAAATTTGAATAATAAAAAATAAATTAATTTTTGGATATATATAATATAAATAATAGTTTTATATGGATATATGGGTTAAACAAAAAATTTAAGTGAATATTGAAAAATTACAATTTTCCCAAAAATTATCACTTTTATAACATTACCATCATACAAGAAAGAATTACATGTTTCTGAAACCATTTTCTAAAAAATATATAAATATTTATATTTAATATAAATAATTTAAAATTACTATGTTGTTTTTATAAATCACATTTATATTCTTTTGAAAACATATGAAATATTTTACTCTAAAATCTATTTGTTTTCACAAATATTGTAATTTAAATTTCATAAATTGTTTAAATGTAATAAAAAAAAATTGATTTTATATCATAGATAAAAAAATATAATATTATATAATCTGGAAATTCTTAATTATTATCATTATCTTATGATTACTAATATTTAAGTACAGGTCCATGATAATGGAAAATCTATTATTTTCAATGAATTATATTATAAACATTTTTTAACTATAATTCACCATATTAAATAAATATATTTCAAATTATTACTATAGTTCTATATTTAATTAAATATATATAATTATATTAACAAAATTTTAATTTTAATCATATTAAAAATAATATTAAGAACACACAACCGGGAAATCATCATTTTTCTACATTTTTTTCAATAGATAAAATGTTTTAAATTAAAATATAACTGTATATTATTTAGAATGTGAACTATATTAATTTCAGAATAAATTATTTTCGTAAAAACAAAATTTCATGAGGGTATATATTATATTTAAAAAGAATCATATATAACATAAAAAGTTACCAATGTTAAGAAAAACAAAAACATTTATTGTAAAAATCAAAAAACAAATGACAAAAAACATGTTTGAAAAAAGTGTGGAAATAAATTTATATTGATTTATAATTCCATTATCGCACAAAAAAAGTATTAATTTTAAATTTTTGAGTCTTTCACCATTGAATAATGTAATGATACCATTAATGATTAATGACTTCTCTCAAGAGATCCCTCTTCTTCTCTTATAAAAGGGGTCATAACTTCCCATTCAAGCCAAACCAATTAATCGTAATTTCATTCATAAAATGTTTAATCCTTATACACAAATTATTATATATCATGTTTATAAGCCCCTAGTCTCTAAAAATAATCATAACCCCTTCATTTTCAAGTAAACTTTCAAAAAATATTTTCCGGGAGCGAAGTTTGTTTTTCTCAACCCTTAACATCTTCTCCATAACAGTTGTCTTAAGAAAATATCTTCACCATAGTAATATGATAATATAAAAAATATTATTTTCCTTATTTTTTATTATATTAACATAAAAACCGTTATTTTAATATTTCCATTTGCATATAAAGAAACAATAATGTTAATCATGTGTTATGCCAACTACCACATCCCCGAAAAAAGGATTTTAATCATAATAATATTTCTTTATACAAAGAACACAATACATAAATCTAAAAATTAAAATCATATAAATAATATCAATATTCTTATACTATAATTATTTCATAAACTTCTTGAACCATACTCTCCCACTCATTTATAGCATGTTTATTTTAGGGTCGTTATAAAAACCAACTAGAATAATACTATAAACCCCTATAATGTAAGTGTATTGGAACACAAATTCTAAAAATATTTTTATTTAATACGAATTTTAATATTTATTTTATTATTTAATTTATACCTCAAGAATTTAAACTATAATTAAAATATCATTCTTGATCACTAAAATCACCAAAATAAGCCACCTCTAATTCAACTTCTACACAATCATTATAAAAAAAATTGAAGATGGTAATAACTTACCTATATTAAATTAAATAAATATTAACAAATTTCATAATCATGTATCTAATAAACTTAATATGATTATTCTAGAATATAAGTGAATGGGAATAATGAATCTATAACTAGGTAAGGGATTTCATGTCAAATTTTCCTCTTTGAGACATTCTTGATATTATAAAACTAATTATATTTATATGTTGTATATAAATAGTATTTTATATTTAAGATCATTAATTATCATTTTATAATGCTATGTGGATTCCAATTACAAGACCAATCCTTTATTGATCTTCGATTAAAAATAAACTCAAATGGTAAGGGTTTATTATCTCAAATCCTAATTCCATGATAAACATCGGTGTTCAATATAATGTTTTTCATTTAAGGGTTTATTCACTCAAAATAGATGTATAATTATCATATATTGTTTTAATTCATGTGGAATAATTTGAAAAATCAGTACCTTTTCATCAAATTGTTTTTACTATATGTTTACCTCATTTTTAGATCTAGTTGGTAACAAAATTTTCATTCATTAAATTATGATTGTCCTATAATAATGAAAAGTTCAATAAATTATATAAATTGATTATATTATGGAGTATGATATGTTTTTATATTAATATAAATTTCTTCCACAAAAACTCTTTTTTTAAATATATCTATCTCTAGTGATTACTTTTATCAGAAGGGATACTGATGACTTAAGTATCCGTTCATGGAGGTTTATTGTTTCATCATGAAATTAGTTTTCTATGAATGGGTTCTCCTACCCTAATATTTTAGTATATGTTATTTTATAATGAAATTTTTTGAAATGATGTTTTAGTACAATGACGTGCATTTTACACTTTTAAAATATATATGTTTTTAATAAAGTTATTTTTACAGGGGCTTCTCTTATTCACTATCATATATTTTTCCTTCTTTAAATTTTACCAAGATATTCCTTATTTCATTTAACTACCAAATTATTAAAGATTATTTTTTAAAAAAATATTATCAAATATTTTTCAATTCACCTTTTCTGAACATGTTTTTGGAAGTGATCCTTAACATTGTATTTTACGTCGATGTTAAAAATGTTTTTAAAATGTTATTTAATGTTTTAAATTAAATTTCCATTTTAATTTTTAAAAGTATGTACACTAATATGTTTAATTCATCACTATTGATAATCCAATATATATTTTACTACTGCGTAAATGAACTATTAAAAACAATAAATCCAATTCATGATAGCTTATTTGGGGTATGTTTAAGAATTAATTGTCAATGTTGTTTTTCATCCATGTCTATAACATTATTTGTTTAAATTCTGACACGAGTTTTATGTTACATTGAAACCATACACATTATTATATATGATTGATTAGGATCATGTTATTATAGTATTAAAAAAGTCGTATACTTCTTTCTCTTCATGTTATGAACATCGCATTTTACATAATTTTTATTGGATGATGTTCACTTAATAAGAATGTTATTTTATTAACATGGGGAAAAACATTTTAATTTTCAATGTTTTTTTACAATATGGATGATTATTTCCATGTTTACTATGTATTCTTTGATAATCCAATTTATTTATATTGATGGATTATGTTCATTTAATCCATTTTTAAACGATGAAAAGAATTGGAATTTTATATATTGATATTTCAAAATGAATTTTTACTATAGAGGTTGATTACATATTAATTATTCATTTTATCTTATGATAAATGAATTCTACTTAAATAATTGATGATTGTGGAATGATATTATATAGACACTTGATTCATCAGTAGGACTCTTCTGAGAAACATGTTTGGGTGTTTTGGTTTAATCCTCCCATGATATAGATATTTCATTGAAAATATGATAATCATATGTAATATTACAATGTCTTGGATTATGGTATGGAATTATCTTTGTAATATTATTAATTTAATCACTAAGGAACCAAATTTTACTATACAAGTTATATATTTATTTTTATTTCTATTCATTGATATATTTTTCTCTTATTTATATTGGATTGTGACATTACGATACACACATACCAATATTATAATATTTATGACACATTTATGGCATGATTTCTTAAATTTTATGTCTTCCCTTCATGAGCATTTAACTCACCAATTATTATTCATCCATTTTCCTACAAATGATATGTCTAACAAGATATCTTATGTATGTAATTTTTGGGCGATTTTGAAGAATTGTTATATATTAAGTTATTTATGATAATGTTAAAAATGTCCTTGAGCATACAATAACATGATATTTATTGGTTTATATTTTTCTTAATTCTATAAATATCTAAACCTAAAAAGTTTTTTAAATGTATGAAATTATGTATTTGAATTAAGTCATGAAATTATTGGATTGTTATGTCTAAGATTCTATAGTTAGTATCAATTCCAATACGTAATGTATATGTGTTTATAGAACCAGATCGTGGAGTGTGGGTCACAGTTTTCAAAATTTATTATTTATATTAATGCATTTTTAACTAGTCATGGATGTTTACTAAAGAAAATTGAAAATTTTATTTTTTAGTCATATAAATAGATGATTCTTCATTAAAATAAATATTTATCACATTATTTGGAGTAATCTTTATTAATCCTTGTATTTATGATATGAAGAGAATATATTTATTGTAAAAAGATTCATATACACAGCAATAGCCAAAGTTTAAATTATATATTCAGAAAAAGGAATTCAAAATGAGAAAAATGATATTTCTTAAGATTTTTAATGGATATGACATCTCTATTCTATGTCACCCTTGAAAATAAAACAGTGACATTCATGCATTTAGTATGAATGACCCTATATTTATTACAATGATAAGTATTTTAGGAGATTTGTTGATCAATAAATACGTAAATATATAAATGGAATTAATAAGGTAAATAACATCATAAATCATATCCTAAATGATTCCCCATCAATCATTACTATAGAAGAACAAGAATTCCAAAAATGTGTGATCATACGTTAAAAACAATGTTAGGAGCTATGAAAAATAGTTCGTTTCCAGAGATCACATATGATCAAAATAGAGTGATGAGATTTGGTACAAGTTTTGGTATCCCAGATATTACATAATTATAGATACATTTGATGGATAAATCCTTCAAATGTATATTCATAATTCATTAATAAATCACCAAAAATGGATATAGGTAAAGGAGATCATTATTGTTGGGATAACATGAAAAGGATTATTATTAAATATAAGGGAAGAGAATTTTCATGTTAAAAATTGAATATGGAGTAAAAAATTACAAAGGGTGTACTATAAACACTACCCATATCTGTATGGAAGTTGAACAACATCACTATGGACATTTTTTCTGGGATTCATCATAAATCAAAGTATAATAAATTCATATCAGTATTCATTAATAGTGTTACTAATTATTCACATATTATTTCTATATAAGATTATTTTTCACTTGAGTGCCCTTCTTACCTATAAAATTAACAATTGGTGAGACCTCATGGGTCCCCCCATCATTTTTTGAGACCATGACCCAATATTAACTTCTATTTTTTGGAGGATCCATCAAAAGGATTTGAATTCCAAATTATCAATTAGAAACTCCTTTCATCTAAAAATTGATGGGATGTCAAAGAGAAATATTCAAACATTATAATACATGTAAAGGAAATATCACAAGATTTATATGCGATTTAGGACCAATATATTAAATATATCAAATTATCTTACAAATAAATTCTCACATGTGTATTCAAATGGATCTTTATGATGTATTATATGGGAGGTAGTTTAAAAACCAAACATAATGGTACAAAGTTTGAGAAGGAATAATTTTGTGACCATACATTATAGAATTCATTACTAGGAAGATAAAAGTGATCAAGAAACATATCAAGGATTCATAGATTCAATAAAATTGTTATATTGATTAAATAAAGAGGGAATAATAATTTCATATTGGGTATCATTTATTCCTAAAAATATCACCATGAAAAAGATTCATGACATTTAAAAATAAGGAAAAAAATTGTCCATGGTAAATTATAACATTATAAATTTTTTAATGTGTTGGAGAAGATGTGTATCAATTATCAGTACCTCCAAATATTTCCAAGTCCGTTGAAATTTCCAATGTTTCCTATTTAATAAATTATATGTTATAACCAACACACATAATAGAAAATAATTGTATTGAATATGAACCAGATGTATAATATTAATAACACCTGATTCAGATTCTTGATGAATAGAAACAAGTGATGATGAATATGATCACCCAAATCATGAAATTCTTGTTGAAAATTAATAATTTTAAATAAATAAAATTTTATCCTAATAAAGTGTTGTATTATAATTAACCCCATTTATTTTAAGGTATAATATAAAATTTCAAGAGTGGTATGTTTTAGTGGGGATAATGTAATGGATAAAGGATTCATTATATTATTAATAAAAGAACTTATGTCTACTAATGACTATTTAATTATTTTTACAATATAACAACTTAAATTTACTTTTGAATTTATATTGACATCATGAAATAATGTTTAGTATACCCATTAGGAATGGTATAGGGTGATAAAAGAGAAATAATAATAACTATAGCAATATCAACTTCCTAGGATCTCATTATAATATAAGGATCACTCCTACAATAAAAACTATAAAAAAAAGAAGTGTTATTGATATGAATTATATTATTATTGGATATTTATAATATTCAAAATTGTAGTAAATGAATAAGTCTATTAATTGTGGATTATACATATAGTGGGTAATGGTAAAAATTACAGTTTTAATCTAACTAATATATGATCATCACTTAATAATTAGTCAATATGACTATTTCTCAATATTTCCATTAGTCGACATGGTCATTTTTCAACATGACCATTTAGGATTATGACCATCAAAAATTATGAAATTTTTTAATAAGTTTATCATTATAACTACTGTATATGTAGAGTAATTATGAGATATAATAGACTCATAATGAATAAATAATGGTAATGATATGTAATATAATCCATTATAAAGATAATTTATTAGAGTTAGGAAGTGTGGATTCATAATTGGTGCTCCCCATGACCATTCCTAGGTAGATCATTAATAAGTGTGTCTTGGACAGACTCATCTATTGGATAAGTTAAATATAGTGTATATCACCACTAGATCAATGTAAATCTAACCACCTCGTCAATGTACCAATATCACACACCTTATCTTTAGGGGTTACATTGGATTAATATAGGGTTATGTATCTCCATATTAATGTAATAGTATGTTGTGAGTTAATTTTGAATTTAAATAATGCTTTCATAGATCTTGTATTTTTATTCAGTATACCACCCATATAAATGTGTTAAAATGCACATTATTAGGAGATGACTAGGATAAAAAATATTTTTGATATAATGAAACCATAATTGTATTTTAAGAAAATATATGTATATTCCTTAATTTTTTTAAATAAAATGAATTTTAAATTTCATTAAAAAGTTGAAAAAATAACTTTTCTTTATAATAAATAATATAAAAAAATTATACAATCATATGTAATTTTTCTAATAGTTGGAAATTAAAATGTATAATAAAATTTATGATTCTTAAATAAATAAATATATATTATTAAATATATTCATTTTTTCATATTTAGAGAAATTTCTAAACAAATGGATGTAATTTTATAAATACATATGTCAAAAATATCCAATGTTGAATTATTCAAAATTTTCAATGAGAGTTATATTTTTGGGAAAAAATTAATATAGGGTATAAATATAATATATGTATTATGAAAAAAAATTCATAAAAGTGAATTAATAAATTATTTAAAGGGTTTATGAATGAAAATTTTAATTTTTAATTATAATATTTTATTTTAAAGTAATAATATTAATTTTTAAAAACCTATAATGATTCTTCATATTAACTCATGTATATTTTAAGAATTTAGAAACAATTATTTATGAATATTACTCACTTTAACATCCTGAATGATACTATTTATAGTATTGTAGCTCATAAAAAATTAAAATACTAAAATCCACTCCCTATGGAAAATACCAAGGCCCAAATCCTTTGTAATACCAATAGTTATGTGTGTTATTATGGATTTTTGTCCAAAACCTATGTATAGAAATAAATAAACTATTTTCCACACTTTTACTATAAATAACAACAAATTATCCCTTTTTATCCATAATAAATCCATTCATCACAAAATTTCTCTCAATTGTACTCTATAGATTCTTTCAAATAATTTTTTATTATTGTTATCAGATCATGTAAATCTTTGATCATCAAATTTTAAAGTAAGGAATTTTTCTTTATCTTTCAATGTATTTTTCATGTACTATATTCTAGTATGACTTTATGGTTTTAAAATATGTTTATATTCATATGTTTACTACAAAATTGATTCCCTAATAATGTGAAAATATTATTATATCCCTGTGGTCACATTTTATAAATCACAAAGTAAACCCATTATGGTTCCATAATTATAATTATTTTTCTAGGCCGTCCATTTATATTGTGAACAACCAATAATATTCTTAATCAAGGGAATTATTATAGATGTTATATATATAATTAATTTTTAAATTCCATATATTAAACTAGTATTCCCTTATGAGGGGTGTAAAAACTAGTTTTTAATGTTTTTTAGTACTTATGAACTAAATAACTTTTATATGAAAATAATTATTTATTTTCCATTTATTATTGTTAAAATAATTTCATATGAAAAATTATATGTGTGGAAATCATGAATTTAGTCATATAATGGGTACACCTTGACAGTTCTCCAATGCATTGGTTAAATAATTAGTATATATATATATGACATTCTTATGGTATATTTTTGAATAAGCATGGTAATATATTTGATGAAACCTCGGTGATGAACCTTATTGATATGCTTATGAATGTGTATTTTTTAAATTTTTTCCTTATTTATATGTTATGTATCATATTATTATGAGTATGACCTTATCTCATGTATCATGTTTTATACATGATGATCTCGCATGATCAATTTCATTTTTTATACCTTATAGGGATTATGCATACCCTTTTATAATGATATATTTCTCTAGAAAATCATTTGTAGTTAGGTAACCTAGGGTGACATAACAAAGGATTATTTGATGATGATAAAATAAAACGTATTTTTTGTTTATCTTTTTTTATCCCTATATTACATACCTAGTTTCCCTGACATTAAATACAGAAATACACTTTTTTGTTATCATTTTATTATTTTTGTCATGTTAATATGTTAAAAATCATGTATGAATATCATGTGTGGTTATATTTTCCCTAAAATCGAGTGACAACAAGATATGTAATTTCTCAATCTAGATCAAGTTAACTCATAAACTTATGATTCTATAAAAATACTAAACAATTTTAATGGGTGCATGGAATTTAATTCATCCACACTTTAGAGCACATCACATGTCACATAACTAATCATTACTTTTTATTACCTCTGTCTAATTTTATCAAAGGCAGAAGTTACTTTTCTATAACATCATGTTACTTAATTTCAAGAACATCAAATACCTATTTTTAATCATTCATGGGTTTCATATTGTTTAGGGTATATTTATGTGATATTTTGAAATCCTTGGGATACCTATGAGTTCAGGACTATTGGGGTATGATTAGAGAAAACCATGCGATTTGGCCCAGATAACTGTGAACTATTTGATGGTGATATGGAGGTTGAAACTTATTTTTAAAAACTATGCATCCATATCCGCCAAAATTTGAATCCAATGAAAATGGGATTTTTTATGATTCACACATGTTTAACCAAGTTGTATAACCACATAGGAGAAACTGATAACCGCAGATAGTAAGGGTGCACGATTAAGGTGCATGGTTTGCCACACCTTAATGAACTCTCCAAAGAATCCTTACATACTAATTTATTTTATTCTAATTTTTATTTTAAAAATATGAAACCTTTGGTATAAACTAAAGTTAACCCCAATCAACCGTAGTTGAGTTCCTTGGTATTAAGGCCTCCCATGAATGAAGTTTTGGCTCCTCAAACCCCTTCTCCTAGAGGATCAAAGAATGATTGATCATTTTTAATCACCTCCAGCTAGTGGATCTCCAACATATTATTTTTATCCGATATCCTCTTCCTTCATCCTTATATATTGGGGGATCGTCACCTATTGTATAGATTAAAAAAATACCGAATCTTAATTATATGTTTCATTTCTTAATTCTTGACACCTTAGTTCTTTGTTGGCATATTCACTTATTGGTGTCAATTATTGGCCTTGGATTAAAGGTCAGTGGCTTCACAACACTTTACCATATGATTGAAATTGTATACTTCTTGATTAAATTGAAATTAGTTTCCAATTGAATTAAAAATATGTAATTTTGATTAATTTATCCTTGAATTGAAACAGATATAGAAATTTTGAAAATATAGATTTGAAAGGAATTGTAATTTTGGGATGGATTTATGGAAATTTATGTCTTGATTTAGGAATTATTTTTCATAATAATGATGTGATGATAATCTTGAGAAAAATGTCTCAAATAGAAATCTAGTTTGAAATGACATGAATTGATGAAAACCAATTTGTTGGTTTTCAAATGAAAAGGCATGTTGAAAATTGATATTATTCTATAATTTTTGAAATTGTTTTAAAATTGATGAATTCTAAATTTTTTGATGTAATTTCCCATTTTGTGGGAGAGGATTAATTTTTCCCATATGTGGGGGGGGAGGATTTATTGATTTAATAATCTATTCATTGATTTATTGATCTTTATTATTCATTCCATCATATTTTTATAAAATATTTTATATAAAATTATCATTTAATATTGTTTGAGGGTTTCTTGATATTCATACCATCTATTTGAAAAGAAAGAAAGTTTTTTTATTAATATGAAAATGATATGTCATTCCATGAATTGTTTTATTTCTATTGAAGGAATTATTTGGTTGATTATTATGGAATCAATTATGTAAGTATTGGTGTGAATCTACTTGGATTTATAGATAACATATATACATTGACCTTAGGAATTGGTAGAATATCATATTCGAGTTCCGAGAAAAGGTAATGTACCAATTAGAAGTGGTGGATGTTCTTGATCGTTTGGTCTTAAAGTGATGGGGGTATGATGAAATCATTGGATGATGTTTCCATAGTATATTTTTGTTTTATCTTGTTAGTTTCTGCATATATTTTTGGTTTTCTAATTTGGGGTTTGAATACCTTTTATTTCTGGAACATTCCACTTTTTGAGTGTTGAGAAAACTAAATTATACTTATTATCTTATATTGTTTTACAGAGAATTAATTCCATATTTGTTCTTTGATGATAACTGGTTCTAGTCACAAACCCTTGGGGGCCCAGAATTCCATATATTTTATATATTATTCCATTTGGGTATTAGGGTACTAGTGTATTTGTGATGGTTCATGACAGAGTTGTATAAGAGGGTGTATGTTAATCATCCTTTATTGATATTAGTATTAATTTTTAGATGTTTTGTCTCGACATAAGAGGTAGGTACGAGTGAGTTCCTGGGAATTTTCCATCTAAATGAGCTATAAGTCAGTATTGGTGTTTGGGGGATGTTGTTTCTAGTATTTTAATTGCGATTTATTTAGACATGTTTAAATCCGAATATTGATATCCGATCTAATGGGATTGATATTCCTATTATTATTTTTTATGTTAGCAATCTGAGTAATCTTCTTCACCAATTCAATATTGTTTAATGATGTAGTGTTAAATCATGACTATGAAAAAATGGAAAAATTGGGTATATGATGAATCTTCTTGTACTGTAATTGGTATTTGGATTTTTTTGAAGTCCTCATGCATTTTGTTTGAGGTTTAGTGGGTATTACATCTTCATTAACAATCATATGAACTTAATTACTAGTTTTCCATTAAATCAATATGTTGTTTTTATTCATGTCTGCAATTTTATAATGTGTCATGGGTGTTTCAAAGGGTTTCAGGTATGTTGTAGGCATGAAGGACCCATTTTGGTGTGTATCAGGTTAAGGCGCACAATTTGGGTAAACTGTGCGGCCTCGTATTGAAAATCATGTAGCATAAATTTCCACTAGCACATGGTTGGGTTAGCGATGCATGTTGGGGAACACAGTAATTCATGAACCATTATAGTTTTTAGATGGTTTTTTCAGGGTTTGGTAATATTTCGGAAAATAGTGTGCACAATGCATGGTTAGTTCCATTTGGAAAGTAACATCGCACTGTAGCACGCATGGTTTACCCATGGTTAGGGCATTATGTATCGGCTAACCATCGAAGGCTTGGATCATATATTGTAGGGATTGTTGATTGAACCAAAGTTTGGGAAACCAATCTAGAAAACCATGTTGCTCATTAAAGATGTGAAATGATCATTTTACCTCCCCTATATAATCTATTATTTTATCTTCTTTATCTGTCACCATTCATGCACAATAGGGGATCCTCCCTTTTTTTACTTCTTGAATCTGATCCAATTCCTCCATTAATACTTCATTCTTTAGTATGTTCATGTTGTTGGATTTTTATCAATAAGGATCTAATCTTCCATGATTCTATTTATTTTCTCTCTGGCCTCATGGACCACTAGATCCATTGGAGTTCTTCTTCCATATTTTAGGGAATTTGTCAGATACATTGACTTCATCCAAATAATCTAAAGGTAGAGGATAATATTGGATGTGTCAACAACTAAGAATCCAATATAGGTGGGGCATGCTCATATTTATGATTTAGAAAGTGTTTAAAGAGAGAAGTTTTTAGGTCACCATTATGTTTACTGGGTAAGACCCTTGTAATTTAATGGTTTCATTTAATTAAATAAATTTAACATTTTAGGATGCCGATCAGAATTCATTCAGGAGACTATAAGTTTCTGATATGTGTGAGAGTCTTGGGAATTTTTCAATTAGGCTAGGGATGTTTCATTTTTACAAAATTGAATTGTATTGATTAAATTGATTGGTTGTATGAATTTGATCTATTAAATTCAATCATATTTAATTTGTTATATAAATGAGAATTGCATGTGATGAACTCTTGAGTTCAATGGAATATGAGGGGTTTTCCCTTAGGATGGAGATAAAGTTGTCTATCTAATTGGTGGTGATGTGATTTTAGTTATGGGCATGGACAAATGTGTGTATATATATATATATTGGGTGATGTTGATCACTTTTTAGGTGACTTAATAATAATATATATTCATCTAGCCATTTTGATTACTAGAAAGGCCAGTGTGATGTTGGATGGAATGGCCATTCAGATTGAGTGACATTGTCATAGAGGCTTAAGGGGTTAGGCATGGTGTGGAATAGGTTCTAAATTGGTGATGATACTCACCCATGTTGTTTAATGCACCATTTAAATTGGTATTCACATAGGTTAACTCTGTTATGAGGTGGTTTAAAACACTTCTTTGGGTTGAGGCCCCTGATAGTTGTAGATTAGTTAAATGGATGGGGGTAGTTCCTATAGAAATCCCCAAGGATAGAGAGGATCCATTAGATGATAGTGTTGAGGTTGTCGGTTCAAGGAAGTGGCATGCTATGCTTGAGACTATTGTGCTAGTATAATTTCAAAGTATAGACATTATCATTCTTCAACATGTTGGTTGTTGAGCGGATGATTCTTACATCTTGAGGGAAGGTATAATTGTATCTCTGGATGTTGGGATTTTTACTAATTGGATCTTTTAAAAATGGGTTTGAGGATAAAAGTATATACTGATAGGTCATGACCTTAGGTTGTCGGATACTAAGTGATTAAATGAGGGTATTAGTGGAATTAGAGGAAGAACTTGAGGGTTCACCTAGGACTATGTGACAGTATGATATGCCTTGGCCATGGGTTAAGGATCCTCTCAACTACATATTTTATCATTGGATAAGGGTGTTTATTGTTTCATGGTGTCCTTTGAGCACCAAGGAAATATTTGTTTATTTTTTTCATGTTATCCTAGTTATTTATTCTTAGTATACACTAGGTAATTCACTAGTGAAAGGTATTCACAGAGGGTGGTACCCTATAGGGACTTGTTCTTAAACCCTAAACGGGCCCTTCAGTACACATGTGGACTTGATGATTTGAAATTCAGGTATGGGTTTTGGCTATGTAAATAGATCATAGTGGATGAGTTAGAATGGATAGAAGTCAAGGCACCCTTGGTTCTTACTTCATTTGGAGTTTCTTTTTCTTTTTTCCTTTTGTATCAACATGCTTTTGTGTATATATATATATATATTTATGTTTATCCATGGTCGGCCCTTTATATATTTTTGTATTGTATGACCTATAATGGATGCATATTCTGTTTTTAGTTTTTACAATTAGAATTTTTAAATGTTTATTTCTTTTGGATGTTGTTGTTGATTATTGTTCAATTATTGTGTGATATATATTATGCTTCCTCCATATATGAGTAACTAGTTTTCAGTCTGTTTGTCTTTTCCTTTCACAACTATATCTAATAGATAATGATTTTATCATCACTAGAGGGTATAGTCTCTCCATTATCACCTACTTACACCCTCACTTCTTGTTACCAGTCATTGAGGTCCAGGGAGACTTGCTTAAGGACAAATGTCACTCAGCATGTTGCACTATTCAGGAAAATATTTGGGTTAGGGTAATAGAAATAGTTTTAGTGAATTTATTTTCCTATTACATGGTCTTAATATTTGGGATATGGTACACTATAGATTAGTATATTGTCATTACAGGGTTTATAACTCAATTATGGGTACTTGCTTCCCCAAGCACATCATACATACCATATTGATAGGGGTGGGAATTTCTATTCATTTTTTTATGTGTATATGATTTACACCTAGATTGGTAAACAACTAATGTTATTGTTATTATTGTGACATGAGACCATTAGACAAGTACAATACAAAGATATTGGACCCTTGGCCCAGTATGGAAAGGAGAGTTTCTTATGTTCAATGTGCGTATTATGGTTTTTTATAGGCACTTTGGATATTTAAAGTATATAGACATGTGTGGTTGAGATATTAATATCTTATGAAATGCGATACCTATATATATATATATGGTCCTAGATCTTGTAGGTTTAGGAAGGTATAATGAAATACGGTGATGTGGATCACCATGTTAGGTGATGAGGACATCAATGAAGAGACATTTTCATTAGGATGTTCATAGAACATGGAATATTCTATACATGTTTCAATTATGGGAGGCTAATTGTTCTATGTGGACTTGGTGTATTATGACCTTGTTTTGATAGAGAAGGTTAAGGGTTGTTATTTCATGCATCCAATTTCTACTTAACTTATCTATTATATAAATATATAAATGTTATCTAGGATGTGTGAACATATAACGGTATTTATGTGGTTTCCACATAGAACACTTGTATGGAGTTCTAGGTAGGTAGTGATAGGGTTCCTTATGACCAAAAGTTGGTTTTGGACCCATAGGGTCTGGCAGTTCATATACAATCTTAGGTATAGGAATAGGTTTAGGTGCAGGGGAGGTGGCCTCTATATTTGACTGCTATGGGGTCATGGATAAATGGGGATCTAATAGAAAGCCTAGTATTGTTATCCCATGTATTAAAAAGGTAGATCAGGGGGAATATCCTTTCATGTCATATTCGACTTGGGGGTTCCAGTCACATCAACTGCCACTTTTCTAGGGTGAGGGTGTTCTATAGGTCGGTGAGAACTGGATTGATTCTATGAAGATTTTTATAAAGAAGTTAATGATGCCTACATAGAGGAGGCTGAATCTTGAAACTTACATGCTAAGAGGACCAGCTAAGCACTGGTGGGACCTACAGGTCCAGGCAGGAAGACACGAGGTATTTCATGGATTGACTTTGAGCATAGTTTTTTCAAGCACTTTCCCATATATTATAAGATAAGAAAAATCTTATGAGTTCATGGGCCTTCAGTAGGGTGACATGTTCATCATGAACTATGAATAAAAATGTACTAAATTGTCTCTCTTTGTACCTGTAATGGTGGGAGACGACACCATGAGGGTGAGGTGTTTTGTGAATAGTTTATGGAACGTCATTTGGGTGCACGTAAAAATATTTAAGTGGGAATCATTCCTGGAGGGAGTGAATCAAGAACCCATTGATAATGGAATCTTGAAAGACATTTTATAGTCAAGATGGGTGGAAACTATAGCTGATTTTTTCGGCAATGTTATAGATAATAAGAAGTGAGGTTGGGATGTCTTCCAATAGGGATGTCATTTCATAGACATGAGAAGATTATCTCTAAGTGGGTATTCAACCATTTTGAATTTTTTTGGGCATCCATGAAATGTATGAACTCGGTTTGAGTGACATCCAATGGATTTTTTGACATGTGGATAGGTTAGGAATCTCAAAATGTTCTACAAGAAGCCTTCTCGGAGAACCAAAATATTTGGCTTGTGACAAACATTTGGTTCTGAGATCAGACCGGGAGTGATACCAAGTTATGGAAGCCTAGTCTTAGTTACATGTGGATATAGTGGTAGAGATAGTAGGACATATCAATTTGGTTAGTTTCTGGTTACTGGTGCATCCCTGCAATGAGGTTACAATTTTTTCAATCAGGATTTAGGCCATCTGCATGTCATGAAGCTGTCAGGGTCATAGTAGGAAAGTGAGATGACGGAGGTCATAGGTATGTAATGGTCTTGAACAGAGTCATTTCTGATTGATTTTTTAATGGAATTTTGATGCATGCCAATTTTTGGTGAACACGGTACAAAAATTATATGTATGGACTAACCAGATGATTTTTAGTAGGATTTAATCAGTTTAAATACCTTAAATATATGTAGGATGTGTGGGTCACTAGGATCTATATGTGATAATAATTGGATGAGATACTATTGACATGTGTTGGAATTAGGGAATTGACGAAATGTGGCTTACTTGAGGTGTGTTGGAATCTGGGTACAATTTCATTGAAGTACTTATTGAACTTCAAAGCTCCCAGACTAATTCGATCATCCTTTATAATGATGGACTTGTGGGTTCAATGTTGACATGGGAACAAGTTAGGTATTAATACAATGTAGGATTTTGATGGGTGTTAGGTATAAAAAAAGATCACTTAAGGAGGTCCAGGATTAACGATGTGTCATGCGAGGACTTTTGAGTCCTAGTATGGTTGATGTACCATTGATCTGTTTAATATTTTTGGTTGGTATGTGACCGGGGTAGGCCACTCCTAAGGTGGGGATTGATCTTTATCTATTTTTACATAGTTTTCTACATTATTTATTTAATTTTTAACAATTTATTGACTTATTTTAACACTTTTTTTATAAATGATGGCACTTTTTTATTTTTATCACTAAATCTATTAATTAATCATTTCTTATAATTAAATATGTGTTTTTAGTATTTTAAATAGATAATTTAGTCATTCTAATTATTCTAATTATATTAACTATCTTTTTAATTTAATAATCTTAATCTGGTTAACATTTTAATAATTTTAAATGTTTATTATTTAATCAATTGTTCATTTTTATTTTCATTAATCTAATTTAATTTTAAATTTAAAACATTTCCCTTTAAATTTGATTTATTAAAATAAATTAAAATTATTTATTAACTAGTTTAATTATTCTACTAAATAAATAAGTTAATAATTTAAGTTAATGTTTAATAAAATAATGTATTCCTAATTTTAAGTATTCATTTTGTCATTTATATAATTAACTTAGTTGTTTTATATCATTAGTTACTTTTGATAATGTTAATTTCATGTTTGATGTAAAATCATTGTAGGTGTTTTGAGTTTATTTAGAAATATATTTAATTAATCTAAATATTTTTATTCTTAGTTAATAATTTAGTTACTTTTATTTTTAGTTTGTTAAATAATTTTGTTAGATTTTATTTACAGTTAATTATTTAATCTTTAGCAGTTTATTTAGTTTGACTATTTTTTTAATTAATTAATTTTTTATTGATTTTATTATTTGTTTTAAATTAAAATTTTAAATTTTTTCAATTTTTTGAGTCGATGAACCAATTCCATGACTCACCGATGTTGTGACTCACCGATGTCGCAACTCACTGATCCACTTGAGTCACTAATTCTTTTCCCCCAACTCACCAATCACCTCACATCGGTTTTGGTCTCTCATTTCATCGGTGTCTTATTACGTTTTTCAACTATGGGTGATTTGTTATTAATTTGTAACTATCGGTGAGTCAGCTCATTGATACTATTTTATTTTAACTAATAGTGACACATTTTTATTTTTAACTATCAATGATCCATGACTCACCGATACAATCCCTCATGATAGATTTTGTTTCCCTACACCATCGGTCTCTCGATGTCTCACCAATTCGTTTCCTACATTAGTTTCATGAACTCAATGTTAGTTCACCATTATCTTATATTAGTTCCACCCTCGTCATCAACCCATTCATTCACTCACCAATAGTTCAATTTATTTTTCCGCACTAATTTTTTCTTTCTCCATCGATGTTTCCTCCCCTGCTTCAATCCTTCAAGAGGCGAGTCAACGAATCACTGTTCAATTCTTCTATCAGTTTCATGGTTTCACAATGATACACTATTGGAATCTTCTTCTCACACCATTTGACACATGTGCCTCCATGCTACGAATCCATTTCTTTCATCTTCAGTGTCACATGACACACTGATGATTCTTTCCACCTCTTTTTCCACTCACTCACTGACTCCATAACTTTTGCAGAAACTCACATTCATTTCCCTGTGAAATAAAACCACCACTACCTACATCAGCTATTCCATACACCACAACAGAACCTAATCAACATTTATACATTTTTTTCAATTAGATTCAAACTCTAAATAGAGTTTCTTCACAACCCACCCCAATATTATCACTATTTGGAAATCCCAAATTTCTCACTGATCCGGTACCACTGCTGTAAGACATTTCTGATTCGATTGTAGCTGCTGGAGTAAGTTGAGCTGAAACCCTATCACTCGACTGAGTTTCAAAGCCACCTAGAATCGCCACATTGTGAACCGAGAAAGAGGAGTAGGCCTTCCTGGTGCACCAGAAAACCCTGAGACCTATTGTACCGGGCCGCTACTGGAGAAGTTGAGGTCGTCACTATGGTGCTGCACTAGAGGAGATCGTAATCCACTGCCTGATGAACTAGATATGTCTCTACGCTGTTGTGAGTGAGGTGGATTCTAACTATTGTAACCGAGGAATCTCACTGAAACTGAGCTTCAGATGTGGAATTGAGACCCTTGTGTTGTGTCACTGACACTTGGAGGAGGACTTGAGGTCGGTGTTGAGTCGGGAGGATGGGTCGGTGCCTTTGTCTTCATGAAGAAACTGTTAGTTCCGAAACATTCCCTTCTCATGACACTGAGTAGGAGACCTGGGCAGAAGAGGAAGAGGATTAAAAAAAACTAAAAGAAAACTTAAATAAAAACTTAATTAAAAATAAATTATTAAATTATTAAACATCAATAATTGTAAATAAATAATTAACCTAATATATTTAATAAAACATTATTTTTCAACATAAATTAAATTTTATTTAATTAAAAATAAAGTGATAGTAACTTCTAAAATTGAATTAGAATATATTATTAAAAATTCTAATTAATTATAATTTACAATTATGTATTAATAATTATTTAATAATAAAAATTGTTAATATAATAAAATATTAATGATAAGTTATAAATTAAATTATAAATAAACTAAACTAGTTAATTTAAAATGTTAATAATGTTAATTTTCAAAGTTATAATAATCTTAATGTTTATAATTTAATATAATAATAATTTTTAATAAAATAATAATAACTTATAAACAATTTAAAATTAAAATTAATAATAAATAAAACATTTGATTTTTAATAATAATAATAATACCTCTTCTATTAACAAAATTCAATAAACTTATAATACGTAAATTATCATGATTTATCTTTTATAATTAAATAATAACTATTTTAATATTAAATATTATTTCATTATAATTCATTAAAATATAATTACTAGTTATTAGTAATACTAATAAAATAATTTAATTTTTAAAATTATTTAATGGTTTATTAATTCTTTGAAAATAATTTTTAATAAACTATTTTCATAAATTATAATTCATTAATTCCTTTGTGTTTTAACTATGTTGTTTCTTTATCTTGTTGGTTCACACCAAGATCTTATAAAACATCCATGTTCACATAACTAACTCACCCGGAGTTAGTTGCAAGGGTAAAACTAGCACGATGTGCCAGTCACGAAAAAACACATCTGTGCGGTGCACAAGCGAAAGACATTTTAAGTTGCTAACAAACAAGTGGTGGACGGAATTAGATGATAGTGGAATAAAAAGAAGAGAAAGCAGAATATTGGAGAAGGGGATAGGGGAGATAGACATTCTTTCACTAAGGATTTTATTTCATTGAAGCAGAGAAATCTAATGGACAACCTTAGAGTTGACGGTGCCCGAGAGTAGAGCACATCATTGGGGAGTTCTTCTTTCCACGTTTCTGAATGTTTTTTGCGCTTTTGTAGCATGTTTCATTTTTACTATATTATTAATGAACAAGTTATTTTTCTAATCCTTCGAGTTCGGGTATAAATTTAAGTTCTACAGGTTAACTTTTAATTTTAATTTTTAATTAATCATTTCAATGAATTCAGTAATGATTCACAAGATTAATAGTGAATTCATTCAGTTTCTAGTACCACTAGGATTTAATCACAAAAATTCATATTCAGTTCGTGAGATTGATTGTGGATGAAATCTTCAAAATAATTCATGACTTACAGTGAGTTCGTCTTGTTTCCATTTTTCAAATGGTTCAGAGTTGATTAATTTTGGAGTGGAGAACTCTTAAATTGATTGGATTGTGTGAATTAACTCATAGAGAGGGAGGGGAGTCAAAACTTTTATAGTGGTACTCTATAATAACCTTTATGTGAATTAGTATACCTTTAAGACCAGTAGTATGAATATTTTCCGGGGGAAATATATTCTGGTTGTTCATTTATTAGCGTTCTATATTTTTTATGTTAACAATTTTCAAATTTTTTTCTATTTTATCATATTCTAGATCAAAAACACTAGAAAAATGTGTAGTATATTTACTATTTAATAATTTCACAAAAAAAAGTAAAAAGTAAAGAAGATAGAGAATCCACTCCACTTATGACAATAGTGGAGTTTTTTATTGTTTTTAGAAGATTAGTGGTCAATATTTTCCTTCTATGTGGGTTCAACCCTGCTTTCCACATATACTATAGTTAGTAGGACTATATATTTTAGACATTTATCAGCCTCAAAGATTTATTGGGTTAGGTTTTTGGTGCCATGTTTGGGGAAATCACGAGCCATTTGTTTTTCTAAAAAAACTGAAAAAATCACATATATAAAAAATCTAAAAAAATTTAAACAAAATGAAAACATTAAAAAACTGCTTCATTCCTTGCTGAAACTTTCTATTCTCTTTATAACTGAATACTTTTTACTGTTTTTTGCATGAGTACAAGAACTTCTAGTTTTAGATTAGAGCCTCTAAACCCTAAATTAGATAAACATTAAACCGCACTAAGAAAGAAAAAAAAATTAAATGGAAAATCTAGATGAGAGAGTTCTTGCACCTAATAACTTCCAAAATCATCTAGAACACTTAGAAGAAAATTAAAGGCCTAGGATGAGGAAGTTCCAACTTCCTTAGGTTTTAAGCAATCCATCATTTATTAGACTTAGTCCTAGGGCCAAAAATTATGAACTTAAACAATCACACATTTCATTACTACCTACATTTAATAGACTATCTAATGAGGACTCTCTTGCCTTCATTAACGATTTTTATAATATAGTGCAATAACTGCCTCTTCTAGGACTCATAGAAAATGAGCTAAAAATGATATTCTTTCCCTTTTTCCTTAAAGGGAATTCAAGGAATTTGTTTATTAGTCTAGATGAAAACATATTTGAAAACTGGGATCAGGTGTGCAATTCATTCATAATGAAATTATATCCCAAAAGACTTAAAGGTGACCTTAGAAATAAAATAACTATTTTTTATTAAGAGGATATAGAAGCTTTTCATGAAGCTTGGGATAGATTTAAGGATCTTCTTAGGAAGTGTCCCCATCATCAACTCCCATATCACCTTCTCACGGACACATTATATGAAGGGCTATCATCCTCTAGACAGAATCTAGTTTACCAAGATGCTAGGGGAAATTATAATGATAAGACAGATAAAGAACATAGGAAAATCATTAAAAATATTCAATGAAATTCACAACATAAAAATTCAAGAAGAAAAGGTGTCAATAGAAATTTTAATTCAGACAAGAGTTTAATAAATTTAAATCAAGCCCAACATTCTGAAATCACCAAATAACATCAATCCTTAATGAACCATAATTCTAATCAAATTGTTCATCAACTTTCCTTTCAAAATAACAACTAATCGTTAAGGGAATAGTGTGTCCAGTGTGGTTTGTTTGGGAATACTGAAAATTTCTTTCCCAATTTTGATATATTGTATGACAAAAAGATAATTAAAACATTGTTAACTATGGTCCTAGGATGCCTCCTAAAGAAGATCCATCATCAAATAATTACAAACAAGGCTATAGGAACCATCCAAAGCTGTCCTAGAAAGATAAAGGTCTAATTAAACAATCCACTTCCCCTAATTACTCTAGCCAACCAAGACCAAACATTCAAAATCGACAAAGGAGTGAGTCATCAAATACACTAGGAAACAATGATAATCATATGTCTTCTAGGATTGATCTAATCTTGAATAAAATTTACTCTCTAGATAAATGATAAATGACTCAGCTAACCAAACATCAAAATCAATATGAGTTAGATAAAATGAAAACTAATGTGAGAATGAAAAACATGGAAACACAGCTAGGTCAACATGATAGAGATTTTTCTTCTAGGTAAAAAGGTAGACTTCCATGTACCATTTATCTTAACCCTAGAGAGAATTACATGGTGGTAGTTACTAGAAGTGGGATGAATAATCAAACTATTTCTAAAAAACTCCATGAAAATGACCAAAATAAAAATCTACTTCAATCTTGTAAAAAAATCTTCTTTGGCCCCATGATGGAAATTCACCAAAGAGTGTGGAAAATGATAAAAATTTTAATTTATCATATGAATCTCAAGGTGAAAACTCATTTAGTAATTAAAAGTATAAAGGAAATGACAAAGTTGATGAATAGGTGAGGGATATACCTACTGTCCTTAAAAAATTTCGTCACCCATCCCTTTCCCTAAGAAGATGAAACCTCAAAGTAACACCAAGGATGAACCTCTTTAGTTACTTGTAATCCTTTAAAAACTTCAAGTAAAAATTCCATTCATTCAATCCTTAATTCAAATTTCATATTATTTGAAATCTTTCAAGAAAATTCATTCAAACTAAAAAAACTCTTGAAGAATTTTCTACTTTCATCCTCTCTAAAGAGTGTAGTGTTGTGATTAAAAAGAAAATTCCACCTAAACTAAAAGACCCAGGTAGCATTGTCATACCTTTCACACTAGGGAATTCTGATCAGTTCAACTATTTTTGTGATCTAAGTGCTATCATTAATTTTCTCCCACACTAACTATTTCGGTAGTTGAGGTTGGGTGACCTTCAACCCAACACAGTCATATTGTAGTTGTCTGATAAATCGTTCACTCATTCTATGGTTAGGATAAATGATTTTCTTGTTAGGGTTGGTAAGTTGTTTTTCCTACAGAGTTTATAGTCTTAGACATGGAGTGTTATCAAGAGGTGCCCATCATATTGGGTAGGCCCTTCTTGTTCATAGGTGGTGCTGTAATTGATGTTTCTAAGGGTCAACTTATTTTCAAAATTGGATAACAAGAAGAAGAGTTCAATTTGTTTAAGAACATTAAAGTACCAACTTATTCTTAAAACTGTTCAAAAAATTAGTTTCTTGAAGCTGAATGTTCTTATAAAAATAAACATGAATACATTAAAGAATCTGAAAAACAATCCTTTGTTGAAGAAATTTATCTTTAAACTGAAAAGATTGTTGAATCTGTCTTAGAAGTTTAAAATTCTACTCAGACACCTAATCTAGAAGATTCTCTAGGACAGGACAACTGTTCAGTTTTTACTATAGAAGAGACCTTTGTTTCAGAAAATATAAGATTTTTGAGTGAATATGAGGGTGTTTTTCTTAACAAAAACCTTACTGAACACTTTGATGATGTTGATGAAGAACATATAAGACAATTAGATGATTCTACTCTAATTGACTTGTTAAATTATAACCTAGAAATTATGGACAGTATGCGGCCCACTGTGGACAACAACACTGTTATTTCTGAATCTGAGCATGAAATTGAAAATCTTTTATCTTTTAATACCCCATAAACAATATATGTTCATGATATTGTACATCCCAGGCCTAAGAGTCTTCCTTCTATTGAAGAACCACCTACTGTGTAACTGAAAACAATCCCTTCCCATATTAAATATTCATTCTTAGGTGAGTATTACACTTTTCCTGTCATAATTTCTAATGAACATAATGAATACCAAGAGGAAAGATTATTGAGTGTGTGGAAAACGTTTAAATCTTCCAGAGGCTAGACAATTGCTGATATAAAGGGTATTAGTCCCTCATTCTACATGAATGAAATATCTATAGAGCCTGACCATAATCCTATGGTAGAGTTTCAATGAAGATTAAATCCAACCGTGAAGGAAGTTGTGAGAGAGGAAGTGATTAAACTTCTAGAAACTGGAATGATATTGTAACATCCAAGGTAAATAAAGAATAAAACATTTTCATATTTATTAATATTTGTGAATTATATATTAATTTTACTTTAAAGGGGTTGCTTTGTTCGATAGTGTACCCGATACGCAACAAAGAGTTTCTTTGAAATCTTACGTTGCACACTAGTAATAAAATAATATTGTTTTAAATGGAAGTTAACACGTAGCCATTGTATTGGTAGGAATGAATAGAAATAACTAAAATATGATTATATGTGTTTGTTAAATTTGTTTACATTTATCCAATAAAGGATAAAGGCTTAAAATATGAAAAGAATTCAATTTTAGGCATATATACTCTAACTTTCACTAACGATCGACTTATCGCCTTTTCATGGAGAAACTTCATTAAATATAGTTTTGGTCACTCTTATACTTTCTATTGGACCAAATAAAAATCTTCTTTAGAATTGGGACATCAAAATTTACTTTGTGTAAATTTTTGGAATTTTTCCAATAAAGTTCATTTTTTTAATGAATAGTGAAAAATGATGTATTTTAATTCAAAACCGCTTTTTTATCTAATTTATTTATATGATTATATTATCTTTTGAATTGGTTTTAAAGTGAAATTATAATATATTTTTACCATTTAATCCAATATTGGTCGTTGGAATTAATTTTACTTTGAAATCAAACTTAAACTAGTGTCAATATTTTGATACTTTTTATTTCATAAAAACACGCTATTTGTTTTGACAGCAGGAATTAATTATTAAATTAATTAATTCAACTTATATGTTTTTTATTTTGTAAAATAAACATCATTTTTGAATTCAGAAAACCAAATATAGATTAGGGTGAATTTTTGGTATTTTTCTGAAAAACTTCAATTTTTGATGAATAGTGAAACCACTAAGTGGTACTTAAAAAAACTGATTGTTCGTTTAAATGAAAATTTACCACCTCTGTGTTTTGAATTTCAAAAATTCAACATACATGGTTGTCATTTGGAAGTAAAATGTGGTTCAATGGGATTAAAATAAATTTTTTTGTGAATAGTAACTTTTAAGTTTTTAATCGCGATTAGGGGTAATTTGTGTAGTTTAAGGTAAAAATAATGTTTTAATAATATTAAATGTCCTAGACACATGTCCTACCCATATTGGATGTGTCATGGCCGAACCATACAATACATGGGTCAACTTGGGGACCCCATGGATCCACTTTGGTTGGAAAATGACATTAATAACTTTTTATTTAAAGTTAAAATAAAAATGTCACAAACATGAGTTGTTTTACTAAAACAATTATTAAATGGGGTTATACAAGTCATATTTTTTACTATAAATATTAATTAGAAAGATAAAATGATTTCCTACATCATGATAATTTTTTTATAATTTTTAGACATTGAATAAAGTAAATTATGTATGACACCATGATGATGCAGTGATTACCTCATTTTTAAACGATTTAAATAAAATGAAAAGATAATGTACAATATAAGCCCTACACATGTAAAAAAACGTATTGGATGGGTGGATTTCGAACTCTTATCACCTTATCCTCTAAATATATAATTTTGGGACACTTATTGTCCGAAAAGAATTTTATAATAATGTATCTTTTCTTAACTTTCCAAGAGTGCCCCTCCTCACCTCTTATAAAAGGCCCCCACCTCTACCTCCTTACCCACACCTCTCAAGCCATTGGTTTGGCCAAGATCTATTCGTTTTGTCTCTCCACATCCCTCTCGTGCACCTATAAGCCCCACTTTGGGTAGAAGTCTTCCCATGGAAGCCTTTGAGCTCAAATCTAAGAGAGTTACCAGATTTTAAGGTAATGTCTTCACTTGTGTTCTTTTGTTTTCTTTTGCTTCTCCAACCCCTTAAAATATTTTTATTCATTTATTTTTTAACAACTTAAGTATCTTCAATATACTAGGATGTTTTTATAAGAATAATTCGTGCTAAACTTACACACACCTACATCTAATGATTAAAGAACATATTGTTTCTGTGGATGGAGAATTTCTGCCTCACGAAACGATGATTATTCAATATTCTTCTAATAACTTCAAAGGTGGTCATTAAGATGTCACTATATTTATATATGATATTAAATATGTTTATGTTTTCCTTAATATTCTGTATTTTTCATTTATGTCATACCTTTGTGGCTTCCATTATGGGTATACGCGATATCTTCATTTTAGGAAGTGCGGACTACTGCCCCCTCAAAGTGATTTGATTCGTTAATGACATATGTGAGACGTATAAAGGATGGATTTAAAGTTATTATATATGATGTATGTTACATATAAATGATGAATATAATTCTGGAATTAAAATATACATACCTCTCATTTAGTTTTAATTCCATTAATATGACATAGAAATGAAAGTAGTGTTCATTCGTACGTATGGCTTACCGTCTCCATGAACGGTGCATTTCATTTCTTACCTATAAATGATTATGTAATATTATAATTACATGTATATGCTGGATATATATGATATATATTATATCCAAATCATGTATATCATTCTGGATATAATGAACCTTTGACCACACGAACAACATGTAATTGTAAGAAGTCCACTTTCGACTTAAGAACCAAATATCAACAAAAAAAATATTATTAACTTAAATGAATACATAATGTTTATAACATGGTAATAAGTGATATAAAAGTAATAATGAACTTGAAAAAGGTTCTTAAGAAAGTATAAATTAACTCAAGTTTATTATTTAGGATGTTAAAGAACGATCGAGTCAAGTCGGACCCGAGGTAAGGGACTTCATCTCATTCTCCTTTCATTGAGGCATATTTTGTTTTATACACAACTATATTTTATATGGAGTATAAACCCCTTTGTATTTTACTTTTATACAAAAGGAATCTTTTTCTACGAAGCATTTTACTAAACTACAAAAAGGAATGTTTTTTAACGTACGCGGTGACAATGACCTTTCCCACCGCCGTGAGTATTATTTGGTCTTTGGCTTCCTCAACAAGCCGTGATGTTTTTTAAAATGAAATAAATACCATATAATCTTTTATATATTTTTGAATTGAAAATGGTTTTTATAATGGATTTGTTATGTCAATATATTTGAGTGATATATTGTGATCAAAGTGTGGAAATGTTTTCTTTCCATTATATTTATTTTATGTCTTATGATTTTATAATGGTACTTGGACATTTGACGGGTGGTTATGTGATAAACCATATAACGGGTGGTTCCGTGAATACCAGGATGGGTGGTTACGTTATAAACTCAAATGCATTGGTTATGGAAGTCATCCGTATGGCTATTCCATTAAGTGATATGTGTGGAAGTCGATTGTATGGTTATTCCATTTAAGTATGTTTATGTCCCAAGTTACCTATATATGTTATGTGATCTTTATATGGGTTTTATGGTAATCTTTTGGTTACAGAAGGGTAAGTAATGATCTTTTAATTCATTGAAGAGTTTTTACTAATTCATAAAGGTGAAAAGTATTACTTTGATAAAGTATACATGGTTTACTTGTTGTTTTGAAAAACTAACAGTTTTCATTCATTTTGTATCCCTTACTGAGCCTTTTATGCTCACCCCAAGTATTTTTTGAAATGTTTTTCACAGGACTTAAAGTAGAATAGGGTTAAGGATGGGATCAAGGAAAAGTCATGCTATCTAAAACATGGAACTAGACATCTTTCTTTTTAAGAGTTTTTATTTTATGGAAACTTAGTAGAAGTGTCTACTTTGTAATCTTGTGAGATGTAATAGTTATGTCCTAATTCCCTAAAACTCTAAACCTGAAAAGAATCCTCAATGTGAATTATTTATTTAATTCAATATTAAGTAAGGTTTAAGGTCGGGGCCTTATAGTTGGTATCAAAGGTCGGTTAAGACAACTTTAAGAGTTAGAAAATTGCTAATTTATAAATTAATTTATGGTATGATTGAAATGATATAGCATTTAAAGATTACCATGTTGCTTCGCCTAAGATATTTCTGTTTTCAGAATGGTTTTCCTCAGAGGAAACAAAGCAGCTATGTTGGGACGACATCAAGAGGAAGACAACCTTCCAAATCAGCAACCCGAGATGGTCGGAATTGGAACCGAACAGTTTATTGCAGTGATGGCACTGTTGTCTCAGGCTATAAATGGTGGTGGTATCCATGCACCAGATCATCCAGATCAAAAATAGAGGATCATGTTAGTGGTGGAACATTTCATGTGGCAACATCCCCCATCATTCAGAGGATCATCTAATCATGTGCTAGCAGAAGGGTGGATTAAAGAATTGGATAAGATTTTTGATGTCATGGGGTGTTCAGAACATCAAAAGGTTAGTCTTATTGTTTACTGTTTTGAAGGTGAAGCTGATCAGTGGTGGTCGATGGTGAAAAATATCTAGGATAGTTATGAGATTTATGATCTTCACTGGGATGAATTCAAAGCTATGTTTCTTGAGAAATATTTTCCTAAGGTGGTTCATCATAGGATGAAAAAACAATTTCTATAATTGAGGCAAGAGGATGACTCAGTGGCTACTTATGAAGCAAAGTTCACTCGACTATCAAGGTATGCTCCAAACTTCATACGAGATCTTGATAGTAATATCAACCATTTTTACTCAGGGTTAAAGCCAAAGTATCGAAGGGCTTTAGCTTCTCGTGAGTTCAAAAGTTATGAAAACTTGTTTGATGTGTGGAGAAGGTGGAAATGGATTTTTCCGATGATCAGGTGTACTTTGAAAAACAACAGAATAAGAGGTCCAGTTGGCAGTAAAAAGGGAAGAATTCATCAAAGAAGCAAGGAGGTAAGAAAACCAAATATCCATCCCGTGAGAAGTGTGGTAAAATGCATCCTTTATAATGTTTATCCAAGTCTGGAAATTTCTTTTGATGTTGTAAGTCTGGTCATATTGCTCGTAACTGTAAAGAAGATGATCAAGTGTGCAATGAAAAGTCAGCAGTAAGATGTTTTAAGTGTAATGAAATGGGTCATTATGCAAATTATTGTCTAACTAAGAACTCAACTGAGGGAAAGCAGCCAGACTACAAGCAGAAAGGGGTGGTGAAATCCTTTGCAACTACTTCAGAAGATGTTGGGCCATCGAATGAAGTAGTATCAGGTACACTGTTTGTTTGTTCAGATTATGCCAATGTGTTGTTTGATTCAGGGTCTACACATTCTTTCATTTCTGATAAGTTTTCTAGTAAATTGGGAATTACATCTCAAGATATGAATCCTGAACTTATGGTAAAAACACTCGGAGGAAACATTGAGACAAAAAGAAATTATAAGAACCTTGCTATCTTTGTGTGCGGAATGAATCTATCAGAAAACCTTATTGTTTTGCCTCTAGTACAGTTTGATGTTATTTTGGGTATGGATTGTCTTTCTGTTTATCATGCTAAGATTGACTACAGAGCTAAAATGGTTTCTTTTCAGAAATATTTTATGTTTGTGTACAAGAATGAACCCTTGCTTTTGATAACATATCAGGAAGTTGAGAAACTAATAAAATATGGAAATGAATGTTACCTTGCACATACTGTTGAAAATAAAGGAACTGTTCAGATTAATGATGTGCCAGTGGTAAATGTGTATCTTGATGTTTTTTCTGATGAGTTGCCTGTTATTATTCATGATCGGGAAGTTGAATTTACTGTTGACTTAGTTCCTGATTCTATGACAATTTCAAAACCCCCTTATCTAATGGCTCAAGTTGAACTTTTAGAGTTAAAGAAGCAATTTCAGGAGTTATTAGATAAAGGATTCATTCGACCTAGCACATCACCATTGGGAACTCCTTTCTTTTTTGTTAAAAAGAAAGATGGCCCAATGAGACTTCTCATTGATTATAGATCCTTAAATAACATTACTGTTAAGAACAAGTATCCTTTGCCTCATTTCGATGATTTGTTTGATCAGCTCCAGGGAGCTTAGTATTTTTCGACGATTGACTTGATGTCGGGGTACCATCAGTTGAAAGTAAAATAAGAAGACGTTCCGAAGACTGCGTTCCGTACTAGATATGGCCATTATGAATTTGTAGTTATGCCTTTTGGGTTAAGCAATGCACCTGCTGTATTCATGGACCTTATGAATAGAATTTTCCATGAGTTCTTGGATAAGTTTTCGGTTGTCTTCATTGATGATATTTTGGTGTTTTCTAAAAGTGTAGAAGAGCATGAAAGTCATTTAAGGGTTATCTTGAAAACTTTAAAAGAAAAGAAACTGTATGGAAAATTTAGCAAGTGTGAGTTTTGGTTACATCAAATTTCTTTCCTGGGTCACATTGTTTCAAAAGATGGCATAACTGTTGATCCTGCTAAAACAAAAGTTTTTGAAGAATGGCCAAGACCCAAAAATGTTATCGAGATCCATAGTTTACTTGGTTTGGCAGGTTACTTCCAAAGGTTTGTTGAAAAGTTTTCATGATTATCAAATCCAATGACTAAGCTAACTCGGAAGGGTGTTATGTTTATCTGGACAAAAGAATGTGATGATTGTTTTCAGGAGTTGAAAAGAAGATTGGTGAATGCACCAGTTTTGGCACTTCCTTCCAGGAATGGTGAGTTTGTTATCTACAGTGATGCTTCATTGAAAGGACTTGGTTGTGTCCTTATGAAAAATGATCAAGTAATTGCTTATGCTTTACGTCATTTGAAAACTAATGAGGTAAATTACCCTACACATGACTTGGAATTAGCTGCTGTTGTTTTTACTCAAAAAATTTGAGGGATCATTTGTATGGAGTAAAGTGTGAAATATATACTGATCACAAAAGTTTAAAGTATATATTCCCTCAGAAAGAATTGAACATGAGACAGAGGAGATGACTGGAATTAATCAAGGATTATGATTGTGCAATTCATTACCATCTGGGAAATTCAAATAAAGTGGCTGATGCTTTGAGTCGAAAAAATAATGCTTCATTAACCATGCTACATTTGGAACAATATCCTTTGGTTTTTGATTTGATGAACTTTGGCATGGAAGTTGTTTGTTCAGGAAGTCCTTCTGTTTTGTTTTAGGTATCAGTGAAATCTTCTCTATGAGACAGAATCAAGCAAGCACAGAAGCAAGATAGTGATTTGCAGAAAAAGGTAGAGCTGGTTCAGAAGGGTAAGTTTCCTGAATTCATCCTTGATAATGATTGTGTTTTGAGATTTGGGAAGAGATTGTGTGTGCCTTGTGATTCACAGTTGAAGAGAGAGTTGTTATGTGAAGCTCATAGTTCTCCGTTTTCAGTTCATCCTGGCAGTACTAAGATGTACAGAGATCTACGAGAGTATTACTGGTGGGATGGAATGAAAAGAGATATTGCTGATTTTACTGTGAAGTGTTTGACTTGTCAGCAGGTTAAAGCAGAGCGGCAGTTACCGAAAGGGATGCATCATCTTTTACCAGTGCCAGAGTGGAAATGGGAGAATATATCCATGGACTTCGTTGTGGGATTGATGAAGACACCTCGAGGTTATAATGCAATATGGGTTATTGTTGATCGCTTGACTATATCTGCTCATTTCCTTGCTATATGAGATAATATTTCCTTAGATCAACTTTACCGTTTGTATCTTAAATAGATAGTCAGGTTACATGGAGTTCCCCTCTCCATTGTGTCCGATCGTGATCCCAGGTTTACTTCTAACTTTTGGAAGGGCCTTTAGAAGTCGTTGGGTACTAAATTAAATTTTAGTACAGCTTTTCATCCGCAATCATATGGGTAGTCAGAACAAACAATTCAGACATTAGAGGATATGCTACATGCGTGTTCGATGGATTATCAGGGAAGTTAGGACCAACATATTTCTTTGGTTGAGTTTTCTTATAATAACTGTTTTCATTCCAGTATACAGATGGCACCATTTTAGGCATTATATGGGAAGTGGTGTCGAAATCCAGCTTTTTGGGATGAAGTGGGTGAAAGGAAGCTAATGAGACCAGAATTGGTAGATGAGATGGCAGAAAAAGTTCAGTTGATTCAGAAACACATGAGAACAGCTCAGAGTAGGCAGAAGAGTTATGCGAATAACCGGAGGAAGGATCTATCTTTCGAGGTAGGTGATCATGTTTTTCTCAAAGTTTCACCATGGAAAAGTGTGATGCGATTTGGTAAGAAAGGAAAGCTCGGTCCAAGGTTCATTGGATCATATGAAATTCTGGAGAAAGTTGGATCAGCTTCTTACCGAGTGGATTTACCTCTAAGTATATCTCAGGTACATAATGTTTTTCATGTTTCGATGTTGAGAAAGTATATGCCAGATCCATCTCATGTTTTGAGCCCAGAGGTAGTTCAGTTGGAAGAGAATCTCTCTTATGAAGAACAACCAGTCCAGATTCTTGACCGAAGAGAGAAACTGTTGCGTAATAAGGTAATTCACTAGGTAAAGGTTTTCTGGAGAAACCATATGGCTGAAGAGGCAACATGGGAATCTAAAAATTCTATGAGGGATAAATACCCCCACTTATTTTGATAAGTGAATAAAATTGCGGGGAAACAATTCCCAAATGGGGGGAAGGATGTAACATCTTAGGTAAATAAAGAATAAAACATTTTCATATTTATTAATATTTTCGAATTAAATATTAATTTTACTTTAAATGGGTTGCTATGTTCGATAGAGTACCCGATACGCAACAAAGAGTTTCTTTGAAATCTTACGTTGCACACTAGTAATAAAATAATATTATTTTAAACAGTAGTTATCACTTAGCCGTTGTATTGGCAGAAATGAATAGAAATAACTAAAATATGATTATATATGTTTGTTAAATGTTTTTACATTTATCCAATAAAGAATAAAGGCTTAAAATATTAAAATAATTCAATTTTATGCATATATACTCTAATTTTCACTAACGGTCGACTTATCGCCTTTTCATGGCGAACCTTCATTAAATATAGTTTTGGTCACTCTTATAATTTATATTGGACCAAATAAAACACTTCTTTAGAATCGGGACATCAAAATTTACTTTGTGTAAATTTTTGGTATTTTTCCGATAAAGTTCATTTTTTAATGAATAGTGAATAATGATGTATTTTAATTCAAAACCTATTTTTAATCTAATTTATTTATATGATTAGATTATCTTTTGAATTGGTTTTAAAGTTAAATTATCATATATTTTTACCATTTAATCCAATAGTGGTCGTTGGAATTAATTTCACTTTGAAATCGGACTTAAACTAGTGTCAATATTTTGATACTTTTTGTTTCATAAAAACATGCTATTTGTTTTGGAAGTGGGAATTAATTGTTAAATTTATTAATTCAACTTATATGTTTTGAATTTTGTAAAATAAACAACATTTTTTAATTTGGAATATCAAATATAGCTTAGGGTGAATATTTGGTATTTTTCTAAAAGACTTCAATTTTTGATGAATAGTGAAACCACTAAGTGGTACTTAAAAAAACTGATTTTTCATTTAAATGAAGTTTTACCACCTCTGTGTTTTGAATTTCAAAAATCCGACATACATGGTTGTCATTAGGAATTAAAATGTGGTTCAATGGGATTAAAATAATTTTTTTTCGTGAATAGTAACTTTTAAGTTTTTAACCGCGATTAGGGGTAATTAGTGTAGTTTAAGGTAAAAATAATGTTTTAATAATATGAAATATCCTAGAAACATTTCCTACCCTTATTGGATGTGTCATGTCCAACGAAGACAATCCAGGGGTCAACTTGGGGACCCCATGGAGCCACTTTGGTAGGAAAATGAAATTAATAACTTTTTATTTAAAGTTAAAATAAAAATGTCACAAACATGAGTTGGTTTACTAAAACAATTCTTAAATGGGTTTATACAAATCAGATTTTTGACTATAAATATTCAATAGAAATATAAAATTATTTCCTACATCATGATAATTTTTTTTTTATAATTTTTATACATTTAATAAATTAAATTACTTATGACACCATGACGATGCAGCGATTACCTCATTATTTAACGATTTAAATAAAATGAATAGATAATGTAAAAAATAAGACCTATACATGTAAAAAACCTATTGGATGGGTGTATTTCGAACAATTATCACCTTATCCTCTAAATATATAATTGTGGGACCATTTTTTTCCTAAAATCATTTTATAATAAAGTATCTTTTCTTAACTAACCAAGAGTGCCCCTCCTCACCTCTTATAAAAGGCCCCCACCTCTACCTCATTACCCACACCTCAAAAGCCTTTGGTTCGGCCAAGCTATGATCCTTTTGTCTCTCCACATCCCTCTCTTACTCCTAGAAGCCTCACTTTGGGAAGAAGTATTCCCAAGGAAGCCTTTGAGCTCAAATCTAATAGAGTTACCCGATTTTAAGGTAATGTCTTCACTTGTGTTCTTTTGTTTTATTTTGCTTCTCCAACCCCCTAAACTCTTTTTATTAATTTATTTATTAACAACTACAGTATCTTAAATATACTAGGATATTTTTATAAGAAGCATTTGAGCTACACTTACACACACCTACATCTAATGGTTAAAAAACATACTGTTTCTGTGGATGGTAAATTTCTACCTCACGAAATGATGATTGTTCAATATTCTTCTAACACATTCAAAAGTTGCCATTAAGATGTCACTATATTTATATATGATATATAATATGATTCTTTTTTCCTTAATCTTCTGTATTTTCCATTTATGTCATACCTTTGTGGCTTCCATTATGGGTATACGCAATATCTTCATTTTAGGAAGTGTGGACTACCGCCCCCTCAAATTGATTTGATTTGTTAATGCCATATGTGGGAAATATAAAGGATGGATTTAAAGTTATTATATATGATTTATGTTAAATATAAATGATGAATATAATTCTGGAATTAAAATATACATACCTCTCATTTAGTTTTAATTCCATTAATATGACATAGAAATGAAAGTAGCGTTCATGCGTACGTACGACTTACCGTCTCCATGAATGGTGCATTTCATTTCTTACCTATAAATGATTATGTAATATTATAATTAAATGTATATGCTGGATATATATGATATATGTGATATCCAAATCATGAATATCATTCTGGATATAATGAACCTTTGACCACACGAACAACATGTAATTGTAAGAAGTCCACTTTCGACTTAAGAACCAAATATCGACAAAACAAACATTATTAACATAAATGATTACATAATGTTTATAACATTATAATAAGTGATATAAAAGTAATAATGAACTTGAAAAAGGTTCTTAATCAAGTATAAATTAACTCAAGTTTATTATTCAGGACGTTAAAGAACGATCGAGTCAATTCGGACCCGAGGTAAGGGACTTCGTCTCAATCTCCTTTCATTGAGGTATATTTCGTTTTATACACAACTATCATTTATATGGTGTATAAACCCATTTGACTTTTAATTTTATAGAAAAGGAATTTTTTTCTACGAAACGTTTTACTAAACGAAAAAAGGAATGTTTCTTTTAACGTACGCGGTGACAACGACCTTTTCCGTCACCGCGAGTAATATTTGGTATTTGGCTTTCTCAACAAGACGTGATGTTTTTTAAAATGAAATAAATATCATATACTCTTTTATATATTTTGGTATTGAAAATGGTTTTTATAATGGATTTGTTATGTCAATATATTTAAGTGATATATTGTGATCAAAGTGTGGAAATGTTTTCTTTCCATTATATTTTTTTTATATCTTATGATTTTATAATGGTACTTGGAAATTTGACCAGTGGTTACATGATAAACCATATAACAGGTGGTGTCGTGAATACCAGGACGGGTGGTTACGTTATAACCTCCAATGCATTGGGTATGGAAGTCAGCCATATGGCTATTCCATTAAGGGATATGTGTCGAAGTCGACCGTATGGTTATTCCATTTAAGTATGTTTATGTCACAAGTTGCCTATATATGTTATGTGATCTTTATATGGGTTTTATGGTAATATTTTGGTTACAGAAGGGTAAGTAATGATATTTTATTTCAGTGAAGAGTTTTTACTACTTCATAAAGGTGAAAAGTATTACTTTGATAAAGTATACATGGTTTACTTGTTGTTTTGAAAAACTAATAGTTTTCATTCATTGTGTATCCCTTAATGATCTTTTTATGCTCACCCCAAGTTTTTTTTTGACATGTTTTTCACAGGACTTAAAGTGGAATAGGGTCAAGGATGGGATCAAGGAAAAGTCATGCTATCCAAAACATGGAACTAGACATGTTTCTTTTTAAGAGTTTTTATTTTATGGAAACTTAGTAGAAGTGTCTACTTTGTAATCATGTGAGATGTAATTGTTATGTCCTAATTCTCTAAAACTCTAAACCTGAAAATAATCCTCAATGTGAATTATTCATTTAATTCAATATTAAGTAAGGTTTAAGGCCAGGACCTTATAGATATATCCCATTTCTAATAGTTCTTGGGCCAGCCCTGTTCATGTTGTCCCAAAAAATGGAGTTTTCATTATAGTTAAAAATGTAAAAAATGAGGAATTACAAGTTAGGAAATCCACAAAATTGAGAGTTTGTATTGATTAAAAGATGCTTTATCCAGCCACTAGGAAAGACCATTTTTCAATACCATTATTGGATCAAATTCTTGATAGGATTTATGGAAATGAGTTTTGCTGTTTCCGGGATGGGTATTCTGGTTACAACTAGATTGCCGTTGTTCTAGAGGATCCATAAAAGACCACTTTCACATGCCCCCTTGGGTCATTTTCTTACAGGTGAATTCAATTTGGGTTATGTGGAGTTCCATCCACCTTTAAAGGTGTGTGATGGCTATAATTTCATACATTATTGAAAGAATCGTTGATGTTTTCATGGACGGCATTTTCTTTATGGAAAGTACTTCTGATAGTTTTCTTGGAAATCATGAGTTAGTTCTGGAGAGATGCATTGAAAACAACATTATTTTTAATTGGGAGAAGTTTCAATTCATGGTAACATAAGGTATAGTTCTAGGTCATAAGATGTCCAAGAGAGATCTATAAATTGATGCTGCTATGATTGATGTCATTCAAAAATTTCCACCTCATTCAAATGTTAATGGTGTTAGAATTTACTTAGGGAATTTTGGTTTCTACCGGAGAATCATAAAAGACTTTTCCAAAATTATTAATCCCTTGTTTTCTTTTGTTTTCCAAGGATTCTCCTTTCAATTTTGATGAATTATATTTGGAATATATTAATCTACATAATGATAAACTCACCACATCACCCATTATCACTTCTCCTGACTGGAAACTACATTTTGAACTTATGTATAATGCTAGTGACATGCCTGTAGGTGCTATTCTTGGGTAGAGGAGATATAGGAAGTTTCATGTAGTATATTATGCTAGTATACTACTTGATTATGCTCAAAATAATTACACCGCTAAAAAAGAGAATTGATAGATGTTGTTTTTTCTCTAGAGAAGATTATACAGTATTTGTTAGGTTCAAAACTTATCATTTTCACTGATCATTCAGCATTAATGTTTTTTCTGTCTATGACGAAAACTAAATCCAGACTGATTAGATGGATTTTGTTTCTAAAAGACTTTGATTTAGATATTACAGATAAGTAGGGAGCTGAAAATTTAGTTGTTGACCATCTATCTGAGGATCCTCTTACTCATAGTCAGTCAAAATATCCTAAGGAGATAAACTCTTCCTTTCCTGATGAGAAGCAGCTTACTATGTTAATCAGACAATCTTCTTGGTTTATGGATTTTTCCTACTTCTTGGAAGTAGATGTATTTCACAAAAATATGTCTAATAAACAAAATAAGAAATTCATTTCTTAGCATAAATACTATCTTTAGGATGATCCTATACTATTTAGGACATGCTCTGATGGTATCCTTAAAAGATCTATACCTAAGTAAGAGATGATGCCTATCTAATAGAGTTGTCACTCCTCTTCTTAGGGAGGTCACTATAGTGGAGAGAGAACAGCTCAGAATGTCTTAAAATCTAGTTTCTATTGGCCTAATCTTTCCAAGGATGCTTGAAGATTTTTTGTTGGTTGTGATAGTTGTCAGGGCCAGGAAATGTTGTTATGAAGTAAGAGTTACCCCAAAAAGGAATTCTAGATGTTGAGATTTTTGTTGTCTGGGGTTTCAATTTCATGGGTCCATTCCCATTATCTCATGGGAATGATTACATACTTGATTCTATAGACTATGTTTCAATTTGGGTTGTGGTATTGTCACTTCCCAACAATCATGCTGACTCTATAATAAAGACTATGAAAATGAACATCATTACAACATTTCGAGTTCCCAAGGCTTTTATCATTAATAATGGAACACATTTTAAGAACTATAAATTTAATGATTTGATGGAAAAATATGGTTGTGTTCATAAAATGGGAACTCCTTATCATCCATAGTCCAGTAGACAAGTGGAAATCTCAAAAAGGAAAGTGAAACAAATACTTTAGAAAACTATTTCAACCTCTAGGATAGACTGGTCTCTTAAATTGGATGAAGCTTTATGGGTATACAGAACATCCCTCTAGACCCCAATAGGTATGTCTCCTTATAGGATATTTTTTGAGAAATGTTTTCATTTACCTATGGAGTTACAACATAAGACTTATTTGGATGTTAATGCTCTAAACATTATATTTAAGAGTGCTAGTTAGAAGAGATTACATGAGTTGAGTGATCTGTATGAGATTAAGAGAGAGATTTTTTATAATTAAATGATTTATAATTAGAGGACTAAAATCTTTCATGATTCTACCATTCAAACCAATGAATTCAAACCTAGACATAAGGTCATCCTCCTTAACACTAGACTTAAACTCATTCCTGGAAAGCTGAAGTACATGTGTTCTAGACCATTTAATATAATGAGAGTGCTGAAGAATGGAGCTGTTTAAATTATAGGTGAATAAAAACACCCATGTTGGTTAATGGGCATAGAGTGAAGTTGTATTTTGAGGGATAGCGTAAGGGCATGGATTCCTTCATTGTGTTAGAAAACTGATTTTAAATAATTTCTGGCTGAAGAATTCAAAACTTAGCACTGCATTAGAGGAAACCCATTGTTCTTTTGTTTTTTACTTTGTATTGTTTTTACCCTTGAATAATGTGCTACTTTTCAGATATATTTTGTGGAAGTCATTGTTACTGCTTACTCTTGGTCTCTTTGTTCTGTTTTACAGTTATCACGAAGCTGTTGTTTTTTCATTTAAGGAGTGGACTTCTCATGCTAAAGGTATTATGAAAAAAAAAATTAGGGAAGGATCATACTCCTAAAATTTGTTTCATTTTTATGCTTCTTAATGTTTTTTAAAAATATGTTGCTTGTCATGAATAAAACTTATGTTCTATTTGTTGGTGCATGTGAAAATTCTGTTTTCATTATACAATTCTTCTACATTTCTTGCTTTCCCGAGAAACTTTGTCAGTATTGCAATAAAATCTGCATGTACTTCACTATTGAAAACTGAATTTCACTGTTTTTAAGGTCTTCTCATTGCTTGGAGTTAAGTGTGTGGGGAAACATTCAGGTTCTTCATAAGGGTTTTCATTGAAGTTACATAGTCTGTAAGGTTTTTAGCAAGCATCTTTTGGCTATATTGAACATTCATTTGAACAAATAAAAATGAAAATGCTTTCATGTAGTACATAGTGAACTTACACATCACATGTTACTTTTGGGATGTATTGATAATTATTCACCAGACTAAATATTAATATATTTACATGTAAATGAACCTGCTGTTACGTTATACAATGTGTTGAACAATATTTTTTAACTATAAGAGACACTTTAAACATGTCATAAATCTACTTAATTGAAAATCTGTTTAGTACTTAAACTACTAAATTGTTCTTCTCAACTTTAGATGTCATATTTGGGGACAAAGATGGGTTTTAAGTGTGGGGGAGGGGGTCAATTCATGATTGTGCTAGACAGTTCTTAATTGAATTCCCATCAATTTCCACTACAATTTAAAACCTTTTTTCAAAAAATGGGTAAATGTTTTCAAAATTCTTACACAATTTTAAACATTACACTATTTTTCAAATGGTTTATGCCTATGAACAATGTTTCTTAGGTATTTAAGTTGGTCATTGAGTCTTAAATTAATGATAATAGATGATTACTGAGTGGTTTTACTTAGTGATTTATTGTATATCTTGGTTTATGGACTATCTTTGATTGTGATATTGGTTACATGTTTGGGGAGTTATTATCATAGTTTTGGGAACTGGATGTTTGACTCTATTATACTAGAATATTTCTTATTATTTTATTTTAATTAATAATTTAATCACCTTAATGAGCCAATATAAATGATTTTTGATATAATTATTTTGGAACTGGAGTAGTCTGGCCATCTGGGATCACACGATGAATCTCTGACACCCTAGATGCTGGGTGTGTTTTTGTTTACTATAATCCCTCTGTACACCTTGAATAAGTGCATTGCACAGTGATTAACACATGATATATGGATTGGGAAAAGTTAGATAAAGTGCCTAGGGTCAAAAGAGAATTCATTAAGTTGAGGGTAATGATGAACTCCAAACTAATAAGGGGACAATTAGTTTATATGGAAATATTTTAGGTTGTATTAATATGGTGATTCAATAAAAAAATATTTATTTTTGGAAACTAGGATTCTATCAAAGTACAAGGATCCTCTGTTATGTTTTTAATTCAATTGATATTTTACCTCTTTTCACTCTTGAACTCTATACATAATCCCAGATTGAAATGGTTCATAATGTAATATCACATATGAGGTAGGACAACTTCTTTGATCGATGGTATTTTCTTTCTTGATTACCCTTGGGTTATTTTTCTAGGAAAGACCTGGTTTAAAAATTTCTTTCCATGAGCCTAAACATAGTTTTCAGTCCTCTTTTTTAAGAATATTGGACATGTTACATTTTGAGAAAAATAATAAACACTTTATTTTTTTTCAAATATCACAAATCATGGGATTTTTTAAGACAAACAATGCTTACGTGTATAGGAAATTGATGTGGCTCTATTTTTACATTGTTTTTCCACAAATTTTATTTAATTTTTAACAATTAAATTACTTATTTTAACACTTTTTAATAAATAATAATACTTTTGAATTTTTATCACTAAATCTATTAATTAATAATTTTTTATAATTAAACATGTGTTTTTAGTTTTCAAAATAGTTAATTTAGTCATTCTAATTATTCTAATTATATTAACATTATTTTTAGTTTAATAATCATAATCTGGTTAAAATTTTAATAATTTTAAATGCTTATTATTTAATCAATTGTTCATTTTTATTTTCATTAATCTAATTTAGTTTTTAATTTTAAACTTTACCATTTAAATTAGATTTATTAAAATAATTTAACATTATTTATTAACTAGTTTAATTATTAGGTTAAATATATAATTTAATAATTTAATTTAATGTTTAATAAAATAATGTATTCTTAATTTTATATTTTCATATTTTCATTTATTTAATTATCTTATTTGTATAATTTCATTAGTTATTTTTGATTATGTTAATTTTATGTTTGTGGTAAAATATTTGTACGTGTTTTGCATTTATTTATACATAAATTTAATTATTCTTAATATTTTTATTCTTAGTTAAGAATTTAGTTACTTTTATTTTTAGTTTATTATATAGTTTAGTTAGATTTTAGTTACAATTAATTATTTAATCTTTAACAGTTTAGTTAATTGGACTTTTGTTTTAATTAATTAATGTTTTATTAATTTTATTATTTGTTTTAAATTTATATTTTAACATTTTTAAATTTTTTCTATCGGTGAGTCAACACACCGATGTCGTGACTCACTGATGTTGGGACTCACCGATGTCACAAGTCACTGATCCCCTTGATTCGCTGATACTTTTTCCCTCGACTCACCGATCACTTCACATCGGTTTCATACTCTCATTTCATCAGTGTCTTATTATTTTTTTCAACTATTGGTGTGTTATTTTTTATTTTTAAGTTTTGGTGAGTTGACTCACCAATACTCTTTTATTTTAACTAACAATGACACTTTTATTTTTAACTATCAATGTCATATTTGATTTTTAACAATTAGTAATTCATGACTCATTGATCTAATCCCTCAAGATCAGTTTAGTTTCCCTACACCATCAATCTGTTGATGTCTCACCAATTCATCTCCTCCATTCGTTTCATGCAATCACCCTTAGTTCACCATTATCTTATATCGATTCCACCCTTTGCTTAAACCCATTAATTCACTCATTGATACTTCACATTATTTTCCCGCACTGATATTTCCTTATGCCATCGACATTTCCTCCCCAACATTAGTCCTTATATATATATGAGATATTGACTCATCGTTAAGTTCTTCTATCGGTTTCATGGCTTCACACTGATACACTGTCAGCGTCTTCTTCTCACACCATTCGACACTGGCGCCTCCATGATACTGATCCATTTCATCCATCTTTGGTGTCTCACGACACACCAATGATTCTTTCTACCTCTTTTTTCAAGCACTCGCTGACTCCATCTATTTTTCCGAAACTCACTTTCATTTCCCTATGATCAAAACCAACACTACCCACAAAAGCTATTCCAAACACCACAACACAACCTAGTAAACATTTATACATTTATTCAATTAGATTCTAACTCTAAAAAGAGTTTCTTCACAACCCAAACCCTAAATTTTTACAATTCAGAAATCCCAAATTCCTCACTGATATGGTACCACCGCTGCAAGCTAGTTATGGTTCGATTGTAGCTACTGGAGTAAGGTGAGATGACCCCTAATCAGTTTACTGATTACCAAAGCTACTTGGAATCAACACATCATGAACTAAGAAGGAGGATCCGACCTTCCTGGCACGACAGCAAACCCAGAGACCTATTTTACCGTGCCTCAAGAGGAGAAGTTGAGGCCACTGCTATGGCAATGCACCAGAGGAGATCGCCAGCCACTGCCTGCTGAATTAGATATAGTTCTATGCTATTGTGAGCGAGTTGGATTCGAGCCACTGTAACCGAAGAGTCCAACTGCAACGGAGCTTCGGATGTGGAATTGATACTGTTATGTTGTGTCGTTGATTATTGGAGGAGAATCCGAGGTTAGTGTTGATTCGGGGGGATGTGTTGACGCATTTGGCTTAATGAAGAAAATGTTAGTTCCGAAAAATTCCCTTCCCATGGCACTGAGTAGGAGACCTGGGGAGAGGAGGAATAAGATTTAAAAAAACTAAAAGAAAACTTAAAAAGAAACTTAATTAAAAATAACTAAATTAAATTATAAAATATTATTAATTGAAAATTAATAATTAACATAAGATATTTAATAAAACAAAATTTTAACCATAAATAAAATTATATTTAAATAAAAATTAATTGATAGTAACTTCAAAATTTGAATTATAATATATTATTAAAAAATAGTATTTATTATAATATAATATTACGTATTAATTTTTATTTAATAATACAAATTTTTAATAAAAAAAATACTAATAATTATTTATAAATTAAATTATAAAGAAACTGAACTAGTTAATTTAAAATGTTAATAATGTTAATTTTCAAAGTAATAATAAACTTAATATTTATAATTTACTTTAGTAATGGTAATTAATTAAATAATAATAATTTATAAACAATTTAACATCAAAATTAATAATTAATAAAAAATTTATTTTTAATAATAATAATAATAACTCTATTATTAATAAGTTATATCAACTTATAATATGTAAATTATCATGATTTATCATTTATAATTAAATAACTATTTTAATAAAAAATAATTATTTCATTAGAATTATTTAAAATATAATTACTAGTTATTAGTAATACTAATAATATAATTTATTTAATAAAATTATTTAAAGGTTTATTAATTATTTTAAAAGACTTTTTAACAAACTATTTTCTTAAATTATAATTATTTATTTCCTTTGTGTTTTAACTGTGTTGTTTCATTATATAGCATGTTCATACCAAGATCTTAGAAAATTTCCATGTTCACATAACTAACTCACCCGGAGTTAGTTTCAAGGGGAAAACTAGCACGACGTGCCAGTCACGAAAAAACGCACATGTGTGGGGCACAAGAGAAGTAAATTTTAAGTTAGTGAAAAACAATGGGTGGAAGGAAATAGATGAACATGGAATAAAAAGTAGATAAAGAAGTAGATTGTAGAATGAGATAGGGGAGATAGACATTGACTCACAATAGCTTCTCTTTCATCAAAGCAAAGATATCTAATGGACAACTTTGGAGTTGACGGAGCTTGAGAGCAGAGCACATCATTGGGGAGTTTCCCTTTCCTCGTTTCTGAATGTTTTGTGCTCTGTTCTAGCATGTTTCTTTTTGATGCATTGTTAATGAACAAGTTAGTTTACTAAACCTTTGAGTTTGTGGATAAATTAAAGCTCTACTTGTTACCTTTTAATTTTCTTTTTTACTTTACCATTTCAATGAATTCCATAATGATCAACGATATCAATACTGAATTCATTCAATTTCATGTACCACTAGAACTTAATCACAACTATTCATAGTCAATGGGCTAGATTGATTGTTGAAACACTTTTCAATAGACTACAAGACTTACGGTGAGTTCCTCTTGTTTTCCTTTTTCAAACGGTTCAGAGTTGGTTAATTTTGGAGTGGAGAACTCTTAAATTGATTGGCTTGTGGGACTTAACTCTTAAAGAGTGAGGTGAGTCATTCTTTTTAATCTGGTACTCTAGAACGACCTCTAAGTGAATCAGAATACCATTAATACTAGTAGTATGGATCTTTTTCCCTGGGCAATACATTCTAGTAGTTCATTTATCTTTGTTATATATTTTTTTTGTTCATAGTTTTCAATTTGTTTTTTGTTTCATCTTAGTCTAGATCAAAAACACCAAAAAATGTGTATTATCTTTACTACTTAATAATTTCACAAAAGGAAATAAAATAAAATGTAAAGAAGATAGATAATCCACTCCACTTCTGACAACATTAGAGGTTTCAAATGTTTTTAGACAATTAGTGGTCAATTTTTTCCTTTTCTGTGGGCTCGACCTAGCATTCCACATATACTATACTTAGTTGGAACATAAATATTAAACATTTATTGGCTTCAATGATAGTTCAGGTCAGGGAACCGACATGAGGTTATTGATTTTTTTACTTTTACTGGTTTAGTCTCGGTTATTTTAAATGGGATTGGTATGTTTTGTACCATTTTAGTTTTATGTTTCATATATTAGGGATGAGATATATAATGCCAAGGAGTTTGTAAAGTCCTAGGTATATGGCGCTAGTTGAAATGATCACCCATTTTTAATTTTCATGGATTGGTGGGAAATTACACTTCATTCTCATTCATACGAACTTAATTAGTTTTATATTAACCCAATATCTTATTTGTAGTCATATTTAATGTATTAGAATGCCTCAATGGTTTTCGGAAGGGGTTTCTGAGTGTTATATTTCCAAGGTCCCTATTTTATTGAGTTATAGGTGGAGTCTCATCGTTTTTCTATAACGTGCGACATCATAGTTCAAACCATGAAGAAAAAAATTTCAATGCTTCATGGTTGGGTAAACCATGAAGGTTGGGGTGCATGTCCATGCCTGAACTTCTATAGTTTTTAAAGAGGGGCTTCACATGGTTTTCACAAAGTTTTGAAAAACATGATCAACCCACACTGTTAGTTCCATTGGGGTAGAAATATTACACTATAGAAGATATGGTTTGCAAATAGTTAGGGAAAACTATGCAAGAAAACCATGTGGATGTTGGATAAAAAGATTCAAGAGCCACACAACTGTTTCATTGTTTGGAAAATCATGTGAGATTACCATGGGACTCACAAAATAGTTGAAATGACTATTTTACCTCCCCTCTATAATCCTAATTTTTCAACCACTTTCTCCTTCACCATGGATTCATAATAGGGGTTCCTCCCATTTTTTCTCATCCGCTTGATTTTGATGCAAATCATCCATCGGTGATATATTCTTGAAGCTATTTGCGGTATTGGATCGATCTCAATAAATCTCTCATCTCCCATTATTCCATTTGTTTATCTCTCTCCTCATATACCAAAAAATATATTCACGTCAATTAACCCTCTTTTCATCGTACTCATCTAAAATGTCAATTTATTTCATGTCATCCAGAGTTAGCAGTTAAGATAGGATGTTCCGACAACATAAACTCCAAGGTAGGTGGTGTATACATTTAATTGATATTTCAATAGTGTTTTAGGGAATGGATTTTATCATTCTATAGTGTTTACTATGTGATACCCTTGTAATTGTGTGGTTACATTTAATTAATTAAATCAATCCTTGTTGGATTCTTATGGACATTGTTGCACAAGTCTACATGTGGATGAGTTGAGAGAGAGGCATGGACCTTCGGAATTTAGGTTGGGGATGTGTTCTTTGTATTAAATTGAATTGTATTGATTAAACTAAATTGTTCCCTTTAATTATAGATATTTTATTCAGTTATATTTAATTATTATATAAATGAGTATTTAATGTGATGTACTGCTGAGTTCCAATAAGATATGATGGTATTTGTGTAAGGATATACACAGCATTGGCTATCTAATTTAAGGCGACGAGATCATTGTGATGGGTGTGGCCCGATTTATATAAAGATTTTTGTTGATGGTGATAAAATGTTGTCTTAATTGGTCATTGTATTTCATAAATTAGGTTGTCATGTTATGAGTAAGGCCCATGTGATGTTGGATTTTATATGCACTCAAATTGGGAGACATTGCTTTAGGGGCGTGAGGTTCGGGGTTCGGTGTGTCTTAGGTTTGAAATTGGTGATACCACTAACCCATGATATCCAAATAGATGATTTTAGTTGAGTTCACATAGGTTGAATTAGTGATGTGGTTGTTTTTAACACTCATGTGGTAGAGGACCCTGATATTTGTGACATAGGTAAATGTATGGGGGAGCATGATATATAAATCTATGTTAATAGGAGATATCCATCATATGACTGAAATGAGGCTTTCAGTTGAGGTCTATGGCATGCCGTGGTTGAGTCCATTGGGCCAGGATAATTTTTGGGATATGGGAATTTTTCGTTCCTTGGGACATCAGTTGTTGAGATTATGACAGTTACTATTTAAGGATAGGTATCACTATACCACCACATGTTAGTCATCAGGTTAATGGTTTCTTCCGAGCATGGGTCTGAGTGAGTAGATATGTATTGATTTGGAGTGCCTATAGGATGTCAGATACTTGGTGATGGAAGGATGTGTCATGTGACATTGGATATTGAATCTGAGGGTTCACTAGGGACTATGTGACATTAAGGTATACCATGGTCCATGGGCTAAGGATACTCTCTAAAACATATTTCTATAATTTGATGAGGTATGTGATTGATTGATGGTTTATTTTGATCACTTGGAAGGATCTTTTTTACTTTATTCATGTGATACTTCTTATTTGATTTTAGCATACACATTCTTAGTCATAAATTTATTTCATGAAGATGTAGGTACTACCCTACTAAGACTAATTCTCACACTCGACTTGGGACCTTCGGGACACATATAGAGTTGATGATTTTTCCTTCAAGCAAGGGTTCAGGATTAAGAGTTGGTTGTAAGTGTTTGAGTTCCCATGAAAGGACAGTAAGGGAAATATTGTTATTAACTCAACTATATTTCCTTTTTTTCATTTTATATCATCATTTATTAGTATATTTAAATATTGATTGTCCTATATAGAACAACATTTAAAACATATTGTATTTTCTAACCTGTGATGGATGAATACTTAGTTTATGTTTCAATAAATGGAATGTTAATGTATTTATTTATTTTCAGTGATGTTTTTTACTATGCTTTTGCTAATATGTGATATTGACTGTGCTTCTACCATGTTTGGGTTACTAGTTTTTAGTATCTTGTTCTTTATCTTCCACTAAAATATATATTATAACATAATTTTATTATCCCCATATGGTATATTATACCCATTATCACCTCCTTACACCCCCACTTCTAGTCGGTGGCCTTTGGCATTTGTTGATATGCACTAAAGTCATAGTAGAACCTTGCATGTTGCATTTTTCAGGTGGCAATTCTGGTCAGGGTGCTATACAGCTAGTTAACTACAATAAAAGAATCCTCTCATGGGCTATAATAATTCTGAGATTATTGCACATGATGTTCATACTCTTGGATTGATACCAACAACTATTCCTGTTTAAGATAAAGTGGTGGGACCTCAGAGGTATGAATCTTGGAATCATTATAAGTATTTCCTTTTCCATAAGCCTCGTGCGTTCCAAGGATGTAATGATCCTTATGTTTCCAATGTTTTTTTGTTAAATATATATCTTATATTTATTTTCATGGAAGCCTCTTATCAGATTATGGTAATATGTTGTACCTTTAAGATGTAAGGACATAGTAGAAGATTGTGGGATTTTATGGTTATGATGAAGAATCATGGTAGTTTAGAGTGGATGGACTTCAAGGTAGTTTTTAATATTCAGTTTTATCTAGAGTCTATGGTGCAGTCTAAGGATATAAGGTTTTTCAATCTAAAAAAGGTTGATAGGACCATGATGGAGTATGAAAAATGCTTTATGGAACATATGTAGTTATTAACAGAGATTATATTGAATAGGAAGAGGAAGAGTCAGAAGTTAGAGATGACTCTTCAACCTAATGATACTTTTATAGTTTTTTAGTGGGGCTATATTCTTTTGCTGACATAAAAGATTTGGTGTTATCAGTTGATCTTGATCAGTATTATAAGTATGGGTTAATGGGAGTTATTTATTCTCCCAGTGGTAGTTATGTGAATTAATTTAAAGGAAAGTGGATGATTGATGAGTCTTTTAGTGGTTCTTGACAATAGACATACTCTATTACTTTTGAAATTACTGATAGAAGTCAGTTAACTTTATTCTAGTGTGGTAAGTTTTGGTACATGATACATGTTTGTTCTTAGGATCAAAAGATCTACAGTTCATGTGGTTGTTCTAGACACCTATTGAAAGTATTCTAGTTTATTTCTTCTCCACGTAGTTGAATGAGATTTTTAGAACCTAAAATTATTATTCGACAATTAGATGATTCTAGAATAAATGAGTTCCATCCATAGACATCCAGAATGAAGCTTCTTCATATAGAGTAATAGTCTATATAAGAGGTTGATACATGTCCAATGGCTATGATGTTATGTCGGACACGGTAATGGCAGATGGTCTAGAGGGGGGTGAATAGACCAGATTAAAAATTTTAATCAAATAAATTAGTTATCAAAGTTAATTATTAAATTTAATTAGTAGCAGAAAAGTTAAATAACGCAATGATGTTTTTTTAGAGTAGTTTGGTCCAAAGTGGTCCCACTCTACTCTTATACCTCTCTACTCAGTGAGAGATACGTGTTCACTAAAAATTATTTTTAAAGGGGAATCATAACCCAATTACAAAATCCTTTTCTAGTGGAGGGATAACCACAACATTGACTTTTGTGTGGGGAGCCACAACCCTTACAACTTAACTTTAGATAATGGGAGTCACAACCCAAATAGTCTTCACTTTAGATATAGGGAGTCACAACCCTAAGATCCTGACTTTAAAATCCGTGAGTCGCAACCCGAGGAAAAGAATAACAAATAATTATTTTGTGTGCAAAAGCATAAACATAAAAAATATAGTGCGTGTGAGAGATGGGAAGTACTGTTACAGATTCAGAACCAGATGAAAGAGAAGATAAAAATTAAAGCACAGGTACTAGTTCTTGACGTTTAGTACAGCACGTCTCGTCAATGAAATTGTATTCGAAGTAGAATTAATTCAGCGCTTGAGAGACCGAGGAGGTGGTAAAGCAGAGTGTCACAGGACGTTGCAAATTCACAACAAATTCAATGTTCACATCACTTTCTCTTTTTATTGTGTTGTATTTCTTTCGGAAAGAGAGAAAGATATATATATAGAATAAAAATATCTAACAGATGCAGCAACTCCGCTTCCTTAGGATATTCAAAACTAATTGATTCAAAAGATCCCATAAATATCTCCCTGAAAATAGAAGCTCTGTTGCTTATTTATTCCCATAGAATAAATAAAGGAATTCAAAATATTTTGAATAAGTCTTCTAATAAAATCTCTAGAATAATAAAAGCATTGAATGATTCAAAACATAATTTTAAATACATTTAAAATGATTTAAACGAAGTCAAAACCATTCCTGAATACTAGCAATAGATTCTGAAATTAATTTCAAACATTAAAATTTAAACAATCCTCAAACATCCAAATTTTTATGTAAAAGATGTTTAAGAAAGTTATTAATTTCTCTCTCTAATTATAGCACCAAAAACAATAAAAACTATTTCTTTACTATCCTTATATTTAATGAGGATTTAAAAAAAATCATTAAAAAATAATTCACATATTTGCAGAAAATAAATTTTTAAAAAATTGCACGGAATGAACAGTAACTTCGGAATGAACAGTAACTTCGGAGTGAAAAATAACTTCGTAACGAATAATAACTTCGGAGCAAGAAGTAAAGTAACGTAGGGTATGAACAGTAAAGTAAGGTATGAACAGTAACGTAGGGTATGAACCGTAAACCATACTTTCGTAAGATAAACAGTGAACCATACTTTTGATAAAAAAAGAACCATACTTTTGATAAAAATTTAACCATACTTTTGTTAAAAAATAAACCATACTTTTGATAAAAAATGAATCATACTTTTGATAAAAAATAAACCATACTTTTGATAATAAATGAACCATACTTTTGATAAAAAATGAACATACTTTTGATAAAAAATGAACCATAATTTTGATAAAAAATTAACCATACTTTTGATAAAAATTGAACCATACTTTTGATAAAAAATGAACCATAAATTTGATAAAAAATGAACCATACTTTTGTAAGAAATCTGGACAGAATGTTTTGACAAATTTCAATGAATTTTTAATGTATTTTAACATATAATTAAGACTTTGGTCAAAACTAATTATTTGTTGAAAAACTTATTATCTTTCCAACAAAAAATAATCAATTACAACTAACATCTACATATCCTGAAATCATTAAAAAACAAAAGAAAAAATATTCTGGAAAAACTGCTACTACAAAACAGCATATCATAACTTCATGTAATTAAAAGTCCATTCAAATGATATTTTTAGACTTTGATGTAAACTAATGAAATCAATATAAACATTTTATCTTTCTATATAATCAAGATTCATGCAAATCTGAAAAATGTAAAAGTTTCAGTAAAACAAATACATAAGTTTTTAAATAGTGAAATGTAGAGTTTCTAAAAACATAGTAGTAACTTTATTGAATTTTTTGAGAAATAGATAAGAATTTTCAGACTTCCTCATTAACTAATAAAATATAGATAAATATATTATATTTAAACGTGATGAAAATCACAAAAAACAAAATAACATAAATTAATATGTCATCAAAATACATAATAAAAGTTATCAAACAAAATCATATGAAATCAAATTAAAGGAAATATGCACATGCACAAACAATCTCCCCCTTTTTGTTTGATTACAAAACCAAAACATTTAAGCCATAAATGAATTTTTAAAATTATTAAAACCAAATTATTTCTCACCAAAACGTATCTCCAAAACATCTCCCCCTTTTTTTAAATAAACAAAAAGTGAAAACATGGTCCCCCTAAACAAATGCAGAAAATAAAATTTAAAATTCCAACATACCAAGAGAAAATTTAATTTTCTCAAACTGTGAAGAGTCTAAAGGATTTGTAAAAATATCTGTAAGATGATTTTTAGAAGGAATAAATTCTAAAACAATACCACCCTTATTCACATGATCTCAAATGAAATGAAATCTATGATCAATATGTTTTGTTCTAGAATGTTGTAAGGGGTTTTTAGAAATAGAAATTCCAGATGTATTATCACAATAAAAAGGTAGTTTATCAAAATAAACACCAAAATCACATAATGTTTGCTTAATCCATAAACATTGAGGACAACTACTAACTGCAGAGATATACTCATCTTCTGTAGTAGATAAAGCAACAGATAATTTTTAATAGATGACTAGGAAATTTAATATTTTCCCAGAAAATGACACACACCTGATGTACTTTTTCGGTCAAATCTACAGCCTCCAAAATCAGAATCAGAATAAAATGTTAAATCAAAACAGTTATATTTTGGAAAAAATAAACTAGAATCAACATTTCCTTTAATATATCTAATTATTCTTTTAACAACTTTAATATTACTTTCTTTAGTAACATCTTGAAATCTATCACATAAACAAACACTAAAAATGATATCAGGTCTAGATGTAGTTAAATATATAAAGCTACCTATCATACCTCTATAAACTATTAAATCAACTGATTTACCAGATGAATCACTATCTAATTTACAATTAATAACCATAGGGGTTTCCATGGATTTATAGGAATCAATACCAAATCCTTTAAATAAATCTTTATCATACTTAGATTGATTAAGAAAAATTCCATCTTACCTTTGAGAAATTTTATGTCCAAGAATGATCTTTAATTATCCCATTAAACTCATGTCAAATTCAGAAGACATCAATAAAGAAAACTCATTACAAATTATTTTACTAGATGATACAAATACTATATCATTAACATAAATTTGAACAATTAAAAAAATCATTAGAATATATTTTAATAAAAAGAGTGGGATCAATATTGCCTTTCTTGAAACCATTTTTTAATAAAAATAAATATTGTCTTTCATACTAAGCATGAGGTGCTTGTTTGAGACCGTATAAAGCTTTAGATAATTTAAAAACATGGTTGGGAAATTTTTCATTTTCGAAACCAGGGGGTTGAGAGACATAAACTTCTTCAGTAATAAAACCATTTAATAAAGCGCTTTTTACATCCATTTGATATAATTTAAAACATCGAAAACACGCAAAGGACAAAAAAATTCTAATTTCCTCTAACCTGGAAATAGGTGAAAATTAATCTTTAAATTCTATACGTTCTTCTTGAGAGTATCCCTGAGAAACAAGTCTAGCTTTGTTTTTGACAATCTGTCCAGATTAATCCTGCTTGTTTCTAAAGATCCACTTAGTTCCAATTACCAGCTTATCTTTAAAAAACTCTACTAAAGTCCAAACATTATTTCTAAAAAAGTGATTTAATTCATCTTACATAGAAAAAATCAAGTTTTGATCTTTTAAATCATCATTAATATTAATAGGAACAAAATCAGAAATAAAAGTAGAATTGTTACAATAATTTAAAATAGAATTTCTAGTTTTGACACCAGAATCAACCTTACCAATTACATTTTCAAAAGGATTATCTTTATGAATCTTCCATGTTCTTGGATCAGGTTGAGAAGGAGTATGCTCCCCATCAATTAATTCATTCTTATCTTGAGGGATATATTCACCAAAATTAAAATCCTTAAACTCATCATCAATAACATTATAATCAGAATTTATTTTAACATTATTTTCATCGAACATAAAATGAAAAGATTCTTCAATAACCATTGGTCTTTTATTATAAACTCTATAAGCATTACTATTATTAGAATAACCCAAAAAAATACATTCATCACTTTTAGCATCAAATTTATCTAAATTATCCATTGAATTTAAAATAAAAACTTTGCATCAAAAAAATATAAAATAACCAACTTTAGGCTTTTTATTTTTGAATAATTCATAAAGAGTTTTCTTTAGTAAAGGTCTAATAAGAATTATATTTGAAATATAACATTCAGCAAAAACAGCCCCATCCCAAAAATATCTAGGCAGATTATATTCACTTAACATAGTTCGATCCAATTCAATAAGTGTTATATTTTTCCGTTCTACAACACCATTTTGTTTTAGTGTTCTAGGAGTAGAGAAATTATGAAAATATCCATTATTTTCACAGAATTTTTCAAAATCTAAATTATGAAATTCACATCCTTTATCACTACGAATATAGATAATCATACAACCTTTTTCATTTTGAATTAATTTAGAGAAAGTAGTGAATTTAGATAAAGTTTCATTTTTATGAGCTAGAAAATATACCCAAGTAAATCTACTATAATCATCAATGATAACTAAATTATATTTCTTTCCACCAAAGCTAGAAATTTGAGTTGGACCAAATAAATCAATATATACTAACTGTAAAGTCGTAATGGTACTTATCTGATTGATAGGTCTAAATGAAATTTTGTGTTTCTTCCCTTTCATTCAGGCGTAAAAAACTTGAAGTTGTTCTTTCTTCAAAGAAGGAAGATGTAAAACATTTTCATGCTTTGAGAGATTATGAAAAATTCTAAAATTTACATGACCTAAACATCGATGCTAAAGGATGCAGTCATTCTATATAGCATTCAAATACTTTACATGTTGAACAGTTAGTTCAGCAAAATCAATAGTATAAATATTATCTTTTCAATTAGCATAAAATAATAGAGAATCATCTTTAAAAACTAAACTTTTATCATTTTGAAATTTAACTTCCATTCCATTATCACATAACTGTGATATAATAATTAAATTATGTTTTAAACAATGAACATATAAAACTTTGGAAATAAATGTAGAATTTGAAATACCAACTTTACCAAAAACGTTTACTTTGCCTTTGGAATTGTCTCCAAAAGTAAAAGTGCCTCCATCACATGTGTTATATGATGTTAAATTTGGTGGTTCTCCGGTCATATGCCTAGAGCATCCACTATCCATGTTCCATATGTCTTTCTTGGGACATCAAAGGTATTTTCCCTACAATAATCAATTAATTGACAATTTTTAAACCCAAGCTAACTTGTGTCCAATAGGATTAGTAATAAAATTTTTAGGTACCCATAAAGAATTTAAATATTTATTGTAAGGTACTCTCGATAACAAGGATTTATAAATATTAGTTTTTGTAAATCCCAAAGATTGTTTAAATCTAAGTGAACAGTCATTGGCGTAGTGACCATTCATGCCACATTTAAAACAAGTTACAGTTGAAGTACAACCATTTTTACATTTAACAAAACAAGTTTTATGCATTTGAGGTAATATTTTATCATAACCAAAAACAAATTTATTTTTATTAGTTTTATTCAAAGACATCATCTCATTATATTTTTCACGACCATGAATAAAAGCAGATAAATTTTGTTTAAGACATTCTACTTCCTTTTTCAATTTCTCATTCAGATCTTGAGAAGTATTCAAATTATCATAAACTATTGAATGAAAAGTAGTAGTGTTTATTAACCTTTTATTTTCTCAAAATATTACTTTATTTTCATAAATAAGTTTATCATTATCTTCTTTATGTTTATTATATAAATCAGCATCTTTCAAAAATATCTTTTCATAATCTTTCAATTTCTTTATTTAATTCAAAAACATTGGGGTTATCAGATTCATATTCAGAATCAGAACATTCAGAATAATAACTAGAATTACAAACCTTATCCAGTGATTCCAGGAAACACAAGTTAGCAGATTCTTTGTTATTTATAGATTGTTCACTAGAATTATATTCTTCCGTACAACTCCAGCTGGTTTCCAATGCCTTTCTATCATTCTTTTTGTATTTTTCTTTATTCTTTAGTTTAGGGCAATCGGGTTTGATATGACCTTTCTTCCTGCACTCATAACAAGTTACATCTGAAGCATTGTAATTTTTATCACCTTTCTTATCTCCCTTATATTTTTCTTTTTGAGGATTTCTACTAAACTAGTTTTTTAACCATTTTTTTCATTCATTTGTAGACTCCAGTTACAATCTGAGCCATGTCTTCCTTTTCAATATCCTGTTGATCAGAATCAGAAGAATTATTAGACATAACTTTTAAAGACTTAAAAGCTACACCTTTTTTTGTCTCCTCATCCGCTATGTTCTTTAGTTCCAGTTCATATTGGAGCATTGATCTAATCAGTTCATCAAGTGTGTACTCTCTGAAGTTCTTTCTTTCATCAATGGCATCCTTCTTTGCATTCCATTTCTTTGGAAATGCTCATATGACTCTTTCAACAAGTATAGTATTTTCCAGATATTCTCCAAGTGAATTCATTCCATTCACAATGGTTGTGAATCTATGGAACATTTGATTTACAGTTTCATCTTCACCCATCTTGAAGTCTTGATACTCAGCACAAAGCATTCCAAGCTTGGTTCGGATTAATTTGTCAGATCCAAGGTGAGTAATTTGCAAAATCATCCAAATCTCATGAGCTATCTTACATGCAGAAACATGACTAAAAACACTTCTGTTAATAGAAAAATATTAAATATTAAAAACTTTGAAAATTAAGACATATCTTGTAGCATCAATTCCTGTAAGAGTATCTGGATCAGCTTCAGGTAGTGTGTATTGTTTTGACATGATAGACTAGTGCTCAATGCTCAACTATTTGACGTATGCCTCCATTCTGGATCTCTAGTATCCATAATCATTTCTATCAAAATGTGGTGGCTTCTGAGGAATCCAAGCATCATTTGGGTTCAATCCTTCCATCTTATAAAATCTTTATCCTTAGACTATAAGGTCTAGGAATAGGTTAGCACAATAAAATATAAAATAAGATAAAATAAATGATTGGATAAATTCCATAAGGAACAACCAAGTATAATGAAATATAAAGATATAGAAAAACTATTATTAAGAAGGTTACCCTCTTATACCAATTTTTAGGTCAGACAGGGTAATGGCAGATGGTCTAGAGGGGGGTGAATATGCCAGATTAAAAATTTTAATCAAATAAATTAATTATTAAAGTTAATTATTAAATTTAATTAGAAGAAGAAAAATTAAATAACTTAAGGTTGTCTTTTATAGTAGTTCTGTCCAAAGTGGGACTACTCTACTCTTATACAACTCTACTCGGCAAGAGATACGTGAACACTAAAAAATATTTTTAAAGGGGAATCATAACCGAATTACAAAATCCTTTTCCAGTGGAGGGATAACCACGACACTGATTTGTTTTGGAGTCACAACCCTTATAACCTGACTTTAGATACTGGGAGTCAAAACCCAAACAGTCTTGACTTTAGATACAGGTATTCACAACCCTAAGATCCTGAATTTAGAATCCGGGAGTCACAACTCGAGCAAAAGAATAACAAATAATGCTTTTGTGTGCAAAAGCATAAACAAAAAAAATAGAGTTCATGTGAGAGATGGGAAGTAGTGTTACAGACTCAGAACCAGATGAAAGAGAAGATAATAATTAATGCACAGTTACTAGTTCTTGAGGTTTTGTTCAGAATATCTTGTCATTGAAATTGTAGTCATAGTAGAATTAATTCAGTGCTTGAGATACCGAGCACGTGGTGAAGCAGAGTGTCACAGAACGTTGCAAATGCACAGCAGATTCAATGTTTACAATACTTTCTCTTTTTATTGTGTTGTATTTTTCTCGGCAAGATAGAATGATATATATAGAGAATAAAAATATCTAATAGATGCAGCAACTTTGCTTCCTTAGGATATTCAAAACTAATCGAGTAAAAAGATCCCATAAATATCTCTTGGAAAATAGCAGCTCTGTTGCTTCTTTATTCCCGTAGAATAAATAAAGGAATTAAAAATATTTAGAATTAGTCTTCCAATAAAATCTCCAGAATAATAAAATCATTGAAAGATTCAAAACAGAATTTTAAATCCATTTAAAATTATTTAAATGAATTCAAAACAGTTCCTGAAAACTAGCAGCATATTCTGAAATTAAATTCAAACATTTAAATTTAAACAATCTTGAAAAGACCAAATTTATTTGTAAAATATGTTGAATAACATTATTAATTTTTCTCTCTCAATATAGCACCAAAAACATTAAAAACTCTTTCATTACGATCCTTATATTTAGTGAGGATTTTACAAAAAATCGTTAAAAAATAATCCATATATTTGCAGAAAATAATTTTTTAAAAATTGCACGGAATGAACAGTAACTTCGGAATGAAGAGTAATTTCTATGTGAATAGTAACTTCAGAAGGAATAATAACTTCAGAGCAAGCAGTAAAGTAACATAGGGTATGAACAGTAAATTAAGGTATGAACAGTAATGTAGGGTATGAACAGTAAATCATACTTTCATAAGATAAAAAATGAACTGTACTTTTGATAAAAAATGAACCATAGTTTTGAAAAAAAATGAACCATAGAAAAAATGAACCATAGTTTTGAAAAAAAATGAACCACAGTTTTGGTAAAAAATTAACCATACCTTTGATAAAAAATGAACCATACTTTTGATAAAAAATGAATCATACTTTTGATAAAAAATGAACCATACTTTTGATAAAAAATGAACCATAATTTTGATAAAAAATGAACCACACTTTTGAGATAAAAATGAACCATACTTTTGATAAAAAATGGACCATACTTTTGATAAAAAATAAACCATATTTTGGATAAAAAATGAACCATACTTTTGAAAAAAATGAACAATACTTTTGATAAAAAATGAACCATACTTTTGATAAAAAATGAACAATACTTTTGATAAAATAATGAACCATACTTTTGATAAAAAAAAATGAACCATACTTTTGATAAAAAATGAACCATACTTTTGAGATAAAAATGAAACATACTTTTGTAAGAAATTGCAACGAATTTTTAAGGGGTTTTAACAGCTAATTCAGTCTTTGGTCAAAACTAATTATTTGTAGAAAAACTTATTATATTTCCAAAAAATATATTCAATTACAACCTACATCTACATATCCCGAAATCATTAAAAAACAAAAGAAAAACAATTCTTGAAAAACTACTACTACAAAAATGAATATCATATCTTCATGTAATTAAAAGTCCATTCAAACTATATTTTTAGACTTTGATGTAAACTAATTAAATCAAGACAAAATATTTATCATTCTATAGAATCAAGTTTCATGAAAATAAGAAATATGTAGAAGTTTCAGTAAAAATAAATACATAAATGTTTTAAAATAGTGAAATATAGAGTTTCTAAAAACATAGTAGCAACTTCATTGAATTTTTTGAGAAATAGATATGCATTTTCAGACTTCCTCATTAACTAATAAAATATAGATTAATATCTTATATTTCCAACGTGATAAAAATTACAAAAATCCAAATAACATAAATTATGATATCATCAAAATACATAATAAAGGTAATCAAACAAAATCATATGACATAAAATTAAAGGAAATATGCATATGCACAAACATACGAGAGTTACAATTTCTATAACATCATCTGTTGTGAGTACTTTATTTGATACTGAGGAATCTCATTCATTTATATCTACTCATATTTTGAACATGTCACATACATGACTTATTTTAAAGTTAAATTTCATTTAATTTCCATTTATGCTTTGTTTTTGGGGTTTCTCAAGATTTTATGGTGGAATTGGTGAGTTTTCGTGAATTAGGCCAAACCATGAACCCAATTCTCGATTTAAAAATAAATTTTATTTCTTTTGTAACTTTTTTATTTTTTAATATTTTTCATCCATTACAATTCATAAATGGTCTCCCCTGACATATTAACACCATAATTGTAGTTTGGAGCCTTTATAAATCCATAATCAAGGTGTATATGGGTTTTTATTTAAAGGATTGGGCCTTCCAGAAATCCCAATTCTAGTTTTAAAAATTAAATTTGATTAATTAATAAATTATTTAATTTTAAGGATTTTCAGTTATTCGAAACCTCACACACGCCTATTGAACTTAGACGTGCGCCCAACCTCTCTCTACCTTCTTTAGATCTCTTCTTTTTTTCGATTTAGTGCTGATGTTCTTAGGGTTTTGTAAATCGGGCAGATTTGATGAGGTAAGTTCTTTCCATCATAAATCTCTCAATTATTACACTTTTTTCCTCCATTAAAGTTACTAATTTACCTCCTCATCCTTATTAGAATATCCCTTGAAGTTTTTACTATTTTAAATTTCATCTACTCATGTATTAGGGGCGATTCTTCAAGATCTCTAAGGTAAGTGAGTCTCTTTTATTCCTCTTTCAAATTGCTTAGGGTTTCATTCTATTTAGTTAGGGTTTCTTCCCTTTTCCTTGAAGTAACAAATGACCAGGAGTTAGGGTTTCTAGCCCAGCATTCAACCTCGGGTTTTCTTGGTCAAATTTTGTGGTTTTAGGTTTGTTCTAAGTCCCTCTTGGTGCGGTGGTGGTGCGACTTGATTTTTGCACGTTCATTCAAGGGTTTTCATTACTTTGGTAGGTGATTCCAATTTGTATGAAATATTTATGACATAGATACAGTGTTTCTTATATTTTCTGGTTTAAAACATTGATTTTGTGCTGCAAAAATTTATTTTAGTGGTTTTTGTAATGCAAGTGATATTTAAGGGCCAATTTCATGTGAAATTTGTGATTTTTTATATAAATATTTTATTGGTCGATTAAGGGATGCATTTTAATTATTTATCTGACCTTATTGAACTATAATAAGGCTGAAAATAATTTTATAAATGTAATTATTCTTTGTTTTTTGCTACAAAATTGGTTTTGGGTGACGTTTGTTAAGAAAATGGTTTTTGAGTACCAATTTGGTGTTGAATTGGGTGTTTTATATGGGTATTCTATGCGATGATTATTGGTATTGTTTTATAAATCATGTAATGAGTTGAAATAAATGTTTAGGGTTTTTTGGATTCTATTTTGATAAATATGAGTATGAATATGGTGTTCAAGTGGGGTTTTCAAAGAGTTTTGGGTGCAAAACAAAAAAGATTTGGAGAAGTTGTTTGATTGAAACTCAAAGCGTTTTGTTTTGTGTTTTAAATGGTATAAAATGTGTATAGCTACTGTATTGATTGTATGTGACCCATAGTGATGTTTTATATGAAAATGGATATATGTATTGTTATGAAATTGTTTGAGCACAAAGGGGGAAGCCCGTGTACCTAGGTGGGGCGGATGTGTACTATTATGGCTAGTGTACCGGATGGGTTTTATGCATGTTTCACCTAACATTTGGATAATGAAAACTCTAACTAAACTATGTGGATGATGATTGGGGACCACTAGGTTATGGTTATTTTACCTACCAGTGGCTCATGCACGAGAACGAATTTTACTATGGTTACATTACATTGAAGTATGAGTTACATTGGGCCTGAGACTATCTAGTTCCTAAGGGTGTTCCTGATTTTCTTGCCCATTTTGTTTGTGGTATTTTCCCATGTATTGGGGTGTTTTTGGAATTACTTCACAGTAGATAACATTTCTATTTAAATTTGTGAAAATTCTGAAAACTTTATCTTGAAAAATTTTTTCAATTGAATGTTGCATTTCATGGATTTTATCGCAGCTTTTCTTTGCGTATTAAAAATGCTTTCTTTTCAAATTGTATTTCATGATCTTTGGAATAATTGGATAGTATCTGATTGGGCTTTGTCTCACACCCTACTTATACCCATTGGGTGTAATTAGACTTGGTTATGTTTGACTAAGGTAAAGGAAATTCTAAGGGTTGTGGCAGTTTAGGGTGTTAGTCCCCATCCTTGGGGCGGAGTTGCGGAGATAGCAATGGGGTGATGAACCCTTGTAATGTGGAGTCCATAGGGCTATTCTGTTGTTGTTTCATTGTGTCTTTGGTCCTTTTTTACTTCATTTTAAATTATGTATTATGATCTGTATTTTAGTATAAACCTTGTTGGTATGAATTTTTCAGCTTCATTTTATCAAATATTTTTGGTGTTTAATGTATACATATTCTGGTAAATCATTCCCAAACCAAGATAAATGATACCCGGGAACTTGTGCCAGCCCGCAGGGATAGGGAACGCCCTTCGGGCCCTATCACGGGCTTGGTTTGATGATGTTTTTGGCGGAGAACAGATTCGGTTCATGACAGAACATGATAAATCTTCCTACATTAATTTTTTCTTATATGATGGATATTACCACGCCCCTCGGAAAGAAGAGTGGCCATGGTCTCCTTTTTCCTGTATGTTTTTCTATCTATAACGGATATTGAGTTCACCAGATATTTTTTAACATATTTATATAAAATAGATTTATATAATTTCCATGATGGATTTTATCATTGCTAATATGATCTAAAATGATTGATATCTTCGATAGGTCTCCATTACAACACCAGATAGGGTTTTCCATGTCTTTTAGTGAAATTGAGACCTGAGGTTGAGTAGATCCATAACATGTTATAAAGATATGTGGAAAGTAGTATTCTATGTTTTTTTTGATCTGGAGTTGGAATATTGGATTTATGGTCTCACTATAGTCATTTTTGAGTTTCACTTGTTTCTTCCTTCAGATTTCTCTGGTCTTCCACTAGTAAGAGAGGTAGAGTTCCTTCTTGATTTAATTCATGGAATTTATATTTATACCTTCCTACCTCATGGAAAAAATCTAAATTAAAGAGTTTAGGTCTCAATTGGATGATCTATTAGGGAAATAATTTATATTCCCAATTGTATAACCTTGTTTGGTGTTTGTTATCTTTTCTATGAAATATAGTGGAATACTTTACCTATATGTTGACTATCAGAAACTCACTCATGTAATGATAAAGAAAACATATTTCTTGAAGTGGATTGATGATATGTTTAATTGGAAAAAAAGAGAGAAGTTTATCTTGAATAATGATATTTGAACTACTTACCATTAATTGAGATTAAAATAATCCGAGATTCAAAAAACATTCTTCAGGAAAATGTTTATCCATTATGAGTATCTTATCATAACATTTGGATTAACCCATGATCATGCAGTATTTATGGATATGATGATTTGGATATCCCATGAGTGTCATGATATATTCCTAAGGGTATTTTTGGATGAAATCTAGGATTAATATATGTATGAGGAGGATCATGTGCATTATCTGAGTGTAGTTATTGAAATGTTAAAAAAAATAACCCTATTCCATGATATCAAAATATTATTTCTCGATTTGGGAAATGAAGTTCTACGGACACGTGGCCTCAATACATTATATCTCAGTTGATCTGTAAAAGTTGAAAGCTATTATGAAATTTTAGAAACCACATAATATTTTCATGATTTGATTCATCTTGGTTTTATCAATGTACTATTGTCACTTCATAATGTATTTCTCAATGTTGGCATCTCAAATGACTGCTCTCACTCAGAAGGGGTAAATGTTCATTTTGGATGATAAAAGTCATAGTTTTGTTGATGAGGTAATTTTTATTTTGAAATTTGAACTAGTTTTTAATATTCCAGATTTTGGGATTGATTATATGGTTTTTGTGACATATCAGGATCTGTTTTGGGATATGTTGTTCTACAACATGATAATGAGGTAGCCCATGGTTATCGACATGTTAAGATACCTAAGAAGAACTATCCGACCAATTATCTAAAACTTGTGTCCATAATTAATGTTCATAAAATGCATTGTTATTACATTTTTAGATAAATGTTTACCATGTACTCAAACGACCAGATCATGATTTAAAAATTCACTAAAAAATATTTTAATCTCTGCGAGAGGAATTGGGTGGAGAACCTAAAATTTTTTCATATCGACATTTACTACACCTAGGGGAAAGCGAATATTGTTGATTATTATTTGAGTAGGAAAATCCTGATCTATGACATGAAAGAATCATCATAAGAGTGGAATTTGATGGCTCTTTTCATGAGTTTAGTTTATGTGTATGGTAGAAGGAGGCCTATGTTATCTTGGCCATTTTTATGTTGAAATTTAATATATGTGAGATTATTATTAAGGAGTATCATATTGAGGATTAATACTATATCATTAGGGACTCTATTTATAGTGGGGATACCATTACTCGGTTGTCGTTCTCCATTGAGGGTATTCTATGTTTTCAAAATCAGTTATTTTATGCTATTTTATGAGAGAAAATAATTAGTGGGGGATTTCTATATTTCCAAATTGTTTGTCCACCAAGGAATGAAAATGATGTTTTATGATACACGAGGATGATTTTGGTTTCCATGTATATGACTAGACATTACTAACTTAGTTTCAAATTTATATACACATTAGGATGTCAAGGTCATACCCCAAATAATATTGGGTTTTTATTTATCCCCTTCTATTTCAAATAAACAAGTGGGAGGAAATTTCCACTGACTTTGTGGTTGTGTTGACTCATTCCCTTTGATATAAGAATGTGATATGGGTTGTGATCGATCGTTTGACCTAATATTCTCACTTTATATACATATTATAGTCAACAAAAGTTAAGAAGTTTGGAAGTCACTATTTGAAAGAGGGTATTCATTTTTATGGGGTTATATCCTCTATAGTATATTACTAATATCTCTGGTTTACCAATCATTTGTTCAAGGCCTTAAAAAGGTGAATTGATCTCATGTATGTTTGAGTATGACATACCATATAGAGATGGATTTCAAGACATGGATGTCTATTAATATTATAAAGCATACACATTTTTCTTGCATCCTTGATTATGGTGGAGCTTGGGATGAATTTTTTGGAATGATTCAGTTTTCTTATAGAAATAGATAACATTATATGAACATAATGTATCCTTTTGAGGTTTTGTATTGGAAGCCATGTAATTTTCCACAATCTTTGTCAGTGATTTGATATAATTTACGGTTTTGACTGAGTTTATTCCATGAGACATAGGTGAATATTTATTTTATTCATCATATAATATTTATGGAACGTAGATGGTTTCAATTATTTATTTATCATAAATATAAGTGATTAGGGTTCATTATTAAAGACCGGGCGATCTTGAGAGTTCCACCTCATTTGGGTCACCGAAGGATTAAGAGGAAAGGGAAGCTTTCTCCTCCTTTTGGGGGGAAATTTTGATCTTATTGAGTAGTTGGGGTTTGTTTTTTATCGTTTATCAATTTCACACATGTTGAAATTGATATATATTGTGTTTCATGTATCATATATTTCAATGTTTCTTTTGACCCTTTTCATTTATTGATTTGGGATGATCATGATGTTGAGAATGATTTATCCCCGACTGGGCATCCAACCAGGATTGTTGATTCTATAAAAAATATACTTCATGGGAGGATGATACTATTGTTCCATGTTATATGACCACATGGTTCTGATTCTTTAAAAACATGAGATAAAGAGGAACTGATGATAGAGTGGCGGACTTATATCTTTTTTGTGGAGACTTCTTGAATATAATTATATGGACACAATGTTCTTATAGTGGGAAGGATGAAACATCACATTGCATGGTTTAAGGTAACACTTGACCCATGTTTTTATTATTCTTTGTGGGGATTTTTTTCATGTTGTTTTAGGTGAAATTTGGAAAACATTAGGATCCCTTTGGGCTATGAACGGTTGCCACATGATTAGGGAAAACTATGCAGTTTGGCCAAAAAATCATGCACCATTTAATGGCCCTTTGTAGGGGGTGGGGGGTGCATAGTTTTTTCAAATATGTGGACCAAAATTCTAAACCATGTAGCCTAAAAAAGAAGGTATTTTCACTATTGGTTATAGTTAACCAAACTATACACCCACTATTGAGAAACCGTGCACCCTAAAAAAGTATGGGTGCATGGTTAAGGCACGTTGTATGTCTAAATATTTGGAAGTCTCCTAGAAATTGTTTGTGTCTATTTATTTTATTGTAATTTTTTATTTTAAAAACCCTAACCCCCCACCCAATTAAACCATAGGTCGAACCCACTCCCCTATAATCGATTTCCATGATCTTTGATGCTCTCAATAAGTGGTTTTGGATTCTCAAAACCCCTATATTTGTATATCCAAGGGTTGTTGATCACATTTAATATCCTATAATTTGTGGATATAGACTCCATTATATTCTTGAAATATCTCCTTCCTTACTCCTAAGATATTAATGGAACATCATGTCTTGGATGGATCTAAAAACTTTTTGATTGGATCTTCATTGTAGGTTTAATTTTTTTATCTCCAACTCCTTCATAATTAATTTGAGGAACCCTTTGAAGGTGTTCATTTTTTATCTTTTATTAAAGTTAGGTGGATCCATTATTCATTTACCTACAACTAAAACATTATATTTCTTGAATAAATCAAAATTTGTTTCTAATTGACTCAAAAAATGGAATTGTGATTAATTGATCCACGATTTTAAATGGATATAAAAATTTAAAAAAGTCCTAATATTAACTGAATTGAAATTTTGAGAAGAATTTAAGGACAATGGTGGATTGATTTTGGAAAAAAAAATTCATGGAAATGATTTGATGTTAATATTGAGAAAATCTACTGAATTGAATTTTTTTTTGAAATGGCATGAAATGATGAAAAAGTACATGTTTTTAAATATAAAGGCATGTTAAAATTTTTAATATGGCATGGTATTTTAAATTACATGAAAATGTTTTATTTAATTTTTTGGATCTAATTTACTCTTAAATGAAATTGTATATAATTTTACATTAAGTTTTAGTGGATTCCATTTAAAATTCAGTGGGTATTTGTTTAGTTTTCCCTTATATGGGAGAAGATGTAATTTTCATGTCGGTGGGGGTTCAATTGTTTTATTTGATATACATTCCATTGAATTATGGATATGTTTTATTCATTCATGCTAATTTATATAAAATAGTTTATATAAAATTTTCATTTAACACTATTTGACTGTTTCCTAATATACCATCAATTTATTTTAAAATAAAACATGTTTTTTAAAAATAGAAAAATTATACACCAAACCATTTATTATTTAATTTATATTGAATAAAAGATTTGGTATATTATTATGAAATATATTAGAAACACATTTTGCAACCCTAGTAGGATGTATATCACACATCATACATTTTCTTTCTGGTGTATTTAGACTTTCTATTCCAGTTCTGGTCAATGTGAAAGAAACACATGGAGGGAGTTCATGTTCTTGATCCTTTGGGATTTGGGTGATGGTGTGTATATTGAAATCATGTGATGATGTCTCTATGGGATCTTTTTGCTTTATCATTTCTATTGTAGAGTAATTTGATGACGTAAAAATTTGGGCTTTTCTATACCTATTCTTTTTTGTACTTTCCCCTTCTAGAGTCTTGATCATAAAGAATTTTACTATTTGTGTTCTTTTGTTTTGTGGAAACTTTAACCCCTAATCATTATTTCAGTATGTCAAGTTGGGTATCAAGGTACTAAGGTATCATGGATTATTCATGACATTTTATCATCATATGAGTATACAGAATCCTATATCGGTAAACCTCTAACAATTGAAATGATAAAAAAATTCCAAAACACCACTAATTAGTTTATCCTCAGTGAATTAATATAAAATGTATAAAAGTATGAAGGGTATAATATTTAGTGTTTCACTAATCTTTGGTACCGGGGATTAATAATACACATACACCCCAATTATATCAATGACTAAATGCCATTCTTTGTAATATACTTTTGGGGGAGAGTCTAGATAACATTTATAAAGTTATTATATCATCGGTTTATTCTTCACATACTGAATACAAGTTTTTTATCACATATAATATTTCAATAATGATACTCATAAAATATTATCACCACTAATAATTCTCTATGATAATCATCGATTATTGATGAAAAACTCATAATTTTATGGGATGTTATAATTAAATTATTCATGAAATATGTATATGAAAAAACTTGAATTATTGATAAATATAGATTTCCTTTATTCATAAATCATGATAAATTTTACCACTATTTCATCAAATAAATCATGTATCTAATACAAATTTTTTTAATATTACCTTCATGATTATTCTATGCTAATGGTATTTTAAAATAATCAACTACATTTTCATCTCTATCCACCTAGAAATATCTTTAAATCACCCCTATCAATGACATATCTAATTATATTAAATTTATAAAGGATATATTTAGTCATTTTATGAGATATGATTTCCTTTTTGAGAGGAATAACTCCATTTTTTTCACCTTAAATCTTGATCAATACATCAAGTCCATGTTCAATATTTTTATTTTCAAAAAGATTATTTTTATGGGTTAGATGAGAACCCTCACAAAATAACACCATCCTAAGATAAGAGATACATTCCACATCAAAAATATCAAAAATTCAAATCCCCCACATTCCATAAATCAAAACATCCAAAATCAATTCAATTTTCAAGTTTCAAAAGTTGAAACCAGCAACACCCAATTCTCCCTTGAGGCCACATCACGATCAGCTAAACTTGATCCCATAGATTCAGAAACACCTCGATGAACGTGAAAGACACCATGAGTTGTGTAACCATTCGCCTCAAACCAACAACCAATTTTGAAATTATAAATCACACAATGAGATCGCACCCTCACACCGTGCAAGGCCGCACGCTAACCGAGACCACCTGTCGGTGCACACCACTCGAGGTCGCACACCACCCAAGACCACCTCATCACCATCGTTCATCGAACACTACCAGAGCCCTAACAACGTAGCACCAAACAACCCAAGATTTCATGTAACACCCTGATCCCAATTACCCAAAGTCAGTGCATTATTACGTAACATTGGCATGATCACAAAAGATCATGTCTTGAAAGACTGATTAGTTTAGTAGCCTTGTAATCACTAGATACATTCATAAATTTTACATTACATCATAAAGTGACAACTACATCAACATTTTGTCTCCACACTCATATCCCCTTATACTATCCCTACATTTATTTCATAAAATACTTCTTCCCATCCTGGGAAAAAGAAAACATAGAAAAGGGTGAGCTCAAAATCCCAAAAAGGATAACAATATTGCAGAAACATTCATAAATAAGCAAAAACATTTAAGACAATGTATAACTAAAAAAGCCTTTTAAAGTTGAAATTCAGCATAATATGGTAGAAATAAAATGAAATAAAGTAATTTACATAGTCACATGGATATTCTACTAGTTGAATAATCACATGCAATATCAATAACCACTTTCATAATGATGGAATGCATAATGCCAGACTATCATAACCACATAGTCATGGCCTTGTGCCAAGACTACAAATAAGATTTTGTAAAGGCCTTGTGCCAAGACACTATTTTTTCTCATGAGACCTACCGATGCATCGAGTACCTATAGCGGGCTCCACCTTTCACTTATTAAGTCCAATGCAGTCCTCATATGAATAGGTTTAAACATAACATAAACATTAGTATTAAAGCAAGCATACGAAATGTCAATACATTCTCTTTAAACAATGGATTGTATAAAAATAACACATCCACAGTCAAAAATATCAAAAAAACCTTCAATACAATATGGAAGTTTTTTATGATAATAAATAAACATCAAATAAACTTAAAATCCTTCAAAAGATATTGACATAGATGAAATCAAAATTATTTGAGAGAAATATCTCTTTTTTGAAATCATTTAAATGTCACATAATTACAAAAGAAAATATTTAATTTGAAAATATTATTATAACCTTTTAAGGGAAGCTTCATAATTTTTATAATGGTGGAAAATAGCTGCACCCTCTATATTAGTAAAAAAGACATTCCTTACCTTGATTTTTTCAAAAAGGATAAAAATGACCTTGTTTGGAAAATGACAGAACGATTCCTTTATAAACTTATTATAAAAAGTCAAACAAGGTTATAAATGACTTTAACCAATATTATTTAAAATATTCAGAATGTTTTTAAATACATTTTTAAGAAACATGGATGTGGATGATAAAGAGGTCCCAGAAGATAATTACGTATAAATAACCTCGGATAATGAAGAGTTTATCAAATAAACCCTTACCTTGTACTTTTACTTGATATAGGGTAGGTTAACCTCCTGCATAATAGTTAAATCATTTTTATTAAATTATACAAGAATCATATACATAAATATGATATCATATATGATATTTTAATATTGCTTTGTTAATAATATTTTAGTATTATCATCGTTTCGGGTGTTAACTAATTTGTTTTCCTTTATATGCTTCGTTTCGTAAGACATGTTTCTTATTGATAGGATGTATATTATTCATATCCAGAATGATATAAATTCCTTAAAAATTACTTTTAATCATAAAATGAGAATTATTCTTGAATGTACATGATGGGGAAATGAATCTCATCACGTTCGTGGAGACGGTAATCCGTACGTACGCATGAACGCTACTTCCATTTCATTTTTCATTTTAAAAGAAATAAAAACCAAATGATATATAGTTATATTATTATTAAATTATAATATAATATCCTATATTTTTTACTTAAGTTCATTAACACCATCCTTTATACGTTCCATGTATGGTATGAATGAGTCATATAACTTTGAGGGGGAGGTAGTCCGCACTTCCTCAAATGAAATTATCATATATATATACAACATGAAACGAATAATGGTATGATATAAAATGGAATTCAAGAAGATTATATATAAATTAAATATCATTAATATAATATTTAATTATAGTTCCATCATAATGGCCACCATGAGAGGTGGTAGGAGATAATTGAACAATCATTATTTCGCGAGGCGTTTGGTTTCCATCCACAGAAACATTATGTTCTTCACCCATTAGATAGAGGTGTGTGTAAGTGTAGTTCGAATACTTCTAATAACAATATCCTAGTATATTTAGTATGCTGTTTTTGTTACAAAAGAAAATAATAAGAAGAGTTTAGGGGTTGGAGGAGTAAATGAAAAGAAAATAAGCTAAGAGAAATCATTACCTTTAATTTGGGTAACTCCCCTTAGTTTTAACCCAAAAGGACTATTGATGTGCCTTATGCCTAAGGTAAGGCTTCTAGGAGGAGTATAGGGGTGTAGGGAGATTAATTTGGTAGAGTTTGGACAATTCAAAATGCTTGAGAGGTGTGAGTAATTGGTTAGAAGTGGTGTCCTTTTATAAGGGGGAGGAGGGGATCTTTTAAAAAACATAAAGAATTAATTTATAATAAATTCATATTCAGTTTATAATGTCTCCAAAGTAAATTATTCAATGTATAAGGTGGGGATGGGTCTAAAACAACTCAACCAATATATTTTAGACAGTTTTGGGACACTATAGTAACCTTATCTTTTAGATTTAACTCTTAGTTAAATATTTTGACATTTACCATGTCTCTTTGTATTTTTATATTATATAGTTAATGAACTTACTATATACTTCCAAGAGACCCCAAATTTGTCCATTAATGATACACCTATCCTTATATAAGTCCTTTGGCCGAACCATAGATTTTTAGGAATATAATATCAATTAATAATGTAATATTTGTTTTAAAAACACTTTTATGTCAATTTTGACACTATTGGGCATTTTGTTTTTGATAAATTCATAACAGCATTATTTCATCGACTAAAATTCATATAATCAATAATAATATGTCATATTAACCTATAAAATTATTTTAATTCATAAAAAGTCTCAAATTACATTTATTTGGATATTTATAATATCAATTATTTTAATATTTCATTAATTAGGTAATTACTGTATCACTATTGTGTCTTAAATAAATTAAATTATTTAATGTCTAAAAATAATAAATAAAATACCATTATGTAGGAAATCTTTTTAACATTCTAATGAATTTTTATAGTCAAATTTATCTTATGTATAATGCTATATTAAAAATGTTTTAGTTATTAAACATTGATTTTAACTCTTTTAACTCTTCTTTGAATTAAATAATAATAAATGTCATAATCTAATCCATGTACACCAAAGAGGATCATATTTTATTCCTATGGTTGTTTTTGGTCGAACTATACTCATCCTATAGAATTAGGACATGTGTTAGGATGATAATAATTTCATTTTTACCCTTTATTACCCTATTTACTTTTTACCATTGTAAATAAAATTAAAAAGTTACTATTCACAAAAAAAAATTATTTTTATCTTATTGAACAACATTTTACTCATTTATATTAACCGTGTCTCTTGGATTTTCAATATTATTCTCATAGAAGTGGTAAAATTATGTTTTATGTGAATTTTCAAATTCCCCTAGGAGATGGGTAAAAGGCGGTGAAAAGTTAAATAAATTTTTTATATGTCAAAAATTATTATAAACTGACTCCAATGAATTGAATTGAACTTATAATGGTATTACGTATCTATTTTGACCTAAAATAAATTTAAATAAAATAAATAATTATTTAAATAAAAAGTGGGTTTTTACTAATAACTCGTTGTTTTTCACTATTCATCAAAAATAGAATGTTTTCAGAAAAATACCAAAAATTCACCGTAGGCTAATTTCAATATTCCAAATCCAAAAATGAAGTCCATTTTGAAAGATAAAATTTATAAACTTTCAAAAAGTGGGTATTACTATTCATAACGGCTAGTTTGATTGGTCACGGTGTGTTAGAATCTCGAAATTGCGTACAATGCAAGCTATTGCATTTTTCAAAGGGAAACGTACTATGGAAGCTTGGGGTGTTACATTCTCCCTTCCTTCAAATAATTTCTTCCTCAAAATTTCTATAATATTATTTCATAAACAAACTCGGGTGGTTCTTCATCATAAGTGCCTCGGGTTCCCATGTTGCCTCTTCCATCTTATGGTTTCTCCATAAAACTTTTACCAGATGAATCGTCCGGTTTCTCAGCATTTGTTCTCTTGTATCAAGAATCCTGATGAGATCTTAGCAATAAGACAGACCAGATTCTAGTTCTAATTCCTCATAGGTGAGTACATGCGTTGGGTCAGGCATGTATTTTCTCAATAGTGATACGTGGAACACATCATGAACATTGGAGATATTTGGTGGTATTTCCAAAAGGTATGATACCATCCCAATTCGTTCTAGAATTTCGAAAGGTCTGATGCACCTGGGACTCAATTTACCTTTCTTAACGAACTATATAACTCCCTTCCATTGAGATACCTTCAAGAAAACATGATATCCTACATGAAATTCCAAATCCTTCCTTCGATTATCAGCATAGCTCTTCTGCCTACTTTGAGTTGTTTGATGTGGTTTTGTATTAACTTTACCTTTTCCATCATTTCCTCCACCAGTTCTGGGCCTATGAGTTTTCTTTCACCAATGTCAACCCAATAGGTTAGTGTGCGACATCTCTTTCCATATGATGCTTCATATGGTGTCATCCGAATACTTGAATGGAAGCTATTATTATTGGAAAATTCCACAAGAGTTCCCACATACCCTGAAAGTAAAGTGAGAAAGATCTCAACATTTCTTCTATGGTTTGAATAGTCTGTTCTGATTTTCCATCAGTTTGGGGATGGTAGTAAGTGCTCAAATGAAGATCAGTATCTAGGGATTTCTGAAGACATTTCCAAAATCTTGAAGTAAAACGAGGATCACGATCAGAAACAATCAATAGGGGTACTCCATGAAGTCTCACAAATTCATTAATATATAGTCATGCTAGATGTTCAACTGGTAGATCTTTTATTATAGCATGAAGATGTGCTGACTTGGTAATACGATCAACAATGACCCATATTGCATCGTTCCTTATAGGAGTCTTTGGTAGCCCCATGATGAAGTCCATCGTAATATTATCCCATTTCCACTTAGGTATGGGAAGAGGTTGCATGACTCCTCCAAGTTGTTGCCTTTTAGCTTTCACTTGTTGACAAACCATACATCTTGACACAAAATCAGCAATCTACCTCTTCATGTTGTCCCACCAAAGCTGTTCCTTCAAATATCTATACATTTTGGTGCTCCCAGGGTGTATAGAGAAATTGGAACGATGAGCCTCATCCAAGAATTCCCTTTTTAGATCAATTATATCTAGAACACAAAGTCTCTTCCCAAATTTCAAAATTCCATCTTCATACAAAATTTCACTCAATCTCCCATCATTCACATCTTTAATCTTCTTTTTAAATTCTTCATCATCAGTTTGAGAACTCTTAATCCTTTCTAGTAAAGATGGTTTGGGAACCATTTAAAAAAGTATTGATGTTTCGCCGTCCATGGTGATTCCCATATCCATCTTTACTAGATCCATGAATATATTATCCTTTTCAACTCTCATTTTGGTCAAAACTCCATGATCCTTTCTGCTCAAATAATCTTCCACCTTATTTTCCTTCCCCGGGTGGTAGTTTATCATGAAATCATAATCCTTGAGTAGTTCAAGCCATCTCCTTTTCCTCATGTTGAGTTCTTTGTGTGAGAAAATATACTTCAAAATCATGTGATCGGTATATATCTCAAATTTTTCACCATAGAGATAATGTCTTCATATCTTCAAAGAAAATATTACAGTAGCTAACTCAAGATCATGAGTAGTATAGTTTTTCTCATGAATTTTCAGCTATCGTGATGCATATGAAATAACCCTATCATTCAGCATAAGGACACAACCAAGTCCTTTCTTCAATGCATCACTATAAATAATGAACCCATCATTCCCCGATGGTAGAGTCAATATAGGAGCATTGACTAATCTTCTATTCATTTCTTCAAAACATTCTTCAAACTCTTTTGTCCAAACAAATTTAACCCCTTTACGTGTGAGCTTCGTTAATGGGTTAGCCAATCGGGAAACGTTCTGGACAAAACGTCAATAATAACCTACTAATCCAATAAAATTGCATACCTCAGTTATACACATTGTTGCTGGACATTCTGGGATTGCTCTTTTCTTAGAAGTATCAATAGAGATTACATCCTTAGAGAAAATATGTCCAAGAAAAGAAATCTCTTGAAGCCAGAATTCACACTTGCTAAACTTCCCATATAATTCATTTTTTCTCAGAGTCTTCAAGATAATGAACATGTGATTTTCATGATCTTCGTTGATTTTGCAGTATACCAAGATATCATCAATAAATACCACTAAAAAATAATTGAGAAATTCCTTGAAAAATCTGTTCATTAGATCCAGGAAAACAGAGGGTTCATTAGTCAGCCCAAGAGGCATTACTGTAAACTCGTAATGCCCGTACCTGGTTCGAAATGTTGTCTTTGGAATGTCTTCCTTCTTCACACACAGTTGATGATATCTATATCGAAGGTCAATCTTTAAAAATTATTGAGCTCCATGTTGTTGGTCAAATAAATCATCAATGTGAGGTAGCGGATACATGTTCTTTATTGTTATAGAATTGATCTCCCTGTAGTCGATACATAACCTCATAGATCTATCTTTCTTTTTAACAAAAAGAACAGGGGCTCCCCATGGAGAAACACTAGGGCGAATAAATCTCTTATTACTAAATTCGTCTATTTGTTTCTTTAGTTCAAAAAATTCCACAGTGGCCGTTCTATAAGGGGTCTTCGATATAGGCCTTGATCTAGGAATTAAATCAATGGAAAACTCAACTTCTCATTCTGGAGGATGTCCATGTAAATCTTCCGGAAACACATCTAGATATTATTTCACAATAGGTACATCCTCTATTTGAACATTCCTTTTCTCACCCACAGTCATTAAATTCTCTTCCTCCACAATAATTTAATTTAGATGAGCTTATGGGGGTGGATCTTGATAAGAATTAGGTTGTGACGATTCTGCTCTAAAGATATGGTGTTTCTTATCATCATCATCAAGAATCGTAACCACCTTCTTCTTACAATAAATATTTTCAACATGGTCTGAAATCCAATCTATACTGAGGATTATATCAAACTCAATCATATGAATGACGATGAGATCTGCGAATGATGAACATTTATGTGCACTAATGGGGACTGATTCACAAAACATTGTTGCAATGATACTTCCCTTCGGAGTATTAACTGACAAATATCTTGTAAAATCAAATTGGAAATATCTAATTTTCATAGCAAATTGGGAAGATATGTAATAATGTGATGATCCAGAATCAAATAAAGCATTTTCTAAACTTGAGGAAACCATTAAATTACATGCCACCACGTCTTTTAGAGCTTCTACCTCAGCAGTAGTGATATATTAATCTTGGCCTTGATCCCTTGACCTTTTCTGAGGTAAGTTCCATTGATGCTTAGGACCTTAATATTCATAATGTCCCATCTCCATGCAATTGTATCATTGAACACCAGTAGCTTATTTTTCTCCCTTTGTAATCACGAGCTTGGTGGCCTTTTTCACCACACATGTAATAGACTGTCATTCCCTTCAAGAAAGTACCGGGGTGTTTCTTCCCACATTTACTACAGGATGGATATTCATCTTTTCCTTTCTTCACCTTATTTCCATTTCCAGAGTGATCAACATATCTCTTCTTCTCTTGTTTTTCTTTAAAGTCATAAGAATTAGAGAATTCTTTTTTTGTCTTGATAGGACACGAGATAATATCTTTGTATGACGAGAAGGATTGTGAGACCAATGCTCGACGGAGAAACGGTTTCAACCCATCAAAGAAACGATCAATCTTACTTCTTGGGTTACGTATATAATTTGTATCATACCTTGCTAACCTTGTAAAGTTATCCTCATACATTGCGACATTCTCATCCTCCTTTTTTCTCAGACATAGAAATTTCCTTTCCATATCTTATCGATGGTTATGAGGAAAGTATTTCTCTAAAAATAGCTCTTTGAACTCCCTACATTCCATATTTGATACTTCATCATCGTCCTTCGTGTTTTGAATCAATGACCACCATTGATTAACATATCCAGTGAGGTGGTAAACTGCCATGATAACTTTTTCCCTTTCACTACTCCCCAATGCCAGAAATATTTTCTCTAGGGAACTTATCCATTTCTCAACTATCAATGGATTTTTACTCCCATTTAATGTTGGTGGTTGTTTCCCCATGAAGCGATCTAACATTGATCCTCCACTCTGTGGATCAGTGTGCTCCATATGGGTAAGGTTATTATTCATAACCTGATTGAGTTGTCACATTATAGTGATTAGCTGATCAACACTAGTTGTATCACCAACTACACTATAATTATCTTGAGCAGGAGGTTAATACCTATATGGAGTGTGTGCATTGATACGGTTTCCATTTCTTCCACTAGGCGCCATTTCTAAACAATGGAAAACACTAGATATTTTTATGAATCAAAATACATAATTCCATACTTGTAAAACACTCAACATAAAATGAACTATTTATGGATATAATCCATAATCATAAAAAATTTTATTTGAATAAGTATATACTCATAAACCCTTCATAATGGTTCGTAAAGAAAATGAGAAATATCCTAAGCATATCCCTTGAGAGTGTCGTAACCAAGAGTGCAGCAAGGCCCGTTATCGTGAACCAGTTCCCGTTTAAGTCTAGCTCAAAGTGGTGTTTTCAGGTTTTACCCCTAGGTATAATTGTGCTCGAGCCGCCTTTACCTGCTCATATCCAGACAGGGATGTATTTCTCGGAAAAAACACAAAATCTTTACCATACCAAAATTATAGGAAGTTTATCTATATTAATCCTCAAAGTCTACCTTAGGTTTATGTGCTCTAATCAGATTTTATCTAAATATAGCTTCCAAGGTTTGTAATAAACTTCCTATGATACCAAATGTAATTCCCCAACCCCAATTAACCAGAGTCAGTGCATTATTACATAACATTGGCATGATCATAAAATATTAAGTCTCAAAATTCTGATTAGTTTATTAGCCTTGGAAACACTAGATACATTCATAAATTTTACATTACATCATAAAGTTAAAACTACATCAACATTTTGTATCCACACTCAAATCCCCTTATAATATCCCTATAGGTCATTCATAAAATACTTCTTCACATCTAGGTAAAAATAAAACATAGAAATGGGTGAGCTCAAATGCCCAGTAACGATAACAATATAGTGGAAACTTTCATAAATAAGAATAAACATTTAAGGTAATGTATAACTAAAAAAAAGACTTTTAAACTTGAACTTCAGCATAATATGCTAGAAATAAAATGAAATAATTTCATTTACTTATTCACATTGATATTCTACTAGTTGAATAATCACATGAAATATCAATAACCTCTTTCATAATGATGGAATTCATAATGCCAGACTATCATAACCACATATTCAAGGCCTTTTGCCAAGACAACAAATATGATTTTATCAAGGCCTTGGGAAAGACACTAGTTTGTCTCATGAGACCTACCAATGCATTGAGGAGCTATAGCGGGCTCCACCCATCACTTATTAAGCTTAATACATTCCTCATATGAACAGGTTTAAACATAACATAAACATTCGTATTAAAACTAGCATACGAAATGTCAATACTTTCTCAATAAACAATGAATGGTATAAAAATAACACATCACAGTCAGACATATCACAGAACCTTAAATATAATATGGAAGTTTTTAATCATAATAAATAAACTTCATATAAGCTTAAAATCCATCAAAGGATGTTGAAATAGATGAAGTCAAAACTAGTTGAGAGAAATATCTCTTTTTTGAAATCATTTAAAAGTCGCATAATTATAAAACAAAACATTTACTTTGAAAATATTATTATAATATTTTAAGGTAAACTTTTATGATTTTATAATGGATGAAAATAGCCATACCCTCTGTATAAGTTAAAAAAGACATTCTTACCTTGATTTTGTTAAAAAGGATAAAAAGGCCCTTGTTTGGAAAATGACGAAAAGATTACTTTATAAACTTATTATAAAATGACAACAAGGGTATAAATAACTTGAACCATTATTTTGTAAAATAGTATGAAAGTTTTGAAATACATTTTTAAGAAACATGGTTGTGGATGATAAAGAGGTCCTAGTAGAAAATTACGTATAAACAACCTCGGATAATGAAGAGATTGTGAAATAAACCCTTACCTTGTACTTTTCCTTGATAGAGTGTAGTTTAACATTATGTATAATAGTAAAATCATTCTTATTAAATTATTCAAGAACCATATACATACATATGTTATCATATATGATCTTTTAATATTTCTTTGTTAATAATATTTTAGTATTATTTTCGTTTAGGGAGTTAACTGATTCGTTTTCCATTATATGCTTCGTTACGTAATCCGTGTTTGTTATGGATAAGTTGTATCTTATTCATATCCATAATGATATAAAGTCCTTAAATATTAATTTTAATCATCAATCTATAATTAGTCTTGAATGGATATGAGGGGGAAATGAATCTCATTGGGTTCGTGGAGACTGTAATTCGTACGTATGCACGAACGCTACTTCCATTTCATTTATCATTTTAAAAGGAATAAAAACCAAATGATACCTAGGTATATTATTATTCCAGTATAATATAATATCTTATATATGTTACTTAAGTTCATTAAAACCATCCTTTATACGTTCCATGTATGGTATGAACGAGTCATATCACTTTGTGGGGGCAGTAGTCCGCACTTCCTCAAATGAAATTATCATATATATATATATGAAACATGAAAAGAATAATGGTATGATATAAAATGGAATTAAAGAAGCTTATATATAAATAAATATCATTAATACCATATTTAATTATATTTCCATCATAATGGAAACCATTAGAGGTGGTAGGAGATAATTGAACAATCATCGTTTCGTGAGGCATTTGGTTTCCATCCCAAGAAACATTATGTTTTTCACCCATAAGATGGAGGTGTGTGTAAGTGTAGTTAGAATAATTCTCAAAAAAATATCCTAGTATATTTAGGATACTGTATTTGTTTCAAAATAAAATAATAAGAAGCTTTTAGGGGTCGAAGAAGTAAAATAAATGAAAAGAAGCTAAGAGAAATCGTTACCTTTAATTTGGATAACTCCCTTTGGTTTGAACCAAAAAGGACTCTTGAAGTGCCTTCTGCCTAATTTAAGGCTTCTAGGAGTAGAATAGGGAAGTAAGGAGATTAATGAGGTATAGGTTTGATGATTAAAAAGGCTTGAGAGGTGTGATGAATTGGTTAGAAGTGGTGTCCTTTTATAAGGCGGAGGAGGGGCTCTTTAGGAAAAACATAAAGTATTAATTTATAATAAATTTATATTCGGTTTTTAATGGCTCCAAAGTGGATTATTAAAAGTATAAGGTGGGGATGGGTCCGAAACCATTCAACCAAGATATTTTAGACATTTTTGTGTCACTATAGTAACCTTATCCTTTAGATTTAACTCTTAGTTAAATAGTTTGACATTTACCATGTCTGTTTGTATTTTTATATTATATAGTTAATTAAATTACTATATACTTCCAAGAGACCCAAAAATGGTCCATTAATGATACACATATCATTATATAAGTCCTTTGGCTGAACCTTAGATTTTTAGTAAGATAATATCAATTAATAATATAATATTTGTTTTAAAAACTCTTTTATGTCAATTTTGAAACTATTTGGTATTTTGTTTTTGATAAATTTATAAAAGCATTATTACTTGGAATATAAGAAATATATCCAATAATAATATGACATATTAACCTAGAAAATATTTTAAATCAAAAAAAGTCTCAAATTACATTTATTTGGATATTTATAATATCAATTATTTTAATATTTCATTAATTAGGTAATTACTGCATCACCATTGTGTCATAAATAAATTAAATTATTTAATGTCTAAAAATTATAAATAAAATACCATTATGTAGGAAATATTCTTATCTTTCTAATGAATATTTATAATCTAATATATCTTATGTATAACCCTATATTAAAAATGGTTTGGTTATTAAACATTGATTTTAACTCTTTTAACTCTTCTTTGAATTAAATAATAATAAATGTCCTATTCTAATCCAATTGGACCAAAGAGGTTCCTATTATATTCCTAAGGTTTCTTTGGTCGAACTATACTTAGACAATAGAATTAAGACATGTGTTAGGGTAATAATAATTTCATTTTTACCCTTAAGTACCCTATTTACATTTTACCATGGTAAATAAAAGTAAAAAGTTACTATTCACCAAAAATTATTTTTATCTTATTGAACCACATTTTACCCCTTGAAATTAATCGTGTCTCTTGGATTTTTGAAATTCCACTCACAGAAGCGGTAAAAGTATGCTTTATGTGAGGTTGAAAATTCTCCTAGGAGATGGGTATAAGACGGTGAAAAGTTCAATAAAATTTTTATATGTCTAAAATTATTATAAACTTACTCAAATGAATTACATTGAACTAATATAGGTATTAAATATCTATTTTTACCTAAAATAAATTTAAATAAAATAAATAATTATTTAAATAAAAAGTCGGTTTAAACCAATAATTCAGTATTTTCCACTATTCATCAAAAATTGAATGTTTTCATAAAATTACCAAAATTCACCCTAGGTTAATTTCGATATTCCAAATAAAAAAATGAAGTAAATTTTGAATGATAAAATTTATAAAATTTCAAAAAGTGGTTATTAATATTCATAACAGCTAGTTTGATTGGTCACGGTGTGTTAGAATCCCGAAATTGCATACAATGAAAGTTATTGCATTATTCAAAGGGAAACATACCGTGGATGCTTGGGGTGTTACATTTCACACCATAAGGATGACGTCTCACTACCGGCAGTGAAGGCCAACCATCATTATTGCCAACACTGAGAGCCAACTCATCCACCGCTGAAAAGAAAATCCAGATTCCAGGAAGCCAACGCCATACAAAGAGAAAAAGAAACACAAACCAGCATCATCGGAAAGACCAACACACCAGAAGCAGAACCAAGCCGAACTTGAGCTCGGAAGTCGGAGATGAAGGATGCATGAGGAGAAACCGTCTAAGAGTCAAATCAGACCAGGGCCACCGATAAAACGCCTAAATCCAAAATCCACACCAACAATGCATCGAAGAGAGAAACCGAGGATCCAATCCATATCAAGGAATCGGAACGGGTCAACGCCCCTCAGGGATGGAAGACTCGGCCACAGAAACCAGGGACGGTGCCGGAGAGGGGACCTAGGTCAGTCAGATATAGGAGCGCCATTTTGGGCTGCAATCCAGCCCGTCCGAGGACAAGGAAGAACCACACCGGGCGACAATAATAGAAACCTCATAGGAAACAACGAGTGGGGAATGGAGAAAGGTGTACCAATGACATCTGAGGAAGGGATGCGATGAAGGTAAAATCGGAGGAGGAAGTCACCCCGAAGGAAGGAGATAAGGGAGGGAAGATGAGGAAATAAGATGAATTAAAAGGAGGAGAGGGGGCGATGATGCTAGAGAGGTGGCGTTCAATGTTCTTAGCATCAACTATCAAGTCTACTATGGTAGACACACACAAAACTGGATTGAGACCTCATATCATCCTCCTCTCTAATTTCCATGAACATATTTCTTATTCTTATAATGTATGTTTGGATTATGTTGATATAAATCATGTGAATTTTCATATTATTATATTGGATAATTACTATTCTCAAAGAATAAGTGACAATAGTTTATTTTCAGAATAGGACATACATGATTGATCATATGGATTAAATAGAAGGAATAATATCAATCGATTATAACTCTTTGAGAGATTTTAATTATTCCTAAGATTATTCCATGTGTCACTAAAAAACCCCTTTCATGGAGTTCTCTATGATATACTAATTTAGATATTTTTTTAATATATTTGTTTTAAATCAGTCCATGAAACCTCTTTGATATATTTATAGATATTCATACATAGTATATATTCCACTTCACCCATGATTTTGATCGAGAAATGTTTATCCAACCAACCCATTATATAGTTTAATGTTTAGAAATTATTTTGAAGAAACAGTATCTCAAATACATTCAATATAACAAACACCATAACTCTCCAACTAAACATTATGTCTGAAAAAAAGCACCCATGTTTCTTATAAGAATTAACTATTTGACTGTATTATCAAACTTTAAGTAACAACTCTATAAATTTTAAATCAAATATTAAGTGGTCCATTGTATATTGCAAACTAAAATTTTCATTTGGAGCTTCACAACCTATGTTATATATCATAAACATATCCATATGATATATTTCATAATCCTAATGAGATGTTATAGAATGAGATATCAGAATGGTATTTGTGATACAAAATGAAGTAGATGTTTCTTTATAATCAAAACCATGAATTAGTTTATAACCCATTTTTACTAGGATATATTTATATGTGGACAATATACCATACATGTTAGTTTTATTTCATTAAACCACTTTCAAAATATGGACATCATCCTTCTAGGTGAATTCACTAGGTTCCAAACTTGTTTTGTGTATATGGAGTCCATCACAAATTTCATGTATTTGTGATTTTTTTGAAATTATAACATACAATTTCCCCTTTTTAGGTAGTATTTTTTTCATCTATAAATAGTACATAATAAAAAAATTATATAAGAAATCCATATTTCTCGGGCTCTTAAAAATCCTACAAGACAATTGTGGTTCTAATATGACATTTTCCTAATATTCTCCCGCAAAAATTATTGGAAGTTTCTCAATATCAATATTAATATCACATGATACCTTTTTCCAATAAATTCTCCATGATGAAATTTACTCCCAAAAACTCCTCAATTAATGTGTTACTTCTCCAATATTACTCCATATCAAGACACAAACATGATTTGTTTAATTATAGTACATAAACAATATACATTTGTTTCTTTTGGTTAATAAAAAAATAATTAATTAGCTTTAGGGTTTGTTTCATAAGAATTAAAAAATAATAAATATTCCTTACAATCCCGAAAATTTATAAATTACATATTGGTACTTTTCAAATTCCATATCTCATACACTGACATTATGACTGCCTTAGATGAAATGTGGTTACATAGGAATGAAACAATTTCTAAATAAAACCCATATAATGACATAGGAATATCTCACTAAAAAATAATCAAAAAAACCATATCTAAAATGGAATTATTTCATATGTTATAAACACTATATTTATGTGGTGTTCTAGGAAGAGTTAGTTTTGAAATACTCCCCAATCACTAAGATGGTCATTGAATTCTAAGATCATGTAGTCACCAACAAAATCTAATCAATGAATCTTATTAATTGTGACTAGTTGACTATGTAATTTTTTATAAATATATTTTATATTTTCAAAATTATTAAACATTATTTCATCAAATAAACATAACCATACAAATTAAATTCATAGATAGTGGTTAGAAAGTACATATAGCCATAATTATCTTGGGTAATCATTAGTCTATATAGACGACTATGTGCATGATCCAATTGTCTTCTAGATATCTCACCAATAACATTAATAGGATTTTTGGGAGAATTACCTTATAAATTTGATACACATGTGATAAATGGATCATAGTTGAAGGATTCCAATTAATCATAATTTATTAATTAAATTCATTTCTAAATTATGTATAAGAAGACAAATTGAATGGAATGTGTGGTTTGAATCAACCTTGTTTGTCATATTTTTAATATTATATATCAGATTATCCAAATCTAAAAAATGAAAAACATTTTTGATTTTCATAATTTCTTAAAATATTTCTCCCATTTATATAAAACAACTCATCAATTTATAATAAATTAAAAATACATATCACTAAAAACAGCATACATAAATAATTTTTTATGGTATAAATATAATTAAAATTTTATAATTCAAGAACTAATCTTCTGGGTATAGTTAAATCATATTTATTGAACTCCAGTGAAAATAGTCTTTTACCATTTCCAAAATATATAACCATTTCACACTTATTTAATTCTCCCATTTCTTCGAGTCTATGTTTATCAGAATAAATGTTTGACACACACCTCCTATTTAATACCCTTGAGTCCAAGTTAGAGGAATCAATTTCTATAGAATTCAAATCTATATTATTATAATTATTCACATCAATAGAACTTATTAACATTAAATTATAGTGAAGAATTATTTTCTAAGTCATATTTATAAGAGATATAAAAATGATAATCATGAAACCTGACATAATATATTAAAAATATCAATTAATGGATGAGTTTCATGTTTTATATCATATTAATAAATAATTTTAATTAATTTCTTCCCTCTATAATTATGATTCTATATATAATTAATTATATCAGAAAAAGATATTAAATTAACTATATAATGATCCCACCTTATAAAGAACCTATTTAAATTATATATTTACGTAGGTCTTTTTTCAAATATTATTACAAAGTATTAAAATAGTATTTATTGGACAAATCCTTTTCTAAATCCATTATATGATTAATACTCAACTCAATTCTTCTTGTATACTAGTTTTTTTATTCTTATATGTCACCCAATTCCTATTTTGGGATGTGGCTGAATAAATCATTGGGTTAGCCACAACAACATTGAATTACACCAAATAATACCTGGGAACCATACATTTTCTAGAACTTTCCCACTCGTATGATCAAGTTAATGGAGTTTGTTTTATTTGGAAGTAATATCAATATTATTATTTAATTTGTTTATATTAAATACCCACAAATTTAATATATACCACATTCATATAAAATTCATAAATTTTTAATTTTAGGAAATATTTATTATCTCATGTTTAATTCATATATGTATGCATGTTTTGAACATTTTAATTTTTGAATCATTGTTCTATCAATAAAATTAGTATCTAAAAACCATATTAATATATAACCATTTAAATAACTTATAGTTTGTGTTTTTAACCCAAAAAGGGAATATAAACTTATTTATGCACATCCAAATCAATCCCATTCATATCGTACATGATCCATTTATAAGACTGTAGGGCAATGATAAGTCTAGACCAATGTATCTTTACCAAATGTCAATTAACGGAATGGATATGTTAATCTCTTCATAACTATAATGAATGAATTAGACTTCAATACAACATGAATTCTATCTTAATGCCCCTATTCATAAGGATAATTTATTCAATAGAGATTTTAATATAACCATAACTCAATCACCTAATATTTATAAACAATAATCGACCTCTAAATTTAAGATAAATGTATTACTTACAAATTGATGTTAACATATATTAAATCTAAATCTTATGTTGTCATACCTATACAACCATGTATGGTGTATAAATATTATAATTATCATTTTAAATAATTAAATATAAATCATAAAACATTCAAATGATTTAAAAAAATTATATTCATGAATAAGTAAATAGAAATATCCAAAATGAAGAATGAATTCTAATATTTAATGTGATATAAACAACTATAGAAAATTTATTTTATCAAAAACATTTTTAAATGATATAAATTCATGTAGATTTAAGACGAGCCATTCGATCCTACACTAATAATAGTTTTTACGAAAAAAATAATAATTGAATTTAAAATTCCTCTAAAATGGAATGCAACATGGGATTATTCATTACATTTAATTATTTTGAAAATTTCATATATTGTGAAAATATTATGAAAATTTTTGGTTATCTTTTTGAGCTACTTAGTCATTAATTACCAAATTTTCAATTATTATTATAAGTTTTAGTCCACATAGTGGAGCTCTACCCTAAAATAGATACTTACTTACAATGATATATAGATTAATCCCCTGATTATACATTTTACATGTTTTAAAATGATGATTGTAATTTTTATATTGATATGGACAATGTAATATTCTCACAAATTTTATGAGTTCATTCATATTTCTTGGAGAGATGTGTTGGTGTCCTTAAAAATAAAAATCAATAGTAACCATTTTAGATAGTCAAAATAATGGTTCCTAGGCTGGTTCCAAATTAGATTCTCTCAATTTATTTTAAATATCTAAATATAAAATCATTAGTTTCTCTTTTACCACTATATCATTTAGGGTACATTATAATACCCATTTCTTTTAATAGAAAACACTAATTATATACCCAATATCGAATCGATATAAAAGTATAGAATACAATGATAAAATGAAATTTTATGTTTAATTCATTATCTAAGATTTTTATCTTAACTGTATGTCTGTTTGACCATGTTTTATAAGAAACATAAAAAAAATTATTTTCCTGTAAAAATATCCTCCATCCACCAGATTCCCTAAAATAATTGGTATAAAATGTTCTCCATAATGGTGTGAAAACACATATTTTCTGAATGAAATATGGATAATAGAGATTAAAATAGTTTTATCTATTTAATAATGATCTACAACCACACCAATATGATGTTCAAGAATATACTATTATATACTCCCTTTTTTAAAAAATGGCCCTATTTGAGTTCAAATGTATCAAAAGTTTTCAAATATAATATCATTTGGGATTCCAAATAATTTATGGAATTATAGGTTAACATTCCATTTGAAATTAATTTAATAAAAAACAACAATATAAGATTTATATTTAACTGAAATAAAAATGATAATTATCATGTCATGTTTTTTATAATGATATCATATGTCATTCCTCAATGTAAACCACAACGTGGTACCATATACCATGTGATAATAATAAAAACTTTTTTTAGACATTCAGAATATTATTGTGAGTTATTTAATGTAATAAATATGACAATTGGATTGTGGATTAACTCCATACAATATTATAATATTACATTCCGATGATAAAAAAATTTTTGGTGTGGAGGATTAGAAAGACTCATATTTAGTATATGTACTTTTTTAAGTACTTAATTTGATATGATATTATGATAATAGATTTAGTTATAGAAGAATATTTTCCCTCCATAATTGGTTTTGTTCCAAAAACTATTAGTTTTTAGAACAATGAATTTGAAAGGAGTTGTTGTGAATATGGATTATTTTGAACATGGGGGTATTTTATGATATTCCATTCCTAGAATATCTTACTATTTCATTTTGTGGATGAAACATAATAATAGAGGGAATGATGTGGAAACACTTTTTTTTATCGAGACTTAACATAATTTTATGTTTCATCTCTTGAGACCAATACATAAGTTAATTATTAAATGTACCCTAGAATATTACCTCCCAAACAATTTATGATGGGATTTCATAAAAATAGTTTCCTATTTACATCCAAGATGAGGGTTCAAGAATTTCAGATCATTGTGAATTTTATGGGATATTAAATATTTATTATTTAAATAAATAATTTTATCATGAGTGTTTATTTCCACCATTCCTAGATAGGTATTATTTTGTGATTTTTTAAAACCATTTATTCTATAGAGGTAAGTATCACCTAGGGGATGTATATATTTTATTTACACAATGGGTCCATCTAGATGAACCATTATAGGTGCGTAATTAAATAATTTATTAAATTTTAAAACTTTATTTAATAGTTTTTTGACCTATTTGACACCTTTAAATTCCAATTTATAGTTTATCCTTAGGTGTAGCAAAACATTTTGTATTGATAAACCGAAAATATAGAGATATTTGATAGGGAAAATATCCTCGTGTCCCTAATTTTTATTATATTGGCATTGATGTATCAATTAATAAATAAGAGATGGACCATATAAATATGACGAATGAGACCATGGAACCAAAAAATGAAATAAATTTTTGATATTTCACCATCAAGGCTGGGAAATTGATTTTTATTTCAAACATTATTTATGATTTATCAGAACAAGATAATATTCTTGATTTTAGGATCAATTGATCATGTAATTGTGGTTTTATTAAAAAAAATTGAATTTATTATTATACATACATTATTTTTCATTTTAAAATATTTTCCATATTATAAGTCATTGGAACATCACAATAACCTCACAAAAATCTAGTATTTGTTTATTTTCCCTTGTTTCTACATTTTCACTTAGGCTTTATCCTCTTTATTTTTCCTTGGATTGTGGTTTGAATGATACTATCATATATAATAAATGATTAGTATCTGAGTCCATAGGTAGGGGATTGGGTATAATGGAAATGGCTGATGTGTGTAGTACCATCCATGAGTGTTGAAAAAACATTAGGGCGAGTGATGATATATGATCTACGAGTAAAATGGCGTACATTGGTGACTAGGTATTATGTGAATCTATATTTTTTATTGTTGAAAAATACCTGAAAATGATCCCATAATTGATTCAAGATAAATAGTGGTCTAGATTTATGATTTGGGTGTACCATTGACATATATTTCATGTGTCACTCTAGTAGAGGTGTATAGGGTTTTTGAGGGAGTTAATGTTTTTCTTATAGAATTCATTAGTGTATTAAATATTGTAAAACATTTATAAACATGATTCAAGATAAAGGCTATGGTGATGAAGATTAAGGTAGAATAATGGGTTAATACTATGAATAATATAACCAAATCTTATTATTATTTCACAAACATAAATAAAAAATATTTCACCATTATTGGTAGTTTATACATAAATGATATTTATTTTCATATGAACATGCATACAAACGTGGATATATGAGTCTTTTTTTTAATTTGAAGAAAAGTGGGATATTTTAGAATTATCTTAAGTATAAAAATTAGGACAATATTTATGGAGAGAAAATACTTTGTTGATAGATTACTAGTGATATTTTTTGAGGGATTAAATGTTTGGAGTTTATACCATTTTTGAGAATTATAAGATCACAATACACTTATTATTGTAATATTTCGCATTCAAATAATTAGGTAATTTAATCAATATCCACATTATATTTATATTACAAGTTTATAAAAGTATAATAAGATAAGGAAGAGAAGAATTATAAAATATTTATGAGATCCAACATTTTTATTAATTTGAATTTATTACTATTAAAGAAGAAGATAAAATTACAACACTAATTTAACTGCAACATAGTATGTGTGTTGAGCATAGGTGATGTCCAATTATACTATTAGTGAAAGAAAACTTTATCATTTAATATGAGATGGATGTATATCCGATTCTTCCACATCAAATTATCTCATTTATTAATGAATTATGATAGGACATGCCTATAATATCAATATATGGAATTAAATGATGGGGATTCTGATGTATCAATTATGTATTACTGTACAAGATGAAATATTATGATTATAACATATTTTGAGAGGATATTATATATATAATATCCATGAGAGGAATGATAATTACAACTAATCACATTTCAAATACTATCTAACAAAATTATGTTTTTGAGTTTCGCATAGTTAGTTCAAGATCTTATGAAGACAATAAGTCAAATCATACCAGTAATTTGGTTAGTTTTATAAACTAATGGGTTCATGGTCCCTCCCCTTAAATTAGGCGATTCTTGAAAATAATAGTAAATCTATGTTTATGTCTAATAAAATCATCCATACATTTTTAACAACCATACACATTTTGAGTTAAAATCATAAATATTTATGGCCCTTATTATTCAACTTCATGTTTATCATTCCACACATGAGATCCAAGTGAGAAAATAAAAATGGGAGATACATTCCCTAAATATATGCAGATATAATATAGGAAATGTATTTAATTTGATAATAAGAATATCACATTGAATAACCGACCTTATAAGATTTGTTTCATCAAACCATGTGAAACATTAATTAGTATCACAACATTGTATTTAACACTATTTGGATTCAAAAATATTCAATGTCTTCAGTTCTAATTCTTAATTTTGGAAATATTGAAGACAAAGAGAAGATGTTTAAACTAATTATATGTATTATATCTCTTTTAAGACTCATAAGAGTAGAAATATGAAATATATTATAATGTTAATAAAGACATAAATCCCATTTAAAGAGGATGATAAATCAGTTTACATATTCTGTAATCAAGATGAAATTAAAACTCTCATAAATTGTCTGGTTTTTGTGTAAAAATCAACTAATTATAAGATAGAATTTAACCTCATAAGATCCAATGAATTTATATAGAGAAGAGGTAAATGTGATTTAATTTTATATTTTTCCTTTTGATGAACATAGTACATGTAAGGAAGAGAAAATATATAAACAATTAAATGATAAAATATTAGAAGATTCATATATATTTATTTCAAGTCCTATACATGTTTCTAAAATATTTTTTCACTTTTCCATATGGAGCTTTCGAATATATGAAAAATGATCACCCAGTAATGTAGATTGCTTTCTATATATGATTTACATATACATTCAGTCCTATATTGATAATTTTATTTGCTTAAAATAAATAGTTAATTTAAAATTATGATTCTATATTGAAGGTATTATTATTTTTAAATTTTTTTCATATTGTTTGTTTATGATAATTAATTGTTAAAATCATTCTAGTCTTAATGAAATTATATTTTTGGACTCAATATTATATTAATTATGAATTTTATGTAATGTAATCATTTTATAATGAAATTTTTACTAGTTGGAAGATAATTTTGTTAATGTGTTGAAAATTAATTTTATTATAATTTTCAAAGTTCCCTGGTCTGTTTTAAAATTCTTAATATTCATTTTATCTTTTTTTAATAATTTTTTTTTTATGAAATTTTAATTATCATTTTCAAAGAATTAAAATATATTGAATATTTTTTTGGTGAATTATTTTTATGTTCAATTTCATTTAATTTATCTTTGGGAATTTATAATGTTTTTTATGGAGTGGTGCATGTCTTTCTTCAATTCGTAGTCCGTTGGAATTTTTCAAAAAGCTCATATGACATTTTAGTAGTTTCCTAAAAAAATAATTATCCCTAAAAGGGAATATCTCATAATAGAATTATCATCCATCACTATAAAATATTATTATATCCCCCTAAAAAATATCACTGATCATAATATAATAGGTGGTGTGAGTATGATAAATTAATAGAGGATAAATTATCATATGTGTGTTCTAAGTGTGCATTGTCGCAAAAGATAAAATTTATCTATGATAATCCAAGATGAATAGAAGTATGATATAAGATTTAATGAAGAAAATCGATGTTTTCATATGCATGACTAAATACTGATCGCGGTTCAAGGTTGAATCCATTATTGAGCTCATTATAATTAAAATAATATCCCTAATTTAAAATTTGTTTAACCTGATGAGGACCCCACTAGATGATTTTTTAGATTTAGGTTTATGCTGAATTGTCAACCATGTTCTAAATTTGAGTTGGACGAAAATTAGTTCACATGAAGAAATAGTATTTAGATATATTTAATTACAATATGCTCAACAATTTGAATTCGATGAAAAGGATGTATGAGAATGGAAGGCTGATTTATATGAGCTCTGATCTATTTTTATGACCCAAATAATCGACTAATATCTATATGGGTGCAGAAAAAATTCCTATAAAACTGATTTCTATTGAATCCATGAATAAGTTAATGTGGTGAGAATAAAATAAGGAAATTTAGTTTTATCTTCATCTCCCTTTAAGGAAATAGAGAGTGGATCATAGTGGTTATTGAGAAGAGAACATGGGATCCCGTATTTGTTGATAATTGCACTTATTTTGACATGTCATGGAAGACGATCTACAGTTGAATATGGTGACTAATTCTCCATCATTGATGAATAATTAAGATACCAAAGATTTATTAATGAATATAATTTAATTACTTATTGAGTTCCATGATAAAGTTTGATTTTTTTGTGGGTTTCATATGTTTTTATTTATATATCTATTAGAGTAAGAATGTATGACCTCAACCTTAATTTCTACAATATATTTGAAGTGTGGATGGTTTTAACATATGGTTCTTTAATTTTTTCCAATGAGGAACTAGATCATCATAACCTATTCTATAAAGAGTTCTTAAGATTATCATCATATGGTTTGGTCATTATTAATGATTTTTTGATAAATGTTGTAGTACAAAATGGGGATATTTTAGTAAAGGAAGAAAATTATGATAACAATATTCCTTTGATCATTGATTTTAGAGAAAATGGTTGACAATATTATATCAACAAAATCATGATGAGGAAGGTTCAAACTAGAAAAATAAAGTGTGGGATATTATATTACTGAGGATGTTAAATTGGAAGAATGATACTATTGATGACAAAATGTCATTTTATTTTCTATAAAACAAAAGTGAGAAAATATTGAAGTGATAAGTGGAAGTTGAAGAGACAAAAACAGTATAAATGAGCCAATGCATGTTGTAGAAGTGGTAAAAAGAGTTTTTTCAAGAATCACATTTTTGGTTAGATAAGTACTTGATAATTGAACACTACCAGTCATTAAGTTGTTTAACAGTAAAATAAAATAAATTTTTAATTTTAAATGAAAATAGATACTCATGAATTAATTTATCCATTAAGAGAAATATTCCCAAATGACATAAAGATGTTGAGAGTAGCGACTTAACGAAGAGAAGGAAGATTCTATGGGTAGTTCAAGAGAACATTTCAGATTATAAGTTTAATGGAAGACGTGGTACCTTCTTCACATTTCATTGTTTTTATGTTCTTGATTTGTAATTACTATTATTAAAAAATAAATTAATTTTCATCAAAATAAAAATTAGGTATAAAATATTTTCTTGATTGAACATTTTACTATAATTCATACAATAACGATTAAAATCAAAATTAACTTCATTGACGTAGAAAATAATTGAATTCTTGTGTCAAATATTGAAATCTCATACGAATTCAGTTAATTATACATGACATTGACTTTGTATGTATTTTTTTAATTTTTATCTATGTATTACACTATAAATGAGGAAATACATTAACCTAGAAATTGAAATATTCCTTTAATTTTATAATTGGTAATTCTTTTCAGGTAACTCATCAAAAACCTATCCATAGTAATTTATTTAAAATCATTCTCATGTTCTTCTAATAATCATTACTAAAAATATATAATCGTTTTGGATTACATGTGCATGTACATTTGTATTATTATTTTTCTTTTTGTTTTTGTTTTTAATTCTTGGGCTACAAAATTTCCTTCACTGTTTATTTGAAAATGTTCCCACTATTATATAATATGCTATATATTTTCTATATGATATATTGAATTAAAAATCATCAATGATTGGGTATCATTAGTAAGGATGGACTCTTTCTTCCCAGAAAAAAGTAAAAAAATAGAATAAAATACTTAAATTTGTTTTTTTAAAACTTTTGTTGTGTGATCTTCGATTCTATTGATAAACTATTGAAAATAATTTTTTTATGAAAACTAGTTATAAAGCTAATATTATTGATCCTTTAATACCCATGTTAAAAATACCAAAAGCCTAAATTAAAAATAAGGATAAATCTACAATGGAAAACCCTAGAAAGGTATGGTTTTCATAAAATTAAAACCATTTCTAATCTATAATAATTATAGAGGGTAATGAAAGGCCAGGGATTTGGGATTTTCAACTCACTCAAGTTTCTATAAATCCATCTTTCATTAGGATTTCACATAGATCCAAAAAATATATGTTGAAACAATTTTATATCTTTCTTTTTTACTACACATAATGGTTTGTCTAATGAAGTCCTTTTAGCCTTTAATATAGATATATATACCATAGTACACATTGTACCACTATATATAACACCCACAAATATTAAAAAATCTATGTTTAATACAATATAAAAAATATAAATAAAATATTAAATGATCCAAGAAAAATTATTATTTAAATTTGGATGATATAACATAGTTGATGAATTAGTGGATATGAAAATGGGATATTGAATTATATAAAATATATAAAATTTTCATACTGAATACTATTGTTTTGTTTAATTATTTTTAAATAAGAACTCAATTTTTAGTAAAATGATTCAATTATTCAAAAAAACTAAAAAATGGGTTTTATTAATTTTTATGAGTTAATATTATAATTATTTTATACCACATTTAAATAAATTACTTTATAAAAGGATATAATCTTTGAAATCATTATATCAAAAATATCATAGGATCATAATTTTGGATCTTTTTGAAAATGATGACTTTTCTCTAAATAATGAAAATAATTTCTTTTTGTAAAAATGTCATTTTTATTCAATAAAGAGAGTAATCTAAAAGTATTATTTTCTATTCATGTATCATATATATAATTTAAATATATATATGTCATGACTCTCGTTCACCAAGATGTGGGAAGGGACAGCATAATTCCATACCCTTCCTTCTTCAAGTTGAAGGAGAGATAATGATCCCAAAACATGCCTTCAATAGGTTACGGAGTACTGACTAGCAACAAGGGTATAGAATCACACACAAAATAGAAGGCATTACCCTTTTTATTTAGTAGTATTGAGAGATGTGATAGTAAAACCAAAACAACACCAAAACTAGAGATAGAAGTAAATCCCAAACATACCATTCCCATATATATGTTCCAAAAGAAATTGCTACAAATGTTCAAGAAAACTCCAAAGGAAATAACTAAATAAAACAAACAAAAAAAGAAACAAAAATTGCTCCAACGTCTGAACTAGTACAGTTCCGCATGATCCATGAAGTCCTGCTAGAAACCTAAAAGTAGTTCATATATGTAGTGTTAATATACAGGTATACTCAGTAGGGAAAACCAAAATCCCTCATGCACAAGTAGGGAGAAAATCTAATGCCTCGTGAGATAAAGAGATAACCAAAGCACCTAAAAAGGAAACTATCCACCCAAACCTCACCAAGGAAGACTCCACAAAAGGATTAGTATTCATTGGGAATCTATTTAATCAACCTAGTTTTTTTGATTAACAAGTTTCCATGTTATAGCCATTCAATCATAGAATTATCCAGAAAACAGAGGTTCATTACTGCACGAGAAAGGACCACCAACGACCACGATTTTCAGTGGACATGAGCCCATATAATTCCCAAAATATTTGAAAAAATAAAAGAGTACAACAGAAACATCAAACACACCCCTTCATTATTTAAAACCCATTTATTATCTTAATTACGGTTTTGTTTCATCCATCCCCAAAGAAACCATTATCATACTCACACCGCATGATACACACTAAAGTGAGATGAAGGAAAAACCCTACATGGTTGATCAATGATGGCATTTTTTATCCTCGCACTAACAATTGGGAATGCGCAACTTGTAGGGGAGAAACTCTACGGACTCCAAGAGTGAGTAGGAAAGGCTCCGACACAGGCTCACCCCTTCCCACTAAGTAAATAAAAAGAGACCATCCCAAAAGAAGAAATAATTCTCATGTGATAAAAGAAAAGATCCTAGAATTACGAGATCTGAAATTTGAATGACTTTAAAGGTATATCTTGGTTTCACCATGCGGTTGGACAATTACTCAAGAGGGAATTAATTGTCATTTAATAATTTCCATCATAGAGGTGGCCATAATAACTATGTGTTAAAGGATTTCATTTAAAGAGAGGAAGATGGGTTCGTAGAAGGTTTCCCCACTATTAGGTGATTTATAAAATTGTGTATGGGGAAGAACGGCCTTAAAATACTTAAAAACATTTAAAATAATTAAAAGTTTCATTTTAGGAGAACTATGGAAGAAAACCCTTACAACTCCCGATGGCACTGAACTGTGTCACAACGACCAGTGACACACCGATCACTGTTACACCAATCAATGACACCGCGATGAAACCTTTCCATAGACACGCCACACTCCAGAATCACTAATGGGGTCCAGGGCATCCCAAACAATAGAATTGAAAATTTAATGGACCTGGAGTGTCTGGGCCATTACATCAGATACCTCTCAAACTATTATTATTGTCTTCTAGAATCAAAACTAAACCTGGTTTCATAGGGATAGTTCCAAACAACTACTTTCAAAGATACCTCTGATGACTGAAACACCTTAGACATCTAGGAACACCTCTCTCTCAAGTGATCGCGCAAACATATAAAGGTTACATCATCTAGCCATATGGAATTGGGAGTCCCTTCCCCCATGTCATGATACTATCCACTTTGGGCGGCACTGACTTTCTCGCAAGGGTTTAATCGCATCCGCTTCAATGCATCTTGATTAGGGATCAGTTCCTCCCATCTCCATAGTTAGGACACTTCATACACACTCAATGAAAAAGGAAAACAATACAATACATAGTTAATAGGTTCAACCACCACATTACAAACAAGTATGAAAAAAAGAGAACAAAAAAATAGCTCTGGGTACTGGGCATGCATTTGTGCCTCCCATTCCTAGGTACTCTCCTCGAAGCCACCATGCCTCCATAACAAACGAACCAAGGGAATGGTTTATCCACGAAGCAGCTTCTCCTTACGGTCCCCGATCTTTATGGGTCTCTCTATGAATGTCATGTCATCCTTGATATCCATCTTTCCCTAGTCGAAGACATATGAATCATCAGGTAGATACCAATGGATTTGAGACACATAGAATATTTTGTTCACACTCAGTAGCGGAAGTGGTAGCGTTAGCTAAGTTTCCACATTGTTGACCCTCCATAACACCTGAAAGGGTCCGAAAAACCTAGGAGAAAGCTTACTCCCCCTGTCGAACCTCAGATGGCCACGCTGAGGGGAGACCTTCAAGAACACGTGGTCCCTAACCTCTAACACCAAGGGTCCCCACCTATGATTAGCATACGACTTCGGCCGGTCCTGGGATACCTTCATCCTCTCCCGTATAAGCTGAACCTTGTATTTCATGCTCTGCACTACCTCCAGGACAAGAGCACCTATTTCCCTGACCAATTCCCAACACATGAGTGAGATACAACTCCTCCCATAAAAAGATTCAAATGGAGCCATTCCAATGATATGGTGATATCTATTGTTGTAGGAAAACTCTACCAAAGGTATGTTTCGTTCCAAAAATCCACCATTTTCCAAAACACATGCCTGTAGAATATACTCAAATGTCTAGATGGTACGCTCTGTCTTCCCATCTATCTGGGGGTGTAAAGCAGTTATAAGGCGTAGCAAGGTGCCAAAATCATGCTGCAATCCTATCCAGACTCATGGGGTAAACCATGCATCCCTATCCGAGACTATAGACATCATAACTCCATGTAACCACATTACCTCTTCCACATATCTTCATGCTAAGGTGTCCACCACACCAGACTCCTTGATTACCAGAAAGTGAGCTAATTTCGTTAGAAGGTCTCCCACTTCTCATATAGCATCATAGCCTCATTGAAAACTGGGTTTTCCTATGACGAAATCCATAGAGATGCCATCCCACTTCCACTCGAGGACATCTAAAGGGTGAAACAAACCTCTTGGGATGTGGTGTTCAGCCTTCAGCTACTGACACACCATGCACCTTGCCATAAACTCCGCCACTTCCTATTTCACCCCGGGCCCCCAAAACTGACCCCTCATGTCCTAGTACATCTTGGAAACTCCAGGGTTCACCACAAAGGGTGATTTGTGGAATTCACCAACAACTATGTCAAGAATTCCCAAGGGGGCGAACAAATTTCCGTGAAACAACATCCAATTCGGTCTTTCTTCTGACCATCCTTCTTATCACCCTAGCTAACATGATTCTGCATCACATTATCCTATATGTCCCTCCACTGGGACTCCTCCACCTGCTATAGCAAAGAGGACTTCACTATCATTTATAACAAATAGCCTCTTCCATCCTCCACCCTTTCATCCAGGTGTAGGGTAGCCAACCCATCCATCGCCTTCCAAGCATTAGTAGATTCTCGGACAACATCCTTCTGCCACATCCTTCTCAAGGCATCGGCCACCACGTTCTGCATTCCCAATCTATAAGAAATTTTGAAGTTGTGGTCCTAGAGAAACTCTATCCTCATTTTTCGTCACATGTTTTCGTCTCGCTGAGATAAGATATACCTCAATCTCTTGTGATCTTGAAGAATACAAAGTGCTACCCAATGAGGTAATGCCGCCACATCTTTAGTGCGAACATGACCACCTCAAGATCTAGATCATGGGTGGTATAGTTATGCTCATGGGAAAATAACTACCAAGACCCATATGAGATAAACCCCTGATGTTGCATCAACACACACCTCAATCCATGGACTGAAGCATCACAGAACACCTCAAAAATCACCTCGTCTACTGGAAACCTCAGCACTGGGGAACTAAAAAACATCACCTTCAGATAACTGAAGGATGCATGACACTACTCACTCCACATGAAGGCCATGTCATTTTTGGTTAAAGCTGTCAAAGGAGATGAAACTCGAGAGAAGTTGGGTATAAAGCTCTGATAATTGCCCACCATACCTAGGAAACTATGAACCTCCCTCACATTCTTGGGTTCTTTCCAAGAAACAACCACTTCAATATTATACTGATCAGCCACTATTCCCTTCTCAGACACCACGAGTCTATGGAAGTGCACATAGTGTGTCCATAACGTGAACTTGGACAACTTACCATAGTGTTGGCGCAGTCGGAGGACCTCTAAAACCATTCTCTGATTCTGAGCGTAGTCCTCCTCTGATCTTGAGTATATCAGGATGTCTTCAATGAACACAATGATGAAGTGATCTAGAAACTCAAGGAAAATAGATTTCAAGAGCCCCATGATCACTACGGGTGCATTCGTAACACCAAATGGCATGACTATGAACTCAAAGTTCCAATACCTGCACCTAAAAATAGACTTCATAATATCACTTTCAATAACCATTAACTTATGATACCCAGACTGTAGATCGATTTTAGAGAACCAACCTACACCCCTTAGCTAGTCAAAAGATCTTCTATCCTCAGGAGAGGGAAACAGTTCTTGACTATTACCTGATTCAATCTCTGGTAGTATATACATATCCTAAGACCACTATTTTCCTTCATCGCAAACATGACCGGAGCACCCCATGGCGACACACTGGGTTAGAAAAAATCATTCTTCATCAGATCATCAATTTGAATATGTAACTCCCACAAATCAAAAAGTGACATCCGATAAGGATCCATTTAAATCAAATGGGCATTGTGTTGTAAGTATATACCAAACTCAGTGTCACATCAAGAGGGTAAAGTCTCAACCTTCTTGAAAAAAACATCTAGTAACTCTCTGACAAATCCCGGAACATCCTCCATCCCAGCATCCACTGGTTCTACTGAAAGTTCATCCAACTTAGAAAAAAGAGGCTCCACACTCCATCTCCACACTTGACAACTCCAATCTCCAAAAAAAGACATATGCTAACCATACTCATTCACTAACATGAATCTTCTCTGGATGCGTTCAATAACAGCATGAACATAAAATAGGTAGTCGATTCCTAGGATGACATCATATAGATACATTTACAGTAGAAGTAAATCCCCACTAGACTGATGTGGCCCTAATAATAGTCTGCATCCTCGACAAACATCAAACAGGCTGGTATGACCCCCAACTGGCATACGTAGAACCATGGGCATGAAGAGTCTCTCTATTTCTAGGCCCATGGCATGGGCTAGACTGTGTGTTACAAAAAAAAGTACGAATCTCCTAAATCAAACAAGGTACAGATAATAGTGCTAAAGAATATGATCATACATCGAACGACTTCCGACCCTACTGGAACTATTTCCTATGTGGCGTGCAACCGACCACTCCCATATCCTATACCACTCGACTGTCAGTTGCCTCTCCAACCATGCCCTCATTGAGGTTCTTGAGGAGTACCCTGGGGTCGGTCTCCCCCCGCAACATCTTCTCTTAGAGGAGCGGTAGCTCCCTATCCCAACTGTTGTTGTTGAAAGGGCCTGGCTGGAAACTACTTCTGTTGAGGTGGCTGTTGAACTTTCCCACCCCTACTGTACAACACTCGGTCTGGGAACTAATTCTTAAGGTTCCCATGACCATCATAGATGAAGCATCTTAGTCCTAGACTCGTATGGAAGGGTGAGGATCGAGAGATCAAAACTGGAACTATTGGGGCCTACTCTCCACTAGCCGAAACCTAGATGGCCCTGACGCAGGAGGCCTACTACTGATGGCCATCACCTTTAATGGGCCCAAATGACTCCATCGGTTTCCATGACAGCCATAGATGATGCATCTCGGTCCTGGACCCGCAAGGAAGGGGCGAAGACCAAGAGATTGAAACTGGAACTACTGGGGCCTGCTCCCCCTAGCCAAAACCTGGAAGCCCCAGATGTTGGAGACCTGCTACTAATGGACTTCCCATTTCACAAACCCAACTTCCTCCCCTCTCACGACACACCTCCTATTGTGTGCATCCTCTACACTACATCAACATTATTTTGGACCTCCAAGTACGTCGATAGAGTAAAGGGAGTAACAAAATACTAACGGGAATGTCGAAGTGCCTCCTCTAAATGTATCACCCGAGACTCATCATCCCAAAAACCTTTCGGAGAAAAATGAAGGAGATCCTTTAACTTGATCCCCAAATCCATCACTGACATGCTCACCATCTGATGGGAGAGTAGATCCTGCCTCCTCTCCACCTTCTTTGTGGAAGAGAGGAATTCTTCCTAGAACTCCCTCTCGAAGTCAGTCCATGAATACTTATCCTCCCACTTCTCCCCTAGAGAGAGTATCCACCACTGACATGCCGCTCCCCGCAACTGGCTTATAGCTAGAAAAACCCAGTACTCCATCAGATCTCGAATCTAGATGAAATCTTTCACCAACATTTTGAACCAGCTCTCTGTCTCAATGTCTGAGATGTTTCCCTCGTACTTCCTGAGGATTTGTTGATGAAAGGAACAAATCATCTTCTGCCACTGGTCATCATCCTCCCCTTGATCAGCACTCTACTGATCATCTAAATCATCCTCTTCGGCCTTGATCACCCACACTACTCGTGGTCATCATCTAGGTATCATCGCTTCAAGGTAAACAAGTAATTCCTAAGTCTGAGTAGCGTAGAAGATTGATTTTAAATATTTGTTTCAGATTTTTATTTATGTTAGATCCCCAAAGTACCTAAGACACAATAGAACACATGTCATTTTGATGCATGTACCTCTCCTAGGTTCTATAACCTGCAATTAGTGTATCCTCACCTGGTCATACGTTAGGTACATAGTCCTTACATCGGATCACAAGGGGGCCCAACAATCCCATGTCCTATACGATCTTCCCTAGCCTATTTCATGTTCCAGTATTTCCTAACACTTTTTCCCTACCATCCCATAAAATCTTCATTGTTCCTAACTCAAAACTCCATCCTATATCTCGACCTCACCTTTCATTCAATTTTTTCATGACCCACCTTCACCAAGATGTGAGAAGGGAAAATAGATTTTCAGACACTTCCTTCTTCAAGTTGAAGAAGAGATAATGACCCCTGAAACCCACCTTCAATAGGTCCCAAAGTGGCGACTAGCACCATGGGCATAGAATCACACAAAAAATGGAAGACATTACCCTTTTAATTTAGTAGGATCGGGAGATAAGACAGTAAATCCCAAACAACACCAAAACTATTGATAGATTTTAAGCCAACACAAACCATTCCCTTATGCATGTTACAAAAGTAAGTGCTACAAATTTACAATAAAACTCCAAAGGAAATTACCAAAGAAAAGAAAAACAGAAACAACAACTACCCCAACGTCTAAACTAGTACAGTATCGGATGTTACCCGATGTCCCGCTGGAATCCTTAAAGCAGTTTATATATGTAGGGTGAGTATACATGTATACTCAGTAGGGAAAACCAAAATCCCTTGTGCCCAAGTGTTGAGATAATCAAATGACCATGTGAGAAAAAGAGATAACCAAATAACCTTGCAAGTAAAATATCCTCCCAAAACTCACCAAGGCACACTCCCCAAATAACCCAAGTCATGTAATGTAATAGAAATAACGCATTGATGTTTGGGTACCCCACAACACTTTTCCACTGGTTATTGAAGAAATCCTACCCATTAGACCTCCCCCACCATTCTCACCACAGTCCCACTACCATACTCCACCAGCACACATTTGGGCTGCCACAACCACACATCATGCCCACAAACACCTAGGCCACAATAACAACACATAACCACGCTTACAAACACCAGGTCCAGAACAACTAATTCCACACCCAAGGACACCATGGCCAGAACAACTACTACCATGCCCGAATACACCTGGGCCTCATCCCAAAGACACTTGGGAAATAACCTTCCCATTCACACCTAAGAAAACCACCATAACTTCCCTTCCCAAAAAAGATTGGGCTATAATGGACCTCAGCCTATCACAGCCTTCCTGAAGAGTCTTGGACTACTTGGGAAAGGGAGTAGAAAAGGAGCTAATAACCAGTTACTCAATGGTGTGTTGGAAAAAAATCCCTCCCCTATAAAATGGGGGTGTTCGGAACGAAGTGCTCAAATTTGGTGGGGGCACGAGTAAGAAACATCGGAACTAAATTATACATATAGGTAAACAAGTACTCATCCCAACCTAGGGGTTCCAAAACCATCCCATACACAAAAACCCTCATTACTATTCATTCATAATATACACAACAGCCACAACTAAGGCACAAATCATTCCGCGAAAACAATTACCCATTGAACCCATTTTTGTTAACATATTCAAGTAATTTTATTTAAATAAATCTTTACTACCGAGTAACTAATTGAATTGGTCAAGCATCAATTTAAGAATTCACAGCCGATTCTCTTTTAAGGTCATAAAAACAAAAGGGATCTGTGAGATACCTCAAAGTACTTGAACCAAATCAAGCTCCAACATAGAGCCCTACACGGCCTCAGATCCACAAAAAAATTGAAAAACATGGATTCCATCCCCATCCAAGTCACCCCACAAGCATTATGGAAAACAACCCCACATATTACTAGGATAGTGAAAGGAATGTTTCAGATTTAAACACACCTTTCATTAATTTTCCTTCTTCCGTTTGGTTAATAGGGGTGACCACACAAGGATTATTATTCATTAATAATCCATTTAATTAACTGAGTTTACATGATTAACAAGTTTCCATGTTACAACCATTCAATCATATAATTATATAGAAAAAATAGGTTTATTGGTGTTCAATAAATGACCAAAAAAGACCATGATTTTTAGTGGACATGATCCCATACAATTCACAAGATATAGGAAAAGATAACAGAGTACATTAACACCATTTAACACAACCCTTCATTCATTAAAAATCATTTCTTATTTTCTTTAAGGTTTGGTTTCATCCATCCATGAAGGTAACATTATCATACCCTACCCGCATCATACACACTAAAGAGAGACGATGAAAAAACCCTACTTAGTTGATCAATGATTGAAGTTTTTCCTCCTTGTGCCAACAATTGGGGATGTGCGACTTGAAGGGGAGAAACTTTGAGGACTCTAAGAGTGAGAAGGCAAGGCTCTAGCTTATGTGTGCCCCTTACCACCAAGGAAAGAAAACGAGACCAGACCATAAGAAGAAATAATTCTCGTGCGATAAAAGGCAAGATCCTGGTGTTAAGGGATATGAATTTTGAACGGATTTAAAGGTGGATTGTGGGTTCACCACACGGTTGGATGATTACAAATGATGGAATTAATTTTTATTTAATAATTCTCATCAATGAGGTGTCCATAATAGTTGTGAGTTAAAGGATTTCATTTAAAGAGAGGAAAACAGGTTCATAGAGGGTCACCCGACACTTAGGGGATTTAAAACATTTCTTATGGGGATAAAATGGACTTAAACAACTTTAAAAAAGGTTAAAATACTTAATAGTGGAATTTAGGGATAACTAGGGAAGGAAAAACCTGAAAACCCATGGTAGAACTGAACGGTGACACCACTATGAAACCCTACCACTAACATGATGCCCTCCGGACATAATGATGGGGTCTAGGGAATCCCAAACACCAAAATTAACAATATAATGGACCAGGAGGGTCCGAGCCATTTCAATATATCCTAAAAAATTACATTGGAAAAAACACTATACTTGATTAGTTTATAAGTTCATCATTATGTTTAAAAATAATTTTCTCTAAAAACAATTGTTCATATCATATTACGAATTTATTTTAGAAAAAATTTATACCACTTATTAGAAATTGTTATTGAAAATTTGATTCCATAAATTGAATTAGGGGTTTCAAATATGTTTAAGTATTAAAATATTATTTATCAAAAAATTTAATAGTAACTACAGTAAATACTTTTCTCATCCGTAAGGGTAAAATGGGTTAAAAAAATTTAAAACTATATAGTATGGCCAAAATACCAACATAAAACATGTGATTATTTGGTTAGATGTGATTTTTTCAACTGTTAACATCTATGAATCAAGATTTTTCTAATTTCATACCAAATTAAACTGATAATTTAATTTAATTTATAATAAGTTGATGTTAAAGTGAAAAAAAATACTATCTTGCATTTAATGGCTATAGTATTTCATGATATGGATAATAATATTTTTAAAAGATTGTAATTTTTTATTTAATTATTGAATTAAATTTTAATAAGTTTAATTGGATTTTTATTTTTTGTAGTGAATTACTGACCTTAAATTCACACACAACACCAATAGGGTGCTTGTTTAAGTAATTGAGAAACAAATAAAGGATTTCAAAAACTCTAGAAGTAATCATTTTTGGGTGTGTTATAGTTTCCTTTTATTTTTAGATATATATAACATATTTAGACTATGTAAAATGTTTTTTATTTCTTTACCATATTGTTTTCATTATAGTAAAACTATATTAATAGTCTGGAAAATAACTATAATGGTTTATGATGATAAATAATATTTTAAATAATGATTTAAAATTTATCAAATTAATAAAATAGAAAAGTTTTAATGTAATATGGGGTAATTTATCATCCAAGTAGAATTTATTGACCCATTGTTTATTATATGCCAATTTATATCTCTTAATGGTTGTAAAATGTGTCACCACGATTAATGATAAAAATTGTCAATTGGGGTTAAACTAAAGAGGTATTAATATAAATTACCTAGAAACATGTCTTAAATATATTGGATAAGTTTATATTGATACTATATAAAATATAGTTTAAAATTAATCCTATTTGAAACACATATATGACTATGGGTTTATAATATTTTAAGGTTTTAAAAAAGTACAAGAGTGCCCATCCCCTCACATATAAATGGGGACTTATGATATTATATTGTTTACACGTTTTTTGGACTCTATATCATCATAAACCTAAAAAATACCTTACCAAGCATCAAATACATGACCAAGTGTCTTTTTTTCATAAATATACAATCCTATTACATTTATGGTTTATGTCAGGTGGGAGTTTTCAAGAAGTGGTATAAAACTTTATTTAATATTTATGTTTACTTCCTCTTTTTAACACATTAAACATTCAAAAAACGATGAATTAAAAAATAGGTATATTATATGTATTAAAATATTATTATCACTATTGTACAACCACTTTTCAAATTATTTTTAACCAAATGGTAAATTAAAACATCATTTATGCGTATGTATTGACTTCAACATCCACAAAGAGATGGGTTTCATTTTCTATCACCCCATATAAGAGATACTTATAATTATGGATGTAATATATATATATATATTATATCCAAGAAATTATTATTATTATATATTTGTAATATGTAATCTATTTTCTTAACATTCCATCCATTTGAAAATAATAATGTTGTTTTTACATACGTGTTGATTACCACCTCAACAAATTGATGTGATTCATTATTCATGTATGCATTTCAGGGATGGTTAAAAAAAATAGCAAATAAATTATAATTATAATTATTTCAGGATTATTTGTTTTAATATTGCGTAATAAATATGTCTTTTACTGCTATCAAAATACCAAATTCAGTTCTCAATTATGAACTGCACATCCTCAAAACAGACGTTGTGGAATTAATCGATTAAGTAATTAAATTTTTAATTGAAATGAATGAATTAAATTTTCTAATGATAGGTTAATAAAACTGCATATGGTTCCTATGAAATTAAAATTTTAATATATTTTTGTTACAAACTTGTTAAATAACATACGTAGTACGACGAGACTCAATGTATGAGGTTTTCTTAACTCAATTTATATTCATTAGTTAATATCACATTGTCAATAATTATATTCTGTAATGATTTTTTGTGAAATGAAAATTTCAATATTTATGATATATTTAAAAATAATGGTGGATTTTTATTTGAAAAACATAATATCTCCATTGATGAGTTTTGAATTCAAGGATATGATCTCTGATAAGGGTATTCTTAACACAGTTTCCTTTATTGAGATTTCTATTTATATTATGCACATATATTATTATATGAGATGTCTATAATACTCATTTTCATATTATATCATGGATCTATTTATATTATTTGTATTTACTACTTTTTAATTCATTCCTTTATAAGGTTTATGATTCAAATGTTACTAAAATAGTAAGTATTTTTAGGATAAATCTCATCTTATTTCATGATTGTTAATGTTAAATTTTCTTTTAGGAGTGATCATATGATCATATTTTCTTTGACAACATCTCTTTTATTATCTCCATTTTATTAATGTTTTTACATGTTTAAATTCGATGTACACATTTATTTGTTAAAAAAAGAATGTTATTTATAAATGATGTCGATGTTGCATCTTTTTTATATTAAGGGTATTTCCCTTCTATATATATAATTTTTAAAATTAATTCAATAATGTTAATATGTACAATTAAATTATTTTTAAATTTAATTTTTAGGTATCATTAACTATATTTTGATATGTTTTAAGAAAGAAAATATTTGAATATTTTTGTACTACATATTTTTTACTTTATTCACGAAATTATGTAAGGATTGTTTTATTTTAACCTATATGGTTTAATAAAATTGTTATGTTGTCTTGAATATTTTATAAATGAATATTCCTTTTAATTATTTCAATATTATTTTATATGAATTTTTTCCCTAATATTATGGATGTTTTAGTTTTTAAATATGATTTTAAATATAGAATGTGTATTTTCCTAAAGAATATTTTTAATAATGTTTTAATGATATTTCAATAGACCAATTACAATAAATATTAATTTTACACAAGCTCCAGTGGAGATATGTTGTAATGAAACCATTCTTATTATTTATTTGATGGATTAGGTTTATTTTAAAGAGATTATAATGGAACCAATTTTATCCAGGGGTTAATAAAGTAATAAAAGAATTATTTTTTATTTCAAGGGTTTTATGTCATGAAGTGAATGATTATAAATGTTTTATTCATTATATATTATGTATATATATTTATGGATCATTAAATGGCGGTTTAAATATAAACCAAAGATAAATTGTTGTTTTATAAACCATGAATGGGTGGTTTATTATCCAAGGATGGGTGTGTTTCTAATATCCCCATAATGATTTGAGTTATGATATATATATATATATGAAATAAATATTCTACTATGGGATGATGAAGTGTACCCGTTATTGGTTACTCCTAATTTATATGTTAATTGTCTATGTAGGTTATTCCTTGATTAATGTTTTACATTACAATATTTGTACATTGTTTATCAACGTTTCTTTGAGTTTTAATGGAAACTTTTATCAAGTATTGTTTTCAAATGGATCTTTATTGTTGAATTATAAAAATTATTTATTATGTTAAATAATTATTCAATGTATCATTTATTTATGAAATATCTATTATGGGTATAGATTCTTTTATGTTATGCTCACTCACTTTTATTATTTTATCATACCCTTATACTCATCTTTATCCCAATGATGATATTATTTTTTAAATAATTATGTTTACTCTTATTGAGAGTTTGAGCTCAGACATCCGATGTTTTTTATTTCCCCAGGATTTTAAGAATATATTTATATGAATTGTTTCTATAATGGTTAAATTTGTTATGAATTTTATGGGATATTATTAATACTTAATGTAGAATATGAATAGATTGATATATTTTAACAATGGTCACTTGAACAAATGGGTGTTATTATGTATGAGTATCTCCGAATTACATAAAACTCTAAAATTCAAATATTATTGTGTATTTAAGTGGCCAAAATTTTTTGTTTTATGTTTTATATTTTAGATGGATAAAATAAAGCCATGTTTATCAGATAAAAATATATAAATTTAATTAATATAATTTTAACGGTAGATCTAGGAGGTCATGTTTGTGACTGTAATAATTATTATTAGATTAATGTTTATATAAATTTTCTGAGCTATTTTTTTCGTGTGAGGTCAACTGAATAGTTATGGATTTCATTATTGGTGTATTCATTTTAGGTTGACTATATATTCAATATATATAAACCCTTTTTTTATTTTTAAGTGATGGGATTTTACGTTGATTGATTATATTTTTTAGATATGTTTTATTAGGTTGAGCTACATGTAAACTTTAGGTATAATTAGAATGATTGTTTTAAGATAATTTTATTAAATTTTTGAAAATTTATGTTGAATGGTATGGGAAAAGCTCTCTATTAAAAATATTATATAACGGTGAAGTTATTTAGTTTTACTGGGATATATTTATTTATGGAATGATATACTAAGATCCACTGGTGCCATTATATTAATTTTCTATATTATTAAACTATTTTCTTCCTATGAATGTTTATTCATTTTTTGTATTATATATTAATGTTTTTATTTTTTATATTTTTGTAATTATATGAACAATACATTTCCTACTTTTATATAAACCGTGGTTATTTAATATTTTGTCATACTACTTCATGAATTTTATATTCTTACTCATCATTTTTATAATAATATGACATACAGAAGGAAACTAATTAAAACACACAACTAAATATTGAAATTTCGTTTATATATTTGAAAAACATAAATTCAATATGATTGCATATGTTCATAGTGTACATGGGAAGTTAATTCCTAGACAATAGAAAAAGTATATTGAAATAAAAATGTTAACATGATACATTCATTTTGGATGAATTGGTGGTCTTTTTGACACATCCTTGGTTTATGGTTTTGTGGTCATTAAAATTTTAATGCTTTTTCTATATATTTTGATCGATGTTGTATCTCACTATTCATTATTTTCTTGACATTATTTTTTCCTCAGTGTCCATATTTTGATAGGATAAAAATGTTCTCCTATTTATAAACCCATTTATGTGTTATTCAAGATGATATACATAATTATCTACACCTCCCATCAAAATTACATTTTTGAGTAATAATTCCTATGTGGGATTTACAAAATGTATTCTTATAGGTTATAACCCAAAATATTGATATTAATATAAAAATTTGAAGTGGTTTTTTATTAATTATGGTTGATATAACAACCTAATAATTTAAAAACACTATGTTTATAGTGTATAAGACAGACAAAACTCAGTATAAACTAAATATAATTTTATATTTTTTAAATTTAACTGATATAAAATAGTAGTTTAATGAGTGAATATGAAAAAGAGATATATAATTATGAAATATGTATAATATTTTCCTACTAAAAAATTTTCTGCACTTATGAAATAAGCATTCAAATTTTAGAAAAGAGATTTCATTCCTCAAAAATAAATTTTCTTCAAAAAATAGGATTGACTTATTTTTATTAAGGAATATTATAATTAATTTATATTTGTTTTAGAAATATTATTTAATAAGAATAATACCATTTTATAAATCATAATATAAAAACACATTTTTCGTTGCATTTAACACATTTATACTAAAATAGATTACATCCACTTCTCAAAATTGAATATTGAAAAATTTATTACATCTTCAGAATCCCTATTTTTATATTTTTAAATAGTTTCCTTTTATTTTTTTCATTTAAAATAGTAACATTGGTAAATATTGGTTACCTCTGTATGGGTAAAATGGGTAAGACATGGTTAAAAATATGGTATTATGAAACCTCCTAAAACTTTTATTTATTTATTTTTTGGATATTTAAATCCATTATTATAAATTGTGGAAATTTATTTTCACTATCCTCTGATTATAAAAAATATATTATTTTAAGTAAAGGATAAAGTAAGGTATATCACTTTATTTCTTTCAATTATTATTATATATTGTTATAGTGGTTAAAACACTTATGTTGGTAGTAAATTTTTATTTGAAAGTTTAATTATTATTTGTATCATGGAAATTTTCTAATTTTTTGGATGAAATATTTACTGTAAAACCTTACGCAATTTCATAACAATGCTTGGAAATGTAGATGAAAAATCATGTAAAGGGTTATAGAATCTCTAGAAGTAATATTTTGTTATTTTTTTATAGTTTCACAAGAATTTTTATGACAAATATAACATATTAGGTATTTTTGAAAAAGTTTATATTCAAATTCCATTAATCTATTACTTTTATTAATGTAAAACTATGTGAAAGTATCAAAAATAAAAATAATGGAATATTGTGATATAAAATATTTTAATAAATGATTTAAAAAAAATAAAATATGTAATATATGATATTTGGAGTGTAACATAGTCGTAAATATGGTACACAGACCACTTTAATTTTTTTATATTACCTTTACATTTATGCCCTTAATGGTTGAAATATGTGATATTAGGGTTAACAATAAAAAAGAATGACGAGGGGATAAAATAACTATATAAGGGTCAAAATGTCTTAAAGGCATGTCTTTATACTATTTTTTATGTTTATTTATAAAAAATATCATATTTAAAAATATTTTTTACAATTTTGAATAAGTTTTCCCAGAATGTGACTTTATAATATATAAAACATTTGAAAAATTTCATGTGTACCCCTCCTCTAACATATAAATGGGAACCTCCTCTTACCTATTCCTAAATAATTTTTGTTTCACTATCATATCCATGAAAAATCCATTTATATTCCAAAACATCCAACCGAAGACCTATATGATCATTTCTCATTAAAATAAAATCCTATAAGGTTTAATGTGTAATCCAAATGTGGTTTTCATAAGAGGATGTATGACTCTAAAATATGTGTTTTCATTTTAATCCATCATAAAAATACTTAAAATAAAATTAAATCATTATAATATAATATCATTATTATAAAATTTATATAAAAATATTATTATTACTTTGGTACAACAATTTTTCATTTCATTTTCCATCATACGATGAACGAAAACATAATTCATTCATATGCGTGGACTAACAGCTCAATGAGTCATGTGATTCATTTTCCAACACTTCCTCTCATGGATATTCATAAATATGGATTTAATATATATATATATATATATATATATATATTATACTGATGAAATTATTAAAAATAAATAATTTTAATATATGATGTATTTTTTTCTATTGGACAATTATAACATCATTTGTGCATTCATGTGGATTACCGCCTCCATGAAGAGATGTGATTAATTTTTTTCTTTTATGTCATTTTTGGTTTTTTGGTAAATTTTTTTTAAAGGAAAAATTATAATTTTCTTATTTTTATTATTGCGGATATTATATAACAAAAATAACTTTAGCCACATTCAATATATCAATGTTTTTTTGAAATTATGAATTGGACCTCATCAATACACACAACATGGACATAAATAAATAAGTAAAACAATATTTATTTTAGATAAGTAATAAAAATGGATTATTGAAAAGAAAATTTACCATGATATGTTTCATATAAAATCTTGTTTTTAATATAAAATTATTATAAAGGATTTAAATAATGTACTTTAAAATTTGGGAATTGAGGTGAAGGGGTTACTTAACTGAATTTCCATTCGTTGGGTTATATATCTTCTTAAATGATTATAAAATGTCAGGTTTTTTTTAAACAACCTTTGACTTATTTATTTTTTACCTCCGCTATTTTTTTGGTTTTAATTTTTTACACCTAATTTCTCTATTCATTAATTCACTAATTCAATGATATGATATTTTTAAACGTTATTCATCAAAAAATTCCATTCATTGGGAATAATGTTTATCTTATGCCCCAATATTCTTATATGAGGTTTATATACATCCCATTTACAAGTTTTATCATAGATATACTTATATTAATGGTATTTAATGTTTCATTTGAAGTCATTTCTTTCATGATATTATGATTCAAATGTTTTTAGAATGGAATTTATTTTTATGGTAGAATTTCAATTTACTTCTGGATTGTATATGTTCAAAATTCCACCATGAGGGATATATTATACTGTATTCAAGAAACCCATATATTTCCTTCTCATATTGTTATGAATTTTTTATCATGTATAATATCCATTTACTCCCTCATTTATTAGTGATACATCACAAACATTATTCTTAAGTGACAATGATATTTTATATTTTTTAGATAGACAATCTATCTCCAACATATCTATTTTTTATAAAATATTTTTCAATAATGCACATATTCAAATATAAATAATTTCTTAATTTCATTTTCATGTATCCATGTATTTATTTTCAAATAATATAAAAATTAATATTTTTTCTAATATTTATATGAAACTATGAATTTCATTTCCAAAGGGTGAAAAGATTGTTTTATATAACCATATACATATCAATTAGATTTTTTATTCTATATTTAATATTTTTTATTTGAATATAATATATAAAATTTCCAATTTTATTTTGTAATAATATTTTTCTAAATATTCTATATTTTTTCATTGAGAATTTATTTTAAAAGTGAAAAGGGAAAGTTTTTTAAGTATACTACGACAGTCCTTTAATTGTATTTCTATCGATAAATGATAGGAACTATTTTTTTAAAATTATTATAAATTGTGGATATATTTTAATGATACCATAATTATTATTTATATTGATGTATTATGATTGTTTTAAATATATTTTCATAGAAAAATATTCTTTTTCCTGTGTTATTCAAGCTAAAAAGTAATGATGGTTATTTTCATGGCTAATATGATGAATAGTGTAATCCTATATAAATATTTTTCATTATATTGTGTATGGAATTATATATATATGACTAATGAATGGTTCAATTATAAAACAAGGATGATAGGTTCTATTATAATCCAAGAGTTTGTGGTTCTGATATAAAGGAAATACAGATGGGGCCATTTTAACCCTCTAATGAAATGTGTTATGAGACATTGTTAGTTAGATTGAAGTTACTTATAAGATACACTGGCATTTACAAGTTATAGGTAAATCTAATGATATATGGTAATTATCATTTAAGTTTATTATATTATGAATTTATGATGTTCCTAGGTACCTATATAGTTTTTTTCTTTTATGAGTTATAATGGATCCATTGCTCATGGAATTTTTTTATAGGGAACATGATTGTTGAATTACATGAATATTATCTAATATTTAATATTTTTTCGACGTATCATGTCTTGTGATAGAAGTTTTATACTTATGATTTCTCATATGTTATTATGATTCACATTTATCATGTTATCATATGTTTATTCTCATCTTATGATCACTAATGACATTCTATTTTTAATGCTTATCCTTACAATGTGTTTGAGCTCACCCTTCTTATTTTTTCAATTTCTATAAGTTATGAAGAAAAGATTTAAATTAATTTTTTCTAGAGAGGATACAAATGTGAGGAATTTTCTTAGATATATCGAATTCATAATCTGGAATAAGAAAATATTATATTAGTAGAAAAATAATCACTTTAATAAATAGGGGTTGTTACATAAGAGGTTTTCCAAATTCTCCAATAATATCATCCAAAATGGGCCTTGGGTAAATAAGTTATTGAATATTTATTTTTAATGTTGTATTTTTTGGATAGATAAAATTATGTCTCAGTTATAGTTTTGAAATCTAGAAATGTAAAAATTATGTTCTTAGAAACAGATCCTGGAGTGTGGATTTTGGGATATTATAGTTAGTATCAGATCAGGGTTTAGATATCACTATAGATTAATATTTCTTCATATTAGGTTAACCTAATAGTTATAGATATAATCATTTGTGTATAAGTTTGGGGTTTACCTTATGTTAAAATAAATAAACATTGTATTTCATATAGAGATATCAGTGTTCATCCAATCGTTGAATTTAGGGGGTTGAGTTTTGTAAAAGTATTAACATCAAGATAAATATTTCCAAATGATTTGAAATGGTTTTTTGGTCAAACTAGAAAAATATGATGGTTCTCCATGCATAGGGACATTCTTTCCAAAGGCATTATCTCTTTATGATGTTTGGCCAAAGATGCTTAAGAACTCACATTGTTCAAGAGGTCGTGAGGTTGGGCTAACCCTTGAATTTAGAATAAATTATTAGCATGTATGAATCATGGAATAATAAATATATGTATGATTTTATTCATAAATGGATATATTTGTATGCATCTGAGGTTCCCAATAAATGTAATACTATTATATAGAGATTAGAAATTCTTTGGTCATTATTATGATTATGCTGATTTTCAAGGCACACAATGGGGCGCTCTATAGTGTATCATCATCCAAGGAGATGGGATTTCTTTTTAAGTTGGGATTAGACCCTTGGATGGTCTTCCTATGTATCCTTATAAATTTAATCAGATTCCATATATTCCAATGTAGATTAATATGGAACATCATAAAATTTAATGTCATGTGATGAGGACTAATCCTTACTATTTAGCATCATAAAAAAAGATGATGAGGTTAAAGTTGACTAGTAAATTTTTGGTGGGGGACATATGCCAATGCATCTAAGAGAAACTATAATGGATATAAATTTCCAGGTAGAATTTGACCCTTCATGGAAATTGGACTAGATAGAATTAGGTTCATTTAGGGTGTTGGGATTGAATCTACTAGAGGCTTCCTATATATCTGATTTGTATGGGAATAAACGCCTATGTACATTGGTTGGGAGGACTCATGCATGTGGAGGGCCTATAAGGGTTTCTATCATAGTGTACTATTGATACGTCTATTTCATGAGATATTTTACAGTATTTATGTATAATGATTTTTGTATTTCAATGACAATTCCTTCCAATTTTTGATGGAATTTACTTGCTTCATGTTTTTTGGTAGGAAATAAAGAATATATTAAAATTAAAAGAAAAGTTGATGTAGCACGACACCAGATTTTTGAGGGAGAAGAAAAGATGCAAACTTAAGATAAATTAATTACACATTGGGTATCACAATTACACTTCATGATTGTAACAAGTGAAACAAAACCACAAGGAATATGTTGTGACAACAAAACACATTGTGAACCTCAAGTACACATTGTGTACCATCAGTACACGATGTGATGATATTCAAATCAAAATATGATATTTGTGTGGATTCAATGCACTGGAAAAAAAATCAGATCTGATGTACATTTCATGTACCCTAGGTACAAAATATATAAGTGTTTACACACAAAAAAATGAAATTATAGCCATGTGTTTCAATGGTAAAATCCAATAAATGTCATCATGGACCACTCCTCCAACACACTAGGTGGTAGAACCAGCCATGGAACATCAAGAGATGTCTGTTAGACCACATGTTATGATCTAGAGTCATTAATCGACACCATTACTCCATGGGTAGCAATGCTGCTCATCTCAAATATGAGAGAGTAGTATCTTTAGTGCCGAGTGATGTGATTTGTAGGGGGTGCTACTTAGGGATTATTTTATTTTAATTATTCAGCATATGAATTATTGCAAACACTGTTTATTAATTCTAATCTCCTTTTTTAAATTTCATGACCATTTATTGAGATTTGAAAGGAATTATTTTATTTCATTAACTAATTTTCCTAATTTTTCCATGATTATTGGGTGATCTAGGATAATTATGATTAAAATTGGTTTGGGTCTCTTATTTCAATGTTTTTTCCAAGTAGATGACAATTACAAAGGTAAAACAACATTATTAATATGGGATACCAAGACGAAGGATCCTCGATGACCCAATTCCTACATCAAACATCAATAAATCCATTATTAATTGAATCCCTAAAAAATCCCCCTAAATATCATTGAACTTGGAATGTCTCCCCATATTTATTTCAAAACCCCAATCAGTCCTGCTATTGTTTCTTTTATTAGAAAATAACCAATAGCCAGTAATTTCAATTTCATAATTAATTTAGAACGTATGTACCATCCTTGTGGGTTTGACACTAAGACACACCATGTACTACAATTTACATTAGGATTGTTTGAGTTTAATAAAAAAATCATAGCACCATAGGTTACTAACGACGCCCTGTGGTGTCATCAAGTGTGTCCCTTTGAGATGATTATGTTTGGGATTACTCATGAGGAGGATTCCCATGGTCATATTTATAGGGAAAATGGGACCCCATGAAAATGTGTTCTTTCTCTCAAGTATTTTGGATAGGTGTGTCTCACTAGATCATGCATAGTTCAGCCGCAAAGGCTGATGCCCAGGAACCATGTGCGCCCATACTACTCAACGGGTACCTACGTGAAGGGATATAAGTGGATTTATGATCTATAGACTTCTTCATATCACTTCTTCTATTCACATTACAAAATTTCCATTGACACATTTTCATTCATGTCAATGAATGGATTGTCAACTCCCCCCCCCCTCAAGATTGGGTTTAGCCAAAAGAAGAGGATCTTAACTAGAGGTAAATAGATGAAAATGGAAAATGGATCATATAGGTCATCCATGTTGGTCTTATGCGCTGTCCATTGACAATTTCCATCAACCTAGGTCATCTTTTAGGTCTTCTATATCATAATCCCACACATGTACCATTGGAAGAAGGGATTATTTGTCTATTAATAGGGTCACTCATTCAATGGATAGTTTTCATGTTGCAACATCTTTTGTCTCGATGCCCTAACATTCCACATATACCACCTTCTTAGGATTCTTCGATAAAGTGTTTTTCACAAAATGAAATTGTGTATCTATTTTCATTATGTGTATTCCCCAATGAGTTACTTTCACAGGTAACTTGGTTGAGGATCCAATGTGAGTATCTTTCATGAGTACCCTGTGTGAATTCTTGACTTTTCAATTTTTTTGTTTCTTTGCTTCTTATGAAATGAAATTATCTATGCGGAAAATCTGGTTTCTTCTTTTGGAAGTTATATAGACACTATAAAGAACATAGCTTCCAAGGAACATTCAAATATCACACTATGGATATCATAAAAGTAATAACACATGATTACTATGATGCTTCTGATAACACTCTACTCGATATTTTGAGACATCAGAAGAATTATCACCATGAATTTGTTGAGAGTAATTATTTTCTACTATATGGAGACATTTAACTGAAGGAGGTCATCATACTATTTTCTAAGAATAATAATCCCCTATATTGGTTTCAGGATTATAGAAACATCACTACTAAAACTTTTTCATGCATGGGTGCATATATTAATACTAGTCCTTCTTTCAAAGCCTATTCCATGAACCATATTTAGTGTTCCTTGAATGCGAATGCACACTTGATTGAATTGAAGCCACACTACTATGCATCCATTTTCATGATTCTTGGATAGATCAATAAAAGGGTCGGATGAATGAGTGGGACTTCCGCCCTATAGGGGTGTTATGAAAGAGTGGATGTGGTTATACCAATTGCGCTAGACTTTTTTGGAGTTTAAGAAAGAGTTGAAAGATTTCCAAATCTAAGAGTTCATCTGGCCATGAAATCATATGTATACAAGAACAAAAAGATCATACCAAAGCTATTAAGCTGGTGGAGTTGAATGATGAACTATTTACACATGATGTATGGGGAAGTAAGTATCATCTTTTGGAATGTGCACAAAGTCTATGGGGGCTTCGATCCTTGGAGATATTTAGGATGAGCTCATCCTTATGAGATTGGTGTGAAATGGTAGTAAAAGGATACCAACTATAGTACATGATACGCTAAACTTTTTTCAGGATATTACAAAGGGATACCCTCATCAGAAAAGTGATATCTATCATCAAGTGTGTATGAATACATTCCTTGAGACATCATATCAAGGAACCGCATGGAAAAATTCAATTGGGTATCCTAAGATGGAAAAAAGGAGTGCTCCTAGTAAATTCCAGTGACTTTGGATATGGTGTATAATAAAAATGGCTGTAAAGATTGTACTTTTGAAGACACACCTCGTGGGACTTTTTACCATGTGGATAAGAAAATACCAGATTCCTATCAATGAATCCAATGAAACTATGAGGATAGAGACATTTTTATGGAATAAAAGCTTGAATAGATGAAGCATGTGGTCATGGAAATCCCCATCCTAGTGATAATTCACAAATTATTGATTCATATAAAAGTGGGTAAGGACTGTTAATAATTATAGGACTGTTTCAAGTACTATGGGGATGGTTTATGACCCAATTTATATTCTATATTTTGTTATTTAGGGTCTATATTCTTGGGAGACAATTTTTAAAATTTTTCTTGGTCGTATCAGGTATTTAACCCTTATCACTAAATCCCAATAATACCCTGATGAGACTGAGCATATTCAGGGAGTTCAAATTCTTTCCATATGGAGATTTATCTTCTTGGAGGTTAACCAATGATGGAAATGATGAAAAAACACTAATATCATTCATGATGTATTTTTGGGATGGAATGAGTGCAACCAGTATTGATATAGAAGTCATATGTGAGGCCTATTGTCCATATATGATTGCAAGAAAATTCAATTGCACGAAATAGATAACCATATCTTATCCAGTGCATGTCCGATCATAAAAGAATCGGATAGTATCCTATCAGATATATATGCATAAAACAATGGAGTTAAATCATGTAGTATTATATCTTCCTCTAGAAGATATTAATGGTGTATTGACTTCTTGGAATTCCATGTCTTGGATTGTATCATATCCCAAGGGAGTGTTAGTAAAAAAAATTCTCAAATTGGTATTAGGAAATTGACTAAGTGTTTAATGTGAGGTAGGAAGGATTATGCTCCCATAGAAGATGATTATTCTAAACTTGAGGATGATCTATCCCCTGTGGAAGGTTCTAATGCAGATGTCCTGAGTTCTAACGAATGACCTAAAGCATGAATTGGTTCATCAGAATAAATCAAATGGGACACACCACCCGAGGTTGAGATCAAGCTGTCGTGTTTCCATTTTCAAGAAGAGATCGAGTTTCCATTATCCCACCTATTTTATAAGAAATAGATTATCAAGAATACCATGAAATCCAGGGATGTTGAGTCATATTTATTTTAGGTTGGGAAAAACCTTGAATCTATACGACCATAGGTAGTCTAATTTTTATAATACATCTCCTTTGATGCTGCAATAATATGGGAACTTCTTCATTCTGGGGATAATAGATTCTCGAGCCCAGCCCAATCTTCACATCGGGGTGATCCAACTGAGGTGACTATTTATATATAATAATTAGTGATCCAAATTTATGGAAATAATGACCAGATCGCTACCATATGATTGGTGGGGTACATTGTGATATAGGACACTATTTTACGGGTTAACCATCCATCTTATTAATAAGTGATTTAATATGTCAATCTTAAGGATGTAAGTTCTAATGTTATCATATCCTATTTTTTATTCCTTTATATGATCAGGAATATAGTGTTATTTTTTTTTGGATGGTTATTTTGATATTCCATGGGATAGATATAATCAAATTGGATTAAATTTATGAAATATGGTCCAATTGGCTCCCCAAATTGGGATTGATGAATCCTCTCTCAAAGAAGGAGAGAAATATTCAATTCATCAATCATTAGAGGCTAGGATGGTGGTAGAAACAAAAATTACCCATACGATAGCTATCATTTTCGATGAAAGTTTTATCCATCATCCGTTGAAAAGGAATTAATATACAAGAATAAAATACTTTCCAAAGAAACTCATCAGTGATTGTAGGAAATTACAGTTACATTAATCCTTGAATTATCCTATATAAATGTATGACCTTTTTCACTGTTATAGAATATCCACACCTCTCCTCTCACAAAGGTATTGTTAATGAGCCTTCATGACCTGAGGAGGGATCTCATGACCAAACATAGGTCCCATACTGGTGAGTCTACTCCCCCGACAGAAGAAGTGTCAACGATTGAATATATGTCATCTTCTACCATCACACTCCCTAGAAATGTAGAGGGGAGGAGGATTCTGGTAATGTGAAAGGTACATCATAAGGTTTCATATATTAATTTCATAATATTTTCAATATGATATATCTAGATAATCTCATTCACCAGAGGACTTTGGGACGACTAATTATGACCCTACATCTATCATTGAGGATGTTGTTCAGGGTTCCAAATGGTCAAAAGTGGGTAATATATCATGTCTTTGTCCAAATATTATGATTGTCATCTCAACTTCGATTTCTACAACACATGGTACATCAATTCATTCCGTGATAAATATTTGTATGAACTTTGATTAAATTATGGAACATATTAATATTAATTCTAGCTTAGAATAATTTTAGGAATTTAATAGGCAATCAAATGGATGCGATCATTTTTTCATGGAATAATTTTTTTTCTTTAAATCTATGATCTAGGATGGTTAAAATGTGCATATAAATCCATGGATAATTTCAATGTAGTGGTACATGATTGAGACATTGAATTTTCTTGAGGTTTCACCATTGGGGGTGGGAAGCTCTGGTGGATCATGAGATGGTTGTTATTCTTAATCTACAATTTTTATGTTCTGAATGGTCTGAGGATAGTGTTCTTCAAAAAGAGGTTCTAGCTCGAACTGCTGAGGTCAAGAATAAAAGGGAAGAATATACCCTATCCAACGACTCATTACTTGGTGAGTGTTAAAAACTCCAGTAGTCATTCCCCATTTATTAAACCTGTTTTCTTTTTTAGGATAAACAATTTTCTTGTCCATTTTTTTGTTCCATCTACTTATATGGCTAGGTTTTAGGGTGGATCCTCTATTCCAATTTATTCTATATCGAAAATTAAATCTGCTACTGTCTTCGTGGGATAAGGAAAATGTGGCGTAATGAGGTTTATATTACTATAATAAATTTCTCCCTCTGAAAGTGGATCTAATTTAGATGTGGAGATACAGAATTCCCTTCATATCACACATCACACAACATATTGGGATGTCCAAAAAATAATCATTAAAACACCTTTAGAAGACCGTCATTAATAGTTCGGTAGACATATGTTTTTATTTTGAATTATAGGATTTAGAAGGATTGATTAAAACCTTATTCATGATACTAGAAATAATATCATCTAAAATTAGGAGTAAGAACATGTGATTCAACATGACCTAATAAAGGTGAAGCTAAATGTCAATAATGATGATTTCTGAGCTATGGTGTCCTAGGAGGAGCCAAACCATGCTTAGAAACTAGAGGAATTTAAACAATCAATAAATTATAAGACCTACAAAATCTTATATATCAATAAAAATAAGATACCACTTATGTGGAGCTCATACAAAATTTCTATTCCTTAAACAAAGCCCAAACTGAATAGTGAACTACCATCACAATTATTGTAGAGGAACATTGTTCAGCAGAGCAGAAAAAATCCATTAAGCTGGATGAACATCAACAAGAATATGAGGGGGATTATGAGGTTATTCAACAAAAGAAAAAATAATTTTATGGCCTTTTCAAAAATATGATAGAGATACTCTATTTTATTGGTGGTCCTCTAATTATTATGCATCATTAATGAAAATATTGTTTCTTCAAATAATTATATATTCTTTCTAATTCCTCCAATGTGATTATAATATAACATTAAAACTAATATTAATTGAATGAAATTCATCATCTATTCTTAACTATACTGATACGGTTGATAAGACACTTCAACATTTTCTGAATTCATTGAGCCTAGAGATTGTGGTTTGATTGTTGCTAGGGTTATATAAAAAATACCCACAAATGTTGTCTCTTTTGTATTGTCGCCCTAAATTTTAACTATAACCACTATAAAAGAGACTTATAATGTGAGATTTTTTAATTTTTTGAATACCCTTTTCAGTGTTTTATCCTAACATGTTTTTCCTTTTATTTTTTTATTTCTGGATATTTTTTCATGAACTACACAATGTGTAGTTATAAAGAGATGTGACTCGGCTTTTTTCCCGATTTCCCTTCGTAATTTTCAATATAGTGATTACTATGTATATTTTTGTGGGATTTTTTGAGTCTGTCAAGACAAAATAGTTATTTTGTTGTTTTAAGAAAAAAATATTTGACAAAAAGTTTTGAAATGACGACTTAATTTTTTTTATGGACTGGGAATGTTACAACATCCTATAAATACCCGATGGGGAATTTTAAGCCACTATTTTTTGGTTTTGAAAATTTAAAACCTGATATTTGAGAATATAAGAGGTATCTCCATAGCATGATGTTAAAACTAGTTGAAAAAACCATTTTATGAGATAATTTATTTAAATAAAACAAGGAATATGATAGTATTTTCAGCAAAGAAAGTTACTAAGAATTCCAATATTCTATCATTAATGAATGAAGGGAGTATATACAGATTCTGATTTTCTGAGGCTAGTATGAGTGGATTTTTCTCTGGGAGGTGTTTTAGAATTAATAGATTATCTATATTGTCATTGTTCATGAATCCAAAACTTCTCTTTCATGAATTTGGATTGTCTAAATTGGGGTAATTTTTTTAAATGATTAATGTCATGGGGGAATGAACATTATTGATAGAGGTTGAAACATTGTGTAGTTTAATTTCACGTGACTTGGAAATTGACTGTGTAGTTTAACGGCTTACAGTGAGGTTGTTGTTTTATTTAGTTTAAAGTCATATAATAAGGATGTTATACAATGAAGTTTATTGTAATACAATAAGGATGTTATTCTATGATGTTTAATGTCATACAAAAATAAAGTTATGGGGGATATAATTTAAGGTCTTTATCATTTTCCAAAAGGTTAATGATTACATTATTTAGGGAAACCTGTTTGGGAATGTACTATCGTTTTCAGAAATGAGGAAGGGAATTTCTTATGTGGTAATATATGGAATTTATAATCCAAAAAGTGGTATAATAAAATTTATTATGGTAATAAATGACTTATATTCTAAAGATGGAATTACCACAAAATAAAAAACTCAATTTGTGGGATAAATTATGAAAATAAAACTGTGGCATGATACTACATAGTAAATAGTGTCATACACTGGTTAAAAAAACTTTTTGTGGTATAATTTTTGAAACTATATCTGGGGTATGTTACAACATAGTTAGAAAATTATGTTCATGGGGATTTGGACATTCTATCACCAATGTCCACAATAAGATAACGAATATTCGAATATCCCAAATGGGACATGGTCTAGTTTTTGGAAGGAGGTACTTGAATTTGGGGGGATCATTTTGGGTAAAATTTTACCATGAATTTGGGTGAAAATATCCACATGGATGTTAGAACCAAATGTTGAAAACATGGCCCCTATATTTTTTGGTTATACTTCTAAGACCATAGAAATATGGAAATGGTACATGATATGTTTCCTAAAAAACCAAGATCATTCCTTGATTCCGGGATGAAATTTAAAACCAAGATCACGAGGGTTTTCAGGTTGGTAGAAAGGATATGGGATAAGAATGCAAGGGATGACTGCATACTGAATGGGAATCACCAGTTCAATCCTAATGTCATTAAATATTACAAGGAAAGAAGTTGTTTCACCCTAGGGAAAATATACTTCAGGTTGAAAACTAAATTTTGTTGTATGTTTTGTGAAAATGAAACTAGGGTGTGTTACTTCATAGTCAATAGTTCCATCCAATGGATAAAAAACATGTTTTATGGGATACACTATGAAAATACATATGATGAATTTTACAATATTTTTCAGAAAATAATTACTTAGTTATCAAACATTATATCAACAATAGTTGGAGAAAGATTATGTTGATTAGAAAGTTTCCAACATTAGGAGTGTGATATGTGTATGGGATATGTAAATCACAAAGGAAACATTTTGACTGATATTATCCACAATGTTTTGTGTCCAGTGTTTTGATCTGACTCATGTTTAAAATTGGGAATATTGTTTTTCCTCAGTACCCCCTAATGAGGGGGAAACAATCAATATCCAATTCATATATATTTTTTGGTAAACAAAATAGGGGGTACTCTTTCTTACCTCATTGATATAAATTAAACATGAGGCCTATGAATCACTAAATATATAATTGGAATAAGAATCAATCCACACATAGTTCATGAGATAAAATGTAGTTTAAAGTCATGTGGTCATAACATAAGAATAAATTTTAACAACATATGGTTTGGATGATGGTGGATCAATGTAAAGTAAAATGGAATATTATTTCTTATATTGGACATGGGAACTCACCATTTCTACATATCTTGTAAGGGAAAGAATCCAGCATTATGTTAGTCTATGATAATGATCCCACACCCTACTAGAATTAATTTGTTTAAAAATGCGTCATTTTTAATTATGAATTAATACATAGTGTGAGAAATCGTATTGGATCCCCTCATATAGATCCAACTCATACAAGGGAGAATAGGTAAATTTCATGTACTGTCTTTGTTTCTAGACCTGGGATTGAAGATCTCAACATTACTACGTATTTCATTGAAATGATGATAAAACCATAGACATTTCATGATAAATTGATTTAGTTTATTGTAACAACCCAAATGACAAAGGGTTAAATGACTAAATGATATGACTCATGTCAACATGGTGCACCTTCCATTTCGGGAGCCTACTAGATTAGAACTCCACAGTTAAACATGCTTGGCCTGAATTAGTGATCAGGATAGGTGACCTTCGGGGAATTTTCTCAGGATGTTTGTGATTGAGGACAAAACACACTGGAAAGGACATGTGTTGTCTTGTGGGGGCATTCATTAGTTAGAATACATGTTCTAGAATGTGGGCAGGCCATTGGGTGGGGACCACGTGTCTGCGGGTCAACTTGTGGTAGAGGGTGGGCCATGACCCAATGACCATGTTATGGAGGGATGTCTATGCTGTCACTAGGACCGAGTTGTCACATTTATTGTCATGTGATAAGGACATCTGGTGTGCCTTTTATGGTCTACCAACTAGTACCATGGTGACCCTAATGTGAAATGATATTCCATTCATATTCATGGAATTGTTTAACCAAAACACCTAACCCCACGTGATAAATGCCGGTTTGAGAATCAAGGAGAGGAAGATGATTCATACATAGCATAAAGGAAGAACAATTAAGGGTAGGAGAATTTAAATTTTATGGTTTTTGGGATAGGATATATGATATAGGCATTACTAGATACCTCATTAGGATGAGAATAAAACTATTTGTAGTTCTTTAGGTACCATGAAATTTAAATACATGTGGATAAGAATCAATCATTTTGTTTATCATCATGTGGTATCAAAAAAGGTGAAATGATGTGAAAAAATTTAAATGTTGTATCTGGGGATGAGAATGGATTTTGGGTGTCAATATAAATCTCATTTAAATGATAATCAATACACATGTATTTTTTGAGAACTGTACAGTTTATCATCATGGAAAAATGACATGAGCTTCCCAAAGAGAAAAGGGGTATTATGGACAGTCTAGGGGATATGTCCTTAGTGTCACTATGTTTCATTTTATAGAATGAATTGAGACACATGAAGTCATTTTAAGGTTCCTTGTGTAGGTCTAATTCGTACACATGGAGTGGGGTGGTTTTTGATTGTGCTTGTACCTGAGACTGGTGATCTGGGCATCACAATGCATCTGATTGGAATGAGAATCAAGCCTCATGCAGTTCTTAAAAAAGCCCTATTCATGTTTGATCCATGAAAATGGAGAGGGAATTTTTCATATTTTTTAATTTGTGAACCCATGATTAGAGATATGAGGATCACTATGTATTTCATTGGAATGATAATAAAGCCACACATGGTTCATGAATGATCTTGTCATTTACCATCATTCTATGAGGAAATTAACCATCTAGTTTAACATCTTTCAGTAAGGAACTAGGTCACCGTTGATGAAAGGATTATTGCTACTGGACTAGGATATATGATATATTCTTCACTACAAATCTTGATGTATAAATAATCATGACACATGTAGTTGTTTAATGACTTTCCCTGCATCAATCATGCCTTGATGTATGGAAAGGGGATTTAGTATTTTTCAGGATGATTATTTGTCCCAAAACATGATGTTTATGAATAATTATGCATCCCATTGTAATGGGAATCAATACATGAGTCATTGAATAGTTCATTATATAGATTAGATTTGTGCATAGGAAAAGTGTTGGGGGGGTCTATTCCTTAATCATGGATGGACCCAGAATGGAAGGTTAGGACATCACAACATATATCATTAGAATGAGAATCAATCCATACATAGTATTTGATATGATTATGATGTTTTATTTCACTGGATGATGACATGTTACTATTTTGACATATTACCATAATGGGGGGACAACATTTCACTAGGGGTGGTGATGATATGAGTGGGTACCATGGATGGGATATTTCCATCCATTCTTCCTCATGTATGTTCAAGAGGGCATCTCGAACCACTGAGGGATCAGATGGATGCCTTTGGGACTTATACCTGAGATGGAGTCCCTAATTTAAGGGATTACAAGGAGTATCTAAACTCATGGAATTTATGGGGTCACTTAACATCGAATGTGAAGGACATTAAAGATATTGTCTTATTTTATGTAGTATGTAGGAACAGTGTCATGCAGTTTTAGGTCATTCAACTAGGTCTTCTGTCATGTAGTTTTTCATCACGTGAAAAATAACAACTATGTATTTTAATGTCTTTAAAATTTTGACATTCTTAATGTGGTATAATGAAATATTTCATTAATAATATTTCATTAGTTGGGGTTTTAATGTCTCTCCATTCATTGATATTATGGTATATTCTGTGTTAGAGTAGACCTTATGTATGGAGTAAGGTCCTGTCATCTTTAGTTCATGTATCAGAGGTATCATTCCAAGAATCATCAAAATCATGGGGACCAATAATAGTTATCCTTGTAGGAATTAATATAAGAATACCTTCTTTGTTAATGGTTGATTATATCTAATTTTTATAAACTTCCAAGTGAAGAAATCTGTTAAATATTTATTCATCACAATGTTTAGTCCATATAGTTGCTTGTGGGAGAAGTCATATTTGGATACTTGACCATAGATGGGAACATAGAGCAATTTCCACTAGACCTCAAAGGGAAGGAATAATTTTATTCTATATACCAGTGATTATGGGGTTTCTCATATAGCTATATAGGTTGCGGTCTGGTAAGACCATAAGTCATGAAACATATTTCCATTAAATGAATCTTTATATTTATCCACCATATTTTGGAGTATGTTGGATAAGGCCTTGTGGAATTCCTATATCTGTCCATTAGCCCATTCATGATAGTGGGATGAATTAATGAATTTGATATTTTACTCATGATATTGATTAGTTTTGTTAAAAAAATAAAAATTGGTGATATAATCCTTTAATATTATATGAGTGACAACAAATGTGGTATTGATGTTGGATTTTAAGATGATTAAATTTCATTTGGAACTAACTTCTTTGAGGGGTATTACCTCAGTCCATTTATAGAATGATTCGATAGTAATTGAGATATATTTTAACTAAATAAACATATCTAGAAGGTATGGACATACAAATTTCATTACACATATAGAAAATGGACAAGAGTGCTTGGTTTTATGTATAAAATCCATGGGTAGATAGATGAATTTGGCATGCACATGGAATGAGTAAAATTTCTTAGTGAATTCTGTGCAATCTAACGTCATTGAAGGTGATAAGTATCCATGTCATTATATTTGATAAAAAAGCATATACCATGACTGGTGAAAACCATAGGCATCTACATGTACTTCTTCCACAATGGCCATACTCTCTTCTCCAGAGAGACATATGAGAATGACTCAATAAAAGCCTCACTGATTGAGCAATTTTTTTATGATTTGGGCTATAATAAAAAGTGAAATTAACTACCCAAAGATGGTTTTTTACATCCCCAACTCCATCGGATGGAAGTAAACGATTTTTAGGTATAATATTATGGACATCATTCATCCCAGGTTGGACCATAAAACACAGATATTGGGATGATATCATTTATCTTCTCCATTCAAGTTTGAATGAAATGTGAACCCATTCAATGGCGGGAAATGATGATTAATATTTCATTATAGTTTCTATCTTTTAGTGTTATATCTTCATTTGAATATAATTAATCTTGGTAATTCTATGATGATAGAATGTGATTCAATGTTGTCTATAAGAGTAACTCTACTATTAACCCTCATATATATTAAATCAAGGGGATCAAAAATTATTTTAGTGTGGAATAATTCATGTTGATCTGTTTGATTAAAAACACTGAATCAAATCATACCTCTAGGTGGTACATTGGTATTTGGAGTTCTATTTCTAGGCCTTTAATGAGGGCCTGATATTTTACCTCATTGTTAGTACATCCTTACGAATATAGGAAATAGTAAGGTAAAACTACATTTACCAAGGAAATGATCATGATACCCAACCCAACTTTGTTGAGTTTAGGGTATTCCATTATCATTATCATCGGGCTGCTAGAGGTTTCATCAACAAACATTTCCAAATTTGGGGTCCATCTGGAATATAAAATATTTCTACAATAGTTAGTTGAGAAATTAAAAATATTGTTTCTATAGGTGGGTGTTCTCCATGAAAATATTCTGACGCCTGACCTTTCACTGTCTTCTAAGGCACAAACAATATAATGAATTTTTATAGGATAACATCCCACCATTCCAGATGTTTGGTCAACATAGGACGATTAATGTTATATTTTAGCAGGTTATTATAAGAGACCATTTAGAACTAATGGTGATATAATTAATGCCACTTTTTCTAGACGAAATAGAATAATTATAGTTATTTATTCTCGATATCAGAATAATGATTATTAGAATCAATATTGTTTATACTATGATGCTAATGGATGTTTTCATTATTAGCCTTGATATTTTTCACAATGATGGATTCTAGTGATATATTTAGGACTATCAGAAATATGATGTGTGGATTTCTCTCAAATGGTAGAATTAATACTAGTGGACTCAAGAGTTATTTCATTAGGGTTCCAAATGATTCATGGGAGTCACTAGTTCATTAATATGTTACCTCTATCTTCATTCGAATGGTGAAGGGAAATCACTTTCCTACATGGGTGGCTATGAAGCATTATATGTAGGAAATTTATCCATGAGGAAAAATTAAATATTTATAGTTTTGAGGATGTGACATTATAAGGACAATTTTTCTTTATTTGGATCTTCTTTAATGTTGGGATATAATACAATTAAGAAAAAAATTCCCCTTTGTTAACCTGAAAGCACATTTTAAGGGATTCATCATTTGCATATGTTGTCATATATTATCAATGATGGTCTCTATGTCAGCTAGGTGGTCAGTACATTGTTTATAATTGACCACTAGAGAATTATAATAACATATGAAAAACATCCCCATGATGTTTTTTGAAGATGAGATGCATGAAATGTGGGTATGCAACAACGTTGTTCTTCAATCCAAATGGCGTTACCTGATAGGAGATGACCCCCCTGGGGGGAACTGAAGGTTGTGGATTCTTCATCTTCTATAGAAATCCAATTTTTTTTACCCTTGAATATCCATCATAAAATATATGGCTTGATGAATACTTATTACATCATTAATGAGTTATATGATTGGAACCATGATGTCATCCTTCATATAATGCCAATTGAGATCACTGAATTCGATGGAGGCTCCAATTTGACCATTTTTCTTCTTCACAGGGACCATGTTAGATATCCATTATGGATATTTTACCTCTAGAATGAATTCTTCCTTGATTAGTTTTTACATTTTGGCCTCAATTTTGGATGTGTGAGTTGGGTGTGTCCTTCTAGATTCCTTCTTGTATCCTCAATGGTCTTCCTGCAAACCCAAGTGATGGTTGGCCACCATAGGGTCAAGGATAGAAATATTCATGTAATTATAGGCGAATAGGTCCTAATGTTACTTTAGGATGAAATTATATACATCTAGTTCTTAATTTTTCATGGCCACAATGATCAAATTGGGCCATGGATCTTCTTCAGTAATATAATTTATCTCCTTGAGATGAACCACGATGGTAGAGGAACCTTCCTCAAATGCTCGAGGGGTATCCTTGAGTTATTCATGTTCTTCCTCATCCTCATTCCTTTCCTATTTTCCCTCTACCATTAGAGTAGGTGATGATGTAATTTTTATAGATTTAATAGAGGAGTATATATTTGGAAATCTAGAATATAAAGAGATCATTTTAGGCACTCTTATAGGAATGATTCCTTCTAGGAGGTCAAAAGGGGAAATAAGGGGCTAAGATTGAGTCCCCTAATTTTCTCCCATTAAAATAATAATTCCTTTGGCCTAGTTGACTGGAAATAGATGTTTTGAATCTTAGAGGATAGAATAAAGATATTTTTATCTATGTGTTCATTATTTCTTAGAGAGATGATATCTTCTCAAATTATATCAAGATTTACTATAAAAATTGAAATCACTAAATTTGTTGAATATGTGATCACATTTGGACCTATTTCATCAATTGTTCTGATGGGGAGGAGGTACTCTACACTAATATTCAAGAATTGATTGGATGAAAAAATATCCAAACCATATAGGGAATTGATCAGGATAGAATTATCAATCATGGACTATTTTTCTTCCATATAGTAGATTCATGCATCAATGTATTTTGAATCATGGGATTTTAGTATGGGTTTATCACCATAAAAATTTATAATTTAATAGTTGATGTAATATCTGAGGCATTCATTGTATGATGAAGGGATAACCATGTGCTGATGTAGTGTGGTATTCCCAAGAAAGGTGGAAGGATGTATCCTACCTAAAAACATCAATTATGAATAAGACATGAGATCTCTCAATTGATTACTGAGTTCTATTTGACTAATAGGATCGTCCTCATTCCTATTATATTCATATAACAATAGGGTTGGGGTTAGTGAAGTTCCTTAAAACCCATTTGAATTTGTGTTAGGATTTAGATGAGTTTGACTCTTAATCCACTGTTAATGAAGGATCACTAGTTTTCAATGTAATTTTTCCAGCTAGATATATTTAACATTATATGTTTTTCTTGCATGATGGTATCCTCATCATGATATGTGAACAATGTGACCATGTGGAATTCTATCGGATCATTCGCTACATGATAAAATTCCACAGAATCATTATCGACAACATATTCATGGAGACATGACAATTCCACGATGACTACTTACTAGAGATCCTTTGATAGATGCATGGTTTCCATGATTGAAAACATAGAAAACAATAAGGATAATTTCGTCAAAAAATCAAACTTTTGGTCAAATTATCTACGCTTCCCAGCATGGGTATGTTCTTTCACAAGTTATTTAGTAGATGATGTACTTGATTCAGAAAGAACTTATATTAGAATAGGAGTTGAAGGTACTTCCTCTCTTATTGAATTAGGCAATCTGGGTGTACCTACAAGTTGAGGATGATGTGGTAGTGGAAAAGACTCTAACCAATCATCAAGGATGACCATGTGAGGGAAGACTCAGTCATGTGTGGGTTGCTTTATTACTCCCACTGAGTTTTTTTGGAGATCTCTCCCATGAGTTTCATCCAAATAGATTTTTTGATAGGGGAAGGTTAATATAGTGACCTCTAGAATGATCACATCTTCCCCTATATACTAGAATCAGAAGGACACCTCCCCCAGTTCCCCATTAAAGTGTATAAAATTTGGGTTGATAATCATGAACATTATTTGAGAATAGATCGATTAAGTGAATAAAGATAATAGAACCAAAGAATCACTCATTGTCTGATGGAGATTTCTTATAGTGGGTGGACCCTTGTTAAACCATTTGGAGAGGTGGTGCCCCATTCTTTTGAGACTGTCAGGATGAATTTTGATAAGTTCAAGGATAAATTTATCCTTAACATGATCCCATATTTCTATGTTTTCTTCTTAGCATTTAATTCATTTTGCATTTTGGAGGAATGGTCTATAGATTAAGTTGGATGTGTTTTATTGGAAACATACATATTCATAGTTGGATACTACCACTATGTTTGGAGTATAGCCTGATTTTGGTTGATCACTTTCCAGACCATCAATTTGCTGAAAATCAGTGTACCTATGTTATTATCTTACTAGCACTGATTCTCATCCTCTATATCAGTAATACAGACATTTGATACTAGAGTTGATGAATTTTTCAACTTCACTTACCTAGAGTCCACCCTCTATTGTGGGACGTATTTCATAAGAAACACTCATGGATGTTTTCCCCAATACTTTATGTATGGTGAAATAATTTGGAAGATATTCATCACCCTAATTTCTTGGATTTGGGTCTACGGAAACTTTATCATGTTTTATTCCAAAGATGAAATGATGTATCTAGGACTTGGTCATTTTTTATAGAATAGACCGTGTTTTTCATCTCTTCAAAATATTATCACCTTTTCCATTTTTTATCTTATAAACATGGTGGGAATTTTTTCTAGTGCTTAGGAGGTGAACCTGCATGATATGGTGTGGTATTTAGAGTCAGAGTTGGTATAGATTCCTACTTAAGTGTAATAGTGGAAGTCTCTCCAATTCCATTTCTTTTTCACTGGATCAATGGAATTACTTGGGAAATTACATAGTCTCTAAAATAGAGTCCTCATCTTTTTTAGAAATTTTGGACGACCCTGAATCCCTTTTATGTATTTCACATGAATCTGTGTTGTGTAAAACTTATCATGAAGATCCACTATACATATGGGAAATAAGAATTCTTAATGTTTTATTTAGTTTAATAATTATATAAATTATTTCCGTCGAGAAATGAAATATGAGACTATTTACTTCTCCTTTTTTTTGTATTAATGATCAAAGAATGTCTCATTCTGTAGTGTGAAGATAAACTAGAAGAGAAACTTATGATGGAGGTATTCCCACTGAATAATTGACTAAGAATTCAAATGAATGTACCATGAAAATGATGGATCTTGTGTGATTGTATAAATCATATAAGTTTCACTGATTCTTTTAATTAAATAGTCACTATAATAGGAAAACAACAAGAGTTGAAATGTTTCAAATGTCGTTCTGGGTATCTCAATCCATTAAAATGGGAATTGTTGGATTACCAATGTTTAGTGTTGGAGGTGTCTGATCTACCAATTTAGGGTAAGGTTTATTTTTCAGTTGTATTGATCTTAATCGTTATTACATGGATTTCAATATATATTTAATTGAATCATGAATGTTCATGAGCTCTTGAGGAATGTTTGGATGAATCAGAGATTGAGAAGGCATAGTAGATGGTAGAAATATAGGTGATAGGTCAACTGTTAACTACCATGGGAATCTCATACGGATAGTCCTATAAAGATGGTCCTGACCCTTTTCTGATTGAGCATCCAATGAAAATAATTCCATATCTACTAATGCCAGATCAAACTATATTGGTGGTTTGTAGCCGACATTGATCGGGTGTTCCAATTTCACTTCAGTTGCTATGATGAATCCTCTTTCTAAGGTACTTCAGTTTATGGGTGTGAGTTGGGAATCAATTTATAGAGTATATCCAGCAAAATAATTCCTCGGTATATTTTTTTCATTAAGTATCATCAATTCATTCATCTCATCCTCTTACTAGGAAAATGTTTCTTCTAGAGAAAGAGGATTGACCTCAACAGTAGGAAGGTGAGGAACAATCTTACCTTTACCCCTTTCCTAGTAATATTTTCTATGAGGAGATAATGATGTATTATTTTTGTAAATGCCTATATTCATTTAAATCTATTGATTCTTGTTATGAACACCTCCTTCCATTATTTTGGTGTGTACCTTGTTATGATTTGGTACATCGTCCTCCGACTAATTCCTTGAATTGGTCTCACATTCTATAGAATCTGTGTGGGAATTTTTTATAACATTTACCAATGTATAATGCAAGGTACTAACTCAATAATACAATTTTCATGAATTTATTTTTCTATTCCCTCAAAAGGCCTCTTCATATACTATTCTTATTCCCTAGGAGTTGTTTGGTTAATGGTAATACAAAAGATATCTCAATAAATTTAATTGATGTGTGTTCCTAGTGATGGTACTAGATCATGAGATGGGAATAATTGGGGGGAATAATTCAATAACATTTATTCTTATTAAGAGAAGAATTATTTTTTCTATAGAGGTGGTTTTTGGGGATAAAAATTAACTTAGGTCTTCATTCGAGGGTTTTTCCAATTCCACTTTCAAAACTTTTGGTCTTTTTTTCTGATTTCAAATGCTAGTTTAAAAAATCCCCCAGCATTTCATGTTGGGGTTTCTCACAAACCATCTTTTCCTTTACATCAGCAACTACCATTATGATTTTATACATGTTTCCCAAACATGGGATTGGTAGATTATATATTATCCACTTGGAATACCTATTTTTGAAGATCACCAAGCTATTTCAAACATTTGTACTATATGAAGGGATAATTCCCCCAGACATGAATATTGTTTGTTATTTTTAGATTATTGGTGAAAATATCTGTCACAGACAAGATCTCTTCTATCCCGATATCGATAGGAGTCAGTCGATAACTATTTTTAGCATATCATTGGTCATGGAAATGATCAATTTTTTGAAGATGGACTGAATCCATGACATTTCATGATACCAATTTTGTATTGAATTTCTTGTTAGGTGGTACATAGAAATTTTATGCTTCATGTGCACCCCATCCTCTGATATGAACACTAGATTAAGCATCTGCAACCAGTTGTCAGAATATTTTTCACATGCATAGGAATTCACATTGAAGGGAACCTATCTATCTTTCAGGATATCATTCTTCTTGGAGGAAAACAAGATAAATTTGTAATTTCATCCATTACATTACCTTGAAATTATTTTGATAATCATTATGGTATAATAATTTCTCTCTCATTTGATAAAGTTTTTTAAATTCATTGAGGTGGATTTCATGAACACAAAATTCAAAAAATGCCTTTGTAATGCCTTACTGAGGGGTGGATAAGGGCTTGAAAATTACTTTTATGAAATCATTAGCTAACTACTTTCTCATGTTCATCATGTTATTTGCATCTTTTTTCAGAGGCTCTACTACCTGATTAGATCAATGTGGATGATTTCATTACACTTTTTTATAAGAAAAAATAATAGTAGGGACTTACTCCATTACACTAGAAAGTATGTGGACCAATGGTGGTTTGGGAAATGAATATATTCATTGATATTCTTCTGGTAGAGAAATTATTCACCTATCATTTACAATTCATTCGACATGAAAAGCCTGATTTTCCAAATTTCCTCATTATAGGAGTTATTTATTTCCACTATATTTCTTTGTGGAAAATTCTCTTGACAATGTGAAATATGGATACAAATAAAACAGTCACAGTGAGTTCTATCATATTGAGGACCACTATGGTGTATTAGAGTAAGGGGAAAACCCTCTTGCTCCTTGATCATATGGACATTCAGAGGATTCTATTGACTCTCATTAGGAGATGGGATCTCGAGATCAATCGGATTATAGTCATGATGAATTCCTTCATGGTGATGTGTCTGGATAGGACATTTAGAATTACTAGTACTACTTCTGTAACTTTGTAATGTTAGAGTAAGATATTATGCTGCCATAGATAAGTATTTGAGGGATTCATGAGCTCTATCATTATGTTGATAAGGATCATAAATCCAACATTTGTCTTCATGTATACTTTAGTGTGGATTCTTTTTGGATTCGTTATTACATGAAACATGGATAATTTATTGGAGAAATGGTTTTAATTGGTAGGGTATTTTTACTGGATTTGAGTGGCCATTTGGATAGGACAATTACCTCCTCTTAGACCAGATGTTTTCTCCCAATCCGGTTGTCCATATATTATGGACGATTCTTCTTCAACAAAACCAATGGACTTTAAGAGTTGTGTATCATCTTTCGGGTGACATGATGATGAGAAACCCCATTTATGGGGATGGATATGTATATCCATCCATCTAGAACTACTATTTCTGCTACAATGAAGTCATGGTAGGTTTGTAGGACATGGAATGAACATTTTGTTTATGCTTTTCCAACTATCATGATATGCTTGGTTAATTCAGTTATTTTAATGGGGATATATGCCCAGTCCGTATCTATATAAGGTGTATGTGCATTATACAGTCCTTACATTAATATATGTGGATGCCGATAGTACTTGTGTGTGGGGGAAGAGAGTCGGGTGCACCCCCTATTAGTCACTAGAACTTTTTTAATGGATTATATATGTGATTCCAGATGAAACTGATGGAAGTATTGATGAATATAGGAACTTGTGTGTTCATGTTTGTAGTTTTCCACCCCACATGGTTGTTAAGATTATTTGGGTGATTCCAGATGAGTCTCCTAGTAGTCTTGGTGGGTACAGGCTATTGTATGTTCCTTCTTATAGTAAGATGTCTGTTTTGAATAGTGTGTTTCCTAGGATGCCTTTAGGTGAGTCTATTGGATGGATCAATTAATGTGAACATTTTCATATTCCCACTCACAATTTCCTACTAACATTAATTTTTGGACTTCTTAAGAGGGGAGATGGGTAGGGCCTATTTTATGTTATGTCGCTACCCCCAATGGTCCGTCTTGCATTCCATGTTTTGGGTGACCAAGGTCGGTCGATCAAGGAGAAAACCCTAATAATATTGAGGGATTACTAATTCTTTACATTGGTATTGGGGATTTCAGGAATGGAACCTATAAGAGGAACTATGTTTCTTTAAGATGAGTGCATATGCGGCCTCATGATCAACCTACCAATGATAAGGGAGTGAATAGTTGTCATATTTTTGGAATATTCTCTTGAAATGGTTGAAGATAGTGATACTTTATATCTAATAATGAACTAGTTTTCATCATTGACAAGACAAGCATTAGGTATTGGTGAGTCGGAGGGCCTATCGGGTGGCCGATGTGTTCAGGATGGTACTGTGCTGATGATACTCACCTAAAAGTGAATTATATACCTAGAATTTAAGATAATTGTTTAGTGATGGTGTACATATCTTGTATTAATAATCAATGTGAGATGTATCCATGGAAAGTGTTTGTAATAGATGGAAAGACTATATTTGAGCGATTGGAGTTCTAAGAGAGAGTTCATGAGTATATGAAAAAAAAATACAATAAAACACAATAAAAGAATCATCTCATTTAATTGAGCTCATTAATGATTGATTGTCATGTTTTCTCCCATTAATTTTGAGAGTGAATGGGGTCTTACCGGTGGGTGATAGTATCATATTTTCTAAGGATTCACATTGGGTTCACCATTTTCTGTTTCTGAAGGATATATTCAGGTTCTTTTGATGATTGATTATAGTGGTCTGAGTCTTTGGTAAGCATTGATGTCGATATCACCATTTTTTGTTTTTAATGGAGATATTCATGTTCGTCCGATGGTTGATATTATGGTTTTGTGTTTTATACAATCATTCACATTCAGTTCACTATTTCTAATTATTTCCAATAGAATTTATTAAATGTGGAAACACCAGATGGTTATTTATCCATGAAGTCCTATATTCCAAAGGCTTACACTCATTTTTATGTTTGGAAAATGATACTCTAGAACTCCCATTAGTCAAAATATGGGAGGTGGTGATCATCACACCATTTTTGGGGGAATGTTTTCCCACTTTGAGACTGTCTTATAGATTTAAGATATGTTCATGAATCCTTTATTAAATCCCAAGTATAATACGATTCATCCTTGAATTAAAAATCAATTATTATCATGTATGTATCTTAGAATCATAAATAGGTATATGAAATTCTTTTTCAGTGGATATGTTTATATGTTAGTGAAGATCTACATCTATGGTATCCTCTAATGTTGTGAGTAGAGAATTTTTGGTTACTATTGTGATGATGCTGATTTTCTAACTACATATTGGGGAACTCTAGAGTGTATCATCACCCATAGAGATGGGATTTATTTTTGTATTAGAATCGAACCTATAGATGGGCTTCCAATGTATCCTTGTGAAAGGAATTAGAACCCAAAATTTCTTGTTCTTTGAAATGGGGAACATCATACCTTTTGAGGTGATGTGATAAAGACTAAAGCATGTAATTTAACTTCATGCAACAAGGATGTCCATGTGAAAGGTGCCTAGTGAATATTTGATGTGAGACTTATACCAAAGCGACATATGGAATCTGAAAGTGATTTCAATTTCTATGTTTAATTACACCATACTATAAATGTGGTCTATAGAGAATGGGGGTCATTTAGCATGTTGGGTTTGAACCTCATGGAATATTTATACATAGGGAATTTTGAAGGGAATTAGATCTCATATAGTTTGTTTTTTAGGACCCATGAATATGGATCCCTCAAAAAGTTTGTATCGTAGGATTGTTTGGTACATTGAGAGGATTATGTGGGGGATTATGCATGAGTATGATTCCCATGGATCAGTATTATTGGGTCCTACTTCTGAAGAGGATTCCCATAGATGAGGTGCTGAGGATTATACCATGTCAGAGGTCAATTTGTGATTGGGATCATGTGGATTTCATGACCATCAATATCTTCTATTCCCATATAATTCATTCCTAGTGTGAGAAATAAGAAGAAACTAAACATATTATAAACACCACAATCTTATTTTCCAAAAGGTTGGAAACATGGCCTTGAAGACCCATCCATATGGGGAACTCTAAATGAAGGATAGGGGGATATTCAAAACAAGGTTCTCTCCCAAAACATGTATTCATCTATGGAAGTCTTGTGATTGTGTCTAACTAATGTGTAAACATGAGTCAAGATGATTTATGCTTCAAAGTGAATGAAAAAAGGAAGTGGAAGATCGAGGAAATACCAAGTATCTCCTCCTCTACTGGTCGAAGAGGATGAGCCTATGGGAGATGGGAGGATTTCTAGTGCCTATCCCCTCTCTGATATTCATATAAATGATAGTCAAGTTTTACTACCTATATAAACATGCACCTTTGGGACCGTGGAGGAAAAAAAGTATATCCTCCTGCAAGAATGTCCAGAAGATTACTTTTTAGGAGGGTAACCAAAATTTTGTTCTCTAGTGGAAGAGGGGGATTTAAATCCTTGTAATAATGGAAATGGAAGTGTGATCCTCACCCACCCTGACTATATCCAAGTGCTCCCAGTGTTAGTGATAATTAGGGAAGGATACAGTCCTAGAACTATATGGAACTCCCTACAACTATTTCAGAGTTGAGTTCCTCATGGATGTAAGAATGAAAATCCATATTCACCCTAATAACCCTACCCATTTAGAAGGATATGTGTGGATAACCTATGATCAAAGGAATGAAAATCAAAATGGAAGACACTTTGGTGTCACTCTCTTTTTGGTTTTGTGAATATGGATTCATGGATGGAGGTTTCAAATTAGTCCCATTAGGGAAAGGGTTACAATGAAGGGGAGGCCCTTCCTTGGGTTTCATAGAATAGGGTCTGATCAGATGCTCATGTTGGGTAAAGGATTGGGTGATCCTATAGGTTCTCACGTGGATTGACTATGGGAAACCAAGGGTGGTTTACATAGTTAATCCTGGGAAAATTGAAGGTTCCATGGGTGATGGAAAACCTATGTAAAAACACTTGGGAGATTATTTATTAATGACCCGAAGGGTATCCACAGGTGTTCTCAGAAGTACCCCACACAAGTCCTCGATTAGTGAATGGGAACTCATGCAAGGGTTTTTGAAATAGGGGGAGAGATTCTTCTCACATATGTGTTTTATGTTCTAAACCATGTGATGACTTTATTTCCTCCATCCCCATTTAATTTCCAATTCTTCAACATTCGGATATGTACATATAATATTTTGGAGGACCTAGGAGAATTACTAGAGAGGTTAGGGTGGTAGTAGCTCTTCTAAAAGATTCTTCCATACAAATGAATACACCCAAGGTTTTATATATATAAATATATAAATATATGGGACCCTAGGTGTAGGGGTTATTTATCTTTGGTATTCCACATAGGTGTTCCTTGATTTCTCATGTGTAGGTCAGATGTGTTGGATGATGTGAAGGTACACTTTGCACCAACAGTACTCGATGGTACCTATGAATATGGACTTCGATGGATTTTTGCTTCTTGGAGTTATTCATGTTTCTTCATATAATCCATTTAATATATATCCAATTGACTCCTATTCATCCTTGTGAAGAAACAAAGGTTCAACACAAACATTTTGAGGTTTAATGTGATTATAATTTAAGGTGATTATTGATATTTTTGGGAAATGTTTTATTGTGTTGAGTTATATGTAACCCTTTAGTTTAATGTTAATGATTATCATAATGTAATTATATTTCATTTTGTGAGATGTATGATAAATATTTTGAGATAATGTTTGAGGTTAAAATATTATTTAATGATGTGGTTATTTGTGTCATATTATATATGAGTTATTTATTTATTGAATAATCTATGTTTAAATTTTGATATAGTTTTATAATGTTTTGAAAATTCAAGTATTATTTATACAAATGAAGGATTACTCACTTTGGGAACTGTGTTATCAGGTAATAATTGTATTTATTAAATACTATATTAATACTTATTATGTATTTTATATACCTATTGGTCAATCAAAATTTGATTTAATACATTAGTAATTAAATATTTATACTCATTATTCCAAGTGAAATATGTGACAATGGTGGGAAAAAAATTAAAAGACTCAACCAACGTAAAAAATTAATATATGGATTTGAATAAAATAAATTATGTATTTATCCTTATGTTATTAGTCCGCATGGAAAATTAATTCCTCAACAATTATAAAAGGATCCTTATGGAACAATGTTATCTTGTTGCCTTCCTTTCAACGGAATTGATAGTTTTTTTACAATAGCATGATGTATGGTCTTATAGTAATTTACACACTCATAATCATTCACATTCTTATAACAATTTTTATATATTAATATCTATATTTATTTGGGTTTTAATTTTTCCTCAATGTCCATATTTTCAATTCAAACTAATTTTTTCTTCTTTTTCAACTCAATTACCTGTTTTTTAATATGATCATCATATTTAAATTTCCCTCTTACCAAAAGGATGTTTTATGAACCCTTTTTATGAAGTGTGTTTTCAGAAATGGCATTTTTAAATTTTACATAATAGATTACTAAGATAAATATAAACTTATGATGGTGAAATTAATTGATGTTTAGGATAATGTAACATGTATAGATCTAGAAAACAATATTTTTGATAATTTATAGGTCTGAACATCGATATTAAACAAAAAAATATTATTATTTAAATACGCCTCATATAAATTAGCCATTGAGTTAATGGATTTTAATAGGATTAACTAAATTATAAAATCAATATTTTTTATTCTAGTTTAATAAAATTTATTTATTAATTCTTTGGAAATAAGAACTGAATTTTTAATATAGCGATTTCATGCTTTAAAAAATACATTTTTTCAAAAATAGTTTTTATTCCTCTTTATGAGTAAATAATATAATTAATTACTGACATTTTTGGAAATATTATTTAATTAAAATTACATATTTTTTAAATTAATATATAAAAATTCTCAAAGGATGATATTTTAAGACATTTCTAAAGAGATTTATATTTTAGTGAATAGTGAAAATTACACATATTTACAAAACTATCATTTACATTTATAAAATAAAGTAATTTGAAAATACTATTTGATACTATTGTAACACAAGTATTAATTATTTATATAAATTATAATTAATTACATATGATTCATTATTATAATTTATTATGTTAAAAGTTTATTTTTAGGATTAAATCCCATTTATGTAAAAACTGTTTTCATGTCGTTTTACGCATTTATATTAAAATTTATTTCATCCACTAATAGAAGTCTAATATTGAAAATTTGATTCAAAATTTTTTAAATCATTACATTTTAATTGTTTTTATTAAAAATAGTAACCTTTGTAATTATTTGTGGCCTTTGTAAGGGTAAAATGGGGTATATAGGGTTAAAGCATCGGTAAAAGGCCCAAAAATATCCATAAAACTTATCTTTATTTTATTTTATAAATATATGTCTACCCTTTACATCCTCAATTTTATATTTTCTACATTTATTGCCTTATTAAATTTATTATAACCTTTATATTATTTAATGTAAAGGATAAAAACAATTATATCAATCTCATGCTTGTAATATTTATAATATGTTTTTTATTAGGATAAAACAAATTATGTAAGATTATAAAATAAAATTTAAAATATTTTTTTATCATTGTTTTCATGGTGAATTTTTTAAAATATTATTGATGGTATAATTAACTTAAATTCTTACCTGATGATGAAACCATGCTTGTACAATTAGTTAATAAATAATGAAAATTATTTTATAAACTGTGGATGTGATATTTTTTTTGGTGAGTTATGATGTATCAGATTTTATAGTAAAATATAACATATTATGTATTTTTAATAGTTTATATTCCCTTAAAATTACAATATTTCTTTCATTAAAGTCCAAAAATGTGAATAATCTCTAAAATGACATTAATGTTATATAATGTTAATTAATATTTTAATGAATCACATAAAAGTAAAAAAAATATTAATAAGGATAGGTATATAATCCAATTTTAACCTTATAAGTAAATTTATAAATCTTGACGATGGAAAATTTTATTACCATTTCTAAAGAAAAAAAGGGTAAACAAGGGGTTAAACTAAAGAGACAAGGCCAAAATGACATAAAATATTGTCTAAATAATATTAGACAAGCATATATAGTTATTATAGCATCTTTAATTCCAAAATAATCCAATTTGAAACAAGTTTTCTATAAATGTTACTATATAATATTTTAATGTGTTTTAAAAATTACTAGAGTTCTCATCCCCTCATTTATAAAACAGAAAATCATTTCCTATCATAATGACACATTTTCAGAACAATATATTTTCCAAATAATACTCAATTAACATCCCAACCATACTGTACAAGACCTATAAGTTCTGGTCCTATCAAAAGCCAACCTGCAATGCTTAAGGTGTAAGTCAGTCGTTGTTTTGTGATGAAAAGGTGTAACTCTTAATTTTATGTTTCAATTTCACTTATTCTACCCCATTAAATATTTTTTAACCATTAATATATAATTATAATATTATATAATATTTAATTAAATGTTATAATGACTTTGGTAAAACCCATTTTCATTTGGTTTCCCATAAAATGATGAACAAAATAATCATTTTCACGTACATGTAGATGACCACCTCTATAAAGCATTGTTTCATTTTTGATAAGATCGTTTACGTGATATTTATAATATATTAATATATATATATATGTGTGATAATAATTAATGTTTTATCATTCTATAATGATAATAGTTATCATATATGTTTTTAACATTTCATCATTTGGAAAATGATAATGGCATTCGTGTGTTCATGCAGATTAGCTCTTCCACAATGTAATGTGATTCATTTTTCATGTACTCCATCCATGTATGGTTATCAAATTGTATGTAATGGTGAAATATTACAATTATGAAATTATTATTATTATTAATTTGATCTAACAAATACCTCTATGAAAATTGTCAATATGTATAATTATTTTTGAAACTATGAACAAAATATCCTAAAAAACACACAACGTTAATTTAAATGATAAGGAAATTATATATTTCATTGAAATAATTATAATAATTTTTTTAATTAAAATGGAATAATTCATTAAAATATTATTCTACAATTATATAGTTAAGAAAATTTTATTATATAGTATTTAAACAAGATACTCTATATGTTTAGGCTTGAGTTATCGAGTTTCTTATCTCAATTCCATTACATTGGGTTATATATATTACACATTAATTATATTATGTAAATGATATTTTTTTTTTTTGATTTATGTGTTATTTCCAGTTTTTTTATTTACATTTCCATTCTTATTCATTTCATTAATTAAATATCAATTCAATTATATGATAATTGTAAGGTTTATTCATCTCAAGTTCCCCTACATTGGGAATTATGTTTATGTGATACACATTTATTCAAATGGTAGGTGTATATAATACCCCTATACATGTTATATAACTCATATAGTAATATAAATTAATTTAATAATTCATTTGAATCATTTTTATCCATGAGGTTATAATTTAATAGTTAAAAATGAAAAAGATTCTTATGATACAATAACATCTTATTTTAGAAATTTGTATGTTCAATGTTACGTTGGGAGGCGTCCTAAAATCACATTTTCATGTACCAAAAATATTTTCTTCTTAATTTTTAATGAATTTAGATTAAATTTTTAATTTTTACATCCTCCAATATTGACTAATGAAACATCAATAATGTTGATTATTAGTGATACCAAACATGTATATTATTTTAGATAGGGATTATTTAAATTATGGATCTATGTTTTCTAAAATTCATAAAACAATGTCATTATTTATATTTCAATAATTCCTTATGGTTGTTTTCAGGTATCATTGAAATTAATAACAATGTTTTGAAAATGAAACTTGTTAACATTTTCATAAAATAAATTTTGACTTTTTTACAAAGTGTGAAAGGAATGTGTTATTTTCACATATATAGAATAACCACAATTTTAAAAATTTGGAAATATTTTTTAATTGAATATTATTAGATATTTTACATAGTGATATTCAATGAAATGTTCTTGCTAATATTCAATATGTCATTTTCTTTTGAATGTGATTTTGAATGTGGAAGGTTTATTTTCATCAAGAATGTTTACAGTGATATTATAATGATATTAATATTAATAAATATCCAAAAATATTCATTATACTTATACTAAAATGAGGATATGTTATATTGATACCATAATTATTCTTTATTTGTATTTCTTATTATTTTTAAAAATATTTTCATTGAACTAATTTATTTTCCATGGGTTAATAAAGATAAAAAAGAATAGTGGGTTATTTCAAGGATGTTATGTTTAAAAGTGAGGTATTATAATTTTCTTCTTAATTTTAAGACATGTGGAAATATGTATAGATGATTAATAGAATGTTCTAATATAGACCGTGAATGGTTGGCTCTGTTATAAACAATTTAAAGGTGGTTATGTTTAATACCAAGGATGAGTGGGTCTATTGTAGCCCGAAAATGTAGTTATTAATAAGACATAGTTAATTGGATGAAATTTACTCCACATGGATAATAGATTTTATCACTTATAGGTTAATATTAAAAGATACAGTAATTATCTAGTTATGTGATTTCTTGATTTATTTTTAATGTTCAAATAAACTAAATAGTATTTAAACCCTTTCTATGAGTTATAATGGATACATTATTCATGTGTTGTTTTTACATGGCACCTGATTGTTGAATTATAATAATATAACATTGTGTTAAATATTTATTCCATGTATAATGGTTTATAATATTGGTTTTTGGGGCATGAATTCTCAAATGGTATGATCATTCCCATTGATTATGTCATCATACCCTTATTCTTATCTTATTATCGCAAATGAAATTATATTATTAATTATTTTGTTGACCCATACTAAGAATTAGAGGACACACTTCTTGTTTTTTCATTTCCCAAATCTATAAAGAATAAATTTAAATTAATTGTGTTATAAAGGTTATATTAGCGAATAATTTTATTTGAGATGTCGAGGAATTAATATGGGAGACGAAATATCAAGTATGGAGGAAAATATTATCACTTGAAAAAGTAGTTATTGTTCTGTAAGATATTTTTCAAATTCTATAAAACTGTTAAATATAATGGTCCATTGGTAGGTAATTTATCATATATTTTTGTTTGATTATTTATTTTTTAGATTCCTATTGCTGAGTCATGTTTAAAAGGATCACATCTAGAAATATAAATATTGTTTTTTAGCACTAGATCATGGAGTGAGGGATTGTGGATTAAATATTTGGTATAATATATAGTTTTATATAACATTGTAAATTAATTCATTTTCATTTTGTGGTTAAATTAATTGTTTCATATCTAATCATGGGTTTATATTGTTAGGTCTGATGAAAATTTCAATGTTATAGAGACCTTTTTTGAGGTTTTATGCAAAGAGAATTTAATGTCATTAAAGATATTTCTATGGGATATTTTATTGATTTGATTTTTTTTACCCATATGTTTAAAATGATTTAAATCCATTCTATCAAGTCCTATTTTGAAAATTAAAAGGAGACACTCGAAATAGAGGAAATTGTTTTATTACCACTTTCAAAATTATGATCTTATTAGACTTCATATTAATGTTTTGTGATAAGAAAAACGTAATAATTATAGTATATTATACATTATGAGATATTATTATAACTATGTGAAAACCTAATACCTCCTTTTATGCATCCTGTGAGTAACAATGTCACCATGAGTGTGTTTGTATGGATTACCGTCTCTACAATGTGGTGTAATTTTTTATGAAACAATACATTATTTGTATGGGTAAAATGATGCGTATGATGTATATAAATAATAAATATAACATGGAATTTTTTTTATTTTTATTAATACACGATCCAATTCCATACCATTTAATAATTAAGTGGATAATATCGTTGCTCGTGTGTATGTACGGCCTTCCGTCTCAACAATACGATGAGATTAATTATCCACATTAACCATTAATGAATTACTTTAAATAATATATAATAAATAAGAGTGAAGTATATGAAATAATAATTATACTATATTTATGTATATATATATATATCATTTACTTTCTTCTATTCAATTTAATAAGGAAAAGGAAACAATGTTCATGTGTATGCATGACCTACCGTCTCTATGAACGGTGTATTCCCTCTCATTTTTCTATCAAATATATATATTTCTATTTTTAATATTTATGATATATAAATCATATTTAAAAGTTTGGAAGTAATTAAATCATGATATTAGTAATAATATCAAGAATAACAAATCAAAATACGTATGATATATAAAACCATTATTACCGAAAATATTTCATTAACATGGAGTTGATAATTAAACTGTTAATGTAAAGTCATAAGTGAATCATATATGATATCATAAATATTATTATGGTTCTATTATAAGATAATAATATGTTTAAACCCACTATACAAGAGTGTCAGATATATACTGAAGAAATAAGACCCAAGGTAATGGAATGTTTTACAATCCCATTATTATCCAAGATTGAATATTAATATGTATTTACATGGGTATATTTATCATCCACATCCATGTTTCCAAAATAATTATTCAATAAAATTATATCTATCATACAATAATTTTTTAAAATTTAAATTTTAACCATTGGTGTTTTTTTGTTAAATGGTATGAAAGGAATCTTTTTTCATTTTCAGTACATGGAACTTTCTGACTTTTTAGGAAAAAGTATACAGAGATTATTTCTTAAAATACATGGCATGAACTAATTTTTAAATATTCAAAAGTCATTATTTTCATGAAGCATCATTTACATTTTTTGAAGTTTATTTATATGTAAATTATTTTCTTTTAAAATTTCATAGCATTTTGAGAAAAGAAAAAAATTTCAAAGACGAAAGGATATTCTCCTCAATAATTGTATTCAAGTGTTTTATCAAAATTATTTTCCATATAAGATGATGATTTTTAAATAGGGTTATGTTTCTATTCATATTATTACTGTGATTTGAATGTATTAATGATGGAATGATATTTTATATAGATTATGTTATGATAAAATAATGTTTAATAATTCCATTTTATTTCATGGGGAATGATATGATGTATGATTTATGTTTTTGTTGAACATGTAAGAATGATTTAATAATGAGATGTCCAGGACATATATCTATCTTCAATTAATTGGAAAAATATTTTTATCTCATGTGAGTGGCATGACTGCAATGAAAAGGAAATCTATTTCAGTAATATAGAGCTGGAATGACAAGTAAATATGGTTCTGTAATACATGGATGGAACGACATATAATTCGTGTTACATAATGGACATTGTCTAATATTATAGTTTTGGTAGCAATATCCTTTCTTCTAATGAAATCATAGTATGTGATTATTTTATTTCCATGATTCGATGTTTTATGTCAAATCTATTTTATCATGTTTTGTGTACATTTATCATTTTTTCCTTATGAACTTCTATGATTTATTTCAAGACTCGCAATTTTTAAATTCAAAATTTATTATCGTGTTTTTAAATTCTTATGTTTAGGTTTTGTTTTTTTTTGTTCTTCATGATTATTCTTACAAAGCTTTTTAGCTCACCATTTTTATGTTTTATTTTATACATGATATAATGAAAGGTTTTAGAAATGAATACAAAGAGGGTGATCTGTTTGAGGGACATTGATAATATTTTACTAAGTTTGATTGTTATATTATAATTTTCCAAAGACGCTAAACTAATATGGTCATTGGGGGTATATTATTGTAATGTATTAAGTATTGTGATAAAGAAAATTTAATATCCATGTATGTCATGCATGGGTCGTTAGACGGTGGGTGACTCATCATGTCAACAACCGAAGCAAGGGACGTGGTGCATCATTCCCAAAATCTAAATAGTGGTAATGGTGTGAGACACCATGCTCAACACCTGATGTAAAATATGGTGAATCATCCTTCTCAATAATTTCTTCAAACATCCTTCTACATCCAATATATATCAAAATCATCATATTATAATAAACAAATAGATCAACTCCTTACCATTATAATCTAAAATTCCATTATTCATGTGTTTTAATAATTTATATATTCAAGTCAATAAGAATGATTTTATTATAATAAACATACCATAATTTAATATGTAATAAATTGGTCCATTTAATTCATTTAGGAATGTAAAAACATCATGAAGCAATCCATTCAAATTATAAAAGTCATTTAATTATGAATTTAATGGAAATTTGATTACAAGGTTGAAAATGAAATTAAGAGGCGCTATTATCAATAGGAAAATTACTTATAAGGTGAAATTATATTTATAAGTAATTCCAATCACTTATAAGGTGATTTTACTTCAAAAAAATTAATTATAAGTGAGAAATTCTATTTTAAATTTAATATGAATGCATAGAAGGCAATACATTAAATTAATAAATTAATTATTATGGTAAAATTCAATCCAAAACACTTATAGGGTGTCCATGGTTGAAGATATAATACTCTAATTACTAAAGAATGATCAAAAAGAGTATAATAAGGTGCGAATATCAATTTAGAATGAAGAAAACCATTTTAAGCAACACACTACAAAGGAAGGTGTGTGGAAAAATGATGTTGCTATGAAAATAACATTCTTTTTAATGAAAAAACATGACTAAATACCTTGTGGTTATTGATAAATCCTCATCCAATTTTGGAATCAGATTCAAAGCAGTTTGAATGAAATATAAAAAATGGTCCAACTCCCAAAAATAATGTGAAATTTATTGAAGAAAAATAGCATAATGGATTTGAAGATAAACATAGAATGAAGAGGAATGTATTTTAGACCGTGTTCTATCCAATGATTCTAAACGATCATGATTCAGTGTCTAGGTTAGAGAGATATAAAAATACCTATTAGATCCTTAGGAAGTTCAATGAGAGTTTAAATGGAGATCCACCCACTACAATGGTAAGAGAATGAAAAAATAGGGTTTTAAGAATCATTAAGTGTATTTTACATATTTTACCATAAAAAATAGGTTCAAATAGTTTTTTTGAATGATTTGGACAAACCATGTGTAAAATGTGCTTAGCCCACTGCTAAATGAGAGACCCTACATGAGTAATGCACACATTTTTTATAACCATGCAATAAATGTGTGAAATCTTAATTTACGACCTCTATAGTTTTTTAAACGGTATTTCACATATGTTTGAATTGTTGTAGACAAATCATGAAACCATCTTCTTCCCAAATAGTCCATACACATTACCCAATAGGGTTAGTACTAACTGTGCGGTAACCATGCTGCGTACCCATTTTACACATTTTTTAGAAAACCGAGCTCTGAATGATCCCTAAAAACTCTTAGAACATTCATTAAGCTATATATCACATTTTAAAGTAATAAAAACAAAATATTATTGAATAAAAAACATCTTACCATCATAAAAATACACTTCATTAGAAATACCATGCAATTTTGAATGTACACAGGCTTGAAATCACAATGCCAACGTGAGAAATGGGTGAACTTATCAATCTAACCTAGACTGGGGAAAAATACAGGCAAACCCATGGGAACTTGTATTCTTTATAATTTTTATAAATTTTTATTTAATAAAATTATTTAATAGATATTTTGAAGGATATTTATTATATTTAAATGATAATTTTGAGTAATTAAATACAAATATATATATTTAAAATTAAATCATGGATACATTTTAAATAAAAATCGATGGTGTGTTGGTACTTAAAAATGGTAAGGAATGGTAGTACATTGATGTAGTTCTTGGGGGAAGGATGTGGGTGATGATGGGGGGACTGGGAAAAATCAATGGAATGTAAGATAAAAGTGATGATAAGGTATGGTGGAGGTCTTTTAGGTCTAGATTAGGTTGGGAAATTGACATGTGATGAGAGAGAGGTGATGTTGGGATGTGGATGAAGGGATGCAGTGAGAAAATTTAATTTAAGGATATGGATGGATGGAGATTATGTCAATTAAAATCAGTGGGGGGATTGTAGGGTGGAAAGGCTATCAAAGATTCATGTGAATGATTTCATGGTTCCAAGGCTATTGAGAATATGATGGGAGGGATACATAACTATGGAAAATAATTATCACTAGAATGCACGCATGATGTTTTTTTAATTTAATCAAAAAATCAACATGCTAACCCATATAGACATGGGTTAACCCACATGGGTTTTATTTTAGTGTGTAATTTCTACAGATGTATATATTTAATAGTCTTTTATTATGAAACTCTCTCCACCCATAACACATCTGAGTCCTACTAAAATCGTGGCCTCAAAACCTATTTCACATTGATACTTTGTTTAATTGAAGATGAATACTTGAATGACTTTTAGATCATGGTTGTATATTTTTCATCTTACTAAAAGGTGGTTTTAATGTTAATGTGCATATGGAGATACACATGACAATTATATGTATAATGAAATGATTTATTTTCATAGATAAGATGAAATATGGAGTTGTGTATGGATATTTACATGGTTTATATAAATTTAATGGTAAAATTTAAGTGATTAAAATTATTCTTGGGTTGGATATACTGATATGGATATCCTACATGGAGTCTCACATTGTGAATAATTTCCTAATATTATCTCAATGGGAGAAAATCGTTGAAATTTACATTTTTTGGAATACATGATCAGATATATATATATATATATATGTTTATTTATAGAGATGGAATAATAATAATAAATTATAGGGAATATTATATCTGAATAAAATAATTTAAATAAGTTTAATTTTCCTTTGGGTGAATCAGTAGATGTGATGATGTAGTTTTTGAATGTTTGGAAAAAAATGATTAATCATTATTGATGAAAAATGATTTGACTTGAATTTAATGGGAATTAATGTTTTTATTTATGTATATTCTTTCATATTAGGGTTTTCGAGAATGTTAGAAGTCATTTTTAGGATTATAGAATTAATTATAGGTAAATATGTGTTCTGTAAAAGATTAAACAAGAGTCTCTAAGGTGAAAATGCGATTAGATTTTGTTAATCACTTTCATTATGATATTGAACAAAAAAATCCTGAGTTTTTCGAAATTAACATAAGGAATAATAGAGTATAAAAGGATTTAAAAGGTGTAATGGAATTATTCATAATAATATTTCATTTTTTTAATGTTAAATGAGATAAATTAGATTGTATGTAGCGCTACTAGAGATTAATTCAAGTGGTACCTAGCTTATATTTGGTGCACAAGTAAACTACACAATACAAGATTATTTTTTATAAAATTAATGCTATATTAACATTTTTTTCTATGGGATATGTATGAATGAATAAATTTTTGTAAGATATTAAACCCAAATGTGAAAATATCAAATGTGATTAAATAAAAACATAACATTACACATGTGAATAAATCTATTTAAAAATGTATAATTTTAGTGTTGTTTTCACACAAAAGAAAATATACTAGGAATTAAATCATATGTTCAGGGATAATAGTCATCACAATATAATTTTTTGATGTGCACGATGGAAACTATGATGCATCTGATGACCCCACTCCCAAATAAATACTACACACTATCCTTATACATCAAAGAATGAAACTCTTTTCTAGATGAAATCAATGATTTTATTCATGGAGTAAAACAAATCCATACCTATAATTTGATCTTATGGTTATATATATAGTAAGATGATAACCCCTAAAGAATGATGTTTCCCCACTGTTAGAACACAACCCATGTACACATAAATCAATCTAGATTGACCTAAAACTTGTGTACATACCCTCAGAGGCACTGGAAACATATCCATATAAAATCCCAAGATAGAGAATAATGTGAGAAAAAAATGTAATGAAAAGATATAGAATAAAAAACTTGAAAACTAATCTAAAAGATAAGATGTTGGTATCTAGAATGATATCTTAGACATATGGAACTATTATCTACATTGCATGAAACTATCCACATACTAATACTTTGTCTGACAAACCCAACATACATCTTTCCTAATGAACACAATCAACATATATCTTTATGGATAAGTGATGTTATTGGGTTTTTAAAAAACCACTCCATTATCATCCCATATTATGTCTCGTTTAACAAATCAATAGGGGAGATTGATTTTCTAAAATATTAATAGATATTATACCACCCTCCTTAACATATGTTAGTTCTAATAATTACATTAGAAAATATGAAAAGTAAATATAAAAACACATAGGAATGAGTTTGAACATAGAGATTTACAGTGTTTCGGGAAACTAAAATCCCCTAGTTTACTAAACCAACACACAAATTATGGCCTCCAACATTTTTTATACATAACATTAAATAGTTCTTTATAAAAGAGGATCTTTTATAGGTTATTGTCTTAGAAATAACATACATAATAAATGAAAACATAAAACATTATTCAATTCCAATTCAATGTATTTATTAAGTTTCTTCATATGTTAATTTATTATATCTCATAACATTGGGACATACATCAAAGGAAATGGTGAGAAAAGGTACCAACAAGGTTAACCAAGGGAAACTATTTACTTTTGATCTCGTGGAATATCAATAACAACATAAAGAAAAACCTAAAAATATGAGAAAGGTAAAAGGTGGAATATCATAAACTGACATGAATAATGACATGGAAATGTGGATACATCATTTAATCGTGTTATTCATAAAAATATCTTCGAGGTTTATCACCAATGTGTCATAATAATTTCCATGGTTATTCACAATGGTATCGTAAAACATGTCATCTCAAGAGATTAAAATTTTTACCCAAAGAAATGGTGAACTATCAGGGTACATCCTTCATATGTCATAATTAATTTGAGACACAATATCATAATAAATAATTTTATAAGTAAACTATTGATAATAAAAGGAATGGGTTTCATTTCAAAATCATAGTGGTTTAGAATATACATAAAAACAATATCCTTTATTCATTTTAATCCCATAGAAAAAGAAAAAGGTAATCACATATATTAATACCATAATTAAATAGATAAAATTTTCAAATATGTTAATATCCATGGGGAATAAAGATGTTTGGGTATTTAAAAAATAGAATAAAACAATTTCTTGTTAAAAAGAGTGAAATTTTGTGATGAGAATCCAAAAACACAACGGGTATGAAACATGATTTTAGAAAACCTTAGAAAATGGGAAAATTGTCTCCCATTTATAAAAGACTATCAATAAAGTAAATTGATTTAAAAATGGACGAAATAACATATTATTTAAATTTTAAATACATACCATATAAAAATAGTACTTGAACGGAATGTGAAGTTGGTATTTCCCTTACATTGAGGAGTTACTCCTAAAAATTGTTGATCAGGACCATGGGTGAATGGGGACACCTTGGGAGGATGACTTAGGAGGTAATACTATTAGATATCTTTAGTGGTGGAATTTTTATTGAATGTAAACAAGGGAATGGATGGGTATTTATATAAAAATTGAGAGAATTGTTTATTAATTTCTTAGAACACCTCAATAGTAGAATTTCTTAAACCATGGGATTTCCCATGGTATTAGACACTTGGTATACCTATTAATTTATTATAATCCAAAATATTCAACCAGATTTTGATATTACACATTACATTCTTATGAAATAGTTATGTTTCTATTAAACATACCAAAAACTCAAAACTGTATCTTTACAATTCACTGAAATTTTATCTTTTTCAAAAAAATCCTAAAAATTTACCATCACAATTTTTAAACATGTTGAATTCAAAATTTAAATTCTTTTTTGGAAAATAATTTTATATAAATGAAAAATGTTTAATTAAAACCACTATTCACTCAAAAAGTGCTTATTCTAAACTTTTAATTATTTTATAACTCATTGATAAATTAAATAATGTCCCATAAAATTAACCTATAATCATAATACAAAAAAATACTAACTTCTGATTCTATTTTATGAAATGTAATTTTCTTTTAAATCATTATATTAATTATAAATTTGTAAATAAACATTTATGTTTTATAAAAATAAAAATACATGACTACTAATTTATAAAACATTTATTTAATTATAATATTATTTAAATATATTAAACTACCCTTTTAAATGGTTCATATATTTTATTTATACTTTCTTAGTTGTGGTTACAATTCAATTTTTCATATTATAATTAATAATGGTAACATTACTATTCCAAATGTTCATGGTATCATAAAAAAATAGTGTTTTTTCTATTACGTTCTAAATATCATTCCTATCACTTCCATGAATGTACTTTTTTTTAAATTCTATTCATATAAGTCAATAAATTATTTTTAATGCTAACCCTAAAAGTGTGATGAGAAGTCGGATACAATGATCGTTCAAATGTCCAATAATTATTTATATCTGATTCAAGAATAAAAATGATTCTAATTACCTCAATTAGATTAAAATATGTTTACTTTATATATTGTGACAATAATATTCAACATAAATTATAATAATAATTTAAATGAAAAACACAGTTTTTAACTAGAATGTGGCATTTTTCTGTATTTATAAAAAATGATACTTTTTAGAAGAATACTAAAATTTCCACAAAAATTAAATTTTACAATTTAAATTCAAAAATAATTCTTATGATTCAACAATAATTCTTTAATTAGGTGAAATTTAAAATTTAACATTAACAATAATTTGTTATTAAAAATAACAGATAAAAAATGAATAGGGAAAATGTATAGTGAAATTTTAGACATTAGAAAAAACTATTTTATCATTTAATTTCAAAAAGGGGTGTTTTAATCATACTATTTAATTAAAATAACCATTATTCATAAGACCTTAAAATATTATAATAATTATTTCATTTACAATGTATAATACGAGTTAAAAAATCAATTTATCACATTTATGTCAATGAAACATATATTTTTTAAGCCAAACCATTCTTAACAATGTATATCCCATTGTTGTTCATAGTTTCACTAAACCAAATTTATTCCTGAAGTTTGATTTTCTTAAGATATTATAAGTAATTATATTTTCTTATATTTTAAAACATAATAAAAATTTATTGGGAGGAAATATATCCATAAAAAACATGTACATTTTTCAGGATTTTACATACTTCCCACCGTAATTAAACTGCATCATTGAAATTTTCACATATTAAATTTTATTTACTATTAGTAATCTTATAATTAAAAAATAATTTTAGGGTTTAAAATATCATGCTTAAAAAATATTATTCTTTTACAATAATTATAATTATCTAAGTACTTTATTATGGTTCATAAAAAGACTGTGATTAACTAAAAATATCTATTGTGAGTGAAAAACCAGGTGTGAAGCAAGGCTCATAATATGAAGAATTATTTATTTTTGGAATAATGTTATAATATAATAAAATGTTTAGTTTTAGTAAAGGTATAATGAAATATCTTTTCACTTATTTATATACCTCATGGATATTAATAATTTGATTATAGTGGTTTAGGAATTAAATATTCATACTCATTATTTGGAGTAAAATATGACATAAAGGTGGATGTTGATTGAAACAAACCACCGAAGGAAGAAATTTCATATATGAATTTGAATAAAATAAAGAAATAATTTATTATTATTTTAATATTCATTATGGTAGATTAATTATTCATCTATATGAAAAGGATAATGAAAAAAATATTATCCTACTACCTTCATATATGATGAAGTGATATTATTTTTCACACATACCAAATTCTTGGTTTTGAGTTAATTAAGTTTCTAATGATCACTCAGATTATTGGGATCCATGATCACTATCACTCTCCATTATTATTTAGAAATTAATTATCCTTAAAGTCTATAATTTAACATCCCACTAATTTTCTCTTACTCATAATCATAATTATATGTTATTCAAGTTGTTATTTATAAATTCATTTCCCTCACATCAAAATGATTTTTTAGTAACCATTATTATGTAATGGGTTTTCAAAATATATATTTTTAAATTTAAAACCATTAAATACTAATCTTAATATAAGATTGTGGCTATACATTTTATGAAAGGGGGTATAGAATGTAACACCCTAATATTTAAGAAATCATTATGTTCTCTAATTTATATGATTCACAAAAATGATATTAAATGAACCCAAAAATATTTTTATTTAAATAGAAATGTTATAACCCAGCTATTAAATTAGTGGATATGAAAAAGAGCAAATCTATAATATTTAGATCTATATAAATTTTCAACTCAATATAAATTTATTTATTATTTTTTGGAAATAACCCCATAATTGTTAGTAAAGTGATTCCATTCTTCAAATATATTATTCATTAAAAAATGGGTTTTATTAATTTTTTTGAGGTAATATGATAATTACATTTTTAAATTTATAAATATTCTTTTTTCAAAAGAAAATAATTTTTTAAATAATGATATCAATATTCTTTAGGATTATATTTTGGATCTTTCTTGAAAATATTTATTTTTCAAGGAAATGTGAAAAGGATTTTTTTTAAAAAAATTATAATTTATATTCATTAAATAAAGTAATTTAAAAGTACTATTTGATATTAAAGTAATACAACAATAATTTAATTATGAATAAACTAATTAATTACATATGAAATATAAGTATATTTTATTATAGAAAAATGTTCATTTTAGGCTTAAAAATGATTAAAAAACTATTTTCATTGTGTTTTACACAATAATATTAAAATATATTTCTTCCACCTTTAAAATTGAATATAAAAAGATTTATTCTATTTTTGGAATCATGAATTTCAGATTTGGTAAATTGGTCCCTTTTATTTTGGGTAATTCTGAATAGTAACTAGATTAAATATTTTTCTCCTCACTAAGGGTAAAATGGATAAAATAGGTTATAACTAAATTATATTGAATAAAAATCTCATTTAAACTTGTTTTTATTTTATTTAATACTTTATTTTTTACCATTACTATCAATGATTAAAAATATTAAGCATCTTATTTCCATACTATTTTTATTATGTCATTTATATTATTTTCTGTAAGGGATGATGTCATAAATATCCCTCGATTGATTTTAATATGTTGGATTTTTGTTTATTGGGATAAATATAAATTATGTTGCGCTATAAATTTATATTTGAAATATGAATTATTTTTTATCATGTATTTTATTTTTATATTTTATTTATGAAATAATTATCTTAAATGTTTATGAAATTTTAACATGGTGACTGTACAAGTAGAAAAAAATCAATTAAATTACATTAACATTAATAAAAAGAAAATTTATTTTGTAGTATTATAGTGTCCCAAGAATATTTTATAAAAATATAAAATATTAGGTATTTTTTAATAGATAATATTAAAATTACATTACTACTCTGATGTCATTAAGGTCAATATATGTGAATATACCTAAAGATGACAATAATGGTTTATTATGTGAAATAATATTTTAATAAATTTTTTAAAAATAATGAAAATATTAAAATAGGAGATTTTTAGTGGTAAATGAAATAAATTATAATCCAAATAACCTTTATGAACCAATTTTTAATTTATAGGTTAATGTACATCCTTTAGTGATTTAAAAATGTGTTACTGTGATTAATGAAATAAAAGGTTTACAAGAGTTCCCCTCTCCACACATATGAAATGGAACCTCATCTCCAGTCTTCATCAGACTATTTGAGAAATATATATTCACATGTACCATAAAAAATACTACAAAAACCATTCGCTCCATGACTAAAATGATATTTTATTTTTTTAATGTAAAATATTGAAGGCTTAAGGTGTAAGACGAAGGTGGTTTTTTGAAGAGGATGATTAACTCTTAATCATGAATTTTCATTTTTCATTGTATAATTCCACCAAAAAATATTCTTAAACACTTATGATATAGTAAAATAAATATTAAATGAATACATAAGTTTTTTTATGACTATTTTAAAACATTTTCCTCTCATTTTCTATCAAATAGAGAATGAAAACATTGATCATCTGTACGTGTGGACCACAACCTCCACAAATAAATGTGTTTCATTTTCCATCACAAACACTCATGGATAATTATAATAACATATTTCATATATTTATTTAATGATAATTGTAACATTATATTATTCTAGAATGGTAATATATAATCTATTTTCTTAACTTTTTATCTATGGGAAAATGATAACGGCCTTCGTTCATTCTTTTAAATTACCACCACCACGAGGTGATGTAATTTTTATTATTTTACATCATTCATGCATGGTTATAATATTTTATTTAATGAATAAAAAAAATATAATTATGGTATTATTATTATTGATATGAGGTAACAATTTCCAATTTCACCATAGTCAACGTATCAGAGTATTTTTGCAACAATGAGTCAAATATATTAACAAATCAATGTTCATTAATAATTTATGTTATTAAATATATAATTAAAATAAATAAATTAAATTTTTAATAAATTCTGAATAAACCTGTAAACTTTTATTAAATGGTAAATATTTAATATACTTTTATTATTCATTGGTTAAAGAATGTATATAAGAAGTTAGGACTCAAGGTAAAGGTTTTATTAAATCAATTTAAATTAATTGGTTTATATAAATTATTAATTAATTATTTATAGAAATTTATGTGTTAAATGAACTTTTCTTAATTTGAATTTTTTTCTACTTGTTTTATGTGTGTTTACTATTATTGGTCATAATCACCACATTGATTAATTCTAAATTCAATGATATTATCTTTGTAAGTGTTATGCATTTAAAATCATTATTTTTTGGGACTTATGTTCATTATTTTCTCCTATATTCATATATGACGTATATAGAGTACCCTATGAAGATTTATATAATATATATCCTCATATTTATTGGATTTAGTGTTCCATTTGAGGTCATTTCTTTCATCGACTTAAGATTAAAAATGTTACCAAAATGGAATGGATTTTTATAATACATTTTCCTCTAATTTCATGATTTTATATGTTCTACATATTTTGGGAGGGATAAATCAACTTATATTCCTAAACCAAATAAATGTTTTTCATATATTTTATGGAATTTGGTTTACATGTTTTATTTCTATTTCTTACCTTATTGATAAAATAAATATTAATAATGATTTTTAAGTGATACCAATCTTGTATTCATTTTAGTTCTAGAATATATTTCTTCCTAATCCATGTTTTCTAATTTGTTTTAAAGAATTTTATTTTTTACACTTCAATGATTTAATATGGTCATTTACAGTCATTTTATACTTTATTTTAAAGGTTAGTAATAAATAATTATTTAACATTATTCCTAGGACACATTTTGACTTTTTATTTCCATTGTGTTAAAATCATGTTCCATTTTAACATATAAAAATTACCCACCTCTTGTAATGTTATTAATATTTTTTCTTTTAATATTCCATTATATGTCCCTAAGGGAATTTTTTACTAATTTTATTCCTAATATCCATGAAATATTTATTTTTTAATGAATTCTTTAAATTATAAAGGGTATATTCCCAAAAATTATTTTAATGATATTTTAAATGTATTTTTCTTAATCTTTGACAATAACTTTGGATTTTACATATGATCCACTAGGGGTAATTTGTAATTATTTGATACTTATTCCTTCTATAAATGGATTAATTTTTTTTAAATATATTTTCTTGGAACTTGTTTCTTTTCCATTGGTTAATTAAGATAAAAAGGAATGATGGTTTTTTTCAAGGATTTTATATTAAAAATTGAATGTGTCTAAATTATATATTTATTATATGATATGTGGACATATATAGAGAGGATTCGTGGGTAGTTTCATCATCCTCCAAGGATTTAATGTTATATTATAAACCAAATATGGGTAGTGACATTATAATCCAAGGATTAATTGGTCAGTAATAACCCTATAATACATCAGGTAATGCGACATAGTGAACTCGATGGATTGCAGTATTAAGAGATGAGTTATTTTAATGATTTTTTGTCAATATTAAGAGATGTTGGAATTATCTAGTCAGGTGATTTAATAATTAATGATTAATATTCCAACATTCCTACATAGTATTTCGATGATTGTAATGAGTTCCAATGATTCCTTTTCTCAATGATTATTTTCACATGGGTCATTATCATTTACCTATAGAAATCTTTAATTATGATAAATTCTTATTCCATGTATCATGATTTGTGATCCATGTTTTATGGTTAGAAATTATCTTATGATAATCTCAGGAACATTTATTATTTCATCAAACCATTATAATCATATCATGATCACCAGCGACACTATATTGTTATTTCTTATGTTTACCCTTATTGATAATTTTTTCTCAATATTCTTATGTTATATATTTCATCATGTATTGTTGAATAATGTTAAATCAAATATTTTTCGAAATATTATATGTGTGAATAATTTAATGGGGTATGTTCAATAAATGATGTGGAATAATACTATCTAGATGTATTGATAATCAATCACATTAACACATGGGTATTTTTATGTTAGTGTTTATATTAATTATATAAAAAACTAAATATAAAAGGTCCTTGGATAAGTCATGGATCATATATTTATATTTCGTTTTTTATTTTTTTATGACAAAAATTGGGGTGTGTTTATGAGTATCAAATTAATAAATGTAAATATTATATATTTATAGATAGATACAGGTGTGTGGGTTCAGGGATTCTATATTATAAGGGGTCCCTGATGATTTTATAAGTTGTAGGGTGTATCCATTATTTATTAAATGGAATGCTATTTTTTCACAGTATTTTATTAAAAGATACTTGAGTCTTGGGGACAGGTCCATATCACATTTTTTTATTAATTTTTACCCATGTATGTTAAGAATAGAAATAAGGAATGAGATAATATGTTTTTATAAAGCTGATAGAGATTCCTTTTAAGATGATAGGGATAAGATTATGAATTTTCATAATTATTGAAATTTACTTCCTTTCACTTCCCATATAATTACATATATCTTCTATGAAGACGTATCCTCTTCTAAAAAAACATTGTACATTAGTTAGCTTCTGTAAATTAAAATTTAAAAACCGATGAGTATTTGAGATATATATTTAATAACCTCATGGTGAATTCCAAACATTGAAATTTGGGGAGAAGAATATTGAGTATAGAAAGAAAAACATTATAGTTTAGGGATATATATTAAGGCTTAATTAGATGAAATATATTCTAAAATAAAATTTATAATTAAAAAATTATAAAAACTTGATTACCTAGAGGGATATTAAAACTACAAATAAACTATTATGGAAACATTACCCCAATTATAAGTTTTTTCTCACACTAAAACATTTTTCTGGAAATTCATATAGTATAAAAATAATAATAAAATTTTAATAATTAAGGATATGGTCATATTATGAAATATAGATATAATACCTTCTCAAAAAACTAAAATCCCTGATATAAAAACCATACCAATCACTCTTGGAAGAGAAATTAATTCTTAGACAACATCCTACCATTGATTAACAAAATGACAATAAGAAAAAATCCTAGAACCAAAAAATGGATGATTTACTCATTTTTAAGTGAATTTTGTGGGATGAATTATCACTAAGATAAAATAGATGTTAAAAAGATTTAAATCTCAAGAGGATAATTATAAATAACAAATGGATCAACAAACATATGATAATTCTGAAATTTATTCAATAATTCATAATGTTGAGCATAAAATTTGTCAATTAACAAGAGAAATGACTTCTGTATATTGACATAAGATTCCCAATACACCTATAATTTTTCATAAAGAAACATTAATCGATGTGGTGACTATATGTGGATTCAAAACCTATGAAGATTTTAGAAATTACCTCAGGAATGCTCCAATTAAGAATTTGGAAAACTTTTAACACTATTTGGAGGTGTTGAAGAAACTACTAAAATAGTGATAAATAATTATATTACACAAAAAATGATGAAAAAAATCTACAATATTGAAAATGAAAAAAAAATAAGGGAATATTTTTATAACAATATAGTTAAATTAATTCTGTTACTGATAATTTTTCTCCATTTATATATTTCCCTCAAAAGTTGAATCCTAAAAATTAGAAACCATAATTTCTCAAAATCATTTTAATTTTATGTAAGATACAAGTTAAAAAATCATTCATTCACTATTTAATTTAGATTCTTTAATATATAAAATATCCCAACATGGATATATCAAATATGAATAAAATAGAGGAATTTTCTACATAAGGCCACACTGAAGGTCGAAACACTACTCTTTAATATAAAATACCATGAAAACATAAATATTAATAGATTTTGATTTAATTATGAAAACCTTGGAGAATATTGTTCGATTATATAGTAATTTAAAAAAATTATAGAAAAAATATATTTCCTTTTCCACTATTTTAATAGATGGTATTAGGATAATTATAACTCAGCCCTATGGTTATACAAATAGTTGACTGATCATTCACACACCCTACTGGAATAGTAGGTGTCCTGCTTATAGGGGTTGATAAAAAGATCCCAAAAAATGAATTTATAGTTGTAGATATGGGTGTGATAAAGAATAAACTATCATTATTTATAGTCTCTTTTATAAATGGGGTGTAATAAATTTGGGAAATTTTGGCTTCATTTTAACGTTTAGTGCAAAAGAAGAGGAGTTTCATGTTTTTCAAAATAAAAAAGAACCTAATTTTAAATAAAATTATTATAAATATGATATGTTAGAAGTTAAGGACTAATTAAATCATTAGGTAGAAATTTTAAATCAATACTTATCTGATAAAAATCATGTGGATTATGAGAATGTTATTACCAATATTTTCAGTGTATTAAAACTGAATATCCATATTGTTTTTTATATTTTTGTAGAATGTATTTTCTTTATATAGAGAGTTTTTATGCAGTTTAATTTTTAATTTTTGAGTATACGAAATTTATAAGAGATATTAATATTGACATGTATATTTTAAATAATTTTTGAGAAATATTTGATACATCTAAGGAGAGATTATTACAGCATTCTGATGAATTTTATAAGAAAATCATCCTAAATTTAAATCTAGAACATGAATGTTTCAAGTTGTCCACATTTAAAAATACGAAGGAGAAATAATCTTATGATATTGAAGTTAAAATATATTGAATTATCATATTTAAATTTTTATTAAATTTAAAGATCATGGATCCCCTAGGAAAATGTTTCGGTAAACCCATGAAGATAAATAAGAACTATAACTTAAACTTATACATTCCCACTTTAAATATTCATTTTTTAGGTTAAAAACTAACTAACAAACATTATTTCTACTAAAATGTATAAAATAAAAGAGTAAAGTTTTTAATATGTATTTATAAAGTAAAATATTTCCAGTGTATAAACTATTAATGATATCAAAGGGATTATTACTTCATTAATTATATATAGGATTCATATAGAACCATATCATAAAAATGGTGTTTAAGTCAAAGGATACTAAATAAAAACATTAAAAAAGATATTAATGTATAATTTACCAATATTTCAGTTGTATGAAACATTTTATCTTTTTATGATTGTTCTTGGACCCTTCTAGTCTATGTATCAAGAATTAATGAAGGCTTTGTTGTTATTAAAAATGAGAATAAATATAAAATTAAATTTATCAAAATTGACAAAAAAATGAGACATTTATTTTTAATATAAAATGGATTATTCATCTATAAAATAAATATTTTCAATGAAATATTTATTTAAGATACATTAGAGGCTATTTTGAAATGATTTTTTTTAGTTTTTTGGATTGTAATTATTGGTAAAGCTATATTCATGTAGACATATAATATATGAAACAAATCAATTTTAGATGATCATTTATAAAGTTTTATGACCGGATAAATGAATTTGTACTATGTGGTGTGTTGTATCACATTTAAAAATCATCATGAAAGTGTCTTATGATATGATTGATAGAGTCATACATGTATTTAGGGGGTATTTCTACATTGATTAAAGTAGTTTTGAGAGAATTTTGTATAACCTAGTACATGTTTTAGAGATATTCCTATACACCAATATTTTTGTAAGTAGGTATAAATTTAAGAACATGGTTTTAAATAGAATTGGGTTTGGACATAATGATTCTAGCAAGAAAAAAATGTTTGATGATGCTATGAACTAGGTCATTCATTTGTTTCCCCCTAATATGAATGTCTAAGGTTTCACTTGTTGCTTAGTTCATGATGAATCTTATGGAACATTCAAAAATATTTCCCTATATAATTATACCTATTTTGTCACAAATATATTAATAAAAAACATTCTTTTTTGATGTAAAAATGTATTCAATCATTAAATATTCTTAAAGGGAAACACACAAATTAAACCATTATCGATGCACCAGATTAAAAATATCCTTTTGAAATCATGTGTGATTCAAGTGATGTGGAAGTTAGAGTTGTGGTCTGTTAATGGAATGATAAGAGAATGTATTTGATATACATTTATAATAGGTCAAAAGCTAATTCTCATAGAAACTACACTAATGAGAAAAAGGATTTTATGGAGGTATTTTTTTCTCTAGAAAAACAATAGTAGTATTTTAGAGGAATGAAATCCATAAAATTCACTGATAATTCTTCCATAAATTACCTTATTTAAAAAATATGTTAAACTGAGACTTATTATATGAATAAATTTGATTTTAGTTTTTATATTTGGATACCAATGATAAAAATGAAGCTCAAAAAATACAGATTGATAATTTATCGAGACTAATAGTACCCAATATATTGATCTTAGACAGATAACTTCTACCACACTTGATGAAATAAATACATTCTATGAATGTTAATAAAACATTTTTATATTCTTATTTTAAAAATTTCTGTATTTATAGAGCCATTATTTAACATTTTACATCGAAAAAAAAAATTATGGAATGATAATACCATTTTTGGGATGAAACATTTTTGTTAAGGAGGGGTGATAACTATATTGTTATGATGTTTTCCATTGATTAAGACACACTTCCCATCATTTATTTTTTTAATTCATTACAATGAGTTATACGTCATAGAGGATAATGGAGTTCTTAAATGGATTTTCATACTTATTTCTCTTGGATTTCTCTCTATTTGGATGCTTGAGGATTTGTTATTGATTTTTATAAGTGTCAAAGTCCAGTAAAAATTGGTATTAATAAAGGGAAGAATAAAAAATGGTCATTAAAGGTATATTTTTTTGATTTTGGAGTATTAGACATTATAAGATGATTTTTATATTATTTTGAGAATGAGAACAAGTTGGTGACTGTTAATTATGTTCCCAATTAGGTCAATGTTGAGGTGTGATAATTGTATTAATAGGTGGGTTTCCCCTGAGGAAGAGACTATTCCCATCATTTAATGTTTTAATTCTATACAATGGGTTATACATCATATAGGATAATGGATTTCTTAAAAGTATTTTCATACTTGTTTCTCATTTATTTCTCACTATTCGGATACTTGGTGTTTAGTTATTGGTTGTTAAAAGTGTCAAAATCTAGTAAATGTTGGTAAGAATAAAAAGAATACTAAAAATATACATTACAAGTAGAATGTTTTTATGATTGTGGATTGGACATTATGGGACGATTTCCAAATTATTATGAGAATGGGAATATATTGGTTACTGCTAACTATGTTCCTATTTGGGTCAATGTTGTAACGCTTCCTAATAATAAATATTAGAGTATGATCAAATTTATTTAACAAACCACATTATCAAAATATAGGGAGTAAAATTATTTTATCACAGAAAATGGAAAACACTTTATGAATTTAACTTTAAAATATTTATTTGAAAAATATGATTTTATTCATAAAACTGGAAATTCTTACCAATATTGTGGTCATATTGAAGTATCAAACTAGAAGTTTAATTTTTTAAATGAAAAATTTATCTAGTTTCAAGAAATTATTGTTTTTGAATCATTATCAAGATTGTGATGCCATATGTAAATTTCATTAAAAATGAAATAAAACTTCTCTATATAGAATTATTTTTAATTAATATTTTCATTTTTCTTATGGATCATGAAAAAAATAATTTTTTTAGTGAAGGTCCTGAATATTTATTTTAAAAAATTTGATGATATAAGATTCTATGACTTGAGGTAGAATGAATGGATTAGGATATATTCATATGAAAATATTATTACTTAGAAGGAGAGGACTATATTTTTCCATGATTCCATTATCCAAAAATAGGGATTTTTTAGGATGGTTATTAGGTCTTTATTTCCATTAAAAACATATACTTTTTTAATACACATATTAAATCAAAGTGGTTTGGACATTTCACTATATTCATAGTATTATTAAATGGATCTATAGAATTTTTATGAGTTATTAATATTCCATTCATATTTAATGGTAAAAAAATATCCTTAATTAATATTGCATCTAAATAGAAAGTATACAAGATCATTCCATGAATATTGTGAATCCATTGAGTCTATATTAAAAATATAAATTCTGGAATTCTTGGTATGAAACTCATGGTTTTTTTATTTAATTCATTTGATTTTAAAAATAACAATTCTAATAGATTTCCTATCTTAGTATCAAATCCTTCTATACTATTCTAGTAATGGATGAGATTATATTTGAAGTCAATCATGGGAAAAACTATTGATCATTTGGGAGTATAATTACAATAATTTTCAATATAAGTATGAGTTCCAAGTTGGATTTTTTAGTATTAATCATTACTATACATTATCTATTATTTTATTTATTCACAAACACTAAATTTTAGAATATTAAGTTCCTCTTATAATTTTTTAGGCAAATTAGATTCTTGAACAGATGACTTTTGTCAATAGGAATAAGGGGAGAATTGAAATGAATTCATATTGATATAGCTTCCATACTAGAGAAGTTGTTTCTTTATTATTCTTTGATTTTTATTTTATAGTTTTCCCTACATACTTATTAGATAGTTTTATTTAGAACAACATTTATTTACATTAATAAATTATTTTTTATAGAATTTTCCTTTCCATTTGTATATTTTAGAAGCCTAAATTATGCTGAAATTCATAGGTGAAAGTCAGAAAACAATTCCTTATCAAAAAAATTTATTTTTAACATAAATGAAAAATATTTTTAACACCTTTAAAAATATTTTAAAAACCTAATAATGATTAATTGTTTTTTCAGATACATGATGTTTGATGGAGTTAATGCATATCATGTTGCATCATGAGATTAATAAAAGATTTATGTGTATTTGAAAACATAAAAAATATGTGGTTTTAAAAATAAATTGTAAATTGTTGTATCATGTTGTGTGAGTTAAATTTTAACCCCTTAAACATGATTTATAACAACTAAAATCATATAATTTGGTTGATCGTAATTTTTTTAAATTTTCTCTTCCACTTTGAGATTCAATATTGGGAATAATTATTGGTTTTAATTATGGTGGTGGGTTCTTAAATATGTTATTATGTATTCATTATTTTGTAAATTAGAAACATATTTTTCCTTAAAAAATATATGTTTTTAATTATTTTATGATAATTATAAATGGGTTATTTTTTTAAGAATTATGTGGGTGACACCACTATTTGGAGGATAATATTCATTCCCTAGGAGATTTAATTTAACACATCATTTGATTTCCCATAGGAAAAAAATATTTCTGCTCAAACATGGCTTGAATATTATAATACTATAATTTAATTTTGAATATTTTGGTTTGAGATAAAAACATAATATATTTATCCAAATCGGATGTGAAATCAAAATCCTAATCTTGGTTAAACTATCCATTAATTTCTCATAATTATTTTAAAATTTCATGGTTATTTATTCACTATTTTATATTATTTTCTTACCCATATATTTAGTTTAATAAATTCAATATGTTTTAATTAAATGTTTCTATTCACCTAGGGGATATTAAAAGTTTGAAGTTATAGTTAGATTCAAATTTATGTGACTCAAATTCTTTTCAAAATTTACAATTTTAAACATTTTTTGAAACATTAATCCAAACAACCAATTATAACATTTAAATTTAAAGATGAAATTACATATTTTACTTAATGTATTCTATGGGAAATATTTATTGAAGAATAATTATTTGTGGCATTCTAATTTTTCAGTCTGGAGATTTATTAATTTCTATTAAAATTGAATATGTATTTTCTTGAAGACATGGAATATTTATGAGATATGTAATTTGATGTGTCTCTATTTTTATATATTATCACCCCATACATTGGTTCATATTTTGATAAGTATCTATTCCTAAATATTATAATTTAAGTAATATGAAGATTAGGTGTAGAAAGATTTATTCCTTAAATAATTCATTAAAATTGTGTGTTTTTCTACTTAGTTATTAAAATGAAACATGGTTTTATTATATTATATTTTCGGGTAAAATAATTCCCAATTTAAGAATTTTAATTTAAATATTAATTTTATATTATTTCTTGTGGTTTCTAAATTTTTTTTTAATATAAGAAATTTTATATTATTTATAATTTTTAAAATGATGTAGTGGATTATAAAATTTTCAAATTTATTTGTTCCTTTTTAAAATAATTTCAATTTAAAAAATTTTAAATCATCATTATTATAGTATAAATGTTAGGAAAATTTATTTTAATACATTTTTTTTCATTTTCAATTCATTTTAATCAACATTGTGAATTAACATTGTTTTTCATGTGTAGTTACATTTAAATATTTTTTGAAATTATCCCATGAGATTTATTTTTTAAGTTATTATATAATAATGTTTTTTGTTCTTACCTCATAAGATAAGTATCCTTAAATAGAATTTCACTTTTTAAAATTATCAACCATCCACATAAAAGAATGTTCCCTTCCCTTAATATTAATTTCACTACTCCTAATATAATTCGTGGTGGGGGAGTGTTTGTATGATTAATTAAGATAATATAATTGTCCTATATGAGTTTGAATTTATCCTTTCTATGAAGGATAAAACATTTATCCAATGATTCAAGATGAATGAAATAGGGATAAGATTAAGAGTGGATAATACATAAGTTCAGTGTTGAATTGAAAAAAACGAGCTCAACTGTAAAGATGAGGTTGATTATGGTTGGTAGAGTCTAAATCTTGATTTTTAATTGATAAAGTCCTTTTCTTGTGGTGTTGTTAAAAAACCTATATAAATTTTCTCAAAAAATTACCTATATAAATGAATATTATATAAAATTTTTTATTCTATTAGAAAATGATTTGAGATTTCGGTTCAAGATTATAAGTTAGTTATGTTTGCTACTCTACCTCATCTGAAATGAGTTTGTTTAAAGAAGAGGAGTTTAGTTTTTTGTTGTTACATGATTCCAACTAGTTCAAGAATCATGAAGATGATATAGATCCTATGAAGACTAATATATATGAACATGGATAAATTTTTAAGACTTAAATTTATGTAAGATATGTTTTAAAATACTGATGAGTCATTTGTGAAAGTGAAGATAGGTAATTACCAGAAGATGTTGACATATCGATCAATAACTAAAAACATTGGTTTTCAAAGGCAACACTAATTATTAACTAGAATATTAGATCTTGGTTTTTCTAGAGTAGATAACTTGAGCTTATCCAAATGAATATGAAGATGTTGGTTGACTAATGTCATGGAATTTGAGCTGGGCCAGAAGTAGGGGAATGAATCTCCTCCCTTGGATAATAACAAATATGAACATATCTGAATTAATCAAGATGATATACCATATTATCTAGTTATATAATAATTTTTTTTTATTTTTTTAATGGTTTCATTTTTTCTTAATGTAAAATTTATAAAAAATGATGAGACCTCAATAATACTCTATACTATGAATTTGAAGACCTGTTGGTTTAAACACATGTTTCTTGACTTTTTTCCTATGAAGAAGTGGTGATCAAATAACTTTTATATGAAGTGTTCTTAATCTCATCAAGTATTTGTTTAAGAAAATACCTTTTTTTGAAGTCCAGTGGTAAAAATAAATGGAAATTTTTTGGTTTATGAATCTCTGATGTTTGAGAATGTTTTATTGGTCAAGGATAAATGAGAAAACAGCGGACAATATTATGTCCATTTTAGTCAACATGTATTGTATATTCACTAGATAACTCATGTGTATGGTATAAAATTCATTATTTACTAATATTTATAAGATTAATATTCTATTTATATTCAGGCGTTTAATTTTCTTCGAATGAAAATTAAAAAAATATTTACAAGAGATAAAGAAATTGATGTTACTGCATTAACATTTATGAGCCTGTGCAAGTGGAAAAAATAGTTGGAAGAGTTTTTCTAGAAGAAAATTTATGGTTACAGAATTGTGAAATAAATGAAAAATTTCAATGGGGATTGAGACATTAACTTACCAATTTTAGGATGGTGGTATTATATATAAATTGGGACACAAATATATATTTTAGTCCATATATATATTTTAAAAATAAATTTAACTTTTGATAACACTAATATTATATTCATTTATATACTAGTAGTAAAATTGGAAGTACGAATATGAATAAAACCACTATTAAAATATGTATAATAGATATAGGTAAAGACAATTTATTTATAAATAAGTACTCAGTTTTTTGAAAATCGTTTATATAATTCAAGTAAATAATTTTTTACTGAGAAAATTATTTTTCCCTTATTGTTTGATAATTATAAAAATATTTCTTCCCATATTTAGAGAATTTTTTTTAAAAAAAATAAGTTTTTTTAAACATGAATTCAAAATTATCATTAAATAATGTTTTGATAATTTTTGGAAAATGTTAATTTCATGATGAATTTTGAAAAATATAGATTTTTTACGAAACATGTAATTTTTTATAGCATTTAAAACATTCTATTTTTTTTAAATGGTACTAAATGTAATATTAGATAATTTATTTTAATAATAGTCCAATTATGGTCATCGTAATTAATTATATGTATGTTTTGGCCTAAAAACAATACATGCATAGGAAATAAATTTCTTGAAAATAAATTTCATTTTGATTGGGGATATAATTTCAAAATTAATTTATTTCCCCTTTAGAGATTGAAATTCGTAAAATGTATTCAATTTTTTGAATCATCATCTATAAAAGACATTAATAAGGTAAAATTAATATTTTTTTCAAAATTCTTATTAAAAATAGTAAAAATAGTTCACATCAATTATGGTTAATAAATGTTAAGGGGTTTGGGGGTGGGGGTTAAACCAATATATAAGTGTAAATTTGAAAATTAATATTTTATAAATACAATTGGATGTTAATATTTAGAAAACATACTATACCTACATTGAATAATTTCATATTTTGAAACACATGACATGAGAATGAATTTTTTATATTTTAATCTTTTAATAAATTATATGTGTGTCCTCTCCCCACATATAAAAGGACAACCCATTTCTCTTCATTACAACACTTATAACCATATATCTAAAATACAATCATACTATCATTAAACTCTCCTATCACTGAATTATAGGTATTGGATTCCTTAAAATAAAATTACAAGTGACCTTAAGAAAGGATATACGAGATGCCAACTGATGAAGAGACAATTGTTTTACATGAATTCATTCAATTTTTTTCTTTTTATAAGTCACTTAAATATATATTATTTATCATAGAATAAAAAATTCATTATAAAAAAAATTTATTATTATGCAACCACCAATATAAACTCTATATTAAATTAAATGGTATGTGAATGTATCACTTCTACATACGCATGAACTATTACATCTACATACCGATACAATACATTTTCACTCCAAATATTGTATGGATTATTAATATTAAGGGTGTATATTTAATATATCATATTTGATAAATAAATTTTCTTTTATAATTTTAATTTCATATATACATTCGTACCTTCCAATATATTGGGAAATTATAAAGGGATATGTGCGTACGTGTGGACTAATATCTCTAAGAAGTGATGTTTTTAATTTTTCATTTCCAATTTACATAGATGTTAATACAGATATATTTAATAAAAATATATGATATATATGATATTGAAATTATTATTTAAGGGTGAATTATAATTTACATTTCCTTTATTCCATCCTTCTAAATGTTAAAATATCATTCATGTGTACGTACAACTTATCATTTCCATTAATAGTGTACCTCCTTTTTCAAACACTGTCATTTATTGATGAATCAATATATATATATATAATGAATATATTTTATATATTTATCATGATTAACAACATATATATTATTTAACCATCATCATAGTACATGTAAAATATCAACAAAACCAAAATTCATAGGAAAAATTATACTGTTAACACCCAGAAACTACGATTTTCATAATAAATTATTAATGAATGAGTTTTAAAATATTATTTTAATTAATGTATTATATTATTAATTCTTAAATGAAAATATTGTATATTTATGATAAATTTAAATTTATTTTTAAATATTATAAATTTATATAAAAAACGTCAAATTAGAAGTAACAGATTTAGAATACAATCTCTTTTTTTTTCAGGATTGTTTAAAATTAAGCATCCAGTAATGGAATTTTTTGAATTATCTCTAAATAATACCATAAATGTTTTTCCCCTATGTTTTTATAGTTATTATATTTTTTACTTTATTTTACTCCATTTAACTATTCATGATACTTAAATATTATTTTTCAATAAATTTATCTTTATTTACCTCTTCGATAAGATTTTTTTTCAAGTCCATATTTTATGAAATTATTTTCAACAATGGTTTAATAATATAATACAATTTTAAATTCATTTTTTTACCCATATAAGATATTCCTAGAATATAAATTAATCATATTTTAATTTTCTGAATGAGGTTATTTGACTTTTTGTCAATATTTGAATGGAATTATTTCTTTAATATACTTAACATGAACCAGATTTCCAATTGTCTTAAATAATTAATGTTTTTAAATTTCATTTAAAATTTTCAATGGTTCTATTCAAATAAAAAAAATTAATTGATATTATGGAAACTTTTAGTTTCTAAAATAATTCATTTCAATGTAAAAGTGTATTTTACTCAATAAATGTTCCATTAATATTCATAAATAAATTTTCATATATGATAAAATATTATATTTTAGTTATTCTTTACTGAGGATTTGATCCAATGACACCATAAAATTTCTTTATTTAGATGTATATTTATTATATTAAACCCATTTCTTTTCCACTGGTTGAATAATTCATGATGAAACTCTTATTAAACATATTTCTTTCCTAGGGGTTATGCTAAGTTTCCTTACTGAAATTTTTATGAAACCTTTTTCCTAACCACTTCTTATGAAATGTTGAAATTTTTATGATCATATAGAACACATATTTTTGATTTTAAATATGTGATTGTTGGTATTGAAATTATATTTACCCTAAGTTCATTGGTTATTGATTGAGATATAATGAGATAATATAGACTATAATGGTGGTTATCCCAGTTCATTAAGGGAATATAGAAAATATGATAGTTTTGGGAGTGGACCATGAATTAGGTTATGATTGAATTTGGATTTGACCCAACCCACCATGGTAGTATATTAATTGATACTTTGACTATAAATTTATTTTCCATTCATATTTTTATGACAAAAAGTTATGTATTATGCCAATGTAATGATCCGATCACAATGTTATTTGATTAAATTATTAGTTATACCTTATGAAATAAAAAATGTTAATACTTGATTCAAGATTATGATATATGATATTGGAGAAGTTGTCTTCAAAATATTGTATCATGATCGCATAGCCTTATGCTGATATTTTTATTAAGTGATCATTGATATATCCATTGTTTAACCTTATTGAGCATCTAATCCAACCCTTTATTATGATTCCATTGAGGTGTATATGAAGAAATATTTTATGTATGATATTTTTAAGAAGATGGTTATTTATTGTTAACTATACAAGAGAATAAAAAGATCAATTATAAAGAATCTGATTTTTGGATCAATTTTTTAAAAGTTACATGACCAATATGTTTCTATAATTAATTGTAATGGTATTTAATGAATATTAAAACATTAAGATGTAATATATATGTATGAAAAGTATGGGTCACATTAGTTTGTATTAGATTAAGTGCCTTTGGAAAATAGGATAAAAATATTTAGTGAGAAACCTTAAGATATTTATAAGTATATGATAATGTCATAAACTATAGTAATGAGAGAAAAGTGAGTTTCATAGAAAAACCATCCTATTATAGAAACTAGAAATTGATGTGGTTTTGTTATATATGTATATTTGGGTAATTACCTTGAAAGGATATGTATGAGTATATCTTGTCCATCATTCTTTTTTAGGGTGTATGTTCCCTTACTGCACACATATCTTGACACTCCAAGGCGATATTATATGATATGTCACATTCTGTTTCTAAACTATTATTATAGTTTTGAATAAATTATGACCATGAATTACATAGGATAATAAAAATTATTAATAGACTGAAAAAATTTTCATTCTTTAGAAATTATATATATGTTTTTTCATGATTATAAGGTTTCCCTATATGATTATTTTTTCTCACGCTATGATGTTTTCTTTCATTCAATGAGTAGAACCTAAAAGAAATATCTTATTCTTGAATATAATCGATAATGAAATAATTTTAATCATAAGAAACCAAATTTTATGTGATCAAGAATGAAATATAATGTAGATATTATTATTAAATACTCTTAATCCATTATTCTTGTCGATATTCCAAATGTGAAAAAGTCATTAGAATGATATGTTGAGCCCCATATGAGGAAAAATTCACGATATTTTTTTGTATGTTTTAATCGACTTGTTACTGATAAGAGGATTAGTATCATAAAAATATATTTTACATTCTCTAGTATTGGTAACATGAAATAATTAGTTTATATATTTATCATTTGGATGGTTAAGGATATAAATGGAGGACTCCTAGCAAGAACATAATCCAATAGAATGAAATTTATTACATGGAGTGGTATGATTTTAAGAGCTTATTTTTTAATAAGTAATTTCCTAATATTATACATATACAAATATTGAATGAATTCCATGAGTTATTTAAGAAGGATGATGAATATGTCTGTATCTATGAGGTAAATTTTATAATACATTCATGTTAGGAATTTGGAATTATCATCCAACAAGAAAGTAATGTTTTTCGATTATTTAGTTGCTTAAAACCAAGTCACCAAAGGGATTCATACATATGGAACATTATATAAATAATAAATCATTATATATTCTATCATAGTATAAATTTAGATTATATATACACATAAATATAATTTTATTTATCATAAAATAAATACAGAATTCAATTGATATTCTAAAACCCATGTAGAGATGAAGATGAGAATATAATTATACTGAAATTGTGGATGAAAATGGAGTGACACTTTTCTTATGGGAACTAGTAAATGTATTATTTGTTGAAGAGAATTTCATTGGGAAATATAATGTTTATTTAATGAGAATAATATAGCTATTGATGTGGATATGGAGAAATTCTCATATAATAGACCACCAAAATCTAGTGTTTCAAATATAAGAGTTCTAGAAAGTATTCTAGACAATGCACACGTAGGAATGTTTTTGAAAACGATAAACCTAACAAACATCTCAATACTATAAATGAAGGGAAATCCCATGAAACTACTATGTCTGATGTGGGGTAAGATATCAAACTGAGGAAAGGTACATCTACTATTATTTCTAGAACTGTTAATGTATTTTTTTCTTTCTGAATATAACAACTCTTTTATATTAATATAATTTTAATAGGGTATTATAATACATCATAAGTGATTAGTTATTGAGTTAATAGCAAAACACTATAATGGTATGATGATCCCATATCAAGTCTGTGATTCTTCTTCAAATACTATTTTGGGATATGTACTTCCCAAAAATCGTATAATTCCCACTCTAATGAATTTTGATGTTATTTTATCCATGCATTATATCTATTCAAATAAATCAAATTTTAATTTCTCATGAAGGGATGCAATATTTGATATTCTGATCTAGCCAATAATATTATATCTATGTTATTATAATTATAAACTATGAATGAAAATTTCATCCATTATATGAGTCTTGACTCCATTTAAAATGGGGTGGTTAACTAAAATAGAGAGGGAGAAGCTCAAAATCAATGATATTCATATTGTATGAGAATTTTATGATGTATTTCTTGATTAATCTCCATGTATTATACGAAATCACGAAGTTATGTTTTCAATATAACTCATACCTTGTATTATAGTAATATCAGACACACTATATAAAATGTATGTGATTGAGCTGTAGGAATTTAAGAAGAAACAAAAGGAAAATATTAATATGAGATTCATTTATCTAAGTGTGCCACATTAGGTTTAACCAATTCTTTTTCTATGAATCAATGTGGATCAAATGTAGATATAGAATTATTATCAGTAATATTACAAGATTGCTATAAAGAAAAATTATCCTCTACCACATATTTTTAAGAACCCAAACCTTTATCGATGAAATTTATATTCTTATAATTTTTTTATATTGTATAAATCACATAAAATTAAATATAAGAACAAAATAAAACTCTATAAATAAAGAAGAAATGTAATTATATGTATATCATGATGTAAAAGAATCAATTCCAATGGAATAGTGTCTTGACCATTTGAATAGTAATGAGACCATTAGAAATAGAAATTCGACTAATAAAATACTAACCTCACCAATGAAATTATAAATAATATTTATGTATCTTAATTATGAAAATATAATATATTTACATTATCTACATATTGTATAAATATTTTAAAAAATTGATAAATTAAGTATCAGTAATTTTATGAAATATAATTTTTTATTTAAAATTTAATAATTAATATAATGATATAAAATAAAATTTATTTTAATAAAATATATAAACAGATTTTATTTCTTATCAATATAATATAATTTTATGAGACTTCAGTTAATTTTTCAATGAGTCATAAAATCAGATATAATATTAAATATACTATTTTTTGAATAAATGATGTTTATAATTGAGAAGTATATTTATTATATTTATAAAATTATTTTCCAAAAATAGAGTGTATTTTTGAATTCTACACATCGAAAAGTGGTTCCAGATAATTTTGGGATTATTTTAAAATAGTTTATTTTTTTAAATAATAAAATATTATAATTTATGGTATTTAAAAATACATGAACTATTGAGTCAGGGGTGATGTATGGATGATCTAATAACTCCTTTTTTGAACTCACATACACTAGTTACTATAATTATTTACATGAATCCACACTATTTATATTCTTAAAAAATCATAAAAACATGAATTAAATAATAAAAAATGTGTCTGTCCTACCCCTATAAATACCACCCTTCATCACCATTTCTCCTAACACATCCAAATCCCTTAAACATGAAAACATTTTAGCCAATAATCTTCCAAAGTGTCTACCCCACATATAGGAGCCCTTGGTCTTAATAAAATAAAAAACCCAATTTCACTAAGGAGGATCTCGAGTATAATTATTTGAAGAGGTAAAATACACTTTCATTTTCATTTAATTTATTTATAATTTCATTCCATTCAATATCATACACACACCTACCTATTCCAAACTGTAATGATAACTCCCATATAATTTATATACTGGAATGTTATTGTGTTTATTTAACATTAAATCATCATATATATTTTGTCTTACTTTTATTATAAAAAATAAAACATCATCCATGGTGTGTTAATTTATCGCCATCATGGAAAATGCGTTTTCATTTTCTATTACCACCTTAAAGGATAGTCATAAAACCATTTTTATAGTTAAGACATATTTTAATATGTATATATAATTTTATTTAACGTTCTTGAAAATGTATATATTTATAATAATAATTACTAAAATAAAAATAGTTTGTTATGATAAAAAGATCCCAAAAATAAACTATCATTCTTCGTTAGAATTTTATCTATAAAATAATTTCCATTTTTAAAAAATGATATATGGATCCATTTAAAATTACAGCACATCATTAATATATTATAGTTACACATTTTATTTTTTCTTCCATTTGACACGAAATCCCATAAGTAAACTTGTGGAAATCAACCATAATATCATGAAACAAACACCCCCTACACAACAAAATTGAATCTTATAACACATTAAAAAAGACATAAATGAAATTAATAAAATTATAATAAATTAAATACATGTATAATATGTTTTTAGTTAAGTAATTAATGGATATAATTTTATTATACAAAACATTAATTTCATGTGTTATATAGTTTCATAGATAAGGTGAGAGATTCATTCTAAATCCCCATTTTCGATTGAGTTTCCCTTTCTCTGTCTTAACAAAAATAATATTATTAATTATTCTTACTTTACCAACATAAATTCTATGTGTATGATACATTAATATTAACCTATCTCAATTATTCATTCTTTTATGGGGAAATATATGTTTTAGAAATATTCCTTCTCAATTCATCTTGGTAGGAAAACCCTATTAAAGGGAACTTTATTATTTCTTTCCCAATTTCAGGTAAACATTATAATATGTATTAAGCCAAAAATATTTTTGTAAAATTAATATTTCTAACATTAAAAAAATCTTAGTTTATTTGTTTTTTTATAAAAACATTTTTTTCTTTTTCCACTTTAAAAACTCATTTATAATTTCCCTTAAAACACACAATAGTTTCTCATTTTTATAGTTCTTAGAATATTATTTTTACATGCTTTATATTCAGTAGAACATAATTTACCATGATCTAGTCAAATTTTTCTTTATTAATGTCCATGTTTGATTTCAATCCTTTATTTCATGGGCTTCATTATGATACACTCATTTCTTATGCATTGTGACATAATTACGATACCCATTTCATTTGATTAGAAACAATTATATTAATTCCATAAATTTGATTCATCATGCGGAAACATATGCATGAACATGTTTTGATTGGTACACTCAGATATTTATAAAATTCATTAGGTAATTTTTAGTCTCATGATACGTCATGTTGGTAAAGTAGTAAACATAATTCTGTTATGTGAATTTTTCCACCATGTGAAATAGACTTGGAAGTTAGCCATGACTCATTATTATGTCATGTTTTATTTTTTTCCTAATTATTATGATGCCATGATTACATTATAACATGTTATATATGTTATTCTTCCTTACATTATTATTTTACATGCCTTTAATGTCATCAAGTTATGCCTTCTAACCCATGTGTGATTCTTTACTTATATGTTTATCCAAATACATGGATTTTTAGGTCATCCCTTTTGTTAATGGTTTTTATAGATTATACTAGGATTATTTAAGAGCTAAGAAGATGTTAGTATCTTTCTATGGTGATTAAATAAATGATTTTTTATTTTGGTTTCATTCTTTCCTACTATATACCTAATCTTCCAAAGATAGTGGACTTTATAATCCTTGGATTATATTTCAAGGTTAATTATTCTTAAAATCATGAATAAATATGTGAAAAATGATGGGGTAATTATAATTTTAACTAAATTATGGTCTAGCTAATTTTTGGGATTATGATTAGAAACCATTAATTTTAAACCTAGGGTTCGTTCTATTAACCAAGACACCCAAGATTAAAACATGGGGAATCATTTGTTATTAAATAATTTCAACTTTACTATTATCCTTATATGTTCAATGTTTTCATTTTATATTTTTTTCTATTTATTTAATCCCCCCTAATTGTGTTATTATTTTATTATTTAACATATAGAAGTTGGAGAACTTGTTCCAACAATAAATGTGAAAGGAAATGTCATGATTTACAAAACAAATACCAAATATGAAGCGAACGATAAGTCAAAAAAAAAATGAAAATACATTCTCAAATAGATAATGTTATGAATAATAACATGAATCATGAGTAACACCCTCAATATCCAAAGAGATAGAATATTTTGGTTGAATCATTTCTTAGAAAAGGCCTCCCATATTTAGTGGATATTCTAATCCCATAATCATGGAGAAATAGATTAACTCTAATGAGAAAATATTATTAATCCTTTAGTGATTAGAAAAACATAAAATCATACTTGTAGTCTATCTTTAATATGATGATGCTTATAATTGGTGTAAATAAAAATAGCACAATGATTAAGGGGGAAATTGATTCAATGTAGTGGGAATATTTCATGAATATATTTTTCAACAAATATTTTCCCCTACCTCTTCCTATTAAGATGGAAATGGAGTTTTGTTGGATAAAGTATAAGGAAAATGATTATATCAGTGTGTATAAGGAAAATATTACAAGGATTTCAAGATAATATTTCATCTTCTTCCTGAATACTGAATGTAATGTGGATCACATCTTTATTGAAATAAAGAAGAGTCTATGAAAATACTTGGAAATTCAAGACTTTGACAGCTCTGAGTATTTTTCCTATTATTCCATTATAGATGAAATGGAGATCAGAAAATCTTTGTAGTATAATGGGTATGTAGATAAAGTGAATAAAAATTAGTTTAATATGAGGGGATCAGTAGATAAATCCCTTGATGGAATGAAAATACAACATATTGTGTGTTGAAATTGTTGGAAGAAGCATTATGGAAACTACCTAAAGAGAATCATGAGGTTCTTTAAATGTTTAAGAGAGGGTAATTTTGATAGTAATTACTGAAGGGATATGAAGAATCTGAAAAATGTGTGTAAAGAAGTGAGTTTTAGATCCAAACTCATCATATAGTGTAGTGTTTCAAATTTATGTAACATGGGAATATTATGAGATAATTATCTAAGCTAATGGGTTTCAAAGGCAATAACCAACAACAATCACCAAGGAAAAAATGTGGGAAATATGAAATCACTACTACTAAGGTGGAAATTGAAAATGAAGCTGTGACTTCTACAGTGATTATTCCTTCAAGAATAGTTAATGTACCATTAGATTTTGGTTCTATACATTCTTTCACATGTTTAAAGTTTAGTAAAAATATTCAAACACCACTTCAAAATATATAGGTTGAGTTATCTATGAGAATGAAAAATGGGGAAAATATTGTATCTAAATTGTATAATTCCTACCTGGTAAACGTTTATTTTCTAAACTTCTGAGAAAATCATTTTTAATTAATGTTGCAGAGTTTGATTTTATTTTCAGCATGTATTGGGTATGTTTATAAAAATACAACATTAATAGTCATGAATGATAGATTTGTTTATACATCATAAAGAATCTTAATATCTTATACAAGTGCAAGGAGAAGGATTAATCTCCATCAGAATAATAATATCATATTTGGAAATTATTTTCTTATTAAGAATCATATATAACTCAAATAGTTGAGACAAATGAAATAATATTGATAGAACACATGCCCATTATGAGAGATTACACTAATGTGTTCCATAAATATTTTTCTGGTCTTCCTCTGAATTGATAGGTTGAGTTATCAATTGAACATATATCAAGATATATACCTATATCAAAGACACCTTTTAGAATGTATACCATTGAGTTGTACAAAATAAATAAGTATTTACAATAGAATAAGGAAAAGGTTTGTTTATGTGTGAGTGCTTCACCATATGGTGTGTTGGTCCTATTCGTCAAGAAGAAGGATGTATTCATACACCTCTATATTGATTATCATGTGCTGAAAAAATCATGATAAATAATAAGTATCCATTTCCACAAATAGATGATAGATTGATCAGCTATTTGGGGCCACATATTTATCTAAGGTAGACCTTCTGTCAGGAAAGCACCAATTAAAGGCGAGGAAATAATATATTCTAAAGATATAATTTTGAAAAAGTTATAGACCCTATTATTTCATATTTATTCTTATAGTATTCACTAATTATCCAAAAAAATTCATGGACTTATTCAACATATTATTTATATATCGCCTCAACAAAATTGTGGTAGTCTTTATCGATTATATTCTGTTATTCACAAAAAGAAAGGAGAAGAATGAGGATCAATTGAATACTGTTCTGAAAACTTTTTTAAGGGAGAAAATATATGAAATTTTTACTAAACATGAGTTATAGATTGAGGATGTATCATTTTAAGGGGTTATTATCAACTGAAAATGAATATATGTGGACCCTTTTAGGAAGGAAATCAAATAGAGACCCATCCAAAAATCTATAATGGAGAACAATAATTTCCATGTACTAGGTAGGTATTAACAATGATTTTTGAATAAGTTCTCTTTATTTCCAAACCCACTAACCAAGTTTACTAGGAAGGGAGAAAATTGTTTCTAGACTAGGGGATGTGAATAGTGCTTCAAGGAGTTATAAAAGAGTCTTATCATTGAACCTATACTCACAATTCCAACAAGTGGGGAATTGATTATGGTCTAAAAAGATGCCTCAAATAAGGGATCTCAATGTGTAACAAATTTAAAATATTAAACTGATAGTTCAATCCTCAAGGGAGTTGCAATTTCATGAGAAAAAATATTCTATTCATGATATGGTGATAGTGTCTATGTTATTAACATTAAACATCTAGATTTATTATCTCTATGGGGATAAGTATGAAATATATAATGATCATAAGATCCTCAAATATATATTCACACAAAAGGAGATTAATATTAACTAGAAAAGATGGTTAGAGATCATCAAGGATTATGAATGCTCAATCCCCTAAAATCATGGTAAGGAAAATAATGTGAAAAAATATCTATGTATAATGTATCCTATAACATTTTCAAATAAATGAATTGATAATTATATAATCTTATATGATTTGAAAAGTATAGAAATGGTCATTATTAATGAAGGAACATCGTCAATCCATTATCAAATGATTACTCAACCATCCCTGTAATGACCCAAACATTTATTAATGAAATTTTCTCTTGATCTAATTAAATTATTTATTATGTAAAAGGGTTATATAATAAATGAAAGTTTTTGGTTTTATGATTTTCTATTTCAAAATAACTTTAAGAATTGTTATCGTTACTAATATAGGCCTGGAATAGTGATCACATGATTAGTATAAATATATGGCATTAATTAATCCAATTTACTCAAACAAAGAATGATATTGCCTCATATAGTATAATAGTTCCATACAAAACTCATTTTTCAGATCTCGGAATGGAGGTGGAATCATTTTTCTTTTCTCTTGGCCAATCCCAATCCAAGCTTCAACATGTTAAGCTTGAATGGAACCACATACAGGAGAATTAGAAGTGAATAGAGATTACCACCCGAGCGATATTATCTGAGCCACCCCAATAGTTTATAACCGTCGCAAACCTTACCGTTCAGTCTTATGTGGGTGTTATAAGCTGTTATATAACAATACCCTAGAACAATGATCTTTTACATTATTTTTCTATAGAGAATATAAATTCATTTTGTTATTGTTACTTTGGAAATAGTTTTAAAGAACAAATAGTGTTTTTAGTTAATTAAGAAACATTTTTTGAAGAATTAATATATTTTTGGAATTAAATAATATTTTAATAAATTATAATTATTAAAAAATTACTTTTAATAAAATATAAAGTATCATATAATATTAATGAAAAAATTGTAATTTATATTAATATTGGAAAAATATTTTTGTAAAAACCCATGAATTTTCGATAAATTTATGTTTTTATTTTAAAAGTAAAAATTCATATATTTAAAAAATATTTATATAAATTTAAAATTATTTTTGGAATCAGTACGTTGATATTATCCTATGGTGAATTTTTCATAATTTTCTGAGACAGTCCAATTTTCGGGTAAAAATTAAATGTCGTTTAAATATATAACATGCTTTATGACATCGTAATGACCTAATAGTGATGTAATAAAATAAAATAAATGATATTTCCTGAAAATATATGTTTTTTATTAAAATAATATGATTTTATATTTTTTTGGTTAATTTTATGGTGCATTAGTGGACATTACAGGACTTATAAAAAAGTTTAACATCTTAAATTGGTTTCACTGAGAGTGTGATTCACCTCCACATAAGCAATACTAATATGTTAAGATGTTATGCCATTTTCTATATAAAATAATTTTTTCCACTCACCTTTGGAAAAAACGATGGGCAAAAATCATGGGTTGGTTTGTTGTTTTGATTAGTTTAAAGTGTGGTGTCCAAAACTGAAATAATAAAGAATTCCCTCACTTTTCCAAGACAAACCCATCCAAGATACCACTTCCACTTCACTCAATTACATTGGAGCTCGACCGAACTCTTCCATCCTCTCTCTAGAATCCTCCTAAGGTTCCCCAAGCTCCCAAGAAGCCTCTCTCAAGCCTCTTCTAGGGATTTGGGATCATACTTCTATGTATGGTATTTCTTCCTCTCTCATTTTTTATCCATGATTATTTATGTTGTTATACCCTTGACTTTTCAATTGAAAAAGTTGGGGAATGATTTAAAACCTCCCCCATAATTCCCTTTTTATGTTTTAATGTTGATATACCTCTTTATATCTTATTAATTCCTCCGACATACGCCCGTTACTATTTCGATATTCTGTAAGGGATTTCTCTCTCCACATTTACATTCAAAACATTATTTAGTTTTATGAATCTAAATTCCATTACATATGCTAGGACACGTATCTATATGACCCAATTACTGTCTATATCATGTCCATATTATGAGACACCATTTCCCTTCTCATCAACCATTATTATGAATTCTTATGTCATGATGTTAGGCTGCCGAAATTGCTCCGCGATTTTCCAAGCCAAAGCCATTGTATAGTTAATACCATGCTCATTTATCTATCTACTTTATTCACCTTTATTCACATTTAAGAATTTATTATATAGTTTCATGTATTAATTCTACAATACTTTATCATGTAATAAATTTTTATGGGTAATGAATCCATGTTATACAATCCATGTGGCACACTTGTTCATGGAATGAAATGATTAAGAAGAATGCATCCTGATAGCACTCCAATGCATAGGGTAAAGAGTAGTATCATGGTACATAAAGTGAAATGAGGGTTTAATCATTATATTTCATGTGAAATGAGGGTTTACTCAGGATCCATGTGCAATGACCCTTGGCTCATGATAATACCATGTTATGTGTTATTGCAACATTTCCATGTTATGATAATCATGTTATATCACGCCATTATGTTCATGTATCTATTATTCTCCATTGATATTCCTATTACCTAAATTGAACTATATTTTTCATTTTATGACTTTTTTACTCCTTACTGGGCTTTGTAGCTCATCCTTTTCTTATGCATGCAGTCATGTTATCCCACGCAATGCTAAGTAGGAAGAAATTTTGTGGTCATTTAAAGAATTTTTCAATAAAAATTTTGTGTTTTATGTTCTAATTTGATACGTAATGCTTCTAAGACCCAAATAAACTAGACCAATCGATCTTCTATCTTGTATCAAGTTAAATTTTTATGTAATAAATTTTGTTTAAGTAAGAAATTAAGATCAGGGTTTTTATAGTTGGTATAGAGGATAGGTTTAGTAATTTTTGGGATTAGGATTATAAACCCGTAGTGAAAGCCTTAGGGATAAGAATAATAATAATAATAACATCGCTAAATTTTGGTGAGTATTATGTAAGTCATTTATCAAGAAAATACACCTCTATCTGGATACGAGTAGGTTGAAGGGGATCTGGCACAAAATTATCAAGGGGTAAAACATCCTTCAATGTTCCGAACAAGATAAGGATCTTATGGATGCTTATAGTATGGAGTGTGAAGCTGATCAATGGATAAAATTGATTAAAAATATGAATCCTGCTAGGGAGATTGAGTCATTGCAATGGAAGGATTCCTAGAAAATGTTTTTTGATAAATATTTACCTCGGACCCTCCGACATAATATAGAAAAAGAATTAATTTCCCTCATGAAAAAAGACAACGTATCCATCTGATCGTATGAGGAAAATTTCACACGGCTTGAATGATACACCATTTTCTTTGTCATTACCCCCAAATGAAATGTTTACCACTTTTTTGGGGGGATAAAATGAAGCCTACAGAATGCCCATGCGATCTGTGACGTCAGTACCTATGAGGAATTTTCTTGTTGTTCATTCAAATTTGAAATGGAGATTAACAAATCTTATTGGTATAATAGGTATAACAAGCATAAGGTTGAATTTAAGTATGGAGGTCTGATGGATAAATCCAATGGTTCTTAGAAAATTCAGCACCTTAGTTGCAAAAGGTGTGGAAATAATCACCCTCAAATTTTCATGATGGGTACGAGGAAATGTTTTAGGTGTTGAAGAGAAGGGAACCTAGATATTAACTACTGATAAGAAATACTCATGGTTGTGATAGTGGAGAGGAATTCTTTGTTCTACCCTCATGGAATTAATCATTGCTTAAACTAAAAATAACTAAGGCACTTTGTAAACCAGTGTCGTAAGACAATTGTATTTAGAGGCAACCAACAACCTCCAAGGAAGAAAGTGTGAGCTTTTTCCATTACTACTGCCGAAGTGAACCCAAAAAATGAAGTTTTGATAATTATTCTAGTTATTCATTCTAGAATAGTTAACATACTCTTTGATTTTGGTTCAACACATTCATTATATCCCAAAAGTTTAGTAGAAAAAACACAACACCATAAAAAATTTATTTAAGTAAAGATGTTAGTGGGAACAAAAAAGGAAATCATTACATCCCATGAATTTAACTCCTCCCCTATCCAAATTTGTGTATTTAGCATCCCTTCAAAACTCTTCATACTCCCTTTGGTGGAATATTATGAAATTATTGGCATTTATTGGATTTCCTTATATAGATCCAACATAATTTTCCATGAGTGAGAAATCACTCTTCATATAGAGAATCGACCTTCGATTCTGTACAAGTGAAAAGAGGAGGATGAATCTTCTTTAGCACCATCATCTCAAGCATGGATATTACTGCCCTATGATCATGTGTATTTGGATCATATGATTTATTTTAAGTAAGAAACCATCATTAATGACATGCCTATTGTGAGGGAATTCACAGAAGTTTTTCTAGAGGAATTTACAGTTCTTCCTCTCAGAATAGAATTTGAATTATCAATTGATCATATACTTACGGTGATTCCAATATCCAAGACTCCGTATAGAATATCTATTATAAAGCTTTAGGAGCTGAAAAAAAAATTATCGGAGAATCTTGATAATGGATTTATATACCCAAGTGCTTCACCCTGGGGTAAACCAATCATCTTTGTCATGTAGAAGTATGGGTCAGTGCGCCTTTCCAATGATTATCCTGAGATCAAAAAAACAAGATAAAGAACAAGTATCCACTACCAAAAATTGATGACTTGTTCGATCAGCTACGTGGAACATAATACTTTTTCAAGGTGGGTCTTTTGCAGGGATATTACCAAGTAAGGGTGAAGAAGGAGGATATCCCCAAGGCTGCTTTTCGTAAAAGGTATGAGCACTATAAATTTATAGTTCTTTCTTTCAAAATCACTAATGCTCCCGCAATATTCATAGACATGATAAATAGAGTTATTAGGGATTACCTTGAAAAATTTTTGGTAGTATTTATAGATGATATTATAATATAATCCAAAATCAAGGAGGAGCATGAGGTGCATCTAAACACTGCACTAGTGTCTTTGTGAAAGGAGAAGCTTTACTCAATGTAAACTATGTGTGAGTTTTGGTTGAAATAGATCTCATTATTGGGTCATATAACCAAAATAAATGGGATATCTATGGATACCGCCAAGATAGCTGTAATAACAGGATGGAGAAGGCCAACATCGGTGATATATATCCATAGATTCTTGGGGTTAGCTAGATATTATCACCGACTTGTGTGAACTTTCTCACGATTTTCCAACCCTTATACCAAGCTAACTCAGAAGGGAGTCAAGATTGGTTGGATTGATGAATGTGATGTGATATTAAAGGAGTATAAAAAGAGGCTTATCACCGTGACCATGCTCAGAGTACCAACAAGTGGAGTAGTTTTTTTGGTATTTAGTGATGCTTAAAAGAAGGGAATGGGCTACGTGTTGATGAAAAATGCCAATGTCATTGCCTATGCTTCAAGGAAATTGAAATTTCATGAGAAAAAATATCCTACACATTATATGGAGATAACTACATTAATATTCACTTTGTAATTTTGGAAGCATTACCTCTTTACGGAGAAGTGTGAAATATACATGGAACACAAAATCCCCAAGTATATATTCACACAGTAAGAGTAGAACATGCGCCAGTAAAGATGGTAAGAGCTAGTCAAAGACTATGACTACTCAATCCATTACCAACCTAGGAATGTGAACAAGGTGGTAAATAATATATGTAGAAAGGAACCAATAACTCTATCATTGATGAGAGTCGAAAGGATCCAATCTTCTTAGATTTTATGAATATGGACATGGAAATCAAAAATAACGAAACATCATCAATCCTTTAATACATTATTTCTTAATCGTATCTTTTGGAATGGTTAAATGATGCTCAAAAGTATGATGTGGGAATTTAGAAGAATGTGGAATCTATTATAAAAGTGAAATCCTCGGAGTTCAATGTTAATAAAGAAGGAATTGTGAGATTTGGGACAAGACTATGTGTTCCATCAAATCTGGAGTTAAATAATGAAATTTTGGATGATGCACATAGTTTGAATTTCTCCATTCACCCATGAATCCCATAGATATATTGAGATTTATGAGAGAATTGTTGGTTGGATAAGATGAACAAGGAGATCACTGAATATACATTAAAGTTCCTAGTATGTCACCAATTGAAGACTAAGAGGTAGAAGTCTAATGGGATGATGAAACCATTACCCACACCAGCATGGAAATGGGAGAACATCATCGTAGATTTTTCCACCAGATGTCCGAATACATCCATGAAAAATAATGATATCTATGCTGTTGTGGATCGTTCTACATAGACTATACTCTTCATTGCAATTCGGGAGGATTTCTCATTGGATAAACATGAAAAAATATACATCCGAGGAGTGTTCGGGATACATGGAGTAACACAATCTAGTATATCTAATCGAGATCCAAGATTCACCTCTATGTTCTAAAAGAGTATCTAAAATTATCTGAATACTAATCTAAACATCAGTACGGCTTAACATTCTCAAACTTATGTCCAATCTGAGCAGACTATCCAAACACGCGAGGACATGTTGAGATCAAGATCAATGGACATCAAAGGTAGATGTGATCAATATCATCCTCTGGTTGAGTTCTCTCACAAAAATAGTTTCCACTCAAGCATCCAAATAGATCCTTATGAATCCCTTTATGGGAAGAGGTGAAAAACACCGGCATGTTGGGATGATGTTGGGGAATGAAAACTCCTAGGCCTAGAAATGGTCGAATAAATGGTGTTGATGTTTTAGACCATATAATAGCACATTAAAGCTTCTCAAAGTTGAGAAAAGCGAAATGTGGATAGTTGTCGATGAGACATAGATTTCAATATTAAATACACATTATTCCTCTTCATATCACCAAATAAGAGAGTAATGAGATTTGGGACGAAAGGAAAGATTAGCCCAAGGTACATCAACCCTTTTGAGATCCCAGATTGCATTGAAGTAGTGGCCTATCGACTACCACACCCACTGAACCTATCTCAATTACTTGATATATTCTATCTATCACTATAAAGTAAGTACATACCTGACCCATTGCATGTACTCAATCCAGAGGTAGAACCATTGGATAATGACCTCTCATATGAAGAGAATCCGATAAAGATCATAGATCGTAGGAAAAAAGTTCTACAAAATAAGACAATCCCCCTCACCAAGGTGTTGTGGAAAACCCAAAATATTGAAGAAACAATATGGGAATTAGAGGGTGTAATGAATAAGAGTTTCCTAAATCTATTTTAGTGTGGGAAAAGGAAATTTCTAGGGTGATATTTCTAGAGGAGGGAAGATTGCAATGACCCAAACTTTTACTAATGAAAATTCCTCTTGATCGAATTTAATGTATTATTATCTAAAATGTCTATATAACATATAAAATTCATTGTTTTTAATATTATGGATTTCAAAATTCTGTTATGAATTGTTACCATTTCTAGTATAACCATTTAATAGTGATCACATTATTAGTATAAATATAGGGCTTTAATAAATCCAATTTACTCAGAAAACAGATGTGATGACCTCATCCAGTAGAATAGCTTCGTATGAAGCCCATTTGTCAGATCATGGAAAGGTGGTGGATTCATTTGGATTTTCTATTGACCAAGACTAATCCGAGCTTCAAAACCTTAAGGTTTAACGGAACCACCTATAAGAGATGTGGAAGTGAATAAAGATTACAACCCAAGCGATGTTTTCATAGCCACCCCAAAACTCTATCACCATCGCACATCTTACCCTTATGTCTTATGTGGGTGTTATAAGGGGTTTATTAACAAATTACCTCGCACTATTATTATGTACATTATCTTTGTATAGATAATATACATTCATTTTATTATTGTTATTTTGTAAATAGTTTTTAAATAAAAAATAATATTTTCAATTAATTAAGAAATCTATTATGATAAATTAGATTTTTTGTCGAATTAAATTATATTTTAATAAAATAATATTATTAATAAATTAATTTTTATTAAATATAAATTATCGTACACGTTTTTATGAATAAAATTTTAATTTTTATTAATGTTTGAAAACTGTTTTTGTTAAAACCCCTGATCTTTTTATAAAGGTCATTTTTTATTTTAAAATTAAAAATTCACATATTTAGAAAATTATTTAGATAAAGTTAATATTATTTTTGGGATCAGGACATCGAAATTCTCAAATGGTAAATTTTTCAATTTTATTTTGAGTCTGTCGGATTTTTTGGTAAAAAGTAAACATTGTTTAAATATATAATGTCTTTTATGACATCATAGTGACCCAATTGTGATTTAAATAAATACTATAAATTAGATGTTCAGATAATGCATTTTTTATCTTTAAAATAATGTTATTTTTTATTTTTTTGGTAAATATTATGGTGCCATAGTGGACCCTCCTAGACTTATAAAAAATATTAACTTTTTAAATTGATTTCCAAGAGAGCATGACTCACCTTCCCATAACAATGCATAATATTTTATAACATTCGGCCATTGGACTTACAAACTAATGTTTTCAAATAAATTTTTTCTATAACTATGGGAAAAAACCATGGGTTGGTTTGTGGTTTTGATTAGTTGAATGTGTGGTGTCCAAAACCTAAATTATAAAGAATTTCCTCTATTTTCATATATAACCCCCCCCCCCAAGATCCTACTTCCTCTTCACTCAAAGCATTTGGAGGTCGAATGATTTTTCCCTCCTCACTCTAAAATCCTCCCAAGGTGCCCCATTCTCCCAAGAAGCCTCTTTGAAGCCTCTCCCATGCCTTGGGGTTCACACTTCCATGTAAGGTATTTCTTCCTCTATCATTTTTTGTTTAAGTTTCTTTATGTTGTTATACCCTGGTCTTTTCAATTAAAAATATTGTGGTATGATTTCGAACATCTTGTATACTTTTCTAGTTATGTTTTAATTATTATATACCCCTTTATCTCTATTTAATTCCCCCCTATGTACACCTGTTACCATGATGAAATTCCTTAAGGGATTTGTCTCTCCTCATTTACTTTCAAGCAATTATTTTGTTTTATGAATCTAAATTATATAACATATTTTGGGACATTTATACATATGACCCCATTAATGTCCATTTAATTTACATATTACGAGACACCACTTACACTCTCATCAACCATTTTTATGAATTCTTTTGCCATGTTGTCATGCTGCCAAAATTTCCCTGTAATTTTCCAAGCCAAAGTCATTGGATAATGAATACCATACCCATTTCTCTATCAAGGGTACTCAGCTTTATCAACATTTACATATTGATTATATAGTTTCTTGTTTTAATTCCAAATTACTTTATCTAGGAATAAATTATTATTTTTACTGAATCCATGTTATATGATCCATGTGGCACATGTGTGCATGAAACAAAATAATTAAGAATGGTGCACCATAATAGCGCTCTAATGCATTGGGTAAAGATGAGTATCATGATATGTCAAAGTTAAATGTGGTTTTAATCATAATAATTCAAGTGAAATTAATATTTAAACATGATCTATGTGTAATTATCATTAGATCATGCTAAAACCATGTTAAGTGTTGTTGCCACATTTACATGTTATAATAATCATGTTTACCAAACCTTTATGTTCATGTATCTCTTATGATCCATTTATATTCCTATTTCATAACATGTACTTTATTCTTCATGTTATTTATTGTTTACTCCCTTACTCAGCTTTATATCCCACTCTTTTTTTATACATTTCCTCAGGTTATCCCACATAATGCTAAGTACAGATGAATTTTGTGGTCATGTAAAAGATGTTTTCAATAAAGAAGTTGTGTTTTATGTTCTAAGTAGTTATGTAATGTTCCAAATCCCCAAATTACCTTGAACTCTTGACATTCTATCTTGTATCAACTGAATGTTTTATTTAATATATTATTTTTATGTGTGAAATAACGAGTAGGGTTGTTATAATCCCTTATGGAGAAAATAATGGATGCTTAGTGAAATTATATGGAAATTCAGAAAAAGGATGTATCTATAAAAAAACCAAAATCCGACGAGCTAAATTTTTTTTGATGAAGGATTCATAATACTTGGGATAAAACAATGTGTACCATCAAATCAATATATAAAGAGAGTGCTTCTAAATGACTTATATAACTCACACTTCTTTATCAAACCTAGGAGGAAAAAATGTTTTGAGATATCAAAGATAAATTTTAGAGGGAAAATATGAAGAATGATAACTCAACATATATATATATTTATCAATGTCCCTGGTATGTACGAAAGTGATGTTAGGAAGGAAATAGTTTAAGGGGATGATGGAACCATTACCCATGCCAACATGGAAATGTGAGAACATCACCAAGGGTTTTTTCACAAGAATTTTAAAGACATCTATATGAAGTAATGATATATGGGTTTTTTGGATCATCTTACAAAGACATATAACATTATCTCTATTTAAGATGACTTCTCACTTGATAAATGATCATAGATATTCATTATAGAAATGGTGAGGCTACATAGAGTACCATGATTTATTGTATCCAATAAAGATCTAAGATTTGATTCCATGTTCAAGAAAAGTCCCCAACATTCTCAAGACACTGAGATGTGTTGTACCTATCGAACCCCTCGTGGTTTTATTTTCATGATCACAATCACTCAATTATTTGTCTAACCTTGTTTTTAAGTGTTATGGATGATAGGCAAAAGATTGCCAAAGGTTTGGCCCAAGAAAGCTGGCAAATGGACTGAATTGCAGTCCACCGGCCAACCGGTGTGATAGCACCGGTCAGCCGGTGGAACTGGCAGAGGCATTGCCCACTGCCAGGTTCCACCGGTCGACCGGTGGCACCCAGCCCAAACAGTGTGAGCTACTGTCTCCCCACCGGCCAGCCGGTGGCTCCTCCACCGGTCAGCCGGTGGTGCCTGGAAAAGAAGAATCAGCTACTGCAAAGCCACCGGCCAACCGGTGGCCCATCCACCGGTCAGCCGGTGGAGCCAAGTCTCGAAATCTCCCAAATTCCTTAAGCACCGGCCAGCCGGTGGGACTGTACCGGCCAGCCGGTGGATCCAGTCAAACTAGCCGTTGCAGTTTGACCAGGCTGGCCCACTTGGCTCCCAATGGCTCTTTAAGCCTCTCCAACGGCTCCAAAGGCCTCCAACGGCCATATGAGGGTTCCCCCTCTATAAATAAAGGACCTTGATCCCCCGGAAGCCTAAGGAACATTACCGGAACTTAAATCAAGACCAAGGACACTTTTTTGATCATTCGGCAATCCTCCGGCGAGACACCTCAAGGAACCCCAAGTGCTCCATCCAATTCCACATCCAAGGAGCACCTCAAGAAGCTTGGGAGAGCACGCTACATCAACTCCATCATCCAATTGGCACCCAAGTCTTCCTCCAATACGGTTTTTCTTGTTTATTTATTTTGAGCTTTAAATTTGGGTTTGTGCCTACAAACCCCAAACTCTTTCTTCATCCCTCTTTCTTTTGGGTTTCACATCACCATTAAGGTGTGAAGAGGTTTCTTCAAGCCTTTCCTTTTAAAAGGCTTGAGTTTTCGGTGAGCTAGCCTTCACCCGTTAAAAAGGCTAGTGGGTTCTTGCTAAACCATTAAAAGCAAGTGGGTTCTTGCTCAACCACCAAAATCAAGCTGTAATAGGTCCTAGTGCTACCTCAAAGCCTAGTGGGCTTCTTGATAAAACCATTGAAAAGCAAGCGGTAGGAATCTCTCAACGGTTGAGTTGGGAGCGGAGACGTAGGCCGGGTTTTTGGCCGAACTCCATTAACAATTTCTTGTGTGATTGCCTCTTTTATTTTCCGCTGCACTTTCACTTTGATTTTAATTTGTTAATCATTTTTTAAAAGGCAATTCACCCCCCCTCTTTCCATCACTTCCCTTGATTTCTCCGCCCAACAATTGGTATCAAAGGGCGTATTTGAATAATTCCTTAACCGGTTTCAAATTAAAGATCCTATTTTTTTTATGGCTTCTACCGCTTCTTCCTCTCAATCCCCCGAAGGACATTCTTTGGATCGTGCTCCATTCTTTGATGGAACCGATTATAGTTTTTGGAAAACCCGCATGACCACATTTCTTAAAAGTATTGGCTATCCTATTTTTAAAATTGTTATGCAAGGATTTTCCCTCTCCTCTCCCGATGAGTCTAAATGGACCCCCAATGACATTGCCTTTTTTGAGCTTGATGGCAAAGCCATGAACGCTCTTCATTGTGGTCTTGACCGTAATTTTTTTAATTGTATTTCTTCTTGCTCTACTTCTTACGATCTTTGGAAATTTTTAGAACTAACCTATGAAGGTACTAGCGAGGCTCCAAAGCAAGAATCCGATCAAGAGCAAGAACTCGACGAAAAATTCAAACCTGCTTGCCCACTTCACAAAAAAAGGGCCAAGAAGAAGAAAAAGAAGAAGGCTTCAAAGGCAACATGGAGTGATAGCTCCTCCTTCTCCTCCTTCTCCTCGAGCGACCAAGGTAAAAAATGCCTAATGGAAAAACATGAGGTATCATATTCTGACTCTTATTCCTCATCATCCTCTAGTTCTTCTAATTCTTTTAATCATTTATCATATGAAGAACTCCAACATGCTAGAGACCAATTAGAAAATGGTTTTCATGAGCTTTCTTCAAAATTCGTTGCTTTGAAAAAGAATTTCAAAAAACTCTCTTCCGAAAAAGATCAACTTCTCAAAGAGAAGGAAGAGTTGACCCTCAAAATCCAAAATTTTCCAAATGTTGATTCTATGGAATCAACCATCAAAGATTTAAAATAATCCCTAGCCAAGTTCACCCAAGGTGAACAAAATTTGAACAATCTCCTAGGTTCTCAACGAGTATCTAGAACCACCAATGGACTTGGCTACACCAATATAGCTTCCTCCTCCCATGCACCCACTGTTTTTGTAAGGGGGAGATCTTGTTATAAATTTTGTAATTATTGCAAAAAACTCGGGCACCTCATTTATGAGTGTGATTGCAAAAATGCCCGGTACGGTAGGCCAAAGACTATTTTCTATTCGGACGAGTTTTATAGGAGAAGACCCGCCATGAAACAAATTTGGATTGAAAAATCCCTTTTGGCGAGTCTCTCCGGGCCAAAAATAGTTTCGTTTCCCCGGTGATTTGTTGTTTTTATTTAGGGGGAGTTAGGATCGTTTTAGTCTTTTTACATTCAATTCAAACTTTCATTTTCAACTCTTGGTATCAAATTTTCATTTCAAAATATTCAATTCAAATTTTTCATTTCAATTCTCTTTTCAAAACTTTCAATTCAAACTGTTATTCAATTTTTGATTCAAAACTTTCAATTAAAATTTCAAAAATTTCAAATGGTTTAAAATCTCCATCTTGTTTTTCAAATTTTTTCCCTCAATCAAGTTTTATGCCCCATTCTATTTTGATAATCACAAAGGGGGAGAAATTCTTGATTGATTGGGGGAAAAATTCTTTAAAGCATGTTTTTCATTTCACTTTCTACATTGTTTGTTTTGGTGATTGTGATCATCAAAATAGGGGGAGATTGTTGTACCTCTCGAACCCCTCGTGGTTTTATTTTCATGATCACAATCACTCAATTATTTGTCTAACCTTGTTTTTAAGTGTTGTGGATGATAGGCAAAAGATTGCCAAAGGTTTGCCCCAAGAAAGCTGGCAAATGGACTGAATTGCAGTCCACCGGCCCACCGGTGTGATAGCACCGGTCTGTCGGTGGAACTGGCAGAGGCATTGCCCACTGCCAGGTTCCACCGGTCGACCGGTGGCACCCAGCCCAAACAGTGTGAGCTACTGTCTCCCCACCGGCCAGCCGGTGGCTCCTCCACCGGTCAGCCGGTGGTGCCTGGAAAAGAAGAATCAGCTACTGCAAAGCCACCGGCCAACCGGTGGCCCATCCACCGGTCAGCCGGTGGAGCCAAGTCTCGAAATCTCCCAAATTCCTCAAGCACCGGCCAGCCGGTGGGACTGTACCGGCCAGCCGGTGGAGCCAGTCAAACTAGCCGTTGCAGTTTGACCAGGCTGGCCCACTTGGCTCCCAACGGCTCTTTAAGCCTCTCCAACGGCTCCAAAGGCCTCCAACGGCCATATGAGGGTTCCCCCTCTATAAATAAAGGACCTTGATCCCCCGGAAGCCTAAGGAACATTACCGGAACTTAAATCAAGCCCAAGGACACTTTGTTGATCATTGGGCAATCCTCCGGCGAGACACCTCAAGGAACCCCAAGTGCTCCATCCAATTCCACATCCAAGGAGCACCTCAAGAATCTTGGGAGAGCACGCTACATCAACTCCATCATCCAATTGGCGCCCAAGTCTTCCTCCAATACGGTTTTTCTTGTTTATTTATTTTGAGCTTTAAATTTGGGTTTGTGCCTACAAACCCCAAACTCTTTCTTCATCCCTCTTTCTTTTGGGTTTCACATCACCATTAAGGTGTGAAGAGGTTTCTTCAAGCCTTTCCTTTTAAAAGGCTTGAGTTTTCGGTGAGCTAGCCTTCACCCGTTAAAAAGGCTAGTGGGTTCTTGCTAAACCATTAAAAGCAAGTGGGTTCTTGCTCAACCACCAAAAGCAAGCTGTAATAGGTCCTAGTGCTACCTCAAAGCCTAGTGGGTTTCTTGCTAAAACCATTGAAAAGCAAGCGGTAGGAATCTCTCAACGGTTGAGTTGGGAGCGGAGACGTAGGCCGGGTTTTTGGCCGAACTCCGTTAACAATTTCTTGTGTGATTGCCTCTTTTATTTTCCGCTGCACTTTCACTTTGATTTTAATTTGTTAATCATTTTTTAAAAGGCAATTCACCCCCCCTCTTTCCATCACTTCCCTTGATTTCTCCGCCCAACAATTGGTATCAAAGGGCATATTTGAATAATTCCTTAACCGGTTTCAAATTAAAGATCCTATTTTTTTTATGGCTTCTACCGCTTCTTCCTCTCAATCCCCCGAAGGACATTCTTTGGATCGTGCTCCATTCTTTGATGGAACCGATTATAGTTTTTGGAAAACCCGCATGACCACATTTCTTAAAAGTATTGGCTATCCTATTTTTAAAA